>OW026313.1:8147873-10683060 GCA_932273695.1 Apotomis betuletana | reverse complement strand
CCTCGGGCATTGGATGAAATTACGCTCACCGAATGCCGCGCGCGGCAAACCCGAGCCGTCTTGTTCGCCCATTTGACAGATAAAACAATATGGCGCCGCCGCACGCAATCAGCTTTTGATTTTTGACTTGTTGCTACGTTCATACAAAGAATTTTCCAAAAAAAAGCTAATTCAATATTTTTTTATCTTTAAAACAAACAAATAGCACATAATATTTAGTTACGGTTATTCCGTTTCGCGTAATACGTAAGTGTCGCACGCCATTTTGTTTTATCTGTTATAATTTGACCGAAGCAAACACGTGTACGTCCACACTGCGCGCGGCAAACGACCGAGGCACCTTTGAGCACGGACAAAAACCGACAGCGCGCGGCTCGGCCGCGGCAGCGCTCGGCCGAGGCAAAGCGTGCGGGCGCCGCGGGCGAGGCGCGTACACACAGAGCGCGCCGCCGCGCGCGGCAATTGCCGTGCGAGGCGGCTCGCCCAGTGTGGACGCGGCTATCGCCGTAAATATGGAAAGTAGTCAGCTCACAATAATGTTAAAAGTGAAACTAGACCTACCTTTGCATGAAGAATGAAACTGTTCATAGCTTCTTGAATGCTTGGCTTTATGGCTTTTTTTTTGCCAGCTGTATCTTGGCACTGTATTCTCACAGTTGGAACTATTTTAAATCCAATTGCCGCGCAATAACAGAAGTCTCTAACATCTGAAAAGTAAAAATGAAATACGTTATGATACATTTACGTTGACTTAATTAGTTCTAACGCTATAATTATACAATACGTGAAAAAAAAATTTGCCCGAATTACGTATGGCCAAATAGGTAGCATTTTTTTTATTCGTGAAAGTTTAGTCGATACGAGTATAGTAATGATAACCAACCTTCACTTGGATTTTCTTCAATTAATTTAATGTAGACAGAAGCAGCTTTAATCGTTTTCAAAATATTAAGCGCTTTCTCTAAAAATATGGGCCATTTTTTGAATAGACAGAGCTCTGATCCTTTAAACTTGGTTTCGAAATCCAGTTCAATCTGAAAAAAAAAAACGATTATGATGAGTATATATATATTTTTTTGATTGCGAATGGGTTTGCTCGTGGCCAGTATCTAGCCCTGGGTATCTTGTTCTTCATCACGTTTCAGCCAAAGTAAGAGTTCCGTACCTTCTTTAATATAACAGTCGTAAATGGAGTAGCATGCATCGAAATATTGCAAAGTCCACTATAAAATAAACGTACACTAAGTATGTACTCAACATACTGTTTTAGTGTCAGTTTACTTTATACTGGATATTGATATCTATAAGTTAAGAACTATTTTCTCATTCATTTCATTTAATTTCTAAAGTATATGCCCGGTAGTTTCGTAGATGACCCCAGGATGGTCAAATTGATCAATGATCCTTTACAATCAAATACACATTAAGGCTTCCCCACACAGTGGTTTTCATTAAGTTTGCAAGGAAATAAGATGGCAGATATGCTTCAGCAGATTTAGCCACTTTATTTCTACCTTATGCACGCTCGAAAACATTGCGTAATCAGGTACAAATTATGTCAAATATTGCTCACAAGATTTTAAACTAACATACAAATATACGGGGTAATTTAATAGAAAACTTGTAAAGCCCAATCCACAAAGCAAGCGGGCGCGGGACGGTTCGGGCCGATCTGCGCCCGCTCGCTGTGTGGATAGGGCTTAAAAAGGGTCACAACTTACCAACTTGTATCCGAAACTCAATTTATATGAGGGCCAATCGTTCACGACGTCATGTATGTTTGCATATTTTTCGGATTGTAGTTCCTTAAGGCGCAATTTGGATGTTTTCCTCCAATTCTCGATTACTTCGGGCACTGGCTCCTTGTTGTATTTCAGCCAAAGTTTTAACTCTTCATATTCTTCATTAGATACTGGTGTACTGGCAGCTGTGTCAGCCGGAACATCGTCGGTGCTCGCGTGGGCTCTCCTTTCGTTTATTATTACCCCACTCTTTCGTAGCAAACGTTTGTGATTGTTATATTTGTCAGCAAGTTTTCCCCTTGCCGGAATATATTTATTACTGCCAAACTTTTGGCTCGGAATGTAGTATGTCTCCTATGGAAAACAATTTTTTTGTAAAAATTATAAGGAACTAAGCATGAAAGTCAAGGAAATTAAAATAACCATTAAGTGTAGGTATTTGTCATGAATATCAACCTAACAATATGGAAATGATAGTTTTTAGGGTTCCGTATTCGTACCCAAAGGGTAAAACGGGACCCTATTACTATTAAGACTGCTGTCCGTCCCGTCCGTCTGTCACCAGCCTGTATCTCATGAACCGTGATAGTTAGACAGTTGAAATTTTCACAGATGATGTATTTCTGTTGCCGCTATAACAACAAATACTAAAAACCAGAATAAAGGGGCTCCCATACAACAAACGTGATTTTTTCGCTCGTTTTTGCTCGATAAATTTCACGATTCCGAATTTTTCTAAGTCAGAGCCCTTTAAAATGGTTGACCTTTGAACCCCAATATCTCGCGAAATATTGATCGGAGAGTATTAAAAGTGTAAATTATTAAACATGCTTATTTTGGCGTATTCTACATGATGCAACTAAAATATGCTCAAAAACGGCAAAAAAACCCAAGTCCCGGGCCCCCTTTGGTATAAGTAGTCTGACCACTACTGAGCCTAAAAATTGGGAAAAAAAAGCACTACACTACATTTCTTACACTACAAGGAGTAAATAAGTGATCATAATAAACTAACTACTGTAACTACATAGGTATTTCATTTCATTACAATTTAAAATCACAGTTTTAATTTCGATACCTTCACTTCAGTTGGGACTAACGTAACAATTTGTGCGGAAATATCTTGAAATTGTTGTTTTTTCATTTCACCATATTTTTTCATATGATATTCCACTACAGATTTTACCATGTAGTTGCGTGCCGCAGTGTCTAATTTACCATTTTTTTTTAAGGAAGCTAGACACATTTCTCCAGCACTATTGGTTTTTAAAATAATCTTTAAATCATCAGTCTAAACAAAAAGAAAATAGCATACATTAAAATGGAAACAGAATATTTGCATGCAGAATAATAATTTATTCAGAATGCGTGTTTAATAGACCTAAATGCCACCGTCGTCACTTATAGTCTCTTATAGTCACGATTACAAGGGCAGAGAATTAGAAACATTAAGTTTTCAAAAAGTATCTAAAAATAATTTATTTTTATATAGATTAATTTTTTAGATTTAATTTTTTAAACCCTCGATGTGACGTTTGGTTGAATGACGGATGTATGCGATATTACTTTGGTCTATATGGAATTGGAAAGGAGCATTAAAAAACCGGCCAAGAGCATGTCGGGCCACGCTCAGTGTAGGGTTCCGTAGTTGCCTATCCTCCACAAAAAGGTCGTAAACGCCAAAGTAACTGTAATTACTTATTACCTTCTGGAATTTATCGATTATACGCGCCGTTTGAGCAGAATGTTTTAATCCAGTATGGCACTTAACTAATATGTATGTGTAACGTTCGAAGTATAAGGACACCGCGCGGCACTTACGTCATTTTAAAGAAAATTAGGAAATTTTGCGATAACTCAAAAATGGCTCAACCGATTTTATTCAATATAGTTTTCGTTAAAAGTACCTATAAGGCCTCATATACATGAATTTTTCCATATTTTTATGACCCGTGGTTAAAAAGTTAGAGGGGTGGGGGACACTATTTTTTTTATTTCCGGAGCGAATAATTACAAAACTGCTGACTATCAAAAAATAATGTTTGAAGACCCCTATTATTTTTAAAAGACCTATTTAACGATACCCCACACACTAGGGTTGGAACGAAAAAAAAACCGGCCAAGTGCGAGTCGGACTCGCGCACCGAGGGTTCCGTACAAACACTTTCCATCCCTAAGTGGTTAAGTTAAGTTTGCACCTGGTATGTATAGCGCCCCATATAAATTAGGTGCAAAGTTAGGTATTAAAATATTAAAAAAAACTACTTGCTAGATCTCGTTCAAAACAATTTTCGTTGGTAGTTTTTATAGTAATGTACATCATATGTTTTTTTTAGATTTTTCATTTTCTTATTTTAAAAGTTAGAGGGGGAGGGGGACCAACTTTTTTCCACTGGAAGCGTCTGTCACGCAAATTATTCGGTTTAGAAAAAAATATATTTTAGAAACCTCGATATAATTTTTGAAGACCTATCCATAGATAACCCACACGTATGTGTTTGATGAAAAAAAAATTTTTGAGTTTCAGTTCTAAGCATGGGGTGCCCCCAATATTTATTATTATTTTTTTATTTTTGCATCAAAATCTTAATGCAGTTAACAGAATACATCTACCTACCAAGTTTCAACAGTATAGCCTATAGTTTCGGAAAAAAATGGCTGTGACTTACGGACGGACAGACGGACAGACAGACGGACAGACAGACATGACGAATCTATAAGGGTTCCGTTTTTTGCCATTTGGCTACGGAACCCTAAAAAAACTCACCCCCACTTTAGGTGTAGGGGAGGTACCCGAAAAAAGTTTCTTTTTTAGTTTTTATATTACCGTTTTTTCGGCGTGATACATACACATACTCGTACCAAATTTCAGCTTTCTAGTACTAATGATCACGGAGCTAAGCCGCGGACGGACAGACGGACAGACGGACATGGCGAAACTATAAGGGTTCCTAGTTGACTACGGAACCCTAAAAAGTATTCGTGATGACATTGACAGTTTTATTTTTAATTCTCCTTACCAATTCTATATAGAATAGACCAAAGTAATATCGCATACATCCGTCATTCAACCAATCGTCACAACGAGGGCTTAAAAAATTATATCTAAAAAAATTGTCGATATAAAATAGTTATTTGTTATACAAGGGGGGAAAGTTGTATTTTACCTGCGAGTGTTCAATTGAAACACGAGGTAGCGAAAGGATTCTATGACTGGTTCAAAAATTGAATCCCGAGCGTAGCGAGTGATTCAACACACGAGACGTAAAATAACTTTTCACCCGTGTACAACACAAAACTTTATAGGGGGAGGGGGTCATTTCCAAAATGACATCATATCTCGCATCTTTAAAAAGTGCTTCAATGAGTAAAAAAGTAAAAAGTAATGCTATGAAAAATTACCTACTTAACTAGAATCAATAAAAAATATAAAAAATTTAATAAATAAAAAATTGTTATAATAAATAAATAGCTAATCACATTGGCTGTACCATCACATACCTATTTGTTGCGAACACTAGAAGCGCGGCGCGGCGCGTTTCAAAAGGCGGCTTTCTTTGACATGTTCGTAGGCAATAGGTATTGTCTTAATTAAAATAATCCGGTCTGAGCGTGTTTATTCAAATAATTGACCGAGCTAGCGAAGCGTCTGCTTCAGCTTTGGTGTACAATCGTTGATACCAGTATGTTTGGATGTTAGGATATCCGGATTTCTGTTCTCGCATAGAGGTCGCTTTTCCTAACCGATTCACATGAAATTTTGTGAGTAGGTTTGATGAGTAAATATATATTTTTTCGCGAGTCACTCGAGTCAGTCAGTCGAGTTGAGAAATGCGACCTTTAGGCGAGAACAGAAATCCAAATATACCAACTATTTTTCATCCAAGCTGAAGCAGAGACGCTTCGCTCACTTCGTTCGCTCGGTCAATAAGTATAGTGCGATAGCGCGCGTTATAAAACAATGGCCGCTCGGTACGAGGCTTCCAAAGCAACTACTCGGTAGACGTGGGCGTTATTTCCCGTCACTAGTTACGCGACATGTAACCGAATCACTAGTTTCGCGTCAAATAACAAGTAGTGATTTTTGTAAATGCGTTATTTTATTATTACTGCTATCTGTGAGTCGAGTAATCGAGCGAGAGAGAGCTCACCTTCTGCACCGGCCACAGCCAGCCGAGTGAGCGAGATGTAGAACGCGCGCGTGCCGTCACCGTCCCGGCCAGCCGCGCGAGCGGGATGGTGATCGCGCGAATCGAGTTTTGCAAACAATCACAGTAGCAGAATAAAAATAACCAGTTACAAAAATCACTAGTTATGAAACAGCTGACGCGCGACCGAGTCACTGGTTTCGTTACGTTTCTTGAAAACGACGTAACGACCCACGTCTACTACTCGGCCGTCCGGGCGCGAGCGAGATAGATAGCGCTGACAGCGCTAGTTTGTGTAACGTGTTGATACCTGCCCGCGAGTCGCCCGCGGAGGAAAATCTGATACAACATTTTATAGCTGTATAAAATAGTTGAAATTGTCTTTGATATATTATGTCTTAGTATATAAGAAATTACAATGGCCTAACAAGGTATCATGTATATACCAACCTATGACTACCATACCATCTATTGTAATGATCATGATTCGCAATAAACAATATGAATATGAAATAACGCATGCTGTCAGGGAAAAATATAATATGGATACGTTTTGAAAACTTAATGTTCCCAATACTATGAAAATGTATGCCAACGTAAATCTATTCACATCAGACTATATTGGGTAGACAGAGAAGTACCAAGCTTAAATACACATAAAATTAAGGCAAAAGAACTTACATAAGATTTCTCTACCGTGGTCGGGAACTCATGACTGCTTGTGCTCGCCGTGGAACTGGGCGCAGAAAAATCGCTATCAATGCTTAGAGTTTCATCAGATTCTGTCGCCTGTAACAAGTAATTGTATATAAGGGACCATAACACTCACTACAAGTAATTTTTTAACAAAAACATAGACAAATCATTTCCATACTCTGTGAAATAAGAAAAAAATAATGAAAAATAATTACCCGAATAATATTTTGAAGTTTATTCAATCCTCGTTTGAATAAAATTCTTTCTTTTAAACTAGGAATCAGCTCTCTCATTTCTGTTTCCTGTATGTGTTCAAGCAATTTGAACGAAATCTGATTTACTAAAAAACAAGGAAAACATTACATCAGTCAACTACAAACTACAATACGATGTACCTATACGAGAAACGGTCGAGATTACAATTAGAAAGAAAATAAATTTATATTTAATAGGTCAACCAAACCAATTAGGTAAATTGGACTGAATTTCGTTTTGTAAATTAATCAAAGTAAAATAGCTAATTAGGTAGGTACCTAATATCTAGGCATGAGATTTCTATTCTTTTATCCTATAATTACTAAATTATTAACAAAAATAATAATTCTTATTAAGAATATAGGTCAAAACACTTACCTTCAAAATTTGTTATGGTTGATTCAGATAACCCCCAGTCCTTTAAATATTCGGCAACCCCGACATTTAAATCATCATCAAAATCACTGTCCATAATAGTTAGTTTCACACACTTTAAACACGAAAACGGCGCAAGCGCAAATTAAAGGAGAAACCTACACGACACCAGTTGACGCCTGGCGTTGCGGACAGAATAAACAAACAAAGAACGGCACGCAACGCACGACTCGCAGCCCTCGCAGGATTGGCTGGCGATATCCCACCACCACAACTGGTTATGACGAGTGCTCGCTTGGCTAGGGTTGTCAATACCGGACTTTATTATAAAGTATTGTACTTGAAAACTGTGAAAAGTAAAATAATTTCAAAATAGATGACGATCAGATAATGCTAGCACTATCAGTAGTAGCAGTGGTAATAGGAAAATAAAACGAATGCAAAACTTTAGTCCGCTGTGGGAATCGGATTAAAATTGCTGAATAGCTTATACAATGAAAATAATATATATATAAATGAAATAAGGGAAACCAGAGCCCCGAGCCCCTCCTCAGGCCACCCGTCCCTGTCACATTTCAAAAGAGTGACGGAGACAGAGCTTGCGGGTCGTAAGGCGATATCTTTTTTCGTAAGAATTTGTCGATGATTATTTATTTTAAAAATATTGCCTTAAATTATTGAAATTCGGAAGCTGTAAAATTACTATTTTAGTTATGATTGATTTTTCTCCTTTTTTTTGTTTCATAGTGTCACGTAGAAAAAAAAACAAATGAAGTAAAAATTCGAATTGGAGGTTATTTTGGGAATTAATTGTATCGAGCGAAGTTTTATGAATCGTGTATCGAATGCTGTATTAAAGATATTATAATCAAGAATGATATATATTTTTCACTTCACTAGCTCGGAAAGCCCCTTTTTGATTGTTTGATATATCTGTAGAGAAAATCGCTTTTTATCCACATGTGGAGAAAGAGTTTTGTCATTTGAACGCAGCTTATAAGTGACATTTGACAGCTAACAAAACGTAAAACGTTAAAAGTGCTGAATTTTTAATATCACAATTAATAAAATAGCCACTTCAGCATTTACAGAAAGTTTAGATGTTTAGATGCTATAAATATATTTAAAGCAGATACGAAACTGTTATTAGCCGAAAAATAAAACATAAATGTGTTTAAAGAAATATAGTAAATTGTTTTTATAGACAATATATAATTCTTTATTTTCTATAACTCCCGCGGGAGGTAAATAGGCTGTAACTGCGCTTTTTCTTCTGCGTGTGATAACACCGTTTACGAGCAAGTGTGATGAAAAAGTACCTCTTTTATTTATGTGCGGACTTTTTATTTTCTTTCCGTCAAAGAAAAAGGTGGCAACCCTATTTGTGGCAGACGCAACAGCTCTGTTCCGTGCGGTAGTGCGGGAGGGGGGAAATAATAGCATCTCACTCTTATATTTACGTATTCACTCAAATCAAACATAATACTTAATCCGTTTCGTTAAGACTTAATTTCGCATACTGCGGTGTGGTTTCGTCGCAAAGACAAACGCGGCTTTGACAATGCCGCGTAAGCCGCGTTTCAATCTTATGCCATTTTAATAAAACCGAGTTTGCAATTATTTTCGGCGTCTTCAAAACAGACGCCGCTTTGTGGAGACACCGTTCCGACGCTATTTCATCTAGGTATTACGCAAATATTATAATTTGTAGTTATTTGTATTAAGACTGATCTCACGTTGAAACAAAACAACGACGACGAACAAACGACGAAGATATAAACAATATATATAGATAACATCCATGACCCAGGAACAAATATTCGAGTTCATCACACAAATATTTGCCCTTGCCGAGATTCGAACCCAGGACCGCCGGCTCAGTAGGCAGGTGCATTAAAACTGCGCCAACCTCGTCGTCAACTGACTAGCACGTATTACATTGTGGATTAGCAAAACAATAATACTGTTTTAATCTAATGATTTTGTCACCGACTGCTATTGATTTCGCTGTAATAAAATTACTTGTCTGAATTAAAAAAAAACCGGCCAGGTGCGATTCTGACTCGCGCACCGAGGGTTCCGTACAAACTTTCACTTATCCCATCTTAATTGGCCTGGTTGAGTTAAGTTTGCATCTGAAATGTATGGCGCCGCATACAAACGGGGTGCAAATACTTATAAAAATAATGTAATAATTAATGTAATTTAATCTGCAAATTCTGAGTTTTAATAATTATTTTTGGCATAAGTAACAAATTGTAATATGTAACAATGAAGTATATGAATATTGTTTTATTTTGTTTGCATGCCTTTTTGGTAGAACATAACCAACACTGTATATACCTGTATCACCTAATTTATTACTATGTTCTTGCAATAAACGAATTTGAATTTGTAATACCCAATACCCAGTCTATAGTATTCTTATGGTCTGTGATTAATTCGCATTATACTACCTACGTTATTTTGCATTCTATTTCTCTATCTATCAGCCACGGACGTCCACTGCTAAACATAGGCCTCCCCTAAAGCTCGCCACAAAGTGCGATCCTGTGCAGACCACATCCATCGACTTCCCGCAACTCTCATGAGGTCATCCGTCCTCCTTGTCGGGGGTCGTCCTACGCTGCGCTTTCCTATACGTGGTCGCCACTCCAGGACTTTGATACCCCAACGACCATCCGTTCTCCGGGCTACATGGCCCGCCCATTGCCACTTCAACCATGCAATCCTTTGAATAATGTCGGTTACTTGGTTCTTCTGCGGATATCCTCATTTCTGATTCTATCACGCAGAGAAACTCCGAGCATAGCCCGTTCCATTGCACGTTGCGCGTGTACCTACACAATCCAATGTTCGTTTCGTTAAGATAACAAAATAAACTGGCAATATTGACATCAATGCATAATTCGTTAGTTTCGGTATTTAAGCAGGAACAATGCAAAATTTCATGCTATTGCCACAATTAAAGGTGTAAAAATTATATTAGGTAGGTACAGTATCGTATAGTAGGTGAATATAATATCTTCTTTTGTAAGATAATACGATGAAAAGTAAGTGGCAATTATACTTACCTATCTTAATATTATTAGGTATACATATTACAAGCTTTTATTTACTTTCACCTGTCCCGTTGTCTGTCTGTCTGTCTGTCTGTCTGATGTCGTTCTGTAATCAAATCTTGCAAGTTAAATTTGATCCACTTCATTTTAACAAACAAATTTCTACAAATTAGTCTGGTTGGTTTTATTATATAAATATGATAAATATAACAAGACCTCGCGGTTGATCTTACAAGACTGCAAAGGTTGAGGTCAAAATACAGTCCCTACCGGAGTTCATAGTGTCATTTAACAAAGAATATTGTAAATTTTACCAAACAAAGGACGAAACCAAATTAGTATGGACGCGTGCCCTGTCAAAAATTGCCGATTACAAAGTCAATTTATAGTTAATAGACTATAAAATATTATAGTCCATTGGACGTAGATTCAGCTTTATTTTCTCTTATTGCATTCAAAGCCGGGAACGTCTTGTATTTTTTAATGAAAAAAATACCCCTTTTACATTGATAACCTCTTACACGTTCAAGTATTTTTGCCGCTACATTTTTGTTGGCGTCGTTATGAATAATTGGTCCCATTTTCGATAAATGACAGGCGATTTAATGCCTCTAAGCAATGAAATGTAGTAAACGGAAAATTACCTCAGACATAGCACTAGTAGAATAGTTTTGACGTGGTTATGGATAAGTGGGGCAAAGCAAAACTCACACCAGTCAGCCAGCCACAGCCAACAACAGCCACTTTTGACCCCCAAATAACTGAAAATCTATTTGACCTACATGCTTGCAATCTTGTAAGACCGTTTTTTAATTACCGAATCCCTCTTACCGATCACGAGATTTTGACGTCCAAAAATCACTATTTTCATACTGACTCAGTGATTTTATCTCAGATTGTATAGCAGTACCTGGGTGAGCGAGCTTTGCTTGAAATACGGTGAAAACTAATTTTCACAGATATGAGACATAGCTAGATCGATTTTTCGCACCCGCTTTCGAAATCGTTACAGCCGTTTTAGAAAACTTATTAAAAAATTCTTAAATTATTATTGGTTAAAAAAATTATATATAAAGTTAAAAATAAATTAACTCTAATAAGAAATATAACACTTTATAAGTTCTTTGTAACCTTTAAGGATACATACATTGTAAGCTTTTTCGTCTACGACAAAATAATTCCATATCGTACATAATTATATAATTTTTACACTAAAACTTTACACCTTAATTATTAATTATGAAATCTTCCGCTTTTATCTATAAAATTGGGACTGTGATAAAAACGGGAAGATTTAATAATTAAGGTGTAAAGTTTGTGTCAAAAATATATAATTATGTACGATATTGAATTAAATTTTGTCGTAGACGAAGAAGTTTAATTAACGTTAAAGGTTACAATGAACTTATAAAGTATTATATTGTGTCCCACTGCTGGGCAAAGGCCTCCCCTCTCTTGCGCCACTCGTCTCTATTGGCTGCATGCTCCCTCCACTCGTTACTAAATGCATCCAGGTCATCCCGCCATCTCCTTTTCGGTCTGCCTCTGCTCCGGTAACCTTGGTATTATATTTCTTATTAGAGTTAATTTATTTTAAACTTTTTAGTTCATTTTATCAACAGATAATAAAAGCTTGTTTTTAAAAAAGTTATATTTTTCTTTAATTTTATTTTTAACTTTCTAGCATTTTTAATTCAAGATTTACTACGACGTACCTAGTTGATCGTCTCTATTGGCTGCATGCTCCCTCCACTCGTTACTAAATGCATCCAGGTCATCCCGCCATCTCCTTTTCGGTCTGCCTCTGCTCCGGTAACCTTGGTATTATATTTCTTATTAGAGTTAATTTATTTTAAACTTTTTAGTTCATTTTATCAACAGATAATAAAAGCTTGTTTTTAAAAAAGTTTTATTTTTCTTTAATTTTATTTTTAACTTTCTAGCATTTTTAATTCAAGATTTACTACGACTTACCTAGTTGATAACAAACGGAACACCTGGCCACCTTCCAGCTCCATCATCAGAACCTGGTTACCATATAGTATCAAAGTAATCGTCAAGACGAATTAAACTAGCCCAAACTCGGTGGGGTTGCTTCGTTTAATTACGGAGTTCCTATGGCCACCTTCCAGCTCCATCATCAGATCAGCTCTATGTCATAATAGTATTGCATTGTCATCCGATTTATACATGCATGCAAAATTTTAGTTTTTTGTTAATTTATACTATTTAACTCTGTTAGGGACTATATTTTGACCTCAAACTTTGTTTTGTTAGTTCAACCGCGAGGTCTTGTTATATTTATCATATTTATATAATAAAACCAACCAGACTAATTTGTAGAAATTTGTTTGGTAAAATGTATAATGTTTTTTTGTTAATTTATACTATTTAACTCTGGTAGGGACTATATTTTGACCTCAACCTTTGTTGTTTTGTAAGTTCAACCGCAAGGTCTTGTTATATGTATCATATTTATATAATAAAACCAACCAGACTAATTTGTAGAAATTTGTTTGTTAAAATGTACAATGTTATTTGTTAATTTATACTATTTAACTCTGGTAGGGACTATATTTTGACCTCAACCTTTGTTGTTTTGTAAGTTCAACCGCGAGGTCTTGTTATATTTATCATATTTATATAATAAAACCAACCAGACTAATTTGTAGAAATTTGTTTGGTAAAATGTATAATGTTTTTTTGTTAATTTATACTATTTAACTCTGGTAGGGACTATATTTTGACCTCAACCTTTGATGTTTTGTAAGTTCAACCGCGAGGTCTTGTTATATGTATCATATTTATATAATAAAACCAACCAGACTAATTTGTAGAAATTTGTTTGTTAAAATGTACAATGTTATTTGTTAATTTATACTATTTAACTCTGGTAGGGACTATATTTTGACCTCAACCTTTGTTGTTTTGTAAGTTCAACCGCGAGGTCTTGTTATATGTATCATATTTATATAATAAAACCAACCAGACTAATTTGTAGAAATTTGTTTGTTAAAATGTACAATGTTATTTGTTAATTTATACTATTTAACTCTGGTAGGGACTATATTTTGACCTCAACCTTTGTTGTTTTGTAAGTTCAACCGCGAGGTCTTGTTATATTTATCATATTTATATAATCAAACCAACCAGACTAATTTGTAGAAATTTGTTTGTTAAAATGTACAATGTTATTTGTTAATTTATACTATTTAACTCTGGTAGGGACTATATTTTGACCTCAACCTTTGTTGTTTTGTAAGTTCAACCGCGAGGTCTTGTTATATTTATCATATTTATATAATAAAACCAACCAGACTAATTTGTAGAAATTTGTTTGGTAAAATGTATAATGTTTTTTTGTTAATTTATACTATTTAACTCTGGTAGGGACTATATTTTGACCTCAACCTTTGTTGTTTTGTAAGTTCAACCGCAAGGTCTTGTTATATGTATCATATTTATATAATAAAACCAACCAGACTAATTTGTAGAAATTTGTTTGTTAAAATGTACAATGTTATTTGTTAATTTATACTATTTAACTCTGGTAGGGACTATATTTTGACCTCAACCTTTGTTGTTTTGTAAGTTCAACCGCGAGGTCTTGTTATATTTATCATATTTATATAATAAAACCAACCAGACTAATTTGTAGAAATTTGTTTGGTAAAATGTATAATGTTTTTTTGTTAATTTATACTATTTAACTCTGGTAGGGACTATATTTTGACCTCAACCTTTGATGTTTTGTAAGTTCAACCGCGAGGTCTTGTTATATGTATCATATTTATATAATAAAACCAACCAGACTAATTTGTAGAAATTTGTTTGTTAAAATGTACAATGTTATTTGTTAATTTATACTATTTAACTCTGGTAGGGACTATATTTTGACCTCAACCTTTGTTGTTTTGTAAGATCAACCGCGAGGTCTTGTTATATTTATCATATTGCTATGATAAAATCAACCAAACTAAATTGTTGAGGTTTGTTTGGTAAAATATACAATACTCTTTGTTAATTTACATCAGAACTCTGGTACCAACTTCAACCTTTTTAGTTTTGTAAGTTCAACAGCGAGGTTTTGTTATATTTATCGTAGTTTCCATGTAATTTAGCCAACCTTTGCTAATTTGGTAAATCCAACAAACCATTTTTTTCAGTGTACGAGCTTTGATTATGTACCTCCGCTTGGTAACTGAGTATAAATAAAGTAGTAAATAACTCAGTATGCAAAGATACGATACTTAACATATATAAATAATCCTAATAATATTATAAACGAGAAAGTATTTACGTTCATTCCCATTTCATTCATCTTAATTTTAAACAATGATTGATGGAAGGTCGCCAGTGTTCGGAAATCGTCGTAAATAAACAGCCAATTGCTGAATTGCCTCTTTCTAACCCATAATTTGGCGTGTATGGCAGGGTGAACAAATTCTTTGACCATCTCTTTCCATATATATTATTTTCGAACCAGAATATTTT
Organism: Apotomis betuletana; assembly: GCA_932273695.1. Classification (NCBI taxonomy): domain Eukaryota; kingdom Metazoa; phylum Arthropoda; class Insecta; order Lepidoptera; family Tortricidae; genus Apotomis; species Apotomis betuletana. The sequence continues at coordinate 10,668,288 of OW026313.1, read as the reverse complement.
GCTCTATTTTACCATAACGAGGCTTGAACCAGCCTTTTTTGACCTTCGTCATCTTTTGTCAAATTAAGGGCTAAAGACCGATGTGCAATATTTATCGCCGAGTACAGTATTAGTGCATATAGTTTTTGTATTTTTCGGATCTTAGACTCGGATACTCGACAAGACCCGAATTGTCAATCAATTATTATGCTACATAATCGACGTGCTTAAGTCAAGGGCCTGACACGCTTTGATGGAGAAGGATAACCTTATTATGATACTTATAAGAGGAAATAGAAAAAGTGCAATTTTTTGGCTCTATCACCGACCGAGCATTTTTTCATGGTCGGTTTATAGGCACACTTATATTCATGACGAAAACTGGCTATGTGAAAGAACCATATTGGCATCAAAAATGATATTGTTTTCAAAATCAACAAAAAAAGTACCAGTTTTGTTAATGCGCAACTTAGACGCACCCAAATTTAGCAACGGCGCTAGATTGAGAATCACCTAATTAGGGAAATACATTGTGAAGGGCACGATTTTAACGGGAGAAGCCAAGGGACAAAGTGTACTTATACCACGTGTTCCAATTATACCGAATAATTTACCATTTAATTTTAAACGTCTACAGTTTCCATTAAAAGTTTTTAACATTTTCTATGACTATTAATAAATCACAGGGGCGAACATGCAAAGTAGCAGGAATACATTTGGGCACGAAATGTTTTTCTCATGAACAGTATGTAGCTTGGTCATGTCTCCAAATCAAAAAAATTACATGTTTTTACTGACCTAAATAAATCATTTAGGATAATTTATTGAACTAAACTTCAATAAACTAAGTTGTAAAAACCAAGTTAGAAAAATAATAGTAGCTACCTAATAATTATTTTGTCCCAATTTCATAATGTGACAAAATTCTTTGGTGAATAGAACCATACCTTCTTCGTCAGTTGATTATGGACCGTCACCATCTCGAGCCATTTCTGAGCATAGCTTATGGAATCGAATAGGACTTAGCCTCGGATAACTTATTGAATCGAATGCCTTGCAACTCCAAAAATATTAAAAAAAAGATGTTTTTCATTTTGTCCATGGCTTTCACCCAATAGCCCAGAACTAAACTACTAACTAGATTCCATTCGAGTATTGAATACCTGAAAGGGTTGAAAGTCTAATTGTTTTTTTTTTATTGTCCATATCAATTAACGAGTTCTACGCGTACGAAGTCGCGGGCAAAAGCTAGTATAAATATATACGAAAGTCTACAACATGGGATGATGGATGAACTATTCGGGCTCTTGTTCCAGCAGATGCTTACGCAGCATACACTTGAAAGCTACCTTGCTTGGGGCTTGTCTGATAGAGAGAGGGAGTGAATTCCAGAGACGGCATGCCTGAACGGCGAAAGAATTAGACATGAAACCAGTATGGTGCGAAGAATCGATTGTCATCCTCAAAAAAAAAAAATTGTGCGCACGCCTATTCTGTACAAAAGTGCACTACAAGTTAACGCATTCATTGCCAGGTGGCGTGGCCTAGGAATAAACTTGTATGAAGGTGAACTCATATATGCGTCGCTGGCAGTGAATGTGTTCAATCATTTATAGAACGAAATGCTACCACATTTTCCTTAGAACTTGTTAGGAAAATAGTCAAAATCACCAATAATCAGAATCACAGAGGCGGCTCATAGGTGCCCGCGGGTGCGAACATAACTTATGGAAATGGCCTTTTGCTCGTTTTATACCGACTCGATAAAAAATATCGCTACTTACTCGCAATCTTTATGAAGCCGCTGCGATGGGGAATTTTGCAGTTACTAAATTCACCTATGTCAGCTATAATTTTAAGTTAGTGTCATAATACCGGAAAGGACTGCATACGTAAAACGGATGCGAAGATATCGAAATACTTTGGTAGTAAAGATAATTAGACAGTCTTAACATGAAACTTGGAAAGTAAGTAAGTCAATCCAGATTTTTTTTAAACATTAACATTACACCGAATGTATGCAAGTAGGCTACAATTGGCTAGGTCAAGGAAATAGAAACACGTACCTTTTTCGCTCTAGTCACATTAATAATAACGGTCAAAAAGGTACGAGTTTCAGATTCTTTTCGTACATGATGTTTCGGTAAAAAACAACTCAATTGGGATATACCAAAATAATTTAAGATACTTACTAATTTCATCAGTTTCCCAATTGATGTGTTATTGTTTTTCTCCAAGTAATTTGCGGTGACAACATTAGGACGTCACCGTGTACTGAAAAACGGCAAGTCAAAAAAAAAATATGTTTTTTCTTTTTGGTTTCAAAACTTATTTCTAGAAATTTATTTCGTAAGACATAGTATATTCAAATTCTTGATTAATTGCCGTAACTATGTAAATATTATAGCATAGGTAATTAAGTCAACTAAGACACTTTTCCATATAAAATGTAGTATTTTTGGAGAATTCCGCAGACTTAAAATTATAAAATATATTTTGAGATGCATAATTACGTCGTTGAGACACATCTTCAGCAACGAGGAGGCAAATTTGAATAATGGCGAAGTACCTGGTGGAAAATTTGAATTTCATGAAATTTCCGAAGAGCTTATTTTCTAGGCGTCCATTTATCTGGCACCGTTATTATTATAAATTGTATTAAAAAATTGTCTACATTACATTACATTTCTAATAGTTATTTATATGGATAATCGTCGTACACCCAGAAAAAAAACAGTATATAAAGTTAAATTTTAAGTAAAATAAAAAGTTCAAATAAATTAATATTCTCCACGTAAAAAGCTACGCTAATATTGAATACTAATTAGTTGGGTTTTTCTGATTAAATTTCTTGAAGTTAAAAATACTTTCTGCTCGTTATTGCACCCCATACAACCGCCGCCTCAACTTATTATCTTCAGACTTGAGCGGTGTTGCCAACTCATTATTAAGGGCCAGAATATGCACTTTTATGTCAAGACCGTAAGTTAAATTGGTGGCACTTGTGTCGGGAGATAGCTAGGCTTGTTTCCTGTTCCTGAGAGATCAAATCAGCTACTTTTTATGGAAGTCAAAACGCTGAAATTTTTAGCACGACATCCCTCATTTTTAATTTTATTTTAAACATTTTTCTAATAAAAAAACACATACAATAATCAATCACGAGTCTCAATTGTACAAAGCAAATAGTTGAAATATAGACACCCTCCATAAGTTGCGGTTTAATGTCCTGCAGTTTATGGACGGTAGACAGTTTCACTTACTTCAGCTACTCCAGCGCCGCTTGTGGAGCCTTTTAGAACTATTATTTACCTACTGTTTACCCCTGGACACTTTCAAATATTCTCTTATGGAAGATGCTGCTCCTTCCCTTCTACACATCATACTCGACATACCTCTCCATACATTTGAGTGACTGCAGCATGTAACAAACTACAAGGACCCGCAACTTCGTGCGCGTAGTTGGGTAAAAAGTAGAAATCCTATATCTAACCATCTTTGGACTGTACTTCTCCTACCGTATCGGCGTGTCGAGTCTCCTGCCGTATAATATTTATTTATTTGATTAATTTGGTTTGATATTCGTTCCTGGGTACATGTTCTCTATGTATTTAAGTATACTTACCTATTTCATTACCTAGTATACATATCGTCGCGTAATACCTATAACAAGCTTACATGACCTTGGGGTAGATCAAGTTTGAAGTTGTCCAAGTAATGTTGATACTGATGCTTATTATACTGATGCAAAAGCCGCCTACAGCCCATCTTTACCAAAAAAGTGCCAAATGTGGCCTGAAAAGCGCTAAACTAGTAACACCGTAGGTAAGTATTATGCTAGTAGTTCCCGAGAAGCCAAGCAGCAAATGAAAAAGGATCGTCTGGCAGATTGGAAGTGAAACCATGCTAGGTTTGCATTCAGTGCAATTACATTATTCATTTCATTTCAGAGAATTCGTTCGAAGTTGAACAGTTTTTAATTGGACTGAAACAAATGACGTCCACCACGCAAGAGTTCTAGTTATGATTAGTTATTAATTGAAGAGGGAACTAAAATTGCTTAAACGAATTTTGTACCGAAGTAGAACATGGATAGCGTTTAAACCGCTATCATTTTCCTGTTGCATTATGGAATGGAACTGAAGAAAAAGTTTTAATAGAAAGGAACATTCCTAAACATCGTGTGTAATAGGTTTTAAGGGCTACACGTTTTATTATTTTAATCCTTTGTATTCTTAATTCGATATATCCAATAACTTAACATAACGATGAGAAAAATTAGATCGGTATCAGTGTCAGTCTTACCTAATGAGATTTGGTAGCAGAGAGTGTTACGTTACCTTCTGCCTTCGTGTGCAAATAGGCAATGAAATTATTCATTTTATTGTTGTGTTTATCGATATCGCTTGTGTGTGGTATTATTGTAGTAAATGTAATATTATATTATATCATTAAAACGTTACAGTAATTTTAAAACTATATTACTTATGTTGTTCAATAGGTACATACTAGAATAAATGGTATCCACTAGTGATTTTATTGCCAAGAATTAACTTCCATAGTAACTATTGCATGACACCGTAAGATCGTGACTACCGTTAGTTTTTTAACTGACTAGTGACATTGTAGTTAGTTTATAATTTCACTAGATAAATTATAACCTGATGGTTTTCAAAGTTTTACGGTTACATTATAATACAATACTACGCAATATACCTACAGTGTAGAAAATTCTGATCAATCTTTCCAATGTCCAGTTTACATAAATAAATAAGGTAATTCAGCTAACAGAAGAGCAAGACATACCTACGTATTGATTTATAAAATGTCTTCTAAAATAAACTTATACGAAACATTTATCGTCTTCCTGACATATTGTTGGGGGAATATATTCTATGTACCTAGTTACAGATATTTCATTTTTACAACTTTATCACGTTGTCTGTGCATGCATCACATGTGAAGTTACACGGTACGTGAGTATATTACATATGAGACACAAAATGGTGGAAAAATAAGTGGTTATCAAAATTCGCACGTATGAGTTGGACAATATTTATTTGGTTGCTCTTATTATGAGCTGGTCAGACTCGCGCACTGAAGGTGCCGTGCCGTACAAACTATGAAAGCACTGCATAATGCTCTAATAAAATAAACAATTTGAATTGAACGACAAACCTTACTCTGGCGTTGGACAACTGTTGTCCCGTTTAATACGGTGAATAGAGACTAAAGTACTATGTGTGACCTTACAAACGGTCCGGTAGTTTTGAATTTTTGATATGTTGTCTAGGATGGTTAGGCAGTGTTTAAAATGCAAAATGCACAATTCCCCCCCCTCCGCGCCCGCCGCCATATTGAAAAAATCGGCACTTTCTTCATATTTTTGCTCATATCTTCCTTTAGGAGCATTTTAGCTAGAAGAAAGCTTCGACAATGTTATAGAGAGTTAAATTTACTACATTTTCCATTTTATATTGTTTTTCTAGGACAGATAGTTACGGAGATATCTACATTTAAAAAAACGTAAAAAATCCCAATTTCCTACTGAAAAACAAACTTCTGGATTATATCTTCGTTTAGAAGCATTTTAGCTACAACAAAGCTTGGGCAATGTTGTAGAGAATTAAATTTACTATAATTTACACTTCAAATTTTGTTTCAAGGACGGTTAGTTACGGAGATATGCACATTTAAAAAACAGGAAAAGTCGAATTTTCCGAAAATTTCTGAAAATTCTTGGTTTAGAACGCTGTCATTCAGTTAAGGACTAGTCTAGGACAAATTAAAACATGTAGGAAATATAATTGCTTATAAAACTCATGTCCATTTTTACATACATTTTTGGAAAATGTAACTTTATTTTTTACATATCTCCGTAATTATCTGTCCTAGAAACAAAATTTGAAATGTAAATTATAGTAAATTTAATTCTCTACAAAATTGCCCAAGCACTGTTCTAGCTAAAATGCTCCTAAACGAAGATATAATCCAGAAGTTTGTTTTTGAGTTGAAAATTGCAATTTCTTAAGTTTTTTTAAATGTGTATATCTCCGTAACTATCTGTCCTAGAAACAAAATATAAAATGGAAAATGTAGTAAATTTAACTCTCTATAACATTGTCGAAGCTTTCTTCTAGCTAAAATGCTCCTAAAGGAAGATATGAGCAAAAATATGAAGAGAGTGCCGGTTTTTTCAATATGGCGGCGGGCGCGGAGTGGGGGGAATTGTGCATTTTGCATTTTAAACACTGCCTAACCATCCTAGACAACATATCAAAAATTCAAAACTACCGGACCGTTTGTAAGGTCAAAATCCTTTATTCACTGAATTATTTTATTGAAATACGAAACGAATCAAACTACAGAAAAGTGTGTTCACTTCCGACGAATCCATCCCAGAAAGGAAATAGGGACTCGAAATGCGAACATAAAATCTCCCTTTCTGTTCTTTAAAAGGAAAAGGTTATAACTAAGTATGAATTTAGTATATTCTTACTACATTTCGATTTCGTATATCAGCTTTGTAGTTTATACAGAGAAGGATGCTGCGTTAAGAAAATGCTGTGGTCAGAATTTTATTTATGGCCATTGTGATTCTGAATTATGAATGATTGTCATAAATAAAATTTATTATGCTAAGGTTGGAGATGAATGTGTCGTATATATACTTTCTACTGGTAAATAAATAAAACATTCATTTTCATTGTTAAAATTGTATTTCAAGAAGTAGGTATAACTATAGGGGTTTGTTTTTAGGGTTCCGTACCCAAAGGGTAAAAACGGGACCCTATTACTGAGACTTCGCTGTCCGTCCGTCCGTCCGTCCGTCCGTCCGTCCGTCCGTCCGTCCGTCCGTCTGTCACCAGGCTGTATCTCAAGAACGGTGATAGCTAGACAGTTGAAATTTTCACAGATGATGTATTTCTATTGCCGCTATAACAACAAATACTAAAAATAAAATAAAATAAATATTTAAGGGGGCTCCCATACAACAAACTTGTTATAGATTATATATATATATGTATAGGTACGGAACCCTTCATGCGCGAGTCGGACTCGCACTTGCCCAATTTTTTTTTTGTTTTGGTTGTGTTTAGGGTTCAAACTTTACCTATGCGTTGTGGTTTGAGATTACTAGAAACTTATTTGTATTTTCTATTATATCATCTGCGTCGAAACTTTTCTCGGCAAAAAGGAAGAGAAAAATGTAACAGATTTTTATTTGCGATTCCGTAATTTTCACATTACGTTGGTAAAAAGGTAGCCCGCTATTTCAGTACCAATTTCCACAGTCCACATTAAATATTTCAGCACATCTATCTGGCATCTGGCCTTGATATATAAGTATGTATTAAAGTAGTCCATTACTAATCTCATCACATTTACCACATTATCATGGTGATCATATCAGCCGAAAGACGTCCTCTCAAAAAGTTCTCCACAAGGATCGGTCGTGTCGGTGTCGGTCGGTCGCTTCATCTAACGGCTTCTCTCAATCTTGAGCAGGTCGTCGGTCCACCTTGTTTAGGGCCTCCCACGAGCGAGTTCCGGTACGAGATCGCCATTCAAGATCCTTAACGGACATTGTTTCTACGACCTATGTGCCCTGTCCACTAGATTCGTGGACAAAGCCAGAGGTAAAAATATAATGAATGCCGAATTTGATGAAAAGAAACGAGTCAAGATCACGATCTATTATTATAATATACCTACAATTGGAACGATACTGGTCGGATTTCACATAGTGCATAGGGTGGTGTCTCATTTGGTTATAATTTTTCGAAATATAACTCAATAACTTGTTGAGGTGACGGATTAGTGAAAAAAGTCGCCAAGTCTATCCAAGAAGCTAAAGTAAGGACGCTAAGCGACGAGAGTTTAGTACTTTAACCCGGTGTTCTGCCACAATGCAAATACGACAACAATATAGGTAATTATACGCGTGCGATAGAGATAAGTCAGTATATAGAGATAGATAAGTGTGTATTATTGTATAATTTTCCTTCTTCGTATTGTACATGTTGCTTGTTTTGTCTACTATTTACATTTGGATTTACCACTAATTTACTCAAAGGTTAACTGGAAGAGATCCCTTGAAGGGATAAGCTCGCCTTTGTACATGCTTATTTTTTTGAAATGTATTTCTCATTTTTGTGTACAATAATGTGTTTACATACATACATTCATAAATTATGGCGGGTCAATGTCGGAACTTCTTCGTACTTAGCAAACGCTACTTCATCTGTTTTTACAGGATCACTCAAAAATTCCGAAGTTTCAATTATCCGAAACCATTAATATTCCGAATTTTCAAAATTCCGAAAGTGAAATAACGCGAGTAATTATGTTTATATAATTAGGTTAGGTAAGGGTTAGGTATATGTTATATAATATCCTAAAAAAAATCTAAATATTTTATCAGAAACCATGTTTTTGGAATTATGAAAATTCGGAATGATGAAGCATTCGGCCTAATGAAACTTCAGAGTATTGTAGTGAACCCGTTTTTACAAGTATTTGACAGCAGCTGTGACGAGTGCTAGAAGCGAAGTGAGTCCGTGGATGGCATAGCCACTGTTACACATGTCGGTGTGACAGATTGAGCAGGAGTCGAGCTTCGGGTTCACGCCGTATGGGTCTTCGGCGTTGCACGTGTGACCGCAGTCTCGGACCAGGATCGAATTGCCTGCGAATAACAAGTATTACCATAACGACATAGCCTGCATCCAAGGAAATCTTATTGAAATATTATGAAAGCAAATGTTGGGTACCATATTTTTATATGGGATATTTAGCCAGCGACGCCGCCAATGGCATAGGTACCAGTTGAGCAGAGCTTTAAGAGTGGTGCTCTCTCAAATGGATCGAAGTGAATCGTGGAAACCATGGAAGAAAGATGGCGGAAACAGTAGGTATATAGGGTGGTAAAGGTCAAATTACACAAAGAAAAGTTTTGTTAGTTTGATGTGTGTGATATCATAACCTGTGAAACAAAAATAATGTTTTTAGGGTTCCGTAGTCAACTAGGAACCCTTATAGTTTCACCATGTCCGTCTGTCCGTCTGTCCGTCCGTCCGCGGCTTAGCTCCGTGACCATTAGTACTAGAAAGCTGAAATTTGGTATGAGTATGTGTATGTATGACGCCGACAAAACGGTAAAATAAAAACTAAAAAAAAAAAACTTTTTTCCGGGTACCTCTCGAACACCTAAAGTGGGGGTGATTTTTTTTTTCGTTTCAACACTAGTGTGTGGGGTGTCGTAGAATAGGTCTTTTAAAAATAATAGGGGTCTTTTAACATATTTTTTTGATAAAGTCAGCAGTTTTGTAAATATTCGCTCCGAAAAGAAAATAAATAGCGTCCCCCCCCCCCCCTCTAACTTTTAAACCACGGGTCAACAAATTATGGAAAAATTCATTAAAATGTGGCCTTATAAGTACTTTCAATGAAGCCGTTTTTAGGGTTCCGTACCCAAAGGGTAAAAACGGGACCCTATTACTGAGACTTCGCCGTCCGTCCGTCCGTCCGTCCGTCCGTCCGTCCGTCCGTCCGTCTGTCCGTCCGTCTGTCACCAGGCTGTATCTCAACAACGGTGATAGCTAGATAGTTGAAATTTTCACAGATGATGTATTTCTGTTGCCGCTATAACAACAAATACTAAAAATAAAATAAAATAAATATTTAAGGGGGGCTCCCATACAACAAACTTGTTATAGATTATATATATGTATAGGTACGGAACCCTTCATGCGCGAGTCGGGCTCGCACTTGCCCAATTTTGAGTTATCGCAAAGTTTCATAATTTTCTTTAAAATGACGTACCTAAGTGCCGCGCGGTGTCCTTATACTTCGAACGTTACACATATTAGTTAACTGCCATACTGCATTAAAAGATTCCGCTCAATCTGGCGCGTATAATCGATAACTTCCAGAAGGTAATAAGTAATTACAGTTACTTTGGCGTTTACGACCTTTTTTATAGAGCTTGAAATCTTTCTCGTACCTAATTTAAGCCCATCTATTGTGAAGGATGGGCAACTACGGAACCGGCCAAGAGCATGTCGGGCCACGCTCAGTGTAGGGTACTGAGCGTGGCCCGACATGCTCTTGGCCGGTTTTTTTTATTGGATATCTCTTCTTGGCAGTTTTAAGCTACATTTGAATGAACACCGACCGATACATATTTTTTTTTTAGTTTTATAATTTGACCCGTAAAATGTCTATTGAAAACTACCATGTTCCTCATAAATTAACAATTGTAGCGATGTCTGTTTGGATTTATACTATTTTGTATCTATGTATTGATTAGTGAACTCAGAAAATACCTATACGCCAAATGTAAGAATTCACTGATATTGTGTTGGTCCTATGAATAATTTATTAAGATTTATAATTATATTACCTAAAAACCCTTAATTAAAAAAACTCACCCAGGTTATTTATGTATATACATCTTATTATGTAATTAAATAAAACAAAACTCACCACCGGCTTTAAAAGTCTTCGTTAGGCACGCCTTATTATCCTTATTGCAATATTTGATAGTAGTAGTTGCATTTGGATGCCGACAAGAGGGATCAAAATAGCTGCTGCATGCGTAGCAAACTCGACCGTGGTGCAATAACGAAATGCGTGAATCGGATCCCCATTTAACAGCATTTTTAGCAGGATTTTGAAGATGAGGTGCTAGTTTTTCTTCATCTTGCGCTGATTCAGATTTGAAATCAACTGGAGCTGGACTAGATGGTAAAGCTTCTACTTTATTAGCTTTAGATGATGATGTTAAGCTATTAGGCATTGCTCGCCTAGAATCGCCTTCAAAATCTTCTTCAGCATTTCTGGATTCTTGAACGCATTTAGCAAGAAGATTCAAAGCTTGTTCCTGTACTTGGCCAGGAGCATTTCTACTTTCTGCATTATTTTCAAAGCCATCGTTTTTTAAACCTTGGTCTAGTTCTCCGATTTTGTCACATTCGGGTGAACGTATTCTATCTTGAGAATCAACGTTAAGGGCCCAATATCCTTGATAGCTAGGATTGGATCTTTCTACAAAATTATTGTTTAAAGTTGGACCCCGCCCTGATCTTAGGTCATCATCATCTGAGTTGCGATTCTGTGAAAGTGGAACTGGAAAAAAGGCTTGGTCATCCAACTCGACGATTTCATCTGGAAATTCAGAATTTTGACCGCTTCGTTCTTCTTCGTTATTTTCATCAAGGACAGAAGCCCTATTTTCTGTAAGTGATTGTGGCTTGAGTTGAGATTGAACAGGTTGGTTTTCAATTAGAGAATCACGTTGATAGGCCGATGGTTGGTTATAAGGGAGAGGTACTTGCAACCAACCGGAATTGGATGAATCTCCAACATTTCGGCGTCGACAAGGTATCGCATGGGGTATGGAATGTGCAACGACTGGTGAAAAGGCCTGTGCCTGTCGATATGCTCGCAGCGGTGGTAGTGATGAGAGGAGAACTTGATTTTGGCCATTATCTTGGGGTTGTCCGTCACCTGCAACTAATTTACAAAATATCAATAGGCACACTAGGTATTTGACTTCATTAACATGCGACAGTACCTATATTTAGTAAACTATTCCATTGTTCGGGTTCCCTAGGAACGAAATTGGTATTCCAATAACCCGTTAATACCTTCCTATGGAAACCCTGAACAATGAAACAAATATATACTTATTAAGGGACAATCTTACACAAATCGATCTAGTCCCAAACTAAGCAATGCTTATACTATGGGAACTAGACGACATACACATTACATAAATAACAGCCATGATCCAAGAACAAATATTCGTGTTCATCAGACAAATATTTTCCCTTGCCAGGATTCGAACTTTGGACCGCCGGCTCACTAGGCACGTAGGCAGCTGCAATTCAAACTGCGCCAACCTCGTCGTTAACTGACAATATGGGACGTCTTACTAAACACTGTCGTAAAATAATTATGTACAATACGTAGCGTAGGACTAAACACAGGTCGCCCTCCATCGACGTGGTGGACCAGTATGACCAGACTCCTGACGAAGGAGAATCTTCCTGACCCGACAACTATGGACAGAACGTCATGGCGCAATCATATTAGGAGAGCCGACCCCACCTAAAGTGGGAAAGGAACAAAGAAGAAGAAGACGTAGCGTAGGGCTAAATACGCAGTGCAGTCTTCATGGTTCACGAATAATAAGTATGTCAAAGCAACTGCATCAAGAATAATTCTAATAAAGCAACGGAAAAAATATTAACAAACTACAAACCTGCTGCTATAGTGAAAGCTACGTGCAAAATAATTTTCAACATTTTTTTTTTGTTTCCAATGCCCCTGCCTGTTCACACGACGACTGCCACATATGCAATAACTAAAATATTGTTTGGTGTGAGTTTTAGTTCGGCCTTTGCTGGGCCGTAAACCAATATCAACCTATTGTGGAAATGCACCACTGGAAAGGTATTTCGTGAAAACAATGGACACTGCATGGAAATGATTTTCATTGTTCCGAGGAGCCTTTTAAACGTCTCATAGGATTGGATGCAAAGGTGCGCATCAATGGCGGCAAACAATATTGTTCAGTTTACTGCATTTTGGAATAAGTCGTAAAACCAAAAACTGGGGCGTGATTTTGATGGAAAAAAGTGAAATAGCATGTGAAACAAGCAGAGAGTGTGCATGTGAAAAATTCGTTTCATTTTGGCTGTTCGATTGGTGTCCTCTCTAGTTTTCCTTAGTAAGATACACAACCAATTTACAAAGTTTCAATATAGCAAGTTTTTATTTTCCTTAATTATGACGTAAAAGATGGAATTTATTTATTATCATTCGACATATGTTATTTTGCAACTTAACTATGTGCTTATTTAATAATAAATGTTAATTTAAACCTCCGTAATGTCGCTGAAATGGCTACATGATTGATTTGCTTCAACTTTTAGTTTGCGTGTTACGGCATAGAATTATAGACTACAGATTTTACAGAATTGTCTTTTAATCTTCGCAAACGCCCTTTGCGAATTAAATGTTGGTAGTTTATGTAAAATGCGACGCAATTGGTCGTGAGACGTGGTGCTCGATCGACTGGGGCGTGATACTGCTACGACCAGCTACGAACACGCGCCGATTTTGTCCGAATAAAGCCGGAAAGCGTATAACCGTGCAGAAGGGTGTGCGCTCGTGCAAAGGCTACTAAAGGCTACTATAATAGTGCGGTCCACGGCGCGTAGTGGCCCATCCGTTAGCGCCTCATAAATTTAATATTATTAATGACGATATAAAACAAAGTAAGTGCACACCTAATTGTTCATAATTTCGTCTGCTGCGAACGGCAATAAATTTCTAAATTATCTAACTACGGTAAGATTAATTTTCAGGGCGTTTTCATTAATTTTGAGGCCATTTGGGTCCCTTTTGCGTTCGGAATCGATATAGGAGACAGAAGGAGAGAAATTAACCCCATTTATCTGAGCCATTTTGCTTTCGAGACGTTATTAGGAGGTTGAGGATTACTAGCCTAATTTAAAATATTTATTTTGCGTGGGCTTATTTTAATTTACTGCTTCTTTAAATTATAAAATAAGCTGAATTTATAGACAAATTATAAAATAAGATGGAGTCGTTTTGAAAGTACAGTAATAGACGAGAACTTTGGTTATTTGAATTGTTCCTTGGGAATAGGGATCATTAGATTTTCCAAAGGTATACATTTTTTGCCTATTGTACGTACTTATACGTTTTGACCCCGGACTTTCTGATATTTGGACATAAAGGATTTGGACTCTGAATCTATGAATGGTTTTTTTTTAAGTTGTGTAAGTAGGTTTTTTAGATATATTTTTTAAATCCTCAAAGTGACTTTTGTGAAAATTTCGAAGGTAGTCACTAGCAATAAGCAAAAAGTGAAAACTAAAAGCTAATTAAGCAAAAAGTAGTCATGACGATGACAGTATTTTTTTATTAACCTTACTAATCCTTTGCAGACCAAGGTAACGTTGTATACATTCGGAATGTGACCAAAGGTCGACCAGACAAGGCTTTCGATTTAAAAAAAACCGGACCATCCGTTTAGGAGCTAACATGCCACAGACAGATACACAAATACACCGATACATAGACACGCAGATACACAGATACACATGTAAAACTTATAACACCCCTCTTTTGGTCGGGGTTTAAAAACTACAGGGTGCCGGATTATTGAAATGTTTGGATTAAAATATATGATAGTGAAGGCATTTTACTTCACTATCATCTTTTGAGTGCAGAGTGGAATCACTGCCCTGGATTGTATAATAAATAAAATAATAGCGCGACGTGGGAGTAGAAAAGGGCAGCTATGAAGGTGCGGGCGGAGCATGCCGGTTTATTGGAGTGTCGGATTAGCGAGACTTTACGTATTGTTACCCGTGAAATATTTTTCAAATGTTTTATCTTCTGTTTGAATTTTCATAATATGTTATAGTAGCTTTTGTCTGGGGCTTTACTAGAGTTAAAATGGGGTGTACTGCCCTACGAGAATCATGTTTTATTTATCGGGATAAAAAAAGCCTATATATTAAATTACAGTATAAACTATTTCTGTTTCCTATTGTGATCTGTCCGGCTTTTTCCACGTGAAGAAGTAACAAACACACGCACACACACACATATATAGGCACACATACTTTCACTTTTATAATATTAGGACGATTCACGAAATAAAGTTTACGCACTACTTTCAAAATTTGTATATCATTTGTTTTCGGTACTCATAGTGAAGGAAATAGTCTATTTCTACATGAAGATTTGTAAGTAATTTAGTATTCATGCATGAGGAAATTAGATACCACAATGACGGAGTACACACCAAGACTCATTGTTATTCAACACACAAAGCTTTATTTAGGGGTGTTGTGTTTTGTTTCTGAATGCAGAGTAAGTTTACTTACCTACCTATATCATTTTCATTTTATTCAATATATTCAGGTACAAAAAAATACGATGTGTAAAACAACTATTAATTTTAAGAAAAATCTCGTGAAATCAATAACTTAGGTACACCATTTTGATTTGAATGCAAATGGGTTAAAAATTCTCGAAATCCAAGAAAGGCGTTTTTTTCTTCAAACTTTGATGATACCTATCTTACGTTTATTAACCGTCACTCGGTGTCTATTGGTGGATTTATTCTCGAACGCCGATTAGTTATTTCGCTTAAGCTCTAGTTTCGATAGCGGATACGCGGATAGCGGTGTCGTCAGCGGCGGGCGGCCAAAGGTGGGAGTGGGAGGCCCGAGTGTGGTGTCTCGTTCTGCTCAATGACTGTTGCTCGACTGTCTAGTGGCTCTGTAAGGTATAGGTATACACGTCGCGAGATAGTTATGAAATGGCAGAAATTTGTAATTTAAGTAGGTACCTTTTTCAAACATCCGCCATTATAAAATCTAAAAGCTGCATCGAAAAAAAAACTAAATACCTACCTATCAAACCTTATCACGAAATTTCACGAGACACTATTGAGAAATGCGACCTCTAGGGGAGAACAGCCGGAAAGCATTTTGAGATCCAAACATGGATATGCCCGGAGACATACGATTTTTTTTTTACCAAGCTGAAACGGTCAATGACACTGTTTAATTATTTTAAGCATAATAAGATATAAAACATCACAGGAAATGCACCATGAAGTGCTTTCGCCTCAATACACATTTAATTTAAGTCACAACGACAACAACAGCGGAGAGCGAGTTGGCGACAGCTGGTTGAGCCGCCTGACAATATTTTTACGGGTTCGGTAAATGAAATCCCTTTACACGGTCAAAGGAACTTTCAGGGTATACTGAGCGGGGTTATCAAAATTATTTGGTATAGAATTTTTTGGCCGCCGTGCTAATCTTATATCGTGACTAAAAAAACTAAAAAAAGAGCAAAACATATATATTAATATATAACATAATAATGTATAGTAACAGATTAACAAAATTTCAAGATTTATTAATAAAAAACACAAACGAAAAAGTATTATAACGAAACGCTTTGCGGCTACTTTCCTTATGAGGACAGCTGGTAAGGAATGGAACTCTCTTCCTGCGCACCTGTTCCCCGATAAATATAACTTGGATCTCTTCAAGTCGAGAGTAAATAGGCATCTTCTAGCCAAGCATGCTCCATCTTAGGCCTTATTGTCACTTAACATCAGGTGCAATCAAGGTTAAATGCATGGCTATTTTGAATAAAAAAAAAAATACAAAACAACATTGTATTCACGATAATTCGCAGTACGTGGCGAATGTATCATGCAGACACACCCCGGGACGAGTTCTAGGTGCTATTGAATCAAATATTAAAGCTAACGGTGGCCCCTCCGTGATCTACGGAAGAAGAAAGGCCGTTTTACTCTCCGAGGATAATTCCCTGACAATTTCATTCGAAAACGTGAGTAAGGAAAGTGTTTACTTTTGGAAGGTTTTAAATTTGAATTCGTGTAAGGTAATTTTGTTGATTTCTTTTTCCGGTAACCTAAAATCACTACATAGTATAAAACAAAGTCGCTTCTGTCTGTCTGTCCCTATGTATGCTTAGATCTTTAAAACTTTTTCGATGCGTTTTTTTTTAAGATAGAGTGATTCAAGAGGATGCTTTATGTATAATACATGCATAATTTATCAGCATTGCACCCGTGCAAAGCCGGGGCGGGTCGCTAGTTAGAAAATAGATTGTGCCATGATACAGTTCAAGTTCCCGGTGTTCTAAATTTGAATTATTGCAAAGCATCGTCGAATTAGGTGATGAGTGAGAAGCATGGAAGTAAGAAACTGCTGAAAGGTATTCTAAAAAATATCTCGTTATGGAGGTTAAGTAAATGGTGAATAGAACTTTGTATAGTAACGGATGTTTGTTATGTTTATTTAATCCCAAATATTCCAGATATGTATTACCAAGGTATTACCTACTTTTTAACATTTGAGCAACATAGAAATAAAAGACAGCAACAGCGTTGTACATTGTGATTGGACATGGCTCGACATGACAGCTCGAGGACTAACGAAGCTCCGAATTCCGAATTTCAACTCTTTTTCCACTAATTGAGGGGGAATGGTCCTCCATTTATCCGTGTAAATTGATAGTAAGAAAAAAAGAGTGATTAAAGTCGTATCTGGTTTATTAATACCACAATAAATAAGTCGTTTTCAAAAAACGTATACTTAAATATGGGCTATAAAACAAAACTTAATTGATTCCTATATTTAACGAAAGTTACCCGTACCTTTTGTAGTGATGGAGTTGCCCATACTCTATCCACGCTCCTGGGATTTAAATTTACTTCTTTTGGTCTTCACAAAGACGCAACCTGATTGGTTCATTTTCTCAGCTGCGCTTCAGTAGACGGGTAGCCTAATAGCTCTTACTTTAAAATCAACTACAGCGCCGTTGCATTTTCCTTAAAAGGGTACATTATAAAGACTAGATGAGAGTGTAGTGCTGAAGCTATCTTGGCTATTAACTGACACTTCAAGCGCACCCGGCTCCAAAAACTGTACTTAATTTTCATTACCTAGTGTTCAAGCAATAACTTTCGCATCACCGTATCACGTCGCCCATTTCCGTCCTAATTGGAATCTTATTTCAATTGAGCAGGTTGCGTTCACTAATAAATAATTCAGAGAGGTGCGCGTTTACAAGGTAAATGCTCCCAGCCCATCTAGCACAACTATGCTTCGCGACTCTTGTCCCGCGACATATTATCATCCGTCACTCCCTCACAGTACTGTATAGGAAGAGACAGGTATATAGTATATATCTCGCACGAGAGAGTCGCGAGTCACGGTTGTGCTATAGCTGCAGAGACAAGAACCGTCCATAATGAGCAGAGCGACATGGAGAGGCACTCGCAAACGCGCGGCCTAATGAAAGACAAACAGACCTTTTTAAACTGTTATGAAGATAATTTAATATTTTTGAGACTGGCATGAGTGTTTTGGTTGGGTTTCGTAATTATTTTTATGCCCGTTCAGCATTTGTAATCTGACATTTAACGTCTTTTGAAGTCTGAATTGTACTTTTGAATAAAAAAAATGAGTATTTCTATAGAATTCGTAACTGCGCTTTTGAAGTGTCGGGCCAGCGAGTCTTGACATTAAAAATGTTGAATTAACTACACATTGAGTGTCGGTATTCAATAAACAGTAATTAGTAACGGGTGGCCTTATATATAACTCACCAAGGAGACTTGTGACAAAAAACGCCGAAACAGAATTTCAATAGATAATGTAATGAATTCAACCTTATGTAATGTAATTTTAAACAACTTCTGAATAGAGACGAGGAAGGACGCTACGCTGTCGATACCTTCTCGTTATCCAATTATTTGAAATTAAGAGACTACATATGCTTATCATCATCATCATCATCATCTCAGCCATAGGACGTCCACTGCTGAACATAGGCCTCCCCTTTGGACTTCCATATATACCGGTTGGAAGCGACCTGCATCCAGCGCCTTCCGGCGACCTTTATAAGGTCATCTGTCCATCTTGTAGGTGGACGTCCTACGCTGCGCTTGCTGCTCCGAGGTCTCCACTCGAGCACTTTTCGGCCCCATCGGCCATCTGCTCTGCGTGCTATGTGGCCTGCCCATTGCATGCATAATAAGCATGCTTATATAGTATGCTTATTATTGCTTTGTCAGTATAAATTTGGGTTGTTTGGTTAAAACAGTATTAAGGTTTCTATATTTTTTCACTAGCGAGCCATATAGTGATCTGCTATCTTGTCAAAACGTGGCGGATGCTTTGTCACTTATTTATCGCGTAATAAAAGCAACCATCATTTAGGCCTGCATTCCGTACTCATACCACAGATGAATGACAAAACTTCTGTCACTATCTAATAAGTATTTGACTGCATAAAACTATTTATACACTTAACCAAAAAGACTTGTGCTCAAAACTAGACAGTGGAGAGTCCATTTGGGCGGAAATTTAGGCAACGCTCCAAATATTCGAGCAATGCAATTAGTACTGACATTTAAAGCTTAACTACTTAGCATTTCGTGTTAGCAAAGTTGATTTCGGGTCGTTTGTTTATGGATAACTTAATTAACTTAAGCGAAACTTGTCCTAAGCTACCTATGCATACAATCAGGGCGCTAATTCGAGCGTACTTTGAAATATCGCCAAATAAGCCATGTTTCCGGTATATCTCAGGTATTTCGGCATTAACTGTGATTTAAACGCGATGTTTGGGATTCGAGCTGCATAATGTGACATTTCACGTTAGTATTTATTTTGATAAAACATAGTTTTACAGTAATACCTACCCGGTCTAGTTAAGTTTGTGCCTGATATCTAAGGCGTCGCATATGTATGTATGTAAACACTTTATTGTACACAAAAACAGAAACACATCAAAACAAAAGAAATACATGTACAAAGGAGAACTTATCCCTTTAAGGGATCTCTTCCAGTTAACCTTTGAGTAAATGAGTGCTAAACACAAATGTAAACGGTAGACAACCAAAGCAACATGTACAATACGAAGGAGGATGATTTAATAATAATACTTACACATGAAAATGCAAAAAATCAAAATAGAGAGAGATAGGTAAACAGTCAATATAATACATAATACGTAATATATATATATATATATATATATATATATATATATATATATATATATATCAATTAAACAGAAATAGTCATAATTACAACAAAAACAGCAACCTATTGTTCGTTTGACAGCCACAATCCCTTCAACTTCCCCTTGAGCGATGCTACGGACTGCGTCTGCCTTAGGGCGGGAGACAACTTATTCCATAATTTCACGGCGCGCACAGCAAAAGATATATCGTAAACATGCGATCTATGCGGTGGGATCGATAGAGCTAGATTCGCACTAGACCGCAGGCGATGGCCACTACCATCCGCCATGTAAGAGAACTTCTCTGCAAGGTAAGGAGGAGAAGAAGGAATGAAAAGGACATTATACAGAAGACAAAGAACATGTAAGTCTCTGCGCTGACGGATCGGAAGCCATTTAAGTTGGGCGCGGTATTGAGACAAATGATCAAACTTGCGGAGACCAAATATGTACTATGTACATATAAATGAGAAGCAAACTTAACGCGACCAGCGGGCCCACGTTTTGACAAAATGCGAGTGTGAGTGACAAACGCTTAGTCACTTATTTATCACGTGATAAACGCAACCATCATAAGCCCGCTGGTTGGCAAGGTGGCAATATTATACTAGGTATGTCGCCACTTCTGATATCTCTCCGAGATATCCGTGTCACATATGTGGCATTAGGGCCCAGCGTTGTGTTGCTAACAACATTTGACGGGCCTTAATAACGTCAATGTGACTTGGGCGGGTAATAAAGTTACCTGTAGGCGTGCAGTCGGTAAACGGATTAAGGTCAACCCCCGAAGGCCTTTTGCGTGAATAACATGATGGTTGAATTCGTCACACGATACATAAATGACAAAGCACCCGTCTTTGCTTTACCTTCAGTTTTTTTTATTTGAACCTGTTACAGTAATCCTACAAAGTCAGTTTAGAACGTCGAATTGATGCCCGGTACACATTTACGGTAGCAGAAATTAAACTTGATAGCAAAAAATATTTCAGAGTTAATTTAAAGCGCAAAAGTTAACTCTGCCAACTTTTTCTTTGTCTTTCCACGGGCGGGGTATTTGTCGTTCCAAGTTAACTGGTAATCACATACAGCTCAGACAAATTAAGCCCCAGAGCTCTCTAATTTTAAGACCAAAGTTGAAAGTTGAGCAATCCCGCAGGTGTTCAAGTGTTTGCATTTATTTGAGGCCATGGAGAAGTTTTTGGGTGATTCTACGAGTGTTTCAGTCGTTTTGTTCCTTAGGCTTTTGTAAGGTTCCGTAGCCAAAGCAAAAGGGGCTCACTACGCGCTTTAATGGCCTACGCTACGCAGCGACGTGCACCATGTTTCCTGATTCCGCCTTCTGCTTAGTTCACGCGTTTAGCGCGCGCGTTCATACTGTTAATTGCGTCGCATTTTAAACAACTAACCAATAAAATACAATTCCTGGGAGGATTTTGCGTAGATCAAAAGAAGTACTAGACGTGTGCAATTTAAATATGATCGGCGGCGGCGTTTGTAAGAAAATCGTCGGCGGCGGCGTGATTTATGCTTGAAAAATATAGCTTGAAATACTAATTGTTGAAGTTAGGAATGTGAATAACGGGCAGGTGACATCTATCTATGCCTTTTTAATTTTTTTACAAAGGGTGAAAAAGTTATGAAAACGAAAAAATTATATTGCCAACAAGCGTGAGGGTACCTACACGAGACACATTTTTATAAGTAGGCCTTTTTATGTAGGCCTTTTTGGTACCTACGATGATTTGATGGCAAACAAGTTTTTGAGAAACAAGCATCCAAAATTCAACTTTCATATTTTAAAAAATTACTAGGATTATCTATGTTAGTTGTACATTTTACCTCTTTTGATAATAAACTGTTTACATTCATTTAAAATTCAACCAAATACGGCGAAAGAACGGTTTTTTTGACAGAATCGTCCCCTCGCCTTCCTTCGACAAAATATGCTCCTTTCTTTTGTTTTTTCTTTAAACCTCCGTACAATACCAATAGAACGGAAAGTTATATTAAAGCCAGTAAATACAATACATACTTACGCAGTTATCAAGTTTGAAGAGGTTTTTTCGGCTTTTCTTTTTCCTTTAGGATATTCTATTAACAAGTTTAGTACCTACAACAATATAAAGCCGGTGAAAGTTTTGGGCAGTTTGTTCCGTGGATAGTTTTAATCGGCAGCCACTTTGTACGTATTAGTCCTGTAAAATTAGACCTTAGATTATTTAAAAAAATTAAAATGTATGCTGACTGCATTATGAATGTTAATTGATAGCTGATGTTAAAAAATTTAGAAGATCTGCATTTATGCTTTTTTGTGTTCTTCCTCTACCGCCTGGTAGAATGCATGGTACTCAGGTTCTAAGTTTCTAGTATAAATCCGTGTACCTAATATATCCGTAAGTACGTTATGTGCAATGCTTTTTTAGGGTTCCGTACCCAAAGGGTAAAAACGGGACCCTATTACTGAGATTTCGCTGTCCGTCCGTCCGTCCGTCTGTCTGCCACCAGGCTGTATCTCAAGAACGGTGATAGCTAGACAGTTGAAATTTTCACAGATAATGTATTTCTTTTCTATTGCCGCTATAACAACAAATACTAAAAATAATCTATATATATAAACGGATTTGTCCTGACTGACTGACATATCAACGCAGAGCCGAAACTACTGAACTTAGAACTTTGAAAATTCTACAGTAGGTCAAGTATATTATGTAGGCAAGGAATAAGAAGGGATATTTCAAAACTCATCCCCTGAGGGGTTAAATTGGGGTTGAAAGTTTGTATGGAAAATGAGTAATTTTAGAGTAAGAGTCTTAATACTTTGCATACACACTTTAAATATAGAATGAAGAAAAGTAATTTCAGCATTTTTGAAAATTCATCCTGCAATGGGGTCTAATTGGGGTTGAAATATTGTATGAGAAAAATTGCAGTTTTTGAGTAAGAGCGATTATATTTCGTATTTAGGCCGTGCATTAAAAAATATTAAAACTAATTTCAGCATTTTTTTAAATTCATCCCCTAAATTGTTCAAAATAAACATTAATAAACATTAAAGTTTGTATAAGAAACGTAGCATTCTTTGAGTATGAGGTATATTTTGGGGGTATAGACTCTTACTTTTTAACCGACTTCAAAAAAGAAGGAGGTCCTCAATTCGACCTATTTTTTTTTTTTTTCTATGTATGTTACTCGATATCTCCGAGAATCGTGAACCGATTTTCAATTTTTTTTTAATCGAAAGGGTATATCTCCGAGTTGGTCCCGTTGGCACTAAGTCGGGATCTGATGATAGAATCTTGGAGAAATCGAGGGAACTCTTCAAATGTTATAGGGACATGTACGGCGCTTTCGGTAATTTATTGATAAAGTCAAGAATTTACATTCAGTAAATAGGATTTGGTGTAAGGAAACTGATGATGAACACACATACGAATCACTAAAAAGCAAAAAAAATAATTTTTTTTAACAAAAAAAAGAATTACCGACTTCAGTAAAACTAAAAAGCCAACAATAACCCGTTTAAGTACAGATTACATTTGACTCACCCTTCGTAGTCGGTGCCAAACCTCGCGTAAACTATAAATATAAGAACTGAGTGGTTTCAGGTTTTTTGAAAATTCAACCCCTAAGAGGGAGAAATGTGGTAACAAAGTCTGAAAATCAGCATGGGTATTGTTTTTATGGTTTATCGGGTCGCTGATTACGAAAACCGCAACGATTTTAAAATCCAACGTGTCGGACGTGAGTTACCATCTCCCCTGTTGGGGTGAAATGGGGTTGAAATGTCTAAATACTAAACCGCTGGTTCTAGAGAGTTCAAATTTGGCACGTAGGTTCCTTATAAGGTGTAGGGGTGCACTAAGAAAGGATTTTTCAAAACTCACCCCCTAAAGGGGTGAAATGGGGTTCCAAAGTTTGTATGGGGAAACAAGATTAGTTAGACTATTTTATTCGAAACTTTACAGGAGTATTTTTAACGATAAATGAGTAAACACCTGTTTCAGGTTTTTTGAAAATTCAACCCCTATAAGGGAGAAATGTGCTGACAAAGTCTGAAAATCAGCATGATTATTGTTTTTATGGTTTATCGGGTTGCTGATTACGAAAACCGCAACGATTTTAAAATCCAACGTGGGGAACTTGAGTTACCATCTCCCCTGTTGGGGTGAAATGGGATTGAAATGTCTAAATGCTAAACCGCTGGTTCTAGACAGTCCAATTTGGCACGTAGGTTCCTTATAAGGTGTAGGGGTGCGCTAAGAGAGAATTTTTCGAAAGTCACCCCCCAAAGGGGTGAAATGGAGGTCCAAAGTTTGTATGGGGAAACAAGATTAGATAAACTGGAGGAAATGGAGTTGAAATGTCTAAATACTAAACCGCTGGTTCCAGAGAGTCCAATTTGGCACGTAGGTTCCTTATAAGGTGTAGGGGTGCACTAAGAGATAATTTCTCAAGTCACCCCCCAAAGGGGTGAAATGGGGGTCCAAAGTTTGTATGGGGAAACAAGATTAGTTAAACTATTTTATTCGAAACTTCACAGGAGTATTTCTAACGATAAATGAAAAAACACGTGTTTCAGGTTTTTTTTTATTCAACCCCTAAAATGGAGAAATGTGGTGACAAAGTCTGAAAATCCATTGGTAATGCTTTTATGGTTTATCGGGTCGCTGATTACGAAAACCGCAATAAAAGCCAACGTGGCGGTCGTGAATTAACATCTCCCCTGTTGGGGTGAAATAGGGTTGAAATGTCTAAATACTAAACCGCTGGTTTAGAGAGTCAATACTTGGAACCTACGTGTCCTTATAAAGTCTAGGGGTGCAATAAAAGAAGCATTTGTCAAAAGTCATCCCCCAAAGGGGTGAAATGGGGGTCGTAAGTTTGTCTGGGGGAAAAAGATTAGTTAGAATATTTTATTGAAAACTTCCAAGGAGTATTTCTAACGATAAATGAGTTTCGACGTGTTTCATGTTTTTTTGAGAATTCAACCCCTAAAGGAGGAGAATATGGTGCCAAAGTCTGAAAATCAACAAGAGTAATGTTTCTATGGTTTATCGGGTCGCTGATTACCAAAACAACAACGATTTAATAAACAAACGTGGTGGACGTGAAATACCGTCTCGCCTGTTGGGGTGCGATGGGGTTGAAATGACTAAATATGAGTATGGGTGTAATTTTTATGGTTTCCTGGGACGTTAATTACGAAAATGCCACCGAATTTGAAATTTTATATTGTGGTCATGAAAATTCTTGAAAGCATTTGCGCCAAATTGCAATTTAATCGGTCCAGTAGTTTTGCAGCAAATCGGTTGTAACAGACGGACTGACAGACAGCTACACGTGCTCCTATAAGGGGGTTCTATTTTTGCTTTTGAGGTATGGATAGAGACCCGCGTTATCCTAATAGATTAAAAAAATAGTATTTGGTGGCATCTCGATCGTCGTCAATCGGTACCTATAGGCGGGTGGCGCGTTGGGACGGGAGGAGTAATGATCGGGAAACTTCCTGCATCCGTAATAAATACATTCAAGCTTTTCAATAATTATGTCATTTCAGAATTCTGAATTACGTTTATCTGGCTCAGTATAATACATGTTTCATTCATCAACGAAGAGAACCTCAATATCTTACAATAGAACATGACGTAACTTAGAACATGGCGAATATCCCAAGTCGATAAGCGGAGGCTCGGGACATTATAAAAGCTTTACACAAATAAAATGCACACATAACCCGGTGTCTTAGCTTCACTTCGAGTTATGAATTTTGAAGTGAACTTTATTTGGATATGGATAGGGGGAGATGGGGTACCTTGATACGATTTTTTTGCATAGACGATAAAAACGGCAGGGAAAGAGTAATTTCAACAAACAATATTTTGATGGCTCGAGTGTTTAACTAAGTTTAAACGTAAGTGTACATTTATCCGCAAAACAACATATTGATTTTTTTATGTATTATTTTCTGAAAAATGGGATTTGTATCAAACTACCCCGTATACGGGGCGGTTTGATACACACCTGGGGTACTTTGATACTCCCACATATATTCTAATGTAATATATATAATCTTATTTAAAAATGAAAGAAAATGCATTATATTGCTTTATATTATCATTTATTTATGGCATAATCAGTCTCATGAATGTTTATGGCAAATCAACTAGGTTTTATCAGTAACTTTAATTTGTACTTATATTTATCTTTGATATATATAGGTAAATAGTCAATATATATATCCTACACCTATTTTCCTTATAAACTTAAGATCACATGCTAACAATCAGTTGTTTTGAAACACTAACAGCAACAGATAATAGTTATTTGTTATGCAAGGCTGCAAAGTTGTTATTTGGCGCGAGTGTTGAAATTGAAAGCTGAGCGAGCGAAGGAATCTAAGATTGAACCATGAGCGAAGCGAATGGTTCAAAGATAGATTCCTGAGCGTAGCGAGGCTTTCAAGACACGAGAAGCTAAATAATTTTGCAGCCATGCGGAACACACAACTTTTCACCTCACTACAGCGAGGAAAATGCAGTCACATCACATCTACAGCGAGGAAAATGAATCCAAGAAAAACAATTAAAACATAAAAATAATCATAAGTATTTAATTTTGCCTTCTATTTAACACATCAAATTTAAAACATAACACACTCAAATCCACACCAAATAAATACGAGAAGCACACATATTAAAAATTAAAAGTAATATGGCCGTAATTTGTATTATCATCGTGTATACCTAGGTATTGTATCGTTGTATTTGAAACTACTTGACACATTCGTTGTGAATGTGGGAGAATGGCATTCTGAGAAGGATTAGTTGGCCACTCGGAAGTATTTTCCATAACACTTGCTTTGGAAGTTATTGGACGATGGGATCCGAACAAGATAATTTCGGCTTTATCTTCTTATAAAACGCTAATAGTTTCGGTAAATTACTTATCGTCTCCAAATATTTATAACAAATCCTTTTTCGTTTTAATGCAGGCTTTTAGCATTGAATAAATACTCCAAATTGGGCTTAACTTTCTTGTTTTCGATATCTCTATAAAGTAAGACAACAGTATGTATTCTCCACAGAACAAATTTACTTTGTTTACGTGAATTGTGAAAACTTCCAACTTTTTAATTATAATTTTTTTCTAGGGTGCGTTCAGAAATTACACTCTTATGTTTCAACTTTTATAACAAATAAATATTAAAATTTGTGTTGCATTTAATATATTTACTAGTCAAAATATGTAAATGAAACGGAAATACTTACTATTAATATATATATAAACATATTCAACATAAAATAAAGTGTAGAAAAATAAAAACTTAAAAATCTGAAACCACAAACCAGGTTTCTGGACGTGATATTGTAGGTGTATTTTTTTTTTAAAGAAGTATTCAAACGTACATATGATTTTAGCCGGCCTGTCCAGATCGCCCTTTATTAGCGTGCGTTGATTGGTTATTCGAAGATTTATCGACTGATGAAATCAGTCGCGTGTTGAAGGAGTCTTAAATATAAAAAAGTTACATGCACCACAGAGAATCAAAATCGTCGTGTTCGAAATTCAAATGACTTTTGCACGCTAGCGGATAAAATAGACTTTTGCACGCAGATTTCGCCCTATAAACGGAGGTTTTTCGAGCGAGTGAGGTGAAAACATTATTTATGTATTGACATACATTGATACAGTATCAATCTACCCCACAGACGTTTGTATCTATGTGCCCCGAGGTAGTTCTTTAAAAACAAATTAAGATCTAGAAGTATCTAGGATAAAATGGCTATTGTGTAGAATAATTCAACGTATTTAATTACTGCATGTCGTAGATTCCTCTCCGATAACGTTCTAATACTGCCTAATAAGTCACTTCCTAAAATGATCGATTTTTTACTCGCGGTCTTAAAAAACGTGTCCGTACTTGTCAAATGCGTTTGAGCGCCTGAGCCGCGGTGAAACTCCGGCGCCTCATTCGCCTTGTAAGTGACGTCTATGTGTGCGTGAATGAATTGTACACAACCATTCGTTTAGGTTTTATGACTACCGTATCTATGTGCCCCGCGTATCAATGTACCCCTACTCCCCGTACAGTTAAAGCTGAGATCGCTTGATTTGAGTGCTTGAGTTTTCGGTTTGATTTGTTAAAGTGGAGTTATGATAAAATAAAAAGTATTTCCCAGTAATATTACAAAAGCGAAAGTCTGTGTATGTTTTGTTACTTCTTCACGCTAAAACGGCTGGACGGAAATGCATGAGGGAAATGCAGATTGCAGATTATACCCTAACTTAACCAATAGCCTACTTTTAATCCTGAAAAAAGAGCATTGTTCCCGTAGGATGATGTATATTATATAGGCACGCGAGCGAAGCCGCGGGTTACTGCTAGTATATAATAATAATAATAATACAATACTGTATTGCACACCAATAACAGTTTACAAAAGGAAACAAGACAAATACAATATATGTGTAGGTATTAAATATATCTATTATGTACCAAGTTAAATTACCCTCAATTTTCTTTTATTCATTATAATAATCAGTTTTAATTTTCAGCGAATGCATGAGAATAAATTTCCTAACATTTTGAAAATAAGTTTCAAATGGTATCATTAATCCACACACCAAAATTCAAAGACTTTAAAATTGTCTAAGGTAAAATTGTGATTTCATACATATTTACGGGGCTATGCTCGGAAGTGCAAGTTTAATGAAGTTAGACAAGCGAACTGATCACGAGTTCCCGTTAAGCTTCCTCACTTCTTGTTCTACGTGTAATAAGGCCAGTTATAAAAGTACGGCGAATCTTGGGATTGGCTTTTATTTCAAATGGTACAGTACAGTTTATAGTTTATTCAAGGGAACTTGGTAAAATTTTGCAAACTTTGTCGACTACGCTATTCCTACCCGCTACTTACTTTAGATATAAGACAAAAAATTACGATAATTCGTCAGTCCATTTTCACTTTCAGTCAATCCATCGTAGTGCCTAAAACACAAACCAATAGCCCAATATAAACAATAATCTTAGGAACGTGAAGTTGGAAACATTTAATTTACTTATAGGAATTTTTACAAAAATGAAAAGAACACTAAGCAATATGTAACGTACCAGCTCACACCAGGGTGCTCGGGTCTGCCTTCCACCTTTATTCGTCCGAAATCAACGCGCGTTAGTAGGGGATACCGGGGGGTTTTGAAACAAAGGTGAGTAGAAACAACCTCAATCGCGTGTCGGCACCAACGCTGTTTAGACGCTCCCCACCGGCCGGCGGCCACTCAGCGTTCGTCCTTTCTTCGCTTACGGACGTGCATCCGAGAATTGATCATTTTTCAATTCACCTCTGTTTCAAAACACCTCGGTTTCACCTAGCCTATTATAGCGGCACACACGCTGACAGCGTCGCCATGCCCCGCGAACATAATATAGTCCATTTCTTATACCGCGGCCCGATTCCACTTGAGACTACACAAAGAGAAAGATAACTTTTGTTTATGATCTCAGCTTTTCAAATTGGTTACGTGCCGTTATTACCTTCTTTTGTTTCATTCTTGCCGCCTCATGACGTTCTCAAGTGGAATCGGGGTACATATATGAAAAAATGTAACCGAAAGGCTGCTGGTCCGGGTACTAGATGACGATATACATAATATATAGATACATTTATGTATAGACTAGCAGTAACCCGCGGCTTCGCTCGCGTGCCTATATAATATACATCATCCTACGGGAACAATGCTCTTTTTTCAGGATTAAAAGTAGGCTATTTGTTAAGTTAGGGTATAATCTGCAATCTGCATTTCCCTCATGCATTTCCGTCCAGCCGTTTTAGCGTGAAGAAGTAACAAAACATACACAGACTTTCGCTTTTGTAATATTACTGGGAAATACTTTTTATTTTATCATAACTCCACTTTAACAAATCAAACCGAAAACTCAAGCACTCAAATCAAGCGATCTCAGCTTTAACTGTAGGTATCCATATCCAAATAAAGTTCACTTCAAAATTCATAACTCGAAGTGAAGCTAAGACACCGGGTTATGTGTGCATTTTATTTGTGTAAAGCTTTTATAATGTCCCGAGCCTCCGCTTATCGACTTGGGATATTCGCCATGTTCTAAGTTACGTCATGTTCTATTGTAAGATATTGAGGTTCTCTTCGTTGATGAATGAAACATGTATTATACTGAGCCAGATAAACGTAATTCAGAATTCTGAAATGACATAATTATTGAAAAGCTTGAATGTATTTATTACGGATGCAGGAAGTTTCCCGATCATTACTCCTCCCGTCCCAACGCGCCACCCGCCTATAGGTACCGATTGACGACGATCGAGATGCCACCAAATACTATTTTTTTAATCTATTAGGATAACGCGGGTCTCTATCCATACCTCAAAAGCAAAAATAGAACCCCCTTATAGGAGCACGTGTAGCTGTCTGTCAGTCCGTCTGTTACAACCGATTTGCTGCAAAACTACTGGACCGATTAAATTGCAATTTGGCGCAAATGCTTTCAAGAATTTTCATGACCACAATATAAAATTTCAAATTCGGTGGCATTTTCGTAATTAACGTCCCAGGAAACCATAAAAATTACACCCATACTCATATTTAGTCATTTCAACCCCATCGCACCCCAACAGGCGAGACGGTATTTCACGTCCACCACGTTTGTTTATTAAATCGTTGTTGTTTTGGTAATCAGCGACCCGATAAACCATAGAAACATTACTCTTGTTGATTTTCAGACTTTGGCACCATATTCTCCTCCTTTAGGGGTTGAATTCTCAAAAAAACATGAAACACGTCGAAACTCATTTATCGTTAGAAATACTCCTTGGAAGTTTTCAATAAAATATTCTAACTAATCTTTTTCCCCCAGACAAACTTACGACCCCCATTTCACCCCTTTGGGGGATGACTTTTGACAAATGCTTCTTTTATTGCACCCCTAGACTTTATAAGGACACGTAGGTTCCAAGTATTGACTCTCTAAACCAGCGGTTTAGTATTTAGACATTTCAACCCTATTTCACCCCAACAGGGGAGATGTTAATTCACGACCGCCACGTTGGCTTTTATTGCGGTTTTCGTAATCAGCGACCCGATAAACCATAAAAGCATTACCAATGGATTTTCAGACTTTGTCACCACATTTCTCCATTTTAGGGGTTGAATAAAAAAAAACCTGAAACACGTGTTTTTTCATTTATCGTTAGAAATACTCCTGTGAAGTTTCGAATAAAATAGTTTAACTAATCTTGTTTCCCCATACAAACTTTGGACCCCCATTTCACCCCTTTGGGGGGTGACTTTTGAGAAATTATCTCTTAGTGCACCCCTACACCTTATAAGGAACCTACGTGCCAAATTGGACTCTCTGGAACCAGCGGTTTAGTATTTAGACATTTCAACTCCATTTCCTCCAGTTTATCTAATCTTGTTTCCCCATACAAACTTTGGACCTCCATTTCACCCCTTTGGGGGGTGACTTTCGAAAAATTCTCTCTTAGCGCACCCCTACACCTTATAAGGAACCTACGTGCCAAATTGGACTGTTTAGAACCAGCGGTTTAGCATTTAGACATTTCAATCCCATTTCACCCCAACAGGGGAGATGGTAACTCAAGTTCCCCACGTTGGATTTTAAAATCGTTGCGGTTTTCGTAATCAGCAACCCGATAAACCATAAAAACAATAATCATGCTGATTTTCAGACTTTGTCAGCACATTTCTCCCTTATAGGGGTTGAATTTTCAAAAAACCTGAAACAGGTGTTTACTCATTTATCGTTAAAAATACTCCTGTAAAGTTTCGAATAAAATAGTCTAACTAATCTTGTTTCCCCATACAAACTTTGGAACCCCATTTCACCCCTTTAGGGGGTGAGTTTTGAAAAATCCTTTCTTAGTGCACCCCTACACCTTATAAGGAACCTACGTGCCAAATTTGAACTCTCTAGAACCAGCGGTTTAGTATTTAGACATTTCAACCCCATTTCACCCCAACAGGGGAGATGGTAACTCACGTCCGACACGTTGGATTTTAAAATCGTTGCGGTTTTCGTAATCAGCGACCCGATAAACCATAAAAACAATACCCATGCTGATTTTCAGACTTTGTTACCACATTTCTCCCTCTTAGGGGTTGAATTTTCAAAAAACCTGAAACCACTCAGTTCTTATATTTATAGTTTACGCGAGGTTTGGCACCGACTACGAAGGGTGAGTCAAATGTAATCTGTACTTAAACGGGTTATTGTTGGCTTTTTAGTTTTACTGAAGTCGGTAATTCTTTTTTTTGTTAAAAAAAATTATTTTTTTTGCTTTTTAGTGATTCGTATGTGTGTTCATCATCAGTTTCCTTACACCAAATCCTATTTACTGAATGTAAATTCTTGACTTTATCAATAAATTACCGAAAGCGCCGTACATGTCCCTATAACATTTGAAGAGTTCCCTCGATTTCTCCAAGATTCTATCATCAGATCCCGACTTAGTGCCAACGGGACCAACTCGGAGATATACCCTTTCGATTAAAAAAAAATTGAAAATCGGTTCACGATTCTCGGAGATATCGAGTAACATACATAGAAAAAAAAAAAAAAATAGGTCGAATTGAGGACCTCCTTCTTTTTTGAAGTCGGTTAAAAAGTAAGAGTCTATACCCCCAAAATATACCTCATACTCAAAGAATGCTACGTTTCTTATACAAACTTTAATGTTTATTAATGTTTATTTTGAACAATTTAGGGGATGAATTTAAAAAAATGCTGAAATTAGTTTTAATATTTTTTAATGCACGGCCTAAATACGAAATATAATCGCTCTTACTCAAAAACTGCAATTTTTCTCATACAATATTTCAACCCCAATTAGACCCCATTGCAGGATGAATTTTCAAAAATGCTGAAATTACTTTTATTTAAAGTGTGTATGCAAAGTATTAAGACTCTTACTCTAAAATTACTCATTTTCCATACAAACTTTCAACCCCAATTTAACCCCTCAGGGGATGAGTTTTGAAATATCCCTTCTTATTCCTTGCCTACATAATATACTTGACCTACTGTAGAATTTTCAAAGTTCTAAGTTCAGTAGTTTCGGCTCTGCGTTGATATGTCAGTCAGTCAGGACAAATCCGTTTATATATATATATATAAAAATATATAGAATAACATCCATGACCCAGGAATCATTGGTTTTCTATTGTATGTTTTATGAGGTGTGCAGAAAAGAGTACTTGTATTGTATTGTATTGCAAATATTCGAGTTCATCACACAAGTATTTGCCCTGGCTGGGATTCGATCCCAGGACCGCCGGCTCAGTAGGCAGGTGTGCCACAAACTGAGTCAACCGCGTCGTCAAAAATATACCAATCAAGACTGGAGAAAATGTGCCAATCATGTGCATCTTTGTGCACAGGCAGGTTAGTTACGGTTCTCAGGCGGCTTTTGTGTAGATCAAAGCAGAAAACCTTCTGTCTTCTGGAGTATTTTATTTTGTGTTGGAGGTTAAAATATAAAGCATATAAAAGCGGAGCCACACCACAACTACTCGGATTATCTCCGTTGCTCATCAAGAACACATTCCCCAGGGCAAACAGTTTTGTTCTTAGTAATATGTAAATGTTGATCTCACAGAATAAGTGCGCATAAATGTTATGCGTCGTAAAGGAAGGGATTCATAAATATGTAACTTTAGTGATATTGCTTTAGTTATACGGCCGCTTGATGCCCCTTGATCCATCCCGATGCAAAATTGGAAACCCCTTAAAGTTAGGTATCATGACGTCAGAGTTGTGTAGTCGTCAGATGTATATAAGTACGAGTACAAAATATACCTACATTACAAAATATACAGTTTAAATATAAAATTTCCAACATATTACATGATCTGAACGCCTATGATGGTTGCGTTTATTACGGGATAAATAAGTGACAAAGGGTCTGTCACTTTGTCAAAACGTGATGGATGCTTTGTCACTTACATATTTATCGCGTGATAAAACTAGGCCCACCGGACCTGGATTCAACGTTTGACATTGTCATTTTTACTTCTAAAATAACTTAGAAGTTTCGAAATTCTGACGGTTGTGGCACGACTTTTATTTGAACGCCACATCCGTCTTTGGCGTTCAAAAGGTTACAAACATTCCTATAAGACATTAAGCCTACTTCGCGTGAAAAATTCGTCGTTTGATTACTACTCGAACGACATTAATGACTTTCACCTACTGTAAGATTTTTTTATACCGAGGTTGTGTAAAATTAGCATAATTGTGGTTATTAGGTACTATAATAAGCACAATTGGTCTATTTTCCAAGAAGTGAAACTAGTTGAACAATTTTTTTCAGTGCAAAAACAAATATTTATGTTTTTTTGCGACTGATGATCCTCCTGTTTGCGCCTATAATTTAGCTTATCTTTTGTATCCGTTTAAAAACAATAAACAACGAAGCTGAAAATAAATTGAGTACGATATTTTAGTCGTTCTTAAGAAACAATTTGTAACTGACATTTTCCTTGTTTATTAAATAGAAGGTTGAAGTTATTTTGATGAAATCAGAAAAAGATACCCCACTTTAGTTTAATTGGTCGGATTTTAAGGAAAGGTCAACATTTAAGATTGTTATTTATTGCAGAGACAACCCAACCGCCAAATCATTTTATAAATTGCCATTTCGTTTTTTGGTTAAGATACTCGGCAAATTTCATTATTTTATATGTCCAAATATCATAAACCCTCCATGATGCGTTCAAGAACCGCACATTATGACCATCATAAAAATAGTGTTTTTTTAGAACAAATTTCCTATCTGTAAAAATTGGTTCACTAATGTTTGACCAAAAAACGTTTGACCAAATGATCACTTGACCAAACAACGTTTCACCAAAATAACGTTTCGCCAAATGATCATTTTACAAAAGTATCATTTGACCAAATGATCACTTGGCCAAACAACGTTTCACCAAATAATCATTTGACCAAATGATCATTTAACTTTTTACTTATCTGTATCATCTTTATCCTATCTTTATCTTATCTTTATCTTATCTTTATCTTATCTTTATCTTATCTTTATCTTATCTTTATCTTATCTTTATCTTATCTTTATCTTATCTTTATCTTATCTTTATCTTATCTTTATCTTATCTTTCTTATCTTTATCTTATCTTTATCTTATCTTTATCTTATCTTTATCTTTATCTTTATCTTATCTTTATCTTATCTTTATCTTATCTTTATCTTATCTTTATCTTATCTTTATCTTATCTTTATCTTATCTTTATCTTATCTTTATCTTATCTTTATCTTATCTTTATCTTATCTTTATCTTATCTTTATCTTATCTTTATCTTATCTTTATCTTATCTTTATCTTATCTTTATCTTATCTTTATCTTATCTTTATCTTATCTTTGTCTTATCTTTGTCTTATCTTTATCTTATCTTTATCTTATCTTTATCTTATCTTTATCTTATCTTTATCTTATCTTTATCTTATCTTTATCTTATCTTTATCTTATCTTTATCTTATCTTTATCTTATCTTTATCTTATTTTTATCTTTATCTTATCTTTATCTTATCTTTATCTTATGATGCCCTGCCCTGCCCTGCCCTGTCCTGTCCTGTCCTGTCATGTCCTGTCCTGTCCTGTCCTCTATGGATATATAAAAAAAAACTAACCTAACCTAACCCGGCCGGGTCGGATCTGCTCTGAAAGGTGATTGATTCACCTCAAGTTTGGTCAAATGACTCAGTTGCTAAATGATCATTTGGTCAAATGATTATTTGGTGAAATGAACCATTTGTAAAATGATCATTTTGGCGAAACGTTATTTTGGTGAAACGTTGTTTGGTCAAACGTTTTTTGGTCAAACGTTTTTTGGTCAAACGATAGGACACCGTAAAAATTATATTATTGCTAAACAATAACATCGATTTCGATAATATTATTTTATTCAAATTTCGAACATCTCTGAAAAACTAAGAAATTTGATTTGACCTCTATTCTACTATCAGTCAAGATGACGTTTAGTTCGAAATGAATTGACAATTTGCAATCAAATTTGACAAATGTCGCACATAAGTAAGATATCGAACGATATGATAGTTGGGGCTGACTTTAGTTTATCTCTGAATTAAAAAAAACTATGACAGCTGCCAGAAAACTTCATTGCCGCCATTACCGGTTAAAATTTGTTTTGTTGCATAAAATTGTTCGATTTGTTGAATTTAAACCATAAAATGAGCGATAAGATGATATAGATACTTCGGCGACGCCTGCTGATATCTGATATCAGATAATATGATACATGAAATTTGTTCTAACAAAACAGTCTATTTTTATGGTGGTCATAATGTGCGGCTCCTGAATGCAGCATGGAGGCTTATGATATGTGGGTAGATAAAGTAGTGTTTGTAACTGTACATAATTAGGCATTAAAACACTCGTGTGATTATGTTATTATGAAACTCTCCTTTGGCTCGTTTCATAAACCCGCACTGGCCACACTCGTGTTTATATATACCCTTAATTATGTACAGTCACATAAACTACTATAAATAATTTCGTATATTGCGATTCTTATGCGTCTCGATGTGTCCTAAATAATTAGAGATTCAAAAATGTTGATTGCATTGCTGTTA
Source organism: Apotomis betuletana (assembly GCA_932273695.1). Lineage (NCBI taxonomy): Eukaryota > Metazoa > Arthropoda > Insecta > Lepidoptera > Tortricidae > Apotomis > Apotomis betuletana. The sequence goes on along the minus strand of OW026313.1, from coordinate 10,632,026 downwards.
AGGTCCGTTTTGCGATTTATTGGTATATATTTGAAACCTGCATTTTAAATTTTTCATTGATAAATTGGTTTCCAAAACTACTCGAAATTTAAAAAATTCACGCAGAAAACTGAATATTTTTAACTTATTTTCGACTGCACGTAATGAAAGCATGAAATAGCTATGTTACTTTCTAGAACTCAGGGAAAAGTATTATTCACTTCAAAAAGCTGGTTGAAATTATCAATACCTATTTGTCATAATATGAAAAAAATATTATAAAAGGCAGGTATAAGGCCTCTTAGTGAATATAACTTAAGATGTACCTAGTTATTTTTATTTTTTTGTTAACCGACTTCAAAAAAGGAGGGGGTTCTCAGTTCGGTTGTATGTTTTTTTTTTTTTTTTAATGTTTGTTACCTCAGAACTCCGTCATTTATGAGTCGATTTGGAAAATTCTTTTTAGGTTCATGAATAGACATCTCAATGTTGGTCCCATAAAATTTTGGTGAAGATCGGATGACGAGATCCATGAGGAATCGAAGGAATTCCTGAAATTTTCTTCCTTAAAATTCGGGGCCAAACCTCACGTAAACTATAAAATATAAATATAATAACTGAGTGGTTTGGGATCGACTTCAAAGGGTGAGTCAAATGTAATCTGTACTTGAACGGGTTATTTTTGGCTTTTTAGTTTTACTGAAGTCGGTTCTATTTTTTGTTAAAATTTTTTTTTGAAGATATTCCAGGTGGCTATTTCTAGGTTTTTATTAGTAGGTATATTATCGTCGGGATAGTGCAATACCGCGTAAGTAACAAGTGTAGATACGAATCAATATTCAAACAATTGCTAAGTATTTTATTGAAATTACAACTTTATCGACAGCTGTTATTTACGCGGTATTGCACTATCCCCGACGATATGTCATCTCCGATGTTTTACGTAGGTATATATGTAGGCTTTACACTATATTGAATAGTATTAAAACTTTATAAAACTACACAAACACAAAACATTATTATTATTTAGTGCGGGCCCTGGGTACCTAAGGGTAGCAATCCCTCAGGCAGTCGGAATGTGGTTGCCCCTTACTTCCTGCCGTGCGTTCTCGCGGAAAAGCAACAATGAACCTTTTACACGTGATTTATTACAATCCTTTGCTTTTGTAAACATTTGTAGGAAGCCTCTAAGGTCCTGCGGTAAACGCTTTAGGCTATAAAGAAATCAAAGTTCGTGATAAGCCTAGATAAATTTCTAGAATACCGCACACTAAAAGGCGTGAACTTCGTCCGCGCAGAAGATAAAATGGGTTTTTTCTCTTTTGCTCCTCCGTAGTCGTGTAAAAAGTAAACTGTAACCATTCGTGGATGTCTAGCTACCCGTGTACCAAAATAAAATTAAATCGCTCCAGCCGTTAAGATCTGCTGAAAGAATACATACATTCATATATACAAACATACATAAAATCCAAAAAATATTCAGTGAATCAGTGACGTTCTGAATAGTTTATTCCACATGTTATTGTTCTTTAATTTTACAATAGTATGTATATATATGCCTCAGGGGCGGTAGCCAATCACTTGCTAAACAACGTTTCATAAATATTCATTTTACAAACAACGTTAGACAAATGAACGATTGCCAAATTAGACGTTGCATAAAATATAGTTTTACAAATAGATCATGATACAAATTATTTATTGGACAAAACAATCACAAAATAGTATTTCGCAAATTATTCATTTATTATTTTAGTCAATTAACAAAATAACGAATGATAAAACAACGTTAATAAAATGCATTGTTTGGTAAACATTTTGTTTAATAAATCATCATGGTGTGAACGCCATTCATATGTATAGTTTTCTACGAGTAAAAATATTAACATACTTAATTTTTAACAAAGTATAATTGTTCTGATGAGCATACAGACGTCTTCGTGTTCAGGTTATTGAGGTTTTTTAGGTGACATGGCTCAAAAACCGAAAACCGTAGGTTAGGTTAGGTTTTTTTTATGACCATGTATAGCGAAGCGAGCGGAGCGTCAAAATTCTTCCTTAAAAATGGAACATCACTCAATCTAATTTAGCCAAAAAATTGCAAATATGGAAAATCATTTTTTTAACTCCAATATCTCGGTAAATATCGCTCTGAGAGAAAAAATTTAATGAACAAAGCATGTTTATTTTAGTGTAATCTACAAGATTCAATCTAATTTAAGTCCAAAAACAGCAAAAAAAAAGTGTAAAAAAATTTGAAGTCCCAGAAACCTCTGGTACAATCTGACCGAAATAAGTACCTACTTGCCTGTTTAATATTTGGCCCAAGTGTTTCGAGTATTAACACTAGAACTCCCGCGGCGATGAACCGACGCGCCAAACTTTTGCGGGAAGGTACTAAGAACGGCAACGTCGCGCGGTACCTAACTAAATTGTTATTGGCTGTTATGAAGGTCACCGGGTCCAATAGACCCATAAGCGACTGTTCTAGTGTTAAACTTCATACCGTCCTGCGTTTCGTTACATACAGAGTTATTTTTAATATTTTTTATGAAACAATAGTTTATCAATTAATGATTTTGCAAAATAACTGATTTTTAAAACGATTTATTTATTTATATATACTTTGTCATTCAATATTTTTATAAAGCGTCTAATTTACTAAATGTAGGTATATTTGTCGAGTGATTGTTTGTAAAATGAGCATTTTAAGGAATGATAGGTTTGTGAAATGAATAGTTTGTAAATCGTTGTTTGTTAAGTGATTATTTGTAAAAAGTTGTTCAGCAAATGATGATAAAACCTCAGGGGCATGTCGGGGATTTGGTGCATTGGTCGGTCTAAAAAACAGTCTGACAGGCACAGGAGTGATTTTATAACAACAGGTTCCGATTTCTCATTCGGAGGTACGGAATTCTAATAAAAATAAGATGACCACTCGTACGTCTTCTACGTGAATTTAAAATAACACTAATATTATAAAAGCGAAAGTTTGTGATCGTCTTTGTGTGTATATTTGTTACTTATTCACTCTCAAACGGCTGAACCAATATTGATAAATTTTGGTATGAAGGTTAGATTAACACAAAGGCTACTTTTATCCCAAAAAATGTAGTGTTCCCGTGGGATGAGCGGGTAACACCGCGCGACGCAACTTGCGTTTTCATAAAATTAAAGATTTTGGTCGTAGAATACTTGGTGCGCATTTCAGCTCGCACTTGTCCAATTTATTTAAGAATAAATGTAACACTAGGATACTGATGTCCAGGGAACACGCTGTCTGCCAGATCTCTTGTGTATGCGAAACCTTTTTTAATTCCACGTGCGGCATTATGGATTTCGGGGATTATGCATTTTGCTGCATCGGGTTCGTTAGCGCGCCATGAATGGCATTCATACACCGGAAAACTCCGAAATATGTGGTTCACTTTCTGGAACTGTATATTTTAACCGCAAGGTCATGCTTTTTGGATTTACTTTCGTAAATATGCTGGGATTTGGAGCATTCAGTGGGAGTACAATGGGAGTCGACAGTGGAAATAGCCTTTGCTTAATTAACGCTCTACATACCGTCTTTGTTCGGGCAATATTGGCGTGCGTTTGTAGCCTCTCGTAGCGAAGTGCACGCGTCAGTTTGTCATATCGACGTTTTACTTAAATAACCAATAAAACACAGTTCTTTAGTCAAACAGTGCGAAATCTAACGACAATTCGTAGGTATTGTAAGATGCATCAAAGCATCAAGGTCTGTAAAGCTTGCTAGAGAAATAGACATACATGTATATGTCGCAGTCGGCTGTATAATCCACCGTATTACATTACGGCTAGCCGTTGTCAAAAACAGAGCCGTTTTGAATTACAACGGCTCAACGATTAGCCGCTGGAATGTATTCGACACCCATAATACAGCGAGTCAGTCCAGTCCAGAGTAGTTTACTGGTAGCAGTTCGGTTCTGGTGCTTCACCGGTACGCTGGCTTCGCTCGCTCGGCTCGCGCGTTGTCGCAGTTCTACGTTACCTAACCTAACCTAACTTACTTTACACTACGGTTTTGGCGTTCGTACGATGCGGCTAAACGTGTGCCTATTGAAGAATGTATCGCAATGACAATCTGGCTTATCGTTGAATCGCCGCATTTCAAAATAGCCCTGTTTTTGATAAAGACTAGCCGTAATGTAATACTATGGATGTAATGTTAATGTACCATCAAAATTGTTGACATGTCACTTGGTGTTACCAATAAAGCATTTGTATTTGTATTTGATTATACAATCCAACCGCCACATCTAACATAACATTTCGACACTGTCGAGTAAAAGCAAAACAACAATACACTCCACCTCCGTACCAGTAGAAATAAATAACAAATATAGATCACACGCCCCAGATGTCGCACAGTAAAAGCCCACGTTCGGAGCCATCAAACTGCCATGTCGCCTAACCATGAAAACTAGCATTCGCAGGAAAGTTTCCGACTTAATATACCTAAACAAAATTTATGGTCACCACGTCTTGGGTCCAGTTTAGATTCTATTTGGAAAATTCCGATCATCGAATGCCGGTTTCTGTAGAAGGTAACGTTGTTTGCGTTAAATATGCTTGAAGAATCTTAAGCGTCTCCATATGTCCTAAATAATTAGAGATTTGAAAATGTTACTTCATTACATTGCTGGTAATTAATAGAACATGCGTTAGATATAGTTATTTACTTTTTATTGGTTGACGATATACTACATGGTTATCTCTAGAGTTATATAAGTATTTTATTTTATTTTATTTGATTTATTGGACCATCAACAATAAGTACACTTTTACACTTTTATATACAATTACAGATTTAAAACTAAGTATCTTATTACTTACAGAAGGACACCGCATGCACTAATTAGCAGTAATAATTAGTATAGTATAGGTACCTGGTAAAGATTGCGGGAAGTAGGTAGTTAGTTGGATGAGGGCGGCGCATTATTTCTAGCGGCCTATCTTCTGTTCATTTAGTATCAGCGTTGCACCCGTGTGAAGCCGGGGCGGCTCACTAGTGAAGAAAATAGAAATATATTTATTTAGTTAGACGTGGTTCGACAGAGAAGAGATAATGTAACGTTCACGTACTTAGATAAACTAAACTAAAATGTTTAGAATATTCATTATAATCTAGATTAAATAAGTACTAATATTCTGTCTAGACAACATTACCGTAAATTTTAATTAAGAGTATAGGTAACCTTTAAACAATGCAACTACTTAGCGTTATAACTACAAGACTTAATTTGAAGCATGAATATTAATGCAATATTCCCAAGAAATGCAAGTTATTTAATATATCACGCACAATCAAGAAATTCTGGCTTTATGGCGGCTTTGCCGCGTAAAACACCGTCAAGAAACGTTGTACAGGCAGCTTAAAATAGCTCTACCATTTTTCGACTCTATTTCATGAGCATACCTGTACCTGTGCTAACTCGGGGCACGTTCTAGGGATTTGATATTGATAAAAAAGATGTCGATATAAATATATTAATACATGTGCTCATTGAAAAATCTCGATTAATATAAAACGGTTCGATACCATGTATGATGAAGTGGATATTTTCATCTAGATGGCAATCTTTAAAACCGACGTATATGGAAAAAATATTGATATTATATTCAGCTACATTTAGTATCTGTGCCCCGAGTTAGCAGAGGTATGTTCATGAGTAGGTATAATATGTGACATGTAAAATTGCAAAACATTTTATAAATAAATGAGTACTTATGGCACTTTCTTTGCTGACTGTACCTATACATCCTCGAGGTACGTGGAGTGGTGACCGTGGCTAAACCAACCTAATCTTACTAGATATCATTACCAACAGTAGTATAACGATTAGTTTAAATTGTATATATGGACTTGACAGCAGAAAGTGAAGGTCAATTTACGACTGGAAATCTCTTTTATTTTTGTTACATTACAGGATTTACAGTTTCACGGGAGACACCTTAAGATAAAGGTTACGTTGACTGCTAACTATATGATGCAGACCGTAGCATGTTTTGTGAATATAGAATCATAATATCGGGTTACCAGCGATCTCCACGTGATCTCCACTCAGCCTAGGCGGCAAGAGGTACTTGTTCGACGTCTCTCCGCGGCATTTAAATACATTGTTAACGATACCTCAGTTACACATATCTTTAACCTCCAAAACGCGCTCATTGTCTCGACCCTAAGCGGCGGGAATGGATACAATGATAGCTTTCCCTTGTTTAATGGCCTTCGGAATGAGCACTCTGTGGAATATATCGCGATACATCGGGAAAAAGCCTAAGGAAAATGTGGGGTTTTCTTTTAGGACTTACTTGTTTGTTCGCGTAAGTATTCATTTATTTATTCAATCATGAATACCTAATGTTAGTTTTGTGTAGGTGTAAAGGAATGTGGATAAACGGTCTCCTCTTTGTATGTTCCGTAAGGTTTTATTTACACTTACTTATTTCGCGTACTTTGCCATTATTTTCTATTGTTAACTTACCTTATCTATGCTAGTTCGGGCATCTTTTACTGTCATAATGAATGAAATGTTCATCATAATTTATGTTAGTCATAATAAGATTTTTCCAAGAGACACTGAATTATTCAGGATTGTTATAAACCAAATCGGCCTAATACTGGTTAAAAAGTTCTGTAAATTAAAGTAGTTTATGGTTTCAGAATTGTGACTAATAACTTTCAATAATTTTTATGGCTTATAAAAGGATAACACTATCTTTATATATCCAAGTTCCTGTTGTAAGACGTTAAATTGATGGCGCTACTGTAGTAAACAGTGACGTTACTTAGCATCACTCCAGAACTTCGCTGCTGCATTGTTACTTCAACCCCTTCAACCCTGCAATCCTGTGAGCTACTTATGTCAGACACATGCGGTTAGAGATGTTGAATTTAGTCCTTAATCTCAAAATAAGCTATGTTATCACGAAGATAAAGAACATGCCAGCGTTTTATTAAGACACTTCATGTTTACAGCCCCTCACATCGTTCCCAAAATTGTTATTATACTTACTTTGTCCCATTCCCATGCTAATTACGAGCCGCTAACGTGCTAAAACGAAATTTCATCCTCCAAGGCAATAGAAAGTCAAGATTAAGCCGATGAAAAACTATATAAATTTTTCATTTCATCTCAAGCGAGATGAGAGACATTTGTCACGGGAAAAAACGGAAATGCCCCTAAAGTGGCCTATTATCATCGTATGGAACAAAAGCGAGTCATCCATTTCAACACGACGTTGAATCGTTGTAATTACACTGAAACTTTTTACGAGCAGGTGACCCTTGGAGTTAATAGTTGGGAAGTAAGTTGAAGTGCCTTCTTGATAAAGGAATCGAATGTTTGGGCATTTGTCTTTTTATCGCGAAAAGAGTTGGGAATGGATTACGCATTTGGAATTTCAATTGAGGGGATGTTTACAAAAATAATGTAGACGCTTTCTAGGAAGAGATTTCTAAATTCAATATTTTATATAACATAGGTTGTAAGTTTTCAAAACTATAGATACATTAGTGGCAATACATTTTTACGTATCCATGTTTTTTTGTATAAAAGATGCCAGACTTTAACCATTGTAAAAGGCTTTAGAAAATTATACTAACCGGGCACTGTGTGCATTGAATAGGTATTAAATAAATGAATGAAATAATTAACGTCTAACTAGTTCAGGAAATATTGATGCTAACAATTCCATGAATATAGTAAGTTTTGTAGCATTTTCTATACAAGTCCTTAAACCTCATGATTGCTGGTTACTTGGGCCGGGGGTTTTTAATACAGGTTATTATTTTAATCCGTCCGTTAAAGTTGATGTATATCACGCATTAAGTAAGATTCAAATATATACAAATATAGAACTCCATAGAATCGTCAGCTGTTAACGTGTAAGCTGTTGTCATAGCATATTATTTCAGGGTAACGATACGTGTGCCTAGTGTGCATATGTAATGAATTAGCATAACAGGGCTTCTGGGTTAGTAGTTAGTCAACAAAGGCGAGAAAGCCGGCCGCGGCCGCACATGCACTTTCCAGATTGCAAATGTCAACGACTCAAATATGGACTCAACATTATTATTTACAAAACGTTTAATGTCACAAATCTTGTGCTACGATGGTTTCCTTTAATCACATACTTGTATAAAAGTGTCGGATACTAATGTCATTTATTCATCGCGAGATAAACCATGTTCAATAATTTATTATATGGCGCGGTCGGTAGGATACAAACTTACGCTCCCACAGGAGGGAATCAAATTTCCCCTCAGGTAGATCAAGTCTGGTCCGGATCGAGTACTAAAAATAATTTATTGTTACATAGTTATTGGGCGATTTCATCCAAAGTCGGGATTTTGTGATACACTCTTATTCAGGTGTAAAACTTTGTTAATGTACTTTAGACCAAATCATAGGGCGGTTCGCAACGTGTAGTGAACCAGTCCAGCGGAAGGAAAGCGAGGGGACGATACTCAAATAGGGCAATGGCTGTCCATATGTTAGATATCGTTGCCTCCGGTCTATGCAGCACTCAGCTGATGCAGCGCACTTAGTTACTGCTAACTGACTGCAACGTTGCCTATGTAAATGCCGATGTCATTCCTGATCAAGGCGAGCGCTTGTCACGTGAGATGGGAAACAACTTGAGATCGCATTTAAAAATCGGTTGCTCGGTTAGAGGTTATTGTGCAACATAGGAAGAAGATAAAACAATGAAAAAATTATATGAACTAAAGTAATACAGATTGTCCCTATAAAATATTTAGCTATAATTAGAAATGGTACGAGATATACAATTACGAGTTGTATATGGTAGAAAGTATCCAAACGTTGGAAAATTTGAGATGTTATGTTCTACAGAACCCCAGAAGCTTCGACGCTTCTAACGACATTTGCCCGAAGTATCACCTCAGTATTTACCTTTAAATGATTCACGATGTCACTTAGTTATTGCAGCTTGAATTAAAACATATCTACCTAATCACCGCCATAAGCCCGATATATAGCTGAAATAGCTTTATGTCAATGTCAATCATATTAAACTCCTAGTTTCTCATATTTGTCTCCATATGTTAAATGTAAACGCAAAGCCAAGTCCCGGAGCTAACCAGTTCAATTAGTACAAGTAAGTTTACAGGATCGTTACGGTTGCCGACTACTTGAGTTTCTAGAGGCTGCGGTGTGGAAGCAACCGCCTGTTGGGGCTCGGTCACACACCTAGTATTTTTTTACTTATTATAAAATTGGTATTGGTACTGGCTACGTGTACTTAGACGTGTAAGTAATAGTAGTTTATGCAACAGTTACATAATGAAAGTGAGTTTCATAATATGATCACACGAGTGTTTTAAGATAAAATTATGTACAGCATACGCGATAGATGATTATTGTACTAGTTTGAATACATAAAATAAGGATTACCTATATAGTTTCAGGTAACATATTGAGGCTATGCACAAAAAATATAGACACAATGCAATCATCATTTTCAACTTGTTCAACCAATCGTCATTTCTCCACATTGCCTGAGAGAAAACGTCCACAGTTCGCTAAGTTTGTGAACTAGTCGTACCGTAACTGTCCACCTCTCACCGACGTCATGACTTTTATGAGTGATTTTTTTGAATTGTCGTTTGCGGTGTGGTTTGCGTTTGATGTGAGGCACCTCAGATGCTATCGTCACTACATGTTTCTATAATGGACATCATGATTAGATAGCTCGATAGTTCAAAGACCGCGTGATCCTTTGTGTCATTATAAAAAGGAATATTGCATCCATGGATGTGAGGGTGACAGAGTGCACGCTAAAATGAATAACTCATTACCAAAGGTTGTGTGTCCAAGCCTTTACCGAAGACGCTTAGTACGGCTAAGACGCTTGCGTTTATGCATCCGGCCGGGATGTTGACTACATCGTCGGTTTCGGATTAGTGGTGCTTGTGTGTTGTGTATGCAAGAAAAATATGTTTCAAAAGCTAGTAAATTGGTAAGATGGCAACGACCTGATACGACAAAATGTAGAAAATCTAAGAGTGGTTAAGACTAGTAAATAAATGTTGTTTTAAGTATTTGTGGCCAATGCCAATACTAAGTAGTAATTTCCAAAAATACCAGGTGAATGATTGATTAGATTAAAGATTGCCTAGATTAAGAATCGATATAACACAACGGAGAAATCTGTAATGTTACTCATAATAATGATTGTAAAATATTACCGATGTTTATACAATCATAAAATTCTAAAATTATATAATAATTAAATTAGTTTTCTATGGAGAGGGGTCATTATTTCAGGAAATATCTTAACAGCACGATGTAGGCGTCTACCGCAAGCCGTAAATGCGTGCTACAAAATTTTAGTCTAAGCAAGTATGCATTTGTCGTGAGCTTACATTGTCGTATCATCATGATTCCCTTGCCCTTATCCCATTTATTTGGGGTCGGCGCAGCATGTTTTCTTCCTCCATTCTTCCCTATTACTCGTTATCTCGTCGTTTACTTCCTTCTTATTCATATCATCTTTCACACAATCCATCCATTACATTGTTTTAATGGATTCAAACATGATATGAATAAGAAGGAAGTAAATAGGAAATAAAATTATCAATGTATTATTTTATTAGGTACGAAAATGTAAGAATGCCTTTTAAAAAATGAGTGAGATCTGTTGTTGCCTAGACTTAAAAGTTTCAAACGTGCATTTCAGCATGTAGGTCCCACATATCTAGACAACCCTCTTGCAAGTCATTAACGAACAAATTATCGTAACAAATACACTTTGTGTGAATCAAAAACAGATGAAGAGAGTTCATCCCCATACAGTATCTTAGACTACTAGATATAGTAGTACAGTCTGTGAGCTCTCAGATTGCGATTCGGGTTCAGGTGAAAACTGAGAGGTTCTTATATAAGTGATCCATATGGATCACTTAAGAATGAGCGAGACAGGCATAAAACGAGAATGTTATTCTGACAGTTCACGCACTGTATTATCACACGTTTCCTTTCTCTTTAATATATCTTGCATATCATCTTGCATATATTATAATCAGTGGCCTCTGTCACAATGAAGCATCGGCCTTAGCTGCATACAAACCTTCAAATGTATACGCTCTCATAGCTTGTAATCCATTAATCGCAGCGACCACTACGTTACGTACGTGGCCGCACGTAGTGGACCGTCGCAGGACGCAGATAGCGCTAACGGCGCCCTGCGGCTTGCCTCGTCGCCGCGCGCACCTGCGTACACCTGACACAGTCAGTGGAGTATCAGCTGTATCTTAACTCACAGTTAGCACACTACGTCCCGCACGTGGTCGCACGTAATAGACTAATACAGGCTGTTGATAGCGCTAATGGCGCCCTGCGGCTTGCCTCGTCGCCGCGTGCACCTGCGTACACCTGACACAGTCAGTGGAGTATCAGTCGTATCTTAACTCACAGTTAGCACACTACGTCCCGCACGTGGTCGCACGTAATAGACTAATACAGGCTGTTGATAGCGCTAATGGCGCCCTGCGGCTTGCCTCGTCGCCGCGCGCACCTGCGTACACCTGACACAGTCAGTGGAGTATCATCCGTATCTTAACTCACAGTTAGCACACTACGTCCCGCACGTGGTCGCACGTAATAGACTAATACAGGCTGTTGATAGCGCTAATGGCGCCCTGTGGCTCGCCTCGTCGCCGCGCGCACCGGCGTACACCTGACACAGTCAGTGGAGTATCATCCGTATCTTAACTCACAGTTAGCACACTACGTCCCGCACGTGGTCGCACGTAATAGACTAATACAGGCTGTTGATAGCGCTAATGGCGCCCTGCGGCTCGCCTCGTCGCCGCGCGCACCTGCGTACACCTGACACAGTCAGTGGAGTATCATCCGTATCTTAACTCACAGTTAGCAAACTACGTCCCGCACGTGGTCGCACGTAATAGACTAATACAGGCTGTTGATAGCGCTAATGGCGCCCTGCGGCTTGCCTCGTCGCCGCGCGCACCTGCGTACACCTGACACAGTCAGTGGAATATCAGCCGTATCTTAACTTAAATAATCGCAGCGACCACTACGTCCCGCACGTAGCCGCACGTTATAGACTGACTCAGGACGCCGATAGCGCTAACGGCACCCTGCGGCTTGCCTCGTCGCCGCGCGAACCTTCGTACACCTGACACAGTCAGTGGAGTATCATCCGTATCTTAACTCACAGCTAGCACTCTACGTCCCGCACGTAGCCGCACGTAATAGACTGACGCAAGACGCCGCGCCGATAGCGCTAACGGCGCCCTGCGGCTTGCCTCGTCGCCGCGTGTACACTACGTCCCGCACGGGGGCCGTCGCAGGCCGACTTTGCGCGCGTAGCAGCCGTATGAGGACTTTGCAAAATGCAAGTATATACTACGAGAGAATGCTGTTTATGATACTTCTATTGTACTCCTGCCCATCCTGTGGGATTCCATTATGACCATTTATAGGTAGGTACCTATATAGTGAAAATATGTGATACGGTGTTCTATAAATCCACGCTACGCTATTGACTTTTAGGTATTTGTTATTAGTTTAGTACATCAAAATTTAGTACTACATGATGGATCTCAGATGCATATGGAAACTCTTAAGTAACAGAAACAGCTTGTGGCCGAATCAATAATTAAAATTAAAAAATGATTAATAATAAAAAAAAATATAATTATGTACTAGTTAACTAAGTAGGTAACTACATACATTAGAGTATTAAAAATTAGTTTTTCACTAGGGTAGATTTTGGAATGCTTTCATTTGATAACGTACAATGTAAACCGCTATTTTTGTTTGCATAACTATTGCATACTATTTGGCGAGCGAGCATGTGATTTGTTTTGATTATTGTCAATATTTGTGTAGCAATTAATATTGGCAGACCGATTAGTTAACAATGCAAATCTACTAACTAGATATTCATATACCTACCTATTGTTCGCTGCTATCAACGATAACCGTAGAATACAATACTTCACAATCTATAATCTATATTATAATAAAATCCTAGATTTGTATTTAAAATCACTTTTCAATGGGGGGTTGTTTTTTTTAGGAAAAATCTTAATATCGCGAATCTGGCGCCATTTGTTGATCATAATTTCTTTCTCCTCTCATCACGCCAAAACGGCTGGACAAATTTCGACCAATTTTGGTACAGAGATAGTTTGACATCCAAAGAAATAAATTTTACGCGGACGAAGGTGCAGAATACTTCTCGTTTGAAATTAAATAATGAATGCCTTTCGGTCACACAAGGCCCATCAGGCATACATAATACACAGCTACATAGGTATAACTTTTATCTTCATTCAGTGATTTAATTTTTTTTTTTTTTATAACGGCACAACATAGTGGCTCCACTTCGCCTGATGGTAAGCAAAAAGGGGAGCCCAAGTCGCAATGGCAACTGACGAGAAACCAATGGTGCCAAGCAGGGGCATTTCACTCAGTACTTTACAGATTTCATACATTAAAACTTGCGTGCGTTTTATACGAGACTCGCTCGATAGATGGAGCAAAATTCAATATTTGAATTAGTGTTATTAAAATGAAATCTGTTTTTATGTTATTATTTTATCCATAAATAAACATATAATAAAAACATAATTATAAGTTATTGTGAAAGATTATGAAGCATTATTTTAATTTATCATTACAGGCAACATTACGGCTTAAGATTAGATCCCCGTTCCATTCCACTCATTTATTTTTTAGATTTCACCTATTATATTTTAAGCAGTTATATGATGATTGTCACAAAAATTTAATATCCACAAAAAAAATGGAAAATGATAAATGCGTATTTTTTTAAATGTAAAAAAACAATAGAAGAAAGAAAACTCAAAGAATACTTAGTTAATACAATTCGGTGTAGAGGAACGCGTAGCGTAGTGCTGTTTGACAGTTTACTTTATATGGATTATGGACAAGTTTGTTTTCTGGTGGATATTCAAACGGGTATAAGAAATTTACTTCGGCTGTGCTTTACGGATATTAGCGAATCTGCTCTACGTTGTTGACCTTTACGCTAACTTGGATTCCGACGACAAAAGTTCCAGGAAGGATTTCGATCCCGGCTTTGTGTAATGGATCACGATTGCCTCGTTTTAAACTATTTTAAAGTAAAAAATGTTGTGTGTCTACCTGTGGTAAGCGTTTGTTCTAATTATGTTCCCCAAAATAAATAATTAGTTATAAATGTGTCTTTTTTATACCTTCCTACAAGCATAACTAGTTTTAAAGCCCACTTATTATGTTAAGTGTGAGATGAATCATATATAATATGGGTGATTCTACAAAAAATGGGTAACTCGCTGTCATAGGGCAATAAAATAATGTTTTGTTATATTTTGTTTATATTTTTAATTTTATTTGAATACTACTAAAAGCCTTTTATTTGGTCACCCAATTTCAGCTATTCATTTTAAATACAAATTTGTGTAACTCCACAATTTATCCTTAAAACGTCAGTACTTTGGCATGTCACAACCTCAAACGTGGGCAATCAAATGGCTGTGTATTAAATATTACCTCTAATGTAAGAAAACTTACTGTTTCAATACAATCTATGATGTATTTAATAATGTATAACACTACTTTCATAATATAATATTCTCACTGTTGTTGTAAAAAATATAAGAAACTTTGTGTTCAGTTTTATTCGTCAGTCCGCTGTCTGTTGTTCGAGTTGGAATTTCGCGCTAAATATCGGCGACTCAAATTGAAATCCGCGTTAAATTTCAAGGTTGATAGTAAAGTTAACTGCAGGTCGAGCCATTTTACGGCCACTATTACTGAGCCTGTACCAGAGTTGTGGTTATCATGTGAACACGTGCCGATCCAGTCAAAAAGTCAGTCCTATGGTAAGTCGTTATTTCCTTGTAAATCTGTGTTATACTTGAATTTATACACAGTCAACTTTGTTTTGTTAAAATGTAGCTAGTTGATGTTCGAAAATATCAAATTAAATGTTGATTCTAAAGATAACCCCAAATTCATGTCTTTTTCATCAGTCCGTTGGTGCCAGTCCTTTGTGTTATATTGCGCCAAAGGACTGACGGGTTTCCAGGGTACTGACATTTGTAGCGTGTTGAAGCTGTATATTTTTACTTATTTCAGTTTAAACCATCGTGCCGCCTCTTAAAAAAAGAAGGAACAGGGGTAAAGACATTTGTTAAGGAAATAACACCTTAGGAGCAACGATTAGCCACAAAAAAAAAGAAAAAAATCATGTGAGTACACGCAAAAAAAACAACTTCTGAATACTACTTATATCTTTGTTCGCCAGAACTACTGACCACGAAGCATAATCAATAGATGGTGAACAAATTACCTATTATAAACGACGACCAAAGAGCAAATGAAGCGAAAGACAGAAAAAGTCCAGAAATAGGCAATTAAAAAATATTGAACCAAGCAATTGTTTCAAAACTGAGAACTAGACTGAAAAATCATCGACCAAAATATAGGAGAGTCAAAAAGCAGTCTAAGTCAGTTGTAAAATCTATGGAAGAAACTCCATAAAACAGAATTGGAGAAATGAGTGAAGATATTACTAAAAGGAAAAGAAGGAAACAGTGAAGAAGGGCCTTTGCGGAAGTGTTATTTAAATTAAATTAAAAGAAACTACATAAAGAGATAAAAAAAGTTCGAACAAGCTACAACAAATACAATATTATAGAGAATACCAAAAATAGCAGTGACTTATAAAAAAACAGGGATGCTTACTTAGAAAATGTATACTGTTAATCTACCTTAAAGTATTAAAGCCAATTAAAAAGCTGTTTGAATGGTGGAGATAGATCTTTCTCACAGTATTACACGTTAAACAGTTTTTTAAATTATTACTTCAGTGAATGAAGACTAAGAATAAGACTAAAAACATAAGAATAAGACTAAAAATAGTTTCTATCGTCTGCAAATCGAAGGTGAGTGAGGTACTCGCCGTTAATGTTGATGCCAAGTCCGTTCCAATCCAGTAGCTTGAAGGCATATTCCAGTGTAGCAGTAAACAGTTTTGGGGAAATTACGTCTCCCTGTCTTACTCCTAGCTGCAGTTGGATAGGCTCTGGTCTTGGATTCGGACTGACATGGTGGTGTTTCGGTACAAACACTTCAGCACTTCGATGTATCGATAGTCGATACGGCACCGCTGGAGAGATTGAAGCACAGCCCATGTCTCGATCGAATCAAAGGCTTTTTCATAGTTCACAAACATAGTGGCCGGTTATACTCCTTTCTCTTCTGTACAACCTGCCGCAGTGTATGAATTTGGTCTATGGTGCTAAAGCTTTTCGGAATACGGATTGTTCGGGAGGTTGGAAATCGACTGTGCGCGAGACGATCGGTAATGGCTCTGAAGAACAGCTGATGAACATGGCTCAGCAGTGAGATGGTCCTGTAGTTCTTCAATAAAGGCTATGCTCGAAGTTTCTGAGCGCGAAAGAATCAGAAATAAGGATATCCGCAGTAGAACCAGGGTAACCGACACAGCTCACAGGATTGCACGGTTGAAATGGCAATGCGCAGGCCATGTAGCCCGGTACATGAACGGCAGTTGGAGCAGCAAAGTCGTAGAGTGGCGACCACGTATAGGAAAGAGCAGCGTGGGAAGTCCCCCGACTAGATGGACGGATGACCTCCTGAGGGTAGCGGGGAATCAATGGATGCGGTCTGCACGGGATCGCACTTTGTGTCGAGTCATGAGGGAGGCCTATGTTCAGCAGTGGACGTCTGTGGCTAATAGAAAGATTAGTTCCTAAGAGATTTATTTCTAAATTTTAATAAATATCAAGCATATGTTATGAAGTTGTGTATTTTGTCAGTACTTTGTCAGCCTCGTCAGTCCCCTGGCAGTCAAATTCAGAAAAACCGAAATTTCTCCGGTTCTACTTAAAAAAGTGACTGGCCCAATCTCGAGCAATATATTCATTACATTACCTATCTTATATACCCGAATTTGTAGCATTTTGATTAAAAAACTATCATAAACAAAATATCCCGAAAAGTTACCCAACTTTTGTATATTCGCCCATATGTATTGAAAGTACCTACAGTACAGTGCATATAGCGATTGCTATGTATATACATATGTACATGACACAGATAACTCGAAACTCGCTCAATAGATGGCGCTAGTACACAAAGGAAGCTGATGACTCTATCTCAGTATATATAATTTACTCTATGGTGCCAAGTCAGTTGACACTGCCATGCTGGCCCGAGAGATGCTTCTTCACGCTTCGTTTGAAGGGTCCCAAGTTATAAGAAGGAGGAAACACATAAGCCGGCAAGGAGTTCCATATTTTAATAGTTGGGCAGATGAAGGAATTGCCGAACTTCTTGGTGCGTGTGGGAATATTCTCCACGGTGAGGCGATGACATCGCAAACTGGCCCGTGTGGTTCTATGACGGAAAGGGGAGGGTGGGATAAGAGAAAATAACTCTTCAGAACACTCGCCGTGGTATAGAAAACGCTCAGCGACCCAATGTCCCTACGTAATTGAAGGGGTTCGAGGAATCTGCTACTTTTCTCGTCACCTATGATAAAATCGATAGTTTACACAAATAGGAACAGTTGTTTTACAAAATTTAAATTTTCTTAACTCTGACGGTCTTGATAAAAATCTCTGATAAATACAACTTAGTCTTAACTTTTCTCAATTGCCACTCAATTAGACAATTGCGAAAACGGAACAAACTTTGCCTACACCACCCTACACACCCTTATTATTATTATATAATTATTACTATACCGGCCTCACCTTGTTCACTGCAAATAAAAAAAGAAAACAAGCAAATCTCTCTCATTTTGCATCCGAGGTAAAAGTCAACACAAAATCGGGCACAAGTAAACATAATGCAATTATTCAAATTAGGAGGGTAGTTAAACAGGCCTAAAAGCCGACGACATAAATTAAGCCATTAAGTGCATTAATGATAAAGTAGGCCGGGATTTGCTTGCCAAGGTATAAGGTAGTATGTGCAGAGACAAAATGAGTGTATAAAGCCCTTTTGGAATAATATGGCAGATTGGGGCAGTAGCTATATGTTTTATCCGAAGTTCAGGTCGCCTTTAACAAGCGGATCGTTTATATTAAGTACTTTTGATACTGGTTTGGTCAATTGTCACGTAATTCTATAAACCAACCTGTTTTATGGAAGTAATCGACTTGATCGCTGCGGAATCTTGTCTTAGTAATTTAGATGTAGATGGTGCTGTATTGAAGGTAAGATTTATTTTTCGTCATTTTTGCAGTTGCCTCAAAGTTGTTGAGTGTTGACGTACGTTCGATACACCAATGGCGTGTACACTCAAGTTCATTTACATCAACACACTTCATCATCATCATCTCAGCCATAGGACGTCCACTGCTGAACATAGGCCTCCCCTTTGGACTTCCATATATACCGGTTGGAAGCGACCTGCATCCAGCGCCTTCCGGCGACCTTTATAAGGTCATCTGTCCATCTTGTAGGTGGACGTCCTACGCTGCGCTTCAACACACTTACGAGAACAAAAATATCTGAACACGACCCTATTGTCAGGAGCATAAAATCGTGTTCAGATATTTTTGTTCTACCCTTACCATGAGCTTACAGTGACTTTATTCGCTAGCGACTGCGTAAAGGATTGGCATGGAGAATTGTAGCTCCTACAAAGTAACCATCCGGGGCGCTGGACTATTCTTCATACAAGGGCAAATTTTTATTTTGTTGTCTTTTTCTTTTTTTTCTCAGATTTCAATAAAATTTGGTGAGTTCGTAAAGTTGCTTCTTCTGACCATGGTAAGTAAGCCTAATTTCACCATATATGTCTTACAAATTTTTCTCCATTGAGTGACACAAAATGTACGAGTATTACAGAAATTGGCCCATAGGCCAATTTTTATTATATTGTCGAATTATTTATTTTTCATTTCGAGCTACTCATTTTGTACTAAATTTTATTACAAAACTAGTTGTGCCCCGTGGTGTTACCCGCTCATCCCACGGGAACACTAAATTTATTCGGGATGACAAGTATCCTATGTCCTTTCTCGGGTCTCAAACTGTCTCTATACCAAATTTCATCTAAGTCGGTTGAGCGGTTTAAGAGTGAAGAGGTAACAGACAGACAGACACACTTTCGCATTTATAATATTAGTATAATTACGAAATTTTGTTAAAAAAAATCCATACAATTTTGGTAACTCAATGGAAAATTTTGTAGGACATATCGTGAAATTGGGCTTACCTTGTTCAGAATAAGCAACTTTACCAACTCACCAAATTTTATTGAAATCTGTGAAAAAAAACAAAATCGACAACAAAATAAAAATTTGCCCACAAATCGTTTACGCTGTCGCTAGCGACTACGGGCACGTTAACTCATAGTAAGGGTGTGCTGGTGTCAAAAGTAATTTACGAATAAGAATGAAAATGGTCCAATAAACTTGTAGTTAGGAAGTCACAAAATAATGAGTACATGTCCGGAGATACTACCGTTATTAGAACCAAGGTACTTTACCAAAAATAGAGTTTACATATAAGGAATTCCGTTTTATAAATGTACTTCGCCGACACCACAGCAAGCGAGTTGAGTATATGCACGAGTATTATCCACGTATATCAAAGCTGAAATATTCAAAACTAACGAGCGTTCCTGAATTCATTGGGGTGTAAAACTCAGAAACATTTTGCGCTTCCTTCGCGGAGATTGCAGAATTTACCCTAAACCTCCACATTACTGGGTTTAACCGGAATGAAATAAGCAAAATTTGAGTTCTTCGGTTAGTAACTAAAAGCGCGAGCAAGCAAAAATTACGTCAGAGAGACGGCGCCGTTTTAAAATAGTCGCCGTTTTTGGAGTCTTCTTTGAGTACTTGTTACTTAAGTATCGAGTAATGAAAACTTATCTTTATTTTACGATTTAAATTCAATAACGGTAAACGAAAGTTGCTTAAAATACGATTTTGACTTTTAAATTCTTTTACTTTTATATTACCTAATGTATAGAATCTCGATTAAGAAAACATTTGTTCTCTCTTTGTACCATGTTTTTACTGCAGTAAGCTTTTTATTTTGAAGACACCTATTGTTGATATCTGTTATTTTTGTCTGAGATTGTACGACAATATTTTAGCCAGTCGAGTCAACGGGTAGCACTTTCGCGATAACATCTTAGAGGAAAAAAGGACCTGAAATCCCACATTTGCACGAATCCGTGAAGGGATAATATATACGATGTAGAAAATTTCTTTGGAATAATATAAATCTTCGTGGGCGCACGATATTATGTTGAAGTGCGATATTTTAGTACGTTCGTTGTCCTCTGGATTACTACGAAGTTCAATGTAACAAAGAAGACACATGTATCTAAAATAAAACGGTGTTAGGTACTGCTTGTTGTAAAATTATGAAAATAGGTATCTTAAAGCCGAGGCTAAAATGAGCATGATTTTTGTATCATTTCACAACGAATTCAAATCGTTAAATATTTAGAGCACAGCATAAAACACCACCTAGAGGTTATTTTATGAATACGACTTTCAAATAATAATAACAAAATACGCTTGTCACCTTATTAATATCAAATAGCATGCTCGTTTTTAAATTGGTTCATGTTTAATTTATTTATATGAACCTATAGGTACACTAGAGGGTGCCTTAACTGCGTCCGCGTATTTAATTTTCTTTACCACAGTCGGGTAAAAAGTATCCTATAATAGGGTCAATTTCAACAAGACGAATTTTATGTATCATTTCGGTGTGATTCTTTTTTTTATTATTATTTTTGAGTTTTTTAAATGTGAAGAGATACTTTAGACTATATTATTAAACATATGTAAAAGGGACCCTGATTTCTGAAATAGTTTTCGAGATATTCGAGATCGAACATGAAACACACAACGGAATGATAAATATAGACCAGGATGATAAAATAAGTGCACCGCAATGATATTTCATACACCGGAATGAAAGAAAAGTGGCAAATTATGAAAGTAATTTTACGTTTTAAATCCGTAATATATATTATATTGGCATTACATAATAATATAAACATATATCTTAGTCTGGTATTAAAAAAAATTGAAAAAATATATTATTTCAACAATATCTATAAGAAGTGAAGCTACTTTTGATGTCATTCCGGTGTTTTCCTCATTTCGGTGGGGCTTAAAATCATTTTACTACACCGAAAACACCGGAATGAGAATGGTGGAATGAGAAACACGACATATTTCTATTTCTTAAAAAATATTCTAAAACTAATTTAACTCCTGAAATCACGAGTATACTTTACCTGATATATACAAATTTCAAACCACACAGTAAAAAACTCCGGAATGATTTTTTTCCCCCGGCCCACCGCGAGATATATTCACGTTTATACAAGCCAACGTATTGCCACTACCCACAACCGGCCTCGTCGAGCGCCGCAGCTTGACTAATTCTTTGAAGTGCGCGGGAGACCCGGGCCTACTTGATCGAATTTGGGAAATAAATCGGTTCCAAATATTTTCTCGGGACAAACGTATATGCACTTATTCAAGGGTAGGTATACAAAGGAGATATAAAACGGGTAATGTGCTTTCTTCGTTACCTATTTATATGGTAATAAAAATAAAGGTAACAGATTTAATTTGTCATGCATAGTATTTGACTTACCCGGCATTTTACAAACATAACCGTCTTCGGGACAACCCACCTTGATGAGAAATTTGGTCTAATTTTTTTTTTTTATTATTATTATATATAAAACTACTGCCTACGCCACATCTTGGGATTTAGGTAGCCGACCCCGATTGAGAATTCATTCTCAAAAAAATGGGACAAAGGCTAGGAGGATGATGATGATTATTATTATATATATCGATGGCAAAAAGCGAGAACGTAGTAACCGCCACTTGGTCAAAAAAATTTTTTTTGCATATTCGGAATCAGCGAATTTTTCTGCGTCGACTGGTCTGGGTCCCATGGCTCTACGACGCTTAGAAAAAACTGGACTACGTTGCAAAACAAATGTATTTTTTTGACGATACCCACATCTAATTGCTGTAAACACCCAAATAGTAGCAAATTTCTAAACGAGTACATTTACGCTAATTTTGTTCTTTCATAAATCAAAGGGTGTGCCGGTTACAGCGTTGCCGAAATTTTGTTCCGTGGCGGTTGCAGCATTTATGCATGTAGTGAAAAAATTACGAACCAAGCTTACTGCAATTATCCTAAAATAAATTATCTATGATTGACGCTTACTACATTTCATTCGAAAATGAATTAACAGCAAGCTACAGTAACGACATTTGAAACACAACGTGAAGTGGGTAGTGCTTGAAGATACAGCAATAAAAATGTGTGCTCGCGGCGATGTGGCTCGTGAATACGACCTGTGATTTAGTCTATCGGCGATCGCCGGAGCGAGTGGGTGTGCGTAGTCTGTGTACATGCCTTTTTTTGGATGTAAAATATGTTGCGGGTTTAATGGAATATATGAATATTGGGATAAAACATAACTAGCATATTTATTTGCTTTATTAATATTGAAAGGACAGCAAAAATGTTTTTATTACATTTTGTTGGAAGAAAATAACGATGTTGGGGCGCGGGATGCGGTGCGGCAGCTTTGAGAGTTCCGTGCCTCAATCGCCAAAAACTAAACTTAAATAGGATCACTTTTGTGCCTGTCCTACTATTTGTCGAGACCTTTTTCTCAGGAACGCGTGGAGGTATAAAGCTGGAATTAACATCAAATATCATCAAAGGTCTGCTTATCTTCAGCTTAAAGGCAATCAAAAGATACGAGCAAACGCTCGCATGATGATTAAAAAAAATGAAAAAAATATTTACTTTTTTCGGCTTTCTTCTCGACAGCGGCCTCCTCTTGTGAAATGCCGATAAATTCAGATTCAGACATGTAAAGTGGCCTACTTACAGAATAGGTATACATTTCAATTTTGATTTCGATTTAAAATAATGATTTTTTTTATTAGTATAATATGTATATCTAGTTTACGGTTGTAATCGCTAGAAGAAAGTTTTGCTGTAATCTACTACGTTTCACTACAACCATTAAGAGTTAATTGGTCTAACCCCTAAAAAGCTGACTCAAGCCGGATCAAACTAGTTTGGGGTGTCACGTCCGCATCTTTATTGTCCAAGGGCTAGAATCAGATAAGCACTAAATTTGTTGAGCTGCGGTAGTTAACAACTGTACAGTATTTAAAATTTACCGGTTAACTGGTGCCTGATTCGATTAATATTTTCACAATAACCATACGCATGGCATAAATGAATAAAAAAAAATATATCGGGCAACCTCACACAAATTAATCAAGTACCACAGTAAGCTCTAGGAGGCTTGTGTTCTGGACACAAGTGAATATACTGGTAAAGATAAATACATACTTAAATACAAATAACATCCATGACCCAGGCACAAATATATTATTCGACAAATATTCGAGTTCATCACACAAATATTTGCCCTTGCCGGGATTCGAACCCAGGACCGACGGCTCAGTAGGCAGCTGCTTAAACCACTGCGACAACTGTCTCATTCGTTTGATCACGGACATAATATACAGCTTTGCGGCTGCTTGAGCTACATCAGCTACCAGCGTTTTGGAACGCAGTACTGTGTTCTTAATTCTGTCAGTTAGTTTTACGCCCAGAATACTGCGTTCCATGGCCCTTTGACAAACCTTGAGGGTGGACTTGTCAACTTTTGTCAAAGACCAAGTCTGCGCGCCGTAGGTCAGGATTGGAAGAATGCACATGTCCATCAGTCACTATTGCACTAATTTTCATTACTTTAGAGGGGCGATTTTTGAGTTAATTATGACAAACATTTTGAGGAGTGTTATTATAAAACAATGCATTTTAGAGTGGAATTTTTAGTATTTTTTTAAGAACAGTTATTTTAATTATGTTATTATGAAAACGAATTCCATTGGAATGCAATTTTTAGGTTCCTATTTTAATGTCAATTGATATTCTGCCTAAGAAAAATGACTCCGAGTTTTTATTTAAATAAATAATAACAATTTTAATTTGTACGGTACCATAGTAATATAACGTCTAGTTATTTAAGTTAAATATTAATGGTTCAGTGAGATTAGTTCAAAGAAATATTTTTATAATTGAGGTGATAGTTGTGTTCAAACAATTGTTTAAGTTATGTCGGAAACTTATATAATAATTAATACTTACATTCAAAACATCTTTTATAGTTAGTGGGTTTAATAGGTAGTGAGTTTTATATCGATAAAAGTTACTTAAAAGACAATTTAATGCCAATACTGAAGATAAAATGTAGAGAGCTTTAAAGTTTTCACGGGAATATTAAACCTCATTACCTATAATATTTAGTTTTAGCGGATAACAATATTATAGTCTGATTAACCCTAAGAATATTTATGTTTGTTTTTAGCACGATAAGTACAAGGTTGTGATTTTATAATATGAGATTTTATTAGCCTTTTGAAATGTTATAAGCAACGGAGGTTTTAAGTAACTTTCGTAATGTTTTTATACAGAGAAATTGAGACTAGATCGTATTTGATAATGTTAAGACGGTAATTGTTGCTTCAGAGCTTTTAATTTGTAAGAAACCTGCATTTTAAATTTATAAACATTTTAAAAAAGTATGTTGATAAAAGTTGATTGATACTTAAGTCGTTTTATTTTCACAGTTTCTTTTTGCCGGTGGACACTTACCACATTTCAGTTAGTCCTATAAAGAACGTAATGACAGTTACGTCAAAATTATTGAATCTTAAAATAAATATGCATCTGGTTACAGCATTTATGCTTTATGGAAATAATACTCGTTTCACCATTTTAGTACATTTACTTCTGGCGTTTACAGCGTTTTCGCGTAACGAAAAAAAAGAGTTCAACTGTCGTAACCGCCACTAAGTCGTAAACCAGTCTTTTTTGTTAAATATTAAATATTCCAGTTGAAAGAAAACCATACGTTATGAATTAGATCCAAATATCAAGCATTTTCGTTCATAAATGAAAGAGTTATGATTTTTTTTCTCGAAATCGAAAAGTTTTTTGGCTCTGGTGTAAAGTTTGCATTTTGGCGGTTACTACGTTCTCGCTTTTTGCCATCGATATTGTATTTTACTTTTAGCTGTTGCCCGAGGTAGACAATGGCGGGCTGTTTCCGAAAAAAAAATGGTACTTTATTACGAGTATTCAACCTTTCTGCACCTGCGTTTTCAGTCTTGCCATCAAAAAATACTGCTTGGGAAATTGACCCAATATCTAAAGTAAATAACCATCTTTGGATGCCCTCCTATCTCTGTACCAAAATTAGTTAAAATCCGTCCCACAGAATAGGCGTGATGAGAAAAAAAAAAGTTTTACCAACAGATGGCATTCTACGGCTGACGCCACGATGTTGCATCGCGTTATTGTTAAATTTACCTAATTCATTAACACTTTGCACGCCGATCACGAGAACCACTCGGTACGCATTTTTTCTCTAATTCGCCGGCCATTTTAATAACTGCCATGTCTAGCTCGCCGATGACGAGTACCACTCGTGACACTTTTTTTCTTAGAGTCGCGGATAACGAATAGTACTCGTGATCAGATTTCATACTGTTTGTATTAAAATATCGAACCCAGTTCGTGATCCGCTTAATAGCAACGTGTAGAAGAACGTTTAAGCTACCCGCACACATACAATTTATTAAAGTGAGGGTTGGGGGGACGGCATGACGATGCGTCGCCCGCGCTGCCTCGTCAGTGCGCTGCGCGGGCTACCTAACAAATCCATGTTAGAGTTTTTATTTTTTCATAAAACGAGTTCTTTTCAGCGACAGTTTTAAAATATAATAAATATTATAAACACATTGTTTTATTTTTATCATTATAGAATACTAAAACACCTCTTAAATAAAAAATAAATTATTCCTGTATGTACGCTAATTGTTATTTTATAAATCTTACAATATCACCGAAAATCGCCGGCGAACCATAGGTGGTGCCTTAAAAAATGCGCGGCGTACTTGGGAAAAAGAGCTTCACGAGTGGTGCTCGTGATCAGCTGTTGGAGCGCGGTACAGATTATAACTTACGGCGTGCAAAGTGTTAAAAGAAGAAGAAGACGATAAAATAGTAGTTTATGTGACTGTACATAATGAAGGGTATTAAACACGAGTGTGGGTTTATGAAACGCGCCGAAGGCAAGTTTCATAATAACATCACACGAGTGTTTTAATGCCTAATTATGTAAGGTTACATACACTACTTTATCTAGCCACATATCATAGGCCTCCATGATGCATTCAGGAGTCGCACATTACGACAAATATTACCCGGTACCCGGTAATGGCGGCAATGAAGTTTTCTGGCAGCTGTCATAGTTTTTTTTTTATTCAGAGACAAACTAGAGTTGGCCCCAACTATCATATCGTTCGATATCTTACTACGTGCGACATTTGTCAAATTTGATGCAAATTGACATTTCGAACTAAACGTCATCTCGACTGATATTAGAATAGAGGTAAATCAAATTTCTTTGTTTTTCATAGATGCTCGAAATTTGAATAAATAATATTATCGAAATCGATGTTATTATTTAGCAATAATAACATTTTCACAGATAAGAAATTTGTTCTAATAAAACAGTCTATTTTTATGGTGGTCATAATGTGCGGTTCTTGAACGCATCATGGAGAGTTTATGATATTTAGATAGATAAAGTATATAATTAAATTAAAGCAACTACTACTAAATACCCCTATTACACGCTAAATGAATACTTAGAAGATAAATTATAAACACTTAGAAAGTCCTCCTCTCCCTAACATTGCAGTGCCCAACAGGGTTCACAATGATCTGTAGCTTTAAGTTAACATCTGCACCTACTTTTGTGATATTGCAATAAATGATTGAGTATTGAGTATTGAAAAAAAACCTGATATAACTAGAGATCGGATGATCGAATGCAAATGATGACATAAGTAACAGGATCGTCCGATCCCTAATAATGACCTCACTCCATAAATGCTAACTTTTCAAAACAGATATAGAATTTTATAATAGTATAGATGTCCCAATTAATGAGATTGAGAATAAACGTAAAAAATAAAATGCGCGTGCATTAACACTTTGTTACGTCTGTAGTCTGTCGAAATCAAATAACAGATCCGATTAACTTTTAACTTTGATTTACGATTACTTTTAACACTATTCCAATGATTAACTCCTCCGATACTCAACATGCGCGTTGACAAACGTCCCACTTAGTGTAATTAATTAACTTCCATTTGTGAAGCACCTATTTTATTTTAAACGATCCTCGCCGCGCTATGGCGCTATTTACCCGGTAGTCTCATGCTGGAATTACTGTAGCAATTTACATTTTTTAGGGTTCCACACAAGCTGCACTTAACCAGTACCAAGTACAAGCCAGTAAAACCAATCTAAAACGGAACAACTTCAATGTGTTTACGTAAACTTAACTTAAAATATACACTACAGGCTCTGTGATCGGTAGACCTCGCAAGTTTGTGTCGAAAATGCTGTTTGTCATACACATACCTACATTTGAAATCCCCATATCTACGCCATTTTGAAAAAAAAAACAAATAATTAAATCTACAAAAAAAAGTATACTTATCGATCCTACTCAAAAAATTCCTTGAGAATCAGTTGAGAAATGTGGTCTCAAGGCGAAATCCAAATATCCAGACGTACGAAAGAAATTTTGGCGAAGCTGAAACTGAGACGCTTCGCTCAATTCAGTCAATAGCATTAAACACCGTCTTCAACGAAAATAAATCTTATTTTCGAGGACAACTTAACCGGTTACTGTAAAAAACACATCGAAATCGCCGATTTCTGGAGTTCCTTCGAATCTTCGTTGATATCGTCATCAGGTCTTCGTCAAAATATGATGGAACCAGCTGGAGATATTTTTCCATGTCGCTGTATTATAATACCCCCCGGGTTTTCGGTGCACAGTAGCGTCAAATAATTCGTATGTTCGTGTATTCGTAATAATTTGTAAACATTTAGTTTACGTTAGCAGACGTTACTGCTTTAATAAAAAATAAGTAATTGGGTGTAGCACATCGTTACTATCGATTCTCAACAAATTTGAGACGATGATGCTGACGATAAAGTCTAAATCTTTACGGTAGATGGCGCTACGATGCCACCCTAAGGCATGTCGAAGCAACTGGTTGAAAAATTCAATGGCTCTGACATCTGGTTCGGTGGTCCAATTGGGAGGACGCCCGCGTTGGCCCGGAAAGCCGTTGGAAACGCAGGTTCGAATCCTGTCCGAACCATTAAGTTTACGTTAGCAGACGTTACTGCTTTAATAAAAATAAGTAATTCGTATGTTTATAAATGGCCGATTTCTGGGGTAACGAACATAGAAAAAATATATACAACTGAATTGAGAACCTTATATTTTTGGATGTCGGTTGAAAATGTAAGATATTTTACAAAATATAAGACGCAAGGAATACACCGAAATGATACTGAAGCTGAAGCTTCGTTTTAGTTTTCGGCTGAAAATCCATTTTCTGCCAGACAATTCCCACATCACAACGTGTTAATGTAAAATTGTGTTTAGCCAGTTAAATACAATTGTATCCGGTGCTTGTATCCCTGGGTCGCACTTGACCGCTTTTTATTCTTTCATTTGTTCGGCATTCTTTACTCTAAAGTGTTGCTTAAAGAGTATAATGGGCCGGACCGCACATTTGTGCTGCCAGAGCGCCCATTACCTTCTGATGCATAGTCATTTAAATCGTTTATATAAAATTACCCGTGCTTTAACTCCGGGTCACTAATAAGGGACTAAAGTATTGACATAAATAATAATAAATCTCTTGAGATTGCTGTAATAGGTGGTAATCAGTGGAATGAAGTTTTTACTAGTGGTAATTTTATCATATAGACAAACATTTGTCGTCTACATTTTTAGGGTTCCGTACCCAAAGGGTAAAAACGGGACCCTATTACTGAGACTTCGCTGTCCGTCCGTCCGTCCGTCCGTCCGTCTGTCACCAGGCTGTATCTCAAGAACGGTGATAGCTAGACAGTTGAAATTTTCACAGATGATGTATTTCTATTGCCGCTATAACAACAAATCATCATCATCATCTCAGCCACAGGACGTCCACTGCTGAACATAGGCCTCCCCTTTGGACTTCCATATATACCGGTTGGAAGCGACCTGCATCCAGCGCCTTCCGGCGCCCTTTATAAGGTCATCTGTCCATCTTGTAGGTGGACGTCCTACGCTGCGCTTGCTGGTCCGAGGTCTCCACTCGAGCACTTTTCGGCCCCATCGGCCATCTGCTCTGCGTGCTATGTGGCCTGCCCATTGCCACTTCAACTTGCTAATCCGGTGAGCTATATCGGTCACTTTAGTTCGTCTACGGATTTCCTCATTTCTGATTCGATCACGTAGAGACACCCCGAGCATAGCCCTCTCCATTGCACGTTGAGCGACTTTGAGCTTTGAGATGAGGCCGATAGTGAAAGACCACGTTTCGGTGCCGTAAGTCATCACTGGTAACACACATTGGTTGAAGACTTTCGTCTTGAGGCACTGAGGTATGTCGGACGAAAAGACATTGCGTAGTTTCCCGAACGCTGCCCAGCCGAGTTGGATTCGGCGGTTGACCTCTTTCTCGAAGTTGGACCTACCTAATTGGACCACTTGTCCTAGGTAGATGTATGAGTCAACAACTTCGAGTACCGAGTTTTCAACAGAGACCGGGATGGGCACAACCTTGGCATTTGACATGAGTTTCGTCTTGTCCATGTTCATTTTTAAGCCCACCCGTTGAGAAACTCGATTGAGGTCATCGAGCATCACGCTGAGTTCCTCCATCGACTTTGCCATGACTACGATGTCGTCGGCAAACCGAAGGTGAGTGATGTATTCGCCATTGATGTTGATGCCAAGTCCTTGCCATTCCAGGAGCTTGAAGGCGTCTTCCATAACGGCCGTAAACAGTTTCGGGGATATAACATCCCCCTGTCTTACGCCTCTTCTCAATGGAATGGCCTTTGTGCTCTGCTCCTGAACTCGGACCGACATGGTGGCGTTACTATACAAACACTTCAACACTTCAATGTACCGATAGTCAATATGGCATCGCTGAAGTGACTCGAGCACTGCCCATGTTTCCACCGAATCGAAGGCTTTCTCATAGTCCACAAACGCTAAGCATAATGGCAAGTTATACTCTTCAGTCTTCTGTATAACTTGCCGCAGCGTATGTATGTGGTCTATGGTACTATAGCTTCTTCGGAAACCGGCTTGTTCGGGAGGCTGGAAGTCATCAAGTCTATGTTCGAGACGGTTCGTGATGACCCTTGAAAACAGCTTATAAACATGGCTTAGAAGCGTGATGGGCCTGTAGTTCTTCAATAGGCTATTATCACCTTTCTTGAAGAACAGTACCACCTCGCCTCTATTCCATGCTTCAGGCGTTTTGCCCTCGGACAAGACGGAATTAAAGAGCTTCTGGAGGACCTTAAGTACCGGTGTTCCACCCGCTCTCAGAAGCTCTGAGGTGATTCCGTCTTCGCCCGGCGCCTTGTTGTTCTTAAGCTGCTTCAGGGCCATCCTAATCTCGTACAGACTGATGTCCGGGATGTCTTCGGTATAATGTCGGGACAGCTTGGCTCTTGGATCGCCTACCAAGCTGTCAACGGGCTTTGCGACTGAAGTGTATAACTGACCATAGAACCTCTCGATCTCGCCTAGAACCTCTGCTTTGGTCGACGCTATGCTGCCATCTTCCCGTTTCAGCTTGGTCAGCTGGCTTTGTCCAATAGACTTGTCCTTTGCGAACACTTTGGAGCCTTTGTTCTGCTCAATGGTCTCTTTAACACGGTTCGTATTAAAGAGCCGCAGATCATGTCGCAAGGACTTCGATATACGTCTATTAAGCTGCCTATATGACCTCGCGTCATCGGGAGACTGCAACTGTAGCGAGCGTCGTTCAGCCATGAGGTTTAAGGTTCGATCAGACAATTTCTGAGGTCTATCTTTACGGCGGGGTCTGAAAAACTTAGACCCTACCGTGTGGACAGTTTCCACTAGCCCGTCGTTGATCTCGTCCACTGAGGCAAAGTTCTCCAGACAAGCGAAGCGGTTGGAGAGCTCGAGTTGAAAGCTCTCGGGGTTTTGAATATGGGCCCGAGTAGGTCGGAGCGTAGACTTCATCAGACTGGACCTTTCCAGTTTAACATTGATATTCAGTGTGCCTCTTACGATTCGATGATCACTGCCGGTCTTTACCCTATTGATCACAGACACATCACTGAAAATCCGTTTCTTGTCGGTCATGATGAAGTCAATCTCGTTTCTCGTGGAACCATCGGGACTTATCCAGGACTTATAACAACAAATACTAAAACTAAAATAAAATAAATATTTAAGGGGGGCTCCCATACAACAAACTTGTTATAGATTATATATACCTATATATATAGGTACGGAACCCTTCATGCGCGAGTCGGACTCGCACTTGCCCAATTTTTTTAATAGATGGAACCTTTAACTAAACAGTCTTTGAAATTGCCGCAAATAGAATTAATTTCTACGAGGGAAGAGCTGGAGAGAGATTGCGCAGGATCGGGTAAAGTGGCGAGCTCTTGTGTCGGAGGCCAAGACTCATTTTGGGTCGCTGAGCCAGCACAGTTAGTTAGTTAGTTAGGGAAGAGCTAATACCGTAATAAGAGAATAATTCAAATCATAACCCTACTCTTTGCTCCGCCATAGTCAGGTAAAAAACAAAACTTGACGCTTATTCGGTATACGAATATTAGAGAATTAAATCATCGAGTGATCTAGTACCTATCACCCGCGCGATACTAACGTTTTTGTTATTATATAACTTACTACCTGTGCCGCGCGGTGTTACCCGCTCATCCCACGGGGACACTCAATTTATTCGGGATGAAAAGTATCCTATGTCCTTTCCCGGGTCTCAAACTATCTCCATACCAAATTTCATCTAAGTCGGTTCAGCGGTTTAAGCGTGAAGAGGTAACAGACAGACAGACACACTTTCGAATTTATAATATTAGTATGGATTTAATCGAATGTTGCAAATGAGATGAGCATAAAATCTGATAATATCACTCCACGGGTCAAAATATTCCCTGTATATTATTACTTAAACGCACATTCGTATTCGCGGTAAGGGATTCAAAAAAAGATGATAGTTCAAACTTCTTATTTAGTATTTAGAGCTTGTTTCCAAAATATAACAATATTAATGCTTATAGAATATAGTTTAGCTCCGTAAAAACCAAGAACTGGAAGACCTAGTATCTGAGCCAAATATTATTGGGGAGATAAAGGCAGCAAGACTCCGGTGGCTCGGGCATCTAGAGAGAATGCCGGACGTTAGGGCGGTAAAAAGGGCGTATGTTGGACAGCCTGTAGGTCGTCGACCGGTCGGCCGGCCGAGGTACCGATGGAAGGACGAAGTCATGAAGGACCTACGCGCTCTACAAGCAGAAAACTGGGAGGAGATTGCTCAAGACAGAGCGCGCTGGTGTCATTTCGTATCGGAGGCCAAGATCCACTTCGGGTCGCTGCGCCAGCGGAGTAAGTAAGTAAGTATAGAATATAGTATCTAGTGATGATTAAATACATTTTTAAATTCACTTCCTTTTGTAAAAAAAAACATTGAACCACCTGCTGCTATCTCGAACCGCCAACCGCCTATATTGACTTTTGTAGTAATAACGGAAAAATCCGCTTAATCACGAGTACTGCCTTCCTCTGCTAAACAAGCTCGGTCTATTGCTTTCATAAGAAAATATTGACCAAACAACTAGAAGAATAATTGCTCCGTGTGATGAGATCTTTTCACGTTCCGGCTTAGTCGGAAAATCTTTTTCCGTGTATCGAACCAGGGACGGGCAAATGAAAAAAAAAACGATAATTATTGTATCGATATTTTTAAGCAATCATTTCGATACATCGATATTTTTTCCCCAGACCTACTCGCCGCCATTGCGCTATACCCACGTACACAGCTGCCATTTTGACAGATAGCAAGGAGAGAATATACTAACCATAGATAATTTCTTTGGTTGTGTTTACAAACTATAATGAGATACTAAGCATGAGCAGATCGCGGCCGGATACATGCGTCTTATGTAAATCTTATAAAACTCGAATACGTGCCTAGTTTAAAAATACCTACTACAGATGATATATACCGATTGTTTTCTGAAAAAATATCGATATTTTGAAATATCGATGGTTTTTCAAGCCGAGATCGAACAGCTCTCTTAAATACGAGAAAATGAAGCGGGCTTATAAAACTTTATTCCATAGAATTGGAATGCTCCATTCATTTTTCAGAAAAGCCTTTTGTTATTAAATGTTCGATTGAATCCTCATGAAACATTTTAGAGATTATCGAAATCATTGGAAGATTTGGGAAGAAAACTCCAGCAGGATTATTAAGCAGTACCTAGGTAGTTAAACATTTTAAAAAGTTATGCGCTCGAGATTTTACCAGTTTTACTTAATTTTCATTAGGTAACACGCTTTTATTATTTAGCTTCACTTGTAAATAACTATTTTTGTTCGTTTGTAACAAATAAGAAGTAAATTTTAACCTAATTCTATACATATCGTATCGTATAGCGTTCCTTCCTTTAATTTCCATAGAAAAATTGTATTGATGAACTTGACAAGTTTATACTGAAAAATTTGTTTCATTAGCATTGTTTTCTGGTAGAATGAGAGAGTTAACACTATTTCAGGTTTGACCTGGCTATTTCGAAAATTTTGAATAATTTATTATATTGCATTAGTGACTAATTTTATGAAAGTGCCGTCTTTAAACCGCAGGTATTTTGTAATGAATTAATTTTTTACTCAATATATGTTTAGTAAATAATTAGGTATGTATTTTTTTCTAATCTTCTGTTTCGAACAGGCTTAAAAAAATGAGGGCGTTCGCTTTTCAGTTTAATGGAATCGTTGTTTTTTTTTTCAAATCCGAAGAGGCGTAATAAATACAATGAAACAATGAAAAATACCATTTCTTAAAATTTTTGCTGTTCACATATATTTTTCTGAATAAACCAATCGCAATTCTCTCTAGCTATTCCAAACATGACAAAAATAAATAATATAAACTTGAACTATTAATTATTTCAGTAAACTGTTGTTGTATAATCAAATCCACGTAATTTGGTATTAAACAATATAGTGCAAGGTAAACAGTACAAGAGCACTACACGCTGAGATAATAGCTGGGCCTAATTTGTGGAGGCATTGCGATATCTCCATGTTATATGGCGATATATCGAACGTATTGGCTTTTCGAGCTGCATTAAAGTGACTGTCAAGTTAACATTGATAGAAGGAAATTCTTTCACAGGGGGAGCCCTAGTTCAGATTATGCAAATTGTGATTTGATTTGTTTATTATAGAAAATAACTGTAGTACCTGTCTGTGCATTATGTTTTTTCAATAAATGTATTTGTTATTGTTATATTTATTATAGGCCATAATGAAAACAAAAGAATTCATGAATAATAAACATTAAGTAATTTAAACTTAATAGATACTTAAAAAACTAGGACCCTTTGGTAGAATACCCATGACGCATAAAACAGAATCAATGAAGGAGAAAAGAACATTACAATAGGTGTATAAGACAGAGTTGCGTGGTGGAGTGTCTAAACTAAGCCTCTGTCACCAGGTGCATTTACTCAGACATGCTCCTCGCAGACGTGTGCACCAAA
Source organism: Apotomis betuletana (assembly GCA_932273695.1). Taxonomy (NCBI): domain Eukaryota; kingdom Metazoa; phylum Arthropoda; class Insecta; order Lepidoptera; family Tortricidae; genus Apotomis; species Apotomis betuletana. The sequence continues at coordinate 10,597,248 of OW026313.1, read as the reverse complement.
TCGGAAACCTATTCGTAGTGCGTTGGGGTCGATATATGTTCCCGTGTTGGAAGAATTGGAAATGTGAGGGATATAAATTGGAATAGTGCAGTTTACGTGAAAAGACCCAGGATACAAATCAGCAGTTTATTATTAATCAAGTTGTTTACAACACGTACTGTTCAAAGAATATTTTAGAACTGACATTGTAGTCAACACAAACAAACGTTGCTAATACAAATTTAAACTAGCAACCTGTTCTAGATTTAGTTTGACAAAGTTCTAGGCCAGTATATCATACACAATAGGTTTTATGCCCAATATCACAATAATAATTTCAATACGCCCCCTTAATGTGCATATTCAAAAAGACATAAAACAAAACACATACAAAATCAAAGTTATATCAAAGAACACAATATTAATTAACAAAGTAAACAATTAGCTAACAATGCCTAAACTACTCATGCACCTATAATGCTTAAATTTAGGCAAAGCCTTTGTTAAAATATCTGCGAGCATCGAGTCTGTGGGCAAGTACTTCAGCTCGATACTTTTGTTGTTCTTTAATACACTTCTTATGAAATGATACCTGATATCTATGTGTTTACTCCGAGAATGGTACATTGGATCACCAGCAAGACACAACGCCCCTTGATTATCTACATGTAAGGTCAATTGTGCAAACTTACTTAACCCGATTTCAGTCATCAAGCTGTTCAGATATATCGCTTCTTTCATCGAGGACGACAAGCTCACATACTCAGCTTCACACGTGGATGTTGCCACACATTTTTGCTTTTGGGACTTCCACGACACACATCCGCCTCCTAACATGAAAACATAACCAGAGTAAGAACGTCTATCTATAAGACACGCGCCCCAGTCACTGTCTGAGTAACCTTTTAGTGAATTACCTGTTTTCGTAAACATAAGTCCATGCGTTTTTGTGTGCTTCAAGTAACGCAGTACGCGCTTTGCAGCTTTCCAGCACTGTTTAGTTGGACTATCTAAGAATTGACTCAACTTTGCTACGCTGTTCGTAATGTCGGGTCTCGTTCCCGTCGACAAATACATAAGTGAACCAATTAATTCACGATATGGATATCGTTCACACTCATCACAAATCTCGTTAGATTTTAATAATTGGTTCTTCACTTCCATTGGCGTACATACTGAATTGCACTTATTCATGTTAAATTTATTTAAAATATCGTCAATATATTTTTGTTGTGACAATTTAAAGCCATTGTCAATTCTGTCAATTTCAATTCCGAGCATATATTTCGCAACGCCATAATCTTTCAATTCAAATTCAGCGGCCAGTTCTCTCTTGAAGCTTTCGATACAACCTCTTTTCTGCGATGCGACCAATATATCGTCAACATAAACTAATACAAAGAGTTTTGTATCGTGGTCAATGTCTTTAAAATAAAGACAAGGCTCATTTGATGATGCGGCCAATCCCATTCGTCTCAGTTGCTCATCCAGTCTGATGTTCCACTGACGGCCGGCTTGTTTGAGCCCGTATAGCGACCTCTTGAGTAGACATACTTCGCCCCCAGCCTTCAAGTCATTCAACGTCTTACTGGCTCGTTCATGTATAGGTGAACCACTCAGTTCGGTCCGTATAAGATCCTGTAAACATTCTTCTAAAAGTTCGGGTACTTTCATGTATATATTCTCCTCTAATAAACCATTTAAATAGGCGGTATTAATATCCAACTGATGAATTTCAAGATCAAATTCTGCTGCAAGTGCAACTAACAATCTTATTGTATCAAGCCTCGCGACAGGTGCGAAGGTATTCTGGTAATCAATACCATAGCGTTGGCTAAAACCTTTCGCCACTAGCCTCGCTTTCTTCTTCTCAGTCTTATCCACGTTGAACTTCGTTGTTAATATGTATCGACAGCCAACAACGTTTTTGCCCATTGGTTTATGTACTATATCGAAAGTATCATTTTTAATTAGACTACGGACCTCCGAAATAATTGCATCTTTCCATCCTTTGCTTTCGTTTCCGGATAGAGCCTGCTTTAAAGTCACTTCAGTAACTCCAGCAAAATCCTGACAATCCTCGTATTCCTCTGTGGACTCCATGCCTTCTTCCAATGGAACTTCTGATTCAACGTGCTCTTCCGCTGGAATCTCTGGCGCCACGCATTCTTCCATAGGAGTCTGTGGTTCCACGTCAACCATGCGATATATTTTTCTGGGCCGTCCAACATGACCTCTCTCCAATCTCGGTCGGCCTGGACCTCTCTTCATCGCCCTCCCCCCATCAGCATGTACATAATTTTGTTGATGGACATGCACATGGTGCGACGGACCAGCGACGACTTCCGATTCTGAATCATATGTCGCTTGGTGAGGATCACCAGAAGGTATTCTCTCACACTCCCCAAGATCTCTGTTCTCTTCTTCATGCTCAGAAATATGCTCAATACGTTCGTCCTCAAGGTCAGGAATAAGTACGCTTGGATTTTCTTCCGGCCTTTTGGGGTGAAACTCAAAGTCAACCGTTAATGGTTGCTTCTGATTAATAAACGGTCTCTCTTTTTGTATCTCAAAGGGATCTTTGTCAATATTCCCTTTTTCGCTCTCTTGACACTTATTCTCGTAAAATTTCACGTCTCGTGAAACGATAAATTTTCTCTGCGTTGGCATCCATATTTTGTAACCTTTCCTATCGCTAGGGTAACCCACAAAGATACCTTCTTTGCTGCGTGGATCGAACTTGTCCTTCCCAATTGTTTTGTCCAAAACATAAACTTTAGATCCAAATTGGTGTAAGTAATTTAGGTTTACCGGTCGTTCACTCCACTTCTCAAAAGGTATCCCACCGTCGAGACTTTTAGTTGGACAACGATTTCTCAGATGACATGCTGTTAATACCGCATCGCCCCAGAAACCAGGAGAAAGTCCTGACGAAATAATCATGCATCTCGCCATCTCCACCAACGTTCTGTTCATCCTTTCAGCAACTGCGTTTTGCTGTGGTGTACCAGGAATGGTTAATCTCCTCGCTATCCCCTCGTTTTTCAGGAATTCATCAAAATCTCGGTTACAATACTCGCCTCCATTATCGCTCTGTAGAAACTTGATCTTCCGTCCCGTGAAATTTTCGACGTGCTTCTTGTATATTTTGAAAGTTCTGAAAACTTCACTTTTCTTATTTAACAAATATACTTCGCACCATCTTGTATGATCGTCAATGAACGTGACGAAGAATTTCGCTCCATTTATTGCCGTATGCTGCATGGGGCCGACCACGTCAGAATGAATAATTTTTAATGTCTGTTCACATGGTCCATTCGTTCTATAAAACGGTAACATACTCATTTTTCCACGCGCACAAATATCACAATCATACAATTCGGCTACATCTGACATTTTATAATCCATACCAGATTTATTCAAAAGTTTCACGAGATCTTTCGCATTTAAATGTCCTAACCGTTCATGCCACAAGCGTACATCAACCTTTCTTTCCGAAATCGCTGACACAGTACCACACTGTTCCTCCAAGTAATATAAATTACCTTTACGATTTGCGATCAGTTTAGTGTTACCATAACTATCTTTTACACTAGCTACGTCACCCTTAAACGTGACACTAAACCCTTGATCCGTAATTCTTGCAACTGAAATCAGGTTACACCGCAAATCCGGAACAAATAAAGTGTTTGGCAATTGAACCACGGTTTTAGAACCATTATTACATGTTAATAATCTCACTGTACCCTTACCTTGTACATTTGTGCTCGAGTTTGTCGCTAAATTTAGCTTACCAGACAAAGGTAACAATGTATTTCCAAATTTGCTTTCGTCATTGCACAAATGTGACGTACACCCACTGTCGATGATCCAACTTCCATTCTCGTTGTAAACAGCCTTATCATCTGAAATACAATTGAATGTTACAAAATTGGTATCTACAGTTACTATATCACTACTATTATTTGACACGCACTTTACACTATTCACACATTGTTCCTTATTCTTCTTTAAACATTCAGAGGCTCTATGACCGTACTGGTGACATTTAAAACATTTGAACCTGAATTTTGAATTCCCTTGCTCTGTACCACTCTTCTTAGGCTTAAAATACTTATTTGCTTTGATAAGGTGCGCCTTATCACCACTTTCTCTATCATCTCTGGAATGTTGTTCTTCTAGTATTTTAATTTTGAGTGTTTCCGGATCTGGTAATATGTCTCTAGATTCTATGGCACATCTAAAATTATTAAAATTTGCCGGTAAACTGTACAGAAGCATAATCGAAATCAGATCATTATGCATTTCGATATCCATGTCTGCTAATTGACTCCTCAAATCGAAAAAACGTAATACATGTTCTCTTATGTCACCACCTTCCTCCAATTTATGAAGCAATAACTGTTTAAGCAATGTCGCCTTCTTTGCGGGTCCTTTTGACGCGTGAATGGCCTTTAATTTCAACCATACATCTCGCGATGTTTTACACCCTCGTAGATGTCGTAATTCGCTCGGACTTATCGATAGAATGAGGTCTGACTTGGCTTTGGCATCCACAGTCTCCCAAAGTTTCGCCTCTCCAGGCTCCGCAGGTTTTTCAATACTGCCATCAACGTATCCCCAGGCGTCATTCTTTATTAATATTGCTTCGACTTGGATTCTCCAGGTCTCATAGTTATTCTGGTCGAGTTGCTCAATTTTCACAGTACTCATACTTACGATTAATAATTTGTCCTTTTGCACTAAATACGATCCTGGATCGTCAAGGGCCCATAACCACTGTGAGGGATATAAATTGGAATAGTGCAGTTTACGTGAAAAGACCCAGGATACAAATCAGCAGTTTATTATTAATCAAGTTGTTTACAACACGTACTGTTCAAAGAATATTTTAGAACTGACATTGTAGTCAACACAAACAAACGTTGCTAATACAAATTTAAACTAGCAACCTGTTCTAGATTTAGTTTGACAAAGTTCTAGGCCAGTATATCATACACAATAGGTTTTATGCCCAATATCACAATAATAATTTCAATAGGAAAGTCGACACTATATGTCTTCTTCATCAATAACTGTTCCAAAAGATGGTACTCTAACTTGTTTGGATAGGCGTTAAATTCAATTATAACATCTAAAGTACAAATTACAGGTGTAAGCAACACCGCAATACAAAAAAGCAATGTATGTCTACAATAAATTTACGACGAAGGCGATATATTGCTAATCTAGGTAAAGGCAAAGCTTTGTCGAATTAGAACAGCATTGCACGTTAAGATAATAGCCATGGTTCGACATGTAAATGATATACGCGTAGATTGCGTCGCAGTATTAGCCGTTCAATTCAATTTACATATTTATGGCACTTGATGTGACCCAAAGGATTACGCTTTTGATCTAGATTATGGGTCTGGCCGTGCCATACATTTAGATTGCCTCTTTGCGAACGTATTGTACGGGTTTAATTGTTATTGCATTGAATCACTTTAGTTTTTTACGAAACTGCTCGGAAATGTGTTGATAGATGGTCTGAGTGTCGTACACTAAAATGTGTATAGTTGTACAATGGCAAGCGGGCCTTCTATAGGAAACTTTTCTATGAGTGAGACTAAAACAAGAGGACTATATTATTCTTAGTACCTTGTTTGCTTGAGACCAATGATAATGTTTATTTTTTGTTTTCAGGGCACATCTCTTAAGCGACGTCCATTTTGGGCTTTAAGATGATGCACAAAACTTTTTACGAAATTTCGCCAAGTTTTCGACTAAAAAAAGGAATACCATGATTGACGGATTTTTGGAATTTCAATTCAACTAACATATTTATTATGGCAATTGATGTGACCCGAAGAAAACTGTTTGTACAAAACTCGAACTTCATTGCGCTCTGTATCTTTCATATTTCTATAAAAAAAAGTGAAATAAATTTGGAATTTGATTGCGATAACGAAAGATAACAAATAATATACAAGATGTCAACAAAAACATTGAATTCGGTTCCAGTTTTCGCGAAACACCGGCTTCGCAGCGGAACGTTTGTAGTAAATTAGCGAAGTATAGCGACGAGGAAACTAAAATAAATAAAGGTGCCCGTCATGTGATATTTGCTCGGGCATAAAGCAAATATGAACAAAAATAATGGTCCTCTCTGTATAATGAGATCACATCTCCTCTTACGCATCGGCAACCACGATGCGAATAAAATCAGTAGTAAAACTGAACGTAAAAGGTTTTTCGGAATCTGCATCAACGGGACAAACATTATGTTTGTGTGTCATTCGATGCTTATCTACTTTTCATTGCCCATTTTCTAAATGAGAAAATCAGTTTTTTGTCTTAGCGAGCGAAGCGTCTACGTTTCAGCTTGGCCAAAAGTATTTCGTATGTCCGGAGGTCTACAGCTCACAGACCCACTAGTATATTAAACTTCGGATTGATATGAGTTTTGGTATTCATAAATCGTAATATGTAATGTACATATCTATTCACTTATTTTTTTTATAAATGTCGATACCAATTACAGTCGACTAAATTTTCACGCGACTATGCCATGATCGTAAAGTGCAAGTGTCGGAAACAAGAACCAAACCGTGCATATCAGTGGCGTGCCATGAAATAAAATCTCTGGGCCAATCTGATAGGAATCGGCTTGGTTGCACGTGGCATCACTGATACAAATTGAAATGTCGGAAATTACAAAATGAACAACTATTAAACAAAATCGGCATTGACCGGTTTAAGTAATAAAGAGACTTTTAACCCGCAATTTGTACAGTAAGGTACGTGTCATTGAGGGATTCCGCGGATCATCTTGTGTGGTCTTTCATCAGTTCCACTTCATATTACATGCGAGCAAACATGGGTATGAGTTTATTCGGAAAATATCAGAATTCTTATCCGTAGGTAAGAACTGAACATATTAAATAAAAATATGCAAGTTTCCAGAGATCGCCAGAATAAAATCTAAATAGTAAGGTAACCTACACAAAAATAGGTTAGGTACTAAAATTGTTTTTTTTTTGTATCATAATCATCATATATTAGCAAAAGACGTCCACTACTGAACAATGACCTCCCTAAGGATTAGACAAAACATGGTCCACTCCGCTCCGCTACGCTCCGCCCAGGTCTGCGTCAGCAAAAACACACCCTAAGCGCAGTAGATACACATACGGAATCCTCTATATGTTAATCGATCTCGTTCCTTTCTGGATATATTTGAGCTTACAATTATTATTGCGGAATCGCGAATTTGATTATGCTGCAGCAAATCAAAGAGAATGTGGTAAATATTGAACGTATAAGGAAAGCGAATTGCTTTGACGTAATTATACGCAATTGAGTATTTTGCAAGACATTCGGCCTGCGATTTTACGGCATTTAATAAAATACCGGTATTTAATTACTTCTGCCACTTTCTATGAACACGACAAAACGTTGAGTTGTACAGTCAACAACTAAAGTTGTTCAATGATTTGTATATATCTGTTTATGTGCACCTCGTTCGCTCGACATACCTTGCCGATTGTATAAAGCCTGACTAAAAATATATGAGGATTGTCAAGAGGGCGTTATATATAAGATTTATATGGCAACAATTTTGCAACCAATCGCAACGATAAGGAATGACATTAGTTTAATTAAATACCTGTCAGTTCCACTATGTTAACATCGTAATATCATTTAATGGAATGCACTCTTTTCCTGACCGTTTTTCGTGTAGTAAACACTTATACACTTTATTTACAATCTTACGTTCACGACTGTGAATGGTATTCGGAATTTTCTTTGGATAATTTTAAATATTTGTCTTTTAAAGAAACCACCACGAATGACATTGACTTTGTCGAAAACCATCATATAATCATTGCCAGTGTAAGAAATTAGTGCCAGTAACATTCCGCAATATGGCGCATCCTCATATATTTCTGGTCAGGCTTAAAAGCATTCTTCTTCTTCTCGTGTCGATGGTTTAATATCATACAGTGCGGGAGCAGCGCCGTTACCATGAGTTTACAGTGTCACTACACGCTAACGACTGCGTAAACAATTTGTATGGAGAATTGTAGTTCTACAAGTAGCCGCTAGGGGCGCTGTGCTATTCTACATACAAATCGTTTACGCTGTCGCTAGCTAGTGTAGCGTTAACTCTTGGTAAGGGTACAGAATCAGAATCAGAATCAGAATATCGTTTATTTGCCTGCTTTGTTGTTACATAACATAAATGTCCCTATGGCCGGTGAGCCGTGTAGGGGTGCGTCAGCTAACTTATGTCCTAATGGATCTGGGTTGGCTGTGTTCCACTGATTCGCAATTGCTTTTAATAATTTATTTACTTAAAGACTATCTTATTCTAAGGGGACGCGGGGATTTCGTTTTATCCATAGGCCATCGTATGTACTTTTTTATTGGGGTCGTACGATATTTCGCCTATTCTGTAATTCACCCTAAGGGGGTTGAATTCGCCGTGCGCCATGTAGGCGTCGCCGGGGGTTTCAAGATCTGGTCCTCGGCACGTAGGTGCCAGGCTTCGATGTCAGCCATCTCCCAGATCGCTTCTGTGGGTGTCCGTCTTGGTAATTGTGCGGCACTTTTCAGTGCCATTCTATATTGGCGTTCGATTTTGCACAGGTTCGTTGCGCTGTACCTCGAGAGTAGTTGCACCACTCCGTAGTCCAGCAGCGGTAGGATGCAGGTCTGTATGATGGTAAGGGTACAGAATGTGGCGACGTTCAGGGTCCTCTGAGTCGCGTCTTGTAGGTCCTGCTCGGAACACGTAAGGGCTTGCTGGGCAAAACAAACGTGTGCGCCATCGTTTGGGGGATCGTGCCACACGCACGTTGGGCGTCGGAGCCGCTTAGGGCGCCCCATTTTAGCATTAAACAGTACAAGCGTTATAGTCGGGGAAAGAAAATATGTATTTTTTTTTGACATGTCTTATTGAACCGGATCGACATGACTTATACCGTATCAGGGCTGGTTTGCCCTCATTACAAGTGGGACGGACTTTGTGTGGGAGGGTAGCCCTCTAATGGGATTATTATCTCCGCGCCACCGAACAGGGAATGATGGAAAATATGTGGTTTTAGTAACCCTTATGGCAAATTTATATCTATTTATTCGTACGCCACGCATTTTAGTCACTAGTTCAACATTCCAATTCAACTTTTAAAATACCCAGAAAAGTTACCAAGTAACAAATGGCCAATTTTATTTATAAGCACTTTGCTCGTTATCTGAATCTGAACTGACATATAAATAGTTTCTCAGTGGTGTTTCTAACATACCTACAATTATTTATTTTCATCGGTCATAAAATAATCCACATTGTTTTCGTCTTAAAACTTATTACGAAGAGTTTTAATTATTTTGTTTGTTTGAAAAATATGATAAAATGGCGATGCAGAGCGCTTTCTACAAAATATGCACCTTAAAAAGCTACCAATTGTCTAAAGGTATGCTTGATTCTCTCTAATGCTCTTCGACAAGTGAACAAATTCCGATGCGTACAAAGTAAATAAATCGCGATGGTTCTTTGTTTTATAATGATTGCTTTTCCTTTTTGAAATAACCAGCATATATTTTATTTCATTTAGGTATTTAATCCTTACTAGCGTCTCAATAGCACACCCATTTGTTGAGAAAATCCTAGCGAGTGTAAAAAGAACTCTGTGAGCTTGTTGCATTCTATCCATTGAAGCTGCTAAATTTATGAAAGAAAAAGGTAACAAGTAATTTCAATTTTAACGTACTTATTCGAAAATAATAAATTATACAATACAATACAACAATGCTTTATTGCACACCAATAAAAGTTTACAAAAAGAAATAAGACAAATACAATGTATAAATAACGGTATACAACGGGCGGTCTTATCGCTAAAAAGCGATCTCTTCCAGATCCAGACAACCTTTGGGTAATAAAATTAATGAAAAATTTAACTTAATATAGAGTAGCAGATATTATACCTACTTTAAATGAAAAACAAAAACAAGTCATTTATACGTCTTAATAGCACACCCACTCATCGGGAAATTCGACGATTGCAATAAGAAACCTGAAATTCACTGCAGCTGCTCCTTATCAATAGACGCTATTCAGAAAAGAAAGGCGGACAAAGTAATTTGAATGAACTATCGAAGGAAATGTCTTTTTCGTTTGAAACTTGTCTAATGAGTTACTGTAATGACATTAGTTTTTTTCTTATTGTTAATTGTTGCGATATGTCATGCTTGGCGTGTTTAAGTACTATCAAATATAAAACCGCCAAAAAACGAAAAAAATATGTCGCAAATTAAATCGTTTATTTACATAATTTTGGTTTGCTTAACTACAGTCTGTTAATTTTTCAAACACACATTTGACAGTTCTCCGTTGATGTTTGTAGTGATGTAGCAATGACATCATCATCATTATCATCAGCCAAAAGACGTCCACTGCTGGACATAGGCCTCCCACAGAGAACGCCACCAATGACCGGTCCTGCGCCGCCCGCATCCAGCGGACTCCAGCCACCTTATCAGGTCATCAGTCCACCTTGTGGGGAGCCTACATACGCTGCGTCGTCCGGTGCGTAGTTACCACTCAAGAACTCGATGGCCCCAGCGGCCGTCGGTTCTACGAGCGATGGTCCTGCCCATTGCCACTTAAGTTTTGCTATCCTTCGGGCTATGTCGGTTACCCTGGTTCTTCTACGGATCTTTTCATTTCAGAAGAGGTCAATCGTCGAATCCGACTTGGCTGGGCAGCGTTTGGGAGGCTACGTACTATCTTTTCGTCCAATATCCCGCAGTGTCTCAAGACAAAAGTCTTTGACCAGTGTGTGTTGCCAGTGACATACGGAACTGAAACGTGGTCGCTCACGATGGGCCTTATAAGAAGGCTCAGTCACACAGAGAGCAATGGAGAGGGCTATGCTCGGAGTTTCTTTGCGAGATCGAATCAAAAATGAAGCAAAGACATATTGCTTGCCAAATCTAACGATTATGAATGGTTGATCGAATCGATTTTATCGACGAACTTTTTTCGAACCTACATATATTTTTGTTTGTTTGTGTAAATCAATATTTTTTTGAGCTACGAGCCGTCGGAGTTTCTATGTAAAATAATACTTTGTTTCATTTTTCTTTCTTCAGATTATAAATTTATAGATTTAATCGATTTCTATCAATTTACAGAAATAGCACATGAATCAAAACGCAAAATTTGGTTTAAAAAAAAGCTCGTAGTACGTAACTGTTTATGTAATGATTTATTATCGTAAAATACTTCAACACCGTGATAAGAAAAATATAACATGAACTCAATTGTATCAAATAGAAAGTTAAAAACGTTTGTAAAAACTTGAAAAACCACTATGTCATTGCTTGTTTTTCTTTTTTATGAAATTCAGTAGGTAGATTTACGTTATATGGGTCCTGTCAAGTGTCAAATGTATGCTTAAAAAAGCAGACTATAATAAGCTTGTAAACTCAGATATAAAAGTGCCTGTATGATCAACAGAGAAAAAAGATAAAACGCACCAGAACAAGACGTTTTACAGAACTCTTTAGTGCTAACACCAAAAACGAAACCCCGCATAAAGCTGAATGAGTCGGACCAAGGCAACATACCTAATTAAAAAAGTTGGACCGCGCGCAAAAGTTGTTTGACTCGGAGGTATCATTGGAAAGAGTTCGGGTGCGTGGCGACGACTTTTTTGGAATTACTGTTCTTGTTTCTGATTATGTTTTTTATGACTGTTGCACTCCAGTTCTCAAGATACGCGTTACGTTGCGGCTATAAAAAGTTATTGTTTATTGAGTTATTATCGGCTCCTTTTGTATTTTGCGTCTTGGCTGTGAAGCAGGTAACTGACAATAGAATGTCGAGCGAAAAAGAGTGTTTTGAGAGAATATGACAAGAAAACCGAGCTAACTAGAAACACTATCGGACGCGGTGGTTCTTGTAGCTACATTTTGACGGTGGAAGTCTTTTAAAATTTTCTACGTTAGGTATTAAATACATTGTATGGTACTTAAAACGGTAGGCGTAAAGTTTTGAACAATATAAAGTGACGTACTACTATAAAGTTAGAGGTCAAAGCCCAGCAGGGTCAGTCGTAGGACGCGTCGGTCGGTCGTATCCTCACGCCCCACGACCACGACCACGACGCATTCTACACAAAGAAGGCTTTTAGGTGAACCTTCTGCTTCTTTATAGAGTTTTATTCTGTGCCACCACGGTTTCACGTAATAGCACATTCTGCGATAATTTTAAGAAAGATAATACTTATTTCCCTTTCATTGACTATAATTTTTTTGAATGTCTTTAATGGATACTCTGAAATTTATCCCAAACTTATCTGCTTCCACTTGGATTTTTCGACAGTCTCAATAAAAATGTATTTATGAACAAGCAAGTTGTAATCCCAAGCCTTCATTTCTGAAAATGAATTTTAAAAGTTGTTAAACCAAATTAATAAAGAAAAATTATAGCAATAAGTGGGAAAGTTATCGAAAATGAGGATATTTAGAGTAACGTTTCGTTACGAAAGTTAAAACAACCCGCCGTCCATGACGTTGCTTCAGGCAATTTCCAGACGCTCATAAAAGAAAACACTTTAGGAAACCTGTGAGATAACAGGAGAAGATAGCCAATAAAGAACATTAAAATATGCGAGCTCGTGTTCAGTGTGTTTTTATAAAATTTATGGTGTTTGGGTCATGTTGTTCATATACTCGTACTTGGGTATGGGCTAACCACCTAAACCTTCTTATACATATTTTGATCAAGGAATAAAAGATTCAATGGGCCTTATAAAAAAAAATCGGGACAACCTCAAACAAATCTATGTAGTCCCATATTATTTAGCTCTAGTAGGGTTGTTATGGGAATTATGGGTACTTAGACTACTTAGGTATATCGCCACTTTGGAGATCTCTCCGTGATTTAAATGGATTTAGGGCTCAGCTGTTTGACTGTTATCAGTTTGTTTGTCATCCAAGCTATTATTTTAAGTACCTACTTAAGTATTTCAACTTATAAGAGTACCTATGTTAAGAGGCCTTATTCCTTTTAAAATGCTGATTGCTTTAGACATTTTTCTATATAATCAAACATGTTTCTTAACATATTATTGATGTTACTACCTAGAACAGGGCTATTGGGATTTATTGGCATATATTTGAAACCTACAATTTGAATTTTTCATTGATAATTTTTGTTTAAAAAACTACTCAAAATTGACAAAATTCACGCGGAAAATTGTTTTTTTCAACTTATTTTCGACTGCACGCAATAAAAGCACGAAATAGCTATGTTACTACCTAGAACTCGGGGAAAAGTATTATTCACATCATAAAGTTGGTTGAAATTATCAATATATTTGTCATAATATGAAAAACATGAATTTTAAAAGGAATAAGGCCTCTTAACGAGACAAAGGTGTTGGGTCAGGAACAGCCCTCAGGACGTACATTTAATGGTCACAATATTTTAAATCGCGGACAAGGGAACAAAGGGAGTAGAAAATGTTTTCTTGTGGCAAGCAAAGTCTTTTGTGTTTGTTTCGCGGCGTTGACATGTTTTTTGATCGAGTGTCAGAATGGCTTTTAGCCACGTGTTAAATACTCTGTTTTTCACTTGGACTTCAAGACTGCATATTGAATGTTGACGGAGGCTGATCTGCCATCTCGGGACTGCGAGAGGCTCTAATGAGCGTGTTCGCAAAAGTATTCGCAAAATAAAAGTCGTATAATGTAATCTAATCACTGTGCTAAGTATCTGATTTGATTCACAAACACTAAAAATATTAACGGATTACGATAATAAATCACAATTAAAAACAAATGGTTGTCAGCTGTCAAAAAAGACGTCACGCCTGCCATGACACTTTTTTATGGCTTGGCTGCAGAGGCCTTTTTTAAGTGCCTTTAAGCCCCATGGCACTTTCAACTCCATTTGAGGTTACCCGCTCTCAGAAAATAATAATCTTTAAATTGACATTATTCCAAAGTACCTGATTAAATTGACAAAAAGAAAACTAAAATTAGGCGTGCGCGGTCAAATATAAAAAAAAATTTAAATCATTTTGACAGCGTGCGCAAACCGATGTTTTAAGAGGCCTTATTCCTTTTAAAAATTATTTTTTTCATATTATGACAAATATATTGATAATTTCAACCAACTTTTTGAAGTGAATAATACTTTTCCCCGAGTTCTAGGTAGTAACATAGTTATTTCACGCTTTCATTGCGTACAGTCGAAAATAAGTTAAAAAAACTAATTTTTTGCGTAAATTTTGTCAATTTCGAGTAGTTTTTGAAACAAAAATTATCAGTGAAAAATTCAAACTGTAGGTTTCAAATATATACCAATAAATCCCAATAGCCCAGTTCTAGAAAGTAACATCAATAGTATGTTAAGAAACATGTTTGATCATAGAGAAAAATGTCTAAACAATCAGCATTTTAAAAGGAATAAGGCCTCTTAAACATAGGGGACATAGACAATTGTAAGAAAAACCCAACCCAAAATGTTGGCCAATCTGACCAGGTTGGTTTGCTTGTTTTTAATTATCTCTAAGTAGTATGTTTTTGTTTTTCAGCTTCATATAATTTTTATGGGATATGGTTTCTATTTAAACCCTATGGGGCTAAAAGTTACATTTTAGCCTCGCTTGGCGAAGCTAAATTATTGAATGTTGGATCGTCAAGAAGCCTTAAATCGAAATCACTACATAGTATAAAACAAAGTCGCTTCGTGCTGTCTGTCTGTCCCTATGTATGCTTAGATCTTTAGAACTACACAACGGATTTTGATGCGGATTTTTTTAAATAAATGAAGTGATTTAATTTATCAGCTTCGCACCCGTGCGAAACCGGGGCGGACCGCTAGTGATAGTATAAAGGTGAACGTTTGTGAGTGTGTTCGTATATTTGTTACTTATTTAATTTTAGTAAATTTCGGTAGGAGCACACCTTGGATTAACACATAGGCTATACTTTGTATCTGGATAAGCCGCGGGTAACACCGCGGACCGCAGATTTTAGTGAATATACTCAATATTCGTCCGCGAGATGCGGTTAAATCTTATTTCATAAATATGTGACAATCGCGGAAGCCTAAGAAAATATTAACTTGACATTGAACATGTGAAAATAGCAAACTACGAGCGTGAAAATTATCGATTAATTCCATCCTTCCAACCGTAACGAATATGTAGAGACTAAAAATGTATCAAAACAACAACAACAACAATTGCTGAAAATAAAATAAAAGTTACAAATTAAGGTTTTAAATTTTTTTTAACGGTCGTATGGTAATAGGAATTGAATTTATGAAACATGTAATGTCTAATTTTTTAAATGTGGGTAATCGTTTAAGATAAGATAAGATAAGATAAGATAGTCATTTATTTGCACTAAACATTACCATTATACATATATAGGTCTTATACAATTATTGGTAGGTTTACATGTTTAACCGTGAACGGTTTAAGGACTTTAAGTTTTCATAAAGTATGTATGACTGTCAATGCAACTTATGTGGACGACTGTATCCTGCGCGCACCTTGTGCAGCCCACCGTATGCATATCACGCGACCGGGAACCAATCAGCGGCAATATCACGTCATCTACGGGCCCTGTGATTGGCTGAGGATTCACCGACGGCGGATGCAAGCCGCCACTCCGAACATTCGCAATTAGCCTCATCACCTACGCACTTCATATGTGCCCCTTTTATTAATATTTTTGATATAAAACCTATGTACTGTTCGATAATTAAAAGTATTTGTTGAGAAAGGCTGTCTTCACATTATTGCTGCTGAACCTGTACTACGCGAGTACCTATATGCCGCACATCCAGATCAAAGCGCCGACAATGACTATGTATGACCGTTAGAACTACAAATAAAAATAAAAATATATATAGTGCGGAACCCTTCGTGCGCGAGTCCTACACGCACTTGACCGGCTTCTCATTTTAAATGTGAAAATGGTCCATTTGATCTTAATCTCACCTGGTGTAAAAGTGTCGGTGAAGCATGCTTGCCAAGAAAATGCCTCCGCACTCTCTACTTGAAGAAACTCATTATATTCACAGGGAAAAGGTTAGCCAATTATAGATGTGGGGAGTGGCAGCAGCGGAGGAGGTAAATGATACTAAGTATTTATGCAGAATAAAGAATATAATGGTGCAAAAATTAGTACTTAATCTAAATGTCCTAATCGATCTGAGATGGTAGAATGATTGGCCGCGAGGCTTCACTGCACTTCAGTTTTATTGGTACGATATCGATTGGTTTCGCAATAGCCGCAGGTCGATGATGCGCTGGCGCTCCCGATGAGTGACGCTGTGTGACGTAGGCCACTGACGTTGCGTGACGTAGCTTGGTGACGATATGAGTGACGTAGACTGACGTAACTTGCTGTAGCGTAGAGGCCTGACGTAGTGGTGCGTGACGGCATGCCTAACAAGCCGGAAGGGATACTCTAAAGGCTTAGCTCACTGGCGATTTGTGTGTTGAAAGCGAGGCGAGAGTGCGCAGCGAATTCGCCGCAAGCGCGCAGCGAGATCGACGCGAGCGCGCAACGATTTCACCGCAAGGTTATGTGATCGCGCATACAAAATTCGCTCGCAAATCGCAGTCATTTCGAAATAAAGTCGCGAGTTCTACCAATCTACATCTCACAAAGTAATTAGTCCATTTCTAGATCTTCCTAAGGCCTAAAAATATCGGCCAAGTGCGAGTGGGACTCGCGCACGAAGGGTTCCGTACCGTTATCTGTAAGTTTGTTGTATGGGAGCCCCCCTTAAATCTTTATTTTATTTTATTTTTAGTATTTGTTGATAAAGCGGCAATAGAAATACATCATCTGTAAAAATTTCAACTGCAGTCTAGCTATCACCGTTCTTAAGATACAGCCTGGTGACAGACGGACGGACGGACAGCGATGTCTCAGTAATAGGGTCCCGTTTTTACCCTTTGGGTACGGAACCCTAAAAATGACAGAATGTATTTTATACGACATTTTCAAGAATTCTATTTCGGGGTTTTACGAAAAGGTGGAAAAGAAAGTGCACTCCGCTTTCGGAATTTCTTATCAAAAGTTTAAAGTTTTGTATTGGGCAAGTTCCGCATTTCATCGCTTTTTGTTTCTAGACTTTATCATAGGCTGTTGCGGTCATGAATTGCTTAAAGTTTCAGTTTGTTCCTAAATATAATTTCATTAATATAAAGGCGTCAAGATTTCAGAACAAAGTGATATACGGTGATAAGTAAGTACATGTATTTTTTTGTTTCGCATTGGTTGGTTTATCCGAGTACGGTGAAAGATAAAAAGAGGGTTTAGATGAAGTTGCACCTTTTAATTGGAAATGTATAAAAAGAAAATTGTATAACTACTCCCATATGAAAATCGATTTATATTTCCTTAAGTAATTTTCACTTAAATTTGTAATTGT
Organism: Apotomis betuletana; assembly: GCA_932273695.1. NCBI lineage: Eukaryota > Metazoa > Arthropoda > Insecta > Lepidoptera > Tortricidae > Apotomis > Apotomis betuletana. The sequence continues at coordinate 10,579,820 of OW026313.1, read as the reverse complement.
AGGTAAGTTACTCATTACTTCGTTTTCTTTATAATTCCATTCCTATTATTGATTACATGCGAAGCCTTAGTAGGTAAAAGTTAGAAGTGTCCCTTATTGGTCCCTTGTAAGAGTAAAATTTCGTATTGCTTATTCCGCATTTCATCATTTTTTGTTTCCCAACTTTGTCATAGATGACGCGGCCATGAATCGCTGAAAGCTGCGGCGTGCGGACATAATTCGATGAGGCACCCATACAACCATTTTAGTCACAATTACGTAACAGTATGCACACTTTGTGACGACACACGACACATTTTTGGTTATTGTTCGGTCACAGTTCTGTCGCCACAACTTAAATGGGGAAGTTTAGTCACAAAAAAAACGGTTACATTTTGGATAATAAGTTTACACACAAAGTCGACACATGTTTCGTGATTGCGCGACTACTTTTAAGAGAATTTCATTCATTCACTTGATTTCGTTCGTTCATTTTGTTGTCATCGCAGGGCCAATTTAAATGTAAGTATAAAATGTTTACTTTGAAAAGTTGTAATGGCGATAATTTGTCGACTGACAATTGTGAATTGTCTTTGAGTACGTGTCTCTCAATGACCTGAAAGTGCATGCGAGTTGGATTTCTTCGTGTACTTTTCATAAATATCTTCGTATTATCCACGCGCCCACGGATTCATAAAAATTAAGTAAGTTATTATGTTTAAATGCAAATTTGGGAGAAATAATTTTGTAGTAAAATGCTATAAAAATGGCATTGATAGAACATAATATCGTTATTTTCTTAAATGCCATAAGTATTGTAACTTAACCGTGGTTAAAAATATACAGATTCAAGATTTATAATAATGTAAACAAAGAGATCCATGTTGAAAATGCTATCTCCACTGTTACAACACTGTGTCCACAATGTGTCGACCGGTTACTAAATTTGATACAATTTTTAAATGGACGTGGTGATGTTATATATTGACATGGGTTCTCAAACTTTGTTTCTTTCAAGCATGCCATTTTCTTTGGTATTTACCAAAGAAGGCGCTTCAGACGCCGTTACTGCCGTGCCTAGTGGCTGGATTAAGACTGCGGAAGGAACGGATATAATATTATACTGGCCAAGAACGGCCAAAAAAAAAGATGTAGAAACCCTGAGGACCAATGGGAATAGCGTTTATGATGTGAAGTGGAGAAAGCAGAAATGCAGAGTGAAAATGAGGGATATAGATACTTTTTTGAAGCTACAAAATTGGAAGAAATGTACGTAGGATTCCAAGATGAAATGTGAAGATTGTAATGGTTTATCGAAAAAATTAAAGGTTTTTCGATTTTTTTTACCGGCGATTTTTATTTCCCTTTTTGATTCTGCATATTCCATTTGAACAATTTGGTTATCGGTCATGAGGAACCATTTATCTTTATCGTTAAATGATAGTTTACACTTTTCTCTCAAGAGCACTGTCAAGACAATTTCTCCAGTAGGTAATACCATTTTGTTTTTTACAGAAGGATACATTTCCTTATTATTATTTTGAGCTAGCTTAGACAGCTCTTGTAAACGGTTTGCCACCTGTGCTAACGGTAGATCACCCTTTCGCAAAAGATTTTTTATCCTAAAAAGCATGCTTTCAAAGGGGTATGCACTTGGGTCAATTTCCCAAGCAGTATTTTTTGATGGCAAGACTGAAAACGCAGGTGCAGAAAGGTTTAATAATAAAGTACCATTTTTTTTCGGAAACAGCCCGCCATTGTCTACCTCGGGCAACAGCTAAAATTAAAATATTAATATATAAAATAATTTAAAAAAATATATTTACCTAAGCCAAATTTCTCATCAAGGTGGGTTATACATTTTGAGAACTGCTGGTTCAATATGAGGTTTTTTTTTATTCTATGGGGTTGACACCGTTTAGACACAGTTATCGAACTTTGTGTGGAATTGATAGGAACCAGTAAAATCGTTTCCACACTGTGTTGTAACAGTTCCATGCCAAGTGTACACAGTTGCAAACTCAACACAATGTTTTCAAAAAAAATCTTGTAATACTGAGTGGTAACCGTGTAGTAACCGTTCCGCAAAATAATTACCAAAATTTCAGTCAGTCACAAAGTGTTCACAATGTTACCACACTTCGCAACCGAACTGCAACTTTTTGTATGTGTTGTAACAGTTACTACTCGGCGACTACTTTTAGCAAACGTGTTACTACTATTTAATTCTCGCGACCGAAAATGGTTGTATGGGCATTGTGATATCTCAATTTTTACTATATTTTGTTGCTTTCACGTCCATATAACTTATACCTTTCAAAAAAGCATAGTGTATTGGAGTACATAAAAAATAACTAACTGTCTTCTTTATAACAAAGATATACCAACCTACTTTTACTTTTCCTGTTGCATTACAAGGCATTGACAGCTTTATTTATTTAATCGTATGGCAGGGTTATGTTATACGTCGAATATAGTTCATGTATTAAGTTCGAGACTCATTAGCCATTTGATGGCATCGTCGTTAAGCTTGATCAGGCCTTGGCAGGACCTCCAGTGTGGCGAGTAGAGGACACTCTTCGATAATGTGCTGAATGGATTGTATTTCATTGACAGGTGAACATAATTAAACAAGATGTATTTAAATATGTCAAAATTAGACATTAAATTGCTCGCACCTACCTATCTGTTCTTTAGTGATATAGACCTTTCAAATGACCTTTTTCAAGAGGGCTTATCAGATTAAATATATTCATCTCAATTAAATATTTCTAACGACTTCGAAGTAACCTTAGAGCAGAAGACTAGATGGCTAAGAACCTTGGATTATCAATTTGTGACATAACTGTTGTATTTCGATTTCTTGAAATGTTTTTTTACATCATACGTTAAATAAATAAGAAGACTAGAGCCTATCGCTAAATTATTAGACATAGGTAGGTGTAGGTTGATCACCCAAAACAGGTAAGGCACATGCAAATTACCTCACATCAATTGAATCTACGGTCGAATAGTGGCAAGATCTCTGTCACATGACAGCAATAACATCGACTCTAGCCCCTGAAAGCTGCGTCTCTTCCGGCACTCCGCGCAGCTCGAGCGGAGCGGTCCGGGCCGCCAGTGCCGTGCCGGACGCCACGCCGATCGCACGCGACCACGCCGGCAGTCGCACGACAATCGCACGCGATCTCCCGGACTTTCGTACGCGAGTGTGTTCAGTGTGTGATAATGTGATGCTTGTAATCGGTAGGTACTTATTTATGTCAAATTATTAAAATATTGGGATTTATACGCTTTTTATGCATTTGTTTTAATGGTTATCAAGTAACGTTTATTTGCGTTAGTTTTATTAGTTTTTAATGGCGTAAAATATTTTTATAAAATATTAATATGTCAATTAAATTTCAGGAAAATTTTAGTGTTTAACCTTTAATTGAATAATTCAATTGATTACGATAAGTTTATACTTATGTATAAACTTATCGTAAAATGGAACGTTGTTATGTAGTACCTATGTGGATGTGTGCGTTATAAGCGGTGAGATATAGACACAGGCGCAAAAATAATCTAACTAATGAAAATGGCTTCGTCGATAAAATAATTCATTTATTTTTATCGACAGTCTGGAATTTTATACGGAAACTGGAAAGTTATTGCTGAAGTCGCTGAGCGGCTCCTATTTCAGCGGGAAACCCATCTCTTTAATAAGTAAGGAGCATATTACACACCTAGGGAAGTAAAAAAAAGACGCCTTATGCCAGTGTCATGTTTGAGTCGAACGCAAAGGCAATACACGGGCGAGTTTAGATTTTATTCTCGCTCGTGATGAGTACGTGCAATTTTATATCTCATGTTTGCAGAAATTGTGATTTCTGCCCCATTAAAACACTCGAGTTAACGCCCGTACGATTCTTAATTACATAATTCTGGATATTTATCATCAACCGTCAGCTACGTATTGTGCTAAATTGATGATGGATGATACTAACCTTTTGTACGCCACAGCCAAGTATCGGAAAATGTCTACAGTGACGCCAACGTTGTCATATATGGGTTTATACCTGAAATAATTTTTTCAATTTCAATTTCAATTTTCAAATGACGTCCAAATTTTAACAATCAAACTTTCATAATTCAGCACTACAAGTATTTTTTCAATCCCTTTTGATTTTGGCGATTTTTTTGTGGCGCCAGAGGCCCTGAATAGCTCCATTACTTGGTTTTCAAAAGGTTAAGTGGGTCATTGTCAGTTCAAAAAACAAAATTCGTCCCTTCGGGTCAAAAGTCAAGAGTTTGTATAAATCTTGGTTATGTTGCTGTTACATCGGATTATAGAAGAGGGAACGTTCTTTATTCTCACAGGCATTTAATCAGAAAATTAGGCCCTGGAATCCTTATTTTCGCAATTGTCCACCGGAGAGACGCGCACCTAAATCTGACCCAAGTATAGAAACAGCTTTGAAAGCGAGCGGAAAAATCTGTCTCAGAAAATTCTTCTCGGAATGTGGGCCCAGAATTAAATCACAGACGTCGGTACACTTACCTACTTATTGATCCTTATCTTCTAGATTCCTGTTTTTTTCTACAAGTAATACGACCTCACTATCTTTTATTTGATTTGGCCATAAAATTTCGAATTTAGAATAATTTTTCGCCTAGCTTTCGAATATGTACTAGGAACATTTTGTGAATCACTTTTTTATTTAGCAGAGCTATTTCCTCAAGAATAAGATGAATATAAAAGCACCACACGAATGAATTCGTGCTAAGATCTAGTATCTATCTACTAAGGTCTTAGACCTAAACACTGTACTATTAGATGGAAACTTCAACCTTAATTCATTGTAACAGAGATAATAAACAGGATGTTAGGTAACTATGGAATCAGGAGTTCAAATAATTGAAGGATTTGATCTGATTAAAACTTTCGTGAGACATATTTAATTATTGTATTAAGCGGTTTACACTCACGTGAAATAGGAAAGGCCCGACATGTTTCGAACTCGAGTGGAGCTGTTCATCAGGGACTGCTACCCGTACACCGGCGCGGTAATATGTCGGGATGTTGTAAATCGCTTAATGCAATTGCTTAATAATTGAAGAGGTTTTAGCTTATAGATAGATATTTTATAAATGCTCAAATACCAATGCATATAGGTAGCGTCAGTTTTATGCAGACTTGTGGCCGAAAGGTGTTGAAATTGAAACTATTTATTCAGTTAGGCCGTTTTTACAAGGCAGATTATGAAATTATCGGCGTTTCCCAAGACGAGACCGCTGTTGAGAAGAAAGTCGAAAGAAACTAAACTGTGGGTTTTTTTCTTAAATCATTCTTAAATCTTCTTATTTGCATTTAAGTTATAACCAATTACATTGGTACACGTTAAAGAGTTTTGTAGATTCTTATAATTATTGTTAAATTGTGAAACGTCGCGACGTTTTCGCGGCCGGTTACCCGACACAGAAGTTGCGTCACACGTCACCGATCTAACGTGTTAATAAACAAATATAAATAATAATTACATCAGACAACCTCACACAAATCGATCTAGTCCCAAATTAAGCTCAAGAAGGCTTGTGTTATGGGTACTAGACGACGATATACATACTTATATAGATAAATATATACTTACATACATAGAACAACCATGACCCAAGCACAAAATATTCGAGTTCATCACACAAATATTTGCCCTGGCCGGGATTCGAACCCGGGACCGCTGGCTCAGTAGGCAGGTGTCCCTAAACTGCGCCAACCTCGTCGTCAAAGTTAATGTAAGTTTTCTTTAACGTGTGGATTAACAAGCTTCGAAGTATCACGTTTCGGCTGGAACAACTCGAGAGAACTGTAAAGGAATTTCATACAAAACTGAAGGCCTAAGCCGGGAAGTATTTTTTTTAAACATGGCGAATGTGTCCCTGAGCTGGCTAAACACTACTACCTAACTGAATTATAATTTTTTGAGTAGTGTATTTTTTTTTATTCATTACATATGTTTGAGAAAAGCAATATACAAACACATGCCTAGCCGTGAAAAGGGCTTGCCGGATTCGTATCATAATGCCTATTGATCCGACAAGCCCTTCTTTCTACAAAATCTGTACAATTAATTGTAAGGTATGTAAAAATGGGTCTTCGATGCTTGAAATAAATGGATTACCCGAATAGACAATTGAAGATCGATCGTATATATTTTTTTGAATTTAATATCTACCTATATATGCGACTAGCGTAGCTCTGAAAACGCTTCATAGAAATGGCCGGTGGGTCGTAAAGTCATCACCTCCAAAAGCAAACTATATATGTATGGAAAAATAACTAAGTTACCAATTTGATGTGAAAGAGTGCGTTTGTGTTCAGCCTACACCACCCCTATTAGGTCTCGTCGATCAGTAAAATAGCAATACCTCTCTAAAATACCTCGTAAAAAAACATGTTTTTGGCGCAACACCTCCAAAAAATATACGTATTAAGAGGCCTTATACATTTTCAAATGTATTTATTTCATATAATGACAAATATATTGATGATTTCCACCACCTTTATAAAGTAAAAGAAATACAAGTTTATAATACTTTTCACTGAGTTCTATATATAGTAACATAGGTAGCTATTTCATGTTTTCTTTGCGCGCAATCGAAAATAAGTTGAAATAACCAGTTATCTGCGTAAATTTTGTCAATTTCGAGTAGTTCTTGAAACAAAAATTGACGAGTGAAAGACTTGTAGGTTTTGAACTGAGAATACATATTATTAGGTGAAGCCTTCATATTCTCAGCTGAAGACATATTTGCATTGAGGCAAGACTTGTATGTTTTGAATTGAGACTACATATTATTGGGTGAAGCCCTAACATTCTCAGCTGAATACATGTTTGCCTTGAAGCAAGACTTGTAGGTTTTGAACTGAGAATATATATATTGTTGGGTGATGCCTTAATATTCTCAGCTGAATACATGTTTGCCTTGAGGCAAGACTTGTATGTTTTGAATTGAGACTACATATTATTGAGTGAATCCTTAATATTCTCAGCTGAAGAGAGGTTTGCCTTGAAGCAAGACTTGTATGTTTTGAATTGAGACTACATATTATTGGGTGAAGCCCTAACCTTCTCAGCTGAAGACTTGTTTGCCTTGAAGCAAGACTTGTAGGTTTTGAACTGAGAATATATGTTATTGGTTGAAGCCTTAATATTCTCAGCTGAAGACCTGTTTGCCTTAAAGCAAGACTTGTAGGTTTTGAACTGAGAATATATATTGTTGGGTGATGCCTTAATATTCTCAGCTGAATACATGTTTGCCTTGAGGCAAGACTTGTATGTTTTGAATTGAGACTACATATTATTGGGTGAAGCCCTAACCTTCTCAGCTGAAGACATATTTGCATTGAGGCAAGACTTGTATGTTTTGAATTGAGACTACATATTATTGGGTGAAGCCCTAAAATTCTCAGCTGAATACATGTTTGCCTTGTGGCAAGACTTGTATGTTTTGAATTGAGACTACATATTATTGGGTGAAGCCCTAACCTTCTCAGCTGAAGACTTGTTTGCCTTGAAGCAAGACTTGTATGTTTTGAATTGAGACTACATATTATTGGGTGAAGCCCTAACCTTCTCAGCTGAAGACATATTTGCATTGAGGCAAGACTTGTATGTTTTGAATTGAGACTACATATTATTGGGTGAAGCCCTAAAATTCTCAGCTGAATACATGTTTGCCTTGTGGCAAGACTTGTATGTTTTGAATTGAGACTACATATTATTGGGTGAAGCCCTAACCTTCTCAGCTGAAGACTTGTTTGCCTTGAAGCAAGACTTGTATGTTTTGAATTGAGACTACATATTATTGGGTGAAGCCCTAACCTTCTCAGCTGAAGACATATTTGCATTGAGGCAAGACTTGTATGTTTTGAATTGAGACTACATATTATTGGGTGAAGCCCTAAAATTCTCAGCTGAATACATGTTTGCCTTGTGGCAAGACTTGTATGTTTTGAATTGAGACTACATATTATTGGGTGAAGCCCTAACCTTCTCAGCTGAAGACTTGTTTGCCTTGAAGCAAGACTTGTATGTTTTGAATTGAGACTACATATTATTGGGTGAAGCCCTAACCTTCTCAGCTGAAGACTTGTTTGCCTTGAAGCAAGACTTGTAGGTTTTGAACTCAATATATCATAGCTCCGTAAACGAGTCGCCTCCCTGATGCACAGGGTGTGGAACAGCACCAACAGCTTCCTGAAAGCCATTGCTTAAAGATGGGATAACCCTATCCTATTTTTTAGGGTGAAAACACACACAGGTTACTCGAGTGTCTTCACCCGGAAAATATTAAATACTATCTTAGAGTAACAAATATTGTAATTATTTTAAATAAAATTGTTTACTAACCAATTTAAGCAGTGTACCTACTAACTAAATATGGATTGATTTTTAATCTGAAATAAATATTATTCATTCATTCATTCATAGCTTTCAGCCATTTAAAAAAAAAACATCAGCGTTATGCGTTATGACATTCTGCCGCTTCGCCCATAAAAAACAACAACAAGGGAAGTTTGCAGTTTCAATTACATAAGTCAAATCAATAAGCACACATACCTACTTTTGTTAACTTACCTACATAACTTTTTGTTGTAACTGGCTAATCTAAATTTGAATCTATTTCTTTTATAACTATATATTCTTTCTGATGTTCTTACTTTATGTCACTTCAACAAACTGACAACATTCGTTATCAGCACGAATTTACTTATTTTAATTAATTATACGTATAAAAACTATTATTCTTTAGTAAACAGTGAATGATATAGTTTTTCTAATATGTGCGTGTATATTTTTTGAAAATCCGTGAAAATTTGAATAGTTCACGAAGATATTTTCATATCATATTTTTATTGTGACATCGAACAGCTGTGCGTGTAAATATGTCAAATAATTCTATTTCTGGTATAAAACCGCTTATAAACAGAGACGGTTATTCCGTATGGAAGTTCAAACTTCGTATGTACCTTATGCATGAAGAGTTATGGGAAACGATCGTCGGATATCCTGCAGGTATCGATATTTCTGCTGAGAAAAACCGGCCAAGTGCGAGTCGGACTCGCGCACCGAGGGTTCCGTACAAACACTTTCCATCCCTAAGTGGTTAAGTTAAGTTTGCACCTGGTATGTATAGCGCCCCATATAAATTAGGTGCAAAGTTAGGTATTAAAAAAAAAAAATATGGTTTTCGTAATTATTCCTTTATCTATGCTATAAGCCGTTGCTTCGTACCAAATTTCAAGATTCTGAGTTCACGGGAAGCACCCTGTAGGTTTTGATTCCCTTGCAAGTGTCGAAAATTTGCGGCATAAACGGCTGTATCTTTTGATTGCGTTGGCTTAGAAGTTTGATTTTTTCACAGCTTCAAGGGACAGTAGACTTGAGTAATTGATATAAATTTCAGCTTCATACCTCCACGCGTTCCTGAGAAAAAGGGTCTTGACAGACGGACAGACGGACAACAAAGTGATCCTATAAGGGTTCCGTTTTTTCCTTTTGAGGTACGGAACCCTAAAAATTACGTAACGATCAAAAGGCGTTATCGAAAATATGTCTCACAGTAGATGGTATGGCAATCACCCATGTAAGATCATGCACAACAGCTAAACAAGCTTGGGATGCCCTCTCGTCCGCCTACGAGGACAAAGGCTTAGGGCGACGTATAAGCCTCGAAATGAAGTTATACAGGTACTGTCTTGATGATTTTGACTCCAATATAGAGACATATATAAATGCTGTCATGTCAACCGTGCAAGATTTAGCCGATATAGGCAAAGTTATGGAAGATGCTTCAATAGCTGCAATTCTTCTAGGAGGCTTAAGTCCTCAGTATGCACCTTTAGTAATGGCTTTGGAAAATTCCAACATAGACATTACCGTGGATTTAATTAAGACCAAGTTACTTAATGAATTGAATAAACCGAATTTAAACAACCCTGATACTGCTCTTCGTTCTCGAATGAACCCGACCAGACCGTCTACATCCCAGCCTAAGAAACCTATTGTATGTTATGACTGCATGGAACCAGGACATAAGCGTCCAGACTGTCCACATAAGAAGGATAAAAAGAAGAAAGTCATAAATCACAAGAATTCTCTATGTGCACTGAATGTCAATGATAAATTAGAGAATGACAAATGGTATATCGACTCTGGCGCTTCGGCACACATGACGTCACGAGCTGATTGGATGGAGAACGTTAAAAGTTCATCGAGTGGAAATGTGACCATTGCAAATGGAGATGTTCTGCCTACTAATGGCATTGGAGATATATCCATCACTAGTTGCGGTCACAATACTGATATAAAGAAGATTACGGATGTCGTTCACGTACCAAACTTGAACTCTAATCTTATTTCAGTGAAGAAGGCTGTAGATAAAGGTTTTAGCGTAGTTTTTGATAGAACTGGATGTAATTTTTATAATTCTGATGATTTTACTTGTACAGGTAATGTAATTTTACATGGTTCTATATGTGGTGGGCTGTATTCTTTAGACTGTACAGTTAAACCAATGCCTCATTTATCTGCTTTTGAGACACACTCCGATGTTTCTAGCTTCAAGCTCTGGCATAGGCGTCTAGGTCACTTATGCCGCATTGGAATGGACCAACTCAAGAAAGGCCACGCTGTGGGCGTTGACTTTTCACAAGTAGATAAGGAACCATGTATCCCCTGCATTGAAGGTAAGCAGAATAGGAAACCCTTTAAGAAAGTTTCTCATAAAAGATCTACATCAGTTCTCGAACTTATTTATTCGGATGTCCTTGGACCGCTGCCTGAAACCTCTTTTCAAGGCAATAAGTATATTTTATTTTTTATTCTGATGACTTTTGTATTCTTTATTCCTTCAAAAGCGGATGTAAAGAATAAATTTTGTATTTTTCAGTCCTCAGTAGAGCGGGAAACAGGAGCAAAGATTAAGACACTGAAGAGTGACAACGGGAAAGAATATGTTAATGCTGAATTTTCGAGGTATTTACAAAATGAAGGAATTCATCACCAAACAACAGTTCCCTATAGTCCCCAGCAGAACGGTATCGCGGAAAGAACTAACCGTTCAATCATGGAGAAGGTCAGGTCAATGCTTTCTGACAGTTCACTTTCTCCGGCCTATTGGCAAGATGCTGCTGAAATGGCTGTGTATCTTAAAAATAGATCTCCTCACCGTGCTCTTGAAGGCAAAACGGCATATGAGAAGTGGTATGGTAAAATACCCAATCTTTCTCATCTACGTGTTTTTGGATGTAGAGCCCTTATACATGTGCCCGAGTGTAATCGGAAGAAATTGGACATGAAAGCGTCCGAGCACATTTTCGTCGGATATTCAGATGATCCGAGAACCTATTATTTCAGGGATGTTAGATATCCCCGAAGAATTGTGAAAAGCAGAGATATAACCTTCTTTGAAAATACTTTTCACGATCTGAAAGGAAGTGGTAATACTTGTAAGTCTGGGAATGATGTAAGCGAACCAGCAAATGTACCTCTTTTGTTAAGGTCACAAGTGGACTTGTCAAATAGTTCAAATAATCAAGAACCTGTCGCAAGTGGTATTATTGAAGATGAGATGATTCAACCCAATTTTGAACAAGCATCAGAAGGTTTTCAATCTGATGTTGATATTGAAGACCAATGGCACGATGGAAATGAGCCGGATCAGCGTGCTATTGTACATTCGTCTCAAGAATTGGAGTCTGATACTGAAGTTGCAGAACCTAGGTATAATTTGAGACCTAGAAAACCCAACTCTGCTGCCAATTGTGTATGCATGCAGACTTCGTCCCCTCAGATTATGGATGAACCTACAAGCTATTCACAGGCTGTACATGCAGAAGATAGAGATAAGTGGTACAAAGCTATGCAAGATGAATATCAGTCCCTGCTTGAGAAGAAGACTTGGGTTCTCATCGATAGACCCGATAAGAAGGTCATACCTTGCAAATGGATCTATAAGTTGAAGAAAAATGCGCATGGTGACGTAATTAAATATAAAGCGCGCCTTGTCGCGAAAGGATTTAACCAAGTTTATGGTGTTGATTACTCGCAAACCTTCAGTCCTACTGTTCGGCAATCTTCTCTGCGCGTCCTGTTTGCTTTGGCTGCAGAAAAGGGAATGAAAATGCACCATTTAGATGTGGATACTGCCTTTTTGAACGGACATTTGGAAGAAGAGGTTTACATGAGTCAACCTGAAGGATTTGTGAAACCTGGTCAAGAGGATAAAGTATGTTTGTTAAAACGTTCACTTTATGGCCTCAAACATGCTTCTAGAGCATGGTATAAAACGTTAACCGATATTTTACAATGTTTAGGTTTTAACCAAACTCCTTCAGAACCATGCATTTATACCAAAAAGTTTGGTAACGAGTTAGTAATACTCGCTTTTCATGTCGATGACATTGTCATTCTCTATAGAGAAAATAAAACGCTCGACAACGTCATATCTGACTTACGAAAATATTTTAGCCTGAAAGTGATAGGCGAATTAAGTTATTATTTAGGTTTAAATATAAGCTGTAAACCTAATGAAATAAAAATAAGTCAGGAAAGTTATATTCGAGACTTACTGCAAAAGTTTAATATGTCGGACTGTAAGGCCGTTCCTACGCCGTTAGAAACCAAAAAGTTGCTGCCGTGTGAGAAGAATAATGTAAGTGAATCTTCATTATATCCGTATCAGCAATTAATTGGGTCGCTCAATTTTCTGGCTATAAATACACGACCAGATATTGCATATGCAACTTCATATTTAAGTCAATTTAACACTAAATATGACAAGAGTCATTGGATTGCAGCAAAACGAGTGTTACAATACTTAAAAGGCACTATGGATTTCGGCATATCTTACAGGAAAGGCGGTGGTCGTTTGATTGGCTACGCGGACGCGGATTGGGCGAATTGTCCCATAGATCGTCGTTCATATACCGGATTTTACTTCTCTATGGCGGGAGGAGTGATCTCGTGGGAGAGTAAGAAGCAAAAAACCATTGCCCTGTCATCTGCTGAAGCCGAATATATGAGCTTGGCGAGTGCTGCAAGAGATGGTGTTTTTCTGAAGCGCTTGATTCTCGAGCTTACTGGTGAGTCAAATAGTGTTATTATATATAATGATTCTCAGTCTGCTCAAAAGTTGGCACTGAATCCAGTCCACCACAATAGAACCAAGCATATCGACACAAAATTTCATTTTATACGTGACTTATTAACGAATAATGTAATTGATGTCATTTATACTCCTACTTCGGAAATGTGGGCTGATGTACTCACTAAGCCATTGGCTCGCATTAAGCATCAGAATTGTATAAAAGGAATAGGCTTATGCTTATAACTATATTTAGATTACGGGGGAGTTTTGTTGTAACTGGCTAATCTAAATTTGAATCTATTTCTTTTATAACTATATATTCTTTCTGATGTTCTTACTTTATGTCATTTCAACAAACTGACAACACTTTTATATTAATTTCAAACAATTAATTCCAAGCTAAATCTGATCAGAACAGAAAAAGTATCAGTCACTTTTTTTTCTGACCTGATCAGATCGCATATCGACGTCTGAAATGCTTTAAAAAAATGTGCAAACAGAACAAATATAATATTTACTAAAAAGTTTTGACATTTGATGGTCGAATTGTATGTTTCATGTTGTGATTGGATTTTACTGTTCGCTGTTTTTTTATTTTTTTCACTGCATATTTGAGAAAAACTCTATTCATACCTCGGCGGGGAAAGGGATTGCCAGCCTCGCTTCGCTCGGCCGTCTATACCAACTAGGCCTGCAATCCCTATTTTCCCGCCCTCTGTAGTTATTGTAAAATAAAACTAAAATAAGTATAAAACAAACAGACCTGTAAAACACAAAATATATACTTGTACAGAATGTTTGGTATAACGATTTAGGAACTTTGGGAAGTTATAGAGGGGACTGTTAGGAAAAATTTAAACCCTATGTACCTTTGTCCTATATAATTATGATAGTTTTATTTGAAATCGAGATTTTCTAAATTCTTCAAGTCATACAAAAAATCGACATGAAATGTTAAATTTCAAATAATAGGTATATATATTTTTTTCTAATAAACATCGCAATTAATTGAATAGGTAATCAATAAAAATTAAATTCAGACTCCCACTTACTACACTTTTTTTTAACATCATTTTTGTACTTCACTGTGAGTAATTTCTGACAAAACAATAAACTTTATCAAGCTGTAAAAAAATAATTACTCGGGATATTAATTTTAAAACTAATTTAAAAACATGCTTGATTTGTTTACTTTAATTACACATAAAATCCACGGCATAATTGCTACACATACCAAAGCATCGTTGGTCGAGCTAAGAAAAGTTTTCTTGAACGAAAATTATAAATATTTTGAACCAAGTAGTGTTTTCTCGAAAGAACAATTAATATTCTCAAATGAAAAATATAAAGATCTTTAGCCAAGATAATTCAAATGTTTTCATCCAAGTATAGTATTTTCTCGAGCTAAGAAATTTTTTTTCTCAAACGAAGATTATAAAATTCTTGTGTCAAGATTATCTCAAACATTTTAAACCAAGTAAAGGGTTTTCTCAAAAAATTAAAAAATATTCTCATACGAAAAATGTAAAGATCTTTAGCCAAGATAATATAATATTTTCATGCAAGCATATTATTTTCTCGAACTAAGAAAACTTTTCTCAAACGAAAATTATAATATTCTTGAGTCAAGATTATTCTAAATATTTTGAACCAAGTAAAGTGTTTTCTCGAAAGAATAATATATATTCTCATACGCAAAATATAAAGATCTAATTAGCCAAGATAATCCAAGTATTTTCATCCAAGTATAGTATTTTCTCGAGCTAAGAAAGCTTGTCTCAAATGGAAATTGCAATTTTCTTGAGTCAAGATTATTCTAAATATTTTGAACCAAGTATTGTCTCAAATCAATACTACATAGTCTTAAATCAATAAATTTTATAGTCTTTATTCAAAATATATGATAGTTTTCAGAGGAGAATAAAATGTTATTCAATCAAGTATATTGTCTTGAAACAAGAAAATAAAACAAGAAAATATTATTCTTTATTTAAGTAATCCGGGTTTCTTGGGCTAAGAATATGTTATTATATCAAGACAATATTTACTTATATTTAAACAATATCTCCGAGAATATTGGTATTCTTGGTTGAAGATATCCTTTTTTTCCGTGTAATAAATCACAATAGCCCTGTTCTACGTATTAGTTACATTGATAATAAAATGTCAAGAAACGTGTTTGATCATAGAGAAACATTTCTAAAACAATCAACATTTTTAAACGCTTAAGTAGCCTTAATAAAGCTCTTTGATAAAAATTAAAACCCGGATATTGCCAATGAGTTTGAGCGTCATTTTCCAGCATTTTACCCTGAATTTCAACTGCCGCCTTACATTTCACGTCGGCGTTTTGGCAGTTTTTAGCAAACCCGTACAAAGCCTCTGACAGCTCACTCGACCGTTTTCACCAGCATCAGGCCTCTGAAACGGATAAAATCCTGTCATCGGAAATGTATGTATATTTTATAAGCGTTCGTTAAAAACCTTTAAATAAAAACGTTTTCAGAAAGTAAGTACTACTTATTGGTAGACGCCGGGAAAGGGCTTGCCGAGTGAGTAGGTAAATATAGAAGCATGCCATTTTCACGGCTAAGGCGTGTAGCGCTTTTCTCAAACATATGCAATTAAATAAAAAAAAACAACAATCAAAAAAATATAATTGAGCAATTTAGCCTGCTCATGAACACAGACGCCATGTTTAAAAAAATTAGTTCCCAGCCTAGGCCTTTAATTTTGTATGAAATTAATTTACAGTTCACTCGAGCTGTTCTGAGATTGAACTCCACGTTTATAATGATAATAATATGTCCGCGAAATGTGTTCTTTAACAATCATATATAGGAATTAAATATTCGGATGCTTTTATGCACATCATGCGTAGTATATTTTATTTTATTATTGTAAGTAATTATTCATTTTATATATAAAACTGTCTCTTCTTTTTACGTTTTATTTTATATTCAGGATAAAAATATTTCGTTAGTTAAATGAATTGCAATTGAAATAACATACACATTGTAAATACCTCCAAGTAGTTTTTTTTTTACTTAAGCAGTATGTTTTAATGTTAGCCTAATTAGTTAAAGTAGAAATCCCTGGCTTATTAAAATTAAATCAAGTCCGCCTCTATACATCTCGAGCAACATCGGGGCCAGTGTAAAAATCCCAAGTTTATAAAATTAAATCGAGTCCGCTTCCATAGTCGGCGTCAACACGAAAACTTAGATGCTTGATCCTATAATGTTAGAGATATGTCTGATATATTTCCTAAAGATATAGGGACCAGTCGATCGTATTGTGCCGCTTATTCTTAACCGACTTCAACAAAATGAGATGTTCAGTTCGTGGAAACCTTTAATCAAACATTGAATAAACCACCTACCTATAGATAAACTAATGTATCGGTATAAGAAATCAATCTCCTTTCGCTCCTTTGCATTCATGATAGGTAGTGGTTGCTGTGGGGATAGAAAATAAGATTATCTTGTACCAAATCCTGGAATTCCTGGGAAAGAAATTGCGGTACGTACCTACCTCCCAAGTACGCGGTCACTTTGTAGTTGTACCTACTTCTTTATCGGAGTTACTCGGATCTCTAAGTGGTATTACTATTTGATCAGATGCATCTTTTTAAGTTACCAAGAATATTTAATTGTAATAAAACAAACATTAACTTAAAGGCCTTTCTGTTATGCTTAAATAGTAACTTTTACAAGTTCGTGTAGTTGCCAGAGGCTATGACGTTCGGAATGACATCTGTCTGAAATAACACTTTAATTATGTATATTATAACGATTGGCTTTGTGTTCATTTTCCCTCAAAACTGAAATACAAGGTTTCAGTTGTGCGAGGACTAAAGCACTTTTTCGCTAAACAATCAACTTTCCTATACATGGTACGTACGAGTATTACACAGCTAGAATTTGAGTAGGTTTGGTATGACATCCCAAAAAAATAAAGATATTTCATCACAATGTGGTTTTTGGAATTTTGAAAATTCGGAATAACGATGGTTTCGGAGAAATTAAATTCGAGTTATGTTGAGACAATAATAGAAAAAAATAAGTTTTCAATACGTTTCATCCTAATCCTAATAATATTATAAACGTGAAAGTTTGGATGGATGGATGGATGGATGTACGTTCCACTTAATCTCAAAAACTACTGGACGTATTATGATGAAACTTTCCAGTTATGTACCTTATATATCAGAGTAGGACATAGGCTATCATTTATATCAAGTTTTATCCCTTTTAGGGAAGAAAAATGGGATAAGACTTTGTATGGAGAGCAAATCATTGTAGTTGCAACATAGTTGCAACAACTAGGTTGTAGGGACATGTCATCGTTTTGACGTAAACTAATCAATATATTAATGATTTCTTCTGGGCCTAAGATAGATGAAACGCATAGCAAATTATTCTTTGTAAAAAAACAATAAATTCTGATATGGGAACACGTATCCGCAAAATTCGGTTAATCGTTTACATGGATCAAATACATAAAATTTTACAAATTTGAAGCAATCACATTTCATTTGACAAACGTCACACACCCATCTGGCAAGACATGTCAAACCAGTGATGCCGGTAGTATCACGTTCCGATACGCACAGTATCTGAAAATAGTATGAGGTTTGATTACGTGCCCCCTTGGTAACTGAATATAAATAAAGTAGTAAATAACTGAGCATGCAAAGAAAATAATCCTAATAATATTATAAACGTGAAAGTATTTACGTTTGTTCCTCTTAATTTTAAACGATTATTGATGGACGGTCACCTGTGTTCGAGAATCGTCGTAAAAAGCCAATTCTTGAACAGTCTCTTTCTAAAGACCGATGGGCAATATTTATCGCCGAGTACAGTATCAGTGCATACAGTTTTTATATTACTCGGATCTTAGACACGATACTTGACAATACCCGAATTGTCAATCAATTGTGCTACGTATAATATACCGAGTGTTTCCTGTAATAGGAGCGATAAATTAAAACATAGATTCTTCGCTTGAAACTAAACAACATTTGTTAAGCAACTTCTGAAAATAACGTGTAAGTATTAAATGATATATTGTAGAATAATGTTTAGACAAAGAAGCAATGTATCGCGAAATGTCCGATATTAGTAGAGTGACAGCTATGTCAATACTCAGGGGATGTCAATGTTGGACGACGTACATTGAAAAAGCTATTTAATTTGTTTGAAATAATAAAATTCTGAAAACTGACTTTTTTTTAAAGTTGCTGAACAAATATTGTTCAATTTGAAGAATAGAATCTTTATTTTAATTTATTGCTCCTATTACAGGAAACACCTGGTATAATCGACGTGCTTAGCTTTGATAGAGAAGGATAGCCTTATTGCGATACTTATACGAGGAAATAGAACAGAGTGCCATTTTTTGGCTCTATCACGGACCGAGCATTTTTTCATGGTCGGTTTATACGCACACTTATATTCTGACGAAAACTGGCCGTGTGAAAGAACCTTTGGCACCAAAAATGATATTGTTTTCAAAATCAACAAAAAAGTACCAGTTTTGTTAAAGCGCAAGTTAGACGCACCCAAATTTTGCAACACCACTAGATTGAGAATCACCGAATTAGGGAAGTACATTGTGAAGGGCACGATTTTAACGGGAGAAGCCAAGGAACAAAGTGCACTTATACCACGCATTCCAATTATAGGGAATAATTTACCATTTAATTTTAAAGGTGTTCAGTTTCCATTAAAAGTTTTCAGCATTTTCTATGACTATTAATAAACCACAGGGGCAAACGTTAAAAGTAGCAGGAATACATTTGGACACGCCATGTTTTTCTCATGAACAGTATGTAGCTTGCTCACGTGTCTCGAAATAAAAAAATAAAATATAAAAAAAAATTACATGTTTTTACTGATCGAAATAAATCATTTAAGATAATTTATTGAATTTATAACTTCAATAAACTAAGTTGTAAGAACCAAGTTGAAAAATAATATTAGTACCTAACTAATAATTATTTTGTCCCGATTTCATAATGTGACAAAATTCTTTGGTGAATAGAACCATACCTTCTTCGTCAGTTGATTATGGACCGTCACCATCCCGAGCCATTTCTGAGCATGGCTTATGACTTAGCCTCGGATAACTCATTGAATCGAACGGGACTTAGCCTAGCCAAAAATATTTAAAAAGTATGTTTTGCATTTTGCCCATCACTTTCACCCACCAGAAACAACTAACTAGATGACATTCGAGTATTTGAATACCAGAAAGTTAAATTGTTGTTTTTTTTTTATTGTCAATATCAATTAACGAGTTCTACGCGTACGAAGTCGCGGGCAAAAGCTAGTTCTAAATACATTAAAGCCAAAAATACACTGCTTGGTTTACCTCATACTGATTACAAAAGAATACTGTAAGCTCAAAGCTCCTGCAAAGCGACGACAGCTTTGAATCTCAAGACGCCGTACGTCTCCGAGACTTAAACTAAGCTCGCTTGAAATATTATCGCCATACTAAATCGTATTAATTTAATCTGATCAAATATGTACAGTGTACACTTCATTTAACTGCAAAGAGATTGCTGATGAGTGAGTTAATGCTTACATAACATGCATGTATTAATAAACATTAAGATCAATTCCTGAATAAGATATTACAGAAGTTTCTCTCCTTTGATCTTTACTAAATACCGTCTTGTTTGGAGCTTGTGTAAAATGCACGAACAATGTTAACAGAGTATTTTGTGTAGGTACTCTGTGCCGCCTCCCCTACACCCATTTTTAATGTCTCGTCACGCTATGGGCGATTCTCCGGGCCGAGGTATTTTGCTTGACTTCGGTGGTCAATTTTATTTTTCATATTTTTGATTCGTGACTTTAATATATAAAAACGGCCTAATTTTAAAAAATACAGGGTGTAACCGACAGCGTACCGAAAACGAAAACTGTAGTTTTAGACCATAATCACGAACTGAAAACGAGTGTTCATTTTCTCGGAAAACTCAAGGATAAGATTTTCTAAAATAAATTATAAAACTCGACGCGCAATGTATTGCTTCCAATTCTCTCGGGTGCAGACGCGCGGGGAGGGGGCACGCGGCAAGCATCGACCGTTCAAGGCACTCCCCACTCCACTCACGCGTCGGCGCAAAACATACCGTTACGCCAATGCGCATCGAATGACATGAATGAATGCAACCACAAAAACAACGCAACCACAGATCACAACTAGTATGTAGTACCTAACACCAATAACAACTGACCGATAAATTAAAACAGTCTAACAAGATTATTTTCATTCAAGCAAGTAAAGCAAATAAAATGTGCGGGTAGGTAAACATTAAACATGCGTCCGACCGTAGCGGCCAACGGGCGCGCACTGGCGGATCAATGACCGGCCAGTACCGTTATCTGACCCACTCCACACGCTTACATAATACTGTTTGTGATACGTTGCGTGTTTTGCGGAAAATGCTATTTTCATGCGATTTTTCATGAAAAATTGTTACCGGTAGAGTTCGATTAACGGAAAAATAAAGAAAAAATGAAAACTCGCGAGGAAAATTTGTGAATTTTCTCAAAGAAATTTCCACGATTTTCCAGCCCAGAATAATGGTCTGAAGTCATGGTTTCAGTTTTCGGTACACCGTCGGTTACACCCGGTATTGGTAGCAAAGGCCCTCTTCTGAACTTAGTGGTTCATAAGATATTTAAGATTTTACAATCACCGAAATCAAAGGCTCAATACTTCAGAGTTTTCGATGTGTAGCTCGCTGAAATGACGACCCTTAGGAATATTTGTAGTGTCAGGCTGTTGAGGCATAATACCCTGATGCACCAGTTCAACGAGATGGGTAAACCATGTGCTAAAATGCCAATGAGATGCCGGTGAAAGCAGCCTAACGAACAGCAACCCACCGAAATTAGTAAACAAAAGAAGCACAGTCAGAACTATGCTGCATTAACAAAATCACGATTATAAGCATTGAAGAACCGATTGAGGGGCATGGCAATATAGAAATAATGTAAAATCAGTTGGTTTTATCGTAAAAATTGATAGCGGTGGCAATTTTTATTGATTTCAGTGGTCAAAAATTACACCGAATCAATGGAAATCAATTCCACCGATTTCAAAATTTAATGTTTTTTATCGATTTAAGGAATACTAAAAGTAATATAGAACGAACGAACAAATTATTATGGACTTACATTCTCCCGGAGATAGTTTATTCACTTATAAAATTTCAGACACACAATCACTGAACAACACAAATTGTTCCACCGAATTCAACAAAACACGTAACCAAATCCACCGAATGACGAACGAACCCACACGAACTCTACCTACAAGCCATTGAGCCGACGTCTACTCTCGGCGGCGGTGAGAACACAACTGAAGCTAGTTGCTTGCGAGCTGCGGGTTTCTAGTATACTTCCTTAAGGCAGTGCTGACGTGTTTTAAAGTTTACACTGAAATCACTAGTTACCCTCGGACGCTCCGAAAAATAGTTTTTATTTAAAATGTTTAGCAGATAAATTATATCTATAGGAACAAAATGATTAATAAACTAATGCTGAATACGGGAACACATTTGAAATCATAGTATCCAGACCCAATATCCAGTTATGATTTTTTATTTCAACAAATCTGGCAAGCGGACGCTCCCATTGAACGTCAATTTTTGTAATTACTTTTTTTTATTGTCATGTTAATGAATTATCATGAAATGTTTACATAGCTCGCCAGACGAAACAAACCGTTAGGTACTAGCTTGATTTTATTCAGAAATATTCGATGGTAAATTTAACAATTTTCAAGCCCGGACACTTAAAAATGCCACTCCTGAGAAATGCCCTAAAACGGCTGGTTAGGTTTTTAACAAATAAATAAGTACAGTTATACATCTAAAGATGGTCATTGTAAAAATTTTACTCGACTGCGGTAAAAAGGAGGACTACGCGGACGAAATCGGGGTAATTTCCTGGTATACCAACATACTTATACAACATAATATGTATTAAAAGCGTACCTACATTAAGTAGTAGTACCTAAAGATATTAACGAAAAGTACATAATAAAGAGTAAACTAGTAATTGTAGATAATCGCTATTTAGCGATAAACCGCCTTCTGTCTGTTGTTTTAATGTTTCTCATGTCGTAGGTATATTTTCTTTCATGATGATTGAGATGTGCAATAAAGAGTATTTGTATTTATAATTCTTAAAGAGTAACAACTAATCGGCACAATAAAAATCATAAATACCGAAGCGTCAATTAAATTGTTCGAAATCGGCAACAGCACAAAAATGAGAATGTTCTATTAAATGTTTATAACAGGCAAATGAAACTCGAAAACACGAGATGCCTCTAGGGAGAAAAGTTCGGCAAATCTCAACCGCTAACGATAAACTAAACTTGAAAATGATTTGTAAATACGATTGTTGTGATTTGGGAGCAATAATCTCATATCTGTAAGTGTATAAGAGTCAAATACAGTAATGGACCCGTATTAAAGGTCTGTATTTTTTTTTCAGAATCTAAAATGTTGGAGTTTTTGTGATCATTACAAAGTCACAGTAAGTACTAATATTATTGACAAAAAGCATTTCCAGTTATCAAAGGTCAAAGTTTATTAAATAATTAGAACAAATAACTTTCTTTATTCTCAGAATATACATATTTCCATAATTTGAGAGAAGATTATTTGTGAAACTTTACCTAACTACCGTAACGTTACCTACCAAATAGAACAGTCGCCATCAGATATATCGCAGGATATAAGACGTTCATAAATACCTGAACATGTACTGTAACGCCCAGTCAATATGAGTCGTGTTTCAGATATTTATGAACGCCTTATATGCTGCGGTATATCTGATGGCGACTGTACTAGCTTGGTATTATATAAGTGATTCTAGAAGGTGGCTGCGAACTTAAAACATTTGGCTTGTGTTTTTTTTAAGTATCCTGTAACTATTTGAGGAGAAATGACTCCGTGTGCCAAAAAATGTCGAAATCGGTGCAGCCGTTTAGAGAGAGGACAAAAATGTATTTTTTGACGTGATAACGTCTTAAATCGATGAACGCCGGCTGCACGCATGAAAAAGCATAACTCATTCTCACGTTCCGCCTGAGCCGAGCGTGCAAACGGGAGCGCGGAACAAGCGATAGAGAGGCACGATCGGCCTAAGGGCCTTATCACACTTGCGATTTGCGAGCGTATTTTCTATACAAATAAGCGACGCGGCGAACACGCTGCGCGATCGCCTTCATACAAAATACGCTCGCAAATCGCAAGTGTGATAAGGCCCTAAGCGTTCGGCTTGTGACGCGTCATTCAATTCACTCTAAATCGGCCGGCATTCAATTTATAAAAGTATGCAATTTTTCATCAATGTTTTCTTATGACGTTATCACATAAAGATCGTTCGTACACAAACTTTTCCCCTTTTATAATAGTATAGAAGATTTAATGAAGAGCATATTCAACAGAACTGTAACGACAGCTCAAAAACAAATGAATTCGAAATGTCGATTGGAACGCTTCGCTGCAAAGCCCTTTTTTCTTCATTTGTGCAGCAATTATGCGACTCACTGGGGAATTTTTCGGAAGCGTGATCGGGAGAGACTGTAAGTAATGTTGTTTTATCTGTCGAGGAAAATGTTGCTAGCATTGGGAAATGTACCTTTAAATCCCTTTGGTATTTTCACAAGTTAACAACACTATATTTATTAGCGCGTAAGGAAGGTGAGATATGCAAGGATATCAATACAAAAGTTATGCATTGAGATGCAAACTTAAATTTGAATATTGTAAATTTTTGTGTCCAAACCAAGATTTAAATACTATTAAAGTCCACTTATCTTGAGCTAAAAGTAATTACTATACTGAAGACTTAAATGTAATAAGATTTCCCGTTCCATATACTGTTGTAGTAAGTAAAAAAAAATAGAATAACAAGCTCCAATTCAAGATTGCGAGAGTATATAGAGTATGCCCCAAAATAACCGTTTCGTATTTACGTTTATGGGATAAACAAAAACATACGTGTGTGTATATGCGTATATGTAACGAATGTATCTATGCTAAACATAGACCTCCCTTATTGTTTTAGAACCGACCGGCCTCGCTCGCGATGACGGTAAGAGGCCCGACGGTATGACCCTCGTGCCATGGAAGATGGGACAGCCGCTGGTCTGGGACGCGACCTGTGCTGATACTCTGGCGCTGTCCCATCTTCGTGGCACTGCTGTAAAGGCTGGCTCGGCTGCAAATTCGGCGGAACTCCTCAAGCGGCGCAAATATGCAAACATTAATAGCGGATGCATATTTGAGCCGTTTGGGGTTGAGACTCTGGGGCCCTGGGGTGAAAGCGCCCACAGGGTTTTTAAAGAGTGTAGCCGCAGGTTAGTCGAGTTGACGCGTGACCAGAGGGCTGGTTCATATCTCGCACAGCGGATCAGCATTGCCATTCAACGCGGCAATGCTGCCAGCCTTCTGGGAACGCTGCCAATAGACGGCGATTTGGGCCAATTTTTTTATCTATAGTTTATTTTTAAGTCTAGTTTTTAATTTTTATTTAAGGTTTTATGTTAATTATTATTTACTATCACCATTATAATTTTTAATTCAATTTTTAGTTTTAAATTACGTGACTTTAAGACCTCCCTTATAGCTCGTCACAAGGTGCGGTCCTACGCAGACCGCATCCATCGACTCCTACGACCCTCACGAGGTCACCCATGCTCGTAGTCGGGGGCTGTCCCACGCTGCGCTTTCCTATACGTGGTAGCCACTCCAGAACTTGTCCCAACGGCCATCCGTTCTCCGAGCTACATGGCCGCCCATCGTCAGTTTTAACCGTGCAATCCTGTAAGTAACGTAACGTAACTAGTATACGTATTTTTAAACCATTTCTCTTTGCGGTTTAAAAGTGCTTGCCGCGAAGTTACTCGAATTAAATCCTTGACTTGAAATCGTGGCAGAACTCCTCACAGCTCTAATATAAATGTGGGAGACGCTCGGCTACAATCTTAATTCTCTAGCATTTAAATATACTCATTTTCAAAATTCTAAAAATTCTGTTCCGTATAGTCTTACTGTGAGCGTTGACTCAACTAGTAGGTACCACAGAATACAACTCTACAGAAAGTTATCTTAAAGTCTTCCTAAAATCCACATATAAACATTTTATTGGTTATTTACGTAAAATGCGACGCAACTGGACGTGGAGCCTCGTGGATTGGTCCGTTCGCTCTGATACGATTGGCTACGAATGCGTGCAAATTTATCCCAAACAAAAGCAAAAAAACGCAGCCGAGCACCTTGGTGCATATTGGCGCGTCGGCTATCAGTGACGCACATTTACTGTTTTCAAAACATTTATTTTGCGAAAACGTACATTCATTAAAATTAACGTTGACTAACTTTACTTCGGCAATATCAGTGCCGGAACTACGCAGCCATTTACTCTCCGAATAGTTTGGTTATTGGGGGTAAGTTATCAGCGGTGTTAACTAGCTGCTCTCCAAGTAACACTTGCATAACAGCTTTAATGGCCTCTAATGGAGTGATACCTTTATCTAACGGAACTGAGTAAAGACATGTGTTAGAAGGTTCTCTCTCTATTACATATTAGCTTTACAAAAACTTGAGAATTGTATTTTATTGATAGTCAGTGTGGGCTCATTACACACTAGCGCGCACTAGGGCTTCGGCTCGGCCCACTCTTAGTGGCACACACACTTCAACCAGCCGTGTAGCCACGCTCTACGACGAATTGCTTCGCAATTTACACAAAAAACCAATAAAATACCGTTTTTAGATATTTCCGAATATCAAAAGAGAGAACTTTCCGTAGTGCTTTACTTATTCTGTGATAACATTTTCGAGATTAAAATTCTAAGTAAACGTTCGTTTATTAAGTCAACGTTTACTAACTTTACTTCTGCAATATCAGCGCGAGAACTCCGCCGCTATTTACTTTCCGAGTAGTTTTGTTATTGCGGGTATGTAATCAGCATACCCCGAAGTTTTGGGTGCACGAATGATTAGATGCCTACTCTAGGCCTAGTGTCAAATGATTCGTGCACCGAAAATCCCGGGATATGCTTACAAACGGTGTTAGCGCGCTATTCTCCAAGTGTTACTTGCATAACAACTTGAATGGATCTGATGGAGAAAAGACCTCATCTAATCGGACTGAGTAAAGACATATTCACGGAGTAAAAAACCGGCCAAGTGCGAGTCGGACTCGCGCACCGAGGGTTCCGTACAAACACTTTCCATCCCTAAGTGGTTAAGTTAAGTTTGCACCTGGTATGTATAGCGCCCCATATAAATTAGGTGCAAAGTTAGGTATTAAAAAAAAAAAAAATGGTTTTCGTAATTATTCCTTTATCTATGCTATAAGACGTTGCTTCGTACCAAATTTCAAGATTCTGAGTTCACGGGAAGCACCCTGTAGGTTTTGATTCCCTTGCAAGTGTCGAAAATTTGCGGCATAAACGGCTGTATAGGTATTAAAAAAAAATTTTATGGTTTTCGTAATTATTCCTTTATCTATGCTATAAGACGTTGCTTCGTACCAAATTTCAAGATTCTGAGTTCACGGGAAGCACCCTGTAGGTTTTGATTCCCTTGCAAGTGTCGAAAATTTGCGGCATAAACGGCTGTATCTTTTGATTGCGTTGGCTTAGAAGTTTGATTTTTTCACAGCTTCAAGGGACAGTAGACCTGAGTAATTGATATAAATTTCAGCTTCATACCTCCACGCGTTCCTGAGAAAAAGGGTCTTGACAGACGGACAGACGGACAACAAAGTGATCCTATAAGGGTTCCGTTTTTTCCTTTTGAGGTACGGAACCCTAAAAATACTACGGAAGGCTCTATTGTAAAAAAGTGTTAAATGTGTTTTAATAATTGTTTGCGTTACCACGCTAGTAGCGTACCTACACCTGAGTACAGTCCGTGAGACCTCGGATTGGGATTCGGGTTTGGATAAAAACTGAGAGGTCCTTACCTGGATCGTGTAAGAGAGAGCTAGACAGGTATAAAACACGAATCACATTCTGTTAGCTCATGCACTGTACTTAGTTCCGTCTTCTGTCTTTGGACAGCAAAACGGCTAACGCCTGCATCCCCCAAGGTCAAAAACTTGGATACTTATTCCATAATATCTAAGGAACATAACGCTTAGAATAAATACGCCTAGAAACCTAGCCAGCCTCAGTGAAGGATTTTGGTTAACCGCGGGCTAAGTTTCGTCCGTGTTAAGTTCGAATAACAATAGTTTGAGTTAAAACCGAATCATTATTGACGACGCGGGTGGCGCGCAAGAAGGCTTGTGTCATGGGTACTAAATGACCGTATACATACTTATCTAAATAAATATATACTTAAATACATAGAACAACCATGACCCGAGCACAAATGTTCGAGTTCATCACACAAATATTTGCCCTGGCCGGGATTCGAACCCGGGACCGCCGGCTCAATAGGTTGGTACTCTACAAACTAAGCCAACCGCGTCGTCTATATCGTCGAATATTTATCCTTTGTATCTATATACAAAATAAGTAATTAATGTACTTATTTAGAAACCACCGGTCTCTTTACAATTTCTAGTTGACCTCACACCGTCAGAATCTCAAACAAACTCAAACTATCTTCAAAGTAATTATATCGTTCCAAAATCCTGATTGCCTTTTATATTCGACCTGAATCATACACATCAAAGATCATTCACAAGGAAATGCTTTGAGTTTCCGTTTATTTGTGAGTTCGCGAATATCTGATGTGAAATATTGATTTCAATGTCGTATACAAACAAGGCGCTTGTAAGGATCTGTAGGTATTAATTGGCTGGGAAATCTGTCAGAAACAATTCATGTTGCCGAAATTTTAGATATTGAATATTTTACAAAGATCAGACCATCGTTTAGAAATTAACAATATATAGACATGGTCTGAAATAAATGCGTTGAATTGTATTGAATAGCCGATAACAAAGTAACATTAGGTAATGCTTTGTAAGATTCTTAATTGACAGAGCGAATTATAGTGTCCGTTTCAGCTTTGCCAAAAACACTTTCGTATGTCCGGATGTTTGGATGTTTGGATGTCCAGTTGTCCAGATTTCCGGCTGTTCTCGTGTACGAATCTCTTTCTTAACCAATTCTCATGAAATTTTCTGAGTAAGTTCGATAAGTATATAGAGCTTTTTTGTTCATACAGTTTTCGAAATATTTCAAAATGGTCCAGATATGCGGGTTGAAAACGTAAAAAATATGAATTTTAGCCGTCTCTAAACACACTCACGAGGTCTACAGCTCTCAGCGCCACTGGAACATAAAGTACGAGCTACATCTTTTACTCTGTCACTTAGCATCAGGGCATACTGAGGCCAATCGCCGATCAGTTTATGGATAAAAAACACCAGTAAATTAGAAGCGGTGTAGAATAACGTCACGATGAAAATTCGCAGTGATCCACCGCGCCGTCTAGAAGTATCACCGTTAGTTTTTGCTACGGAACGTCGTTTAAAAATGACGTGGGGTGGGCTGGTTCCTCCTTCCCTTCCTCCCTTTCGTGGGTTGGTCTCAGATCATCTGTTCAACCAGTCACACGGTACCACGGACAAAACAATGAGAGACTTTCTTATATCGTGCGTCTTTGAATGATATCATAGAAACCGCATCACTTGAAAACCACCCCTACTCCTTTTTAATACCAACAGTGCAAAACTTTTTAGTAGGAAGGGCTACTTCCAGAGGGTAGGGTATCAATATTATCAGAAGAACAGGACTTCATAGACGCAATTTTCCCGACTAAGACAAATTTACAGGGATCTTCAGTAGGCCTCTGAATCGGTGAGTCAGATTGGCTCACTCAAGTGGAACTGTGGTCTGACAATAGGCCTAAGTCACTCCAACGTCGGAGACGAGAGCGCCCTAATTCGATGGGGCAATTCGGGATTATCACGATCATACAACTATATTTGCTATTCCAATTGCATTCAGTTAATTTACATTTTGAAGAAGTTTTTTTTTTTACATCGGTTTCTCTATACTTCGTGACGCTGATACTTGTAATAGGAAGACCCTGTGCTACAAATATCAGCTACCTTCATCTCATTCATCTCATTTAAAAAACCGGCCAAGCCCAATGAGCAAAAAAGTCGTATAAGGAATCATTTACTCAGCTTAAGATCGAGTAACAGCTGAATTAATGTTTCCAAATCACTCAATAGTGGTATAGTAGTGATTAATACGACTGTTCAGTAATTTTCACTAAATAGTGATATAAAGAGGTCGAATAAACGTTTTTAGCACCATACTATAGCACCTTTACACAATATCTTGAAAAAAGCGGAATAAACGTTATCAAATTACTTTATCTCAGTATTGTGTGCTATAAAAGTAGTATAACAGTCATGAAATAGCTAATTCGCAACGATGGTCGCTTTTATACCACCATTATTCGACATTCTGTTTTGTGTCCATAAATGTGCTGTAAAAGTAATCTATTTACTAAAAAGCGTCGTGTTGCTTTAACTGCACGCTTATGTCACTAGTCCTATAAACTTGTTTGGATTGCCTTTATTGCACTTTAAGTGTATTTCAGTAATTCTTATACCCTTTACATATAAAACACAATTTCAATGGCGGCATCAAGTGCTATAAAGATAATTCAATCACCTTTATTCGAGTTAAAGTCGTAATAGTTCGAAGTAAAGGTGAAAGACAATAAAATATTTTCTCACTTTTTATTTTTGATTAATATTTATTATACAAAATTGAAAAAAACGTGAGCGCTTAAATATATACGAACTATCGTCTCAGGTTTTATCAGTAAAGTTATTTGCGCATGCCGTTCGCTACGATTACCACCAGCGTAGACACTTTTTTATAACGTTAGGGCAGTGTGTTATAATTATTATGAAGTAATATTAAAATAACATATTTACCTTGTCGATGTTTACTGTCACATATATTTGTCAGGCAGCTAATATGTAAACACGTTTGAACAACACACACAGATAGCGAATTAAAGCAAATAATTCACTCTTTCTCGGCTTAAAGGTGGAGTAAAAGCAATTCAGATTCTTTTATACGACTAAATTGCTGAATAGAAGCAATCTGGTAACTTTTATATATACAGATTAATCGAATAAGTGCAAACATTTTACCTTAACAGCACTAATGGTAACTTTTTAGCTTTTAGTCAGCTTTTATACAACTGTTTTTAGTTTTTTAACTGCAATTACAGAACTTTTACAGCACTTTAGGCTGAACAATGTGCGCCCAAATCGCGTTGAGTAAACGTTTATAGACCCCTTACTCGATTATTTTGACGTCTTTTATAGCACTAATTAGCAAAAACAGAAACGTGCTCTCGACTTTTATAGCACATATTTTTGCTAGTTGGGAGAGCATGTCGGGCCACGCTCAGTGTAGGGTTCCGTAGTTGCTTATCCTTCACAATAAACTGCTGTTTTAAGCCCGAGGTTTACGTTAAGAAAGATTTCAAGCTCTATAAAAAGGTCGTAAACGCCCTAGAAACTGTAGGTACTTACCTTCTGGAAGTCAACTTACGACCTTTTAAAGAAAAAATATGAAATTTGGCGATAACTTAAAAACGGCTTGACCGATTTTGTTCAATATAGTTTTCATTGAAAGTACTTATAAGGCCTCAATAACATGAATTTTCTCGATTTTTTTTGACCGGTGGTTGAAAAGTTAGAGGGGGGGGGACACTATTTTTTTGTTTTGAAATGAAATGAAATGAAATGAAATGAAATGAAATGAAATGTATTTATTTGCAATAGATATAGTTAACATAATGGTCTTAAGGTATAAAAATTTCGTATCATATATCTAGACATGAGTACGTCATGCAAATCTTGAATTGCCAATATTGACATCGTATTTCACTATCTAACAATTATGTTCTACTTATGTGCTACATTAAAATATTCCTTAATATCGTAAAAACATTTTTCGAGAAGCCAAGTACACAGTTTATTTTTAAATTTATTAGAAGGTTGTTGCTTTAGTTGATTTGGCAGGTGATTAAAAATTTTTATACACATGGCATAGCAATTTCTACCCTTCATTGTCGTGTGCATTTTGGGAACTACCAATCTGTTCGGGTATCTCGTATTAAAATTAACAATATCACATTTCTTCTTGAATAATTCAGTGTGTAGTTTTACGAACGTACAAACCTCCAAAATATATATTGAGCACACAGTAAGCAAGCCGAGTTCAATAAACGAGCTTTTACACGATGTGCGTGAACTAATATTTGTAATAGCCCTAACGCATTGTTTTTGAGCTACAAAGGTACGATTAATATGGACAGAGTTTCCCCAAATTAATATTCCATAACGAAGATTAGACGCCACAAAACCATGATAAGCCTTTAAAGCAGTTTTTCTGTCAGTTATTCGTGACAGTCGACGCAAAACATACGCAAATCTATTAATTTTGGAGCACACTTTGTTGACATGCAGTTTCCAATTACAATGGTCATCAAGTACAAACCCAAGAAATGTGGTGTTATCACATTCTGTCAGTGTTTGCTCGTTATATTTGACTGACAGTGTTTCCTTTCTTCCTCTTTGATTGATGAATTGAATATATTTTGTTTTTCCTAAATTGACATTTAAATTATTGTTCTTTAACCATTTTATAATTTTATACACAGTGTTGTTAATTTCATCATTGTAGTTTTGTCCTTCTGTTTCGGAAATAACTATTGATATGTCATCCGCAAATAATGTACAGTCGTGCTCAGTAATTGATGGCAAATCATTAATGTAAAGTAAAAACAGTAGGGGACCAAGAATGGTCCCTTGAGGTACACCTACTTTATTAACTTGTGTAACCGATCTGTAAATGCTTTCTACTTTATCAGTACTGGTACCTGTGATTTCAACTATTTGGTGTCGATTGTTGAGATAACTCTTAAGCCAGGCATTAACCACACCTCTCAAACCGTAAGCTTCGCATTTTTTTAATAGTAGTTCATGAGAGACATGGTCAAATGCTTTGCTCATATCGAAGAAGATAGCCATTGTTTTAGTCCCTGTATCTACGTTATTAATAATTTTATTAATAAGATTGAAGGCAGCTAAAGTGGTGGATTTTCTTTTTTGAAATCCATGTTGCTGCATGGATAGTATTGCACATTTATTAATAAATTTCATTAATCTAGTATGCATGACCTTCTCGAAGACTTTAGCTAAGATTGGTATAAGCGCAATTGGCCTGTAATTGCTAGGCTGCAGCATGTCACCCGTTTTAAAAATGGGCTTAATAATAGAAACTTTTAATTTATCCGGAAATGTGCCTTGTAGAAAAGTTAAGTTGATCAAATGCGATAATACGGGTGCAATGATGTCGCTAGTTATTTTAATAATATTTGTTGTGATATTGTCGTAACCTACGGAAGTTGTATTATTAAGTGTCTTTATGACGTTTAGTACTTCATTCGGATTTGAAGGCGAGAGAAACATGTTGATATTATTAGAATTTACAGAGTAATTATATTTGGTGTTCAAAATATTCTCGGTATTAGCAAGATTGATGTGAAAGTATTGGCTATAGCATGAGGGTCATAGATGACCATTTGGTCGTGTATGAGTTTATCTATGTTTTTTCTTTTTATGTTTGATTTACCCATGTCTTTTTTTATTACGTCCCAGCTGGCTTTTGAAATATTTTTAGCTCTTTTTATTGACCTTTTGTTTTCAATTTTCCTAGACGTAATTATAATTTTTTTAAGTAATTTATTGTATTTATTATAATTAAGTTTATTTTCTTTTGTTCTGTTCCGATAAAATCTATATCTTAGACTACGTTTAGTTTTAAAGGCGTTCCTTATTCCCTTAGTTATCCATTTCGTATCATTGCGCGATATCCTAATTTTAATTTTATTAATCGGAAAGCATAAATTGAAAAATAATGTATACATTTCATGAAATTTGCTAAATGCTATATTAGCATCTGTTTCAGAGTACACTTCATTCCATGATAAGCTCATTATGCTGGATCTAAACTTCCTGATATTATCCTGGTTAAAATCCCTTCTCTTAATAATCTTAAATGTGGGAGGAATGTATTTTTCTTCTATCGGTACATTTATTTTGGAGCGAATATTTACAATACTGCTGACTTTATCAAAAAATAATGTTAGAAGACCGCTATTATTTTTACAAGACCTATTCAACGGCACCCCACACACCAGTGTTGAAAAGAAAAAAAAAATTCACCCCCACTTTAAGTGTTCGAGAGGTACCCGAAAAAAAAATTTTTTTTTATTTTATTTTACCGTTCGGTCGGCGTTATACATACACATACTCATACCAAATTTCAGCTTTCTAGTACTAATGATCACGGAGCTAAGCCGCGGACGGACGGACGGACGGACATGATGAAACTATAAGGGTTCCTAGTTGACTACGGAACCCTAAAAAACATTGTGCCTGTTATTTGTACTTTAGCAATATGAGCAGTGTAGAGATTTGACATCTTGCATTTTACGGCTATCAAATTATTCATCTGAGTTTCTCAGTGAGAAAGATAATGACTTAATGGTTTATCTAAAATAAAACATATCTATAAATGATGTCTCATAAAGAAACTGTGCCATAAAGAAACTTCGAATTTAGCTCAAGTGCTACAATCACTCAGCTCACCGGAACTAGCCACCCTCTGTCATTTGTGCCTAGAAAAAAACGGGAACGGTCTAGTGCGAAGGGTTGCGAGGTCAGCTTGTCAAGACTTCGCGTTAAGAAAAAGTCGTAATTCTCTTCTTTTTTCCTTAAAGTTGGGTAATAAGTATCCTCTAACCGCATCTTGGCACTCAGCTACTTGTGTGCCAAATATAGTTGAAATAATATTACGTTAATATTTTGTAACCTTCAATTATTTCAAATAACTACTCTAGGTACTTTTTATGGAAAATATCATTAAGTAGTGACAGTCATTTCCTTTTTAACCGACTTCAAAAAGGAGGGGGTTCTCAATTCGGTTGTTTTTTTTTATGTTTGTTATCTTGGAACTCCGCCATTTATGAGTCGATTTGGAAAATTCTTTTTTGGTTCATGAGTACATCTTTACAGGTTATCTATACTATTATAAAACTCTATTATCAATCACTTTTCTAGTAGGGAGATCGGTCATTATTCCAGGATAATCTTAACAGCGCGATGCAGCGTGGCGTGGCACCCGCGCCAGCCGTAAATACATCGCTGTTGGTAAAATGTTATATGATAGGAAATTGAAGACGTAGGTATATCAAAGCCGCCAAAGCTAATAATGGGCATAATATAAATACACTATGTATTAGTTATGGCACAATAAGCAAAATAGGTATAGTTCAAATAAGAAGGGAATATTCTCGAGCATTGTAAAGTTTCAGAAAACTATGCTATCCGTGGCACAACGAAACTTGGTGATTGCTTTCTTGTGTTTGCAGTTCCATTTTGCATTTCAAAAGGACGGGTTTCCAGGTTTAACGCTTTTGATCAAAGAATGAAATCACCTTCATTCACAAGTTAGTTGACTGACTGAGTAAAGTGCCTTCGTTTCAGCTTGGCCAAATTATTTCGTTTGTCCGGAAGTCCAGTTTTCCCGGACGTGGCCGTGGTCGTATTTCTCAACCGATTATCGTAGCGGCACATGAGTTGGGCATTAGACTCGTTGGGCTTGGGACGCTTTACTAATTGGCCTTTTTAATTGGTTCCAACAGAGATAACCGTATTCCTGACCACTACTACTAATGGATTTTTAGAAGTATTATGGGGCTTCTAAACGGTGTTACTATAATTTGTGGCCGGCAACTATGGCCGTCCTTCTCTGACACCCTACGATAGAGCAAGATGCAAATATGGCCGGCCACAAATTCCAGCAAAACATGACCCGTTTAAAAGTTCCTTTATAGCACTTACCGAGCGCAATTTCATATCGCGCTCCCTTGAGGGCTTCATGAGTTTCAGGGAAAAAATATAGCCTATTTTCTTCAAGGTAACCAACCAAAGAATTGGCTCAGCGTTGAGTTACGAAAAAAAGTCTTATCCTAATATGTAATAATACTTTGAATTACTCGGTTTGTTAATATGGAAACATTCTTACTTGGGATTTCATATTTCCATATTTCACAATTTTATTAGCACACATGTATTGTTCATGTAGGTTTTGGGTGAAGAACAAAAAGTTTAACACGTGAAGAACAAAAAATGCAGAAATTTTTCCGTTGTGCGACGACAAAAAACATCAAGTATCGTACCTTAAGATTCCTTAACGTATCGTTATTTTTTGTTGCAAAATGGAACATTTTCTTTCTCTAAAAACTTCATCCAACTTTTTAGTCTTTTCCCATTTAGTAGTAGGTATCCCCAAACATTTCATTTGTTCGGTACCCTCGGTACCCCCAAAACTAAATAAGGTAAATGATGAAAACGGACAACGAAACGAAAGGTACAAAGGGTTATATAACTATCAGATAAATAGACCCGAGGAAAGTTTGACATATCAAATAAAACGTTTAAAGCCTGACCAGAAATATATGAGGATACGCCATATTGCGTAATTTCACTGGAACTAATTTCTTACACTGGCAATGATTTTATGATGGTTTGTCAACAATGTCGATGTCATTCGTGTTGATTTCATTAAAACACAAATATTTAAAATTATTCAAAGAAAATGCCTGAAACCATTTACAGCGTGAACGTGACATTATAAATTAAGTGTACCTACACATGTTTACTACACGAAAAACAGTCGGGAAAAGAGTGCATTCCATTAAATGATATTACGAGGTTAACATAGTGGAACTGACAGGTATTTAAACTAATGTCATTATAGTGGGTTGCGATTGGTTGCAAAATTGTTGCCATATAAGTCTTATAAATAGCGCCCTCTTGACAATCCTCATATATTTCTGGTCAGGCTTTACCTACTGCTGAAAAACTACAGTGTAAATCTTTAAAGCAAGGACTATTAAAAATATAATTTTCTCAATCATGCAATAAAATGTCGTCATAACGTGCGTCATAACAGGCTTCGAAGTATTACGTTTCTGAGAGAACTGTAAAGCATTTCATACAAAATTGAAGGCCTAGGCCGGGAAGTAGGTATTTTTTTTTAAACATGGCGTCTGTGTTCTTGAACTAAACAGCTGAATTATATATTTTTTGGGTGATGTATTTATTTTATTTTATTGCATAATGTTTGAGAAAAGCACTATACATGCCTTAGCCGTGAAAAGGGCTTGCCGGCTTCGTATCACTATCCGGCCTCCTTATCGTCGACCGTTCATACCTACTCACCCGGCTAGCCCTTCTTTCCCGGCGCCTGCAGTAATGTACTATTTAATTGTCTTCAATAAAATTGACCTACCCTATCAGCGCCCAGTGTCACGTACAGTCTGACCAAAAAGAGTAGAAATTAAAAAGTGGCAATACTGTAGTGTCGTCCCTTTCTAATCAATCTAAGAAAACGGGGACACTACAGTATTTTCACTTTTTAATTTCTACTCTTTTTGGTCAGACTGTAAACGGAGGAAACACTGCTGTAACCTCGTCCGCAGTAACACGATATGACAGGAACATCGCTCGACATGATTGATCATTGTTGCGCCCTCAAATAGTGTTATATAGTGATAGGAAAGTGTAGTTAATCGAAGGGCCTATCCCCAGAGTTATATCCGGAGTTCCTTTCAAAGGAGAATCAAGGTCGTCCAGTTTTGCCAGAGCTGCCAGATTTAATTGGCAGTGCGGACCACATTGCTTTTAAGTCAGATAGATGGAGTTGCGGTTGCGTGCCAGAAGGCGCACCACGGTTCAGAATTGCGGGAAACGGATAGATGAGGGTGTTTCCCTTCATCCATCGGATCCTACAACCACTCATTGTGGAGAACCTTGGGCGGAGCCCTTTATTTGGCTGCGGACGTCTCAGCTGAATATGATGATGATAAAGGCGCATTTCACAAGTTCTATCACAAAAAGTTTTTCACGCAAACAGAGTAAACTCGTGTTCGGTAACACAATATGAAAAGAACATTGCTCGGTATGATTAATTATTATTGTTGTCCCTCGGGCAGACGAGTCACTGACAAATGGCCGAGACAACATCTAAATGGTTATAATATGTCATTATGAATAGAATTTGACCCAAGCCCTGTCACAATAGACGACTTATTGCAAGTTTTTCAATATATCTACTAGTGGCTCTGTGAGCTCTAGACCTCGCGAGTTTGGTTCAAAATGGCTGAAATTTTAACATTAAAATATTTTACGTTTTTAACTTCCATATAAATATATATATATATTATAATAATATATACAGCGTGTAAATTTGATATTACCGCAAACTTTACGGTTACGGTTACTTTACGGCACTTTATTAAAAAAATTCAGCACGCAATGTATTTGTTTCTTCTTGTTTGGTTGACACTTATCATCGTGATGTGACAACTGTCACTAGTAATAACTACGCCATTCATTGCTGCTCAGAAAATTTTCAAAAATTAATTACGCTATACTGCTATAGGTATATATTAACGCTAAATTAATAATTGTTATAAAAATCAGATTATAGCACTAAAATCTCCGTCTGGCTTCAATTTGCGGTTATACCAAATATACACGCTGTATAATTCTAGGTACGTTTCGACAAACTAACTTTACAAAAAAGTTCTATTTAATTATTGAACATGTTTACAAAATTTTACGAGAATCGGTGGAGAAATCGGGCATGTACGCGAGAAGATCAAGAAATCCGGACATCTGGACATATGTTTTTTTTTTCTGGCCAAGCTGAAATGTAGACGCTTCGCTCGCTCACTCGCACCATCACTCGTCATGATCATGATTGATCATTGTTTTGTCCCTCAGGTACTTAAACAGTCCCCGACGGACGCGATTACATAGTGGATAGTGCGCCACGACACGACAACACTAATTCCACACAAGCGAATGGGATGCAAACAGTGATCATGTGCATTCAATTTAGTAGTCACACTAATATTATAACGGCGAAAGTGTGAGTGTGTTTATGTGTATGTTTGTTATTTTTTTATGGACCAATTGTAATAAATTTTAATATAACGGTAGCTGACACGCTGGATTAACACATAGGCTACTTTTTATCCCGGAAAAAAATCGTTTTCGTTTTCTAGTTAAATAATAGTTATTGGATAATCCATTCTACTCAGTAAATGAGTACATGGATAAATAATTTATATTTCATTTTATATTGTTTTTTGTTTCTTATATTTTTTGTTTTTAGGGTTCCGTACCTCAAAAGGAAAAAACGGAACCCTTATAGGATCACTTTGTTGTCCGTCTGTCCGTCTGTCAAGACCCTTTTTCTCAGGAACGCGTGGACGTATGAAGCTGAAATTTATATCAATTACTCAGGTCTACTGTCCCTTGAAGCTGTGAAAAAATCAAACTTCTAAGCCAACGCAATCAAAAGATACAGCCGTTTATGCCGCAAATTTTCGACACTTGCAAGGGAATCAAAACCTACAGGGTGCTTCCCGTGAACTCAGAATCTTGAAATTTGGTACGAAGCAACGTCTTATAGCATAGATAAAGGAATAATTACGAAAACCATAATTTTTTTTTTTAATACCTAACTTTGCACCTAATTTGCAAATTTTCGACACTTGCAAGGGAATCAAAACCTACAGGGTGCTTCCCGTGAACTCAGAATCTTGAAATTTGGTACGAAGCAACGTTTTATAGCATAGATAAAGGAATAATTACGAAAACCATAATTTTTTTTTTTAATACCTAACTTTGCACCTAATTTATATGGGGCGCTATACATACCAGGTGCAAACTTAACTTAACCACTTAGGGATGGAAAGTGTTTGTACGGAACCCTCGGTGCGCGAGTCCGACTCGCACTTGGCCGGTTTTTTTTATATTGTTTTCGTGTTTTTATATTGTATATTGTTGACAATCCTCTAAGGAGACACCTTTGACATATTTAATTTCAAATTATTTGACGTAGTAACATATAATAATTGTTGTATTTCGCACCGTGTATAAATATTGTTGGTAGTTGGTATTTTTAGAATTTTTGACAATCCCTTAAGGAGATATTCTTACTATTAGATTATGACATGTAAATATCTTTTGTTCCAATCAATTGTTATGTTTTTTATATAGAAAAACATTTAATCAAATATAACAATAAATTAAATTAAACAATAAAACTAATAACTAAACCTAAAAATTATCTAATCAAAAAGCCCGCCCCGAATCGTTCCCGGTGCAAAAGTGCCCAACACGCTCGCCGCGTTACCGCGCTGAACCGCGATGGACAGCCTCTGCACCAAGAACGACTCGGAACGGAACTCTCGTAACCGACGCCCCACTTCCCTCAGGAACTTTAGTGCATCGGAGCTCCAAACACCGGTAGTTTCCACCGCGAGTGGGACAAACAGGTAATTGGTGAGAGCGGAGTATTTCTCACGCTTCCTATTTGCCGCCTTATTTATGTTTTTTTTACTATTATTATATTATCTAATTTTTATCTTTATGACGATCATAGTATAAATGCATGTAAATTGTCTTAGCGTAATTTATACTGACATTTTATATTATGAAATAAATAAATCTAAATCTAAATCTAATTTGTAAAAAGATATGACGGCATTCATCTTAAATACCCTAAGTAGAGGCTATTTAAATTCTAAGGGGATTTTTGGTAATACAATTAAAGGTTTTAAAAGCCCTAATATATATTTCCATCGCAATGGAACAAATGTCTTATAACTGAAAACGTGTGTTCCTAATTTTCGAATTCGTATAATTTGGACATGAATCATACGTGTAATGTAATTTTTATCGTAAGATAAAATATCTTATCTTATCTCATACTTCACGAGGACTCAGCAACACAATATGTCAGGAACAGCGCTCGGCATGATTGACCATTGTTGTGTCCCACAAGTAGTTAGTTAAGCAGTCCTCCGCGGACGTGATTAAACGTTGCACCACGACAACAGTAATTGCACAGCACAGGGGTGAATGAGATGCAAACACTAACAATTATGCGGCGATGTGGATTGAATTAAGGGGACACTTCGCTGCTCCTTTTATCATACTATCAGTTTACGTTAAGTTTACATAATTAGGATGGTTACTTTTATCACGCGATAAATGAGTGACAAGGCATCGGTCACGCTTCAACAAAATGCGAGTGTGAGTGACAGATGCTTTGTCACTTATTTAGCATGTGATAAAAGCGTATTATGGCTATAGTTACCAGGGGCCTATGATCGTTGCGTTTATCTCGTTGCAAATGACGTTCCGATACAAGTGAGGTCCAAACTTAACGTGACCGAATTACACAAATCGATTTCTTGCAGTCACGCCTAAACGAATAAACCCACAAACGTAGAAAATAATCTAAATAAAATATTAGTTTTATCATTGTACTGATATTAAATTTTGCAATTTTATAATACCTACTACACAATATGGTCACTTCATCTCCGTATTCTTATTTGGCACTCTTTTATTCCTTTGCCGTGTTCCATATTGGGCACAGATTTTTGGTGTTAGATGGTTGTGCTCCGTATATAGGCCATCGTACTGTGAACCTGCTCATTATCAGCAAAGGAACTTTGCGAGTTTGCTCTGCGCGAATGTTACTAAACGGCAATTAGTATGATTAAGAGTTATGAGATATTAGGTTGAAAGTTTGAAGACTTCAAAGACGCCTAAAACCTATTTATCTCATCAAAACAGATTCAGTTTGTTTCGTACATTTTATTTATACATGCTGTCAGGAAAGTTGTTCGAAGTTCCCTGAACTTGCCAGCGAAAGTTCGTAAAAGGTCTTTATTCTGTTTGCGCGGAATTTCGTTTCCTTTACATCTTTGTTCCTAACTGTCCTTACAGAAATTGCGCGCCAGTAGTTGGCGAAGTTATTCGGGCCCTTAAAACACAATGGTAATTACAGGATACATCCTTTTTGGGATCATATTATTATTTGTTATTTACCTTCAATCAACGAACCTCAAACTTTCCAGAGATGTTATACGAGGCAAGGGTAAATTCGATGTTAACCTACCAATGACAACTGTCTACTCTACATTTTTTATAATATCTAAAGCTTCCTGTTTGTAACGGTTTTGCATATTGGTAAACACCTAATACCTACGTGGTAAATTGGTAATACCCTACAACTTGCACTAATAACCCGATGATTGCCAAACATCCGACTGAGATCTACTGATCTATCGCCAATTCGCCATGTCCATGTGCCTATGAATTGAAATTAGTGTCTATTTGGTTAAGAGAGGCTCACTACCGGGCAGTAGTAGTAGTAGATTGGGTATTTACCCGGTCTTCATCGGGTATTTACCCATGAGCGCCCATCTCTAGCGGTTATACGTGGTGAAATAGCCTGGAACATAGTAGGTACTCTAATACCTTGTTAATTGCCAAATGTCCGGCTCAGATCCATCCATCTATCGCCACGTCCGGGCTATGAATTGAAATTCGTCTCTATTCAGGCACTCCTTTGTCCCGACACCCGTTGACGATGACGTGACGCTAGCTTTAAGTATCTTCGTCAAGTCACAGAATAAAATACCTACCACAGAAGGTCCATTTGATCTTTGTAAAATGTCACCTGAAATATTAAGCTAAACACGGTTTTTTGTTTGTGCAAAAGACAGTAAATAGGCGACAATCGCGTTACCACGTCTAATAGGGTATTTACTCTTGTGGCGCGGAGATAATCCCATCAGCGGGTTTATACTCCCACACAAAGTCTGGCTCACTGGTAGAGAGGGCTAATCGTCCCTGCTAAACAAGACTAACAGGCAAACCAAGACCTGATACAGTTCAAGGTGGATCAAGTCATGTCTTTAAGAGGAAATATCACTGCTATTTTTTTCATACAAATCGAGGTTTCGTTCCCGTCTGTTTTCTCCTCATTGATCAATATATAAAACTTAACCAATAATTATTGAGTATATGGAAATGTAATTTATATTGTAATTGACATTGTTTTTATATATACTCCAGTTTTGTACCTACATTAATTACATTTATTTATTGACAGTACTTAAAAGTTACTTTTGACCTTATTCCTAATGTATTGCCTTATTTGATTGTAATTTTCAATGTTATTTTTACCGTGTTAATTTTTGTGTACGAGTATTTTGACAATCCATTTAGGAGCTTCTTTGACATCTTTATCTGTTTGTTTAAAATGTTGACATGTAATTGTTTTATCTGTTTTATTATTAATTCCACTGTTTTTATTATCAATGTCATTATATCTCTTACTATTAATATATGAGACGATCATAGTATAAGTGCATGTAAATTGACTTAGTGTAATTTATATTGACATTTTATATTATGAAATAAATAAATC
This sequence comes from Apotomis betuletana, assembly GCA_932273695.1. Lineage (NCBI taxonomy): Eukaryota > Metazoa > Arthropoda > Insecta > Lepidoptera > Tortricidae > Apotomis > Apotomis betuletana. The sequence continues at coordinate 10,537,298 of OW026313.1, read as the reverse complement.
TAAATCTAAATCTACCGAATGGAAGGAAAGGCTCTGTGTTGGAACGTTTCGATTTTTGCGCAAGCTATTAAAGAATATGTGTTATAGGCGTCCGTTTGCGGCGGAGTGTTGGCCAAAAACAGATGCCTAGTACACAGATTATATAATACCTACATCGACACAGAGCATTATTTTTCAATTTTTTTCCTAAATTTTCGCAATTGTTGGTTAAGTTTTGGAGGAAGAAACAGACGAGAACGAAAACTCGATTTGTATGGAAAAATGAGCTGTGGTATTTCCTCTTAAGACATATGTTAAGTTTGGACCTCATTTGTATCTGACGTCATAGTTACCAGATGAAACTTTACGTGAACTCATAGTACGGGTAAAGGAGTAATGATATGTTCTCTTAAAAAAAGAGGGACGCGACTGGCTACGATCGCGTACCGTATAGCGCGTACAAAAGCAGAAGGTCGCAGTCACCATGATCGGTTGTTGTCGCGATACGCGGTACGTAATACCACTATTACCATCTACGTTTCTACCGAGCCGAGGAAAACGATCTCGAAAACCGCAATAAATTTCATAACTTGTAAAACAAATTCATTCCCCAAATGCCATTGTAAAATTAAGTACTGTTATTTTAAGTAACATTTTGAAACATTTGCAATTAGCGATCACCGACTTTGAATATAAACAAGAACATAAAACAGAGTAAAGAGTGTAAACGTGTTTTATGACTTGGAAGTTCCTTATTACTTATTTAAACTTTGTAGGTACTATTGCAAACGGAAGTCGTCACAGAAGTTTTGTTAAGCCGGCGCGGCGCCAAATCGATACCAAGGAACGGCCACACTAATGCTCAAAATACGCTGACGCGCTGTTACCATGCCTTATTATGATTTTTACCCACAGATAAATTTACTATGGATTTTGATTAGATTACGACTAGGCGACTAAGCGACCAAATGGTTTTCAAATTGCCGATGAATAGTTGGCTAATCGCCGACTATAAATGTTACCGAATATTAGGCGCTCCCGACTAGTTGGGGACTAGTCGGCCCATATCCATTTTCATTCTATTAAATAGGAAAGAAATGTTCTGTGTTGGACCGTTTTGTTTTTTGCGAAAATTGTAGAATTTGTATGGTAAGCGTCTCCGTTTGCGGGGGAAGTTTGTCCTTATTATATAAACTTTCCTCTTAAATCACACTATCTATTGAAAAAAACCGCATTAAAATTCGTTGCGTACTTTTGAAGATCTAAGCATACACAGGGACAGACAGACAGACAGCAGGAAGCGACTTTATTTAATTTTATGTAGTAATAAGTGCAAAAATGGAAACGGTCCGACTGAACATTTTCTTCCCATTCAGGTAAAAATTGGTTAAGTTTTCGAGGAGGAAACAAACGAGTACGAAACCTCGATTTGTATGGAAAAATGAGCCGTGATATTTCCTCTTAATGCATAGCGTCCGCACCGATCCTTGACTCTATATCTACGCTGTGACGCGTCGTAAGCGTACTTCGCTGATTCTTCATAGGTACACTTCACTGCGTAAACGCATCATCATAGTCATTAGTCAGCATATTTTGAGCTACCTTGTGGACAAAAATGTGATGCACACAACACATCACTGTGTTTAGGGAGCTTCGGCGTATTTTGAGCGCTGGTGTGATTGGTCCTTAAGGGCCTTATTACACTTACCTTTTGTGAGCGAATTTTGTATGAAGGCGATCACGCAGCAATATTTGTATAGAAAATCCGCTCGCAACTCGTGTGAAAAGGCCCTAAGTTGCTTATGGCCTTCGAAGATGTTCTTAAGAAAGGGATAGGGTTTTTGGCGCATTGACTATTATGCTTATAGGAGATCAAGTGTAGAAAGCCTTTGGGACGGCCAGAATCCGGAGGTTCAATTTTCAGGGTGTTAAATTATGTAATCCGGGAAGGAGAGATAATAGAAAAGAAAAGGGTTAAGAATGCGGATGAAAATTATGGCCTTTGCTATCTAAGCTCTAATTCGTTGTAATGTTCGTTTACTTAACTATATCTTAACCTTATTCCGGCTATATAATGGCGATTATTTACCATTTGAGCTGCATTTCAACGCATTCACTGCCAGGGGGCGTGGCCAAGTAACAAACTGGTATGACGATGAACGCGTTAATGATATTCACAAGTTGCATTTTATAAGCGATTTTGGAGACACAAATCAAAATATTAAATATTTCTCGCATCGTCTCAATATGATTTGTATTCTTCCTTCCGTATTATATAGTGTGGAAATGAAATATAAGAAAGGTAGAAACGGGAGGAGGGAGTGTTACTTTCCTCAGTAATGGAATCTGAGATAGATTAGAAGAAAATATAGTTCACCAGCAAATTTAATAACGATACGTGGAACTAATTTTAAACCTGCCTAAGTTCGCTACGACAGATGTTCGCGAACTTTTTTATTGAAAATAAAAAAAGTTGGCGCGCTATTCCGAAGTTGATAACCTTTATTAAATTCATTCCGGTACAAGTGTCGAATAAAACTCATCAGCTCTTACAAACGCATGGGATTCGTGTTATCTCGCATTTCCAGTTGGCTTCCTAAATCGAATTCATACGCCGCATTTTGTTAAGCCGCTAAGTCGCATTTTATCAACAATTTTTATGGTACAGTAATCTAATATGATAAGGCTGTGCGTATATCAGAACGTTAGGTACCGTTCTGATATCCCGTTAAATGTTAAAAAGACTCGTAAAGCTAGCTGACCCAGACTTGATTCCACGATACGCGGTTCGCACAATCCCTTTTCTTTTGAAACAGCACATCACCTTCATTCCATTAGCATTTTTATAGGCTCTTGAGGCCCTCGTTATCTGAACAAGGTGTGCTGAGAGGTGCTGAAATTGTGGCCGTTCATTTATTTCCAGTTGAATATTAGGACGATTGTAACTCGACACGAGGGATATATTTTAGGGGATGCAAGGCTGATGAGATGAGTTATGTAGAATTTTACACCATGCTGTAAATACGACGCTCAGTAGAGCAGAAGATGGGAATAAAGTAGGACCCCTCCTACTCGTGAACTGAGTGCCCAAGACCGGTGCAAAGCAGCCTAATCTTCCTGGCAGGAAATTCGGAATTTTCTACTTTGCACTAAGATAGACTATATCAAGTATTGTATTTAAATGACTCGTTTTCTCTTCTCAAATAAGTATTACACTTAAAGTCATTATTTTAAAAGAAATATTACAAACACCTCGCAGCCCATGCACAAATTTAAAAATGAATTTTGAATTTCAACCAAGTACGTAAAAGGATTACGAATCGAATCTTCGGGGAAATCAGAATACATCACTATGGAAGAATTTTCACGTTTTCCTTCCTCCCTGCGATTCATACGACATAAAGTAATATACGTGTAGCTGATATTCCTGTCACCGGTTATCCTCTGGGACTCGAAGGTAGGTCGTCGTGTTGCCTATTAATAAAATCAATTCAAAGCCGATTTATTCGAAGGAAAAATAAGGAAAACTTTCTGTATTTCGCTGGGAAAATCTCTCTGTACGGTAAATACTGACGTGCGGGGGGAATTTAAATCTTTCGGCGGTCGGAGATTTTGTGGAGGGTCCTAGCCTCAGCAGTTATTAATTATCCCTTAACCCGCCTTTTTTGCTGACAACAACTTTGAGAATATGTAATTTATAAAATAGCTCGCACTAATTGGCTTTACCTCTGTTACGCCCTGAAGGGTGAAAAGATAATTATCTAACGGTACCGCAGTTTATTATCTTTTGATATAAAGAATTTGAATACTTTATGTTACTTATATTTTTAAATCTATTCTGAGAGCTTTGCTTAAAACCTTTTGATGTATATTTATACATAGGTCGGTTATTGTTTGATCTACCGATATTGCTCTGATTTCTTTTTCAGTTTTTTTGTCTTTTGAACTTTAATACAATCGTCTCGAAATACAAGTTAATTGCATAGACATGTCTAGTTCTTAATCATCTGGAAAAAATATTCGAGTTTTTGTGTAGGTATTATTTTGTATATCGCGTTTATCTATTAATTGGCTGTGTGTAGTAATAATTAATTTTGGAGTCCGAATCTAATTTGTTACCTGTCAACAATGCCAGTTAATTATCTCATTCCACGCGCGCTTCTTTCCAGAATTTGTCAAATTTAGTTATTTGCATTAGTTACCCTTACCCCTCTCTCTTTTTTCTCTCTCTCTCTCTCTCTCTCTTTCTCTCTTCCTAGCCATTATCCCACATGGTGGTGGGGTCAACTTTCTTTATTTAGCTTCTCTTCCTTGCCCTGTCGTCAACCTGCTCTGCACAATAATTAATTGTCTAAACTTAACCGTCTAAGCTTAACTTTCTAAACTGTTAAATCACTCCCTGTCTACTATCAGCAGTACATTCCTCCTTCGTATTGTACATGTTGCTATGGTTGTCTACCGTTTACATTTGTGTTTAGCACTCATTTACTCAAAGGTTAACTGGAAGAGATCCCTTAAAGGGATAAGTTCGCCTTTGTACATGTATTTCTTTTGTTTTGATGTATTTCTGTTTTTGTGTACAATAAAGTGTTTACATACATACATACATTTTATAAGGCTTTGAATACACATAAATATTGGTAAATACGCAGTAATTATTTAAACTTAATTTGAATTTAATATTAAGTTATAACTAAATCTCGTACCATTAAATTTTATTACTTTATTACCGATACATTTGTCTATTTGCCAAGAGCTCATGAATATTGAAAAGAGTTGGTCCCTGGACCTGGAGCTTAATTAAATTAATATTTCGGGTCAATGCAACAACAAATTAATTTCATTAAGAGCCTTCAACTTCAAGCATAACTTCGGGGGAATTTTCGAAACTAATGAATACGTGATGGACGTGCCGTCCAAGATACATGCTATGCATGGCCCATTTATGAACGAATTCATTCATAAATGGGCCATGCGTTTGTTTGTGCAACCCATAGTACCTACCTATTTTATACACGCCGATGCAGTTAGCGTCAAAAGATGAAAATTTTAGTATGCAATTTGACATTATGCCAGTAGTATTTATTTGTTACTTTTGATGATGTCCGTACTAAGTAGGAACTTTCATGTTTTTTTTTTTACCTTTAGTCGTACAAAAATGCCAAGGAATAAGCTATTTTATATATAATGTTTGTATGTACGTCCCTGTTTTACCGTAGCGCATAAACTTTTCATTCTCTTCTTATTAATATTCAGACATGGTCTAGATAATTATTTAAATTATGACTTTTACATGAATGGGTAAATTTTATATTACTCGAGCCAGTCACAGTCACGGTCTGAAATAATAAATTTTTCTTTAATGTTTTTTTTTATTACTACTTTTAGGCCCCGACTCCACCACAGAAACTGTCGTAATCGAACAATCACCTTATGTTGGTCCGGAAAATAAAGTACGTAAACATTATTATGCAACTCGATGGCAAAAAAACACGTCATACAATTTCATGACACGTTTTTTTCATCAATCACTTTGAACCCTTTTGACGGTCGGTGACCACTTCTGGTTTTGACCACTTCTGGATTTGACCACTTCTGGTTTTGAACACTTTAGGAACGGAGCCATTGAAAAAATAGAATATATAGTCGTAGTTTGAACAGACATCATCAAACATGTCGAGTTTAACTTAAAAGCAAACGTAGAAGCAAATACATCCAAGGGCAGCGAGGGCGTGTATGTCCATTCACACTCCACAAGCCACAACCAATTTGCCGCTCTAATAACGCTTTAATGCGACCCAAAAACTGAATGAAACCCTGTGAGATCTCACGCAAGCCATTTATATGCTAATAGGGTTTAGCACGAGGTATGATTACTCCATTCATGAAGCACTGCAGATATTTTCTGAGGTCCAGGAAACCATTACTATCTCTCTTTGCAGTGACATGTTGCCTTTGGTCGCTCTCGGTCAAAGAGATTTATTATACAGCATAAAGGAACGCTAGCGAATAGCAGAGGTGAATAGAGGGATTTTTACAGTTTAAGTTGTTTCTTTGCCGGATTTTAATTCGTGTAATAGCATGAGACTGCTTCTAGCTGAGGAAGATGCATATCTAAATATTAAGAGATATATACAAGCTAAGTTATAACTGTTATATAAGATAGGTTCCTTCAGTCAATGTATGCCGTACCTTCAAGTATTATAATTATAGTAAAAAAAAAAACTGTTATACAACCCACTAAGAAATTACTACATTACCGTGTTTTCTAAGGCCAGTTAAAATATAGCCTACGGTAAAACGGGGTTACTTTCAAATGCAGAGGCTACTTTGGAAAAGTGTTTTTACGCCATATCCTTGTTTTTTTTTTTACTATCTGTGACAATGCAATACATACCTTCGACAATGACCTAACCTTTTACTTCATTTGCTCAATCGCACTATGAATATTTGCGTTTTTATAACCATTTTAAATCTATCAAAGTAGCCCCAAATTTTCCTAAAGTAACCCCGTTTTACGGTATTTAGACTGATGTGTATTGACAAAGCGAGCGAGGCGTCTCATTTTCCTGCTTGGGCAAATAATCTTTTGTATGTCCGAATTCCGGATATCCGAAGATTCTCGCCTACAAATCACATTTATTAACCGATTGTTGTTTTGTGAGTAGGTTCGGTAATGTAAGCTTTTGTGGATTAATAAAAAAACTCATTTGAAGTCTCATATTACTCTTTACCTTTACGATTTTTTTGTTCATTTCGTGACATATTTAGGTAGTTTTTCTTATATACCTACAGTACTAGCGACCCGCCCTAGCTTCGCACGGATGCAATTATGATAAAAAATGCATGCAGTTTAAAAGATCTAAGCATACATAGGGACAGACAGACGGACAGCAGGAAGCGACTTTGTTTTATACTATGTAGTGATGTTGTAGAGTTCGACATCAGTCATTATTCCTATTGGTTTGAATAATCGTACCGTAAATAAATGTAATCCAATCCACTTAAGATAATTGGCGCCTATCTCCAGAATGAGTGAGCTCTAATACCTATCGTCATTGTAATACCGTATTAGGTATCGAACCACGAGATAAATAGCTCCGATAACCGCCGAGTGGAAATGAAACACCCTCCAATCCCTGTATATAGATTTTCGTTCCGTAAAAGAGCAAAGTTACCTATCGGTAGCGATAGGTATAATAAACATTTCGTACGGCTCATTTGAACTTTATTAAGTGGAAATACAGCGGGCACGATGCCGCATCATCGGATCGCTTCGGAATCTTTGTAATTCCATTGCGTATCTCGTATCCGGCCTTTACGCGGTTACGTTGTGATTTTTCGGAGTATTTATAAAAGGCATGTATTTAAATCGATATCTGTATATTCCCTTTTTTCGATCAAATTATTGGAAAGTTTCACCAAAAATACTGACTTGCACACTAAATAATGCGAATTCAATATACTATTTAAAGGTATTTGCAAAACTGTTTTACTGGATATAAAAAAAAAACTAACCTAACCTAACCCGGCCGAGTCGGATCTTAGTGTGCAGTGCGAGGATAATTAGTGTGCAAGTCAGTATTTTTGGTGAAACTTTCAAATATAGGTATCCGATGTACGAACCATATTTTTGGTGTGAATTCGGTTAAAAAGGTCATCTCGTTTTGTATGATGTTTAAGTTTTTTTTGTAGGACATGTTCAGTTAATCAATTGTTTTTTTGCACAGCATTCGTTTTTCTGGTAGGTATGCATTCAGTTAATTAGTGGGGTTACCTAGTGTGCTGAAAAAATATACAGATGTGCATTAAAATATATCCCTTTATAAAACGTTCGCGTTTTTTTTTCTTTACGTTAGTCTGGTAAAGAGTATTCTATAATCGTTGGATGTCCAGCTATCGATGTACTAAAATTAAAGCTGTTTCGGCGTGATTAGTGCATTTGTTTACTAACTGACAGCGCTGCGCTGTACGGCTGACAGTATGGCTTGCAATTCCGAAATTGGCTTGTGTGGGTCGAAAACGTCGGAATTCCCGATACGGCCCATACTAACCAATTGCGGAATTGCAAGCCCTAGCTGACAGGACACCAAACCGCTGCAACGCGCTGTTAAGATTTTTCCTGAAATAATGTCCATTGAAAACTCTCCATTGAGTTCAGCCGGTAGTAAAATTGTAGCAACTTTTGATATTTCGTACTCATGTGTCTTAAAATACCAAATAAATGTGAGCAAAAATTACCATTGAATTTGAAATGTAAAAAAAATTGTGTAAGTATAGGTGATGAATTATCGCGATAGACTCGGTTGAATAAGTTTTGATTATGTGTAAAAACCGCGGGAGTACAAAGAGTTATAAGTATAAATGGGTTTCTTTTTGTGCCACAACATTTGTGGTTTATCGGTGATAAATAAATGATAAAGTTCCCATCACTTCTCGTCTTAAGTAAGTGCGAGACTGACGGATACATCATTTATTTATTGCGCAATAAACTCTGCTTATTATTGGCAAGGTCGAAATAAATTTCAGACGTAAGAACAACGTTCGAAATATGTTCAGGACATGCATATAAATTGTTTTATTTCTCCGTAATGTGACATTAGCTCTGCCCTTTACAAGGTAAACAGATAATATCTGTCTCTAATGGAAGGGACCTCGATTAGTACCCCAAATGTCCTAATTAAAACGGGTTTTCATTTTTCCCTCCGTACACATTAATGTGTAATCAGAGCACATGTCATACAGTGTGCGTCACAGGAATTGGGTAACTACTTAAACTGCGAGCTCACTTTGATGGTGGAGCTAATACAATTTTGGTGGTTCACCATAAGTTCTCTCGGGTTTCCGTAATTTGATTAAATGTTTGCTTTGTAACTGTTTGCCTCAAATATGACGCTCACGCTGACAGTAAGTCGTTGATAGTTAGTTACTTATCGACCGAGTGAGCAAAGAGTCTCTGTTTCAGCTTCGCAAAAAAAAACGTGTGTCCGAATGTTCGAATTTCTCGGCTGTTCTCGCCTAGAGACCGCATTTCTCAACCGATTCTCATGAAATTTTGTGAGAAGGCTCGATAAATATACCTATAGATTTCTTTTGTTGATTATTTTTTTCGAAATTATCCAAAATGGCGTAGTATGGGCTTGAAATTTCAGCAACTCCTATCACAACTCCGAAACATTTCTTACCATCTGTAAAGTTTCGCCAAATTTTAATTTGACCGAAACCATTTTTTTCCTGATATCCATAATATTTTCAGGGTTTTATAAACATCGTTTTAAGTAACTCATTAGGTTAGGTTAGTTTTATAATTATTCTAAAATACGAACAGTTTTGGAATAAAATGGCTTTCGGAAAAATGAGAATTGTGCGAAACGTTGCAGGTCGGAAACAAAAATTCGGACTGACGATAGGTAACCCTCACAGAGGCACTAGCATCTGTTCAGAAACAATTCGATACTGATGAATATAAAGTTTTATGCCGTTTTGTTTGAGCAGGAGCGGTGATCAATCAATATTTAGGTTATTTGATGGCGTTGAATACATTTCACTCACAGATTTCAACTTGACATGATATAGCGTATTGTTATTTCCTCAATCTAAAAGCCGATTAATCTTCAGATTCGTTCGTTGATTTGTTGGGCTCTTTATCTTTACTATCGAAGATTTTGCCAAACAGCGTTATGGTTAGGTAAATAAAATGTAATCAATCACTTTAGCCGCACGTATTTAATGGGTCTTTTTAAGGTTTACAATTCTGAAGAGACGCAATTACTTAAACGCGTTGTACAGTCAGCATTAATTATACTTTGTAGCACTTATATTATATTCTACGTGGCATTTATACTGTCTACGTGGCATTTATATCGATTCACATCCTTACTCTTGAGATTTCAAAGCTGTATGGGTGAAGACCAAAGAGTTTGCTGCCTTAACTCGTTTAATTAAAATTTGTATAATTTTTACCATTGTACGACGACAAATTAACTTTCGAATAATGTACCTTAAGGTACTGTTTTGAGGTTCATTATTGTGTCGTCCATTTTTGGCGCATAACGGAACTTTTTCCGATCGCTTTTTTCCAAAGCTAACTAAATCCGGCCATCTTCGTAAGTGCTGCACTTTATTAGACGCTGCTTAACACATCCTGTTATAGATGTAAAAGGCCAATGAAATGATGATGATGTCTTCGATATATTTGGCAACGTTGGTCGCTATCAAATATTCGTTGCTGACTGTACAAAGCAAATTCAAATTCAAAACTTCATTCTGCAAATAGGCTAGTCAGATTCTAAGTTATTTATATAAAAAAACATAAAAAAATTATTACATCATAGTAGTAAGTAGTGGGTAATATTAATGCAACAGACAAATCACTGGACATATTTTACAGGGAGATATATTGTATAATTATTGTCCCTGGGTGCGTTTAAGTAATTGCACGTTCAATAGTTAGACGTCTTCTCTGAATTGCCTTAAAAAGACCCATTAAACGGTCGATAACTTTACTGGCGCCAAATCCTCGTGCAGTCAGGTGCAAAATCTACGCGCCATGCTTCCGGCGCTGTAAGTCAATTAGCTCCACTCAGTGTTTACTTGTACTACATCCTATCTTCCTATTTTTAAAGTGCCTCACAGTTTTATCAATAACATGGAACAATGCATGTAAGATGGAGCATATTATAAAGGACAAGCCACACCGGCTTCATGTTATATTTCTTATATTATTTTTAAATTTAGGCTAAATTTTTATTAATATTAGCTTTATTTATACGTAAAAACGTAATTTTTTATACTCGCGTACTCTAATCTGTCAATTATATCTTCACAGACAAAATCACAATAACGCACTTTCTAATCCTGTACCAAAATTCTATACTCTATGGTACCCGCTACAGATTTTTAATATTCATAAGACATCTCTCTAGTCAACTCAAATAATTTCAAAACGAGAACTTCAGCATATTTAATTAAAAAGAAAAAGCACGCTACTGTTTACTGATCGGTTGAAATTACTTGTCAAAAAAATTAACCAATCACGAGGCACCCGCCATGACCATCGCGATCATGTTTTTTTTAATAGGTCAGTTTTAGTTGAACGTAAAAGGTTACATCAAAAATAAAAATTCATAGTGGGGAATGACGATTAAAGTAAAAAATGTTTTGTTTTGCTCGTATAAAAAGTATTGTATTCAATAGTTACATAATTAGGTCTTAAAATCTCGTACCTTACTTAGGCCACTCGGCAAGCCTCGTGACCTAAACGCGGTACTCGACTTTAAGAACCTTCATTGTGCAACGATTGCATAAAATACTATTAAAGATCCAAGCATACATAAGGACAGAGAGACAGGAAGCGCCTTTGGTTTATACTATGTACTCGTCGTGATTACAAGTAAACGGTTGTATTTGATTAATTATTACTATAAGCAAAATCTATAAACCACATTTCCGCAGAATACAATCGAGGCCCGCCATTCAAGCGGCGACCGTAAATATCCCTTTCCTAGCGACAAGGCAAGACAGGCGTCTTGTTTGGAGAACTGTAGGTATACCTACATCCTTGGGATATTTTCATGATAAACAATGGCTTGAAATAAAGCTGGGAACTTATTTTTACAGCTAAGTTCGACTCAAAATATCTATCTATATTTTGAACCTTGATGTCGCAAATAAAAATAAAATCTATCACCGTTCTTGAGATACAGCCTGGTGACAGACGGACGGACGGACAGCGAAGTCTCAGTAATAGGGTCCCGTTTTTACCCTTTGGATACGGAACCCTAAAAACAATACAAGTCTCGTTGTTGTTAAATAATCTTGATAATAGTGATTATTTTCATGATACATGTGAATTCAGCTTTGTGGTAAGTTCGCTAAAACATAATAAAAACATCCATCCATAATTTAAAGTCAGTGGGAATGATTTACAGCCTTGAAAAGAAAAGTGTGTTATACCTGCCCTGTAATTATCGAAAATATTTAACCATTTGTGTATTCGAACAATCGTGGTTCATCAATCAAACCGCTGACCGTAAATATCCGTCATGTCACCGGCTTGTTTGGGGAGCAGTCGACATCGCGGCGGCATCCGTAAACACGCTGCTTAACACTTTCGCGGCCAAACATTTCGTATCCGATAAATAAAATAAATAAATATCAACCTCGCAAAAATCGATCTAGTCCCAAATGGGTCATAGCACGTCATAGTCAGATTTTTTTTCGAGTCTTTCCTGTGGAAATAAGCGAAATTTAGGATACCAGGGCCTAATTTTCTGGTAAAACTCGTACTTATGACAATAAAAGATGTTCCCTCTTCTATAATCCGATGGATTCATACAAGCTCCTAATTTTTGACCACAGGAGGAGGGACGACTTTTGTTATTGGAACTGACTATGACCCAAATTAAGCTCAAGAAGGTTTGTCGTATGGGTAATAAACGACGATATACATAGTTATATAAGTAGATAAATAAATACAAATATTCCAGTTCATTATACAAATATCAAATATGTGCCCTTCCTGGTATTCGAACCCAGGACCACCGGCCCAGTAGGCAGCTGCACTTACACTGTGCAAACCGTCAATATACTCGTATGTCAAATAGCATGGGAAAATGCGTAGAAAAAACTTGCTATGAGCACAGCGCCCATGAAGCGGGATCTCGGTCTTGAAAGTGTTAACTATTCTTGAGAAACTTTTATGACTGCTGGGAATTCTGTTGTGCTATACCTAATTATTAGAAAAAAAAAATCGGTAGGACATATTATCTTGGCAAAAAACGTACAGGAACATTACGTGATGGTTATACCACCACACAATAACTAATTTCTGTAGATAAATACGGTAGCAGTATCGCAAGGGTGTTAGCCAACATTCGAAAAAGGTGCCGAAGTAATGTTCTTAAAAATTTCTTGACCAAAACTATGTATATTCACACTATGGCTAGGGTGTAAGAAACAATCTTGATATTAAAATATATATTTCTATGCGATGTGTTTCACAACCATAACAAAATAATAAAAGAGCTTACCCCCATTGTATTGTGCGCACACAAAAGACCGGGTGCTCATCAAAACACAAGTAAAACACATATTGGCAAAACGCCATATTCACCAGCTCCCAAAAGCGAAGCCGAACGACAGTTATTGGAGAATATTGGACATTCCTGAAACCGCAGCCACCTTTAGAATTTCAATTAATAACGACCGCTTTTCTGTTTCGTTGGAGGTGGTTTTCCTCTTACACCCTTTGACGTCCATTTACGAGTAAGTTCTTTTGAGACATCCCTTAATTTCTTTTTTAGGGTCACTACCTATTTCACAATTCAGTAATAAAGAATTTTCTATACTTTTCACCGGCAAAGAATTTTATTCCTACATTTTTCATTTCAAATCGTCTACCAACTTGAAATTCATTTGCGTTTCAACTGTTGCTCCATGAACAACAACGCGAGTCTAAAGAATATGACGATTAATGTAACAAGTAAAGTAAGTAGAAGTATGAATGCATATTATAATGATTAAGCGAGCACAATCCTGTTCACAAATGGCGGTGATGTTTTCCGCTGACAGAGACAAGTGCCTCGTAGCATTCGCAGCAATTTATCTAGAAGATAGCTTCAGGCCAAACGTGTAATTATTTTACTCGAGAAACAGCGGGCACAGTTCCAATCTCGGAGATATAATCGCAATTTTATCACATCTCACAACGCTGACTATAAAGTAGTCCTTACGTGTTATTTAGTCACTTCGCTCGTCCCCGCGTCGACCCGCTTTTAAACGTAACCATGACGGTAATCCTGTTTACGTCACCCTAGGCCGAAAGTGGGATTTTCTGCCCTGTGGGGAGAAAATCTCACTTCCTGGCCGTGGCAAGACGTAATACCTACTTTATACAAAACACGGTTGGTAATTCGTAAAGCCCCAGATCGCATATTTATGATAAACACCTGCGATCTGGGGACATTCACGAATTCAGCGCCCTAGGTATGTAATGCACTATTAGGGCAGAAGATTTGTAGCCGACGACTGAATTATATTTCCAGTCTAATTGCGTTACAAAATCAGCCTTTATTGTGGCTAACCGAATAAATCTAGTCGGGTGATTTATGGTAGGTGTGTGAATAGTTTGGATATGTACGAGTGCCGTTGGGAGTTGGGAATAACGTTTGGGAAGCAAATGATTCACTGCCCATTTGGGGAGCACACAGGTGGATATTGACACCGAGGGAATCTGCCTGAAATAAATGCCACGCTGAATGAAACATATAGATAGAATGAACAGATTTTTGGGTTCAGCTACGTTGTAAAAAAATTACGCATTCAATTCACATATGAAAATTGTTTATATCAAAAGCGGCCAATATAGTTTTGGGCAAGTGCTTAAGGATTATTACAGAATGTATACAGTGATTTCATAAATATTGAAGGTGTTTTCCTCTTACCTAGCCTTTAGCCATTACAGAAAATTTATCAAATTTAGAAGTTATAAGAAACACAAACTTACGCGTAGGTAATAAGCCTACACATACGCCTTTTTTTCAAAGGCGTATTACTAATGATTAATAAAGTAGGCAGAGACTACGTCCTTCTACATACATTATTTTTTAGTTTCATACATCTAGCTTCATTTCCTTCAGGTTGGCCACTCATTAAACATTTTACTCCCCAAGATTGCATTTCAATGATTTTTAATGAAAAACAGCTGGTTGGTAATAACGTATCACTTTAACATTACCTAATATCTTCCAGATAACTAGAGGCCGGGGGTTATTGATGGCACAGAAGGCTCACTTAGTCCGCTATATCAATATGCCGCCCTCCATTAAATCCCACACGACACGCCAAAGTGCCGGCGGGATAACATGCCAGTTACGCGTATCTGGAAATGGTCAAAGCCGTTCAATAACACACGATATATCACAGTCAGAACATGGGGCTATACCACGCTATACACACTATAACAGCGGCTCTCAAAGTGTACCTACTCCACATAGCCCTAAAGCGGAGCGGGTTCCTTATTCCGGAAGATTGAAGGCTCTAATATTTTCTTCGGTTTCTGCGACTGTCACACATTTAAATAAAACGATTTAAACGGATTATATTAATTATTTGAGCCTCAGACGTTTCGGTAACTTTGCAGTTGACGTTGTCAAAAGTTGACTGAAACAAACACAGTTTTTTCATATTTAAGGCTCTGTCAAAATAATATCATCCGGACAAGTTTTCTCATACCGTACCTTGTAACATATAATAATTAAAATCTGATCTGAACACTGAATTAAAAAAAAAACCAACTGTAACATTTATTATCAACTATTACTTATTTCAGATTTCCTCATAGAATTAAATCTCATTTTGATCTTTTGAAGTTCAGTTTTGGCGCTCTATAAGTCTATATATAAAGCATGTCAATATTATAAAACCATTGCTAAAGTTTGAGTACCACTACGCTACAAGTTACTGGCACAGGCTCCACGAACAGTCCAAATTGCGTTTTCATCGCTGCAATGCCTTGCCGGCCCTAAATTACTGGGCGACGGACTAATTTGATTACAGATGGACCACTGGCGTTGATGCGTTTATGGTGGACGGCTAGGCGGTAATAGTTACATATTTGCATCTATAAATGTAACTCGAGAACATGGACACGTAATCCACAACCCTCCAAATTCATTCTCTCAACGAGATTTTGGATTATTTCGTCGCATTACGAGCATTAAGAGGAATCTTCTTCCACAACCCTCCAAATTCATTCTCTTTTGGATTACGTCTTCCGACCGAAGAAAAGATAGATCGATTTAAGGATTTATTATTTACTAGCTGTGCCCCGCGGTGTTACCCGCTCATCCCACGGGAATACTAAATTTGTTCGGGATGAAAAGTATCCTATGTCCTTTCCCGGATTTCAAACTATCTCCATATCAAATTTCATCTAAGTCGGTTCAGCGGTTTAAGCGTGAAGAGGTAACAGACAGACAGACACACTTTCGCATTTATAATATGATTAGTATGGATAGTATGGATTTATCGAATCACATAAAACACAGTTTTTTCAGTTAACAGCTATACACCAAAGCGTATCAAGGATTCATAAGCTTAATAATTACTAAAACGTATAACTAACTTACATGCTCTTTCTCTAGCACTCTCTTCCATGCAATCATCAGTCTCGATATCCCATTCGCAAATAAATCGTACTCAGACTGTGCTAAGAGTTAGGGAGTTGATGTCGTTGATGATGACGCAGGGTAGCTGGACATCCAAAGATGGTTATAGGATACTTCTTACTACAATACGGACGAAATTGCGGTGCTCTTTCGACTAGATACCGCTACATCACTCTAATAGCGATTTGTCAATGTTAATCGAATTAGGCCCCTGCTGTGAGATTTCTTGTCGCTTAGCCTTTTCGTATATATAATATAAAAGCCAGCCAAATAGTAGACACCTGAGATGTAGCCCGTCAAAAAGTTACCCGACTGACCAAAAAGTAACATGACGATTAACCAAAGTAACCTGACAAGTAGCCAAAGTAACCAATAAATAAATAAATATTAGACAACCTCACACACGTCAACGTAGTCCCAAATTAAGCTCAAGAAGGCTTGTGTTATGGGTACTAGACGACGATATACAAACTTATATAGATAAATTCGTACCCAGGACCGCTGGCTTAGTAGGCAGTTGCTTTACCACTGCGCTGACCGCGTCGTCAACCAAAGGATTAGCTAAAGTAACACGACCTCAAGATAAATTAATGCGTTAAAAAATACTCACAATTAATGTTAACTGTGAGAAGTAACACATTTTCTTGTACAACTTTGTCTTCCGCTATCACACGGGAACAGTCTGCCACCGGCGCCAAACTCGAATACAGGCGCGAGAATACATTATGTAACTCAAAGTAACTTTTTAAGCAATCGCAGAACTCTTAAAGAAGTTGAAAATCAACAGCAGGGCAGATATACCCACGGACAAAAATTTCGGGCAACTGAACTTTTCGGCTAGGCCGATTTGAAAAAAAAAAACAGTTCTTTTGGAAGGGCATCGTTTCTAATTGGTTCCATGGTCATCACGTTAGAATCTGATAATGGTATCCTGGAGAGATTTCTAAAAAAGAAAAAGAAGAATTTCTAGAGAAGAGTTCCCTCGATTAGGGAAGTCTTCTTATTATAAATAGGCACACCTATCGTAATTTGGATTTTTTAGTTACTTAATCACGTCTCGAGTCAAGTTTTTGTTTTGAAAAAATGATTATCGTCAAGTTATAAGCCTGAGCTTAAGCTATAACAAAAATGCAAATATTCAGGGTTGTGTGGCAAAGACACAAGGCATTCAGGGTTGGCACGTTGAACCGCTCATTCAGAGGTACCGGGTTCGATTTCCGTTCTCTTCCGTCAGGATACGCATTTATATTTTTCTTTGTTGAATTGATCTTCGCATCAATGATTTTTGTCAGTTTTTTTTAACCCCCAACGAAAAAAGAGGGGTGTCATAAGTTTAAAACATGTGTATCTGTGTGCCTGTATGTGGCATCGTAGCTCCCAAACGGATAGACCATTTTGATTGTATTTTTATCGAAAGTCTTGTCAATTGATAATTATGGTTCTATGCTATGTTTAAGTAGCATTTTCTATATCACTCATTGAATGAGGGCTAAGACTTGTGTCGGAGGTGTTTTGAATGTTTAATTTAGGTTATTTCTTTAAAGTAATGGACGCCATATTACATAGCTATTCTATGTTTTATCAAAAAGTAAAATAAAACATTAGGTACTCGTTTTTTTTTTCAATTTATATGAACAAGCTAATCGCATTAGTTTTCCAGATATTACATTTTACGTCAGTGACCCGGAATATTTGTCCATACGTATAGGTGTTGCGGACTTTTCGTAGTCGGTAACGTATGGCAAACTCGTGCGGTCTTATAAGCCTGTTGCATGCCTCTCTGCCCCGCTGTGAATGTCACTACATTTACGTTTCGTTCTCCGCCCAACTTTCCGTGGAGAATACCTACATTATTACTTTGTGAACAAAGGTGTCGCTTGCCGAACACTACTCCGCTCTCTATGGATTTGTCGATGTTCGTGCAGCATTTGGTAACGTTTGAATTTAGAATTTCTCGCGTTTTTTAAAGATTCTCTTTTTGATAAATGTGCTTCACATGTGGTACGACTATTAAGTACGTTCGTTTATTAAAAGTTTATCTTTCATTGACTTGTATCTTATTGCATTTATTGTGCACATTTTAAACGTTAATATTTTGAATCGTACTTACCTATTTGGTCTTCAAGTGTACACATTTTTAAATGATAATAGTAATGTTCTTACCTGCTACTGAATTTTCAAATACGTTGCTGGCCTTTCAGATGAAAGTACGCTCATTACCTGAAGGTATGAAGGTCTTTTCTTTGAAAAGTTGGTCTAAGAATGCCGCGCTTGACTCGTTTGTTACATATTGTAAATAAAATGTCATTATACTTACCATCTAATAATTTGAAATGTGTCTGCTTTAAAAAAAGGTAAATAACCCAACTACCCGTCGTTATGTAATTTACTTGACCGTAACTCCCAGATCACAATATAGCATGTCCAGTTTGTTGTTATCAATTTATATTTTGTCCTTAAATTGTTATTTCATAATATAGATAAATAATTTTAATATAAACAATTAAATATAACTGTAAAATGAAATAAATCAACCGACCGGATGTGCCAGAAATCTATATTGCAGTTGAAGTAAATAGTTGTTCCATCTTATTCAGCTGTGATTAAATGTTTATTAAATATCTTAAATTATTAATGAATCGCTTAGGTTAGTTAATAGAGATAAATAATAAATTTAGGATACCAATTTTGATGTTAACCGGATGTGCCGGAAATATGTTGTTCTTTGTCTCCCACCGCGATGTAATTGGAGGGAGATCGGAGTTGAGTTTATAAAAGTGGGTGTCTGTCAGATGGGTGACCAGTTGTAGTGCAGCAACAGCCCAGGAATAAGTTAAGTGCCAAATTTATATAAGATAATTTCTATGCGTGGTATTTAATCATATTTATTAGTGTGTACGTTGCCATAAAATATAGTGATTATTGTATCTCAGTGTACATTGAAATATAATTGTTATTTGATAAAATTATAACCAACGTACATGCTAATTTATTAGTGGGTAGCCGTTATAAAGAGAAAATATTGCCTTTGCTTATAAATTATATTAATCCAATATATTCTTACGGCTATACTAAATGGACTAACACTTATGTTGTTGTAATTATCTGGCTGTATGAAATAATTTAGCAACTTCAATCGATCAATAGCAAATCCGATACATTTAAGTGGTACAACAATATAAGATTAGTCTCAGCCTAAATTATATTGCTTCTCCTATTGGGAATCAGTGGTAATTATAGCTTGCTACATGTACAATTATGTATACTTTTATTTTCTTGTAGAGCAAATGACAAGGACCTAATAAACTGTCGTTCTGTTACTTTTTGCTTTTCAATCAATTCCTATTAGTCAAAATCCATAAAACTATTATATATATATACCAGCTTTGTTGTTCTTTTTGCTTTAACTAAAGCTTTCATAACTTAAATCTAACACGTTCATCTACTAATTCCTACCACAACAAAAACTGGACGTAATTACGTGTAAATATGATTTCATTACCCTGCATTGATACGTTTCAGCAATGTCGTCACGGCAATGGTATCGGTTTATTGTTACAGTGTGCGAAAATCTTGTAAGTTTCAATCAAAAATCGTTAATAATACACAAGTATAATGTTTGTATTTTTGTAAACAAGTCACGAATAGCAGGAAAACTAGCAAAATAATTACCGCACGTGCGGAATAAGAACAAACTCACGTGGGCGTAAAATTCACTGAAGTACGGCGTTTGTTCGGCGACATGTCTCGTAGTCGTGTGTCATCTCCAGATACGAGGAAATACGAGCGCCTGCCAGATAACGGTGAAATATTATTTAGGGTACGTCACGCCGTACAAAACGACACAAATCTGCTCTAAATACATTGTTTTATATGAGATTTTGGAGTAGTAGGGCCTCGTGCAGGGTCCGTCCGGATTGTTACTACCGTCTTGCCTGCTAACCCACCGCCAAACAGCAATGTTCGCATTGTTGTGTTCCGGTGTGGGGGTAAGATAGCCGGTGAAATTACTAGCATAGAGGCATTCTATCTTCGTCCTCCGGGTAGGCAAGCACTTGTGACTCCTCTGGTGTTGCAGGTGTTTATGGGCGACGGTAATCGCTTTCCATCAGGCGATACGTTTGCTCGTTTGCCCCCTATGACATAAAAAAAAAAAGATTTATATAATTCTCAGATCTAATGTGGCATTAGGAAATAGCAAGATTTTTCTATACACAAAAGTGGGATTTTGTTATTTCTCTAAGAAATTTTTGGGATTTTCGGAACCCTGTTGTAAACTAGCTTTATCTATGTTAAAACATATTTCACTTCTTCTTCTAGTATCGTGGAGTTTTCCGATTTAAAAAATGTAGTCCTCCGTAGTCGCACTCTCCTATAATCATAGCGAAATAAAATTATGTATCTTCCATCTTATGACCTACCTCACCTATGAAAGCAATAATGAAACCGATAACTAATCAAAAAACTATGCCGGTCAGTCGCGCCACTGTTACATGAAAATTTAATCGTGACACGCATTTACATAGGTATAGTCGGAATCATTTTTAGGCCGAATTAATTTCGCTTTGTTCTAACAAGCAATGGTACTCAACGGGTATTGTGTGCATTACATGGACGGCCACAAACTGCTAATTTGAAATGAAAGGTATCATGAGTGCAGTATGTGGCTGCAGTACATAATGCACTCATAACCCATTGGCTCCCGTTGTTTGTTAAAACAAAGCGAAGTGAATTCGGCCTGGAAAAAATGATTCCTACTATAAACTTAAACAAGAAAAAGCCGTTGTATTGATATTCTCTTTCTGTTAACTAGTCACGAATCTTATACAACCGTGTGTCACTGTCATCTTCAGTTACTTAATACGCCTCGCGCACTCCTCATAACAGTGAAATATTATTTAGGATACGTCACACCGTACAAAAACGACAAACTTGCCCTAAATAATGCTCCAGGATAACGCGCTCTTTTTATTGACATACAAAACTTTTTACTCGCGCCTCTTTATGAACTAGCTCGCACCTTTCGTTTTCTTTTTACGGGAGAATAAATCATAACTTTCGCCGGTCCGGAGTTTATTGTTTTTGTCATGAAAAATGCTTGTGTAGTAGAGGAGATAGACTTGTTTTTGACCGACTTCAACAAGGGAACTTCTTAATTCGCCATATGTATTCCCATTATGCATAGGCTGGATTGATTTGGGAAATATTTTGGTTTGAAAACGTCTGTTTTTTAATTGGTCCCGTTGACATCGGGATAGGATCTGATGATAAATCCTGAGAAATCTACAAAATTCTTCAAATATTATCAGGCATAACAATCGTGATTTGGGTTTTTTTTATGTAACTAATGTACTTCACTAGAAAAGCATAATTTGGTGATGTGAACCACAGAGGGTCACGGAAATAGGAATACCTATGTTTCTTTCGTTAAAGTCGGTAAATCGGTTTTTGGTTACAAAGTAATTGATCATTACTATTTTCATGAAAAAAAGTTTTGAGCATTTTGTTATGGAAGAAACAATTTGTATTTTTGTTGGTAAAATTTACTGCAAGAATACGTGGGCGGCGATAATATCAGCGTTCTGGCTGAGTGCACGGCGGAGGCGTGGCCTTGGTTTTATTGTGATTCGGAGTAGTGTTCCACTGCATCTTGCATTTTATGACGTAGCTGAGATGTTTCTGGAACGTCAGACATACGCGCGGCCCGTTAGCGTCGCGCCTAATAACGCTTTAATCAGAATTTATACGCTCGGCTTAGAGCATTCATAAATAGTTGCGCGTACCACATGTGGAATATACTAATCATACTATTAAATTATATATTTTATTCAAAAACCATACAATATGTCAACATCAAATTACAACATAAGTCAATTTAAAAATAAAACAAAACATAAAAAACATCTTAAAACTATTATTAACCTAAATACATATAATTATGTTATCTAACCTAAATCTAAAAAAGGCCCTCGTGGCATGGTTCCCAAGATGCTGGCTGCGTTACCCCGCTGAACTGCGAGACTAATACGTTGAGATAACACACTCAAATCCAAACCAAAGAAATGCGAGAGAAGCACACATATTAAAAATTTAAAGTAATATGGCCGTAATTTGTATTAGGTATCGTCGTGTATATTTTATCGTTGAGTTTTTCTTAAGCACTGTTATATTACATTTGTATTTGAAACTACTTGATATATTCGTTGTGAATGTGGGAGAATGGCATTCTGGGAAGGATTAAATAGTTGGTTTAAGTATTTTCCATAACACTTGCTTTGGAAGTTATTGGACGATGAGATCCGAACAAAATTATTTCGGCTTTATCTTCTTTAAAAACGCCAATAGTTTCGGTAAATTACTTATCGTCTCCAAATATTTATAACAAATCCTTTTTCGTTTTAATGCAGGCTTTTAGCATTGAATAAATACTCCAAATTGGGCTTAACTTTCTTGTTTCCGATATTAGTTATTTCGAACAAATTTACGTTGTTTAAGTACGTGAATTGTGAAAACTTCCAACTTTTTAATTATTTATTTTTTTCTCGGGTGCGTTCAGAAATTACACTCGTATGTTCCAACTTTTATAACAAATAAGTATTAAAATTTAATATATTTACTAGTCAAAATATGTAAATTAAACTGAAATACTTACTATTAATATATACATAAACATATTCAACATAAAAAAAGTTTAGAAAAATAAAAACTTAAAAATTTGTAACCACAAACCAGGTTTCTGGACGTGATATTGTAGGTGTATTTTTTTTTAAATAAGTATTCAAACTTACATTTGATTTTAGCCGGCCTGACCAGATCGCCCTTTATTAGCGTGCGTTGATTGGTTATTCGAAGATTTATCGACTTATGAAATCAGTTACGCGTTGAAGGAGTCTTAAATATAAAAAAGTTACATGCCATGCACCACAGAGAATCAAAATCGTCGTGTTCGAAATTCAAATGACTTTTGCACGCTAGCGGATAAAATAGACTTTTGCACGCAGATTTCGCCCTATAAACGGAGGTTTTCCGAGCGAGTGAGGTGAAAAACATATTAGCTATATTATTCTATTAATGGACGGGTTTATTGCTCAGGATAATAAACATTCGGTCTTACAAATCAAATAAGGATCGTGAAACATTTATTTTATTTTATTGATAAATGATTCTGATAAGGACAAGTAAATTTTTCGAAATCTTAAAATGCAGTTTAGTAACCTGAGTTAACATAAGGGTTTAAGTCATTAGGAGCGCCTTCCAATTATAAATAATGCTGATACTAACTCTTCTATACTATATTATGCATGTATTATACATATAAACCTTCCTCTTGAATCACTCTATCTATTAAAAAAACCGCATCAAAATCCGTTGCGTTGTTTTAAAGATGTAAGCATACATAGGGACAGACCGACAGCAGGATGCGACTTTCTTTTATACTATGTAGTGATGATAATAAGACTACATCAATACAGCTGATGCATAAAATTGTAAGTATGTTTTTGTCACATTGTCGAAGCCTACGCATCGCGCCGAACGCACAACCACTGACCTAGATGCGCAGCCAGTCATCGGCTGACTAAATAGGACAATGTCAACAACATTAGTCTGTTCACGCGCCCTTAATGAGAAGATACCGAATGTACTATTGGATCCATTAATCGGGAATGGATGAATATTTTCAAGATCTTGAATTTTGTTCATGGGTACGAATAATCCCCCTCATTCTTAAAAAAAGGTTACAGATTTTTCTGGAGTTTGAAAGAAATAAAAACGATGAAAATGTTTTCCCGCCTTGTACGGGCATCGCAACGGCATACTAGGAAACCTAACCCACTTCGACTTGGCAGGGGTTTTGCCGTGGTCCTAAATACCCATTTAGGTAGAACTATATTGTTTTTTAAATATATTTTTAAGAAATATTTTGATTTTGATATATTGAACATATATCATTACCTATATTTATGTAGGTATGTAGGTAGGTAGATGTTATAATGACGAAGCCATTTTTGACCGTGCGAACGAAGCATGCGATGCGAATCGTTTCCGTTTCAGATTTGGTATGAATTGCTTTCCTATGGCCGGATATCCAGTTTTATCAACCGATTCTCGTGAAGCAGGTTTCATAATTACGATTAATAAAAGACGATTCAAAAATTTTCAAAATGGCGAAGATATGGGTTAAAAACGTAAAAAAAAAAAACAGCCTTCTTGCGAGATCTACACCTTACAGAGTAACTATTTAGATGACTTGGTAGCCAGTCGGATTCGCCTTGTCTTTGTCTACGCGCCTACGCGTAACTCCGTAGCCGGCAAAAGGACCAAAACGCTGAGAAGAATTTAATAGCAAACGCAATAAAATCTCTTTCGAATAACACCGCTACGGATCGGAACACTTACTACGTGATATTCTTATTACTACTATAAAAATCAAAGCACTAGATATTGGATAACAATTTATTTTTATATTGAACTAGAACAATTATCGATCTCATAAAAGAATCAGTGACAATTACGCTGCTTAGGCGCCAATCTTGCTGTCAGTTGCCTGTGTTGCCAGCCATCACGTACGTTCCGTTACGTGTTCTTAACAGTCGGCCATCCTGGTATAACCTTCGTCCACGAAGGTCATCTCATCAAGACCTTCTTCAACTTGACCGACAGCATCAGCACGCTCGTCTCAGCAAACTTCACTCGAATCAGTTGTAGCGGACTCCCGCCCTGCTCGTCACCTTAGTTCTGCGAGTAGACCAAAAACATATTTAGGGGAACCGTTACAATCGTCTTGGGGCGTACTTGGGCTGCGATCACTTTATTCTGATTCAAAGAGATTACAAATTCATTTCAACTAGAGATGGAATTGTATTGACATGTAAATAACGTACTTTATTCTACCCAAATTATATCATAATTTGACATCACTAAGTTGTCTGATACGATAGATAATTAATTATGATATAAATGCATCTTCTTATATATTTTTTTTACAGTTACAACTCTGCGATTGTACAGATTAAGTAATAGGATTAATTGACATCAATCATGACATCAAAGCGACCGACACTGTTATAATGAATGACCAACCGTATACACATTCATCCCGGTAGATTCCCTATCAGACATGGAACGAACTCACAGTTTATTCCAGCATAGTAGAGGCGGCTTCCACTCGCATAATCAGCCTTGGGTAGGCACCAAGACGTGCAGAAACAGCTCGTGCAGTCTGCCACAGCAGCCGTTCATAGCAGCCCTCGCATACAGCTCATGGAAACAAAGGTATTTGTGAACAGTGACGTGGCAACCACTACGATTCATCTTAAGAGTACATTAATGATGTTATCATTGTCAGATAATAAAATTATCTATAACCACTTCAGTTATTTAGTATGTAATTATAATTACTGTATATTCAACTCTTCGAAACACAAACAAATTAAATTTATTAACATTATTATTATTACACAAAACGGCAACGTTATTTTTCACTAGGTATTGAAATATATACTTACCTAATTTCTAACTAGTTACCTTAATCGAATACTCAGTTTTTTTTTTTGCATTAGTTATCTTAAAACAAGAAGTTCGCAGCCTAATAATTAGATAGAATAAAAAATTAAGTCAGAACATGATCAAAATTACATTTTACCCCTTGTATGCTTAAGTGCAGATCTGTGCAAGACATTTGAACCTGACGTTAAAATATCAGTTAGTCTCAATTTGATTAGCAAATTTTGACATTTCATACGAAAGGATAAGCAATCGTGTATCTCGCAACAACATCATGCTACGTTATTAACAACTTTCTGACTGAAAACGAAAAGATCAAATAGTTACAGTTACTGATTGTCCCCTTAATATTAACTAATTGAATGACCCCATTCACTATTTTTGAAACAAGAACAGTCTATGGTAGATCGCCGCTCCACTCACTTGCTTCGAAATTTGAGATGAACTCTATTTATATAATAAAATAAGTGTTGACCAGTAGTAGCTGTAGTTATCAAACGCAATTGAGTGGTTAATGGCCAGGTACATGTTGAGGTTGCAACGGCCTGGTGTAGGCCACTGTCTTCTTGCAGGCTAGGTACTTTCACCGGTATAGCGAACACCGACGAATATGTTATGTTGCCCGATACGCTCGCAGGGTGAATCAGCCTTCGGTGTGTAGCCATCATGTTGTGGAAGCAGACTTACGAGGTATAACAGCAGCTTTTAGCAGGTAATCTGCTAAAAGTACCTAAAACGTGTCTAACACAAATAGCTGGCAGTCCCTACTTCATGTGTATTAAAATATGCAACAAACTTCCCTTGAGCCTGAAATTGTATGCATTGCTATGCAAATATAACTTTTATTCAATAAGATAGTTTCTGAATACGAGATATATACTTTTAGAATAACGACTTCTCCTATTTTGTTGATTTAGAGAAACATCAACTCAATTTAGACACCAATATTCGCATGCTGAATAAGTAGAGTGTGGAGAACAACGCTTATAATAAACATTGTGATACCTATGTAACCCACCCATATTCCGCAAACTAATAAATATTTCATTTCAATATTTCTTTTCATTTCATTTCAATATTTCTTTTCATTTCATTTCAATGTTTCTTTTCATTTCATTTCAATATTTCTTTTCATTTCATTTCATTTCAATATTTTTATTCATTTCATTTCAATAGGTATTTCTTTTCATTTCATTTCAATATTTCTTTTCATTTCATTTATTTAATTGCATTTCAGCTTCTGATGTTTTACAAAATCATGACAGCAAATATATATTCAGTTATGACACACAATATTATTAATGTACTGTTTACCCCAAATAAGTTCAGAATAGTAGTACATAATAGTAATTTACAGTAGGTAAGAATAAGTTTGGGTACCGCTTCCACGCATCAGGTGCTTCAGCCTCCTCCAGTGATGGTTGAGATTCCAAGTGTCGCTTGCACAAACCAGGGGCTTCGATATCCTCCAGAGAAATAGTCCGGCTACCGTTTGCACAGTTTGGGTGCTCCGGCCTCGTCCAGAAAATAAAGTCTTGGGTGTCGCTTGCACGCACTAGGTGCTTCGATAACCTCCAGAGACATAGTCCGGCTACCGTTTGCACAGATCGGGTGCTCCGGCCTCGTCCAGAAAATAAAGTCCTGGGTGTCGCTTGCACGCACTAGGTGCTTCGATAACCTCCAGATAAATAGTCCGGCTACCGTTTGCACAGATCGGTTGCTCCGGCATCGTCCAGAATGAAAATACAGTCGTGGGTGCCGCTTGCACACGCTCGGTATATCGGCCTCTGAAACACTAGAAACAGACACGGAACACCATAACAGTTTCGGTATGCATATTGCACTAAGCCTGTAATTTACAGGTAAGGGAAACAAACCGAACCTGATCTAACCAATTTCTTTCATACTAGTCCACAAGTTCCAGATCACCATATCAAAAAAAACTAAAAAGTTGTATGGAAATGCTTTCCCACAGCTGCTTTAGCCTTAATTTTAAATGCTTTTCCAAAATCTTACTAAACAGACTATTCCTAAATATAGGTACTTCTGCCCTTAGTAATTCGGGTTCAAACCGGACAACTACATACAACTTGATTACTTAAGATATCATTTAATTTCCTTGATATTATATCTATTACTCTATATCTATAACATCCACTGATATCCTTACAAGGTCTTCGGCCCACCCCAAAAGTGAACCGACAGAAGAAAAGTGTGTGGCCACGTTTACACTAGAACTTAGGCAACCTTCGCAAAACATACCTACATGAAAATAATCATTTTTGCTTTCATTGGATACATATTGCATAGGTATTGAAAAGGGTCTTTACACCTTCAAAAGGGTATTTGAATGCTAAAATGAGCACATTCACATTTTTCATAAGTCATAATCATAGCTCACAAGTTGCACAACCATAAACGTAGGAGTAGGTACCTATCGGTTAACCATAATAAACACAACTTGCTTTGCACAGTAAATTCAAATAAAACAGGTTAACTTAGCTTGCACTTTAACCACACATTATAGCTAGGTCTGCCATGAGTGGTCAACTTGTAACTTGCAAAAATAATCCAATGACTTTCCAAATGCATGACAACTCAGTATTTTTTTAATAGACAGTCATAAAAAGTAATATTTTATGTGCTGAGCCGGTAATCATTCCATGAAAATTCCATATTAAAATGTACTGTAAGTAACACACTGTTAACTGTGAAATCAACACTATATATATTTTTTTTTATATTAGGTGCTTACTTCTCATACATCATGTTGATCACATCTGTACCCATAACTAGTGGCAACAAGATTGTCCAGATTACGCCTTAAAGGTTAGGCCTAAATTAATAAAATGCGACTGCACATACAATCAATGTACCGAACACTGGTGTGACAACCACTATTTACTATTAGAAAAGTACATAATGCTGTTATCATTTTCAGATGATAAAGTCATCTTTAAGCACTGCTGCTTACTTGTGGTTTTTTTTTAATATTCAGTTATATTACATGTAATGGAATCAAACTAAACATGACCAATTTCCTTCTTAGTACCTCACCGGTCTTGCACAATATCAAAACTCTAAAAAGTAGTATGGGTAAGCCATCACAGCATCATCGAATTTTACTCAGCAATAGGCTGCTGTGACAATTTCTAATCCATACTGCATTTCCCAAAAAAAATGTGCTAAACTATAGGTACAAATAACCTAGACATTCAGATTAAAATAGGATAACTTGTTTTATAAAATGTCATTTGATTTCATTAATAGCTTTTCTATAATTCAACATCATCCATTGATATTCTTACCAGATCATCAGTCCACCCAGAGGTAGGACCCTTTTACACGCAACTCCAACAATTCTCCCAAAACATACATGAAAATAATCCTTTTATTTTACATCACATTGGTATTGCATATGTGAACACTCAAAGTTCTTTAGATGCTAATATCACTACATAGTATAAAACAAAGTCGCTTTCTCTGTCCCTATGTCCCTTTGTATGCTTAAATCTTTAAAACTACGCAACGGATTTTGATGCGGTTTTTTTTTTAATAAATAGAGTGATTCAAGAGGAAGGTTTATATGTATAATACATGCATAATTTATCAGCATTGCGCCCGTGCGAAGCCGGGGCGGGTCGCTAGTTATAGTATAAGTTATATCTGTGCCCCATGAGTAAACACATGCTATAAGTAACTAGTTCTTCCATGGACAGTCAACTTGTAAGTTACTAGAATAACCAAAAAACATTTCAAATGCATGAAAACTCAGTATTTTCAAATAATCATATGAATAGATAAGTTACCATATTTTCCCTTTTAAGTCTCTTATCAGTTGAACAGATAATTATCCCATGACAATTCCAAAATATATTGTGACACTATTAACTAAAACATAAATACAATCATCAATTAAAACTTTCATGAGTCCTGATGACTAGCTCCATATGAGTTCAAAACATGTTGGGCCGTTCCTGGCAATTTCACATGAGTGTAAACCTCACCGTACAATTAGTTGTCAGTATTTTATAAGCAGTCCTTACTTTTCAAATATCATGTTGATCAATATTCCATGTGAATGTAAAACATACTTAATGGACACACAATATAACTTTGGTAAAGCTCACTCGCTTAAATCATTAAATAATTTTAATTTTTCAGCTGATCAAACAGATTGTTTATTAAATACTTAATGGTTCACTTTCATCTATTCACTCATTTGTAATCAATATCAAACAATTTATAGGTATTCAACAAACCTCAAATACACATACATTGATAAACACGTTGTATGTTGCAATCGTTGCTTGCTTGCACTATTTTGCTTTTTTTTCTAAACTTTCTTCCAAATACATTAAGTATTTCATATACAAAAATACATACATCAACAATCCACTAGACATAAATGTGCATGACACGATGATCATATTCCCACACACTTACAATAAAAGGGATGAATGTAAACTTACTTGTCATATTAACAACAATACTTACATGACAACACGCTTTCTTACCATATTTTATTTTCCACCAGTTGAAGAGAGCTTGTCCATCATTTTTTTTACCATTATACTTCCAGTAATGAAGCCCTTTCACACATCTGTCATTTTGTCTGGAATCATTCAGTAAAAACTCTCATCATCTTATATCAATACCTGTCCACACCATTCAACTGTATTTAACTACCAGTTTAACTAATAAGGTAATCATCTGAAATCATATTATCTGTAAAACTTAAGCACTAACACAATAGTAGCCGAATTTCATAATACTGTTAAATTGACTATTTAGACTACAAACCAATTTTCACAATTAGGATACCTATGGTATAATTCTCAATTTAGATATCTATGTGCATTATTCATAATACAAGTTTTTATTTTATACTAGCTGTGCCCCGCGGTGTTACCCGCTCATCCCTCGGGAACACTAAATTTATTCGGGATGAAAATTTCATCTAAGTCGGTTCAGCGGTTGAAGCGTGTAGAGGTAACAGACAGACACACACTTTCGCATTTATAATATTAGTATGGATTGTCTTGATGGTATACCACCAAGGAATTACCAAATTTTCAGAGTTACTGTACATCGCATTGAAACTCAATACTGCAATACTAATATAATGGTATTAATGTAATACATATTGGTTAGCAATAAAAAATAAACTTATACTCATACCCGGTTTAATGCACAATTCACTTACAACCCAACTCTTACATCTTCAGACTACAGTTTCATCAACATCCTTCCTGTCCTGGGTATTAAGTATATAAAATGTCCATTCAGTATTCCTTCTGTAAAACTTAAAGGCAAAACCACACCACACCAAGTTATGTTAGTATAACCTGCATTACATGCATATTATGAATACTCTTGTAAAACCCACAAGGCAGTAATTTGTAATAAAATCAATATGTCATAATCATAGAACACTTAAGATGCAATACGCCACCAAGTTTCAAGATCTTAATGTCACACTCAAATGCGAAAAGTATTTATTGGACAAATAATGCGATGCTGTTTATTCATCGTAGAAATGATTCCTTTCGTAGTCTAAATGGGAATAGTAGCGACTCATCCACATACAAGGAACTATGAAATGATACATTACCAGCTTGTTTTTTCGGCCATTTTCTTGTCTTTTAGATACGACTAAAGACTTACCACGAACTTCGTCACTTTACATCACGTCTTAATTATTTAAGAGAATCACATATTATATCGACACGTTATTTGTTAGTTAATATCCGTTGCTTAATAAACTATCCAATAAGTAATGTCTTTACCAAAATATGAAATAAAACAAGAACGCAAAGCGTCATTCTTTTGTTTTACGAGTAAATTAAGATTTCATACGTGAATTGATTAACTAGACCGAAATATTTTGTAGGCATGAATATCCCACTTCTGAACTATAAAAATCAAAGCACTAGATATTGGATAACAATTTATTTTTATATTGAACTAGAACAATTATCGATCTCATAAAAGAATCAGTGACAATTACGCTGCTTAGGCGCCAATCTTGCTGTCAGTTGCCTGTGTTGCCAGCCATCACGTACGTTCCGTTACGTGTTCTTAACACTACCTAGACGAGCACATATAATTGTCATAAAATCTGCAAAAAAACTTTATTGCAAGTGAGTAGGTAGACTCTATATTTTACTTATTATTGATTTCACTTTTGGAATGATGCTGTTATGAAAAAACAGTACTGTGGTTGTAGCTAGCTTTCTTTGTCATACTTTCATTCAAACATTTAGGAGAATAGTCGATGTTTTCAGAATAACACATACCATTGAATGCTCTGTAATTTTTGCTCATGAGATGGACATCCATCGTTCTTATTATTGAAGTAGGGAAATGCAATTTACATCGTAATCGCGTCTCGATGTTTTTAAATTAATACTTAGGTACTACATAATATCTGGTAACTAGTGTTGTTTGTCATTTAATTTTCAATAATTAATATAAATATTGACGCAAAGTTAAATTATGAAAGTAGACAATTATGTAAATTTAAATGAAACCCTAAGTAAAACATAATGAACACAATTTTTACATTCTGATAATAATAAACATTGAAATTGATTTTACGGTTTTTTGGTGTTTAAGCTATACAGTTACACTGTATCTTTTTAAACGGAGCGCTGAAAACTCTCCATGCAATTGGCATCCAAACAGTGACATCATCGTCGAGTAACGGTATAATATCTGTATGAAAAAAACATTTGCTAATATGGTTGTGAAAAACTGTGTTGAAGTACATCGTTGTCATACAATTATTCATTCGTTGAATTGTGAAGATTTCGTAAACAATTTTTAATTTTCTCTTGGATTAAAAAATACCATTACGTTAACTCTGAAATCATTTCCTGTTACTAATCTATAAACCTCCAAACATTTATCATGTAAAGTTTTTAATTGCGTACTTAAAACAAATTATCAAAGACTTGGAAAAGTTTCAATCTTCAGCAGATTTTTTTGCTAATTATCTCGGTTGAAGGAACTACATTGGATTTCTTTTTATTTCACTAAACCGCTTAATTTCCATTAAGGGTATTACACACTTCGTTTGTTGTACGCCCCTAATTATGTATGAGCATTAAACGGAAAAATTTGGACATTTTTTTTTATAACCTATGTTAATTTAATTTAAACACCATGTGGAGAAAAAATAGTTATTAAGCAACCATCAATATTATGATTTTAAAAACATCATATCTGTAAAAAGTTTTGGAGGAGGAATATAGTCAAGAGTGAAGCCTGGAATGAAATACTATTGCATAAACAAAACACCTAGTGTTCTTGCCTTAAGTCTAGGTACTACCT
The DNA here is from genome assembly GCA_932273695.1 of Apotomis betuletana. NCBI lineage: Eukaryota > Metazoa > Arthropoda > Insecta > Lepidoptera > Tortricidae > Apotomis > Apotomis betuletana. The sequence goes on along the minus strand of OW026313.1, from coordinate 10,504,311 downwards.
ATTTAAGCCTACTTTCCGAACTTAGCAACTTGCAACCGGCAGATAAGTTTCGCAGGACTTACACCGCTATACAGTTGTCTTTATACTGTGGATATACTTATGTTTTGCGAATATATGTACATACTTATCAATAGCGTGTGGTTTACACAAAAACCTACAGCAAGCTCGCTTCAGTAGCAATAGAGAATGGTGCTCAAACCGCTCATGGCGGTGGGAATCGAGTTCTATGGAAGCCGCTGATACTTATACTCGTACCCTTGCCCTAATAAAATATTGCTTGTCATTCTCACGATTTATAGCGTAGCAAAAATACATAAAATACATATAAATATATGTAGGTCTACAGAAATTGGGAGCGCGACGTCACCTGTACCCCCCTCATTGCGCCGAAAATGTTGGACGGATTTTAATACATTTTGATACAGGGATAGATGGATATCTAAAGCAGGTTTATGGAATACTTTCCCCGACTAGGGTAAATAAAAAGAAATACGCGTAGCAAGGCGCGCCTTCTACTTTTGAATACATCACATCTTGCTAAGTACTTATGATCTTTCTTAGAATTACAACCCCGTTAAAGCTACCTGTAAATTATAACAATGTAATCTTGTAAACATGTTTAGAAACTAAATTTTTATTGTTTAAATATAAGTAATCAAGTGACTCAAAATAACACCAGTTGACATTGCGTTAAATTTACAACATTTCATTTTTTAACCAGGCCTTTTCCCGATAATCAAATAGAGGATAACAGTTAAATAGAACCACATTTTTACATTTTCGAAAATATCCCAATTTATAATTTAAAAATCCATTTGAAAAGTTCCTTATTCTAAAAGAGCTTAGGCGACAAATAAATACAGCTCAGTAAACACTATACAGACGGACTATTACTAAGATGGATTTAGAATGGAAATTGTACCACTGGACTCTTTGTTGGTTGCGACTGTCAATTCTTCCACAAGGGGACGTCATATGAGTGCTGACTCTTAGCGAAGCTGCTTTCACCTTTTTTAATATTTTCAAAACTAGTGCGTATAATCAAATAAAATTTATAGTTTCAAGTTCTGTGATAAGGTAGAGAAAATTAGAGGAAAGGAATTACTGAGGTCATTATTTGAAAACTGAAAATTTTGTCAATTATGTAGTGTTTGTATAAATCTCTGAAGATATCTTACGTTAACCGGAACTGGTCAAAGCTAAGAAGCTTTAAAGCTAAATGAGCTTTCGTTAAACTTTCTACTATAAGGCTAATGAATTGAATTATAAGTAAAACAAGAAATTGCGAAAGTTTCGTAACGAACAAAGCATTTGGAATTAATTAACATAACTTCATGGAGTTAATTATGGAGAGCAAGCAATTTATACAATTAATTTTACTGTTGCTTTTACGTTTGAAGTTTGGTGTTCAACCGAGATAGGCTCACGCGCCGTGTTTTGGCTCCGACTTCCGCTTTAGTCCGCACGAACTTGCCACTTGTTCATCGTCAATCGCAGTGATTCACGTCAGCCAATCGCGTCGTCTAGCCACATTCAACGACCTTGACTTGGGTCACGTTTAACACAAACAACCAATAAAATACAATTCTCAGGTGGCTGTTTCGAAGATCAAAAGATAACCTTCTGTAGTATCTTATTCTGTGCAATTAATTATATTGTAGCTATCACATTTCGAGTGATTCGTTATTTTTGGTGTTCAACGAAGGCGGGTGATGCGTAGGACTAGTCGTATTGTCATCGGTATAGGCGTGGCTGTCAAACACTTGACATTTAAAGTGTCACAATAAGAATGGAATGCATTTAGACCAGTACCCTTACTATGAGCTTACAGTGACCGTACACGTGGTTTGTATTGTATGGAAAATTTTAGTTCTGCCAAGTAACCGCTAGGAGCGCTGTACTGTTCTTCATACAAATTGTTTACGCTGTCGCTAGCGAGTAGGGTCATGTTAACTCATGGTAGGGGTGCTGAATTACGTAACAACTAGTTGTTGCACTTCGGGAGCATGTTGAGCAGGGGGTATATTTGAGATGAGACCTTATCAAAATTTGGCTCCAACATGCATTTACCAAAAATAGACATGTTAAAATATATGAGTGCCAGAAGGTATCCGCTTTTAGACTTTTATAAAAAATATCAATTATGTATTTTGTATGAAAGATGCGAAAACTTTACCTACTATCGCAAAAAGGTCTTAATGGAGTATATATAGTACATTCAATATTAACTGACGCGTTTCCACTTGAATCTAAACAATAAGGGTAATAAACCAAATTATACTAACATGCAATTTCTCTTTTATGAAATGTTAGATCCTATCCTTGGATTCTATTAATCTTATAATGATAATGTTTGCACAGGTTACATTTTTTGATGCTACTATAGCAATTCTATAGCACATATGTATCGTCGTTAGTCGACCTCTAATGGCCCACGGCTCGTATGAGTTGTGATTTACGCGTCTTACCCGCTCCGTTTATAAGACCTGTCGAGTAAAGCCTTTATTTATTGTTTAATAGAGCCTGAAATACCGCGGCTACTCAGAGTACTCAGTGTTATCAAAATGGCTGTTAAGTCTCGCTCGAAACATACTCGTTGCACTAGCTCGAGCCTTGGCAGCAACAACGGAACTTTTATCACTTAGAGTTTCTTGCGTACCTATACGCAATACCTATATACGATACCTATTATGTTGGCTCAAAAAGTTAGGGCCACGTAATTTTTGATACCGATCTTAAACTACTTACTTAAATACAGTATGACCTTAGAAGGAAGATTAGACATATTATACTGAAATTTTAAATTACGTAGTTTTAACCCACGATCGTCGAGTAGTTTTTGAAACAAAAATTATTAGTGAAAAATTGTTTTTTTGGGCGAGTTGTTGCTTTTTTGGGCGTATCTTACTCAGAATAACAAACAATCTGAACTTCTAACAAAAAAGTTTTATAAGGCCTTGGTCGTTCTCATCCGCTACCCGCAACGGGCAGAGGACGCCCGCGGCGTTTTTACTGTTTGTAAATGTTCAATCCTGCTGCGGGTTTCGGGTGAGAACGACTGTGGCCTTAGGTTCTAATGTATAAGCGATATTGAGTTAAATAAATCTAAGAAAATAATAACCACAAATAGTTTACGTACCCTGCACCATTTTTGAAACTAGTCTTTTAAATATTTGATTATTTTCGATAAATACGTATAACCTTGATATGAGTTATATAAAACTGGTAATGAATTACTATTATTTTATATGCGAAAGTCTGATGGTATTTGTCTTCCTCACAATAATGGAAGCAGTAAATCAGACTGATTTGTTGCATAGAGATGGCCGGGAGTTTTACGTAGGGCTACATTTTAACCTCTCACACAAACAGGGCTATAATTCGACGAGACCATGTGATATAACCAAATACCCATACTGCTCGCGTATACATATTTATTTATATAAGTAAGTATATCGTCGTTTAGTACCCAAAACACAGGCCTTCTTTGGGAATAGCTCGATTTTTGTGGGTATTTACGATATTTATTGATTTTTATTTAATTAAGAACAACAGAAGCAGAACTAGTACTAAATAATAATACATATTAAGACCATTGGTTAAGATTATTAGATACATAAAAAAATGAGACATTACATGTTTCATGAATTTATAATACAGATGAAGATTTAAAGTGTAATCAGTGAGCTTGTATTCCTTCCCCTGGCAATTCCTCGCTCTCAAGTTCTTGAATGCAAATGTGCATAGAAAGTTATTATCGCTTAATTTGAACTGAAACTCGACTGCATGCGGTTGCACTCTCGGATTAATTGATTGTACGCAAAATCTTTGAATACATATTATGCATTACATTCGTGATGTACCAATGTATGTACCTAATTGCTTAGCGTGATACAGAGATATAATATTTCTAAGTGCATTACTGTTGAACATAATACATATAAAATACATACATATACTGGGCTGGACACGTTTGCCGCATGTCGAACGAATTGTGGGCTAAGAATACCACTGACTCTGATCTCACCTAATCCCAGACCACGACGGAGATGGCGGGATGACACATTCCGAAAAGATTGGTCTCTTGCTGCCTTAAACAGAGAAGGCTGGATGAAAGAGACGGGGGCCTTGAAATAAATAAAAGCATCAAATTTTTACGCATGATTGGGTTAGTCAACTTTTTGACCAAATGTTTTGACTGTGTCCGGCGTTACTCAAAATGTCTCTGGAGTTACCAAGAAACCTGTTTCTAAAATATACTCGTATAACACGTGTTACATATTTTCTGTTTAACAGTAAATTTGTTTATGGGTCGGGTCATTGTCAGATTTAGGTGCGCGTCTTTTCGGTGGACATATTCGAAATTAAGGATTCCAGGGCCTAATTTTCTGGTTAAATGCCTGTGAGAATAAAGAACGTTCCCTCTTCTATAATCCCATGTAATAGCAAAATAACCTAGATTCATACAAGCTCTTAACTTTTGACCACCAAAGGGACTAATTTTGTTTTTTGAACTGACAATGACCCTTATTTGTTTTTAACGTTAAACATAGAGAAGCCATTAATTAGAAGGTGAAATTATCCAACAAAGTTTAAAAGTTGTGGACATATTTTTATTTATTTATTTATTTATTTAATCTTTATTGCACAAAAGAAAACTTATCGTACAAAAGGCCATAAAGTTTTTGTCGGTCATAAAGTTGATTCGCCCAATTACCACAGCCCCAATACCCATATACGAATGCTTTTAGAGCATTGATAATTCCTTCGTGCTTAATCTTTCATCTCATACAAATGTCTAGCTCCATTATCGAATTTAGAAACGGCAAATGTGTTCAAGGTTAGTCGCCTATAATAAAGTCATTCATATCCAAGAATATATTTTTAGAGTATAAAATAATTCACGGCTAGCCGACATTCATAGCCGCCCACTGTACAGAATGGGTATAATTAGTCCGACAACCACAAGACGATTTCGGTCACCGTACTGTGAATAGAGCTCCATAAAACACGTAATAAATGGCACGAGGGTCATTCTGACCCATAATCTCTGTTTAGCACATGCGCTTCCTGACTTTAATAATCATAAATCTCAACCATAACACAACATATTACGTCTTTAAGCGTTCATAGTAACATGGTCATTATTCGACTTGGAAATACATAAGTATTTACGGGCGGAGTCCTTTAATGACCACATTATAACACCCTCGGTATTCGGCTTATGGAGTTTATGGACCCCTTTTTAGTATTTCTTGGGAACGTAATTAAATTACGAACCTCCTACACCCTGGGCCCAAATCGAATGGCTTTGCGATATCCCCAATCCAGCGATATCTCTACTTGAAACATCGAGTTTTTCTAATCAAGCTGCCGTAAATTACATCAGCAGGTTAATATTTTAAAGGAGTTATACATATACCTCAATATATTTTTCGCACCTGTAATTTACATTTTGTAAATATAACTTACCCACTCCGCTTTATTGAATTGTAGGCCTATCACAAAGCAAAGTACTGAATGAAAAAAAAGGTCCCATATTATGGTTATTTTGAATACTTAAAGCTAAATTAGACATAATGGCAAGATCACGGACAAATACCTATCATTAGAAAGAAGACGAATTCTTTCTCTACATCCTGTACTTTGAACAGACGTAGGTACCTTTTAACACGATTTAAGCATTCACATGGGCATTACTCGACTTGAAATAACATAAGTACCTATTCACGGGCGGAGTCCTTTAATAACCACATTACGACACCCCACCCTCGCCACTCAGCTTATGGACTTTAAGGACCCTTTTTAATATTTCTTGAGAACGTAATTTGATTACAGACCTTTTATACCTTGAGGAAAAATTCAACATTTCTAAAAAAAAAACCGAGAACTCGACACAGTTTGTATTTATCAGTGATGTGCTTTATTCAAAGTAACCGTTGTAACATTATCCTTCTCCATGTGATTAGTTTACTATCGTGAAAACGCAAATGTCAAGCACAGGCAATATTGATTTCCCTTCTTATCAAGTCACTTAATGCAGCTCAAATAGTAAATATCGACATATAAGTCCGTTATTAAGCCCGTGTCAAAACCGGGACGTTTTTAAATTGTGGATAGCGCGCTGCTTCGTCGAATTAGGGCTCTGTTTCTTCGGAGACGAAGCGCCGATTTGAGAAGTCGTAATTCGAACGAAAAATAAAGTAATAAGTATAAATATCGCGCTATATCATTTTTATTGGCGTATTTTTGCTCGCGAATATTTTTTTAACTGCCGTCGTCTTCAAATTATCAACGCCTACGATTTATTAGGCCGCTTCGCAAATATTATGAGCTAGAACTATTAAGGTTAACGGAATAAACATAAATGAATCATAATAAACGTTAATGGGTAGTCTAGTTACGGAAAAAGCTGGAGTCGCGAATGTTTGCCCTGTGACGTCACGCGGCGCCACCATGTTGAATAATGGCACCAATAAATTAACTGAGTGTCCAGATGTCTTGGAGCGAGACCTGAAGTCGTGCGCCCATTTATTACTAAGCCGTGTACCTACTTCTGAATTTGTGGCTATCGACAATTTTTCCCCCTGTCACCGTATGTCGACATTATTTCGCTTGTTAAACAAGACTGATTTTATTACATGTATAATTTGTCAGAACATTCGTGCTGATTTGTATTTTATGGGCGAGACATAATTTCATTTTCGTCGCTCAATTTCCTCCGGCTTTTACGTTAGTAGGTACAGTTTATTCCATTGTATGTTTGTGAAGCATCAAGTTTCAATATGATGTAAAATTATCTTTGGATGGATGTTTATCAACTTAACTAGCATACTAATGAGAAATATAATAACTAAGCTGAGAGTTCAAAGCTAATTCACCATCTTCCTCCTTACAAATTTACTCAGCGAGTATTATATTCGTGTCATAGTACCTAAATGTCTCGTTAAAAAGTTAAAGTTTCACACGTTCTCAGATTGAGCGATTCCCATTTTGCTCTTTAAAGCCATTCCTTTGAGACTTCATATTTGCGAAAGCATTCTCTCAGTTTAAGTTTCTACGTGCATAGCATATCGTGAATACTAAATTATGTTATAGGTAGGGACGTGAGCTCGCACCATTTATCCACGGTTACAAGCAGGAGAATTTAGACATTTATTTCGGGCACTACTGTATAGAGATATGTTGACAACCAGACCTGAGACATGGTTGTTCACAATGGTCGTCATAAAAATACATTAAAGTTACCAATTAGACCGTTGTATGCTCCGAGATTACTTGCGCGATTGAAACAGAAATGAGCAGTTCCGCAGGGGAATCAAGATCGTCGACGTAGCTCAGAGAGTTGTCGTGCTTTAGTGTCAGTGGCTATGCTTATGTGTACTATATTGCTTGTAGAATCGGTGTGCGTTAAGGCAAAAAGGTTCGTGGGTGGCGATCGCGTACCGGAAGATACGGCGAGGCATGAACCTGGTCAAGAACGCGGAAAGCGACGCGTGCCCGGCCAATTTGGAGAATCTTGGCCTGCCTTTGTAATTAATAGTCCTCTTGTTCTCGTTCGGCTGACAACTCTAACTCTTATTCTTGTTATTGTTAAAAATTTGATTAAACCGTAGGATATAATAGTTATCTAAATACAGCAGAAAATTTCATAACCCTTTCTCATGATTTCGATAAATAAGACGCTCATAGCCATAGATATTCCCTTGTATGTATCTACGATAAAACAAATAGAAACCACCAACTTCCTTGTCTCCTACAAAATGTAAATCAAATTATCTGTTCAACTCGCATAAACTTCCAATCACGACGTCACTCACAAAGACACTTACACATTCTATAACGCGCTATAAACTAACGCGAGAACTTTCAGGCGAGTGCCTTTAGCGAGTGTGATGAATTAATTTAGCATTAACGCCTCGGCGGGCTTCGGCATTGTTGTACAAAATGACAAACGAAACCGAATTATATTATGTCAGCTACTGTTTGTGAAAAGTTCAATTATGTTGCATTTTGTGGATATAAGCATGTCAAAGGGTTCTTGTGATGTAGGTACCAAAATACAGATGATTCCGACGGGTAAATTCGATGAGTTTGACAATAGGAAATAGGAAGCTACTTACATATTGTATTATCGTTCTTTATAATAGTTATTTTAGGTTTAATTTCATCGTACTCTTTCAATTATTTACGGCTGTTCCCTCTTTTAGTTGTTGAATTAATATGAAATTAGGGATTTTTACCAAATCACTTTAAAAAAAATTAAATCATCAATATGCTTATCATAAGAATATATTTTATGAAAATAAGCACTAACTTGAGCTTTACTAGTAGCAATTCCTCAGCGTTCACAGTTCTAAAAGCATACTAATTTACCACAAACACTGAGCTGCTAATAACTCCTATACTACGTACAAACTAGAACTGGAAGTTATCCAGAGTAACAATTGTAACAAAGCCATGAATAATTATCACAACAAAACGGAATTTCATCGCGTATTCATGTGATTGATTTACTCGTAATTACCTTCCGTTAGTAATCCTCATCATTTCAGACTTTTCAACGGAAGTTATTTCGAGAACATGAACTATTTGAGGAAAACGTAAGCCTGTAAAATAAACAGGCTGTATCTTCTACGTATACAGCTAGTGCAGCCATTATAACTCTAATTTAAGTGGTATAAGCTCTTATGCAGCCAGTGTGTTACTTGGGAGTCCCAAATGTTCCAGATTTCCCTGCACGTGTATGACTGATTGGTGGTGATAAATAAGCAATGCAAGTTGCAGAACATTCTCAAAACGTGGAAACGTTCTCGAGAATTTTCTAAGAACATTCTTGCAACATGAAATTTATTTTAAAACTAGCTTTTGCCCGCGGCTTCGCACGCGTACACAATATCATACGTTTACTATACTTATTGCGAGGCCAAAGGCCGAGCTCCGCGTAGCACCGAAGGTGCGGAGCGTCCTAAGGAAGCCGCCCACCCACTTAATTTAAGTCGAAGTAACTTAATGCGAGGCCGCAGGCCGAGCTCCGCGTAGCACCGCAGGTGCGGAGCGTCTCAAGAAAGCCGCCCACCCACTTAATGTAAGTTGAAGTAAGTCAATGCGAGGCCGAAGGCCGAGCTCCGCGAAGCACCGTAGGTGCGGAGCGTCCCAAGAAAGCCGACCACCCACTTAATATAAGTTAAAGTAACTTAATGCGAGGCCAAAGGCCGAGCTCCACGTAGCACCGAAGGTGCGGAGCGTCTTAAAAAAGCCGCCCACCCACTTAATATAAGTTGAAGTAACTTAATGCGAGGCCGCAGGCCGAGCTCCGCGTAGCACTGAAGGTGCGGAGCGTCGCAAAGAAGCCGCCACCCACTTAATATAAGTTGAAGTAACTTAATGCGAGGCCGAAGGCCGAGCTCCGCGTAGCACCGTAGGTGCGGAGCGTCCCAAGGAAGCCGCCCACCCACTTAATATAAGTTGAAGTAACTTAATGCGAGGCCGCAGGCCGAGCTCCGCGTAGCACTGAAGGTGCGGAGCGTCGCAAAGAAGCCGCCACCCACTTAATATAAGTTGAAGTAACTTAATGCGAGGCCGAAGGCCGAGCTCCGCGTAGCACCGCAGGTGCGGAGCGTCCCAAAAAGCCGCCCACCCACTTAATATAAATCGAAGTAACTTAATGCGAGGCCGAAGGCCGAGCTCCGCGTAGCTCCGTAGGTGCGGAGCGTCCCAAGAAAGCCGCCCACCCACTTAATATAAGTTTAAGTAACTTAATGCGAGGCCGAAGGCCGAGCTCCGCGTAGCACCGTAGGTGCGGAGCGTCCCAAAAAGCCGCCCACCCACTTAATATAAATCGAAGTAACTTAATGCGAGGCCGAAGGCCGAGCTCCGCGTAACACCGTAGGTGCGGAGCGTCCCAAGAAAGCCGCCCACCCACTTAATATAAGTTTAAGTAACTTAATGTGAGGCCGCAGGCCGAGCTCCGCGTAGCACCGAAGGTGCGGAGCGTCGCAAAGAAGCCGCCACCCACTTAATATAAGTTGAAGTAACTTAATGCGAGGCCGAAGGCCGAGCTCCGCGTAGCACCGTAGGTGCGGAGCGTCCCAAGGAAGCCGCCCACCCACTTAATATAAGTTGAAGTAATTTAATGCGAGGCCGCAGGCCGAGCTCCGCGTAGCACCGAAGGTGCGGAGCGTCGCAAAGAAGCCGCCCACCCACTTAATATAAGTTGAAGTAACGTCATGCGAGGCCGAAAAAAATGTATGAGCGGCTTTCTTGGGACGCTCTGCACCTTCGGTGCTATGTAATAAATAAATAAATAAATTGAGGCAAGACTTATGTTTAAAAAATTGTTTTGAATATTTATTGTCTATTGTCATCATCATCATCATCATCTCAGCCATAGGACGTCCACTGCTGAACATAGGCCTCCCCTTTGGACTTCCATTTATACCGGTTGGAAGCGACCTGCATCCAGCGCCTTCCGGCGACCTTTACAAGGTCATCTGTCCATCTCGTAGGTGGACGTCCCACGTTGCGCTTGCTGGTCCGAGGCCTCCACTCGAGCACTTTACGGCCCCATCGGCCATCTGCTCTGCGTGCTATGTGGCCTGCCCATTGCCACTTCAACTTGCTAATCCGGTGAGCTATATCGGTCACTTTAGTTCGTCTACGGATTTCCTCATTTCTGATTCGATCACGTAGAGACACCCCGAGCATAGCCCTCTCCATTGCTCGTTGAGCGACTTTGAGCTTTGAGATGAGGCCGATAGTGAAAGACCACGTTTCGGTGCCGTAAGTCATCACTGGTAACACACATTGGTTGAAGACTTTCGTCTTGAGGCACTGAGGTATGTCGGACGAAAAGACATTGCGTAGTTTCCCGAACGCTGCCCAGCCGAGTTGGATTCGGCGGTTGACCTCTTTCTCGAAGTTGGACCTACCTAATTGGACCACTTGTCCTAGGTAGATGTATGAGTCAACAACTTCGAGTACCGAGTTTTCAACAGAGACTGGGATGGGCACAACCTTGGCATTTGACATGAGTTTCGTCTTGTCCATGTTCATTTTTAAGCCCACCCGTTGAGAAACTCGATTGAGGTCATCGAGCATCATGCTGAGTTCCTCCATCGACTTTGCCATGACTACGATGTCGTCGGCAAACCGAAGGTGAGTGATGTATTCGCCATTGATGTTGATGCCAAGTCCTTGCCATTCCAGGAGCTTGAAGGCGTCTTCCATAACGGCCGTAAACAGTTTCGGGGACACAACGTCCCCCTGTCTCACGCCTCTTCTCAATGGAATGGCCTTTGTGCTCTGCTCCTGAACTCGGACCGACATGGTGGCGTTACTATACAAACACTTCAACACTTCAATGTACCGATAGTCAATATGGCATCGCTGAAGTGACTCGAGCACCGCCCATGTTTCCACCGAATCGAAGGCTTTCTCATAGTCCACAAACGCTAAGCATAATGGCAAGTTATACTCTTCAGTCTTCTGTATAACTTGCCGCAGCGTATGTATGTGGTCTATGGTACTATAGCTTCTTCGGAAACCGGCTTGTTCGGGAGGCTGGAAGTCATCAAGTCTATGTTCGAGACGGTTCGTGATGACCCTTGAAAACAACTTATAAACATGGCTTAGAAGCGTGATGGGCCTGTAGTTCTTCAATAGGCTGTTATCACCTTTCTTGAAGAACAGTACCACCTCGCCTCTATTCCATGCTTCAGGCGTTTTGCCCTCGGACAACAAGACGGAATTAAAGAGCTTCTGGAGGACCTTAAGTACCGGTGTTCCACCCGCTCTCAGAAGCTCTGAGGTGATTCCGTCTTCACCCGGCGCCTTGTTGTTCTTAAGTTGCTTCAGGGCCATCCTAATCTCGTACAGACTGATGTCCGGGATGTCTTCGGTATAATGTCGGGACAGCTTGGCTCTTGGATCGCCTACCAAGCTGTCAACGGGCTTTGCGACTGAAGTGTATAACTGACCATAGAACCTCTCGATCTCGCCTAGAACCTCTGCTTTGGTCGACGCTATGCTGCCATCTTCCCGTTTCAGCTTGGTCAGCTGGCTTTGTCCAATAGACTTGTCCTTTGCGAACACTTTGGAGCCTTTGTTCTTGTAGATTGTCTATTGTAGATTTAAATAACTTAATGCGAAGCCGCCCACCTACTTAATATAAGTTGAAGTGTGTGAGTGGCTTCCCTGGGACGCTCTGCACCTTCGGTGCTACGTGGAGCTCGGCCTACGGCCTCGCATTAAGTTACTACTTATATTAGTGGGTGGGCGACTTCCCTAGAACGCTCCGCACCTTCGGTGCTTCGCTTGTGAACATCATCTTGGTTTAATTAAGATTGAGTCAAGACTTAGGTATGTTTAAAAGATCGTTTTTAATATTTATTGTCTATTGTAGATTTAAAAAACTTAATGCGAGGCCGCCCACACACTAAATATAAGCTTAAATGTGTGAGCGGCATCCCTGGGACGCTCTGCACCTTCGGTGCTACGTAGAGCTCGGCCTACGGCCTCGCATTAAGTTACTACTTAAATTAGTGGGTGGGCGACTTTCCTAGAACGCTCCGCACCTTCGGTGCTACGCTTGTGAACATCATCTTGGTTTAGTTTAAATTGAGGCTAGACTTATGTTTATATATCGTTTTGAATATTTATTGTTTATTGTAGATAACTATTCAAAGCACCTTGAAAAATAATTAGCTCATAGTCCTTACCTGAACATTATATTAATGACATCTATTAAGATGACAATAAATTATTTTCGTCTACAATGGTACTAATACTAATATAATAATATAACCTGTCATAATAATTTCCTAAGTAACGCCATAAGATTCAGGTGCCAACTTAACTCAATCGAGCGTACGTCAATAATGGCGACAGCACCACTGAACGGATACGTGATGGCGTGAGGCCCGTGTTTTGTTATCCGTGGTATAATGAATAAGGAAGCAAAGGAAAACGCATGAGATGACACGGTTATTATTTCAGTAGGTTCTGGGTTCAAATCCCGGCTAGGTGAAATCCTTTCTACATCGTAAATTTAATAATTTTGTCTTGTCTCGAATCATGGTTGTTTTTCATACAAAATGCATACTTTGTCGAGCAGCAGCTCTCAATAACTGATACACTGCTGCTTATATTAGGTATGCGATCAATATTCAACAACTTCGATAGTAATTCTGGAAGTCCAGGTTAACCCCTCACAGCTACACCCTAGCTTGTGCCGAATCGTGGCCACAGGCAAGCAACGACGTGCGTGAATCCTTGGCCTCGGTGTCGAGGAGACCCATCAAGAGCTTCAACATGTATGGAGCTGGTGTTATTAACTCAGGAAAAATCTTAACAGCGCGATGCAGCCGTTAGTATGGAGATTTTGCCAAAGTAACAACGCCATCTAGCGGAAAAGAACAAAATCTCAACACACCGTTAAAAATAAAGAATGACTGATATTTATTACTTTGAATAGATTTTATATATAAATAAACTACATAGATGCAAAATTGTGGCTAAATACATCGTATATTTATCGTTTATTATACATTTCGCTACCTTATTAGTACGTTAGGCCTAACACAAACGATACCAAAATTTGCGCCTAATGTTCTAAATGTTGGTTGGTAAAACATATTTAGAAATGTATTCAATTTACTTAAATTGATTTGAAATACTTTTATTTCAATTACACTCTATAAAATAGCATAAAAAAATCTGTTTTATTCATTAACATTCTTTATTGCGTCTCCGGGCTTTTTTTTATGGTCAATACTTACAAACTACAGAAAAATATAATTGCATATTCAATAAAAGAGCAATGTTCCTATTGTCGCAAATTGTGTTTTTAAAGAAATGTATGTTTTTTTTTGAGCATGAGACAATTTACAACGAACATTGCACTCATATTTTCGTCTGTGTTGGTCGATAATTGGCGCCATCTTTTCTATCTAACTAAGACGGTTTCCGTAACTCAACGCCTCAAACAACCTTAACCTTATTGTTAATACCGGTGGACCGCGCGGAGGTTTATGTCGAATTCATAGTTTTTAGTTTTTGTACACGTAAGAGCCACGCGGGGGTCGCGTCGTTCTAAATTCAAAATCACAAACGCTGTCATTATAAGGTTACACATTGTAAGGAAAATATTTCATGGAATTTATGTTTTCAGAGATAAATATTAATCATAATAAAAAGTATCCTATAACCATCTTTGGATGTTCAGCTATTCCTGTACCAAAATTGGTAACTTTTTATCCAGCCGTTTCGGCGTGATGCGAGGACAACGGTTATTTTGAAAACAGATGGCGCCAGGTTGGCACGGCGAAGCGTGTCCATACAAAACAACAATCCGGCTGCATCACGCTATCGAGATTTTTCCTGAAATCATGACCTCCCTCCATAGAAAATTTATTTTCAATACAAATTTAGGATTTTATAATAGTATAGATAAACTACATAGATGCAAAATTGTGGCTAAATACATCGTATATTTATCGTTTATTATACATTTCGCTACCTTATTAGTACGTTAGGCCTAACACAAACGATACCAAAATTTGCGCCTAATGTTCTAAATGTTGGTTGGTAAAACATATTTAGAAATGTATTCAATTTACTTAAATTGATTTGAAATACTTTTATTTCAATTACACTCTATAAAATAGCATAAAAAAATCTGTTTTATTCATTAACATTCTTTATTGCGTCTCCGGGCTTTTTTTTATGGTCAATACTTACAAACTACAGAAAAATATAATTGCATATTCAATAAAAGAGCAATGTTCCTATTGTCGCAAATTGTGTTTTTAAAGAAATGTATGTTTTTTTTTGAGCATGAGACAATTTACAACGAACATTGCACTCATATTTTCGTCTGTGTTGGTCGATAATTGGCGCCAGCTTTTCTATCTAACTAAGACGGTTTCCGTAACTCAACGCCTCAAACAACCTTAACCTTATTGTTAATACCGGTGGACCGCGCGGAGGTTTATGTCGAATTCATACTTTTTAGTTTTTGTACACGTAAGAGCCACGCGGGGGTCGCGTCGTTCTAAATTCAAAATCACAAACGCTGTCATTATAAGGTTACACATTGTAAGGAAAATATTTCATGGAATTTATGTTTTCAGAGATAAATATTAATCATAATAAAAAGTATCCTATAACCATCTTTGGATGTTCAGCTATTCCTGTACCAAAATTGGTAACTTTTTATCCAGCCGTTTCGGCGTGATGCGAGGACAACGGTTATTTTGAAAACAGATGGCGCCAGGTTGGCACGGCGAAGCGTGTCCATACAAAACAACAATCCGGCTGCATCACGCTATCGAGATTTTTCCTGAAATCATGACCTCCCTCCATAGAAAATTTATTTTCAATACAAATTTAGGATTTTATAATAGTATAGATATACATTTTTGTGAACATGTTTAACATTTGTAGCTTATTGGACGTGGTAATAATTTGCGGATATTTGACACTATAATAAACGTAAGAATATTGATACTTAATTTAAGTGTTGTGTCGATGATGAGACTGATTGGTGGTGTGGTGATTGTTATATTTACTTTCGTAATCCTTTGTTCGGTAGGATACTGTATCAAAATTGACTAAAACAAAATTTTCTTCATTTAAAAGGAAAGGAACTATTAGATAGGAATGTGCGAGAAAACCTCGTTTTATTATGAGAATGTGGCAAAAACGTGTAAGCTTAAATCCATGGAACTTAATAGAAAATAAGGTATGCCACCCGCAAGGTGGTCGGACGACCTGGTTAGAGTTGCGGGGACTCGCTGGATGCGGGTCGCTGCTATCCGGCCCATGTGGAAATCTATTGAGGAGGCCTGTGTCCAGCAGTGGACGTCCTATGGCTGAAATGATGATGATGATGATCGTGAATCTATTATTACGAAAAAATAAAACATAGTCAAAGAACATGACAATCGTAATGCATAAATGCATAATTATTATTTTTTGTACGACTGGCGGCAAACAATTTTCTCCTTACAATTATTTTGTTACCGTAAAGCGGCAAATAATCAGTGACGTAGAAAGTCTCACTAACCTACCCCCCCCCCCTCTTTCATTTTCATCAAATCCATATTACAGCTATGAATCCTCTAAGTCTTTTGTCATCCGATAACTAGTGAAGCAATTTATTCACCCCTGAGTCAGTAACAGGTGTGTCGGTCGCAATATTGTGCTAATGCATTGCTATTATTATTAAACACAGTCCGGCTAGGCTGATAAATGAGGCTATTTATTACGGGAGACGACAACTTAGGTTAGCGAAGCACCTATTGAAGCACTTGATTTACTTACTCGCTGCTACAAGATATCGTTTGTGGTGACTGAAACTGAACTAATATTAGACTAGAAACATGGGCGGCCGTTTATTACTAAGCGTTACGGCACTTATTATGAGCCTTGCCCGCAATGTCTTTGATGAACAATTTTACGATATTTACCTTCATAATTTTGTTATTCATGATTGCAATCGCAACGAATGTTTATGTGATTACTGTGTATTATTTTACAACGACAAATAGTAAACTATCGGAGACCAAGTAAAAAAACCATAAAGTGCTCTTGTCACTATAAATTAATAAATAAAAAGGGAAAATCTTACACAAATCGACCTAGTCCCAAACCACCCCAAACTAAGCAAAGCTTGTACTTTGGGGACTAGACGACGATAAGTATACATAATATATAAATACATTTATAGATAACATCCATGACCCAGAAAAAAATATATGAGTTTATCACACCAATATTTGCCCTGGCCGGGATTCGAATCCAGGGCCGCCGGCTCAGTAGGCGTCATCTCTATATGTACATATTTAATCATTGTGTATTTCTCCGAAACTCATATTTAGAGTTATAAATAATCTCCATAGTTGTTTATTGAGTTAATGTTGTCACTTTCGGTGGGATAATTTGTTACTATAAATAAAATGTATATAAGTAAACAGTCAGATAATCCCCAGAAACATGTGTTACAGTTGTAACTGTTACTAAAATTAGCAACACTTCACATAAACTGACTTGTACGAGCGTCATCATTTTCACGCGAAAGGTACACAATATTCGGTGAGGGAATATTATGCGCATATTAATGCTGATCTAATTTTAGAAATACTGAAATCAATTGCGGTAAGGAAGGCGTTTTGCCACTTTAAGTAAAGTGATTTTAAGGTCCTTAATAAAAGGCCTTATTCCTTTTAAAATGCAGATTGTTTACACATTTTTCTCTATGATCAAACATGTTTCCTAACATATTATTGATTGTTACTACCTAGAACAGGGCTATTGAGATTTATTGGTATATATTTGAAACCTACAGTTTGAATTTTTCATTGATAATTTTTGTTTCAAAAACCACTCGAAATTGACAAAATTCACGCGTAAAATTAGTTTTTTCAACTTATTTTCGGCTGCACGCAATGAAAGCATGAAATAGCTATGATACTACCTAGAACTCGGGGAAAATTATTGTTCACTCCAAAAATTTGGTTGAAATTATCAATATTTTGTCATAATATGAAAAAAATATATATAAATTTCAAAAGGAATAAGGCTTCTTAAGCATAGAATAACCTTAAGTAAAGTCAAAATTCTGCTCATTTGAGTGATTGACGTTTCGGAACCTACGTACGTACACTTCGTCTTACCTGCACCCGCGCTCGTGAAGTAGCCTGAAAAAATAAATTAACTAAATAACCATTAAAAAAAATCTAAATTACAATTAAAGATGTACATTGCACAGTATAATATATTTTAGGTAGGTAGATTAGATGACGATTTTATACAGGGAGACTTTTTAGTCGTGAATGGTAGTTCCAGGGGGTGATGAGGAAGGTGACGCTGAGCAACTTTTACTATGGGGACAACCACAAAATCTCGAAAAAAATCTCCTAGTTAAGAGTTAATTGATACTTAATTGATAGTTAAGTATCAATTAAAAGTAAATTGATAGTTTTTTTTCCAGATTTCGTGGTTGTCCCCATAGTGAAAGTTGCTCAGCGTCACCCTCCTCATCACCTACTGGCACAACCATTCACGACTAAAAAGTCACCCTGTATGATTATATTATATGGCACTGAAAGCATTTTTCACGATTCTGTTAATTTAACTTTTCAACGTTGCCAGCGTACTACTTTGTTATTTTTTTTTATAAAAGTAGCTGTCCGAGTAATTGGTAATTGATCAACTATGAAACTTTCCTCAATAATAACTTTATAGCATCATTAATGTTTAATATTCAAGCGCGTAGCTTTAATTAAGGCTGTGCCTATCCGCAGAAGCAGAGCGGGGAAAATTAACCAATCAGGTTGCGTCTTTGTAAAGCCCAAAAGAAGTGCATGTAAATCTGAGGAATTTGATCGGTCCATTTTACACATCTCCGCTCCGCTCCGCTTGTGTGGACGGGCAGCCTAAAACTATCTGTGTATTTGGAATAGGGTGGGTGCAGTGCAGAAATTTTGAAATTTTATAATAGTATAGTGAATATTACTAGGATTATTGCAATAGGTTAGTCTACCTGTCGTTTAGCTCTAATTGTAATTTCTTGAGTTCTATTTGTGTGTGTTTGCGAGGTGTGGAATATAGAGTTCTTGTATTTATAAAGAGTTCTCATATTTTATATTGTATTGTATTAATAGGAGTTCATGTCATTACCCGATTTGCCAGCATGTCCCGATTAGCTACATCCTGTCACGTCAACTCCCCGGTAGCTATCAGCTCTTCTGTAATAGCTAGGTTGAAATCCCACCGTAAATATCAGTCTTAATGACGAAATGTATTGAAATATAATGTTTAGAGACATTAGATAGCAAGAAACTCCTCAAGAAAGTTCAAACAATTTCATAAACATTCGCATTTAAAATTTCATGATATTAGTAGGACTTCTAATACAGTGTCATTGTATTTGCCACCTCGTCACGTCAACTACAGCAGCTATCAGCACTTCTGTAATAGGTTGTGATCAAAACAAAATTCTGTAGTATGAGGTGAATTTAGACACGTAGCAAGGAAAATATCTCTAGTGATAAAAAAGTGGTACTTTAAAGACCGCCTTTAGAGTGGCACTTTAGAGTGTTGTGACAAATTTTCTTTACACATAATCATACTTAAGTTAGGTCTTCTCGTTCTTAGTCGTTTCACTCTATACAGAGCAGTCGTGCGATCAACTGCTAGTACAATTAGAGGCAGATATTGTTCGCTGTTTGATATTACGCCATTTCTCGCGATGCGATTCTGGTGCAGTCATGCAAAGGTCCGCTCACAGCCGATTTGATCTGGTCGGTCCATCGCATGGGTGATCTTAAGGTAGGTACATGTAAACAAAATCAAAATTTAAACCAAATGTTATTAAATAAATTGCAGAAATGTTCAGTTGGATCTTATCCTATACGGATCTACGTGTCCGCACGTAACGTCGCGTAATCCTTATTAAATCTCGCACGGCGTGTGAATTACGAGAACAAATAAATTCCCGTACCAATTGCGACTCGGAAATGTATTTCAAATTTCTGTACGGGCGTCTTTTATAGCTGCAGAGCGTGATTATGAGAGCTGAGTTTTAGTGAGGAGCTTTATCGACACGTTTTGAAATGGAATGAATTGAATACGTGTGAAATAAAGACGTAGTTGGATTTTTCATTCCTTTTAAATATCGATTTCGTCTATCTATCCATATAACGGGTAAAGTTGCAGAGTTTGCATTTGTGATACATTATGCCAGAGCAGAAACTACCTACTAAAATTTATTATACCTGCAGCTGTCACATCACTATTTATAAAAAAGAAGAGTGTTAATTTCTATAAAGTCGTAGTAATTGTTGCTAATTGGGAAGAAACTAAAGTTAGATCATACGATATGAAAAAGTCGTAGTTGTTTCATTCCTTTTATCGACATTGACTTCGTCTACACCTGCAGGACTAGCACATCTAGCCGTGATTTTGTTTATGCAACGAATCTTTTACTAAACACTATTACATTTATGAAGGTAGTCCAGAACAGAACAGAAGATTCTCTCTTTTGGTCTTTGCAAAAAAACTCCCGAAAACTATACTTTATTGATTGTTTCTCTAAAATACGACGCATGGTCGTGCAGGAAGGCGACGCAATCGATCGACGGGCGTGTGACTCAAGGAAAGGTACCGTGGTGTGAGCTGATAAGTCTGGATCATGCTAAGATTTTACTCTACAGAGAGACAGCGACTAAAAATAATTCTAGGAGTCTCTAATCTATATTGACTATGTCTATATTAACTATATCCCATGTAGTAGAATGTTTTATTTTGCCGAAATATCATTTCGTACAAAGTATTTTTCTTTACACGCTTGCAAAGAAAAAACTATTTGAGATTGTTATAAAACAAACCTAACATAACCTAACCTAATCAATGGTATGATATTTGCAAGAATTATGAAAAATGTATGACTCCTAAGGAATAAAACTTGGGCGAAATTAAACATTCGACGAAATAAGTTTCTTGGAGTCAATGAGCTCTCTAGACAGCTCTCAGAAGTTTCTTAGTTGAGAGTGAATGCGTCCGCTTGGCTGCGAACTAGTCCTTAGTAGTGGTAGTAGTGTAATTTGCATTCAACGCTTGGTGTCGACGCGAATTGAGAGTGATCGTGGAGGGTTAGTGGGCCGGAAGTATTCGCGGATCACGTCTATTGATATGAGCGTATGCAGCGAGCATCTGCCGCTAATATCCGAAGTATATCCGATATTGTCGTTGCTTCATCTTATAGTTATCAATACAATTTTTTTTTTATTTAAACTGTATTGCATGTTACAAAAAAAAGTACAAATGGTGGACTTAATGCCATCAAGGCCAAGCAGGTGTGGAATTGGTGTACAACAAAACGTGTATGCAAATAAAAAAACAATAAATAACATTAATAACATTTTAATAATGCTTATAATAGCTATTGTAATTATATACTAGGTAGTAGGTTTTATTAAATATGATATGTAGGTTTTTAGTATTGGAGCTGTGGAAAAATGCTGCTCCTTATAGGTATATGTACCTATATCATGGAAAATTTGCCGATATATCGCTCAAATAGCTATATGTCAAGGGCAATACAATTAGGTTTTGTTTGCCTCCAAGGGTATTTTGTTTGTTTTACAGGAATCATGTACCTAAGATTATTTTTCTTAAAACAAAAAGTGACAGTCAACTTATTTACGCTAAAATTACGTAGAAACAACACTTCTCTTTAACCAACCAGAACCAAATTTTGAAATGCCTATCTACCCACATTATTTATTACCTTAAATTGTATCCATTTTGAGTTTAGCTGAGCATACGCATCGCATCAAATTGGACGAATAATTAACACTAATCAAACAACATTGCAGCTGTGTGACTGACACAAAGGGGCGTAATCATCGATCGCTGTCTAATTACCGCGACCCACACGAAGTTATCTAATCGAGCCTTTAAGTTCCATTTAAATGTATACGATGCCTACAAATTTAAACACATACAGATTTCACTTTGATAAGATTAAACATTCCAAGAAAGTGTAGATGACAAGTAGCTATTACGAGATGGTTTGTTACGCGACGCTTCCTATACATTTTTCCGAATATTTTTACTCGCAATAAATATATATGAAAGAAATATGAATTCCGTTTTAATCAATCCGGACTCCCTCAAAATTATATTTAGGTAAAGTAAATTTTCGCAGCCATATAAAACCAAGCATTTTAATGCTTGCCAATTGCCAAATTTAAGAATGCCTGTCCACATTATTCAATGACTTGAAATGTAAACATTTTCAGTTGAGCAAAGCATATACGGTACCGAATTAAATTAGCGGAACAGACAGGCATCGCATCAAATTGGACGAATAATTAACACTAATCAAACAACATTGCAGCCGTGTGACTGACACAAAGATCAATGATTACTGTCTAATTACCGCGACCCGAATGAAGTTATCTCACCAAACCATTTAAATGAATACGGTACTAACAAAGGCCTATATTGAAAGTGAAATAATTGCCATAAAATCAATAGTCACGACACATAGGGGCGTAATCATCGACCACTAGCTAATTAAGGTAAATGTTGTGCTTGTTATTGTCTTAATAGATGGTAGCTTAAACCTTTATTCATAGTAAAAGGGATAGCGAAAAGGGACAACAATACAGACAAGATGTCAAACATTGGGACATTGACCTTACCTGTCACTAATCAAACAACATTGCAGCTGTGTCTAATAAATGTAATATTTTATAAATTTATGAAACATGTAATATCTCATTTTGTTTAATGTGGGTACACCACAATTTTTATTTAAACTATGAATACAAAGATCAAAGCTTAAAGAAAAATTGAAAAAGGAGCTACCTGGTGGAAGGGACCGGGAATCGAACCCGGTACCTCTGGATTACCGGTCCAGCGCGTTAGCCACTTCGCTACCCTCGCTCCACGTAGACTTGACGAATTTTTCCTTATGCTTTGTGTGTCGATCTTTGCATTGTTTATTTGAAAGGTTTTTACACCTTAGCGACCTCTATGTGAATACGTTAATATTCACATCTTACCGCACCACTTTACAGTGGTGAACGAACAAGCGAGAGATTTTTCAATTTTTCTTTAAGCTTTGATCTTTGTATTCATAGTTTAAATGTAATATTTGTCATAAAATCGTTAGTCACGACTCCAAGGGGCGTAATCATCGACCACTAGCTAATTAAGGTAAATGTTGTGCTTGTTATAATGTTGGTCTTAATAGGTGATAGCTTTAACCCCTCGTTTGCTTAAACACGGATCCGTGCGGGAAATTTCAACTTTACTTTAAAATACCGGTTAATTTCAATTTGTTTAGCAAATTTTTGACATCGCATACGAAGGGTTAAACTTTATCATAGTAAATGGGATGGCAAAATGGGACAACAATACAGACAAGATGACAACAGGATGTCGAACATTGGGACATTTACCTTACCTGTCACTAATCAAACAACACTGCAGCTCTCTACGACTAACACAACGGGGCATTGATCACTGTCTAATTATCGCGGCCCAAATTAAGTTATCCAGCCGAAACAGAGTCCCATTTAATGAATTTGACAGACAAAGGCTTTGTGGCGTTGTTACCTTTTTTTTGTTAAACAATGATTATGATTTCTAACTTGAGCAAGTACACTTGCAAAGTCTCAATATCTGTATTACTAACACAACGGGCCCAGAATACATGTGCTTGGGTTGCCCAATGTTAAGAGGCCTTATTCCTTTAAAAAAATTTTTTTTTCATATTATGACAAATAGGTATATTGATAAATTCAACCAACTTTTTGAAGTGAATAATAGTTTTCCCCGAGTTCTAGCTAGTAACGTAGCTATTAGCTATTTCATGATTTTATTGCGCGCAGTCGAAAATAAGTTGAAAAAACTAATTTTTCGCGTGAATTTTGACAATTTTGAGTAGTTTTTGA
Source organism: Apotomis betuletana (assembly GCA_932273695.1). Taxonomy (NCBI): domain Eukaryota; kingdom Metazoa; phylum Arthropoda; class Insecta; order Lepidoptera; family Tortricidae; genus Apotomis; species Apotomis betuletana. The sequence continues at coordinate 10,480,843 of OW026313.1, read as the reverse complement.
AACAAAAATTATCAATGAAAAATTTAAACTATAGGTTTCAAATATATATGAATAAATCCCAATAGCCCTGTTCTAGGTAGTAACATCCTAATAATCAATAATATGTTAAGAAACATGTTTGATAATAGAGAAAAATGTCTAAAACAATCAGCATTTTAAAAGGAATAAGGCCTCTTAATGCCATTGTACGAAATGTCTACCTTTTGTACGTTAAGTTTTTCATTTGTACAATACAGATTATAGTTATTTGTGCAACAAGAGAGCAAAGTTGTTTTTTGTTACGAGTGCTGATTTTGAGTCCCGAGCAAGCGAAGGATTCTACGTTTGAATCACGAGCGTAGCGAGTGATTCTATGTTAGAATCCTGAGTGTAGCGAGGGACTCAACAGCACGAGATGCAAAAAACTTTGCTCTCGTGTAGCACACACAACTTTTCACCTCATCAGCGAGAACAATAGAACATATTCGACATTTTGTGCTTTTTCTTCCAACGTATGTTTATAGTCTTTGTTGCTAATATTATTAATCAGAAATAGATAAGTGCTGCTTAAAAAGGAATAACAATATAATTTAATTGAAATTATAATCAACTAACCAACACGGTTATTGTCATTATTTGATCAAATTGGAAGATTTAGCAGATACATGACGTGTTTATTTATAAATACATGTTATATTACGAGATTTTGTTTATAAATTGATTAATATTTTTACTCCTAAAACACCAAACAAAATAAATGCAAAAGAAAATAACAAATTGCAATATGAACTCGATATTTTTAAGTACGTTTCGAATATGCATCTATGATAAATGGTGAAATTATAAATTATTATTAGTATATTTACAATAAATTGAAAAATCTTATTTTATTCGCGCAATGATCTATTGTTTTATATAAAAGGCACAATAGTTTTAATATTCGGTCGTTAAATAAAAATATAATAAAGAAAAAAAAATACGTTGCAATTAAAACTTTTTCGGGTGTTTTTAATGATTTTTTTGGTATAACGCGTATCCGAACTGTTCTCAATCGAGGTCGGATTTGAAAATCGAATTTTAAATTGATAAGTTTCTATCCCTCTCTTTTATTTACATATGAAAGAAACAGAATCGTGATTGTGCATCGAGATTCAAATGATTAGGATTTTATAATTAACCTTTGGCTGAATAATGGCAATTCGTGGTCAGATATTGAAAAAATTAAAAAGCTACTTTCTACTCACGCTCGAAACAAAATCGCATTTTGTTCACTGTTATCTGACAGCAAAATCGCCATGTTTGAGCTGGTGAGGTGAAAAATAAATAAATAAACGGGGGGAGAGCAAACAAGGGAATGCAATCGGTTAAGCGATGTGTGTGAAAGACCAGCTTCCGGAGAAAATTTTGGACTTTATGCTCCTGACAATAGGGTCGTGTTCAGATATTTTTGTTCTCGTAAGTATGTAGATGTAAATGAACTCGACTGTACCTACTTAGGCTTTTGTCATGCTAAAATAACTGATTGCATTGCCTAACGTAAACTTAACTTATAAAATCAATGCGCACAGCGCAAGGATTAGCTGGGTTAATTAATAGTTCGTATTTTACCGTCCTCTTGTTTTCCAGTTCATTAGCTTAATTTTGAATGAGTGCAAGGACACGATACAAAGTTAGAAGCATGGACTTCGGGGTAATCCCCAGCGGAGTTTGGTGAAAGGGGTTCAATTCAAACTACTTAATTGTGTGCGTTTGTGTATGTTAGAGTACCTAGTGCCCAAGCTAAGAAAGGCTCTATCCGATATTTGACACAGACATCTATCCGAGATCTCGCTAGTTTATTTCTAATTTAGCGATATGCGCTTTTGGGTTTTTATCTCTATTGAAATTTTTATTTCTCTTTCTCATTGGCATATTCTATTTTGATTGGATATTCATAATGTACAAATAACAGAAGTGATCTCTGTGGCATCAATTGCCTTTCTTGTTCTGGTTCAATTCGCCCACTTTCCGTTAAACTACGCCCATTCCGTCCCTAATGGTAGTAGTTTCCCTGAAGTAAAAATTGGTTTACTTATTCCGTAGCCGGAGCAATTAGGTACTCAATCGCTTTATGTGAAAGCATTCTCAACCTAACAGAGAGCGGGGAGTGAAACACGTACGAACAGCGCTACTACGAGTATGAGCACTGAATTTAAATTTTAATCACGATTTATGGCGACATGATAAACTTGTAATACTTGAGTGCGGGTTCTCGTCACAAAACCTTTGTCCGTGCATGCATTTGTGGCGATGTGACTACGTACTGTCTGGTTAAACTTCATTTGGGCCGAAGTAAGTAATTACTAATTAGACAGTCGTACACTAGGTCTTTGAAATATATATATATTGGAACACAAAAGGGCGCACTTTGCGTTAAAATTTATTTTATATAAAACACTTTTGACAAAAAGACGCATTGGAGATATGGAGGAGAATGTGGAATGGAGAATGTTACGAGAAGCTTGGACAGCCCACCGCACAAATGTGTCAATTCTTTAGGAAGTGGGAGTCACCGTTAGGCTGTCGACAATCTGCCTCTGCGGGAAAGCGGGATCTTCCAATTTTTCGGTCACATATTTGAGAAGAAAAACACGACACACTGGAAGTGGTCCTTGGTGACAGGGAAAGTACAGGGAAGGCGACCAAGAGGAAGAAGCCCTATGCGCTGGACAACGCCAAATCCAAAGCCCACGAAAAGGAGTGGAAAGCGATCACCCACAAAATAATTTGTGGTGGTCACAACCCTCAGCAATGAGGAAAACGAAACAAAGAGGAACGCTGACAAATACCCATTACAATATTATATTTTTAGTAGGTACGTAGAAGTAACGTATAGAAATCTCTCTTCCTCCTCCCTAAAGTAGAACTTATTAATAAAATAATAATACAAAAAAAAACATTCAACCTAACAGAGAGCGGGGACTGAAACTCGTACAGCGGCACTATGAGCGCAGAATTTAAATTATAATCACGATATATGAGCGACGTGATAAACTTGTAATACCTGTGAGTGCGGCGAGTCCACAAAGCCTTTGTCTGCGCATTTATTTGAATGGGACTACGGTTTGTTTAGATAACTTCATTTGGGTCGAGGTAATTGGACAGTGATCAACAGACTTAGAGTTTCCTAATGAACAAGGCAATAAAGACACGAGTGACTTCCTTCAGATAGGTACTTAGTTTATCGACTAGGTAAATAGACGTTATACTTAAAAGTTATGTTCAATACAATTTTTGAATTTTATAATACTATGGATGGAAGTCTGTGGTACGTGGATATGTGATAATAGGTACCTATATGTGTGCTCACAGAATTAAAAACAATTAATTACTGCATACTTCTCCGTACGGTAGCCACTGCTACCACAAGCAAATTTAGAGGTGTGCTCAAGAACCGCTTTAGTAGACATGTGTCGGAAGAATGTGGAATTCAGCCTCTAGTTTTAAATAAGCCCAGCCGAGCGCTTTCTCAAAGCAGTATATACGAATCTTGCAAAATCTCATAAATATCACTCTTTGTTTCAGGTAAATAGGTACCATGACTACAAAACGAGCTTTCGTGTAACGTGAAGTGCTATGAGAAGAAAGTTATAAAAGATGCAATACGCGATATATACTAAATTTAATTCTACGTGATGTGAAAAACATTAGTGATCGTAAAGTGTTTTTGAGGATGTGGATAAAGTTCGTTAGATAACGCGAATTGTCGATTGTTTTAGTGAAGTTGTAGTACAATGCGCGTTTTGTGCGAGTAGGGGTTGTTGGAGGATGTGGTCGCGCAGCGTGTGACAACCACAGGAGCGTCGAATGCGGCGTGGCAGTGTCTATAGCGTCAGCGAGGGGGTGGAGCGGTGCGCCTGCGCCAGGTAATCCATTCAAAATTAATTTACCGTCCGTACGTCCGTCCATCCATCCATCCATCTGAATGGATCCATCTATCGATTCATCCATCCATCTATACATATACATATATACATCAATTCATCTATTAATTCTTTTACATACTCTCTATTCATCCTTCCATCCATCTTTCTATAGGTATGTCAAGACTTAGAAATCAAAACCTATTTGATACTTCCTGTTAACGTAAAGCAGAAGTGGTAGTATCTATAGCGTCATGAAGTTAAGTGGAGGGTTGGTCACTTTTAAACGACTTCCATAAAAGGAGGAGACTATTTTTTTACTCTGTTTGTAATTCTTAATTCAATAAACGATAAATTGGTGTACCTGCTGAACTCAGATGCCGTGCTTCTTATATCAAGACGCAAAATTGTTCTTTCTGCAGCATCAGAGCAAATCTCCAGGATTATCATTTCTTGAAGCGACTCAGCATGACCCATCTTACTCGCGCGGCATTGAAAGGAAAGTGACAGTTAGTATTTGTCGCGTGTCACAGTTATGCTAGATGTGCTGCACCGCACCTCTAGCACAACTGTGATACGCGAGTCTTTCTCGCGCGAAATATTTATCTATCTCTTCCTGTGCAGTACTGTGAGAGAGTGACAGGTGACGCTATTCATAGTTGTGGTAGAGAGTCGCGAACCATAGTTGTGCTAGACGGGCAGGTGTTAGATTTCGGAAGCTATATAAAATAGAAGCCCAGCTTCGTATGTAAGTGTATATTTCTTTGGTTAGTATAAATAGATAAATAAATAAAATTAAATAAATATAAATATCGGACAACCTCACACAAATCAATCTAGTCCCACAGCAAGCTCTAGTAGGCTTGTGTTATGGACACTAGACGACGATAAACATACATACTTATATAGATAAATACATACATAAATACAAATAACATCCCTGACCCAGGCACAAATATTCGAGTTCATCTCACAAATATTTGCCCTCGCCGGGATTCGAACCCAGGACCGTCGGCTCAGTAGGCAGTTGCTCGTCAAACCGCGTAATAACCGCGTCGGCAAAAGTATTAATTTGGAAATTGGAGACAATCGTTTATTTTGACTATAGTTAATAGGAAAATGGAATTTTACTCTTAATATTCCGATGTCTCTTTATCAGTTTCATACAAAGTCAGAATTCACAATGTAGGTACATCAAAATTTAAATTTTCACTGAAATAACTGGCAAAATATACTATAGGTACCTATTTGCTTTTCAGGAAAATAATCACCAGTTACAGTTACATATTGTTGGCGTGTTTTAAACCGATCGTAGTGCGGGGAATGAATTATATTGATATTGAAAATGTCATGCAAAATAGATGCTTGCAATTCGCAGTATTTCTCTGATTATGCAAAAAATATGTTCCTCAGTTGCTATTGGAAAGAAGGGTAAACCAACAATCACACTTCGGATTTTGTGAAAATATCCACAGCGATACAAACACGATTAAATATTTATTTCTGAAGAAGAACGAAGGATTGAGTAGCATTTCAATCAACAATGTTTTGAAATTGTTTGTTGACACACCGGATATGATATTTAAAAATGTGACGTATATGTATATATATATATATATATGTACATTATTGCCATATAAAAGCTGTTTGTAGCGCCCGCTACAGGGTCAAACCGCAGCTTATATAAGGCTATACTTATTACAATGTTTTGTTTTACCTAATTGTAAAATTTTGTAGATAATGTAGTAGAAAAACAAGTTCTGTCTGTTATTCCTATTTTTATATAGCCGAGCTAGGAATATACGTTGCACAATTTAATCGAGTTTACGCTTGTTTGATTCATCTTGACCGACTCGTACAATGTGATTGGATTGGCCAATACATTCCTCTTTTAGAACGAATAGAGAATGGATGTCTCCTCCGCTAAACCTTGTCCCGGACAAAATAACTTGTATCTCTGCAAAACAAGACTAAATAAGCACTGCCTTATTTACTTATTGTATTAAGCGGTTTACACTCACGTGAAATTGTCAGGAACGGCACGAAATGAACGAGTTCGAAACATGTCGGGCCGTTCCTGACAATTTCACGTGAGTGTAAACCGCTTAATACAATAATTAAATATGTCTCACGAAAGTTTTAATAAAATTATTGTTGGCCTTATTTACTACTTAAATAAACATGATACCTACTTCATCGGCTTGACACTTTCCAACAGGGATATTGTACCTAGTCAAATGATCCTGTCAGTGTGACCCTTCTTTTATAGTGCACTTTTAATTCAATTCAAATATAAATTTGAAATAAATATTCTCAGAGACCTATATATAGCAAATAAACGTATAATACTAAATTTTTCAGTGAACCGTGGCGTCATATTTCTCGGTACAGCCCCTACCTACAATAACTAATAATATTACGCTCTGCGCCCCCCGTTCTGGGTAATTGGATGCCCTCCACACGTCGCCACGATTTTCCCGTTTACTCCAATCGACCACGTATTTATTCATTACATATAAATCCACAAAACATTTTCAGAATCACGCTATTCAGGCTAAAGATCAGTAACACGGCATGTATCGACAGGAGGTTCCTTTCTCATGTCCTTATTACACCGCTAGCATTGAGCGAGATAACTTTGTAATTAGTTACCTACTTTGAAAAAGAAGATTATTAGGGTATCGCTGAGTAAATTAGTTTGCGTGGATTTTCCAACTTATTCATTAAAAATACCCGTTCTATAACCCCATAGGAACTATGTATGTATGTAAACACTTTATTGTACACAAAAACAAGAAATACATTTTAAAACAAAAAAAACATGTACAAAGGCGAACTTATCCCTTTAAGGGATCTCTTCCAGTTAACCTTTGAGTAAATGAGTGCTAAACACAAATGTAAATGGAACTATGTATAAAAATAAAATCTAATATTTCAACAAAATATTCTGGTCGCAAGAATCTGTAAAATAATTAAGTAGACACATCACAAATAGATCTTAATGAAGTAAGGGATCATGGAGATATTTTGATATTGTCTTCCGTATTGTGTCCTCTAAGATATTATGAGTGTTTTTACTTGCATCCCAGCATATATTACATGTCTTTGATTGGGGTAACATCACAAAGTAGTGGTCTGTCGGAACAGACGCCCGATACGTCTGAAAAAAAACGATAAAGGAGACTCTTTTCTAATGTGGTTATACAATTTGTGGCAGGTAAAATTTCTTATCGACATCATTTCTCTCCGTATGAGTAAATGGTAAATGTTCTATCCCACTTTGTGATCTAGCTTCAGTATGGAATTTCGCAACCTAATTACACAGTCGGCTTTTCCTAATCATAGGTACATACAAATATGATATTTTGCATTCAGTGGCCCAGTTAATTACTAATATTATAAAGGCGAAAGTTTGTGAGTACACACTTATGTTTATGTTTGTACCTAACTTCTTCACACTCAAACGGCAGGACCAAATTTGATAAATTTTGGTATGAAGGTAGCTGACACCCTAGATTAACACATGGCTACTTTTTATCCCGAAAAAAAAATAGTGTTCCCGCGGGATGAGCGGGTAACACCGCGCGGCGCAGCTAGTTTACTAATAAACATACGTAGGATAACTCGGGGCACCTACACGAAAGTGACGTAGCAAAATATTTTATCGACAAAAAATATATCGATGTTACTGTCAACATCTAAATGTCATCGACATAAATAAATATTACTCATTTCTCCACATATTCAAATGAACATATTAAAACGTGTATTTACATGTTTATTTTAAAATAATTTTCATAATATACGTAAATTGTCATTTTGATTGAAATGACATCCTCATACTTTTATTAATGACCTTAATTTAAGAGGCTCGATATCAGATATGACATCGAACCTCTTTATAGTAATCGAGAATGTTCAATGAGCACATATATTTTAATTTAATTATATCGACATCTTTTTTATCGATATCCTATCCCTAGAACGTGCCCCGAGTTATCCTAGGTATGCTAATAAAACCTATTGATAATATGTAGAGTCACCATCTATTCAGGCGTATTTGAATAATACTGGTCTCAAGAATATATCATAAATAATAAGACACATCACAGATAGATTTATCATTATAAAATGGTGTATTAAAAAGATATTTTGATATTATCTTCAATACACTGAAAAAAAAATTGCTCAATTAGTTTAACTACCTAGTAGATACTTGAGACAGCCAAATTGTACTTAGTAGGTATAGTAACCAAAATTATGCTAATTTTACATGACTTTTTTGGTTACTAGTAGCCCCCAGACTGCCAGTCCTCCGATTTATTAACTAGCTGCTAACCTACTGTTAAAAAAACATTTTTTTTTTTCAGTGTTTTGCGTCCTCTAAGATATAAGACGTTGAGTTGCCGAAAACCAGCCCGCGATAACCTATACTATAAACCTACACTGGTATTATTCCTTATGTGCCAGCAGATATACGTATTTGATTGGGGTACCGTCACAAAGCACCAGTGTTGGAACAGACGTCCGATACCTACGTCCGAAGCGAGCTTATCTGCGGTTTCCTCCACCATTGTACGTTTCATATCTCGAGGTGTACAGCCCGAGCAAATCCGGATCGGAGGCTTTAGCGAGAAAGGAACTCTTTTCTAATGTGGTAGTATATTGTGACAAGAAAAATCCTACCTTTATCATCTCGTAAGTATTATGGGCATAAAATCCTACTTCCTGGAGTGTGGTGCTTCATAACCTAATCCTACAGCTGATCCATTAATCCCATCCTGTTCATTATATTATTTATGAATATACATAGAGCTACCAACTTGTCTATTTGGACGTACTTAAAGGTTTGAAATATATTATAGATTAAAACATTCCTGCATCAATTAAAACAAAAAAATTAAGTCCAAGTGATTTTTGCTTAGAATACATATTAAAGTCACCATTCCATGTTATTTTTACCGGACCATGTCACAAGTAAATAGGTAAGCGATAAGCCGCCTATTGTCTACCATTTATACATTAAGGTTTCAATTGTAACATTTTTCTTGTTGGTGTGCAATAAAGAATTTTATCTACGCACATATCATTAGTGCTCTAAAATGCGTTCAGAAATCGTAGGAAATGACCAGCATTATTACAACCAATTTTACTATGAGAACTTTTTTGTCTGTTGTAGTAGGTAAAATCTGTACTGTAATGTTATTACAGTACCGATTTTTGTAAGGTTACGAGTTTAAATTAGGAACAGCTGTCAAAACACAAGTTGGTCTCTATGTTAGTATCCATAGATATTAATATTGTTATCGATACGAAACGTCAATTCAGTATGTTTTTTTATAAAAACCGCACGACATTTGATCTCGAGTGACATGAGAATATGCACACATTCGTTTGTATATGATTTAGAAAAAAAACATTCGTCTTCTTGACGGAGGTTCGAATTGCCGCCATTATTGTTGTCATTTGTTTGTTGGTTCTTTGCTGTTACGAAAGTCGAATTGTGAAAAGTTTATTGTTATTCACATTTTAGTTGAAAATATTGTTTCAATGTAAAAATTACAACTATTGTTAATCTGTTTATGTATTTGTTCAGATTTATTTCTTACTGCATTAGTATATGTCGTTTTTGATATTTTACAGGTAGCACTAGTGGTGCCGGTCATTTCCTTATGGCTTCTGAACCCATCTTAGAGTACTTATGATATGTGTTTAGATAAAGTAGTGTATACAACTGTACATAATTAGGCCTTAAAACACTCGTGTGATCCTATTATGAAACTCGCTAACGCTCGTTTCATAAAACCACACTCGTGTTTTAAGGCCTCTTATTATGTATCAGTTGCATAAACTACTATTATTGTTGTATTGTATTGTAATCCCGTGGGAATATTTACGTTGTGAAATCAATAAAACTGAACGTTTACATCGGAAACTTTGAGTCAAAACTTTTAGTTAAAGTATTTTTTTTTATTGTTAAATTATAGAAATATTTCAAAATCGCACAGATAGGAGGGTTGAAAAGTAAAGAAATTTAAATTACACCCATTTCGAAATAAAACTCGCGAGGTCTACTACATCTCACAGACCCACTATACGAGTTGAGTAAGCAGTTTGGTTATCAACCAGAGACGCATGATTTGAATCGAATAATCGATATAGAACGCAATATAACAAGCACATAAACTTTGCCCCGATTTCAAGCACCTACTTACCCTGAATTAATCCGCTCAACTTTTAATCGCGGTTAACAAGCCCGTTATGCATAAGCGATGCAAAGTCGATTCGATTATCTGGCTATTCGGGGTATAGCGCTAATTTTCCAGTTTAAATTATGATGTAATTACAGAACTCATGCCTACATATTCTGATGCAAAATGCACCTTGCCGTTGACGGCGCTTAAGTCATATACCACAATTTTTGTATTGGTGGCATGTTAATAAAGACGTAAGTACCATTTGCGATGCGTACGTGTTGAACTGCCAGATATTGGCAATATGCAGGCTATATACCTGCAAATTGCGGTTAGTAATTTATTAATTCCCGATGACGCCTGATGGCGCCAACTTGATTGCCTCGTACAGTGCACAACCCAGCTTCCTCCCCTATTGCTGCTCAATAAGGTATTATTGGCACTTCATGTAAATGGTGGAGGGTTGTACGAGATAATGAATAATGGTTCATCGTGCTAGTTCCACGATTAGTGCTATGCCCCACTTGCATAACTTGTGGCTATTGGCAGATGAATTGATTACTGATGGGCGGGCTGTGATTGAAGGGAAACTAACAGCCATTAACACCACTGCCATTTAGTTACTACTAGGCAATTTTGAGCCCCTACGAACCCTAAGTTCGTAACGTTGGATTGAAAGTACATACTCGTAAACATATCGAAAACATATGACTTAGGAATAAATGTTTAGGCTAATCTATGTATAGTATCATACATTCTGAAATTTTATTGAAAATCAGTTTTCTATGGAGACGGGTCATTATTTCAGGAAAAATCTTAACAATGCGATGCCAACGTGACGCCAGCAGTACAGTGCCATCTGTAGGTAGTATTTTCTTTGTCCTCTCCTCACGCTGATACGGTTGGACGGATTTTTATCAATTCTAATTGATGAAAATGGTTATATATAGGACACTTTTTACCCGACCGTGGTAAAGAAAAAGAAAATACGCGTAAGAATTTGAGGGCAGCTTCTGGTTACATAATATTTGTTTTTACCGGTTGTCAAACCACCAGGTGTCGTAATCAGGTGACAACAATGTTACTCGGTTGTCATTAGGATTTAAGACAGGCATTTCCAAAATTTAATAAACACAAAAAAGACTTCAACGAAAAGAACTCGTATTTTCCAGGACCACTGAACGAGTTGCTATAAAAAAACACCGAAATCGCCATAGATTACCTATAATATCTGAGGAGTTCCTTCAATTCCTCATGGATGTTATCATTTAGATCTCTACTGAAATTTTGTTTAAGATACCTCCTCTCAAACAAAAAAAATATTTTTTCAAATCGGTTGATAAATGATGGAGTTGTGAATAACCTAACCACACCTAACTGAGAACCTCCTTTCTTTGGAAGTCGGCTGAAAAATTAATATAAAAGCTACAACGATACTCTCATAATTATCATAGTACCAATCAATCTTTGTTGTTTTATTTAGCTCAGACTTCTATTATTCCTTTAAAACTTGCAAGTGCTACCGATGCCGACAGCGACGACCAAAATTTCTCGTCTTAAAATGGCTTGATCTAAATAAAACCTAGCTATTGACCGTTTCCGAACCTTTTCATGATAGACTTGACCGCAATACAATTCCATTTTAACAGTTCTAAAATGGAACATCTATTTCCGTTTCCTATCCCTTGTGTCGGTCATATTGGGTGATTGAATACAAAATAATATTGAGCGTAAAAGCCTTAGGAAATGGCTTCGTAGTTTTCTTTGTGACGCGTTATTGCAAACTTTTATGTATGTTAAGGTCACATTAAAACACATTCACATAATCGATAAAAATATTGTATTAAAAACATTGAAGATCTGATTCTAACATGTTTGGATCAGATTGAGTCGGATTTTGTAGACAATTCATTAGTTGTCCCGACTCTCGCAATAATTAGCACTTAGAAACTTTATTTTACAATCGGCTCTGAATTAACAATACAAAATGATTCGCCTGTAATATGTTTGAAAGATTTATCCAACACTCCACACCTTAGACCCCATACCTTGTTGGGGTAAAGCGGACTTTGTAGTACCTACTAAGACTCTCTGAGTTAAGACTACAGTATAGCATCGCGATCGTAACGAAATAGGTATTTACGAAAACGCATGCTGTCGCTCTGAGCGCTCACACCCCCCGGCATCGCGCACAACACATACAAATCGCCTCACGCACACATCCGAAGCAATGACACAGCGCCGCTGCTACTGCTGCTAGGCTAGTTTGACGATCGGATTGACAAGCAAAATATTGCGATAAATAAAGGTGGACTGTTTTGTTTTCTTGCGTACCTACGGATAATGAATTGTTGTGGTGCGACTGAAATTCCGATATTATAAAGAAGTATTTTATTTCTTTATGTAATTATTAGTAACGAGTATGTACCTACAAGCTAAATAAATTTTTGATAAATCAGTTTGTTCCCGATGTACCGGTAGGATGTAAATTACTATCATTTTTTATTGTAATATTATTTAAGTATTTCAAAGGTATTTATATAATGAGTTACTTACTGATATTTACGAAACAAAACATTTTTTATTTAACTTTGTTATTGTGTACGAAAGTACATAATTATTATACTTACTTATAATGTTTACATGATATCGGAGTTACTATGTCTTTCTAGGGTTCCGTAGTCAACTAGGAATACTTTTTGACACAATTTTTGTGGTATATGTTTCTAGTGCCTTAGCAATAATTGACTGTGTGGGAATTGTGTGCAAGACGTGTTAAAGGTTTCCTTTTTAAAATATAAAGTTAAATTGGAAGTAAATAATACGTGTATTTTTAAAATATTTTTTTAATTACTGTTTCTAATTTTGGTGGTTTTTTTGGTAATTTGAAAGTCACCAAAATTGCTTGATGCCACCAGAATTGTTAATTTTGTATATAATTTCACATTTTTTATCGTCTTTTTCACATTTCCAAAACTTTTGACTCGGTGAATTTATTTGAAGTCAAGAATTAACAAAATACATCTAATATAACAAGCTGTCAGTGAGGGTAATCTTAGCTTAGATATTATGCTGGTAGCGGATTTTATAGCTCCTATCCTTTCCTATATTATTATTTTAACCCCTATAAAACTCCTAATCCGTCGTACTTTTCGCAGTATCGTCCTATATGTCCATTATTCCCGTCTTATCTAAAATCATTGAATCCTTTGTAAATCGACGTCTCTCATCACATCTAAATAGACTTAACTTGTTTAATTCTTTAGCACAACCACCGCTTTGGTTAAGATCACCGACGACATTCGTCTGAATATAGAATATAGAAAAGTGACTATATTGGTGCTCCTTGATTTTAGTAGTGCTTTTAACACTGTTGATTTTGATATACTTCTCAGTTTACTTAGTACTTTAAATATATCTTCAACTTCACTGTCCTGGTTTCGTGATTACCTCTGTTCCCAGCGGGTTCGAGTTGATGACCGATTTTCTAGCTGGTGTGAACCGTCTGCTGGTGTCCCCCAAGGGGGCATACTCTCTCCATCGGAATCACCAAGTCACTCTCCTCCTCGTTCCATCTCTATGCAGATGATTTGCAGCTTTATGCGGCGACCAGCATTGAGGATTTTGGCTCCTTGGTTTCACATATCAATTCAGACCTAGAATCAATCCGTGCTTGGGCTTGATCCTTTGGTTTGATGAAGAATGCTAAGAAGTCGCAGGCTATTGTCGTTGGAAGCCCACATTTTATTTACAAGCTTTCAGATCAAGCTAAGCCACTTATTTTCTTTGATGGTACGCCTATACCTTGCTCTTCTACTGTAAACAAATTTGGCATTACCATGGATCAAACTTTGTCATGGGCACCTCTTATTTCTGAGATCAGTAGAAAACTTTTCGCGTCCCTTCATTCATTGAGGTGTCTGCAGAATTTCCTTCCTCTTCATACGAAGATCATGCTTGCCCGCTCACTTTTGCTTTGGTCTCCACAAGTTTGATCATGTGTCTCAATACCGCGCTCAACTTAAATGGCTTCCGATCCGTCAGCGCAGATACTATGTTCTTTGTATTTTGTATAATGTCCTTTTCATTCCTTCTTCTCCTCCTTACCTTGCAGAGAAGTTCTTTTACATGGCGGATGGTAGTGGCCATCGCCTGCGGTCAAGTGCGAATCTGGATCTATCTATCCCACTGCATAGATCTCATGTTTATGATGTGTTTTTTGCTGTGCGCGCCGTGAAATTATGGAATAAATTGTCTCCCGCCCTAAGGTAGACGCAGTTCGTAGCATCACTCAAAGGGAAGTTACAGAAATTGTGGCTGTCGAACGAATGATTACTTGATTAGGATGCTGTTTTTGTTATAATTATGATTATATTTATGTTATATGTATTTATATAGATATTACGTAATATGTATTACATTGACTGTTTGCCTATCTCTCTCTCATTTGGTTTTTGCATTTTCATTTATACTATTGTAAAGTTATCGTATTGTACATGTTGCTTGGTTTGTCTACCATTTACTTGTGTTTAATACTGATTTACTTGAAGGTTAATTGGAAGAAATCCCTTAGAGGGATAGGTTCGCTTTTCGACATGCTTATTTTTTTGCAATGTATTTCTTGTTATTGTGTACAATAAAGTGTTTAGATACATTACATGCAAACAATTAATCTAAATTATTACTTTTGCTATTCATAATTTATTTATTTTTTAGGATGGCTAATCGCAAAAAAAACAATCAAGAGAAGAAGTCCTCGAAAAGAAAAAAAATATATTGTTTTTATAAACGAGTTAGTGATTGTATAGATATTTTGGTATAACTAAAAAGATTAATAAAACATTTACTTTCTTTCAATTTCCAGTAGGCAATTTCATTAACAAATATTAATTTTTAGCACAAATAACTAATTTTGGTGTAGATGTACAATTTTGGTGGCCAAAAAATCAAATATTTGCGGGCACAAGCAATTTTGGTGGCAGGCAAATTACTAAAATCATAATAACTTTATAACTATTATGTATAACAAAGGGCCATTATACACAATATTGGTTATGACTTGATTCGTATTATTGATATGTAAGTATATAATTTTGACTCTAACATTAAAAATAAAAAAAGCCACCAAAATTAGGTAAATTTTGAGCTTGTTGAAATTCACCCTGAAACTATACATTTGTAATATAATCATAAAAAATATAGTCCTTTTCAAATATCATGTTTGGTGAACCTGGTTATATTAAGTTTGCACCTCATTTGTATACGGCGCCATACGCACCAGGTGCAAACTTAACCAGGCCAGTTAAGATGGCATAAGTGAAAATTTGTACGGAATCCTCGGTGCGTGGGTGGCTCACACTTGGCCGATTTTTTAAATTAAATTGTAATATAATGATAATCAACCGATCGATCTTTTTCTTGAAACCCAACTAGTGTTAGTAGAAGTTCCTACTCTACTCCCATAATTTTTGAAACAGATTTAGATATCGATTACGCGGGTTAGGATCCTTTTGACTTTTTCATTAACATCCTTGTAAATACGTGATACTTTACTTCCTCCCCCGACCCGCAATCGTGCGATAGAGAGCGTTGCAGCTTGCGACTGAGAATAGGTACTTTTTTGATGAAATTTGCGTTACGGGAGAAAACGTTTTCCACTAACTAAATCTTAGCAAATCACTTCGATTTTGATGTCGATCGCTTCAGCATAATATAATCTAGGTTTATAGGTTTCACTTTTTTTAAAAAAGTGCATTGTTTTTATAATACAAACGGTTTCATTCAACAACGTTTTAATCACAAAAATTAGGTTTTTCAGCTACCTTTAAATTAGAATCTATAGCAAATTTTGAAAAAAGGAAAACCTACAAACCTAGTTTGTCACTGTGTCAATAACATACTAAAAAATGATGGAGATTGGAAAATATTTAAAGGTGGAAAAACGTTTTCTCTTTTTGTATGGACGAGTGCGTACTATACTTCCCTCTTAAGATTATGGGGCTATACGTACCTCAATTAGTTGGGCCTTGTAATTATACTAAATATAAAGCCGTTCCAACTTTTTTATTTATTTTATGATTATACAGCCCGCGAGCTCTCAGTTTGCGATTTGGGTCTGGGTGAAAACTGAGAGGATCTTATCTGGATCGCTTAAGACTCAATGAGACAGGTATAAAACGCGAATCGTAATATTCTGACAGCTCACGCACTGTACGAGTATCTATGTATGTCAACAGTTTTTTTTTTCTAGCCTATAAGAGTGTCTCACAGCTGGGCAAAGGCCCAGCAGTGGGACATCCCTTTGATATTCACAGGTCCCTATCTGACGCCTTATTGCATCTACATAAGAACAATATTAGCAATAATATGTACAAGCTTCGTATAAAGTGCATTTATTTTATGATTATGTAACCATTGCCTTTCAATTGAACCTTTTTAACTCTATCATGATGTTCTCAGGTAGCGAGTGCGCGGGCGCGGGTGCGGGTGCAGCCATGGTCGGCTGATGGAGGCGGGCTGGTGGTCACCATCTCCGTCGGCCTCGCCGCCGCCGCCACCCCGCGCCCCGCCGCCGCGCTGCCGATGTCGACCACTCTCCAGCAGCTACACCTGCCTGCCGCACTACGGTGAGATATGATTCTTGCAGCCATGGCAGGCTGATGGAGGCGGGCTGGTGGTCACCATCTCCGTCAGCCTCGCCGCCGAGTACTCAGAGAGACGCCGCTAATCGTTCTTCGATAAAATACTCCCTGAGGCTGAGGGGACGACTTTTACATCCTCACGGGAAGAAATGAGATTGGTGATATTCCTAAACTTCACACATCAACGGATACGGTCTGAGTCCTACCATTGCGGCTTAGATTAAATCAGTTCACCTAATGGAGGACCTGTTTTTTCCTCGACCTAGCAGCAGACTAGATTTATAAGAAGAACATTAAATAATCATTTTAAATCTAAATTCACAGTTGAACTGATTCAAGGCAAGGCTCTCATGCGACAAAAGTATCCAACCGATAGTGTCACCAAATATATCGTACACATGGAAGAAATGATCGCACAATATGCTTATGCACATCCTTCAAAGTTTTACTCTGAGAGGCCACCGCAAAGTGGGGAGAAAAAGTCTCGGAAAACTTGAAGAAACTTTGGAAGTGGCTTTCCTTACGACACCGACGATGGGAGTCCTCACAACACAATCATATTGAAATATTATCTACAAGAAGTTCAGATTCGTAAAGTATATAGATAATAATTATTTTATTACTTAATATAAGAAATTATTACCTACTGTAAAAAAATACATACCCTAGTAGGTAAATAGGTATATAAACATAAGACACAACAAACCTCACAAAAAAAAATATTATCCTTAAATTAACGTAATGATGTATTAAAGGTCTAAACAATTAATCTGAATCTTTTTATAATGCTTGTGAAATTGTTAACTTTTTAGGATTCAGGGACTGTGGTTTTATGGGTTCGAATCCCGGCAAGGGTAAATATTTGTGTGATGAACACGATTATTATTATTATATTATATTATTATTACAACAAAAGCCTACTAGAGCTTTTTATTCTGTGCTAGAGCTTACTTTGGGACTAGCTCGATTTGTTTGAGGTTTTCTCATATTTATTTATAAATTGGGTTTGTTATAAAAATAAGCTATTGCTCGTCCCAAAACTCCTGAATATATTACAAAAAAAATTGGGCAACTGCGAGTCCGACTCGCGCATGAAGGGTTCCGTACCATAAAACAAGTTTGTTGTATGGGAGCCCCTCTTAATTATTTTTTTTAGTATTTGTTGTTATAGCGGCAATAGAAATATCATCTGTGAAAATTTCAACTGTCTAGCTATCACCATTCTTGAGATGCAGCCTGGTGACAGACGGACGGACGGACGGACGGACGGACAGCGAAGTCTCAGTAATAGGGTCCCGTTTTTACCCTTTGGGTACGGAACCCTAAAAAAACTATGAAAATTGAATACAAAGAAAAAGTTTTCGATGAAATAAAACATTCGATAAATCGTTAGGTACCTATTCGATGAAATGATTGGATACGCTAACAAAGTCACGTGTAAGTAAAGCCTTTACTGAATACCTAATCGTTTTTTACTAGGGTTCCGTAGTCAACTAGGAACCCTTATAGTTTCGCCATGTCCGTCTGTCCGTCTGTCCGTCCGTCCGTCCGTCCGCGGCTTAGCTCCGTGATCATTAGTACTAGAAAGCTGAAATTTGGTATTAGTATGTGTATGTATCACGCCGACAAAACGGTAATATAAAAACTAAAAAATATATTTTTTTCGGGTACCTCTCGTACACCTAAAGTGGGGGTGATTTTTTTTTCGTTCCAACCCTAGTGTGTGGGTTGTCGTTAAATAGGTCTATAAAGTACTTTCAATGAAAACTATATTAAACAAAATCGGTCCATCCGTTTTTGAGTTATCGCAAAATTTCATAATTTTCTTTAAAAGGACGTAAGTTGACTTCCAGAAGGTAATAAGTAATTACAGTTACTTTCTACGAAACTGAAAACGGTAAGATGGTGACGACAAGCTGATGAACACGTAGGGCGGAACTAACGCCACACTGGGAACTTTATCTAGGTGGCGGTCCCGTAGATGATGGTCGCAGTGGTCACGGTAAATAACACCACAGCAGGGACGGCTACAATCCAATACACGCAACCAGCCCGTCTAGCACAACACAACTATGCTTCGCGACCCTTGTCGCGCGACATAGCGCTACCCGTCACCCTCTCAACTTACAAGGAAAGGTACCCAACTGTCCGACTCCGATTTGATTCATTTTGATATATGTTATAGAGTAGTCTAAAATAGCAGACACTTATTTTTTTTAGCTGCCTTAATTCAACCTGTTAGGACAAATTGTCCTTCAAAGTACTGAAAATTGGTCAAACCCTCTAACTTCTGTATATATAATAATTACCTTCCATTATAATTACCTTCCAATAAATTACGTTCCGTTTTGACTCAGTGGGTAAATTTAGGTCTGTATTTACCTTCAAAAAATTACCTACCTTCCATCAGAGAAAATTTGGAAGGTAAGTATTCTCAATCATTTCCTTCCTTTCTTGAAGGTAGATTACCGCCTGAGTCAAAAGGGAAGGTAATACCTACCGTCCAAATTTCGGGCGGTCATTTCTCTCAGTGTAGAGAGATGTGTGTTAGCACACATTAACTGGCACGTTATTTAAGTATTTGTAACGCGGATTAGCAAAGCAATTATTATTTTAATGGCTTCTAGCTCCGCCACTGAGGCCGTACTGTCGGTGTTGTTTCTCAGTCAAGAAATATAGCTACATAGTTTTAAATAATATTTGTCTCGATACAACTGTTCATGGACAGTTGAACATTCGTTTAATATTTCGAATCCTTCATATTCAGGCAGAATACTACATTGTGCACGGAAAAACAATTACTTAATATATACAAAATAATCTTCCTGTTAGATTAGATACTCGCTTGGTGAACGTAGGCGCGTAAAGATAACAAAGCAAAGAAACAGGAAAATAATGTATTTGTTAATTATTTTTCTGGTCACAAGTCAATCGCATACTGTATGGACTAAATGATGCTTTAAACGAACGTTCAACCTGCCTGGAAACGGTTGTATCGGAACAATATACTATTTAAAAAAGATTTGCTCCACTTCGACTGACATGTTGCGTCCAGCTAATATTTCAATGAGTGATCCTGAAACCATTTTACCTGTTTACATGGTTTGGACGGGAGTCGTTAGTGGATTAGTGACGGCCGTGTTGACCACTGCGACCATCATCTACGGGATCGCCACCTGGATTAAGTTCCCAGTGTGGCGTCAGTTCCGCCACTACGTGTTCATCAACATACTCGTCACCATGTCACCGCTTTCAGGAGGATTCCGTGCGTTAATATCGAGATTGTGGCCGATTTTAAATAAATTTGAACGACAATGGTATAACTTAGCCTTTACTCACTGGATGTTGGTGACCACGGTGATGTTTTACATTGATTTTGTCAACGTGTTTGTGGAAATCAATACAATTCCACATTTATACCTCAAAGCGAATATCGTAGGCTATCTGCTTCCCTTTGTTTGGGCCGCTTTGTGCCAAGTTTTCGATGCTCAGGGGATCTACATATTATCTGGGTTTCTAGGTTTACTTCCTGTGATAAACATTGTACTGTATTTACGAGTTTTGTATGCGTTATTTAAGAAATCGCGACAAGCGCACGGCGAATCCGATATGTGCAAAAAAATTGTTATTGCATCTTTTGCTTTTGTGTTCACGGGAAGTGTATATATTTTTGTAATTATTTCACTACCAACACTGTTAAACTCGGTCGATGTTTCCCCATATGTGATTATGTTCTTAAACATTTATTCTATTATAACTCGTCTGCTGATAAATGTATTCTTTTTGATGTTAAAATCGCATAGAGCGCTGTGGGCTGGACGAGCGAATGTAAGTACAACCCGACCCTAATTCATAACCGATTATTTAATTACATCAATCACATGGATGTTTTGAATGTTCGCAATTATATCTGTAGCACCACAGAATAGATAATAGTACAAGTACAGAAGGCACACTACTTTGATTTTTACAAAAGCCGCTTTTTTTAGCCCCAAAAAATATGATTTATGGCCCTTCTAAAGTCGTCGTCTCCAGCGCAAGCCAAACAGAACGTTGAGGCTGTGTAATAACGGTGAAAATGAATTGGCTCACTTGCCACGTCGACACTAGCGAGGGTTATCAACGATTAAATAAAATAATAATGTATTGTTAAAGGCGCATTAGTTAAGAAACTGTAATGTCATGTAAACGTGTTTAAATAAATAAATTTATAAATAAATAGTCCATTTATTTCTTACATTCAATATAGAG
The DNA here is from genome assembly GCA_932273695.1 of Apotomis betuletana. NCBI lineage: Eukaryota > Metazoa > Arthropoda > Insecta > Lepidoptera > Tortricidae > Apotomis > Apotomis betuletana. Next base: position 10,459,876 of record OW026313.1, on the reverse strand, counting down.
AGCAAATTATATTATTTATATATTATAAATATTACTTAATTATTTATTTAACTACAAAATAATAAATTTCAAAATTTACACAAATTGACTCGACCACCAGGCCACATTTTACTGGCGTTGCTGCGAACTACTGCAATACAAAATTTTGTTTTTTGTATTTTTAAACACTATAATAATACTTATACAAAAGAATAATGCAACGTCACAAATACAAAAATAGCGATACTACGAAGTGGTGGTGCGATGGAGTAATAAAAAACCGGCCAAGAGCATGTCGGGCCACGCTCAGTGTAGGGTTCCGTAGTTGCCCATCCTTCACAATAGATGGGCTTAAATTAGGTACGAGAAAGATTTCAAGCTCTATAAAACCGGCCAAGAGCATGTCGGGCCATGCTCAGTGTAGGTTTCCGTAGTTACCCATCCTTCACAATAGATGGGCTTAAATTAGGTACGAGAAAGATTTCAATCTCTATAAAAAAGGTCGTAAACGCCAAAGTAACTGTAATTACTTATTACCTTCTGGAAGTTATCGATTATACGCGCCAGATTGAGCGATATCTTTTCATGGAGTATGGTAGTGTGGTGACTGCTGGGGGATAGCTTCAGATGATGAATAATAAGAGCAGAGGTACTTTGCTAGAACTGTTTATTGCCCGAAGGCTAGTCTAAAACTAACTATACATTTTATTTTTAAGACTAATGTCATACGTCTTATTCTAAATCTAAAAACTACTTTATTCTTAAGTTGATGGCCAACCACCATCCGTGAAGCACAACCTTCACATTTCCCGCCGTCTCGGGGTGGACGAGGGAAATTCATCTTAATACAGAGACACTAGACAGACTACTCCTGCCTAACACATAATAAGTCCCTACCTATGCAGGGATACCCATACATTCATACCCAGATGGTCTCTTGCTAAGAGATAACCAGGGTCAGGACATGAGCAGACACTAGCCTATGGCATGTTACGTAATCTGACATGTTGTCTGACACTGGCTTCGCCTTGAAAAAACCCTGCTAAAAAGGCAAGGCACCAATCTGACTACCCCAAGTGTCATTCGACTTATTCTAAAGCATAGACCATTCGATACGATATTAAAAAGATAGGCTTCCACAATTTAATCGCCTGGTGTAAAAACCGGCTTAAATAAATTACCCGATTAAATCGCCTCGAATGTTCCCACCTTAACTGCCTGGAGTATGACACACGTCGCATGCTCCAAACAATTGTACCACGATATGTCACTGCCCTTATATTAGATGTCTGACACATTGTCTATGACACTTGTCTCAGTCATCCAAACAAACAGTGACAATCGTCTACCACTAGCTTTATATTAGAATCCTGGCGCATATATAATAAATATGCCCCAGAAATCTGTACCTTAATTACCTCTTATCCTAAATAAATACCTGGACTAAAGTATTATCTTTAGTCCAGCTATCTGTACCACTCCTAAACAAAAAGAAATTACGACCTCATAATTGATTTTACGACCATCGACGATAGCGGTACACGTCATAATGACATGTCAAAATGCTATGTCACTGTCGAAAAGTCAATTATTATTAAAACGCGAAACGAAAGTTATTTTTATTAAAGAAATCCTACCTAACATTTAATTAAAATTAATAAAATTTATTATATTACAGACATGAAAATAAAATAAAATCTTCAGTCTGCATTGGCCTGATGCAGGGTGCAGAGTCCTTGGCCCGACAGGCCAAGACCCCACGATCCTGCCGCCGCCTGGATGAAGAATGCGAGCCGCATTCAGTCACACCAGTAGCTGAAATCCCAGGGAGCTGGGACAACTATGTATGGCCTCCGCAGTGTGATACATGAAAATAAAAGATTATTATAACATGTGTAAACATTAAAGTTCTGAAAAGAAAATCAGTGTTATAATTAATTATTGGAATTCTGTGAAAGTTATAAGTTATTATTATTACAAGGAAAGGTATTGTAAATGCAATAACTTAAAGTGCAATAAATTTATAGTGCAAGAAATTAAAAATTGAACTTCCTATAGTAATATCTTAGAAATGCAGCTAATATATAGTGGAAAGAAATTAAATTATAGTTACAACAGTGACACTTGCAAATGCAACAAACATAACTGCATCCTTGTACAGTCAGCCTGAATTAAAAATTGCTGAAAAATAATAGTTTTATTATTTACACCCTAGAAATATAGAACTGTTTAAATTTATTTTTAATTAACGATTGAAGAATTTCTTCAATCTGTTAACATGAATTATTACATTTTTGGCACGACCATTAGGAGTGAGTCTTTGCACCACATAATTCCATGGAGATAATCGGTGGATTATTTTATAGGGTAATAATTTATGCACAACGATTATTGTTTGTAGGACCCTACTAACATCTAGAACTATCATACACCTAGCATAATTATTTACATCCTAATAAACACATTCTACAAATTATATATTATGGTTCATTATTGCCTGATAGAAGCGCAGCGTTTCGATTGGCGTCCACGGTGTCCAGCGGCGCTCTTCAGTGGTTGAGCGGCCCTCCTCGCTCAGGCACGCTGTTCCTGATGTTGCACTTTTTTGACAAGCACTCGGTCCGGCACAGCACATATTAATCAAATAAAGTTTTACTAGCAATATATTGTACAACTAGTGATAATGGCTGAACTTGAAGGCTTCCACTCTTTAAGAACATTTGCTACATCATTCGACAACACCGAAACTGAATGTTTTTCACTGGCAAAATTCCATATTTTCACTGACAGTTGCTTGTCTGATGTCAACAACGTGTGCTTCAAGCGTATAGAAACGAATTATCGGGGATTCTTGCGATTTTCGCCGACGATGATAAAATTCTTGTACATTATTTTCGGCTCGACGGGAATTCGTTGTTTAACACTGAAAGAACATCCTCAAACGATGTCTGAAATTAATCTGTAATACGGTCCCCGAAAATTTATACCGTAATTGCCATTTGTGATTATTTTAATTCGTATTTTCACACGGGCCAATATTTAAACGTCGGAAAAGCCATTAATTGTGCTCGTCTCCATTTTCGTATGGAATCCAAACAAATCAAATGCACAAACAGATTAAAATCGCACGAAATGAAATATGATAATGGGTGATTCAATATTGACAATGTCACCCGTTTGTCGACCTGCTCCGCAAACTCGTAGTGACACTATACTATACCAATAACTCTTCTTCTTTTCTTGCAATATGTGTGCTTCTTCTTATACACTTATTGAATCTGTAAAATAATTATTAGTTGGGAGCGGGGAAACTCAAAACTTCGCGCGACTCTAAATATAAGCGTTCGCAGCTCCACCAAGTGTGGTGACTGCTGGGGGATAGCTTCAGATGATGAATAATAAGAGCAGAGGTACTTTGCTAGAACTGTTTATTGCCCGAAGGCTAGTCTAAAACTAACTATACATTTTATTTTTAAGACTAATGTCATACGTCTTATTCTAAATCTAAAAACTACTTTATTCTTAAGTTGATGGCCAACCACCATCCGTGAAGCACAACCTTCACAGTAGTTAACTAATATGTGTAACGTTCGAAGTATAAGGACACCGCGCGGCACTTACGTCATTTTAAAGAAAATTATGAAATTTTGCGATAACTCGAAAACGGCACGACCGATTTTATTCAATATAGTTTTCATTGAAAGTAATTACAAAGCCTCATTTTCATGAATTTTTCCATAATTTTTTGACCCGTGGTTTAAAAGTTAGAGGGGGGGACGCTATTTTTTTTCTTTTCGGAGCGTATATTTACGAAATTGCTGACTTTATCAAAAAAGTATGTTAAAAGACCCCTATTATTTTTAAAAGACGTATTCAACGACACCCCACACACTAGTGTTGAAACGAAAAAAAAATTCACCCCCACTTTAGGTGTTCGAGAGGTACCCGAAAAGAAGTTTTTTTTTTAGGTTTTATTTTACCGTTTTGTCGGCGTCATACATACACATACTCATACCAAATTTCAGCTTTCTAGTACTAATGGTCACGGAGCTAAGCCGCGGACGGACGGACAGACGGACATGGCGAAACTATAAGGGTTCCTAGTTGACTACGGAACCCTAAAAAAAGGTTGTAAACGCCAAAGTAACTCTAATTACTTATTACCTTCTGGAAATCATCGATTATACGCGCCAGATTGAGCGGAATCTTTTAATGCAATATGGCAGTTAACTAATATGTGTAACGTTCGAAGTATAAAGACACCGCGCAGCACTTACGTCATTTTAAAGAAAATTATGAAATTTTCTGATAACTCAAAAATGTCTCGACCGATTTTATTCAATAAAGTTTTCATTGAAAGTACTTATAAGGCCTCATTTTTATTAATTTTTCCATAATTTTTTGACCCGTGGTTGAAAAGTTAGAGGGGGGGGGGGACACTATTTTTTTTATTTTCGGAGCGAATATTTACAACACTGCTGACTTGATCAAAAAATAATGTTTAAAGACCCCTATTATTTTTAAAAGACCTATTCAACGACACCCCACACACTAGTGTTGAAACGAAAAAAAAATTCACCCCCACTTTAGGTGTTCGAGAGGTACCCGAAAAAAAAGTTTTTTTTTAATTTTTATTTTACCGTTTTGTCGGCGTGATACATCCACAAACTCGTACCAAATTTCAGCTTTCTAGTACTAATGATCACGGAGCTAAGCCGCGGACGGACGGACAGACGGACATGGCGAAACTATAAGGGTTCCTAGTTGACTACGGAACCCTAAAAACGGGACCCTATTACTGAGACTTCGCTGTCCGTCCGTCCGTCCGTCTGTCACCAGGCTGTATCTCAAGAACGGATAGCTAGACAGTTGAAATTTTCACAGATGATGTATTTCCATTGCCGCTGTAACAACAAATACTAAAAATAAAATGAAATAAATATTTAAGGGGGGCTCCCATAAAACAAACTTACAGATAATGGTACGGAACCCTTCGTGCGCGAGTCCCACTCGCACTTGGCCGGTTTTTAACTTGGCTTGTGTTTATCTCTTGAATATCTTTTTTCTTTTCACTGTGGCCGGCTGTGCCAACAGGTTGGTAATATATTAGTTGAGCTACTTTTGAAATTGGCAAGGTAGGTATTTAGAAGACATTATGGCAATGAAACGCGACCTGTGTTCATTCGAAAGATTTGGTTCTTAATTATCTGTTAACAGATGTTTTATCAGATATGGCATTATGTATCGGATCGGACTTCTGCGTCTGAAAGACTTTAAAAAAAATCGTAGTATATGCAACTGAATATTATAAAATGAAAATCTTTTGACATTTGGCCAAATTGTAAATTGATTTCATTATTCATTTTTTTTTTAATATCATTGCTTATCTAGAAAGATACATACATACCTCAGCTTGAAAAAGGATTGCCAGCTTCGTAACCCTAGCTGGCTACACCTATTCCTATACCTATCTAGGTATACGCGGCACCTCGGCAGGCAATCCCCATTTTCCCAGCCTCCTATTATTTTGTGTTATGATTAAAACGATATATAATAAATCTATTTTTCTATACATATCAAACCTGCACAAATATCTATAGATGGCTAGTTCTATATTATTCTTGATGTACTTATATATATAGTGACGATGCAGTTTTCGCGTGCTTAATTATAGTATATTGTGTAATAAGGGTAGTAAGTAGGGGATTACTAATAAAGGTCTATTAGAAGCCCGACGCCGAAGGCGGAGGGCTTTTAATGTCCTGAGTTAGTAATCCCCTTACTACCCGCCTTACACACAATATTTTTCATCACATTTTGGAGTAAATAACAAATAAATAAGCCAAAAATAAACATTAAACGATAACGATTGACAACCAACTTTTTTCTGTATATATTTTTTTAATTTACTATAAGCACTGGCAAAACGGCCATCAGCTTAAAACAGAAAACAAATATACACAGAATCTTACCATCTATTATTAAACAAATAACAATTAACAATATTATGCATTATATATTATATGGAGTAGTAGGGCCTCGTGCAGGGTCCGTCCGGATTGTTACTACCGTCTTGCCTGCTAACCCACCGCCAAACAGCAATGTTCGCATTGTTGTGTTCCGGTGTGGGGGTAAGATAGCCGGTGAAATTACTAGCATAGAGGCATTCTATCTTCGTCCTCCGGGTAGGCAAGCACTTGTGACTCCTCTGGTGTTGCAGGTGTTTATGGGCGACGGTAATCGCTTGCCATCAGGCGATACGTTTGCTCGTTTGCCCCCTATGACATTAAAAAAAAAAAAAAAAAAAAAAAAAATGCTGCAATAATTAAGCGTAATATTATAAAACTTAAATATGAACAGTAAGTTTGTTACAAAACTAAATAGTTCCTAACCAATAATTTTATAACTTTTTTCCTTTTTTTTGTGTCGTCTACCACAGATAATGCTAAGAACTTCGTTTCGTTTAGAAACTTGACAGGCTATACTGCCAGATTGTAACGATAATTCAAAATTTAATTTAATAAAATTATTGCAAAATACACATAAATAATTGTAAAACATAAATATTAATGCAGTTACATATACCGTATTAATTCAATACACAATAAAATTTGCTGGTAGGCAAGTTTTGTTGATACAACAAAAAACCTTGGCTGGATTGAAACCTCCAGGGGCATTTCACTCAGTACTTTACAGATTTCATACATTAAAACTTGCGTGTGTTTACTACGAGACTCGCTCGATAGATGGAGCTAAATTCAATATTTGAATTAGTGTTATTAAAATGAAATCTGTTTTTATGTTATTATTTTATCCATAAATAAACATACAATAAAAACATAATTATATGTTATTGTGAAAGATTATGAAGCATTATTTTAATTTATCATTACAGGCAACATTACGGCTTAAGATTAGATCCCCGTTCCATTCCACTCATTTATTTTTTAGATTTCACCTATTATATTTCAAGCAGTTATATGATGATTGTCACGAAAATTTAATATCCACAAAAAAAAGGAAAATAATAAATGCGTATTTTTTAATGTAAAAAAACAATAGAAGAAAGAAAACTAAAAGACTACTTAGTTAATACAATTCGGTGTAGAGGAACGCGTAGCGTAGTGCTGTTTGACAGTTTACTTTATGGATTATGGACAAGTTTGTTTTCTGGTGGATATTCAAACGGGTATAAGAAATTTACTTCGGCCGTGCTTTATGGATATTAGCGAATCTGCTCTACGTTGTTGACCTTTACGCTAACTTGGATTCCGACGACAGAAGTTCCAGGAAGGATTTCGATCCCGGCTTTGTGTAATGGATCACGATTGCCTCGTTTTAAACTATTTTAAAGTTATGGTAGCAGTAAAAAATGTTGTGTGTGTCTACCTGTGGTAAGCGTTTGTTCTAAATATGTTCCCCAAAATTAATGAAATAAAAATAATTAATTATAAATGTGTCTTTTTTATACCTTCCTACAAACATAACTAGTTTTAAAGCCCACTTACTTATTATGTTAAGTGTGAGGTACAGATTAATCATATAATATGTATTGAAATGAAAGTACCTACAGTTACTCTATGCCTACAGTACAGTGCATAGCGATTGCTATGTATACATATGTACATGACTCAGATAACTCGAGACTCACTCAATAGATGGCGCTGGTACACAAAGGAAGCTGATGACTCTATCTCAGTATATATAATTTACTCTATGGAAACCTCCTTAGTCTGAAGTAATCTGCGAGTGCGTACTATATTTTTAAAACTAAAACCATAACTCCCGAGGGAGTTATGTCAATTTATAACTCCCGCGGAAACTATATAGGCCTTAGTCCTTCAGTACACCCGCATGTAATACCATCTTTTACGAGCAAATGTGATGAAAAAATACTAAATCATTCAGGTTTTATATTCTTAGACAAAAAGAGACACTGGCAGGGAAACTTACTCTATTCCTTATAGAAAAGTAGACGCGAACACGCAAAGCGCATTATTACACATTAGTGGAGGAGGAGTGTTGAAGAATCAAGACTATGTACGTCGAGCAAGTACAGGTAGTTACAACAGTAATGTCGGAACGGATATAAAGATGACAGAATCAGTCCACGCACTAAATTAATAACTACTAAATTTCTGATCGTGAACAATGACGCGATATCGTATGATGCGACTAGAATTAATCGAAGGCTTCTTTCAGATGGCTGGCCGAACGGCATGGAGGGCGAGGAAGAATCGACGGTGGGCGCGCTGCGCGAGCGCGAACTACGGTCGTTGCATCGCACCGTGCCCGCTCTGCGCAGGCGCGAACTCGATACGCGCGCCATCAAGCACCACTTCTACCCTGAAGGCGGCTGGGGGTAAATATTCAATTCAACCTATTTTTGCATGACCCAAAGAACTAAACAACTAGGTAACATAACACAAGAAAACGCCAGGATTTGACAGTTTTCGGCCACATTTATTTATTTACAATTCTTCCTTTGAAGGTCGCTAGCTTGCCATTTACTATTTCAATTTAAGTATACTGTATAAAATAGGGACAGAATTGTATTTCTAGCCGCGATATCGAACACAGTTAGGACGCGCAGAACCGATCTTCGAGACAACTTAAAGGCCCATAACCTATTCAGCCTCAGTTACGACGCATGTCGACAAACATAACAATGTCGGTCGCAACTCAAGCTATTGTGTCAAAAATAAACTTCTTTGGTGATATTATAGTCAACTTCCTGTCAATACTGTCACAACTAAAACACTTAATCTTAAGTATTTATGAAACCGTGTGAATACATTGTGATGCCTTTCTCTTGTTCGTTAATTATTTCTTCAAGTGTCTACACATTTAGCTTCGTGTACAATGTCAAAGCCTTTTCAGAAAATATTCAAAAGGAACATAAATCCATGCTAAAGTCCTCAAAACCATAACAATTTACAAGAGCCAGATCTGATAAAAACTGAAAAAGCGCTTTATCGATGACTAATCCGAACCGCAAATCAATGTAGGCACCCGGTCGCTCTTTGAAGCACCTTTTTTAGCACAAATAGGCGTCCGAGGCGCAAAATAAAATGAAATCGTCCCCTATGCCCGCTATTGCAGTTAGCCAGAGGTTGGCAACATGTTATCTTATTATCAAAAAAATAAAATTTAAAATTTAAAAAAACCCCCGACATGACAACCTGTAAAAAGAAAGAAATAAAATCTACGAAATGTGCCTTTACAATGAACAGTAGAAAAATTATCCAAGCTTCGTTGCGTTCGGGGGACCGCTAAGTACCTAACCTAAGTGAAATGAAATATATTTTTCAACGCAAAATTGTAAGTATGCATTTATTTAGGGCTTCCCACTTAACGATTTTAAGTACATTGCATTTCATTTACTTAGCGGTCCCCCGACGCAACGAAGCTTGGATATTTTTTCTACTGTTCATTGTAAAGGCACATTTCGTAGATTTTATTTCTTTCTTTTTACAGGTTGTCATGTCGGGGGTTTTTTTAAATTTTAAATTTTATTTTTATTTCATATTTTTTAAACGAACAGAAGTATTCCCCCGGAATTTTCTACATTTAACACTTTTTTGGTTTTACACCGTTCATAAATAGTTTCCAGTTTTCCTCGAGCTTGATCCTTGACTATGTGTACGACAACAGGATCCCAAGCCAGTGGTAACGAAAGCCGTCTTCTCTAAGATTGAAATTAGGATATATTTTAATTTAAATAGCCTTAAGCAACATTCTGGGAAAAAATCTTTAAAGTCAAATTAGTTAATGCTTATAATGACAAAATGGCTAAGTTACTAGCCAAGACAATCTAAATATATACTTTAAATGCACTGGATGAGTTGAAAGAACCTGCTACTTATGGCCTAAAACAGAACCAGGTTTCCATTCTACAGGACCCAAATTGTACGGGTGGCTTACTTAGCTCCATAAAAATTTCCGTTGATGCTAGGTAACTTGACTTAGTTTTGAAAGACCTAATCATCGATAACCCACACCATGGGATAAACCGTAAAAATAAATTACATCCCCAATTTTTTACGTGTAGGGCAGGGCAGGTACACAAAAAAAAAGGTTTTAAAAATGTATTCCACCACTATGTCTCTGAGCTAAGCCGTAGACAGACGGACGGACGGACATGGTGAAACTATAAGGGTTCCTTGTTAACTACAGAATCCTAAAAAGCTGTTATTCACTTAGACGAGTACTTTTGCTAAAGCTTACGTGTCCTTTAGTCGCGTTAAAATCTTGCAAGGTGTTGCTATTAAATTTGTGACCTCAATCAAAGGAACCTGTTCAATAGTCCTAATGACAATTCAGCTTTAGCAGAATCGCAAAACTTAGAAACAGTGACCCAGTATTGTGACAGAAATTAAAAAGTTTTTGTGAGACTCGGTTTAATATTGACTGTACTTTCTTACACAAACGTTCTCATCAAGAACAATCAGCCAGCAATGAGCCCAAACACCATGGGCTTATTCTGTGTTTTGACGACGCGTTTGGCTCGGTTTGTAGACACCTGCCTACTGAGTCGGCGGTCCCGGGTTCGAATCCCGGCCGGGGCAAATATTTGTGCAAATATTTGTTCTTGGGTCATGGATGTTATCTATATATGTATTTATATATTATGTATATCGTCGTCTAGTACCCATAGTACAAGCTTTGCTTAGTTTGGGACTAGGTCGATTTGTGTATGATTGTCCCTTAATATTTATTTATTTTTATTTATTAAGAAGTTCCTACGGCAATCTTCAGCTCCATGGTATGGTACCAAATTATTGTACTGTCAAAATTTTATTAAATTGTTTATTACGCTAATAAAACTTAACATTTAACCAACATTTGAAGTTCTTGGCTTAGATCCTTTCACAACTAGATGGCAGGGCCGTATTTACCCCTAGGCCCACTAGGCCCGGGCCTAGGGCCCCAGCTAGTCTAGGAACCCAGTCCCAGACGCAGGACTTGTACCATAATAATGTTCTCCTTATAGGGGTGGGGGCTCCAAATGCCAAGTGCCTAGGGGCCCGGGCCCTCTTAATCCAGCCCTGCTAGATGATTATCATGAGATCTTCACTTAGTGATTGATAAGGAAAATGCTAATAAAACAACATTTATCCAGCGTTTGGAATTATTGGCTTCAATATTGGCTGAGATCCATTAACAACTACCTGGTCATCATGAGACCTTCATTTAGTAAGTGATATAGAAAATGCTAATAATACTTAACATTTAACCAAAATTTGGAATCCTTAGCTTCAATATTGGCTGAGATCCATTAACAACTAGCTGATCATCATGAGACCTTAATTTAGTAAGTGATATAGAAAATGCTAATAATACTTAACATTTAACCAACATTTGAAATCCTTGGCTTCAATATTGGCTGAGATCCATTAACAACTACCTGGTCATCATGAGATCCTCATTTGGTGAGTGATATAGAAAATGCTAATAATACTTAACATTTAACCAAAATTTGAAATCCTTGGCTTCAATATTGGCTGAGATCCATTAACAACTACCTGGTCATCATGAGATCCTCATTTAGGGAGTGATATAGAAAATGTTAGTAATATTTAACATTTAACCAAAATTTGGAATCCTTGGCTTCAATATTGGCTGAGATCTTGTCACTTGTTCCAATTAAAGCTGAATATCTTGGAAACTACTGGTCCTACTTCCACCAAACATAGCTAAGAACCATCTCGACGGAAAAGTCTTTCGATTAAAAAAAACCGCACTTAAATTGGTCCATCCGCTTGGGCGCTACGATGCCACAGACAGACACACAGATACACAGATACACAGATACACAGATACACAGATACACAGATACACAGATACACATGTTAAACTTATAACACCCCTCTTTTTTTCGTCGGGGGTTAAAAAGAAGCCTGCCTACCTTTGCCCAGCAGTGGAACAGCACAGGCTAAAATAAAATAATAATAAATAAAAATAAATAAATCCGCGGTGGAAAAACCTAGCCTATAAACAAGTAACGCATCGATAATCACGGTGAAATTTTTAAAATATTAGAGAGAAAAAAGTGTAGGTACCACAAAATACGTATACGTATTATTTTAAGACTATTGTATACATACAGTCTTTCGTAATACTAGAACGATTATATTATGAACTAGCGACCCACCCAGGCTTCGCACGGATACAATGTTGGTAAATTATGCATTTTTGCATATAAACCTTACTATTGAATCACTCTATTTATTAAAAAAACTCATCAAAATTCGTTGCGTAGTTTAAGCATACCTACATAGGGATAGACAGACAGGCAAACAGCAGGAAGCGACTTTGTTTTATAATATGTGAATAAGTATTACTTGGTATTTAACAGCGTTTATCCATACTAATATTATAAATGCAAACGTGTGTCTGTCTGTCTGTCTGTTACCTCTTCACGCTTAAACCGCTGAACCGACTTAGATGAAATTTGGTATGGAGATAGTTTGAGACCCGGGAAAGGACATAAGATACTTTTCATCCCGAATAATTTTAGTGTTCCCGTGGGATGAGCGGGTAACACCGCGGGGTACAGCTAGTATTAAATAAAAAACCAAATTTACGTATATGCAAATTAAAGTTTAATATTTAAATCCCGTATTAATGCAAAATAATGTACCTAATTATCTCTTTAAATACTGGGACATTCTGGTATAACTTTTAAATATTTTAGTCGAAAAGGTTCCCGAACCCTGTCACTAAGCCTTTTCCTGCACAGAGCCATTCCTTCCGATTCATGACTATTTGCGCCCGTTAATATTCAAGTCCATTGCTCTATCTGATTGGAGTTCGGCCAACAAATTCTACTATTCATTTGTCAACGTTAATGTCCATCGATAGACACCTATCAGCATTAAAAAGCCGTAATCGTGGAATATCTGCACTCAACACAAAGATAGAACGCATGAAATAGTAAATAGTTTTAAAGTTCGGTTTTACATTTTTACTTTAAGGTTTATTTTAAGGACTATTTTTATAGTTTCATGTTGTGATCATGAAATTGTTATTCAGAATACAACAAATATATATAAATCAATATGATTCCATATTTAATACGCTATGCAAATTTAATATTTGTGTCTTAGGTCTTTAAAAACTGGAAAGTCCTGAATATTATGTTGTAAAGGTTGCCGAACCCTGCCACTAAGCCTTTTCCTTCACACGAATGGGAAGGAATGGCTATTCCTTCCCATTCGTGACTATTTGCGCCCATTAATATCCAAGTCCATTGCTCTATCTGATTGGAGGTCGGCCAACACTTCTGCTATTCATTTGTTAATAGTTGCAGTACAGTAAAGTACGATATTGAATAGGTTAGACGGTATTGAATTTGGCCGGTGACCCGATTTCAGTATACATAAGAGGTTCAGTGATTGCTTGATATGGAGTAGTTACCAAATATTGGCATTTAATTATTGTATTATAGCTGGGGGCCTATGATGGTTGCGTTTATCACGTGATAAATAAGTGACAAAGCATCTGTCACTCACACTCGCAATATGTCAAAACGTGACGGATTCTTTATCACTTATTTATCGCGTGATAAAAGCAACCATCATAGGGCCCCTGGTAACGTTAGGGTTCATCTACATCTGCCTTAATTTTGAGTTGTTCTAAACCTCTTTTGTAAGATATTAAATATGACTTGGTTGTCTATGGTGGAATGACGGGAAATGGCGGCTGTCTGTCAAAGAATTTAAAAAGAAACAGGATCTTAATCTTTAAGTTGGGCTTTGAAAACAAGAAGTCTATTTGAATCTATTCACCGGCAACATCTAGTCCGAAGCACCTGCAGTCAAAAGTACGAGTTATTTCTAACTATAACCCCTTGACTTTGCTGCAACTCCTACTGGTATGAAATTTCGGCTATATTCTAGTAAAATATTATAATAACAGTAGCCTTTTTGTAATTTCACCTACCTAATAGAAATTGCCAAACTCAAGCAAACTTACGAAGATTCCTAAAATTTAAGGTAGATACTCATTGAATAGGAATCGACCCCTTCAGTTCTTTATTCTAATGAAATCGCGCTTTTTGATTTTCAATCGAACCAAACTGGGGGCCCAAATGAACCCGAAATTTAACTATTTAAGCCCCCTAAACTTTCATTTGTTTCCCCTCGGAAATGAGAATTTGGGCTTATGTTGGAAAGTTTACCGTGAAACCGATTTAGTATTTAAATTTACATATATTGATTAAAACTTCTCAAGTTTATATGTATACAGGATGTGAAATAACGATGTAGGAACTTTAGGAGGTGATACATGGGACTATTTAGAAGTGTTTGCACCCTCAATCTCTGTCCAATCTGTGATAGTTTTTTTTAATCGAGTTTTTAATTTTTTTTTCATTCGTACACAAAATATAGTTACATGAATACTTAAATAAATAAATAAACTATAGGTACAATAAATCAAAATTCCTTCATTTTAATTAACATTGCAATTAATTAAATAACTAATACAAAAATCACCCTCCCACTTACTACACATTAACATTGCAATTAATTAAATAACTAATACAAAAATCACCCTCCCACTTACTACACAAAGTGTTTTTGCAGCTCGTCATGAGTGCCAAGATTTTTACCAAAAAAAATACTGTTTCAGTCAAATGACAAAATAAGCTAGACAGTAGTCTCAACTTTCATTGTAATTTTTCTAGACATCAAGGTCGGTGATTTGGTCAAATCTCTTAACCGGCTTAGTGAAATGGCAAAATAAGATTGTTCTAGACTGTACTTGCTTCATCATTTCCATAAACAAGCTCGGTGATTTGTATAAATCTCTAAACTGGTTTTAAGTGAAATGACAAAATAAACTCGTACAATTACTGCTTACGTAGAACCTAATTGTCTAATTTTATTCTCTCCAAAATCAACCTGTTACCGTAAACATATTATGCCGATCGAACAAATCCGGCTCCGTATCATTTCCTGTATTCTCAGAAGTATTTATTTTAGGACGATTGGATTCGTGTCCATCACAGTATTCCCTGTTGCCGAATCGCGATTGATAAAACAAGTTTGGCGAAAAGCTATTGTTGGGGAGACCGAGGTTTGTTGTCGAGTCAGGTTGACGCAACTTTGCCATTGGTGCGTTTTCCGTTCATATTAGATTGACAGCTATTTAGAGAATTAACTGAAGTCCAATATTGAGATTATGACACATTAAGTTTGATTAAGTTATACTTTCATATTTTATATAAGGATATTCGTTCAGAGCTTTCATAGCCACATTTATTTCTTATGGATTTTTCAAATTAGGTGTATTTAACGTACCGAAATAGGAGATCGAGTGGTCAAGACGAATAAATATTAATTACGAGATCGGGGCTCAACGACTGCGCTAAGCCGAATAAGATATTAAAAGATCAAGAAAGCGGTTTGGATCAGCCAACTACAGTAGATCTGTATGTGCCTATGTTTCACTGTGAGAATTTCAGAAAAAATGTCATAAGACCAGGAATTAATATGATGTTTAAAAAATGCTCAGAACCGA
Organism: Apotomis betuletana; assembly: GCA_932273695.1. Lineage (NCBI taxonomy): Eukaryota > Metazoa > Arthropoda > Insecta > Lepidoptera > Tortricidae > Apotomis > Apotomis betuletana. Next base: position 10,444,372 of record OW026313.1, on the reverse strand, counting down.
ATGCCATGCCCTTAACGCTAAAACATGTTTTTGGGCGTGCCAGACCAGTTAGAGTAGTAAAAAATAGTCGAAATATTGTCCATTATACTTTCACTTATGATCATACTGTACAAGTAGACCTGTCTCCTGTCTCATAGGATATCAACCCATACCCCCTGAAGACAATGAACAAAATATCAACCGCTTGTAACAGCGCCTAAAGCTACTCTGGCTAACTGCCATAAAAGCAGAAGAATTGCCCTGGGATTTAGCGACACGACATAACATAGGCTGTCCAGACACAGACGTGACAAGCACGTGGCAGGGAACAGAATTCAGAATTTCTCCCGCGATAGTTACCTACATCCTGTCGACTATTTGTGATAACAAAGTAATTCTGATTCAAGGAAACGTTTGTCTTGGGAAACATGCAAAGGCTAGTTGCGCAACTGCCTACGATAGTATACTCGTAGCCAATCTGGATAACTTTGTCCCTTGCGTATAAAGTTGGCTCAACCTTACACACTACCTAAAATTGTAAAATTAAGTTACCCCCGACTGACTGTCTCGGATTGATTTTCGGGACTGTGACCTATTTGTAATATGACACCAGGCAAACTATAAACGAAAGTATGAACAACCGGCGGCGTCTAGAAACTAATCACAGTCTCACAATCAATTAAAAATTACCTAGGCTCGTCCTTGAAAGCACACACACACTATCCAGGAACATATACATGTAACTGTGCAAGTGTCCTGGGATTTAGCGACACGACATATTGTCGTAGACGAAGACCGCGCAGAGGGCGTGAGATGCACGTGCCGACGGCCAGAACACCGGATTTCCCCCGCGACGGTACCAAGGTCGGTGTGATTCTTTATTTTAGATTATTTTTGAGTTTTTTAAATGTGAAGACATACTTTAGACTATAATTATCAAACACATGTAGAAGGGACCCTGAAATCTGAAATATTTTTCGAGATATTCGAGATCGATTAAGAATCACACAAAGGAATGATAAATGTACACCAGGATGATAATAAGTGCACCGTAATGAGATTTCGTAGCCCGAGCCCGAGTAATGGTCTAGGCGAGCTGTTTCCGAAAAAAAATGGTACTTCATTATTCAAACTTTCTGCACCTGCGTTTTCAGTCTTGCAATGAAAAAATACTGCTTAGGAAATTTACCCCTGTATTGGACAGGACAGACTATGTGATAACAAGGCAAATTTGAAAAAAAACGTATACTGTATCAAACTAACGGATGTAACTGAAACGACTGATACAAACATCCTCCAAAACTTAAAAACAGCAACACGGTCTTCTCCAATTTCCTCTACTATTCCTAAATTAATATACCTACCTACTCTTAATAACCGGTCACATAAAGTAGTCTGTCCAGCTACAGGTGGCGGGACAGAATCCCGAATTTCCCTTGTGAAAAGATACGGTCACGTAGGTATGTCGGACAGACAACCTGTCCTATGACTGTGTGATAAGTGATAACAAGGCAAATCTGATTCAGGTCTTTGACAACGTGATGAGGCTAGTTTATTGTGCTGTTCATGAAGCTGGTAAAACTTCATGAACAGCACAATAAACTAGCCTCATTCTCAGTAAAACTTATAAGATTAGTTGGTTTACTTGGATCTAGATTTTAATATCATTTTGTATAATTTCTTTCAGACACCTTTGCATGCGTATACCTAAAGAAACATAACATTTTTCTTTTGCTGTGTAAGTATAACCAAATAAATACGAAAGAGAGGCAAGTAGGCTTAAATATAAAAGCGTATCGGTTAACTCATCGAGTCCCAAATAAATATTTGAAGACGAAGCATGAAAAACTTTCGCGGCTTGCCTTTCTTGCTGACTTAGCAGCCAATTTTCCACTTCCACGAACCTAATGTTTTATTGATAAACATGAAACATGGTATCTATCAGTAATCCTGAGGGAGCGCAAGATGAATCACTGTCTTTGTGAAAGTGATCTGTAAGTGTATGGCTGTAAAAAAGTAGGAGGCATTAACAACGTGCAATCTTTATGTGTTCTTCCTTCCTTTCTACTATGGAGTAGAAAAAAACACCCGCCCAATTTCCTTTGTTCTCTCGTGAATCTAATTTAAGCGATATTAATATTACCGGAGTTTATAGGAATAATAACATTAGGTATGGTACCTACAGTACCTATTTTCAGCAACGCGCATCTGAAATTAATGTCTATTTTAGGAACAAATAAACTTTTTAACAGTGTTACTAATTATTTTTTAGCTAAAGTCATATCCACGTTTTAGTGAGTCACGTTTTTCTAATAATACTTACAAAACAACTAAATAAGCAGGAAATATATATATAAGCGTTAACAAATTTCCACCACAAATTAACTTCTTCATTAAGCACAAAGGGAAACTCGCATTGGAGTGTGGACAAACCCGACTGAGCACACCGGGAATCGGAACGCTACAGTCACAGACCAGTAAAGTTTGATGGCCAGTTTTAATTTACTGCTTTCTCTCACGATTTGTTACTTTATTGAAATTACTTACATGCCGCAGCGACGACACTGGAAAAATTAGTAAGAGATATTTTTGGACGCATCACAGATTATTATTAAATTATTAGACCCTATCGATTTATTAAAAAAATTACATTATGTTCAGCTACCTCGGGAAGCGGTTGGATGAAGGCGGCACACGACCCATCGTTGTGGAGAACTTTGAGGGAGACTTTTGTCCAGCAGTAGACGTCTTTCAGCTAATATGATGATAATGATATGCTACTGGATTTCAGTTATCATTATTCTTTTCTTATTTTACTCGTACGTACTAATTAAGATGCAGGTTTATGATAATCGTGTCATTGATAAATGATAAAACTTCCAAGAAATTTTGATACCTATGTATATGAGTGTATAAGTAGCATTTAATCATAATCATTAATCTACTCGAATCGCATGATAAACCGTCATGGCGGTTTTTGTAAATATTGATACAGGGGTTAAATAAATGTCAGTTCTAGGTATAATATTTTACGCGATCCACTAGATTGTAGGTGAGGATCTAACCCTCGACCCCACGACCTCTACTTGCCCGGAGTAGTACTCTGACCCCTGCGCTACCGCGACTGTGGACATCGCGTGAAATGAAGCAAAGCTCTTCTGACAAGCTGGTATTTCTATGTTATAGACAATCAGTTTGCTTTTGTTCACACTAAAGACGAACCTCTATTGTTGTTTCAGATGGATTGTTTGCGGCGCCGCGTTCCTCGCACATCTACTGTCCACCGGCTTGCAGCTAGCTTACGGGGCGCTACACGTCTACGCTATCAAACATCTCGGGCCCACCGCCGACCATGCTGGTAAACATACAGTCGAATTCTCATTGCACTATTAATATTGAAAACTGAAGGTATTTTTATAGTTTTCTATTCATGAATTCATCATATTTGATTTACTTTATTATGTACTAACAACCCGCCCCGGCTTCGCACGGGTTCAATGCTGATAAATTATGCATGTATTATACATATAATCCTCTTGTATCACTCTCTCTATTAAAGAAACCGCATCAAAATCCGTTGCGTAATTTTAAAGATCTAAGTATACCTACATAGGGACAGACAGACACGAAGCGACTTTGTTTTATACTATGTAGTGATGCATTTGTAGTGACAATCAAGCCAGTCCCTTTATTACAAAAAAAAAAACAATCCTTGCGAAAACGCTTTACCACATACTAGTATTATCTTGAATAAATAAGCAGCCTGCATTAACAATGTAACAAGGATAGAAGATACTTAACTATCAAAAATCTTAATCTAACCAGCATTTGCGAGCAACACCACTCCTCGCATCCAAATGCCTGGATAATCACGCAATAATAATCAGGGGGCCTATGATGGTTGCATTCATTATGTCATTTAAAAATCGGTAGAACTTGACAAATTTAAGCCGTGTTTTAAGAGTGGCCTACGATGGTGCACATCGTTATAAATTTCGTTGATAAATAAGTGATAAATAAACGACGTATAAAATGATACCTTAGTTCACACTCGTACTAATTACAACTTTTTTGTCAGTGAAATTTAAACCATATTATGATGTTGTGCACCAACGTCCTAATTGCAACCACTTTTTCCGAAAAGTTAGTACCAGTGTGAACTAAGGTATCGACACAGATAATATAATACTATAAGATCAGTTTGAGTGTAATGTTCGGCTCTGGAACAAGCTTGATTTAATTTTAAAATAAGCGAAAAAACGTCTCAAGCTTGAGTGCCAAAATTGCCACAGCCGGTGTTACCGTTTGATGCCGCTGGTTATGTTTTTCGGAACTTACTATTTATGTTAATGAGTAACTAGACATATTCATAATTTAACATCTCTTTTTATTCATTTACTTTTAGTTTTCCGAAGAACAGTGAGCAAAAATTAGTGGACAAATGCAGATTCTCTAGAACGCAGAGAACAGCAGTAGTTCCCACAGTATCTTCGCGGATCTGTAGCGTTCATTTTAATGATGATGATTATTATCAAACCAATGCCGGATTTATTCAACTAAAACGCAATGTGGTACCAATTTGTATGTGCTTTATTGCCTCGTCATTCATTTAAATTTGTTAAGTCTTAAAAAAAAGAAAAATTATAAAGTATAAAATCAAAATTTACTTTGATTTCAGATTTTGCGACATTAAAGTTGCATTTGATAGTGATTATAAAAAAAAAATACGCTGTTAACACATTTAGTAGTAAATCACAAAAGTGACATTATTTTAAATGAATGAAAAAAACTAATAAGAGGTACAGTAATATACTTCCTAAACTATATTAAGTTTGACAACTAGCCATTTTCGTGCGCCGCGCATGGACTTTGACACTTACTTTAGCCAATGCAAACTTTAACCAATCACAACAACTTCTAAGACGAGGGATGACTTCGTATAGATAGGCTAATATTTAAAACTGTTGGCAGGACAAATTCTTGTAGAGGGGATAGTTGTCAGTCAAATATTGGGACCGTTTTTGCAAGCCAAAAGATCCCGATATAGAACGACCTACACCGAGATGTTTATTTGATGAAATGTATTTAATATTTAATTTAATATGTCAATAAATATATTGCATATGGGTTGCCTAACAAATTTTAGTCCAGGGTATGTTTAATTAATAATAATAAAAAAAAATTAAACACTTTACCGGTTTGGTTATTATTAGATAAATTCTATACCAATCGAAAGTATGAAGCCCATAGAATATGCAAACGTTAGGTTGCCTATTCTTTTCCCGTCACAACTATCGGGTAGCCAGGTATAAACAGGTAAGGTGCTTTGGGGTAAATTCGACATATTTTTAGGCGAGTGTAGAGTATGTTAGGGTTTGGGCTCGTAAGTCAGAACCTAAGAAGTATTCCTTCCAAGTAACGAGATCTTTACGAAATTGGATATATTCATCAACGCTTTGTGAAAACAGCGTTTCAATACGTTGCTTGAATTTGGAAACAAATTAGAATAAAAAAAAAAATATTTTGAATACTATTTCTTAAGGAGTGGGGTAATTTCGAAAGCAAGTGGGGTAATTTCGAAGCTGGTTCTTATGCAATATGAGTTTAAGAATCATATTTCTTTTTAGTTCTAATTTACCCCCGCAAAGATCCAAAAATCGCACTGCTTTTATTTAATCGACTGCAACACACGTGCCCTCACGACTAGCGATGCGAAGTGAACTGAAGCGGGGGAGGAGATAAACATGGCGTTTTGACAAGCGTTGCAAGCGTAAAATTTGTTCCCAGTTTAGTAGAAATGTGTGATTTTCGACTTTTCCCCATTTTCGACTTTACCCCAAAGCACCTTAAATCTATACCTACTAGCATTTTGCAACGGTCTGATTATTGAATTGAAATTAAATAAAATTAAGATTATTTTATTTTGAATTTATCTAATAATCAAACCGGTGAAATGTTTAAATTTATATTTTATTTAATTTTTAACAAAACATACCCTGGACTAAAATTTGTTAGGCAACCCATATGCAATATATTTATTGACATATTAAATTAAATATAAAATACATTTCATCAAATAAACACCTCGGTGAAGGTCGTTCTATATCGGGATCCTCTACTAATAAGCATTTCAAGATTATAAAAAAACCTGTTTTACCAAAAACGGACTATTTGCTGCGTAATTTTTAAGTGACGTGACCTGGCAACACCGCATGGCTGTCACTGTGATTTGTAAAAATCAAGGAATATAATACTCGCAAGGAGAAGAACGGTAACTACGTACAAAAAAATAGCCAATCCTTTTTATTTAATACTACTTTGGCGCTAGTAGTATTAAAAAAAAGGTAGTAGAGCTGTGAACTAAGTGACAGCGGGCTTTTTTGGCGGGGTTTTCAAATATGCCATATTCCATTCTCGACTTAATAATAATAATAATAAGCCATATTGAAAGTGTTTTTAACAAACTTTTTATTTTAAGTGCATGTATATTCAGTTTAAATCTTGCAAATCATTTGTCAACCACTTCTCAATATATGAGATTGAGCTGAAATGTAATAGTTTTATAAAAAAACACAACACAATGAATTACTTTTAATGGTAGCCTTTATTCATTTAATATCCTAAGCAAGAACTTTTACAAAATGTCTAATAAGTTTTACTACATAGGTACACTATTATTGCATTGTTTTTAATAATATATTCTGTTGTTCCTGGAACAGAATACTTGCTCAGGCGGTTTTTGCAACTGTCAGTTTAATGGGAATCTGTAGTGAAAAAAAAAGAAAAAAAAAAGTTTTGGTTGGTTAGAGTCGGGATCGGGACGCCTCCTGCGGACTCGCTGGCGACAGCCCAACTCTAACGTGTACCAGTTCACTACATTACTTCACTTACTTTGTTAATAAAAATACCTAGATAGATTCAGAGGAGATGTATGAACCTTTGACGTACAAGAGTCCTCTTGGTGATGCTTAAGTATCCTGTTGGTGTATCTGGCGGGGAGATAAATTGTGAAAATCAAGTTATAAATTACACATCGCTTTATTAACTGACAATACAGCGCAAACCGACAATTGGTATGACGCGAAGGTCGCCCACGATGGGCTTTAGGTTATGCGAGGCACATGTTTACGCGAAAGTGTTCCGGTGAACCACTGACTCTAATTTCTACTTGGCCAAATAGATAAAAAAAAGGCGTGTACGGCGGCGCTGGTGACGGACCCGGTGGCGGGCGGCGGCCGCTAGGCGCGCGGCTTAGCATGCGCGCGCGCGGGCGGTGCTAAAATAATTTTGGTCGGCTCTCGGACTATGATAGTCGGGCTTCCCTACTATATTGTTATACTACCATGCTGTATAACCACTTAAGATAGGCTGCTTATACGAATAGCTTAGCTAGGCTTAAACCTATGACTTAAGTTACTCTAAGTTTACCTACAAATTATATTTATAATTGGACTATGACAAGTACTTGTGGTACTTGTCATGTACCAATGACTTAAAAGTTAAACTATACAAGCGCACCTTGGGTTATGCGAAAGTGTCGTCACACTGCATGAAAATTCAAATATATGTACCAGCTGGTTGAAATAGGAGAAATCCTCTTAAGTTCCTAGAAAAAAAAACTTAAAAAAGCTTATTTCTCAGGAAATAATGGACCAATTTTGGTCCGGTTTGCGTGGCCTGGATCCAAGGGTTATGCAGGTGTACACGAATTTTAGCTTTTGTCAAAAAAACTAAGTTTGACAAATTTTGTCAAATGACAAAGTGTACAAAAATTGTTCTAAAAAAGTCTAATCCAATACATTGGCTAATGGCATACACCTTGAAAAATGGTTTATAGCCTGTCGCAATGTTAACGGTGCTATTTAAGGACCGTTGAATTTGTCATAATTGGGTATAAATAGGGTTTTATGGCACAAACAGAACTGATGCTCTGTTTGTGTCATATTACTGTTACATGAGAGCTTCATGTTTTCTAAATTGAATAAATTTGACAATCCAAATTCATGGACGAAATCCATACCTAATATGAAACTATCCGCAACAGATGGTATTACAGTAAATGCAATTTTAAGAGATTTGTTTCCGAAGTTAACTGGTAGTGGCATATTACCAATTACCTTAACAACGGAGCCGTTAGCACAACTTGCAGAAGAATCTATAGGATATAACTGTTGACCTAACTTCTCTAATTGCTTATGTTGTTGTTACCTTACAAAAAAAGAAATAGTTCTAAAATTATACAATTAAATTACCAATACTGCCACTTATCAATAGTGTGCAGTTGGAAATAATGGGCTGTGTCTATGCTTACTTTTCATATAACAAGCAGCAAAATAATAAAAAATTTAATTTCTATCGCTTGGCCGGAAACTTAAATACTCAAACTTGAATTTACAAATTTATTACAGATGTTTCAGTTTATAAATCAAATAAGTATAATAACAATGTCAAACTGTTACAGAATATCTAGCCAATGATAGTGCAAAAGATTAAATTATGAAATTTTTCCTTACAATTTTTTGTGCGATAGAATAAATTATTTTTCCAAATTAAATTTTTAACACCATAATCTTATCACCATAGACACCAACAGGATAATATACTGTTAAATAGCTTCGGGCGCTATTAATGTAGTGAAAAAAAAGAAAAAAAAAGTTTTTGGGTTGGTTAGTCGGGACGCCTCCCGCGGACTCGCTGGCGACAGCCCAACTCAAACGTGTACCAGTTCACTACGTAACTTCACTTACTTTGTTAATAAAAATACCTAGATAGATTCAGAGGAGAGGTATGAACCTTTGAAGTACAAGAGTCCTCTTGGTGATGCTTATATATCCTGTTGGTGTGTCTGGCGGGGAGATAAATAGTGAAAATCAAGTTATAAATTACACATCGCTTTATTAACTGACAATACAGCGCAAACCGACAATTGGTACGACGCGACGGTCGCCCACGATGGGCTTTAGGCTATGCGAGGCACATGTTTACGCGAAAGTGTTCCGGTGAACCACTGACTCTAATTTCTACTTGGCCAAATAGATAAAAAAAAGGCGTGCACGCACTTACGGGAATGGACGAAGCGGCGACAGCGCGGCGGCGCAGGCGGTGTTCCCCGGGCCGACGGTCAGACTACGGGGTAACCTGGCGTGGCCCCGAGGGTGAAGGCGGCCGACAACTGGCCGTGGAACCCCGTGAAGCCCTTGGAATCGCCAGCCTGGCGCGGCGTAGCCGCGAACAGGCCAGCCTCCGAGCCGGGTTCCTTTACTCGGAGTCCTGCGGGGGTTAGTGGCGGCTGGCTTACCAGCACGCCATGAGGTTGAAGTCCGAAGCGGGCGGTGAAATCGCCGTCTCACGCTCCAGCAGAGAACACGAAGGTTATCACAGCGGACTAAGCTCTTCACAAAAATGTGTTACAAGGAATTATGAGGTTAAACCTCTTCTGAACACACCCAAATCAGAAAAGATCTTCTATTCTATCCACGTTTTTACATTAACCTTCTCTAAAGTCCCTATCGAAAAAAAAAATATACCGTTAACGTTATCCAGTCCAGACACTGACGTTAATCCATTTTTTAATCATTCCGGTCTGCATCGGCTTCCCAGCGTTTGAGCGAATGTAGGTATACACTTCCTGTATTTGCTTAATAGTTGTTGAGAGTGTCAATCGGGTATCAGGTGTCAGTTTTGACAGCTGACGGCTATTGCTAATTACAGGTTATTTATTTGCAAGATATTGGCAAAAGCCTCGAGCTGCCATTCTCGGCTTAATAATAATATTTGCAAGATGTGTTGTGGATGTTTACAGTGTCCCGGGATTGTGTGGAAACCTTATTCCTTTTGTACAGAGAAGTCAAGGATTCTAGTGAAGACCGGTCGTGCTTTGGGGCCAACAATATGTGGCCCAAAATGTAGCCCTGAAATAGGAAATTACATTTTAACAAGTTAAATATTATTTAAAACAAACAAACAAAAACTGTGATTTAAAAACATACAATAACCGTATTTCTAGGCAAGGTAACCTACAGTTTGTTTGTTTTTAAAATGTCTTTATTGAAAAACAATGTTACTATAGGTTATTAGATAACATATTCCACGCTTGGTTATTTCCACGCTTGTATTGTTGACTTTCTTACACAAACTTAGTTACAAGTCAAGCTAATAAAAGCGAGTTTAAAATACTCCTTATTCTGCACGTGTAATCACAATTTTTACTTACCCAAAAGGAATAAGTACTCCCCAATGCGTCCGTCATAGAGCCGTATCATCTCCTCCTTTATATTGCTATAATGAAATATAAAGGAGTCGTGCACTCATCCGGGGTATCTGGCATGTACCTCTATTATCCGGCAGTTCACGTCAGCGATCTGAAAAAAAAAAAACACTGTCAAAGATTTGAAAGATTTGACGCCAATTTATGAATATCAAGCTGTGTATGTATCTATGTAACCTGCAACTCCCCGCTACCTTAAAGATCGTTTTAGTTACCTAACATCTGCAAGGTCCGCTCAAAATTGTATACTCACTGTTCCGGCATCGAAGTCAAAATTTTATTCTAATTCTTTTACTGTGCAAGCTATTTTACAGTGGAACTCGCTTCCGCTGGATCTTAGACAAGCTAAAACTTTGGCAATTTTTAAATATAAACTTAAAGATCACTATTTATCTCTACCGTAGCCTAATCCTTTAATAATTCTATGCTGTCGTTTTTTCATTCTAAGTCTAATGTTGCTGTGATATTCTTTTCATTCTTCCTTTTTGTATGTATGTACGTTTATGTATGTTTATATATATAGATATTATTTGTGTATGTGTATGACCTCTGTCTTTAATATTTTGTTTGTCGTTTATTTATTATTTCTCAAATTACTTAAAGTTCTTATCTCACCACCTGCTATTTTCTGTTTAATTTTGTTTTCTCCGCCACCCAAAGGTTGTCTGGAAGAGATCGCTCTTTAGCGATAAGACCGCCTATTGTCTACCATTATTTAATTTATGATTTCTCATGTAATATTTTTCTTGTTGGTGTGCAATAAAGAATTGTTGTATTGTATTGTATGTATGTAAACATTTCATTGTACATAAAAGTAAATAAAAATGAATAAAAAACCTGCACACATACAAAGACGAACTTATCCCTACAACTACAAGGGACTTTATTCCAGACATTTTATGAGAGAAAAATGTAAAATAATAATATTGCTACATCAATCTCACCTTCTATTTACTGCCTCTGTAAATTGACCTATGTAATGGCTTACAGTCGACTGGGCAATTGAAAGGCCATGATCCTGCCCGGACCCACGCTGATAATTGCCATCAGCCAATAAGTGTAAAGATGTTAGCACCTACAATACAATAAAAGAAATTAGTTGTTTTGAGCATATTCTGTCTACAGCCTTTTATTATAGAATGATTGGGTTCTAATATGAATATTAGAATGAAATAATTTTATTACAACATTTTTTAAAGCTTTTATTTAACTTGCATGGTATGTTTAAAGTATGTTTGTTCGGGTGAAATCTTGCAACTCGATTTTGAAGCAGATATCGTCAAACGATTGAGCTGAAATTTTGCATACTTACTTAACTTTGATGACAATACAATAATATGGTACCATGGGGCTGATCTGATGATGGAGCCGGAAGGTAGCCATAGGAACTCTATAATAGAAAAAGCAATCCTACCGAATTTGGGCTCTTTAGAATCGTCTCAGTGAGCATTCGATGGATATCTAAAGAAAAGTACAGTCGGCTATAAAAGCTTGGCACTAAAATGTAATTTTTGACAGAAACTTATTTTGTTGTATTTAGAAAGTTGTAAGTATTAGGTATTAGGTACAAACTAAAACCAGTTAAAAGTTATTTATACTAATGTATCTTTTTAGGGTTCCATGCCCAAAGGGTAAAAACGGGACCCTATTTCTGAGACTTCGCTGTCCGTCCGTCTGTCACCAGGCTGTATCTCAAGAACGGTGATAGCAAGACAGATGAAATTTTCACAGATGATGTATTTCTATTGCCGCTATAACAACAAATACAAAAAATAAAATAAAATAAATATATACAACCCCATACTCCTCTCCCATACAACAAACTTGTTATAGATTACGGTACGGAACCCTTCATGCGCGAGTCGGACTCGCACTTGCCCAATTTTTAAATAATTCAGGTTGAGTTTGTTCTAAATATTAAGATACTTATACAGCTACTCATATTGATTACTTGATATATCTACTTAATTAAACAACAAAACATTATATATGTATGGTTACCTTGGTGTGAACTGGCAAACCGTCAGCGTGGTGAAGATCGACTTCAAGGTGCCATCTCCTTGCGCACTCTGTATATGTGACGAAACTCTTCGTCTGGCATCTCAAACGGGTTGGACATGTCCCTTATTATGCGTCTATTTAGCTTCCGCCGATGCTTTTCGGCATGCAACGCCAATTGCAAGTGGTAGTAGCGCGCCATTCTACAAGTGATGGATACTCATCCATCGTTCCACGTACTCACGTATAATCACAATTTAGCAAGTAATTAAAGTTATATACGTTAAAATAATTAATACTAACGCTTGATTTCCGACAAATGTGATGAGTTCGTCGTTTCTAATTCTAACACCTTTACGTCACCTTTTGACGGTTGCATTCATTATGTCATTTAAATAGTGACACAATTTTAAGATAAATCGTCAAATTTAAGTTTTGGCTTAAGATGGTGCACGGCACGATAAATTTCGTGGTAAGATAAGTAGATAAACAATAAATAACGACAGCTTGATTGTCTGTGTCCGAGTTTTAAGAATATACGAGTTAACCTGTAAAAACGGCTCAAGTTTGAGGGTCAAACACATTCTCTTGTTTTTTTTTTTTTTAATTTATTTCACGACCATGGAATCAGTGTCCTTCAGTCAAAAACATAAAATATTGTTGATCATTTACATTACAATTTAAACAACGAATTAATAATTTGACAGCAACTATCAAGTATCACATAACATATTGATACTTTTCCAAGGATACAATACACACAGATATAGTTATAAATGGAAATAATGAAAACAACACAGCATATTAATACATAAACAAACAAATAAACTATTTACAATTAATTGAAACATAAATAATCAAATTTTTTCTACAGTATTGAGTATAAATGTATATACAGGAATGAAAAATACTAAATTGGATAATATATCCTGAACGCGGCGGTGAACACTTATTAAATTTTCTTTAGCAATGTCACTAATCTCACTGACAAGTGTCAACCTTTGAATTCCAAACGTTGGACACTGGAAAATGATATGATTTATGTCTGCGTTTTCTTTAAAGCAATATGTACAGGTATCTTCCGCAACGATTTTCATCCTGTACAGATGCGCTGGGACCAGGCAATGACCAAACCGCAAGAGGTTAATTATCGTTATGAACTTTCGGCCGGTGTACCTAAAACGATTGTACCACGGAGTTGTTGGTAAGTCCGGCTGTAATTCAGCATACCATTTCCCCTTATTCTCGGTAATAATGTTCCAGTAATCCTTCCACAAACTCTTTGATCGATTTTTAAATTCATGGTAATAATCCGTGAAAGGCACTCTAAAAGATTGGGTGTGGTCTTCGTGGTGATCTTGTCGTGTTGCCTGATCCACAATCTCGTTTCCGGCTATGCCACTGTGTGAGGGAACCCATAAGAATTCTATACATTTCCCAATCATTTGTAGCTTATCCTTAATTCTATTATTCCACAGGACGCACTTCATATATAGAAGGCTTCACATTTACAACAACAACAGTTGGATAATGATAACTGCCCATCGGGTCGTCATGGACACGCCATTCACAGAGAGGAGCTAATGTGGGACTGACCAAAGCTAAATCTATGGCAGATGGATTTCTGTTTGGATACTGAACAGTTGTGGCTTTACCATCGTTTAAAATACACAACTCAAAATTATCAATTCAAATTAAAACTAAAGAACTTAAATCTAAAATAAAGTAAATTAAAATAAGCTAAAATAAATCTACAAAACTGTGCCCCCGCGGCATAGTCCCGAAGACGCTGGCAGCATTTCCTCGCTGAATCGCAATGCTGATGCGTTGTGCGAGGAAGCTAAAATTAATTAATTAATTAAGCTATTATTTAATTATCAATTAGATTATATAAACTGTTACCTCTATTATTGTTAGCCCTACATCCAAATAGGATATGATGAGCATTGAAATCTCCCATTATAAGGCATGGCTTAGGGACTTCAAGTAAAACCTTTCTCATTTTGTCAGTAGCAAATCTGCTGCTATTAGGAGGACAGTAAACGCAAAGAATATTCAATTTACCCATTTCAGTGTCTACTGATATGCAAATATTTTGAATAGATTCGTAAAAAGTTGTATTTACAAGACTATATTTTAAGTTTTGTTTTATTAATATACCTACTCCATTATGTTCATTGACTGAATTTTTGTGTATTAAATTATAAGGTGTAAAATCAGGAATCGTACTAGTTGTTTTAAGCCAGGTTTCATATAGCAGACAAATATCAATATGTTGTTCAGAAAGGAATGTTTTGAGTAAGGCCTTTTTGCTCTGTAAGCTCTGTATGTTATATTGTGCAATATTTAAATATGTATCCATTATGTGATTAAATTAGCTAAAAGTATATCCTTAATTCTTTTATTAGTAATCGGAGTGTTACTCTTATCATTGCCAAGCATAATAAGTGATTTAACGAGAGCATTATTAATGATTTCATTATTTAAAATTTGCTCAGCATTATGTTTAGTTATGTTTACATCAATAGTTTTAGTTGGTTTCAAATTTGGGAATATTTTTGGGTCGGAGATAGCTGGGACACTCACCACAGTGGCATAGGAATGGTTCGGCTTTAAATACTTGCTATTTTTCTCTTCAATCTTTTTCTGTTTTACTGGACAATCCCTTGATATGGCCAAGTGATTGCCATTACAGTTAATACACATTACTTCTTCAACGTCGCATTCTTTATAGGAGTGTTGTCCGGCGCACGAAGAACACATTGTTATTGATAGTCACCCATTTATGCCTGCATAATGATTAGTCTGAATAAACAACACTTTATATTTATGCTTTTTTTAGGGTTCCGTAGTCAACTAGGAACCCTTATAGTTTCGCCATGTCCGTCTGTCCGTCTGTCCGTCTGTCCGTCTGTCCGTCCGTCCGCGGCTTAGCTCCGTGATCATTGGTACTAGAAAGCTGAAATTTGGTATGAGTATGTGTATGTATCACGCCGACATAACGGTAAAATAAAAACTTAAAAAAAAATTTTTTTTCGGGTACCTCTCGAACACCTAAAGTGGGGGTGATTTTTTTTTTTCGTTTCAACCCTAATGTGTGGGGTGTCGTTGAACAGGTCTCTTGAAAATAATAGGGGTTTTCAAACATTACTTTTTGATAAAGTCAGTAGTTTTGTAAATATTCGCTCCGAAAATAAAAAAAATTGTGTCCCCCCCCCTCTAACTTTTCAACCACGGGTCAAAAAAATATGGAAAAATTCATGTTAATGCGGTCTTATAAGTACTTTCAATGAAAACTATATTGAACAAAATCGGTCGAGCCGTTTTTGAGTTATCGCCAAATTTCATATTTTTTCTTTAAAAGATCGTAAGTTGACTTCCAGAAGGTAATAAGTGATTACAGTTTCTAGGGCGTTTACGACCTTTTTATAGAGCTTAAAATCTTTCTTAACTTAAACTTCGGGCTTAAAACAGCAGTTTATTGTGAAGGATGAGCAACTCCGGAACCCTACACTGAGCGTGGCCCGACATGCTCTTGGCCGGTTTTTTTAATTTTTCATCCGCCAGAAGAGATATACTTTACGAGCAAAATAATAAAGTTACTGTGCAAACCTTACCCTAAGCAAATGGCAAGCAGTGAGTGAGTGTTGGTAATATGTATGTGAGTCGGCTGCCAAGCAAAGGGATTCCTAAATCTGTAATATCTACATACTACAGTCAAAAGTGGGTAGCTCGGCGATGAGATTGCGTTTTGCACCAGCCTCCGCGGTGACGCCTGGCAAGACGCCGATGTATGGATGGAAGACGTAAGAGACGTAGTATCGACACCGTGCTAGCTATACATATAGCTATATGTCGTCCACTGCAAAGCAACATTTGCTTTGTCGCTCATGTGACGACGTCTTTGAGAAATAAAATAATAACACAAAAAATAACAGAAATAAATATTTATTATTCTCAAGTGTCTGCCGCTATATAAGCAGACAGAGACAGTACGTAGATCCATCTCGAGATCATTACATAAGTGCCATCTTCTTCTCACGCGATCCAAGTATGTTATGTGACGAAATTCATCGTCAGGATATCCGAAAGGGTTGCAGAAGTCCATTATGGTGATACGGTGTATTTTTCTTCTACATCTTCTAAGCTTCTCTGCATAATTATACTGCGACTTGATGATAGTCACAGCGGACCATTCTGCAAGTAATTAGTGACAAATGAGTAATATAATAACAATTTAGCAAGTAATTAATGTTATATTCATTGAAATAATCAATACTCACGCTTGGTTTTCTTAAAAAGTGAAGATTTTATATTAAACTTCCTTTGTCACCACCTTATTAGCTCGACGACAAACTAAATCAATTTTCAGTCAGATTATCACGCTTTGACATTGACATGTGACATAAAATGGACAACCATCGTAGGAAATTTGATGATTTATTTTGGATTTATCTATGTCACGTGCGACCATCTTAGGTTTTATGGATAAATACTTTGACGTTCATCTATCGTGTGATAAACGAAACCATCATAGCGTTAACACGACGGTAACCTATGTATACCGGGCTGTCAAAGTTGGATGCTTTGTTATAAAGTGGACGACCATCGTAGGAAATTTATGCATATATCATATATCTCGTGATGTCACGTCAGAATGTCAGTTTACCGTGCAACCATCTTAGGAAATATTGACAAAAGCGTTATCACTTATTTATCCCGTGATAAACGCAACCATCATAGGCCCGCAGAGCAGCGCGTGACCCCCTATTGAGCGTTTGTATCATCACGTGTGAACCTATTTAAGGTTCAGCGCGCCGAATACAAATGACTAGCAATCAATAGAATGTGCAAACCACGATCTTCAGATGAACTGTGAGATTGGAGGAAAAAACATTTTGAAAGCGTGAAACAGGCCGCTGAAACAGCGCGACAGTCGGAACGGAAAGCAATTTATCAAAGCGCCCTCCGGAAATACTTAAATAAACAAACAACGAGGATAAGACTTTTCTTCGATATCAACCGACCTAAAATACGCATTGTCTGATGACCCACTTTTATGCAAACGCCCATTAAGAACTTTAGACATGTAGTCTCAGCGCCCGAGTAATTACAAATTACAAACCATACCATTACGTACGGGTTCTATTGTGACGGCCAGATATTATAAATCATTTTTGCTAATCGTAAATAATAATATATTTCTACTTTGCAAAGTAATTTATGTTAACAACCCGCAGCGTCGCCTTTTGACAAGCAAAATTTAAGATCGGGGAAGTAAATGAACTTTCCCAGTCACCGGTATTTGTGGACCGGCCTGATTTATTGAATTAATTTTCCAAGATTCACGACCTGGGTTGAATATTAAGAGGCAGAAGTAATTTCGGTTATGAGCGCGGTCTTTGTTGTCAGTCTGGTGGGCGGGGCGTCCGATCATAAGTCTGTCAGGTCTGCGGCAAGGCTGAAATTGGAATTTCGTAGCGACGCTAACGAGTTAAGCTACGTTCGGTAAAAGGGTAAGACGATGAGGCTTAAGCTTGGCTAAGGCTTGGAGGCGGAGATTCTAAACTTCAGGTGTCTGTGGCGACAAACGTGGTAAACTTCATGCAGCTACAAGTACCTGTAGCTTGTACAAGTATATCCCGGGAATGGGAACAATACGGCAGTTTGGTATTGGTTGACGAGCAACGAGCATCAGGCGTTTATTCGCTTTTTGAGCGCCACAATGCTTGTAAATTATGCAATGCTTAGTTAATAGATGAGTCGTTTTAAAAAAACATGCACTTAGGTAAGGGTTGTAATAAAAACAAAACTTCATTGATTCCTTTGTGTAACGAATGTTACTCATATCTTTTGTATGACTAACTTTCGTTACACAAAAGACGCAA
Source organism: Apotomis betuletana (assembly GCA_932273695.1). NCBI lineage: Eukaryota > Metazoa > Arthropoda > Insecta > Lepidoptera > Tortricidae > Apotomis > Apotomis betuletana. The sequence continues at coordinate 10,426,240 of OW026313.1, read as the reverse complement.
TCGTTATTTTGTTTTTAAGCCTTTAACTATGTACATGTCTTTTGAAAACGACTTAGATACTAAATGGTCATGCGGTATTTTTTACTCAATAATAGTTCTAGACGCGACGCTTTTGCTTAGATCCCAAGACTGAATCGTCTTTACTTGTAGAAAGGTACTATTATTTTTTATATGGCAGCTGCGGCGAAAAGTATCTTGCCACAGTTTGCGAACGAACTCCAAAACCGCGAACACAAATTGAAACCGTCTCGTCTTTGTTAAAATTTCATCAGTTACGTTTCCCGATCCCGCCCAACAGTCACTTCAATTAAGCACAGTTCAAATGTTTAGAGTTTAGACAATCGCCCAAATCGTTTTCGGGTAATATCTCGCAATAAACAGACCTTTTGAGATCGTCGGATCCAGTTAAAGCTTATTGCTGTTTCATTCGATGTCATCGCAAGCTATTGGGGCAGTAATTAACTTTAGTTCTTTACTCAATTACTGGATGATAGTCCCTTTGGTATTTTGCGAAAAAGCAATGGGGCAATAGTTAGAATGGGTGGTAGTGATGCTGACTGGCGTATATCTATAACTATTTGTTATCCTTCTTTGCAAAGATAAGCTTATACAGGTGGCTGGTAAACTGTGGATGGAGACGGCAATGAACATAGATACGTGGAAATGTCTTGAAAAGACCTTCACCTACGAGAGCGAGGGGTTCTTACATACAAAACAAGTAATATTTAATGTAAAAACATAAGTTTTAACATAATTATAATTGTTTTAACAGAGATAGGAAATAAGTTTATTTTTGTATTAAGAAATATAAAGCATTTTTTTAATTTTTTTATTAGCTTTGCAAAGATGCGTGCGTCCATCCAATCTTGAAGCATCCGTCATGCATACAGCCAAATTCCTGCCGTCTTGCAAGCGCTGCCTACGTGAATGGAGAGATTCGAGCCGGTATTAGTTTTTGGTACAGATTTTTTACTGGTAAGATCCGCAGAATAGAGATTTTGAGTGATTCCTTGGTCAGCGGCAAAGACACATGTGTCAAAATTTCCAGGACAGGTTTAAGTGGATCGAATCGTCTGCTTTTTTTCTGCAAAAAATAAATGATGCGAAAAGGGCACCTATACATGGCCCGCACGTAGCCGCGTACGAATAATGACAGCATCTATACGACACCATTTTTTATAGCGGATAACATATAACTGACCAAATGGAAAGACATGCGAATCTTCCTGCCTTTCTCCAACCTTCATAACAAAAATACGGGTTACATTTTCGTGATAGATCAAATCACTTCATCATCATATCAGCCGATAGACGTCCACTGCTGGACAAAGGCTTCCACCAAAGTTCTCCACAACAATTTGTCATATGCCGTCGATCCACCAGATCGTCGGTCCACCTTATTGGGGGCCTTTTCACGAGGCATCTTTCGGTTTGCGGGCGGCACTCAAGAACATTTTTGCCCCAACGGCCATATCGGTTCTTCGAGCAATGTGCCCCGCCCACTGCCACTTAAGTTTGGCGACAGTTTGAGATAGCTCAAACTGTCGCCAAACTTAACTTAGATATAGATCTACAACCTTGTTTCTCTTGCGTATCAAACCACTTACAATTAACGAATTGTATTACTGTATCTGGTTACACATTTTCCAAATAAATTCGTAATTTTCTTCGATTATAATCTTGAAACGGAGACCGTTTAGGTATTCGTAGATATAGTATCTATACCCGGCTTTTCCTGCTTCAAATTACTCTCCGAACAATCTTGGATAATTGGATACCGATACGATCGTTGGGCAGCAGACAAATTAAAATTAAAGCTCGTATTACAAACAATTACACTGAAACGTATCCATGTTTACTATCCCGAGAAAAACTTCCTCTAAAGGCTGTGTACTTTGTCTGGAAATAAAAAGTAATTAGCCAAGCCTTTGTGGCGCAACAAAGATAATTTCTTTTACTAATTTATCTAAAGGCCTGGCTCTATTGCGTGTCATTACCATTATGAATCGCACAATAGAGTCATTGTGATTCCCGCATAATACGGCCCGATATCGCTTCTATTCTACCCCATTATTTGTACTTGCAAGCGATTATTTCTCTAATTCCAATTCTTTTCTCTGTAAAATGCGTGAAATCGTCTTGGCAATTTGTGTCAATAACATCTCTTGAAATGAAGTCAGATACTTCTTGTATCGTCGTCGGTGGAAAGTACTAAATTACCGCTGATTTTGCTTGTAAAAAATCTAGAAAATAATATTTCATTACTCCCATTTTCTCCGGTTGAGTAAGTAAACTGTGCTTTGAGAGAGCCAAGAGTCGATGCTAACATTTACATTAGCTAACTTCATGCGTTTTTTGCTTCTATTTCCATGATCGATTTATCAAGATCAAAGTGCAATCGCCGTACTTATCGTATTGCTTCTCTTTACGGAAATTTAAATGTCAAAATGTAGAAATTTTACCAACGGAGAAATGGCTGACCGTTGAGTCACTTTCGCATTTCTTATCGACAGTGTCGCTTCTTGGGATATCCCACTGCGTGCAGTGGACTCAACTTTATACTATATAATAAATTAATTATTTCCCTATATTAATAATAATAATAATAATAATTTATTTATTTCAAAAGCAGTGGTTACAAACAACACAAGGTTGAGGCTTCCCAGTAGGTATATATATAATATGATATATCCGTAATTTGGGACGTTTCAACAAAAACCAAAATGTGTTGCTCTGAAAAGAGGACATTTTTATTAACCTTAGAATGAATTTACATTTTATGTTATACGCTACAAAACTATACTACAAATCTTACCTGAAAAGAGAAACAACATTTAAAGCTATTGTTTCACACTATCTCTATCGTTATTCTATTATTATCAACTAAACAATCTTATTTTATGTGCACACAATAAAATGACAACATAACCTCCATTAGTCAGTCTCCACCACAGATCCGATTCATCGGATCTGTCAAAGTTAATGCGCGGCCAACAGGTGCCGGCAAATTCAAATTAAATGAAGTGTCATGAAAATGATTCATGAACTTCATTTATATCTCCCCCCCTCACTCAGATCCAATATCTAATAACTTATCTTTATACAATATACAATACTAATAACATCTTTATACAATACACACAATGAAACATTTCTATTTTCGCACAGGGACAAGTTTTGTTGAGTGGAAAAGATTTGATTCTGGTTTTCTATGTCCTGTGTTCACCTTAAAGATGGAATTCGAAATTTTTTCTAAAATTATGTATGGACCTAGTTTTAATTCATCCATTTTTTTTCTGTTTAACGGATTGCCATTTTCAACATATACCGAATCTCCCACTTTAAATTCATAGTTGTTCCTGTTTTTGTCAAATACTCTTTTGTTATAGTTATGAGATTTTATAGTATTTTCCAATGCAGTTTTTCTATCTTGTAATAAATTATTATGTGATTTTTCTTGTTTTAATTCATCTGGTAATATATCAAATTTTTTTCCCTCTAACAAATATTTTGGAGAAAATCCTGTTACTGAGTGTTCCGTTTCATTATATCTTTGAGTACATTCATGAGCTAAAGTTGTCCAGGCCAAGTTATTGTTATTTTCATTTATTTTGCATCTAATTTTATTAATTAATGTTTGGTTTAATCTTTCGTTTAAGCCGTTCGAATATGGTGCATTTACAGCAGTGAAAATAATAGGTATATTTTCTTGTAATAGAAATGTTTTGAAATCCTTAGAATTTATTCCTGGATATTGGTCGGATAAAATCATACCAATTTTATTTTCCCGAGTCACTAATTTAACCAGCTTTATGAAATCGTTTGAATTTTGAGTTTTGGATGTCAGTATAAAAGCGTATCTAGTGAAATGATCTACCAGAAGGTGTAGGTAGGCTTTTGTGGAGCGTGAGCCACCAAATCCACCGATGGTATCAATGGATACTATCTCAAATGGGTAAGTTGCGGGTCCTAAGTGGGACAACAGACCAAATTTGTATTTACCTCTGGATTTAAATCTTATACAAATTTCACAATTTTCACAGAAGTTTTTTATATTAAGTGTTAAGTTTTTTGCTGTATAGAATGGCTTAATTTTTTTGCTCATCTGTTGAATTCCAATATGACAGAAGTGATAGTGTATATTTTTTATAATTTGTTTACTGAATTCCTCAGTTAATAGAATCTTTTCCTTGTTCCCAATCTTTTTATAATATATTGTATCTTTTAATTTTATGTTACTATAATTTCTTTTTATGTCTTCATTTGTATTTTGATAATTTTTTATGTCTTCGAATTTTATTAAATTTACAATTTTAAAATTTTCATCATCATTTTCGTTCGGTTCTAATACGGGGTTTCTGCTCAAGCTATCTGCTTCTACGTTATATTTTCCTGGAGAATATTTTATTTCTAAATTGAACTGTGATAAATAATAAGTGAGGTCTCCTAACTCTTCATCTGTTCTAGCCTTAATATTCATTTTCTCTAGAGGTTTGTGATCAGAAAAAACCGTGATTTTTTTACCAATGAGCCAGTGCTGCCAATATTTGACTGCATTGTTTATTGCTAAACATTCCAGGTATATAGCTTTTTTTCTTCTTTGGGTGTCATTTAATTTTTTTGAAAAATACGCGCATGGTTTTTCCTCTCCGTCAAGTTGTGGTTGTTTCAAGACTGCGCCTATACCTTGTATACTAGCGTCTGTGTATATATGTATTGGTAGATCCGGATCAAAGATGGCCAAAATGGGTTTAGAACAAAGTAGTTTCTTTACTGTTTCAAAAGACTCCTGACATGCCTCCGTCCAAACAAATGCTTGTCCTTTACGTAACAAATTATGTAAGGGATCCAAAATGATTGACAAGTTTGGCACATACTTTCCATAGAAGTTAATTTTACCTAAAAACTGACGAATATTTTTTTGTGTTTTTGGGACCGGAAAATCTTTGATAGCAGTTAAATTGTCTTTCAATGGAGTAATTGTGTTATTTTTTATTATATGGCCTAAATATTTCACAGTCTTGAGCAAAGTGACATTTAGAGAACTTCAATCTAAAGCCTTCCTGCAATATTGCTTCCAATAATAGTGACAAATGATTTACATGTTCTTCAAACGTTTCAGAAAATATTAATATGTCGTCTATGTAATTTACAGTGAACTCAGATAGTTTATGTTTTCTTATTATATTACTTAATATTCTTTGGAAAATGGCCGGTGAAGTTTTAAGTCCAAATGGAAGGCAAGTCCATTGAAAATGACCTTCTTGAGTAACAAATGCAGTTTTTTGTCTGTCTTCGACTTTTAATGGAATTGACCAGAAAGCAGAGTTAATGTCTAGTGTTGAGAAGAACTTACAGTTTCTTGTTTTTGCCATCAAGTCTTCTATTAATGGAAAAGGTTGTGACTGTGGAATCACAATCTTATTTAAGTCCCTAAAATCTATACATAGTCTAGATTTTGTACCCTCTTCTTTTTTATAGGCTAACGTTACTGGGGCTGCAAAAGGACTATAGGACTCTTCAATTATATTTTTTTGTAATAACTTAGATACCTGTTGTTCTATCTCTTTTTTATCCTCGATTGTGCATCTGTATGGTCTTTTGCAACAATATTTGTCTATCAATAAATCAATGTGTGCTTCATAGCCTTTTACAGTGCCTATGTCGTACTTATCTTTAGCGAAAATTGACGTATATTTGCTTATTAAATCCTCTATTTTTTATTGTTGTTTTAAGTCCAGGTGATTAATAGAAATATCAAAATTGTCTGTTTCCATGTGTTCATTGAAATTTATTTTGTATTTATCATCATTATTGTTTTCACATATACATTTTTTTTCCTCCAAGTTGTTTTGTGTGATTTTTGATTTTTCTCCCTGTATAGGTTGTTCGTTTTTTATAGCTGGGTTATTTTGTGTTATTTCCAATTTTTCATTTTGAATAAGGCAAAATTTTTCAATGCAGTCTAATCCGATAAGAAAGTCGTAGTCGAAATTTTCTTGATCTATGACAAAAACATTAATATTCTGTTCAATATCAAAGATTTTTACTTTTATAGTTACCATTCCTATGGTTTTTTTCACACCATTAATCGTTCTTAAGTTTGGATTATTATGAACATTTTTAACCGGGTTATTTAAGCATAACAATTTTGAATTTATTAAAGACACATTAGATCCAGAGTCATAAATACCCAATACTTCTAAAGTGTCATTTAACAACAAATTTATTTTGATTAATGGCGGAATTATTAGTTTTTTGGATCAATTTCGTTTAATTCGGTTTCTAATTGTGAATTATTAACCGTTCTTATCTGATCTCTTTTAGGCCTATCATTATTTTTATTATTAAACCAGCATATAGCTTCTGGATGATATCGGTTTCCTTTGTTTTCTTTTTCACAAATACGGCATGGTTTGTAGTCTTTTGGATTTTTTTCTTTAGTTTTATTCTCGAATACAAAAGTTTTTTCAAAGCTCTTTTTATTTGTTAAATGTTCTAAGCCTCGAATGTTATTAAATAAATCCTCAGTTTGCTTTAAGTTATTCCTATCAATTTTATCCGAGATGAAACTTGGTAGACCAGTCGCAATCAGGTCGATTAATGTGGTTGTATCCATTGATTTATTGACTTCTAAAAGCAATCTTTCCTTCTTTAAAGCATATTCCAATAGTGAACCTTGCCTATATTTGTATAATATTGCATACCTGATAGGAGACCACCCCTTGTCTGCGTAAGTATCACAAAAGCTATCTTTCCAAATTGACCATTTTGAATCTACAGTATGTTTTAAAAGCATAGAGCGGTACCAGTCAACACATGAATCTTCCAGAAATATCCTCAGCGCTTCTATTTTCTTAGTATCTTCTTCTATACCCATGCGAGCACATTCTGCTTCAAAAGAATTCAACCATTGGGGTGCATTTGAATTTTTTGTACTGAATTTTTGTATCACAAATTTTTCTAACACATTTTTTAGGTTGTGAGTAACGGGTGTTTCTTTCTTCATATTCTCCAGGATTCTTGTCAAAACTTCTTCTGTAATTCCAGCATTGGAAGCCTCTTGACGCTTTTCCGGTTCAATCTCTTGTAGCAAGTATTCTAGGAACTGCATATTTCCGTCTTCATCCATGTAAATTTTTCTTATCTCCGGTGTCAGAGAAATCCATACATTTCTTTTATCATGTCTCCGCTGTAGTGTATTTTTAACTTTTTTATAAATTGGTGTTTGCATTATCAGTTCATGTAGTCTCACAGGCTGCAGGTGATCCGGTATCAAAAATATCTTTTCATTGGCGTCCATAATTGAGGTTATGCAAACTATGTTTGTTTTTTGATCTTCAGCTGGTCTCACTGCAAATTCAAATCTTAATCTGTCCATTGTATTTCAGTAGCTGTAGAAATGTTGTTTTATAATATGATATATCCGTAATTTGGGACGTTTCAACAAAAACCAAAATGTGTTGCTCTGAAAAGAGGACATTTTTATTAACCTTAGAATGAATTTACATTTTATGTTATACGCTACAAAACTATACTACAAATCTTACCTGAAAAGAGAAACAACATTTAAAGCTATTGTTTCACACTATCTCTATCGTTATTCTATTATTATCAACTAAACAATCTTATTTTATGTGCACACAATAAAATGACAACATAACCTCCATTAATCAGTCTCCACCACAGATCCGATTCATCGGATCTGTCAAAGTTAATGCGCGGCCAACAGGTGCCGGCAAATTCAAATTAAATGAAGTGTCATGAAAATGATTCATGAACTTCATTTATATATATATACCTGTGTCGGGATGTCTCGCTCTTCCAAAAATAGAACATTAAACAATCCACTAATCTGTTGATTACAGTTCTTTTTTTTTCTAACTTTGTTATTATCCTAACTTAAGCTAAGTTTTTTTAAGTGCTTATTGATTACATATCTAGTAGGTTTTGTTTTCCTTTGTTTTATTTTATTTTATGTTATGTTATGTTATGCGCGCATTTGTGTATGTGTGTGTATGTGTGAATGTGTGAGCGCGCGTGTGTGTGTATGTGCGTGTGAGTGTGAAGTGTGTGTGATAAGATACCGAGTGGTGTTATAAACTACATAATTATATATTTAACCATTATTTATTCATATATTATACTCATAGTTTCTACCTACAATAATTATACGTTCGTAATATTTTACTAATTTTAATATGTATAACAAATTATTTTTATTTATTATTTTTACCGTACAATAATGTTACTTCTAGGTGATCAAGTGCTCGGAATCAGTAGTTCCTCAATTTCAATATAGTTATTTTTTTTTAACCATTCTATAAGTAATTCTTTACATTCCTTTGTTCTTAGGCTATATATGTGTAACTCATTGTTCATCTTGTTGTACAATTGAGCAGACTGTACATCATACTGCCTTCTTGCAAAAGCTGATTTGTTTTGGGGTAGAGGGGCAACTTTTGCAGCCCTCCTTCGGACTTGAGTTGGTGGCTGATATGGTAACATTTTGTGCAATTTAAGGATTACAGATACAATGTACAGTTTCCGCATACTTAACAGGTTGCACTCGCGGTAGAGATCAGCGGTAGGATATTTATAAGGCAAAAAATACATAGTTTTAAGGAGGCACCTCTGTCCTCTCTCCACTTCCAAGAATTTGGTCTTAGATGCTCCACCCCATACAGGAATGCAGTAGGTCATTATGGATTGTGCCAGAGCAATATATATTTGGTTTAGTAAATTTGTCGATGCTGTGTGTCTGAGAATTTTTAATATCCATACCAGTTTGCGTATTCTATTATTTAAGTAGTCTATGTGTGGGTGCCAGGATAGTCGCTCGTCAATTATTATTCCTAGGTATTTAGTAGAACTGACCTTGTTTATTTTAGTGCAATTGCAATGAGTGTCATTAGAATTGCAGACATGAATTTTTAGATTTAGTTCCTGAGATGGTTGATTACTAATTATTTTAGAAAAACAAATGTAGTTAGTCTTTTCGCTGTTTAAGGTAAGTACATTAGATATTAGCCATGTGCTGACTCTTTGTAGTCCCCTATTATATTACATGACATTATTTTTTCACAGTATGGGCGGGTGCGATCTGTGTAGGAGTGTCCCGTGCGGCGGGTGCACTAGTGGCGGGACGACGCCGCTCCCCGCGGCTGGCCGCGCTACTGGGCGGCCTTCTGCTGCCACTGGCTTGTCTCTTCACTTCTTTTGCTACGCAGCTTCATCAGGTCTTGCTTAGCTATGGTAAGCCCTTCTTTATACAAATAGTAAAAAAAAAAAATGCCTGAACCTCTACCATAGCCCTAATATATTGTTGCCCCCGATCCAAGAGGATAAAATTTGATGAGATTTCTCACAGCGAGGAAGAAAAGACCCCATCCAGCCCGTCTAGCACAACTACGCTTCGCGACTCTTGTTACGCGACATAGCATCGCTCGTCAGCTCGTCACTGTCTCACAGTACAGCAAAGAAAGAGATAGGTAATATTACTCGCGCGAGAAAAAGTCGCAACTCACAGTTTGTGCTAGCGGTGCAGTGGTCTTACCACAGGCCTGTGGCAAGATCACTGGATGGAGATTACGCCACTGGGTTCTTAAGGTTGAAACATTTGGCTTCACATTATTACAAGTTTAGCATGCATATTCTGTATGAGTAGGTAGATACATAATACATATATATATATATATATATATATATGTAAAAGTGTCTTCACCATCTACCTATTTCAGTCTGCTGAGCACAAAATAGGATTAATTTCGCTCGGGGTCATGATCACAAATTATTTTAATTAATTAAGATCAGTCCGATAAATACGAGAAAAAGGAGTCTTTTTGCGATGTTATTGTTTTGCTTTCGTTTGGATATATTCACTTCAATATTGACGACACAATTTACGAATAGAATAAAACAACTGTTTAAATTAATTTATAACCCGTTACCAATTTACCACCTAGCCCTTAAACTCTAATTAGAAAATTTTACCAGCTATTTATTTTCATTATCAATCGTGAAAATTTGTATTATCAATGTTATAAAAGTCTTAGCTGAAACGTTTAATTTAAGTATTGGTAGTAATTTTACGAGTATTTAGGTTTAACATTGGTAGTTAGGTAATTTTACGAGTTCTAACTTGTATTAAATAACTGTTATTAAAATGGAGGTCCGTGAAATTACTTTAAAATTGCTGCTAGCCTTTACTTTGCCAAATAATTTTGCTTAGGGTTGATACCATGACCTGATAGCATATTTATTATACGATGTCTAGTAAACTTTTGTATAAATATAAATATTTTTATGGTACCAAGGGCGTACTTAAGCGGCGGTTACATACTAGTCACAGATACGCCAATATCATGAGCCGAAAAGTAGGTACGCCACTACGGGAGTAAGTTAGTGTCACACTCTTAGTTGTTCATTAATTATAACACGTTCCAGACTGAATAATACCTATTGAAATCAATCACGAATTTTCTCTAGGTGTGGTCCTCGGTATTGGTTGCGGCCTAGTGCGGGAAGCGGCCGGGCTCGTATTGGGCGCGTATTTCAGAAGAAGAAGGCAGTTCGTGGAGTTGGTGGCACATGCAGGCGGGGGCGTGGGAATTGCGCTCTTCAGCGTCGCCTACAAAGAAGCCGTGGGGTAAGATTAGAATATGATGTGTTTTTCATTTCAACCGAAAGACGTCCGCTGAAAGACGAAGGGTCCTATCAACGAATTCAATTATAATACTGTTCATCAAAATTTTGGCACATTGATTTTGAATTAACTACCTACTCACATTACAACGCTATATTTAGTTTAATTTGGTTTGGTCTGTGCTACAGTTGCTGAAAAGTGCTAAAACACGCATATTATGCAGCCAGCTTCTATTTACTACACGTTACCTTAACAAAATCGAAACCGAACTACTTTGCTTGAAGTCTGCGCCAACATTAGGGTTGGCGCTTGGTCTGACGCCAAATTTCAAGAGTGGATTAAACTTCAAGTAGATTAACCTTTTTGCGACATGGCACCTGCAAACAGTTAACCGATAATATTCCAGCCACTTTAACGAAGTTTTCATTCTACTCCAGGAATGCTTAAAGGCAGGTATAATTTTTCTGCTCTGAGTGGCCTTTTTGCAGAATAAATGGGAAAAATGTCTTCACTCCTACATTGACTTCTCCTTATCTCTAATTAGATTACATCTGTCGAATATAACGGGACCAATGGGCACATCAGGTTTTGATTTGATTGAAATAGACGTACAGATAAACCAAAAATAGCAAAAATATTACCAGATAAATAATAGACTTTAATGATAGTCATCAATTCATCATCATCCGTCACTGTTACTTTCAAATAAGTACATATCGGAAAGTGTTTATTCATTAGCAATACTTTTTTCACTAATAAATAAATTAAACGTTAACATTGTAGGAAAATATAGGTTTTATTATTTATATTTTATCTTTGGTGGTAGAAAACTTGGATGGCGACTCGGACTGCAAGCGATCACTGGTATACTGGTGCTAGCATTTTTTCTTAGTGCTGTATACCGAAGCGCATCTCTGTATCATCCGCAGCGACGTGCTATTCTACACTTGAAAAACCAGCGACGAAAGGTAAAGTACCACCATTTTAATAGATTTAAAAAGACCAGACCAGAGTGATGAAAATTAAGAATGTCACATAATTGCAAAAATATCTCTTAGTATTCTACGAAGATCTACACGCACTAAGACCAGTTCCTCATTTTAACCTTTATTACTATTGATTGCCGTTTTTGACAGACTTGACGTGGTTAGCTTCTAGAATAACGCTGTTGTCTACCTATTTCTATATTGTTGTTTCAGTTACATTCCATAAACTACGTAAAGGATATTGCAAAAATATCTCGTTACAAACAAAAATCCCTCACATTCCCGTGTTTGGGATTTATGAATAATTCCCGCTTTATGTTGCAGGTAAAAGAGAAAAAAGGCATGCGGCGGTCGGCGCCGCTAATCGACTTGAGCCCTCTGAACTCCCGCCCGGCTAAAGTCCTGTTATTGGCCGCCGGGGTGGCCGCATTCGGACTTTACACTCCAGTATTTTTTTTGGTAAGTTATTTTATTTGATATGGTACTTGCCTACGAATTCTGGATTTAATCCTATACGACTTTCGTTGGGTATTATGAGTGAGTATGATACTATTTCGGGTAGTTCAAAAACTCACAAGTCTAGGGAGCAGAGCTATGATATTGATACTCAAATCTCCGGTAGTTCCGAGACTATGGCAGTGACGAGGCCACCGGAATATCGGGAATATAATTAAATGTGTGTCTGTAATAATGAAACGACGGTTTGGCAGTTAACAAAGAACTAACTTTTATTTTTAAATTACATAGGTACACAGATTATATATATGAGTGTAGTTGTACACAGATTGACAACAGATGTCGTCACTGGTATCTTGGAGGAGATTATTTGTATATAATTCAACACCCCCACTATATCAAATAATCATAACGCTCTACTACCACAATCTTAAAAAAAAACTGATCTTAAAATTAAAAACTAAATTATAACTACACCTAATAAATCCATAAAGGTATAATGCTTTTTGGAACACAAACTTTTTGTGAGCATATCAGCGGGCATATCAGCTGTTGGCAAATACTTTAATTTTACTATGTTAATCGAAACACACTCTCTAGCAAAATGATATTTCACATCAATATGTTTGGATTTCTTGTGAAACACAGGATTTGTCGACAGCTTCTGTGCACTCTGATTGTCATTAAACAAACTCAAAACATACATTTTATTTGTAATTTCAAATTGCAAAGCTCTCAAATAAATGGCTTCTTTACAGGCTTCTGATATAGCCATGTACTCAGCTTCACAGCTTGATAGAGCAACAGTTTTTTGTTTTTTACATTCCCAAGATATTACACCATTAGCAAGTACAAAACAAAATCCAGTGTAGGATCGTCTATCTACAGTATTATTTGCCCAATCAGCATCAACAAAGCCATTTATTTCTGAATTTCCATTTACACAATATTTTATGCCAAAATTTACAGTTCTTTTTAAATATTTTAAAACCCTTTTGGCATATCCCCAATGCTCATCTGTGTGACAGTTATTAAACTGGCTCAGGTAATTTACAGCATATGTTATATCTGGCCTAGTTAAAACAGATAGATACTTCAAACTCCCTATGAGCTGTTGATAAGGTATTTGATTATTAACATTTTGATCAATTTTTACATTCAATTTGGCCTCCATCGGAGTTTCAACAGTTTTACAATCTGTCATATTAAATTTTCGCAACAACATATTAATATAATTTTCTTGACTCAATGTTACAGACCTATCTAATTTATTAAACTTAACATTCATACCTAAACACTGTTTTACTATTCCTAAATCTTTGATTTTAAATTGGCTTGACAATACTTTCTTTAGATGTTCGCTTTCATTTTTACAATTTGAGAATATGAAAAAATCATCTACATATACTGTCACAATGGTTTTGTAAGTACCAACATTTTTTGTGTACATACAAGGTTCCAATTTTGATTTACAATAACCATTTTCAAGCAAGCAACTATCTACTTTCTTATTCCAGGCTCTTGAGGCTTGCTTCAGGCCGTAGATGGCCTTCTTAAGTTTTAAAACTTTGTTAGCACTATCTGAAACATCATAACAATCTGGTTTCTGCATGTAGATGGTTTCCTCGAGGTCACCATTTAGAAATGCGGTTTTGACATCTAGATGTGTGACATCCAGACCCAGTTGTACTGACAATGAAAACAAGAGTCTTAGGGTCGTGTGTTTTACCACCGGTGCGAAAGTCTCTGTGTAATCTACACCATGTTTCTGAGAGAAACCTTTAGCGACTAATCTAGCACGATACCTAACTTTGTTCTCATTGTCATACTTCTTGCGTAAAACCCATTTACATTGCACAATAGTTTTATCTTTAGGAATATTAACAACTTCCCACGCATTATTGTCATCAAAACACTGCAACTCATCACGTACTGCCTCTAACCACTGTTCTTTTTCAGGTCCTTTCAGAGCGTCTTCAAGTGAAAGTTCACAAGTATCTTCTACACTACGACTTATACAGGCATTAGAAAAACCTTACCTGTCTGGTTGTTTTCTCTCCCTATGGGAACTAAACTTTTTTGCAACACTCACTACACTTTCCGCACTGCTGGCAGAAGAGTCTTCATCTTCTTCATCTGGTACATATGTCTCGTCAGCATCCTGCATATCTTCACTTCCTGTGTCATCCAAGAAGTCCCCCACTGAATCCACAAACACATCAGTACATTCTGTTGGTTTTTCTTCGATGTGAACTGCATTTTCTGCTGCCGGAGTTTTCTCAATTATGATCACATCACGGCTGGTCGTAATATCCATTGTTCTGGGATTATAAATTCGGTACCCTTTCACATCATCTGGATAGCCGACTAGAATGCCTCTCTCAGCCTTCTTGTCCCATTTGAGTCGCTTCTCCTTAGGTATATGTGTCATCACAACACTCCCAAAAACTCTCAAATTACTGATGTCTGGCTTAGCACCTGTCCACATCTCGAAAGGCGTCTTCCCATTAAGAGCTGATGCTACAGTCCTGTTTTGTAAATAGACTGCAGTGTTAGTTGCTTCAGCCCAAAACTTTTCATCAAGGTTAGCATCAAATAACAGACACCTAGCCTTTTCCACCACAGTACGGTTAAAACGTTCAACCAAACCATTCTGTTCAGGCGTGTACGGATTGCTCTTCTGGTGAATTATCCCTGAATTCCTAAGATAATCATCAAATTCTTTGTTGCAAAATTCTTTCCCATTGTCGGATCGCAGGATCTTTATTTTCTTATTACACTGGTTTTCTACCAGTGCTTTGTATCTTTTAAAGCAAGTAAAAGCTTCACTTTTATTCTTCATAAAATAAATGTAGATCATGCGGCTAAAATCATCCACAAACAATATGAAATACTTGGAACCTCCGAGTGATGCATTGTTGAATGGACCACATACATCAGTATGTATAGTATGCAGAAGTTCTGTACTTCTATTGCCATTCTGTGGAAAGGGTAGTCTACTCTGTTTACCCTCACAGCACACTGTACAAGACGATTTCGAAATTTCTGCCTTTTTGTCTAGTGTGAACCCTTCCACGGCATCCTGCATTTTGTTTAGGTAATTGCTGTTGACATGGCCAAGCCTACGATGCCAAATATCACTTAAGTCCATCGCTGCAGCCATCAACGCTTCAGGCTGTCTCAGCTTGTAGACACCATTTAACAATGAAGCTATACCAACTAATTCACCATTTTTATTGTAGATTTCACAGCCACTGTTGGTGAATTGTACTCTATTTCCTTTAGCAATCAGTTGACTCACAGAAATCAGATTTGTAGTCAAACTTGGAACACACAATACTCCTTCGACAACTACATCATACTCGCAGTTATCTGTCAAAGTCGCTATCGACACATCACCAGAACATTTAACCGGCACCATTTCCTTATTCGCAACCACAATTTCTTTGATCGCATGATCGACAGAAACATTTCTTATCCAATGTTCATTGGCAGTTAGATGCGCGCTTGCGCCCGAGTCGATATACCAGTCAGTCTTCGAGAAACCGCCATTTAAGAACACGGCACTGAACGCGTTCGTTTGTTTACGTTCATAAGACTTGATACTCGATGAATCTTTGTTAAAACTGGGGCACTGATTACGGTAATGTCCCATCTGTTTACAATTATAACATTTTATAACCTTCGGTTTTGACTTTGACACATTGGAGTTTGACGTATATCCATACTCTTTGGTTACACCAGTGTTGCCACTCTTATGATGTTTTCGGAAACTCGCAAATGCTCCACTCACGTCGCCACTGTCTTCCTCTAAATCCATTAACTTTGTTTTAATGGCGTCCGCCGTTATTGCAATTCCGGAGTGTTCGATCGCCATTATCATGGGCGAATATTTTTCGGTTAATCCTGCTAAAAGTAGCGAACCGACCCACTCATCATTGATGTTAAAACCAGATCCACTCAATTTTTGGCTTGTTTCAATGATCTGCGTGACGTATGAAGTCATGGATATGCAATTTTCTAGACGAATCGAAATTAGAGTTCTCAATAGGCTGATTCTTCTGGTGAAGCCGGAGTCGTCGAACAAATTCTTGAGCTTCTCCCATAGCCCTTTAGTAGTCTTCGAGTCTTTGATGTGTACATACAGCGAGGAGTCAATCGTCAAGATTAACTTGGCTTTTGTCTTCGCATCAGCCGCGGCTTCTTCTGGTTTTTCATCTTGCGTGATGAAATTCGAAGTCCCCTCCAGTATAAGAAAATTCTCCGCTGCGAAGGCCCACTCACTATAGTTCTCGCGCCCTTTCAATTTTGGTACACTAACTGCATAATTGGACGTCATTTTAACTGGCACAGTGTATTCTCAATCTGCTAGAACTTATACAGCACAACTTGCAAGTTTTCGCGAGAATAAACGAATTATCAGCTGGGCCCATAACCTATAATGAAACGACGGTTTGGCAGTTAACAAAGAACTAACTTTTATTTTTAAATTACATAGGTACACAGATTATATATCCGTGCATGGCGTGAAGAACTTGATAAGTCCAAAATGGCAATTGTTCAGGGCGTCGATTTTAAAGTTTGACATTTTCTCCATAATCCATTTTCATCTTTAACTCGTGTTTAAAGCTTGATTTATGGATAATTTTCCGCGATCTTTTCATTTACCTTACGTATTCTAGTAAAATCCTCTTATTTTCTGTGATATAAGACTTATCAACATAGGTACCAACGACTTATCAAGTTATTCCCCATACATTAGTGCCAAATTGGTGAAAATGTTTTTTAATTTAATTCCTAAAAATCAGTTTTTCATAGTAACTGAAACGTCTAAATTGATTTATAGGTAATTTTATGCAAACTTTTCAATTATTTTACTTATTTTAGTAGAAACATTGTATTTTGTGAGATAATAGACTTATCAACATATTCACCATCGACTTATCAAGTTCACCATCGACTTATCAAGTTATTCCCCATACATTAGTGCCCAAATTGGTGAAAATGTTTTTTAATTTAATCCCTAAAAATCTGTTTTTCTGTATAATTGAAATGTCTAAATTGATTTAAGGGTAATTTTATGCAAACTTTTCAATTATCTTACTTATTTTGGTAGAATCATTGTATTTTGTGAGATATTAGACTTATCAACATAATTCACCATAGAATAGGGTATCAATTAAACAATTCTATCGTTTCTATACAACTGTTTTGTTTATATAAGGCGATTTAAATGTATTGTATCGCGTGTGTTCGTTGTTTGAGTCTCCTGACGTTTCGGCAACTATTTTTGACTGAGAAAAACACAAATTTTCGGTGCCAAATACGTCAGAAAGGCACAAACAATGAATAAATATGATACAATCCGTTTGAATTGTTTTATTTTAGTCACGAAACCCGAAGAAAATAAAATTAAAAGT
This sequence comes from Apotomis betuletana, assembly GCA_932273695.1. Classification (NCBI taxonomy): domain Eukaryota; kingdom Metazoa; phylum Arthropoda; class Insecta; order Lepidoptera; family Tortricidae; genus Apotomis; species Apotomis betuletana. The sequence goes on along the minus strand of OW026313.1, from coordinate 10,408,733 downwards.
TATAAAAATATTGAATAAATTGTAGTAAATGAATCGTCTTTAATTCAGTAATGCAAAAGCACTTATTCTACAGAAAAACTAGATTAATTTATCTTATTTTTAACTGGCAACATCTTTGTTTTTCTGATCCAATAAATAAATCTGGTCGATGGTTGACAAGGTACCGGTAATGTGAATGATACATAACGAAGACAGTGTTAACTATACCCCATGGATCTTCACACGTTGTACTAAGGTTTATATGTTCACAAATGTACAGTTATCAGTGTTTTCCTTTGTACCAGAGTACACCTCAGATGTGTGAATAACTTGACAAATCGAAATATACATTTCGATAAATTATGAATAATTAATTATGTCAACTTATTATTTGCTGTATCCATCAACCTGAAAATGATAAATCGACATATGAATTTACGGTAGTTGTGTATAATGAGATAAAACGATATATTCATTTGTTATCGTTAAAGTGTGCTTGTCTTCATTCGAATATCTTGTTTTGTCAAGTTAGGAACGCTTTTTTTTTTGTTGAGAATACGTTGATAAGTTGATATGCAATATTTTTTGTGCCTCATCGCGCTGATATCTCGTTTTGTTAAATAAAATCCGCTAAATATCGAGATATCAATATGATGTCACAGGCCATATCTTCAAAAGTATCATAGATATCGAGTTGTCAATTTTTTTCCTACAAAACCTTGGCCGTAGAAAGCCATTACGCCAATAAAAAAAAAAACGTATAAGTCGAGTTATCAAGTTCTTCACGCCAGGCACGGATATATGAGTGTAGTTGTACACAGATTGACAACAGATGTCGTCACTGGTATCTTGGAGGAGATTATTTGTATATAATTCAACATGTCTGTCTGTTACCTCTTCACGCTTAAACCGCTAAACCCATTTAGATGAAATTTGGTATATAGATAGTTTCAGTCCCGGGGAAGGACATAGGATACTTTTCATCCCGAATAAATTTAGTGTTCCCGTGGGATGAGCGGGTAACACCGCGGGGCACAGCTAGTTGCCTATAAAGCTGGTGGCCCTGGGTTCGAAACCTCACAAGGAAGAGTAGGTTTGTATGACGATCACAATATGATATGGTCATCCTATACTTTCCCGTTTTATAAACATGACTTGAACTGTATCAGGGCTGTTTAGCCCTCACTACCAGTGAGTCGGACATTGTGTGGGAGTACCTAATACCCGCTAATGGGATTATCTCCGCGCCACAGGAGTGATTCATCCTGTACCCATAACCATAAAGATAAGACAGCTAGAGTGTGACATTTAAATGTTCATTTATTTTATTTATTCAAAATAGGCCATGCTAATGTAGATCATGTAGCAATCGACATAGTCATATAATGAATGTTTTAACAAGTATCTATCACACGATTAACGCATCCATCATCAGCCCGCTGGTGTGTGTGAATTATTCATGGTTCTTCACCAAAAGCCTGTAATCAGAGATGGGCATTATTCGAATAAAAAATTATTCGCGATTTTTTCATTCGCGAATAATTTATTCGCGGATGATTTTATTCGCGAATGATTTATTCGACGAATGAATTGTCACGAATAATTCTGTGGCCCTAGTAAAAAGAAGTATAAGTCAGATTTACCCTAGCTTAAGGAGCCTTTCGCTAATCCCTCGTTTATTATACTACCTGTGCCACAGGGCGGATACTGCCTTCTAAAAACTGAGTTTCGAATGTCAGTGATGATGATGATGATGATGATGATGATGATGGTGATGATGATGATGATGGTGATGATGATGACGATGATGATGATGGTGATGATGATGATGATGATGGTGATGATGATGATGATGGTGATGATGATGATGGTGATGATGAACACGATGATGGTGATAATGATGACGATGATGTTGACGATGATGATGATGGTGATGATGATGATGACGATGATCATCACCATCATCAGCATCATCACCATCATCGTCATCATCATCACCATCATCACCTTCATCATCATCATCATCATCATCATCGTCATCATCATCATCATCACCATCGTCATCATCATCACCATCATCATCATCATCACCATCATAATCTTCATCATCACCATCATCATCACCGTCACCATCATCGTCACCATATCACCATCATCATCATCATCATCATCATCATCATCATCATCATCATCATCATCATCATCACTGACATTCGAAACTCAGTTTTTAGAAGGCAGTACCTATCCGCCCTGTGGCACAGGTAGTATAATAAACGAGGGATTAGCGAAAGGCTCCTTAAGCTAGGGTAAATCTGACTTAATATACTTCTTTTTACTAGGGCCACAGAATTATTCGTGACAATTCATTCGTCGAATAAATTATTCGCGATAAATTATTCAACGAATAATTTATTCGAATGACGAATAATCATTCGTGGTTTTCATTCGTCATTCGCGAATAATTTGGTTATTCTTATTCGTTATTCGTCATTCGAATAAATTTTGCCCATCTCTGCCTGTAATATACCAATTCGAGATTCGATGTAGAGCATTAAGTACACTGCCTCAAGCATTTGGCTCGTAATGTAACAGTCGGAGGCAGTATGCAAGCACTTAGATACGTTTCACTAAGTGAAGTTCGAATCTGAATTGAACATTGCGAGCAATTGTTCCATATTTCATGGCGTCCATTACAATATTACCATTACAGTCTATTTTTCATAGCTTTGTGCGTATAACACTCCTTGTGAGTATTATATTCTTTGGTGTAACATGTACCTATCTGTCATCTCAGTACATTTTACGAGTATAAGTGGTATAACCTAAACACGATTAAACTACCGTACGACCACATAGAGAAGAAATTAAAAAGTGGCAATACTGTAGTGTCGTCCCCGTTTTCTTTTATTGATTAGAAGGACACTACAGTATTGCCACTTTTTAATTTCTACTCTTTTTAAGTAGTCGGACTGTACAACATAAAGACACGCACAAAGCTATGTGAAATATACTATAACAAAATAACTTATAACGGGTATAAAAACTCTTTTCATTAGTAATGTTGCGGTCGTTTATGCGACTGCCAACATTATGTATCGGAATCATAAAATGCGCCAAATGTGATATTAATGGCTGTTAGCGACCATCTTGGGCTAACTTCAACTTGATTATTTTTATACAAGTTACTATATAGTCATCTATATACATGTATTGTCATTGTCGAAAGTGTTTTCCGAAAGAGATAGGGAAAGGGAATCACGGTGTTTTGGTAATATTTATTTAAACCATTGATATAAAGTTAAAAGCTTAAAGAAAAATTTAAATCGAACCCGGTACCTCTGGATTGCTGGTCCAGCGCGTTAACCACTTCGCTTCTCTAACTCCAAGCAAGGTTTAAATAAGAATTGTGGTGTGTACCCACATTTGTAAAAAAATAGACATTACATGTTTCATAAATTTATAATATTTATTTTTCAAGTCGATTTCTGACTGTGACAACTTAAATCTAAATTATCAGGAGAAAATTGCTATGAAAATTAGGTTTTTAGCGAAGGTTGACAGAAACGGATCTCTTAAAGGGATAAACTCGCCTTGGCTCATCCTTAACAAATAAATAAAGAATTTATTTTGTGTGATTTAGGTACCGTCAAATGTAAAATTATATGTGAACTCGTCCGCCTCAAGAAATATGTCCCATCGATCTAGATTTTGTCAACGAAATATAGTTTTAGTATAAAACAGGAAGTTAAATTCCATTGATATTTTTACACTTAACTGTACAATAAAGTGTTGCGATGTATGTATTTATATTTGTACACTCAGTTTATGGATACTCGGTAGTATTATAGCTATTAGCTGTATTCAAATGAAATGGTGCTTAATTCCCTGTTGCCCAGTTGCAGAAACTTAATGACCCCATAAGTCACGTGCTTACTTATCTTGGGGAATCTAAAAGCAAGTGGCCTAATGGGACGTTACATTAGCTTAAGCAAACACTTCTACACATTTGTAGAATTGTTTGTAACATAATATTCAATGTAGTACTTATACATTATAATATTTTATATTTCCGTCATAATTTTGCGTAATATTTTCATGGCATATAGCCCGATACGGGAACAGTTCTGAACTTCAATAAAATACAAGTGCGTGATTTTTTGTAGTCAGTTAGAGTAGATTGAGTACTAATGGGTATGAACATTTTCTAACGGATTTTGAGTGTGCGTTAGGTATAAAAAAAGTTTTCGTAAGCGACCTCTGTAAATCTTAGAAAAAAAAATTCAAGTGCATTTCTTCTGCACTAGGGCATCGCATTTAACAGTTTTAACATTTCGTATTGTTGTCTAACAGATTTGTCGAGAGATTATGTCAGCGCGATACGAAACGAATGAAAAAATTATAAATCCCTGAAAAGATTATACAAGTGACTTTTGGCAACGAAGATGTGTTTAGAACTATGAAATGTAATGACAGTTTTAATTTATAACAGATTTATCAATAGCTTTATTTTATATAAAAGATTTAATTTTTAAATCGTTCTCTAGGCCACAAAATTTTACGCAAAATTGTCAAGTCGGCGTAGTGAACTCATTTTCATAAAAGTAATCTATAACATAGAATTCTAACAAATTCACCCACGGGAACCAGTTATATTACTTTATTAGTTATACGCGACATTTAAATTTGAGCGCGAACGCTTTGCATCAAGTTAAGACTGCGCCGAACGTTAGCGACTGACCCATAGAGCGCGAGGAATGCGTATTTATTTAGATCAGCGCGCGGCCGCCATTGTAAAAATGTAATATGGACAGTTAAAATATTTTTTTGATAAATCTGGACCTTTAATACCAAGCAATAATTGAAATATCTGATGCGGACAAATTGTAATGTAAACATTCATCTTTCAGAAAGACAACCTTCATTAACAAAATGAATCGGTTCTTGGAAATATAAATTTGACTTTAAGGTTGTTTACAAATATTATCCCATCATCTAAATAAATAGGTTTGAGAAGTTTGTTCTATTCACATTGCACCAATACAATCTCGAATTATATTCGGGTAAGTAATTCCAAACGTCATGTCATTCATAATTTCAAACAAGAGCTTTATTGCCTTAGGTTAAGGCGAGTAGATACGTGAAATGGTGAATAATACATTTTAAGTCCTAAGGCTTGTAATCTAGCCAATGTAAAATTTTGATAAAAATATGTTACTAGCATTTGCTCGCGGCTTCGCCTGCGTTAAAACCTATGTATACACTATCCTACGGGAACGATGTTTTATTTTGTCAGGATAATAAGTAGCCTATTTGTTAAGTTAGGGTATAGACTATCTCTGTTTCAAATTGCATACATATCCGTTTAGCTGTTTTATCGTGAAAAATAAACAAACATACACACATACTGTCACTTTTTATAATATTAAAGGGAAATTTTACTCGCAGTACGGATACTGTTATCACAATATAGTTGTATCTTTTAAATCTATAAATAGTATTTTAGATTGCAAACTCCCGTGAGGCTCCATATGAAACGGGTTCCCTCACGTCATTTAAGTCGAAAAAAAAATTAAAAAAGGAAATAAAAGAAGTAAGAAACAAACAAAAAGAAAAACGATTGTATAGTCACTAATAAAGCATCGAGTGCTATTTACTTTTACAAGTCTCACGAAATGTATGTCTTGATTTGGTAGCGATAAAAAAACTGGAGGAGATAAATAGTACATAACTGCAGAGGCCGGGAAAAGTCAGTTCGTGTTTGAGTATGATTTTGGAGGAAGTCCGAGTTAAATCAGCAACTTCTAAACGCACGATTTTTTTTTAGAAACCATACCCTATTTATCATTCGGAGAAGATCACAAGTCCAAAAGAACTTTTATATTGATTTGGACGGAATCATTTCTGTTTTTTTTTATTTGCCTACGTTTGGTATACTTATTAACTTACTCTAATTACTCAATCGTGTGGTATTATTTCCCGGCCACGGCCAACAATGTTATTTTATTTCATTAACGTATTAATACGATATCGAAGGATTGCGCGGTCTATTTTTACTACATTAATGGGAAAATTTCCAAGCAAGTCGGAGAAAAGTATGTTTCGATACTGTGACTTTCAAAAAGCTGTACGTTCAACATACAGATATTAAATTTTTATGTTTTTTTTAGAGTATAAATAGGTAAGGATATTTATTAATCAGCAATATACATGTTTTGTTGAAACTGTTTTACTTACCGATTTTTATTAAAGCTTTTTAATTAAGTTATACGGTCGGTTGATCTCCATTCGTCACTCGTAGGGCTTGCAATATCGGAAAGGTTTTCCAATTTTGAAATTAACTGATATTGGCACTCAATTCCGGAATTCCAGAACTGGTTCCGGAATTGACTTACCATACCAAAGTAAACAAAAAACGAATTTTAACATTTTTTTTACTATTAAAGGCGGAAATCGATATACTGATTAGACGTTTCCGAGGTCGAGAAATTTAACAAGGCTTTTTGTCTTTATTTAACTTTATTGTATAAAACAAAAGTCAAGTACAAATGTTGAATTTAATGCCAAATGGCATTTTCCACCTTTCAACCATTGGACCAATGCAAAGGTACTTCAAGTGGGTGTAGCTGTAGAGTAGAAATTGAATCGTTCTGAGAGTTTTGAAGATACAAGTGAATACAAATTAAGCTAGTTATGCTTAAACAAACTTACCATCCCTAAAATATCTCTTATTACTGTCTAGAAACTACATCAAATAGAGTCGTTTAAATTCCGGAATATTAGACAATACGAAATCTGGAATATTAGATAATAATGAGCTTGCTCAATTTCGGAATTGTAATATCGGAGAAATCAACCGGAATTTCGGTTTTTCGAAATACCGGAATTCCGGAATGCAAATAGGCACTTCAGTCACGCACAACAAGAACGCATGATGCAGTATGAGTTTTACCATCGAAGTATCGTTCCAGGGGCGCGCGGTCAGTGGGGAGAATAACGTTAGTCTCCACCCAAATCGCCTTAAGAAAGCCATACTCGCGTTAAGAAACACATTGATTTTGCATTCAGATTTTCACTCCCCAAAAATGGTATTGGTGAATATTATTAAAATAGTAGATTGTTTGATAAGGGGCTAAAATTAGCCATGGTCACACGAAGTGATTATTTGGACGTGCGAACAAAGTAAGCGAGGACAAATATAACCTAAGTGTCATAATGGCTTTTAGCCATGTGTTAATATCGCTTTTCACTGCGACTGCGACTGCGAGGAAATGAAAAATAATTTAAAAAATTAAATTGTTGTGTCAGATCACAACCCGGCATACAATTTTTGCCAGAGCCCATAAACAATTGAAAGATTACGAAAATGCCTTGGACCTAACGTTATCTTTGTAATTTTTCCAATTTGAACTGGAGTGTATATGAATATGAGTGTATATCATTCTTTTCAAATATATAAACTTATTTTGTCATTTAATACTACAAATATAATATAATACGAAATATTTAAGATTTTCTTACTGTACAAGTCAATAAAAACCTATCTTATGGCCTTTTTTATGCGGAATGGTAAAATTACCATTTTGATGTATCAATTTAAGCAAAAAACCATAACTATGATGTTTTAATTAATTTACAATAAAACTCATTGGGTTGCGCCACACGTACTTGTTGTGCGAGTGACGAATGGAGATCAACCGACCGTATAACTTGTTTAAAGGCATTTTAAAAAGGACAAGTAAAATAATCAGTTTCAACAAAAAAAAAAATATTATATTGCTGATTACTTAATATCATCACCCATTTATATTATATAATAAAAATATTGAACGTACAGGCCTCGACGGAAATGTCAGTTCGTGGATTCGTATTAATTGAAGGACTCGGACTTCCTCCAAAATCATACTCAAACATGAACTGACTTTTCCAGGCCTCTGCAGTTATGTACTATTTATTTCCTCCAGTTTTTTTATCGTTACCAAATCAAGACATACATTTCGTGAGACTTGTAAAAGTAAATAGCACTCGATGCTTTATTAGTGACTATACAATCGTTTTTCTTTTTGTTTGTTTCTTACTTCTTTTATTTCCTTTTTTAATTTTTTTTTCGACTTAAATGACGTGAGGGAACCCGTTTCATATGGAGCCTCACGGGAGTTTGCAATCTAAAATACTATTTATAGATTTAAAAGATACAACTATATTGTGATAACAGTATCCGTACGGCGAGTAAAATTTCCCTTTAATATTATAAAAAGTGACAGTATGTGTGTATGTTTGTTTATTTTTCACGATAAAACAACTAAACGGATATGTATGCAATTTGAAACAGAGATAGTCTATACCCTAACTTAACAAATAGGCTACTTATTATCCTGACAAAATAAAACATCGTTCCCGTAGGATAGTGTATACATAGGTTTTAACGCAGGCGAAGCCGCGAGCAAATGCTAGTAACATATTTTTATCAAAATTTTACATTGGCTAGATTACAAGCCTTAGGACTTAAAATGTATTATTCACCATTTCACGTATCTACTCGCCTTAACCTAAGGCAATAAAGCTCTTGTTTGAAATTATGAATGACATGACGTTTGGAATTACTTACCCGAATATAATTCGAGATTGTATTGGTGCAATGTGAATAGAACTATTTTCTCAAACCTATTTATTTAGATGATGGGATAATATTTGTAAACAACCTTAAAGTCAAATTTATATTTCCAAGAACCGATTCATTTTGTTAATGAAGGTTATCTTTCTGAAAGATGAATGTTTACATTACAATTTGTCCGCATCAGATATTTCAATTATTGCTTGGTATTAAAGGTCCAGATTTATCAAAAAAATATTTTAACTGTCCATATTACATTTTTACAATGGCGGCCGCGCGCTGATCTAAATAAATACGCATTCCTCGCGCTCTATGGGTCAGTCGCTAACGTTCGGCGCAGTCTTAACTTGATGCAAAGCGTTCGCGCTCAAATTTAAATGTGGCGTATAACTAATAAAGTAATATAACTGGTTCCCGTGGGTAAATTGGTTAGAATTCTATGTTATAGATTACTTTTATGAAAATGAGTTCACTACGCCGACTAGACAATTTTGTGTAAAATTTTGTGACCTAGAGAACGATTTAAAAATTCAATCGTTTATATAAAATAAAGCTATTGATAAATCTGTTATAAATTAAAACTGTCATTACATTTCATAGTTCTAAACACATTTTCGTTGCCAAAAGTCACTTGTATAATCTTTTCAGGGATTTATAATTTTTTCATTTGTTTCGTATCGCGCTGACATAATCTCTCGACAAATCTGTTAAACAACAATACGAAATGTTAAAACTGTAAAATGCGATGCCCTAGTGCAGAAGAAATGCACTTGAATTTTTTTTTCTAAGATTTACAGAGGTCGCTTACAAAAACTTTTTTTATACCTAACGCATACTCAAAATCCGTTAGAAAATGTTCATACCCATTAGTACTCAATATAAATTTGCTGATAAAAGAAAAAAAACGTACAATGCGAATTATTTTAGTTTAAGGTGTAATTATACCCTTCCCGTATCGGGCTAATATAGTAGTTTATGCCCTTGAACAGGAGTTATTTACGTGAAATAAATGTTAGCTATCATTTTGTTAACCGGCATAAAAAACGGAACAGGTTTTCAGTTCGTTACTTAAAAACAGATGAACCTGTTTAGTTTTTATTTCATAGAGTATATTTTCTAGTTGGTCCCTTTGTCACATACATAACATAACTTAGTTTCGTTGACGTTGGCTATTTTTTTGGTAATTGTTATACTTGACAGCAGCGCAGCGTTAGCTTTGATGCACTAGCATAAAAATGTAAATGACTTAAACTCAAGAAGCCAACCATTCACCATTTGCAGAAATAGAAGGAGATAGAGACGAGAGAAAGAAGGGAACGGAGATTTTCGTCCTTGTCTAAGCCTCTAAAACAGTTTGCCAATGTTGCTTTCACAGGCCTTACAAGGTTTTCAAGAGGGCTTGGAGGAGAGTGCCCTGGTCTTGCTTCAGACCTTCCTGGGTTTTGCTGCTGTCCTGGGCTGTGCCGGTTTCGGGCTTGTGCTGGTGCGGCCCTCTGCCCAGTGCCTCGTGTCAAAGCAGTACCTATGCCAGACTGCAATGCTAGGAATAGGTAAGTCTTAAAGACAGGCCTTGTAAGTTTACCAAAGAGTAGGAGAACGCCTGAGTGCTAGTGAAAACTTTCTTGAGTTGCACCGTTGTTCTCGGCTCCACAAATTGATCACAGTGATCAAACATTAAGTAAGAGTGTCCACGCAATATCTAGTTTTGTATTGGTATTGCGTTTAGTTGGGCTGTCTACAGCCACGCTAACCTTAAAAACCTTTTTGTCGCCTCACTCCGCTCCGTGTTACCACGACTCAGTAAAACGTCAACCAATGCCCAATAGCATGCATTCATCATGTTTTCTAAATGTAGTAATTTAGTCCACAATTCCGGCACAAGCGCGGAAATCTGCATTTGAAATTCAAACGATCGATCCCGCAACATATATTTGTATTGCGAATAAAAGACAATCGGACTCATCCACTGGGAGCACGGTGACGATCGGAAGTCAAAAGCGAGTTCTTGTTTAGGATACTTGAATCAGAATTACAGTTTCAGAGACATGAAATCAGAATTCACTAAGTCCGATGGATTGAACTCTTACCTGTGTAAATGTTTGTGGTGGTGTAAACCAATCGCACAATCTACTACGCTGAACTTACATGTCGCTCGGTCGTAACTAACAAATCAATTAATATAATTTCTGTAGAATTTTTACCCATCTACGGAAAAACCAAAAGGAAGGTTTATAGTTATACATTTAGCAGTCCATGTCTGATTTTTGTGAACGAGATGTTGATTTTATGTTGAAGATCGAACAACATTTGCCTGACTTCGAAAAAGGATTCTTAATTGTTTATTGTTATTGTAGTTGGAGTTTATTGAACCATTTCTAACAATAGTATTTATTTCAGGTATATCAATGCTGGCCCTTAGCAGTGTGGAGGGCTATCATGGATACGTGCTATTCGCCTGGATGTATGGGTTGTGTTTGGGGGGCTTCCTCTACTCTATAAAAATGCTTACAATGGAACGCGTCAGGGGACGTCACTTCGCTAAAGTTTGGGGTAAGCGTAACGACTGAGTAGTAACTAGCCTCTGGGCAGTAGTTTTTCATTTGATTTAGAACCTTTTCAAAGGTATGGAATATATTACCTACAGACAGATCAGATTCAATTTATTTGGCATGTTTACCTGTCAATATATTGATACGACTGGTCTTATAACTTATAAGCTTAGCTGTAGCACTTGTAGGTCGGGATTTAACGGCTTCGTGCGCTTTTCAGGACTTCTTAGGCCGACTACTTTACTACTACTTGTCTATAACTTTATTCACCTAAGGTTATAGATATTGATCTATAACCTTATTCACCTCTAGAGAAGTAAAACATTATATTTTACGTAAATGTTACGTTATTGTATCCATATCGAAAACCAAAATCAAACACTTAGAAAAAAAATGGCTGGAATCGAACTCTTAAGTATATAATAAGCATTTGTTACACAGCAGTTGAATCTTAATATTATGTTTCGTCGTCGTTTTACCCCCTTAGAACATTAGCATTTATAGCTAAAGATAAAGGACATATCGTACCGCTCTTAACCACTAGTTAAAAAGGCATAAGGTTTCTTTATGTTGGCGATAAGACGTAGCGGCATCGAAAACAAAATCCCTCTATCTAAATACTTATCCTTTATGTTTATTCCAGCAGGGTGTAATCGTTAAGTGTGATCAGGCGATATTTTTGTAACTATAACACATAACTATAAACTGATGTAGAAAATAATTAAAACCACATAATTATTAACTAATTTGTATTTTTTTAAAGGTTTCGTCCAAGGCGCGGAAGCTCTACCTGTGATAGTCGGTGTACCCGTGACCGGCTACATCAACCAGCAGGCGCCGCGGGCTGGCTTCTACTTCTCTACAGCAGCGACCCTCGCTGGGGCCTTACTGTTGTTCTTCGTAGGGTTTTCGAAGAGAGAGCCCGAACCGCCGCCGCCGGCGCCCGCGCCGACGTTGGCAGAAGCGTGTCCTTGCGTGACTCCGCCCCGTTGCGAGCCGGCGTGGTGCGCTTGCAGCGCAGGCGGGGCGACCGCTTACTGCGCATGGCCTGGGCCGACTTGCAGCGCACGATTGCCCAAGTCGCTCTCCTATGCCGCGCCGCTTGACCGGGTCTGTTGCTCCGCGGCACCTTATCCTGAATGCTGCCGCCGCGCACCACCACTTCGACCTTCACGCAGTGTCCCTGAAGGTTTAGCTGGCCGCGGCAGCACTTGGAGTCGTGGCGGCTCCTGCCGCGCCTCCTGCCGCCGCCGGGAGCACCACCTCATAGAACAAATCACCACGTCCGTATGACCACGACCGAAAGTGATTGGATTCTCGTGCGAGAACGTGTAAATATTTAATTCTTTGTAGGTAAAGATCTGATAGTGGTTAGGATAAAGCAATAACGGGATTGATTATAGTGTTGTTATTATAACATACTTGTTGATTTTATTTTTGAATCACCAATACACCTACTACAGAGGAGAGTATTTTAATTTTCGTATAATAATAGATATTGAGTTACCTGAACGGAAACTGAAACAATAATACTTACCTTGAACTTTTAACATTAAAGCTATCAGAAATATTTATATAATAATGACTACCTTTACTAAGTATTTCTTGAAGCACTTCTGGGACCTTTATCGTTATATATAGATAATACGGACGTATTTAATAAATGCTCCCCTTTCATCCAAATCTAATCTTAAAATTATGATAAAATTCTTCATATTTTGTTCCTGTTCCTTTCCTGTCCACGGCTAGATAGAGAAAATAGTGTACTGATAAATCAGCAAGGGTTCTGATCATCCTAGTCTTTTACTGATACTGTACGAAATCATATATATTTTCATATGAAAATATTTTGATTACTTTTTTATTTGGAAATAACACACATTATTTTAATTACTACATTGCCACAAAGATCTAGGTATAAAGAAAAATGAAACGCGATCGTATGCAGTCTTAATGGGAACCGAACCCACGACTTTGTTATAACAGAATAGCGTCATCTATCTCCGTTAGACCATCAGACCTCTTCCCACTTACCTACCTAGATCTTTGTAGCAATATAGTAATCCTAGTCTTTAGGCAAAAGTATGAAGGCATCCAAATCCTATTCAAAGTACCTACGCGTCAGAATTGGTAAAGCACGAACAACAGAAACTTTTTTTTTGTAACCGACTATCAACTCCAAACTCCATGGTAATTCTATTCTGCAGTCATTGGGGTTCATTTCTGTAATTTTCTTGGTGTTTCTGTAATGGCGCCTGTCGTGGCATATTACAACCGGCTCAGGTTTTTATAAAATATAGGCAGAAGGTTAGGAGTAGTCTAGGAAGAGGAGTCGAGCAGGAATAGGGCTCACCTGTTCTACTGCCATCTTCCCAGATCTATTCACATTTAGTGAATTGCGTATTTGTTACTAGCTTTATTTTCAACATTAAATACAGTGTGCGAATGGAGTCAATTGATTTGAATAGAAAGAAAATATCCAGAATGTTGTACAGAAGCAAAAATTCTCAGTGAACATACTTACGATAAAAGTCGTGTTCGTGTAGATCTATTAGTACGAGAGATCACGACCAAAACCATGTCTCATAGCAATACGGCAAAAACCCTATAAAATCGTTAGATTGTATGATTCTGAACCCGACTAGGTGTGTAGTAACGGTCGAAAGTGTAGCAACTGCGTGGGAGGCCATTTCTGCTGTGTCAAAAAAAAAAGACAGTCGGTATTATAGCAATACGTCTGATAGTGAAAATGTACATAGATTTTATAATTGTATTACGAAAAAGTTTGTTTTCAGACATTTTGCGCGTAGCATATAGCCTGAGCGCATTTTTGAAAATGTCAACAAATTTAGCCGACCTGTATCATAGCAATACGGATAATTTTTTTTTTCAACTTTTCGTATTGCTGCCATGATTACCAAAAAACTGTTTTCAGACACTTTAAGTGTAGCATATACTCCCAAAAACGAAAATAACGTTTCGGAGTCGCCTGGCCGACGCCTCTGTTAAATGTTTTTTTAAATTTACAGCCTTCATAGATATTCAAGAATCTCCCTTGTCTATTATATGTACTTTGCCAGATGACAGATGTCATTACTTATTTATTTTGTAAAAGTTACTCAGGATTCCGGTTCGTGACTCAAGATGGCCGCATGCGTTTAAGTTTCGTTGTTCATTATTTATTCATTTTTGTTGTTCAATGTGTAGTATTGATAGCGTATTGTGCAGTGATCTAACGTATGAGTGAATAGCTAATGAAGAATTCAACTTGAAGCGTTCATAGCCCTTCCTGGGTCAAGGCCCGATAGTCCGTGTGGTTTTTTGTAAATCGCTATCACTTTACAAAAAGCAAAACCTCACCGAACAACGGCATGCTCTACGAGCAAACTCGAAATTGGCGAAATCATCATTAACTTTGATGGAAGCCATATTTTAAAATTAGATTAGATTAGAAAAGTTACTCAAGTGTGCTTTAAATAAAACCAAAACTATCAAATCAATCAGTATTTAATTTCAACAGCCTCAGCGCTTGTTACGTTACTATTATACAGCTCACTCGCCAGCTGCTCCAAACGTTGGAACCATGGTATAATAATATACTCCGCCAGGTATTCCATTCCGAGACTCGCGAACCACGTGACTGACACAAGCCTACGTCATCATGCTGTTCACAGATTCTCAAACTTTAAAATGTGGGAGAATTTTAACCAACGGTGAAAAATATTTAAACGGCATTAATTTTAAGTTATTCATGTAGAAACATAGGTAGTACAATAAAACAAATCTAATATATTAAATCAAAATTTTATTTATCTATACAAGATAAACTTTTGAAAAACGAATCCTCATCCAATAAATAAACGGTATTCGACACTTTAAGCTATTTTCGTTTTAATTTCTTCTGGAGTTGAATACTAACGATTTTTTTTATTTAATTCTTTTATTATTCTTATGTAACTATGTCCTCGTTGTGACTAAGCAAAGCAAAGTATTTTCTAATAAGCATTTCTATTTGAGGGTATTGTTTTTGACGTGCTTGTGTACAATATGCCGACGCGGTTGGCTCACTTTTTATAGCACTTGCCTACTGAGCCGGCGGTCCTGGGTTCGAATCCCGGCCAGGCCAAGTATTTGTGTGATGAACTCGAATATTTGTGCTTGGATCATGGATGTTATCTATATATGTATTTATATATTATGTCTATCGTGTCGTCGTATCTATATCCCAGTTTCCTTTTGTGCGATTTATTTCAGTCCTTCAACTTCAATGTTACGGTTTCGGGTAAATTCTTTGTTAATTATCATCTAATAAATTCAGGGTCGCAACGTATTCATTGGTTTGTAACAGAAAATTCAAGATGCCTCAATACGATTTTTAAATGATATCTGAGTATCGAAAAGTTGTCTGATAGAGAAGGTGCTACACTTAATTTGTCTGATATAAATTTTTTGCACATGTGGACAACTTATTTTATCATGTCCAACAATTTTCAGACATATTGCTATGATACCGATCGGTAAAATTTGTTAACATTTTCAAAACGGTCTCAAAATTTAATGCGTTCACATTTCCGTCTGAAAATTGTTTTGTTCGCATCAAATAACCAAAATTTACTAATAAAAAAGATTTTCAGACGTATTGCTATGAGACATTTTTTGTCTCATTTTTAATTTTTTTAAGTGATTTTACGGGTTTGCGCTACACCACTAACGTCTGAAAAATATGTTTCCGGTATCTCAGAACTATCATTCAACTACAGTCTGCAAATCAGACATATTGCTATGATGCAGTTCGGTAAAATTCTTTGACAATTTTGAAAATTCGGTAAGATCAAACGCTACGCGGAAAATGTCTGATATTGGTATTTTCGAGTTCAGGATAATCGTATCTATCGATTTGATGCGGTTTTGGCCGTATTGCTATGAGACAAAAATTTTGGTCGTGGGCTCTCGTACGATTATTGTTCACAGATATTGACAGATAGAGTTAATAGTGACGCTGTTTATGAAAGACATGTGTACCTATCAATAGATAAGGTAAAATTGATTTTTAGCCTTATCTTAATCAGAATCGTTTGTAAATTAAAACTCATACAAGAAAACAAGCGCCCCAAAATGTCCGTTCCAGATCGTCACGTTTTTGTAGGATTTCTATTTATTTTCACGAATTGTAATATTTTTGTGACGCTTTTCTTCTTGTATGTCGGATGTCAGATGTTCTGCTATGATAATTGATAACTACGATATATCTTGCCTGCCAGTGCCAACTAAACGACTTTTATTTATTACGCAAGGGGTGACCAGGGTGATTGCAACTCTCGTCGATTTATCTCTAGGAGTAAGCGAAAGAATTATATCAATAGAACTTAAAGGGAAAACGCGAAGGTCAATTTTAGCTATCCATTGAATATTAATAACAGTTGTTTAACGCTGCTTAGGATATGTTTTAGAGTTATATTATTTTGTTATTGTTGAGTAAATGTTTTATTGTTCGTTAATAGTAGTGATGTATCGATTGTTTATTTTGTGCTGTTGCGATGGTTGTTATGTTTTTTGTACCAAAGCGTGTTTTACAATTTTGGTGGTGAATAGAAAAGATATTAAAGAAATTAGCAACACAAGTATATTTTATTTATTTTCACCCTCTTCATCATCACCTGTAGATATAGTTGCACAAATATTACGGAATCATCGGACTGACCACAAATATAATTGATGATCGTCTTGTGGTTTTTACACATAAATTAGGTAACTCAAAGTATAACGGGTCTATCGCGATACGAATTATATCGAATGCAACTGCCTACACTGAAACGTTAGATAATCTATATACAACGTGGGCCCTGTAACATAAGCAAAAAATTAAAACATAGATTTTACTCGCTAAACTGAACATCATTTGTTCAGCAACTTTAAAAAAAAGTCAGTTTTCAAAATTTTATTATTTCAAACAAATTAAATAGTATTTTCAATGTATGTCGTCCAACGTTGACATTCCCTGAGCATTGACATAGCTGTCACTCTACTAATGTCGGACATTTCGCAATACATTGCTTCTTTGTCTAAACTTTATTTTACAAAATGTCATTTAATACACGTTATTTTCAGAAGTTGCTTAACAAATGTTGTTTAGTTTCAAGGGACGAATCTATGTTTTAATTTTTTGCTCCTGTTACAGGGCCCACCCTTTATATAAAACTCAAAGGTGACTGACTGACTGACTGACTGACTGACTGACATAGTGATCTATCAACGCACAGCCCAAACCACTGGACGGATCGGGCTGAAATTTGGCATGCAGGTAGATGTTATGACGTACGCATCCGCTAAGAAAGGATTTTTCAAAACTCACCCCCTATAGGGGTGAAATGGGGTTCCAAAGTTTGTATGGGGAAATAAGATTGGTTATTATTATTTTATTTGAAACTTCACAGGAGTATTTCTAACGATAAATGAGTAAACACGTGTTTCAGGTTTTTTGAAAATTCAACCCCTAAAAGGGAGAAATGTGGTGACAAAGTCTGAAAATCAATATGGGTATTGTTTTTATGGTTTATCGGATCGCTGATTACGAAAACCGCAACGATTTTAAAATCCAACGTGGCGGACGTGAATTACCATCTCCCCTGTTGGGGTGAAATGGGGTTGAAATGTCTAAATAATAAACCGCTGGTTCTAGAGAGTCCAAATTTGGCACGTAGGTAGGTTGCTTGTAAGGTGTAGGGGTGCACTAAGAAAGGATTTTTTTTTAAATTCACCCCCTATGGGGGTGAAATGGGGATTCAAAGTTTGTATGGGGAAACAAGATTAGATAACTTGGTACCCTGTATCCCGGAAGGGGGAAGAGGGAAGAGTTGGTTTCTATGGATTATCGGGTCGCTGATTACTAAAAAAAGAACGATTTTAAAATTCAACATGGCGGACGTGTAATACCATCTCTCATGTTAGGGTGCGATTGGGTAGAAATGTCTAAATATGTCTAAAAATATGGGTGTCGTTTTTAAACGCACAGCCCAAACCGCTGATTCTAAAGAGTCTAAATTTAGAACGTAGGTTCCTTATAGGGTACCGTAAGGTTGGGTTATTTTAGCCCTGGGGGGTATCATTGCCGGCCCATAAAAACCAACTTTATTTAATAAGTAAATTCTGTTAAACTGCATATTATGACGAATCCACTCTTGAGTGATCGCTGGCACTTTTATTATAATAGTTTTCTTAATTATTTAAATGGGTTGGAATGGGTGGACAATGTTACCTCCAGGGCTAAAGTAACCCAACCTTACGGTATAGGGGCGCACTAATAAACGATTTTTCTAAAGGGGGTGAAATAGAGATCCAAAGTTTTAAATAAAGAAACAAGATTAGACTATTTTATTCGAAACTTCACAGGAGTATTTCTAAGAATATGAGTAAACACGCTTTTCAGGCCTTTCAAGAATTGAACCCCTAAAACGGGGAAATGTGTTGACAAAGTCTGAAAATCAACATAGGTATTATTTTTATTATTTATCAGGTAGCTGATTACGGGTACAACAATTATTTTAAAACTCAACGTAGCGGACGTGAAATACCATTCCCCTGTGGGGGTGCGATGACGTTATGATTGTGGGTGATATGAATATGGGTGTCATTTTCATGGTTTTTTGGGACATTTGTGGACATGAAAATTCTTGAAAGCATTTGTGCCTAATTGCAATTCAATCGGTGCAGTAGTTTTGCAGCAAATCGGTTGTAACAGACGGACTCACAGACAGCTACAAGTGATCCTATAAGGGATTTATTTTTGCTTTTGAGGTATGGAATGAGTCCCGTTATCCTAATAGATGTTTAAATTTGTATTTGGTGCCATTTCGATTGTCGTCAAGGCCATTGCGGGTGGCGCGGCGAGACTGGAGTAGTCATCGGGAAACCTCCTGCAGCCGTAATAAATGCATTCAAACTTTTCAACAATAAAACGGCTAGACGGATATGCATGAGGGATAAGCAGATTACACCCTAACTTAAACAAATAGCCCACTTTTTATCCTGAAAAAAAGAGCATCGTTCCCGTAGGATAATGTTTATTGTATAGGAACGCGGGCGAAGCCGCGGGTTAATGCTAGTGAAAGTATATAAGAAATATCGCGACAGACCCTTTATAATTTGTGTAAATTATCGAACACGAAATCGTGTGAACCGAGTTGTTGTGTTTGACTGTTCATTAGCGGTATCCACGTGCGAAAAAATATTCTGTGACGTTTTTGTTCGTTCAACCTTACAATCGGCTAAGTACTCGTCCTAATAAAAGGTAACACAAGAAATGAATGTTTGTGGCATTACACATAATAGGAAGATATTGCCATGATACTGAGAAGATAATTATACTTAGGTAGGTATAGGACTACTTATTTTCTGACTACTTATATACAAACAGCTAAAAAGATAATCGAAAATTGCCATGGAAATTCCACAGTCGCTGTCATAATAATTATACTTTGCAAGATATTTAAACAGTGAGGAACAATACAAGAGCTTCTTAGATAAATAATTAAACCTTGCCTAACGATACCGAAACCGAGACCGCAACTGGCAGGTTTCGTAAGATGTCAGTGCCAATTAGAGATGTAAGCACTGAATAATAATATCTTACCATCGTGTATTGACGGAATAAATTATTTTAGTGAGAATATTGAGATCGATAGATATTATCTGGCACACTTCAACAGCAAAAACATTATTCACTAAATATAACGGTAACAATGTCTATATCTTGAAAAATATTTTCAATTTTACAAGTTAGAGTATACCTAACATTATAAATTAAATATAAATGAGTGTCTGGTGATACTTGCGAAAACCGAAGAATATAAATTGGAGAAAATTACTTCATTCACATTTCTTCTAGATAAGCACAATATTATAAAGGCGAAAGTTTGTGA
Source organism: Apotomis betuletana (assembly GCA_932273695.1). Lineage (NCBI taxonomy): Eukaryota > Metazoa > Arthropoda > Insecta > Lepidoptera > Tortricidae > Apotomis > Apotomis betuletana. Next base: position 10,388,676 of record OW026313.1, on the reverse strand, counting down.
GTGTGTTTAATGTGTATGTTTGTTACTTCTTCTACTTACTACTTCAGCTACTTTTTATCACGAAAAATGTAGTGTATCAATATAAATTTCAGATACGAGACCGAATATATATGCCCTGAGTAACTAGATTCATGGACATAGGTACATAAAATATTATACTCCGAATTCAATATCCATATTTTGTTGCAAAATATGTAAATACAAGTGTTCGTACGTTTACGCAGTACGAATAAGTATACAAAGATAATAAAATAACATCTTACAAATAGGTATTCATCTCGCGTCTTACGGGGAAAACGCTGAGTTTTTTGTTTACTAGTATCACAGAATAAACACACTACAGAAGCTGCACTCTTTTGTTAATTGCCGCTTTTGCAAAGGAATTAGCCTACTAGTACCTATCTGATTGGTAATTTTGAATGACGTGCAACGTCGTTGGTGAAGCACGTTGCTTGTGGGGCGCGTCAGGCCTAGGGCCTAACAAAACGAAAACTACGTCACGGTAATTGTACTTGTTTTACATTCTTTTTTTTTTTTTACATTCAATACGTCCTAAATAAGACGAATCTGACCCGATCTTTACGATGATGGAGTGAATCCCCCTTGCTAGTATGAGAATGGCGGTTATCACACTGCCGCCGCATCCAGCAGCGAAATGTGAACTGCGTTTTTTTTTTTAAATTTGTACTGTAGAATCTTGATACCTATACAAAAACCGAATGGTACAACACAAACACACTAACTCCACATCTACGTGCGGATGATTTTTCATTACCGTCCGCACTTTGCAGCGGAATGCGGCACCAGCGTGATAGCCTCCTAATTCCAGGTGTGAACGTATTAAAGAGCGACTACACAGCTCAAACTACAGTGATGCACCGTAAACGCCATGACGTGTCCTTATGCGTCTTGTTATTAAAGCATGTTGTCCACATCGAAATTCAAAATAAGCTGACAGCTTATTTAGTTTCGAAGTCAACTATCAATTAAAAGAAGAAAAAGTAACGTTAACGATGCGTCACACCCAATACAAACTTCAGGCTTCGTTTTTTTTTTTTCTTTACTTGGGAAGCCGGAAGCCTAGTGTGGCTGCATCCGATTATCGGTAAGCGGCAGGGGGCGGGGCTAGCCGGCTGCACCTGCCCGGAGCGTTCAGACTTCGGTGTGGTCAGTACCTATGCTTTAAAACGTGACGCATACGGCATGTCACTTCGAGCAGCGATATGCCCGCTCCTTTGCTCCAATTATGATTATGATCAACTTGACGCTGAAACACCAACAGTAAAAGTGAAGAACGTGGAACGACCGGGTCCGATATCGATCCTAGAACCCTAATTCGATGAGGCGCAGCAATGTTACCAGTTTAGCTATATCTTGGCATGATCACGGTGAAAGGATAAGACATAAATAAATGTCACTTAAAGGTGGGTCTACGAGCACGAGAGGAGCATGAACGGAACCGTTCTTTGCGTCGTCGTTCGCGGCTCTAGTGTGGTCATACAACAAACCTGCAACGATCACTGTTCCCGAGTGCGATACAAATCCCTTTGTGTTCGTAAAACAGTCGAGCACGAGCCAAATACTCGAAGCGCGCTCGTTCGAAGCTCGTAAGGCCCCAAACTACACGAATTATGTTTGACCGCTCGTACTCGGTTCGTCTAGCGTACACCCACCCTTAAAGAGCCTGACATTGTTTACTGTTTTGCATTTTACTCGTATCAATACAAAGTGTCGGTAAGTAATTACTATTACTTTGGAGACATCACAGAATCAAGGATCCTTTATCGTATCTAGTAACTTGATCCGCACAACCCTCCTTTTTTCCTTAGTGCAGTAGGGTAAGTTTGTTCTATGACCGATTTTGAGACACGGTGATTGACGAACCACGTATGATTTGAGGCCCCATTTTCAATTGCATTGTAGAAGACGCAAGATTTTAAATTCTTATCGAAATACTGTTGATTGCTTCTATGAATAGGCCAATATTACAGTCACGGCAATGAGGCGGTTAAAATCCGCGAATAGGTAATCATCCTTTTAGCGGAAAGAGGTCATCAAGAATTTTGATTAATAGTATTGTAATTAATGCTCATACGAAACAAGAAATCGCGCTGTTAAGATTCTTCCTAAAATCATCATCCCTTTACACAGAAAATTGTTCATTCATTCCAAATTTAAATTTTTATGGTATAAAGGTATAAATACTATAGTGGCGAGATCTCTGACAGATGTCATCATCAAACCTAGAATTTAGCCCCAGGCGAGTCGACGGACTCAGACAATACCATCACGGGGGCTATTCCGACCGGATCCAGCATCCGGACTATAGATGAAACCCCGAAAATAAGCGCCCAGATTACCCTAGATACGTCGCACTTGAAAGCGAGCGTTCCTATCATTTCGATGGAGTAGGTAATTTCAATTCAAATTTGGATGTTAATTTTGCTCTGTAATGGGCTGTCAATTCACTCTAACTTTTACAACATGCTTTAGGCATACTAGAGCTACTAGAGCACGCAGGCTAAGCTTATCATCAATATTTTTTTCAAGGTACTTTTTGTATGGGACGTGCCTCATATGTATACATTTTTAAAAACAAGATTAAATATGCTAATTAGTAATATTTTTTTTAATTATAAATATTCTGGATAAATAACTAATTTATCGTTCTGAATAAAAAAAACTTGTTGTGATTTCTACCTTTTCGCCACTAAACCATTTTTTATATCAAGCTATTGGTAAATAACATCAAAAATGAATTGCTGATATCTGATTTACACGGAAACGATACCAGACAAGTCCTAGTAGACTTAACTGACCAGCAATAAAGAAAGAAAAGAGGTACACTTCGTCCTATTCACTCCCCTCTCCCACCTCACAAGGGACGAATCTGACTTCCCTCCACATCTGAAAATAATCACCACGCAACACTCTATCAGCGATACAAATTTCATGCTTGTAGCCCGATGCTCACAATTATGTTAGAAAACAGCGGACTAACAACTCTACTATGTAAATTAGAACGTTAGGTTAGGTTATAATTTAATTATCATCAAATTATGTATATCTGTTTTGCTCAATGGTTGACCAACACGTAGACCATTAACTGTTCGGGCATTGTATACAAGACTTTGGGGTGGTCTGTGATCTAACCTAAAAGTCTTGTATACAATGCCCACAGACCAGTAGTCGGCTTAAAACTACACACAGACCACCCCCACTAGACGGAGCATGTAAGGCGACCCGTAGGCGACCCGCGCGCACCAACGATATGGTACGGCAGAACATTAAAGTATCAACACGGCGGCCACCGTTTAGTTGCGTTCATGTTTATGAGGTCTCTCTACACCACTTAACACTACAATTTACCATGTTATTTATTAAATTTCTTTTTTCGTTGACGTACGCATGGATCATAAACAAGGACGCAACTAAACGGTGGTCGCCGTGTTCATACTTTAATGTTCTGCCGTACCATATCGTTGGTGAGCGCGGGTCGCCTTACATGCTCCGTCTAGTGGGGGTTGTCTGTGGGTTAGATTCATACACATAGTCTTCCATTACATACTTTCTTGTATAATGGCAAAAAGTTTATGTTTAACAAATAAAATGTGAATTGTTTATCCTTACGTTAAAAAACAGGATTAACTGACATCATAAAACAGGACACAAGCGTATTGTTTTAAGTATAACGATCCAGCTCTACAGTATCTGGCCTCTAAGTAATATCACTCCCTAACGATAACAGTCATTAAAAGCCATCTAAAAAATTAACGCCACATTAATGATACACTATTACAGCTATTCCAAATAGCCGCGTAGAGTAAAATCACATTTTAACGAGGACTCGGTGCCATTACACGGCGCAAATGTTTATTTCTTCCAATAGAATAAAGGATTCCTCGGAATATTAGGACGGCCGAAACATCAATCGCACTCACTCTAGACCCTGTAGGCAAATGGGAAACGGACGGGAGAAAATGAGGTGATTTCAATAGCCCTCACGCTCTCGACTATTCCGTCACCCGGTTTACGAGTCGTGACGTACTCGTCTCCTAATAAACCTTTATGATAGACCGGCTCAGAATACCAAGTAATTCCATGTAATTTAGGCCAAACATCCTCGATTCGATCGATTACGTTTTATACATACTTTAGCTTATAAGGCTCGCTTGTAAAAGGTATTACATAAATATGGCTCGTTCTAGTAGCTGAGGGAATGCAATATTTCATATACGGAAATAGCAACTGGATGCGATCGCTATATATTCACTGGAGCGCCGTCCGTCATAAGAGTGCTCGTAATTAAGACGCGGTGGGTCGGCGCGTGCGCCGCATACATTTGCCGAGGATTATGGAAATGCTACCCATATAGCCACTATCCTCGGAAATTCTCTCAATTTGGCTACAGGTGCGATCTGCAGTGGCTTTATTCCGTTTGCCGAAACTTCGTCATACGGAAACGTGGGCGCCCTAGTTCGAATCGACGTTACATCCTTTCATATATTCGCTCATACTTATTGAGATGGAGGGGTCTCTTTTACGGTAGTTGCAATCGTAACCGTAAAATTCGTACTATCTAATCAATGATATGAGTAGCAAAAACGTTGTCAATAGGAAATAACAAGAACTACGCGGATATAGGTATGGGTGTATATGACATACGATAGTTCAAGTGGTTAAATATTAAGAATATGAAAAAAACAAAGACACTCATTTCATTAAATGCAAAGAATACGTGGTAAGTGCTAATCAATACCTACAACAATCAATTATATTCTGCTACTAAACGGTGTAACGTAACAATCGGTGAAATAGTCAACTATAGGCAAAGAAAAATAATAACTTCAGCATTCATGGATTCTAACCACTGGTCTCAAGTAAAGAAATGGTTTCTTTTTTCTTTAACATATTGTGAAAGGGCTATTGTTACCGATCATTTCTCATCAGAAGAAAGCCCCCTGGGCCCCTGTCAAAAAGTATACTTCTTGCAGGTTTTCAAGTATATTATACTTATTTTAAATAATCATTCTTTATTCCAGACGATTTGTCTGTGTCTCTAAATTGTACACCACAGATGAATAATATGTAGCTAGCTATTGTACACAACCGTAAATGAAGTGTCACATGTTGTGAGTTAGGAATAATTCCGGAGTCTAATTATTTATGCACGAAGTTAAGAAAACGACGCAGAAGACAACAGAACCACTGCACACATTTCATGCTTAATTAAACGTGCGTCGCCAATTACTCATCTTAACGCGCCTGCGGAAAATTAAGAGGTGTTATGAAAACAATGACTTGGGGTTCTCACGATTAACGCCTTTGAACTTTAGTTATTGATGATCACGCATCTTGATTTTTTTGTTAGTTAACGTTCTCTTTTCCAACGTTACGTATTTTTTTTCCTATTGAAATCAGTAGGTATACCTATACTCTAGAAGGGGAAAGATGTTTGGACACCTGCTACGACATGACGATTACATAAAAACCATTATTGAAAGGAAGATTGAGGGAAGGAGGAAGAGAGGAAGACCTAGGAGATCTTATATAGGCCAAATCAAGGAGAAAGTGGACGGCGTGTCGTATCAGGACATCAAAAAGAAAGTTGAAGATAGAGAAACATGGTAGTTGCTCCACCGACAAGAGCTAAGCTCTTAAATTTCTGATGATGACCTATACTCTAATTGGATAAGTAGGCGTAAAAATACCGAAAATCGTATCGTAAACATGACAAACGCGAGCCATCTTTAAAATTCTACGAGTAACATTACATTACATTCACACAAATAAAATTGTACGACAAATTACATTACATTACATTTACACAAAGCCTACACATATTTACATGAATGTTTCATTAGAATACCGCGCCAACTTCATATTACCCGATAAAATAAATAGTTGCAGAAAACAATTCACGCAATCAAATGAAAATAAACGTTGATAATGGAAGTACTCGACAGCGGAATACACCAGTGAACATTTTATTGTGGTTCGCTTTTGACTTCGGGAGTCGATTGTTTTGATTTACCGGAACATTTTGCTGTAAAATTAGGTAACGCTACCAAAATTATGTGATATTAATAGAATGGTATCTTTTCGTATGGAGAAAATAAACAACATATTAAATATTGGCTCCGGTTAGGATTGGATCCAGATAAAGTGATCATCGTAAAACAAAATATTATATCAAGGTTCTCCACGACGACGGATCCCCTCATCTATTAAAATTCGGGTTACCCTCATCTGGCAGAAATTGTTTAACCGAACGTAATGGTTCGCATAATCGTCATTTGGCAATAAAATTCTTTAGCTGAAACTGAAAATAGTTATATTTAAAAATGTTTTTTTGCAGAGCAGAAATTTAATAGATCCAATAGTTTATTTTAAAATAAACACGTACAATATATTTACAATACTAAAAACTATAGATAAATATGTCGGAAACGGTCATTAGTATGGGAGCTCAACGAAAAAGCGCGCCATTGGAAGGCGACAGTAGCGCCCCCTTGAACCTGTTTTGGCGCGCTAGACAGAGTCTTGGCGGTTCACTCAGCGAACGCCCACAGACACTTCACTCTGGGTCGCCATCGAGTGCACTACTGCCTTGGAACTGTCCCGTTTCGTTGTGCTATACCAAGTTAGAATCAGTGAAACGTTATAACTCAACAAAACAGTGTTAATTTAATAAAGACTATTGTGAGACTTTGATAACCTAGCTTACAGACCTCTGTGCCAGGAACTGTTATTTTGTGCTTCATTGTATAAGGAACAAATCAAGTTAATTGCATCCGTAGTGTTTCATCTTGCTCACAACTACCTCCTCGTCCACAACTATAAAGAACAGCTCATCTAATGTGCCACAAACAGCACCGGCCATCCGACCCGTCCCCGACATCAGAAGTTGGGATGGTATCTACGGCCCATGAGCGAACACGAAGAATGATGGAACACGAAGCGAATAAAACGGAAGAAAAAAGTTTGTGGTTACTCTTTGAAATACAACGAACTTGACATCACTAAATCAAGGAACAGGAGCTACAAGCGTTTCCGTTATTGAAACTCAAGCTAACACCGTCACGGAGACCTACAAAACTGTACCTATGAAAACAAATGAAGATTGCACTGTTTAAATTGTTTTCATTGCGAGAGAAACGGACATGAAAAATTCGATTGCTTACTTCGTATAAAAGAAGACTACAAATTACCACCTCGGCGACAAAAGCCAGCAGTCACAATACAAACTACATCGAAGTTCATGGTTTGCATCAAGAACAGCGGGACATATTGTCAGTCGTTGCACCAGTGGAAGTGACCCAGAAGCGACGGTCAACTACAAGCGACGCGTGGACGTACATAGGCACTATGGCCTCACCGACACATTTTGAAAAACACATCAGGTCAGTCGTTAACTTTTCACTACGATTCCGATATTTTGTTCACAAATAAAAGTGTAGCTAGATTCTGGGGTAGACTTGAGTCGCACTTATTCAGTTTAGTGGGTATTTGTCAAAAAAATATTACCGGGTACTGGTAATAGCGACCCTACAAGTAAAAGTTGAATATGCGTGATAGAAATTAATAATCTACCCTCTGCTTATGATTTTCCAATCGTTCTGTACAATTTAATTTGTTGACATCTTGAATAGTTTCTTACTCTGTGTACTTTAGCTGGTGTATAGTTTAGCGTCTATAACTTTCGTAAGAACTGGTGAGCTGGAGATTTGCTTAAACTATCCTAATGATACTTTTAGCTGTGGTGAACGCTATAGCCTAAAATATTTAAACTGGAGACACCAATAGGATTAGGAAAATATTGGGACACAAGAGTTTGAAATTGAAGTTTGATTTTTATCATTAATGTTTTATAATCCCCTGGTAATCTAAAAGTTATCATACAAAGTAAAGCTTGTTACTAAAGTGCAAATAATGATTTGATTTTAATAATTTCTTGCATCTACGTCGTAGATTATTTGTTCACGAATCATAATTTCTGTGTACCTAACTCTGCTAGATTGATTTGAATTTCTTTATTTTTTTTGTTAGATTTATGGTTAGAATGACCGAGCTTTGTGATACTGTGCTTGGAGTTTTTGTTTCAGGAAAAGATACGCGACCTCAGCAGCTAACAATTGCTTGGCAATTGCTTGTATAATTCAGTGACTATGTATGACTTGTATCAGTCTAACTAAAATTGTTAGTACTGGTGCAATAAATAAAGTTACTGAAGCGAGCCTATTAGAAATGTTGACATGTAGTATTGTAAATTGCAAGACCATTTTGCCATAAACTTGACTTCCAAACATGCGCGTACTTGCACGATAGGTTGAGGGAAATGCCCGGGAGCTACGTACCATTTGAAGTAGACGAAAAAAAAATATAGTGAGACTGGTAGGGAGGTTCTCAGTTCGGCTGGTCGACCATACCAGTCACTTCATCGTAGCCGTAGTCCGGTAGAAGTCGGCATCTGCTCTAAGCAGTCCGTGGATACGCGGTGCGCGGTAGGTGCTGGCGGAGGTCGGGTCTCTCTCGCAGAGACCGTAGAGTCATAGGGTTGACTCGGCGATCCCGTGGGGATGCGCGTATTGGGTGGCTAAATTAGCCCTAGGCCACGAATGAGATACCTGTTTTGTTGAACGGATTTCTGTTGATTTAAATGTTTTGATATTGTCAATAAGGCGAACCAAAAGGAAATGATATGGTGGTACATGGTTCCTAATGTGTTTTCTAAGGTAGAAGTGGTAAATAGCTAGTTTGTTTCACAACAAGTAACTTTGTAGTACAATCTCATTTAAAAACGTATTGCACTATTGAAAGAATAAGTAATGTTACAATAGGGAAGATGCAGATATAGTATTTATCAATATTTTGTGGCTAAAATGTAAAAATAACGTAAAAGAAAGGTCATTGCAACATTTTTATTTTAGTTATTATCGATTTTTAACAATAATTATGAATTAAAGTAACGTGAAACGGAACGTTTTTTTATACACCAATCAGCGTGTAGTGACGTCATCTGTGCAAGTCAACCAGACGTCTACTTATTTAACGGCATAGTTGAGATAGTAAATATTATTTTATTGTGAAAATTTATTGCACATTTCGAATAAAAAGGAACTTGGGTTCATTAAAGCAGACTCCAGGAATCTGCCGCAAGTTAGTTTTGACATGGTCATACATTTTCCTGTTGAAAGTGCAGAGTTTTCAAGTGTTGAAATGAAAGGGACTAAGTTATTACGGTGTGTATATTATGTGTTACTAGCGACCCGCCCCGGCTTCGCACGGGTGCAATGCTGATAAATTATGCATATAAACCTTCCTCTTGAATCACTCTATCCATTAAAAAAAACCGCATCAAAATCCGTTGCGTAGTTTTAAAGATTTAAGCATACAAAGGGACATATTTCTACACATAGCAATTATTTCAGGTCAACAAGGGAATCTTATGGTGACAACGCAATCGGTTACGTACAAATAAAAAGGAATGGAGAACTGTGTATTATAAAAAGTCGAGTTACTCGGGAGCACAAGATAAAAAAAGTTATCGCGTGACAGCCATTGTAAACGAAATGCAAGGTTTGGTTCAGTCCTGTGAAGATTGTGCAGCTTCTGTATTATATACCTACTATCTACTAATTTAATACATTTTCTTAAATTTTTAGGTGGATATCTTAAACGAATTTCTGAATGCTGTAAAGGAAAAAGATTGTGAAGCAAGTATTGAACGCTACATTCAAGAAAAACAAAACAATATAAGCATTCATATATCTGTGTTCAAGCTTGGTTGGAAAGTTGGACTCACCACAACAATTTCTTGAAATATTGTCAAAGGAAATAACGGCTGATAAAATGCATATGATTTTTTCCACCACCAAATGTCAAAGTGATTCCCCATTGTGGTTCGAGTTAAGGTATGATGTATGGTTTAGAACTTAGTTTTATTCATATTATGCTTATTTTCATACATACATGAGTACATAACAGAGTTTATTAGGTATAATTTTATTTTAAGTAAGTGTGATTTTTTTTCTATATTTGCAGGTATGGAAGGATCACTGGCTCAACTCCATGAAGCTGCACACTGTAAACCTAAAAATGGTTCTCTTCTGTACAAAATTATGGGGCAACAATCAAAATTTGTATTTGTAGAGACGAAATGTCCTTCAACAGAAGCTACCATACTTTCTTATGTAAAAAACAATAAAATAACACCAATATTCTGGACCCAAGTGCAACTCCAAATGTTTTTCAGCAAAAGAAAAATTACAATGTTTACTATGTACCATTTGATAGCAGCATTGTGTCTGTGTTGGATGCTGCAATGAAGTTCTGGCTAGATGCTGTATTTCCTAAATTAAAAGATGTTTATAATATTCAACCATGCTTTTAATTTTTCCAAGATATTTTTATAAACATTCATACTATACATCTGAAAGTAACTTTGTCCGTCTGTCGCCTATTCATCCGTAAAATAATGAACCGATTCAGAACCGCCTGTACACACTTGTCACAGCATAAATTTATATTCTGAGGGTGATGTGTGTCTTGGATTTCTGAATCTTCCAGAGTTGGATCTGAAATATAAGAAAAGAACATTTCTTAATTAGAGATATATACTATACGACAAACTTGTTATAGATTATAGTACGGAACCCTTCATGCGCGATTTGGACTCGCACTGGCCCAATTTTTCCTATTTGAAAGCAATTAGTTAACCTATTGACCACCAAGCGGTCTAGCAATTTACCGTGCCACTGACGCCAGAGTAAAAAAAAAAAGATGTGCCCCAAAATCAACAGGGATTGAAAAAATACTTGTAGCGGTTAGAATTACAAAGTTTTTGATCATTGAAATTTGGACGGCTGTGGCCGACGTGGCGTCAGGGGCACGATTTTTTGTTGACGGCCACAGCCGACTGTGGCGCTCAAAAGGTTAATAGTGCAGGTTTTGTTAAAATAATAACATATTATGTAAATACCCCAACAGAATATGAAAAATCTAGTATCAGTCATTATGCAAAAGGCTGAAAATGCAAACCCAGCATATATCACTATTATCTCAATGGAAAAGTATTTATTTATTGCACAAAATGCAAAAGTAAAAGTACAAATTTTAGACTTTAATACCAAAAGGCATTCTCTATCAGTAACCATACAACTCACTAAACAGCAACATTTGTATTGTGCCTTAATTCTATAATCTGTTACCTACATAAAACAAATTATTATTATGTATACTAATTAATACTTGGGCGGTTACGAGAGAGAGGCCATGACACCCGTTCCGAGTCGTTCTTGGTGCAGAGGCTGTCCATCGCGGTTCAGCGCGGTAACGCGGCGAGCGTGTTGGGCACTTTTGCACCGGGAACGATTCGGGGCGGGCTTTTTGATTAGATATTATTTAGGTTTAGTTATTAGTTTTATTGTTTAATCTAATTTATTGTTATATTTGATTAAATGTTATTTCCTTCATTAATACTTTATATACCTACATAAACCTATTTATGAATACTTTGGTATCATTGTAGACACTTGGTGAGTGTTATTGTAGACACTTAAAATGTGGCCTGATTCATAGTCATTAGACAAATAAGTAGGTATTTCTGAAAATAAATACTTACTGTCCAGTTAAACAAGATGTGTTAATTACTACCCAAAGAATTGTGAAATAATAGATCAAAACAAAGGCATACCTGGTGCATTTTCAATACTTTCAAGAATTTCACGTCTGTTCCTTTTGAGAATTGCTGATCTACGCTTTATTGGCATCATTCTATTTTGGCACTCAAAAATGTGTGGTACCACATGTTTTTTTAGATATAGGTTTCCACCAAACATTTTATACTTTATCCAATTTTCGACATCTTTCTCCAGCTGTAAAATACAAAGAAATATTGTATGTGTCACAAAGAAGATTCATAGTAAATAAGGTACTTAGCTAACTTATTTTTATCTGAGCCTACCAAGCAAAACATGTAAGCATTAATATTTGCACTTAACTTACATCGAAGTGATCTTCACAGCATCGAATGACAGTCTTTGGAGAATAAGTGTCTGTCCTCTTCGCAGCTTGGAACCATTTTTTTCTCAATTTCGGGTCAGAAGGCCCAGATAAAAATATTTTATTTGGAAACTTCGCTGAAGTTGATGGACACATTGGCACAAAACACGAATCAACACGGCTCTTTATCCGAACATTGGAGCCATCGTTGTGATTTCCTGATGTTGACGGATAGTCCATTTTTTATAGTTCATTTGACCCTAACCTATTTATTCAAAAAAATCTCTTGAAAGCCTGAATTCATTAATTTTAGCAACTACGATGCGTTTGTTCATTGTTCATTGACAAACAGCGATGACGTCATCGCAAGTTTAGATGCGTTTTGGCGCGAAGCTGTCAACTGTCAGTTTGAAACCCCAGTATTTCATTAAAAATGATAGTAATTTTATTTTTTATTATACTCGAGGTCTATTCTAGATGATATTCTTTCAAATTAAATCAAAATTAAAAATACTGCATCTTCCCTATTGGTAATTGGTATCCTACATACCATAATTCCATTTGAATCTTTTGAAATATTGCGGTTATAAAACAAAAACTTTCACTTAGTTGTCAAAATGATTTTTGTGATATTTTTAGTTTTAGTGTCAGTAACTATTTGATGCGAAAACAAAGATGAAGTTTTTGTTTTGTCTTACCATTTTGACGTGTTTGTCAGGAGTGACCGAGTGGATACTGTTTTGGTTGTTGATTGTTTCAGAGCAACACACGAGGACGTGTGTCATCGCAGGATGGCCGTGTCGGAAACGGTCATTAGTATGGGAGCTCAACGAAAAAGCGCGCCATTGGAAGGCGACAGTAGCGCCCCCTTGAACCTGTTTTGGCGCGCTAGACAGAGTCTTGGCGGTTCACTCAGCGAACGCCCACCGACACTTCACTCTGGGTCGCCATCGAGTGCACTACTGCCTTGGAACTGTCCCGTTTCGTTGTGCTATACCAAGTTAGAATCAGTGAAACGTTATAACTCAACAATACAGTGTTAATTTAATAAAGACTATTGTGAGACTTTGATAACCTAGCTTACAGACCTCTGTGCCAGGAACTGTTATTTTGTGCTTCATTGTATAAGGAATAAATCAAGTTAATTGCATCCGTAGTGTTTCATCTTGCTCACAACTACCTCCTCGTCCACAACTATAAAGAACAGCTCATCTAATGTGCCACAAACAGCACCGGCCATCCGACCCGTCCCCGACAAATATAAAAAAAGGATGGTTTGGTATATCCTAGTAGGTTAAGGTAGGTAAGGTTAGGTTTCTTTTATAACTTTTCAGATGAGAACATGGTGTTCGTAGAATAATAATTAATGCGAAATGAGCATTATGCGAAACATACCGTTCGGTAAAATAATTTTTAATACAGTTGCTCAAAAAGTGGTACTTTTCGTAGGTGCAAATCGTGCGAAAAGTTGGTTATTTCGAACTAGTGCTTTTTACTTTTCAATTTTTTTAAATATTCTTTTGTACTAAGACGTCATGTCATACCTCATACATCCAAACAAAGGTCAATCACTGTCTGACTTTATTTATTACGTCATGCAGCATTGCAGATCTCATAATTATGCTTAACATATTTAAATTGCATATTGGATCAATCAAAGGGTTATCTATTAAAAAAACTCAAAAACGGTGTTAATAATTTGTTTGAGTGACTATTATTTAATGAGCAAATGAGTATTATGCGTGACCGAAAAAAATTAAATAGAAAAGTATTGTCACAGATTAGAAAATACGTATTAAGCGCTGCTTTATAAATTCATAATAATTATGAATAATCGCTATTTTTGTGTATTAAATAATATATTTATTTACAATTATATGAAGTGTAAAGAACTAAAAAAAGATTGTTTGGAATCAATTAAATTACTGTGTAACATTATCATATCTCTTCTGAAATATTAAAACTATTTCTTTTGATTTGGCTGAATGATGACAGCCGACGCCCTCTTGAAAAAAAATATTACAATTAAAAGTAAAACTTTCTTTTTCATTCAAGATTGTTTTAATTATGTGTAAATGACACGTAAGATTTATAAAATAAGAGTTTTTGATAGAAAATGATGGATTCTGATGTTACCAGAATAGATTTAACACCGCCCTATATACGAGCCAAGGCAAAAATTGCAAGTGAGAGTATTTTACCCGCAAAATCGAAATAAAAATTACATTGCCGTCTATGAACATTTATTGGCTGGAAACGAGAAAAAGAGAATTATTAACAACTTGAATAAAACTTTAAACTTACCAGCAAAGGCCTTAAATGCGACCCTTGACAATTGCTCTAAAAATTGTAGGTACTCTTAATTTTTATCAGACAGAAATAAATATAATTGCCCCTTTCAATTACTGTTTTAAATTTGTATTATTGCAATTTTTCGCAAATGTATTAAAAAACGTTGTTTGGTACACGTGTGGAAGTGTCATTTTAACTCGTCCCGAGTCTTGACCCTCGCCTTGCGGCTCAGGCCAAGACTCCTCGGGACTCGTTCAAAATGACATACTTTCCACACTTGTATCAAAAACTACTATTTCTGGGGAACATTAATACCTAAACAATTTCTTTCTTCTTCATTAAAATTACTACTTTTTAGTGACCGCCAAATGTCATAGAATTCAGTATAATATTGGTGCCTATCATTTTAGTTTGTTTGGTTTTAGACAGAAAATAACCTCATGGAAAAATAATATTCGGAGGTTTTGCTGGTAGGAATCTAGATATGATTATGTAGTTTTAAGCCGACTACGATTAAGTGTAAAAGAGTGTTTTTAATTTCTCTGTCCCACACGAACGATTTAACGAAACATTATGCATAACGCCTTCTAAGTAGTTATGCACATGCGTAATCCTTAAAGGCTAAAGCAACTTACATACGTGACCATCATATTACATTATCAATATTATCATACTCGTATGGACCACCCCCCGCTAATTTGTGTATTCTATAACCTGGTAATAACTTCAAATAATTCAAATGCGTCTCGAAGATATTTTACTAGGAATTTTATTCTTTCCTCACGACACGACATTATAAATGGGAAAGTCTGTGAAGATGTTTGAATCTTTGTTACTCAATCACACCATAATGTTTTTTTATACCAAGATGGTGGCAAACAAGCATACGACCTGCCTGATGTGTAGCGGCTACTGCAGCCTATGATCTATGGTGGAAAATTTGGTATGGCTGTCCCGGGAATTCCCGGAACTCATTATATTATTGTCCGGGACTGCAAACACTAATACCTATGAACTTTTTCCACTCCAGGGTGATGTGTTGCCGACCCTTTTAAAATCTGTACTCGTTTTTTTTTCTAAGAACTTGTTACGGAAAAACGTAGTAATAAAGTTGTTTTACTTAAATATAATAATGCATGATGCTTTTTATGACGAAAATCATCCTTCTAGAGGAGTGAAAATAGAGGTTGTATTTATTCGAAATCGATTACCTGTGGATAAAAACGAGTATTCGCTTAGTAATATGAACCAATTTTTTTTCAGATCACTGTGTTTGTGTTGTAGTTCTAACATTTGTTATGTTTACCACAATTTTATTTAAGCGTTTTAGGCAATTAACGAGTAAACGTGGACAAATTAGCGGGCAGAACTTAGTGCGTGTGCTTATGTACAGTTAGCATCAGAAGTGCCAATTATAAGTATTCAATAAGCCATAAGTCAGTAGTAAATTTGTCAGCTACTTTTGATGCTGACTGTACATTCATAGGCTACGAGCGCTTAAGGAGCATCGAGTATGGTAATATTATGGAATTAATATTACCTAAAGATAAAAGGCAAAAAAAATAACGGCTATTTGTAAACATGGTCAGTGTAATCATACTTAAGTGAAGTAGATTACTTGACAGCCGTGCCGTATTTATCATGTAAGCTTCTTATATAATAAACAAATTTTTGGGTAGATCTTACACAAATCGATCTATACATCCATATAAACTACGCAAAGTTGGTACTATGGGTAGGTACTAGACGAAGATATACCTACATAGATAGCATAGAAGATAGGTACAAATTAGGTTAAGTTAAGTATATCTAGTAATATTTAAGTATCCTTTCAGAAAAAAATACTGACTGTTGTTGAGTTTCTTTCGGCGTTTCTTCTCAAGAGTGGTCTCCTCTTATGAAATGCCGGTAGACTCAGACATGTATAAGTGCCCATGTGGCCTAATAACAGAATAAAGTTCATTATTTCATTATTTCACGTTAAACTCTGAAACAAATATTTGTATTCACGTGGTGAAAAACTCGCTCATCCATGCCAGGATTCAAAGCCGGGACTTTTGACATATTCTCTACGTTTACGCATTTTCCCCGCATTTCTCTGAATACATTATTTCCAACACATATATACTTTGTTCTATAAATTCCATCATGTTTACCTTCACGTTACGCCTGAAAACGTTTCTGTCCATATCCATTAAGTCTGAATCAATTCGTGTTTCCATTCTGTTGTGTGCAGTCAGAGTTCAGTTTCCATTGAAATTGCAGTTGAAATGCAGTCTATGGATCTGGGTACCTATACTGGTTAATTTAATGTTCCCAATTTCGTGCAGAAACTTTCATCAACTTTTATTTATAAGTACAGCGAATTGTAGATTGAAATGAAACTACATTGGAATGTAAATTCAAACTCACTGGTAGCGGCCGTCCAACGCAGTGTGCATAAAACAGGTACCTACATTATGCACTGCACTTCATCCATTCTTGCGGTTTGCACATATATTTAAACTTTAATATGAGGGATCTAACATGAAATTATTGTTTAAATAACAGCTATGGCGGAATATAGTGTTCAATTTCACACGATAAGTAGAGGTCGATTCTATTCCAACCTACAATTTACTGGATCGTGTATAAATATACATTTCGCCTCTGTCTCAATATTAATTAAAAACAAACAAACAAATTTTTATCAATTTTAAGGAAAAGTAGGTACGTTAATTTAAAGCTTTAATATCAGACACTCGACATCATGACACATACAAAACACTGATAATTAAGGTAAAATGTATAAAACTGGAAATAAATCAATAAATTTTCTCAGTTATATAACCCAACTGCAATCTAAAATCCACTTTTACATAAGCAAAAGTATGTGAGAGAAAGTGCGTTCAGTGTTTATGCTCGTCTATGGTTATGATAATATTGTTTTTTCGTTTTATAACGCGTGGTAAAAGAATAAAATATACTAAGTCCGTTATTTTAGCATTTATTTGTATGAGATTTTCAAGCCGACTATGTTTTTTATAGGTACATAATATTTATCATTAGAAACCTAACGTGAAATAGCACATTATATTTTACTAATAAATCGGACTTCGTTGATTTCTTACATGTTCAACCCACATATCACGGCCATTTAGGAATTTTCGAAATAAATAATTCATAAAAAATATACATAATTAGGTATCACCGGCTCACAAAATTTTACAAGAATAGGTTGAAAAATTCGAATTGTTAGCGAGAACAGCTTCTCATACGAATCATCATCATCATCATCATTTCAGCCACAGGACGTCCACTGCTGAACATAGGCCTCCCGCAGTGACTTCCAGATCGGCCGGTTGGAAGCGACCTGCATCCAGCGGCTTCCTGCAACCTTTACCAGGTCGTCTGTCCACCTTGTGGGTGGACGTCCTACGCTGCGCTTGCCGGTGCGTGGCCTCCATTCGAGAACCTTACTGCCCCATCGGTCGTCAGTTCTACTTCTACGTGCTATGTGCCCCGCCCACTGCCACTTCAGCTTGCAAATCCGTCGGGCTATATCAGCGACTTTTGTTCGTTCACGGATCTCCTCATTTCTGATTTGATCTCGCAAAGAAACACCGAGCATAGCACTCTCCATAGCACGCTGTGCAACTTTGAGCTTCCTTATAAGGCCCACAGTAAGAGGCCACGTTTCTGTTCCGTATGTCATCACTGGTAACACACATTGATTGAAGACTTTCGTCTTTAGGCATTGAGGTATGTTGGACGAGAAGATATTTTGTAGTTTCCCGAACGCTGCCCAGCAGAGTTGGATTCGTCGATTGACCTCCCTCTCAAAATTGGACCTACCCAACTGGATCACTTGTCCCAGGTAAACATATTTGTCAACAATTTCGAGGTTAGAGCTCCCAACCGTTACTGGGTAGGGTGCAACATGGGCATTCGACATTCTCATACGAATACGGACATACAAAAGAATTATTGGTTAAGCTGAAACGGAGACGATCCACTCGCCCGATCAATAATATTTAACCGTTTTATAACCAGATACAGACATCAATAAATATTAAACACACAATAAGAGTAATCTTGTAATATCAAGGGAGGAACATGGCTTCTTATTTTTCATTAACGCATGTAATGTTGCGATCCAATTGAGCATTCACACGATAATGCGAAGCGTCGGGCTCTAGATACGTTTTCTTGCAATTATGGTAATGTTAGCGACTCTTACCGCCATATGAATAGTATAATGCAACCTATTACGGTCTTAAATGTATAGGTACCTACGTAAGATAAGCTGTTTATTTTCATACTCTAAGTCAAGACCATAAAGATTTAAACGTTAAAATACCAAGCTAAAGAATAGGCCTTGAAAATATACGTTTACTTACATCATTATTAAGTTTTGGCTAATATAAATAACTTACATTTTATAACGTATGTGAACATTTAACGTATGTCATGAACATTTATTTATCCAAATTGAGCATTCACACTATAATGCGACGTGTCGGGCTCTGGAATCGTTTTCTCGCAATTATGGTAATGTTTGCGACACAGCGTGATGTTATTCACTTTTTCTTCGCGCAGAAGCGCCATATGAATGCAATGCTGTCATAATATAATGTTCCTATACTTATTCATGCTTAAAATGTGAATTGAGCTGTCAATTCTCTTATCATAAAAATTATGCTCTGGGGTGAAAATAAGCATTTGAGACAGAGTTATTGTTCACATAATTAACATGAAAAATTATAATTGTTCTTGAAACCACTTGCTTTTCATGTACCCGTGTGATGTAACGTCCCCGAGCATTCACACGATTCTTTCTTCTGTTTCTGGATACGTTTTCTCGCAATTATGGTGATGTTAGCGACACAACGTGACGATTTGCACTTTTTGCTGTTACTGATCTGGCATATGAATATAATGCAACCTATTAATGTTTCAAATCGTAATCGTAATTAACATTACTTCTTATTTTTCATGAATGTGTGTGATGTAATGTAACGATCCCAATTGTGCTTTCGCACGATAATGCGACGCGCTGCCAGCCGCACGCCGGTTACGTTTTATCTCGCAATTATGGTAATTTAAGAGACACAACGTGACGCTGCGCACTTTTTGTGCACACAGAAACGCTAAAGTGTCCATACACTTATTATTTTATTATTTATTAATTTTTGATTAATTATATAATTAATTACAATATGTGCCTAGATAAATAAATGTATTAAGGAACAATTTTGACACAAATCGACCTAATCCCAAACTAAGCAATGCTTGTATTATAGGTACAGTCGCCATCAGATATATATCGCAGAATATAAGGCGTTCGTAAATATCTGAACATGTACTGTATCGCCCAGTCACGCCTTATATGCTGCGATATATCTGATGGCGACTGTACTAGATGACGATATACACAATGTATATACATATATATATATATATTATAACAGCCGTGACCAAATATCTTTTATATTGATAAATAAACAAATCATTCTTATAGAAAACTAACGCTCTTAGGAGTTGGCGCAACTTAAGCACTTAAGAACCATTTATAAAAAAAACGGGATTTCTTTTTTCTAAGATAACAAATTCACTAATTGTATTAAAGCCTGACCAGAAATATATGAGGATGCGCCATATTGCGGAATTTCGTTGGAACTAATTTCTTACACTGGCAATAATTTTATGATGGTTTGCCAACAAATGCCCATGTCATTCGTGGTGTTTTCTTTAAAAGACAAATATTTAAAAGTATCCAAAGAAAATGCCGAAAACCATTCATAGCCGTAAACGTAAGATTATAAATAAAGTGCACACGTGTTTACTACATGAAAAACAGTCAGGAAAAGAGTGCATTCCATTAAATGATATTACGAGGTTAACATAGTGAAACAGACAGGTACCTACTTAAACTAATGTCATTATAGTGGGTTGCGATTGGTTGCAAAATTGTTGCCATATAAATCTTATAAATAGCGCCCTCTTGACAATCCTCATATTATAGTTCTGGTCAAGCTTTAACTGAGACAACATATTTCTTATGTATTCTTCATTACGTGTGATGTAACGATCCCAATTGTGCTTTCACACGATAATGCGACACGCCGGGCGCTGGTAGCTTCACTCGGTTCAATTATGGTAATGTTAGCGACACAACGTGACGCTGCGCACTTTTTCCACGCACACTAAAGCGTTACGCGAATAGAATTACAATTTGGTTAAAATATTGACTACAGTACTTTTTTTTAAGGTTTATACCGTTCTTCGCATGATATTAGGTATCTATACATATAATAACATATGGAAGCAGCAGCTGCTATTTTGAATAATATGTTAATAATTATTTAAAACTACCATTTACCCGTGATTTTGCTCACATTGGAAATTAACTATTGTATGTTTTAATCTCCGATTACTTCTCAAAATGGAACGCGTAAGCCTTAGTTTTGGACTTAGAATAAACCGATCGAAGACCAAGATTATGATCGTCGACCGCGTCAACTCCAATTCGCCCGAAGTCACACAACTTGCGAACTGCGACGTGGTTCAGACCTACGTATACCTTGGGGCTTTAATCTCAAATAACGGCGGCTGTGTGGATGAAGTGAAGCGACGTATGGCCATAACCAGAACTGCCATGGAGAAGTTGAGGAAAGTCTGGAAAAATCGCAACATCACCAAAGCTACCAAGGTCAGACTCGTGAGGACACTTATATTCCCGATTTTTCTATACGCGGCAGAGACGTGGACAGTGCGCGAGTCGGAAAAGGGGAAGATAGATGCTCTGGAAATGTGGTGCTGGAGAAAGATGCTCGGAATATCGTGGACGGAGTTCCGCACCAACGTTTCCATACTCCAAGAACTCGGCATCACGCAGCGTCTATCGGCCGTAGTACAGTCGCGCATACTACAGTACTTTGGCCATGTCTCTAGGCGGGATAACAACTCTATAGAGTGGCTGGTTGTGCAGGGAAAAGTGGATGGAACCAGATCGCGTAGCAGGTCACCTATGCGTTGGACTGACCAAATAAAATCAGCAGTAGGAAACTGCGTATCTGACTGCGCCAGACAGTCTGCCAACAGGGAGAGATGGCGGGAGATCGTGCGGAGAGCTGTGTCCGCCTCTACCACCGATGTGGACGCCTCAACGTGACCACGACCGCTCTGCCAAGAGCGAAACGACAGAGAAGAGAAGAAGATATGTAATAAATAAATAATATAAATAGTATTCATATTAAAACATCCCATGTATTAAGATAAAACAAACTTAAATAAAAAATAAATGACAGAAAGACAACACATAAATTCTAAAATAGCTACATAGTCAAATTGGTAATGATATTAAAGCATTCAACACAAAACTCCAACGCATAACGCATTATATATACGTGTGTATTTAATATTCATATAATACGAACTAAGAACATGACTACCTAAACATTTAAATCACAAACCGCAAAGACCCCATTCACAAGATAAACAATATGATACCTCTAAGAAGTGGGGACCATTTTCATGGAAAATACACAGTGACGCTAGGTCAAGATGATAAGCCCTCCGTGAAGGGATCACACTATCAATCTTTTCTTGGGATCACGGTCTATTTTAATCATGTGAAAATGCTGTTCTTATTTTCTCCTTTAATGTGCCAATGGGGGTTCTGCGGTTTCGCCTAATATTATTTCGCCAAATGTTACTTTCCAACTAACTTGTTGCAGAATTTTATTTGGCAAACTAACCATTAGCATACTTACTCTTCGCATTTTTTTCATTTAGTGAAATTCTTATTTAGTAATATTCTACTTGGGAATGTTTTTTTTATAAAAATTGTTTTAGGCAAACGGGTTATATTGACTAATATTTAAATGCCTAAAAATATTTGCTCTAATTAATACCTACATGCCAAACATTATTTCCTTGGGAAGTAAAATTTATTGAAATTCCTTTGTAAATCAGAGATCATGATAATAATTATACGAATTTTTGATGATGATTAGATTAGTTTAGTGAAATCAGCTTATGTTGTATTGTATGTATTGATGTTTTCTTTACTACCTACATAATATATGGTGAGAGTTATGAAATTTTATTCACATGCGTTTGAATATTTCAATGTATGACTAAACAATAAGTATATGTATTTCCTTTTCAGCTAAGTATAGTAAGGACAGCGCTACAAAAGTTGTACAACACCTACAATGAGGATCACGAATCGGAAGACGCAGCATAGGTTAGCGTCCCACAAGACGGACTGACAGACGATCTTATTAAGATCATTGAAAAATTCAAATCGATGTAGAAGGCTTGCAACCGATTTATGTGAAAGTATTTGGTAAAGACTAAAAAAGCTCAGTAGTCTTAACGTCGAGAGTCAGGTTTAAATTATGAAATAAGGAGAGTTTTCTGGTGGCAGAAAAATGTGCTATAGTAAAAAAGCATATTCAACACTAAAGCATAGTCTCCACAATTTCAACTTCTCAGTAATTTGATAGATAGATAGATATGTTTATTCAGAAACAATACAGAGATTGTGTTTGAAATATACAATAATAAAATTGCACTAATAATAATGTGTACTTAACTAAGATCACTTAATTATTAACAGTAGGGTAATTAACTATTACTTAACTAAACATTAACAGGTATTATTTAATAATAACTAATAATTAATAGTGAAGATTTCCTCAATACTGTAAAAGCACCCTCCCAATAAAAAACTCCTTAATTTTCTATTGAACAACTTATGACTCGTAATAACTTTTAATTCTGTGGGTAATTTACAAACTTAAGAACCATAAATGTCTTAAACGGAGCTAAAATACTTCTCGTTTTCACTCAATTAACCTTTGTCGACTAACGTAATTCCGAAACGTTTGAATACTAAACGAAGTTTTAATTGCTGAATCACGTAAAAATAACAAATTTATGACGGCGTTAATTATTTTCAGTTACAATGTACTTCCTCCGGCTATTAAGGACTGGTACTACAGACGTGCAGTATACAAGGTATAATATCGCCTGTTGACAACCAAAACTCACTACACTAGGTAATAGGTATAGTCTATCCGGAATTCTAAGATCAAAGTCTGTCAAAATAGCACAAGTGAAAAACGACCTTAAATTTACATTTATACGGTTGTTTGTACCTTGTGCCAAAGTGACTTCATTTAATCTTAGAGATCAGACAGACTATAACAGATATCTACTTAAAACGAAGCTCGTATCCCAGTATCAATCTGCAAACTAGATACGAGATTTTGAAGAGTAGTGACAGAAATTTTGGTGAGTGTTGGTTGTCACCAGGTGAATCTACTAGAAGATGCCGGCAGTTTTTCGCACAGGGAAGAAATAATCTAATACTCTTTTTTGAAACCTGTCTAACCGTTTTGGTGCGAAAGGCTACAAAAACGTACCTACTCGTACATTTATATCTTTTTTTGTACTTACTTCACAATGTGTACACTTTTATAATAAATACCTATTATTAAAAGCTTTTATTTAACTTGCAATGTATGTATGTAAGTATGTTTGTTCGGGTGAAATCTTGCAACTCAATTTTGAAGCAGATATCGTCAACCGATTGAGCTGAAATATTGCATAGGTACTCACTTAACTGATGACAATACAATAATATGGTACCATGGGGCTAATCTGATGATGGAGCCGGAAGGTGGCCATAGGAACGCTATAATAGAAAAAGCAATCCTACCGAGCTTGGGCTCTTTAGAAACGTCTCAGTGAGCATTTGATGGATATCCAAAGAAAAGTACAGTCGGCTATAAAAGCTTGCTACTAAAATTTCATTTTTGACAGAAACTTATTCTACTCAAAGAACTCAAACACATACACATCTATCGACAAAAACGCGCTACTGCCTTAAAAGGCAAATATGAATATTCATTGAACTTCTTTCGAATATAACATTTTACTTATTAAGACTGCTGAATGTACAAACGGTCCCTTTAACCTTTTGAGGTCCCAGCTCACTGGCAGAACTGTTCCTCAGACGCCAGGCAAGGCAACAAATCAGATGTACCTACTGCACTTTATAGTTGTAACCCAAGTAGCACATAGGCTGCACAGCCTTTATACAGCAAATTAGAGTTATAATGACGTCGTAAGCGCTTGTCCCAAAAAGGTAAAACATGAAATGTATGCAAAAGTTATAATCGCCCACCTGAAGTACTCTGTTTTGGCCCTATAGTTTACATGGTAGAGAAATACCGCATTAAGTTCGCCATTTGTACTGACTTTTGTTTTAGGCAATAAAGTTTAAATAAATAAATACGTTCATCAGTCTGCAACGGCGTATTCTATACTTTACCAACGGAACGCCACTTCTGGCGACTGTAATTAATTGTACCTAAATTTGTTGACACGAGTATCCCGAGAGCATAATAACCCACAAGCCGCGGTTCGATGACGCCCATTTTTCATCCCATTGATCACTGTCAAATCCTGTCGGGCAATGAAAACAAATGAAACCGAGTGCCCCCGCGCGACCTTAAACCATATTGTACACTTGCGAATTGCGGGCAATATAAATATTATGAGGACGTGCTGTGTATACAGTGTGAGTATACTGCGGTTCAGTTAGGGTCGTTGGTGGAACATTGCGTCCTCGTGACGTGACGTTACGATTACGACCATGTATGTGGCAACATACGGATGATCTGAAATAAAAAAAACTGTAATTATCCTATTAACTTTGATTCAGACAACTTAGCATGCACAACAATAATGATATTTGTACACTACATAATAATATAGTAGAGTTGCTAAGCCGCGAAATTGTGCGCATCGGGTTACAAGCATGAAATTTCCACCACACATAGAACGTTTCACGGTGATTATTTTCAGATGTGGAGGGAAGTCAGATTCGTCCCCTGCGTGGTGGGAGAGCGGGGTGAAGAGGACTAAGTACTGCTCTTTTTCTTTTTTTATTACTGATCAGTTAAGGCTATTAGGGCTTGTGCGGCATCGTTTTCGTGTAAAATAGATATCAGCTATAATTTTATTATGTTATTTAAGAATAGTTTGATATAAAAATTTGGGTTTATTGCCGAAAAGGTAAAAATCACAACAAGTTTTTTTTATTCAGAACGATAAATACTATATATCCTGAATATTTACAATTTAAAAAATATTACTAAACAGAAAATTTAATGTTGTTTTTAAAAATGTATACATATTGGACACATCTCATACAAAAAGCCTGCGTGCTCTAGTTAGTACATTTTTCTAAGTCGCGAAATTTTGTACATCGGGATACAACAACAAAATTTCTACCACAGATAGAGTATTCTGCGGTGATTATTTTCAGATGTCAAGTCAGAAGAAAGCGGGGTGAATAGGACAAAGGAGTCCTCTTTTTCTTTTTATATTACTGATCAGTTGACGCTACTAGGACTTGTATGGTATCGTTTTCGTGTAAAACAGATATCAGCAATTCATTTTTCATGTTATTCATTCATAGTACCGACATTTAAATATTCTATATAATTTTAAATGACATTGTTAATATTAAAATCATATCATATGTAGGTATACCAGATATACTTCATTGTATTTTTGCATGCCAGCTGCTGGTGAAATGTGTGTTTCCATGTAACTATTAGCATAAACAACCTTGTACCACATTTTATGCAAATAAAGATCATTCATTCATTCATTCATTCATTCATTCATTCATTCATATAAAAATATGGATGTATTTCCGAAATGGTAAAAATCACAACAAGATTTTTTTATTCAGGGAGATAAAATAGTTATATTTCCTGAATATTTGCAATTAACCAAAATATTGCAAAATAGCAGAATTAATCTAGTTTCTAAAAATATATACTTGTTGGGCACTTTTCACACAAACAGTAACTTAAATAAATTGTTGATGTTGAGATTAGCCCGTGTGCTCGTGATACATTAGCAAAAATTTTTTTGTTTTAATTACATTAATTTGTTTTTCTAGGACGTATATGGTAAATATTATATGTAAAAGCATGTTAATAATCATTATTTAATGTATTTAATGAAGCGAAATAGGATGCGTTCGGAGATTTACGTTGGTTACGCCGCGCCGAGGTTAACATATATTTTAAGCTACTGTTTGTATGAGAAGTGCCCAACGTGCATATATTTTTAGAAACTAGATTTAATGAGCTTTTTAAAATAATCATAATAATTTGAAAATGTTCACGAAATTTAACTAATTTACCTCACTGAATAAAGAACTTGTTGTGATTTTTACCTTTTCGGCCATACACCCATCTTTTTATATAGAACTATACAAAAATTACATAAAAAATGAATTTCTGATATCTGTTTTACACGGAAACGATACCAAACAAGTCCTAGTAGACTTAACTGACCAGCAATAAAGAAAGAAAAGAGGGATACTTGGTCCTATTCACTCCGCTCTCCTGCCTCACAGGGGACGAATCTGGCCCCTCCACATCTGAAAATAATCACCGTGGAACACTCTATCTGTGGTAGAAATTTCATGCTTGTAACCCGATGCGCAAAATTATATTAGAAAACAGCGGACTAACAACTCTACTAATATTCCAACATGTAAATAGAATCTTAAAACTAATTTATATCCAACTAAATAAAACCTTACATGTACTTTTACCACACCAAAGAAAAAGGAAAATTAGTACTTAATCTAACTAAAAATCCATATTATGTACAATTGAACCCTGACTTATCATACCTAGGGCACTGGCAGCATTTCCCCACTGAATTGCAATGCTTACGTGTGCGAGGAAGCTGCCACCTGCCTTTTCGCCGGTGGGTAACGTCGACTCGTTCCTACGCTTGGTGAGGTCACGGTAGAATTTAAACTGTTAAAGGTCATAATGTGCATATACCTATATATATGTACATGTTGGCGTCCTATGGTACCCCAGTGGTACAGAGGGCCTTCGTGAGACGTCGCCATCCGCTCCTGTCCTGTGCCTCGCGCTCCGCGTCACTCCAACTTAGCCCGGCCGCCGACGGTGCGCTGCCACGAGCGCCGGTCGGCCCTGTCGTCTGCAGCGTCTGCTCCCGCGCGGCTTCCACGTGAACGCAACCTTGCCGGTCTTGGCCTCTGGTCTTCGGAGGGTGTGCCCTATCCACTTCCACTTCCGTTGAGCAATTTCTCGCTTGATCGGGATTTGGTGGCATCGATTCCATAGATCCTCGTTGCTGATAGTGTTCGGCCAGAATATGCGCAGGATGGATCTTAGGCATTTGTTGACGAACAATATAATACATAATATATATAATAGATTATTTTATACTCTATTTTCATAGGCATTAATTCGAGACAAGTGATATTTCTAGTGTAAACGACACGGGTAATTTAATTATCTAATTCTGATATATTGAGCTATATTTCAAAAACATTATAACTTGTTAATTTAGTCATTTATGATATTGATCGTTAGGCATAAAGCTGCAATACTGTCTCGTTGAATGACTTTGGGCTACAATAACCTAATGCAATTCAATTTGCGTCGAACAAAGCCGAGCTATGATGTGACCGGCGATCAGTCTCCTAAGAACCAGGATACTGGTGGAGTGGTTAAACCTAAATCGTATTGTAAAATACTCTTGTAACCAAAATTTCCACCTTATACGACATCCCGCTTTTATAAGCAACATCATTGAAGGAAATGTTGAAGGCAAGCGAGGATGGGAAAACCAGGAATAAAACTAATTAAACAAATAAAAGAGAAAGTAGACGCCATGTCGTATAGGGAAATCAAGGAGGCAGCTTTGGATAGCGTTAGACGGAGACAGCTACATGTTTTATCAGCTACATCGACAAGAGTTAGACTATAAAATTTATGATAAAACATAATTTCATATGCGACTGTAAAATTTGTACTAGTTACTAAATACAAAGAAACTCCTGAATTCTATTTTTTATAATTTAAATAAACATCACGAAGATTCGTCTAATGAAATTGATATATTTAATTAACGCTTTCAATGTATTCAAAATCAGTCTACATTTGATGGAAATATTATTATTAAAAGAAATAGGTACACAGCTACAGATTATTTCAGAAAAGCTTGTTCCTTTAAATGTTTATATGTAGACTTAAATAATTTACCCATAATACACCGCTCATCACAAATCTCCTGCTATAATCTGTGCAACAAAACAAAATACTTATTTTTTTAAATACACTTAGTTACCCCGCCAAATTGGTACAACTTTTCTGAATAGGTTTTCCCTGAGATGACGTCAGAATATCAAATAACGCCCGTAATTGGGTAAGTTAAGAAGAAATGGAGTTGATTTACCGCTCAGGTTTCACGAGCTATTAGTTGCAGTAAATTAACTTATTTTGCTACTCTCCGCCTGCGCACATTTTCCCTGAAAAATATAACATGGATCTCTTCAAGTCTCTAAACTCTTCTTGAATTCCAAAGAAAGAGAAAAGCTAATTTGTGAGATGAACTATATTTTTTCTTACCTAACATAACCAATCATATGGCCTCGTTTGCACCTGGTGTTGAGTGATAGCCTAAGGTGGAGCATGCTTGCTTGTCTAGAAAATGCCTATTTACGCGTTTCTCTACCCTAAAATAAAGCACTTTAACATAATGCGTGATTTGAACGTAACTATTTCGAAAAAGTATTATTTTAATTGATTCACCATTAAATAAACTTTTAAACCATATTACATAAACATGAATAGTTCGTTGATTGCTTTTATCACTCTTATATTGTGACAAAACTTATGAACTGGCTAAGTACATATACAATGTAATGCATAAGCCTACAGAACAATCTTAATTTGTTGAAGTACATAGTATGACTACGAATACCCTACACTGATCATCCACATTGCCCATTCATGTTTGGCGTTATTCGAGTTCGCAGTTTTTATTTCCATCCAGACATTAGACATTATTTGAGTTGAAACTGCAGGATTTATCGATTTCCACTCTATTTACTGGTCTAAGTATTGTACTTATTACTGTCTCGCGAACTGTGATTTTTTCCCTCAACGCGCAGAAATCAAAGAATAGGTCGGATTAAGTCGAGAGTAATATGAAATAGATCGCTCAATAATCATGGTGAGCGAGTTTAATCCCGCGGGCACATAATCGGCTGCTCGATGGAATGAACAGACGACGATTGTCCGATTCCATTTCGATAATATACAAACAAATTGACACCAACGCTTTTTTATTTATCAGTGAATTGTGATTTATTGCACAATCAGACCGTTTATCACAGATGATATATTCGTTCAGCAAAATGTATTACTTTAGTTAATTATTTAATACTTAATATTTAACACTTTTAACGCCGGAAACCGACTCAGCAGGCGCTATAAGTACTTGTAGCAAGTTTTCGCATTACTGGCTCGTGAATCGTGATTTTTTCCTTCACAGCGCAGAAATAAAAGAGTAGGTCGGATTAAGTCGAGAGTAATATGAAATAGATCGCTCAATAATCGCGGTGAGAGAGTTTAATCCCGCGGGCACGTAATCGGCCGCTCCATGGAATCAGCAGACGGCGATTGTCCGATTCCATTTCGATAATATACAAACAAATTGACACCAACGCTTTTTTATTTATCAGTGAATTGTGATTTATTGCACAATCAGTCCGTTTATCACAGATGATATATTCGTTCAGCAAAATGTATTACTTTAGTTAATTATTTAATACTTAATATTTAACACTTTTAACGCCGGAAACCGACTCAGCAGGCGCTATAAGTACTTGTAGCAAGTTTTCGCATTACTGGCTCGTGAATCGTGATTTTTTTCCTCAAAGCGCAGAAATAAAAGAGTAGGTCGGATTAAGTCGAGAGTAATATGAAATAGATCGCTCAATAATCGCGGCGAGCGAGTTTAATCCCGCGGGCACGTAATCGGCCGCTCCGTGGAATCAGCAGACGGCGATTGTCCGATTCCATTTCGATAATATACAAACAAATTTACAGCAACGCTTTTCGATTTATCAGTGAATTGTGATTTATTGCACAATCAAACCGTTTATCACAGAGAATATACTCGTTCCGTAAAATGTATTACTTAATTATTTAATACTTAATATTTAACACTTTCAACACCGGAAACCGACTCAGTAGGTGCTATGCTCGTAAATTCGCATTTTCCTATGTTAGATAACGTAGGAAAATGCGAACGTAGCGCTACTTTATCTTCGGTTGCGAAAGTGTTTACTTTCGTTTCTATGTGTTTTTTTGTTTAGGCGTTTTTTTTTTTTTCATAGTAATTAAGTATGATTATGTCAAGAGCCAAAATATGAAATAGATCGTTCAACAATAATGGTGAGCGAGTTTAATTCCGCGAACGGTAATCGACGTTCGGCGACCGAATTATCAGAATCAGAAGACATTTCCACGCTTTTCTATTTATCAGTGAATTTTATTCGAGCTATACCTAATCAAAATACGTGTCATATTGTATTGCAGCCATTGTCACCGTCGCTCACTTCCAATCATCTTCCAATACTCAGATGTTGACATAAAATTTGAGATATATTTAAACGTAACGTAGATTCGATGACAATAACAAACGCCAAGAAAATATTGTATCAAAAATGTATTTTCTAACACAAAATTATTCAATTGCGAAGTCAAAGTTAACAATTATATTTTAAATTATTCCAAGATCCCCCGTTGTTTCTTTTCTGAATCTTAATTATGTACGACAACCTTTTGCGCTGTCTCATTGACTCAGAGCTATTCCCCTGTTGCGATCCTTCAGATTGATTTCGAGGACAGAAACGACGGAAGGAATCAGGAAAAACCTGATATCGAAATATTCTATTGTCAAACAAATATTTGACTGAAGAAAAACTGCCTTATGTAGCGCTTCTTATAAATGGGTTTACACTGAGAGTGACAATATTCCCGTCACGTCTAAAGAGCTGTCGGCATATTTTGGGTCAGATCGGATATAACAAAGATAAATCCAATTGTTGAAGTTTGATCTAAATTGGCATAGCCGTAAAGTCGCTCGGCAAACATAAATAACTAAATTACGAGTTGGATTGACTGGCAACACTGTATTTTGATAGAAAAGCTTAAATCAATATAAGTATCCGGGGGTTAGACGAAGCGGCGTACCCGTAGTCGGCGTACCACCCATGTGGAAAAGATTTGCACATTGGAGACTTTCGAGAGCGATTGCATTGGAGAAATGGTGGCACCTCCGGGCTCCGACACTCTGAGAAGTGCTTGAAAAATCGTTGCATACAAATTCACTGAAAAATCGTTCAGCGCTCTAGTTACGGGGACGCAATATAAATCTCGTTATTTCTGGAAATCTCACATTCACAAAATTTTGCATTTTTTTTATAAATAAGCCATTATGACACGGATAAATTATTTATACGAGCGAACTAAGTGACAGAGGACAAATATATCCGAGTATCATAATAAATAACTTTCAGCTACGTGGAAAAAACCCTGTTTTTTACTTCGAATTCGAGAAAATTAAATTTAATTGTAATATTAAATTTCTTAGGCGTTTTTCAATTTTTATGTAAAAGGCTAGGTACCAAGCCCTCAGAAATTGTGACTGATCTGATCCGGTTGGTTTAACTTTAATTGTCCGTATCTAGTATGTAGCTGACGTTAGCGGTCAGCTTTTCAGGTTTTCATTTTCATAGAAATATATGGTTAATGAAATAATGAACTTTATTATGTAAAAGTAGGCTACAGGGGCACTTTCACGTGTCTGAGTCTACGGGCATTTCACAAGAGGAGACTACTGTTGAGAAGAAACACCGAAAAAAACTCAACAGTTTCCACTGAACCGTAGGGTTTAAATGGAATTTGGTCAGCCCGTGGTTAGCCCCTATGGGCGAAAACAACCACTCGACAAGCGACAAGCAGGCAAAGGGAAAATTATCCTTTGAAAGGCCCTAACATTCAATAAGTGAGTGTGTATGTTTTCTATTCGGTCTTTACTACATTAACTAACATTTACAAATTGACATCGTTTAGTTCGTGCTAACGTCTGAATCTCCTGATAGATACCACAAATTGTGTCAACGCTGAAAAAACGGTTCTATCGTGACCTAATTTTTACAGCACGGTGAGCAATGTTTTGTCATTCGGTAGAAACAGGCAACAGGCAGCATTCCGGGAAAAAGTTCGTATCAGTCATATAACAGACATGTGGCCGCCATTTTTCATCTCTTATAACATCTGTCGGGAATATCATATCATCATCATCATTTTATCATTGATATGTTTACATTAGCGATGTGTTATATTTGCTTATTATATAAATAACTTTTTTAGTGTCTTAGCAGAACCATATCACGACTACGAAAGTGTCTCTGTGCTTGTAATATGGTCAATACATCACTCAAATGGCCATTTGCCGAATTAGGCGACGACCACTACAACCCTCGACTATCTTTTCTCAAACATGCTATGAAATATCGTCATAACGTGCGTTAAAACAGACTTCGAAGTTGTTAGTTCGGGGTGTGGTGCGGGGGTGAGGAATAACAAGCGGGCGTCCCGGTGAACTACGTGTAATCGACTGACTCATATACGGTCGCAGCCGCATACCTTAATCTCTAACAACCCTCCACCCTTAACCTAAAAGTATTGCTTGTAATCAACGACCTTGCGAGTCCTTCGGGGAGGGGGTGGCTCAACGACTGGTGATGAAGCAGGTGACGCAAACTCGTCGATTGTCTCTTCGACTGACTCTGACGCAGATTGCGTTTGCTCTTCGCTTGCTGAAGTTGAGGCTGTCCCTCCATCATGGGATATTGACAGGCCACGCTCTTGCGTTTGACTCGCGGATGTTACAGGAGTATGGTTCTGCAGTTCTTCTATGTCTGCTACATCCAGGATTGGGACTGGCTCCATTAGTCCTGCCGCTTGCTGTAGAGGAGGGGCCGCGCACTGCTCCGACACCAGCACTATGGGCGGCATTTCGGTCAGCTGCTGATTCTCTCTCTGGAGCTTGCATGAGATACCGAATCATTCGGACTATACCTCTCCTCCCCTTTCCGTCTTAGAAGTTGGTTAGCATGTCTTTTAATAATACTATTACAGTGTATTAATTTTACCGAATATAAACTTTGTCCTAACTGACCCATTATGACCCCTTTTGCCCAATAGTTTTTGTTTGCACTGTACATTTTAACTAAAACCATGTCATTGATTTTGAAGTCCACAACTCGTTTGCCACCATAATATTTACACTGTGAAAACTGTTTACCTTTTACAACACTTTCGAGAATTGTGTCCGCTGATGCTGGTCGATGCGTGGTTAAAGCGTCGAGCCTACTTCTCAGTTTGTGGCCGAATAGTATTTCAGCAGGTGACTTTCCAGTGGTACTGTGTTCCGAATTTCTGTATCGGAACAAAAATTCGTGTATTTTGCAATTCACAGCTTTTTGATTTATTCCAGATAAAATAAATGATTTTAATGCCTTTTTAATAATTTTGACATACACTTCAACCTGCCCGTTGCTACTCGGGTTGTAAGTCGGAGAAGTTAATTGCGTAATACTATTTTTTAAACAAAAATCTTTAAATTCTGAGGAAATAAAGCTTGAGCCATTGTCGGTACAAATAGTGTGAATCAGCCCAAACCGCGACATGACTTCACATATTTTTTCTATTACGACTTTTGATCCGTACCCAGTAGATACATCGAAACATTCTGGCCACTTAGAATACGCATCGATAACAATTAGGTACACTTTGTTGTTTATTGGCCCTAGAAAATCTAGATGTACACGATAAAATGGGTGGGGTGGATATTTCCAAGGAGTGAGGGGAACACGAGGGGGTGAAGGCCGCAAAGAAGCGCATATTTGACAAGATGCGACGAAGTTCTCAATATCCGCAGACATGCCCGGCCACCAGAATCGGCTTCGCGCTTCTGCTTTCATTTTATTTGACCCTAAATGACCTACGTGCAGTTCTGTGAGAATTTCATTCCGACTACTAGTAGGAATCACGACCTTATGTCCTCTAGTTAAGCACGAGTTTTCAATGGCCAATGTTTTCTCGCTTGCATGCCATATATGGTTTTAAATAATCACTAACTCGGTTCGGCCATCCTTGCATCACAATCAACGAAATTTTGACGAAACACTTTTTTTCCGGGGCACACACGCCGAAGGTGTCCCTTTGTACCGCATTTGCCACACTTATAGCGGGCAAATTTGCACGAAATCGCTTGGTGCCCTTCATAACCGCAAGCCGCACACACAACCTGTGGCCTTTGCGTCGCGCCATCGCTACGGCTGGTAAAACCGCCTGTGCCGCCGGGCCTCACAGCCCGTGGGACCCGCGCCATTTTGTACACCGCCATTTCTGGACATGGCAACGTACTCGTTGCCGCCGGAACCGCCTGCGAAGCACCCTGCCGAGCGCACTGAGTTCGTTCTGCTATCGATACCGCTTCGGTTAACGTGAGCTTGTCCATCTCCATGGTAAACAACTTTTCCCGTTCCGGGCCCGCCATCATTCCGATTACAAAGCGATCTCGCAGCGTTTCACTCAAAGTCGTGGCGGAGAAACCGCAGTCGACCGCTAAACTTCGGATACGAGCTGCCCACTGTGTCATACTTTCTGTTGATTTTTGAGTCGATGAGTAGAATTTGTTTCGTTCCGCAAACCCACACTTAGCTGTTGTCAAGTGACCGTCCAATAAACTCACTAAACCATCATATTCCAGGGTTCCAACCTGCTGAGGTAACGCCAAGTCCCTTAATAGTTTATATGAATTCTCGGTCAAGCTACTTAATAGAATCGCACGACGCTCTTGCACTTTGCTTTGTCGTCTGTGTCAAGTATTTCATTGGCCAAAAACCATTGTTCTAAACGTTCCTTGTACATGGACCAATCTTGCACTTCATGATTAAACGTAGCTAAGGAGCCAACCGACACTTTGGCCATGGTCACTATTTATTTATTGCACGCGTAATAATTAAATGGTACGGCCCAGTCGCCACTGTTAGTTCGGGGTGTGGTGCGGGGGTGAGGAATAACAAGCGGGCGTCCCGGTGAACTACGTGTAATCGACTGACTCATATACGGTCGCAGCCGCATACCTTAATCTCTAACAGAAGTGTCACGTTTCGGGCGAAACAATTCGAGAGAACTATAAAGGAATTTTATACAAAATTGAAGGCCTAGGCCGGGAAGTAATTTTTTTTTAACATGGCGTCTGTGTTCATGAACGAGCTAGATAGCAGATTTTTTTTTTTTGAGTGGTGTATGTTTTATTTCATTGCATATGTTTGAGAAAAGCACTACACATGCCTTAGCCGTGAAAAGGGCTTGCCGACTTCGTATCACTATCCGGCCTACTCAGCCGGCAAGCCCTTATTTCCCGGCGTCTGCAGTAATGTATTATTAAAAACTCCCAATAAAACAGACCCATACCGACCTAATGTTTACGGCTTATTGAACAATGTTCGTCGTCAGTAAAAATAGGCAACAACAAGCCAGCCATTTGGTGAAAAATAAGTCCATTTACAAACAGCAACAAATAGCTCGTGAATCCGGCGTGGTAAATCAACTCCATTTCTTAACTTGACCAATTACTGGAGTTATTTGATATTCTGACGTCATCTTTAGGCAAAGTCTATTCATAAAATTTAGAGTTGATGTTGTATTTACGCTATTCATGCGTTGATTGACATTGATAAGTTGTCTTTTTGATATATACAGGGTGTAACCGACAGCGTACCGAAAACGAAAACCGTAGTTTTAGACCATAATCACGAACTGAAAACGAGTGTTCATTTTCTCGGAAAACTCAAGGATAAGATTTTCCAAAATAAATTATAAAACTCGACGCGCAATGTATTGCGTCCAATTCTCTCGGGTGCAGACGCGCGGGGCGGGGAGCACGCGGCGAGCATCAACCAGTCCTGGCGCTTCCCACTCCACTCACGCGTCAGCGCAAAACATACCGTTACGCCAATGCGCATCGAATGACATTAATGAATGCAACCACAAAAACAACGCAACCACAGATCACAACTAGTGTACTACCTAACACCAATAACAACTGACTGATAAATTAAAACAGTCTAACAAGATTATTTTCATTCAAGCAAGTAAAGCAAATAAAATGCGCGGGTAGGTAAACATTAAGAATGCGTCCGACCGGAGCGGCCTGCGCGAGCACACTGGCCTGGCGGATCAATGACCAGCCAGTACCGTTATCTTTCCCACTCCACCCGCTCTGTGTTGTACCGTAAAGCTTACATAATACTGTTTGTGATACATTGACTGTTTTGCGGAAAATGCTATTTTCATGCGATTTTTCATGAAAGTTCGATTAACGGAAAAATAAAGAAAAAATGAAAACTCGCGAGGAAAATTTGAGAATTTTCTCAAAGAAATTTCCACGATTTTCCAGCCCAGAATAATGGTCTGAAGTCATGGTTTCAGTTTTCGGTACACCGTCGGTTACACCCTGTATATTGATCGCTCCTGTCAATTGAAATTTAGTGACAAAGAACGTCGCGAAAGTAGCTAACAATAATTTTGACAGCACAGTAATGTTTTGTCGTCAGTAGAAAGAAACAGGCAACAACAGGCAGCCTTTGGTGAACAATAAGTCCGTTTACTACAACTAATAATAGCTCGTGTAATCTGAGTGGTAAGTCGACTCCATTTCTTCTTAACTTACCTAATTAAGGGCGTTAATTGATATTCTCACGTCATCTGAGGGAAAACCTATTCATGTGAAATCGAGCAATTTTGCCCTAATGGGTAAATCTCCCCGCGGTATTAAATATATGTTGAAATAGGTTAAGGATTTAATATTTGCTAATAAATATTTCAAACATTTTTATTTTCCTGATACCTACTTTAATGGGGACGTTTACCCGCTAGAGCAAAATTGGACGATTTCACGGTACAAGTTGATCCAATATTGTTAGGTGAGCAAATGTTCGTTTTTAGGGTTCCGTAGTCAACTAGGAACCCTTATAGTTTCGCCATGTCCGTCTGTCCGTCTGTCCGTCCGCGGCTTAGCTCCGTGATCATTAGTACAAGAAAGCTGAATTTTGGTATGAGTATGTGTATGTATTACGCCGACAAAACGGTAAAATAAAAACAAAAAAAAATTTTTTTTTCGGGTACTTCTCGAACACCCAAAGTGGGGGTGATTTTTTTTTTTCGTGCCAACACTAGTGTGTGGGGTGTCGTTGAATAGGCCTTTTAAAAATAATAGGGGTCTCCAAACATTATTTTTTGATAAAGTCAGCAGTTTTGAAAATATTCGCTCCGAAAATAAAAAAAATAGCGTCCCACCCTCTAACTTTTTAACCACAAGTTTAACCACAAATTTTATTATTTATTAACTTTTTCGAGCCAAACTCGTTTTATCAAACCTTTAAAATATGAACTGAATCAATGTCAATATTAATGCAGCTCGAATAACAAAAATCTATCTATTAGCAATATGGCTTAAATTAGCAATATCGCTTAGAGCGGAGCTAAGGCATTAAGCCTTTTAAAAAGCAGTTTTTTAGTAATGCAAGTGTAGCTAAAGGTATATGGAAAATTCGACGCGAAGTACTAAGCGGTCAGCACCCTTATTAGTTTACAGTGACACAACACGCTAGCAACTGCATAAAAAAAACTAAAATAATCCAATTGAGACTGGCACAAAAAAGAGCATTGCAAATGACATTGGAAACTAACAACTCGACTATAGAAGAATATAATTTTTATAAATTTATGAAACATGTAATGTCTCATTTTTTTAATGTGGGTACACCACAACTTTGATCTTTGTATTCATGGTTTGAATAAAAGTTGTGGTGTACCCACATAAAAAAAATGAGACATTACATGTTTCATAAATTTATAAAAACTAACAGCGCCCTCTCTCGCTTGCTCGTTCACCGCTGTAAAGAGGTGCGGTAAGATGTGAATATTAACGTATTCACATAGAGGTCGCTAAGGTGTAAAATCCTTTCAAATAAACAATGCAAAGATCGACACACAAAGCATAAGGAAAAATTCGTCAGGTCTACGTGGAGCGAGGGTAGCGAAGTGGCTAACGCGCTGGACCGGTAATCCAGAGGTACCGGGTTCGATTCCCGGTCCCTTCCACCAGGTAGCTCCTTTTTCAATTTTTCTTTAAGCTTTGATCTTTGTATTCATGGTTTAAATAGAATTTAATTTACTAGGAATAAAAATTGATTGCAACCTATATATGTATACCGAGGTTTCCACCTCATATTCAAAATATAAAAGCAAAATTATCCCGATCCATAAATGCCCTACGCGTTCTGAACAAAAAACAAACTTCGAAACAGCCTTAACAGATTATTATGCTTGTGGGAATTCCTGGCTTAGATACGGTTTAATTCTATGGGGTGTCAGCAGTCAGCACGGATGCACACCAGCTTTTCGTATTACAGAAAAAGTGTGTACGCATCTTCACCAACACATGTATACCTGACAGCTGCCGTCCGCGTTTTAGGGTGGAGCCAGACGAGCGTATTTTTTTTAATTCTGAGTCGCGTAATTTCGGTTGCGCCATACATCATGTCACGTGATCACGTCACACTTAGTAGGTATGGCGCGACCGAAATTACGCGACTAAAATGAAAAAAAAAAATAACTCGTCTGGCTTCACCCTTACACATCTTAAAATCCTTACCTTACCAAGTATGTACATCATGGAAGCGTCAATGTTCGTAAGAAATAACCCAAACTTATATCAATTACAAAACATCACCTATAATAGACGGAATAAAAACCAACTTTCCCTGCCTCTTTCAAAATTAGCTATGCATAGAAATAGTCCTTACTATCGTTGCGCCATTAAATATAACAAATAAGCTGATCAGTTAAAACAAGAAACTAAGGATGCACTGTTTGAAATTAAGTTAAAAAAGCTGTTCATCGACAAGGGCTTATACAATCGACGAATATTTAGATGATGATACATTGCTTAATGGAATCCATAAAACATAAGACATTAAATTTGCCATCTGTTATGAGTAATTTATAATGAATAGTTGACAAGTAGTTAACTCTATTAAATACATATATTGTATTTTAAATGACATCATTTCGATATTTGTAATAGTTTAATTTAAATAGCATTATTTTGACAAATAGGTACTGTATTTGTAATATTCTAATTATTTACCTGATACCCACATGCGTGAATGGAGTTTTTATAGAACAAGGCAAGTGCTTATTATCTAAGTAGGTACTATAATATTAAATGCCAGGGTGTCATGTATTAACTATCTACAACTGACTTGTAATGTTAAATAAATAAATAAATAAATAAATGATTTGTATGGAAAATTGTAGTTGTACAAAGTCGCTACGGGCACTGTACTATTCGCCATGCAAATCGTTTACGCAGTCGCTAGCGAGTACGGTCATGTTAACTCATGGTAAGGGTCTGTTGGTGAACCGGAAATTGAGGACGCTGTTCCGGTATAACAGAGGCGTACGTGGTTCCCACTTAGACTGCAGTAGATCACGTTTAATTCTACTTTATAGATCGCGGGCTAGTTTTCCGCAACTCAACGTGTTACAAAGCGCCTATTTTGCGTGGATTAATTTATATCTATATTTTACTTTATACATAGATCTTTGTGGCAATGTAGTAATTAAAATTATGTGTTAATTCCACATTAAAAAGTAAACAAAATATTTTCATATGAAAATATATCGATTTCGTATATAATCAAAGAACTCGTAGAAGTTTCAATAAAATGCGATATTTTATTCCTCTTTATTTTATTCAACTTGTGGCGTGAGATTGCGTTTCAGATATCCGTTAAAGAAATTCAGCTCAAATGAAATACGAGCAAATAATTGAACTAGGGTTTCGTAGTAGAAAAGTAGAAAAAATAATATTAATAATATACGTCCAGAAATGGTATCGCAACTGTATTGCTGTAAATAAGAGAACGGCACATCTCTATGTAAATACTACCAAAGTGCAAATAATACGGTATTTGACTATAGTGAATATAAATTGTGTCATTGAAACCACTAAATACACATTAGAAAATACGCAGAACCAAATAAACTATCACTAACTTTTGGACATTATACTATTTTTAATTGTACAAAAACTAAAAGAAGACGTGTTTTGACTACTGCTTTTTATGACGTCACATGCTTGTATCATCATAGAACCTTCATACAAACAGATCGTTTTTGACATTTCATAAAGAGTAGGTGATTTGAGCTGTTATCAAATACTGTACTGCAACCTACGCCACGTTTTCATATCCTAAAATCCCGATTTCACGACCGTTGTATAAATTACAGATCTAATAATAACCGATCCCATCCGGTCGCTCCAATATATGTATGTGAGTAGGTACGTTGTTGCGTATACCAAATTTAATATGTTTAGCAAAGCAATTTGTTAATTAGTACCGTACATGGACCGGTAAATATTGCACAAAAAGTGTCTATATCATCTAAAAAGTTCAGCATTATTTGATATAGGGAGCAAAATGAAGTACCTATTTATGCAGTTGACTCGTAAGTTTTCGAAGTCGAGATTTTAAGATATATATGTTTTTCAATATTCACGAAATAAAGGCTTTTATCAAAATAAAGGCGCCGAGCTTCCGCATTCGGTCCTACATTTCCATTTGTTTTCAGTAATGCGTGTAATGGAAAGAATGACTTGACAGGGTAGCGAAGTGGCTAACGCGCTGGACCGGTAATCCAGAGGTACCGGGTTCGATTCCCGGTCCCTTCCACCAGGTAGCTCCTTTTTCAATTTTTCTTTAAGCTTTGATCTTTGTATTCATGGTTTAAATAGAATTTAATTTACTAGGAATAAAAATTGATTGCAACCTATATATGTATACCGAGGTTTCCACCTCATATTCAAAATATAAAAGCAAAATTATCCCGATCCATAAATGCCCTACGCGTTCTGAACAAAAAACAAACTTCGAAACAGCCTTAACAGATTATTATGCTTGTGGGAATTCCTGGCTTAGATACGGTTTAATTCTATGGGGTGTCAGCAGTCAGCACGGATGCACACCAGCTTTTCGTATTACAGAAAAAGTGTGTACGCATCTTCACCAACACATGTATACCTGACAGCTGCCGTCCGCGTTTTAGGGTGGAGCCAGACGAGCGTATTTTTTTTAATTCTGAGTCGCGTAATTTCGGTTGCGCCATACATCATGTCACGTGATCACGTCACACTTAGTAGGTATGGCGCGACCGAAATTACGCGACTAAAATGAAAAAAAAAAATAACTCGTCTGGCTTCACCCTTACACATCTTAAAATCCTTACCTTACCAAGTATGTACATCATGGAAGCGTCAATGTTCGTAAGAAATAACCCAAACTTATATCAATTACAAAACATCACCTATAATAGACGGAATAAAAACCAACTTTCCCTGCCTCTTTCAAAATTAGCTATGCATAGAAATAGTCCTTACTATCGTTGCGCCATTAAATATAACAAATAAGCTGATCAGTTAAAACAAGAAACTAAGGATGCACTGTTTGAAATTAAGTTAAAAAAGCTGTTCATCGACAAGGGCTTATACAATCGACGAATATTTAGATGATGATACATTGCTTAATGGAATCCATAAAACATAAGACATTAAATTTGCCATCTGTTATGAGTAATTTATAATGAATAGTTGACAAGTAGTTAACTCTATTAAATACATATATTGTATTTTAAATGACATCATTTCGATATTTGTAATAGTTTAATTTAAATAGCATTATTTTGACAAATAGGTACTGTATTTGTAATATTCTAATTATTTACCTGATACCCACATGCGTGAATGGAGTTTTTATAGAACAAGGCAAGTGCTTATTATCTAAGTAGGTACTATAATATTAAATGCCAGGGTGTCATGTATTAACTATCTACAACTGACTTGTAATGTTAAATAAATAAATAAATAAATAAATGATTTGTATGGAAAATTGTAGTTGTACAAAGTCGCTACGGGCACTGTACTATTCGCCATGCAAATCGTTTACGCAGTCGCTAGCGAGTACGGTCATGTTAACTCATGGTAAGGGTCTGTTGGTGAACCGGAAATTGAGGACGCTGTTCCGGTATAACAGAGGCGTACGTGGTTCCCACTTAGACTGCAGTAGATCACGTTTAATTCTACTTTATAGATCGCGGGCTAGTTTTCCGCAACTCAACGTGTTACAAAGCGCCTATTTTGCGTGGATTAATTTATATCTATATTTTACTTTATACATAGATCTTTGTGGCAATGTAGTAATTAAAATTATGTGTTAATTCCACATTAAAAAGTAAACAAAATATTTTCATATGAAAATATATCGATTTCGTATATAATCAAAGAACTCGTAGAAGTTTCAATAAAATGCGATATTTTATTCCTCTTTATTTTATTCAACTTGTGGCGTGAGATTGCGTTTCAGATATCCGTTAAAGAAATTCAGCTCAAATGAAATACGAGCAAATAATTGAACTAGGGTTTCGTAGTAGAAAAGTAGAAAAAATAATATTAATAATATACGTCCAGAAATGGTATCGCAACTGTATTGCTGTAAATAAGAGAACGGCACATCTCTATGTAAATACTACCAAAGTGCAAATAATACGGTATTTGACTATAGTGAATATAAATTGTGTCATTGAAACCACTAAATACACATTAGAAAATACGCAGAACCAAATAAACTATCACTAACTTTTGGACATTATACTATTTTTAATTGTACAAAAACTAAAAGAAGACGTGTTTTGACTACTGCTTTTTATGACGTCACATGCTTGTATCATCATAGAACCTTCATACAAACAGATCGTTTTTGACATTTCATAAAGAGTAGGTGATTTGAGCTGTTATCAAATACTGTACTGCAACCTACGCCACGTTTTCATATCCTAAAATCCCGATTTCACGACCGTTGTATAAATTACAGATCTAATAATAACCGATCCCATCCGGTCGCTCCAATATATGTATGTGAGTAGGTACGTTGTTGCGTATACCAAATTTAATATGTTTAGCAAAGCAATTTGTTAATTAGTACCGTACATGGACCGGTAAATATTGCACAAAAAGTGTCTATATCATCTAAAAAGTTCAGCATTATTTGATATAGGGAGCAAAATGAAGTACCTATTTATGCAGTTGACTCGTAAGTTTTCGAAGTCGAGATTTTAAGATATTATATGTTTTTCAATATTCACGAAATAAAGGCTTTTATCAAAATAAAGGCGCCGAGCTTCCGCATTCGGTCCTACATTTCCATTTGTTTTCAGTAATGCGTGTAATGGAAAGAATGACTTGACAGAATAAAAATATTTCCAGCCTGTAGGCGGAATTGCGAATTTTCCACGGCGTACTCTTCTTGAAGGTCTTGTTTCAGAAAAGCTATGTTCTTCGCAATGGTTTGCTTTGTCAATGTCAATTTCTGTATAGTGCGACCAATTTTTCTATGAACTGCAGGGTTCGCAAAGCAGAGAAATTTCAGCGTGACAGTCGTAGGTAGTTCCTAATTTCGCCGTTTCACAAATAAGTTGGTCGTACTATAAGTTTTAGTGTACCTATGGGATATGCAGTGTAGAAGACAAGGAGTGACATCTTTCATAGAAAAATATTTGAAAAAAATGTCGAGCGGTAAAATAATAGTTCCAATGCCATCTGCAATAGCGCTAGAGTAGCATGAAAGTTCGAAAAAAATCCAAGTTTTGGACGGAGTGAACTGTGTCGAATTGTTTTATTTTTTTATATATTAGGTGACCAGAGTAATTCCAACTTAGTTGTATATATACAATCAATCCAAGTATATATACAAAAACGCATCATTAAATTTATTAAAACTTTAAACAAACCATTGCTTAAGTAAAGGAA
The DNA here is from genome assembly GCA_932273695.1 of Apotomis betuletana. Lineage (NCBI taxonomy): Eukaryota > Metazoa > Arthropoda > Insecta > Lepidoptera > Tortricidae > Apotomis > Apotomis betuletana. The sequence goes on along the minus strand of OW026313.1, from coordinate 10,344,525 downwards.
CTACATTCAGTAGCGCCAACAACTTAACAACTTTCAGCGAACACTTTCGGATATATGAAGATTCTGCTTTGGATATAGGTATGAAGATTCTGCTTCTACACTCAATAGTATGGGTTCCACGACAGAAATGTCAAAGTTGCCATTTTTTTACGTGGTTTTTATTTACCTATGACAAAAATAAATTTACAATATACATATTACCTTGGATAAACTACTACTTATCTAGACAGAAATTAAGAGGCCTTATTCCTTTTAAAATGCAGATTGTTTGTATACACATTTTTTTCTATGATCAAACATGTCTCGTAACATAATATTATTGATGTTACTACCTAGAACGGGGATATTGGGATTTATTGGTATATATTTGAAACCTACAGTTTGAATTTTTCATTGATAATTTGTGTTTCAAAAACTACTCGAAATTCACAAAATTCACGCTTAAAATTAGTTTTTTCAACGTACGGCTGCACGCAATGAAAGCATGAAATAGCTATGTTACTACCTAGAACTCGGGGAAAAGTATAGTTCACTCCAAAAAGTTGGATGAAATTATCAATATATTTGTCGTAATATGAAAAGAATAAATTTTAAAAGGAATAAGGCCTCTTAACACTTATATTAGCACCACCAATAAAAACAACACGTTTTTAGGGTTCCGTACCCAAAGGGTGAAAACGGGACCCTATTACTGAGACTTCGCCGTCCGTCCGTCCGTCCGGCCGTCTGTCACCAGGCTGTATCTCAACAACGGTGATAGCTAGACAGTTGAAATTTTCACAGATGATGTATTTCTATTGCCGCTATAACAACAAATACTAAAAATAAAATAAAATAAATATTTAAGGGGGGCTCCCATACAACAAACTTGTTATAGATTATATATATGTATAGGTACGGAACCCTTCATGCGCGAGTCGGGCTCGCACTTGCCCAATTTTTAAGTTGCGTTTTACTTACGAGGAATTGCCCTTATTTAAAGTTTTGAAATAGCTGAAATATGTAATTTTTTGCGTTTTCAACCGTTGAAACTCCACCATTGACTTGACAAAATTGAAACGATAAAAAATGCCATATAATAATCAAACTGGCTCACAAACATTGACGTCACGAAAATTGGTTAATAAAAGCGCGCGGCCTGTTATTAAGGAGAACAGCCGGACATTAAGACATACTAAAGCATTTTTGCTCAAACTGAAACGAGACCCTTCGCGCACGTTCGGTCAATCAGTAATAGTATTTTTTTTAATCGTGACTTATTTAAGTGAATGTATTTTAAGGATAAGGATTACGGATCCAACCCGCACAAAACAAAATTTAAAATTTGAACCGTGAGTGTAAAGCTAACATCATCTTTTTTTGTGTGGATTGGATCGTTTTCGTTAAAAGGCGTCCTAGTAAGATTTTAATGGTACTAAATTACTAATGTTAAAATAAACTTCGTGTTTGGCGAAATTTGTTATAAAATGTGTACCATGCTTTTTTGAAATATATATATTTTTTTATTAAAGTATATATAAATCAATTATGTGGCTTATATTGTATAGAGTTCAAACGCTGTTTGACTTTTAGTTCTTCTGAAGAGGTATCGAATTTAGATAGGATTCGACGGGAAAGGTTCCACTTCAAAGGAATGTTGATTTTATCGAACCTATCCCGACATGGGAGAATAGCCGTTGTTTGATGTGTGAATAATGAAGTATAGGCCCTGCAGTTGGCTACATTCACTCGCGGTCAAATAATACGGGTCACATACCCTATGTTCTAGTACTTTCTAGTTGGCCCCTTTGTTATTTATAAGATCCTAATCTAATGGGATTCTGAATGGAGCTCTCCTAATAATAAATGTATACATAGAAATCATGATTTGTTTTTTATTTATGTACTGTAACTTATGCTGGTTGCCCTCGGAACGCATCAGTTGGTGAATTGGTAAATCTTCGTGGAAGTTTTTTACAAATTAAAATTAAGTTTGCTTTAAAGTCTAACTTATTTGAAAACGCTACTTTCGTTTACGAAATATAATATTTTAGGTTAGTGACCCGGAACATTTGTCTTCGAGTGTAGTTGGTTTTTGTTAGTGGGACCTTCTTGACTCAATCCAACAAACGCAGACCCTTGAAATCTGATGGTTCCTTGATACATTACTTTTTATTCGCTTTTGTCAATGTAATTCATTAGCTTTGCCAGCTCTTTTGTCATCCTTGCATAGTTCGTTGGGTCTCATAGGGAAAATTCTTCGTACAAACTATGAGATCTCAGGCATGGAGGATGCCAGAAATGCTTGGCTGAGTGTGTGCTCCGGTCAGGAAATTCCTGAGTATCCGCAGTCGCAAAGGAATTGGGACGACCCGGTGTGCAAGTTGGCTTTTGCTTCCATTTTCTCGGTGAAGGTGACGCCGCGGAAAGAGCCAAGCTTTTGGCAGTGGGTAGGTACTAAGGAGTCTGGGTATTGACTCCACGCACATCCTTCTCCCAAAATTGGAACCTATTTAGAGCCCAATACCCTCCGGCTCTCGGTTTGCCTTCGTTTGGGTATCCCGGTTTGTGCCCCTCATTGTTGTCCCTGCGGAGCTGGCGTAGACCTGTTAGGGCATCACGGTCTCTCGTGCCAGAGAAGTGCGGGTCGTTTCTCTAGGCACGCTGCTCTTAACGACGTCATCCGTCGGTCTCTTACCTCGGTCTATGTCCCTGCTCTATTAGAGCCGACCGGCATTTCAAGAAGTGACGGTAAGAGACCTGATGGGATGTTTTTGGTACCTTGGAGTATCGGGCGGGTGCTGGTGTTGGATGCAACCTGTGTAGACACGCTAGCCCCATTATGACATAGTTATTTTGGGCATTTATCTGAGGGCCTATGATGGCTGCTTTTATTACACGATAAATAAGTGACAAAGAATCTGTCACTCACATTCGCAATTTGTCAACACGTGACGGATGCTTTGTCACTTATTTATCGCGTGATAAAACCAAACCATCATAGGCCCGTAGATTTTTTACTCGCTATAGAAACGTCACGATTATAGCATTTCGAGACAAGTAGGTTTCGGTGTGACCACTCTACCACTGCGGTCGACCGCTACCGCAGTAATTCGTCACAGGAATGGCGAGCTTCGTACATCATATTACATATTATTATCATTGCCCCTGTGCTCTGCGACAAATTGCGTCGGGTATCAGCAATAAAATATGTTGAGCATGGAATAAACATATCTGGTAAACCTTTGCATATGAACAAGGGCGTAGATCTTATCTTTACAAAATGTGTGTTAATTTTTCTTTGAATACGGTTTTTTTGTGGCTTCGCTCCAGTCACAAGTGTGTTTTGTTATAATTTTGAGAATAATAAAATCCCGGGCTAAAAAATGTTTATTTATGTTTGTATTTCATATCTATGCAAAATCACATCTGGGTGTTATACTGTATTGCTATTCTGTTAAAAAATATAAGTTACAAAGTCAATAGGTAATCTAATATACATTTACTTATTGATTTACTTACATTGTACCTCCAAAACTAAAGTGTTAGTAACCTTAGGGCCTATGATGGCTGCTTTTATCACGCGATGACAAAGCATCCGTCACGTTTGAACAAAATGCGAGTGTGAGTGACAAATGCTTTGTCACTTATTTGTCACGTGATAAACGCAACCATCATAGCCCCCCTTATTTTTATAAATAATTTAGGTATTACATTATTAATTTTTTACTTATTTACCTATATAATTCAGGTATTGGAAATCTGCATATTACCCAAGTAGCAAAATACTCCTGTAAGACCCGCTTTATAAGATTTTAAATCTTATAGCCGTTCTATAGCCGTCTTGATTATGACCATTATCTCGAATCGTCTTATAGGATTCTTATAAAGGTTATGAATTTGACCAACTATCTTATAACAACATCGTACATGACTATTTGAGGTGCAAGAGCCATCGATCCTATAACTTAGTCTCTCTAACGTCTATAGGATAACTTTATAAGTATCTTATAAGGCATACAGGCTTATAAGCACATTTTATAAAACTGTTACCAGTGTGTCTATTCTAGTCTTATAAACGCATTTAGTAAAATATTTACTCCTTTTACCGTTTTACTTCTTTCTTTCATAGGATGTAAAACCCTATAAGTGTCATAGAAAATGTTGGTATAGGGTATAGATAGGCTTATAAGCGCATTTTATAAAACTGTTACCAGTGTGTATATTTTGGTCCTATAAACACATTTAGTAAAATATTCACTTCTATTACCGTCTTACTTCTTTCTTCTATAGGATGTATAATCCTATAACTGATATAGAAAAAGTAACTATAGGATAACAAATTTATAGGACTGATTTGACCCGGTCGCTACTTTTAAAAGATTATTGGCAATAAACTAGCATATTATATGATTACTATAAGTAAGTTTTACTTATAAGCGTCTTGCACTTGCTGTTAATAGACGAATGTCGGCCATCCATTTTGATTAATTACTATATTAAATATTTAGCTTTTGAAATGTATTTAATGCGATGGAAACGATTTAGGCTTTGCTTATAGAAGAAGGGTAAATAAAACGTAAGGAGAAATTAAATCGAGATTGAGTACCTACGGAGTGCGGGTCAGAATCATCTAATGAATGAGAGTGATACGGATGAAATCCGTGATGGTTCCGTACCATAAAAATGCCTGTGAAGATGATAATTTTAATAATGAAGATAATTTTGAAATATATGGTGCTAGTCTTACTTTAGACCTAAATTCAATAAAGTCACTATCTATTATTTAATTTCCGTGCAAATCACCATTTACAGTTAGCTGGAAAGAATATACTTGTTGGTACTACTACGGTTGACATTTTGTAATCTACCTATTAACGTATATTTATTTGTACGTTATACAACACACATCTTTAGTACCAGTTATTAAAAACAATACAACCAAATAGAGAACCTCCTCTTTTTTGAAGTTGCTTTAAAATATTACCCTGAATATTCAATAGCGTATAATTATAATTGATCTCCTATAAATTTCATCACGGTTCACTTTAGTCAAAAAGAACCCTAAAGATAAAAATGGCGATGTTAATTATTTTCTATAATAGCATGACATAGAACGAATGGTTTTATAATGGTCCTGTCGCGTGCAATTAAAGTGCATCCGATCCGCCATAAGCGCAATGGCTACTTTGTTCATATAATTATCGAAAAAATAAACAATTTTATAATATTTAATATTAAACTATTCACGAGGGGCATGAAAATAAGCTTTCTAGCGTAATGTAAATTATCAATAAAATTAATTTCGCCAGCAAAGTATCTGGGCATACTTCTCTAAATAACATTTTAAATTGACCACTTAATCACATTTTGGAAACATGATATGGTCAATTTATCATGGCCATGTTTTACTTAATTTTTATTATGACGCATGACTTGGCACGAAGTAAAAACAAACGTTTTATCATGTCCTATAGCGCTATTCCCGCTGGCCACAAAAGAATCAATTACTCCAGTAATGGCATGCGTCAGATCGTTATAGGACGAATTATGCTTATAAAGTGCGTTTACCGCATTCTTATAGGAGCATTTTATCTTGTAAGTGCACGTGACAAGATGTTTTAAAAATTTAATTGCACTCTACTGGACTATTATAAAACTACTATAAGACGGAATTGCACTATAAACTGGGCCAAAACACGGTTTTGTAGTAGTTTATTGGAGCTCTATAGGACTAATAAAAACATGGTCCTAGAACGTTTACACGACGAAATTTTGCTACTTGGGTAATATTTCCTAGTTCTCCACCACCGAAGCATTTATTCACTCATAAATTATATGTGCAGTACACAATTTTTTTTCTTTTGATAGTTTTCAAGTCAATTTTGTAAAGAAAATATTACCAAGAGAAGCAGTTAACTTAAAACCAATAGTATTAACCAGCAATGTTCAAGATAAACTTCTTAGCTCACAATCCCATTAGCTCATTGGCGGCTTCTGTGTTGGAAGCTGATTGTACTCATTGACTTACGTATAAGTATCCAACTTTGTTAAGAAACTCGATAATGATCAGTGTTTGCCTTATAAATTAAACAAACTTTCGCACTCACAAATACCTATTATACTCATTTATCATGGACATGGATATAAACGAGACATTATGGACATAAATCGATGTATTCAAGTCACTGTAGGATGCAATTTTATTGAAGTATAAAACAAAAACGCTACAGCCACCACTGCAAAAATTAACTCTTAATTGTGCAAATGCTAACTACAATTTCCTCGCAAACTACCTATATATAAACGACAATCACTCTGTCGGACAATTCCCAGGCAAATTCTTGTAGGTATGGATGAAAAACTTAACTGAAGGACTAGGTGTATGGTGTATGATACATGTACATATGTATAGTAGTATCGTGTCTGGATAAGTGCAGAAATTGGCTTTCTATGTTTGAATTTTGACGTAACTTCCATAATAATTAATTACACCACTGCATACGCCTAGTCGTTAGGTTAAGTTTTAGACGTATATTCAATAAAATTTCTGAAACACTTAATAATAATAAATAATAATATAGTGAAATAATTTAGTGAACCTTAAAATACTTAAAGGTAATTATAATATTGCGTCTCGGTTACGGTATGTGGACTCAGAATTAATTTGCGGAATTCCTTATTAAAACATTGTACATATCGTCGGCCTAAATCGCATACCTCGTAACTCCATTTTTTTTGAAAATCATGTTTTGACACTTTTAGATAGTACTATTCTGAACGCATCTAACGGCAAAACTCTTAAATACCAAAAATAAACCGTTTACGTTTAAAAAGCAAAATAGAAAACCTCGCAACTCCCGACCGCCATTTTGTAAAAGAAATACCTCGTATCTCCCCCCCGCCGCCACTCCCTTCAGTACAGTTTGCGATGGCGTTGTGACTGCACGTCAGTTTTGCGTAAATATTTAGGAAGAAAACGGGTGCTGAATAATAAGGTTCTACGATTTTACTGATTGTGTATTCTTGATAGATATTTATCATATTTAAACACATTAAACTATTAAAAATGTCGTTTGGTTGCGTGCCGTGGACATACGAGGTTTGCATCGCGTGGATCTTTACGCATGAAGATTAGTTACGTGGTCTTCTACGCAAATTATTTAATCTTTCTGTGACTGGTCGAGACTTTATCTCGTGTTTAAATAATTAATTTATAAATCCCGACGTTTCTAATACGAAGTTATGTCCGTAATGTAAGTAGCCGATCCCGGTGGTTTTGCCGCTGGTCAAAAGTCATGAAAATGTATGTAGGCAAAAAACCCAAGTATCTATATAGTTGTGACTTGTTCGAATAGACATATTTTTTGTTTTTGTCACTATTTTAATTTATGTTATATCTAGTCGAACTTGAGTCCTATCTACAAAAAATAGGTGCTTTACTTAAGTTTTTTTACTTAATAATGTTTTATTTTGTAGGCGGATACTAAAATGAATCAACAAAGGAAAGCAAGACTGCAGAAAATATTTTCAAAACTAGACATAACGTACCGGATAGGTATAGGACGAGGACGTTAATACGCATTATCTAATAAATTCAAAGTAATAAATATAATATTTAAGGAAAACATTAAAAAACTTTGGACTTGGGCCACGCCGGATAAACAACACAAAAATCAGATTGACTATGACTGTACTGAGCAACTACTCACAGCTCTTCACAAACATAGAAATTTTGAATAACAGAATATTCCCCAGCGACCATAGATTAGTGAGAGGAACCGTTCAACTACAAAAAACTAGAAGAGTTCGAGCGACATTCAGCGAACATAAGAGTCGATCTATCGTGCGACAAAAATCAACAAGAATACCTCAGGACATTAAAGGAAAAAATAGAAAAGATGCAGTGGGAAAATAGCGACGACATAGAGACCTTCTATTTTAATTTAGAGACAGCCGTGAAACAAAGTCTTAAGGCTGCCATCCTCGAAAAAAAGTAATAAAGAAATACTAACTGACGAAACTAAACAACAACTTAAAAGGCGGACTCTACTACAGTCGAAACCATCAAAAACTAAAGAAGATAATAAAGAACTAGCGAATCTCTATAAAACTACTAACAAATGTTAAAAAGGGACTATGGAAACTACAGAATGGAAGTGATTGAAAAAAACCTTGTCAACACCGGAAGCCAAAAGAAAGCGTATAAACAACTAAATACAGAGAAAACATTGAAAGCGCAAAACAAAACAGGCAAGATACAAACACGAAAAGAGCTAATAAGCATTGCAACAGACTTCTACCGGAATCTTTACCACGATGAACACAACGAAGAAAATGTATTACAAAACCACGAACCACAGCTTAATACACCTATTATACATTTTGACTACAGATAAATTATAGAAAAAATTAATAAATTGAAGAAGGATAAAAGCCCGGGCCATGGCAATATTCCAAACGAAGCTCTAAAAATTGGGCAGAAAATACTAATACTCGTAGGTCCAATAATAACTCTATTTAATAAAATTTTGGATATGAAGAAAACTCCAAGTAGCTGGGGAGTCTCAAATCATTTTATTGTACCTACAAAAAGGGAGATCCTTCCGATATAAACAACCATCGACCTATCAGCCTGCTGCCAACCTTATAAAAACTGTTCTCTATGCTAGTAAAGTTATATCAAAAGTAAAATACAATACAGAAATTAAAAAGTATATATAAACACATTATAAAAAAACCTAACCTAGGGTGCCGCCAGTGGGGCCCAGGCTACCGGTGGTTAGGGCTGCAGAGAGAGGAACCTCCTGACGATGCGCGCGGTGTCCAGGAGTACCGCCTTCTGTATCTGGCCCTTGATCAAGCCATCTAGCGAGAGTCTCTTAAGATGTTTGTCGAGACTTATCGCTACAAGGCCGTTCGCCGAAACGACTATCGGGACGATGATCGTCGAGTCAACATCCCACATGGCGGTCACCTTGTGAGCGTGATTATTATAGAATCGTTGAAAAAAAAAATGTATAATTATAATTTTGCTACCCACATTTTTGAAGCCAGAAGAGGCTTTTCTGTTTAAAGTTTAATAAATATTTTTTAATTTGCTAGTTTTTTATTTTATTATCGACAATTACCTTGTTCAGATCAAAAGACTATTCTCTATTTTTACGGATTTTTATAGCAAAGCTCTTAACTCCCGATTAGCTTTCTAAAATTTTCAAGAAAAACTCGTAACTCCAAATTGTCCAGGTTCAGGTGATTACAAAAAAAAAAGGTTTTAGCAATCTGACGGCTAAATTTAACTTAACATTATGTAAAAAAAATACTCAGCAAGTCTTCATGCAAAATTTTTGGTAATCAAGTTTTTTGTGCCTCCTGTAAAATTTGGTCAGATTGAGTTACGAGGTTTGCGATTTAGGCCGACGATATGATAGTCCCTATCAAGCAGTAATAAAAAGAAATACTTACGCAGCCTGGGGAAAATAAAAGTAAATTTAATATTATTGCGGCGGAAACAGCCCTGAGAACGCAGTTTATGTTTTTGTCGTACTTAGCTACCAAAGCACACAAGCAACCACATAATAGGCTCGTGCGCTAGTTACTCACGGAATAACGTACGATACAAAAGCTGGCTTAGTGCAATCTACTGTGGATTACCATCTTTGTACTCAAAATACCTTTTTAATTTAATTTCGGCCAAGGAATACGGGCTTCATTATGCATCTGAAACAAAACACGTACGGTTATCGGTATCCGCGTTCGAGAAACGTGATGGGAATATCCCATCACTATACAAACAAGGGACAAACCTGTGCCACAGATATACGTGACAATACTCACTAATATTCCACTGTCTAGGCACCGGAGCATTTTTTGCACGTGCGTGTTATTATAATTACGCCACGAGACAACAAAACTAAAAAAAAGCTAGCACTTAAAACTCCAATCGAATACGTTCCCAGAAAGACAAATACCTTCCCAAAGATTTATGCAATGACCGTTCTGCCCTCATCCAAGAATTACCTTCAGATCTTTCATATTTATTGTCTTCCTGCACATCATCTTCCTATTTAAAAGAAGTAAACGTAATCGAATAATCTTAGCTTCAATTCGGCTTTTCATTCCTTTCAAGACAGACCGTGACATAGGGGCTAGAGATTATGTTTTGCCTTCTGGGACAGAGACGGGATTATTTTGTGTTTGACGTAAACATCTAAATACCCGCATGAGCTTGATAAGGGTGTGCACGCGCGGCGTAAATCGCTGTGGATCATCCAAATTTACGAAAGCGGAGGATCGTAAAGTAGCACACTCTGAAAATTGTTTCTGTAACGTAATTCTCATTCTAACGCTTCACACTTCACGGGGTTCGCTAAAACGGTTTACGCGGAGATAGGCGCACGGTATTGAGAGTTTACGTTTTACAGAATACGATTTTATGACACCGTTAAAAAGGAAGAGAGAATTGGCAAATTGTTTAACCAGTTGACTTTATTTATCTTGTTTTAAAAATTTAATACAAAAATAAGTCGGTTTTAAGCAGGGATATTTATTTTCTGAGTCATTGTTTTGTACATGTATGCAAAAGAAAAGAACCCTTTGACACGTCGCACTGTTGTTCAGCAAAACAATATATTTTATGTCTCACAAATGAACATATAAAACAAATGTACTTTAACTACTAAACTACCACTACTAAGTATCTACCTGGTACTATACAAAGATTGAAAAAGAAATGATCGTGTTGATTTCGACGAGGAGTGTGATGATCTGGAATTAATTGGGAATGAGTGGAGAGTGAATTGTGCCTGCGACAGACAGTGGACTACACTATAACTACAAAAGTCCGCTACAAAATACGGGACAGAAAGTCAAATTTTCTCACTATACGGTCCGACTGTGACCGGCTGATTCCTACCTGTGACAAACTTATCTTGCTCGGTGACTTCAATGCGCGTGTTGGTACTGAGCATGTCGCTTGGAAGGACGTTCTCGGAAAACATGGGGTGGGAAAGTGTAACTCCAATGGCGTGGCTCTTCTCACTTTGTGTTCGGAATTTAACCTGAGCATTACGAATACTTTCTTCCGACAGGCTGACAAGTACAAGACGTCTTGGATGCATCCTCGCTCTGGGCACTGGCATCTCCTTGATTACATCATTGTACGTAGGCGAGATCTGAGCGATGTTCTTATTACTAGGGCGATGCGTGGTGCTCAGGGGTGGACAGACCATCGTCTTATCAGATCCAAGATGAGGCTCAATTACAAACCACCGCGCAGAGCAAATCATAAAATCCCGTCACGACCTGATTTTGCAAAGCTAGTTCACAACGAGGATGTGCGGCACAAGCTAGACGTCGAGTTTGACGAGGCGCTGCCCAATACCATTAACGACCCTTCAGTTGACATCCGATGGCGTTCTTTCATGGACGCATTGTACAAAACTTCGCTACAGGTTTTAGGCAGGCCACGAAAGAAAAACCAAGATTGGTTCGACGAATCTGACGTGGAAATACGGGAGCTTGTAGAGAGATCTCGACTTGCCTTGAGGGGTATCGTTGATATGGGGCGCCGTAGTGACGTGCAGCGGGAACTCAAAGCGAAAGTTCGGGAGCTAAAGGATAGTTGGTGGCAACGCAAGGCTGAGGAACTGCAGTGGCTGGCAGATACTAGCCAAACTGCAAAGTTTTTCGAAAGTCTGAAATCCGTGTATGGACCTCGTTGCAAAAAGACTGCCCCAATTTATTCTCGTGACGGAACTCTGAGACTGACAGATCCTGATGAAGTTCTCTTTCGATGGGCTGAGCACTTCAATGAGGTGCTTAATCCCGGTAATCAGGGTGTAGATCTGTCCTATATCAACTCGCTTGAGAACCTGCCATCCGTCGTAGGCTTGGACAACCCGCCGTCTTTTATAGAGTACGTTGCTGCGATAACCCGTTTAAAGAATGGCAAGTCACCGGGTTCAGACAGCCTACCGGCCGAAATATTTAAGCATGGAGGTCCGAGTATCAGGTCCAGGCTTTTTGACCTTATAAATTATATTTGGGACACAGAAATAGTACCACAAGACTGGAAGGATGCTTGCATAAGTAAGCTCTATAAGGGTAAGGGGGATCTATCGGATTGTAGCTCTTATAGAGGTATTGCTTTGCTGTCTGTAGCTGGCAAAATATTAGCCCATATCATTAATAGGCGTCTGAACACTCTCGCTGAAACCTTCCTTCCAGAATCACAATGTGGATTTCGACCAAATGGAGGTACGGTTGATGCCATCTTTGTTGTTAAGCAAATGCAAGAGAAAAGTCTTGAACAACACCGGGACCTCTATTTGTGTTTTGTGGATCTTGAAAAGGCCTTTGACCGCGTGCCAAGATCCGGTCTTTGGGCTGTTTTGGAAAAATGTGGCTGTTCTCTAAAATTTGTCAATCTGGTTCGTCAGTTTCATGAGGGCATGTGTGCCCGCGTACGACATGAAAATAACTTTACAGACTCTTTCCCCGTCACCAGTGGTGTAAAACAGGGCTGTGTCATGGCACCGACCCTGTTTGCTATATATTTTTCTGTGGTGATGAACGATGCACTTAAGACCTGTAATGATCGGATAAATGTAAATTTTCGTACGGACAGAAGTATTTTTCACCTCGCGCGTCTGAGAGCTAAGCGCAAAGTACAATCTGTCTCCGTAACTGAAATTCTATATGCCGATGATGTTTGTCTCATGGCTGATAGCTTAAGGGTTCTACAAAGTTATCTGGACAGTTTAGACGAATCTTGTCGCAAATTTGGCTTGATAATAAGCGCTTCGAAAACCCAGATTCTAAAGCAACCCGCTAGAGGGAAATCTGCGGACGAGGCTGCTGTTTATCTTAGGGGTAACGCGTTAGACGAAGTAGGAACGTTTCGTTACCTTGGAAGTCTTTTGCGGAGCGACAACCGTCTCGAGTCCGAAATTTCTTCTAGGATCGCAAAAGCCGCTGCAGCCTTTGGCGGACTAAACCGACGAGTATGGAAATCGCACGACATCAGGTTACACACAAAAGTTGCCGTATATAGGGCAATTATTCTGCCTCTTTTGCTCTATGCCTCCGAAACCTGGTGTCTGTACAAAACGGACATCAAACGTCTTGACGCCTTTCACTTGAAGTGTCTCCGGGCAATTCTTCGTCTGAGATGGCAAGATCGTGTACCAAACTCGGAGGTTCTACGTCGTACTAATTTGCCTGGTATGGAGTGTCTTCTCATGAAGGGTCAACTGCGTTGGTGTGGGCACCTTGTACGTATGGAGCCCACCAGGCTGCCCAAAACTATCTTTTACTCTGAGCTAGCCTCAGGTAAACGTAAAGCTGGAGGTCAATACTTGCGTTATAGGGACGTCGTGAAACGTCATTTGTCTGTAGTGAGCATACCATGTGAGTCGTGGGAGAAGCTGGCTGCTCACAGATTGGATTGGCGAAATGCTGTCAATGCGGGTCTTGATAACTTTGAGCGCATCCGTCTTGAAGACCTTGACGCCAAACGTCAACTCCGTAAAACTCAGCCCAAGCCCTCCTACCACTACACTTATAACACAGATGGGGACCTGTACTGTGCTACATGCTGCCGCACTTTCAAAACCAAATTCGGGTTTGCTAGTCATGCCCGCGCTCACGCGCGTAGGCAAACGTAAAATACGTTCTTGTTAGGATGTCGCCGTCGACGGATACGTCTGGGAGACTAAACATTACTACAAAATTTGGAATTCTTAGCTTCTATATTGGCTGAGATCTTAACACTTGTTCCAATTAAATATCTTGAAAACTGCTGGTCCTATTTCCATCAAATATAGCTAGAACCATTTCGACGGAAAAGTCTTTCGATTTAAAAAAAAACGCACTCAAATTGGTCCATCCGTTTGGGAGCTATGATGCCATAGACTGACTCACAGATACTCAGATACACATGTTAAACTTATAACACCCCTTTTTTCGTCAGGGGTTAAAAATCAAAAACATCACAACGTCAGATAGGCGTCTAAAAATCTGTTGTCTATTTTACGCCTAAAGTATTGACTGGTATGCGCCAATTCGGCTTCGGATGTTGGCCCCTAAGATAATTGTTCGTGTGATTTCTTTGAGAGGTTTCCTCGCTCAACGAAGATAGGAGTCGTTCGGATGGAAACGGAAAGCTTTTTAGATTGATGCGATAAAACGCTCATTATTCAAGTGCAGGTTCTTTGATTAATGCGCGAAACTAGCTAGCTATGGTGATGGATTTTGCTGGTTACAGATGGATCAGGCAAAGGATTTATGTTAGAAATATTGTGTTTTGCTATTAGTCACGTGAACTACTATTATATTATATATACGGAATACTATAAATATCTTGAAAGTTTTTGACGACGACTAGAGTTTACTGTGGGACTGGATTGATGTGTCTGAGGTTATCCAATATTTATTATTATGTTCTTATTAAACAATCAAGGAAAAAACTTCAAAATTGTTTGCATTGCTCTACAGAAATTTACGCCCTGTTCTTAATTGACGTCCATCCATTTTTAAATATTCACTCTAGCTTTCTAATATTCGCTGAAACACTATGAAAATACCTTTTTGCCTCGCTCTCAAGAAAATTCGGGCTTACGGCACAAATCGGAAAAGCACTTAGCGATCTCCGACTTTTCATTTCGGTGGGCGCAAATTGAGGTTCGAGGTTCCAGGGTTCTCGATCAAGTTATGATTATTACTTATATTTTATGTGTATTCGATTTTATATACGAATCCTGCGGCTTGATTCGATAACATTGACATGCATATCGATAATATTTGAGCGATGACGTGGTATGACCGATAAAAAGGTAAGTAAAAAAAAATTGTCAGTTTTAAAAGTCTGTGACTGTGACTCTCAACTATCGTTATGCTTAACAATCTGTACTATTATAAAATCCTACATTGGTATTGAAATACAATCTTTGAAAAACGAGATGTAGGATCGCCTTTTGTTTTGACCATGCCAGTCTGGCGCCATCTGTTGGTTATCATTTCTTTGACCTCTCATGACGCCGAAATGGCTGTACGAATTTTAGCCAATATTAGTACAGGGATAGCTGGACATACAAGATGGGTTATAGGACACTTTTTACCCGTCTATGGACAAAAAATATAAAAAGGAAAAATAAACTATTCTTATTTGGGGTATTTGCTCGCCACCTCACTATCGTGTATATATTTTTATATAAGTGTCAGTGTCAGTAATCATTGTGGCATTTAAAGCTAGTTAGTGCAGATCTCAAATAATGGTAGTGTCTTTATTCTGTAGTAATGGTTGGATATTCCTCGGAAATACAGGCCGTTTGTCGAAATGACATTTTTTTTACATGATATACGTTAATCAATGACTAATTTCTGATTTACAACCAAATCGATAAGCATTTTTTCACAGCATAAGTCCGCACGGCTTATAGCCTTTAACTCGCTATAAATTTCTCGTCGCGAGTGGAGTTCGGCTTGAGAGCATGATCTAGCTGACGCGACCACTCGGCCAGCCCTCGACCAGCAACCCTATCCAACACCCACACTAGTGACACAATGGTAACCCTCTTACTCACACCACAGCCTTGTGTAAGGGACAACAATATTGATAAGAGCGTCGACTTTGTATTGAGCCGCGCGGCCCAGCTCAAGCATCCTCACTCGCACTTCGCAAGCCCTCGACATTGAAATCATATCGCATTCTGGATATTGTAAAATAATGGGAGTGTCTTCCGGTCTTCACTTTTTCTTGTTCATATTTTTATTTATTTATTAGAAGATTGTAAATTCTTCCCGGTTACCTTCCTTGTTTCTTTACTGTAGTGTTCTTTTAAGCATCTTTCGATGTCCAGCGGCTCTAGCACAACTGTGACACGTGACTCTTTCTCGCACGAGAAATATTACCTATCTCTTTCTTCGCAGTGCTGTGAGAATGTGACAGGCGATGCTATGTCGCGCGACAAGAGTCGCGAAGCATAGTTGTGCTAGACGGGCTGCTATCCCTTTATCAAGTTTAGTTAAAATCCGTTAAGCCATTTTGGCGTAATGAGCGCGCAATGAAATATCTACCTGTGGCCATACAATGCCATCTGCTAGTAGCCGCCTCCACGTGCCTTTACAAAATACGTATCAACCTGCATTGCCCTATTGAGTTCTTCTTGAAAGCATGACTCCTCTATATAGAAACGACACAATTTTACATTTTGAAAATAGTAGGTACAGTTCCGAAACGGAAAGCTTTAAGAGTAGATAATCATGATCTGTTGATTTAAAGTCACACGATTTTCACATATTTTTATTTGTTTATGTTCTCATGTAGATATAGAAAGATACAATTATGTTCGTCAATATGAACATTAAATAAATACGTGAAAATTAATTATTATTGTTCATTAAGTGTTACAATATTAATATTACATTGCTTCCAAATATCTTTGTCTGTTATGTAATCTGACACTCTACAGTACGATTTCCGAGTTAATGCAAATTTAATAACTTTCTTGAATTTAAAGTCTGGAAGGTTCGTTATAGTACCTATGAGGTATTTTATTATAAAAAGGAATTGATTGCCCAATAAATGATTTCCTTAATTTTTCGAGTCGTACTCGATAACAAAACGGATTTCGTCCCGTTTTGTTATCGTCGTGTCCAAAAAGGTGTTTATTTAAGAGGAAAGGAGAAAAGGAATAAGGCCTCTTAACTACCTCGATGTTTCAGACGTGATTTTACGTCAGTCTCTTCCACGCCATGGACGTAAAATCACGCAAGGTAATTAAATAAGCATCTTACTGACCATGATCAATAGTCGATAGATAAACAGAGCTTTCCGCGGCGGACCCTTGATTTAAAGAAAAAAATATGAGATACCTCACCGCGAGCTTTCGGCTGTAATCAAATGTAACAGTAAATACCATACAATACCGAACCATTGATACAAAGAACAAAGCACAGAGTTTTTTTTTTTATGCGTAATCTGGCGGAAGGGACCCGGTATCGAACCCGGTATCTCTGGATTACTGGTCCAGCATGTCCCTCTCCACCCCTAACGCCAGACAACAAATTTATTGTTGAACAAGTTTGAAAAATGTATAAATACTTAACAGCGCCCTCTCTCGCTTACTCGTTCACTACTGTAAAGTAGTGCAGTAAGATGTGAATATTAACGTGTTCACAAAGAGGTCGCTAAAGTGTAATGCCTTACAAATAAATAATGCAAAGACACACAAAGCATAAGAAAAAATCCGAAAGATTATCTGGCGTTAGAGTGGTGAAGAGCTTAACACACTGGACCGGTAATCCAGAGGTACCGTATTTTTTTTATGTTTTGAGCATTGTATCAATGATTCAATAAAAATTGTGGTGTATCCACATTAAAAATAATAAGACATCACACGTTCCGCAAATATACCATAGAATACTGTAATATTATGCTCGCGGTGAGCACCCTAAAGGGTGACGTAAGAAGATGAATTGAACCATCTCTCGGATAATACGCACTACGCAGTCAGTCTTGTTGAAAAAAAAACTATGAAAAAACTTTAGTCGTGCTACATATTTAAATGGACT
Organism: Apotomis betuletana; assembly: GCA_932273695.1. Taxonomy (NCBI): domain Eukaryota; kingdom Metazoa; phylum Arthropoda; class Insecta; order Lepidoptera; family Tortricidae; genus Apotomis; species Apotomis betuletana. The sequence goes on along the minus strand of OW026313.1, from coordinate 10,326,972 downwards.
CTACCCAGTTATTTCACGCCATAATAAATCTGTCCAGAAATTAATTAAAATATACTGACCGCGCTTTCTAATGAAACGAGAAATCAACGGAACACGATGTCACTGTCAAGCAACAAGTTCATAAATTCGTGTAATAAAATTATTTGTTATGAAAAAAGGTACAAAAGCCACGTCGAGAGGCAGGTTGTTAATTACCGTCACATTCCTCCTCAGCGCCACTTCCTCACGCCTGACACCCTCAGAAGTATCCCTCTTTGATCCACTATTCACGTACTTTTTAAGAGGCCTTATTCCTTTTGAAATTTATTTGTTTCATATTATGACAAATAAATTGATAATTTCAACCAAATTTTTGGAGTGAACAATAATTTTCCCCGAGTTCTAGGGAGTAACATAGCTATTTCATGCTTTCATTGCGTGCAGCCGAAAATAAGTTGAAAAAACTAATTTTACGCGTGAATTTTGTCAATTTCGAGTAGTTTTTGAAACAAAAATTATCAATGAAAATTCAAACTGTAGGTTTCAAATATATACCAATAAATCCCAATAGCCCCGTTCTAGGTAGTAACATCAATAATATGTTAGGAAACATGTTTGATCATAGAGAAAAATTTGTAAACAATCTGCATTTTAAAAGGAATAAGGCCTCTTAAGGAGCGTATAAGAATCGTGAGAGATTAATTAAATGACTGAACGCTATGATGTTGTGTCAAAGAATTATATCAAAACAAAATAAGCTTGCTTTGCAGGCGAAGCGCCTACAATATAGTATGATATCTCATAACACCGCGCCCTAAATGTGTGACTTCCAGGTTTATTATAAAGTCAATATTTCATTTTATGTTTGAGAAAAATATACTCTACTTACAGACAGTGCTTTCAAATGAAACAAGACATCAGCGACGACGCAGTTGGCGCGGTGGAAAAGTCGCTGCCTACTGAGCCGGCGGTCCTGGGATCGAATCCCGGTAAGGTAAAATATTTGTGTGATGAACTCGAATGTTTGTTATCTAAGTATGTATTTATCTATGTAAGTACGTATAGGTATCATCGCCTTACCCATAACACAACCCTTTGTAGCTTAATTTGGGACTAGGTTGATTTGTGAGAGGTCGCCTAAAATTTGGGACACGATGACACAGACAATAGACAAGTTTTGTATAGTCAAATAATTTCAATAACCCAATACAAAGGGATTAAATCGCGTGTATTAGTTATTTGAGCCCTCCTGATGTTACAGCAACGATTACCAATTACCGTTATTATCTTGGGGCACGGCAGTGCCCCAGCCAAGTCGAACAAACGCGCACGCCGGCACGCCGTACCATCATTTTCTCGATAAATGTTGACTGTAAAAACACACTTTTTTTTCGTCAAAGTTACAATAAATGTAATTAAGTTTGACTGACCAAAGTTCTGTCAAACTAACCATTCTATAAAAGAAAGATGTAACCTGTTTAAATTGTTTTAATAAAATGTGTCAAAATCGCTGAAACCGAAGAAAATATTACAATCAAATAATATGTAAAAAAAAAAGCGAAATAAAAGTGAACCGCGCGCAGGTTGTTCATTAGGGCGCGTGTAGACGGCGCCGCCTCCGCGCCGACACCGCACCGCCGCCGCACGGGCTCGTGTACACGGTGCCGCCTCCGCGCCGACATCGCGCCGCCTCCGCGCCGACACCGCGCCGCCTCCGCGCCGCCTCCGCGCCGACACCGCGCCGCCTCCGCGCCGACACCGCGCCGCCTCCGCACCGCCTCCGCACCGCCTCCGCACCGCCTCCGCACCGCCTCCGCACCGCCGCCGCATCGCCTCCGAACCGCTGACGCACCTTCGCGCTATTATACGGTCGTTACGTTAGTAAAAGATTGCTAGCCACGAAGATCACGCGTCATGTCCAGTTTAACGAAAAAAATGAAATTAGTGTTAGCTTACTATATGTATAGAAAGTGGCAGGAAGTGCCTGTTTTATGAAAGTGGATCCTATCTGATTTGAGAAAACCGGCCAAGAGCATGTCGGGCCACGCTCAGTGTAGGGTTCCGTAGTTGCTCATCCTTCACAATAAACTGCTGTTTTAAGCCTGAAGTTTACGTTAAAAAAGACTTTAAGCTCTATAAAAAGGCCGTAAACGCCCTAGAAACTGTAATCACTTATTACCTTCTGGAAGTCAACTTACGACCTTTTAAAGAAAAAATATGAAATTTGATGATAACTCAATAACGGTTCGACCGATTTTGTTCAATATAGTTTTCATTGAAAGTACTTATAAGGCCTCATTAACATGAATTTTTCCGATTTTCTTTGACCCGTGGTTGAAAAGTTAGAGGGGGGGGACACTATTTTTTTTTGTTTTTGGATCGAATATTTACAAAACTGCTGACTTTATCAAAACATAATGTTAGAAGACCCCTATTATTTTTACAAGACCTATTCAACGACACCCCAAACACCAGTGTTGAAAAGAAAAAAAAAAATGACCCCCACTTTAGGTGTTCGAGGTACCCGAAAAAAAATTTTTTTTTTTAATTTTATTTTACCGTTCTGTCGGCGTTATACATACACATACTCATACCAAATTTCAGGTTTCTAGTACTAATGTTCACGGAGCTAAGCCGCGGACGGACGGACGGACGGACAGACGGACATGGCGAAACTATAAGGGTTCCTAGTTGACTACGGAACCCTAAAAAACTGAAACACATTATTGAAATTACGATTAAGTTTTTCAGTGGTACATATGTTATATTTTTGCCCGATAGTACATGTTATTTGGATTCAGAATCTCAATTAATTTTACCACTTCCGAATTTTTAACAAAACTTATTGAAAAGTTACGAAAATTGCCCAGAAATCAAAAGTTACTTACATGTTACGAGAGAGGGTCAAAAGTTCGAAAAAAGTAACAAATGTAACTATCTGGCAACGCTGAAAATGGCATCGGGGGCGGCGGGGGGCTAAGCGGCGGCGGCGCGGAGGCGGCGCGGCGGCGGCGCGGCGGCGGCGCGGCGGCGGCGCGGCGGCGGTGCGGCGACGGCGGGGGACTCGCGTCTCGTATACATAGCGCGAAGGTGCGGCGGCGTTGCGGGGGCGGTGCGGCGGCGGCGCGGCGGCGGCGCGGCGGCGGCGCGGCGGCGGCGCGGCAGCGGGCTTTACGCGTCTCGTGTACATAGCGCGGCGGCGCGGCGGCGGTGCGGTGTCGGCGCGGAGGCGGCGCCGTCTACACGCGCCCTTACCGTCACATTCCTTCCCAGCGCCACTTGCTCACGCCTGACACCCTCTGAATCGTCCCTCTTTGATCTGCTATTCACATTGTTTAAACAGCGAAAAGGAATCGTGAGAGATTCATTAACGGGAGATTAATAATAAACGAGTCTTATGATATTCCGAATATAGCAACATAGAACTATATATTGTAAGTACCAATTAAATTAGATTTTCATACAAATGAGAAATATGATTAGGAAATGCTACTTAAACGGAATTTAAATCAGACGTGGCTACTGAGCGCTGAAAACACTCAATAAAAAAAGCTGTGACGCCACGACGAAGCTAACGACGTAGTTTTAGTATAGATTAATATCTATACTAAAACTACGTCGTTAGCTTCGTCGTGTCATCATTGACACTATTTTCACTATCAACTTGATAGTGAAAATAGTGTCACTGAAAATTGTAAAATATGATTGACTTGAGGCAGTTTTATGAAATAGTTAGTAACATCATTATGGTGATTTATTATTTGATTCAATTTAGCGTTTGTGATACGGTACTACTAAAATAATAATGAATTCCAAGTTTATGCATATTCTGTATTAGTTATAAAGACGAACGCGTCGAAAGCGAGGCGTACTTGCGTAAAGTTTTCGGCTGTCCACATCAAAGTGAATTAATAATAGCTGCCACATTAATTATGAATGTATCAAATGTTTTGCTTCTTCGGAATCAGAAGTTATCTGGAATGGAATAACAATATTGTAATATTTAGAAGCCGGAGTGTGCAAATAAATTTAAATCTTGAAAATGTTATTCCAGACGCACACAATGTTGGGAACAGCTTCCTACTGGCTAAATAAAAATCTTTCCAAAGAAAAAGTATATAATTTTTTGTTTCTCGCACGATGTATAGTAAAAAATTCTATGATACACTTGTGTTAGATAATCTCCGACTTGTATAGAATCATGACACTCGTCTGAAAGCACATACCTTACACACTTGTACTTATCATAAATAACTTTTTTCTTATACTTACTTTTAGAATGACTAACTACTCCTATCTAATACCAAATACTTACTAGTTAACCAATTTTCACGGAAGAAATAAAGAAAAATATAAAAAATAAATCTGCTCATTTACTGGAATTGCTGAACAGAATATTCCATGGCGAATGTACAATTGAATTTTCAGCTCAGAAACTATCCAACCGATTTTATCTAAAGCTATAGGTCCCTCATTAGGACGGAGGCTAAAACCTTATACCTACAGGGGGTATGTACATTCGTACATTTCGTACAATCGGGCATTTCTATTCAGCCTGAGATAATGAAGTCGATTCGTGCATCGAAGCACGGATGCCGTTACGAAAAGGTTTTATATTAAATCAATTATACTGGGCGTCGCCTTCAGATGATTAATGAACTTTTTATGCGCGACGGCTGGCCGACCGCCAAATCTACATTGACATTAACGATTTGAATAGCTCAATAACCCTGATAGAATTTAAACGATTCATGGGAAATGTTTTAATGCGAGAAAAATACAAAAACGCTGATAAAAAATAATTGTGCCTTGGTCCACGCTGGGAATCGAACCTGATTTAAGATTGCCTGTCCAAGGTCTTAACCAATCGACCATAGACAATTCAATCTGTACAAAACCCCTTCCCTCTTAATTTATTTTTATATCTTTTTAATTCATAATAATATTTTAATATGGTTTCTCTTTCTCTAATGGCCAAGGCGTGATCTTCTAGCGGTTAGGACCCTTGTAAACGTTATATGCATAGTAACTCTGATTCTTTAAGTTGACTAAGAGATAGCTTAAGTCCATTGACATGTAATGGGTAAAGGAGATAGGAAGATTAGGGCTTTGTGAACTAAATAATTAGCCTAAGAAGAGTGTTATCCTCCCGTCATTTACCAACCAGTCGACTGTAATTAACTAATAAATCCTCCAGCCCTGCACTTATTCTATAGATAGGGTCTTGATACAGTTGAGTGGATAATAAGGGAATAGGAACACATAGCTAGCTAAAGATGTAGGCTTCTATAGTAGAGGATTAGGATTACAATGAAACAACTAATAGGTTAATAAGGAATGTATATTGAATCTTTGTTTGTATTAAGATTTAATGAGTTTTATTTTTGCCAGTCAGGCCGGATTGTATTATATTTGTGCCAGAAGGGCTTTTATTAGTTTATTTTATTTAACTTTACCAACGGTTCACTATAAGGCTTACTGTAAGGGGAAGAACCGTCAAGAAACCCCCCAGACTGCCTTAATACAAATTATATTTTTGAACAATTAAGCAAATGAATTATTACAAATATGAAATGCCATCATAGGCTCTGCCCATACCTAAATGATTAGCCTAACTTATCTCCTAACATGAAATGCATTTCACGAAGAGTATAATAGTAACCTTTCAGTATATGTTGTCGTCTAGTAATCCTACATTAATATCATAAAGATACTTCTTCCTAGCCCTATACATATTGACACGCCAACGCCTTAATATAGTCAGAGGAGGAAAGTTCACTATTTAAGAAACTCCATGTAGCAACAAAAGGCTCCAAGTAATTAAGTTAAAGTCCAATTGAAGTCCTGTGGTATTTGGAATTAAGCTCCTAAAATCGAACTGCTTAAACAGATCAATTACTGTGTTAAGACGTTTATCGTGTACGCCTAGCCCAATTCCAATGACCACAGTCTAAACTTTCATATGGATGTTTATGTATTAAAGCATAGAGTCCCCTAGAGAGTTAATTTTAATAGTTTTATTTCTCAGCAATTCCCTAAGAACCTGCCAGACCCCGAGAATGTAATAAATTTAGAGACTTCACATAGCAACATATGGCTTTTGGTATTTAAGTTAAAGTCCAATTGAAGTTCTGTGGTATTTGAAATTAAGCTCCTAAAATCGAACTGCTTAAACAGATCAATTACTGTGTTAAGACGTTTATCGTGTACGCCTAGCCCAATTCCAATGACCACAGTCTAAACTTTCATATGGATGTTTATGTATTAAAGCATAGAGTCCCCAAAGAGTTAATTTTAATAGTTTTATTTCACTGTAGTTCCCTATGATCCTGCCAGACTCCGAGAGACTCCACTAAGTCCATAAAACTGATCTAATTCAAAACCAGTTGAAGTGACCTGAAGTTAAATGTGGTCAGAGGTTTGTGTTAACAGCGTTTTCGACGAAGTAGGGTAGTTGTAATTTGCGCTGCGGATTCTGACCACATCTACACAATCAGATGCCTTCCTTTGGTTATTTACGTATTTAACAGATAGCGTAGAGTCTCCCTAATGAATTGATTTTAATAGTATTTTGTCGCTGCAAATCCCCAAGATTCCGCCAGGTTCCACTAGTTTAATAATTAGCAGAAACTCCACATGGACCATCTGTCCTAAGATGATTAACTCTAATCCAGTTGTAGATACTTGGGTTTAAATGCATCCAAGGGTTGTGTTAACAGCGCTTTTGACGAAGTAGTTGTGAGATAGCACCATGAACCTGATTGCATTAATCCCAAGCTGAAATCTATCTCTGGTTGTTTAAATATTAAAACAAGAGTAGAGTTTCTGACCTAATAGCAATCAAAAGTCTACTTAGTTACCGCGCGTGGCTATTGGAGTGTCATTATTGCAGTAGTCCTTACTGCTTAGGCCAGGTAAAAGTTGAATTCCAAATAATCAAAGTTATCCCATGGGTAGGGTTGAAATAGTCCTAAAAGGTTACTTCGATCACTTCGGAAGAAAGTTATGTACATATCAAAATCCCAATATTCAAACTTGATGACATAAATATTAGTAGTCTACATTTAAACAATCTATGTACATATCCTGGCTCCGACATATAACTAGGTTAAATACATAAACGACACATCAGTTGGTATTTCTTTAACTATGAAATGATCACATAAATCCCATACGCAACTCGGGAATGGACACACAGGAGAACAAGGTACGTTAGTAAGATATTAACGGAAATAAGCACATGAGAGATATCAGTCCGTATCCAATTCCGTCCTCACAACTAAACATAGAATTTCTACAATAAATTCCGAAACAAATATTATCAATTAGCAGTCTGTTCTAACTTATCTTTGTGACGAACTCTAAATTAAACGCATTTAAACAATCTATGTACATAACTTTGCTCCGACTTATGACTAAGTTAGAATACATAAGCGACACATCAGTTGGTATTTCTTTAAACTATGAAATGTTCACATAAATCCCATACGTAACTCGGGAATGGACTCACCAGGAGACCAAGGTACGTTAGTAAGATATTAACGGGAATAAGCACATGAGAGATGTCAGACCGTATCCAATTCCGTCCTCACAATTAAACATAGAATTTCTACAATAAATTCCGAAACAAATATTATCAATTAGCAGTCTGTTCTAACTTATCTTTGTGACGAACTCTAAATTAAACGCAGTCTGATATGAACACATAAAACAGAATGAACTCATATAATAGGGCACAACATAATACAAAAGAATTTAATGCATTAGTAAACAGTTCGCATAGCAAAATAAGGCAATGGGAAGTTATTCTCCCAGCTTCTAATAGATTTGGAAACTGTGTCCAGACTAACATATTTTCTTTTGCAAGAAATATGTTTGTCTTTCTGCAAGGATTCTAAGTCCAGACTGATAGACATCCACTGTGAGGTTTAGTCTTTCAGCCGACAGAGTTAAAGTTGCCTTCTTAAAAGAGGAGATGGGTCATTTTCACCGGTTGGTTTAACATCTTCTCTTTTAAGTAAATAAAAAGTCCCAATAATATCTTGTTGTCACCGTTAGGAATTCCCGATATTATTGGAAGATTCTACCTTCTAAATGAATAATAGGATAAAGAATAACGCCTTGTTATCACCGTTCGGTATTCCCGGCATTATTCTAAGTAAATAAAACCCAATAATATCTTGTTGTCACCTGTTAGGTATTCCCGATATTATTGGAGAGATTTCTTACCCAAGGTCCTGGAGAGAGTTCCTGCACTGTTCACTGCTGATGACTGAATGCCTCCCCCATCCCAATGTATGGCCTTTTATACCCGATTCCTAACTTTTTAAAATTCAATCTACGTGGCTATTTCCTGATTTTCGCGGGAATTCAGTTCCACGTCAGCAAAACGTCACCGAGCCAATTTTAAAACCGCTGACTTTGTATATTCCAATTTGATTGACTAGAACTTTAAATTACAAATCTTATACCCATAAATAAAGCTTAAATCAGAGTATATTTTATGATTAATATTACATTATAAATCTAATCTTTACTATTTTCCATTGAAATAAAATGTTTGAGATACCTTTTATAACATCGACATTTTATATTCCATAGACCATATTTGGTGTGCTTTGCCTATGGTTATTGCTCAATGTTTCCCCTCAATATTTGCAGTCAATTCTCCATACTTTTTAAAAAACATTTCTTATTTTAACAACCACATTTATTAAATAAATACTAGCATTAATTGTACTCTCTATTAAAATTGTTTACTAAAATTAATTTTCACTTAATTCCGTCAGTACGACAATCACTTTGCTCAATGTATTGCTAATCCCTGGCTACCCCAAATTGACCCAAAGATTATAGAATATTAAAAAGTTACGAATGTAAACAAAAGTAAAAGAATCTCCTGTGTTATTTCTAATAGGATTTCAATATATCTGAACTTGTTTGGATAATTGCAAATAAAATATTTGCCCGGTAAGTAAATACTAAACCCTTTTCCTATGGCACAGCTTAAACATTTTTCGACAATTGCATTGCATAACCTAACAACAATAACATTGGTTATAACTTACTTTTCTGCTTTAACAAGTAATAACCAAATGTTATCTTGTTACATGTTTATACGATTCTGTGATACAATTAATGACGCCTTAATAGACAAGCTCTAATCCATACTTTGTTCATATTTCAGTTAATAAACAATGGATGCATAAACAGCATCTATATGAATACAATGGGTCGCCGACAAAGGAAATTTTCCAAAATCCATTCATAAGAATCACAATTCCTGTGCTGCCGGCCAATAAAGTCAAGAAGGCTTCCTATATAACGTGTGTTTAAAATCGGAAGAACCAAGAGTTGCAGTTAAATGAAAAATGAGATATTTATTACAAACATAACCTTAATTTGAACAAGAAGTGGATTTTTGACCATAAACTTCAGAGTTTAATACAAAATGGAGTCTGTCTCAAGTATTGAAGATCCCAACAGGATTGTATGGAGATATTTTTATGAAGCAGCTTCAGGAGAAAATGTTGATGATGTACTTGGGTCTGGTACAGCTCTGCCCCCTGTGTCTTGAAATTTTGCATAGATCTATGCAAAATTACAAACGCAAATTCTCTAAATTGAAACCCCTAGATTCCCCGTGTAATTGTGAACCTCATGCTTCCTGCCCCCAACATTCTCGTAGTTAACTAAATTCATTTATGTTTATAACTTTGGTTGTAAAAAAAATTCTTCTATCTCTTCCTGTGTATTAAGCAATTGTTGCCTTACCCAATAAATTCGAGGTCGAATTTATTTTATTATATCCATTAATATGTGTTTAACAGCGTCAATACAACCAAATCTGAAGTTTAGATTTGATACTGATCTGATCAAATTGTTTGTCTCCAATTTCCCTGTTGTGCTCTTTGTTAGACCAATTTGATCTGCTGTCAGGGTCTTCCGTTTCCTTTTTATCTTCCCTCTCTCTCTCTCTTTTTTTTTTCATGACCGTTAATTTGGCGTGGCGTCACTGTGCCAGTACAAAGCATTCCCGCCACCCCAACAGTTCGCTTTTCTTAAAATAATTACTAATGGATACCTCCATGGAAGTAAGTATTCCTTTCTTTTTCTATGAATAACTTATTGGTGGGTTTCTTTTGTTGTTGTTTAAATGATTAACTCTCTCTCGTTTTTCTTTTTTCAGTCTACTGATGCTAATAATAGCCGTAACAGCAGGATGGCTGATTTTTTCGATTCCCTCCTAAGGGACTCTTCCGATATTGTGAGTATTTTTCTTATTCTCCTTTTGTCGCTTAACATAGTCCTTCCCTTTTATGTCCATGTTTCCTCAATATTAAGACCTTTCTTTCTCTCCCTTTCAGGCTCGCGCGGTGAACCTACCACCCTCTCCTGATGCAACAATGGATGAGCCTGTATTCAGTGCCCCCCCTACTCCATCTCTTCACTCCGAGTCCACCCTGTCCCTGTCCCCCCTCCCTGATTCCGATCCCCGACCCTTGTGGTGTACCTGTCCCCAATCCGGCCCCCCCCCCCGCTTATGATCAATTATACCCCCCTCCCCCCGTTTACCACTCTACCCCCTTGAATTCACCTCCTCCTCCCGTTTCCCCAGTCCCAACTTCTTCTGTTCCGGTGACGCCTGTTATAGTTCCTACCATAACATTATTTGTACCCCCCGGGGTGCAAATTTTGTGTTATTACACAAATGAAGTAAGTGTTCCGCTGTTTTTACTTTTATTTAATTGCTTTGTATAAGATCCTAACGCTGGATGTGGGTGATGCATGATTGGTTATTGTGTTGCTTTAGAAGAAGGCCTATGTCCAGCGATGGAAATGTTATGGTTGATAATATCAGATTCCATCACCTATATGAATCCAAGCAATTAAACAACAATATTTTCATGTGTGTGAGAGATTATTTTAGCTCTTTTTTTTTTTCTTTTCTTATTTAACGCTTTTGCCTACAGATACTTGAAACACCCTAGTGCTTCCTCCCCCTTACTTGGTGAGTGGTACCTAATATCCTTCCTTTTATTCCCTTTTTGTTACTCGTCCTCATTGGTGTATGTGACTCCTGCTTTTCCTGGGAACTAATTGTGTGTGTTATGTTGTCCCCTTTTATGTGCCTTTTGGTAACATGTTATATATTTTTTTTTTTTCCTCAGATTAAAATTTTTGTGTATAGTTTTTTTTTTTTTTTTTTTTGATTTACTTGAAAGGGTTTTTCCAGAAGTTTCTAATGTGTTTTTTTTTTCTTTTCAGTATTGCCCTGGACTTTGCCGGAGGACTTTCTTTTTTTATAAATTAATATATTTTTTTCTTCTCTCTTTTTTTTCTTTTTATTAACATCAATGCTAGTTTCTCAACTAGCTTTGATGTTTCCCCATGTTTAATGACCCTTCAGTTGTCTTGTATCATAGGTTTTCCCTTAGATTCAATTACTAAAACTTTTGAACGGCCACGGATAAAACATAATTCTTTCCTTTTTCCATAATACTGGGGTCTATAATTATAATTGATGGTAAATAAAATCATTTATTCTAATCACAACTTTTATTATAATAAAACTAATGACTAATCACAACTTTAATAAGCTTCACTTATTTATGTTCAATAATTCTTCTGTTGACTTGCTGCTTCCTTTTGTTATTTATAATAACGGGACAAATGTATAGTATTAAACTTTCCTCGAATCTCATTGGTTTTGGGATTAGTTAAAATATACACATTTGGGTATGGAATTGCGGCTACTACGTATGGCCCTTCATAAATAGCTGAAAATTTCTTAGTTATCTTATGTTCTGCATCAGATTTGTTTAATTTCCTGATTTTTACTAAATCACCGATCTGATATTGTATTAATCTGTATTTATTGTTGAATCTCTCTTGCCTGGCCTTGGCGGATTTCCTTAAATTTTCTTGGGCTAGTTTTCTGACTTTATTTATATCTAGCTGCCTCTTATGTCCAATAACCTTGTCCAATGTCATCCGTGCATTTCTGCCATATAATATTTCACAGGGTGAAAATCCAGTACTTTCATGATGGGTATTGTTATACAACTTTTCCAACTCAGGTAATTTATCCACCCAGCTACTATGTTTTTGTCCACAATATGTCCTGAACATTCTTCCTAATTCCCTGTTTAGCCGCTCCACTCCATTGGGTCGAGGATTTCTTACAGTTGTGTATATAGTTCTCACTCCTTCTTGTTCCATAAACCTTTTCCATTGTTTCGCTATATATTGTGATCCTTGGTCCGAAAGGATAGCTTTTGGCTTGATTATGTCGAAAAATTGCTTCAGTTTTCCAATTAAAGCCTTAGTGTTAGCTTTTCTGAGCGCATAAAATTTAGAAAACTTACTAAAGGAGTCTTGTACTATCAATATATAATTCATTCCAAATTTTCCCGTGGGTAGTGGTCCATATAGATCGGTCATAGCTATATCTCCAATGTTTTCTGTGATAATTGATCTGCAAGGTCCCACATATGACTTATTGTTTATCTTTGTCATCTGACACTCATGACACGTTTTGACGATTTTCTTAACTCGTTTCGCAATGCCCATTCGATAGAATCGATCCTTGATATATTTGATCACTTTATATGCTCCCTGATGTCCCATTTCCAAATGTATTTGTTTAATTACCTCATCTACCAACACTTCTGGTAGATATATTACTTCTTGCTGAGAATCTGGTTTATACACCAGTATTCCTTCCCTTAGTCTACATCTTTGCGCTATTCTTCCCCTTTTATCTAATAGTTCTACCGTTTCTAACTCATTTAATATGCCTTTAATCTCCTCATCTTCCTTCTGTAGTTTAGATATGCTTTTCAGTCGAGTAATTAATTCTCTATTTCTCCCAATTTCTGTATATAAAATGCCTGGCATAATTGTCTTATCTTCTTGGAATATGTCGCTCCTAACGGGATATCTGGACAGAATGTCTGCTCCTATATTTTCCTTCCCCTTAATGTGATCTATTTGGTAATCGAATTGTTCCAAATAATTTATCCACCTGGTTACTCTAGCGTTATATAATTTCCAATTCTTTACAAAAATTAACGCTTTGTGATCAGTCTGTATGTGTACTTTTGAACCCCTTAAGTATGTTTCAAATTTCTTCAAACAACAAATAACTGCATAAAATTCCTTTTCTGTTGTTGACCAGTTGAGTTGTGCTCCTCTCAAAGACGTGCTGTAGAATCCCAATATTTTTGGCTTCCCTATTTGTCCTTGCTGATACAGAACTCCTGCTAGACCTATTCCTGAACTATCGGTTTGTAAATAATATGGTTTACTGAAGTCGGGATGCTGTAATTCTATTTCCTGAACGAATAAAGTCTTTATGCATTGGAATGCGTTTTGTTCCATTTCTTTCCATTGCCACTTCACTCCTTTCTTTAATAATTGGCATAGTGGTTGTATATAATCGTTATATTTGGGTATAAATCTCCGATAGAAATTACATAATCCCAAAAAGGCCCTTACTTGTTTAATTTTTTTTGGTATTGGGAATTCCTGTATAGCCTGTAATTTTGATGGATCCGTCCGCAATCCTGTTGTGGAGATGATGAATCCCAACATCTTTATCTCTTTACACAAGAACTCACACTTGGCTAGATTACAAGTTACTCCTGCCTTATTCAACTTCCCCAAAATTATATCAATATGGATTAAGTGTTGTTCTAAGGAGCCTGTTGTGATAATTGCCAGATCATCTAAATAGTTAACACAAAATTCTCGTACTTCATGCCCTAATATTATATCCATTGCTCTACTGAAAGATCCAACCGATGTTTTGAGTCCTTGTGGTAAAACATTGTACACATATGACTTCCCATTAAAACTAAATCCTGTGTACTTTTTGCTCTCTGTTGATATTGGAATTTGGAAATAAGCATTATTCAAATCAATTACACTTATGTAATTTGCCCCATGGAATGAATTTATTACATCTAACTGTAATGGGGGTTTTTCTGTTTCCGCTATCATATGTTTGTTAATTTCTCTGGCATCTAATAGAACTCGTATTGTCTTATCCTTTTTCAAAGTGAATGTTAAAGGGCTGCAATAGGGTGTGGAAGCTCGACTAATTATTCCTTGCATTTCCATTTCTCGCAACTTTAATTCAATTTTTTCTCGATAAGCATAAGGTACTGGGTATGTTTTCTTCACCACAGGTGTATTACTTTCCATGATAATCTCATGCTGGTAACAATTAACTCTTCCTAACTCTTCCTTAAATAATTTGTTATGTTTGGCTAGGATGACTTGTAACTTTTCCTTCTCTTCTTTCTTTAGGGTTATTCCTATCTTGTAATCAAAGGAGCCCTTCTTTTCGTTTAAGATTACACTTTGTGCTTCTGGCGTTGGTTCAGTTTCTGCTTCCCGAAATTTTATCCATACTAACTCATCCTTCAATCGGATTCTAATTCCTCCTTCCTTAAGTCCCAATTTTATAATGACTTGGTGTTCCTTCATCCAGTCAAATCCCAATATTAAGGGTAAACTTAATCCTGGAATTATCAAGAAGTCTATATCCACCTGGACTCCTTGCAATATGACTGGTATTAAGGCTATCATCCTTATTTCTTTACTTTTGTGTCCTGAGGCTGTTTTTATCTGCATCGGTTTAATCGGCATTATGGGTATTTTTGGTTGTTGTTCTTTAATATACCCCCATAATTCCTCCGAGATACAAGTGACATCTGATCCTGTATCTAATAATCCTATTATTTCATTGTCAAAAATGAACACCTGTATTTCTGACCTAAAGTTTCCAAGTTCTGTTTGTTTGGAATCGTTTTCTTCAAAAACTGATCTAACTTCAATTTGCTGGAATTCCTTTTGTTCAGATTTTAATTCCAACAATTCTATCAATGCTTTATCAATTTTATTTTCGCTGAATCCTAACCCATCTTTATTTATCTGTCCCATATCAGACCTCAGTGGCACCAATAACCCCAATCTATTTTTCCCTAATGTTTGGCCTGGTGTCCATCCTTGTTTTAACATTATCTTTAAAGAACTGACCCCTGTTTCATAGGCTGACTTGGGGTCCTTTTCGTCAGCTGCTAACAGTTTTCCTGTTCTATGACTTCGATTTCGACTGAGTTATTCTGCACATTGGGCCCCCCTTTCCTAACTCGCTGTTGGGTTTCTTCTGGTCTTTTCCAATTTTGATATCTTTGTTGGTAGTCTCCTTTTCCTTTCTCAATTGGTTTGGTATTATTTGTGTTAAGAGTTTCTTTTCCCCGGAGTTCTTGTTTATTGACATCATCCATTGATCTCAAAAACTCCGCTGTTCCAATAATTGTTGTCAGTTTAGTGGTGATAAACGCTTGTTGTATATTTTTTGGAAAATGACGGAGGACATCTGAGACTAGCTGTGCCTCTGGTATGGTATAATTTAACATTTTCGCTCTTCCTATTATTCGAAGAAAATAGGTTAACATTGAGGGTGTTTCCGACTCCTTCCATGTGCCTTGTACTATATTGCGCCGTAATTCATTTTGCTCGTGGGTGCCCCAATAGGTTGATAGGAAATCAGATTTAAAATCTGCCACAGTAACCCATCGTTCCTTGTATACCCGCGCCCATTCACGGACATCCTCTTCCAAACATTCCTGAATCAACTCTATGTCCGTTCCCTCTTTTGACGCTCTCTTCAAATAATTATCCAGATCTTCTAAAAAGGTGACCGGATGAATTTTCTTGTCTTTCCCAAACTTTGGCTTTTCTAAATTTACATTTTTAACATTATAAATCACCGTTTTGCGCTCATTTGCTTGTAATTCCATGTCGCCTTGCGTTTTTGAACTTGAATTCCTCGTCTCCTCTTCATTCTGGTGTTCACATCCTTTGGAATTCTCCGTTAAATCCCTTTGACTAACCTCTAACACTGGTGGCTCATTGGAACTTTCTAAAATCTCCATGGTTCTTGAATCTCCTTCTGTACTCAACTCCGCTCTATTTCCCAAGGTCTGTAGCGTTCGTATTTCTGACCTCATAACACTTAATTCCTTAGTTATTTTGCTTTCTGTTTTTTTTAATAAATTCAACAGGACTCCCATTTTCTTTCTCTTTGGCCTTAGTTTTGTAGCTATTACTCTAGCTCTCCCGCTGATTATAGGACTTTTCCCTGTCGTCTTAGTCTCTTCCGAAGTTTTAACCATTTTACTAGTCTGAAACATAATTTTAATCTCATTATATGTATATAAATATATATATATTTCTTTTTCCAATAGTGAGATGTGCCTTCCTTCTTATTAAAATTTTAAATAACCAATAGCTACTAAAGATTCATTTACTTAACAAGGAAAAATATTCTAAATTGAATATTCTTATTTAATTATCGATTTAATAATCGACCTCAATAATCGATTACTTTATAGTCACGTTCTTACTTGTCTTCACTGTCACCCGTCACCTAACTCCCAAGACATATTTTATATAATACTCAACTGTATTTTGGACCCCGATCACCCCATAAATCTTAATACCAGTGTTATTTCTCCTAATTAAGAGGTAACATTGTACTTCGAGTGATTTTAATGTCTAAATTCAATTAATTCTCCTATTATCCGAATTAACATTTGTTTTGATTAGCATCAATTGTGTGGGGTTGTGTTTATAAGGTGATTTAAAGTTAAGACTATAACTGAATAGTTAACCGCTAAATATTATGCGTTATATGTGAATAAAATAAGAGTTTCAATTATTAATCCTATCGTGAGGTGTATGGATGATAGAACAAAGTTTATGACATCAAACTAACCTACAAATTGTTGTGACTTGGTGACAATTCTCATATTTATATTGACTAAACCCGGAGCCTACAATGTACAAGGTAAGCACTTTTCTCCTTTTATTTTGTTATAAACTAACATTCTGGTTAAAACATTCATTTTATGCAAAAGAAATATTACATTTCGCTTTATGAATATTTCACTATAAAACCAGTTATAGTCGCTATTCGTGAGTATCTAAAACCTTATTGTTACTAATGTAACTAAATAAATAAGTTTGACAAACTATAAGTAAACAGATTACAACTATGTATGACTAAATCACTAACAGACAATAAAGACATGTTGTTTTGGCACTAGTTTACGTTGGAATACAAGGAGTACCTACTTAGTTTTATTTTTAGATTTAGCTTTACTGTGAATTTATAATACTCGCATTGTACATAATATCATTTACTGCCCCAGGAGAAGTAATATCAATACATTATATAACATTGAAGGTGAACTACTGGTAAATTAGAATTTTACTGTCACCGCCTACTAGTTCTAAAAATGTTGAATGAAATATTGAAAAGTAACAATTTAATTGTAAAATGTCTATTGATATTTGATGTATAGAATGAAACAAAAATAGTGTAACCAATAGACTTGTTAACAACTAATTTGTCTCGGCTTTGGACATAACCCATATAAGTGATTTTTTTTTTTTTTATTCACATTTGCCTATTAGTTTCCAGATTTGAATGGTGAGAGAAACTATATCCAACAACAATTACACATTCAATGCATGTCAAGAATTTTTTCCTCCAAGAACTATTCACGGTAAGTCAAATTTAATTAGAACTACTAATAACAATATTGATAAATAATTAAGCTTATGTATACATATTGATATATAAATAAAGAGTTCATATCTGCCTTCTAACTTCATGACAATTGATAAATGCTAAACAAAATTTAATATTCTCCCTTCTGTTTACAGCGAGAATCGACATGGGAGATAAGATCTTTAGAAATTGAATAGGAGATTTCCAACAGGTAAATATTTTAACTAATTTAACCTATCAATATCTTTGTGTCTGTCTAGTCTGTCTGTGATTAGATTGTACTCAAAAATAATATTTCTTTGACAAATAATAATAGTTTTATATTTTTGCATTAATATATTGAAGATATGTATATAACAACTGATCTGATGAAGTTGTTTTGTTTATCAATTGTTTTTTCAATAATTATTATTAGCTAAATTTTTAATCCCTAGAAATACATTTAATGAATTTTTTTTTTTGAATATGAATCATATAGGACTGCCCCCAATATTTTAATCTTCTGCCCACATATGGAATTATATACATGATCTGCCCCCCATGTGATCAACCCTTTGACCGCCAAGCTGTTGAAAGGTGTCAATGTTGATATGTTACTACTAAACCCACCATGAACTTCAAAAGTTCCCCGTTAACTTTCCCTGTGATATTTGTGTCATAGTGACCAACCCCACTACCTGGCGTTCAAAAGGCTAATCTGAAAGCAATGTTGAAAAATAGTTTTCATAATTATAAAAGGTATCTATTATAGTGAACCAGTACTTCAAAGCGCATTATCACAAAATTTACACCTTGATTTTTTATTTTTTCAGCGGAAGATAAATCCGGAGCCAAGCGGGACTACACTGGAAGTTTGAAAATTAAACAATTCCTGCGAAGCTATGAAGAACCAGTCACTAGTCTACTAAATAGCTTTTAAACCTAAATTAAGCAATGCATGCATTAGTGGAAAAATTATAACACAATTTTACTTTATCTGGACTTAAGCTATTCTCTCAGAAAACCTCCATTTTCACGAACAGCAAACTGTGACCTAGAAAGGTCACTTAAAACCATATTGTTTCCCCCTGCCCCTGATAAATACCCCTAATTTATCCTGGTCACGGCACCAAACTGTACAAAACCCCTTCCCTCTTAATTTATTTTTATATCTTTTTAATTCATAATAATATTTTAATATGGTTTCTCTTTCTCTAATGGCCAAGGCGTGATCTTCTAGCGGTTAGGACCCTTGTAAACGTTATATGCATAGTAACTCTGATTCTTTAAGTTGACTAAGAGATAGCTTAAGTCCATTGACATGTAATGGGTAAAGGAGATAGGAAGATTAGGGCTTTGTGAACTAAATAATTAGCCTAAGAAGAGTGTTATCCTCCCGTCATTTACCAACCAGTCGACTGTAATTAACTAATAAATCCTCCAGCCCTGCACTTATTCTATAGATAGGGTCTTGATACAGTTGAGTGGATAATAAGGGAATAGGAACACATAGCTAGCTAAAGATGTAGGCTTCTAGTAGTAGTAGAGGATTAGGATTACAATGAAACAACTAATAGGTTAATAAGGAATGTATATTGAATCTTTGTTTGTATTAAGATTTAATGAGTTTTATTTTTGCCAGTCAGGCCGGATTGTATTATATTTGTGCCAGAAGGGCTTTTATTAGTTTATTTTATTTAACTTTACCAACGGTTCACTATAAGGCTTACTGTAAGGGGAAGAACCGTCAAGAAACCCCCCAGACTGCCTTAATACAAATTATATTTTTGAACAATTAAGCAAATGAATTATTACAAATATGAAATGCCATCATAGGCTCTGCCCATACCTAAATGATTAGCCTAACTTATCTCCTAACATGAAATGCATTTCACGAAGAGTATAATAGTAACCTTTCAGTATATGTTGTCGTCTAGTAATCCTACATTAATATCATAAAGATACTTCTTCCTAGCCCTATACATATTGACACGCCAACGCCTTAATATAGTCAGAGGAGGAAAGTTCACTATTTAAGAAACTCCATGTAGCAACAAAAGGCTCCAAGTAATTAAGTTAAAGTCCAATTGAAGTCCTGTGGTATTTGGAATTAAGCTCCTAAAATCGAACTGCTTAAACAGATCAATTACTGTGTTAAGACGTTTATCGTGTACGCCTAGCCCAATTCCAATGACCACAGTCTAAACTTTCATATGGATGTTTATGTATTAAAGCATAGAGTCCCCTAGAGAGTTAATTTTAATAGTTTTATTTCTCAGCAATTCCCTAAGAACCTGCCAGACCCCGAGAATGTAATAAATTTAGAGACTTCACATAGCAACATATGGCTTTTGGTATTTAAGTTAAAGTCCAATTGAAGTTCTGTGGTATTTGAAATTAAGCTCCTAAAATCGAACTGCTTAAACAGATCAATTACTGTGTTAAGACGTTTATCGTGTACGCCTAGCCCAATTCCAATGACCACAGTCTAAACTTTCATATGGATGTTTATGTATTAAAGCATAGAGTCCCCAAAGAGTTAATTTTAATAGTTTTATTTCACTGTAGTTCCCTATGATCCTGCCAGACTCCGAGAGACTCCACTAAGTCCATAAAACTGATCTAATTCAAAACCAGTTGAAGTGACCTGAAGTTAAATGTGGTCAGAGGTTTGTGTTAACAGCGTTTTCGACGAAGTAGGGTAGTTGTAATTTGCGCTGCGGATTCTGACCACATCTACACAATCAGATGCCTTCCTTTGGTTATTTACGTATTTAACAGATAGCGTAGAGTCTCCCTAATGAATTGATTTTAATAGTATTTTGTCGCTGCAAATCCCCAAGATTCCGCCAGGTTCCACTAGTTTAATAATTAGCAGAAACTCCACATGGACCATCTGTCCTAAGATGATTAACTCTAATCCAGTTGTAGATACTTGGGTTTAAATGCATCCAAGGGTTGTGTTAACAGCGCTTTTGACGAAGTAGTTGTGAGATAGCACCATGAACCTGATTGCATTAATCCCAAGCTGAAATCTATCTCTGGTTGTTTAAATATTAAAACAAGAGTAGAGTTTCTGACCTAATAGCAATCAAAAGTCTACTTAGTTACCGCGCGTGGCTATTGGAGTGTCATTATTGCAGTAGTCCTTACTGCTTAGGCCAGGTAAAAGTTGAATTCCAAATAATCAAAGTTATCCCATGGGTAGGGTTGAAATAGTCCTAAAAGGTTACTTCGATCACTTCGGAAGAAAGTTATGTACATATCAAAATCCCAATATTCAAACTTGATGACATAAATATTAGTAGTCTACATTTAAACAATCTATGTACATATCCTGGCTCCGACATATAACTAGGTTAAATACATAAACGACACATCAGTTGGTATTTCTTTAACTATGAAATGATCACATAAATCCCATACGCAACTCGGGAATGGACACACAGGAGAACAAGGTACGTTAGTAAGATATTAACGGAAATAAGCACATGAGAGATATCAGTCCGTATCCAATTCCGTCCTCACAACTAAACATAGAATTTCTACAATAAATTCCGAAACAAATATTATCAATTAGCAGTCTGTTCTAACTTATCTTTGTGACGAACTCTAAATTAAACGCATTTAAACAATCTATGTACATAACTTTGCTCCGACTTATGACTAAGTTAGAATACATAAGCGACACATCAGTTGGTATTTCTTTAAACTATGAAATGTTCACATAAATCCCATACGTAACTCGGGAATGGACTCACCAGGAGACCAAGGTACGTTAGTAAGATATTAACGGGAATAAGCACATGAGAGATGTCAGACCGTATCCAATTCCGTCCTCACAATTAAACATAGAATTTCTACAATAAATTCCGAAACAAATATTATCAATTAGCAGTCTGTTCTAACTTATCTTTGTGACGAACTCTAAATTAAACGCAGTCTGATATGAACACATAAAACAGAATGAACTCATATAATAGGGCACAACATAATACAAAAGAATTTAATGCATTAGTAAACAGTTCGCATAGCAAAATAAGGCAATGGGAAGTTATTCTCCCAGCTTCTAATAGATTTGGAAACTGTGTCCAGACTAACATATTTTCTTTTGCAAGAAATATGTTTGTCTTTCTGCAAGGATTCTAAGTCCAGACTGATAGACATCCACTGTGAGGTTTAGTCTTTCAGCCGACAGAGTTAAAGTTGCCTTCTTAAAAGAGGAGATGGGTCATTTTCACCGGTTGGTTTAACATCTTCTCTTTTAAGTAAATAAAAAGTCCCAATAATATCTTGTTGTCACCGTTAGGAATTCCCGATATTATTGGAAGATTCTACCTTCTAAATGAATAATAGGATAAAGAATAACGCCTTGTTATCACCGTTCGGTATTCCCGGCATTATTCTAAGTAAATAAAACCCAATAATATCTTGTTGTCACCTGTTAGGTATTCCCGATATTATTGGAGAGATTTCTTACCCAAGGTCCTGGAGAGAGTTCCTGCACTGTTCACTGCTGATGACTGAATGCCTCCCCCATCCCAATGTATGGCCTTTTATACCCGATTCCTAACTTTTTAAAATTCAATCTACGTGGCTATTTCCTGATTTTCGCGGGAATTCAGTTCCACGTCAGCAAAACGTCACCGAGCCAATTTTAAAACCGCTGACTTTGTATATTCCAATTTGATTGACTAGAACTTTAAATTACAAATCTTATACCCATAAATAAAGCTTAAATCAGAGTATATTTTATGATTAATATTACATTATAAATCTAATCTTTACTATTTTCCATTGAAATAAAATGTTTGAGATACCTTTTATAACATCGACATTTTATATTCCATAGACCATATTTGGTGTGCTTTGCCTATGGTTATTGCTCAATGTTTCCCCTCAATATTTGCAGTCAATTCTCCATACTTTTTAAAAAACATTTCTTATTTTAACAACCACATTTATTAAATAAATACTAGCATTAATTGTACTCTCTATTAAAATTGTTTACTAAAATTAATTTTCACTTAATTCCGTCAGTACGACAATCACTTTGCTCAATGTATTGCTAATCCCTGGCTACCCCAAATTGACCCAAAGATTATAGAATATTAAAAAGTTACGAATGTAAACAAAAGTAAAAGAATCTCCTGTGTTATTTCTAATAGGATTTCAATATATCTGAACTTGTTTGGATAATTGCAAATAAAATATTTGCCCGGTAAGTAAATACTAAACCCTTTTCCTATGGCACAGCTTAAACATTTTTCGACAATTGCATTGCATAACCTAACAACAATAACATTGGTTATAACTCTTACTTTTCTGCTTTAACAAGTAATAACCAAATGTTATCTTGTTACATGTTTATACGATTCTGTGATACAATTAATGACGCCTTAATAGACAAGCTCTAATCCATACTTTGTTCATATTTCAGTTAATAAACAATGGATGCATAAACAGCATCTATATGAATACAATGGGTCGCCGACAAAGGAAATTTTCCAAAATCCATTCATAAGAATCACAATTCCTGTGCTGCCGGCCAATAAAGTCAAGAAGGCTTCCTATATAACGTGTGTTTAAAATCGGAAGAACCAAGAGTTGCAGTTAAATGAAAAATGAGATATTTATTACAAACATAACCTTAATTTGAACAAGAAGTGGATTTTTGACCATAAACTTCAGAGTTTAATACAAAATGGAGTCTGTCTCAAGTATTGAAGATCCCAACAGGATTGTATGGAGATATTTTTATGAAGCAGCTTCAGGAGAAAATGTTGATGATGTACTTGGGTCTGGTACAAATCTCCCTATCCGCCTCGATCCCTGTACCCATTATTATTTAAAAGTGTTTATCCTTAGCGCCATCTATGAGAAAATCCCTTTCACATTATCACCACTACATATGAGCGACCACGTGGGACCCCGGGAGAGTGCAATTTAATTTTTATTTGTACGTCGATCTTTATTTAAAAAAAACTAGAAGATGAGTTCGACATAATCGGCCAAATTAAAAAAAAAGTATACCACATCTGTAGCATCTGTTAATGTAACGATCTAATGGTGTTTCGAGCAAATAGATAATAAAACGGATGCGTCATATCGCTTCGGATGTTAACAGGTCGCACTGTGGCGGGTAGAAAGGAGGAGCAATATTTGTATATATCCAAAGGTGTTAAATTGGTGCCGCTACTGTGACTGAAATCAGTTACGTTACTAAACAACGGTTTTTAAATTATGCGGTTTTTCCTGTATATACTTAAAGGAATTCTAAACCGAAATACTCTAGTCACCAATAATATTAAAAGTTTCAATTCGACACAGTTCACTCCGTGTAAGACTTGGTATTTTTTCATACTATCTTGCCACTCTAGCGCTACTGCTTGCCCCTGGACACTTTTTAAAATATTCTCCTTTGTAGGATATTGCTCCTCATTTCTACCCTCGATAGGTCGCACGTTCCACGCAACGCCAACGCGCGCCTACTGATCCTGAACGCGATAGCTTGGCAACATTCGTACTTGTTGCTGTTTAGTATTAAGTAAGATAATGTAGACTGTAGTCGTTGGCTGTCGTTTAGAAGCTTTCATCTGCCAATTTTGTATTATGGATGGACGAGCTCTTTGCCGGTTTCGAATGTATAATGGTCGCTTTTATCACGCGATATATAAAGTCATTACACTCACATTATACTCCATTTTTCTTCACGCAACGCGCGCCTACTTATCCTGAACAGCTGGGCAACACTTGAACTTGTTGCATACATATACGGTAAGATAAAGTAGGTAAATATCTATACATAGTTGTTGAATATTCAGATACATTCATCGACCAATTTTGATGATGGTTGGTCCAGCTCTTTACCGGTTTAATAGTCCTATGATGGTCGCATTTGTCACACGGTGTTTAAAGGAAAAACAGCCTTCACTAATACTCAATTTACACATAATTTGTTCCACACTATGCGCGCCTACCGATCCTAAATGCGATAGCTTGGCAACACTGGTACTTACTTGTTGCTGTACACTACTGCTGTGATGTAGTCGTTGGCTGTCGTTCTTGGGCATTTTTAGTGCGCTCTCATCACGCGATATTTAAATATACTTATCGGAAAGTGAAAGTTCATCGATTTGATTGTTTATTTTTTTTTCGAGAGTTTTATGAAAATCACCCGACACTAAACTATTTTGGAATAAAGAGAGGCAGTTTGTACCTGTATACTCTTATATCTGTGGAAAAGTCCAATTCATAACAAACATTTTGGCTAGCCTCATATCGTGTTTAATAAAACAGTCCAATATCTGACTACTCATGATTCGGTTTTGAATATGCTCATTCTCAATTATTATTTTAATGTTTATATCATATTTGCATAAGACTTGGCCTAAAAATAGGCAAAGACTTAATATAAAACACGATTCATTATTCAGCTAAGGACATCTATTCAGTTCAATCCACCTCACGTCGACCAAATAACACGTGCTCCTACGTTCTAGAATTAAAGAATAAGACGCTGTCTAGATTATTTAAGATTTATTAAGGAGAACCTAATCTTAAATCTTGACCTAAGACACAATCTAGAACCAACAGAATCGAAAACATGGTCATAAAAAGACGCAGGGTGATTTAACAAAGTAAGTAACAATTCCACTAAACTGAAAATCAGACGGCAGCTAAACCAAGTTTGGGAAAATTATGATCAAATTTGTCGCATTCCTGCATACCAAAGACTGGATGGAACGCTGAATTGTCTTTTTAGATAACCAGTTGGAAAAATCAGCGTCGAAACTTCATTCCATGGAGAATACCGAGAAGAGTTTGCGTTGAGGTAATTTTAAAAAGCAGCTCATTGAAATTTTAAACGAATTTCTCTTTTATAAATGGAACTTGATATCACACTAGACGTGTTTTTCTTTCGACAAATAGAATAGCTTTCAAGTCAGACCCACTCTATATTTCGTTTGTCGCGAACACTGACATCCATTAAGGCACTTTCATTAATAGAGTAAACAAAACAAACAAAAGGACTCCGCTGTCCAAAATTCGCGTACAGCTGGATTTTTCAATTAGCAGTGAAAAATCTCCAGTACCTAATTATGCTGTAGAAAGTTTTATATTTTTACGCAGCACTCGACCCGAATAATTGCAAAGATTAATATTCAGGAGACGTTTCTCGGGTAAGGGGTATTCACACTTCGACTTCCCGGAGCAAAGGAAGGATTTCCTTGATCCTTAACTTTCCCCGGGCTGAGACGGACAATAGTGGAGTGGGCTAATATTCTCACTTCCTAGCTTGCAATAGCGGAAATATTAATATACACATATTCATCACGTTTCTATTGTATTTCTAATGATATTCTTTAGTCGATGCGAATGTTTCGATTTTCTATTCTCAGCACATTGTCTTTATTCGCCGTTTTTTTTATTCAAGACTTTATCTTAAATGGTCCGGATGATCCCATGGTTGTCAAAATTGACACTTGATGATAGAAATCAGGAAAAATCGATGCAACTCCGCGATTGTTATTCAGCAAATCGTCTCACTAAGTAACAAATACCTACTTAAAGCAAGCTCGTATCTTGGTGTCAATCTACTTACTAAATACGAGGTTTTGAAGAGCAGTGACAGAAATTTATTGAGTTTTGGTTGTCACCAGGCGTGGTCTATATTACAGCATGCAATCGCTCTACGAAAGCGCAGTAAAATAATTTATTTCCAAATCGGTATTTTTTTAGTTCCAATATTGCAAATGAGTTGGTTTAAATGGATAATAATCGCAGAATTGTATGCGAAAATGTTTAGTTAACCCTATTTAAAAATATAATGTCTTATATAAATTTAATGTTAGCCATTAATAAAGGGCATAGTCATAAAAAGACACAGGGTGCTTTAATGAAGTAACTAACGATCTCGCAAACTGAGGCTTAGACGGCAGCTTAAATTAAACTGATTACTCTCAAGTGGCTCCTCTTCAGGTCACATTATTCAAATTGAATAGGAATATTATGAAGTCAATCCTGGAGACATCGCAAGTAATCACGAATCCAG
Source organism: Apotomis betuletana (assembly GCA_932273695.1). Taxonomy (NCBI): domain Eukaryota; kingdom Metazoa; phylum Arthropoda; class Insecta; order Lepidoptera; family Tortricidae; genus Apotomis; species Apotomis betuletana. The sequence goes on along the minus strand of OW026313.1, from coordinate 10,300,372 downwards.
CCAAGAATCATTTCAATTTTTTATTTAAATTTATGCAACGCAAGTTGATTAATAATTCACGGGAAGAATTGAAATATGCTTTGCCGACACTAATACCAGTTAAATGTTCGTTGAATAAAAATGAATTTACTGCGGGGACTGAAAAGTTGTTAATTTGGAAAAGTTGTTCGAGTTTTCTGTTCCCCGGTGTGGAGCTGACAGAAGCCGGCAGAATGTCCGTGGACACAGGTCGCCTGCAGAACGCAGTATATTCGTCGTTTTTTAAAACATTCCCTTAACTTAAACGGATTATAATATCGCCTATAGTCAGTCAACCTTTGACAACGGTTACTGTAATAGTTGCCGAAGGCTCAGATAATGTTTTAACTCAGAAACCATTTCTGTGATCGAGCTTTTATACCGATATACACGATTAGATTGTGACAATATGACACGTAAAAAACTAATTATTCATCACAAAATACTTACTAACAATTAAACGTATCTAATTAGCAAACGAATGAACATATTATTGTGATGTATGCAGCCTCTTTAGAGTGCTACAGTATTTGATGAGATTAGCCGTCAGACAGATGACGTTGTCTAATAAATGGTTTTCTGCTGGATGAATGCTTTTCCTGGTCTCCGTCCCCAATACCTCACAGTGGCGACGAAATAAATGTAAAAGAAAAAGTGAAATATTAATATTAAATACGCGTGAGTTTTCGGCCAAAATATGTCAGTAGGGAAATTGAAAGAATTCGACTTGAGAAACGGGCAATGGGCTTCATACATTGAACGATTAGAAATGTATTTTAAGGTGAATAGCATTGCGGAGGAGATGTGGCTCCCTTCCTTAATCGCCATTATGGGAGATGAAACATATGAGGTGCTGGTGAACTTAGCTAGCCCAAAGAAACCATCGGAGCTGGCTTACTAGTCCGTAAGCCTGCTCCAAGATTGCCTACGTAACATGACATCACGATAAAATGCATGGCACACGGTCGAAAAAGTTGTGCTGAGCGAGAATCAAACGATTATCGCACAGAAAATTGGCCGGAAGTTTGAGAAAATCCTTCACTTCCGGTCAAAATTTTAGGGGTGTACTTACGTCATGTGACATCATTACGTGACAGATGGCATCATGTAGCCCTTTAATCGTCGAGAGTGTCAACATAAGTCTGCCAGTTCTAAAATGGCCGGAAGTGCTTGACAGACGAGGTCAAAGATGGTCATCGGGTACGTTTTCCTACGTTTTGTGGTATCTTGACGAAATTGATTATAAACGTTTTAAAGTAATAATGTCTCTAAAAATAAAAAAAGTCTACAAGACATATCTGGCCGGAAGTTCTTCAAAGGTGATTTTTATTAGGGTTCCGTAGTCAAACTAGGAACCCTTATATATATTTGCCATGTCCACCAGTGACCATTAGTATTAGAAAGCTAAAATTTGGTATGAGTATGTGTATGTATCACGACGACAAAACGGTAAAATAAAAACTAAAAAATTTTTTTTTTCGGATAGGTACCGGTCTCGTATCGTACTTAGTGGGGGTGAATTTATTTTTCTTTCCAACACTAGTGTGTGGGGTGGCGTTGAATAGGTTGTGGGGCCACGCTCAGTGTAGGGTCTGTATATACTTGCCCATCCTTCATAATGTTGTTGCTGTCCTATGGTACCCCAGTGGTACAGAGGGCCTTCGTGAGACGTCGCCATCCGCTCCTGTCCTGTGCCTCGCGCTCCGCGTCACTCCAACTCAGCCCGGCCGCCCGCAGCTCGGTGTCGACGGTGCGCTGCCATGTATGCGCCGGTCGGCCCTGTCGTCTGCTCCCGCGCGGCCTTCACGTGAACGCAACCTTGCCGATGTTGTCCTCTGGTGTTGTCTTCGGAGGGTGTGCCCTATCCACTTCCACTCCCGTTGAGCGATTTATCGCTTGATCGGGATTTAGTGGCATCGATTGCAAAGATCTTCGTTGCTGATAGTTTTCGGCCAGAATATGCGCAGGATGGATCTAAGGCAATTGTTGACGAACACTTGTAACTTGCTCGTCAGACCCTTGTCTCTTTTCAAGTCTTGCAGCCTAAGAGCAAAACAGACTTCACTATGGAATCGAAGAGGGAAATCTTGATCCGCCGGATGAGCACGTTCGAATCCCAGACCTGTTTCAGCTGGGCAAAGGCGCCTTTAACTTTCCTAATCCTCGCGTCAACGTCGTCATCGGAACCACCACTGTTGGTCACGGTGCTGCCGAGATATGTGAACTTTGCGACAGATTCCAGCGGTGTCCTATTGAGTCTTATGGGTCGGTTTTCGCACGACTGAACTTGCATTTCGACGGTCTTCCTAGCATTTATTCGTAATCCCTAAACCTAATCCCTAAATCGGGCAGTGAAGACGAAACCAACACTATGTCGTCTGCGTAGTCGAGGTCCTCCAGATGTATGCTTTTATTTCATGTTATGCCCCTCGGTGTTTCTGTTACTTTCCGCATGACGTCGTCGAGCAGGACTATGAAGAGCAGCGGCGACAGGAGGCAACCCTGTTTGACTCCTGCACTCATTGGAATTGGTTCCTCTAGAACTTGGTCGTGCACTACTTTGCAAATACTGCCATTATGTAGGGACCCATCCTTCACAATAGACGGGCTTAAATCCCGAGGTTTAAATTACGAGAAAGATTTCAAGTTCTATAAAAAGGTCGTAAACGCTATAGCCACTGTAATAACTTATTACCTTCTCGAAGTTATCGATTATACGCGCCAGATTGAGCGGAATGTTTTAATGCAGTATGGCACTTAACTAATATGTGTAATGTTCGAAGTATAAGGACACCGCGCGGCACTTACGTCATTTTAAAGAAAATTATGAAATTTTGCGGTAACTCAAAAACGACTCAACCGATTTTATTAAATAATTATCATTAAAATTACTCATAGGTCATATTTTCATGAATTTTTCTATATTTTTTTGACTCAATGTTAAGAAGTTAGGGATGGGGGGGCGCAATTTTTTGGATTTTCGGAGCGAATATTTATAAAACTGCTGACTTTATAAAAAATAATGTTTGGAGACCCCTATTATCTTCAAAATACCTATTCAATGCCACCCCACACACTAGTGTTGGAAAGAAAAATAAATTCACCCCCACTTTAGGTGTACGATACGAGAGGTACCTATCCGAAAAAAATTTTTTTAGTTTTTATTTTACCGTTTTGTCGTCGTGATACATACACATGCTCATACCAAATTTTAGCTTTCTAGTACTAATAGTCACGGAGCTAAGCCGCGGACGGAGAGACGAACCCACGGACATGGCAAATATATAAGGGTTCCTAGTTTGACTACGGGACCCTAATAAAAATCACTTTTGAAGGACTTCCGGCCAGATATGTCTTGTAGACTTTTTTATTTTTAGAGACACTATTACTTTAAAACATTTATAATCAATTTCGTCAAGATACCACAAAACGTAGGAAAACGTACCCGATGACCATCTTTGACCTCGTCTGCCAAGCACTTCCGGCCATTTTAGAACTGGCAGACTTATGTTCACACTCTCGACGATTAAAGGGCTACATGATGCCATCTGTCACGTAATGATGTCACATGACGTAAGTACACCCCTAAAATTTTGACCGGAAGTGAAGGATTTTCTCAAACTTCCGGCCAATTTTCTGTGCGATAATCGTTTGATTCTCGCTCAGCACAACTTTTTCGACCGTGTGCCATGCATTTTATCGTGATGTCATGTTACGTAGGCAATCTTGGAGCGGGCTTACGGACTATACGCCTCGGCGGTTGAGCTTATGCGGCAACATCTTCAGCCTACGCCGTCAGCTTTAGCCGAGAGGTACCGTTTCCGTCAGAAACTTCAAGGAGCCGCGGAAGACACCGCTTCTTACGTAGCAGAATTAAAAAAATTTGCTCGCAATTGTAAATTTGGCGAAAAACTTAGTGAAAATTTGCGAGATCAGTTCGTGTGTGGCTTACGTAGTGACGTCGCAAGGCAACGGTTGTTTGCGGAAAATGACGACATAACTTTTGCGGAGGCGGTGAAATTAGCTTATTCTCTAGAAGCGGCGGAGAGGGATGCAGCAGCAGTGGAGAGACCATCGACCACGGAGGCGGCGGCGAGCGCGGTGCACGCGCTGGAGCCCGCCGCGGGGCGTCAGCAGCGAGCGCGCGCGGCGGCGCAGGCTCGTGGTGTCGGCGCGTCGGGTGTGCAGGCGGGAGGCAGGCAGCGCTCGGGAGCAGAGGGAGCTAACTGTGCAGCCTGCGGAGCACGGGACCACGACTATGGCAGCTGCCGGTTCAGAGAGTTCGTGTGCAGCAAGTGTCAGCGCACCGGGCATCTGCGGAGAGTGTGTCCGGAAAACAGCAAGGTCGGCCTGACAAAGCGGGATTCCGGCTATCGCCGGGATACGTATCAGAAAAAGGGAGGGTTTAATTTTGGTGACGTTGAGAGCGGGAGCAGCGTGGACGAAGACGACATCGAAGAGCAGCTGAACCTCCTCGGATTGAACAAGTACAAACCAGTAAGTGTACCTGTTTTGATTGATAACAAACTGATCTATATGGAGTTAGACACGGGTACAGCCATATCGTGTATAAGTAAAGCTACCTATGACAAGCAATTTTCGCACTTTCCGATGGAAGAAGACAGCACAGTCTTGCGGTTTTATGATGGTTCTAAATTAAAACCTATGGGAATAATAAGGCCAACGGTCCGTTATGGGGACCAGAATAAAAAGCTAGAGCTTTTTATCATCGAGGGCGGTACTACATCTTTACTAGGCAGGCAGTGGTTAGCGGAGTTACAGATTGATTTGTCAAAATTTTGTGGAAGTCTTAATTTGTATAATACTCAGGTTCATATTGATAATGAAATTTGTAAAATGTTTGACAGATACAGTGAAGTCTTCAGCGGCGGACTGGGGCGGTACTTGGGTGGCAAGGCGACGCTGCGCGTGCGCGATGACGCGACGCCGGTTTTCCGTCGCGCGCGGCCCATGCCCTACGCGATGCGGGAGCGCGTTGACGCGGAGTTGGACGCCATGTTGCGGGACAACATCATCGAGCCGGTCGACTGCTCCGACTGGGCCTCACCACTGGTACCGGTGAACAAGGCAGACGGTACGCTTAGAATCTGTGCTGATTACAAAGCCACGCTAAATCCGGTGTTACTGATCGATCGCTATCCGCTTCCTAGGATTGAGGATGTACTGGTAGGGTTAAACGGAGCTCAGTACTTTTCGAAAATTGATCTCTCGCAGGCGTATAACCAAATTGAGTTAGACGAGTCTAAAAAGTACACCGTCATTAACACACACAGGGGATTATTTATGTACAATCGTTTAGTTTTTGGCTTGTCATCTAGCGTAGGTGTTTTTCAGCGCATCATGACAAACCTATTTGGTAGTATTCCTAATGTTCAAGTTTTCCTTGACGATGTTATCATTGGTGGAAAAACCAAGTCTGAGCACTTACATGCCCTCAATGCGGTTTTTAGAAAATTGGTAGAGAATGGTTTAAAACTTAAAAAGAGTAAATGCGTTTTCTTGGCCGATCAAGTCTCTTACTTGGGTTATATTGTGTCTAGGGAAGGCATCAAGGCGGACAAAACGAAAATTCAGGCCATATTGAACATTCGTCGGCCGGAAAATGTAAGTGACTTGCGATCCTTTTTAGGTATGGTCAACTTCTTTTCAAAATTCGTTAGGAATTTTAGTTCCATGTTAGCCCCACTGAATAATCTTTTGCGCAAAGGGGTCGAGTGGATGTGGGATGCTAACTGTGAGCATTCATTTTTAGCCGTCAAACGTGTTCTAACCAGCACTGACGTCCTAGCTCATTACAATCCAAAAAAGCCGTTGGTAGTGACGTGCGATGCTAGTGGACGCGGAGTCGGCGGAGTCTTGGCTCAGCGCGGTCCGAACGGAGAGCGACCCGTTGCATACGCTTCGCGTACTCTCACTACGGCAGAAAAAAATTATTCGCAGATTCATCGCGAGGCATTAGCGATCGTATACTGTATGAAGAAATTTCATCAGTATCTTTATGGTCGAAAGTTCGTTTTGCGGACTGACCACAAACCGCTTGTGTCGATTTTTGGTCCGAATTCTGGTATACTGGTTATGACAGCTAGTAGGATGCAGCGCTGGGCGGTGATTTTGTCAGCGTACGATTATGAAATCGAGTATGTTAAAACCAATGAGAACTGTGCAGACGGGCTGTCAAGGTTACCTATCGGATCTGACGCGCAGGTTAGTGTTACGGAAGTAGTCCCTGAACAAACTTATCTTCATTTTGCTCAGGATGCGCTCTTGTTAGACTACAAAGAATTAAAGCGCATGACGGCGGAGGATACAATCTTGGGAAAAGTCCTGTCTTTTATACGCGACGGTTGGCCGGAGTCATGTGACATCCTGGGCATGCAACCTTACTTCAATCGGAAGTCCGAGTTATATGATGAGTTAGGGTGTTTAATGTGGGGCCATAGGGTGGTCATCCCTGAGGGTTGTCGCAAAAGAATCTTAGGACTGATACACGAACCACACATGGGCGTCGTGAAGTCAAAAGCTCTAGCACGCAGTTATGTTTGGTGGCCCGGCATTGACGAGGCGGTGGAGCGGGTAAGCCTCGCGTGTCCAGTGTGCGCTGCGCACTCGGACGCTCCACCTCGCGCCTCGCCATGCTCGTGGGGGTGGCCTGCGCGAGCTTGGTCTAGACTTCACTTGGATTTCATGGGCCCTGTAGCTGGGAAGACGTATCTGGTAGCAATTGATGCGACGTCCAAGTGGCTAGAGGTGTTCCCTGTTCCAAGCACGGCTGCGAGTTACGCGATTAACCGGCTCAGTGAAATGTTTAGTAGATTTGGAAATCCTAGGCAAATCGTAACTGATAACGGACCCCCGTTTACCAGCTCTGAGTTTTCTAATTTTATTAAAGATGAGCGAGTTGAACATATTTTTACAGCACCGTATCATCCCGCTTCTAACGGTGCTGCAGAAAATGCTGTCAAAACCTTAAAAAGGGTAATTAAAAAGGCTTTGACAGAAAGTAAGGATGTAGAAAGAGCGTTACATACATTTTTAAAGCACTATCGAAATACCGAGCATGCTACTACCGGAGATAGTCCCGCAACCCTCTTGCAAGGTAGACATCTACGCACTAAACTGGATGCTCTTAAGCCGGACCGTGACACACGGGTCGACCAAGGGCAAAAACATCAGGTAGAGCGCGAAAGTGGGACGGGTAGGAGTTTTCAGGTTGGTCAGGACGTTTGGTTTCGACAGTACTTGAAGGGGGAAAAGTGGGTTCCTGGTAAGATAGTGAGTTCTGTGGGACCTAGGAATTTTATGGTTTCGGATAGCGATGGAAAGCACGTCCATAGACACGTTGATCAGTTGAAGCGTAGGGTAGGGTATTCGCCTGTAATCTCCGTGGATTCTAATCGACCGTTATCCAGGTCGCTAGCTGTTCACATGCCGGCTAGATCTCGGTCTGATGGGACTCAGTCGGAGTTGCCGCCGGATAGCTCTGGAATCTTATGCACGCCTCAAGCGGCAGAGTTTCCAAGGTCACTGAGTCCAACACAGCGCCCGATAGCCTCTTGCTCGAGGAATGAGCCGGGAAGTGGGCAGGAGGAGTTTGTTACGCCACCAGCCACCCCAGTACCGCGTCAGCCACGCCCAGTACGCGCTTGTAGGCTCGGAAAAGATATTAGCTATAAGGAGTAGTTTGGGTTCAAGGTATGTTTGAAGTTTATTTATTTTATTATATTATTGTGTTAATTACTAGTATTACTGTAGTTAATTAAGGTGGAGGACTGTGATGTATGCAGCCTCTTTAGAGTGCTACAGTATTTGATGAGATTAGCCGTCAGACAGATGACGTTGTCTAATAAATGGTTTTCTGCTGGATGAATGCTTTTCCTGGTCTCCGTCCCCAATACCTCACAATTATCTTAACGCATTCACTGCCACCGACGCATATATGCGTTCACCGTCATACAAGCTTGTGCCTAGGCAGCGCCCCCTGGCAGTGAATGTGTTAAGTTAAGTAGGTACTTTAAGTAGCCTACAATTTTACAAATTTATTTTTATAGATTGGGTCTTAATTTTTCGGTATATCCCAATTGAAAGCATAGACATAATGCATAATATATTCCTTATATCGGTACTCGCAAAACATAGTCCTATTAGCACGCATCACCGCTCATTTCACCTTATCAGGAGATCCGTGAACAAACAATTTCATTTCGTTAATCCAACCTGGCGGCATTTCATTCGCTCGTCGCAAATTAACATAAATTTCTAATGAAAATTTTCGCGGTTCAACCGACTTGACTTTTACTTTGTGCAGGTTTTCTTTCCGTTACGCCCACGGTCGTAATTAAACTATATTAACGTTCGCCTGGGAGCTATTTTCCTTCGTAATTACCGGTTATGATTAGATAATTAAAATTACCGAAGTTTCGGGTCACTCGGATTTTACATTGCGAATATTGCCGTAGGTACAAAAGGCCTTCGACTTAATTAGTTATTAACATGTTTAGGTTTGGTCTAGTGTACTGTGAATATTAACTACCTAACAGTTACAGCTGAGATAAGGGTCTCAATTCGAATAGACTTCTATACGAGATCTGGTCAGCGGGTGCGTAACGGTCGCTATAACAACTTTTAATATATTATTGGTCGATATAACGATTAAGGGATATAATGTACTTTTGGTATAACGATATTTGACATATTCTGAAGTGATCTAAATATAATCAGGTATAATGAACTTGTAATATAACAACTATTAATCTAGCATATGAATATGGTATAACGTAAGTATATGTGATATAACTGTGTTCAATATAACGCTCAGTGGGTATAATGTAGTACTGGTATATAATCTGGAATACGTACTCCTAAATTAAATAGATAAATTATAGTGTTCATCATTTATGCCAACAGCAGCAAAAATAAAAGGCTGGGCAGAGAGACCGGGGGGGCGAAGCCTGTTACAAGGGGGGCTCGGGAGGCGAAGCCCCCCGCATAAAAAAATACTTACTGTTGTTGAAACTAAATAAAAACTTGTAATAAACTTATTCCTATATAATTCCATGATATTGCTTATTTAAATATATCACATTGTTCCGTTGAATAAGTGCCGAGACTGTAACTGTTAATGAAGCCGTAGTTACCGAGCCTGATTGTCTAAACTTTGAAATTAAATAGCGTTCTAGTTAGGGCTGTACTGCGAGCGCGGTGCGGTTTCGCACCTACCTAACCCGTGCCTAGGCACGCTTTGATCCCCTAATGCGGCTACTATTCAGATTCCTAATACTTAGATTAATCAGAATAAGGGTAAAGGTTGGACGTATATTGGAAGCCCTTTTCATTACTATTTTGTAACTTTCAACATAGATTAGCTATAAAATAGCGCACCAGGTGTAACTACGTGAAATATACCTATATCCCTTTTTATGATTAGTGTTGGTTCCAACTTTTTAACCTATTTCAAAAAAGTAGGAGGTCTACGTTCCACGCGTCAGGTTTTTGTGTTCAAAATTGTGGGCAACCCGTAAAATTTTATAAGCACATATTACGTGTTTCATATTAATAAATAACACCTAAAATTCAATAGAAAACAACGCGCCTGTTGGGGTAGTGCCCCGAGCCTGTGCCCGAGCGACGCGGTGTGGTTTCATCTAATCCGTGAGACAATTACTTATCTTCTTATGCGGTTACTATTCAGATTCCTAATACTAGATAAATCAGAAGAAAATATATGAAAACCGAACGTATATTGGAAATACATTTCACGATTACTATTTTCTAAAATTTTTACCGTGTTAGGTTACATAGATAAAGTAAGGTTACATGTTCTAAGTGATTTTTTTTGCATATTTACCGATTTTTTTGGCAATTTTGAAATCGTTTTTATTCAAAAATAATATTCGAAAATCAGAATCTGATGATGCATTCCGTGGAATTTGTAATGCAACCCTAAAATTTTATGAGTATTGTAATTACAGTAATTAGGGGGAGTAGGGGTACATTGATACGCGGGGCACATAGATACGGTAGTCATAAAACCTAAACGAATGGTTGTGTACAATTCATTCACGCACACATAGACGTCACTTACAAGGCGAATGAGGCGCCGGAGTTTCACCGCGGCTCAGGCGCTCAAACGCATTTGACAAGTACGGACACGTTTTTTAAGACCGCGAGTAAAAAATCGATCATTTTAGGAAGTGACTTATTAGGCAGTATTATAACGTTATCGGAGAGGAATCTACGACATGCAGTAATTAAATACGTTGAATTATTCTATACAATAGCCATTTTACCCTAGATACTTCTAGATTTTTTTCTATCTTAATTTGTATTTAAAGAACTACCTCGGGGCACATAGATACAAACGTCTGTGGGGTAGATTGATACTGTATCAATGTATGTCAATACATAAATAATGTTTATATGTTACTGTTAGTGTTTCAAAACAACTGATTGTTAGTATGTGATCTTAAGTTTATAAGGAAAATAGGTGTAGGATATATATATTGACTATTTACCTATATATATCAAAGATAAATATAAGTACAAATTAAAGTTACTGATAAAACCTAGTTGATTTGCCATAAACATTCATGAGACTGATTATGCCATAAATAAATGATAATATAAATCAATATAATGCATTTTCTTTCATTTTTAAATAAGATTATATATATTACATAGGAATATATGTGGGAGTATCAAAGTACCCCAGGTGTGTATCAAACCGCCCCGTATACGGGGTAGTTTGATACAAATCCCATTTTTCAGAAAAAAATACATAAAAAAATCAATATGTTGTTTTGCGGATAAATGTACACTTACGTTTAAACTTAGTTAAACACTCGAGCTATCAAAATATTGTTTGTTGAAATTACTCTTTCGCTGCCGTTTTTATCGCCTATGCAAAAAAATCGTATCAAGGTACCCCATCTCCCCCTACTGTTGTTTACCTCTGCCTCTTATTTAATTCAGTAAGATTAGCTGAAAATTTGGCAAAATGAAAGGACAACTTTTATCTATCAGGATATGTAGGTTATAGAGCCAAGTTTAATTTTATCTACTCTCCCCCCCTCCCAGGGGTGAGCGTCACCCCCCCGCGCCCTCGAATGTGTCCCGGAGCGCGGTATTTTCCACTTTAGAAGAAAACCGTGTACGATACATACAAAGTGTATAAGAACGAAATAATCCTGAATAAATTTACTATAAACCTTTTATACATACAAAAGCGATAGCACTTATACAATCAGCGCAATCTGTTACCAAATACTAACGTTTTTAATTATTGATCTTTTTTTTCTGCTAAAAGGTTAGTTATCTCAAAAACTGCACACTTCTCGGCCAAAATATGTATGACAAAAGTAAAGAATGGACAATGTTCTTTCTAAATATGTATAATTTATTTCTGTTACTCTTTAATTTACCGTTGCAATGCTATTTTTAAAATTTAAGTCATTTGGCCATTATGCGAAATATAAATATTCGTACTAGTTAAACGGTGTTACTTGCAATACCATAGACTTCTTATATGTTTTTCTGTAATCTACAAATATTGAACTATATCCTGTATTTTTTTTTTTTTTTTAGACTTACTATTTTTAAGGAAATAAGGGGTGTGTGGGGAAATCGTCAAGTTTTGCTCGTTTTCGTAAATAACTTCAAAACCGTTTAATTTTGAATTATTAAATATATATATTTGAGATATTCATAATGTACTCTATCATTTGATATGTCACACGATATACTTTGCTATTTTTTTTTCTAATTTACCCCTCAAATCTGGCCCCCATGTTTCAAATTACTTGATTTGCTTTACGTTACGTTACATTTCCATATTTGGGTCATCAATTTACATACGTGTACAAAATTTCAACTCAATCGGTCCAGTAGAAAGTGGAAAATACCGCGCTCCGGGACACATTCGAGGGCGCGGGGGGGTGACGCTCACCCCTGAGAGGGGGGGAGAGTAGATAAAATTAAATTTGGCTCTATAACCTACATATCCTGATAGATAAAAGTTGTCCTTTCATTTTGCCAAATTTTCCATATATTGCAATCTAATTTTCTTGGATTAATTAGAATGTATCTCATGTTGTGTTGTATATTCCTTGATGTTGGAGGTGTGCAATAAAGAGTATTTGTAGAATAGTAAAATAGTAATAGGAAATAGAAGTACAATATTTCAAATTAAATACAAAACAACGCGCCAGTGGTCAGCATGCGGTCTCATCCAACCCGTGCCCGGAGACATTTTCTAATGCGGCTGCTATTCAGATTCCTATATAATCAGAATAAGGCTGACTTATATATCACGTTTTTGTTGAGGTCGGATTCGAAAATCGAATTTCGAATTGGTACCTATATCTTTATCTCTCGCTTTTTCAAATGGAGATGAAAGAGAAAGAGCACAGCTAAGTTCGAATGATTCCAATTTTATAATTAACCTGTGGCTGAGAAATGACATAACGTGGCACCGAAGATTATACAACTTAAAAAAGTTACCCACGCTCGAATCAAAATTGCATTTTGTTCACTGATTAAGTCATAGCAATAGCAGCAGATTTGAGCTGCTGAGGAGAAAAATCAATTTCATAATCGGTTTATTCGTAAAGTTATAGGTACATATACCTACATGTACAGACCATTATACTCGTAATATTGTGATACGACGACAGCGTAATAATAGTACATTACTGCAGAGGCCGCGAAATAGAGAATCGTTGGCCGAGTAGGCCGACAATCCCTGTTCGCGCCGAGGCTTGTATAGTGCTTTTCTCAAATAAATCCAAGGAAATAATACAAATGTTCAACTTATATATTCATATATTTTTACTATTCCCGCCAACTTTTTACTTTTTTCAAAATTTACTTTTGTAAGCTGTTCGGGTTAAGTTTTTGCCACCAAATGTTAAGATGATTCTATTTATAAAAAAATGACAACACCTTATTAATTACATTTTGACATATTTTTTTTTAATAAACGTGATTCCTTGTTTATTTTATTGAATATCTGTTTTAATCTAATTAAATAATCTAGTTAAATATAAGAAATAAAACGTTAATATACATGCACAAACAACGTATTTTTTTATTGGCAGTATGCCGTAGATTATCAATAATAGTACATTGTTGCAGAGGCTGTAAAGTAAGCAGTAGATTAACGAGTAAATTTCGAAGGCCGACCCGCAGGGGAGGCCTTCGATAGTACGAGTTAATCTATTGCACTTTCAGCCGAGACTTAACATAGTGCTTTTCACGACACGAGGAAATATATCATAATACGAGTTTTTCATATTGGTCATTAAACTCGGCGCCTTGTTGCAGCCTCATTGTTGTAAAAATCAGGGCTATTATAAACATAAAGCTGATCGTGTCCCCAGATTCAAACGACATAAAGACGATTTTCAACCCAGTTATGAAGAAATAACAAAAATATTCAAACTTACCTCACTTTCAACTTAATTTAGACATTTAAATATTTAGTCTGTAGGTTTCACTCGGGTAAACAACCCTACGATACATTATATTACACTGAAGGGTCATTGTAACGGTACGCAATATTAACATACGTTCCTAATAATAATATAATATTTCGTGAGTCAATGTGAACATTATTAAATTAATCACATTATCACATTACAAAACCAATTTTAATATTTACTAAACAATACATTATGTTTTTTTTAAATATAGCCGGCTGCCCCGTAGCGCATGCGCGCTTCGCATCTCATCGCAATGGAGTCATAGCTTTTCAGCCGAATAAAAAAAAATGAACTCAATATTTATATAGGTAATTAAAAGTGTTTATTTGTTGAAAACTGTTTATTTGTTGAGAAATTAGTAATTGTAGAAATTAGGAAATAGTTTTACGCCCCTTAACTAATTTTAAAATGTAAAATTCATGATTTTCAGAGTAAAACCTTTTTTAACAAAAACTTATTAAAAAGTAAACCTGAGGAGTATTATCTTACTTAAGAAAATAAACTCGTTTGTGGGTATTTATAAGTTTAAGAAAAAAATACACCTCATAAATGATGCATTCTCATTGGTCAATTTAATTTTACATGCAGCAGACGATTAAGCTTTGATTGGTTAAATTGTCGTTTAAGCCGGCCGAGAAAATTAGTCTCAAATATTTTCTAAAAAGTCGTATCTTACTATGAAATTCAAGAGTAGATACGAACTGTTACCGCAAGGTCCAACATTGTTGTCGTGTTGGGAGCTAACATAGATATACAGTTTACAAATGAACATATATAAGCAGTTTTGTGTACTGGATTCAGGTAATCTATAACCACATTTTCGAGCAGTGTCGTGAAAAAGAAATAAACCCCACTGAAACAAAAGACAATCTCTTTGTTGCAATCCAATAATGCTGTATGAAATTCCTTTATTGACCTCTAATTTGAAATTAGAACGAATCTTCAACAATTGCTATACAAAGACGTATTTCGCGTTCTATTACCACGATCATAAGAACGACATTTCCTTGGATGTTTGAGAAAATATAGTAATTACTTTTTCCTGTAAGGTACACTTGGCAGAAACAAAAGCAATTTCATCGTAAATTTTGATGACGTCCGCGAAGTTGACTTGAGAGAGAGATTTGAAAAATTGGACGGAGTTGAGATTGGGATATGAGTTTCATCCAACCTGTTTTCTTTTACGAGCTGGTTTATCTAGAATTTTGCACTGTTTAAACGGTTTAAGATATTGATGTTAAAATATAAGTTAAAGAAAGGATCCGGTGTTGTTATTTCGGAGGTTACTTACATTCCCTAGGGACTAAAACTATCAATTTACCGTCCCGTGGAGCTAATAATGAGGTATTTTCGAGTACGAGAACTTAGTTTGTACATTATTAACTGTTTGTGGGCTGATTCAACTGTCGCGAAGTTTCACGGGCGAGTACTTAGCGCGAAGGTAATTTGTTTTCCAATTAGTCTTGACTCAGTAAGGCTAATTTGTAGAACGTATCTTAGCTCAACAGGGAGTTTTACAACCCACATGATATATATACTGATTTTTAGTGGTACTAATTTATTTTACTGGCAACGACAAATTTTTGGTAACTGATGTTGATAGTCGGTGAATGTCACTGATATAAACAGAGAGGAAACGGGACTAAATATTCTGCAAACTTCAAGTAATTTTTGCATAATAAAGCCAAAACTGGCCACAATGTTGAAGGCCAAGTTTTTTTCAATAGGATTTCGTATTTATTTCGCAATTAGAACAAAGGATTGAGCAGAATTCCGGTTAATAATATTTTAAATTTGGTAAATGACAAATCCTTGACAAATAGCTACTGACGTTTAATTATGACGTATGCACATTATTGTCATATGATGCGCTACTATTCCTGGGCCGGACCGACGCTTGTTAGGCTATTAGAAACACTAATTTACCTTGCTTAGTTAATATCATTTTGTAAATTTTAGGGTTCTACAGAAATACTAGGAATCTTTAGTCTCGACATTTTCATAAGTGTGACTGTGTCCGTCTATCCGCAGTAAGGTAAGTATGGGTGTGTTACTAATTAACGTTTTTTCCATTCTTCTTATTACTTTTGATCATGTAAGAATCACTATCTTTGTTTTGCTTGTACGCAGGAGTTGGTGGATAAAGAATAACGCGATTCGCAAGGGATAAACAAAATACGGTTGCCATGCGACAGGAGCTCGCATAGTGACACATTTTACGGAAAATATATTTTCACATATTTCTATTCATAAATCATAAATAAGAAGAATGGCGGTGGGACAGATATTAGGCAATTTAGGAGGGAAACAGAGATGTGTATGACGACAGCGAACGCGCAACAAAAAAGTAGGTAAGTAAGTATGAGTTTTTGTTTGGCGACTAATATTTTTTAACAGACTAGAAAAAATCATTCTCAGTTCGTTAGGATATTTGCCTTTCATTTTTACTCTTTCTTCTTTTTGTTTGCCACCAACCATGAGCAAATGAGCATGGCAATCTATGAGGTCAGAATCAGATGATAGAATCTTAAAGAGATTTCCGGGTCTATGCCTGGAATTATTTTTCGTCGAAAATTCATTTCGTAGAAAGCATTTATCTTTGCAGCCGTAAACTATTTCAGATTGTTATAAAACAAACCTAACGTCAAATGAAGCATTCAACGAAATAAGTATCTGAAAACAAAAAGCTCCCGAAATTTACTCGCATACCTAGTAAACCTTTAAATGTTATTCACTATTATGATATTATGTGAATGTTAATCATTATTGGCACACCTATTCTATATTTTTTTGTAAATACTCGCTTCCGGAAATCATCCCTTGAAAACGTAGAACTAAAATTAATAATAACGTAGTAAAACCACAGAGGGCTACCAGAAATATTATTTTAATATTTATCCTCTATAGTTGGTACTGTGAGTAGCACAAATTTTGATTAATTTGGGACTAGATCTATATGTCTAAAATTGTCCTCTGGCATTTATTAAATAATATCCTACTTTAATGTTGTTACGTACGCGACAAGATTAATATTTTTTTCTCCAACTTGCTTGGAAATGTTCCCATTAATGTAGTAAAACTGGACCGCGAAATCGTTCGTTATTTTTATAAGGCGTTAATACAAATTAAAAAAAAATATTATTGGCCTCGGCTGGGAAATCAATATTATTTAAATAAGACGATTTAGTAAAAAACACACCTTCCGTTTATGACGTCTCATACAAATGAGGGTACTCTTAATTTGGCCGGTTATTGCATTTTTACTTTTAATTTTTTCAAAGACTGATTATTCACCATACAGCCAATTGTTGCAATTGTCGACTAAATTTAAAAAATAAAACTAGTAAGTATAAACTTTTTCATCTCTCCTGTTCGGAAAGTGTCATTTTCATGAGTAGATAGCCGGGTGGAAAATAGCTTTTCCATCCCTAGGGTGGAAAGTATTTTTTTTTTAATTGCCACGGAATCAAAGATAATTTCCGCCTAGATGCACGTCGTGACCAACTAAATTAGGTACAATCTAGTCGGCCGTGGTAAGTGGCATTGAAAAAAGGTCTCCAAAGGTTAGATATAGGCAAGCTCAATTTATTTATATATAATTATTAAAAATAAATTTCCCTTATATTCATAATACATACATATAATTCCGTCCCACATTAATTGATAGATCGTACATTTATTTACAAAATAAAATTGAAACCATTGGATTGTTTTTTTTTTTACTTTTTAAATGTTAGCGGTACGTATATCTTAACTTTTTTTTATCTATTAAAAGTAAGAAGAATGAAAGTTTGCAGTAGAAAAGGCGGGAACACGAGATTAAATATAAATACCGTGTCTTTAATTGATTATTTATTTTGTTAATAATTACATGGACATTAATGTAACTCACTCTTGACATGTGTTTATGTGCGTGTAGTATTTTATTTTCCTCGCAGTCGAAATGAAAAGTAGAGTGTTTAACTCGGGTGAAATTACCCATTTCACCCTCGAACTATTGGCGCTCTCACTTCGTTCAAGCGCCAGAAATATCTCGGGTGCAATGGGTCACTTTCTACCCTTGGTTAACAATCTACTATTTAATTGTTCTCTGCATTTAGTTCTTGCACTGAAAATTTTTCTGCTCTGCTACTGTCAATGTATTTTAAATGTCGACAAACTTCGAATAACGGACAAACAATTTAAATAATAATCTTATATGCGGTTAATTTGTTTTCATGATTCTTAGTTATTTATTAGAGATTTTTCACGAAAGTTTTAATTTTAATAATATGATGGTATTTAATGAGTGAGTTGAAAATTAATAAGTGTACCAAACATAAACAAATAAAAAATAAAACAGAAATGATGGTGTCCAAATCAATATAAAAGTTATTTTGAACTTATGATCTCCGAATGATAAATATGGTATGGTTTCTAAAAAAAAAACAGTGTGTTTAGAAGTTGTTGATTTAACTAAAATTAATAATTATGTGCAAATTTTTATTATCATGTTTTCATATAATTTTAATTCTTATTAATATATTTTTAAATCAAACATATGATTCGGACCCAAATTTTTATTCCTATTCCTAAAAAAAATAAGTACTAAATGAACTTCATGGCACTGATATATTAAATTAAAATGTAGATTGGTGATTATTTCCAAGCATATTTGGAGAAAAGCACTATACAAGCCTCGGCGGGAATGTCAGTTCGCAGATTCGTATTATTGAAGGACTCGGCTACGCCTCGTCCTTCAAAATCATACTCATCCACGAACTGACTTTTCCCTGCCTCGGCAGTAATGTACCTACTATTCTTAAGACGCAAAATTTTCTTTATAGCATTGTTTATTGGGTGACTCCGGTAGAATGAGGTGAGACGCTATATCAGATTCTAAAGACGCTTTCACATTGGCCACGTGACGGAGTTAGGAAGTAAAGAAGAATATCTGTACGGTCGAGCGGTGTAGTGTGTTTTACAGACTTTTTTTATACAAACTAAGATTCTTCATTTCATATACCTAAAACAGTCTCAAACTCATTACGCAGTAGTCATTTATACTGGCAATAAGATTGACACCGCTCTTTTTACGTGAGATTAGATACAGTATTTAATTTGCCACCCCATGCTCCGCGTCATAGCTAATGTCAAAGCCGCCTAAGCTTCAGTCGGCTAAAGTACAAAATATAACATCATCATTGGAAATTATACCTATCTCCAAATGGACTGAAATTGTCGTGCGCAACCTTCGTCCACGGTTTTCCACGATCCTATCCGGATCACCTGTCCACCTGGTTGAAGGCCTGTCCACGCTGCGTCTTCCGATACGCACTACCTTTCTGCATTAACGACCATATCTATTCTACAAGCAATACGCACTACACCACTGACTACTGTAGTCGGCCAACTCTCAAAACTATATGTCAATGAACAATGACTTTAGTTCTCCTGCGAAATTTTAATTCGATTAAGCATAAAACATCATAATATCAATAAACTCCGAGCATAGCTCGCTCTCGCTACATTGCCTTTACTTTGAGCCTTCTATTAGGTATACAGCATCAATCCTTGTACCTGTGTGAAATCGTGTCTTATCCCAAAATCTATATATTTTATGTGTATGTTCCTGAAGTATTTTTGTAGAAAATCACAGGGCGATAAGCAAGATATTAGGTAAGCAAGATTACGAATATTATTAACGCCACAAAATACTCTTTCTGCAGCATTTACTGTATCAATTCAGCCCGTCGCACCCCGTGACTACGCGACTCGGGTTCATTCATAACGCACCGCCTTGGGCGTCATACGTTAATTGCGTTATATCCCCATTAGTAGTTTCGTTCCGCCTTCCCTGTAATCAGTGATGCTCTTTTTGAAAGGAATATAATATAAGTTGAATGGAATATAAGTTGACACAATTTATTACTGTTGAAAATAGAAGATAAGATAATAGAATCATTACGCTGTACTCAGGGCTCTGATCAATACTTTTGTGCCTACACCATCATTTTACTAACAACTGATGAAGTAGCAAAGGTTTTCAGCTTGAAATTTGACGGCTTCATTACTTAATGAAGTCCTTGAAAAAAAACCTTTGTAAATCTCAGTGCATTAATAAGCAGGATTACCAACATTA
This sequence comes from Apotomis betuletana, assembly GCA_932273695.1. Classification (NCBI taxonomy): domain Eukaryota; kingdom Metazoa; phylum Arthropoda; class Insecta; order Lepidoptera; family Tortricidae; genus Apotomis; species Apotomis betuletana. Next base: position 10,280,737 of record OW026313.1, on the reverse strand, counting down.
TTAAGCCCGTCACACCCCATGACTGCGGGACTCGGGTCTTGGGCGTCATACGCTAATTGCGTTATATATCCCTATAAGTGTCTAGTTCCGTTCCGCGTTCAATGATGCTCTTTATGAAAGGAAAAATTAATGGAATAAGTCGATAAGGTTTTTTTTTGATAATCATCTGTAGCTACTCGACTAGAAAATCAGTGTGATCAGATCAAGAAAAACGGCACTAACTGTTTTTCGTGGTCAGAAACAAGGAAATTCAGACGTCACTTGATAAGTGTTAAAAATGAAACGACTTCAATGAAGACTACAAATACAATTCTTGCGCATTAATGTTTAATTCGGAAATATATTTGTTCGGATTTCTATTGAAGTCAGTCAGTTAATATTCAGTAATGAATGTAATAGAAAACTTAAACTTAAGTACTTGGGTTTCAATAATAAGTGGAAAATATTAAGGAAGTCGATGGGTTTCAAGTTGTATTGGACGCCACGCCACTTGCAATGATTTCCCATTCGCCAGTTACAAAACGTTCAAAAGTGAAAATAAAATAACTCTCACCATTGAACACATCTGGTAAAAAATACAAAGAATAAAATAAACCATAAAATTTTGGAAATGGTACAATTTTTAATTAAACATAAAATGTCAATATGACGTGTGTTAACTACTGATTTTTATTCATTATTACGTCATAAGCCAGAATCTTCATTGCAACACAAAACAGTACTGATTTTGAAGTTTCAAAAAAATCGCTGATTTGAACTGTCATCAAATACCGTATTAATGAAGGTTCTCTCTGAGCTCAGAAGTCACCATCATAGTTCTGCGTCACCGGAAGGACTCAAAATGCATAATGTTCTTAAACAAAAAGGCAGCACTAAATTTTATCACGAACATTGCAATTTCACTGAAGTCTGAAGTATATCTCCTTATCTCCTTACTAAGTACTCACTATTCGTTATTTCAACTGTCTCAGAATTTTAATTAAAGTTCCTATTCAATGGAGCTGAGAACACGTTTCATTAAAATGTACAGAATTCCATGCTAATTAATTTGCCGAAAGGCTTTATCACCCTGTTCGTTGCATCGAAATTGATAAACTCGGCAGTTGATTAAAATTTCATTATCACTTGTCATGTAAAACTGGCAGCCATTTAAAAGGTTTTTAATCTCACAGATAATACGGAGAAAAGTGGCTCGAAAAGCACCTTCTTCAGTCGAAAGATACCAACCGTTATTCACAACCCTCGCATACCTTTGTAATGTTCTGTAGAAGTTTGAACTCTACTCCAAGAAGCGTGAAGTTGGTTCTACATATACATAAATGAGTGATATAGGAGGTTGGGCAAGAAAATGGTTGATATGTGTTCAGGTTTGGAGCGTTTTGACTTGCCTCGCTCTAATCCCTGCGTCGTAAAGAAGCTCAACAGCCACGCAAAATAAGAAGGCAGTAACGGTGTACGACCTTCATATGTTTTTACTGCCTTCCTAATTTGGATGACAGTCAAGGACTCGTCTGCTTTTAGATCTTCCCAAGTGTTCCGTAGGGTCATAATGTATGTAGGATTCGCGCATTTGGAGCTCTTCTAAGACAGGGGTGTTAAACGCTGGTCGTGTACCTACTGTTTTGCAGAATCTAACATAACCCGCGAAAGTATGTATATATGTATCATTTCAGAAGGCGCTTAAAATTGTAAATCGTGCATGTATTGAAGAAATCAGTGCTGAACTGATTTTTACATCTTAAAATATGCATATTTTATTGCTACAGAAGGAGTATGCCTCCTAATTCTGAATACTCCCAAGTTTTAAATTGTATTTTAAGTCGATGAAACAGCGTCGTCAAATCAAAATAAACCAAGTACAGAAGATTGACGCAATTACAGCATCATCGCTAAACCGAGACGAATGAAGCCCCCCGTTAATCGTAGTTAGTGTAAGTATAATTCCATAATTCTATTCTGCATTACTTTTAAAACGTGTATCATATGAAATCCACGTTGTTAAGGAATGTGATCTTTTCAATACTGAACAAAGTTGACAATGCTCTGATACAAACGGAGTTGATATGAGGTTGTGGAAGTTCGTAGAATGGTTGCCGCGGTTTTGCGCTGCTGTGAAACAAGTAATTGAAGACATATTACCGTGCCTTAGGTTAATTATTACTATCTAATTATTCCCTAGGGTAACAAATTACATTTCATCTTGTTGACAAGCAAATGTTTTAGGGTATCTCGATACACAAAAGGGACTAAGTACATTATTCAATAAAAATGAAATATCTTGAGAGATGTGTAAACAACTAAGTAAAATTGAAAGTTGTTGATGATACCTTGTACAAGAGAAAAGTAAGAAAATGTCATCTATGCGTGTTCACATCAACAAAATTGCAATCAATAGCCAAAGTCTTAAAAAACAATTTTAACGATAAGAAAATCTATAGTATATGAAGTTACGTCGATTCTCAATTTAATGTAAACTTAGGTACTTCTCAAACTTACATCTTCCAAGTTATATCATAGATAATTTAGTAAGTACCAAAGTATGCAAATTGTGTCACAAAAAGTTACAGTCCTCGAGTTTAGATACGAGACCACCCTTTATTCAGCTAATAGGTAACAAATGGGCCCTTTTTCACGACAGATTGATCTGATTGATGTCGCTTTGGGTGCTCCAAAATGACATCCATTGAATGGAAACAAGCGCACTTTGAATTCGCATTACGTCTCTTTACAAAAGAGTAATTGTTCTATAATGTACTGTGAGATTAGGAAGGAAAATGGGATTAATTAGATTCTTAAATCCTTTCATGTATAGGTACCTGCTCGTAACTCGATTGTTTAGTATAGTGATTGAAGAAAGGAACATAGGTAACTTTTAACCGGCTTAAAAAAAGAAAAAGGTGAGAATTTTTAAGTCAGCAGTATTTAGGTATTTTCAGATTGTGACATGAAAAGAGAATAAAGAAGAAGTAGATACCTAAGCATAAGACTTCTATATATAACACAATAACAAAGAAACGTGAAACAACTTTATGTAGGTAGACTAGAGTTCTAGTTATGTTTGCACTTGCAAGTTGCGCGTGTTACTTTATAAATAAATACTTACTATTACAATTTTTTAATTGAAAATATTTTTTTCTATCGTGAAGAGAAGTGTCATTATTTTAGGAAAAAGCTTTACAGAACGATGCAGCAGCGTGGCGCCAGCCGTACAGCGCCATCTGTTGTTTCATTGTCCTCTCATCACCGAACGATAGCTGGACGTTCCAAGATAGTTATGGGATACTTTTTACCCGATTATGGTAAAGATTAATACGATTGCGATAAACACTGGTAAAAACAGGCGGAACCATAATAATATAATCCTTCAGAAATAGTTTTAACTTGAAACTGAAATGACTATTTAACACCTGAATGTTACCAAATGTTACTAAAGTTGTTCAGCGATTAAACGCAGAAGTTTAGCCGGAAAGCTCTGCTTGTACCGCAAGCTTATCGCAAAGCGCACAACTTTGCAGCTTGCCGTAGCTAACATTATCAGATAGTTGGACGTAGTTATGCAAAAACGTTCCAACCCACAAGTCGCTGAAAATTTAATATAAACTTACTATCCATATATTTGTATAGAATCTTTTTATCGATTCATATTTTTTATGTGGTAATACCACATTTTTATTTTTATACGGGGTACCCCGCTTTGATTGGAGTAGATCGCATTCAATTTTTCTTTCTTAATTTACCTTTGTGTCATTTAATTGTTTACTATCCATATGTCAATAAGTTCAAAATTTAATTTTATGTGACGTGTTGGTTGGGACGTTGTTGCGTAACTATTACGTCCGGTTGGATTAGCGCCTGTCATTTTGTTTTTGAAATGCTAGATTACGGACTTGCGTACTTAATAAGTCATAAGTTATATAATAACTACTTATTCATTTAACAATGTATATTGTGTTTGAAATCACATTAATAATAAACATAAAATAACAATAAAATCAATGAACTAAAAATTAATGATCTCAACAACATAAAATAAAATAGAATGAAATATACAATATTAATAAAAAATAATTAAATTACTAGTAGTTAACGAAGATGTCCGCTTTATCAAACAATTAACTGAATTAATAGCATGGAACTTAGGATTGAGCATAAAAGCATAAAATTTCGTCTCTTCTTTTATTAAATCTGTCACGTAGGTACGTTGTATATGCATTGAATAAATATACCTAATATATGCAACTTTTCCGGCTATGCGTTGTCTGTCAGTCGCTACTCACTATTAATAATAATTATACAATACATGTGCTCGAAAAGAGCCATTTATTATCCTTGTTTCCCTGTAGGTTCAGATTTATTTATTTATTTTAAACTTTATTGCACAGATCAAACTAGTACAAATGGCGGACTTAATGCCACAAGGCATTCTCTACCAGTCAACCATAAGGCAAAACAGAAACATTGAGTTGGTGCAGGGTCTATAACGTTCAGATTGTCAGTAGATAATGCTAGAAGTTTCATGTGTTTTATCTTTATGTTTGCATTATTGCAGAATAAATTAATTACCTAAGTTTATAAAAACTTTTTACTTTTTATTATTTTTGACGATCATGATACCAATTCGGATAATTTGACATAATTATCAAACTTGTATTGTAATTTTTACCGTAAAACAAAATATGTTATCTTATGTATGTTGTCTTTTGAGTGCATGCAATGGCAAATCACACAATAGCTTGGAATCTGGGTTTCCGTCGATGAACTGCGTGGTCAAAAGAATTGATTTGAAAATCGCTATAACTCTGTAATTGATATGTAAATACTTTATGTACTATTAATATACCTTATCTCTTGTAAAAAGAGCGGTATCAAGCTCATTGTGCCGCAGTCATTTATACTGCGCGATGCGTGTAATTGTGTAGAAAATATTCCAACCGACCTTATTATTCGTAGTTCAGCCACTTTCAATATAAATTTGATCCCATAAAATCAAAATATTTAGAAATGCATCCTTTCCAACAGAAGCGTAGGTACATAAATAACTTCTTAAGAGTTGTTTACAATTCTGACCTTCTTAGTTTTTACAGTAACTATTATTAGATCACGGAAAGAAAAGAACAAAGGCACGGAACCCGGAGAAATCGTTAAACATATTAACCATTTCGTTTCCTACAAAAGAAAACGTGATTACCAACTACGATCTAAATAAAGCAATTTTCCTGTAATTTCAGCTGGCTGTAACTATTGAATTTACCGAAAAAGGATTCCTTTGTGGAGCTGTGGCAATATTTCGGTTCCATTTGGAGTGTGACAGCGTATAAGGCCGCTGCTTCACCGGGATATATCATGCGTAAGGTAATATTCATTACCAACCATCAATCCGTAAGCAATGTGATGTGAGCTCATTGAATATTCTGGTTCAGATGGAATTGGGAGAATAAATGTTTACCACATAAGAGCCAGGGACACATGAACTGGAGCCTTACCACGATCTCTTAACGCGACTCACTTTAGGCCCTAAACTGAACTGTATCGCTATTTCATACCATGACATTGTATTTACGACTCAGTTCAGATGACAGTTCAGTAAGAGCGTCTCAACTATTTCATTCTCTCATTTCAAGTACTTTTCGTACCACGATGTGTCACTTGAGACGAAACTGAATCGCACGAGTGTCAAATTTTGCGACTCATAAAAAGTTCCTCATTGAATGTATCGTTCTGGATAGTTTTGTGTAGAATATTTATTAGTTCTTAGCTTTTGTTCGCGACTTGTCTCGCACAGGTCTGGAAACGTGTCTGTGTAACTTCCTACCGTTTTATTCAGGGACGTATTTACCCTAGGGCGATCCGGGCTATAGCCCGGGGCGCCAAACCGACAGGGGCGGCGTAGGCGCCCCTGGCCGTTTGCATTTTGTTTTGGTATTGGCGCCTTTCAACCAACTATTACTTTTCACCTTTTTTTGTCAATCCAAAATTTAAAATGAACATGAAAAATAACAAGAACAAATAGTTTTGGTCGAAAACATGCTTGTAAGTTTGTCAATATCTTCGGGGCGCGTCTGTAAGTAAGAACATGAACATGCTTCAAATATAGGGCGCGGGCGCCGAGTGAGGTCGCGGGCCGGCAAGAGGGGCGGTGGCAATAGGTCATACATATATCAGCGTTGCCAGATCGGATCTTTTTACACTATATCGGTCAATTTTGTTACTACGTACCCCCGCGCCGAACAATTTCGCTCTCGCTGCGCTCGCGTTTTCATCTGATCGTGTTACTACGCACCCCCGCGCCGAAAAATTTCGGTCTCGCTGCGCTCGCGTTATTATCTATTTCTGTTACAATATACACGCACTACTACGTACGTACGCACCCCATCGCCGAAAAATTTAGGGTAGCGAAGTGTTTGACAGGTTTTTCAGAATACTGACGAGTTAATTTCTTTTGAGTTATTATAATACGATCTCTTGGATAATGCAACGGGGAAAAAAAGATGCACAATGCTCATAGATAAGAGTGCATTACTGGTAATAAGTAGATAGAACTTCGTGTTTTTCGGTTCCATATGACTACTGCAATACTACGGTAAAGAGCTCGTAGCTTTGTATGGATTTCATAGTAAGATACGTTTTTTTTCCGTAGCATTGCAGACTGTAGTAACTAAATTAGCCGCTCGAGGGTGCTTTACATCATGCTTCTTTATTTGGTTACTATTTAAGTTCTTAAACCACAATATGATTTTTAATAGATTGAATTATAAAAACAAGTAAACTATTTTGTAAAACAAAGAACTGGAGTTCAAACATTTGCACTGAACCTAAAATAGGCAACTATAATTGAACATATCTTTAAGCAGTTGATAATTTATTTATTATTCAAAAAAGTTACACAGCATTACAGTAATAAAACCAATAAGGCACTGAACTACAAAAATACATATAAACAAGACTTAAAACTAGTTAATTTAGGCGACACAACCGCGTGGGTCCTTTGCGTCGTCTGATCTGGTGTATAATTCGGCAAATTACCGCGGAACTGCCGAAACACAACACCCTTCCGCCAGAAGTCTGCACTTGCGATGGTGTCCTGCAGCGGCCGCGGCACGCACACCACAAATGAGCTGAAGTACACGTAGTGCCGGGACTGCAGCTGGATAATATTGATATCATGGGGTCAAAAATATAAGCCCGATTTCAAAGGTCTCTATCTCGGCGGGAGACAGCTGGCGATAAAAACGGAGCTTTTAACATTGTCATTGACACACTTGATATTATATGGGTGATAAAATCACTTCACCGCATTTCCTGGTCACAATTTCTTTCCCCTGAACGAATACACTAAATCCGCGGAGGATTAAACTGAATTCGAAGATTGGCATACCACGTAAAATTCATTTGAAATTTAACAAATTTACATGTCAATGATTGACATGACATTATCACAGGCGGAAGGCGGCACACGTTCCGAGTCTTAATTACAATTCTTTTGAAATACAGACATTTTAAACTTTATTTCATTCAATAAAGCATTTGGTATGGCAAATAATGTCTTTAAATTAAAAAAAGAACATAAGTCCGCTATGAAATATATGTCTTTTCTTTTCAAAATTACCAATTAGTTTTAAACAAAGTGTGCTGCGAAATTAATTTGTAATATTTTAGTTACCGAACGGATAGAAGCCAGAAAGAGATAAACATATACGAAACTCACATAGCGGCATCCCTTTCGCGCCGTAGCGTTTCAATTGCGGACCAGAGACAAATATCGGTCTTTCATTCACTTTATGCGATCGAGAATCAGCGCTGCTTTAAAGTTGTTATGGTACGAAATTCAGCGATTCAATTTAGGTGCCTAAACTGAACTGCACTGCGTTTGGATAGTTTTTATAAAGATCGTGGTAAGGCTCCTGTACTGCTAGCTACTGACGCTATAATGTCAGTAGCGAGTAGATGTGTCAGTAGCGAACCTTTATTAGAACATACGATAAATCTTTATTTATCCCTTGTCCTTCAGCGCAGCGCTTCTTAGTTTATAGTTAGTATTTTAATTTCTGTAGGTTTATGTGTTTTGCTTTATCTATTGTTAATTGTTTGTTGTTCAATTAAATATTATTTACGTAATGTTAAATTGTCGTTGTCACCTAACATTTGTCCCGATTTAGCGCTTAGTGAGACACCGCCTTAATGCGCAGGGTTCTTGATGAATGCTGGCAGGTTGCGGGCAGACGCGGTAACGAAGACGAATCGCCAGCCCTGACCGACGAGCTGACAAAAACCTAATGTTATTACCGACAGTTGGCAACCCTATTCGACGAACGATTCCCGCTTACTGTTGGATTTGTGATTAGGGGCGGAGTTCATATGTCGCTGTCAATTAACATGGAGTTCCATTGGTTGTGTTTGTTTATGAATAAAATAGTAATTTTATTGAAATATGCTATGAATAGAGATGTATGTACGAGCAATTTTGTGAGTCACGCAGTAGCTTTATAGCTACGCTAAGAACTCCAAAACAGTTTTTAATTTAGCTCAGCGACTGTTTCTCATTTGATTATTATCTTAACAACTTGACAAAACAAAGCATTATCATGTTTAAATTATGGAGGTAATGTGCTCCAAGCTGTGGCCCACGATATAGAGTAACAAATGACGGTGTGACGTGACGTTTAATCTCCTAAAGAAAACTTGCCACCATTTACGCTCTGCGAAACAAAAGACGCGCAAATTACGTACAAAGCGATACAAGCTTACCTCTGCCTTAAGGCGTTATTCAAAACAAGCTTAATTATGTACATTTGGGTAGAGGAACATATTTTCATGAGTGTGAGCGAAATAAGGCTAAGTTTTATATCGAAAATATCATCAGAGACATAACAATTCAAGTTTATTAAGACTAATAAAATACTTATGTTTTAATTTTTTTTAAATGGCAGCAAATCTATGTATAAACGAGAAACCTACAAACAAAAATTAACACAGCAATGCACAAACCCAAAAATATTTAAATTTGACCGAAACCGTCTGCGATTTTTCCTCACTCTATTTGATTATTTTCTAAATATCTCGCCAGAAAGCATAACCTCATTGTCATTTTACGGAGGTAATGTGCTCCAAGCTGTGGTGCACGATATACAGTAACAAATGACGGTGTGACGTGGCGTTTAAGACTCCTAAGAAAACTTACCACCATTTGCGCCCCGCAAAACAAAAGACGCGCGTATTACGTATACAAAGCGATACGAGGCTTACTTGCCGGCGTTATTCAAAACAATGCTTAATTATACACATTTGGCGAACCGCTCTTTATTTAGGTACGGAGAGACACATTTGCACGAGTACTGAATTTTAAATCAAATCACACTGGAGATATGACGATTCAAATTCATTAAAGTAAATTATTTTATGTTTTATACTTTTATGTCAACATCTAAATTGATTTATACGGTATCGATGGTGCCATAGCCGACAATTTTTTTACTGTGAATGAAAGTGAGCGGCTGAACTATGTCGGTACAAATGAGTATCATATATGAACAAAAAAAATCGACACAGCAAATGTTAAAGTACACTACGTACATAGGTTTACCTGCCTTAAGGCGTTATTCAAAACAAAGCCTAATCATGTACCTAAATTTGGCGAAGCGCTCTTTTTATTTCCGATCATAAACACATTTGCACGAGTATCTGAGCGAAATAAGGCTAAAAAAACGAAATAACGTGCCATAACAAAAAAAAATGAGATTGAAAGTGAGCGGCTGAACTATGTAGGTACAAATAAGTATCATCTATGAAGAAACAAAACTCAACACAGCAAATGTAAAAATATACTAGGAACATATACGCTTACCTACCTGCCTTAAGACGTTATTCAAAGCCATGCTCAATTATGTACATTTGGCGAAACGCTTCTTATTTCCGGAGAGAAACACATTTGCACGAGTATCTGAGCGAAATAAGGCTAAATTTATTATCGAAAATAACAGAGACACGACAATTCAATTACGTTAAAAACACAGCTCTTGTATGACTTTTTACGTTCAGTAACGATGGAACGATAGGGACATAAAGTGATTAGCTTCTATGAAACTTCCAGCTTAGAACATAACAAAAGATTTTCTCTTTTGATCCCCCTGAAAACTGCGTAAGAACTGTATTTAATTTGTTGCTTGTTTGTGTAAAACGCGACGCAACAGGGGTGTAGATTGTTGGTGAATTATACAACATACCATAATTATATTTAAAAAAAACGGTTAAGTGCGAGTCGGACTCGCGCACCGAAGGTTCCGTACGAAAAGAACTGCATGATGAACTACTAAGCGACAAACGTAGTTTTAGTATAGGACTGTATTACTTGCCAAATTTCATAGTTCTAGGTCAACGGAAAATACCCTATAAATTTTGATTCCCTTAAGAGTGTCAAAATATACGTTTTCACCTCACCAGCTCAAACATGGCGATTTTGCTGTCAGATAACAGTGAACAAAATGCGATTTTGTTTTGAGCGTGAGTAGAAAGTAGCTTTTTAATTTTTTCAATATCTGTCATTCTTCAGCCAAAGGTTAATTATAAAATTCTAATCATTTGAATCTCGATGTACTCTGTTTCTTTCATATGTATATAAAAGAGAAGGATAGAAACTTATCAATTTGAAATTCGATTTTCGAATCCGACCTCGATTGAGAACAGTTCGGTACGCGTTATACCAAAAAATTCATTAAAAACACCCGAAAAAGTTTTAATTGCAACGTATTTTTTTTTTATTATATTTTTATTTAACGACCGTATATTAAAATTATTGTGCCTATTATATAAAACAATAGATCATTGCTCAAATAAAATAAGATTTTTCAACTTATTACTTATTGTAAATATAATAATAATTTATAATTTCACCATTTATCATACATACATATAGGTATTCGAAACATACCTTAAAAAATATCGAGTTCATATTGTAATTGTTATTTTCTTTTGCATTTATTTTGTTTGGTGTTTTAGGAGTAAAAATATTAATCAATTTATAAACAAAATCTCGTAATATAACATGTATTTATAAATAAACACGTCATGTATCTGCTAAATCTTCCAATTTGATCAAATAATGGTTGATTATAATTTCAATTAAATTATATTGTTATTCCTTTTTAAGCAGCACTTATCTCATCATCATTCGCTTGCCCTTATCCCATTTATTTGGGGTCGGCGCAGCATGTTTTCTTCCTCCATTCTTCCCTATTACTCGTCATCTCGTCGTTTACTTCCTTCTTATTCACATCATCTTTCACACAATCCATCCATATTTTCTTTGGCCTTCCTCTTCTTCTATATCCGTCCACATTCATGCTTAACGCTTTTCTTGTTACGTGGCTTTCCTCTCTTCGCATCACGTACACATTCATGCTTAACGCTTTTCTTGTTACGTGGCTTTCCTCTCTTCGCATCACGTGCCCATACCATGATAGTCGGTTATTATCTATTTTCTTAATAATATTATTGAAATCAGCAACAAAGACTATAAACATACGTTGGAAGGAAAAGCACAAAATGTCGAATATGTTCTCGCTGATGAGGTGAAAAGTTGTGTGTGCTACACGAGAGCAAAGTTTTTTGCATCTCGTGCTGTTGAGTCCCTCGCTACACTCAGGATTCTAACATAGAATCACTCGCTACGCTCGAGTGATTCAAACGTAGAATCCTTCGCTTGCTCGGGACTCAAAATCAGCACTCGCAACAAAAAACAACTTTGCTCTCTTGTTGCACAAATAACTATTTTTTTGGCATAAATGTCCGTATCTTTTTTTACGTTTACTTAGAAGTTTGATTTTTACAGCTTCAACAATAGATAGATCTGATTATATGGTTCTAAGTTCAACTCGATACATTCACGCATTCTCGAGATAAAGAGGACGGACGGACAACAAAATGATCCTATAAGTGTGCTATAAGGGCAATTTTTATGCTGTAGAGCTCACAGAGCCACTAGTTTATTTTACGCTCAAATGGCTGGACCAATTTTAATAAATTATGGTAAGGAGGTAGCTGACACCCTGGATTAACACAAAGGCTACTTTTTATCCCGAAAAAAATTAGTGTTCCCGCGGGATGAGCGGGTAACAACGCGCGGCGCATCTAGTCTGAATAAATAAATAAAATTATATAAATAATAAATAACGATGAGGGCTGCCGTGTGTGTCTGTCCACCTGGGATTACAGGTGATTAATTAGTCCGCAGCTTAAAAGCCGGTGATAAACGACCCTATCTTACACAAATGGTCTTACTTCCGCTATCGGACAAAATATTAATAAGACAATTTGTGATACCGTAAAGATTCTGCTGTATGATAATTAAAATATCTTGAAAGTAAACGTAGCGCATCGTATTAGTCACACACTACAACATAAGCTAATTAAGGATAAACCATACATACAAAGATCAAAGCTTAAAGAAAAATTGAAAAAGGAGCTACCTGGTGGAAGAGACCGGGAATCGAACCCGGTACCTCTGGATTATCGGTACAGCGCGTTAACCACTTCGCTACTCTAGCTCTCTTTATTTGTCTGTCTGTCAATGTGTTGTCATGTTAGCATTGACGCTAAAATTTTGACGTTTGGTTGGTTTGGTCAAACTTAACAATCACATTATTAATAGAAACATTTTCATTTCATATGTAGGAAAAAAATAAAAATACGTTTTTTTTTACGCTTATGTGAATATAGGTATCAATGAACAGTATTTAAGAATCATAATATATCAGTAACAGTAAGTTATATACTCGTACCTAACCATATGCAAGTTAAAGAATGTTTCCAAAAAGCAAAGGAAAATCTTGGAAAACTTCAGATTTTAATACGCTTTGAAAAACATGTTTGAAGATCCCAAATTTCTTTCATACATACACTAAGTATAAGAACTAATCATACAAATAAAATGTGCCCTTTGTGCTAATTTAGTTTCGACGGCTTAAGCAAGGTTTCGGCCGTGACACGCCGTCAGCGTATCCATGTGTTCCGCTGCTCCCGACTCCCCGAGGCTTTCCGAAGGGTTATATAATTGGATTAGGCAAAGCTGACAATGGTCCCCTCTCTGGACTGTCAGCTAGTTAGATACATTTACATTTAAGGCAGAACTTCCTCCTATTGTGTTGATTCACCCGTGGCAAATTGCTTCTTATACGAGTGATTTCGCTTTTATTTACCGCAAACTAAGCGAATAGGCTTATTTTATTTATAAAATATATAAGACGGTTCACATCTAATACTTTACAAAACGTCTCGTTTTAATTTACACATAAATTGTGGAAACCGTGATTATTCTTCACAAAAAGCTCTACAAAGAAAGATATTCTGAGAAAACGCATTGTGTGTAATGACTTTCGTTCCCCTTGCTGCTGAATTTTTGTCGTAAAATCTGCATAGCTAAAGCAGCAAGGAAAATGGATACGAAATTACCTAAATAACCAGCCGTTTTGGCCTAAATTATACCTAACTAGGGAAAACTCGTGGCTAAATTGGTGGAACTAAGCTCAGGATGTCGCTCGTCCCTCCTCGGCCGCTTTTTACGTACAGGAGAAAAGTATATATCCAATTTGATGAATCTTTTGCTGTCACGGAATTAAGGAAACTCTTATGGCAACTGAGACTCCCGGGAGACGAAACTGGAAACAATTATTGTTCCTCAAATCCTCAGCAAGCGTTACTGAAGGAAAAACCTTTTTATTGCGTCATTTATTACAAAGCAAGCTAATCAACGAGATTAATTAGTGTTTGTTAGAATACCTGTGTTGTTGAAATAAATAAATGTGAGCACATCGATCAATCGGCGAGTGTCGGCTGCGACCGTTCCCAATATTCACAGGGATTGCCTCGGGATGATTTATTGTCCTCGGGATTATGTATAGAGTGGGCTTATATTGGAATATCGAGTGTACACTTTCCTAACCTCTTATCTAAACAACGTTAATTGTAAAAGCAACTTTGTTGTGGGCATAACAAAGTTCTGACTTAGGAAGAGTAATAAGAGAATGAGGTTGAGACAATTATTGGTCGATATGAATAAAATCTTCGGCAACCATCTGAAACAAATGACGCCGGCAAATCTGTTTGCACGAGAAGTTAAGGCGCGACGATGATGTACCTACTGGAAAGAAAGATCAAAGATTACCTTCTGCTAAAGTGGCAATACAGATCTTATAAGTAGGTATAATATAATGTAGGTACTCAGTAATATGAATATTTTATAGAGTGATATAGGTACAGCTGCATTTGCAGCACAGCTACGTAAGGCATTAAAAAATCGAAAAGTACAGATGTTATGATGTGGTTGTGGTAAGATTGTATTGCAATTAATGGGATTTTTATTTATTTTGAAGCTTAGTTAGCCGCTAATTTGTTCAGTGTATTAGTAACCAAATAATCAATATTAGTGGATTTAAAGTCTATTTGCTTATTTGTACTTACTTACTTACTAAGTTGGCTCGATGAACCTATGAGTTTGAGAGACAAAGAGACACTTTTCCCCATTCTGCGCCACTTCACGCCAGCCGGGTACTCCGAGGACTGATAGGTCTTTGAGAGCTTCGTCACTCCAGCGGTACCTGGGGCGGCCCACCGGACGTTTCCCTCTGGGCTTGCCCATGTGGTTCGCTCTCTTCACGGCACGATTGTCTCCTATCCTCTCCAATTGACCGAGCCACCGAAGTCGTGCAGCCTTGACTTCACCAATTATATTCGGCATCGACACAAGACCTTCCCGCTCCCTGTTCTTCCTCCGCCTCCAACTCCCGTCCTCAGTCCGGGTTGGCCCCAGAATTTTCTTATTTGTAGCTGGATAAAAAGTAAAGTATAGGCCATTTCTGGTTATAGTAAGATTTTTTTGCAATGAATAGGATTGTATTTATTGTAGAGCTTTACTGCTAATTTGTTAAGTGTATTAGTAACCAAATAATCAATACGAGCGGATTTGCCGTCTATAGAAGAGGAATCAAATCGATTCGACAGTAGGCTTTTAAATAAATAAATAACCCATACCCAACCCGTTTTGGTTTGATTCAATTTCAAACATACCTACATTAAAAAATATTGGATGCAGCCATCTCTAAACAGCCTATTTTACTTATTTTTTGTAAAAATATCTTCAATGTAACATTTCATTTATACTTTTTACTAGTAAAGATGTAGGCGTCCCAAATAGCAGTGTAGCTATGTGCAGTTGCGGCGTCAGATGGCCGCTGTAAGGCAGCTGCAAACCTCAGCATCTCGTGGGAGCAGCTAGTTTACCTACTAGGATTAGGGTTGTCAGATACTGGCTTAACATTTCCTGAAATTAGTTTTGCTTTATAGTATTTCTAGAAGGTACAAGCAACTTTGTTGGTGAAGGAGAAAAAGTACTAAACCTTTTTATTGCTAATTCATATACTAGAACCATCTTGGCTATCTGTATCCAAAAAAAGTGACAGCCGTTATGACCTCAACGATATATGCCACGATTTTCGGCAGCGAGAGATCCGAGCGGCGACCATACGAGTGAGCGAGACACGTGCCGCGCACCGCTACCGCTCACCGCTGAGACCGAAGTCGTCGGACCGTGGGCGAGATTTCTACGGCGCCCGCTAAACATACAACAAAAAATACAGGATATCGGACCGATAGACGGTACCAACATGTATTTGGCGAACACTTATTAAGAACACAGAGGGATAAAATACTACAAAATGTTGTGAACATTTTGCAAAAGGTAGAGTTATAATGTGTTGGTTTTTTGTGTAAAATTCGACGTAATTAATTTTAGGGTGTAGTTGCGAATGCATGCCTAGTTGCCAAAGCAAAAACAGAAGTTGGAGTGCACCATGGTGCTCGCTGACGCGTCACGGTTATTACGGACCCGCCACGACTTGCGCGGCACCGACAGCGACAGTGGTAAGCGGTACGTGTGTCTCGCTCACTCGTATGGCCGCCGAGCTTGGATCTCCCGCTCAACCACTCGCCGCGCCGCAGGACGCGTTAAGAGTCCTTTTAAAATTCTGATGTCTAAACATTTTTCTCTACGATCAAACATGTTTCTTAACATAATTATTAAGGTTACTACCTAGAACAGGGCTATTTAGATTTATTGGTATATATTTGAAACCTACAGTTTGAATTTTTCATTTATAATTTTTGTTTCAAAAACTACTCGAAATTGACAGAATTCACGCGGATAATTGTTTTTTTTAACTTATTTTTGACTACACGCATTGAAAGCATGAAATAGCTATGCCACTAACTAGAACTCAGGGAAAAGTATTATTCACTTGAAAAAGTTGGCTGAAATTATCAATATCTATATTTGTCATAAAATTAAAAAAATATTTTTTAAAAGGAATAAGGCCTCTTAAGTCGTCGCCAGCCGGCATGGCGCTTAGTGGGAGACCTTCTTGAATTTTCCATATTTATCGGCCATCTGGTAACCCTACGTCCGATCCTCTGTCACACGTACAAACTAAGTCGAAGAACACAACTCACTCCGGCCCCGGCTCTCGGCTTTACTATATTTGTGTCATAATCGCAACACAAGTTTAACCAACAATTCTTTTCTCAGTAGGTATGACATGTGGAAGTGTCGTTACTTGTTAGTTCTTGTTATATTATATGACCCGAGTGTCAATGTTGCTTCACCGACTTTGTTATTAGCGATTCCGTCGTATCAATATCGGTGGCCTCATGACGTACAACCATTTTCTGAATTTCAATCAAATTAATTTACCTATAGGTATTTTAACTCCATGTAATTTAATAATAAATGTCAATCGAATATAAATAAAGTCAAAAAGAAAAATAGCCTAATAAAACTAAAACTAAATAGTATGAATTAATAGCGCCTTTTTTCAACTTTCCATTGGAAAAACACAAAAAGAGAACCCCAATTACACGTAGAGAGCAAAATCCCGCACCCATGTCAACGTGTATCCGAAACAAACTTTTGCACAACGCAACGCAATAGATTGCACCGCGCCGTGTAGCATAGGCGTTTTAATTAAAGCGATTG
The DNA here is from genome assembly GCA_932273695.1 of Apotomis betuletana. Lineage (NCBI taxonomy): Eukaryota > Metazoa > Arthropoda > Insecta > Lepidoptera > Tortricidae > Apotomis > Apotomis betuletana. The sequence continues at coordinate 10,263,720 of OW026313.1, read as the reverse complement.
ATGCAGTTGTTGGGTTAAACCCGTTCACAACTATGTTCAGACCCGTAAATTCCATGCCTAACATACGCGTATATTTATATTAGGTATATATTGTTTGGCGTTATCCTTCCATACTTCATATAATTCTATCCACTCCAGGACCTCTAGAATAACTGTCATGTACGCGACTATTTCTCGCGCGAGTTAATTAAGTACCCGTCTTTTTCTGTGCAGTAATGTTAGAGTGACATGTCGCGCGGCAAGTCACGAAGCGTAGTTGTGCTAGACTTTCAGAGCAGAGAATCTCCCCCAAGCGCTCACATAATATATATTAATATAGTAATAGTGTATATATTAATGTAGTAATACTATAGTTCTGATCAGACTCTATCGTCACTATCGTCAGTGTTTCTTTAGGACTCAGTGCGATTGAGTGAAAACAGAAGCTGTCTTTAAATAATATAAAGTACCGTTCCCCGTAACGTAATGTGGCGATTGAGCACTTGACTGTTGTAAATTCTTAGTTATATTATGAGATATAATGACTGCTATTTTGGTAATTTGGGGTGCTAGAGACTATGCTGACCGTACTAGATATTGGACATAGAGAACAAACTTTTAACAAGGCAACGCAATAATTTGCACCGCGGGGCGTGTAGCATAGTTTTAATTAAACGCAGCCACAAAGCGATTAACACAGTTGCTCTGTATCCACAAGCTAGCGTTCAGTATTCAGTAAAAGTTCAGTAAATACCAGGCGAATATGTTTCTGTCATATTTTCAAAATGTCCGTGTAATATATTTTGAACGACATTCGTAGCAGAGCGATAACGAGCAAGCACCAGCTATAAATGGGCAGGTGGAACCGAAATGCACTGACTCACACAAGGACGTCAGATTAGATACCAGGGATCGTCCTCACTGTGGAGGGTTGTCATCTCTAACCTGGCTACCAGGACAAAAAACGTAGTAGTAGAAGAGCGGGATTTCCTGACACAGATATCATTATATGTACTTACTAGGAGATCCCAGCGTCATTATTATTGTGTCTACTTTAAACAAATAAAATATTTCCATTTTCATATTTTAATTTTTCATTATTTATTTGAAAGGCTTTACACCTTAGCGACCTCTATGTGAATACGTTAATATTCACATCTTACCGCACTACTTTACAGCAGCAAACGAGCAAGCGAGAGATTATTTATATTTCAACAAAATGTTTTTTTTTTTTCATTTGAAAATTAATAAAAATAGAAATAAATGATGGTAAATAACGGTGAACGCATGGTATGGCGGTTTGGTGGATGAATATTGTTGTATGTCGTCCATGATCCGGATTATCCCTCGGGAAGCGAGCGTTTTCTATCTCCGGATTCCGACAGAATCTCTATAAAAATATGTCCATTCGTGATTCTGTTGCTATGCGAAAAATGACATTTATATTCCAAGTCGCAAGGTCAAGACGTTGTAGTACAGTTGTGGTTCTTAGTCGTTAAGAACCAAACATATTATCTCATAATATATCTCAATTCGTGGCTTCGTTTGCGTTATGAGGAATTAAATATCGTATCGGCAAGCCACATTTCACCTCATTGTTCAAGTGGCTACTCTGTACCTACCTAAGTACGTAAATTATGCTTAAAGTTGTAATGGTTTTAAGTATTATTTACGAAAAAATACTTACTGTTGAGTTTCTTTCAGCTTTCTTCTCAACATCGGTCTCCTTTAGTGAAGGCCGGTAGATTGAGATTCAGGTGCGCTTGTCTTGGCCTACTTACAGAATAAAGTATTTAATTTTAGAATAGTATTTTATGCAACCGTTGTATAAGAGGGGGCAAAAAACGCGAGTGGCATGGGTTACGATGTGAGCGTAGCGAACATCGTTAGAAAGATGCCACTCGCGTTTTTTGCCCCCTCTTATACAACGGTTGCATACAATACTTTTTCTACGACTCGACATTTCACAAATAAAATGCAAATAAACAACAAAGAAAATAATTACATGTTCCCGCTCGGAATCAACAAAATTTAAAACAAAATAGTCTCTGATAAACTTTTTTTTTATTGACGACCATCTGTCAAAAAAATATAAACTTATACATAAAAGTAAACGTTCACTATTCTAAACATCCACACACAGAAGATAAAACTTTTTTTTAAAGTTGGCAGCAATGCCTTAGTACAATAAGCTTTTTTTTTTAATTGCAAATTGTGTGAATGCAGCTGTTTATCTTGTAATCTGTGGTACTAAGTGATGCTTTTTTAGCGACATTATAGCATCGTTTAGCAGTGTTTTTTTGGGCAATAGAGTATAGACTTTTACAGACTTTCATAATTTATGTCTTTATATTAGAGTTAGTAACTATATAAATGACAGAAAAAAGTACTGGAGTAGAAATAGTTATTTGTGCAACAAGAGAGCAAAGTTGTTTTTTGTTGCGAGTGCTGATTTTGAGTCCCGAGCAAGCGAAGGATTCTACGTTTGAATCACGAGCGTAGCGAGTGATTCTATGTTAGAATCCTGAGTGTAGCGAGGGACTCAACAGCACGAGATGCAAAAAACTTTGCTCTCGTGTAGCACACACAACTTTTCACCTCATCAGCGAGAACATATTCGACATTTTGTGCTTTTCCTTCCAACGTATGTTTATAGTCTTTGTTGCTGATTCCAATAATATTATTAATCGGAAAATAGATAAGTGCTGCTTAAAAAGGAATAACAATATAATTTAATTGAAATTATAATCAACCAACCAACGCGGTTATTGTCAAATGTTATTTGATCAAATTGGAAGATATAGCAGATACATGACGTGTTTATTTATAAATACATGTTATATTACGAGATTTTGTTTATAAATTGATTAATATTTTTACTCCTAAAACACCAAACAAAATAAATGCAAAAGAAAATAACAATAAAATTACAATATGAACTCGATATTTTTTAAGGTATGTTTCGAATATGCATCTATGATAAATGTTGAAATTATAAATTATTATTATATTTACAATAAGTAATAAGTTGAAAAATCTTATTTTATTTGAGCAATGATCTATTATTTTATATAATAGGCACAATAATTTTAATATTCGGTCGTTAAATAAAAATACAATAAAGAAAAAAAAATACGTGGCAATTAAAACTTTTTCGGTGTTTTTAATGAATTTTTTGGCATAACGCGTATCCGAACTGTTCTCAATCGAGGTGGGATTCGAAAATCGAATTTCAAATAAATAAAAAGCGTGAGTAGAAAGTAGCTTTTTATTTTTTTCAATATCTGACCACGAATTGTCATTCTTCAGACAAAGGTTAATTATAAAATTCTAATCATTTGAATCTCGATGCACTCTGTTTCTTTCATATGTATATAAAAGAGAGGGATAGAAACTTATCAATTTGAAATTCGATTTTCGAATCCGACCTCGATTGAGAACAGTTCGGATACGCGTAATACCAAAAAATTCATTAAAAACACCCGGAAAAGTTTTAATTGCAACGTATTTTTTTTTCTTTATTATATTTTTATTTAACGACCGAATATTAAAACTATTGTGCCTTTTATATAAAACAATAGATCATTGCTCGAATAAAATAAGATTTTTCAACTTATTGTATATATAATAATAATGTATAATTTCACCATTTATCATACATGCATATTCGAAACGTACCTTAAAAATATCGAGTTCATATTGTAATTTGTTATTTTCTTTTGCATTTATTTTGTTTGGTGTTTTAAGAGTAAAAATATTAATCAATTTATAAACAAAATCTCGTAATATAATATGTATTTATAAATAAAGACGTCATGTATCTGCTAAATCTTCCAATTTGATAAAATAATGACAATAACCGTGTTGGTTGGTTGATTATAATTTCAATTAAATTATATTGTTATTCCTTTTTAAGCAGCACTTATCCATTTTCTGATTAATAAAGACTATAAACATACGTTGGAAGAAAAAGCACAAAATGTCGAATATGTTCTCGCTGATGAGGTGAAAAGTTGTGTGTGCTACACGAGAGCAAAGTTTTTTGCATCTCGTGCTGTTGAGTCCCTCGCTACACTCAGGATTCTAACATAGAATCACTCGCTACGCTCGTGATTCAAACGTAGAACCCTTCGCTTGCTCGGGACTCAAAATCAGCACTCGTAACAAAAAACAACTTTGCTCTCTTGTTGCACAAATAACTATTATGTATCCTTGATGTATAAATGCAGAAGTGTGTTTGTTAGTGTTTTGCGTATGTCGGCGACTAGTCAACGATTTTTTTGCATAAGGGTAAAATCGAAGAGTAATACGGCTTGTGAAATTGTATTAAAGCAAAAAGGCCCTATTAGCGGAATTTTAATGTTTTCAAAACATTTAACGCTTCGATTCGACACAAAGCTAAATTACGAAAGAAAAATTGAATGCGATCCACTACAATCTAAGCAGGACTCGAAACTGTGACCTCTGCGTTTCCGGCGCATTGCTCTCCCAACTGAGCTATTAGATCGCGACGTCAATCATAATATTTACGCTACTGGAGCGCCCTATGCGTCATATGTGTTTTGAAATGCTTATGCGCATTAGCCATACCCTAGGATGTGCGCTTTACATGCTCGATCACGCTAAAACCACCTAAAACCAGTTTTTGATGACGTGGTTGTCTTCGGCCTGCATCCGGCCGTTACGTCAAACTCATGTATTTTTTGTATTATAATTCCGCAAACGCCTCCACATTATCGAACTCAATATAATGCTTTATATGCAGTTAATATGTAATGCGCAGTGTCAATTCCTACAACGACATTGTACAAGGATTGCACGTCGAAAAGAAAGAACATGTAAAAAGCATAAACACTTAAAACAGATTATATACAGAGACCATCAGCGCCTATTGATTGAGAAACTGTTGTTTATAAAGAAACGGAATAACCGTTTTTTTTACTAGAACTAAAAACTGTTATTAAAAATAATGTAACAATGATACATTGACAGCGGTACGCATACTATTATGTAGTATATTACATGAAAAATACTCGAGTCTTAATAGCAAAACTAGTTACATTTCTGCGAAACTCGAAAAACGGTTACGTTTCGTTTTCAAGAAAACTCGAAACGAGCCAGCTTTAGTTAATTCCTCAGCAGCGTCTCGGGTATAGTGTTGACAGATCGAATGACCCTATTATCGGGAGAAACAACACGTTTTTTTGGGCTTCTGTGACTTTGGTCGGAAGAAACAAAACTTGAAGCACATTTAAATAAGTAAATATAAATTAAAAATGTCCTTCGCCGCCGATAAAAGTGTCTACATAAATAAAAACTACCAAAAAAAAACATAAATTGGTTTTCTATAATCTACAAAAATGTAATAAGGTAATTTATTTATAGTAGGTAGGTACCTACTCATGGGAAAATTTGCAGAGGTATTGTTTTTCCTTTTAAAATTATAGTTTTATAAAACGAAGCTGTTTTTCGGGAGATTTTTTATTTGTCGTTAGTCGGGAGGACAAATCCCGACCATCTGGCAACCCTACTCGGGTATAAGGAAAGTCTTAGATACAGGATCAATGCAAGTAGTGTCTTCCTCATGAACTAAATTGTTGAGAAGCACAGTTGGAAAGTCATGCTGACTGCCGAGGAGAGAGCCGATGGTACTTTCCCATCAATTATGATAACCATAGAAACCTGTTTCATTTCCTAATAGCGTTGGAGTCATTAGTATGAGTGATTCTTGCGGCTGTGCCGCACAAACACATACATCATATAGGTACGTGACACATCATATAAGACATTAGATTAATGGAGTTGATCCTTCGAGTCCTGAATTTATTTTACATTTGGTATACAAATTATTGTAATTGTGTTTGCTGCAAATAGAAGTTTATGTAAGTAGGTAATCTAGGTGTAACTATAGATGAATATTAAAGTAACAAAAAACTGCTAGGTACTTGTTGTGTAATTTGTAAACTAACAGATTAACAAGATTTTTGCTTGAAAAAAATATTTCTTAAGTTTGACTGGTACACACAAGTGAATTCGTACCTAAATGCATTAATAAGGTTAGTGTAGGTACTTAAACAAAACAATCAAGATAAAATTGCTCTTTCCCATTAGAATATTTAAAAATTGGGCAAGTGCGAGTCCGACTCGCGCATGAAGGGTTCCGTACCTATAATCTATAAAAAGTTTGTTGTATGGGAGCCCCCCTTAAATATTTATTCCATTTTATTCTTAGTATTTGTTGTTATAGCGGCAATAGAAATACATCATCTGTGAAAATTTCAACTGTCTAGCTATCACCGTTCTTGAGATACAGCCTGGTGACAGACGGACGGACGGACGGACGGACGGACGGACAGCGAAGTCTCAGTAATAGGGTCCCGTTTTTACCCTTTGGGTACGGAACCCTAAAAATTAGCAAAAATCACATCAAAAGTAGCAATATTAATATCACGATACCCATAAGTGACGTCATATAGGTACCTGTGTTATATACGAGTATGCTTTTTCTGTTATAAATAATATACATATACTTCATAAAATGTTACTGATTTGATCTATCAGGATATTAGGAGGTCTATTGTGTGGTCGTAGAAAAAGATTTTCAGATTGATTCAAATGGCCTGTGAATTAGACGAAACTAAGAACTTACTCCTTTTTGAAGTTGGTTAAAAAATGGACTGTGAATGAAACGGATCCAAAGACAACAAAATTATTGATTATTTTAAAAGTATTTTACTGATTAAAAGAACATGCGTACATTCCAATTTGGTACACTCAGTTTGAATTATTTTAATTAAACGTTAAATAATTTAGCTCAGGGGTTAATAACTTTCTCGAACTGGAGCAGTATAATGAGGTAAGTCAAAAGCAGTCCACCGAACTTGAACGGTAGCGAGATATCGATGTCGAAAATCTGCAGCAGCGAGAATGACAGGTCGCGCGCCTCCGTTAGCGCTAGCAGCGCACGCGCCGCGCTGCGACCCGGCTTGCCTGAGAAACGAACAAGATAATACACTAGGAGGTGCCTGCAACTTAGTCCACGTATTTTTTTTTCTTTACCGTAGACGGGTAAAATGTGTGCTATAACCATCTTTGGATGCCCAGCTATCCCTGTAAAAAAATTGTTTAAAATTTGTCTAGCTGTTTCGACGTGATGAGAGGACAAAGAGATTATGACGAACGGATGGCGCCAGACAGGCATGACGCCTTTCTGTTAAAAATGTTTTTTTTTTTTTTGTGGCAAGCTTTTACTGCTAATTTGCACTTTATTTAACATTCATCAACTACTCGGTAACTCTGCCATTGCCGGTCCCAAGCCCGGATGCGAAAAGAGGAGGGTTGAGCTGGAATCTGACCTTGCCACCGTAAAACAGTCAACGCCGAGTCTCGGGCGGCGGTTATCTAACCTGACCTAATCAGGCTTCAGCGGCCTCGAAGAACTAAATCTCTTCCTAAAGCGCTGCCGTGGAAGGACGCGGGACTCCACCACGTGTACTTTCCCAAGAAAGCCTCTATGAATATACAGAATCGAGATAAAGTGACGTCGGACCACCCGATTGACAATCGGCGCCACCCGGTACCGGGCCGGCTGGTGTGAAATATGCTACCGATGCTTCTACGGGGATGACTCGCCAGGGCCCTGTAGCAAGTAGTACAAAAGGCGAAGCTCAGACCACCAAAATTGAGCAACTCCAAATTCGCCACGAGCATAGAATTGGAACGTGGAATGTCCGTGGACTATTAATGGCTGGCAAACTCACCATGTTGTACAGGGAAGTAGAGAAAGGTCACATTTCCATAATCGGTCTAAGTGAAACTCATATGCGTGGTCAAGGTCATTTTAACACAACAAGTGGTAATACCCTGTACTTCTCAGCCTGCGAGGACAAAAGTGAAAAGGGAGTAGCCATACTACTTCCTAGGCATATGAACAAGTACGTGCTCGGCTATGAACCAGTGTCGGATAGAATCATAAAAATGAGAATCAATGCAAAACCCAACGTGCTAAATATTGTTCAAATATACGCGCCCACTGAAAAAGCACCGGATGAGGACATAGATGGGTTCTACAATTCGCTGACCACCACGCTAAACAAGATCTCTAAACGAGAGATCACTATCATTCTCGGCGACTGGAATGCTAAAGTCGGAGACACTACCAACGATGACCACATCCGCAACATTGTGGGAAGATTCGGTCTAGGTACGAGGAGCGATCGTGGCCAACGCCTAATTGAATACTGCATTGAAAGGAACCTTTGCATCAGCAACACGCAATGCAAACATCACCCAAGGCGTTTATATACATGGACCTCCCCAGGAGCGCGTTACAGGAATCAGATCGATTACATACTCGTGGACGCACGCTGGAAGTCGTCCGTAAAAAATGTGAAGACATATCCTGGAGCAGAGTGCGGCTCGGATCACAATCTGCTTATGGCAAAATTCGCGCTCAGGCTAAAGGCGCCCAAAGGACCAACAAAACACAAGTTCCGATCACTAGACCCTACGAATAAAGTGCATTTTCGGTCTGTCGTTGACAAGAAGCTCTCGGAAGCCCCCACTACATCAGATGAAGACGCAAATGCTTGCTGGAATCACCTAAAAACCCAGATAAATGCTACACTAGACACAATCAAAGCTAGCAGGAGGGATAGTGACGTGGCGGGTAGGACCAAGGAGTGGCTAGCTGTTGATACTTGGGATCTGATCCGTGATTGCAAAGAGCAAAGAATGAAAGGTCTGCAATGCTCTGACGTCAGGAAGAGGTACTCCGGTCTTTGGAAAGAAGTCAAGAAGAAATGCCGTAGAGATAAAAACAAATTTCTCTCGAACATTTGCTTAGAGATAGAAAATAACTCCTTGAAATTTCAGACTTCAGACCTATTCAAGAAAGTCCGCCTTATATCCAGGCAGTTTAAACCGAAAACGTGGGTTATCAACGACGAGGATGGCAATGCAATTCACGATTTGGAGGCAATAGCTGAGAGGTGGCGTGGATACTGTGAAAAGCTTTATGATCATCAACCCAACACCTCGTTGGTATCACGTACAAGCTGGAGTAGCCTAGAATTAGAGCCTTCTATACTGCGATCCGAAATAACAGCAGCCATAGCAGCATTGAAATGCAGGAAAGCTCCAGGACCCGACCAAATAACAGCGGAGATGTTGAGAGCCTTGGGTGAAAAGGGCATTGAATATCTTCATCATATCTGCAACTGCATTTGGCAAACAGGCAAATGGCCAATGGATTGGACTGATTCCGTTATTCTACCTCTGCACAAAAAAGGTTCTACTAGGATCTGTGATAATTACAGGACGCTGGCTCTTATTTCTCATAGCAGCAAAATCCTCCTGCACATCATAAGACACTGCCGCTTAAGACACTTCCTCGACTGGCACATTCCCCAAGAGCAGGCTGGCTTTGTCAGAGGTAGAGGCACTCGAGAACAAATTCTTAATATTAGGCAGATTATTGAGAAGTCCTACGAATACCTCATTCGTAATGTGCTTCATCGACTACAGCAAGGCTTTTGATTGCGTTGACTGGCAATGCCTGTGGAAGGTATTCTGCGAGCTAGGGGTCCCAGGGCACTTAGTTGCCTTGCTCCAAACGTTATACTCCGACAACCTAGGCATGGTCAGGATTGACCACAAGCTCTCCAAGCCGTTCACATTTAAAAAAGGAGTAAGACAAGGCTGTATACTATCCCCGGTGTTGTTCAACATCTATGGGGAGTATATCATGCGACGAGTGTGCGAGGACTGGGAAGGTGGCGTTTCCATTGGTGGAACGAAGCTCACAAACCTGCGTTATGCCGACGAAACAACCCTTTTTGCGGCCAACGAAGAGGAAATGTGCATCTTACTGGGCAGATTGGAACCAACCAGCAGAGAAATGGGGCTTCTCATAAACAGAGCAAAGACCAAAGTCATGATAGTCGATCGCAGCCTGTCGCTCACCATGACCAACAAGCTAAACCTGGAAGTTGTAGAGGAGTTCATATATCTGGGGTCCGTCATAGCTGCCAACGGGTCCTGTGAAAAGGACATCAGGAAGCGGATCGGGATGGCTAAGAGTGCTATGACCCAAATGGCCCGTGTATGGTCTGACCGAAACATCTCGAGGAAGACCAAGATGCAGCTTGTTACCTCCCTCGTTTTCTCAATCTTCCTTTACGGTGCGGAGACTTGGACGCGTTTGAGATGTGGTGCTGGAGGAAATTGCTCGGGACTCACTGGATGGAACACCAAACCAACGAGTCCATTCTTACCGAGCTCAAGATCCCGATGAGACTCAGCACAATATGCATGCGGAGGAGTTTTGAGTTCTTTGGCCACATTGCCAGAAAGAAAGGAGACAATCTGGAAAAACTGTTGGTAACAGGCAAGGTGTGCGGAAGACGGCCCAGAGGAAGAAGTCCAACACGCTGCCTGGTCGGACCAAATACGCTCTACCCTCAAGACCTCAATTTACGAAGCCATCCATGCAGCCCAGGATAGAGTAAGCTGGCGCAAAATAGTCCACGAAAAAGTAATTCAGAGAGGCCACGACCCTCAGCATTGAGGATATCGACTGAAGGAGGAGGAACTACTCGGTAAAAAGTGAGCGTCAGGATGGCGGGTAGGTATACATCAACAAATGGAGCTGCGGTATACGTCAGGATTTAGTGCTAGCAATGTGCCAAATGTGCGCCAAAATTGGAGCAATGTGCTCTTTAAGCTCCAGAGATATTAAAGAAATTAATGACGCCCGCCATTCTGATGTCAGGTCGGCGGGTGCATTTCCAGTTCTAGCTAATGGCTGCCTACTAAAGGGTGAAAGTACTGCCTAAGGTTAGTGCTCGCAATGTGCTTCCACATGTATGAAGCACAATCAAATTCAAAGATTCGGTAAAGAGTAATATTTCAGCTCAATCGGTGATTAGGAAGTAGGTCAAATTTAACTTGCAAGATGTGATTACAGAAACACAGACAAGCAGACACCGAGATAGGTGAAACGAAATAAAATCTTCTAGAAAGAGACCCCGGTTAGTCCTTTACTTTGCCATTGGTTTATTTAATGGTCATCGCAATTTCATCACCATAGAAGGAAATTCCGGGCATAGCTCACCCGGTTCAGTGACTCTTATCTATAGCCTCTTATGAGGCCCATTGCCCATTGTAAATTAAAGTAACAAAATAAATTGATATATTTTAATTTCTTAGCTGTCCACGAATAGAGGGATAGATACCGTACTCAAATAAAATATTCTTCACAGCTGCACGCCAAGTTCTGAAACCGTTAACTTTACAGGACTTGTATAACAAACCTAATAGAACCTACTGGGTTCCACATAAGATAAAAAAAATAGAAAAGTAGTTTATTGTTTAGAAGGAGAGCGTGAGTTAGGTAATGAAACAATTAGGAAAAGTAGTCATGCAAAATGAAAATAACACTGCATAACTATATACTTAATTTATCCTCATAAAGCCTGGAAGCGACATGCTCTCTCAACCGGCGCACTTCCTCTTGTATCTGATCGGCGAACATGCACGGAGCGAATAGCGGCAACGTCCGAACGGCGATGAATGATAACTCTGCCGCCACGTGGAGAAACGATCTCTGAAGACGGTAAGAGCTTAATTATTTTTTATTAAAGCAGTAACGTCTGCTAACGTAAACCAAATGTTTACAAAGAAGCGAAAAATTGAAAAATTTAATGGTTCAGACAGGATTCGAACCTGCGTTTCCAACGGCTTTCCGGGCCAACACGGGCGTCCTACCAACTGGACCACGAACCAGATGTCAGAGATGTTGGAAACGCAGGTTACCCTGCAGGAAACCCTGTCCAAACCATTAAATTTTTCGCTTCTTTGTAAACACGGTAAGAGCTGTTACTGACTTTATATTGTTAAATGATAAATGCACTAAATACTTGAATACGAGGGTGGTATGATAAGTAATGAGCCTTGAAGCAATACGGTATGGTTGAATATTAAAAATGTCTTTACTCAGAGCCGCCATCTTGGACGCGGGAAAATTTACAGTTTCAAATGATTCTGTCAATTACTTCATGAATTATAGCTTTTTAAACAGTAGAAAGTGGCAGTCTTTGTATAAAATGGAAAAAGAACAACATGGTTCAGTGATTCGTTTCCTGTTTTTGAAGGGAAAAACGCGTGATGTAATAAAAAACGAGTCAGATAGCGTGTATGGCGATGCGTCGCCTTCGATTGCCACAATCAAGCGGTGGTATAATGAGTTCAGAAATGGAAGAGCATCTGTGTTTGATGAGGCCCGCCCAGGACGTCCAAATGAAGTTACCACGGAGGAAACCATCAAAAAAGTCTGTGACATGTTGATGAACTCTCGTAGACTGAAATTAAGGGAGGTAGCTGAGGAATGTAGCTTGTCACTGGAGCGTGTACAAAATATCGTTTAAAAACATTTGGGCATGAGCAAGCTATAAGCCCGATGGGTACCGCGTTTGCTAACTGAAGAAAACAAGCAGAATCGTGTGGCTACTTCCAAAGAGTGTTTGGCACTATTAAAGCGTAATCCGAAGGACTTGTTTATGCGTTACGTTACCGTGGACGAAACGTGGATCCACCACTATACTCCAGAAACAAAACAACAGTCGAAGCAGTGGACTTGTCCCGGCGAAAGTGCTCCAAAAAAAGCAAAAACGGTTCCGTTGGCTGGGAAGGTGATGGCGACCATATTTTGGGATTCGCAAGGAATTATTCACATAGATTATTTAGCGAAAGGAAGAATAATCACGGGGCCATATTACTCTGATTTGTTATCACGATTCGATAAAGAATTAAAAAAAACGGCCCCGTTTAGCCCGCAAAAAAGTGCTGTTTTACCAGGATAATGCTCCGGCCCATTCATCAAACATCGTCAAGGCCAAACTGGATCAAATGGGTTACAAAATACTGCCGCACGCGCCTTATTCCCCGGACTTGGCTCCCTGCGATTTCTTCTTGTTCCCAAACATGACATCTTGGCTCGGAGGCAAACGCTTCATGTCAAATGAAGAGGTCATAGAGGCCACGGATGAGTATTTTGCCGAGTTTCCGAAGACATATTTTTTGGAGGGCTTAAAGAAGTTGGAGACGCGTTGGGAAAAGTGCATAAATTTGAAAGGGGCCTACGTTGAAAAAAAAAAAAAAAAATTACAAAAATTTTTTTTTTCATGGGTAGGCTCACTACTTATCATACCACCCTCGTATATTGCAAATAATATCGATAGGACATGGATCTAGGGGCGCTATCCGTACGCCATCTTCACGGGAAGTATATCCACCAGAGCGTAGTTTTGCTAGCCTTCTATCGGCGCGTTCAGAAGTACGGCTAACAATATATATAATAAAGGCGACTAAATGGGGTTAACGGGATCACAAGTGTTTTCATATTCCTAGGCACTCGATAAACGAGGGGATTTATATTTTTATGTAATAAAGTAAGTAGACTACCCACAGAGTGCGTTGATCTGGTCAAATGTCAATAGAAACCAGGTCAGTCAGGTGAGATACATACATGTGGGCGGGCGGTCTCTGAGACTCTGACGCGTAATGTTGCAGAGCAAATTAATACAGGGTGGGCTGTCTTCCCCGATCCTTTTTTATCCGTTTAACCTGTATGTAAAGGAGCTGATTGAGGATCTCAGCAGCGTGCATGTCGACTGCCAAGGAGTAACATGTCTCAATATTGTTATGCGGACCATATGGTCCTGTCAGGACCCGCAAGCGACTCGATAAAGCAACTTGTCAAGCTGTGCAACATACTCATTTACTTATTAAAACATATATTTGCATTATTAAATTATAACAAAATATATAAATGGACAATTAAATTCAAATTAAAACTAAAGAACTTAAATCTAAAATAAAGTAAATTAAAATAAGCTAAAATAAATCTACAAAACTGTGCCCCCGCGGCATAGCCCCGAAGACGCTGGCAGCATTTCCTCGCTGAATCGCAATGCTGATGCGTTGTGCGAGGAAGCTGCCAGCTATTCGGTCACCAGTGGACTCAATGAGCCTTTTACTTATCTCATTTAGTAGTTTGTGGGCACTGGGACCCCACGGACCTAAGGTACAAAATTATATTCGGGACCGAGACCCCTATATTTATTAATTTTTAATTTTTGGGCCGCCTCTGCTGCCGCCCCCGCCCTGCCCGATGTTCCGTGGAGGTGGGACGGGGCCAGTGTGTCTACGCAGGTGGCGTCCCACACCAGCACCCGGCCCAATTTCCACGGAATCAACGACATTCCATCGGGTCTCTTGCCATCGTCACGTGCGATGCCCGGTGGTTCCAATATGGCCGGCACGTTGACGGTGGCAAGCGAACGGCGGATTGTGTCATTGAGGGCAGCGTGTCTGGAGAAGCGGCCGGCGCTTTTCTGACAAGAAAGTCCGTGGTGTCCCAGTGAATCGACTTCACTGCCGCACGGGCACTTGTGTGGGGCACAAATCTGAACTCCAAGACGCAGGCAGGTGGCTATTCGGAAAGTGTCGGGTTCTAAAAAAGTTCCCGTATTGGAGGATGGATATGCCTGGAGCCAATGGCCTGATTCTAAGGCGCCTGCCGCTAAAAGTCTGGCTCGTTCTGGACCGCTGCTGTGGTTTAAAAGGGAATCATAAGTTAATTTAGACATGACGTCATCCCAGGCCCTTTGTGATTTTAAATTTTGGGGGATATCCTTACCCGGGCAAGCAATTGACCATGCTCTCTTGGCCTCCGTTAAGCCCACAGTCTCATAGTTTAAAGGACCGGCCTTTAGAATTTTACCTATGAGGTCTGCAGAGCTGTGGACGGAAGACAAGAAAGCTGGTGCGGATATGGATGAAATTTTTTGCGTCCCGATACCACCAAAGCGAATGGGAAGGGACGCTTGAGTCCAGGACTTTTCGCTGAGCTGAATGTTCAGAATGGATTCTAGGTTTGCTTTGATTAAAACGTCCATTTGTAATAATTCATTTTGGAATTTAGAGAAAGGGCAGCAGCGAAGCACGTAGGTGAATTTTGGGACGAAAAGACAGAATTTTAAAATAGAAATTGCGTAATGAGGGCTAATTTCAAGGAGACGACTTTCGTAGTTTTTGAATTTAGAAATGGACTTAAGAATATGGTTCGAGAAAGACTCTTCAAAAATAGGGGACCCTAGGAGGCAAAGTGAGTTTCTGTCAACAATTTTAATATTGGGTGTAAGGGCATCAAATTTTTGTTTTATGTCTTGAACATTTAGTGCAAGGTTTTGGATAAAAAGTTCGCACTTGCTGAAATTGAGCTCTAAGCCAATGGACAGAAATTTAGCTTTGATTGTTTCGAGATCAATCAGCACGGTGTCTAAGTCACCACCTAGGGTTCCATCGTCAAGATACCAAACATTGAATTTGGATTTTAAATTTTGAATAACGGGATTAATAGCTAAGCTGAAAATTGCTGGCCTGAGGGGATCGCCCTGCTGACAGCCTACTTCAGAGGATATAACGTTTTTGCGGTACATTAAATTTGAGGGCTCTGCATAACAGTGCAGGAGGTAGTTTTACAGTTCTGGAACATTGTTTTTAATTTCAGTCAGCAAGACGTCTCTGTTTACCGAATTGAAGGCGTTTTTCACATCAATTTTGACCAAAATATCGCAAGGTTCGTTGGAAAGGAATGTACGCAAGGCATGGACGGCTGCCTCAGAACCTCCTTTGGTCCCAAAACCGAGTTGAATTGGTTCGAAAAGAGTTTGTAATTTTGAAGCTATGTATCTTACTGCAATTTTGGAGGCGAGACGTCTGAGAGTGGAACCAACGGCGATTGGCCTCACCCCTCCGTCCTTTTTGCTGAGAGCGATGAGGTTTGCGCCGTATAAAATTGGAACTATTGTTGGGTTGACGTTACCCAAGTACATATTATTGATTAATTTAGTAAGTGACTCAACTAGGCGCTCGCCCGCATCACCCACGGAGTGAGACGTCAAATCTTTCAAATGTTGGGGTGAAAGGCCATCCAGGCCTGCGGAGGAATCGATTTTGAAAGATGAAATTTCTTCGATGACGTCTCTATTTTTAATTTGGAGGCAGGCCTGGTTTGCCGCTGGTGGGTCGAAAAAATATGGTAATGGAGGATCAGGGGGATGTTTAGACTGTAGGGCCGAAAGGGTGTCAGGGGTATCGGGAGCTAGCACGTCATTAGAAAAAAGGAGACTAGCGGCGCCTTTCAGATCACCATCACTCACTTTAGATTCTACGGTTTTGCGACGATTGAACGATGTAGAGAAATCTTTTGAAACTATGGGCGGTGTGGAATGTCTAACGCAGTTATTTTTAATTTTCTGAGTGGATGATATAGAAGAACCATCATCGTGAGCATGGAGGACATGAAAGGCGAAAAGCAAAAGGTTATGCCAGTCGTCAATGCCGATAACCTCGGTGCAATTATTTATTAAGTTTGAAAGATGAGTCGCGACGGTGATTCTAGCGCCGCGAGGAATCCGTTTTACTAACGGAACATGGTTTTTAAGATTACTGAGTTGAAGTTGGAATGGGGTGGATGGTTGAGTGGTGGCGGAAGGAGGAGTCATTTACTTAAATCTGGAATGTTAAGTAACAAACAGTAATTGAATTTATTGAACTGATATGACTGAATTTGAAAATACTTACGGTGCCGCGAATCGCCATTAAAGCGGCTATGTATAAAAAACTGAGAATAGAGATGAACATTGCAGTCAACATCGTTACAAACTGAAAACAATAAATTCATGAATTACCACGGACACTTTTGAACTGGATGATAAATATTAAGGGTCAATCTTGAACCAATCAGTCGATATAGACGACGATACACGTGGATTTTTTCTAGGATGAAATTTTCGAGCCCATTACAAAAATATTTTCTGTTGCAGGGATTTGAACCCTAGATTGCTGGCTTCGTAGGTCGGCTCTACTCTCCCAGACCTAAATAATCGTGACGTCTCGGAGTCATAGCAAAAAAATTTGATTAATTTCTAGCTATTACCTGCCACTTTATAGCATCAATTAGTACATCATAAGCGCTGATCATCACACAGTACAAATCCATCAATTTCTTCATTTGACAATTTTGAGACTCCACAGTGGCGCTCTTGAAGGTCAATTCATCCACTTTCGGAGCTGCATCGATCTTGTGATTGCTTAGTGAAATCTTCATATGGTAATTTATGAGACGAAGTCGAGGAACAAGCAGGCTCAGTAGGTGTCCGAAGAAGTGAATGTTCATTACTTGATAAAGACGTACAGGCAAGTAAACAATATGCTGGATTATTCCCTGGCCATTGTACATGTACCAGTCATAAGGTATAATAAGAGTAAGCAAAGTAACTGCAATGCACATTTGGATAAAATTTCTGACCGACGCCGCTGTTCTTTTTGGCCTGCATCTAATTGCCGTGTCAAATTCCTGTAACTCCTGATAATAGTTCTTTAATCGCTTCCATATTAGAATATTCCACACAGTGTTGAATATGTAAACCACACACTCTATTCCTAGACCAACTATGTAAGCAGATTCCAGGTCAATAATAAATGTTGTATAAAATACAATGACACATAAAAATAGACTATAAGCGGAATATAATACTATGAAAAACGGTTTCTGTCTAGAAAATAAGACCAGCCTGTTGATGCCAAACGCCACATCTCCTATAAGGTAGGCCTTCGATATAGGATCAATGTAGGTAATATCTTCTTTAACTAAATTGTTGACAAGCACTCTAGGAGATGCCATGACGACCGCCGGTACCCACTGTACTAAAAAGACTGTTTGTTGCTTCGTTATATTAAACTCGGAAGGGTGATTTAATTCCCTAATAGCCTTAGGGTGATTAATTCAATATTAATTGTTGTGGTTGCCCACACACGTCATATTTGTACACCGAGTAGGTATAAATTAAATAAAACATCCTTCCACGAGCCTATCTCATAAAATTTGCAACGCCAAACAAACACATTATAGTAATTGTATAAATGTCACACGTTGAGTTAAATATTCAGGTGATCATTATGAATTTGCCTTTTCAATATAGGTAACTAGTTCGAGTTTAGTGTGATTCGAAAAGGAAACAAACCATTTACTTTTTAAAAGTAGTTTTTCTCAAATGCCATTTATAAATATAGATTGATCTATACCACTCTAAGATCACATTCGATACTCAAAATGTATTATTAAAACTTTACTCAGGGGTAAATAACTTTTTCAAACTGCAGCAGTATCATGAGGTAAGTCAGAATTAGCCATGAACTTGAAGGGCAGCGAGATGTCGATGGAAAATAAACAATGCATCAAACACAAACGTCTCTAAAAGGGAGCCTAGGTTCTCATATGACACAAAAAGTAAGGATATCTCAAAGAGTTCTTGGTTTATTAACGACTATCTCAAATTAGTTTTAAATGACTGTATTAATATAATTTCAAACCATAATCAACTTCTTAAAAACTCCAATAAACTACATATAAAAAGTCGGTTGTCTGTAAAGTCGGTTTACTGACGATAGTTGAACGTGACAACGTCATAAGAAAATACTGATGGAATGGATGCATTTTTCAAAAGAAAATTTTAATTTTATTTGTTTGATAGATATTTTGTATGGATATAGAGAAGGAGGTAAATGGAAATCACAATTGAATTGATCAAGTTACATTTATTTGTATGTACGCATAAATACAATTATGTAAATTTCTATTTATTTTTTTAATTATCGTCGCTATAGACAATTGACACCACATTCACTTTTCACTGCACTTCATACTTGACGAAAACATGTAAATGTATGTATAGCAGCTGTCCACGCGGACGCATCGCTCACTCAAGTCAAAGAATATATATACTAAGTAGGAGAGCAGATGTCGAACGCTGCAGAACCCGGAGGCCGATTGTGCCTCTTTGTCGCTCGTTCCGCGCTCTCGCTTGCACTTCAAGCCTCAGAGCGAGGTAACGCCGCATGATTCAAGAGCGAGGTAACGCCGCATGAGTCAAGAGCGAGGTAACGCCGCATGAGTCATGTTTTTTCGTGCGTGCAGCCGGCTCCATCGAATTGTAAGACGTTGTCACGTCAATAAGCGCTGTTGTGAATTAAAATAATTGGGGAAAAGTATGATAAAATCAGAAAGTACACTGCAAAACATACTTAGTTTGTCTTCATAGAGCCTGGAGGCGACGTGTTCTCTCAATCGGCGCACTTCCTCAAATATGTGGTCGGCGAACATGCACGGCGCAAACAGAGGCAGCGTCCGAATGCTGGTGAATCCAAACTCTGCCGCCACGTTGATGAATGGTCTCTGGAGATAGTGAGCAGTACCTGACAACCCTGATGTTACTACTTACTATAGAGAGTTTATTGAATCACAACGGTCAGCGTACTTGGAATCCTTTTGTGCTTTTTGATTTTTAGGGCTCCGTACCTCAAAAGGAAGCCTAGAACTATGAAATTTGGCAAGTAATTAATACCGTATTATTTATACTACAAGTATAGGGAAAAATCTGAAAACTATACATTTATGATTAACTCATAAAAAACTGTCTTTATTTACAGTACGTAATCAATCGTCGGTATACATATACATTTGTACGGAGTCTCAGAAGTGAGTGATAGATTAAACCCAGAGAACCTGACCTGGACTGTGGGGAAAAAAGAGAAT
Organism: Apotomis betuletana; assembly: GCA_932273695.1. Lineage (NCBI taxonomy): Eukaryota > Metazoa > Arthropoda > Insecta > Lepidoptera > Tortricidae > Apotomis > Apotomis betuletana. Next base: position 10,244,081 of record OW026313.1, on the reverse strand, counting down.
TGGACCAATGTAGGGTAGTATTCATCAAATCGTCAAATCATCATCAAGTCTGAGTGCTGGGAAAAGGCCTCACTGACGCTTCTTCCCCACATCTAGATTAGTCCATACTATGGGTGAATTTCAACAAGCTCGAAATTTACCTAATTTTGGTGGCATTTTTTATTTTTGATGTTAGAGTCAAAATTACATATCAATAATATGAATAAAGTCATAACAAATATTGTGTAGTAATGGCCCTTTGTTATACATAATAGTTTTAAAGATATTACGATTTTAGTAATTGGCCTGCCACCAAAATTGTACATCTACACCAAAATTAGTTACTTGTGCTAAAAATTAATATTTGTCAATGAAATTGCCTGCTGGAAATGAAAAGAAAATATATGTTTAATTAATCATTTTAATTATACCAAAATATCTATGGAAATACAATCACTAACTCGTTTGTATCAACAGTATTTAGTATTTTTTTTTTCGAGGACTTCTCTTGATTGGTTTTTCTTGCGATTAGCCATCGTAAAAACTACATACATTTAAAAAAAATAAGCATGTACAAAAGCGAACTTATCCCTTTAAGGGATTTCTTCCAATTAACCTTCGAGTAAATGAGTTTTAAACACAAGTAAATGGCAGACAAACTAAGCAACATGTACAATACGATAACTTTTCAATAGTACAAATGAAAATGCAAAAACCAAATGAGAGAGAGATAGGCAAACAGTCAATGTAATACATATTACGTAAATATAATCATAATTATAACAAAAACAGCAACCTAATCAAATAATCATTCATTCGACAGCCACAATTTCTTGAACTTCCCCTTGAATATATATGCTACGGACTACGTCTGCCTTAGGGCGGGAGACAATTTATTTCATAATTTCACGGCGCGCACAGCAAAAGATACATCGTAAACATGAGATCTATCCTGTGGGATAGATAGAGCCAGATTCGCACTTGACCGCAGGCGAACAACGACAATAGCCTGTGACTTCTTGGCATTCTTCATCAAACCAAAGAATCAAGCCCAAGCACGGATTGATTCCAGGTCTAAATTGATTTGCGAACCAAAGGAGCCAAAATCATCAATGCTGGCCGCCGCATAAAGCTGCAAATCGTCTGCATAGACATGGAACGAGGAGGAGAGTGACTGGTGATTCCATTAATGAAGACAGGAAAGAGTAATGGAGAGAGTATGCCCCCTTGAGGGACACCAGCAGACAGTTCACACCAGCCACTAGAAAATCGGTCATCAACTCGAACCCGCTGTTGCCCCCCAAAGAGGTAATCACGAAACCAGGACAGTGAAGTTGGAGATATATTTAAAGTACTAAGTAAACTGAGAAGGATATCAAAATCAACAGTGTTAAAACACTACTAAAATCTAGGAGCACCAATATAGTCACTTTCCTTTATTTTATATGAAGACGAATGTCGTCGGTGATCTTAACCAAAGCTGTGGTTGTGCTAAAGAATTGAACAAGTTAAGTCTATTTAGATGTGATGAGTGACGTGGATTTACAGAGGATTGAATGATTTTGGATAAGACGGGAAGAATGGACATAGGACGATACTGCGAAAAGTACGACGGATTAGGGGTTTTAGGGAGAGGAATCACATGGGCGCATTTCCAAATTGTAGGAAACGTGCCAGAGGAAAAAAAATAGTAATATAGGAAAGGATAGGAGCTATAGAATCCACCACCAGCATAAGCATATCTAAGCTAAGATTACCCTCACCGACAGCTTGTAATATTAGATGTTTTGTGTTTATACTTGACTTCAAATAAATTCACCGAGTCAAAAGTGTTGGAAATGCGATTACAAATGTGTCATTATATACAGATTACAGAATTAACAATTCTGGTGGCATCATGCAATTTTGGTGACTTTGAAATTACCACCAAAACCACCAAAATTGATCCACCAAAATTAGAATAAGTGATAAAAAAATATTTAAAAAATATCCGTATTATTTACTACCAATTTAACTTTATATTTTAAAAAGAAAACCTTTAACACGTCTTACACACAATTCACACACAATCAATTATTGCTAAGAAACTAGAAACATATACCACAAAAATTGTGTCAAAACGTATTTGTACCCCACCAAAATTAGATACTTACGTGCTGAGTGGACAGATCTAGCAAGGTACGACATGTGTGTCATCGCTCCATGCCGGAGCGGAACTAAACGAACAGCTTAACACACGTTTCCTGGTCTTGTTGCGTTTCGTTCATCCATAAACACATTTTCAATATTTACCACCAAAATTGTCAATTTCACCCGGACAACTTTTAGTGCTCTATTTTGAGTATCTATTTATGTATTAATCTTTATTTATATATCCTTATAAGATACTTAAACTAATAAAGATTATAAATAAATGCAATTTTAGTTTAAAACGTTGATGATATGGTTCTATCAAAGACATTTATGAGGAACAACGAATACTGGACGCCGCACCAAAATTATCATTTTACCGCAAAAAAAAAAATTATTAAACATAAATGACTTTTACAATACTTTGCGATTTGGCTTAAGATAATAATTTGTGTCTTCTTTTCAGAAAAAAATTAAAACTAAAAAGAATTGTTTCACACTATAGTTATCAATTCCGCCGCAATTTTTTTTCGCTGTGATAATCACCCCTATACTTCCTATGCAATTCATCACTCAGATGATCAGATGGAAACATGGATATATGGATACATGAATCACCTATTTATTCATTTTATTTTATTTGAAAAATGCATTTATACTTACGGTACCGCATATGACATCCAAAGAGATTGTATAAAAAACTTAGCGCTTCAATCGCTTCCACACTAACATATTCCATACGGTGCTCCATATGTGCTGCTCAGATTTTATTGCCAGAAAGACGTAGTAAATGGTTCATCGGTAAAAAAGTTTCTGTCAAAAATGACATTTTAGTGGCAAGCTTTTATAGCCGACTGTACTTTTCTTTGGATATCCATCAAATGCTCACTGAGACGATTCTAAAGAGCCCAACCTCGGTAGGATTGCTTTTTCTATTATAGAGTTCCTATGGCCACCGTCCGGCTCCATCATCAGATCAGCCCCATGGTACCATATTATTGTATTGTCATCCAAGTTAAGTAAGTATGCAAAATTTCAGCTCAATCGGTTGACGATATCTGCTTCAAAATTGAGTTGCAAGATTTCACCCGAACATACATACTTTAACCCTTAATTTGACAAAAAAAAACGAAGGTCGCTAGTTCAAGCCTCGTTAAGGTTGAATAGAGCAAACAATTCTCGTTCGAAAAAAAATAGAAAAAGATGGTCAAAGAGTATGTTCACCCTGGCGAACACTGTCAAATTAAGGGTTAAACATACCATGCAAGCTAAATAAAAGCTTGTAAAAAATGTCGTGTAAAAAACACAGCCACATAAAAACAGAGTAGGTATACGCGGAATCTAGTAATAGTTATTTTTTATGATACAAGTGTGTAAGGTAGGTGTTTTCAGACGAGTGTAATTTTTATTCACGAGCGAGGTACATGGGTGTCCCCTTGTTTTGCAGACAGAAATCTCACAGAATTTCGTTTCGCAGAAAATGTTTCAAAGAATATGTGGTTCATGTATTTTCAGTTAGAATATTATTGTTGTAAAGACTATTTACTTGAAAGAAACATATTATTTCGCAGAAACACAAATCAATGAATTTTATTATCTCTTTTTTTATTAACAGACTCAGCAACTAATAGAAATATTTTTTATGTATTCTTGATTCGCTTATAGATTTTTATAGAATATTTTTTCACAGAAACTGTTTCATATGATGTTTAGTCCCAGTATTTTTCTTTCGAATATTATTGTTTCAGCACCGCTTTAATACAATAGCACTTATTTCGAGGAAATATAATTCAAATAAAAAGGAGGCGTTAGTAAGTTAGGTTAAAGACCGTAAACTGTAGGTTAGGTTAGGTTAGGTTAGGTTTGTTTTATGACAAACCCAACCTAACCTACAGTTGGTTACAGATGGATAGCGGAGCGAGCGAAGCGAGCGGAGCGTCAGAATGCTTGCTTGCATAGAAGTGTATTAAAATGTAGCAGTTAGTAGGTTAGGTTAAAGACCGAAAATTGTAGGTTAGGTTAGGTTTGTTTTATGACCATGGATAGCGGAGCGAGCGGAGCGTCAGAATGCTTAAGCATTGTTTATAAATTCAAAATTCTAATATTAAAATGTCTTTAAAGTAAGTTTTCTGTTAACTGACTATTCTATGAAACGATAATTATGAGAAACATTTTATTTGAAACAAAATTCTATAAAACTGTAGTATATTAAACAACGTACAACCGTTTGAGAAAAGCAATGTAAAGCAGCCTTAACCGTGAAAAGGGCTTGCCGGCTTCGTATCACTATCCGGTATACCTACTCACCCGGCAAGCCCTTTTTCCCGGCGTCTGCAGTAATGTACTATTTTTTTATATTCGTCTTATGTCAATAATAGGGATAGACAGAAGGAAGCGACTTTGTTTTCTACTAGGTATGTAGTGATGATGATAGTGATAGTGATAATAATCGGTATTTGACTAATTTATAATTTTTTTTTTTAATACAAAAACCTCTGCGTCAGGTTGTCAGACACAGCTAGTAAAAAAAGTAAAAAGCACTAGTGTGGCAAAGTAGTACTTTACGCACAGTTTGAATGCCTAGAAAACGCTCTTTTCGAGCACATGCAATGTAAAATTACTACCGTTTCATTCTACCAAATATTACTAGCCTATTTATATAAAGCACCACGTCTCCTATAAGATAGGCCTTAGATAGAGGATCGATGTACCTACTAAGTGCTTTCTTCATCTCTGACTAAATTGTTGAGAAGCACCGACATGGCTACCGAGGACTCGTCCTAAGCTACAAAGACTGTTACATTGATTACAATCTGATAAACACGGACAGGTAATTTCATTTCCTAATAGCATTGAAGTGATTAACATGAGTACCTTTTCCAGTGCCCCCAAACGTCGTACATCATATTTGTGACACCATAATACGGTGAATAGAGACTTAAAGTACTATGTGTGACCTTACAAACGGTCCGGTAGTTTTGAATTTTTGATATGTTGTCTAGGATGGTTAGGCAGTGTTTAAAATGCAAAATGCACAATTCCCCCCCCTCCGCGCCCGCCGCCATATTGAAAAAACCAGCACTTTCTTCATATTTTTGCTCATATCTTCCTTTAGGAGCATTTTAGCTAGAAGAAAGCTTCCACAATGTTATAGAGAGTTAAATTTACTACATTCTCCATTTTATATTTTTTTTCTAGGACAGATAGTTACGGAGATATCCACATTTAAAAAAACGTAAAAAATCGCAATTTCCTACTGAAAAACAAACTTCTGCATTATATCTTCGTTTAGGAGCATTTTAGCTACAACAAAGCTTGGGCAATGTTGTAGAGAATTAAATTTACTATAATTTACACTTCAAATTTTGTTTCAAGGACGGTTAGTTACGGAGATATGCACATTTAAAAAACAGGAAAAGTCGAATTTTCCGAAAATTACTCAAAATTCTTGGTTTAGAACGCTGTCATTCAGTTACGGACTAGTCTAAGACAAATTAAAACATGTAGGAAATATAATTGCTTATAAAACTCATGTCCATTTTTACATGCATTTTCGGAAAATGTGACTTTATTTTTTACATATCTCCGTAATTATCTGTCCTAGAAACAAAATTTTTAAATGTAAATTATAGTAAATTTAATTATCTACAAAATTGCTCAAGCACTGTTCTAGCTAAAATGCTCCTAAACGAAGATATAATCCAGAAGTTTGTTTTTGAGTTAGAAATTGCAATTTCTTAAGTTTTTTTAAATGTGCATATCTCCGTAACTATCTGTCCTAGATACAAAATATAAAATGGATAATGTAGTAAATTTAACTCTCTATAACATTGTAGAAGCTTTCTTCTAGCTAAAATGCTCCTAAAGGAAGATATGAGCAAAAATATGAAGAGAGTGCCGGTTTTTTCAATATGGCGGCGGGCGCGGAGGGGAGGGGAATTGTGCATTTTGCATTTTAAACACTGCCTAACCATCCTAGACAACATATCAAAAATTCAAAACCGGACCGTTTGTAAGGTCAAAATCCTTTATTCACTGAATTACCAGTAGACATTAAATAAATGAAACATCCTTCCAACCAATTCCTCTCAAATTTTGAAACAACAAACATACTCTAATCAACCTAATTGTACTCGTATACACAATACATTAATTACTTTAGTATTTATGCCTTACAATCTGATGTCTAATAATATTAGGCATTTTTCAATCAAAATTTCATGGGCTTTTTCTTGTTTCCAGTCGTAACTCTGGTTTTGGGTTAGTAAGAAACAATATAAATAAATAAATATCGGACAACCTTACACAAATCAATCTAGTCCTACAGTAAGCTCTAGGCTTGTGTTATGGACACTAGGCGACGATAAACATACTTATATAGATAAATACATACTTAAATACAAATAACATCCATGACCCAGGCACAAATATTCGAGTTCATCACACAAATATTTGCCCTTGCCGGGATTCGAACCCAGGACCGTCGGCTCAGTAGGCAGTTACTTAACCACTGCACCAACCGCGTCGTCAAATATAATAAAATATTGTGCTACGTAACTCTCAATGTGCCGTAATCAAACTGACGGATGAAGTGGGTCGTATTACTTAATGTGAGCGTCAGGATGACTGAACCACGCGAGATTTTCGACGGTGGTAATAGTACCACCATTTTTTGATTGAGGATAAGTACTAAATAGTTAGTAGGTACTTACCTTCAATAAAAAATGGTACCTTGTTAAAAAGGGGAAAAAGTAAAAAAGATAAAGAATGTGGTCCAGCCATTCTGACGTCAGGATGGTTGTACCACGTCCATTTCACCTTGGTTAGCTTAACAACTTGCATGAATCCATACGTACGAATTAAGAACCTAATTAGTACTTATACAAACGAAAATTTATTTGGGTCTTTGGATAGGAATTTTCGGTGCACACCCATTCTGAAATCAGGATCTTGAGAGAGAGATTTTCCAAGTTTAGTGATTCTAAGTTTCAGTAACTAAAGACCATATTATACTCGTAGTACCATTAATCTAATCTAATCGCTTCAAAGGGGAAAATACTTGAGGTCAGTGGTTTAGCTATAATGAATGACGTGAGATTGACCCGACCAAGAGAGATACCTACTGTAGCTTGAGGGATGCGAAGTTTTAGTACTTATATTATAGGTATGGCACTACTTTCCCCAGGTCGAGTGATGCCAAATTTTATTACTTACAAGTTAAAAGTGCCATTTGGCATAGGTAATCTGTGAATTAACACAATCAACCAAAACAGCAAAAGTGTAACAAGGTAAGTAAGTAAAACAACTGTCTGTGAAAATTCTATTTTATTAACCTTTATACTCAAAATCCAACCTTTATATTTTTCAACTAGCATATTCTTATAACCAAAGTTCTCAAGGATTAATAACTTTCTCGAACTGCAGCAGTATGATGAGGTAAGTCAGGAACAGCCCTATGAACTTGAAGGGCAATGAGATGTCGATGTCCAACATCTGAAGTAGCGAGAAGCGCAGGTCGCGCGCCTCCGTCAGACCAAACAGCGCACGCGCTGCGGTGCGACCCGGCTTGTCTGAGAAACAAACAATACAATACAATAGGGGAATTAAGGGACGACTGATGTTGAATTATACAACATAGTTTAGTTAAATGAATAAAATTAACTCAATATGTCATGAAACAAAGAAAAAAGAAGAGTAATTTTTTTTTAAGTTAAACTGTTATTGAAAATGTACCTACTAAAGGGTAAAAAATAATTCGGTAGGTCCTAGGTACCGGACATCACACCACTCTCCTCATCAATCTAGGGCAGTATCAGACAAAAATCAAAAACGTTGGGCGTGTGAAATTTCTATCAAGTCAACCGCTATATCATAATAAATGCTATTCACATTATGTACGCAGGTTACGCGCATCTTTGAAATTTCATTTATGAATGCATCTTTGGAACGGTTCCGCCATGGTTAAAAATTGCCACTATAGCTCTTATCGGGTATGGTTCCAAAATCTCACGATTTGATTCCACGTTGTAAGACTTGTAAGCTATCTACCATACAATTTATGTTTTCAATATACTATGGTGAAAAGAAATACTTGAATTTATAGTAAACCAATTGAGAAACATACTTAGTTTATTTTCATAAAGTCTCGAAGCGACATGGTCCCGCAACCGGCGCACTTCCTCTTGTATCTGGTCGGCGAAGATGCATGGCGCAAATAGCGGCAGCGTCCGAAAGGCGAGGAATGCAAACTCTACCGCCACGTTAAAGAACGGCCTCTGGGGAATAAATATTATGCAGCATACACTGTTCATGACGATGAGATGCCCTTGGAAAGCAAATATATGTGGTCCTAACCATAAATAAACGTTTAGTCCTTATTCTTCTAGGTAGCAGAAGAATAAGGACTGAACGTTATGCCGGCTCTTGCCCTGGCGGACCCTGGTCCGATTTCCTACGTTGCTTCCTTATTGCTCTTTACAAATTAAGAAAGTTCAACGTTTTGTTTCTCGGCTTGTCGATGCTGTTATGGCAAAAACACATCAGAAGTGTGTTATAAACCCAGGTTTGGGTTATAATTATAAATAAAACATATATAACGAAAAGTTAAGTTTTCTGTTTTTGGGAAAAAAATAGAAATTGAACGAAGTAGCGCCATCAGGAATGACAGACGTCGGATATATTATTGGTGGCGCAATAAATATTAATATTCATTAATTAACAACGATTATTAAACAATTTAAACTAAGCAGTAAGTACTTACGGTGCCACGTATTACCGCCAAAGAAGCTGGGTATGAAAATGCAAGAAGGGAGATGAACATGGAATTCAACGCCATCACAAACTGAAAACAAAGTTTTTAAGAAGGTACCTACTATTGAACCAAATATAACTGGATTTCGATTCCATGTTTTTCAACTACTCACCTGCCATTTTATGGCATCAATGAGCACATCATAAGCACTGATTACCAAACAGTACAGATCCATTAATTTCTTCATTTCACAATTTTGAGACTCAAGGCTCTTGAAACTCAATTCATCGACTTCAGGTGATACGACTGATTTCCGGTCACTCAGTGAAATCTTCATGAAATAATTAATCAAACGAAGTCGAGAAACGAGCAGGCTCAGCAGATGTCCGTAGAAGTGAAAGTCGATTACTTGATGAAGACGCATGGGTAAATAAATAATATGTGGAAAAAATGCCTTACCATTATACATATACCAGTCAAAAGGTATAATAAGAGTAACCAAAATAACCACAAAACACGTTTGGATACAATTATTGATGGCCGCCGCTGTTTTTTTCGGCCTGCATCCGATCGTCATGTCAAACTCCTGCAATTTCTGATAATAGTGCTTCAATCGCTTCCACACCAACATATTTAATATAGTGCTCAGTATATATTGTACAGTCTGTACCGTCAGACCGATAATATTAGGAGAATTAATGTAAGTAAAAAATGTCGAGTGAAAAACATTGCCACATAAAAATAGACTGTACACGGAACACAATAAAATGAATAAACGTTTAATTCTACCAAATAAGACCAGCCTGTTGTTACCTAACACCACGTCTCCTATAAGGAAAGCCTTCGATATAGGATCGATGTAGGTACTGTCTTCATCTTTGACTAAATTGTTGAGAAGCACCGTAGGGGACGACATGTCAACGGCTGGTCTGTTCAGAGCTAGAAAGACTGCTTTAAGATATAATAAACATGGAATGGCCTTTATTACCCTAATAGCGTTGAGGTGATAAATATGAGTAATTGTTCCAGTACCGACAAACATCATACATACATCATATTTGTGTCACCAGTTAGACATTAAATAAATGAAACATCCTCTTAAGTGCCCTTCTCTGAAATGTTGAAATGACAGACGTACTCATATTTATCCTAATTGTTTAAGCATTACATGTTGAGTAGTTAGACAGATGATTTTAAGGCATGATGCATTTCCAATTCATGTTTTGAAAAAAAAAACAAAAAATTAAAATAATACATTTTAACTTGCTTGCATTAATGCAAAAATTTGCATTCATCAGGGCTCATAGGATCACACAATGAAACAAAACTGCGAATATACAATAAGTTGAGTAAAAACAGTCTTTATTATTACCAACAACAGTGGACCTTTAATTATTGTAAATGTGTATATTATATAGGTTAGTATAGAGATGTGACTGTATAAATTTGTTTAAATGCAATAAACTTACTTACTTACTTACTTACTTACCATTTTCAATTACCAATTTAAGGATTAATAAGTTTCTCGAACTGCAGCAGTATAATGAGGTAAGTCTAGAACAGCTCCATGAACTTGAAGGGCAGCAAGATGTCGATGTCAAAGATCTAAAAAGCGAGAAAGCCAGATCGCGCGCCTCTGTCAGCGTAATCAACGCACCCTGCTTATCTGGAAAACGAACAATACTTGCAATCCCACAAAAAAGATAAGAAATCTAAAGATGTGCCAAGTTTGGCTGATTTTGACAATGACTTGCTCAAGCCTGGTATCTTTGGATTATTCAGTCAATAGCACCGATAAGCCGCCATGCTGTATCGGCTGGGGGCAACTTGTAGAGCATCGAACATCGTTGAAACGTCACTAGTTTGTTCGTTCTGTTTTTTACCGGATGCATTTATGAGAAAAGTGCAGAAATCATACATTTTCATCGGACCATCCCGCTTCCAACATTTTATCGGACATCTAGGCGTGGGGACCAACTTCATCCTTCATGCTATCAATATACCATAAGTTTAAATAAATAATTATTGTATTAAGCGGTTTACAAATGAAATTGTCATGAACTCATGAACGGTTTTAATAAAATTTAAATAGATACGTGAAATTACAGTAAACTAATATAGCTGAAGCATACATAATTTGTTATCCTAAAGCCGAGAAGCGAGGTTCGACCTCTCTTAGCCGGCGGGCTTTCTCCTGTATCTAAAAAAGAAAGAAAGAAAAACATTTTTCACCTCACTCGCTCGGAAAACCTGCGTTTATAGGACGAAATCTGCGTGCAAAAGTCTATTTTATCCGCTAGCGTGCAAAAGTCATTTGAATTTCGAACACGACGATTTTGATTCTCTGTGTTGCATGTAACTTTTTTATATTTAAGGCGACTCCGTACGTGGAATGGTGATTTTTAAAGTCCTAAGGCTCGTAATCTAGACAACAGAAAAATCTGAAAAAAATATATGTTATTTTTGACTATTTCTTCTAAAAAATTATAGTTGGATTTTTTTTTAAAGCAATAATTACTATGGAAAAAATAATGTTGAAATAGGGTCGTTTTCAATTTTCAATTCCCTAAGGCTTCTAAACTACAAATGATATTTACACGGCTCTTTCGCAAGAATATTGACAATTCATTGATCTTTAATCGTATTGTTTAAAAGTTTGTAAAATGTAAATTCGGTCTAATAAAGCATCAAAAAAACTGAATTTCCGCGAGCGCGGCCGTGCCCGGGCTGCGAGCTCAGTGTAAATCTAACCGTCGAAGGGGAAGGCTGTGTCACTTGCTCTCGCGATCCATCTAGTTACGGAAAATTGTTATAGTACCGGATACCGCGGAGGTTCGATCTGTCTTCGTGCGTTTGAAGTGTATTTTAAGAGAGTGTAGTTCGTTTTTTACGACTACGCTATGCGACATAACAAAAAGCACTCATTTTCATATAGAATTAAATGTAACTGTTTTTTTTCGTATTTAGGTATCTATTAATTTTAAGTACTTATAAAAAAAATTGTCATAGCTTAGCATTCCCGGACACATTTGGATACTTAGATATTCTCAGTCATGGGCCCACACCAGACAGGATTCCCAGAAAATAACACTTTTGGTGTGGGTTTTAGGGCCCTTCTCTGTGTAATATTAGAGTACCGTAGGTATTTCGGTTAGTAAAAAATTCTGATAATACAGATATTTAAGTACGATAACGTCTAATGATCTTTATTAATTCAACCCTAAGAGATATGAATATCGTAATGCAGAACAAGTATTGTTCGTTTGAATACCATTGTAATATTCGGTAAAACGCTAATTTACGAATACGAATATTTATTGTAAGTATTCACATTCGTTGCGTCACTAGTACAGTACATGACATATGATATAAAAATACATTATCAAAAATTACAATAATTTTCTAGTTCAAGAAGGCAAGTGAAAATCTGGGCATGAGGGCTTATTTATGTAAATATAGTCAGAATACATATTTGCATCAATAAATTTCCCACTTCATATTTAAATCTAAATGAGCGTTAGTAATTATTGACATATCCGCCGGGCCTAGCTAGACATACCTAGCCTGGCCATAAGTTCTGTTCCAATTGTTTACCGTTTATAAAATAAAAACCTGATTTTTATTACATATCGTTTAAAAGCCATATATTAATGATCGGATTACAGTTGAATTAATGAAAAAATATATAACTTTATTTAGACTCATCGTAATGCCCAGACTTGATTTTTGACTAATGCTCAGAATTTTTCTCTCTAAGTTTGCCAGAGGGCAATGAAACGATCTTGGATCAAATTAATCGATCGCGGAAGGAACGCCAAAACCCAAATAGCTTACGTAACTCAGACAACCGCTAAACTAAAGTAGGGCTGACACGTTTGCCGCATGTCAACCGATCTGCAGATCAAGAAATCTACACCCACCCAATAAAATTCGGAACTTCTAAGTTAACGTAAAAAAAGATACGGCTCTTTATGCCGCAAAAAAACGTATCTACGCTGGAAAGGAAAATTATCCAAGAGACACGGAGATAACTTTACAGGACATCTAAAAAAACTACGAACTTTTTAAAAAAAATAAAAAGTTTTAAATATTCTGTGGACCTACTTTTTAAATGAAGCATTTATAATTATAAACAACATCATGTTCTCTACATGTCGCTTTTGTTATTTTGTCTATTAATGGAATAATTTAAAATTTAGCATCGCTTACGCAAAATGGCTGTCAAAATAGAATTAGGTAAAATTATCTAAATGACACGTTTCCCGAGATATTAGGTAAAATAGTATAATCTACATTTTACACAACAATCAACACAGTAAACAATATCTATGTGCATACGATGCTCATTTTATATAAACAATATCATGTTTTTTACATGTTGCTTTTGTTATTTTGTCTATTAATGGAATATTTTAGGATTTAGCGTCGCTTACGCAAAATGGCCGTCAAAATAGAATTAGGTAAAATTATCTAAACGACACGTTTCCCGAGAAATTAGTCAGGTAAAATAGTATAATCTATTACACAACAATCAACACAGTTAACAATATATATGTGCATGCTCATTTTATAGTCAGGTAAATATATAAATGTGCATAAATTAGCATGAAATAAATCAAGAAAAATTATCTAATCGCCTTTGTAGGAAATATTTCAGACATGAAAAGCTATTTATCGTACAATAAAACCTCACGATTAATGTTTTAATTAGAGAAAAATATTTATTTTCAAACATTAAAATTAATGAAGTGACATTTAAAGTTCTCTAAGACAAAAACTTATGGTCCAACTACGCAAATACAAAAAAAACTGCTTTAGGAATTAAAGATTTATTCATCAGATATCACATGATATTTCAATTTTATAAATTTTTATGTGTGATCTGCTGAAAGATTTCCAGTAGTTCTAGACCAATGTATGGTAGCAAACGATAGCTATGACTAATGAGAACAGCACAAGAGTTCTCAAGACTGCAGTCACTCGGTACTCATTAAGGAATTTTAAATCACGAACTACGTGAAATTTCAAGTTTTACAATTGCAATGAGATAATATCCTATCCTAACAAGAATAACAAAACTACCTACAACTCTGTGTGGTATAAGTGACGTCTCGTAAGACACTGTTTGAGTGAGATGGCGTTTGGGTCCATCAAGCGAGTCCAAAGTAATGCCTTAGCGCCACAGACACAGATTTACGCCGCAGATGGGCCTAACGGCCTTTATAAATATATTGAATTACTACTAAATGTGTGATATTTTATAAAACAGAACCGGTAAATTTGTCTAACTACCAATTTAACGAAAATATTTGTTTTTTAGTACATTCTATGCGACAAATACGACTCAATTGTCATTCAAGCAATTCAAGATAAGCGACAGTAGTCGATCAAAGTCATATTAGATAAAAAAGGATAAGCGACAATGGTTTCATAGTATCAAAGCAGGTAAATTTGGATAAACGCCAATAGTTAAGATAGTTAAGATAGACAATCAGGTAATTTATCTATGTTATTTTTTTTATAGAATCTTATATCGATTCTGTTTAATAATGTGGAAATACCACATTTTTACTTTTTGGCTAATGCGCATAAGCATTTTAAACACACATGACATGACACAGAGGGCGCTCCAGTAGCGAAGAATTATGGAATCAAAGATTTAGTGTGATTGACGTAACGATATGATAGCTCAGTTGTTAGAGCACTACGCCGGAAACTTAGGGTCGCAGGTTCGAGTCCTGCTTACATTGCAGTGGATCACATTCAATTTTTCTTTCATAATTTACCTTTATGTTAATTTTATCATAAAGACATAGGTAAAATGCCTCAAACGACATTAAAATATATTTTACGATCAGATAAAAACAGTTAACCAACAAGTGCAAGGTTAGTTGCAATAAAGAAAATTATCCAAGTTGTTTGATCTGTTTTGACAAATAAGTAAAAAAGCTCTAAGGTTCATTATTATGCAAAAAACTTTTTATGTTATCTCCATTTTGCTAAAAAAACTCAAAAATCAAGTCGTTTAGTAGAAAAAAAAGTAGAGATTCTCTAAATCACCGACGGGATAAGCGACACAAAAGTCGTCAGACAGATGTATACGAGACCCAACCCATTCGATGCAGAAAAATCTGCCGATCCCAACAGTGTGTATAACTCAATATCCCCAAAAATGTCGCTTAGATAAGTTCTCCTTTCCAGCATCGGCATATTTTGACACTCAAGTAAATTAACATTTATAGGGTATCCATTGACCTTGAACATTGAAATTAGCCAAAAAATTCGTCTAGTAAAATATCGTCAATATCAACAAGTATAGTGGAAAAAAATCTGAGAACATTACTAATGTAGTCATAAAAAACTATCAATGTTTATAAGTAGGTAAAGGACGTAAATCCGTTTTCCAACGGCAAAGTTGAGTTTGTCGCTCTATTATTTATAGTTTATCTTTTCATTTAGAGCAGCATGACCCGGGGGATAAAGCTGTACCTCCACTACTACTTATGTTAAAATATCGGTTCATCCGCTGGGTCACGATATGATTTATTTATTAAAAAACGGTATTTTTATTTCTGCATGATTTTACACGTATAATCAAGAATCTTGTCGGCGTTTTAACTATTTTTGGTAGGTACCTACACATACAAAAGAAACTAAAAAGTATTTTTCGATGCGAGACTTCCAAATGGCCAATTACACTTATTTTTTTGGAAAATAGCTTTAACGCATTTATTTTTAATATTCTACTGTAGTGGGTAAATAGATATTTAGTAATCCGCAATAATTATATCATTGTTTAAATGATTTATTTTACTTCGAGATTTTTCAATGCCTTTAAATATTATACCTATAAGGTTTGTTGATCTTCAACTCTCGCTCGGACTATGCGAGTGTATGAAGCTGCTTGGACGCCACTCAACGAGATTATGAACGAAGTAATGTTCCGGGGGCGCACGGTCGGCGGGGGGAATAACGTTAGGCTCCGCCCAGATCCTCAAGGACGTTGGGATTAGGAGTCGCCTTAAGACTCCTTCAACGCGTGACTGATTCATCAGTCGATAAATCTTCGAATAACCAATCAACGCACGCTAATAAAGGGCGATCTGGTCAGGCCAGCTAAAATCATATGTACGTTTGAATACTTATTTTAAAAAAAATATACACCTTCAATATCACGTCCAGAAACCTGGTTTGTGGTTACAGATTTTTAAGTTTTTATTTTTTCTACACTTTATTTTATGTTGAATATGTTTATATTATATATTAATAGTAAGTATTTTAGTTTCATTTACATATTTTGACTAGTAAATATATTAAATACAACACAAATTTTAATATTTATTTGTTATAAAAGTTGGAACATAAGAGTGTAATTTCTGAACGCACCCGAGAAAAAAATAACAAATTAAAAAGTTGGAAGTTTTCACAATTCACGTAAACAACGTAAATTTGTTCTGTGGAGAATACATACTGTCGTCTTACTTTATAGAAATATCGAAAAAAAGAAAGTTAAGCCCAATTTGGAGTATTTATTCAATGCTAAAAGCCTGCATTAAAACAAAAAAGGATTTGTTATAAATATTTGGAGACGATAAGTAATTCACCGAAACTTTGGCGTTTTTAAAGAAGATAAAGCCGAAATAATCTTGTTCGGATCCCATCGTCCAATAACTTCCAAAGCAAGTGTTATGGAAAATACTTCCGAGTGGCCAACTAATCCTTCCCAGAATGCCATTCTCCCACATTCACAACGAATGTGTTAATACAAATATAATATAACAGTGCTTTTATTTGGTTTGGATTTGAGTGTGTTATGTTTTAAATTTGATGTGTTAAATAGAAGGCAAAATTAAATATGATTATTTTTATGTTTTAATTGTTTTTCTTGAATCTTGCACTTTCCTCGCTGTAGTGAGGTGAAAAGTTGTGTGTTCCGCATGGCTGCAAAATTATTTAGCTTCTCGTGTCTTGAAAGGTTCGCTACGCTCAGCTTTCAATTTCAACACTCGCGCCAAATAACAACTTTGCAGCCTTGCATAACAAATAACTATTATTCGGGGACAAAACATAATTGCGTAGATAAATAGTGACAAACAAAGAAAAAATAAACATAAAAATCTATTACTACTACTTACTACTATACTACTTAAGCTAATTATGAGTGCCTCGAAACGGTCCCACCTCAGCATAATGCTAGCTCGCGAGAACCTGCATGGTGGTCCGAATGGCGGTGAACTGATTCGTAACCGTAAGAAACGCTTTGCGTCTATTTTCCTTATGAGGACAGCTAAGGAATGGAACTCTCTTCCTGCGCACCGGTCCCTGAAAAATATAACTTAGATCTCTTCAAGTCGAGAGTGAATAGGCATCTTCTAGCCGTGCAATCGAGGTTAAATGCATGGCTATTTTGAATAAAAAAATATAAAAAAATGCAAACTCTACTGCCACGTGATATTAGTTACGCGGTGGTCCAGCGTTCATGAAAATGATTTTTGTGACGCCACGTCACTGCTATTATGTATCGTGTTCACATCAGATAAGTGCCACATTCGGTGTAACTTTTGACAGAAACAAGCAACAGGTTAGTTTACCGAGTATACATAGAGAACCATCAACTTATTACTTGTTCCACGAGAAAAATAGAAATCTCATGGCATTGCGCCGTATGAATGATGAAGACGGTGCGATTTGTAATTATAACATTTATACATTTATAACTGGCTTAATGTGAAAGTAAGCTATTATTTCCTTTATATATCTATAGCTATAACGCACCCTTTCACGGGAAAATGGTGTCCCAGACCTTTGGGAGGCGTGCACGGAGCCGAAGCCAACGAGCAGAGGCCGAACTATTAAAGTATGGAACTCCTTGCCGGCTCATGTGTTTCCTCCTTCTTATAACTTGGGACCCTTCAAGCGAAGCGTGAAGAAGCATCTCTCGGGCCAGCATTGCAGTGTCAACTGACTTGGCACCGTTGGTTTCTCGTCAGTTGCCATTGCGACTTGGGCTCCCCTTTTTGCTTACCATCAGGCGAAGTGGAGCCACTATGATGTGCCGTTATAAAAAAAAAGATGAATATTGAAAACTAAGCCTCAATTACTATCGACCCAACTCAAACTGAATTTCGAACATGTTCTTCAACCACTCACCTGCCATTTGATAGCATCAATGAGCACACCATGAGCACTGATTACCAGACAGTACAGATAGGTACATCAATTTGTTCACTTCACAATTTTGAGACTCTAGCGTAACGCTCTTGAAATTCAATTCATCAACTTTAGGAGCTGCAACTACTTAAATTTGATCACTTAGTGAAATCTTCATCTAATAATTAATCAATCGAAGTCGGGAGCAAGCTCGTAGGTGTCCGTAAAAGTTAATTTCGATCATTTTAAGAAACAGCGTCGGTAAATAAACACGTATACTGGACAATTCCATTGCCATCGTACCAAAGTAATCAAACTAACCTAAACTACGCGAAACACACGTTTGGATAAAAAAATGTGAGACGCCGCTGTTCGTTTCGGCTTGCATCCGATCGGCATGTCAAACTTGCAACTTCTGATAATGGTAATACAATCGCTTAAATAATAACATATTTGATATATTGCCCAACATGTGATGCACATAATGTACCTTCAGACCCATACTTACCTAATAAGCAGATCTTACGTCAAAAAAAAATTGTCGTATAAGACAGCTGCTTCACATAAAAATAGACTATACGTGGAACCCAGTAAAATGAAGAGCAGTTTAATTTTATCGAATAAAACCAGCCTGTTGAGACCTAACTCACCTCACCTATAAGGAAAGCCTTAGAGGATCGATCTAGGTACTGTCCATGGACCTAGCATTTGGTACTGTCTTCATCTTTGACTAAATTGTTGAAAAGGACCGTATGGGACGACATAGCTACCGACGGTTCCTCTCAAGGCTCCTTATCCGTTCAAAAATGCTGATTGTTTTTAGACAGTTTTGTCTATGATCAAACATGAAGATCTTTAGCAAATCTTACAAGGTCTCGCGGCCTCCTCATAAAAATGCAATAACCCAGTGGTTATTGCAACACGACTACAATGAAACCGAGTGTCTCCTGAATGTGCTCCGGTAAACAAATATCCGGTTTCCTATGTATGTGTATGTGTATGTATGTATATATTATATGCTTAGATATATATATATATTTTCCATGTCCATTGTTACATATATATTTTACTAGCTGTGCCCCGCGGTGTTACCCGCTCATCCTACGGGAACGCTAAATTTATTCGGGATGAAAAGTATCCCATGTCCTTTCCCGGGCCTCAAACTATCTCCATAACAAATTTCATCTAAATCGGTTCAGCGGTTTAAGCGTGAAGAGGTAACAGACAGACAGACAGACAGACACACTTTCGCATTTATAATATTAGTATGGATTTTATTTTATTTGCTACTATAACTTATATCTATCTATATATATAAAAGAAGAAGTCCTGACTGACTCATCAACGCACAGCCGAAACTACTAATGTTAGAGAGTTGATTTTTGCACAGTAGGTTACTTTTATAATGTGGGCTAGGGATAAGAAGGGATTTTTGGAAATATCTCCCCTAAGAGGGTTAAATAGGGGTGTAAAGTTTGTATGGGGGAAACTTTTTTTTTAGCTAGAGGCCTTAAACTTTGTAAAAAGATTACTTATTAGAATACGAAAAAAAATATTTTCAGGGGTGTTTTTTCATGTTTGTAGGTATGGGGAAAACTTTTTTTTTTGAGCTAGACTTGGAACTTTGTAGAAAGATTACTTAATCAAATACACAAAAAGTACTTTCAGCGTTTTAGAAAATTCCACCTCTAAGGGGGTTAAAAAGGGGTGCAAATATTTGTATGGGGAAAACTTTATTTTTTTAGCTAGAGACTTGAAATTTTGTGTAACTTATTAAAATACAAAAAAGTAATTTCAGCGTTTAAGAAAATTCTATATACGGGGGTTAATAAATGTTGAAGGTTTTAGTAGTAAGGTAGTCATTTTTTTTGTCAACAGGTGGCGTTAGTGTACGGATTGAATGGTTTTTCAAGTCATTTTCTTAATGATTACTTACCTGTTTTCACGTTATTTGGTGTTCATTTGATAAATGACAAAGCATAATATCTTATATTATCTTTTGATTTACACCTGCTAAATGAAAACAAAATCGCAATGACTATCAATAATCCCAAGGATAGTCACTGAAATTGGCAGGCATTGATTTAAGAGAGGACTGTTTCTCTCACGGTCAATTTTACGTCGCATGTTCTAGGGTGAGTTCTGCCAATAGTCTGGTCATCATAGCCCCCAAAGGAAACACCGCTAATGTTGTTTATAAAGAAGTGTTACGCTAAAAGGTGATCAGTTTATAATTTTTTTATTTCCTGTCTTCTGCCCAGTGACTAAGTCCTTTTTAGGGTTCCGTACCCAAAGGGTAAAAACGGGACCCTATTACTGAGACTTCGCTGTCCGTCCGTCCGTCCGTCCGTCCGTCCATCCGTCCGTCCGTCCGTCCGTCCGTCCGTCTGTCACCAGGCTGTATCTCAAGAACGGTGATAGCTAGACACTTGAAATTTTCACAGATGATGTATTTCTATTGCCGCTATAACAACAAATACTAAAAATGAAATAAAATAAATATTTAAGGGGGGCTCCCATACAACAAACTTGTTATACCTATATATACATATATATAGGTACGGAACCCTTCATGC
This sequence comes from Apotomis betuletana, assembly GCA_932273695.1. Classification (NCBI taxonomy): domain Eukaryota; kingdom Metazoa; phylum Arthropoda; class Insecta; order Lepidoptera; family Tortricidae; genus Apotomis; species Apotomis betuletana. The sequence goes on along the minus strand of OW026313.1, from coordinate 10,223,495 downwards.
GCGAGTCGGACTCGCACTTGCCTAATTTTTTTAAAACGAACTTGCACCCCCTTTTGCCCTATGGTTGACTGTCAACAATATTTTCTTAGTGCTGTCTCGCATTAATTGTGTTCCAAACTTTATGTGTTCCTATATTTAGTGAGTTGTCTATCAGCACATGAAAAATCTATACTTTATATACCTATTCTTACTTTATTTAGCTTCTTGAGAAATATAGAGAACTGTAGCACCAGAATATATTGAATCACTCTTCAAACAATACTGGGTTAATTGCATAAAATATGTACCTTTGGAATTTCGTAACTAAACTGAGAGTAACGAAACTGATAATGGCTGTAACGAAACTGATAACATAAAGCGTCGGACTCATGAAATAAAACTAGTGATGTTTTATGGTTTCGTTCGCAGAATTATTTAATAAAACGTTTTAATTTCAATTAGCAATATTGATTAATGATTTTTGGTTTACATAATCACAGTGTGAATAATAATAACAAATATGATCTAAATAATTAATTAATGTCTACAGTAGCCAGTCTTAATTCTTTCTTAAGTATTATTTCTGGATCCGGACTCTGCTGCCTATTAGATTTATTTTCTTTTTGGTATAATAACGTGCGGAATACGTTTCCAATTATCGCTAGTTATTTCTTTTTATTCCTTATTTTGACTTTTTACTCCACGTTTTCTTGATTTATTTACTCTGTCTAAATGTTTCACTCTTAACACTTCATATTTTGTAGGATTTTGCTTTAAACGTTATCTTTATTTCCTTTGCCTTTCAGCATTTGTCTACTGTAAAAAAGTGTTTTTATTTTTGTACTGAAATACTTGGTAAAAAATTTTTTTACATAGTAAATTTATTTTTAAAAATATGCTGAAAATGCTAAAATAAATCAATTAGGGAATTGAAACAGAGACAAAAAATATTACAGTCCATATTCAGATAGGTTTTTCGACCTATAAAAAAGGTTTTATAGTATGAACTAACCCTTACATTTTATCAGTTTCGTTACATAACGAAACATAACGAAACTGAGACAAGATATATGAGAAATCGCAACCTAAAACAATATTTTTCTTCAAACGTGTAATGCATTCATCTGGAACTATGTAAATTTGTAAGATTCAGAGTAAAACCAATCGGCAATGAATAAACTGGAGTACGAAAATAAAGATTTTATATTAAAAAAGCGCCGTTACTCAACCTGAGATTTTTTAGCTCATTTACTCAAGACTATCGATCGACGCACCACTTTGTTGAAAATAAAGTAGCTGTCGCCATGTTTATCATTTTGGAACATGTCAAAGGGCTGCCGGTATAAGAAAAAATAATTCTACTAAGAACTGAGACATTTCTTTGGGATTAAATGCTCCGTAACTAAGCCTGAGTAACGAAACTCCAGTAAGTTGGGACAAGTTTATCATTTAAAAATTTCACAACTATTTATAATAAACGTAAATATATTTATACAGAATTTAAAGATGATCTAATAAGGACTGGATAATTTACAGTTAAACTTTAAAATAAATAATATCAATCGTAACAAATTTCCGAGATAAAAATACACTCAGAATTGGGACATGAGAATAATATATGAAGTAACTGCGTACCTCTTAGGAAAAAAATACTTAAAAAATAAAATAAAAAAAGGAATTGAAATAAAAATATCTTATCTGAATTGAAAGAATTCTAATTATCAAAGTAACATAGTTACATTGTGTTTGATTCTCATGATATATGTTTAAATTCATTCTGTTTTCATGGGACACTCATAAGCATTTAAAGGGTGCATATTTTCTGCAATTCACCCTACTACTAGCCTGTAGACCAAAATAGTAATCGCATCATTAAATTCGCTTATGTGCATTTAGTTTTTGATGGTTACATTTCAGGTTTTGGTTTTTTTGCTATGCCTTTAAAACACTAGCCTTTTTAATAACTGGGGTACTTACCTTCTAGACCATTTAGAAACATTTTGGCCAGCCTCGGGAACTCCGCCACACCACTCTTTTCGTTTAAATAGCCAGGCCGGCGTGTACAAATACCAGTGCTGCCCTCTTATGAAAAAAGGTCATTATTTATTATTGTTATGAAATAAAATTCGTTATTTATTATTATTGAAAGAGATACTCTTCATTAAACTGCCTCCATCTCTCGATTTCCAGTGCTGAGTTTAAGATTATTTTAACAGCCTTACGATAAGTAACTTTTTTTAAAATCTCACTCATAGTAACTAAGATCCCCATTTTCTAACTCCAAATCCATGCGTCGCTCTATATCTTGCAGAGTAATTTTTGCCAAAGATTAAAAGGATCAGGTAACTGTCGGAATAAGTATTAAGCATCCTGCAAACAATTCCCGTAATCTAATTGGAAAATCTTCTGAAATTCTTTAACGATTGCATATCAGTGTCTGCCACTGTTTGAAATGTAATATGTCTAGACCATTTTAACTAAGAATAAATTTTACTTACCTTTTTCAATATCTTTGTCATCATCAAAAACCTACGCGGACGAAGTCGCGGGCGGCCGCTAGTTACTATATATATTACATTTAAAACCCACCTTATACACTTGAGTCCATAGTGCCTATTTTATTTCATGTTTAATTTCAATTTTAGCTTTACTTTCTGTCACTACTAGTTATAGTTATAGTCATTAAGTTTTAACTCTGTACGCATTTGAACGTGTCTAACTTTTCTTGATACCCTACTGAGTCCTGTAACACAGGGAATCTTAGCTCAGGACCCAAAGGCATAAATCATTATGTTGTGTTGTTTAGTTAAATAAAAAAAAATATTTTTCATTTCATTTTCATGTTTCTTAACATATTATCAATGTAACTACTTAGAAACCTGAAACGAAAATTATCAATGAAAAATTCAAACTGTACCTAACTTGTAGGTCATTTGCGATTTATTGGTATATATTTGAAGCCTACAGTTTGAATTATTCATTCATGATTTTTGTTTCAATAACTACTCAAAATTGACAAAATTCACAAAGGAAACTGGTTTTTCAAACTTATTTTCGACTGCACGCAATGAAAGCCTTAAATAGCTATGTTATATACTATCTAGAACTCAGTAAAAAGTATTATTCACTTCAAGAAGTTGGTTGAAATTATCATTTATCAATAGCATATTTGTCATAGGCAAAATGAAAAAAAAAATTAAAAGGAATAAGGCCTCTTAAGCTGACAAAAATACTGTTTATTTATTACGCTAACCACCGAAAGGTTAACTTGATTTCCTAATAGCGTTGAGATGATTAATGTAATTCATCCAAACACTACCATATCGTGTTTGTAACACTAGGAAAACATTATCTAAATTATAAATGAAACACCCTTTCAACATTTCTATCTTTAATAATTTAAAACAGCAATCAGACAATTTATCATAATTACATTCAACTTTAAACAATTAGATAGCTGATTTGATGAGTTTTTTACGAGCACAGTATTTTGCCCGAATATCAGCTATAGATTAGTATTTTATGCAACCGTTGTATAAGAGGGGGCAAAAAACGCGAGTGGCATGGGTTACGATGTGAGCGTAGTGAACATCGTAAGAAAGATGCCACGAGCGTTTTTTGACCTACTTATACAACGTTGCATACAATACTTTTTCTACGACTCGACATTTCATAAATAAAATGCAAATAAACAACAAAGAAAATAAGAATCAACAAAATTTAAAAAAATAATAGTCTCTGATAAACTTTTTTTTTATTGACGTCTATCCGTCAAAAAAATATGAACTTATACATAAAGGTATGCGTTCACTATACTAAACATCCATGCACTGAAGATAAAACTTTTTTTTTAAGTTGGCAGCAATGCTTTAGTACAATAAGTTTTTTTTTAAATTGCAAATTGTGTGAATTCAGCTGTTTATCTTGTAATCTGTGGTACTAAGTAATGCTTTTTTGGCGACATTATAACATCGGTTAGCAGTGTTTTTTTTGGGCAGTAGAGTAGAGACTTTTACAGACTTTCATAATTTATGTCTTTATATTAGAGTTAGTAACTATATAAATGACAGAAAAAAGTACTGGAGTAGAAAAAATAATAATAACCATCAGCTGGACACTACTTTTGGACAATAACAATAAAAGATAAGATACAACAATATTAATAACAAGAAAAGATAATGCCGGCGGCACGCTAAGTTAGGTTTTTTATAATGTATTTATACGTATTTTGTAATGTCTGTTGTGCGTTTTACTCTTTATATAAATTTTGTAACATACGTAATAAATGTATTATGTTTTGATAATGTCGTATCAGTCGTGTTGGTGTGGGTATTAAAATAAAATATGCAAAACTTAATGAACCAAAATTAAATCGGTAATATTTTGCAATAAAATTATATTAAACATGAAACTCGTCAACATTTATTCCACATATCCAGTGGGCGGAAAACATAAAATTAATAACCGTCACATTCCTTTTTCAAAGTTATATACAAAAGCACTCGCAGTATTACGACGGTAATAAAATAGAGCACAGTAGTACGGACACAAACGAGTCTGACAATAAATTGAACCACATTATTGCGGATTACCAACGCACTGCGGCCGGTGCGGCGTTTAGTATCTATCTACTCCGACAGTAATGTCTTGATATATAACAAAATAAAATTAACTCAATTTGTACATAATGCTGTCCAATCACCGCTCAAACTTTTCAAGTTCTTAGAATAGGCCCTAATGTGGTGAGAAAGTAAAAGCCAATACAATTATTATAAATTTAACTGTTATTTCACGAATTTGAATATCTCAAAATAGCTTGGTAAATTTCTCCCTTTTGAACTTAACTTGCTCCCACGTGACCTAATGTTGACCTCACATTGACTAACATTTTAGGACTCTCATAATCACACTATCTGCAGTAACACCAGCAAACAATACTCAATCAAAGCAGAACAAATTATTTATGAACTACACAAGCATAAGAAGTTATATAAATAACAGGCTACGTAATAATCAATTTACTCTGAAGCCCAAATCGAAACCTTCTTTTCGAATTTTAACTTATCATACAAAATAAACGACTTAAAAACTACATGAATCCTACAAAAACTCGTTTAAATCACACTGAGGGGTTAATAACTTTCTCAAACTGCAGCAGTATGATGAGGTAAGTCAAGAGCAGGCCCATGAACTTGAAGGGCAGCGAGATGTCGATGTCGAAGATCTGCAGCAGCGAGAAAGACAGGTCCCGCGCCTCTGTCAGCGCTAACAGCGCACGCGCCACACTGCGACCCGGTTTATCTAGAAAAGTGACCAAAGAAAATATCTGAGAAGAAAGCCTCAGAAGCCTTTGGAAGTGCCGATGGGTCGATGCAGACTCGTATTGCCTAGAGGCGTTTGTATTGCTTCATCTGGCCCTGGTCGTGAGTATTTTAACAACACAAAAAGTCAGTAAAATATAATCCACAAATAATGGCCACGACCACTCTGTAAAAAGTGTACCGAAGAAGAAGAAGAAGAAGAATTATACTTATTGAGAATCTACATATTTTTTTACATTGTATAAAGGATGCATGTAATGCCATAAATAAGGTATTCTTTACCAGTCAGTGCAGGATTTTTAAAACCGTAAAAGAATTGAATTGGGAAGGTGTTTTGGGGAAATAGATTAAATGTGTAAAAAATGCATGAATGTGGTTATGATTTTTGTAGAAATATCTTATCTTACTTTGGGCACTAGTGTCATTGTCATTGGGTTTTTGTTGGTTCGAAAAACCATCAAGCCCGTAGGATTTTCTTTACACATTTATTTTTTTTAATATTAAAAGCAACAGTGGGCAGCATACTTAGTTTGTTCTCATAAAGCCTCGAAGCTAGAAGTTCTCTCAAACGCCGCACTTCTTCTTGTATCTGATCGGCGAAGATGCACGGAGCGAACATCGGCAACACGCGAGTGGCGGTGAACGCTGACTCGATCGCCACGAAGACGAATTGTCTCTGAAAACAAGATAACATTGTATACGCACGATCTGCGAGAAAATTTCAATTTTTTTTGTAATGAAACCCTCACAGACATAATGTTTTTTTAGGAAATAATACAAGCTTAAATAATATATTCGTCCTTACGAATAGCCCCGAAAAAATATAGAGAATTTTATGCGGTTCTTAAACATATACTTACGGTGCCACGTATTACCATCAAAGACGCTAGGTATGAAAAAGTGAGCATCATAAAAAACGTTGAAGTCAACACCATCAAAAACTGGAACAAGACGGAATAGTTAAATATATGAGATCAACTCTCCAAATTTCCATCAATTAATTGTTTTAGAGCCATCTTACCTGCCACTTGATGGCATCAATGAGAATATCGTACGCACTTATCATCAAGCAGTACAAATCCATAAGTTTCTTCATTTGACAATTTTGAGAGTCCAGATTACCGCTTTTGAGAGTCAACTCCTCAACTTTCGGTGTGACAATGTTTCCGTGTTCGTCAAGCGATATTTTCATGTAGTAATTGATCAGACGAAGTCGAGGGACAAGCAAGCTCAGTAGATGCCCAAAAAAATGGAGGCCGATTATTGGAAGTACGCGCACAGGAAAGTACACAGCATGCCAACAGTCGAAACGGCCATTAGCCACATACCATTCATAAGGAATAGTAAGAGTTATCAAAGATACCGCACCACACATTGGAATAAAATTTTTGATAGATAACTCAGATCTTTTCACCCTGCACCCGATCGTCTTGTCAAACTTCTGTAACTCCTGATAATAATGCTTCAACCGCTTCCAAATTATCGTATTCAATACAATACTCAGTATGTAATGCAAACATTCTATCATTCTAGTAATAATGTAAAAGGTTCCCACGTCATAAACAAATGGTACGTAAAAGGCAATACCGGATAAAACTAAGCTGTACGCAAAGCCCAGTAAAAGTAAAATCGAATTTACTTTACGAAAGAAAACAAGCCTATTGAGTCCTAAAGCGATTTCTGCGATAAGGAAAGATTTCGATATAGGATCGATGTAGAGGGTGTCTTCTTCTTGGATTAAATTGTTGAGTAGAACTGTTGGAGACGACATTATGACCACAAGCACTCAAGCTAAAGTACAGACTGATCCATCAATTAGATTACCCAAAGAAAACCCGCGATACTTTCTAGTAACATTATTGAATTCATTACTATAAGTGATTCTTGCAGTATTACCACAGCAAATATCATAATATTTGATCGCATAAGAAATTAAATTAATGAACGATTCCGTTCGTCTTTTTATTTTGTACCTTTACAATATTTAACCTCGTATGTGACCGATAATTTGATAGATGGTACTTGAGTTCTCAGGGTCACTGGTGACAGCTGAACTACAGTGGCTAAGGGTCATGTTCAGTGGTCGATCCTTAGACACATGTATGTCCAGCAGTGGACTGCTCTGCTACAGAGTGGTGATCTCAAATTTATTTTTGCACTGAACAATTCAGCGATAAAATAATTAAGGTGATATTGAATAATATTGGATTATCCAAAAAGTTTTGCCACGTACGTGGGGTCACGTCACAACGAGCACCAGACACGCTGCAATGACAGCACACATTTTCGTAAAACGACTGAACAATATACAGGGCAATAACGCAATCACAACGCCACAGCCATCCCTCTTCCCGTCCCGTACATCTGATATAAATCCTGGCAGTAAAAACACTCGCGGTCCTTCTGACACCGTCCTTTGCGGATTCGCGTCTAATCTCTTTAGGGCAGAGTTAACGAAATAAAGCATAAACCGGCATCAAAGGCAGACATAAAACTTTCAAGAAAATTTAATTGTGCAATTTATTCAAATTCTACCAAGGGCCTCTCGTAAATTAAACGCTAATATCAAAAAAGCTAGGGTAAGAAATTTGTCAAATTTGTTTTTGAGATTAAGAAAAAGAGCAAGCATTTAGACAAACAAAGCGTACCCTCGTCAAATATCAACATCTCCGTGTGAAATTAGATGTTTATCTGGCCTGACATCACACAATCAAGAATGCTATTTATCTTCGACAACTCAGCGACAAAGATCGTAATTTCGTACATAATACGATTTAAAGCCCTCTTTCTGAGATAGGTAAGTTTTCTCATTTGTCTGAGTGCTGAGATTCCCTTCCAATTTATATTTAAGGAACTGCTATTTATTATGCGGCTTTCACTTCATATTTCGAGTGTAACTTGACAGGTGAAAAATTTTGTCACGGGCCCGGTGTTTGCTTCCGCGGGCCGCGAGGGCGGGAGTCCTCCGCTCGACACGCTTTGTCCCTCCCTTCAAATTAACCGCGAAAAAGTTATAAAACGCCTTTGTTTGCACGACCCCGCGGCCGCCGCCATAAGTGTTTCGGCACGCCATAGAAAAGGTTTTTTGTTTTATGTCCAAAACTGTCTGGGCCTGGTCCATCTCTGTGTTTGTTATTCTGAAATAAGCTGGAAATATCACTTTCATAGTATGCCGGAATATAGTAGAAGCAGATCTTCAATATACTTTTCTCATTATACTTATTAGATATAAAATATCTTCAATTACCATATCCAAAAACTATGTATCTAATAACTAATTAGGATTCCTGTATAGGGAATTTAGTAACAGGTTTATGGTGTTTTGGGAACGTGCCAGGTCTATTTTGTCATCAGCGGCGGCCTTAGAGGGGTTAAACCTGGACGGCCGCCCGGGGTACTGGCTCCTAGATGGCTTTTCTTTACCCAGGTCAAGGGTGCCTGAGCCCCACGGGCCCCACACAATTAATGACTCGCCCGGGGCGTCTGTATGGTTAAGGCCGACCCTGCTTTCCATACACCGTATTACTTGTATAGCGATATCTTATCTTAGATAAGGGGTCTTTACGGATACATTTCGGCCCAGTGTGATCTTTTGTGTAGTTACCCCTTGTCGCACCGATTTTACCGACTACTTACATGGCCGCACTCAAAAAGTTAAGATTGGCAATCTTATTAGTCATAAACAGCAGATGGAGTTTGGTGTCCCACAGGGGAGTGTCCTGGGCCCTACCCTCTTCTTAGTTTATATTAACGACCTGGCAAACCTTTCTGGACACGATGGCTGTGTGTTTTCCTACGCGGATGACACTGTAATAGTATTTAGTGATAGCACATGGGAGGCTGCGTATGCTAAGGCAGAGATAGGACTTGCTATAATTTCTTCCTGGCTTAAAAGCAATCTGCTTACACTTAATGCTCATAAAACAAACTACATGTGCTTCTCCAAGTATGAAAACACACAGCCCTCTCAAACCCTTAATTTAAAAATTCATACTTGTATAGAATCCAACTCTGTAATTTGTAATTGCACTACTATCAGTAAAGTATCGGCTACTAAATATCTAGGCGTAATTTTAGACCAGAGACTCTCTTGGCAGGATCACCTTGAACACATGAATGGGCGTATTAGAAAGCTGATTTGGGTTTTTAAGGTGCTCCGTCATGTGGCCACTATTAAGCTTCTTAGGCAATTGTACACTGCACTAGCACAGTCGATCATGTCCTACTGCATCTCTAGCTGGGGCGGTGCCGGTAAAACCAAGTTCCTGGAAGTAGAGAGAGCCCAAAGATGCCTACTTAAAGTTACATTCTCAAAACCATACTTGTATCCCACAACTGAACTTTATAAGGATTGTGATCTATTGTCTATGCGTAAATTGTATATCGTAAATTGTATAGTGAGATTGCATAAAACCCTTACGTATGACCCACATACACAACAACGTAGAAGGAAGCATAACGTCGCTCCTGTGCCTGTGTGATTGTAAGTCTTATTACGCTAGTAAGCAATTTGCCATTCAATCAGCTAAATTATATAACCGCATTAATAAGATAATCAGTATTTATCCACTTCAAACTTACCATTGTAGACATATCTTAGTCAATTGGATAAAAAACTTAACCTATGATGAAACAGAAGCACTCCTGCAAGCTGAAGCGCACACACACGCGCACACACCGATTAGTACATCCTGGTTTATCTTTAGTTTAATTTAATATGTAACTTAAGTCTAAAATCTAACTATGTATCAATAATCAATAGTATTTAAGTTGTCAATTGTATAACATAGTAGTTTATTATGGGTAATTAACCATTCATTGCTGTGGAAGAGCGGTGTCTCCTGACACAAGCAAGAATGAACTGCTTAATAGGAGGCTCCAACCTTGGCTGTTTAGAATAATCTATAACCAAATAAACTATTTTTCATTTTTCATTTTCATTTTCATTTTCATAAACGTTGACTTGCCTGCTCCATTATGCTGTATGCATATAATCAATCTAAAAGCCAAGTGATATACAGCTCGGTGAAAGCAAGTGATATGCATAATCTAGTAACCGTGTTCAATATTTACCTACTTACATCTGAAACTGCAGAATACAGGAACTTTAAATTAGACACGAGAGTAGAATTATTGAGAGGTCACTTAGCGGATGAGACTACGGCCAGTACCTACTTAGTGTATAAACAATGTATATTTACAACGTAAAACCACCGGAGCAAATTCCACGTCTTGTTATCTTTTTCAGGAGTTGTAGCTTAAAGTTAAAATACTAGCAGCCTCGGAAATTCTACCCGTGTAATAATGTTATTACTGTCTGTTCATAGCGTAAGTATAATACAATTTGCCAAAAGAAGCTTCTTGATGAAATAATACAGAAAGCTTCGTGTGGCAAAGTGTATTGTTTTAAATAATGGACCGTTTAAGGCTCATTATACACATCACAGAATTCACAGACCATAAGAATACTTCGTGATACACTTAGTTTTGTGAGCTCAGTACATTTTATAACTTAACTTGAATTCAATTAAAATGTACTGAGACGACAGATGTCACACGACTAAAAGCTATGTGAAATAAACTATAACTTGCTTGATCCTAAGTTAATAAGAAAGAAACAAAGAAAGAAAGAAACATTTATTGCCACACCAAAAAATAAAATAGGTACATGGAATAAGCGAAAACAGCATTGTCAGAGTACATTGTCCAAATTATTCCGTGTGACCTTGGATGAAGTACCTATGGATTTGGCATACGCGTATACCATGCGTATACCCGAAAGGGACAGGAGCACTAACACTGGGTTACCAGGTTCCAAATAATTCTCCCGTTTTTCCAGTGCTAGTTGTTGACGGTGTGGCATTCGTTTTAAATGCGTGTTATATTATGTGGGACAAATAATAAAATAACTACAATTACTTTCAATGGGACAAGTAATAAAATAACTACAATAAAACTTTATGAAAAAAAACCATCAAAATGTAATGAAATAGTATTTCATGCAACCGTTGTATAAGAGGGGGCAAAAAACGCGAGTGGCATGGGAGAGCGTAGCGAACATCGTAAGAAAGATGCCACGAGCGTTTTTTGACCTACTTATACAACGTTGCATATATACAATACTTTTTCTACGACTCGAAATTTCATAAATAAAATGCAAATAAACAACAAAGAAAATTATTACATGTTCCCGCTCGGAATCAACAAAATTAAAAAAAAAATAGTCTCTGATAAACTTTTTTTTTTTTCACGTCCATCTGTCAAAAAAATATAAACTTATTCATAAAGGTATACATTCACTATACTAAACATCTGTCAAAAAAATATGAACTTATACATAAAGGTATACGTTCACTATACTCAACATCCATGCACTGAAGATAAAACTTTTTTTTTAAGTTGGCAGCAATGCCTTAGTACAATAAGTTTTTTTTTTAAATTGCAAATTGTGTGAATGCAGCTGTTAATCTTGTAATCTGTGGTAGTAAGTGATGTTTTTTTGGCGACATTATAACATCGTTTAGCAGTGTTTTTTTGGGCAATAGAGTATAGACTTTTACAGACTTTCATAATTTATGTCTTTATATTAGAGTTAGTAACTATATAAATGACAGATAAAAGTACTGGAGTAGAAAAAAGTATATTTACTTATATATGGTAACAAAAATGTACACACTTTCGTCTTTACTTTACATAATAACGATTCAGCTCTTTTGATATGAACAAATACTAAATTGCAATATTACCAATATTAATAAAATAAAACTAAATCGCTAAACAATAATGCAAATAAATAAAAAACATATTATTCATTTTATTTCATTCTTGGCCTGTAAGTGTTTCTGCCCACCCGCCCTGTTGCACATATCCATAATTGACGTACTGCAGAATCTTTTTTGGGAACTCTAAAACAAACAAAATATATTATTGCCATAACTCCCTGAGTTAAGGGTAATTTACCAATTATTGTACTGGTATCCCTTATAAACGTATAAAGCAGCCAAATTAAAAAGCAGTAGTAAAGACTACGGACACTGACAAGAAGTAAAGACTACTGAATTTGGAGGGGTCGGCGGCAAGCGGAGCTCTGTCACTTTGACATTCTTCCGCTAATCAAAAAAAAGTGGAACTCTAACAAGCACATAACACCTTGTCTATGTCTCTGTCACTCTTAATGGTTTCTGTAAATAGCTGTCTCGTTCCCTCCTGGTATTATTATTCGCTTGTCATGTCCAGAGGTTACTTGGTCCATGCGTGTGACAAAAGGAGCGGACTCAGCATGTGCTGCGACCAAGCTGCGAGAGCCAGTTAATATTCAAACAAATAAATTGACGTGTCATTTGTTTGAATTTTAAGATATAGGTCGTTGTAAAAAAACTTAACTTAATGGTAACCAAATCGATCATTCGAAAGTAGAAATCGAAACATCGATTGTGATTGCTCTTTTGTAAGTCTTACAATTCTACATTAAACACAGATACTTCAGTAAACTACGCCCCTCTTAAAATAATCCTTATAGATTTATCCCCGTCTTTTAAATAGGCTACAGTAGTAGCCTAGTAGTAACTACTTAAAATGTTTTCCAAATTGGCCTCAAGCGGAAAAAAGAGATTAAGTAGCTCTTAAAGTTATGGAAAAAAAGATGAAAACGTAGTTAAAGAAAACTTTGCGGTTAGTTCCAGAAACACGCTGCACCTACCCGCAATTTCATAAACGGAAAACGACTGCATCATTACACAACCACTTATTCACAAACGAACCAGGGCTGATTTTCTATAGAGTATGATTACAATAGTGTTATATCTTCCCCATTCACAGCAACAAGAAAGGATTAAGCATTAACGAGACCACATTACGGACTACGGACCCACAATATCAATGTTACGTCGTCATCTTAAACGACCCAGTCATCTTCAATATAATTGCGCAATATTATGTATAAATTAGAGAATGATTAAATAATCGATACAATTAGTATATTGGTGTCAAATTAAATACCAACATATGAAATATATCGAACTTTATGAATCTATTGACATTGATAATGTATTTTATTTATATCTTAAATTGTTGACATGTTTTTCCAATTCATGAAGGTCATTTTGTACTATGTCGCCTAATCATTTGTAATTATTAATGTTATTATAGTTTTACTGTACAATTTTAAGCTTGCACACCTGTAAACGGGTTCGGTGAAACTGTTTTATATAATGACATCTGCTAATTGTAAACTTGAATTTCCATACACGCAATAAATCATTCATTCATTCATTCACTTATTCAAATCCCGGTCGTCATTTGTACTGTTTGAAATTATTTTATTTGCCGTATATACTACTATTTCTAATTCAAGACCAAAAAAACTACGACAGATACGTCACTGTCAAAATTGACAACATTTAAATGACATTTGAGTTTGTTTTTTGGCTTGCACCAAATGCTGAAGTGTTACAAGTACAATACCAGATCTTGTACCAAAAATCTCCGATGTTTAAGTTTTTATTATCTCCTCTCGTAATTATGCAATAATAAATATATCTAGTTATTTTGTTAAAACATGGAGTTAAAGTTACCAATAAATAAATTATCTTAGCGAGTTTAAAAAAGAAAAAGGAATTTACTATTGTAAAAGTATTTTGTTGTAGTGGCCACCTTGTGGTAGTTTTTTTGGTCTTGAATTAGAAATCGTAGTTTAGTTAGTAATAAAATTAAATTATAGTTTCGCAATATATTTGAACATGTACGATTAGAATGGGCGCATATATAATTGCCTAAATACAATGGAAAGAAACCACCACACCTGCTCAAAATAAGCTGATGCACCGTAAAAGTATAGTGACGTGTCTTATGTGCCAAATTTTTACGGTGTTCCGTCCACACTGAAGCCTGCACGGCGTATCCTTACGCTATGACGCGACGTTTGCATCTTGTTTTCTTCATACATTTGACTGCATATTTAACGCATCGTCAGTATATTGTGTGTTGACAGAATGCGCTAAAAATGTGACGCATACGACATTTTACTGCAATTATGGAACCTCAACTTATTCTCAGCAAGGGTTTGGTCGCTTCGCTCATTTAAATGTTGATTGATAGTATATGATATAATGGCCCAACTTTTGTCGGAGGTGTGCTGCTATACCGAACAAGTCCATAGAGCTAAAATTGAACGCTTTACCTAATTTCGGTTATTGAGTAAGTCTGGGGTTCAATATAATTACTCAACTACATTGTACGATTATATTACTGGTGTGTGGCCGCCTTATGTTGGAGATGTGCTGCTTCACTCTGCAAACATTAATATTCCGAACAACTTCATATAGCTACAATGGAACTAATACGGTGGACCAGTTTACCTAGTTTCGCTTGATGACAAATTGCTCGCGGTTATTCGCTTCACGATGGATGAATCTCGTCGATGGATTTTCAAATAATAGATCTGTAGACATTCCCAGATGCGAATATGCTACGAGTAAGTAGTGACGTCATTTTGTAATCTTCTCGATCATTTTCTTAAAAAGGCACTTCTTTTATTTCATAAATAACAATTGAAATGTGTATTCTACTATTCTAAAACAGCCGTTTAGTGTTTCAGTTCATGAAATATACTCTAACTTATTTTGGGATATCCCAATTGACAATATTTCTAAATTCAGAGGCATATTTAATAGAAACCCATTTTATTGATTTCTTATCACGGAACTCATTTTTTTATAGCAATTAGTTGTGAAAATTAATAAATTCATTTGGTGGAATTGTGTAAGTCACAGTCATAGTAAGTGAGTCTGCATTTGCTTAGTAAGATAGAAAATAGAAGTATCCATATAAAGGAGAAAATAATTATTGTTCGCGTATAAACAGCCACGGACACATGACACCTCCTTTCAATCAGAAACCGAATGCGTAGTTATTTTATGTTGCAATAATACATATCAGAAATAGAGAGTATATTTTCTCACATATATTTTATTAAATCTCAAGCAATTCATTACTTATTGATAAATTTTATATAAGCAAAGTACAAAGTACAGCAAAGTTACTACAATATTAAAGTCAAATAAAGGTACCTAAGTAAGAACGATATTGCCGAATGGAATTTCTCAATTTCATTATGAAATTTGTATAATAACGCCAATTTTAACAGAGTTAAAACTGGTTGTAAGTACTCAACTCAACCATCATGGTTTGGAATGTTTCAGCTTTGGGTCTTTACAAAATGTCACTACACATAATAGCTCAATATCAAATAGCAATTGAGATTAATCTCAATTACAATTGACAACATTTAATTTTTTTACTATTACTTTAAATATTTCTCATTGAATTTTAATTAAATTTGTTTTTAATGATATGTGTATATATGTTATTTTCATGATACAGTTTCATTTCCTCGCAATCGAAGTGAAAAGTAGAGTGTGCA
The DNA here is from genome assembly GCA_932273695.1 of Apotomis betuletana. Taxonomy (NCBI): domain Eukaryota; kingdom Metazoa; phylum Arthropoda; class Insecta; order Lepidoptera; family Tortricidae; genus Apotomis; species Apotomis betuletana. The sequence continues at coordinate 10,207,775 of OW026313.1, read as the reverse complement.
ACTAGTCCATAAAACGCATTTTACACTCGACTTTATATTCATCCTCGCTCGCAAGCTCGCTCGGATGGATAAACGTCTCGTGTAAAATGATGCGTTTTATGCACTTGTCGTACAATCTACTATTTAACACATTTTTACATTTCCGATAATATCCCAATAAAACGAATGGCCTACTTTGCTACTGGCGACTCGTTCTGCATGATTGGACTGTATAATACTTGAGACTGGGTTGCACAATGAAAAGATACTGTTTCTTTCTTCATAAGGTGAACTGGAGCGAGATGAGAGCTGGGCGACGCTTGCTGTGACACTGAATTAATTTTCGCGCCCGCCATCTTTATTCCGTCCTTGATAGACTGAATCAGAGTCGCGAGATGTGCGGGGGCGTGGTTAATTCGCGCATGCGCTCATCTAGCTTATTTCACGAATTTATTTATAAAAATATTCATGTTTATTTAGGTACATACAAAATGTTTACATATGTATTTCAGTTAGTCAGATCTCAGAAATGGGGAATAATAAGTCATGTTATTAAGCGTTTATTTATTATTATACCTTCATCTTATATCTATACCTGAGAGATCTGACAACTTTTATGATTATCACAAATATTCTGGCTATGCGTATTGGATTCTAATTGGAACTATGATATTTTCCCTTCGTTACGTAAGCGGCATGAAATGTAGGTCAACAACATTCAAGGTCACTTTCATGGCTTACGTAAATAAGAGATACGAAAGGAGATAAAGAAAATAGCCAGTTTTTGCCTATGGTTAGGAAGTGGTTCACCTAAGCTAATTTGATAATCATCTTTAATAATATAATGTGATTTTACTTAACGCTATAACTATTCTCTGATTGAGTAATTCACCTAATTAAACACCTTAAAAAATAATTATAATATAAAACAGTTGCATACATAATAACGATGCCCGGAAGTAATAATATTACACAATAGCTATTGTCCTTTATCTGAACAAAAGGGTAAGTAATTACACAATATTACGTCATTACGTTATCTCGTTATATAATCATGTAAAAATGGGTCATCGTTATCTTAACCTATATTAAGCAATTATAATTATTTATTTATATTGTAAGGGTCTGTATTTAACATTCCCCCCAACGTGTGCAAACACCATAAACTAACGTGTGTGAATTACGATGAGACGAGAGGCTGGGCGGCGTATTAATCCTGCTGTCGTTCTAATCTCGGTTACACGAACTCTGCCATCTGGTCCGGGATAGATTTTTACGACTTCGCCTCTCGGCCATGAACCTCTGGGCATAGTGCCATCTGCGATTATAACGATGTCGCCGATTTTCACGTTACTCGCTGGGGTATTCTTGACTACTCGTGGACGTAGAGATTGTCGATATTCTTTTACCCATCGATTCCAAAAAGAGTCTGCTAGTACTTGCGCTGCTTTCCACGACTTTTCGTTTAGTGTTATGTCGCTGAAAGACCCGAATGGTGACATGGCGTTTGACCGGCCCAATAAAAAGTGGTTGGGGGTCAGTGCCTCTTGTTTACTGCACGGCATTACGGGTATCAGGGGGCGCGAGTTGACAACATGCTCGGCCTCTAAAAGCAGTGTGTGCAAGACTTCTTCTGACGGCGATCTCTCCTTCAAAGTAACACGCAAAGCGGTTTTCACCGACCCGACTAATCTCTCCCAGGCACCTCCGGCCGATGGGTTCCCGGGCGGTATTCGTTTGAAAATTATCTGCTTGTTTTCTAAGTAGGCTCGCATCTCGGTGTCGATCGACTCTGCAGCATCTTTTATCTCTCTCTCGCTGCCGATAAAATTTGTACCATTGTCCGAGTAGAACACCGTCGGAGTGCCGCGTCTAGCCATCATGCGGCGTAATGCTAGTATCATTGAAGATGCAGATAGGGATGATGCGAGTTCTAAGTGTACTGCTCTTGTGGTTAAGCAAGTAAATAAGACTCCCCATCTCTTTTCTCTCCTCCTCCCGATGGTTATGTGCATGGGGCCGAAGTAATCGCAAGCTGTCGCCGTGAACGCCGGTTGATTAACTGCGAGCCTTTCTGGCGGTATGTCACCGAGAGGTATGTTCGGAGTCTTTCCTTTATACACTCGACACCATTGACATGTGTGAGCTATGTACCTCAAAGCGCTTCTCAGTCCTACTATATGAAACGATTTCTGCAACTCGTTCATAACAGTAGCGTGATTGCCATGATTAAAAATAGCGTGGTAGTGTGCTTTAATTAATTTCGTGAATGACTCTTTGGCATGTAGGACTGGGATACTCTCGCTTCTGTCGATTCGCCCGTCGAGCAGTAATGTGCCGTGTCTGTCGATCTTTACTGCTAGTCTGTGTAACGTCGATTTTTTAGGGATTGGCCGCCCAGCCTTAAGACGCTCGATGTCCTCGTAGAACGACTCGTACTGGCTTCGCTTTAAGAGCAATAGTTCGGCGATTTTAATGTGTTCGTTATTAACATTTTTATCAAAGTTACATTTTAACAATTTAGCCTTAAACATTTGGGTGGCTAGCAGGATACGAGCAGTGACGCGTAACAGGCGCAAGTACTTCGAGTACTTGTTTACGTCCGGTAAGTGAGCAAATTTATCGCGCCTAGTTACGACTAAAACCTTTTTTGCTATTCGTTCCTCACACGCGTCTGACGTTTCGGTGGACGCGCATCTATCAGTTGGCCATTTATCCGTATCCAATCTGATAAATTCGGGTCCGTGGAACCATCTATGATTTTTATCGAAATTTATAGGTACGTTTCTTGTTGCGTCGTCGCTAACGTTCAGCGCGGTTGGCACCCAGTGCCATTCACTGGGCAGCGTGCTGTCCTCGATTTCTGACAGACGATGCGCGACGAATGACTTGAACGTCCTAGGGTCTGACTTGATCCAGGCTAGCACAGTTTTCGAATCTGTCCAGTAATGACAACTCGTTACGTTGTAACTAGTCTCCTTTTTAACCGATTGAGCTAGTCTACAACCTAAGACTGCCGCCTGCAGTTCTAGCCTAGGTATGCTAATTTTCTTTAATGGCGTTACTCGAGCCTTCGCGGCTACCAACGTTGAGTATTTTTCGCCTTTTTCGTCTGACCCTACCATGTACACAGCGGTTGCGTAGACTGTCTCGCTACTATCGCAGAACGTGTGTAAAACTACCTGCCTAGTTGGGGCTATGACGTAACGCTGTATGTCTAAGTTACGTAACTTTTTTACGTTTTCTATGAACGAACGCCATTTCTCGTTTAGCTCCGGTGATATGCATTGATCCCAATCTATACCTAGACGCCACATGTCTTGAATTAACGTCTTGCCCGCAATGCTGACGGGTGAGACGAGCCCATTCGGGTCAAACAGACCCATTACACCGCTAGTTACTTGGCGTTTCGTAGGTATTTTTTGGCCCTCTACTATCTCCGGAGGTAAGTTTCGAAAATTTACATTGAAACCTATCGTGTCGCGAGAATTATGCCATAACATTCCTAATGTTCGTTCATAATCGCACTTGCCTAACAGCGTAGTCTCGTCTTTTTTGACGTCCACTACGTCGCTTAGCACCTCGGGGTCGTTTGACGCCCACCCGCACAGCTCGAAAGACGCCTCTTTGAATACCTTACTCATATCGGCTACTAAACGCTTAGCCTCCTGCCTGTCATCGAAACTAGCTAACAGGTCATCGACGTAGAAGCTATTTATAGTTTTTTCATATACGAGTGGGTATTGCTTCGCGTGACTCTCTGCGTTTCTGTTTTTAACGAATATCGCTGTTGTTGGGCTTGAAGAGCCGCCGAAAAAGAGACTTTTCATGCGATATTCTTGGACTGGGCCTTGTCTATCATCTCCCCTCCACAGAAACATCAGTGAGTTACGGTCAGCTTCAATGATTCGTATCTGCAAAAACATCTCGCGAATGTCCGAAATAACGGCAATACGACCCTCTCTAAACCTTATAAGGACTCCGAATAAAGACTGCAATAAGTCCGGCCCTGTCAACAGAGCGTCGTTCAAGCTAACACCGTTATATTTGCAAGCCGCGTCGAAAACAACTCGAACCCGTTGTTTTTGCGGATGTTTTACCGCGAAGTGCGGTAAGTACGACGTTCGCGAGGATGACGAGACGCTTTCTACTTTCTCCGCGTAATCTTTGTCTAATAAATTTTGTATTTGTTTAGAATACTCGACCCGTAACGCCGCGTCTCTATCTAATTTTCTTTCTAAACTATACAACCGGTTGAGCGCCTGTTGCTTATTGTTAGGCAAAATTACATCATCACTCGCCCAGAGAAGTCCTATTTCGTAGCGGCGCTCATCTGGTATTTTAGCGCATGTCGCGTTTAGGATGTCTAATGCGCGCTGATTGGGGTCCGATTTAGGTATTCGCGGCTCTATACCTAACGATTCTATGCTAAAATGTTGCTTTATTAAGTCATACATGTCCTGTTCGTTATTACACCTCGCGTGATTTACATAACCTACCAGAGACCTAGGTATAGACATCGAACCGTGCACGCTAAACCCTAATCGACCCTCACTAGCTATCAGCTGCGATTTATTACCGCTTAGAACATTCTGTGTCACTAATAAGTGCCAATTGTCCTGGCCTATTAATAGTTTAGGCGTACCTTCCTCATAGCACAATTGATCACTTATAGGCAACAAATGCGGGCAACTATCGATTAACTCTTTATTTACGCGTTGTGTACCTAAATTCAAACTATCAATCGTACATACATTTATTTTCTCAACGTTTCTACGATATTTGCCCTGTATCGTTAGTTCTAAACGGTATGACTCGCTTTCGTTTATTACGCATCCACCAACCCCTTCAATCAGAAGTTTCTCAGTCGCGCCGAGCGGAGCGATTCTTTCGGCTACACTGCGCTCTAAAATTGTTAAGCTACTACCGTCGTCTTGTAGACATAGGATTTCCTGCGATCCTAACGGGCCACTAATAATAGCAGGTATTATTTTTAAATAAGTCGCTGGCCGCCTTACGTGATTAATCCTAGCTACGTTATTCGGCGCGGGAGTGTCCCGTGACACTCCGTGTAATAACTTATTGTGACCTGCCTCACAGCCTCCGTGTCCACACGGCACGTACGCACACTTGTACGGTTTTTTATGAGCGAAATTTAAGCATCTAAAACACAGTTTAAATTCTTTAGCCTTTGCCCAGCGATCATCTACGGATAATTTAATAAAATCCGCGCACTTAGCTACCGTATGATCGCCGTTGCAAATGGTGCATTTTTTATTCGAATTTTCGCGAGTCTGTGCCGGTGCGTGCTGTGTGGATTTTTTCGGCTTGTTTTGCGGTCTACTATTTACCTGAGCTACCGTGTGCCTAGGTTTATCGACATTTTTCCTACTATTTACGACTCTATGGGTGTTAACGCTGTGATTGACGTCTGATCCTACACTATCCCTGCTTAGTGATCGAGACGACGACCTAGACCTACGCCGGGCTAACCTAGTTGTGTGAACCGGGTTACGTTGTTGTCGCGTTATCGGCCTACGAGTTAAACCCGAAGCTCTACTGGTGTCGTTTAAAAATGTCGATAATGCTACTAGAGTAGGTATAGAGGAGTTCGCCACGCGATATTTGTTCCATTCGTACCGCAAAATGGGATTTAGCTTCTCAACCAACCTACCTACTAGTTCGGGGGCTAACAAGTACTGATCCTGTTTCAACGCCTTGATACATGAAACTACATTAGCTACCTGTCCCGCGAATGAGATAATATTGGCGCAATCTTCGGTCAATTTAGGTAAACGTTTGACCTCCTCGATTTCGGCTAAAATGATAGCCTCAGGATTGCCGAACTGCAATTCTAACAAATCCATTATCTCATTCGGGTCCGATACTGTATACAAAATTGATTTTACCGCGCTCCTCGCGTCGCCTCGCAAGCTACGTCGTATTCTAGCTACATTCATGACGTCTGTGAACAGCGACTCGGTGTCTAAATATTTGGCTTTAAAGGGGATCCACTCTGTGAGTGCCCCAGAGAAATGCGATAGCTCCGGTACGTTCCGTTGTATAATTGGTGCATTTTTACGAGTAACCGCGGTCTCTATCCTGTGTGACATTAACTCAAGATCCTTGTTCTGAAACTGATCGTACGTGATCTCATTACGCGGCTCCCTAATGCGCACTCCGGGCAAATTAGTGACGTTTTGTTGTTGAATCCAACCCTCTACACGAGAATTCCTATCACAGTCCCGCGACGTGTTGCTACTAGACCTAGCTGCCTCTAGCCTGGCGATTTCTAGTCTAGTCTGAGCTTCCGCCGATACTGCCCTAGCCTGGATCAACTCCGCCTTCCTTAATTCTAATTCTGCCATAAGCACAGAGATGCTTGCATTATCCGTGGCTGGAGGAGCCTCTTTTTGCGCGTGAGTTACGTTTTTTGGCGTTAATGTTTCCTGACTCGCGGTGGCCTTTGCCTTTGCGTCACTGCTCGTATTTTTATTTGCACTTTCAACGTCCTTGTCCCAAGTGTTCGTTTCGTTCGAAGTAGTCAACCCCGACGGCGGGGTGCCGCTAACCGACATGTTGACTGGAGACACCGAAGGTGTTCGCTTTCCCGAGCGCAAAACCCTTACGTTAATCTCCGGTACGGACATTAACACTCAAACAAACAAAATAAACGAAACGAATCAACTTGAACGCACTGACATTGATCACAATTAAAACAATTATAAAACAAAAAACACTTCTTTAAACACGGAACTAATCAAACAATTCAAATTAAACACAATTATTACATGAATTTTAAACACAATTATTTACGCGAAATCAAAAACACAGTTATTTGCGCGAAAATTTAAACACAATTATTTACGCGAAATTAAAAACACAATTTACACATTTATACACAAAACACAAAAACACTTATCCGACCGTATATTCCCTAATGAACCACTTCCTAACAACCTAGCATCGGGTCCAGCCCCCTGATAAGCTGGCTCCGTGCGACCTACTGGGCCCTGTGGCCTAACTGGACACACTATGTGGGGAATCCAGCTAGGACTTGGGGAAGTGTGGAACCGTATTCACGGCCGGACTGTACGATCCACCACCGTGGAAAGGTGAGCGCGTCCGAGAACTCACGAAGTACGACACTCTGTGGGTTTAACACCGCAAGGTCCACTGCCGCTTGTTTTGCAACTGACCCAACCAGTTTTCACTTGAGAATTAGCTGGACACCAGGTGCGCTCGCGCATTCTCTTTTGAAATTAGGGGGTTCGGTGCATGAGTGTCTACAGAGCGCCGCCCAGTACTCTACAGATCAATAGCTGAACACATTTAAGTGAACCGCTCACGTTCGTTAAGAGTACCGACAAGGCTCGACCGTCACTCAGTCTGTGTCGCAGTAAAGGGCTGCCTGCGCTCGAAAGCACTAGCCTGCACGATTACAAAACGACGACTGCAATTTCAACTTTCACTAGTGTTACTTGTTGAAATGCAGCATAACCGCAACTAAAGTTGCGGTCCGAATTTCTCTGTCAGACAGAGACCACTTGTGAGTGTCGCGAAAATTCGCAAAACACTTGGCGATTGACCTAATTGTTGCGCTGATTCTTGATCCGGCTACTCGAAGGGACCATTAAAACGAATGGCCTACTTTGCTACTGGCGACTCGTTCTGCATGATTGGACTGTATAATACTTGAGACTGGGTTGCACAATGAAAAGATACTGTTTCTTTCTTCATAAGGTGAACTGGAGCGAGATGAGAGCTGGGCGACACTTGCTGTGACACTGAATTAATTTTCGCGCCCGCCATCTTTATTCCGTCCTTGATAGACTGAATCAGAGTCGCGAGATGTGCGGGGGCGTGGTTAATTCGCGCATGCGCTCATCTAGCTTATTTCACGAATTTATTTATAAAAATATTCATGTTTATTTAGGTACATACAAAATGTTTACATATGTATTTCAGTTAGTCAGATCTCAGAAATGGGGAATAATAAGTCATGTTATTAAGCGTTTATTTATTATTATACCTTCATCTTATATCTATACCTGAGAGATCTGACAACTTTTATGATTATCACAAATATTCTGGCTATGCGTATTGGATTCTAATTGGAACTATGATTGTAGTTAGGTGCGGGGTTCTTAAAATTAAAGTCAATGAGTGCGAAAAATTAAAATATACTATTAAAAACGAATACACGACACATACAAACACGAAACGAAAATACACGAAAAACAACTAATACTTGACCGCGCAGTTGTCGCGCGACACGAAGCAAATACACAGCAACACTGCGGGTCGCGGCTATTTCCCGTGACGAGGCGGCTCGCGCGCACCTCCCCCCGCAACCCGCGCTCCGTTGCTATGACAACGACGCGCTCAGGCTCATGAGTAAACATTGAATACATATACACAACAAAATATATTGCGAATAGTCGCGCTACCTAACATTACCACCCCCCAGTTGGAGGCTTCAATCGACAAATGTACCGTCGGTAGGTAGCACGGCTATCCGTGCAACGGGACGACGCAGCGACCCAGTAGCAGTTTTAACGTCTACTACGCGCACATGGCCGTCACTACCCGGAAACACTTTTTTCACAATGCCACGGGGCCACATGTTACGAGGCTGCTTGCCATCGCATATCACTACTACGTCGTTCACTTTGATGGAGCCCGTGGCTGTTGCCCACTTCTGGCGTCGCTGGAGAGTGGGCAAGTACTGTCTGGACCAGCGCCGCCAAAACATGTCCGCCAGCCCATTCGCCTTCTTCCATTGGCGGCAGGCATCCAAATCAGTGGGGTCGTAAGCCGTCACGCGCGCATCTCCCGCCGCCGTCCCAAGCAGCAAATGGTTTGGTGTGAGCACGACTGGCTCGTCGGGATCAGCTGCGACGTATGCGAGCGGGCGGCTGTTGACGACCAGCTCCGCTTCTAACAGGACGGTGTGCAGCACCTCCTCTGACGGCGCACGCTCCTTCAGCGTCGCATGAAGGGCGGTCTTCACGGAGCGAACGAGCCGCTCCCAGGCACCGCCCATGTGTGGAGCTGCCGGAGGGTTGAATCTCCACTCAATGCCCTTAGCCAGAGCACTACCTTGTATGGCCTCAGTGTTCAGTCCACGTAAGGCGGCGCGCAGTTCTTTGTTCGCCCCGACGAAGTTGGTGCCGCAGTCGCTCAGGATGGTTGCTGGTTGCCCGCGGCGCGCTATCCTATCTAGGCAAGTATGGCAGAGTCGCTGCTGAGAGAAGCAGCCAACTCGAGATGGACGGCGCGTGTGGCGAGGCATGTGAACAACACGCCCCACCGTTTCTCCCGGCGCCGTCCAGTAGTGATCTCCATGGGGCCGAAATAATCCACCCCGCAGTTGACGAATGCTCGCCGAGTTGTGGCAAGCCTGACGGGTGGTAAGTCACCCATCTTCGGTGGATTGGGCCGCGCGCGCTGCACACGACAGTACTGGCAGCGCGCAACGACTGCCTTCACAGTAGGCCGGATGCAGGTCACCCAGAATCGCTCTCGCACGTTGTTGACGACTGTCTCGTGGTTGGCGTGCAGCGCACGTTCGTGATAGTGGCGCACGAGCAGTCGTGTAGTGCTGCAGGTACCAGAGAGGATCACTGGATGCTTTTCGTCGAATGACAGTTCAGTCGACGCACTAAGGCGTCCCCTGACGCGCAGCAGTCCGTCTTCGTACAACATGGGGTCAAGCTTTATGAGGCGACTTGACCTGGGCAGCGGGCGTCCAGCCCGCAGGGCCTTAAGCTCATCAGGAAAGGAGTGAGCTTGCGACTGCTTCAATAGGAAGTTCTCGGCCTCCTGTAACTTCTCCGCTGTAAGCTTCGCCGTCATCTGCACGTGCTTATAAAGGCAAGCACGTACGCAGTGACGCGCACAGCTCGCGTCCATTTGGAGTAGCGCGCCACGTCGATAACAGGACAGCCAGCCTCGGCTGTCACGAGTGCCCTCTCCAAGCGCTCCGGGTCGTCGACGGCGGGCTCCTCACGGCTCCAGCTCGGCCAGGGTACCTGTGGATCACAGAGAAAGGGGGGACCCGAAAGCCACATGCCCTCGTCATTAAGCCAGTCCATCCTGGTCGCCTCATCAGCAGGGTTGGACTCGGAAGGTACCCAGTGCCAGTCACTTCTCTTGCTTAAGCTATCAATTTCTGCCAACCTATGAGAAACGTATTTTTGGTAGTCCCGTGCGTCAGAATTTATCCACATAAGGACCGTCTCAGAATCAGTCCATACTAGACCATATGGATCAAAAATACTCATAATAAACTTGAGGAACTCGCGCTTAGTAGGCTTGACCTGACCTTCAACTAATTCAATCGGCAAACGCTTGAACGACAGATCAAATTTCATACAATCGCTTGACGGCATACCTAATGTGCGCTCGTTCTCCGACTTGTCCAGTTTAACACGACCCGGCACAGCAGATGGCAGTTTTTCACTTAATTCTGCTGAATTTGTCACCCACCCCCTGATATCAAAACCACCTGATCGGTGAATGTGGGTGACATCAGCGATCAGCTGTTGTGCCGTTTCTATGGAATCAACACTATCCAAATAGTCGTCAACATAATGTTTACTTTTAATAGCTTTCACTATAGCGTGCAAATCGTCAAGCGGCGTGAGCATGCAGTTGGCAGAGTCGTATTGACTACCACTAACCCCCCCTCCTAATGGACCATGAATAACAAACCCCAATTTTGTAAGAGAAGCGACTGGGCGACCGGATTTACCTTGTCGAATCTTCCGGCCGACGATGAGCTTCCAATTGTCTTGGCCCAACAACAGCATGGGTTTCGCCTCCCTCATTTCACTGCAGCCGAGGTCCCGGAGGTGCACGTTCTCTTCAAGCACTCGCGCCGGTAACGTCTGCGACGGTAAGTTAACATTGCGTAGAGTACGCACCGAAACGTCGTGACTAAATCCGTTCGGACCGCGCACTACGACTTTAACACTTCGCGAATTATTGTCAGTCACACAATGTCCGCGCGCGGTCATCAACTTCAAAGGCACTACGGGTCCGTCAACATCACTCGCGAGTTTATCGTCTATGATCGATACAGAAGCGCCATCGTCTAGCAAAGCGTATGTGGAATGTTCGGCACCATTACTTGTTACTATTGTCACCGGTAACACTTTTAACAACGCACGCGCTTGACACTCACCGACGTTCGTCAAAGTTTCGTATTTCACAGGCGGCTCGGGCGGCGCGGGCGCCGACTCCGACACCGACGTCGGCGGCAGCAAAGGCGGTGGTCCCACCGCGGGTGGCGTAGCGCTCTGCGCGTCCTTATGTAGCAAGTCGTGATGTGACCACTTGCACTTACCGCATCGTTTTGCGCGACAAAACCTACTCGAATGAGTTTTTACGATACACTTAAAACACAGTCTTTTTTCCTTAACAAACTCCCAACGTTCATTCGGGGTAAGACATTTAAATTCACCGCAGTCAGTCAATTTGTGAGCCCGTGTACACTTAACACATAATAATTGTTCAGTTTTAGCAACTGCGGTAATCGCTTCCACTTGCGTATGTACACGGTGACTCGCTCCGCTCGTGCGCACGGCCACACCCTTATCGCGCCGACCGGCGGGCGGCGGCGCTCGCGCTTCAAACGTTCCGCCGACACTGCTTATATTTACAGGTGTGTAATATGAAGACGCTCCAGTAAGTTGACTCAGAAAGTCCACTAGAATGTTTAGGTTTGGCGACACTCGTAAATCAACACCACTATTATTGTCTAAACGCATCACAAATTCGCCGTACTGAGCGCGTTGATAAGGTGTTAATTTACCTAAAAGTTCACTTATCAGTTGCGGATTGTTTAAATATCCATCGGCACGAATAGTCTTTAACACAGACACACAATTCCGCACAGCATTCGTAAACTTACGAATTTCGTTCCCGTTTTCGCTAACTTTCGGTAGGTCGCGAACTCTCTCGATGGCACAGTCTAAGACGCGACTCGGGTGCCCAAATTCATCTTCGAGCGCCTTAAGGACCTCCTCAGGATCGGAGGAGCTTCTCAATAAGTCGCTGACCGCGACTTTCGCTTCACCGACGAGCGCGACTCGGAGGCGCGCCATGTTCTCATATGGTTCGAAATCGTGCATCTCGCTGGTGCATCGGTACGCCTTCTTGAAAGTGAGCCAGTCCGCTGCGTTACCATCGTAACTGGGTATCTCGTGCACCTGTCGCGGCACTCTCTTTGTCTGCCCCAGCTTGCCGATGGCCTCCGCCAGGCGATCGATATCCGTTTGTTTCTTTGGCGGCGGCGGCGGCGACGGCGTACGTGGCGTGACGACGCGCGCGCGCCACGGTTCCGGCGGCGGCGCGTTGTTGAGCAGGCGCGCCGACCCATTCATGAAGTCACCCGTCGGCGGTGGCGATGCCGCGGGCTCGTCCTCGAGCCAGCGCGCCACGCGCGCCGATACTCTGCTCGTGGCGCTGGCCAGTGATCCCTCCTGCTCTTCTTCCTGTACTGCTAGCTCCGCCATATCAAGTGCTAGCTTCTTTTTAATTAAACTTTCTCTGAGTTTAGCCACTTCGACTTCCGCATCGTATTCCGCGCGCATTCTTTGCGCTTCGCGGGCGGCCTGGCTAAGTCTTGACGAGTGGCTGGCGCTGCTTCGTGGCCTTAGGGTGCGCTCTGATGCCGGCGTCCATGTCTCCGACGGCGGTAAATCCGTTATATCCCCGTGGTCGTTACGACCACCCGTCGCGGAGTCACGCGCGAGCTGTTGAGCTGCATCTGCACCTGTCCCTGCCGGTTTCGTCATCTTCGCTCGACTGCGTGTATTCGGTTTCCGACTTTCTACACTCATAGTTCAACAACACTTAACACATCCGAACTCGTAGGACCAGCTTTTTGTAGTTAGGTGCGGGGTTCTTAAAATTAAAGTCAATGAGTGCGAAAAATTAAAATATACTATTAAAAACGAATACACGACACATACAAACACGAAACGAAAATACACGAAAAACAACTAATACTTGACCGCGCAGTTGTCGCGCGACACGAAGCAAATACACAGCAACACTGCGGGTCGCGGCTATTTCCCGTGACGAGGCGGCTCGCGCGCACCTCCCCCCGCAACCCGCGCTCCGTTGCTATGACAACGACGCGCTCAGGCTCATGAGTAAACATTGAATACATATACACAACAAAATATATTGCGAATAGTCGCGCTACCTAACAATGATATTTTCCCTTCGTTACGTAAGCGGCATGAAATGTAGGTCAACAACATTCAAGGTCACTTTCATGGCTTACGTAAATAAGAGATACGAAAGGAGATAAAGAAAATAGCCAGTTTTTGCCTATGGTTAGGAAGTGGTTCACCTAAGCTAATTTGATAATCATCTTTAATAATATAATGTGATTTTACTTAACGCTATAACTATTCTCTGATTGAGTAATTCACCTAATTAAACACCTTAAAAAATAATTATAATATAAAACAGTTGCATACATAATAACGATGCCCGGAAGTAATAATATTACACAATAGCTATTGTCCTTTATCTGAACAAAAGGGTAAGTAATAATTACACAATATTACGTCATTACGTTATCTCGTTATATAATCATGTAAAAATGGGTCATCGTTATCTTAACCTATATTAAGCAATTATAATTATTTATTTATATTGTAAGGGTCTGTATTTAACACCCAATTTGTGATTGAAAAATTCATTTCAAAAGTTCCTCATTCTAAAAGAGCTTAGGCGACCAGTAATGGTCACAGCGCAAAAAATCATACAGTCAGACTATTACTGAGGCAGATTTATTATGGAAACTGTTCTTTTTTTGTGTTGTGACTGTCAAATTTTCCTCAAGGTGACGTCATGTAGAGGGCCGATTCTTAGATGACGATGCTTTCACATTTTTTTAGTTTATATTTAAAACTACTCGGTATTATCGAATAAAAGCAATAGTTTTGGGTTTTGTGATAATAAATTAATTAAATTATCTAGTTTAAACTGAACACTATTAGAACATTTAAATGTTTGTCAATTGCAGAACGCATCGTATCTTAGAATTTCGTAATTTACACAACGCGTTGTGCCTTTGTCAGCATTTTGGGTCCCCACCAGTTCAAGTGCGCTTCAGCCGCCCCATCCCGTATGTTATATGTTTCATGGATACTTAAAAAAAAAATTTTTGATGTCTGATGGTGTTAATTGGTAAGCTTACCCATATTTGGAAGCTTTTTGCGAATTGCGATGGACTTCAAAAATAAGTTTTTCATTACATACACACGGAAACGGCGGTCAAAACGCAACACCCTTCTTCGAGGGCCATAAGACTAATTTCACGTTGTGGGCCGTGGGCGTTTGGTAAAAGGCGAAGCGCATTCTAAGCACTTTCTTCGGTCTTTGAGAGTAATATAAACACAGCAGAAGACGTAAAAACTGAACCTTCGCTAAAACGAAATCGGACGCGAAGCAGCAAAAGTAGCATAGCAAACGTTAAACTTTTAAGGCTTGTTGTGATGTATTTATAATACATGTGGGATATTGGTCGACGAAGTAAAACCACTTTTTACAACAATTAAAATTATATTATAAAAATCAAAGCAGACACGTCTTTCACCCGTTACACCGATACCGATTCTCCAATAGGAGACCGCCGCCATCGCTTATATCTAAAATGACCTAAGTCATTCACGCATCTCTTTCACACTCGTTCAGTTCATCATCATGCTATCTCATTCACTATACGTACGTCATTCTTACGTTCCTTTTCACTCAATCCTACATACATATTCATTCACCAAAACTTTTGTGCTTAATTTTTTAAGTAATCTCTTGAAGTTAAAATGTATACATGAATATTCCAACTTAATTGGAAAGTTGTAGGCGTTGTTTAAAGAAACGAATAAATTAAAGTTGTAAGAACAACATTGGTAACCGTTCCTTTTAACCCTAATAATAATTTTAACTCCTAAACTGAACTTAGTAACCCATTTTAATATATGAGGGACTATGACAAAAAAATATTGGAATTGAGAAGGTCACTCTTAAGTTTTCTTGAAAGCGGCAGTATAAGCAATTGGAATTTAATATTTATGTCGTCTATGACCATGACCTCTGCGATGTCGGCGATAAGACGTGTAAAATGAAACGCTCTATGTGACTTTTATCAAAGAACTCTTTACTTTATTAGTTGATACATGGTATACACCTACTTATGAATATACTTAATTAACCAGGCTATTACTAATAGTGAGTATATGAGTTATAATAAGTTTTCCTCTGTAGTTTTAAATTATTTTATAACAATAGCAATACAGCAAAACAGCGAGTCCATGATTATAGCTTTTCAATGAGATAGAATGATATTCGTCTCTGTCACACTCAAATACGTATCCGAGAGTGACGATTAGTATATCCCTTATCTATTGCGTGACAAGCGTGGCCATCATAAAGGCGCAGGTATTTATTATAGATGCATTTTAGAAACACTCGACACTACAACGAGCTTCTACAAATTAAAGAAGCGACCACACCGCGCTCGAAATAAGCTGACAATCCGTTTAGTTTACGTAGTCGAATGTTTGAAGAGAACGTGACGCTAACGACGCAAATCTAGACTCGGTGTGGAAACGAGACACAAATAGGAATCCTTTTTTGAGGGCAAATTAACTTCGCTTTGTTTTTAGGGTTCCGTACCTCAAAAGGAAAAAACGGAACCCTTATAGGATCACTTTGTTGTCCGTCTGTCCGTCTGTCAAGACCCTTTTTCTCAGGAACGCGTGGAGGTATGAAGCTGAAATTTATATCAATTACTCAGGTCTACTGTCCCTTGAAGCTGTGAAAAAATCAAGATTCTAAGCCAACGCAATCAAAAGATACAGCCGTTTATGCCGCAAATTTTCGACACTTGCAAGGGAATCAAAACCTACAGGGTGCTTCCCGTGAACTCAGAATCTTGAA
Organism: Apotomis betuletana; assembly: GCA_932273695.1. NCBI lineage: Eukaryota > Metazoa > Arthropoda > Insecta > Lepidoptera > Tortricidae > Apotomis > Apotomis betuletana. The sequence goes on along the minus strand of OW026313.1, from coordinate 10,191,833 downwards.
ATTTGGTACGAAGCAACGTCTTATAGCATAGATAAAGGAAAAATTACGAAAACCATAAATTTTTAGTTACATCACATAATATATATTTTTTTAATAATTTTAAACTTACTACCCATTTCCTCATAAACGCGTAGAGGAAAGTGTTTGTACGGAACCCTCGGTGCGCGAGTCCGACTCGCACTTGGCCGGTTTTTTTAACCCTTTAACAAACAATAGGACCCAATGGATACAATACAATACAAGTACCTACTCACTATTGCACACCTCATAAAACATACAGGAGAAATATAATGCAAGAAATTACAATTAGAAGTAAACGACAGGCTGTCTTATCGCTAAAGAGCGATCTCTTCCAGACAACCTGTGGGTATGGATATTGTGTGCATCATGAATTGCAGCCACAAACTGCACTTTCATTTCAAAGTAGCAGTTTGTGACCGCAGTTTACAATGCACACAATACCTTTTCAGTTTGAGTCCCATTATTTGTTAGAACAAAGCGAAGTGAATTCGACCTCAAAAAAGGATTGCTACTATACAAAACTGGGTTTGCAATCTTCTTGTTCTTTGTTGTCACACTCTTGGCAGAGTTGTCGTAGTCGTCACAATCCGTCGCCATTCCTCACGTACTGTAGTAGCTCTCCCTGTGCATGCGTGATCCACTGAGAGCACTCTTGACTTGGTCGTTCCATCTCATCGGTGACCTGCCGCGCGCTCTAGTGCCTCTGACTATCCCCTACACCACAAGTCGTTCCACAGAAATTACTTCTCGACGCGTGATATGTCCGAAGAAAGTAAGAATACGACCGTTTAGTCCATATTCGTAATTTCAGTTTCACAATTGGCTACCAAAGAAGAATTATTTTTCACTGTTTCGTAATTGATTGTTAAACAAGAATTTATTTTCTGTTTTAGTAATCGATTATATTTCTTCTTTCAAAGTTGATTACCAAACAAATTTTCCTTTTTCTTTGTTCGTAATTAATTGTTAAACAAGAATTTGCAGTCAACGTACATAAATACCTACTGCTAAAAAAAAAAAAAGTGCTACGTAATTTTTAAAAGAGCATAATAAATTAATTTGAGGTTTGAAATTACGCAGTTTTAACCAACTGTTGTGGTGCTCCCTTTCACTGTTACTTAAACTTTTATCGTTATAATCTAAGTGTGATTCTAAAATAAGTAACAGTGGAAGTGAGTGTGTTTATGTGTATGTCTGTTACTTCTTCACGCTCAAACGGCTGGACTAATTTTGATAAATTTTGGTATGAAAGTAGCTGACATTCTGGATTAAGAAATAGGCTACCTTTTATCTCGAAAAACCTACTTAGGTATATCGATGTATGGAGACGACAGTTTTGCAACGATAAAGTTAAGTTTGCCTCTTGCACAGAAAAATGTTTTTGTCAGAGCAAATATTAAGCGCTTTCATCGTTTGTCTGACCTAGACCTAGTCTGACTCGCGCACCTAGTAGATACTAGTACTTGGCCGGTTTTTTTAATATTTAATAATGCAGTTTCCCTTAATTATCTCTTGATACAAAAGAAGAGGGCCAGTAAGTATGCTTCCTGGCCTGACCTGCACTGCGCATTTTTAAATCTGTCTATCACGTGCTGGTCGAGAGAAACCATCACACCGCTTTAACCAGTTTTTCAAGGATGTTTGTCTAGACTCTGTTGCTATATATAACCGTTTACCGAAAGGACTATCGAAACAATGATTGGCGAATCAACATCCCACGTGGTGGTCACTTCGTGAGCCAAATCAAGAGGTATTTCCTGAATTTGCCCATCCTGATTTCACGAGGTTCTCATGCGAGATGGTGATGTCGATGATTATCAACTACAAGAAAGTAATCACATGTATCCAACTTATTGTTTAATTTAATACTCAATTACGAAACAATAAAATATCATTCCTCATTCGTAGTCAATTACTTATGAACACAATTTTTTCTTATTTCGTAGTTGATTACGAAAGTCGATTACGAATCCGGAAAATGAATTCTGGTTTAATAATTAATTACTAAACAGAGAAAAATAATTCCTCTTTCGTAACTAACAATTACGAACACAGAAAAAATATCTTATTTCGTAGTTGATTACGAAAGTCAATTACGAATCCAGAAAATAAATTCTTGTTTAACAATCAATTACGAAACAGTGAAAAATAATTCTTCTTTGGTAGCCAATTGTGAAAATGAAATTACGAATATGGACTAAACGAATACGACATTGGAGGATGCAGGAAAGACGCTGTTTAATGCCGAGTTCTTGGATGATTGAGACGTTGATTCGGAACTGTGTCCAGGTTAAGCCAAGCATTCTTCTCTTCAAGCACCACATTTCTAGAGCGTCTATCTTTTTTTCTCGCCTTCCCTTAAAGTTCACATCGCAGCACCGTAAATAAAAATGGGAAACACTAATGCCTTGACAAGTCGCATTTTAGTGGCCTTTGTGATGTTTCTGTTTTTTCCATATTATCCTAAGCCGATCCATGGCGGACCTGGTGATAGCCATTTGCCATGTGATCTCATCCACGCATCCGCCTCCGATTAATATCAGTGCCCCAAGGTAGGCATATGATTGAACGACGTCGCAATTCACAATTTTAAGTTAGCGAGCGAGTTAGTGGGCGAGTTGCTCTTAGCTCGATTGACAATCATGACATTCGACTTGCTGCGGTTTATCTTCAGACCGAAATCAAGGCTAACTTGCTCCATTTTGTCCAGCAGGGATTCGATATTGTCGATGTTAGATACAAATAGGGTTGTGTCATCTGCATACCGCAAATTAGAAATTTTATCTCTTGTCCGGTCCAACCCCGGTATGGTTGCTCCTTATTCTGTAATTAAACCAAGTTGGAATTGACTATCCATGGCGTTGACAGTTACACAGTTAGATAACAAATGGAAACTTCGTTTAAAAGTGTCGAGAGCAAGCAGTTAAGAAAGTCAATAGGGTTATTTGCTGATAGCCCGCTTATTCAAATTTGTAGACATTTTCCTAAGTAAATATCACAAAAAAGAGCTTTTGTAAAGAAATCTGAAGAATATCATTAATCAACTCTGTTGATCTTCCTTTAGACAAGTTTGTATAAAGTGTATTAATAAAACAGTGTCCTTCTAAATTCGTATCGAACAATAAACGTCGCTTTAAGATTGATTAATGAATTTAAAAACAGATATAGAGATTAACTCGGCAAAAACTTTCGAGACGCAATTAACGATCCTTATCAAAGGATTAGGGAATTCGGGTTCCGGCCTTTGCCCTAAGGGGTTTTCAATAATTAAAAATTACCAGAGTAGATAACTGAATTAAATACACTTCAATAGATACCATATTAATTAATTAACTAATTAATAACGCAATTGCATTACAAGAAACTTCGGATACTTATGTAAGGTAGTAATGCCGCGGGATAAAATACTACAGAAGAGGCTCTCTTTTGATTTATTGGTTGTGTATGAAAAATGCGACGAAACAGCAACACGAAGAACAGAAGCGTGTTGACCAAAAAATAATTTTTCACCTCACCAGCTCAAACATGGCGGCTTAGCTGCGAAATAACAGTGAACAAAATGCGATTTTGTTTCGAGCGTGAGTAGAAAGTAGCTTTTTAATTTTTAAAATGTTTGACTACGGATTGTCATTTCTCAGCCACAGGTTAATTAAAAAAATTGAATCATTCTAATTTTGATGCACTCTGTCTCTTTCATATATATATGAAAAAGAGAGTGATAAAGACATATCGATTCGAAATTCGATTTTCGAATCCGACTTCGAATAAGAACACACTCCGATCGACGCGTTGTACAAAAAAAATAAAAATAAAATACCCGAAGAAGTTTTTATTACAAAATACTGTTTTGAACGACCGAATGTTTAATAATTGTGCCTTTTATTTAAATCAAATAGATTATTGTTTAAATAAGTTAAGATTTTTAACTTTATACTGTAAATACCTGTACAAATAATTTATGACTTCACCAATTTATCATAGACGCAGTTTCGAATCATATTTGAAAAAATATCGAGTTCAAATTGTTATTTTCTTTTGTATTAATTTTGTTTAGCGCTTTACGAGTAAAAATATTAATTAAACAACTATAAACAAAATCTCGTATAAAATAAATAAACACGTAATGTATCTGCTCAATCTTCCAATTTGATCAAATAATGACAACCATGGTGGTCGTGAGGGACTGGTACAGTATTGGAACGTATTATTTCAATTTATTTAGATTTTTATTTCATTTCAAGCAGCGGGTATCTATTTTCTAATTAATAATGTCATTGAAATCAGCAACAAAGACAATACACATACCTACACTACACCTGAATGGTTGGAAGAAAAAGTACAAAAAGTCGAACCTATATGTTCTCGCTGTCGAGGTGAAAAGTTGTGTGTGCTACACGAGAGCAAAGTTTTTTGCATCTCGTGCTGTTGAGTCCCTCGCTACACTCAGGATTCTAAATTAGAATCACTCGCTACGCTCGTGATTCAAACATAGAACCCTTCGCTTGCTCGGGACTCAAAATCAGCACTCGAAACAAAAAACAACTTTGCTTTCTTGTTGCACAAATAACTATTGTTTCTTGTACCTAGTTGTTTCATTGGATTGCTTACATACCTACCTTATTATTTCATTAATTATGAATTACGCTAAATCCAAACGTCTTCGTGAAATCTTCTATACATCTCAACACTAGAAGTAAGTCCCCACATAAAGGAAATGTCACGCGACGATCCTGAACCACGTACGGCCTTTACGACTGCAGCAGCTGCAGCGGCGCTCTTTATAGCATACATAACAACTTATTTATAGCTCTTTTCTATCAGAAATCACCTAACTTCTGAGGTTAATATTCCACTATTTGTATTGAGATAGCACATGTATTCACGACCTAAAATCTAACCAACAAATAAGTCAAATTTGTCTGTTAAAAACTCCGACCGACGTTTGATACTGATATCAGATCTAGCAGCCTATTGAAGGCAGTTTGAAGAGTCTTCAACCTACGCGTTGTCTTTTCACCAACAAAAGCCAACCAATATTCAAAATTATCCACCTTTAAAATAAGTTCAATGCTTTACCAAAATACTCGCAAATTGGACGACAAGAAGTCAAAACTTGCATGGTAATCCGACCCACACTGCAATTAAGGTTAAGGTCCCATAAAACAAGGCAGGTGTTTGGTGTTGGCGGCGGAGTCAAACGGACAACTTTAAATAGCAGTGTTTCAAGATTTAACTGCTGACCTACCTAATTATACTGCCCTAATGTATGTTGGCACAAATTGGGACTTTGCGCTCGCACGCCCCTATTTAAATAAGTACTACGAATGTACCTACACTACTTGTGTAGGTATACCCAACGGACGGATAGGTACACCGGATAGGCTGAAGTTTCCTGAGTGAAAAGGTTTTGGAACTGCACACTCGCTCCGTTCTTGATGTTCCCAAGTTCATATTATACTCGTATTTCTAATTGCCACTTACGAACCTATAAGAACACTTCTTTGGAAAGTCGGAGATTTTTGTGTACATAAAACTGAGGCTTAGGATCAAATCGTTCTGGATAAATGTTTTTAACGCCCGTAAATTTTTCATTTGTTCTGAAATGTCCAAAAAATGCAACATCGGCATCACATTTTGGAAAGAATTTAGCCGTTCGAAACAAACAGCACGGTGAGTAGACATAAGTTTAGGCTACAAGTTTCCGATGCGACGCGAGATCGTCCTCCATTATTGTAGATTTTCTCAGCGATCCGTTTTCCTTGCCCGCGGTTGCAAAAAGCGTTCTCAAAACCACTGCATTTTAGCATTTATTCACAAAAAACACAAAACTAGTCCGGGGAAGTCTGCAAATTGAAATTTTCCCTCACGGCGGCTGTGCCAGTTGAAAGCGGGACACTTTTCTTTTCCAGTCTCTTTGCAAGAGCCAAGACACTTCATATGCGCGCTGAATTATGACGCATTGTTATAACAGAACCATGTGTGTTGTTGATTTAGATTTGTATGCAAATACCACAGGCTATTGTGAATATTAATACAAATCATTTCATTTATCATTTATTGTAACAAAGGCTGAAGTCAAAATTTTCATTCACACTAGGGTTTCATACCCATGACCCTAATTTTCCAATCGCTATGTCAATCGCATCTCTGTCAGTGACCTGAATTGATACAGCAAAATATACACGCTACACTCAACATCCCTACTCTGTATATTTACTTTTTTTTAATGCTAGGCATATTGACATACAACGTTAAGCGCATCAAAAAAAAAGGAAGGCTTAAAATATTGTCTTCATACAATAAACAATAAACCTTTGCCTCAATGTTTATATTAATTATATTATATGGTTTTATTTAATACGTAAAAAAATCTTGTTTTTTTTTTGTTATCGCTCTCCTGAAATTTGTCAAAACAATACGCGATACCTATAATGTGCAAGCGTTGTTGTTGGATGCAAATTTTCTTTTAAAAATCCGGCTGTTTTATCATCTGTCCTATCGATAAAAGTTTCGCGATTGTATCCTGCCGCCGCGCGCCGCCGTAGTTCCACGTTGAAGTTGCGATAAGTAAGATGGTCTCCACCACCCCAGTTCCATAGTATTGAAAGATTTATTATTTTGTTTTTATTTTATTGCCACAAACTTTGGTCTGGCGGATGTTATCGTTGATTTATTTTCAGTAAGTTTGTAACGAGCTAGCCGTCACATGAAAAATGGAATTCTGTTCAGTGTTAAATATTAAATTCCACTGGAACGTGATTCAGTCAATATATTTCAATTGGAACTACTTATACTTGCTACTTATATTACTTTAAGGGCATTTCCTTTAATTAACTTTTTTTCAGTATTTCCTGTTGCATGTATAATGTAACCATCACGCTACATGTAACAAATTTCGCTATACATTATGCGAAAATTTCAAATCTCGACCTATTAAGGTTGGAAAGATACAGCTATGTACCTAACCGACGGACAGACAGACAAACAGTGGAGGCTTAGTTATAGAGTTCCGTTAGCACCTTTTGGGTACAGAACTCAAAAAAATGGGATATAATCTTAAATTCAAGCTAGCTCAGTATAACCAAGGCAACTAACTCACTAGCGTACGTACCTATTCTTTATTATCTTACCTTGAAATATAGCCTCGTGTATCCGAACTAGGTAGTAAAATAACTCATGGATTCTAATGGTACAGGCATCAAATAGTAGTTAGCGACCAAAATATCCTAATGTATCGGAATAAAGCTTTAGGTGCATAGCAGTAAGGATGTGTAACGATATATTTGCCCGCTTTGACTGTTAACTACCTACTTATATTATATGATGCCGACCATAAGTCCAAAAAACAGAATTACTGGTCATGTTATGTGGCAATGCTGTGCAACTGCAAGTTCGCAACTAAGACCGGATTAGCGGAGTCAGGAAATCTCTAGAGAGGGAACTTCGGAACTGGCCGCAAAATGGACAATACAGAGGGTTCGCGTAGGGTATCCTATTTTATTATAACCTGTTGAAGAGCCCAACTGCTGCAAGGCCACTACCCGCCAATCCTTATAAAATAGCGCACGTTCTGCGGCGGGATACGGCTATAGCCGTACTGGTGTAGGACTGTGACCCTTGTGTCTTGACAGTACGGCCATCGCTGTAGTACCGCCGGCGAACGTGTTAAGAAAATAAGGTATGGCACTCCGTAATGGCAAGCGAGACTTTTGACGTCATCACGCTATGATTGGGTGGTTGGTTCTGTCAATCCGTTTCTGTGTTGCCAGTGGTGTATCGTAATACTCCCCGATTCCATTGTTACCTGTACGAATCTCATAAAATCGAGTGTTTCAATTATTACGACAAAATAAAACTTAGTCAAGAACTCGACAATCGTAATGCATAAATGCATAATTATTATTTTTTGTACGACAGGCGGCAAACATTTTTTTTCTGATAATTTTTTGGTAACCATAAAACGGCAACTAATCAGTGACGTAGAAAGTCTCACTAGCCGGAGTGTCATACCTTATTTTCTTATACCACGGTAAATTGTATCTAAACCATCCCGCTATCCTTTTCGGTCTGTCTCGGTCCCGCTAGCCATCTTAGGTCTTCCATTCGGTAGTTACCATCGCCCACCGTTCCAGGTTTTCTTGTGACTGCCATAAAATCAATAGTCACGTAGGTGGTGTGAGGCGTATTTTTCGTTAGTCATAGATAACATAGAGTTAACTGTTAATAAGAATAATTGTATTCTTATTAACAGTTAACTTTCAGAATTGTTATAATTATAAAACAAAAGTAGTTAATGGTTTAAGACCCACGGTTTTATGACTGTTGAATTTACCTATAGCAGTCGACAGAGACCCGTTACGAAGTGGTGGTAGAGTCAGCTCTCCTTACTTTATTTTACAACTTTGCACTATCTTCGTATAAATAATTGACACTCAATATTATTGAGCACGACATTTTTCCACCTTATTTTGGGTCTGCCTCTGGATCTTCGACCGGGGTGAAAGTTGCTATGCCAAATAAAAAAAAACAAAAACGAAAGTACTTCTAGGTAGGCCTACTTGGACAAAGATTATTTTGACTTACCTTTTGAATACGCGTTTCGTGTGTTTTGCGTATGGACACAAGGACTTCAGGGGTGCCTTTTGAAGGCGTGGATAGTCCCAACCATTCTGATTACCCCACGCTCCCCTAAGAGACGCGAGATCGATGTGAACCTACTGTTAGTTTCCATGTCTTCTGTGAACATATGTTCTCAAACTGCAGTTCGAGACAAATCCCTCAGTTAAGACGTACCTTGCTGCATTCCACCGATGCAGAATCGCGACTACACTTACGTCTTATTAATTGCAGAGTTTCTGTTTCCGGGATTATAATGAGCTGGACCTTAGCTTATGACCTAAATAAATATATTTTACTTATCTTGTAAATAGAAGCCTACCTCTTGGACTATATTGATTAGATCATGTATGAAAAGAATAGCACTTCCTATTCCATAAGCAAAGAATCGCTTAACGAGTCCCATATTATTTCTTCCGCCACTTTCTCATGTTAAACAACGAAAAACTGAAAAACGAAAGTTGACCCTCCTGGCAATTAAATTTAAAAAGGAAATCGGGGAGCCAAGGTCGCGTCTTGTAGTACTCCTGCCAATTATTAGCTGTGAGCCTTCGAGAGATTTTTGAAACGAGCCAAGATCTGAAAATAGATACCGAACAATGTTTAATAAGGGAGCATTATTATCCCTAACAATGGCGGAATATGTGTCGTTGAAAACTTTTATTTAAGGAAACAAAGAAAGAAAGAAAAGAAAAAGCACAGCCGTAAAACAGCATTTCGCGAGTTTATCGTGATTTCTTGACTCACTGTCAGAGTTCAATATAATCATAACCAGCCAAAGGTACAGATGTACCGAATAATGTTTGACCATCGTATTTTGTGGAAATCATCGTTTTAGCTTACAACAATGAACTAACGATTTTCCCGACAACACACGATGTCAAAACCTTATTCAATTCTATTCAATTCAAATAATTAGATCTTGTGACTAAATACTCGTATATATAGCAAAAGCTGGCGATAAGGATTCGTTGAAAAGAAAAATAGAAGGGATAGAAAAAGAATCAAACCCAAGAACTATAACAAACTACATGTAGTTAGCTATCACACTCCGTCAAGTTCCTTTCACACCTCTACCATGCCATAAACTACTAACGTGTTTGCGACTAACTCTAAAATAGCAATTTATTTTCCTTCTATTTGGCTAAAACATTTCCACCGAGTCTCAACAGCTTTACCCATTTAATATTTCCTTTCAAGTAATACGCTAGCCGGCGGCGGCGTCATCACTCAGTCGCAGGGAATTTGAGTGCATTTGCGCGACGCGAAATACTGAGTAATACTACTCGGTATTCACGTTTCGCAATTTTTCGCAAAATTACTCTTGAGTTAAAGGTGTCTGTCAGGGCTAAATGTAATCAAGCAGCCAAAGCTAAGTCTATGGTAAGAGTAACAACCGAGCCAAAGCTAAGTCTATGGTAAGAGTAACAACCGATAAGGTACACCTTGGTGCACTAGTCCAAGTAGTCCCTTTTGTTTAAGCGAATATCTGCGCGGGATCGTTGCTAGTTGGTTGGTTGCATCGCACGACTAATAGAGTCGCATTTTACATCAAAGACCAATAAAATATAAAGAAGGTAAAAAACACAGGCGAGTTTTGCGAACAACATTAAAATAAACCTCTGTAGTGTTTATTTCTGTACATACAGTAAGGTTTAAAAAGACACCAAATTTAAGAAATTAAACATCATATACATCATATTCGTACTTCATCTGCTTCACCTAATTTAAGACAAATTATAACGGATCTATCGAGATTCGCGATTTTTCTTAGTAAGAAATATCGCGTATGAAGAAACCGCGAGAGTATAAAGTGTCATATTGCTTTCTCACCTCTCTACCTACGTAACTTTTTTGCGACTAACTCAAAATTATTGCAATATTTTTCGCCGTATATTTGGCTAACAGGTTTCCTCCGAGACGGGAAAGGTGAGAAAGCACCAAATGCTTCATATAAAAACACCTTTTTTATATTTAACGTTTCTCGTCCAAATCGGCTGTTAAAAAGTTGATTTTCTTTCAGAATATCCTAATTAAACTAGTTACAGTGACGAGGCGTTCACATAACGTCATACCCATCGTTGTGCTTCGTTTTAAACCATTTGCTATAGAAGAAAAATAAGCGTTTTTTCTCCGGGTTTCCCATCGATATGTTTGGCCACTGCTACCTATATTACATCATCTTCATTTCAACAACGTTCTATTAAAGGCTCTCTCTTCGATTTTTCTCGCTCTTTCTTTGCAGAAAAAAATAGAAGGTACAATTGACCACTGGTTGAGCGCCTCAGCCCTTCTCAAACCTCAGCGCTCTTCTAAACTGTAAGTACTTAAGGCCCTATATTTTAAACTAACTCGGGAAATATTCTCTCTCTCTACCTGAAAAGAAAAGTCATGAGTAAGCAATATCCCTTGTTATTACAAGTACGTACTCGCGCCTCCTGAACGCAGGAAAATGTGATAATGCAAGTGGCTCCTTACTTTTAAGATAATTAAATTCCTTACTCGCAAGGTCGCTGAAAGTCGAGGCTTGTTTCTAAACTTCACGTGAAATTCATTCCTTCCCGAGGAATTTCCTGGCGAAACTTTCAGTTCCAATTAACGTTTTTACTATGCGTCGATCATAAATATTAAGAGAATAGAATAACGACATGACGACATCATTAGCTAAAGCGATTACACGACCAGTATCGTATCAAAACAGTCGTGAGACATTTTTAAAAGTTCTCTCTGTTCTTTACCTCCATACGATTTCGAAACATATCGGTTTAAACCCTTTATATATAATTATTTATCTCAGGAACAATATGCAAAACAGTAAATAAGTCCTCTTTCTAGGCGGAATACAGAAAAGGAAAGTTTGTAATAAACATATACCAATTTCAATGGAATTGACTGTAAAGCATTTCCAGTCTCTGTCTCGATCCTCGATAATTAATTTATTAAAACATTCTAATTCTGAAATGTAGTAACTCCAAAACTATGACACAATGTATAGGTTACTTTATAGGTTACTTTGGCGTCTAATTAAAAAAAATGAAAGACGTTGAGTTTGACATTATTGACAGCTTATCTCATTAGGCATTAGTTGCCGTCGATTTCGGTTATTTTATGTATCTATATATATAAAACTCAAAGGTGACTGACTGACTGATAGTGATCTATCAACGCACAGCCCAAACCACTGGACGGATCGGGCTGAAATTTGGCATGCAGGTAGATGTTATGACGTAGGCATCCGCTAAGAAAGGATTTTTCAAAACTCACCCCCTAAAGGGGTGAAATGGGGTTCCAAAGTTTGTATGGGGAAATAAGATTGGTTATTATTATTTTATTTGAAACTTCACAGGGGTATTTCTAATGATAAATGAGTAAACACGTGTTTCAGGTTTTTTGAAAATTCAACCCCTAAAAGGGAGAAATGTGGTGACAAAGTCGGAAAATCAATATGGGTATTGTTTTTATGGTTTATCGGGTCGCTGATTACGAAAACCGCAACGATTTTAAAATGCAACTTGGCGGACGTGAATTACCATCTCCCCTGTTGGGGTGAAATGGGGTTGAAATGTCTAAATAATAAACCGCTGGTTCTAGAGAGTCCAAATTTGGCACGTAGGTTGCTTATAAGGTGTAGGGGTGCACTAAGAATGGTTTTTTTTTAAATTCACCCCCTATGGGGGTGAAATGGGGATTCAACGTTTGTAAGGGGAAACAAGATTAGATAACTTGGTACCCTGTATCACGGAAGGGGAAGAGGGAAGAGTTGGTTTCTATGGATTATCGGGTCGCTGATTACTAAAAAAAGAACGATTTTAAAATTCAACATGGCGGACGTGTAATACCATCTCTCATGTTAGGGTGCGATGGGGTAGAAATGTCTAAATATGTCTAAACATATGGGTGTCGTTTTTAAACGCACAGCCCAAACCGCTGATTCTAAAGAGTCTAAATTTAGAACGTAGGTTCCTTATAGGGTATAGGGGCGCACTAATAAACGACTTTTCTAAAGGGGGTGAAATAGAGATCCAAAGTTTGTATGGGGAAACAAGATTAAACTATTTTATTCGAAACTTCACAGGAGTATTTCTAAGAATATGAGTAAACACGCTTTTCAGGCCTTTCAAGAATTGAACCCCTAAAAGGGGGAAATGTGTTGACAAAGTCTGAAAATCAACATGGGTATTATTTTTATTATTTATCAGGTCGCTGATTATGGGTACAACAATTATTTTAAAACTCAACGTAGCGGACGTGAAATACCATTCCCCTGTGGCGGTGCGATGACGTTATGGTTGTGGGTGATAAGAATATGGGTGTCATTTTCATGTGTTTTTGGGACATTTGTGGACATGAAAATTCTTGAAAGCATTTGTGCCTAATTGCAATTCAATCGGTGCAGTAGATTTGCAGCAAATCGTTTGTAACAGACGGACTCACAGACAGCTACAAGTGATCCTATAAGGGATTTATTTTTGCTTTTGAGGTATGGAATGAGTCCCGTTATCCTAATAGATGTTTAAATTTGTATTTGGTGCCATTTCGATTGTCGTCAAGGCCAGTGCAAGTGGCGCAGCGAGACTGGAGTAGTCATCGGGAAACCTCCTGCAGCCGTAATAAATGCATTCAAACTTTTCAACAATAAAACGGCTAGACGGATATGCATGAGGGATAAGCAGATTATACCCTAACTTTAACAAATAGCCCACTTTTTATCCTGAAAAAAAGAGCATCGTTCCCGTAGGATAATGTTTATTGTATAGGAACGCGGGTGAAGCCGCGGGTTAATGCTAGTGTTCTTATAATTCTTTACATACAGAAAAATAAATTCAAATATTTTTTAGGGTGTACACGACACAAAAAGCTCTCTCGATCTTTATATTAATTTCCACCTGTTTGAAATATGAAATGTTGTCAATTGCATACCAAAATTTACAGCTACTTTTGATGCTGACTGTACTAGATGGAATCAAAAACGAGATGAGTAAGTCCGGCGACTCTCTGAGATGTGTCCCTGTGATTATTATTCATGTCTAGTAATTGACAACATTTCATATTTTTAAGACTATCATTTTATTACTTTTCTGAATTCTGCTTAGAAAGATGAAGTAATCTCTGTTTTTATTTATTTTCTGAGATGATTATTTATTTTATTATTAATTTATAAAAACATACTCATTTTGAAATGTGGCAACACAGAAACCAGAACTTAATGGAACGGTTACTTTAGTCGGTTTTCTTATTAAAAAAAAACTTAATCAAACTCGGTATGCATCTGTCACCTGTCAACGTCAAATAAAAAAAATATATATATTTTTCGCTCTTGGTTTAGACAACAACCCTATTCAGCCCGTATTGTCTTAGATTGTAGTTATTTGATGTATTTTCTTATATTTCTTTAAATACAGAAGAATAAATTCAAAGATTTTTTTTAAGGTACACGACTTAAAGCCCTGTCGATCTCTAGTATATTAATTTCCACCTGTTATAAATATGAAATGTTGTCAATTGTAGCCATTAATTACGAATCATTTCATTAAATATCATACTTCCAAAATTTTGTATATCGGCCGAAATAATAAAGAGTAGAATAAATTTCATAATTTTTATTTCTTTACACTCCTTTAAAATTTAAACTATAAAAAAGTAATAGTGAACTTTATTCAACATACTTACTGAAATAAAAAAAGCATAGAGTATGAAAAAAAGTTTTTAATGATGATGTAATGACGTGATCAGTGTGCTCTCTTGACATTTCTTTGATTTTATTCACAAATGAAAATCAAACTAAATAAATCATTGAAAACAGAGAACTGAACCGTAAAAGTTATCAATAATTTATAATTATGGAAGGAAATGACTTTACCCCTAATTCGGAAAGCAACAGCATACAGTCAGTAGATTTACAGGATGCCATTATGCACATGGCTCATGTCACGAAATCTGGCGGGAGGATGCTGGTCGGGAACGTGCTAAAAACATGGGCTGAAGTATCCAATCTTAACTACCTGGAAAATTGTTCTTGGAAATCAAGTAAGTTGAACCTTCAACTGTGATAAATAAAATAAAGTGGATAGTTTTGTACATCGATTCCTAAATTAAGATCCAGTAGGCCTGTAGTTACTAGACAATCCGTTCGCACATTGCACCCGCATAATATGGCACTTTGATAAATGAAGGCTACAAAAACCTCATTTCAAAAGCTTGATGACAGTCTTGGCGCCCCGTCCCGCCAGGGACCAACAGATATGGCTTATAAAACTTACACGGTGCAAGGTATACAATGAGTACAAGAGTGTCAGTTTCTACAGGATATGAAAGGACTATTCATCTGCAGAAGGGCTACTCCGATGATCGACATTCGAAGCCTGTACCGTGCCGCCCCGCACATTCAAATACTTATTCTTTGACGTGAGATCGAGGAGGACGGCATGACTCGTACTGTTGCGCTGTGCTTTTTTTTAACAGGAAATTATAATTTTTGTAAGTTCCTAATAGAAATAGAAGGGAAGAATCCTGCTAGTTCAGACGTTAATTTTACCTATTATTGACTACGGTGATTTGTGTTATCCGCTTTGGATAAATTGGAGAGACTACTTAACAACTGCATTCGCTTTATCTTCTGTTTACGTAAGTATGACCGCGTGTCTTCTTACCGCTCTCAGCTTGGCTGGTTTCCTATCCGTTAACGACGTGCAATTCGCATGCTTTGCACTCTGTTTTCTATTCTCAAGGTCCTGAACTCTCCCGAATATCTCAGAAACTTCGATCACAATTATGGTGTAACTCTTAACCGTAAACTTCGCTCTTCTAGCAAATTTATCTCTTTCCATCCCTAATCACCGAACAAGTTTTATGTCTAAATACTTTACCGTCCAAGTAAGTCCCGAACAAGTTTGCCTTCAAAAAAGCTTTATGTGATCTATTTGTTGGCAGAAATGTGAACTCATAGCTTATCTGATTACTTTATTTCATCTGTATTTATTTATATATATGTGTATATATCCTATAGAAATACATATTTATCTAAGAATATATCTTTTTAAAATTGTTTTAAGTTAGTTGCACCGACCATAAGTCCGCCTTTTGTACGATAAGTTCTTTCTTTTGTGCAATAAAGATTGAATAAATAAATAAGGGAGGCACAATTTTTGGTGTTTTTTTTTTCAGTTATAAACACATTTTGAGGACGTATCGGGTTCATTGGGTAGATCTGAAGAGCATGGGACCGTAAAAATATGTCCGGAGCTGGGAATGGCCGCCGTTCGTCATTCACACCAGATAACCTTTACGTTTGCGCCGTAAGGGGGCGCGCCCGGGCGGCATGATTTGTGCGCGCGTAATATTCTGTTTTTACCAGCATTTGTGAAAAAGAAACAATAACATATTAGTTTATTTTGCAGTTGGTTTTCCTTTTTAGGATACTGTACTCAAAGGGTAAACGGTAAAAGTATTGGGGACCGTACAAAACTAATATTTCTCGAAGTTTTCGGGGCACCTACAATGAAACATATTAATATTACCTTCGGGTGCAGGACTGACACTTTGGCATTTTTTTAAATATACTGTAAGCAAAATACTGTTTAATATAGGGGAGCCCTATTTTCCCATGCTTTTCAGCTATAAACATTAAACACATTTTGAGGGTGTATCGGGTTCATCGAGAAGGTTTCAGAAGCATGGGTCCGTAAAAATATGTCCGGAGTCGTGAATGTTGTCGTGCTACGGTATAAGGTCGTATCTTTATATGGGGTTCATGTTAAGATACGGCTTTTCAGCACGGGAGAATGGCCACCGTTCGTTATTCACACCAGATAACCTTTACATTTGTGCCGTAAGGGCGTTAGTACTCTTTATTATACTGTGGTAAGGGCGCGCCATGATTTGTTATCTATACGCCCTTGCCTTTAATTCTGTTTTTACCAGCCTTTGTGAAGAAGGAGCACTCTTTCAACACATTTATGGATGCAAGTGATTTTATGTTAGTTTATTTTGTAGTCAATTTTCCTTTTTGGGGTTTCGCAGCCAAAGGGAACCCACGGAACTCTATTACTAAGACTCCGCTAGATCTGTGCCGCTGTCTGGTCTGTCTCTCACAGGACTCAAATAATTTTCAGGACGAAGCAGTATTAAACTACGCAGCTTTGCAATAGCCTGTAAAGAATTAAACACGATGCCATCACAGATACCCAGTGGCATACTGAAAAAAACAGAGAAAATTATCATAGAAGAAGTAAGTCAGCCTAAATCATACTAAAATTATAAACAACTAAATAGAAGGCATTTTAACGCATAAGATAATTACTATAGTAAAATTCAAAAATTGTGTTGTGAATCAGTTTTCTATGAAGAGGAGTCATTATTTCAGGACAAATCTTAAGACTGCGCCGAGCGTTAGCGACTGAACCATAGAGCGCGGAGAATGCGTATTTAGATCGGCGCGCGGCCGCCATAGTGAAAACGTATGGAGAATTAAAAGCACTTTTTGATAAATCTGGACCTTTAATACCAAACAATAATTGAAATATTTGACGCGGACAAAGTGTAATTCATATTTTTTTTTTAAGATAATCAGAATAGATTTCCATTGTTAAAGTATACAAAAACACGTAACGCCTGCTTACGATTTTACAGTTTTCGTCCAACTTCACTTAGTTTTCTAGGGTAAAATATTAATAATCTTATAATTTTTCCACGGCGAAGTTGTTAACATATTCTTCGAAGTGCTAAATATATAGTGTTGACGTTGTCTAGCCAACGGCAACTGCCTATTTTTCACATTTAGCTCAAGCTCGGCGCAGTCTTAACAGCGTGATGCAGCTTTGCTTGGGCGCACGGTGCTCGCCGTACAGGCCGTACAGCGCCATATATATTGGTATAGTTATTTGTTATGCAAGGCTGCAAAGTTGTTATTTGGCGCGAGTGTTGAAATTGAAAGCTGAGCGAGCGAAGGAAACTAAGATTGAACCATGAGCGAAGCGAATGGTTCAAAGATAGATTCCTGAGCGTATATAGCGAAGCTTTCAAGACACGAGAAGCTAAATAATTTTGCAGCCATGCGGAACACACAACTTTTCACCTCACTACAGCGAGGAAAATAGAAGTTCAAGAAAAACAATTAAAACATAAAAATAATTATATTAAATTTTGCCTTCTTTTTAACACATCAAATTTAAAACATTAACACACTCAAATCCAAACCAAATAAACACGAGAGAAGCACACATATTAAAAATATGGCCGTAATTTGTATTATCGTCGTGTATATTTTATCGTTGAGTTTTTCTTAAGCACTGTTATATTATTTTTGTATTTGAAACTACTTGACACATTCGTTGTGAAAGTGGGAGAATGGCATTCTGGGAAGGATTAGTTGGCCACTCGGAAGTATTTTCCATAACACTTGCTTTGGAAGTTATTGGACGATGGGATCCGCATAAGATTATTTCGGCTTTATCTTCATTAAAAACGCCAATAGTTTCGGTAAATTACATCGTCTCCAAATATTTATAACAAATCCTTTTTCGTTTTTATGCAGGCTTTTAGCATTGAATAAATACTACAAATTGGGCTTTACTTTCTTGTTTTCCATATTTCTATAAAGCAAGACAACAGTATGTATTCTCCACAGAACCAATTTACGTTGTTTGTTTACGTGAATTGTGAAACTTCCAACTTTTTAATTATTATTTTTTTCTCGGGTGCGTTCAGAAATTACACTCTTATGTTCCAACTTTTATAACAAATAAATATAAAAATTTGTGATGTATTTAATATATTTACTAGTCAAAATATGTAAATGAAACTGAAATACTTAATATATATATATAAACATATTCAACATAAAATAAAGTGTAGAAAAAATTAAAACTTAAAAATCTGTAACCACAAACCAGGTTTCTGGACGTGATATTGTAGGTGTATTTTTTTTTTAAAGAAGTATTCAAACGTAGGTACATAATATGATTTTAGCCGGCCAGACCAGATCGCCCTTTATTAGCGTGCGTTGATTGGTTATTCGAAGATTTATCGACTGATGAAATCAGTCACGCGTTGATGGAGTCTTAAATATAAAAAAAGTTACATGCACCACAGAGAATCAAAATCGTCGTGTTCGAAATTTAAATGACTTTTGCACGCTAGCGGATAAAATAGACTTTTGCACGCAGATTTCGCCCTATAAACAGAGGTTTTCCGAGCGAGTGAGGTGAAAAATATTTTTGTCCGCTAATCACGCCGAAACGGCTGAACTTAACCAGTTTTTGTACAGGGAAGTCAGGGATAGCTGGACATCCAAAGATGGTTATAGGATAATTATAATATTCATGGAAAGTGCGTGAAAATGTTCTTTACTCGCGTAACGCGTAAAGCATGAAACGGGTTTAGATGAATCTTGGCACCTGAGGGATACTTATTTATCAATAAGGCGAGCGAAGCCACGGGCGCACGCCTGTCTTGAATATTGATAAACCATTAGAAAACCAACAGTTGTTTTTAACTGTAAGTTCACTACTTATTCAAGCTCACGGGCTTCTTGCTCCGCTCTAAGATTAAAACCCTTCTCGTCCGCGCTTCAAGGAAAACGACGGTCTTATTAATTATCATATTTTTCCAACTCTCGGTCAAGCAAGCGCCTAAAAGTTATTTGGCATTGCATGTAATATTCATGAATATAATAAACTTCGATATGAAATATTGTCGTCAACAAGCCCCCTCGGCCATATAATATGCGGGACAGGTAAAAGGGCCGTTAAACATCTTTTGAGGTGATGTAGGGCTCAAAAGTAACGGCAGGATCGCGTCCCCGCCAATTTGATGTACGTCCCCTTGAGTAGGGTCACATTTCATCACTCTCCGCGACTTGTATTTCCCCGAGGTAGAAGTATCTTATCGGATGTCGTTTTAACTTGAAATGCGGTGATTTTACCCGACCAACAGAAACCGGAGCCGCTCATTTGAAATGATAATAAATATTTGTTGTGTTGCAATTGTTTGGGTCTGCTCGTTGATTTGCCCAAAATTAGGCATATTTGGTAACTTTCTTCTTCACAATTTGGTTGGTGTAAATGGGCCTGATAACTCTTTTAAGTTTCTTTTTTCTGTTTTATTAAAATATTCTAAAATTGTATTGACTGAATCAGTGAATCAGTTTTTTGTGGAGTGGAATTAGTTATCATTGTTTCAGGAAAAATCTTAATAGCACGATGCAATAAGTATATTTTTACAGCCGTATAGCCTTTTGTTGGTAAACATTTATTTTTTGGTCTTCTCATCACACCGGAACGGCTGCGCGGATTTTAACCAATTTTGGAACAGGGGCGGGGGCAGGGATAGGATTTTGGTACCAGATATCCAACGGTAGTGATATTTTTTCCTGACGGTTAAGAAGAACATTTACGCAAACGTAATTTAATATCCCTATCTTAATTATTCTAAAATGTACCATTGATACAAAGTTAAAAGCACGAAGAAAAATTTAAATGCGTAACCTGGTTCGATTCCCGGTCTCTTCCGCCAGATTAAGCATTTCAATTTTTCCTTGTGCTTCAATGGTACAATATAAAAAAATGTGGTGTACAAACATTAAAAATAATGAGACATAACATGTTTCATAAATGTATACTCTAAAATGTGTTATTTTCAGACAGATATTTCACAGTAATCTTTCACGAACACGACTACCTATCTCTATCTTTCAGTTTCCTGACAACGTGACGTCACTGATGAACGAGGACCAACTGTGGGGCTGCTTCTACAACTTCCCCGAACTATACGACGACATGTACTCGCCGGTGGTGCGCGTGCTAGAGTTGCAGGATGTCGCTGAGCTGGTCGAGGGAGTGCTGACGAGGGACATGGTCGCTGCTTGTCTGACCTATTTGCGTCGAACGCCGATCTTAGGGGACTACGTGTACATCAAGCTGAACCTGCAGGGAAAGGTTGAATCGACTGAGTATATTTTGTGGAGTTAAACTTTTGAACACCAAGCGGTGAGGCCACCGTGCTCCTGCCGCCACAGCAATGGATCACTTTTTGTTCATCAACATGCAGGGATTAAAAAATACTTGTAGCAGTTTGAGTTGAGTTACAAAGTTATCGATCGTTGAAATTTGGACAGCCGTGGCTAACGTTGGCTTTAGTGGAAGAATGTTCCGCTAGCAGCCGTCTTCGGCATTCAAAAGCTTAAACAATATTATTTCCATCAGAATTTGAAATGTTGAGCTCATTTTATACAGAATCCGAATCAATGTCCGTTCTGCTTGTGTCACCATAATATAATATTAAATTTTAATGTATGAAAGATAAGAAAACTCGCTTAGGGTCATATTTCTCATGTATTATTATCGGTAGTACTGTTTTTTCTAGGTCCAAACTGAAATATTCTGAATAAACAGTGTGTATTTTAAAATTTCCCATTTACAACCCCTTGGATTAATCGTCTTCGAGTATCGTTTTTTACTCATGAATATATTTAAAAGTAGATAAACTTCACGCCTTATTAACAAATATGTATTTATGTTGCAGCGTTTACAAAACATCGACGTCCTGCAGCACTACAAGTACTTAGTATACTTGGATTTATCATCGAATCTACTGAAAGACATAAAAGTTCTTTCGCACCTTCTCTACTTGCAATACCTCTCAGTGGATTTTAACAGGCTGGAAACTGTATTGGAGTACAGTACACGTAAATAAAACATTAGTCTGGTATCGATATGCGAGTTGGATTACCTGTCCCGGGTGTAGGAACGGAAAGGTTAACGGCAAAGTAATGTACTCAGCAGTCCCAGGTCGCTTGCCTTCGATTCGATAACTCTTATTGGCTCGCGCTAACCGAAATAATAGTCCAGTCAAATTTAAGTCAACATTTCGCTGGCCCAATATTTCGGGGTTCCATGTTTCACCTTTGACTAATTAAAATTTTAACATTGTGACGCAAAGTTTAATTTTAACTTCCCAGAAAATTTAACATAAAACCCTGTAATATTGGGCCAGCGATTTGACGATTTAAAGACCGAATTTTGATACAAATACTTTATTTTATTGAATTAGAAAAGAGACTAAGTGTAAGGCTAAGGGAGTTTCTTCCGGTGTTTCTTATCTCCAGACCTATTTTCCGACAGCTATAGATTACGATTTGTAACAAAGCTAAAATTTAATATATATCTAATCTATGGAATATTCTATGGAAATGTGGACTGTCATTGTGCGAGACGATAAGGAAAAAAGTAAAAAAGCATAAGGCTAACCTTCTAACTTTTTGAGCATAGCTCTCAATGTCATTATTAATGTATCCGACACCAATCCGACTTTAAACATATACGTTGTAAATTTATTTGTTGTTAATATCTACGTTGAATCCTATCGTACTGGACTACAACCGGAATGAGCGGGCGTTCCCGATGCAATGCGGATACGTAGCCTCTTGGCACAAAACATCGGCTTTTATCCAGGGTTCGGTATATGCTATTTACCGGGTGGCTGTTCGCTGATCTCCTCATTTCCAGTGACGTCTTCTTAAGCCTAGATCACAACCACACCTGATTTTCCCAACCGGAAAATTCGATTCGCGAAAACAATGCAATGTTGAAATTGTCGAATGGCACAGGCACATGCCCAATTTTACAATACTCTGCTAGTCTACGTCCTACGTGCTACGTCCGTTTAACAGCTGATTACGCCTATCAAGTCTATATTATCAATTTATCTGCTTTGCCTGAAGGCTGACTGGTAGAGAATGCCTCATGGCATCGTCCTCCTTTTGTACGATAAGTTTATCTTTTATGCAATAGATTCAATAAATAAATAATATTATAAAATTTGAAAATTGTATTTAAAATCAGTTTTTTATGGAGAGGAGTCATTATTTCAGGAAAAATCTTAACAATTCAATGCAGCAGCGTGGCACCAGCCATACAGCGCCGAAATGGATGACCGGATTTGACCCAGTTATAGTACAGAGATACCTGTACAAGTACATCCAAAGATACTTTATTATAGGATATTTTTTACCCGACTATGGTAAAATAAATAAATACTGAGACGAAGTTGCCGTTCTTGATACAGACAGACATATAATCAATCAGCTGTTTATGACTAACATTATCTATTTATCATTTACAGCACAATGGTTTCTCACAGAAGTCCATTACAAATACAACTCCGTGAAAAGTATAAGAGACCTAGACATGTTTTGGTCGATCACCATCCTGGACTTGTCTCGCAACAACATCAAGTGTATTAGCGGTCTGGAAAGTTTGAAGTTCGTCATATTTATAATACTTTTGTTTTACGAACTGCACTCGAAAACGAGTATAATACTTGGGAAACTTCCAGATATCTTCGTCATCTCGACTTGTCGTTTAATCACATTCAGCGGTTGGAGAACTTGAACCATCTGCGATTGCTGTGGCTAGATGTGTCTTATAATAACATTTCGAGCTTCGAACTTGGAGCCGACGCGGGGCTTTGGACTTTGCTGCATCTCGACTATCTAAACTTGAATGAAAACAATTTGAAGTCCATGAAGATGTTTACTGGGTGTACTAGGTAATCATAACCGGATATTTCATTTGGCATACATATTATATTAGTTTCTAAAAATTGTGATGAATTAATTAGTACCTTCCTTCGCCTTGGTGCTGACAACGCATAACCTTTCTCGTTAATTCAAGGGTCCGGACTTTATTATTAGGCTGCGTGATCTTCATAGTGTCTATTGTAGGTACTTATCATCAAGCATTTTTGTAGTCTACAACTACTTCTTGTAGGTTGTTTGTGTTATATGCACGTGGATATGGTGAAAAAAACTCTGTCCGGAACTTGAGTTTAACATTTGCCCCTAATCATCTTAACATGGCCCAAATCCTATCGACTGCGCAACCTAACCTACACCCCCAAAGGGAATGTGTTTCCAGTCCCTAACATCATTACAATACCACTTGTAACAGGGTTAACACTTATGAATAGTCGCAATCAAAAATTTGCAGACTTCGCGAACTACACCTCCGCAACAATGGTATGAGCTCACTACTCGAGCTAGCCGTGTATATGCGCCAGATGCGCAGACTGGTCGTGCTAGACCTGCGCGCGAACCCCATCTGCACGGCGCCCGGCTACGCTGACGTAGTCTTCGACACATTCCCACTGCTACTCAACTTGGATGCCATGGAAATTGACCCCGTTTATCAGGTAATCTGTTGACAATGTTTTAGGCATTACTCTTCTAAAACTCACACCCGCATTATTATTAAAACAAATGCCTTTGAGATTATGCAAGATTATGCAAGAGTAATAACTGAAATAAAAATATATATGTATTAGATTTATTCTATACATACTACCTCCCCTAAGCCTGCCCGCCTAAGCTTCGGTTCAGCGACGTTCACGTCAGTTTTATAATACATATTATAATTGTGTGATATGTGTGGCAACGATGCATTTTACAAAGAAAAAATAATAGCCTGTCTTACTCTTCTGTTCATATACAGACGAGACTTATGGTAATGGTTCGGTCAGCATAACCTCGATGGTACATCCTCTCACCCTTCTGATCACAGCGCAGTTCCAAAATGGACACGTTACCAGACGTGAATACATTCGCGTGCCGGCGGCTACTCCGACTGCTGTACGTGGAGCAACTGTCACGTGCTCGCGTCTTGGTCACTCCTCCAGCAGACACACAGGAGGTGCCGCTGGTGGTTCTCGTCGGGCAGGAAGCTGTTGGCAAAGGTACACCGCCCTTCAGGTGACGGGTGATGGTGAACAATTTTACACTTACAATTTTACTTCTAAATATAGGTGTTAGGCGTTACCTATATTTAGAAGTAAACCACCTCTCATAGACATCATGCTACTTTAGCAATTTCAGCAACATCAGTGGTTCCCACCACCGGAAGGGATACGGGGCTATAATTATCCCAAACATATCCATGCGTGCATGTATGTGCAACAACTGTCGCTAACGCGTATTTGTCGTCAGCAAGGAGTGTAAAGTAAATCGGAAAGCGTCTCGGAACACGCGGCATAGTTATTGTAAGAGCGGATGGGACTTAAGTGACTAAGGATTTACATAAGGATAAAGTCGGTCCGAAGACGACGTTCCTGTTTGTACTTTATGTATTGGTTTCACACTTTTTAGATGTTAACACTTTATAAAAATGTATACAAGCTATTGTCAAGACTGAAATCTGGGATAAAGTTGTACAAATATTTGTTGTAACAAATATGGGATATATTTTATCCCATATTTCTTTGTCTAAATGAGTTAGGTAATTACTTCATTTAAACACATAATGTGGATACTAATTAATATGTTATTAGAAACATTCATTATTCGAATGCTTGTCTTGGAGGGACTTTGATAGTTGACTTAACAAGGATAGGTCGCAATAAAGCCAAGGGGCATCTTAAGAGACCTTAGCTCAAGTTTAACGGCTGCTGAAATGTCGAGACGTTATACGATGAGTTAGGCCCAAGTTTTGAACTATCCCGCTGACCACTTGGCAGTGGAATGGATTTCATTAAGTAATATCAGTAAGTACTATGCAAATGATACCTCCGTGACACTATAGTTCCGAGAATGTAATACATTTAACCTGAGAACGTCTCATGCATACTATATTAAGTGCCGTTAGGTTGTAGTACGTTGAATTATGATTGGAATAATTGTGTTTTCGAAATAAAAGTATTTCATATCTATTAGAATTAGCTCTGTGATCTGTACACCTCGCGAGATTGACACGGAAATTATTTTTTAATTTTTTACCTTTTCGAAATACCCACCGTCTTTTTTTTTAATTTCTTAAACCTGACGACATAATAGCTATATTTACGAGTTACTTATCCAATCTACTCACAAAATTCCATGCGGATCGGCTTCGCTCGCTCGGTCAATTAGCTATTTAAATAAGTATAGTAAATCTCGTAAGAAAACAATAAATTCACACAAGATCACATTTAGTCTACATAATATCTTCTATTACAATTACAAGACTATACTTATGTGCCAAACTTTTCCTCACCCGCTGCATGCAATAAAATGCGGTTTACACGCCCTATTACACATTCATGGTGCATAAACCTGTTGCAATCTCGGTTTGATACGACTACAACCGTGAACCCGCACTCATAAGTGTGGAGATAGTGCACACATTCCACAAAAGTATGAAATAAGAGTACGTGTCTTGCTTGTAATCGGCGAGTGTGTAATGTAAATGCGACTCACATTGTACACGGTGCACACATTCGTCAGAACCGGGGTGAGGCATGATATAGATTTCAGATGACTGATAAACGTATAATACCATACCCAGCCCTTGCCATGTTGCAGATGCAGATTTTTAGTGGTAAATGACAAGGAGTACTCTTTGAT
Organism: Apotomis betuletana; assembly: GCA_932273695.1. Lineage (NCBI taxonomy): Eukaryota > Metazoa > Arthropoda > Insecta > Lepidoptera > Tortricidae > Apotomis > Apotomis betuletana. The sequence goes on along the minus strand of OW026313.1, from coordinate 10,165,828 downwards.
AACTGGCGACGAAAATCATCGAAAGTCACTGATGTAAACAAACGTGGCTAATATTCCACAAATTTAATGATTTTTAGGGTTCCGTACCTCAAAAGGAAAAAACGGAACGGAACCCTTATAGGATCACTTTATTGTCCGTCTGTCTATCTGTCAAGACCCTTTTTCTCAGGAACGTGTGGAGGTATCAAGCTGAAATTCGTATCAAATAATATAAATTGGAGCTGTGAAAAAATCAAACTTCTAAGCCAAAGCAATCAAAAGATACAGCCGTTTATCCTGCAAATTTTCGACACTCGCAAGGGTATCAAAACCTACAGGGTACCCGTGAACTCAGAATCTTGAAATTTGGTACGAAGCAACGTTTTATAGCACAGATAAAGGAAATTCGAACATTTGAAATTTTGACATGTAATCAGTGTAATGTAAACACGGCCTGAAGTCCAAAACTTCCAGTGTGATCTTAATACTACCTGGTTAAGTACTCTAAGCTCCACCTCTTTTGTTTGCAACGTCACAGTAACCGGGTGCAAAGTAACGTGGCCGGGTAGTACCCAGGTGTACTTTAATTTTATTAAAACTTTCGTGAGACATATTTAATTATTGTATTGTATTGTGTTGTCATGTCGGGCCGTTCCTGACAATTTCACGTGAGTGGAAACCGCTTAATACAATAATCAGGTGTACTTTATTAATTTTATTATCTATTCTGTGGTACAGAGGTAAATGTTCGCAGGTACCCTGGCGCACAAGCTTGCTACTGAATGCAGCTCAAAGATTAGACACGCACGGCAACATACAACTGCGAGATTTCAATCGCCGGTATCACTAATTTATTACCTAATATATAAGTAGTTGTAACACGAATAAAATTTGAAATCCCTATCGTCTTTAGAACCTTTTTTGTTAATTTATATGTTTGATTTCTCGTCCCGGCAGGTAGTGTCGAATAGTTACACAATTTCTGAGCGCACCATGTTTTTTTCTTTTTTTTTTATCTTGGTATTTTTAAGTACAAAATATACGCGACAATCTGAATTTTAATAAATAATGCTTTCATTTTATGTTACCAGGACCACTACATACAAGTAACTCAGCAAAAGTTTGACGATATGCTACTGGCGGGCGAGTTCCTGACATACAGCGAAATAGATGGCGAGTCGTACGGATTAAGTGAGTAAAGAGGGCATTCAAATCTTTTAGGACGGCAGAATAGTACATTACGTAACAAGGGTGGTAAACGAGGAATTACAAACGAGTGTCTGTCAAGCCCGAAGCCGTAGCCGAGGGCTTTAATGACACGAGTTTTGAATTCCTTTACCACCAGAGTCACGTACGACGTTTTTCAAATTTTGGAGGAAATAAAACAAAAGTAATAAATAGTAGTCAATACCAAAATTACTTACCGCCCTAGGGTGTAATTTACGACATACCGTCCGCTTTTCTAGTATGTAAACCCTTGTTTACGAGCAAGTGTGATGAAAATGTAATTAGCAACACTAAAAGCCTTAGCACACTGGCTGTCGCAAGCTATCGCTAATGTACAGTCGCCATCAGATATATCGCAGCATATAACGCGTTCATAAATATCTAAACACGACTCTTATAGACTGGGCGTTACAGTACATGTTCAGATCAGCTCAAAACCGTCATGCATCAACTCAGCTTCACTACAGCGCAAGTACCTACTCTTCGACAGCGAGCCTCGGGTACCTGTGCGGACGATTTAATATGTCTACAGAAACCGTTAACTAACCTAACAACAACTCAACTCAAGTGAATGAGGTATATTATATTCAATAATTCTGTACAAATCCATCATTATTCATTATGTAAACATGGTCACCTTGTGAATTGCCAGGGTTCTCCTTCTTTAGTTTATATTTATTCATCTAAAGATAATCATGATTACAACTTGTACTGTACCGAGCGTGATAACACGACGGCGAGCTGAAAGCGAGCGCGCAGCGATTTCCCCGCGAGTTGGCAGCGATTCCATTCCGTTGCTCGCAAATCGCCAGTGGTTCTACTTCTTTAGCACAACTTGCGACGATTACGCTTGTCACGTGACACATGGTAATCGCCCCGGTCTAGCACAGACTGCCTATGATGGTCACGTCTTTAGCGATAAATAAATGATAAGATAAAGCATTTGTCACTGACATACTTTTCAGAAAGTTGCGGATGCTTTGTTTACCTATCTATACATAAGGTAATAATTGTCCTGCTAGAAAAAGTCGAAGAGCATTGTGTTAAAGGGTCTGGGAGGGCTATACATTTGAAAATACTCTGTGATTGCAACAAAACATTCGCGAAAAGCCAGGTATTTCAACCTTCCATGTGTGGTTTTCCGCCAACGGGGTTATCACCCAATTGTACCCTGGCGCGGCGAAACGGAATAGCACTGAATTTCGCCGGTTCGGTTTGTTTACTCTGTTAGAACTAGTTAACCGTTCACTACATTGTAGCCGTGTATTCTAAATAAATGGAACATTTATCTTACAACTACATAAACCAACCAACCTTCATAACGGAAATATTAGCCTCGAAATGCTGTTTTGTTTAATAGGCTAGAGGATAATAGGCCTATAAATAGAATTTTACATACAAATTCGGAACTGTCGGGCATTTCCTATCTTTGTTACTAGGATTTATAACGTAGGTGAAATAGAAGACGTCGAATTGCGGACAGCTAGCCGCGAAAACTAGGATTTTCACGCAGCTTCGTCGATATTGCTAACACATCTTTATCCTTCATGAAAGAAGGGCAACACAACAAACACGCTTTCGCATTTATATTGGGGTATTTAGTATTTACTCACAGAATAGTCCAAAATACGAAAAGGTACAATGTAGACAAGGCTCAATGCTTGCCTAGAGATTAGTGACGGCGATACTGCGTTGCTCAAAAAGCGAACAATTCACAAGATTTCATAATTTTAAGACTACATTCTTATTACTTTTCTTTATTCCGCTTAGAAAGAGAACGTCATCACTGTTTTTATATTTTTTCTAAGTTTACTAATTGTTTTAATATTAAATGTCGTAACTTCAAAACTATGACACAATGGAAGGGATACTTTAGTCTAGTGTCTAATTAAAAAAAAAAAACAAATGACATTATTGACAGCTTATTTTCTTTCGCGGATAGGTCGAAGACTACAACTCTATTCAGGCATACCTAATTGTCGTAGATTTCGATTATTTTATGTATTTTCTTATATTTCTTTAAATACAGAAAAATAATTTCTAATCTTTTTTAGGGTGTACTGTACACGACGCAAAGCTCTCTATATTCATTTCCACCTTTTAGAAATATGAAATGTTATCGATTGTGTACAATGACATGACACCATGAATATTGAAGGTCGCGAAGAAGCATTCATCTCGGACGGCAAGGTCAGCGTCTGCAGCATGGACCTGATCGGCGCTCTGATGCTGAAGATGCGAGGACGTCGGCCATATTTAATACTGACCTTCTGCCACGATCAGATCGCATTGGCTGCGAGACAACAAGAGCGTAAAGAGTGAGTTTTCAATGTAATCATTACGACCCATGAGCTTAAGATAATATTTATAATCACTACATTAATAATTATAAGAGAATAGAAAAAAACAAATCCACAAGTTACTGTTTTTTATGTGAAATGGACACCAAGCGCCATTAAAATCAACTCTTATTTCCTCGAACAAATTCTTTCTATGTAAGTTTCATCAGTCTGTTTATGACGATGACGTATAGGTAAGCTACAAAGGCACAATACCACTTCTGTATTATTTTCTACTCTTTGACCTGTCCTCGTGCTTTTCACCTATTCTTTTAGATTGAGGAATATTTGTTTTTTTTTGTGAAATATTTTTGGGGAATATTTCGATGTTTAGAAGCATCTCTCGGGCCAGCATGGCATTGCCAAGTGACGAGGAACCATTGGTGTCTTGACTTTCTGGTCAGTTGCCATTGCGACTTGGGCTCCCCTTTTTGCTTACCATCAGGCGAAGTGGAGCCACTATGTTGTGGCAATATAAAAAAAAGTTTTAAAAACGTGGTTAAGTATTTTTTTTTTATCGACCACCTGAAAACAACCTGGTTAAATGTTTTAATGTTTTCAATTCAGGGCGCGAATCAAAGAATATGAGAGGGATATGTGGGTAGGACCTCACAAGCAGCAATCCACTCTGCAGGTGCTACTCTCGGGCCGCATCGTCATCAACGGCATTCTCAACGAGATCATTATGGTAGGTACCTTCTTTGACTTCCAATAAATCAAATAAAATACAGCCAAATCATTTTAGTTAGACCCACATAAAGTTAATATATAATTTATGTAAGTAATATAATTAATTTATTAATATGTACGATATTGTTATTGCGCAACTATATTTATCAGGGATCTGAGCGCAACCCTACACTGTTGTACCTATATTTATTAAATTATTACTAGGAAGTGCCCGCAACTTCGCGTATTTTTTTTTCTTTAGCGTAGACAGATAAAAAGTATCCTATATCCCTGTACCAAAATCTGTTAAAATTTGTCCAGCCGTTTCGGCGTGAAGGAAATTATGAAAACAGATGGCGCCACTTTCATAGAAAAACTATTTTCAATAAAAATCTAGAATTTTATAATGATATAAATAGATGTGCTGTTTCCACTGTTGCTCATAAATAGACCTTATCTTTACTAGTGTCTAACGGAAGAAAAGGGCCCGAGCGATTTCTTGCTGGGCTCCGAATGTTCACTGCTCATGAGCGACGTGCACAGAGCTTCGAGAAGCTACACCAAGGGGGTTGAACTACTCTCCCTTCTCAGCGTCGGCTCCGTAAGTATATAATAATTACATCATCATATTAAGTACTAGCTTTTGCCCGCGGCTTCGCACGCGTAAACACAATATCATACGTTTACTACACTTATTGCGAGGCCAAAGGCCGAGCTCCGCGTAGCACCGAAGGTGCGGAGCGTCCTAAGGAAGCCGCCCACCCACTTAATTTAAGTCGAAGTAACTTAATGCGAGGCCGCAGGCCGAGCTCCGCGTAGCACCGCAGGTGCGGAGCGTCTCAAGAAAGCCGCCCACCCACTTAATGTAAGTTGAAGTAAGTCAATGCGAGGCCGAAGGCCGAGCTCCGCGAAGCACCGTAGGTGCGGAGCGTCCCAAGAAAGCCGACCACCCACTTAATATAAGTTAAAGTAACTTAATGCGAGGCCAAAGGCCGAGCTCCACGTAGCACCGAAGGTGCGGAGCGTCTTAAAAAAGCCGCCCACCCACTTAATATAAGTTGAAGTAACTTAATGCGAGGCCGCAGGCCGAGCTCCGCGTAGCACCGCAGGTGCGGAGCGTCCCAAAGAAAGCCGCCCACCCACTTAATATAAGTTGAAGTAACTTAATGCGAGGCCGCAGGCCGAGCTCCGCGTAGCACTGAAGGTGCGGAGCGTCGCAAAGAAGCCGCCACCCACTTAATATAAGTTGAAGTAACTTAATGCGAGGCCGAAGGCCGAGCTCCGCGTAGCACCGCAGGTGTCGAGCGTCCCAAAAAGCCGCCCACCCACTTACTATAAATCGAAGTAACTTAATGCGAGGCCGAAGGCCGAGCTCCGCGTAGCACCGAAGGTGCGGAGCGTCGCAAAGAAGCCGCCACCCACTTAATATAAGTTGAAGTAACTTAATGCGAGGCCGAAGGCCCCAAGAAAGCCGCCCACCCACTTAATATAAGTTTAAGTAACTTAATGCGAGGCCGAAGGCCGAGCTCCGCGTAGCACCGTAGGTGCGGAGCGTCCCAAAAAGCCGCCCACCCACTTAATATAAATCGAAGTAACTTAATGCGAGGCCGAAGGCCGAGCTCCGCGTAACACCGTAGGTGCGGAGCGTCCCAAGAAAGCCGCCCACCCACTTAATATAAGTTTAAGTAACTTAATGTGAGGCCGCAGGCCGAGCTCCGCGTAGCACCGAAGGTGCGGAGCGTCGCAAAGAAGCCGCCACCCACTTAATATAAGTTGAAGTAACTTAATGCGAGGCCGAAGGCCGAACTCCGCGTAGCACCGTAGGTGCGGAGCGTCCCAAGGAAGCCGCCCACCCACTTAATATAAGTTGAAGTAATTTAATGCGAGGCCGCAGGCCGAGCTCCGCGTAGCACCGAAGGTGCGGAGCGTCGCAAAGAAGCCGCCCACCCACTTAATATAAGTTGAAGTAACGTCATGCGAGGCCGAAAAAAATGTATGAGCGGCTTTCCTGGGACGCTCTGCACCTTCGGTGCTATGTGAAGCTCGGCCTACGGCCTCGCATTAAGTTACTTCTTATATTAGTGGGTGGGCGCCTTCCCTAGGACGCTCCGCACCTGCGGTGCTACGCTTGTGAACATGATCTTGGTTTAATTAAAATTGAGGCAAGACTTATATTTAAAAAATTGTTTTGAATATTTATTGTCTATTGTAGATTTAAATAACTTAATGCGAAGCCGCCCACCTACTTAATATAAGTTGAAGTGTGTGAGTGGCTTCCCTGGGACGCTCTGCACCTTCGGTGCTACGTGGAGCTCGGCCTACGGCCTCGCATTAAGTTACTACTTATATTAGTGGGTGGGCGACTTCCCTAGAACGCTCCGCACCTTCGGTGCTTCGCTTGTGAACATCATCTTGGTTTAGTTTAAATTGAGGCTAGACTTATGTTTATATATCGTTTTGAATATTTATTGTTTATTGTAGATAACTATTCAAAGCACCTTGAAAAATAATTAGCTCATAGTCCTTACCTGAACATTATATTAATGACATCTATTAAGATGACAATAAATTATTTTCGTCTACAATGGTACTAATACTAATATAATAATATAACCTGTCATAATAATTTCCTAAGTAACGCCATAAGATTCAGGTGCCAACTTAACTCAATCGAGCGTACGTCAATAATGGCGACAGCACCACTGAACGGATACGTGATGGCGTGAGGCCCGTGTTTTGTTATCCGTGGTATAATGAATAAGGAAGCAAAGGAAAACGCATGAGATGACACGGTTATTATTTCAGTAGGTTCTGGGTTCAAATCCCGGCTAGGTGAAATCCTTTCTACATCGTAAATTTAATAATTTTGTCTTGTCTCGAATCATGGTTGTTTTTCATACAAAATGCATACTTTGTCGAGCAGCAGCTCTCAATAACTGATACACTGCTGCTTATATTAGGTATGCGATCAATATTCAACAACTTCGATAGTAATTCTGGAAGTCCAGGTTAACCCCTCACAGCTACACCCTAGCTTGTGCCGAATCGTGGCCACAGGCAAGCAACGACGTGCGTGAATCCTTGGCCTCGGTGTCGAGGAGACCCATCAAGAGCTTCAACATGTATGGAGCTGGTGTTATTAACTCAGGAAAAATCTTAACAGCGCGATGCAGCCGTTAGTATGGAGATTTTGCCAAAGTAACAACGCCATCTAGCGGAAAAGAACAAAATCTCAACACACCGTTAAAAATAAAGAATGACTGATATTTATTACTTTGAATAGATTTTATATATAAATAAACTACATAGATGCAAAATTGTGGCTAAATACATCGTATATTTATCGTTTATTATACATTTCGCTACCTTATTAGTACGTTAGGCCTAACACAAACGATACCAAAATTTGCGCCTAATGTTCTAAATGTTGGTTGGTAAAACATATTTAGAAATGTATTCAATTTACTTAAATTGATTTGAAATACTTTTATTTCAATTACACTCTATAAAATAGCATAAAAAAATCTGTTTTATTCATTAACATTCTTTATTGCGTCTCCGGGCTTTTTTTTATGGTCAATACTTACAAACTACAGAAAAATATAATTGCATATTCAATAAAAGAGCAATGTTCCTATTGTCGCAAATTGTGTTTTTAAAGAAATGTATGTTTTTTTTTGAGCATGAGACAATTTACAACGAACATTGCACTCATATTTTCGTCTGTGTTGGTCGATAATTGGCGCCATCTTTTCTATCTAACTAAGACGGTTTCCGTAACTCAACACCTCAAACAACCTTAACCTTATTGTTAATACCGGTGGACCGCGCGGAGGTTTATGTCGAATTCATACTTTTTAGTTTTTGTACACGTAAGAGCCACGCGGGGGTCGCGTCGTTCTAAATTCAAAATCACAAACGCTGTCATTATAAGGTTACACATTGTAAGGAAAATATTTCATGGAATTTATGTTTTCAGAGATAAATATTAATCATAATAAAAAGTATCCTATAACCATCTTTGGATGTTCAGCTATTCCTGTACCAAAATTGGTAACTTTTTATCCAGCCGTTTCGGCGTGATGCGAGGACAACGGTTATTTTGAAAACAGATGGCGCCAGGTTGGCACGGCGAAGCGTGTCCATACAAAACAACAATCCGGCTGCATCGAGATTTTTCCTGAAATCATGACCTCCCTCCATAGAAAATTTATTTTCAATACAAATTTAGGATTTTATAATAGTATAGAAGTTACGTTGTCCCATTTATTTTCAAATATAAATGGGATAGCAACTGGTCGGAGGCAGCGTCAGACGGGGACCTGTGGAAATCAAAGGGGCCTTTCCCAGCAGTGGTCGCCTAGCTAAGAAAAAATGGGATAACGAAAGATTCACACTTTATTAAACAGATAAAGCATTTTCAGCATTGGTGAAAATATCGCAAATGCACAAAATATTATAGCCAAGTCAAGTCAAGACAAGTAGTTTTTAAACCCTCAAAAGTATTTCTCAATGCGTACTGAGCCGGCGGTCCTGATGGGTTCGAATCCCGGCCAAGGCAAATATTTGTGTGATGTACTCGAATATTTGTGCTTGGGTAATGGATGTTATCTATATATGATGTATATCGTCGTCTAAGTAGTACCCATATAGTACAAGCATTGCTTAGTTTGGGACTACGTTGATTTGTGTAAGATTGTCCCTTGATATTTATTTATTTTAGTCTCGTTGGTAACTGACGTTGAAAACAAAGCAAAATATTTCACATTTTTTAAATTATTTTCGCATTAGATAGTCAAAAAATATCCAGTTATGACCGAAAAGTTATTTTCAATATATGTACGAAGAAAAAAGGTATTGTTTTAGTATTTCGATTATTAATGTTTTTAAATTAGTAGTTGACGTTGCTACTGACATTTTATAATGCGTATACATGACATGACGTATGTATTTTATTGAAAGCTGTTTATAGCGCTCCTATGCCTACTATACCAGGGCCTAACCGCAACTTGTCAGGTTATAGGTACTTAACTACAATACGAGTTACAGTAAACGGCGATAAAGAATGCACATCGGCAATCATCGCATTTCCGAATACAACCGAATGCTAATTTCCATGTACATCAATTATTAGATTAATCGTTCATCAGAATTTGAATTTAGAACTAAGTACTTTATTGTTGTTTTGTTTTGATTTCACGTGGAATATATAGAGCTGTAAAACTCGATGTAATTATATATAGTTATTGCTATAATGTTCTTGTTGGGGAAAAAATCCTAAAAGGGGTTGACTGAGCATTAGCAACTGATGTTATACTACTAGGATACTTAAATGTGGGTTTAAAGATCGACAAAAAGTGTAATTACTTACATTAACATTCTCATGTTTTTTAAATTGGTCGGCTTCTGTTACTAAATATTTATAAACATAATTTCGCGTGACTGGCAAAGTAACGGCTTACCTTTTTTCCCTATAGATGCCATAGTACAAATTTAATATTGTGTAAGTTTTATCAACTCTATATATATATTGACTTGGATATGCGACTGCACTCTCTCGCATTTGAACCACGACTGACAAAACAAACGTCATGGTGTGTGCGACACAGATAACGCTATACGAAGTCGAAATTAGCCGATTGCCTCTTTCCAAAGATCGATGTGCAAACTTTATCGCCGTTTACTGTACGTAACTTTGTTGGTACAGGGAGAAAAGAGTCATGACATAGCTGTATGTTAATTATAAGATATCCTGTAAGTGTAGCTATGTGTAGATTACCAGCTACCCTTGAACCAAAAATCTATCCAGCTAATTCGAGAACTTCCTTAGAAAGATTTTTGCGAATATATAGCTGAGTTATATAGTATTAATCTCACGACTTAAATTTGTTGTTCGGCCACATCGGCGTCTAAAGTTAAGTTATAAGTTAAGTAGTATAAGTTTCACGGCTTAGCCGTATTGTTGTAAGAAAATTAAACATGGCTGAAATGCGTAGTCTAAAATCATTATATTATAAATAGGCAGCGAATTTCTCATAAAACGGTACGGGTTAGAGAGCTATGGAGCCGACATTGTTTTTCTTGATGTTGTTTAACATAACTTAATTCGATACTATGAAGCTGTTTCTGCAAAATATTGCAATGCCCTTTCAGGGTGTCATGTTAAGTATAGACATTCTGTACACGATATGAGACTTATGAGAGCAATAAAGATCTATCTATCCACCATGAAATGAACATTAGAATGTAATGTATACTCCTAGGTTTAAATTCCCAAGTATAAGATGAATAAAATTATAAAAGAAAAACCTACAATATTACAAACTCGTAGATTTAACAATTTTAATTGACGATTTCATCACACAAGTATTTGCCCCGGCCGGGATTCGAACCCGGGACCGCCGGCTCAGTAGGCAGGTGCAGTACAAACTGCGCCAACCGCGTCGTCAATATTCTGGGTAATTTTATGGTCTGATACGGCTACATCACTTTGTATACGGGTTGAATGGATTTATTACCCAGCTAGGATGCCTTTGATTTGCAACAAAACGTTTAACGGAAATAACTGAGATATCAAAAAGTGTATGCTTCCATTCACCAACCCTACCATATTACTTGAACTACGCGAAGAGAAGTTATGAAAGGAAAAAATATTTATTATAAAATTGCTACAAAGCACCCCAATTGCACGCCCTGTACACCTGCCGAGTGCATTCTAAGTTTCCAAGTTGGAGTAATGCTACTTTTCTTGCAGGAATGCGCAGATTATTTATTTATTTATAAGACACACCAACAGTACATAAACAAAACCAAGTAAAGAGTATAAATTACACAGACACAAAAACCTGTTTATGAACCAATGACAGGTGTGCATCAGCATTCAAATTGACTCAGGGCACACTAACCTATAACATTAATTAATATTATTAAACTAAACTAAAACACAAGATTCAAAATGTGATTATAATAATTCGTGGGCAATTAAACGGAAAGAGTAAATAGGAAACAATGACATTTTCTATTAATTTAGTAGTTTTCTGCTAGATTTGAAATAACTGATATATAAATATTTTTTATTCAGCTGTTTTCAGCATCTTACGCCTAAGAACGGGTAAAGAATCATGAAAAATGTCCAAATCAGGAATTTCCAAGGACAGAACATTATACTAGACATATTCTGTAAATTGGGAGTGATTTTCCAAGTTTAGTTCGGGTGGGACTGGGGCTAAAAGTGGTGCGACGGCAAGGCCGTGTATTTACTTTGGGGACTTTGAGATGAAGACACTGCAGCAGATACGGTTCCATAATTTTCCCATTTATCAATTTGTGTAGCAAGGCCAAATCCAAGTAGGAGCGTCTAAGCTTTAAAGTAGTCATCTTGAAAACATCTCAGGCTTCTTATTCAGGCTTTAGATCAAAAAACTAAAAGTTTCGAGACATTGTAGCCTGAGGGCACGCTGTTGGTAACCCTACCTGATCTGACTTAAGGTCGACTTGAATGAATGACCAGTAAAAGTATTAAAGTAGGTACGTAAGTTAAACAAAGTGTATAGTGTGTGTGTCTTGGTAGAAGTCTGTTTTTTTTTTTGCGCGAGATGGATGAACGATCTTGTGAGGTTTAGAGATATTGTCATTCCTGACAGAAGCGCTGGACCCGTCGTCGTGGAGATAATTGAGAGAAGCATTTGTCCCGCAGAGAATATGTCAAGCCTAGAAGATTAGTTGCATATTGAAGTTCAATAAATCATACATATATATATTCAATATTTTGTAACTAGTCAGCAATTTGCAATGTTTTTTGTAGTATTACGGAAGCCCTTAATCTGTTTCGTTTAGACTTTTTGAGTCATGACGCTACAAAAACGGCTCTGTTTCTGTGCTGCTATTGCTACAGTATTACATAGATATTGCTGTCATTCCCGGTGTCATTCTCTAAGTACTAACTCAGGTAACAATTGCGACGGTGACCTCGCGGTCTACTACCTTAATGTAGGTAAATATAATGGAAGAACTAAGTAGGCTTCATACCTCCCTTGTCACCAGCCAGACCGCAGTTTCTCATCTCCTTATTGAATCTTTTCAATGCCAACTAAAAAGAGTGATCGTTCAGACAAGGGCTTACGTCCAGACGTCTAGACTTTTCCGTAATATTAAAATTAGTTGGAATATGGATGGAAATTCAATGCGGCTTCAAAATCGTAGGTACAATACGATTAAAATCAGTTAACGATTCGTCTTTTCTCGGGTATCATCGCCTAAATCCGGAGACGGAAATGACACGAAATAAATTTTTATTTTTATAAATAATGACACAAAGGTAAATTAAGAAAGAAAAAACATTACCGCGATTTCTTTTAGGGGTAGTATTCAATTTGAAGTATCATAAACGCAATTTATAGCACCTGCCAAGATGACATTATTAACCTGTAGACCTAAGAAATGTATTATGCAGAAGCGACATGAATTTGTACATTCATTATTTATTAAATCTATACTTGTATACAACATATAAAAAAATACATATATAAGTCAATATTTTACTGTTTGATTTAAGTAACAGTACGATATTACGTCGGATTAATAGGTAATTGATAATAAACACCGAATTAAAAAAATTAAAAACCGATTTCAACCGATTTTTGTTGATATTTCATAAAATGCTTGACCGATTTTGATAAAATACAAAAAGAATTTTGTAAATCGGTTCTCGTGTCTTCTAGAAATCTCATAACATAGTAACATACATACAAAAAAACATCCACGTCGAATTGAGAATGGTCGGATTAAACCTCCTCCTTTTTTGAAGTCGCTTAAAAATAACAGGAACACTGTTTTCCAGTACAAATTGGTTTTACAATTATAATACAATATTTTTTGGATTGTTGATTGGAGAGCTTGTCGTTTTCCTTAAAAAAATTAACACGCTGCTTTTCGAAATTCCGGTTGCTTCACAAACCCTGTCCAAAATTTTTTGATGATATTTACTATCTTCTTTTTTATATAAATTAGCTTATTTTCTAAAATAGTTTTTGAAACAAAAATTATCAATGAAAAATTCAAACAGTAGGTTTCAAATAGATACCAATAAAATTTAATAGCCATTCTAAGTAGCAACATTGATGATATGTTAAGAAACGTCTTTGGTCATGTGTACTGTTAACGATATTGAGCAACAATTTTTTTACAACGCTTTAAATTTGTTGAAGCCATGATACATAACAATTGTAAGTTAATTTTGATAAAATTTGATAGATTCGAATATTTTCACGAATGAAATTAGCGTTCATAATTTTCATAAACATAAATGTATCATATACGTCAAACTGTTTTTATTGACACTAAGAAGGCAGACTGTCAAAATAGTCAATTATTTTACTTATTTCCATATAAAGGTTGTGATAGTTTTGAGCTACAAATGAGGTTTTGTTGCTCAATCGGTCTTGTATTGTATTCAATAAGACAACGAGTAATATAATTAAAGGTCATATCTGTAAATTGATAACTCTATGTGAGAGATGAGGGATTCACGACAATTACCGAGGTTGACCGAATCGTTAACTGATTCTAATCGTATTGTACATGTTTCCTGTGCTGAATATTTTTTGAAAGACAAGCTATCGTTAATTAGTTATGTTTTGTATGCAAAGCAAGGATAGTAATGAAATTGTGAATTCTGAGGCTCAGCAAATACAGTCCATCTCTAGTATCCATACAATAAGCAGGGTTGAATTCAACACACATTAAATGTTTGCATGCCTCTACGGTAGAACATAAGCACTTACTGTTTACTACATCATCTAATGTACCTACTGTGTTCTTGCAAATACACATTAATTCATTCATTCATTCATTCATTCTTAACTGTCAATAGGTACCTACGCAACAAAGGGCTACGGCCGGAAGACTGATATATTACCTACGCCTGTATTACGAGGCCCACTTTGGTGCGCTTCGATTTTGTAACCTTCTGGAACCGTTCATTTTTAGGGACGAAAAGTAGCCTACAGATATAGTGCATAATGATATCCCATTGTTTTTTGTCGAAATAGTTCGTTTTAGCACGCTTTCTCTACCAACTTCGGTGCAAAAATTGAGATGGCATTATAAAATGCCCGACCAGCAATACCTACGATGGAAAAACATAATGCACTATATCTGTAGATACCTACCATATAACCTTTTTGATGCAGTAATAGTAAAGTGTACGGCACGCTAATTTGTTTATTTCATACAACTTGTATGGTTTTTTTTTATCATACTTTATAGACAACACAAAACAGACTTAGTGACTTTTTTCCGCTTAGGTAGGTATAGTATGTCAGCAAAGAGATTAAAGTATTTATGATTCTAGCTAGTGTAGTGTAGATATTCTCATGTCTTGTCACTTGCCGACCGTCTTGATATACAAATGGCCGACACGGGTCCTGCCACGTTAGAGAAGCGAGTATATTAATAAGGCTCAGACGGTTGTTGGTCGGTCGGCTTAATAGCGACAAATCCCCGAAGGAGGGTAACACCTACCGCCGCCTCGTTTCCTTCTATCTGACGTTACTTACACCTATACATATGACTCAAATAAGGCTGCCTCTTCACTGAAGCGGAGTGGAGACGTTCAGAATCGATAATGATAAGATAATGTACGGGTTATGCCGATTAGACACCACTGCAATACCGTTCGGAAAGCTACGAATCCTGAAAATACCAATACTGTACCACAAAGCAAGGTTCTTTATTTACCGATAAAACTGTCGTGCACTTTTTTCCAGGGGAAAAGTCTGTACTTACAAAGTCGGTCATCTCCAAAAAGTAACTTAGGTAATAATGGTAAATAAATTCAGCGCTTCTCTGCCTTTGCGAGCTGCGCTTTTTTTTCCTGTAGGCCTTTCACGGCGCGTAACGGTTTAGCTAGGCCATCTTATATTTTCACTGCGTTGCTCGTATCTAAATTGTTTTATCTCTCCTTTAACCTGTCTACACTACGGCGAATCCCTTCCAATGTGCGATGGCCTAATATGGGGGATTAAAATAGTTAATGTGTGTTTTGCCGTGAGCCGCTACCGCTAGGCCTGAGCATATTTTACTTTTAGGGCGATTACATCCGTCTATTCGGATTACATACTACGAGCACTCGTCCTGATACTGAACGAGTTGGCGACTATTTTTCGTTTTCTTCTTATAATTATAAATAGTTAAATTTTGAGACAAACTCCTTTATAGAAGACATATGCCTCCAGAGGACTCCCGCAATCAGCACCTTCACCAAATCATCATTACCTAAAATTGCAAAAATTATATGTCTGTATATGAACAAATTCACTGTCCAAATCTAAATTGTAAACCTTTGTAAAAGAGGGTTGTCATGACCCAAATACGAGGTCACGGACATGGGAACGTGTTAAAGATATTTTACAACAAAAACAAATACACATTACGCTTTCTGGAGGTCGCTGAATCAAAAATATGTTAGGTAAAGCCTGACCAGAAATATATGAGGATGCGCCATATTGCGGAATTTCACAGCGCGTCATCTGAACCTTTCTAGATTTCTCTAGATTTTTGACTACGGTAATAGTATTTTATGCAACTATTGTATAAGAGGGGTCTAAAAACGGGACTGGCATGGGTTAAGTATGTACGATGTGAGAGGTATTAGAGGGTAAGAAAGATGTCACTTGCATTTTTGGCCTAGTCATGCAACGTTGCATACAATACTCTATCTACGATCCGGTAGGTATTGTTATCACAATACAAATAATAATAATATCAGGAGCAGGTCCCAGCGGGGCTACAGCCATAAGAAAATTTCTCGAAGGGGGCTCTCCGTGTTGGATATCCCATATCCCCACACAAGAATATGACCGCTACGTATGATCCCTAGATTCGAAAGCGAGAAAAAGAAATAATTAATAAGATTATGTGGTATTACCACATAAAAAATATAGAATCGATAAAAAGATTCTATACAAATAATTAATAAGAATTAAAACATTCCGGTGCCTGGCGTTCATAGCAATTAAAAAACAAAAAACCGGCCAAGAGCATGTCGGGCCACGCTCAGTGTAGGGTTCCGTAGTTACCCATCCTTCACAATAGACGGCCTTCGTAGGTTTAAATTACGAGAAAGATTTCAAGGTTGTAAACGCCAAAGTAACTGTAATTACTTATTACCTTCTGGAAGTTATGGATTATACGCGCCATAAATAGCGGAATATTTTAGTGCAGTATAGCACTTAACTAATATATGTAACGTTCGAAGTATAAGGACACCGCGCGGCATTTACGTCATTTTAAAGAAAATTATGAAATTTTGCGATAACTTAAAAACGGCTCAACCGATTTTATTCAATATAGTTTTCATTAAAAGTGCTTACAAGGCCTCATTTCCATGAATTTTCCCATAATTTTTTTACTCGTGGTTGAAATTTGGAGGGGGGGGACACTATTTTTTTTATTTTCGGAGCAAATATTTACGAAACTGCTGACTTTATCAAAAAATAATGGAGACCCCTATTATTTTTAAAAGACCTATTCAACGACACCCCACACACTAGTGTTGAAACGAAAAAAATAATTCACCCCCACTTTAGGTGTTCCAGAGGTACCCGAAAAAAAGTTATTTTATACACATACCAAGTTTCAGCTTTCTAGTACTAATGATTTATTTATTTATTTATTTATTCAAATTAGTTACACAGTATTACAGTATAAACCAAGGCACTGTGAACTACAAAATTACATTTTAGACAAGCTTAAATCTAATTTGATGTAGGCGACGTAACTGCGTGGCTCCGTTGCGTCGTCTGATCTGGCGCAGGATTCGGCAGATTGCCCCGAAACCGCCGAAACACAACACCCTTCGGCCAGAAGTCTGCACTTGCGATGGTGCTCTGCAGCGGCCGCGGCACGCGCACCACAAACGAGCTGAAGTGCACGTAGTGGCGGGACTGCAGCAGGTGCACCCTCAGCGAGAAGCCAGTCTTCCGGCGGACGTACTCCACCACATCATCAGCCACGGCGGAGTGATGCAAGCGCGACACATAGAGCGCCTTACTCGGTGTGGCAATCCGAAGACCAGAACCAACCGGCTCGGCAGTGCCACTCAGAGTCTTGCCGGGCGCCCTGCGCGCCTTGCTCTTCCTTTCCACCAGTGTGAATCCCTCCTTATCCACATTGGTGCGGGAGGACTTTTCTTTATCGAGAACCCGTACTGTACATGCCTTAGAAGGCAAGGAGGCCCGGTTAGCTGCGACAGGCTGACCGGCGACGTCAGCATAAGCACGCTGGCGTGACGTAGAAACTTGAGGCGGCCGCACGTGCGGGGGGCGCGCGGGCGGTGGAGCGGCGGGTGCGGCACCTCTTACAGTGTCAGCAACACGCAAATTAACAGACTCGGCGTTAATCGTAGAAGCGGGCCGGTCGTCGCTCTTGAAATTTGATGCTATTACCGACTGAGCTGGAGCTCGGAGCTAAGCCGCGGACGGACGGACAGACGGACTTGGCGAAACTATAAGGGTTCCTATTTGACTACGGAACCCTAAAAACGGATCTGGCATGGATATTTTGGGGCTTTTTTCTTGTATGAGGTTAGAATATTCAAATGATTCTAAGTAGTAAGTACGTTGTGCCTAATTTATCAATTTTTAGAAAAAAGTATAATTTAAAAAACGCACGAATGCATAGATAGCCTAATATCCCGGATAAAGCAGATATATATTTTATGTTCTAATATTATATTATTTTTCATTATACCCATGCCCATTTACGATTTCATGGGTTCCAATATTTACATTTTATAGTGACGAAATATTAAAGAAAGATTGTTCATAAAATCCTATTAGCACTAAACTGCGGAAGACATAACCCTCCTCTCCGGTTCATCGTGGTCAGATAAAAGGTATCCTACGAGCCTTAGATATTTATCCTTTTAGCAAAAATTGTTGAAAGTTGACACACATGGAACCCTTTTAGCGTGATGAAGACACAGAAATATTTCGACATGCATGTGTTCGAGAGATGGCATTATGATAGTATGTATCTATCGAAATTGTTGAGATCTTTCTTCCAATACAATTATTACAAGAAAAATCCCAGTACCTAGATAAAACACACACACAATACACATACCTCACATACATACATACATAACCTTCATACAAGTACAAAATCATAAACAAAACGAAACTAGGTCACATTTTGAACTATGTGACAGGCCAGCGAAGTGCCAGAGCCGATCACGGAAACATGACGCCATAATTCTGCCTTTGTGGAGGTTGGCATTTTTGTCTATCTATAGATATACCTATGGAAGAAACATAGAGTACATTTCCACTGACGCGCAGCTGGTCACATCAGCACAGTGTCTTCTTTGAATGTCCGCTCGTCCCCGCTGTTTACACTATTTCCACTGAGATTACTCGGGCACGCTGTTGTTCCGAGTGCAACCATGTACATACATTCTCGCTTAGTTCCATCGCAGTTGTGAACTCCGAGGAGATTGGACTACACTCATCACTTTCGCGGCGCAACACGATTAATACTGGGAGACGCGAGAATGTATGCGTCTTGCGAGACCCTTTGACTCTGGCGCTAAAACCGACACCGAACCGGGGTCGAGAGCAAGCGAGACAGTCGTGGCAAAGCGGGCGCACTAATTTCCACTCCCGCGCTCGGCCTGTCTCGCTTTGTCTCGACGAGAGAGTTGGAAACGCATCCTAACCGCTTATGTAAGTGGGGCAGATACTACCGAGTGCTAGCCGGGATAGTGCTCAAGCTTCTATTAAAGGGGCCCCTAGCCAAACTCATAGGGCCATAGGGCAAGAAACAAAATCATTATTGTCTTAATTTCCAGAGTGAAGATTCGATGAAATCTCGCAAGACCAGCGAGGAAACGAGCATGCAATCGATATACAAGCGGTCACAGGATTCCTCGGTAGCTGTAACAGCTAGTTTGGGTGGGGGCTCGTGCGACGAACGGAAGACGTAATTCAAATGTTTTAAATACACATCTCATATCTAAAGTTCCCGGTTTGCGCAGTATGAGCTGGTTCCTATTTACACTTTTCCCGAAACTAAACTTACGAACGGAGTAAGAAAAATATGATACATAACAGACTTATTTCGCATAGCTTTGTGCGTGACATCTGTCGTACATACAAATTTAAGTTAAAAATGTACTAAAATGCCGTGAATCAAGAAAGTTTGGGAACCCTTCGTTTAACCATCAACGAAAGGTTGCAATTTCCACCGACGTGACCATCTTAGTGACGTTAACGCCTCAACGTCTCTAAGGCTGTTCCATACATTTCCTATGGCGCTTTCATCTCAGCTTAATACGCTAACGCACATTTTTTATTTAACGCAATCTTTACATATATACGTATCGGCAGCCATAACACTCATTCATTCATGTTTGCATACAAAGAAAATGCAAAGAAACGACGAAAACTGGTGAGTTATCCCGGGGGTCCGCGCTGCGCTTCGAGGAGAAAAGCCAAGATAGAGACAACAGAAGATCTTCTATGTGGAAAGGTAAACAAAAGTAATATGTAGGCAGTAATTTACTTTTTTCCAAACGTACATTTCTGTCCCACGTCCCAGGATAAAGTGCACAAACGAATGCAAGTTGATCTGATCTCTTGTCATCATCACCCTTTGTGATTCTGATTACAACCTCGATTAAATCAAATCAAAGGAGCATGATGAGATACTTATCTTACTTTGTTCCGATAATCTATTTTCAATAGTTTGAAAAAGATATAAGAATGAAATAATTACTATACTCGTCGCCACGTGGATAGAGACATAGACTTTTAGACATAGACCTTTGTTTTATTGCATCTGGTTTCATTTCAATTGTTTCTGCACTTTATCCAGGAACGCACCGTGGATCTATGCGCGAATAATGAAGTTGGTTAAAAATTCAAAAGCGATTTCCGTAGTCCAGGCCAAAAAATGACAGTGTCATTCCATTAATAGTTTGGGAAAAAAAATAGCTTTTGAAACTACGAAATTTTAGGAAAAAGTCACGAATGGAAACTACGTTTCGGAGTTTTGATAACCATAACCATTCATCAGAATTTATCAAAATAAATATTTTGTTCCGTGTCAAAGGTTATTACGTGAGCACAAAGTCTTCGAAATCCGTCACGTTCACGACTCCAACCGACGTCGCAGGCATGAACATCGAACCGCTGACCGATCAACAAACACAAGGTGAGCTAAATTACTTATATGAGTGCTAAATTTATGTCCACGCACCGGACATTCGAGTGCACATTTACCATTTACCGGATATTTGTAATTTGTATGCATATAAACTGAGTATAAATGTGGGTCTGACGATGATGTCTGACGAGTGTCGAAACATTAAACGACCATTTTTAGGGTTCCGTACCCAAAGGGTAAAAACGGGACCCTATTACTGAGACTTCGCCGTCCGTCCGTCCGTCCGTCTGTCACCAGGCTGTATCTCAAGAACGGTGATAGCCGCTATTGCCGCTATAACAACAAATACTAAAAATAAAATAAAATTAATATTTAAGGGGGGCTCCCATACAACAAACGGGATTGGTTGCGTTAACTTATTTGCACCTCATTTGTATGGAGCGCTATACATACCAGATGCAAACTTAACTTAACCCCTTAAGGATGGAGTGTTTGTACGGAACCCTCGGTGCGCGAGTCCGACTCGCACTTGACCGGTTTTTCAACATGCAAAATAGGACATTACCAAGTTGAGATATTTACATTATATCAAATTAAAAAGTAAATAATAAGGGAACAAAATTATACCTAAGCTTTATAGTTTCCATAATATAATTTAAATAAATAAATAAATATTAAGGGACAATCTTACTCAAATCGACCTAGTCCCAAACAAAGCAAAGCTTGTAATATGGGTAGGTACTAGGCGACGATATACATAATATATAAGTACATACATATATAGACAAAATTCATGACCCAGGAACAAATATTCGAGTTCGTCACACACTACGAGTATTTTCCCCGGCCGGGATTCGAACCCAGGACCACCGGCTCAGTAGGCAGGTGCACTACAAACTGGGCCAACGTCAAAGAAAAACCAGCGTAACTATTTCTAAGCACATGTCCTATTAGGCTATACGGTCATAATGAACGTATAAAGTTTCAAGTGATTGAACAGAACCTCCATGGCATCCTTATTTCTCCAGTCGGTCTTAATTAATAACTTTTTAAATTTTGAAATAGTGCTGTAATAACACTAATTTCATAAATATATTACTATTTTATATATATTGATATTTTAAATAGAAATTGTTTACAGGTCCGAAAGGTCCTGAGCTGTCCATCAGCGCGAAATTACCTCCGCACAAGAGTGCGTATACCTCCCCCGATGACATGGATTTGTGGCTGGCGTTCCTCACCGAGACGGGGGTGATTGGAGCCAGCGACATAGGTGCCTACATTTAACGTATTCGTCAACGGCGACAGCTAAGAACTGTTTCTCTGTCACTTTTCGTCTGTTGACACCCAAAACTCACTAACAAATACCTACTTAAAACAAAGCTCGTATCTCAGTACCTATCCATCTATAAACAAGATACGAGGTTTTGAAGAGTAGTGACAGAAATTTTAGTGTTTCGGTTGTCACCAGGCGACTTATTACTTTTGAAATACCTATCCAACGATACCCCGCACCATGGGGAAGACGAAACAAAAACAAACCCTTTATGCCCAAACTCGCGCCCCCACCGCTGAACAGCGGCCAAGTGCCCTGATCTATTACACCGGTCAACACGATTTCTGGGTCTGGCTCCTGAATGTGAAATTTTGGTTTCTCCTATGTCACAAATAAATAAAAAAATATCTGTTCCGATCAAAGTTTGCTTTTGTAGAAACTAGAGCAATTTTACGGAGTTTAAAAAAAATACTAATTTTTATATTTTCTCTGTAATTTTATTTAAACAAAAGCAAACTTTAAGAGTTAAAAATGGATATCCGAGTGTTTTTCGATGTTTGGAATCAGAATTCAAGCATTAGAACAGAAACCCAAAAAAAAATTTTGTTTTTGTAGACCTGTGTTATTAATGATAGCAATGGCACACTAACTAGAGGAGTTTCGTTGCACTATAAATTACACTCAAAAAATTACCAATTCGTGGCTGCCTAATGTGCGGGCTCTCATACATCATATTTTCGATTGGCTGCCGCAGCCAAGCTGCCTGGATCGCGGGGACACAGTACACACACGGGGGCCTAACTATATGATACTGACCCAGTGACGTAGAGCTACCCAAGGGCTAGCTGGAGCAGCGCCCCGGACCCCCTAGATCCTAAGGACCCTCACAGAGGCCCTGGGGCAAACCTCGCCACTGGGACCAAAACTGGACTCGCACTGGGGCCCCAATCTTTATTATTTTCCCCGGGATCCTTAATTACCAAGCTACACCATTGATGCTGACTGTACCAACTCCTATTCAATAATTTGATAAAGAGAGATTATGTCAGTTTTAATTGAATATCTTATAAATATAAGTGACATTATCTTACAACGATCGATATAATTTTACACGACTTACAGCCCGAGACAGTCCCACTCTTGGAGCCGAGAATAGATCCGACGATCCAGAATCTATCATCAAGCAGCTGAATTATTACAATAAGGTAATTATATCAAATTCTTGAATTAAAAATATCCAGGTAAACCTTTTTTTTTTCTTTTTACCGCGCGGCGCTAACGTCATCGTTGTCTTACGATTATTACTACAAAGAAAAAGCAAGGCGTTGGAAATGTGATAAAACTAGGCTCACACTCGGGATTGCCTTTCGGATTCATAAAACAAACTAAGCATCATCGCAAAAACCCACTTATCCCTATAGCTATACATACGGTGAGGTAAAAAACACTAGCTATATATTATGTATATAATTTTTGTTACCACCGGGAATCATCATCATCACAACCATTAAATCACTGCTGAACATAGCTCCCCCAAAGATTTCCATAACGAAGGGTCCCACGCCTGCTGCAGCATTTAGTTACCAGCGACCTTAATATTGGTCGTCGGTCTACCTTCTAGGACTATCACGCGGCGTTTTCCGGTCTGTGGTCTCCATTCGAAAACTTTTGGCCCGAACGGAAATCGGTCATTCCCTGTATATTGTATTGTACTGTACCTACATTTATATCTTTTCCTTCGGGGTGTTATAAGCTTAATGGATTGTATTTCATTTTCATTGTAGACACCCGCGGCAACTGTCACTTCGAATTTGAGAGACGACTATGAAGATATACATCGAGTGTGTCCAGGATTGTTTCGTGACACGGTTAGTTTAGTTTCCACACTGTGCGATAATGTGAATGTGAAGGGCGAAGTAGGATTTGTATGGGCGCGCGGCAGCAGCCATATAGCGCCATCTTGTGGTAATAATTTCTTTGTCCACTCGTCACGCCGAAATGGCTAGACGGATTTTAACCAATTTTGGTACAGGGATAGCTGGAAAACCAAAGGTTATAGTAATAATGATACTTTTTACCCGACTAAATTATAGAAAAATGTTTTACGTGGACGCAGTTAGAGGGCCCCTTTGTTATCATTTACTAGAAGACCACAATTTCGTTCATGGAGACACAAACCTTTGTTGCTTCAGTATTAAATGAGAGCAATAATTTTACTTTCTTAATTGTAGATTGCCATGGATGACCCCAAGAAAGCCTTTCACAAAGCGAAACAAATCATTCGAGATATCGTCAACTCTCAGAGTGGATTGGCCCCAATGTTCGACATAAATTTTACAAACAATCTCCATTATTACCCTACCGTGGAGCAGAGATTGGAAGATATTCGCAAGGAAATAGCACCTCGTCAAATATTCTGTTAAAATATTAAAAATTATGTGTTTAAAAAGGAATTGTTTTATTGCAATACAATTAAGTAAATTAGTACATAATATATAAGTATTATACATGAGTGGACAAGAGATACGGTGTAGATCTGCGAATGAACTTTATTTGCCACTTTATAGCCTTAAATAACACTGCACGGTACAAAAAGTCTCACGCGACGATCATTTGAACACCATGGTGTCAAGCATCGCTCCTAGATTTTGAACTATGTTGTTTGACATTAGAACGTCTACTTTCTCTTCTAAATGCCTCTTGGGGTCCTGCTTGCCTACATTCTTGATGGCTAGCTGTTCAGGCGTCATCTTTTCTTCATCCTCCAAAGCCTTGTTGTAGTTCTTAGCCAAGTCTAGCATATCTGTTACTGTGGTCTCGTTGATAGAGCAATGTTCCTTGTAGTCTGATAGTGTAAGCCCGTCCATCCAGGACTTTTTGTGAAGGTTCAGCAACATCTTCTGTTCCAATTCGTTCTTTCGGTAGTTTATACTGATGGAATAATAGTGGCGGTTAAGACCGTGAATGAGGGCTTGTACTGAGGGCTTCTGAAGGTGACCCAAGTTGGAGGTGGTCTGTCTAGGCTCCTGTCCAAGGACCATCATGTTGGGGTTGATGAGACGGAATGCATCAATGACGACTTTGCCTTTCACGGACTGGATGGGGTCGACGACGACAGCGACGGCGCGCTCGGAGAGGGCCTCGAAGGACTGTTGCGTGTTGATGTCGACGCCGGACAGCCAGCAACCGAATCCAGGATGTGAGTGGTACCTGAAGATTGACATAGTTCACAATAAATTAAAGTTTCACTTGTCAAATAGGGACAGCGGATAAGTATGCATGCTGTAGGTTTTGTGATTTTGTATGTAAGGTCCAAAACATAATTACAAAACACGACGTCGCATCCCATCGTGCCACGTTGCGACGTCCTCGTGTCGTGGAAATACATAAATCCCAAATCAACTTTATCTTAAAATAACAAGATTCTAAATTAAAATACAGTTTTCAATCTCACGTCGCGTCGCATCGAATCACGATGCGATGTCGTGTTGAATCGTGTTGATTTGTAATTTACTTTAGGATTTAAGAAACGGTACGTTCACAGCGACATAACTTTTAATCTTCTTATGTGACAAAAAGGTTCACTACAGTAAATACAAAATCTGATTGCATCCTTATACCAATACACTGCCAAGTGTGCGTAACGGTTGATACAACAACTTATGATATATTATTGGTTGATATAAACATCGAAGGATATATCCTTGTCCTTATTAACCAAAGATATAACAACATTTGGTATAATCTCATGTAGCATAATTTCATCCAGTATCATCATTTAATGTAATAGGTTTATAGGTCCTAGGTTCCTTTATTCCTTGACAGTTTTTAATTAAATAACAACAATAAACTGTTAGAGATAATAAAATAGTTTCACAAATAGAGTTACAGTCACGGATCATTCATTAAAATCGAAACTTTTCTAATTTCGCGTTGTTTTGTTATATAAAAATTCATTACGGATACAGATCTTTGAAATTAGCCCACTATAATACAAATGTGTTATAAAAATCGAAAAACCGAAATTTAATAACGGTATTTTGTATGGAGCCGAATAACGGTATCCGATCCCTGGTTACAGTACAGGTTTAGAATGCTATTCCCTTTCAGAAATATTACAGTCATAAAATACTGAAAAGACTAAAATAATATCATTTTAGGTATTTAATTTAAGAGGCCTTATTCCTTTTAAAATTGATTTATTTCATATTATGTCAGATATGTTGATAATTTCAACCAACTTCTTGAAGTGAATAATACTTGTCCCCGAGTTTTAGGTAGTAAAACATAGCTATTTCATGCTTTCATTACGTGCATTCGAAAATAAGTTGTAAAAACTAATTTTCCGCGTGAATTTTTTCAATTTCGAGTAGTTTTTTAAACAAAAATTATCAATGAAAAATTCAAGCTGTAGTTCTCAAATATATACCAATACATCTCAATAGCCCTGTTCTAGGTAGAAACATCAATAATATGTTAAGAAACATATTAGATCATAGATAAAAATGTCTAAAACAATCAGCATTTTAAAAGGAATAAGGCCTCTTAAGCATATGGCATAGGCCAAGAAAAACATGACACTATGCAAATAATACACCATCAGTATCCACAAAAATAGAAATAGAGTTAAAAAGTGCTTACCAGCCAACAACCATTTCTGGACGACCAGTCTGCTTCAGCATGTCCAACATCTTGGCTTGGAAGACGGGGTCTACAGCCTCTACTGATACACCGGTACCGGTCTGAGGCATGGCAAACACATCAATCACGCGCACTGTGTAGTCGTCCACAAATTCACCTAAACATAGGGAAAAATAGTTAGCATCACTGTTTACATTAAGTTTATGAGCGTAAATTTAGCTACTTAAACATTTTGAAAACTGGGCATCCTGGACAGGTAATTTTACACATAATTTTTACATATTATATCAAATAGATACAGTGTTGCCCCTTCTGTATAACATTGGACCACACTTACACAGCTGCCAGTCTTAATTGTTCTACTGCTACAACTGTTCTGATTATAAAGAAATATTATATATTTTTTAGCTGTGTGTGCCGATGGTGTACAGGTGGGACAACTCTGTCCCTCCCCGTTTGACAATATCACTCCAAATTATATGCAATGTCAGCAAACATCCCTATCAAAAGTTTTGTTTAGTTCAATTACAGATTTAGTTAATAAACTTACATTTTTATCTCA
Organism: Apotomis betuletana; assembly: GCA_932273695.1. Taxonomy (NCBI): domain Eukaryota; kingdom Metazoa; phylum Arthropoda; class Insecta; order Lepidoptera; family Tortricidae; genus Apotomis; species Apotomis betuletana. The sequence continues at coordinate 10,138,971 of OW026313.1, read as the reverse complement.
AAATTTTCACCAAAGTTAATAGAGAAAGCAAACTTTTCCAACAAAATATGATGGTAATACATTATTCACATCCGTACCTGAGAAGCATAACACTGTAAATGCCTCTGTATCTAAGAAGCATACCACTGTAAGTTTATGTATTTTACATAGAACTTAATGTTTTGCTTCTCATGTACAGAATGACTTTCAGTGTGTGCGTTTTAGGTACAGACATTAGCCAGCCAGCCAGCCAGTTAGTTGGCAGAAATTATCAAAACTAAACTAAAGTGTAATAGTATTGATTCTTTGAGGGTGTGTATGCAAAGCAGGTGAGGGTTACATATTTAGACTAAACAAGAAATCTAATCACATCACCAGGGGATGTTTGTGTACTATGATACCAAGACCTATCAAATGTAGGTTTTGATTACCCTAATATTCGATAGTTTGAAATATGAAAAAGTATTATTTACCTAACATGAGACCCATAACCTCCATAGGAACGCCAGCGCGACCGTGTTTCAACATTTTGAGGAGGGCCAACGATGAAATATAAACTTGTTCGGCGGTGTCCACCACTGGAGCGTCGGTTGGCGGAGGCGCCTGCGACAGCCCCGTCATCCCTCCGCCAAGACGCAAAAGACGATCCATTTTTCTCTTAAAACTTGTGTTCTCTGCAAAAATCAAACACTAATCAAAGCAGAATTCTAAGTTAACACCTTAGCTCTTCATGTTCACAACACACTGAACCACGACTGGACATTGATTTTAAAATGAGTAGGTTTAATTTTAAATTACAATTTACTTACAGAAAACGAAATTCATTGACTTTACAAGAATACTTCAAGAAATCTTTGTGTTCGTGGTTTTTCAAAAGAATGAGAATATGAATGAATGACAATTCGTTTACGTACGTCGAAAATGCAAGCTCACGTAAAGCGAATTGTATTACCAGTAGAAAATAGCGTTTGTAAAAATTTCTAATTCTCCAAATATTCAGCTTTTATGTTTTTACTGTTTATAATAATGGCATTAGCTCGAAAAATATATCTCGCAAATGTTGCGTGCGTAAATTGCGTAATGTGCGTGGTAAAATGTAAGAAAATATTTTTTTTATATAATTCATTTTAAAATTATTGTTTTTGGAACGGTTACGCTTAGTAAGAAATAAGTTTTTAGCTTTTGGATTTTTATCATGTTTTTATCCCCTCTTTGGATCTATAGTTTTTAACACCGCCAATTTGGCGGCACCAAATGAAAAATATAAATAACAGGAAGGTTTCAAATCGGATCAACTAAAAGCTCTTAAACCCGTTCCAGACCTTCCGATCCGATCCGATTTATCGGATGAAATCGGATAATGTGTAGTTTAATTATTGTTAGGAATTTTCTTCCGATAAATCGGATCGGATCGGAAGGTCTGGAACGGGTTTTATCAATAAATTCCTTGTCAATAAATTGTTTTGGAACGACCTCTAATCTGAAAGCAACTGTACTGTCATAATGTCATTTCAATTTTGTAATCTTTACTTTATCGTCTGTATCTGTAATAGCATTGAAGAACCGCAGTTATTAGAAAAACACAATAAATAATAATACCATCCCTGACAACGTTAAAATCATGACAAAAGATACGACTGTGTTATCTAATAAATTCTCGGAGGGGCCACATGGATTAGGTTAGGTGGTTAGGTTTACGTAAACTTGCTCTGTGATATATCTTCTTAACTGTACAATTACATTATCTTAAATTGTGTTCTAGGTGACCCTGCTGATCGTACCCTGAGAAAAGTAGAAACGGAAGTAATGATCCCTAAATTAATGAGAGATAAAGCTAAAGCAGAGAAATGCATTAAAGAAGTTGCAGAATTTGAGAAGTGTGGTAAAGATGCATCCCTTTTGATGGTAGTAAAATGCAGGAACGAAAATTCTGCTCTAAAGGACTGCCTCTCTAGTTGGTATCGTAACGACAGCTTTAGAGCATTATGTACTGAAGAATATTTGAAAGAAAGAAGTGAATTCAGAAGAACTGGTATCAAGAAGTCAATAAGAAGGGCTTAAAATATTTTTATTAATGAGTTGTTTAGTGTAAATATAAACCAAATGCATTTCAATCAATGTCATCATTTATTACAATTGGAATGTTCCTAGAAAGTACTATCTCCCGGACACTGTATTCCTTCAAGCCTTCTGGCATGTTTTCTGGATAAGTTGTTGGCTCATCCACCTCTGCAAGCAACACTTCCTGAAAACAATCTTTACTATTACTGAAAGTAGGGAGCAAATAGCAAAGTAAAAAAGGTTGCTTTAATTGATTATTTAAATAAAATTGTTAACAAATACTTAAACTATGTATTTAATATCTCACCAAATCAAAATAAACATTTAATATTATCAATGAGGAATGTCTAGAAAACTTTCATATAGTGCAATCAACTTATCTGTGAAATGGTGTAATTAGGAACTACAACTGTCATGCTGAATTTTGATACGATTGTCAGTGTCTCTGCGTTTAAGTATTGTGTGTGAAGATGGTGGCTATACCATAAAGTTGGTTGCACTATAATGGGATTGGTTCTAAGTGCCTTAAGTATATTGGTGCTAGTTGTCATATGATTGAACCCTTTGAATGCCAAGAGCCACTAAAGTGATTGTGTGTGGTAGTGCCTACCACGCCAACTACCACTAGAGGTAGTGGGGGATGCTGTCAAAGCAATTATCCCGCTGAAAGAGGAGGTATATTTTCGCCCTTTCTTTTTTCAACTATTGGTGTATAAGCCACATTTTGACATGGGAGGAGCATTCTAAAAGTTAAATTTATAGGCATATAGAACTGACTCCATCCTTAATTACCTAAAAGCATGGTGAAATGAAGCCTTAGAATACTTTGTAAAGAAGATTAAACTGTGGTACCATTAGTTGAACAAAATGTAATGAAAACATTTTTTACTTAATGATAATGTCTATGGTTTTCAAAGGATAGGTGATAACCGAGGAGATTTTTAGAGGAACTATTCAAATTCAAAATTTAAGCAATATTTTCTTTGTCACCATTAAGTTACAGTCCTAGGGACAGCAATAAAAACAAGTACCTTAGTAGTTGTAGTCGCCATTCTTACATGCCCGAGTACTGACACCCAATCAAAGTGGTCTTCTTTGCATTTAACAACAACTATGTAGTCAGCATGCATAATCCCAGGACCTTCTTTATATAACACTAAAACAAAAAAAAATAGCATTGATATTAGCTTAACGCATTCATTGCCAGCAACACATATATGCGTTTTCGTTACTTTCACCCAGTGCTCTAAGTCTAAATGCACAGACGCATTCATCATATTTAGTGACTTTCGCCCCGTGGCTTCATCAATTGTAGGTTGAACTCATATTCTTCATCAATTGGTTGATCTCACAAGGGAGTGGCAGTGAATGCGTTAAAACTATCAATAATAAAGCCAGGAAATATACAACTATCCTAATAAACAATAAAAATGATTATTTGTTAACTGGTTGTTTATTAAATGTGTATGGTAGTAGCTGCAAATTAAAAAAAGTTACAACAAAAAGAAAAAATTACACTTTCATTAAAAAAATTAATGTTATTATGTGTAATAGAGTGCTTACATACATACTTAAATGCAATGAAATCTACTGTAGCTTTTACTAAATAAAGGATTATTGTATTTACCATAGTCTCCTCCAAATTTGATTCCTGACTTGACAATATAGCCTTTGGATCTAAAGTAGTGGTACACTACATACTTCGGGACAAACTTCTTATCAGTATCAGTGAATAGTTTCCAGCATTGCTCTATAGTGAGCATCTTGTCACCACTGCCTATGATATGCAAACAGCCAAGACCATAAGAAAGAAAGAAAGCCTCTTGCAAGCTTAGCATAAGCTTTTCTTGCAATTTAATTTTGTTTACACAACATTTAGGTTTTAAATTTTCAAAATAGTTCCCTTCTTCCGAGTCACTATCAGGAACAATCACAGCCATGTTGTCACCATCCGCATGGGCGTCAAAGTGCCCCTGTTCCGAGGAGTCAAAAGCATCATTACTTTCACTATTACTTTCATCACTAGAAACTAAATCTATCACATCCTTGTTTGAACTCTTCTGGCTGTCATGTATTATTTTGCTCACTAACCCATCCATATCTGTTAATAATTTGTCAACAACAGACTTCCCATGGTTATCAGCAAACTTTTTGAACCAATAATTGCGTTTGAGAAACTGTCTCTTGCGCATAATTTGGTTACATCCATTGTGAGCTGCTCTTGGCTTAGAGCGCGATACAGAGCCCTTTCCAAAACATCCCATATGATACAGCAAAGCCATTTCATCTGGAGATCTCACCTCGACGCTAAATCCATTGTAATATCCAGTAAATACAATACGCATCGAACTGTCGATGGGAAAACGGGGTGATTCCACCGCAATGGATAACACGTTATTTAGGTCATTACTCTGACATTCGTCTTGTGTTTGTAAAGAAGTCATGACAATAGAACTGGCCGGTTCCCAAAATTATTTAGAGCCGAATGTGTCACGCCGCAGGTTCAAACGCAAATTATGAATCAGTCTGTTTTTTGATGGTTCTGCAATAATATGCACCTATAAAATTTCTGCAACAATTATAACTAACAAAATTGTAAAAATGACTGAAAAAGAAACGAAAAAATCCAAAGCTACAGCTGATACAGGTGAAGAATATGATGGTAAGTGCTTTTTTATTTTAAACAAGCACAAAATGAACCGCTTGTGCCAAATCCAAACGACCTTGCTAAATTTATCTTATGTATGCCAATACCGATTCCATTTTTGACATATAACAGCTGATTTTTCAGAGTAGAGATGACAAAACGCTTCAGTACCATAGACAATATGTTAATTTATTGATTTCTAAACGAAACTAAATGACATTTTCAGATATTTATTATGTTGCATGACTGTTTCGGTTCTCAAGGTAGACAATATAATAAGTTATATATCTGTCTCTTTTTTTTTCAGCCTCGACGGTATATAACAGAGAAGGTAAGACAATAAACGTAATCCCCTTGTACTAACGTCACTTTATGTAGTCACAAGACCTCTCAGCTGAGGCTGTCTACTTGTTTTTTGGAATTATTGGATTCTTTGATCCTTATTCCAATTATTATTGGTGTGATCATAATTCTTTAATAGCCTAGCCAAAATGGCTAACCTTAACGAGGAAAATGTCAGCAAGCTTATCGGCGAGGATAAAATCGGTAAGTTCCTGCCCATTGTACTTTAACTTATAGCAATTTTCTGGAAATGAAATTTTCATATGAGTGTCCTTGTTTTGCAGACATGATCGCCGCCACCAGCGTCCTGCAGATCAGGGCTAGTGAAATCCGTCAAACGGACATAAAATGGCAGTCTTATCTGCAGTAAGTATGATAAATTGAGATTTTCAGTATCTTCATAGGTTTGGTTTTATATGTATGATATATTTTAGGTCCCAGATGATAACGCAGCGCGACCACGACTTCATCTCTGCGCTTGACCGCGGCAAGAAGGACCTGCCTGAACGCAACCCCGAGGAGTGTTGCACTGTGTTCACCAACCTGCTGACCCATGTCAGCAAAGATCACACCATTCAGTACATCCTGGTTATGATTGATGACCTCCTCTCCGTAAGTCTCCATATAATAGACTTATTAATTTTGTCTGTGCGTAATGGGGTGTTATATTTGGGAACTTGTTTAGGTATTCTTATCATTATCAATTATTAGTAGTTGAAGAGATGAGATTGTTTTGTAGATATTAAGTTCTATGTAAATTTTTAATTTAATACTACCTCTATCTTCTCTCTTTTACTATATCATACTTATTAACAAGTATAGTCCATTAATAAATGTTGTTTACCAAACTGCATCCTAGATTAAATCATATAGTTCAAATGTTACTTTATATCCTGAGTGCTAAGTAAAAATTTGATAAAACTTAACACATAACTTATTTTTGACCTTAACCTTTTATTTTGCCCTTTTCAATAATTATAAAACACAAATACTAAATAAACACGTATGTGGTTGGATTCTTACAGTCAGTCAGTCATTTGTGTCACATATCAGTTAGGTTAAAAATTTAAAATGGTTCACTTTTGTGACTAGGTAGTACTGTAGTTTCCAGTTATTTTCTGAAAGTGCAATGTACACTTTTAATTAGCATAATTTTAATCTCGATATATTTTTTAAATGTAATATTGTTTCATTTCAGGAAAATAAGAAGAGGGTGAAGATTTTCCGTGATTACAACAGGGGGGCCAACCCCTGGCAGCCGTTCCTAAACCTGCTTAACCGGCAGGATGAGTTTGTGCAGCATATGACTGCTCGCATTATCGCCAAGCTTGCCTGCTGGCATCCCCAGATCATGGATAAGAGCGACCTCAACTTCTACCTGACCTGGCTCAAGGAGCAACTGAAGATCAATGTAAGGACCAAATTTAAATCTTTATTGTACAAAGTTGATTTTTATGCATGATTGCATCAATTGTGATATTGTTTTTTTATGAAATTACAATGTGATATGTTATTATGTTCATAACATCATCGCTTGGCTGTGTTGTTAACTGCAAATACACTTCACAATACACGAGTTCCTTTTACAAGCACTCTTGCACCAGTTTGATGTGTTTGCAGGGCTACAAACAAATATTATAATACAAAATTTAGTACATAATGTAAATACAATCACTCTAATATTAGTTTCAAATACATTCTTTCTATTGTCAATACTTCCTTCATTGTCTATCAAACATGTTAAAATTACTAACTTTTTACATTAGTAACAGGCCTAGAAATCTATTATCTCTGTTACATTTTTGTTTTATTTCTTTAACTAGCATTTAGAACATTTGCCTATATATTTCTTTAGATTACTTATAAATAACCACACCTCAAACAGCATATAGCCCACACCAAGGTATATTAAAAACCAACCTACAAGTCACTGGCTTCCTGCAATCAAGTGCATTACATCAAAGCTCCAGTAACACCTTAAACGCTTCATTTCTTAAACAGATATTTTGAATATAGTGTAGAATTCCTCCCAAACATATTTTTAAGGAAAAAAATACTGTAATATTTTACAACATTAATTATTTCAGTCGTAGTAATAGTACTCTACCAGTAGGGCTGCCATCTCTAAATTCGCCGAACCCGGACAAAGACTTAAAAAAACCCGGACATTTGGCGTAAATCGCATGTTTTCCCCGGACTTGTCGGAAAACAATACAATGAAAAAATAATCGCTTTATTTTAATTCACATAAAAAATTTACACTTAGTCAAATCAATCAACACTCAACAGTCAACAAGAAAAAGATCAAGTATTACAAAAAAGTAAACAGTATTTGTGAGGCATTCATATTATTCTCACTATCATTATCCAAAATCAGTAAAACACTATGTCAAAATATCTCGATTATAGAAACAAATCGAATAATCCCAGAGCAGTTAACACCGCGCGCATCTCATCGTCGGGGTAATCGCATGCATAGTTACTGAGAGGTTTGTTTTCTGGAAAGGCTGAGAAAATGTCTGCCGAGTTAGCGCATGCCGAGCAGGTTATGTTGGCTCACGAGAAACCGATCATCGACAAACACAAAATCAAGGAGAAGTCCTCCGATGCCCAGGGAAAGTACTCGAGCCTTTACTCCTCCTTCGACCAACTCGCTCCGCTCGAAGATTTGCCTCCAGGCTCCAAGAAGGTACTCTGTGTAGCCACAGACGTTGACCGTGTGTAACAATAATGCTAACATGATTTTAAAGCTGTTACTAATTGTATTAATATCTCTTGTGTTCATTAATCGTTTAAGGCATGCTTCGTTTAACCCGACTGTACATATAAGTAGCGTTGTGTGTTAGATGCGTGAGCTTTTTGAGTGTGTTTGAATAACTAGGTGAATAAATAGTGATTTTTTTCGGGTTTACACAATCGCACACACACCAAATAGAAATAAAGTCCATTTTTTTTATTTGATAGGCTACATTGATATTGATTGCCATTTGCTTTGGATAATAACGTATTCAGGATCATGTGAATTTATATAAGTATATCAATAATATCAATTAAATTTATAATAAGCAAATGTTTTGTCAGCTTCTGATCACTTTACCGAAATAAAAAATGGACTTTAATCAGTGCTGTCAACCAGCAACACACTGGATAGCTCAATTATAATAATTGTTTAAAAAAAATTACAATACGGAAAAAAAATACTTTATAATAATCTGGAAATGTCAGAAGTTATATGATGTATAAGTTTCTAATGCAAACAAAATTTTGTAAACCTTGACCATAGAAACTCTAAACAAAAACATTTCGTCTCTTTCTGATCAGTGTATGAGTGCGGGAGAGATGGATGCTTTATAATAATGAATAGGAACATAAATAATGTATGTTTTTATTTATGGACGTTTTACGCGCAGCCTTTTGTGGCCTTCAGTGTGCTAAATAACTAAAGCACTAACATATTTGATGTGCCTATTAGCGCCTACTGGACAGAATAAATATAGCTAACATTAGACTACTTTCATTTTCTTATCCCGCATTTACAAACTTTTCCGTATACATATATTTAAAGAATTCAACAACTTCGTCCAGTCGTTCCGTATTTTTTTTCTTTATCGAAGTCTGGTGAACATCCCATAACCAGCTTTGTGGCTTTGGATCCCTGCACCAAAATTGGTTAGAATTCGTCGAGCTGTTTCGGCGTGATGAGAAGACAAAGAAAATTTTACCAACAGATGCGTTGTACGGCTATCGCCGTGCGCCCATACAAATCCTGCTGTAAATTTACTGCTATTCTTAAAGTTTTCGTATTTTTTTAATTTTATTAAGAGGAAATACCACTGATCATTTTTCCATACAAATCAAGGTTATACGTTCTCGTCTGTTTCCTTCTCCAAAACTTAACTAACCTTTACGAAATTTTAGGAACTGAATGGAAATGTTCTGTGTCAGACCGTTTAGATTGTTGCAAATTATTATAGAATTTGTGTACTCGGCGTCTGTTTTAGGCCCAAATTCCGCCGCAAACGGACGCCTAGTACTCAAATTTAAAAATTGCGCAAAATTTCGGTTTGAATAACCCAGTTACGTTAAGTTTAGACCTCATCCCGTATCCGAGGCCATAGTTATCAGGTGCGAACTTAACGTAAACTAATAGAATGATAGTATGAGAAAAGGAACAGTGATATTTATATATCCTCTTAAGCCCGTTGACAAAATATTGCGTTTCAAACTTAAATAATAACAGTACATTTATAGCCATTCCGGTCAACAATATCAATGTCATCCTTATCCAACCGCACCAGGCCACCAGGCCAGTATTTTATAGGCGGGAGAACACTTTTTTTAACATATGTCAAATCATTACAATCGCCTTTATTGTGAAATATTGCTAAAAACCAGAATAACTGTCAAGGGGGTTGGTTTGTGTGTTTATTGTTTTAGAGATTGTTTAGATATAAAGCTTCTAGCACAATGGGCTTTAAAAAAATATTCCTATGGATTAAATTATAACAATTTGTACTATGAAAAGAATATTGTTTTTATAGTTTTACTAAACTTAAAATATTTCAGCTCGCTTATTTGCCATGTTATCGTATCAAAACTGTCGCGCTGCAAGCATTTTATTTTCAACTGCTCGTTACTACATCATCGATTATAATCATCTTTCTTATGATAAATAAACCTTATATAGGTTAAAGACTTGCATATCTAAATCCAATAACATTAATTATTAGGTATAATGTTTAATACAAGTGTCAACAAAATATTTACAGAAAAGCGCTTCAAGGACCCGAAAATATACCTACATATCCCTATCCCAATATTTTCAATTTACAATAATAGTAATGCGTACTCGTAGTTATGGAAAATCTGCCTCTGCTTAAAAGAAAATTCCTTATCCTCCTACTTAGCAGCATTAATTGTCAGTTTCCAGCCTTGTGAAATAGACAGAAAGTTAACTATTTATTGAAGTTTACGTACTATGTGTAGGACATTGGAACACAGGAGTATTTCCTCTTAAACCTCGTGTTATCGTCACGCCTCCGTTCACATTTATAGCGTTTCGTACCGTTTCATATCACAACCCTCGATAGAGTAGGAACTTATGGATTCGTGTTTTATTCCTAGAACCGCGCACATACGGACGTCCTATATTTGCAGAACATAGACTACATTCTTCAAACCCTCGTTCACATTGCGTTTCGTACTGTTTCAAATTACAACCCTCGATAGAGTAGGAACTTATGAATTCGTGTGTAATTAGTCCTAGACACGTGCGCATACTGACGTCCTATTATTGCAAAACATCGACTGCATTCGTCAAACCTCCGTTCACATTTATTGCGTTTCGTACCGTTTCATACCACAACCCTCGATAGAGTAGGACCTTATGAACACGTGTGTTTTATTCCTATAACCGTGCACATACTGACGTCCTATTTTTGCAGAACATCGACTACATTCAGTCGGTGGCGCGCTGCCTGCAGATGATGCTTCGCGTGGACGAATACCGCTTCGCTTTCCTCTCGGTTGACGGCATCTCCACGCTGCTGTCCATCCTCGCCTCCAGGGTCAACTTCCAGGTAATTATGACCAGAATTATAAAATCTAATAAATATAAATATTATATATTTTGCACTTGTATCAGTATACGTAGGAGGTATCGATATGGTCATATTTAGTTATTTGCGTCTGGTAGTAATCATCTCATCATCAAATATAAATATTAAGGGACAATCCTACACAAATTGACCTAGTCCCTAATATGCAAAGCTTGTGCTATAGTATAAACAAAGTCGCTTCCTGTCTGTCTGTACCTATGTATGCTTAGATCTTTAAAACTACGCAACGGATATAAAGGTTTTTTTTAATAGATAGAGTGATTTGAGAGGAAGGTTTATGTGTATAATACATGCATAATTTGTCAGCATTGCACCCGTGCGAAGCCGGGGCGGATCGCTAGTTACATATATGAATACATATATAGATAACATCCATGACCCAGGAACAAATATTCGAGTTTGTCACACAAATATTTGTCCTTGCCGGTATTCGAACTCAAGACCGTCGGCTCAGTGGGTAGCTGCATACAAACTGCGCCAACCGCGTCGTCTTAATTAAACATTAGCTATCAAGAAAATAAAAAGAAGGAAAGAGAAGAAAGATTAAAGGCCTGATTTGCATACAAAAAGCTTCTCGGCTGCTCCCAGATGCATATTCACTTCAGTAAAACGCTGATTCCCGGTGCTTTAACAGTCACCACAAAAATTACTAACTAGGTACGTGTTAGAACCGTGGTCACTTACCGTTAGACTTACTTTTCAACCGACTTCAAAAAGACCCTGCACCATACAAATGTTTCTTTTTAGTCCTATGGTAGACTGGTAGAGAATGCCTTATGGCATTAAGGCCGCCACTTTGTACTTACACTTTGTACTCACAATATTACAATAAATATATGATTATGATTATGATTACTTTTGTATTTGGCGCAATAAAGTTTAAATAAATAAATAAATAAAAATGAGGTGTTTGTCACTTCAGAACTCCCAGCATTTGTCTGCCGATTTCGATTTTTTTTTCAAGTTGGTCCCATTTGTTGAAGATTTGATGACGAGATCCAGGAGAATTCGAGGGAACTCCTCAAATATTATAAGCAAATCTATGATGATATTGGTGTTTTTATAGTAACTCGTTCAGTTGGTGTCCGAAATACAATTCTTCCTCGTTTAAATCGGTTATTTTTTGTGAAAAAGTGTTTGTTAGGCCGTTCTCACGTGATATGTTTCTACATACAAACTCGCGATTCGTACGATTTACCTTTTAACCTATTGACCGCCAAGCGGTCTAGCAATTTACCGTGCCACTGACGCCAGAGTAAAAAAAAAAAGAAGTGCTCCAAAATCAACAGGGATTGAAAAATACTTGTAGCGGTTAGAATTACAAAGTTTTTGATCATTGAAATTTGGACGGCTGTGGCCGACGTGGCGTCAGGGGCACGATTTTTTGTTGACGGCCACAGCCGACTGTGGCGCTCAAAAGGTTAATAGTTACATAATCTAGTGACGTGCAAATCGTGACATCGTCAGAAGTTATCTAAACACACTCCACGAGAAAGATTATTTACGTTTTACATGATTAAATAAAAATATCGGCCAAGTGCGAGTGGGACTCGCGCACGAAGGGTTCCGTACCATTATCTCTAAGTTTGTTGTATGGGAGCCCCCTTAAATATTTATTTTATTTTATTTTTAGTTTTTGTTGTTATAGCGGCAATAGAAATACATCATCTGTGAAAATTCCAACTGTCTAGCTATCACCGTTCTTGAGGTACAGCCTGGTGACAGACGGACGGACGGATGGACGGACGGACGGACAGCGAAGTCTCAGTAATAGGGTCCCGTTTTTACTCTTTGGGTACGACGGAACCCTAAAAAAAGGTTCAATATCTGTCTAACATTTTGTAACCCTTGTGTCATGATAATATGTTTATTGTTTACCAAATTGTGTACCGATTTTTTATCAAATATGGTTTAGATCTCCCTGTCTACCTGGGTTAGTTATGTCGGAGCAATAGGACCCTTTTGAACGCCAAAGACAGAAAATCACGTCATCGAAAAATAACGGGGCACAATGACCTCTAAATATAAATATTTTTTTAACATTAATATTATAAAGGCGAAAGTTTGTGAGTGTATTTGTATGTTTGTTATTTCTTCACGCTCGAACGACTGGTAGCTGGCAGAATCTGTTTTTTTTTTCGGAAAATGCAGTGTTTCCGTGGGATAAGCAGGCAGAAAGCGAACAGTTTTTTTTGTCAATAGTTCAATACTTATAAAATGTACTCTACAAATGAAGCGAAAATTGAAAAATTTAATGATTCGGACAGGATTCCAACCTGCGAAGCAACTGGTTGCATGTCGAAGCAACTGGTTGAAAAATTCAATGGCTCTGACATCTGATTCGATGGTCCAATTGGGAGGACGCCCGTGTTGGCCCGGAAAGCCGTTGGAAACGCAGGTTCGAATCCTGTCCGAATCATTAAATTGTTCAATTTTCGCTTCATTTGTAAACATTTAGTTTACGTTAGCAGACGTTACTGCTTTAATAAAAATAAAAAATAAACTGGTTGCCTGTAAAGTCGGTTTTACGGGCGAAGATTTTACGTGACAACGCGCGGCGGACCGATCATGTTTGAGTGGGAGAGAGACGCAAGGCATTCGCCGGTCCGGCGGGCCTCTCTCTCGTTCGGTGACTCATCGTAACAGACGTGAGCGGGCGTTACACTTTTTCATGAGTGACTCCGAGCGCAACCTAATTTAAGACGTTGTCACGTCAAAATGTACTCTGATCACTTTCTGCATAACTATGGTCAGTTAGTAGAGTTTAATAACGATTGTTTCTCAGGTCCAGTACCAGCTGGTGTTCTGCCTGTGGGTGCTGACGTTTAACCCGCTGCTCGCGGAGAAGATGAACAAGTTCAACGCCATCCCGATCCTCGCCGACATCCTGAGCGACTCCGTCAAGGAGAAGGTCACCCGCATCGTACTCGCTGTGTTCCGCAACCTCATCGAGAAGCCCGAGGATAGCCAGGTACTTTACCCGACTACGACTAAGCCAAATCGCCTGGTGACAACCAAAACGGTAAAAATTCTGTCACTAACCTTCAAAACCTCGTATCTAGTAAGTAGATTAACACTGAGATACGAGCTTTGCTTTGAGTTTTGGTTATCATCAGACGCTATTTTACGCTATTTTACGCGGTTAGACTGTTAGCATACTCTTTCCTGCTTGTAGTTCCGCATTCTCATCAAAAAACGAGTATAGCCAACTGGCTATATATACATAGTACATTATATGCCTCGATATAAGTCTCATAAGTCATATTAGGGGAGAGTAACCTATATTGAACCGGCGCTTAAATTGGACCACTTCTGTATTTCTACCAAATAACACAATTTATTTACACTGGCAACAAAAAATGAAGCGACGACAGCGCCATAATCAGTCCACCAATTTGCATCGACACTGTTCTGTGGTTGCGTCTGTTATCGGAAAAAAACGTTTTTTGGCTGTTTTAATGTAAATTTTGCCTGTGTTACCTAAGGACCTTGTTCGTCGTAATGGTCAGTCAGAATATTGGAAGACATTTAATAAAAAAGCTTGTGTTATATTGTTTTAAGTGTCGGTTAACGAACACGAATCTTTTGAGCTTATGATTTTATTTTTGTCGATGAATTCAAATTCTAACATGGCCCCTATATTGGACCTCTCCATGGTTCCTAAATTGTACTACATGAACTGGCTACATGAGACCTGCACCACTAATCCCGATATTTGTGATGATTGTTTGAATGAATATTTCATTATTCTATTCAGTATATTGTTGATGATTTGTAGCGTTGTTGATTTTTTGAGTTTATATATGTTAACTGATTGTTAGAATGCTTAAAACATTATTATTGTGTTGATTTAGTAAGACTGCAAAGAGTTCCCAGAAATAATATCGTTCCTATTTGAAAGACTGGTTAAGTTAAATCATGAAAATAAATAATATTGATGTAAAATGGTGTTTTTGAATTTAATTTCATATTTTTATTTGTAATGGTACAATTAAGGGGTTCAATATAAGATACCAGTTTCGTTAATTGGACCGAATGACAACCTTTACTAAAAAAAAATTTTTACTAGTTGCGATTATCCTATAATATTAACAGACTGGTATTATCTAGATACTAAATGAAGCTACATTATGAGTAATGTTTCATTAGTATATCTCTAAAGAATTTGGTGAAATGTGACTTAATGTCAAAAGTGGTTCAATATAGGTTACTCTCCCCTATGTGGTGAATTCGTGAATATCCTAGATCGCAGGTGTTTGTGGCCCGAACTGAACGTGAGGCCCATAATAATGCGATCTGAAGTTTTACGAAATACCGCCCGTCGTTTGTTTGTTTGTTTTACGTCTTGGCTTGGCTTGGCCTTGTAATGCATTTTCCCAGCGAAAAAAAAAAAAAAAAGGTGACGTTACCTAACACCTATAACTTATAATCGCATCCGATTATATGTACTTATCATAAACAATGTGCATTAACTTAATAGACTGCAATATTTCAGAATATAATTTACATAAATGTTTAAGCCTGTCAACTTTCCCGACTCACTGATGGTCGTTCGAAGAAATTACATTTCTACCATTCAGCTTTGCCACATCGCTGGCTCAATATTACAGGGTTCTATGTTTGACTTTTGACGAACTCAAAATTGAACATTGTCATAATGACATTAAGTCAAATTTTAACTACCCTGAAAATGTAACGTTATATTGGGCCAGCGACATTGCTTCAAAGCTCATTACATATCATACGACCTATGTAATTCGATCAGGTCTCGAAGGAGCATTGCATCGCCATGGTGCAATGCAAAGTGCTGAAGCAGCTGGCGATCCTCGAGCAGAAGCGCTCTGACGACGAGGACATCATGAACGACGTGGACTACCTCAACGACCGCCTGCAGACCTCCGTGCAGGACCTGAGCTCCTTCGACCAGTACGCTACTGAAGTCAAGAGCGGCCGGTGAGTGTACCTCAAATAATACATAACGCTCATGGTCCACCATGATTACGTAAACTTCTTAGGGTGAAGCCAGACGAATAGTCAGTCGTAATTTGAGTTGCATAATTTCGGTCGCGCCATACTTAGTGTGACGTGATGTATGGCGCGGCCGAAATTACGCGACTTAAATTACACTCGTCTGGCTTCACCCTTAGATAAACTCCCCTCATAGACTATCTTAACGGCCGCTTTCTAAACTACCTAATTATGTACAGGATTTGAGCTCTTATAGCGAGTTCGCCGAAGTTGACAGCGGTCGGTGATTGAAGGTGTATTAAACAGGGGACTACCTGATGAATTACTGCTTGCGGACCTCCATTGCGAAAAAAATTGTGATGTTGCTGTGTACAGAATTAATTTGATTTATTGCTTTGCGTTTAAATAGCCGGGTCCACACAGGGCGAGCGGCCTCGCGAGGCAATTGCCGCGCGCGGCATTCGGCGCATGCCTCGGGCATTGGATGAAAGTACGCTCACCGAATGCCGCGCGCGGCAAGCCCGAGCCGTCTTGTTCGCCCATTTGACAGATAAAACAATATGGCGCCGCCGCTCGCAATCAGCTTTTGACTTTTGACTTGTTGCTACGTTCATACAAAGAATTTTCCAAAAAAAGCTAATTCCATATTTTTTTTATGTTTAAATCAAACAAATAGCACATAATATGTAGTTACGGTTATTCCGTTTCGCGTAATACGTAAGTGTCGCACGCCATTTTGTTTTATCTGTCATAATTTGACCGAAGCAAAAACGTGTACGTCCACACTGCGCGCGGCAAACGACCGAGGCACCTTTGAGCACGGACAAAAACCGACAGCGCGCGGCTCGGCCGCGGCAGCGCTCGGCCGAGGCAAAGCGTGCGGGCGCCGCGGCCGAGGCGCGTACACACAGACGCGGCTCGCCCAGTGTGGACGCGACTAATGACAACGATTGCTTACGAAGTGCGCTCAAAAGATTAAACAACCGTCTAAACTACACCAACAGAAAACTTGTGACATGCTAATTTGTATTGCAGCCTGGAATGGTCGCCGGTGCACAAGTCGGCCAAGTTCTGGCGCGAGAACGCCGCGCGCCTCAACGAGCGCGGCCAGGAGCTGCTGCGCACGCTCGTGCACCTGCTCGAGCGCAGCCACGACCCCGTCGTGCTCGCCGTCGCCTGCTACGACGTGGGCGAATACGTCCGCCATTACCCGAGGGGCAAGCAGTCAGTACCTTTGGCTCCGCACACTACGGCTTCTTGTGGCCGCCACAGTAAATAATAAATAAATAAATATCAGACAACCTCACACAAATCGATCTAGTCCCAAATTAAGCTCAAGAAGGCTTTTGTTATGGGTACTAGACGACGATATATATACTTATATAGATAAATATATACTTAAATACATAGGAACAACCATGACCCAAGCACAAATATTCGAGTTCATCACACAAATATTTGCCCTGGCCGGGATTCGAACCCGGGACCGCTGCTCAGTAGGCAGGTGCTTGCAAACTGAGCCAACCGCGTCACAGCACACTTGTCTCTATTCCACGCTCGAAGTGAGAAAAAGAGAGATGTACTGTCGCGGCCACAAGAAGCCGTAGTGTGCGCTGGCTCTTATTCTACCCTAACCTGCATTGAAAATTGTTTAACCGAACGTAATGTTTTGCTACGACGTGGGCGAATACGTCCGCCACTACCCGAGGGGCAAGCAGTCAGTACCTTTACTTGGCTTCTTGTGGCCGCCGCAGTACACTTGTCTCTTTTCCACGCTCGAAGTAAAGTCGATTCAGTCTTGCTTGTTCTATTTAGAAAACAAATTCTAACCTCAAAATTTACATTCAATGCCAAAGCTAGCTACTTTCTCGCTGGTGAATTAATTTAATTTATAAAATTGGCAACGTGATATTTTAAAATAGTGACTTCATTTGGAGAAAACGGCAGTTTTCGACCAAAAAATCACATTTTGGGATTAGAAATGTTACAATCTTGTTTACTAAATTGGACAAGTAAGAACGGATAGACTTTAAGATAAAGAGAGATGTACTGTCGCGGCCACAAGAAGCCGTAGTGTGCGCTGACTCTTATTCCACCCTAACCTGCATTGAAAATTGTTTAACCGAACGTAATGTTTTGCTACGACGTGGGCGAATACGTCCGCCACTACCCGAGGGGCAAGCAGTCAGTACCTTTGGCTCTTTTTTTTTTTCCTAACTTGTGAAGCCGGAAGCCTAGTATGGCTGCATCCGAATGTCAGTATATGGCAGGGGGCGGGGCTAGCCGGCCGCACCTGCCCGGAGTGAACCTTTGGCTCCGCACACTACGGCTTCTTGTGGCCGCCACAGTACACTTGTCTCTTTTCCACGCTCGAAGTGAGAAAGAGAGAGATGTAATGTCGCGGCCACAAGAAGCCGTAGTGTGCGCGCCGCCACAGTACACTTGTCTCTTTTCGACGCTCGAAGTGAGAAAAAGAGAGATGTACTGTCGCGGCCACAAAAAGCCGTAGTGTGCGCTGGCTCTTATTCTACCCTAACCTGCATTGAAAATTGTTTAACCGAACGTAATGTTTGGCAAAATGCTCATTTGGCAGAAATTTTGTTTAACTGAAACGGGAAATATTTATAACTTTTCAGAAATTTAAATAGTTTCTGTAGAATAACAATTATGCGAGATGAGCATTGCGAAATATAATGTTCGGTAAAATAAGTTTCTGCGAAACATTAGTAAACCGTCTAGCACAACTATGTTTCGAGATTTTGGTCGCGCGGTATAGCGTCACCTGTCACTTTCTCACAGTACTACACAGAAAGAGATAGATAAATATCTCGTGCGAGAAAGAGTCGCGTGTCACTGTTGTGCTAGAGGTGCTGGCCTATGCCTGTCTCGACAACAGTACTGTGGTGTTAGTAAGAGTACCCAAAGCTTTCGACTCATCAGGCACTAAAAGTTTAGATTATTTTTGTAAACGTGAGTAAAGCGTGCAGTCACGACATAGCAAGTAAACAGTCATTTGATTCGCTCTGTCTTGAAAATTCTAATATAATGTGACTTGTGTATTAGTAATTCTGAGGGTATTTGCAGTAACTGTGATTTATTTTTCGTAGATTGGACATGGCTTTCATCATTTTCGTACATGTTATTGTGAACATCGAGACTAAAATGGTTTTTTTTTTGACGACGCGTTTGGCTCGGTTTGTAGACACCTGCCTACTGAGTCGGCGGTCCCGGGTTCGAATCCCGGCCGGGGCAAATATTTGTGCAAAATATTTGTTCTTGGGTCATGGATGTTATCTATATATGTATTTATATATTATGTATATCGTCGTCTAGTGCCCATACTACAAGCTTTGCTTAGTTTGGGACTAGGTCGATTTGTGTATGATTGTCCCTTAATATTTTTTTTTATTTTTTTTTTTATTTTACAGCGTAATCGAGCAGCTCGGTGGCAAGCAGCGCGTGATGCACCTGCTGAGCCACGAGGACCCCAACGTGCGGTACGAGGCCCTCCTCGCTGTCCAGAAACTTATGGTGCACAACTGGTGAGTATATCTCAATATACTGTACTAGCTTTTGCCCGCGACTACGTCCGCGTGGAACTTGGAAGTATGGAAGCAACCTCGTACAACACGATAGATATCCACCTAATCACCTGAGTTAATAAAAGGGATTATTAAGAGCGCCTAAGCAAATGTAACAGCAATTGTGCTTTTGGTCTAATCATTACACTTTCTACAGGGTTATCAATGTCATCATGATTCATTCACTCACTTTTCAATCTTTTTAGGAATAATTTCCAGGATGAAAACTATCCTATGTCCTTCCTCGGATCTTAAACTATCTCCATGCCAAATTTCATCAAAATCGATTCAGCGGTTTAAGCGTGAAGAGGTAACAGACAGACAGACACACTCGCATTTATAATATTATATATTATATACTGTATTGCATTTCGGGTGCGATTGCGAAACTTACGACTGCATTGTGGAATGAATTGTCGCTCGCGGTATTTCCTGCCCGATACGACCTTCAAACCTCCAAGAAAAGAGCGTACTCCCACCTGAAACGCCGGCAACGCACTTGTGATTCCTCTGGTTTTGTAGGTGTCTATGGGCGATGGTAATCGCTTTCAATCAGGCGATCCGTTTGCTCGTTTGCTCATATGACATAAACAAATTATAGAAGTTCTGTAGTAAATCCACAGATGACGAGATATTTTCGTTATGTTTACTATTAAATATTCCTTAATAGTGATGCTAAATAGCGTGTCCACGCACTCTTCATCTGTGGCCTAGGCGGTCTTTAGAGTGAAACAAGGTCCCAATCATTAAAAAAATAAGTACGAGTATCTAAACAATCATGGGACTCAATAAAGCTTAAACAAAAAACGTATTGCCTGGACTATTACATGCATACTAAGGTGCCATCGCTGGTATCGGGAGTTATAAGATGCCCACCCGTCCGGTTATGTTAAGGCCGCGTTTCCACTAGTGCGAGGATGCGTAGCGAGAGCGAGCGATGTGTTTTGCTAACCAATAGAATCAGTTACGCTGAGCGAGGATAAATAAATGAAGTTATTCCATTGGTTAAAACACATTCCTCGCGACGCATCATCGCACATCTCTGGTGGAAACGAAGCCTAATGCTAGATCAAAATCAAAATATTCTTAATACAATGAACATTATGTTTACAGGGAATACCTCGGCAAGCAACTCGAAAAGGAGCAGATCGACAAGCAGGCCGGCACCGTGGTTGGCGCTAAGGCTTAAGAAATCTATATTTAAAGCTTTGTTGTTATTATTGAGTATATCTAGAGGATGGGCTTTATTACCGTTACAACATTAACGCTGTTGAGAGTGACTCTTGTATACATATAAGTGACCTGAACTTGTAAATAATACCCAATTGAATGTTACCTAGTTTCAGATATTAGAGAATGTATTTTCAGTCAACAAATTACAGCAAAATGGTTTATTTATTGAGCACCTACTTTTGACGTGAGGAAGTCTAGAAATTGTCAATATCCCACATTCCTATTTATAATTGTTATATAAAGAACCATTTATTAATATATAATGGCTTCATAAACATACTGTTATAATTACTAAAATAACTACTAAATTGTTAGAAGAAAGTAGCGACTTGAGGATTACTACAAGCTACATCAGTATTGTGAATAAAATAAATAATAGTGGAGATGAAGTTTCATTTTATGTTTCTGCTGCAGGAATATCCAACGTACGCATTATAGCGTTCATCAATCAATATATTTTTATTTAAAATTATTTGAAGAGTTAGAAAATCTATATCATTAATATTTTTATTTCAAATCAATTGAAAAAAAATTTATATTTTTGTTGAAATACTGCTTTTAGAAAAATACGAAAAGGTTGTGTTTATAGAAATAGTCTAATTTTCTCTGAAATTCTCAAGGGTCTGACACGCTTTGATAGAGAAAGATAGCCTTATTCAGATTCCTAAAAGAAGAAATAGAGAAGTGTGCCATGTTTTGTCTTTATCAGCGACCGAGCATTTTTTCATGGTCGGGTTATTGGCACAATTCAAATTCGAAGCAAAACAATCAGCTAGTGTCAAAACTGCTAAAGAAATAGAAGGTTTTCTGTATTAAATTATTATAATTACCACATAATTTACATACTAACGGATGTGGAGTGTTTACGCGTAGCATCAAAAATGGTGGGATGTTCAGTGCTTGGCTGTAAAAGCAACAGCTTACGAAAAGAAGCGAATGTTACATTTCATGCGTAAGTACAAGTTTTTTAGTGTTTTGATCACCTATTTCTTTCTCAAATCTCACAAGAATCAAGTTACAAAGTTAAATCATTAGTTATATCATGAAAAAACTTGATAAAATAGGAAAAATCTGTAAATTATTTTCAAAATAACTCGGAGCATTTTGACATGTAAATATTGCAAATCGGTCAAATTGCGTAGCATAAATCTACGATAGAAGCCTGCTAACATAGACGTCTAAATAAATCAGTCGGTTTATAATCCAATTTGGGGATGCCTAGATATAAAATAAAAATTACCCCCATATTTGGGGAATCTATAGCAAATTGATATTTTCAGTTCTCCGATTCCGACAGAGAAAGAACCGTGTAAAAAATTAATAGCAAGGCCTGAGAAAAATTATATTTTCGCAACTAGTATTGGTGATATCCTATCTAGGTACTTAGGTCATTTACAATTTTACTATTTAATTTTGCTTTGTTACAGAATGTCCCAATAAGGCGGTGCGTCCATGAACGTGGACTGTCACGATGGATTTAAATTATCCTGAGTAGAATAGAAGAAAAAGAAGAAAGAAGAAGTTTCATCCTATTTTTTTAGTACTGGCCAGAAAAATTCTACAGTATTCAAGAGCAAATCAAAAATTTTGCTCAGAAACAATTGTTGTAAATACATATTATTTAAAGTTTAAACTAATTTCATTATTTTTATTATCAGAGAACCCAAGTATATTATTTTTATTTGATTATACGACTAGTTTTGAAAATACTAAAGATAAAGGTGAAAGCAGCGTCGTCTAAGACTCAAATCAATCAGCACTCAAATGACGACACCTTGTGGAAAATTGACAGTAGTAGCCTATAAAAGAACAGCGCTACAATTTTCATACTAAATCCGCCTTAGTGATAGTCAGACTTTACTGCTCTGTGACCAATTACCTTTCGCCTATGGTCTTTAAAAATGAGGAACAAATAGATTTTTAATCGTTAATTGGAATATTTTCAAAAATATAAAAAAGGGAATACATAATTTTTTTATCCTTTAATCTTTATTTGATGTTATCGGAAAATGAGTAAAAAATAAATAAATGTGAATTCGAGTACTTGGAACGTTTCTCTCTAACCACTTTTTATGGGGTTTTTTTTTGCGACCATGGCAACCCCACATTTTGACGTCATTATATGTCTTTCTCTTACGCCTGGTCGCTCTGTGGCAAATCTATAACTACTATACTATATCTATGGAAATTCTATTCACCCCGGAAATTGGAATTTCCGGAAGAATTTGGTCTCTGGTTTTATATATAAATTAGAAGATCAATATGCAGCCTTCAATGTAACGTAATATTCTACCCATTGAATATTGATAATATTTTGCAACGTTCACGTTTTTAACAAAGACTCAAACAGACAATGCCTGAGGAACGTCAAAATTGACACTTGACAGTTTGTTCGCAAATGTCATATTTTGTATTGGTATGGCTTTGCGGGCTTCGATTTTTATTTAATTTTTCAATAATTCTATCAATATTCTAAATAAAACGATGGATAATAACGTTTTAGTGTTAAAAGACTATAAAACTGTACCCGACATAGTTCACGAATATGAGCCTACTATAAAGTTTGGGCATATACCTCTGGTTATCGATAATGGTAAGCGTCTTACGTATATAATTACGATTTATTCCTTATTTACGAAGACTAATGACTGGAAAATTCTACCAGGATCCTACCAATGCCGAGTCGGCTGGTCAATATTTGACGAGCCGCATTTAACCTTCAAGAATCTAATAGCAAGACCTCGTAAAGATAGAGTTAAGAAGGATGCCGAACCGCCGGTCACACCGCCAATACAAATTGGAAATGACATTATTAACATAGAAGCAGTTCGGTAAGAACTTTGTAAAATAAATGAGAAACCATTAATTAGTAATCATCTTTATTAAAAAGGTTAATATATTTTAGATTTCAGTTGAAAACTCAGTTTGATAAGAATGTAGTGACACATTTCGAGGCACAAGAGCAAGTGTGTGATTACATCTTCTCCCACTTGGGCATAGACAGCGAGGGTAGTGTGCCCCATCCCATTGTGATGACAGAAGCCTTTGTGACTCCCAACTACTGCAGACAGTGTAAGTAATTAAGCATATAAGAACTTGTCTCATCAATTTTGGTGGTACTCAAGCCCATGGAGGTATACACTAAACTAGAGGTTGTAAATGAAACTATGAATTGTCAACTGTAGTCAATAAAATTATTTCATTGCTCACTTAAGAATTCTGGAATACCTGATTATCTTTGTTCTTAGTCACCTTTCATAATTCACTTTTAGTATTTAATTGTCTACTTATTTGTACTTTTTTTCACTAAACAAGGTTCTTATATACAATATTTAATTGTCGATCAATTCCATTAATTTGAGTCAATGGGGGCTTTGCTCTAAGGTCCTGTAGAACTGGGCATAGGGCGGTCAGTGATTGCCATTGACAGGTTTCAAAAGAAATTCATATTAATTCCAGTGATGTCAGAACTGCTGTTTGAAGGCTACGGTGTGCCAGCTGTGAGCTATGGAGTAGATTCCCTGTTCAGCATGTACAGGAATGACATTGGCGACACAGCCCTTATTGTCAACTGCGGCTACCACACTATACATATTATTCCTGTTATAAGGGGGCGGGTTATTGATGAGCATGCAAGGAGGATTAATTTAGGTATGTATTAGAAAATGCTCCATACACATAATTCCACAACATTCTTAACTAATCTTAAGTGGAGAAGTATTGCAAAAGAAGTTTAAATCCACAAATCAACAATGAACAGGAGTGAAGACCAGTACGTCTAGCATAACTGTGATATGCAACTCTTTCTCGTGCAAAACATACTACCTGTCACTGTCCTTTCAATACCGTGTAAGCAAGACGATTATGCTGAGTCGGGCGACAAGCAAAATCGCTGCACAATATGTTAGCCCTGCAGTTGTGTAACTTGTGTTTGTGTACATCATAACAGCCACACAAGACCCTCTCTTATGAGATTTAGAAAATAAAGATGTGTCTACGATAGTAATTTTTGCAATGAAACAGAAAATATTAGATACTTCAATGCTATCTCTTCTTAAAGGATTGTTCAACCCAATAAAATCATGCCATATTCCTTACAATTGTATATCTTATAATTTATAAGAAAACTTCTCTACAAATCTCAACATTCTCAGAACAAGACTTTTGACTAGTCATTAATAAGACAATCAAGTGAGCATTCAACTCACTCACTCCCAGGACTTCTACTTTCATACTTATTAATTTGATCCTACAATTCAACTGTGTCCACATTCTTATTACTAATTATAAGTAAGCACGCAGTGTAAATTTTACGCCATACGATAAATAAATAATTCTTATTACTAGGCTTAAATATATAGGAGTAATGAATAAATTAAAAAATCTGACAGGCGGCAGTGAGATGGTGAGCTACCTGCACAAGCTCCTCCAACTGAAGTACCCGGTGCACGTGAACGCCATCACGATGTCCCGCGCCGAGGAGATCTTGCAGGAACACTGCTCCATCGCCCTGGACTACCAGGACGAAATCAAGAAGTGGGCCAACCCGGACTACTATGAAGCCAATGTTAAGAAAGTGCAGCTGCCTTATGTGCAGACTGCTAGTTCATCGGGCTTGACTGGTAAAACTTATTCTTTGGACGTTTCTCATTTATTTCCATCCAATCAGTCCTCGATGTGAATGTGCAGTTGAGATTTGTTATTCTTATTTGTCGCCACTGGATAAAAGTCTCGAAGTCTAAGTCTCGATTTGAAAAGAGAAAGACCATCATGAAAACTTCAGGAACCAAGACGATTAATCAATAAATAGAGCAAATCATATCAATGTAAATCAATGCCCAATAGTCATTAGCCGATATAGTATCAGAAATCATAAGGCAATACAGTATAACTATGTACATGTAGTTAGGTTTTGGTAGGTACTGGGTGCTCAAAGGATTTCTGCCTGCTGTAAAAAGTAATAAGCCAGACATCTAATACACACAGTTAGCTTATTTTATTTTAGTTTCATATAGTTGAAAAATATGCCACTGAATGTAATCGACCTTTGAAGTTGCAGAATAGTTTTATATGATTTTCAGCTGAACAGCAAAAAGAAAGAAAGAAAGAAATGGCTAGAAGGCTGTTGGAAATTAACGCCCGGAAAAGAGAAGAGAGGTTAGCAGAAGATGAGGAACAATTGAATCACCTACTTTCAATACAGGTAATTATCATCTTCAAACTATTTATTACTCTTAAATTGCCATTGCCATTAAATTATTGAAAAGGTTGTAAGGTCACAGATACAGATTAGTAGGGTGACAAGGAATTTAAGACAAAATTGGTTTCAAAAAAAAAAAAAAAAACAGAAAAATAAAAGTTTGTTTTCATGAAATTACGACTTTAACGTGACCGCCATCATTTACTGAGTTAGAAAAGTTGGTACCTGATCACCGATTAAAAATCATCGTGTATATATAGCCAACATTTTGGATTTTATTACTAAACGGTATATTTTTATAGGACATGATAGAAGGAGGTGACACAGATGAATTCAATGAAGCAATCAAAGGGTTCGACTTTAAGAGTCTTGAGGACCTACAGGTATGTTTCTTAATAAAAAATACAAATAAGTAAAATACTCTTTATTCTACAACATAGCTACTCCTCAAATACACAGGAATATAATAATAGATGTACACCTTACATTCCATTAAATTGTCGAAAGGGCATCTACGCGTTGGCTTCGGCTCCGTGCACGCCTCCCAAAGGTCTGGGACACTATTGTCCCGTGAGCGGGTGCGACGTACAGGATAATAATAAAGCTTTATTTATCTCTTACAAAATGCATCAATATTATGTTTACATACTGTTTTTTTGTTAATAGTTTTAGTTTTTTCTTAAAGTATATAATTTTTCTTATAGACAGCATCAAAACTAGCTGTCAAATTTAGTATGCAATAAGTAGGTTTAAGCAGTAAATTTATGTTAGTTCCTTTTTATTCAGAATTTAGAGATCGTGTATCTGAGCTCATGAGAGTTAGTAAAATAACGGGCAATAACATGCGCTAGAGCCTACATGAAGGCCAAATGTAGATGTAGAATAGAAGTTATAAAATATTCTTTTGATTTAATGATTCCAAAGCCCTTTGCTTAAAAGTTGTTTTAGTGCCAACCATAAACGGAACAGAACAGATATATATGATGTTATAGGATATTTCACATGGCTTTGTGCGTGTGACGGGTGCCCTTCGCTTGGTCTAAAATTTTATGTTCTAAAATTGTTTGGCCGAAAATGTTTGGTCTAATATTTAATGGTATACTTATTCTTTAGCATAAAGATTTTTTTGCATACATATTTTTTGTCCTAAAACATGTTTGACCTAAAATTGTTTAGTATATTTTTTTTATGACTAAAAGGCTAAAAGTATAATATTGTTAGGTATAATTATTCTTTAGCCTAACATAAACCTCCTAAAAACCCATATGCTGAAGCGAGCAAGCGAAAGTATAAGTCGCTCCCAGAACAATAGTTTAGGTTAGGTTAGAACTGCGTCCCCAACAAAAATAAGGCGCTCCCAGAACAGTAGGTTAGGTTAGGTTAGAACTGCGTCCCTAACAAAAATAAGGCGCTCCCAGAACAGTAGGTTAGGTTAGAACTGCGTCCCTAACAAAAATAAGGTGCTCCCAGAACAGTAGGTTAGGTTAGAACTGCGTCCCTAACAAAAATAAGTCGCTCCCAGAACAGTAGGTTAGGTTAGGTTAGAACTGCGTCCCCAAAAATAAGGCGCTCCCAGAACAGTAGGTTAGGTTAGAACTGCGTCCCTAACAAAAATAAGGCGCTCCCACAACAGTTGGTTAGGTTAGGTTAGAACTACGTCCCTGACAGAAATAAGGCGCTCCCAGAACAGTAAGTTATTAGGTTAGGTTGGAACTGCATCCCTGACAAAAACAAGTCGCTCCCAGAACAGTAGGTTAGGTTAGGTTAGAACTGCGTTCCCGACAAACATATGTCGCTCCCAGAACAGTAGGTTAGGTTAGGTTAGAACTGCGTCCCTGAAAAAATAAAGCGCTCCCAGAACAGTAGGTTAGATTAGGTTAGAACTGCGCCCCTTACAAAAATAAGGCGCTCCCACAACAGTTGATTAGGTTACGTCCCTGACAAAAATAAGGCGCTCCCAGAACAGTAGGTAAGGTTAGGTTAGAACTGCGTCCCCAACAAAATCTAAGTAATATTAATTTAATAAATGCGACAGTTTGGATGCGATTATTATTGACACCAATATTCGGAATACCAATTTTATGCCTAAAATACATTCGACCAAACAATGTTATTCCATACAAATGTTAGACTAAACAATTTTCGGCCAAAAAAATATATGCAAAACAATTTTCGACGTAAAAAACCATCGACCAAAGATTATTAGGCCAAAAAATATGTGGCGAAAAAAATATCGGCCAAAAAATTTTAGACAAACAGATATAGACCCGCGTGTGACATCTCAGTACATTTTAATCGAATGTAGGTTATATTGCGGCTCCACACTACTTGCGAAGTTGACCGGAGTTGGCCGAAGTACAGTGCAACATAAAAAAGTAGAAAATAAATGAGGGCGCCACGCGTAAAGTGCTTGAATATGGTAACAATTTTGTATGAAAAATTGTAGTTCCTTTATCATCCGTTTTCTACTCTTTTGTGTCGCACTGTATGTGTTTCCGCAGCGAAGTGCCCCTTTTACACTATCATATTCAATATCATATATTGACGACGCGGCTGGCGCAGTGGTTTAGCAACTGCCTATATACTAAGCCGGCGGTCCTGGGTTCGAATCCCGGCAAGGGCAAATATTTGTGTGATGAACTCGAATATGTGTGCCTGGGTCATGGATGTTATTTGTATTTAAGTATGTATTTATCTATATAAGTATGTTTATCGTCGTCTAGTGTCCATAACACAAGCCTACTACTGTGGGACTAGATTGATTTGTGTGAGGTTGTCCGATATTTATTTATTTACTAGCTGTGCCCCGCGGTGTTACCCGCTCATCCCACGGGAACACTACATTTATTCGGGATGAAAAGTATCCTATGTCCTTTCCCGGGTCTCAAACTATCTCCATACCAAATTTCATGTAAGTCGGTTCAGCGGTTGAAGCGTGAAGAGGTAACAGACAGACAGACAGACACACTTTCGCATTTATAATATTAGTATGGATTTATTATTTATATTCGCCCAACCTCGGCCAACATCGCGAGTAGTGTAGTGCTAAGGTCAAATTTACTGAGATGGTAGATGTCACAGGCACAAAGCTGTATGTAATAAACTATAGTACAGAGTGTAAATTGTATTGTGAGTATCTTCATATCTATTCGCAGAAACAAATAACGAACCTGAACGTGCGTATCGAAAAGAACAAGCAACGCATCGCCGCGGCGGCGACGGCTGAGGAGAACGTGGAGCCGCGCCCCAGCGGCCGCATGCAGGTGCCGGCGGAGCCCGAGGCCTTCCAGTCGTGGCTCAACGATACCCGGACTAAGGTACAATACTAACACTCATCCTCCTAGCCTTTGTCCCATTTTTTGAGAATGAATTCTCAATCGGGGTCGGCTACCTAAATCCCAAGATGTGGCGTAGGCACTAGTTTTTACGCAAGCGACTGCCATCTGACCTTCCAACCCAGAGGGGAAACTAGGCCTTATTGGGCTTAGATGGTTTCCTCACGATGTTTTCCTTCACCGAAAAGCGAGTGGTAAATATGAAATGCCATACAGCATACAGTATTTTTAACATCTGATGAGAAACGAGGATTATGAGTTTAACATGTATAATGTGTTTGTGGCACCATAGCTCCCAAATGGATATACTGATAAGAACTATTTCTTAAATCGTTAGTTTTGTCTGTCGTGATGGACCTTACCTATGTTTTGTGGAAATGAAAACTGGCAGTGCCGAGATATTCAGCTGTCATTGAAACTAGTGAAAGGATATCAGCTAATATTGAAGCGCAAGAATTCCAAATGATTTGTGAAAGATTGTCCCATAACCTGGTTTTCCGCTCTCAGCCCATGTATATTCAGTCCATTGTGCATGGGGTTTTTGTGAACACTGAATCGGAGCTGAGATACAGATTTCAAATAAAATAAATACAAATACAAATGTCTTTATTTGCATAAAATGTGGTATTAAATGATATTACATTTTAATTTAAACAGACACACACATTTTACCAGCAACTGGCATGCAAAAATATAAAGGAAATTGATTAAAAAAAGATAACACTATAGAGACAACATCTTTAGCTTATGAAATAATACATTTATTTATTCAATTACGACGTAGCTATTTAAACCTAATGAAATGTCATGTAGTATGTGTATAAAATGTCCATTAATTTTCAACTCAGGTGATTGGTCAATTCCACACGTATCGGCTTCAGTGGATGCGCACCCTAACTCCGTCCAGAAGCGCAGTAGGATTCTCCTAGTGTCCCCTAATATTTATTATATAACATTTTACTCATGAAATGAGGATCTTATTTATAACGACTCGATTGACCACCTATAAAAAAAAAAAAATTTTATTCAGTAACACTGAAATTCAGCTGACAAACAGTGTTGGTACCCTGTTGGTTTTTAAGTATTTCATACTTGTGCTAAGAGGCACCGCTCTTCTAGGTGGTAAATTATTCGTATTATTGAACAATATATTATAATTAATATCTCACTAACTATTCTTAACTAGTTTAAAATCAATTTAAATATGCGAAAAATATTATGTGTGTGTGTGTGTGTGTGTTTGTATATTAATTATTGTATTGCTTGTGGAGAGTTTATTTTATGTATTATATTTCAAAAATATTTTGCAATAAGTTTTCTATATTGGCAGTCTTTTTTTACGTCTTGATTATGTATGTATGTAAACACTTTATTGTACACAAAAACAGAAATACATCAAAACAAAAGAAATACATGTACAAAGGCGAACTTATCCCTTTAAGGGATCTCTTCCAGTTAACCTTTGAGTAAATGAGTGCTAAACACAAATGTGAACGGTAGACAACCAAAGCAACATGTACAATACGAAGGAGGATGATTTTACAATAATACTTACACTTGATTATGTTAATTAAACTATACTAAATGTTTTACAGTACCGAGAACTAGTGTCCCGACGCGAAGCGAGACGCGCGCGGCGCGCGGCTATGGTGAAGCGGCGGACGGCGGCGGCGGCCGAGCGCATGCGCGTGATATCCCGCCTCGCAGCCGCCGGAGATGACTTCGGCAACCAGGACTCTGACTGGGACGCCTATAAGAGGTAAAGGCTGATTTAGACGATGCCAATTTTGAGACGCCTAAATTACGGCGCCAGTGATTACCGCACAGCACACCTCCGACCGTTTAGACAATGACTATGTTCAGCCGCCTAAATCTCGCCGCCAGTCGTGTTTACACGGTGCTTTTTTTCAGTACCAGTCATTAGTGGCAGCGAGAGACGCGGAGGGGGGGTCACTGGCGCCAAAAAATAGGCTCGTGTTCTATTCCGCGCCAGCGCTGGCATGCGGCGAAAAAATGGCGCCGAAAGTGTTTATACGGTGCCTTTTCGAGGCGCCGTAATTTAGGCGTCTCAAAATTGGCATCGTCTAAATCAGCCTTAACATTTGCCTTCCTTCCTTTGGACGGAAACCATCCTAGCGATGGTCGCCGCGAACTCTCCGAACGGCACCTCAGCGTAATCCCCGCCGGCGGGGAACTACCGCTACTTAGTTCGCGTTATGTCTCTTTTTCATAACCCGATTCTCTTTTCACTCTCCTCCCGCCCTAAGTCAGACTGATTAGGTTCAGTCTATTCACGACGCAGTCCATGCGCCCAGTGCGCCCGCGTCATCCCAACCCAAATTACCCCTGTGGCGCGGAGATAATCCCATTAGCGGGTTATACTCCCACACAAAGTCCGACTACTGGTAGTGAGGGCTAACCAGCCCTGATACAGTTCAAGTCATGTCTTAAAAAAATATATATATATAAAAAAAAAAATAAAAAAAAAAACCTTCCTTTGTAGTGCACTTGCCTACTGATCCGACGGTCCTGGGTTCGAATCCCGGCCAGGGCAAATATGTGTGTGATGAACTCGAATATTTGTTCATGGGTCATCCTTTGCTTTATCTTTATTAAAGCAGTAACGTCTGCTAACGTAAACCAAATCCTGTCTAAACCATTAAATTTTTCGCTTCATTGTAAACATCCTTTGCTTTGTTTGGGACTAGGTCGATTTGTGTAAGATTGTCCCTTACCTAATATTTATTTGTGTATGTCCACCACTGCCTGATATGAGTATAGGTATATGTGAATGGGGGCGCTTTTGCGATAGATGCCCGCAGTCACCCCTTTAAGTAACGCTAAACAGAGCGAGAGCGCAAGATGCACTGGAGGCCGAGATTATGCTACAAAAAAATCTCATTCGACCATTGTCGTAATAATTCAGTTCCCGTCTAAAACCAATACGTAATTTCTTTACGCAAACACCTCGCGGACTGAGATGGCATTAATGTAGCCAATATGGAGTGTGAAAGGGAACAGCAGAATCTTTCACAGGATAATGTTTGAAAAAGTGTCCAGTGGTAACCAGAAAACAATAGTTCCAATGCCGTCCGCAATGGCGCTAGAGTAAGAAATTATAAAAAAATTAACACCTTTCAGCGGCCACTTTTGGATATATGAAGATTTCGCTCCTCCCTTTTACACTCCATATTAGCTATAAATAAATAAGTAGCCAACATCATTTAGTGGGCTAAACTACCCGCTAAAACCCTTTTAATGTGTCCAAGAAACTGATACCCGAGTTATCGCGTAACGTTTAATGCCGTTAGTAAATAAACACGTTAAAATATTGGCCACAAATATGCCTCATTTAACGTGTTTAGACACAGGTGGAGTAGCATTAGGGCCACAGACCCTGAGCGCCTCGTACCTTCTCAATCACATACCCCTCACACTTTATTTTAGTGCTATACCAATAACTAGTGATCGGCGAGCGGTAGCATTTTATGTCACTTTGACGTCCAACGTGATGACTAATATGGATAAGTCTGTGTTGTTAAAATTAAAACCACATATGGTTAAAGAATCTTATCCATGTAATACTTTGCTCGCAAAAATGCTACCGCTCGCCGATCACTGCCAACATTTCCAATCTGTGCATGACAAAGTAGATCTAGCTATCGTGACGCAATATATTAATAATATCCCCTTGTTAAATAGAAGATTCAGACCAGAAAATTTACGCAATCTAACAAACATACCAACATTCACAATTCCTCCTTGCACTAATGAATACGGCAACAGAGTATGGACGCAGGCCTTACCACGCGCGTTGAACAGACTTCCATGTGATTACGATTATGATAGTAAATGTCCTAAACAAGTTATAACCTCGTATAAAAAAATGTTAATAGATAGCCTTCCCGATTAGTAAGTTTATACTTGAATATTGCAAATTTGTCAACATACTATATTTTCCTCTACTGTTTGGCTCGGTTTGTAGACACCTGCCTACTGAGTCGGCGGTCCCGGGTTCGAATCCCGGCCGGGGCAAATATTTGTGCAAAATATTTGTTCTTGGGTCATGGATGTTATCTATATATGTATTTATATATTATGTATATCGTCGTCTAGTACCCATAGTACAAGCTTTGCTTAGTTTGGGACTAGGTCGATTTGTGTATGATTGTCCCTTAATTTATATATTGTCCCTTAATATATATATATAATCTTAAAAAATTAAGATTAGAGTCTAAGCTGAAATTTAATGTCCGTTTATTGAAATAAACAGTTCAATTTTTTTTTTTTTTTTTTAATGAATGTGAGCAGCATCAGCCGAGAAGCGGACTCAGACTCGGAGGCGGATGGAGAGCGGTTGTTGGAGCTGGAGGAGGCGCTCCGCGAGCACGAGCCGCCGGCGCCCTGCGACCAGCGACACCAGCTGCATCTCGCCATAGAGCCCTTCAGGTCAGTTCATCAGCAGGGTTCGAAAGGATAATTATCAACGATAATTATCGTGATAATAACAGGTGGATAATTATCAATTGATAATAACAAAAAATTGCGCCCGTGAAATAGAACTATATTCTAAGTATCCAAACGTGTATTTCCGCACTTGTTGCGTCTATCCGAACGTTTCGAAAAAAAACGACAGTTGGTGTTATGCAAAGCCAAGTGAACTCGAATGTCATTGGTTTGTTAAGTTAAATATTGTTTATTGTTTTATTTGTGTTGAATTTGAACAATGCCATCAACCATCGATATTTCTTATGAAACAATTTAACAAATGATCTTTTAATACTGGTGATAAATATCCGATAATTATCGGATAATTATCCGATAATTATCACGGCTCGTTATTATCTTGATAATTTCGAACTCTGTTCATCAGTCTTTTATTAGGGTTCCGGGGTTCCGTACCCAAAGGGCAAAAACGGGACCATATTATAGTCTGTCCAATCTCTAAGATCAAATGAAGTTACTTTGGTACAAGGTACAAACAACCGTATACGTGTAAATTTAAGGCCGTTTTTCACTTGTGCTAGTTGGACAGAATTTGATCTTAGGATTCCGGATAGACTTACTATGCCTCCGCTGTTCTGTCATGGAACAGGATAGTGACAGACAGACTACGTAGACAGTTGAAATTTTCACAGATGATGTATTTCTGTTGCTACTATAACAAATACTAAAAAACTGAGTAAAATAAATATTTGAGAAGCCTCATTTGCATCCGGCGCAATACATACCAGGTGCAAAGTTAACTTAACCCGGCCAGTTAAGATGGGATAAAACCATTTGTGCAGAACCCTCGGTGCGCGAGTCAGACTCGCACTTGGCCGATTTTTTTTTTCATTTCGTCACCATGTCAAACACTTGTGCCAATCATACGCGCCTTCACTAGATTGTTGAAACTGAATGTATGCTGGGTGCATGTATATCGACGACGCTCCGCGTCGCGTGATGTGACGGATTAATTTGTTGGTGCCGTGTGGCTATATCCGTATTAAAAGACGCGATAATTGACGCCGGCACCTTTTACTCTATATGGCCCTAAGGTTAAATACCTGTCAAGAATAAAAAAAAGGTACAGGGATCATAGCGGATGGGGAAATTGAGGGTGTACGTGTACTGTGCGTCTCTGGTCGAAGGGTTACGTTAGATCGGTAACCTAAAAGTACCGATTTCGATTCCTGAAGACCACATACTATGGGCACAATTTAATTTTTATTTGCGTGTTGGTTTTGTATCTGTATTAGCCATTCAACTTTCATCAGCACAACAGGCCTTGTCTTTCGGGAGCACTTTGAGCACCCATTTAGTCTAGATGCATAGCATAACATTTAATAAAGAAGTTTTAAATAGGCTAGTTGACCCAGTTTCGAAATATATTGGAAATGGTTAATAATGATCTTACTAGCTCTAAAAAAAATGTCTTGTATTTTTCTGAAAGCTAGAAAGCTAAATTTTATCAATTGAAAATTAGAAATTTCATAAACAGTCAAAAACGCCGTCCGCCATTTTTCCCTTTCGCTAATCTGTGGCGTGTCGTAGTATTACCTGTAAATATTCGAAATTCGACCGTTGTATAATGCCATTCCGCACACTCCAATATACTTTGACAGGAGATCGAGAGGGACGGCACTATTCGAAGTCGTCAAAGTAGACTTTCAGTTTTGTTTACATGACCAATGACGTCACTATCATAAGCGAAAATGGCGGACAGCGTTTTAAGCATTTCAAAATACAGATTAAAAACCATATTTTTCAAATTAAATTTTTTCAGCCATCTTTCACTTTTATGAATTGAAAAATATATATTTAGGTTTTCTTTGCTAAATACTATACGGAATAAACATTAGTTTATTACAATTTGACATGAGTCAACTAGCCTATTGATAACAGGGCACCGGAGCTGATGTTCCAGCCGTCGATGATGGGTAACCTGGAGGCGGGGCTGGCCGAGACCTTGGAATACGTGTTCAAGCACTTTAGTCCTGAAGACCAGCTGCTCTTGGCCAACAACGTATTCCTCACTGGAGGATGCTCACAGTTCCCAGGTAAAAAGTCAAAAACAGCTCAATAAACAATGCTGACATTGCCGACTATAATGTTGTCAACGGCCTTTCTGCAAAATTCATCATTAACATAATACGAAACGAAAGATATCTAACAACTGGCCGAAAACTTGGAGAATGACTTTCATGATATTTGAGTAGCCTTACCCCTTATATTCCGTATTAAGAAAATAAGGGCCTCTTCAATTTGTCATATCATATTCATTATAGAATCATCTAAATAACAATTGAAGGGAACATAGAAAATACAGTGACTTAAAACTACGTCATTTCAAATTTATAACTTTTTCTTGATAGATAGATAGATAAAAACTTTATTTCATCACCGACACCAACAGTAACATTAAAAGGAGACCTATAAGCTAAACATTTTTACAATTAGCAAAGAGAAAACAAACATTTAAGAAAATAGCACTTAAAACTAAGTACATAGGGACATTTATTTTTGTAACAACTAAAATCGAGAATGTGATCAAGGTCATGCTGTATTTAAGGAGTTTAAGATCAACATTAAAATGTATATGACATTTATATTTTCTTAAGCAATATAGATAAAATCAATCCACCATGTACAGTACATAAGAGTAGAAATTAAAAAGTGGCAATACAATAGTGCAGTCTCTTTCTAATCAATCTAAGAAAAACGGGACGACACTACAGTATTGCCACTTATTAATTTTAATTTCTACACTTTCTTGTCGGACTATACGTAGAGCAAACCGGCGACGCTGATACAATAGTAGAAATAATTCCGTGAAAATAGGAGCCTAATAATATTCATTTACTTCGTACCTGTACATATTTGTTATTCATATAACTCTGCTTTCAGGTTTAAAAGAAAGGCTAGAACGAGAGCTCCTGGAAATGCGCCCGTTCCAATCTACACACAAAGTGGTCACCGCTAAGAACGCCAGTCTCGACGCGTGGTACGGTGCACGAGACTTTGCAGGCAGCAACGAGTTCGAGAACTGGTGTGTGACTAAAGAGGAGTACTACGAACTAGGAGGAGAATACCTAAAGGAACACCACGCGAGTAACAAATATTTCAAGAGTCCTGCCCCCATTGTGGACAATACTTTGGCTCCCGCTGGCGACGCCAATGTTGTGAAGGAAGAAATTGTAGTCGACTGTTAATAAATTAGCGTACAAGTTAGAAATAAACACTTTTTTTGTGTGCGTCAGAATGACTGACCAAAATGGCAGATTAATGTTAGACTACCATCAGCATTTACTACCTATTTGCTACTATTTACTACCTATGTTGACATATTTGCTACCTAAGTTTAAAAAGAAATATACATTTAATAAAGTGGGCAGTCATTCTGACGTCAGGATGACTGCCCACATTTATTATATGGGGGTTGGACCCCCTTATTTGCAACTTTCTATATACTATGATTTACTACCTATTTGCTACCTACACATATATTTTTTCCAGATTTTTAAGGCAAAAAATAAAAATGTTATAAGCAAAACATGGAATTTAATTACGAATCGGATTGTACAGGCTGTACCTCCTGAACCGTGATAGTTAGACAGCTGAAATTTTCACAGATGATGTATTTCTGTTGCCGCTATAACAGTAAATACTAAAACACAGAATAAAATAAATATTTAAGGGGGCTCCCATACAACAGACGTAATTTCGCCGAAATCCAATATAAAATGACCCCACAATGCGTACATTTTGCTTAGGAGCAGGGCTCTGCTAATACTGGATTTTATAGTTACTGCCCTTTTTAGCGTATATTTTGTACGAAACCCTCGGTGCGCGAGTCCGACTCGTTTAATATTTTCATTTGTTATTGTAGGTACCCGTGAAGGATCCGACGTCAGGAGACTGCCCACATTTATTATAGGGGGGTTGGACCCCCATATTTGCAACTTTTTATATACTATGATTTACTACCTATTTGCTACCTACACATATATTTTTTCCAGATTTTCAAGGCAAAAAATAAAAATGTTATAAGCAAAACATGGAATTTAATTACGAATCGGAGTGTACAGGCTGTACCTCATGAACCGTGATAGTTAGACAGCTGAAATTTTCACAGATGATGTATTTCTGTTGCCGCTATAACATTAAATACTAAAACACAGAATAAAATAAATATTTAAGGGGGCTCCCATACAACAGACGTGATTTCGCCGTTATCCAATATAAAATGACCCCACAATGCGTTAATTTTGCTTAGGAGCAGGGCTCTGCTAATACTGGATCTTATAGTTACGGCCCTTTTTAGCGTATATTTTGTACGAAACCCTTGGTGCGCGAGTCCGACTCGTTTAATATTTTCATTTGTTATGTATGTATGTAAACACTTTATTGTACATAAAAACAAGAAAAACACATTACAAAAGAATAAGTATGTACAAAGGCGAACTTATCCCTTTAAGGGATCTCTTCCAGTTAACCTTTGAGCAAATGAGTGCTAAACAAATGTAAATGGTAGGCAAACCAAGCAACATGTACAATACAAAGGAGTAACTATAACTATACAATAATACACATGAAAAAGCAAAAACCAACAGAGAGAGAGATAGGTAACAGTCAATATAATACATATTACATAATATCTATATAAATACATATACATAATATTCAACATAAATAAAATTATAATTATAACAAAAACAGCAACCTAATCATTCGTTCGACAGCCACAATTCCTTTAACTTCCCCTTGAGCGATGCTACGGACTGCGTCTGCCTTAGGGCGGGAGACAATTTATTCCATAATTTCACGGCGCGCACAGCAAAAGACATATCGTAAACGTGAGATTTATGCGGTGGGATAGATAAAGTCAGATTTGCACTTGACCGCAGGCGATGGCCACTACCCTCCGCCATGTAAGAGAACTTCTCTGCGAGGTAAGGAGGAGAAGACGGAATGAAAAGGACATTATACAAAAGACAAAGAACGTGCAAGTCTCTACGCTGACGGATCGGAAGCCATTTAAGTTGAGCGCGGTATTGAGACACATGATCAAACTTGCGGAGACCAAATATATACCTAATACAGACGTTTTGTAGGCGTTCTAGCTTGTCAAGCAGCTCCCCCCGGAGATCCAGGAAAGCAACGTCACCGTAGTCGAGAAGTGGGAGCAAAAGTGAGCGGGCAAGCATGATCTTCGTATGGAGAGGTAGGAAACCCTCGGTGCGCAAGTCCGACTTGTTTAATATTTTCTGTCTAACTATCACGGTTCATGAAGTACAGCCTGTACACTCCGATTCGTAATTAAATTCCATGTTTTGCTTATAACATTTTTATTTTTTGCCTCAAAAATCTGGAAAAAATATATGTGTACGAGGGCTGTTCCGAAAATAGTTAGTCAACGGCGTACTATTAATTGTATTCGTTTAATTTTACTGTAGCCTAAAGGCAAATTTCATTACGAACTCTTTCGCGTAAGAGTCACTGGCCAGTGACATTCAGTTATTTTTTTATGAAATCAGAAAAAAAACATGTCTGTCACTTTTTGTTCGCAAAAATGGAGCTAACGCGGGAAGCATTTCGTGCTATGATATATTATGATTATAAACGAGGGTTAACTTACAAGGATTCTCATGAAAATTTAACTAGTGTTTTTGGGGCCTTATCCCCATCTGTTGCCACTGTCAGTTACTGGTTCCGTGAATTTAAGCGTGGGCGGAGCGACATCAAAGATGAGCCTAGACCGGGGCGACCGCCAACGGCAGTCACTCTAGAAAATGTTATCAAGGTGGAATGGCTAATCAAGGAATCTCGAAACATTACCCACCGAGAGATTCAGGACGAACTGAATATTGGATCCCGGGCAGTTTCTACCATTTTGCATGACCACCTTCAAGTTCGGAAGGTTTCGTCTCGATGGATACCACATTTTCTCACACAGGAGCAAAAAGACATACGTGTCGATTGGTGCAAATTTATGCTAAAAAAAATTGATAATGGTAATTCACAACAAGTGAGCTACATTGTGACATCCGACGAATCTTGGATATATAGCTACGACCCATTTACAAAACAGCAATCAACACAATGGGTCTTTGAAGAAGATGATTTACCTACTAAAGTAGTTCGCGGTCGAAGCGTCAACAAAAAAATGGTTGCTGTTTTTTTCGACGTAGTGGACCTGTAGCCGTAATTCCACTTGAAGATCGGAAAACAGTTACCAGCCAATGGTACACTGAAGTTTGCTTACCACAGGCCTTCCAGGAGCTGAACGTCAGTCGTCCAAGTACTGGAGCTCGGGGCATCATTTTTCATCAAGATAATGCTCCGGCCCACACGGCTGCCAGAACCACGGAATATAATAGCAAATCAGGAGTGCAATTGCTACCACACCCTGCATACAGCCCTGACCTGGCTCCGTGCGATTTTTTTCTGTTCCCCACGTTAAAAAAATCATTACGTGGGCGACGATTTTCGACGGCGGATGAAGCAGTGGACGAATTCAGGCGTTTGACCTTCCGCAAGAACAGTTTTTCTCCTGTTTTGAAAGTTGGTTCAGTCGTATGCATAAGTGCATAAATGCAGCAGGGGAATACTTTGAAAAGTTGTAAATAACGTTTTATTATATTCCTTATAGTTTTTGTTTAACTAAAAAATTTCGGAACAGCCCTCGTAGGTAGTAAATCATGGTATATAAAAAGTTGCAAATAAGGGGGTCCAACCCCCATATAATAAATGTGGGCAGTCATCCAGACGTCGGATCCTTCACGGGTACCTACAATAACAAATGAAAATATTAAACGAGTCGGACTCGCGCACCGAGGGTTTCGTACAAAATATACGCTAAAAAGGGCCGTAACTATAAAATCCAGTATTAGCAGAGCCCTGCTCCTAAGCAAAATTAACGCATTGTGGGGTCATTTTATATTGGATATCGGCGAAATCACGTCTGTTGTATGGGAGCCCCTTAAATATTTATTTTATTCTGTGTTTTAGTATTTACTGTTATAGCGGCAACAGAAATACATCATCTGTGAAAATTTCAGCTGTCTAACTATCACGCTTCATGAGGTACAGCCTGTACACTCCGATTCGTAATTAAATTCCATGTTTTGCTTATAACATTTTTATTTTTTGCCTTAAAAATCTGGAAAAAATATATGTGTAGGTAGCAAATAGGTAGTAAATCATAGTATATAAAAAGTTGCAAATAAGGGGGTCCAACCCCCATATAATAAATGTGGGCAGTCATCCTGACGTCAGAATGACTGCCCACTTTATTAAATATATATTTCTTTTTAAACTTAGGTAGCAAATATGTCAACATAGGTAGTAAATAGTAGCAAATAGGTAGTGAATGCTGATGGTAGTCTAACATTAATCTGCCATTTTGGTCAGTCATTCTGACGCACACCTTTTTTTTAATATAAATGCATGTTTCTTTTTATTTCCTCTTTTGAACGCTATGTGTTGCAGGTTAGCCGGTACCACCACCAGTACCCTGCTTATTTCTCCTGCGATTGCCACGGTTCCAGTAGACTACTCGAACCGAAATGATATCAAGGCTCGATTGAAAGTGAGCAGACTAATTACGGGCGCACGAGATATTATGACTGAGAAGTTGACATGCACTTTTAGGACGATTTGAGCATCCATACATGCACAGCAGTAGTCGCTCGCTTATCTCAAAACCTTGTTTACTTAGACCAAACGATTCGTGCAGGTCGTTTCCGTTCGATTGTAATTTGGTTTCAATTAATTTGATAGTAAACTTTTTGACATCGTAGGTATACAGCAGGGTCTAACTAGGGGCGATGTGAATAAAAACAAGCAAGTTAGCCACAAATATCATGGCACGTTTATTTTTCTCCACTACATGGCGACTTCTAAAAGAATCGTGACTTGTTATTTTTGCATTTCACATAGTTTCTTTTTTTATTAGAGCTCTGCAAATGAGCACTAAAGAATAATTTTACAATGTATATTTTCCATAAAATTAAATAAACTCTGTTTTTATTTTGATCTCGATATAAATCACTATGAACTGAAAAAAAATTTAAAACACTTTGTTAGTTCGCTAATTATATTGATGAGACTATAATAAAGAGTACATTTAAAAAATCACATTAAAGCATATACATAATGCTGACTACATAGGTACTCTTACAGCCCCGCCCTACCGGCTAAGGTTGCATACTCAAAGTATAGCAATAAACAATCGTAAACAATAAGGATACATACAATTAATATATGAAGACATACGGATAAAAAATCAAAATATTTAATAAAAATATCACAAGTAGTCAGACTATAAATAACTAAATGTCCCCCGTAAGGGAGGCTGTAAGAGCGATACTCGCGTGCAGTTTAATACACCACAGTTAACAAACCTAACTTAAAACTAGCCTAAAAATTTTAACAATAAGAAAACAGTTTAGTAGATAAAAGTATTGGTCATTAAAACTCTGAAGAGCTATAACTAAATGACAAACGTACCAAAATCATCATGCCATGATGTTTGCTTAGAGGATTTTTAATAAAAATTTGGAATTAAAATTATGTAAAGTACTCCAAAATTTGGTTAAGTATGGCTTATAGCCACGTATAATTTTAATCGTATAGACGAGAATTGTAAAAACAATAGTGACTTAGAAATAGCTCTCAGTATATAAAAAAAGTTAAAATCCTTAGGCTGTACTCCATAATGATTACAATATGTAAGCAACGCAATAATTGGCAAAGCGGAAGTTCGCGTAAATCTAATGATACAATAGAACTAAATATATGTACCTTAGACATTATGATTACACAAGGCTCACTGTATCTGCTCTTTAACCTACATCAATGTAACTGGTCGACGGGCCGTCGGCGCCGCCCTACACCCTCATGAGGCGGCTCAGGGAAGTATACATTACACTCACGGGATATGTACGAGTTCATTAACAAAATATAAAGGGGCTTACAAAACGGGTTGGTCCATCGCCATAACTGCTGATGGTAAAAAATAAAACAAAAATATAACGCTGCCAATATTAATTCATGTGAGTATTCT
The DNA here is from genome assembly GCA_932273695.1 of Apotomis betuletana. Lineage (NCBI taxonomy): Eukaryota > Metazoa > Arthropoda > Insecta > Lepidoptera > Tortricidae > Apotomis > Apotomis betuletana. The sequence continues at coordinate 10,096,458 of OW026313.1, read as the reverse complement.
TACGTTTCAATGTGGATTTAATTTTTTTAAAGTAATTCAGTCTTTTCTACGTTTGAAAATAAGTAGAGGAGACGATAAAAACTATTTTTACGGTTACGTAAATTGAAATGGCTCATTAAGTCATTACTTCTCTATATATAGTAACTAACATCGGTATGTAAAATAGTGGAGCAGTGAAGGCACACAATAGAAGATACTCTACTTTATTGCCAGACCTTGCAATTGATGTTCCTCCACTGCTGTTATATCATATATGGATCCTAGTGCATTACGAAACATATTCCTCGTGAACGGGTTCACCGGAGATTATGTAGACGAATGTACCTGCATTAATCGAAAAAAAAGCAGAAATATATTTCGTAACAGAAAGGACCTGTGTCACCTTCTGGAATGGCGCGGACAGGGTGGAGTACTCATTTAAATGTATAATTTTAAGATAAAACAATAATAAAGGAAGTGAACAAATTATAACGAAAATATATTATCAATTCTAGAAAATAAAACGCGACCACCCACCCTACCGTGCCACGGAGAAGTTGAAATACAATATACATTTATATATTTTATATGTACCTAAATCGCTATGTTGGTGTTTCTATTTCCATTCATAATATCTATGGATAATACATGGTGTCGACGCCGCGCGCACCTAAAAGTGGCTGCACACGGTGCCGTTACAAACTATGTTTTAATAATTTTCAATGGTGAGTTATAATGGTAGCTGAAAGATTTATACTACTCGTAAAACTCAAGTTAGTTTGTCTAAATAATACTGTTCTCAATGGCTTGGTAAGAAACTTACTAAAGTGTAGAAGAACTCGAAGACAATTATCTGGTAGTCGTTATTTTTAACTTATACCTTTAATTCTGGGCAACTAAATGCATACGTCGTATTCATATTTTTCATCTTAAAATATTGTGTACATATTTATTTATTTAAAATGATAAATGAGATATTGGCCTATTTTCTCGTGTTTTCTTTTAAATACAGAACTATCAAAATATAAAAAAATATCGAGGACTATCAAACAACATCCATATGTATATTATTATATGTACATACATCTACAAGGAAATTTTGTTATTTTACCCAATAGTCCCGCACTAAGTATTCTAATTTTAGCTCAAACAATGTTTATAAATTTCGACTCGTATTTTTTGGTAGACGAACCGTCGTCATGTCTATTTTTAATTGTGGATCCTTTTCTTTCCATATCATTCAATAAATAAACCCTACCAATATTTACAATTTCTAACCCAGCACATGGACACACACACAACAAGATGAGAAATAAAATAATGCATCTATGCAACAAGGTAAACAACAACAAGGAGAAAAATAATTCCAAATAAAACAAATAAAAGGTATGATGTCGGTACGTAACACACTTAGAGAAGGCGAGTACTCTTACAATATTCTATGTCCAATTCTACCCTGACCTGCAGACTTAACTAAACTTACTCTACCACATCATGTACAAGAAATGGCACCAATCTATCTTTGATATCAAAATGGCAAACCATAAGGAACCCCCGCAGCGGACACGCAGCGGTAGCCGCACGTGCACAAACGAACGTCTCGAGATATTGGAAGACTACTGCGCTATATACTATTCGTTATTACTATTATTCGACAAACGACTAAGGGAAATAAATAGTATGGATTTTATCAAATTTCCTTTGTGATACGGATAAGGGCGTATATACTATATTTTATCCTAATTGGTAAACTATAACACTCTGTGTACGACATTTCCAAGAAAATACTCTACATGAACATTCACATTGAAAATTAGTTAATTTATATGAAGTATTAATCAATGGTGTTATGATTGATATTGCCTAACGTCGCTATCCGCTAGAAGGCACACAAAGTTTAGTAAGAAGCTTCACAAATTATACGCTCTGTCCGTGCGCCGCCGACACGCGGGCGGCCGCACTTATTGCCTACGAGTAACCGCCACTAGACAAGTGGCGGGATCACACGCATTGAACACTGAACATAACTTTACGAACGAACGCAATACGATTCAAAAATATTGCCAATTTTATGTTGCAACAGGCACTTCTCTGGATTTCTCCAATAAACATCATATTAAAGTTATTCATTTTGTGAAGCTTTCAATATTGCCTCTGAGGAATCTGCACTTTGTGGGATTATTTGTACTTCTTCATTATTATTAGTTTATATGAACTGGAACCGTCTTATGGATTACTACGGGAAGTATCATCTACTAATTATCTTTTCAGTGACCAAAATACGTCTCATATCGGTAACAGCTCTATAAAATTATCGAACTTCATTATACACTGACACATTCTATTTAAGTTAAAGCATCGCAATAAGATATTGTTACAACTCACTACGCCTTACGAGATTGTTTGTATACGACAAGCGATCGGCGAACGTCAAAATTTAGAATTTCACAGTTGGAGATTTACCATTCACGATCCAAAAGTTACCACTAAGCAAATTAGAATATGAGATCAAAAATTTAGGCCTACAATCTATATGATGAGACTTTTTTTTAAGTAACGATTTATGAATGCCACCACGAAGCTTAATATAATTATGTGATGGTATAGATAAATCACAGTTGTGGATATAATCACAATGCATATCATAGGCGGTACCGCTACTGACTACTCGCTACTCTCGTCCTATCGTGATGTCCACCAGTCGTGGCCGTGTGTGCGAGGTTCCGTCCCGCGACAAGCAACGCTCTCCGCGTCACGCCCGACGAACTCAACAGTAGCTAAATAAATCTACGTAAATAAACAATGCCAATCGAATCCGTGCCCCAGGTCCATGACAATCCGACGGAAAAATCCGCTCCTCGATATTGGTGACTTCAATTTATATCTATTTTTATTGTTATAGCTGCTCTTGTTGATGGCTGCCTCATAACTATATTGCACTCGGGCTGCTTACTGGTCAACCGAGAGCTGTAAAACAAATGCCATTATGAGACTTAAACTAATTGATACACTTTTTGAACTCGAATATTTGTGCTTGGGTCATAGTTGTTCTATGTATTTAAGTATTTATTTATCTATATAAGTACGTATATCGTCGTCTAGTACCCATAACACAAGCCTTCTTGAGCTTAATTTGGGACTAGATCGATTTGTGAGGGGTTGTCCGATATTTATTTATTTATTTACTTCATCATATTTGGGTCTCTTTTGTGTAGACTGTTATGTTAATATGGATTGTTATTATTAAAGTGTGGTACCTATTTTGGCGATCAGTCGGTCAGATGCATCTGACCCGACATTTGGGGCTGTGGAGTGGGTGTGTGCGGCGGAGGCGGCGAAGCTGGAACAAACGATTATTATTATTTATTTATTTAAACTTTATTGCACAGATCAAACTAGTACAAATGGCGGACTTAATGCCACAAGGCATTCTCTACCAGTCAACCATAAGGCTAAACAGAAACATTGAGTTGGTGCAGGGTCTATAACGTTCGGAGACAATTATTGACACTGTTCAACGTCAAACTTTATTTAAAGAAATTAGAAATAAAGAATTCAAATGTGCACTTTCAGTGCTAACAAATTTGTGATTCATGGAAATCGAGGCTAATCAATACGTACTTCCATCTCATCATGCTAATCATGAAATAAAAATTCAATTAGGCTGTAAATTGTAGGTATTTACCTCCAAAATTTTACGATTTTGTAAGTCAAACCTTTTTAATGGTACTTACATATCGACGCGATAGATTGCGGCGACATTGCAGACATCTTGCTCGTATCCTGCATGGAAACCTGCGTCCCTTGCGAAGTCATGTAGCGATTCACCATAGGAACAAAGCTGAAATAAAAAGAATAACATCAATAAATATTATGAGATCTTTGGAATATCAAGGCAACGCCAATTCCGGCCAATTAATGATCCGATATTAAACCGTAACTACCAGTACTAACTTCGTTATTATCAATTCCGTGTTATTATTGGGAAAATACTACACTTTTTATTTTTTTAATAATGTCACAAAGGTTAATTATGAAAGAAAAAATATTATGCGATCCACTGCGATATAAGCAGGACTCGAACCTGCGACCAAACGTTTCCAGCGTAGTGCTCTCCCAACTGAGCTATCACATCGTTACGTCGATCACGCCAAATCTTTAATTCCTACCTAAACTACTAGAGCGCCGTCTGCGTCATCCGTTTTGAAAATGCTTAAGCGCATTAGCCATACTCTAGGATGTGCGAAAGTATAGGCGGGTGATTCTAGAGGCGTTTCAACCGCCGTCAGTCTGCTGATAAAAATATTGAAAGTATGAGCTACACCAAGCTGCAATCTTTCATAAAATAAAATGATAATGATATAAATAAATAAATATCGGACAACCTCACACAAATCGATCTAGTCCCAAATTAAGCTCAAGAAGGCTTGTGTTATAGGTACTAGACGACTATATATGTACATACTTATATAGATAAATATATACTTAAACACATAGAACAACCATGACCATAGCACAAATATTCGAGTTCATCACACAAATATTTGCCCTGGCCGGGATTCGAACCCGGGACCGCCGGCTCAGTATGCAGGTGTCTACAAACCGAGCCAAACGCGTCAAAATATACTGTAACCGTACTTCTTACCATAATAGATCTAATTTAAAGTAAATTATCGTCCATTTGGACGACACGTTTGGCTCGGTTTGTAGACACCTGCCTACTGAGTCGGCGGTCCCGGGTTCGAATCCCGGCCGGGGCAAATATTTGTTCTTGGGTCATGGATGTTATCTATATATGTATTTATATATTATGTATATCGTCGTCTAGTACCAATAGTACAAGCTTTGCTTAGTTTGGGACTAGGTCGATTTGTGTATGATTGTCCCTTAATATTTATTTTATTTATTTTATTTTTATTGCTTTGATATTTATGAGTGTCACTGACGGCGCTTGAAACGCCTGTAGAATCACCCGTATGTAGTGCATACGGGTGATTCTACTATTTAAGTATGTATTTTGTACCTTAAGTCACAAACGCCGGGCGAATCAAAGTTGCTGTTGTTGGAGTTGTTGGTGTTGGTGGCGACACTGTTGATGGTCCCAATGCTGTTCGCCGACACGTTGCTGTGGTTCTCGCGATGCACACGGTTGTGGTGCCTGCGCGCGCAACCAACACATAAGATCATCGACACAAAGAAATATATAGGTCACAGGTACAGTCGCCATCAGATATATCGCAGCATATAAGGCGTTCATAAACATGTGAACATGTACTGTAACGCCCAGTCAATAAGAGTCGTGTTCAGATATTTATGAATACCTTACATGCTACGATATATCTGATGGCGACTGTACCAAGTACATTTGCATACAGATTGAGAAATAATAAATATCTAGGTACAACGGGTGTATCATGAGCAACATTTTTTCTTTGTTGGTGGAGAAAGAAATTTCTAGAAAGTAAATATCCCTTATGCCACGTTTTGAGGATTCAACTGGAATATACAAATTTTTGACTACCTATGTTATTTCCGAAACCATTTCCGGGAATAGGGTTCTAATACCGCAATAAAAAATTAGATTTGACAATATGACACCAGTGAAAAATTAATCATATTTATATTTTTGACTTTCATTTGACCTTGCCGTTTTGCAGTACAAGTCAAGATAATCGTGACGTCATCGCAAAATACTTATTAAGGAGAAAAATTATAACTCAAATTGGCCTATATTTTAGATTTCAACAAAAAAATGGAGTGTCTATTTTATCGGTATATACCAATTACACAGAACCCTAATTGTGGAATAAGGAATCGGTCATGTTTATATGTATTGCCTAAATTTCTAAACATAGCAAAAGTATCCGAAACAGGGAGGAATCATCAAAAACCTATTAAACTGCACTTGGCATATTCTACATACAAGGACATGCTATCTAAAATACTACTTCTTGGCATTTTCTGAATCAGACATCTAACACAGTTTAAACTAGTAATGTTATTTATTATTATTATTATAATACCTTTGAGATTTCTGAAAGAAAAGTGTATCAAACACAACATGCGTCTTGTATGAAACGCTTAATTTATCCGGCCCAGAGCACGTCGGACCACGCTCTGAGTAGGGTTCCGTAGTTGCCCATCCTTCACAACAGACGGGCTTAAAACTGCTGTTTTAAGCCCGAGGTATATATACTTATCGCGAGAAAGATTTCAAACTCTATAAAAAGGTCGTAAACGCCAAAGTAACTGTAATTACTTATTACCTTCTGAAAGTTATCGATTATATGCGCCAGATTGAGCGAAATGTTTTAATACGGTATGGCACTTAACTAATATGTGTAACGTTCGAAGTATAAGGACACCGCGCGGCACTTACGTCATTTTAAAGAAAATTATGAATTTTTGCGATAACTCAAAAACGGCTCGACCGATTTTATTCAATATAGTTTTCATTGAAAGTGCTTATAAGGCCTCGTTTTTAAGAATTTTTCCATATTTTTTTGACCCGTGGTTGAAAAGTTAGAGGGGGAGGGACGCTATTTTTTGGATTTCTGGAGCGAATATTTACAAAATAGATGACTATCAAAAAATTATGTTTGAAGACCCCTATTATTTTTAAAAGACCTCTTCAACGACACCCCACACACTTTGTGTTGGAACGAAAAAAAAAACACTCCACTTTAATCAAGATATTTTATGAAAATGTAACTTTTTTATTGTCCAAGTGGTAAACCTAGCCTATCGCGGTTGTCTAGCAGGGTAGATAACGTGTGGTTACCGTATTAGATAGCTGTCCCGGACGAAAGTGCGGCCGCAGACGCTGCACTCGTAGCAGGAGCCGGCCGAGTGCGTGCGGATGTGGAGAGCGAACTGCGACTTGGATGTGAACGTCATCGAGCAGCGGTCGCAGTTTAGCGGCTTGTCGGCCACGTGCGACCATCTGGAGAAATAATGTGGTCAAACTTCCGGACAAATCGTAAACATGGCTGTTTATGACTTTATGAGGTCTTTCTTATAAGACCTTATCGATTTATTTAGAGATATTATATATACCATTTAATTCTTCTGCTAACAAAACTTTCACTCTTAACTTTGATTATTGATTATTTATTTATATCATACTTGCTTATAGATCGTACTTATCAAATAATTATACCCAGCGCGGCGAACGATGATCCCTATGACACCTGTCATCTCAGTACATTTTTCCGATTATAGGTTATAAAATGTACTGAGATGACAGGTGTCATAGGAATCATCGTTCGCCGCACGGGCTATAATGTACTTATTATAAGGTTGTGAGAATAAGACAAATACGATTACCTGTGCGCTGTCACATAGCTCTTGACGGCGAATCGTTTCTGACAAATGTCACAGGCATATGGCCGTTCCCCTAAAAATATTAACACAAATCAAAAACTATCAACAAATAAAGTCTATCCGTTCTTACTTGTCCAATTTAGTAAACAAGATTGTAACATTTCTAACCACAAATTGTGATTTTTGGTCATAAACTGCCTGCTGGTCATTTTCTCCAAATGAAGTAACTCTAGTCATAGTCACTATTTTAAAATATCACGTTGCCAATTTTATAAATTAAATTAATTCACCAGCGAGAAAGTAGCTAGCTTTGGCATTAAATGTAAATTTTGAGGTTAGAATTTGTTTTCTAAATAGGACAAGTAAGACTGAATCGACTTAAGATATTTAAACAGCTAACTCGCTAATCAAAGCATACTAATGAAACAAATCGATTCAGAAAAAGATGAAAGCAAAAGTGAAAAGCAAAATGATGTTAGAAAGACGGCAAGATGCAATTAGACAATGATGCATTCTGAAATCAACGAAGGCAGGAAATTATAATAAATAATAATCAAATCGATGACGATGCGGATGATAGTAATACACAAGTTGTCGGTGCCACATCATTGGGTCCAGCTGACAAAATGTACCTGTTATCGCAATTTGCCGTCTTCGTAACTATGCAGTCTATGCGGTTGTTGCATCGCGGTAACGAATTAACACAATATCCCTAAATGAGCTGGGGAACAAAATATTTTCTTGTCACTGAGATGTAACACCAAACCCAAAGAGGGGTTGTGGAAATTCGGGGCATTGCTTTAAGGCAGCCTCTTATGTAATTTATTATGTTTACTATGTGGAGCCGATAAGTCATATTTATAGTTGACGACGCGGTTGGTGTAAGCCGTTGTAGTGCAGCTGAGCTGCGTACTGAGCCGGCCGTCCTGTGTTCGAATCCCGGCAAGGACAAATATTTGTGTGATGAACTCGAATATTTATTCCTGGGACATGGATGTCATTTATATATGTATTTCTATACTATTTATATCGTCCAGTAAGTACCCATAGTACAAGCATTGCTTACTTTGGGACCAGGTCTATTTGTGTAAGATTGTCCCTTAATATTTATTTATTTATAGTTTCCTCAAAATTCATAGATTGAAGCAGAGATTTTACTTTGCTGCAAGTCAGTGTTAGTAAGCACGCGCGTAGTATAGAACATGTGATAAAAACTTTTTAATTTCAAGATTTGCTTAAAACCTAATTCCAAGCTCATTACAGCTTTCCAATAAAATATTAATACACAGAAAACTATTTGTGTGAATAAGTTACCGAAACACGCGATCTCTATTCGGAATGGTGTTTAGAACATTTTTTACCATTCCGCGTATACATGCCATTTATTTTTCAACACAGTTACACTCACAAAATAAACTCACGTCTCAAGTTCTAGAAGGCATCAACTTTATTTAACAAATAAAAAGCCGAAATAAGATCTAAGTCAGCTTGGTAGCTCAATGTGCACTTCGAAAACGACATCTGATGAGAAATTTCATGAACCCAATGGCGAAACGAAATCCCCATCAGCTTACTTTTTTACCGGTGATTCGCAATTGTTCTAAAGAACTGTCTAGAAATTCTTAGTTTCTCAACTCAGTAGAACACGAGAAAACATTCCAGTTCAAATCAGTACCAGCTGAGAGGGACTGCATAATTGAGGCCGCTTCTCTACATATACGTCGGTAGGACAGCACGGATAGACAAATCTTTCGCCTCTTACCATTATAACTTTGGATTACGTTCGCATCTAATCCTATGATGATAGGGGTTTATAACGCCATAAATAAATGATTAAGCACCCGTCACTATTTATCATTTGTTTATCGCGTGTGCCAACCATCATAGGCCCGTGTAAATACTAAGCATTTGAATGAGGTTCCCAGTGTAATACCGACTAACGAAGAAGCGGCCTGGGACCCAATTCTCGAAGCCGTCGCGATTCTCACGAAAGGATCTCGATGGAATCCAGAATAGGGTCCAATCGTGTGACGTCATACCGGTGTGAATTCGCTTGTGAATGTTGAGCGTCGATTTCTGCGTGAAGCGCTTGTAACAGACGTCGCACTCAAACGGCCGTTCGCCGGTGTGAGTCCGCATGTGGATCTCCAAGTACGGCTTGCAAGTGAACGCGGCCGGACACTCCATGCATTGGTACGGCCGACCTTGCACTAACCACCATTACACATTATTATAAGGACGTTACAGCGATCCTGGCATGTGGCACCGACAATCACAATTTTATTGGGAATATAATGTGATGATTATTATTGACAATGATTTAGTGTCTAGAGAAGACAGAGTAATGTCAAGTTATCTGAGTGGCGGGAAATCTGGGTTAAGACTGTTTGTGCACTACCTAATCCTTGTGATGATAACCCAGGTGCAGATATGGGAAGACTTACGATTAAAATATTTTATGTTCAAGTTACAGTTACAAATCTGGGAAAAATCTCCACAATACTAGAAAATAGTCTGGTATCCAGTATCCACACCTGAGTAATTTATTCTGACTTATATATAAGTTTACTTCTTAGAAAAAAAATGTTTTTTTAAGACGTATTGCACAGAGAGTCTTACGGACTTCATTCAGTTTTTACGTTCATTAATTTACTATTGGCAGGTAAAAGTTTTGCGGGTATATCACACCACTAAGATAACGAGATCAGAAATGTAATAGTTTCGCAAATATCACAAGATCGGTAAGGGAATAGGGCTGACCTGTGTGCGTTCGTTTGTGTATGTTGAGTGTGGACTTTTGCGCGAATCTCTTGAGGCACACGTCGCATTGGTACGGCCTCTCGCCCGTGTGCGTGCGGTTGTGGATCTCCAAGTACTGCTTGCAGGTGAAGGCGGCCGGGCACTGCAGGCACTGGAACGGTCTGCCCTGCACTGTGAAGGAAGATAACGGTCAGCTCGGGCTCGCGCGCCGCCTACCATCCCCTCGAGCCCATATCGTTCATACGTCCCTAAACTGTTCAGTACCTGAGTGCGTCCGCTTGTGGATGTTGAGGCTGGATTTCTGCGTGAAGCGCTTGAGGCAGATGTCGCACTGATAGGGCCGCTCGCCGGTGTGGGTGCGCGTGTGTATCTCCAGGTACTGCTTGCACGTGAAGGCGGCGGGACACGACAGGCACTGGAACGGTCTGCCCTGGACTGGTGCCCAACATAGATATTATAGCAGCTGCCTGGCGGCAAGGACGCTAAGCGCCCTCGCGCTACGGAGATCGCGGCGCCGGCGCGGACTGGACGCCGCTCGCCGCTAACTCCGCTCCAAATCTTTACGCTAAGCTCGCGAGCGTCACATTAACAGGGCGCGATATCGATAATAATAACACACAAGCACGACAAACAAGAGAAGAGAGATTTGGAGGAGAGGCAGAGTGTTCGTGGAGAGAGAAATTGGGCGGGCGGAGCCAGTCCGGCCCGGCTGCCGGCTGTCACCCACCTGTGTGCGTCCGCTTATGTATATTGAGGCTGGACTTCTGCGTGAAGCGCTTGAGACACGCGTCGCACTGATAGGGCCGCTCGCCTGTGTGCGAGCGCATGTGAATGTCCAGGTAGGGGCGGCGGGCGAAGGCCGCCGGGCAAAGCCCGCACGTGTAAGGACGCCCTTGCACTGCGCCCAGTGCACACACAAAAGCGAGTAACGCACGTCGCCGACGCGCGCCCGCGGCCGACCGCGTGTCCGATCCCGACCGAATCGTCGCGTACGGCGACAACACCCCAATTTTGACCCCAATTTGTTCCGGCACTCGTCAGAGATACCGAGGCGCCAATGTTAAGCGTCATTGCGGCGATTGCATTACCGCTTTTGTGAAAGAATTAATATTCATGAAGAAATGATGAAATTACAAAAAAATGGTATCGCTAAATCACCGATATGCATGTAATATGAGAGCGGATGACCGGCACATTAATATAACATGATAGGAAATAAATGGTGAGTGCGGAAGAACGTAAAGCGCGGCTTGGATGTTAACGAATGTCGAGATGTTAGTCGGAAGCAACGAGTTCGGAAGCTGTCGAAAGTGGGAACGTAAAACAACGGGTTAGGCGGGCAACGGAAAATAAGAACGAAGCATGATACTAGATGCTGAATCGGACATGGATGAGTGTCGCCTCTGATCGAGCTACCGCGATTGCAGTGTTTAGGTAGTATATGTATGTGGGCTACTAACCCGTATGTATTTTTTCGTGCAAATTGAGCGCGCACTTCTGGGTGAAGGACTTGAGGCAGACGGTGCACTGGAACGGCCGCTCTCCTGCGCGACCAACCGGGAGCGCGGGACGCGGGGGGACAGAGAAACAAAACAAAACCAGGATGGACAAATAATACCGTGCCATAGTAGGCCGGCCCGGACCTGACGCGCCCGGATCCACCCGGCTCTTTACTATGCTCTGCACTACCATGAGGGAATTATAGCACTTTATTTGTCCATCAGACATCTCTCTCTCCTACTTTAACTTAACGAAAATCCTCACAACGTACACATGCTTTACTTAATACCGTTTGTGAATAGTTTTTGAGCGTGTGTTACCTAGTAAGAGATTTTATGAGGAATGCTACATGACGCTTCAACGAACCCCGAGCGAAGGAACAAAAGATTCAGGTACTGGGCAGCCCTTAAAAACTATTCACAAAACGAGGTGTCAAAGCCACAACAGCGAGTCTGAGCTCTGAGAAGCGGGCACGATTGTGGCTCAGAGACCGAATGCAAATAAAAATGTAATATCAAGGGACCCACCAGTATGTATACGTTTATGAGTGCCCAGGCTCGACTTCTGCGTGAACCGCTTGTCACAGATGTCGCACTGATACGGGCGCACTTTGTTGATCAGCGATTGGATGTGCTCCTCTAGAAATACCAACAAAATTCAGCTACAACAACGGTCCTCTGACGGCCAATGATGATAGTGCCTGATAACGTGAGCTCTAAAATAACAAATGCATTGTCTACTTAAGGATTTTAGGGCAAAATGCCTACCAGTATGTATTTTCCCATGTCGGCCCAGGCTGGACTTCTGAGTGAAGCGCATAAAACAGATGTGGCACTGGTACGGCCGCACTTTCTCTAACAGGGCTCGTCTGTGCTCCTCTATAAGGTATACGATTTTCGATATAGCAACTCCGTTCCCTCTCAAACATAATTTATGAATACACCTAGCTTTAAAAGTTTGCTCATTCACACACATTCAGGGGGAGGTAGGCTACGCTCGTCAGTAGAGACCGATCTGCCTCGAAGGGTAACGACACGCACAAGTCGCCAGGACTAATAGGTAAGGACCCACCGGTATGAATCTTTCCGTGCCGGCCCAAACTCGATTTCTGCGTGAATCTGAGATAGCAGACGCCGCATTGGTAGGGCCGTTCCTTGGCCAGCAGCGCGCGTCTGTGTTCCTCTGAACGAAATCGTACAAGTCAGAATGGTATCGACGGATTCGTAATGACTCGGGGGAAAGTAAATCTTAGCTTTAAGGTGATGGAGCCAGGGGAGGGGGTGAGTAGTGAGTGAGGAGAAGAACCCACCCGTGTGTATTTTCTTGTGGCGGTTGAGGCTGGAGCTCTGCGTGAACCTGACGCCACAGAGCTCACACTTGTAGGGCCGCTCCTTCACCATCAAGGCGCGCATGTGCTCATCTAGAACCCCAACAACGCATCCAACACCGCTCCACTCACGACTGAGCCGTCAAGGACTAACAACGGGGACCGTTGCGAGTCCTTTACCTCCCCCTGTTTGCCTCACAATAAAGCCTTCCTCACGCCCTGATTTATTTGTGTACAAGACACGACTCAAAAACTATTCACAGTGTATGTTAAGCATATGTATTGTCAACTATTCCATGATGGAACTGTGTGTCGCACCAGTGTCGTTTTTTGTTCAGATCTATATAATCAGATAGTGATAGATAATTGTCATATAGTAAATATATTTATCTGAAGCTCCATCCAGAGGCCGCGGATTAATTTTACGGGAAATCGATTTTGTTAAATATTAAAGAGATGAGAACCCTAACAATAAAGTATACCATATGCATAAACTTGGGTATACACATTTTAAGATACAAAAAAAGATAATCTCGCATATTTTATTTTTTCCCTCTACTAATAAAATAAGTTTCGAGTAAAGCAAACCTGTTTAAAATGACCTAAGTACAAATTGTTCATATTTTGTTTCTGGCCATTTTAACGGATGAGCCTTACACGGTTTTGTTATCTATTAGTCAGAGAATTTATTAAAATTAAGTACCAATTAACTCGCGCAAACTTGACATACAAGCAATACAATACAAGAAACTCAATAAACAGTATAACGCAAACTTTCAAATAATATATCAGTAATAATCACAAAGAATATCCAATTGCATAATTTCAAAAACTTTAGCCAATATTCAAAAAAATAAAAGATAGTAAAAAGACAATACATATAAAAATATTCAATACATCAGGGCGTCAAAACAGGACATAAGCAAATATGTAACTATAGGACGTGGCCAATACGAAAAAATGTGTAAAAGAAATTTAAAACAAAATAATATTTACTTTTCTCGCGGAAACAGGAGGAGGTTGACTTGAGTGAAAATATAAAATTCCAATGTGATTCTTTTTAGTTTTGGAACAATCCCCTCATGGTACAATCAACAAGGGAGCTAGGTTTGTATTGCTACTCTTCTCATTCTACTATAATGTAACTTCCATATAAAGAGGTATTGTCTCCTAAAACCTCCATCCCGACACGTTTTTCACACTTGACTTGCAAAACGATGCCCTACTATAACTCTTGCCTCTCATACCAATGTTTTCCGACTTCAATTTGGGTCTTTGGAAAAATAAATCATGAAATAATATGGAAATTACATTAAAATTGCACATCAGTCATATGTTACATGAATAAACATTTTTCTTTCTCAAGCCATTCATGTAGCATCGTTTATAATTCTATAGCAACAGAGAACAGAAAAGCATGACAGTTAGTATTTATTAAAATAAAATTATAGCAAATCTGTTCAATGTGAAGCATGCTTATGGCTCACTGTACTTTTTGCGATGCTAACACACAGCTAACTACTCAGCATGGCATAAAGTACAATAGAATCGTCACAGACACGATAAAGTAGACGCTATTTTCACTCGAAAGCACAGGCGTTTTCACAATAGGCGGATGTTGTGTATAAATAACATATGTCTCGCTTGTGGTTCGGTATCAGCACTGTGATTAATGGTGAATTTAGTCAAGGCCAACCCATGATAAAATCCGATAAGCTAATTAGTTTTAATCCATTATACCACTGGTAAGTATAATGGATTGGCTCAGTTTACATTATGGCAATGTTGGGTTGGATTGGCTTATTGGATTGTCTCATAGACTGGCTTCGTTTAAATTCACCATACAGCACGATAGTCGCGCCTCTGATTCTCAGTTGCGCAACTAAGGCAGCATTCGACCAAACTTTATTCCAAAAATAATGCTTACTCTTGGATTATCAAAACCCCATATCAGTTAGACATTACCATCCGAGAGTAAGCATTATTCTTCGAATAAGTTTCGTTAAATCCTGCCTAAGCAGTGCAACCTATACATTAGCCAGGTCCACACAGAGCTAGCGGCATCGCGAGGCAATTGCCGCGCGCGGCATTCGGCGCATGCCTCGGGCATTGGATGAAATTACGCTCACCGAATGGCGCGCGCGGTAAACCCGAGCCGTACTGTTCGCCCATTTGACAGATAAAACAAAATGGCTCCTTTACGTTTTATTGCCATCTTTCTAAAATCGATTAATTAACAACTGGTGCGGCAGCGGAAAAATATATTTTTGACTAGAACGCGCTAAAGGTCAAAATCCACCAATCACAGGGGATCTTGAAACTACTTATCGAATTGACTTGCCAGCTGATAATATTACGCGCTACTCGCGCTAGGTGTATGTTTAACTAATACTGAACGCTTAGTTAGCTTCGGTAGGATATGTGTAAACGCCTAATGTGAAAACGCTGTAACTGCCCGACAACCACATACGCGGCAAACGGCAGCGGCGGGCGGCGGCCATAGGTTCCGCTCCCACCTATGACCGCTGTTCGTCGCTACCGCTCACTGCCGATGTCATGGCCAAGATGCAAAAGTAAGTACTGGAAGGGCGTTACGAGACGTAATGCAACATGTTACTTCCCTTTCTAACGTATCGTAATGTACATTACATACCTAGGGCAGTGAATTCGTGAATGAAGGTGAGGGTCATAAATATGCGATCCCAGATTTACCGCTTTACGTATTACCGCCCGTGGTTTGACTAAAGTTCTACTAAAGTCAGTCTCACCTACGGCCTAGGGTGACGTAGTATTACGTAACAAGGGTGGTAAACGAGGAATTACAAACGAGTGTCTATAGGCTTTAATGACACGAGTTTGGAATTCCTTTACCACCAGTCTCGTACGACGTTTTTCATCACACTTAGGAGGAAATAAAACAAAAATAGTAGTAAATACCAAAATTACTTACCGCCCTAGGGCGTAAAATACGACTTACCGCCCTAGGGCGTAAAATACGACTTACCGCCCTAGGGCGTAATATACGATTTACCGCCCGGTTTTCTAGCATGTAAACCCTTGAAGTGTGATAAAAATAACTTACCACCCTAGGGCGTAATTTACGACTTACCGCGCGCTTTTCTAGCATGTAAACCATTGTTTACGAGCAAGTGTGATGAAAAGGAAATAAAACCTGTTACATTACGCCCCATAGCGTCCGGCCAGTAGCCACCTTAAGGCAGTATCGGGTTTGGCGAATACCATCTACTCTACAGCACTCGTGAACTTACCGGTGTGAACGCGCTTGTGCGTGTTGAGGCTGGACTTCTGTGTGAATCGCTTGAGGCACAGATCGCACTGGAAAGGTCTCTCGCCCGTGTGCGTGCGCATGTGGACCTCCAAGTACGGTTTGCGGCAGAAAGCTGCGTCGCATACCTATTCAATAAGTTAATATAAGGTTCTTGCCTCCACTACACGATAAGTAAGTCAGATACTTTAGCCAATATGACAATTTTTGATTGATAAAAACTCGAAAAGGATGCAAATTGACATGAAGCGTAACGATGTCATTAATTTTTAGTTATTCATTTGCTACTGACGCGTCAAGACCGCGGTCGCACCTCTCAACCCGCAGAATAAACAGTCAGACAGGTACCTAGGCCTCGGCTCGCAGTGCATTGTTATAGAGGACAGGGACAAAGGGAGCATATCATATGTGTCCTAATCCCTAATTCTGTATTCGAAATGGCTATAAGTTAGAGCTGGGCGTTTTTTTCTGTAACAGTTTCGAGAAACCGTTTCTTATAAAGAAACGGAGTAACGGTTTCTTGCCATATCTAATAACAGTTTCTTTAAAACCTGCTACTACACGTAGCCGATACCATTGTGCTAGGTAAATTTTCTCGAAAGACAAAAAAAACGATTCTTCAATAGTTTTATAATAGCTAACTTAACATTTTATGAAAAACTGGTCCTATAGCGTTACACCTAGTAACTAATGAAACCGAATGCCGTAATAAAGAAACTGTTTTTTAAGTAACTTGTTTTCGAAACGGTTACTTGTCAAAAAGAAACGGTTACGTTTCGTTTCATCGAAAACGCGTAACGACCCAGCTCTACTATAAGTACGTTAACGGTAGTTTTTTTTTTTGGTGTGAAGTGCTCTCGCGCGCGGGCCCGAGGAACAGCGGATGAGTACAATGAGTCCAAAGCTGGTCTCTTGTCATGTCAGTGTCAACGTCAATGTCAACGTAAGATTCGGACTGGTGGCACCAGTTGGCAGCACCTTCGTTGTGCACGTACCTTACAGTCCGACCAAAAAGAGTAGAAATTAAAAAGTGGCAATACTGTAGTGTCGTCCCCGTTTTCTTATATTGATTAGAAAGGGAGGACACTACAGTACCATTTTAGGGCAAACAGTGTAAGTTTAAAATTTTCAGGATAAATATTTTTTGACTTACCGTGCACTGAAAAGGTTTGTTTCCGGAATGAAGCTTCATATGGACGTAATAAGATGAAGCGGACGAAAGTACTTTACCGCAAACCTGTAACAGTATGATTCGTTTAATAAGAAATATCCGGTTCGAAAGACCAAAATGTTCAGAGTTGTTCTCACACTAATACGCTAATTTAAATCCAGGTTCCAAAACCGAATGCAATTTTGAATTTAAGAACGGTCATAAAGTTGAATATTGAGATAATAATTGTAGAAAAAGTTGATTTGTATTTCCTTTTTCTTACCTTACAGGCTTGTGGTTTTGATCGCGGTGTTGATTGGCCTCCATTTGTCACTTCCATTTTTGTTTGAACTGAGCCCATATCTATGCCCAAACCCTGTGAAAATTGCTATATCAATATTATTTTCTGTTTCAAGAAAAGAAGCATCCGAAGAATCACACTTTGATAGAAATAGATTAGATTGATATCAAAGCGCCATCTAGATTTAGAGGTGCATGAAAAGGCGATATTCTTTGATAGGTATTTGCAGTTATTTGAGTTGTATTACTATTACAAAATATTTTTAAGTAAAAGGAACAAAGTAGGTAAGTTACCTGTGAACACTGACGGCCGTCCATATCCATTTCGACACCTTCATCGTCCATTCCTTTAAAGCTTAACTGCAAATAAAAAACAACAAATATCATGAAAACATATTAAACTGTGACCTTTTTGACAATGCCTGGTGGCAAACATTACATTTGTGTGCCCAAGAATTATCATGGCAAAACCAGCAAAACTAACAGTTCAATAGCACGATCATTAGCTCTAATGGTTGTTAGTGCAACTTAGCAACATTAATTCATACCATATATGTAACTAGACTGCGCATAAACGAATTGAATGACGTATTACAATAAGAAAAATGTGTAATTATTATTCTCTCAATTCAATCACTTTTTCAAACAATTTCAACAACGACATCTCCGCTAATAACCATATCTGTTTGAAATTATTTAGTTCACAGAGTTAAGTGGAATAATAAATTATAATAAATATCGGTCAACCTCACACAAATCGATCTAGTCCCAAATTAAGCTCAAGAAGGCTTGTGTTATAGGTACTAGACGACGATATACGTACTTATATAGATAAATATATATACTTATATACACATATATTCGAGTTCATCACACATATATTTGCCCTGGCCGGGATTCGAACCCGAGACCGCCGGCTCAGTAGGCAGGTGTCTACAAACCGAGCCAAACGCGTCAAAAAGTGAAGGGACAAACCTCATCATCCTGCTGCAAATCCTGCTGTTGGTGGTCCATCAGATCCTGCTGATGCTGCACCTGCTGCTGAACTATGAGGCTGTCCTTGGAGTCTTCCGGGTGGTGCTGGTTCATGTTGATGATGGCATGGTTGGAGTCGGAGCGGACTATCGTGGGTGGGCCGGGGTGGACGTGGGCGTGGGACGAGTAGAAGCTGGGGAACAGGCTGAATTTTGTTTATATTTCTTGGTTCACAGCGATGACGCGTGATATATTTATTTACAGACTTTCAAAAAAAGAGGTTCTATGTTACACTGTATGTAAGTTTTTTTCATGTGTGTTTATTTATTTAACCTATTGACCGCCAAGCGGTCTAGCAATTTACCGTGCCACTGACGCCAAAGTAAAAAAAAAAGATGTGCCCCAAAATCAACAGGGATTGAAAAATACTTGTAGCAGTTAGAATTACAAAGTTTTTGATCATTGAAATTTGGACGACTGTGGCCGACGTGGCGTCAGGGGCACGATTTTTTGTTGACGGCCACAGCCGACTGTGGCGCTCAAAAGGTTAATCTTTATTGCACAAAAGAAAACTTATCGTACAAAAGGCGGACTTAGTGCCATGAGGCATTCTCTACCAGTCAACCTTTGGGCAAAGCAGATAAATTGTGTGTTCATATTTTATTTAAAAAATTTTTTATCCATGGAGTTGCTAATTTTTTTCAAAGTCAAAGTCGAAGTGTATATGGCGATATATTAGATACTATGATTTATGCTATTACATCATTCCTAAACTCATTTAAATAAGAATAAAATATATGTTTAAGTCACCGTAAAGGATTTTTTTTTTCTACATCTGAATATGATGGATACAGGCGGCAAAGATATGTTTAGAGCCATTTGTTTAAAAAATCTAACTTTTACCAGCGGGCTTTTTTAATAGGTGCATTTTATACTAAGTATTAAAATTAATTACACTCGATTAAAATGAGTTTAGTAATGATAAAACAACACAAATCATGGTATCTAATATTTCCAAATATTTTTTACCTCGACTTAGAAAAAGTATACAATTAGCGACAGCATGGATTTTAGAACCACGTTATGCTACCAAATTTTCTAACCCTACTCATAAGTGTTAGTTATATTCGTTTCATTTTGTGACCGCGACAGCTAATTAAGACAAAATTAAGAGTCAAGGTCTTCAGCAGTGTTGGAGCGATTGAGAAGAATTTGATATTTTTAACATTTAAAAACTGCATGTATATACAGAGTAGAAGCAAAAACTTTTAACACTGATTTGCTGGCTCTTAATAATTTCTATTCATAATTATGAACACTGAGTGATTTCAGTCAGACCTTACATGATCCTTTTATGTCACTTAAGTTATAGTAAGCCATGTCTGGACTCTGGGCCAAAACTGTTAACCAGAACCCATAGGGACAGCACATAACTAGTTGTTACAAAGATCTTTCAGGATCTTTTCTGGACTTCTAGTAAAGGACGCTTTTTAGCCGATTTGATGATGATGAGCTACTTTATGGGTTCTGTCTTCTACTTTGCTACTTCAAGTTGCATCTGATCCCTATGTACTATGGGCTACAAGAATTCTGCAGCGCATTGTACATACAAAGTGCACTATAGCACTGCCCCAGATTGGAATTCCCTTCCATCTGTATTTCCAATCAAATTTCACCTACTTTAAAATTTAAAAGCTACTTTGAATAGGCATCTTATGAGTAAGCAAGTTCCATCATAGGCCATGTCTTCACTTTCCATCAAAAGCGAAATGTCTGTAGAACCCCATAAATCAAATAATATATAAGAGGCAAACATGGAGACCAACCTCATGGGCTCAGCTTTGATCTGCTGCTCGAACATGGATATAGTGGCGAGGAGGTCGCCGGGGGGCGGCACGGGGACGCCCACGCCCCGTGCCACGCCCCCGACCCCCACGCCCCAGTGTGCCGGGAAACTAATGCTGCCGTCGGTGAGGCCCCATTCTTAACTGGTGCCACCTGGACAAAACAGAACTTAATTAGTATTTATTTTTCCGACTAGCTATAGGCATGATATCCACTCATATTTATACTTCACACCATACACACTTACACTACACATACATATTACATACACATTACCAACTCAATAAAATAAAATGTAACTAAATACATACATATACTGGAAAAACATACAGACAGTGACTTCTGTTACACAGGTTTTCACCTAGCTCAGACGTCAGGGACTTCCACTGATTATCATACCCTTTTTGCTAATAAGTTATCTTTTGTTTAACACCTAATCATAAAGTAATGAAATTATTAATTATAATTTAATTATACCACTTCGTTGTTATCCAGTCATGGCAAAGTCTATTCAAAAAGTTGTAAGCACAGTGGTGCCCATCACACTTGCCACATTGTCATGTTGGACAACCCGCACAAGTATCCAACCCATCTCCATAATACAACATCCTAATTCCTTAATGAAAGCTAGCTTCAACCTTATAGCCTTAAAAACAAATCGCACAGTAGTTATGCATAATTGGAGTTTGTTTTGTAAAAGGACCTATAAAAAATTAACACCGAAGTTCTATTTCACTTACAAAAGATGATATGTTTGGGTTATCTTCTACTTGCAGAACTTTGTTACATTGTAACTATTTATCTGGCAGGCATTTAACTGAACAAACCTCATAAATGTAAGGGACCACCAAATTCTACTCGGTGAAGTACAAATGATTACAAATGAAGGATGTTGCTCATTTTAGTATTATGTCATCATTGTTATCAAAACAATAGATACAAATTAAGAGTACACTATTTCTTGATTCTGTCAGGACCTACGTCTTAAAGTTTGTTTAAAGAAAAAATAAAAACATTCCAATTCAAAACTACATGATTTTATTTATATTAAATACTTAGGTATCCAAAGTGTATATTTCCATGATGGTGAAATCAACATTAACCAAACATCTTACCAGTAAATCAATTTATTAATAATTACGCTATAGGTACTACTTTAGTCTATTAATTGCAACTAGGTCAAGAGTAGACCTGACATTATAATTTAATGATTTAGAAAAATTCAGAGACCAATTACAAGCATCATATTTATGAATAAACATTATAAAATAAAAATAAAATGTATCTATATTAAAACATTTTATTGACATCAACATCATACACAAAAACAGAATAATAATATTAAACATATGTCTTTTTAATACAGGAAACAAATGAAATAATTTTTCATAGTTTAAAATAATTACTACAACAAAAATGATTATGTATAGGCTTTATAAATATATAATTGTTGGCAAAATCAAACATTTGAATGGATCTTATGTGATTTTAAAATGAAAAAAAAATATGTCTAATTAGAACATTCTCATACCTATTGGTTAAACATACATAAGTACTAATTCGACAAGGTACTAAATGGATTATTATTATAAATACAACAAACCATAAACAAAAATAATAATATATTATCTAATAACAAAAATAGATTCCATTATTAATTTACTTAATATAGCAGTTGTTCTTAATGAACAGTTCATGCGGAAGGGCCAATGACCAGCGAAGTTAAAGCTCTAAATACCTACTGTCGCAACCTACAGTCTAGACTTTGCTACGTTATAATATATATGCATTAACCAATAGGTAGAACGCTTGTGTATAGATGTACATATATTTACAGCACACAACGCGCGCTTATCTACTCCATATACATACATCAGTTAGCAACTTAGAAATGTTTATGAAACAGTAAACAAAAACATTTGCTGCAAAAGCAAGTGTTGAAATTAATGTTTTTAGACAAAAATTAAATGGCGGAAGCTCACCGACCGTCTGTCTCCACCCAGCCTCCCCCCCGGCCATCAATAAAATGGCCAATTCGTTATTGAATTTTGTCCCTAACTTTCAGGCCGAAGCTGCGCGGTGCCGCCGGTTGTTATGTGACTAGTTAATTTCATACCGCTACCACTCAATGTAAACAATACAATACAAGTTTATAACGCAATAATCCGTACTATTTTATAGAAAGTTATGTCACATCGTAATATTAAGTACACAAGATACATTCAACCGAACGTTTATAATCAGTAAACATAAACACCGCACACGAATAAAAGGTTCTTTATCGAAAATACAACGACCTTTCGTATAGCGAAGGGAATGAAATACAAATTTATTATTATTCCTTTTTTATGCAAAATGGTAAGGTCTCATTTGTGTCTATGTATAAATTTATTCATTATATATACGGCAAAAGTAAGATTCTACTCACATAAGTATAGAAACACCTATTTACAGTTGCGTGTATAGAAACACATAAATTACAGCACTAATTACACAATTTCGTTAAGATTGGCCATTCGAATTATGTTTTTCTTTAGACACCGATATAAAATGGCTGCTACCTCATTGTTCTGCGCGTTCGTTCGTGCGCATAGAAGCCGTGAACGCTTGGGGACGACTTCTCCGCCAATTAAAATTATGGCGCGAAATTTAAGGCGCCATTAAATTGATTTTAATGCCTATGTTATTCGGACAATTTATTCACGGCATACCGGTTACTCAACTTTGCAATTATGTAACAAAACCAATAAACTGTCATGAAAGTGACCAGAAGAATTGGAAAATACAGTTTTGGGTTATAATCATACATATATATCGTTAGTAGTAGTTTCATTTATATTCAGTTAACTTTATTGTCTGGCGATATCGATGCGGCTCGCCCTTCATGTGCTGTTCGAGTTGTTTTCCGGAGTTTGTATAAATATGGCATATAGGAAAGGCGGCTAGTTTTTTTTCCGATTTAATAGGTGCACTTGGTCCATTGTTGTTTTATTTTTTTATCCTATTATAAGACTCATTTAAACTGGAAAGCACACGTCGAATCAGTAAAAAACCGGTCAAGTGCGAGTCGGGCTCGCGCACCGAGGGTTCCGTACAAACACTTTCCATCCTTAAGTGGTTAAGTTAAGTTTGCACCTGGTATGTATAGCGCTCCATACAAATGAGGTGCAAAGTTAACGCAACCAATCCCGTGTGTCCCGGGAGCCCCCCTTAAATATTTATTTTATTCAATTTTTAGTATTTCTTGTTATAGCGGCAATAGAAATAGTTACATCATCTTTGAAAATTTCAACCACCGTTCTTGAGATACAGCCTGGTGACAGACGGACGGACGGACGGACAAACGGACAGCGAAGTCTCAATAATAGGGTCCCGTTTTTACCCTTTGGGTACGGAACCCTAAAAACAAACTGTCCAGATTCGTATACGCACTGAGCATATTGAAGAGCAACACTAGCATGGAGTGCGCACTGACCGCTTATCACACGCAGGCGGTCGCGTGGCTACGCTACGGGCTCCTGCTGTGGGGCCACAGCACAGATGCGGACCAGCTCTTCATTATGCAAAAAAAATGTGTACGAATCCTGGCCAATATCCACCAACCAAATAGATGTAAGCCTGAATTCAAAAACCTGAAACTATTAACTCTCCACTCCCTCTATATCCTAGAAATTGCCACGTTTGTTAGAAAAAAATTACACCTCTTCAAATTCAATCACAGCACTCGTCGGCACCAAAATCTTGAACTCCCGGAACCTAAACTAGAAATATACAAAAATGGACCATACTACAGAGCAATTGAAATATACAATAAAATCCCTATCAATATAAAAAAAACACACTAAAAGACCCATCCTTTATAAGCAATCTAAAACAAAAACTTATAGACAAGTGTTACTACTCAATTGCAGAATTCTTGGACGAGAAAAATATTTAAATAATTATATACTACTTAATTGTCTGCCCAATGCAATGTAACACATGCAGTGTATGTAATGATGCTTGTTTAAATTTTAAAACGTTAAGTTGTTATTACTAGTACCTATTAAGTTTTTTAGTAAGCAGTATTAAGTTTGGTAAACCCAGACTACATAAAATGTTAACTTTTTGCTACACCCTGACAGGGTCCTTGTACCTAGTTATAAGTACTTGGATGCAATAAATATATTATTATTATTATTCTAACATTTTAACTATATTATTGTGCTCGTGCTGACCATCTGCTACGTCTTAGTCTAGTCTATCTGCAGGAGCCAAATCAAATCTTGTTGGTTTGGTAGACGAATTTTATTAGTAAGTACTACTTAATATATCTATAATGTAATGCCGTTAGCCGTTAGTTTTCAATAGGGAATGAAAGCTAACGCTTTTAAGATAGTTATTCACATTAAATTCAAGTAGAATGTTTAACGTTATTAATAATTTAGAATAACACGTGCTTTAATATCGTCGGGAATCGCCATTGTTAATAATTTATACCTACTTAGGTAGTTATATATTAGTTGCTGAGATAGACAAACGCAACTATGTAATTTATCCATACTATCGATACTAATCCATACTAATATTATAAATACGAAAGTGTGTCTGTCTGTTACCTCTTCAGCTTCAACCGCTGAACCGACTTAGATGAAATTTGGTATGGAGATAGTTTGAGACCCGGGAAAGGACATAGGATACTTTTCATCCCGAATAAATTTAGTGTTCCCGTGGGATGAGCGGGTAACACCGCGTATGTTATTGTTACTTATTGATTTTGTTGCACAGCGTGTAGTCACTTAGTCAGGTACAAATTGTACAATGCTCGAAAGACTCGAACTTTAAAATAATAGGTATAAGCCAAGGAAAATTTACTATCGATTAAGATAATTCTTTATAATAATGATAACTATTATTATGCTGTTAAATAAACCGGCGTTTAAAGGCAGTACATAACCAATAACTCTAAAGGCAATGTAGGTAGTTTATAGGCTAACTTCACATAATTCTAATTAGAGCTTAATAAATTGCGACTTATATCATCGACTTAAAAGCTATTTTGGGATATTAGTGACTTCACTTCAAGCTTTGCTTAGTTTGGGACTAGGTCGATATGTGTATGATTGTCCCTTAATATTTATTTATTTATTTGTTTACTTCTCTCCCTTCTCGACCCCAATTTGTTTAGATCTGGGCCAATTTTTATTTTGTTGTCGATTACTTATTTCTCTTAGATTTCAATAAAATTTGGTGAGTTGGTAAAGTTGCTTCTTCTGACCATAGTAAGCCCAATTTCATGATATGATATGTCATACAAATTTTTCTCCATTGAGTTACTTACACAAAATACAGAAATTGGCCCATGAGCCAATTTTCATTTTGTTGTCGATTTATTTATTTTTCATTCCTAGCTCCTCATATTGTACTCATTTTTTGTACAAAATACGAAATTTCGTTTTAAAAAATCCATACTTTATTTGTAACTCTATGGAAAATTTTGTATAACCCGCTCCAGACCTTCCGATCCGATCCGACCGATCGGAAGCAATCGGATAATGTGTAGTGAAGTTGTCCGATTTATCGGAAGAAATCGGATAATGGGTTCCCATTCATTGCCGACGCCTCATATTTTTACTCATCACGCAGTGCCGCCTTCCAAGCGACGACGCGAATTCGCGTCCTCGGCATTAGGTTAACCCATTTCAAGGACGCGAATTCGCGTCCGCGGCATTACGTTGTCAGGGACGCGAATTCGCGTCCGCGGCATTACGTTGTCAAGGACGCAATTTCGCGTTTTCGGCATTACGATTACACATACATGGGACGCGAATTCACGTCTTCGGCATCCGAGATAAGAATTATGAAAATTACAAATGCACGGAATCCAAAAACCAGCAACAGTATAATATTATCCTTCATAAGTAAAGTAACATTTTGGTATCAGCATTTAAGTACACTTGTTTTCTAGCAAAAAAAAAAACAAATAACTCGAGGACGCGAAATCGCGTCCTCGGCATTACGATTGCACATACATGGGACGCGAATTCGCGTCCTCGGCAATGAATGGGTTAATATTGACGTCATTATTTTATTTAACGTCATTCAAGAAATAAGGAGCTTCACAGACGATTATTCAATTTTAATTATTGTACAATATAACTCAATAACTGATATAACAAGTGTTGCCACTGTAATATTGTTGCAAATATAAAATTAGTCTGGTCACTATAATTTGACACTGACATATCTGAATTCTATATTGTTTATGACTCCTTAAATTCTTTTTTAGGAAATTGTGATCATGGCGGTACGTGTTTTGTTAATAATCAGTGAATTTATCCATTTGAATCTGTGAAAATGACCACGATTGAGAGATTTGTTGATGCTTGAGTGGTTTTATATTTCATTGTGCTAATAAGTGAAGCGATATTTTTTGATTATCATCCGTGTTGTGGGGGTTAACCTATATCTGAAGTTGTTCAAGTCAAGTCAACAGGAAACAACAAATTATTAGTGAGAAAATGCTTATGTTGAATTGAACATGTATTTTTCAGCGAGCACCACCCTCCGCGTTGAAACAGGGGAAAAAGGACAAGAAGGAGAAGAAGGCTCCGAAAGACAATTCCAAAAATGTTATGCGAAACCTTCATATCAGGCAACTGTGCCTGAACATCTGTGTGGGAGAGTCTGGTGACAGGCTTACCCGTGCCGCTAAGGTTAGTGTTATCTACGCATTTTACCTCAATAATGTGATTTTGTACCGATATTGTATATTGCTGAAAGCATGTTTTAGGTTATGTCTATGTGTCTCAACTTCTAATGCAAGTAATACATAGCATGAATTGTTCAAGTCTCACAATTTATTTCTGTGTTTCTTTGTAAATTCATGCAATATTAATATTTTTTATTTGCAACTTCTGAACACTAATACTTTTACTGTTCAGAATACTACAAAAAATTACAAAAATGCTGTTATGTTACCAAGTTAATTATACTATAAGTACTCTTTTATGAGTCATTTTCAAAAATCATGGACATAGTTAAGGGCTTTAATTAAAACAAAACTTAATTGATTCCTTTGTGTAATGATAGTTACCCATATCTTGTGTACTAGTAACTTTCGTAACACAAAAGACGCGATCGTAATTTGATTTTATTAAGCCTAACTGCACATATGCATTTATAGGTATTATTTGTAGGTATTGCTTAAAATGTATATTCATCATCATATTAGCTGAAAGACATCCACTATGTGACTAAAAGCTTTCCTTGTATGTATATTAAGTATACTGAACTTTATTATCTTGACAGTCCTCTAATTTTTAAGTCCCAATATGAAATTAAAGACATGCATTGCACTGTTATCACCAGGCATCGGATAATCAGATTGATATTTACCTAAATTTTGGCGGCGGCTTTGTCGTTCAGTTGTAGGTATAGGCGGTGATTGAGGTCTGAGTGAGATAGCAATAGGATTTTGGCAACTTTAGGTAAATATCGATCCGATTATCTGATGCATGGTAATCACCCAATCAATGTAAAGTGCCAATTAAGCCTAAGTTGAAACATGCCTGCATTGAATATGTAGCACTGCACTCTGAGTAGGTAGAACAATTGAACCCCATCAGCATCACAAATATTCTGTGTAATCAATGAAATCAATCTTATTTTACAGGTGTTGGAACAGTTGACTGGTCAGCAGCCCGTGTTCTCCAAGGCTCGCTACACTGTCCGATCCTTCGGAATCAGGCGTAATGAAAAGATTGCTGTCCACTGCACCGTCCGTGGTGCCAAGGCTGAGGAAATCCTTGAGAGGGGTCTCAAAGTGAGTAATATTATAATTGTGTTAAAATATTTAGTGATTATGTGGATGAAATGTTACGGCAATTGTTAGTTAATTAATGGCTAAGTGGTTTTATCGAAATTTATGTGAAGTCAAGCATTATGATAGCTAAATTTGGGCCATATGAAGTGGTAATTAATTAATGACATTATCCTTCTAAATTTATCAATTATTAATATCATTATCTTCTAAACAAAAGGCACAAACTAAAGTTTTAAAAAATGAAATACCATTTGAACCTATTGTGAGACCTCTAATTGAAAATTTAAAAATAAATAATTAATATTTATTTTTAATCTTTGTTATTGTAAAAATGGTTTAAACTTAAGTAAACGTGGGCAGTGAGTCGCGAAGCAGCATGGATAGCTGCCCCTGTTGAAGAGCTCCTAGATAGAGTTTAAATATAAAATTTTATTTTATTTATTTATTCAAAACCATTTTTATAATGATTAAATAGCATTTGCCTTTAACTGAAGGATTGCATTACACTCCATTCACTCCAATGCACAAGTTGTTCAAGTCTCACAAAATATTTGTGTTGCTTTGTAAACTTGTGCAATATTATTATTTCTGATTTGCAACTTCCAAACACTGAATGCTTACTGCTTGGAATACTAGAAGAAATAACATTTCTAATGCTTAACTTCATCTCTACATCTGGGATTTTTTAGCTATTATTTAGGGATTGGATACAATCAGTATTGAGGTTTTTCGCGTAGTAGTACACATTTTTATATTTTGGTGGGCTAATTTTTGAAGTTCCATATCAATTCTGCCGGCTGATATTCTATTTGGCCGGGTTCAAATCCCGGCCAGGGCAAATATTTGTGTGATGAACTCGAATATTTGTTTTTGGTTCATGGTTGTTCCTATGCATTTAAGTATATATTTATCTATATAAGTATGTATATTGTTGTCTAGTACCCATAACACAAGCCTTTTCAGTTTTAATTAATATCCGTAATAATAATATGGAAATTTCTATTGATTCTAAAGCATATTCTTCCAATACGAGCTTGTAACTTGTTTTAAAGTAGGGTTGATTGGCTGGTAAAATTTTACATACTAGTAACCAGTATTTTTATATATGGCTGGCTTCACCCACATTACCTGGAATAGAGTAATAACCTGATCATGTCATTACACGTACAGCACACATACTTATAATTTGTTCAAATATTTTATAAATTAATAAATATTATGGGACAATCTTACACAAATCTACCTGGTCCAAAACTAAGCAAAGCTTTTACTATGGGTTCTAGACGACAATATACATATTATATAAATACATATATAGATAACATCCATGACCCAGGCACTAATATTTAGGTTGATCACACAAATATTAGCTGCTGCTGCTTTGCTGGGATTCAAGCCCACCGGCTGACTGAACTACAAACAGTGCCAACCACGTCGTCATTATATTCTACAAATGTGTAACAAATATTCAAAAATCATTACAAACACTTAGTAGGATTTATAAAGAAGTTCATGATTATTGGTGTGAATCCTGTCCTTATTTTATCCTAAATAATAATGAACACCTGTATTTCATTCCAGGTCAGAGAATACGAGTTGAGGCGTGACAATTTCTCCGCCACCGGTAACTTCGGTTTCGGTATCCAGGAGCACATTGATCTGGGTATCAAGTACGACCCCTCCATCGGTATCTACGGTCTTGACTTCTACGTTGTCCTTGGGCGACCAGGTATGTGTATTTTGCACAATCTCAAGTATAAATTCATGGTGGAATTAAATTTATCTTAACCCTTAGGTGCATGACGTATCAAAAACGATATCACTGAAATGACACACCTCGCAAATCAACTCAAGGTCAATTCAAACTGTCAAACTGTTCAGTAGTAAAATGTGGTATCATTTTTGATACTGTATGCATTTAAGTGTTAAATTTCTCGTAAGAACAGATTCCACAAGTTTTAAATTTTCTTTTTTTACGAGAAAAACCAAGAACAACTTCCTGTCATGTATGCAAAAACGATTTTTGCAGAAGTATGTGGGATTTCTGTTATCTACAATTGCGTGAATTATTTATGAACCCATTATGGCCTATCATGTAGAGCAGTAGTCTGGAATCTCGTTTTATGTCACCGCTGGTGCCGTGGATATTGATAAAAACTGTTCTGTCTGTACTGAATATAAATGAAAAATAAACTATTTTCTTAAGCAGATTACTGATTAGATTATGCACATTTGTTCAAAGGTGTAGAATTCATTAAATCTTCACTTTGTAAAGTATGTGCTAGATTAAACTTTGTTCAAAGAGATTTGCTGTGTTTCAGTTGTTCTCTTTGAAATTAAGGTACATTTTGTTAATGATAAACTATAGTCCTCAGAACATGTTTGTTTGAGAATGTTTCCCGTACAAAACTCAGCCTCAATAGCCTCGAATTTAGTTATAAATTTTTCCCACTATGGCTCAAATCAAAAGACAAATTGTCCATAATAACTGCAGCTTCTTTATACATACCTCCCTATGCTTGTGTTAGATTTTGCAGTATTCATAAATTGTCAATGTTACCAAAATTTATATTACATTTGTATGGTGATATTTTTATTGGGGTCTGCAACTCTGCATTTTAAACCTCTCACGGCACATTATATAAATAAATCGACATTTAGACGCAATAATTAACGTCTTATGCCCGACATCAGTTGTATTAATAATTCAATCAAATCAAAAATCAATCTTGAACTAATAAAATACAAGTTTTTCACCGTTTCCTCCTCCTTCAGTAGATATCCTCTCTCTGAATATCTTTCTCATGGACTATTTTGCGCCAGCTTACTCTATCCTGGGCTGCATGGATGGCTTCGTAAATAGAGGTCTTGAGGGTAGAGTGTATTTTTTCACCTTTTAGTGAAATCTTTTACATTCCTAATGTTGGTTTGATATGTTGTGAACATTCGTGTGTCTATTGTTTTAATTATGTTGTAAAATTTAACAGTACGAGTTATTAGCATGTTATTCACGGTTATGTTTGTTTCAGGATTCAACGTGGCACACAGGAGACGTAAGATTGGCAAGGTTGGGTTTCCCCACCGCCTCACAAAAGAGGATGCCATGAAGTGGTTCCAACAGAAATATG
This sequence comes from Apotomis betuletana, assembly GCA_932273695.1. NCBI lineage: Eukaryota > Metazoa > Arthropoda > Insecta > Lepidoptera > Tortricidae > Apotomis > Apotomis betuletana. The sequence goes on along the minus strand of OW026313.1, from coordinate 10,065,081 downwards.
ATGGTATCATCCTTAACAGTAAGAAGTGAGCTAAGAGTAAATGACCTAAAAAATAATTGTCTTTTATTTATTTAATTTTATCCATGTCACTGTATTCTATAATAGGTGGTAGGGCATTTATTTGAGCTTTTTAACCAGAGACATGATTTTATGAAACATGTAATGTCTCATTTTTAGGGTTCCGTAGTCAACTAGGAACCCTTATAGTTTCGCCATGTCCGTCTGTCCGTCCGCGGCTTAGCTCCGTGATCATTAGTACTAGAAAGCTAAAATTTGGTATGAGTATGTGTATGTATAACGCCGACAGAACGGTAAAATAAAAATTTAAAACAAATTTTTTTTTCGGGTACCTCTAGAACACCTAAAGTGGAGGTGATTTTTTTTTTCTTTTCTATACTGGTGTGTGGGGTGTCGTTGAATAGGTCTTGTAAAAATAATAGGGGTCTTCTAACATTATTTTTTGATAAAGTCAGCAGTTTTGTAAATATTCGCTCCGAAAACAAAAAAAATTGTGTCCCCCCCCCTCTAACTTTTCAACCACGGGTCAAAAAAATTCGGGAAAATTCATGTATATAAGGCCTTATAAGTACTTTCAATGAAAACTAAATTGAACAAAATCGGTCGAGCCGTTTTTGAGTTATCGCCAAATTTCATATTTTTCTTTAAAAGGACGTAAGTTGACTTCCAGAAGGTAATAAGTGATTACAGTTTCTTTCTAGGGCGTTTACGACCTTTTTATTGAGCTTAAAATCTTTCTTAACTTAAACCTCGGGCTTAAAACAGCAGTTTATTGTGAAGGATGAGCAACTACGGAACCCTACACTGAGCGTGGCCCGACATGCTCTTGGCCGGTTTTTTAATGTGGGTACACCACAATTTTTATTTAAACCATGAATACAAAGATCAAAGCTTAAAGAAAATAATTGAAAAAGGAGCTACCTGGTGGAAGGGTCCGGGAATCGAACCCGGTACCTCTGGATTACCGGTCCAGCGCGTTAGCCACTTCGCTACCCTCGGTCCACGTAGACCTGACGAATTTTTCCTTATGCTTTGTGTGTCGATCTTTGCATTGTTTATTTGAAAGGTTTTTACACCTTAGCGACCTCTATGTGAATACTTTAATATTCACATCTTACCGCACCACTATACAGCGGTGAACGAGCAAGCCAGAGAGGGCGCTGTTTGTTTTATAATTTTATGAAACAACATGTTTCAAAAAATTACATCGACACAAAGCATAAGGAAAAATTCGTCAGGTCTACGTGGAGCGAAGGTAGCGAAGTGGCTTCCAAATTCCGCAGTATGGCGCATCCTCATATTTCTGGTCAGGCTTTATTTTTTTAGTGATTCAAATGAAAAACGTATAGCGGGGTGTTCGTCCAGGTCTTGTTTGCATGCATCTCGTTTGAATTATCCCCTAACTTCTAACAGTTAAAGGAGATATCTTCCATCATCAGCTGAGCATAGTAATATGATGACTATCAGAAGCGAATTAATAAGTTGTTTATGAACAACTTTATAATCGCGGACAAACATACATTTACATATATACCGGTCAAATTGTGAGAACCTCTTTTTTAAAAGTCCGTTAAAATACCAAAACCTTCTGAAAACCGCATCAAAATCGGTTCAGCCAAACGCGAGATAATCGCGGTCAAACATACATACATACAGGTCAAACCACGGTCAAACTGAGAACCTCCTTTTTTTAGGGTTCCGTAGTCTACTAGGAACCCTTATAGTTTCGCCATGTCCGTCTGTCCGCGGCTTAGCTCCGTGATAATTAGTAGATTAGTACTAGAAAGCTGAAATTTGGTATGAGTATGTGTAATGTGTATGTATCATGCCGACAAAACGGTAAAAAAAAAAAAAAATAGGTGTCTCCAAACATAATTTTTTGGTTAAAACAGCAGTTTTGTAAATATTCGCTCAGAAAAAAAAAAAAAAAAGCCCCCCCCCCCCTCTAACTTTTCAACCACGGGTCAAAAAAATATGGAAAAAATGATGAAAATGAGGCCTTATAAGTACTTGCAATGAAAACTATATTGAATAAAATCGGTTGAGCCGTTTTTGAGTTATCGCAAATTTTCATACTTTTCTTTAAAATGACGTAAGTGCCGTGCTGTGTCCTTATACTTCGTACGTTACACATATTAGTTAAGTGCCATGCTGCATTAAAACATTCCACTCAATCTGGCGCGTATAATCGATAACTTCCAGAAGGTACCTACCTAATATAAGTAATTAATTACAGTTACTCTGGCGTTTACGACCTTTTTTATAGGGCTTAAAATCTCTCGTAATATAAACCTCGGGCTTAAAACCGCTGTTTTAAGCCCGTCTATTGTGGAAGATGGGCAACTACGGAACCCTACACTGAGCGTGGCCCGACATGCTCTTGGCCGGTTTTATTTTTGAACTCTGTTAAAAAGTCCAAATACAATTAATTTCCTACGTTTGACCCTAGATGGCGCTCCGTTTTGACATTACTGTCATCTAGCACCATTTAAGCGCAAGTCCAAATTATCTCCATGGAGACGGAATTTGATTAATTAAATATTGATGGTTTATCTTATACACTAAACACGATCGAAAGTTAGCAAGATGTACGGAGATGACGAAGAAGATGATGTGCTGGCCCCTAAGGAGCCTCAGGTCACATCGCAGGACCCTGATGAGCGGAAGGCCGGGAGAGCCCTTCGCATCAAGCGGCGGCAGGAGGCTATCAAACGGTACAATATCTAATGTGTTTGTTGCTTGATAGACATTGAAAACAGCTGGTACCAAATTACTACTTATACAAAGTTAAGCTTTTGAAAACAAGCCATTCCTAAAGTAGCAAATTATACAGTCGTGTATATATATGCAACTAGAAGGTGGACGTGACGCGACGGTCGATACGTCGTCCGCGCGAAAGTTAGTGTGGGTTATGGTTATGACTCCGTAGTCGGGTAAAAATTACCCTATAACAAAATGGAGCTACCGTGCAAGTACCAAAAAAATTTTGAATTCGGTTCAGCAAACTACAACAAATAAAAAACTATATGTATCGATTTAGTGACATCCAAATAGCTTCTTCTTCTACCTTGGGCGACCAACGGGCGTCGTCCGGTCGGTCGGCCAAAGTACCGCTGGATAGATCTGGTAGAGAAGGATCTGCGTGAGCTCGGAGCCACAAACTGGCGAGAGATTGCGCAGAATCGGGTAAAGTGGCGAGCTCTTGTGTCGGAGGCCAAGACTCATTTTGGGTCGCTGAGCCAGCGCAGTTAGTTAGTTAAATAGCTTCTTTTCCCTTTTGTTTTTAATATGTTCAATGCACAATTCGCAGACTTATAATTTTTACAATTTTGTAATAGGTAAGGTAATCGCGTAGCTCTGAGGAACGGGCGGGTGTCTGCACTGTGCGCCGACTAAATCACAACTCTAGCTCTTTCGTCATTACGTCAACTTTCCTTGTCATTCCTCGGAGCTGATCCAGCGCGCGGACTGTATTATTATGTTTAAATAAGTACAATACGTTCGCATCCAGAAAATATTTTTTCTCGAATCTACAGTCCGACAAGAACGTGTAGAAATAAAAAGTTAGAATAGGTACTGTAATATCGTCCCAATCTATGAAAACGGGACGACACGACAGTGTTGCCACTTTTTAACTACACTGCACTTTCTTGTCGGAGTAACTCCCGTTGAAATAATACGAGGTCAGAGATCAGTCCTGATCAAATCGTACTATCAATCGCCAGTGCCGTATTTAACCCTAGGCCCACAAGGCCCGGGCCTAGGGGCCCAGCTAGTCAAGGCCCTAGGGGTCCAGTCCCAGAAGCAGGACTTGTACCTTATAGGGGAGGGGACCCCAAGTGCCTAGGGGCTCTGGCCCTGTAAGTCCGGGCCTGTATCGCCACTGTGCTAAGTAACCTACAATCTACAACGTTGACATCTTTAACTAATAGAGCGGAAGCGCCGCCCGAAGAGATAGCCATGGAAGAGGCGCCCGGTCTCATCGAGCAGGCCACCACGAGTGCGGCCGAAGAGCTGCAGCGGTTGGCGCTGGACGGCGCCGCCAAGGTCACCAACGTCAAGGTCACCACTGACGAGCGCGAGGTTATACGCCGCGCATTGTTCTCTAAAAAGCAGACAAGTATGTGCCTATTTTGCCCTTTATTGATTAAACCTGTTGTAGGTATGTCTGTCAAAAAAATAGTGTTTTTAATAACAATAAAAGCGTTGTAACTAAACTTCACGGATTAATCATACTTAATTTTAACTTGTCGCTGAGGGTGCGAAACTTTCGGCAATCAACAAGCACAAAGCACATTAACACGATAATTATTTACTCGTGTAGGTACAGTCGAGTTCATATTTATGATCATAAAATTGTGAACTCGCATCTATTTACGACAGAAGCGTGGTCGAATATTTTTACTCATAAATATAAAAGCTCGACTGTAGACTAGTACATACAAAACACATGGTTGCGTTACGACCTTTTTAGCATTAGGGTCTTTGGATCTTTGCCTTAACTGCGACTACTGGCAACTTTGCCCACGTAATAGAGGTGGGCAAAGTTGACAGTATTGAAAAAAAAAATGCAATCGTTGTTTTCATTGACAATGCAATATGTTTTATAAGTTTCCATGAACAAAATCGAGGCGGAAGCTGTGGATGCTCAGACACAATATGAAGTTATTACGAGATATTGGGACGTCATGATGGATGTGAAGGACCCTCTAGATATTCAAGCGGCAATGAAGGAGCAAAAGGAGAACTGCGACGCACTATTGGCCCAAAAGACTAAAATGATTGACGAGCTGAAGCATGACCTCAAACTCATGGACATTGCTTACTACGACGATTTAGAGAAACAAGTATGTTGCATATGCTGAAATTTAACAAATAATATGCGGCATTAGTGCTTACAAAAAATCTGTTGATATATTATTTGCGGTTAGGATTAGTACCATAAGTATCATAATGACTTATCTATATCTGATTACAGGACAACGATATAAAAGAATTATCAGAAAGAATTGAGAAGCAAGTAACAATAATGCAGAGGGCTTACCAAAAGCAGCTTACGTTGATTGGAGAAGCAATAGAGATAGAGCGTGAAGCTATGGTTGATCATAACAACAAGCGCTGGGAGGCTCTATATAAGCAACGCGATAAGGAAGAAGTTGCTCATATGGAATATAAAAGTGAACAGGTTCGTCTACAGCTTAGTTTTTATATAGTACATCTACAGGTGCTGACAGCGAATCGAACTGGGCATGTAACATAGATATACTTCGCGCATTTAAATTCAATAATATTTAAACGTTGTTTAACAGTTAGAAGAACATAAATTAGAAATGGAAGCTATAATGTGGGACCACCATGAAAAATTTCGCGAGGCTAAAATAGAACTCGAGTCCTTAATACAAGAGCTCCAAAAGGAGCTGGAGAAATTAAAAGCGACATGTATTATAAACACTGAGAAGATTGGTTATAATTATCAAGTACGTATCAGTATCAAATTAATTACATTTAAAACATTTAACTGTGTGACATTTCTATGTTACCTTGTTAAAACGTTTTGCATTAAATTTTTATAGGTTTTAAAGAAACGTGAAGAAGAAAATGTGTTTGTTAGATCACAACAAAAACGTAAGCTGAATAAAATGTCCGATGTCGCCAATAAGTTGCGTGCAAAAATCCGCAAGGCTGCTGAAGATGGGGCTCTCGAGGAAATTAAGGCAGACGCGGAGATTGTAAAGTTGATGCAAGCCATGGAAGAGTTAGAGAAGAAGTCATATCATTTTTCTCATGTCAACAACTACAAATTTAGTCAAATTTGGCGTATGTCAGTGTCACAATGCACGGAGCTGGCCAAACAGTTGAGATTAGCGGAAGTTGCGTTACACGCTCATATTTTGGCAGAGCCACCGCCGCCACCACCACCGCCTCTCCCAAAAAGTCCGCTGTCTAAATATGGTATTACACTCCCGATTGCTATTTATTACTTGTTTTTTTACCCGACACGTAAAGAAAAACGCTTAAAATATACTTTCTCTTTATAGAGCACGAACCAACTAAAAGTGCTCAAGCAGCTGTCACAGTGGCCAAGGAATCGGTGGATTCTAATGATATGGTAGCAGTAACAGCAAGAGATAAACTGGTAAACTTTGACATTTCATGTTTTTTCATTCATCTTTATAGTGTAGGTTTTGTCGTAATTTAGAAGCTGATTGATTCTAACCTAACATGTAAGTATTATAAATTTATAAAATATGTAATATATCACTTTTCATATTAAAACATTGATACAAAAATGAGAAAGAATCTTTGTATCAATGGTTTAATGTAATTATTATACAATTTTTTACTTTTCCTTTTCTAGGTCCGACACATTCTTCAACTGGTCGCTGATAACACGGGGTTTTTGGTGGAGGATCGCTTACTGAAACTGATAGAGAAATATCAGCTAACGTCAAGAAACTTGTGCACTTTAGATGCTATTTTCATGGTACTTATATCTTACTTATATCGTATTAATTAACACTGTTGACATTTAAAAAAAATTGTGTTGCTAAATATTAATAGATAAGTTCATTACATTTTTGTATTTCACAGATAACTAGGCCCGCGGCCCGCATAGCGTGTTGAACATGTTTCTTTGCGAATTTTAATTATATATTAGGAGGTTTTTTTTCTTTTTCGTAGACGGGTAAAAAGTATATTATAACCATCTTTGGGTGTCCATCAATTCCTATCCCTGTATAAAATTTGTCCAGCGATTTCGGCAATGGCTCCGCGCACCCATACAAAACAAAATGCATAGCATCGCGCTATTAAAATTTGTTTCTGGAACTATGACGCCTCTCCATAGAAAACTGGCTTTCAATACAAATATAGAATTAATACTATATAAATTGTATAATAAGCTAGATTAAGATTAACTTCTACACTTAGATATATTGTATATTAAAAAAAACTATGATCCAATATCGAACAAAATAATGTAGAAAAGGTAGTACCTACTCATCAAAATGTCCTTCAACATTCATGTTTTATATTTCAGGCGCTTGAAATTCAAGCCGAGGAAGATGTTGAACTATTATGCCAAGTGTTTGTGAATTACGCTTTTTGTCCTATATGCGTAGGCATGGAAACCACATCGGAATCGGCAGATCAATCTACAGTTGGTGTAAGTTGAAACTAAACATTGAAGTCTACGGAGTGAGTGTAAGGAGCCAAAAAGTAATATTATTATGTTAATCTAACATCTAACCAATGATATTTCTTTTCTAAACCATCTTTGTTTCTATAATGAAATTTTAACAAAAAGAAAAACAATATTTATTAACAGTTTGAGGAAGTTTTTTTTAATGATTTAATCTTACTACAACCAAGTATTGAATTTAGTAAAAAATAGTTCATTTTCAGGATGAAGGATCACGACATACATTAACCAGACCGAATAAAGGTACCATTTCTTGACTAAAATTGGAGATGCTTGATATGCATTATTTTGCAGGAAAAACAAGCTGCAAAATCAAGTTGATGACTGATTGAATTTGTTTAGGTGACAGGGCTTCGGTAAGAGCGCGATCTAGTGCAGGAAAAAGCCTTTCAGCTAGCACTTCTCGATCTGTTCACGTCGGATTCAGGTAGGCACCTGAAAAAAATTGGCAACCTTGTATTTGCAAAAAATGTATATGCCGATAACTTTATCCATAGCGACATTCAAAAGCACCATATACGAAAACAATACTATACAGTTACTTAAGTAAAGTTACCAGCTGTCTTAATTTATTGAATTTTAACCAATCCTTTCGAAATCCCAAATAAAAGTTTGATAATTTTTTTTATGTAAGTAAAGGTGAGTACACGTCATACACGTGTAAAACAGATGAATCTGCGTCGTTTCATTTAAAAATATTGATGTTAATTTTATGGATGTAGGTATATTATTTTATTCTAGTCCCCTATTTCAGAGGTCAAGAGTTATCCCCGGCAGATTTACAGCTAATGACTGAAGCAGACGAAATTATACAGAAATGTGGGGAACTTAATGGTAAGGTTCCTTAGACTTTTAAAGAGTATTTGCCGCAGTGTTATTCTTTAGCATATTCTAAATAAATATTAAGGACTAAAATAGTACTTCATATGCCAGTCAAGCACACACACATATTTAGTTATAAAAGATGTGAAAAACAGTAATGTCACTTAGCAGCTATACATAGTGTAACCGTTTGTTGTATTTAGTTGAAACAGCGGCTGCAGGGACCGCGGCGGACTCCGGGAGTGCTACGCAGCGGCGTCCGCGCGGAGTTACAGTCACGTCGCAGCCCTCGCTCACTCCCGTCAGCAAGGCCGCTAATCCATTCCTTTGCCCATGTAAGTAATATCTCGATTACGACGAAGCCGTCCAACTTTGCCGTAGTGGGTTAATTTGTTTGCTCACCAAAAAAGTACAGACAAAATAAAGTGTTGGATTTTTTTTGTCAGCGAATAAATATTTTTATAGAATCTTTTTATCGATTATATTTTTTATGTGGAAATACCACATTTTTTATTCGCTATAAATAATGACACAAAGGTAAATTAAGAAAGAAAAATTCAATGCGATCTACTACAATCCTAGGGCATACCCTAGGATTGTAGTAGATCGCATTGAATTTTTCTTAGCCATAGCTAATGCGCAATAAATGCTTATAAGCATTTTCAAACACATATGACGCAGAGGGCGCTCCAGTAGCGTAAGAATTATGGAATAAAAGATTTGGTGTGATTGACGTAGCGATCTAATAGCTCAGTTGGGAGAGCAATACGCCGGAAGCGTAGAGGTTGCAGGTTCAAATCCTGCTTAGATTGTGCATTTTATGCGTAAGAGGATAATATGTAACCTAATTTGACTTCTGTTTGGCACGGAGGAAAATAACCCCTAAGAGAAAGTGGTCCACCTGCTAACTTTTTTGAATTGCTACTGTTACTTTGTATGAGAATTACATTGATTTGATAATGACATATCATCAAATCAATTTTGAATTTCTCATACAAAACAGTTTTTATATTTATTTTTGAATTTTGCTGTCAGGTGGTAAATTTTGAAGTTTTGAAATTGTTTTTTTTCCTTCCCAGTGGGACATTATTTAGAAATTGAACCGATGCAAGTTCTCACAGCCTTAGGTGAATTTGTATCGGTATTCGTTCCACCGGAAAAGAGAAGACTATACGACATACTGTAAGTATTGTGTAAATTACGAGCATTTTGAAATATGTGCAAATATATTGTAGTATTTTTTACTTAATATCATGAAACTAAAGTGTGCCTAATTTGCTCCAAAATTAGAAAACTTAAGGCGACTCCGTACGTGGAATGGTGATTTTTAAAGTCCTAAGGCTCGTAATCTAGCCAACGGAAAAATCTGAAAAAAATATATGTTATTTTTGACTATTTCTTCTAAAAAATTATAGTTGGATTTTTTTTTAAAGCAATAATTACTATGGAAAAAATAATGTTGAAATAGGGTCGTTTTAAATTTTCAATTCCCTAAGGCTTCTAAACTACAAGTGATATTTACACGGCTCTTTCGCAAGAACATTGACAATTCATTGATCTTTAATCGTATTGTTTAAAAGTTAGTAAAATGGAAATTCGGTCTAATAAAGCATCAAAAAAACCGAATTTCCGCGAGCGCGGCCGTGCCCGGGCAGCGAGCTCAGTGTAAATCTAACCGTCGAAGGGGAAGGCTGTGTCACTTGCTCTCGCGATCCATCTAGTTACGGAAAATTGTTATAGTACCGGATCCCGCGGAGGTTCGATCTGTCTTCGTGCGTTTGAAGTGTATTTTAAGAGAGTGTAGTTCGTTTTTTCACACGACTACGCTATGCGACATAACAAAAAGCACTCATTTTCATACAGAATTAAATTCAACTGTTTTTTTTCGTATTTAGGTATCTATTAATTTTAAGTACTTATAAAAAGAATTGTCATTGCTTAGCATTCCCGAACACATTTGGATACTTAGATATTCTCAGTCATGGGCCCACACCAGACAGGATTCCCAGAAAATAACACTTTTGGTGTGGGTTTAAGGGCCCTTCTCTGTGTAATATTAGAGTACCATAGGTATTTCGGTTAGTAAAAAAATCTGATAATACAGATATTTAAGTATGATAACGTCTAATGATCTTTATGAATTCAACCCTAAGAGATATGAATATCGTAATGCAGAACAAGTATTGTTCGTTTGAATACCATTGTAATATTCGGTAAAACGCTAATTTACGAATACGAATATTTATTGTAAGTATTCACATTCGTTGCGTCACTAGTACAGTACATGGCATATGATATAAAAATACATTATCAAAAATTACAATAATTTTCTAGTCCAAGAAGGCAAGTGACAATTTTGGCATGAGGGCTTATTTATGTAAATATAGTCAGAATACATATTTGCATCAATACATTTCCCACTTCATATTTAAATCTAAATGAGCGTTAGTAATTATTGATATATCCGCCGGGCCTAGCTAGACATATCTAGCCTGGCCATAAGTTCTGTTCCAATTGTTTACCGTTTATAAAATAAAAACCTGATTTTTATTACATATCGTTGTAATGATCGGATTACAGTTGAATTAATGAAAAAATATATAACTAGTACTAGTGTTTGGAGTAGTAGGGCCTCGTGCAGGGTCCGTCCGGGTTGTTACTACGTCTTGCCTGCTAACCCACCGCCAAACAGCAATGTTCGCATTGTTGTGTTCCGGTGTGGGGGTAAGATAGCCGGTGAAATTACTAGCATAGAGGCATTCTATCTTCGTCCTCCGGGTAGGCAAGCACTTGTGACTCCTCTGGTGTTGCAGGTGTTTATGGGCGACGGTAATCGCTTTCCATCAGGCGATACGTTTGCTCGTTTGCCCCCTATGACATAAAAAAAAAAAAAAAAAACTTTATTTAGACTCATCGTAATGCCCGGACTTGATTTTTGACTAATGCTCAGAATTTTTCCCTTTAAGTTTGCCAGAGGGCAATGAAACGATCTTGTATCAAATTAATCGATCACGGAAGGAACGCCAAAACCCAAATAGCTTACGTAACCCAGACAACCGCTAAACTAAAGTAGAGCTGACACGTTTGCCGCATGTCAACCGATCTGCAGATCAAGAAATCTACACCCACCCAATAAAATTCGGCGTCACGGTAGATCACGATGGAGATGGTGGGACTACCTGGATGTATTACAAATGGGTTGGACATTGCTGATCTAAATAAGGACGAGTGGAAAAAAGATAGAGGCCTTTACCCGACAAAGGGAAGGCACAGGCTTATATGCATAATAATCTGAAAAAAAAAACTTTTGGGTCATGTTTAAGTACATTCAGTTATCGAAAGCTTGTTATTTTATTAAATCTTTTATCTAAAATAATAATGTTACACATGTTACCGCCATTACCGGGTAATATTTGTTATAATGTGCGACTTCTGAATGCATCATGGAGGCTTATGATATGTGGCTAGATAAAGTAGTATATGTAACTGTACATAATTAGGCATTAAAACACTCGTGTGATGTTATTATGAAACTTGCCTTCGGCTCGTTTCATAAACCCACACTCGTGTTTAATACCCTTCATTATGTACAGTCACATGAAGTACTATTTATTGTATTCATATATCACATTAGACCGTTAAAATATGTTATTACCTTCTTAAACTTCAAAACCTATACCTTTGCACTATAACATGGTAAACATTTAAAACTAGCCTGGTTATGAATAACATTTTCCATCTTGAAATTTTATGCGAATGACCATTTTTATCGGCTAAATTTCATATATACTGATTAAAAGTGATAAACCTCATTATTTATTTATAGATTTAGGTATTTTTACCGGAAAAATCGGAACCCCTGATCTAAAAAACGTATCTACGCTGGAAAGGAAAATTATCCAAGAGACACGGAGCTAACTTTACAGGAGATCTAAAAAACTACGAACTTTTTCAAAAAAAAAAAAAGTTATAAAATATTCTGTGGACCTACTTTTTAAATGAAGCATTTTATAATTATAAACAACATCATGTTCTCTACATGTCGCTTTTGTTATTTTGTCTTTTAATGGAATAATTTAAAACTTAGCATCGCTTACGCAAAATGGCTGTCAAAATAGAATTAGGTAAAATTATCTAAACGACACGTTTCCCGAGATATTAGTCAGGTAAAATAGTATAATCTACATTTTACACAACAATCAAAACAGTTAACAATATATATATTATATATGTGCATGCTGTGCATGTGCATAAATCAGCATGAAATAAATCAAGAAAAATTATCTAATCGCCTTTGTAGGAAATATTTCAGACATGAAAAGCTATTTATCGTACAATAAAACGTCACGATTAATGTTTTAATTAGAGGAAAATATTTATTTACAAACATTAAAATTAATGAAGTGACATTTAAAGTTCTCTAAGACAAAAACTTATGGTCCAACTACGCAAATACAAAAAAACTGCTTTAGAAATGTTAAAGATTTATTCATCAGATATCACGTGAAATTTCAATTTTATCAATTTTTATGTGTGATCCTGATCTGCTGAAAGATTTCCAGTAGTTCTAGACCAATGTATGGTAGCAAACGATAGCTATGACTAATGAGAACAGCACAAGAGTTCTCAAGACTGCAGTCACTCGGTACTCATTAAGGAATTTTAAATCACGAACTACGTGAAATTTCAAGTTTTACAATTGCAATGAGATAATATCCTATCCTAACAAGAATAACAAAACTACCTACAACTCTGTGTGGTATAAGTGACGTCTCGTAAGACACTGTTTGAGTGAGATGGCGTTTGGGTCCATCAAGCGAGTCCAAAGTACTGCCTTAGCGCCACAGACACAGATAAACACCGCAGGTGGGGCTAACGGCCTTTATAAATATATTGAATTACTACTAAATGTGTGATATTTTATATAACTGAACCGGTAAAGTGGTCTAACTACCAATTTAACGAAAATATTTGTTTTTTTTAGTACATTCTATGCGACAAATACGACTCAATTGTCATTCAAGCAATTCAAGATAAGCGACAGTAGTCGATCAATGTCATATCAGGTAAAAAAGGATAAGCGACAATGGTTTCATAGTATCAAAGCAGGTAAATTTGGATAAACGCCAATAGTTAAGATACGACAATCAGATAATTTAATCTATGTTATTTTTTTTTATAGAATCTTATATCGATTCTGTTTAATAATGTGAAAATACCACATTTTTACTTTTTGGCTAATGCGCATAAGCATTTTAAACACACATGACACAGAGGGCGCTCCGGTAGCGAAGAATTATGGAATCAAAGATTTAGTGTGATTGACGTAACGATATGATAGCTCAGTTGGTAGAGCACTACGCCGGAAACTTAGGGTCGCAGGTTCGAGTCGTGCTTACATTGCAGTGGATCACATTCAATGTTTCTTTCATAATTTACCTTTATGTTAATTTTATCATAAAGACATAGGTAAAATGCCTCAAACGACATTAAAATATATTTTACGATCAGGTAAAAACAGTTAACCAACAAGTGCAAGGTTAGTTGCAATAAATAAAAAATATCCAAGTTGTTTGATCTGTTTTGACAAATAAGTAAAAAAGCTCTAAGGTTCATTATTATGCAAAAAACTTTTTATGTAATCTCCATTTTGCTAAAAAAACCTCAAAAATCAAGTCGTTTAGTAGAAAAAAAAGTAGAGATTCTCTAAATCACCGACGGGATAAGCGACACAAAAGTCGTCAGACAAATGTATACAAGACCCATTAGATGCAGAAAAATCTGCCGATCCCAACAGTGTGTATAACTCAATATCCCCAAAAATGACGCTTAGATAAGTTCTCCTTTCCAGCATCGGCATATTTTGACACTCAAGTAAATTAACATTTATAGGGTATCCATTGACCTTGAACATTGAAATATGCCAAAAAATTCGTCTAGTAAAATATCGTCAATATCAACAAGTACATATAGGGGAAAATCTGAGAACATTACTAATGTAGTCTTAAAAAACTATCACTGTTTATAAGTAGGTAAAGGACGTAAATCCGTTTTCCAACGGTAAAGTTGAGTTTGTCGCTCTATTATTTATAGTTTATCTTTTCATTAGAGCAGCATGACCCGGGGGATAAAGCTGTGCCTCCACTACTATGTTAAAATATCGGTTCATCCGCTGGGTCACGATATGATTTATTTATTAAAAAACGATATTTTTTATTTCTGCATGATTTTACACGTATAATCAAGAAGCTTGTCGGCATTTTAACTATTTTTGGTAGGTACCTACAGTCTACACATACAAAAGAAACTATAAAGTATTTTTCGATTCGAGACTTCCAAATGGCCAATTTCACTTATTTTTTTGGAAAATAGCTTTAACGCATTTTATTTTTAATATTCTACTGTAGTAGGTAAATAGATATTTAGTAATCCGAAATAATTATATCATTGTTTAAATGATTTATTTTACTTCGAGATTTTTCAATGCCTTTAAATAAGGTATAAGGTTTGTTGATCTTCAACTTACGCTCGGACTATGCGAGTGTATGAAGCTGCTTGGACGCCACTCAACGAGATTATGAACGAAGTAATGTTCCGGGGGCGCACGGTCGGCGGGGGGAATAACGTTAGGCTCCGCCCAGATCCTCAAGGACGTTGGGATTAGGAGTCGCCTTAAAATAATTAAAACATTTTTGTTTTTCAGCTATATAGGTTTAAATTTCTAAACGCATTGTCAGTTGAAAATTAAGTCACAATCAATTTTCTTCAATACATCAAAACAATAAACTAGGAGTAAAAGTTATCCATTGACTCGGGAGACTTTACTCCTGAATATTAATCAATGTCAATCAATGTCATTTATTTTCAGCCAACGGTGGCCCATACATAAATACCTTAAAAGTAACATACATATCAAATAACACAACAATTTAAATAATCATAAACACGTTAGTTCGACGACGTGCGACGTAACTCCTGGGTGTCGGGTCGGGTAACTGTCCGGCGTCCGCGGACGCGGATTAATGTATCAGTTCCCTAAACTAGATGTGTTTGAAGTTTAATTAAATTGTTTAGCATATAACTGTACCCTAGATAAGGTAATTTAAGCTCACATTTTGCAGTTAAAGTAATCATAACGTAATAAAATATCCTTAGAAAATAAATATTTTTACGTCACAAAATGTTTTTAATACCTAAAAATTTACAAATAAAGTGGGGAATAACAGAAAAATGGAGGTTAGGTGATGAAGGATAAATCTAATTTTAAAGTTATTAACATTTCCGTTCGCCTGATATACTTATAAGAAACTATCAAACTTCGCTTATCCTGTAAATCGAGAAGCAACCCCATTCATATTTTTTGGAACTGGCAGTCCTCGCGGTAGGAGTAGGAACATTTTATAAATCAAATGAGTGTCATATCAACTTTGCCTGCATTGTAAGCTTGGAAATACAACTAATACTGGCCAAAATACGCTGCTGTGCCTTCTGGATCGTGGTTACCGCTCTAAAACCATCAAAGCATGATAAAAGTTCAATATGTTTGCATATCGAACGTTTAATTCTTACAATATTCTTTCAGCGATAACGTGAGACCGCCCGATTTCACAACTCCGTCTCGCAAGCTTAGCTCTGAAGAAATACAGCAGTTTTGGATGGAATGGAAGAATATTTTCCCGCCAGATAAAGACAGATTTTGGGACGGCATGCTTTCGGGTCTAAATAATTATTTGCCAATTTTACAGGGTGAGTAAATCTCGTTTTTTGATAGCCCTTATTGAACTTCTTCCAGAAAATGTGTAAAATACCTATATAAGGTATTGTTGATGAATTTCGCATTGTCATAAAATGTATACAACTGGATTCAAGGTAGTGGTTGTCCAATACTACTTCCATGGACACTTATGTAGTACTTCCATGGACAATTAGGCTCAATTTAATAAATCAATTTCTATTTGTTTAGAACGAGATAGACTTCACGAGGAAGTATCCGGTCTCCGTCGTCGTAATGCGGCCCTGCGACGCCTTATGCGTGGCGCGTTGCCGGAATTGCCGACGGTCCAGCCGAAATATGCGGGCCCATATCCGAAAATGTTTACAGCAACATTTCCTGACGACGACGATGCTGCGAGATTACCGCCTATCTAATTTCAAATTCTCATTAAAACTTTGCTGTTCTGTTGATCGAGGAAGAAATCATATATCTAGAGGAACTGATGACTTGCATGGTCATATTAATAACGCTTCAGGTTTTTCCTAAGCAACTGTACCAATGTGTAGAACTTTGCCCATAACAATAGTTACGGTGTTATGAGCTTAACTTGCAAGAGTTTTTATTTTACTGATAGTTACGGTGTTATTACCTCGTGTTCAAATTTATTGACAAAAAATATATGGGCAAAGTTTTACGGGAATGTTATAAAAAAATCACCAGTTTCTCGTATATGTAAATTATTATTACATTTTACTACATAACTGTATAATCGCAAAAAATTTAATAAAATCATGGAATATATAAACATTTATACTTAACAAGTAGGTACATATTTCAACTTAGTGTAAAGTGAATACATTTTTATTATGTGCCATATTATCGGAAGTGCATTACATGACATTTTGATGAATTGATATATATAATCGTATTTTTATTGATTACTTGGGACGTTGCCGGCGTTGGAAAGGTCTCTATCTCTTTGTGTTAATTTAAACTTACACGACTTTCTTCATACACTGAATTAGGTACAATATAAACGGAACTTATCGCTTCATTTTCATGTGTATTACAAAAGCAGCCGAGACGTTGGGAAATTAAGTTTACCAACAAGGTAAACTAATTAAATATTATTGTTACGTCACCCCAGGCCGGATAAGTGGGATTATTAACCGGGAGAAAATCATGCTTTTAGGCCAAGGCAAGATGTAAAACTTCACACAACAATGGCATGCCGGTCGCAGCCTGAAATTTTAGAGGGCGTCACAAAATTGCTTTGTTATATTGTATATCTTAGAAGATTTTTCCCTCGGACGGCGCGCGTCTGAACCACGGGCGGTAATTAGTAAAGGCCATTCAGTCTATCATTTTATCGAAATTTCTTACATAGATTTTCATGTCACCGAAAACTATTCCACGAATTTCATTACGTTTTTTTTCTTGTTGCATAATAATCAAATCATCGAAGAACTTTTCATCGTAAATCGTTTCTTATTTGTCTCAGATCCTAGCGTAGGTAACGATTTATCGAATTTACGAGTCACAGAAACATGGTTCATGAGATGGCACATTCCATATATTATTATTGATTCGTACTCCGCTCCGCAGCTTCAGCTTCTTGGTCGCCACCCTCAGCCGCTCCGCTTCGCACGTCTTGTCGCGAAATGTCGCGATATTTGCGTGTTTCGGAACGCACCTAAAAAATACATATTGTCTATGGTAAGAATCCAGTTGTTACTTGCTTAAAGTTTCTTTCTTTAAGTATTCTTGTGTTTTCAAAAGTAATTTGTGATAAATTAAGTGCTTGGACTCAGTGCGAGAAATTCTATTGTGCAACAGCCGGAGATATCTGCGAAAGCTAAGTGTTCTAGCCTAAGCCTTTACAATCTTGATTTATTTATTTTCTTCCTAATTATATAGCAACGTGAAGGTACTTTAAAGAATCGCTGGCCAGACTTTTCAGCATATCCTAGGAATCTCATGATTCTTATATTGGTCTGAATATAATATCACAGAGACCATTATGAGCATAATTTTGATTTCTTTATGTAATTATATGCCAGTGTATTGATGATTATAACTTTGTGATTTTAATTGTGATTTATGATGATAAGCATCATGGAGGACATGCACACTTTGTGGTGTCCTGGCTTGACTATTTCTCCTTGAGTAGACCAATATTCCGGCCTGCAGGCGGAAGGGGGCCGCGATATAGATGAGGCCCCCATGATGTGCTGGCGGGGCATGCGCTGGGTTGTTGAGCCCGAGTATTTTGATTACTGATGGATAGCGCATGCGCCCAGCCGCCTGTAAAGCCTGGGGAGTTGTTTAACTCCTGCGGGGTTGGCGGCAAGAGCCTGTAAGCCCTGGGGAGTCGTTTGACTTCTGCAGGATTGGCATGAGTTGTTTAACTCCTTGTACTGAATAACGTCGGGTTATCGATTCGTGACAGCTGTTTAGCTGTCGATAATCATAGGTTAAAGAGCCTTCCAAAACTTGAACGCTGTGTAGCAGCTTGTAATAACCATAAGTCGTGCACGCATACACGAGTGTCGTGTTGAGAGCCAGCGGGTGGCCTGGTAGACAGGCACCCAGAGAAGGGAGGATTTGCGTGAAGTGATAATGATTCGCTCTTAAGTCGATCCTCCGGTCTACTCGTCGTTTGGTACCTTGCGACAGGCTGACGTCGGTTGATGTCAGCCCATGTATGATGATTATGAATATCTAGAGATAAGAGAATAGTGCCAGACTGATAACCTTGGGTGGATTAATTGACCCAGGATCATCAGACGTTCCTGGATCAGGAACCATTCCAATTAGTTTACACAACACTCATGGTATAACTTAATTGTAATTTTCTATCATGAGTAATATAATTATGGTTCGTGTAACGAGCAAACTAATAACAATTTATACTTGCTGTCACGAAGCCAACTGTAAGATATTTAACACTAATGATTAACTGGGCATATAGTTTCATTTATAGACTAACAGTGTGATAATTGAGTTAACTTGTCAGTAAAGGTCACATCACAGAAATATACATATAACAGTTCCAATTTAGTAATCTTTATTATATATCATTAACAGTATAGTACCTATCACAGGTGACAGGCGAGGGCACTTAGAGATTCGACTGTGAGAATCAATGATTTATTTAACCACAGGCGGGGAAGTCGCGGGCGGCCGCCAGGTTGAGCGTGTAGTGCGCGGTGCCCGCCACCCTCGCCGGGCGCGGCGAGTCCGGTATTAGGACTACAACTTTTAAGGTATGGTGCATAACAATTGTAGACCTTGTAGTCGCACTGTGGGTGTACAGTGCTGTAGGAGTTAGCAATGTCTTAATATTCATATAAAAGCGAAGCAGATAGAATAGCCTGAGTTACAACTGAACCAGGCCCGGGATACAGTCAGTTCCGCGTTGGCAAGTAGCCTCATTTAAGATGAGGATGGGAAAGCCAAGGCGTATCCGACTGTGCGTTTAAATTTCTGTAAGTAAAGTAGATACAGAACAAATTCTTGTGCGATGATGAACCCCCACTATAAATCACATTATCGCTACAAAATGGTGTGAGTGTATTAGGGATCAATGGTAGTGAGTGTACAAGGGATAATAATTTTAGCATTGCTCGCTCATACAGATCTAAACAAAGTTAATTAAAACATTCTGTCATTTGATTAAAAAATTATTATTAAAAATAAGGTCTGCAACAGTTAATCACTATACAGAAGTTGAAATGTAGATTGTGGGCGAATAGGAAAGTGGCGGTATCTGTGGGCAAATAGGAAAACTAAGAGTGAAAACTTCAATGATAATATATCATTGAAAAGAGTGAATATATTTAATTCACATATGGCATGTATGTCACATACGTACCACGATAATATTGTACATTTTATGTGTTTGATGTTTTCAGGTTAGAAGTATTTATCTAAGGTCATTATATTACTATTAATGACAAAAAACTTCTATGCATAGACACAAGTGACATCTATGCGAGCATTGACAAACTAAATAAGTGCCACTACTCACGCGTAGATGGCGCGCATTCCGAACTACATACTTCGCTTCGCTTGAGAAGCGAGCTGAAATGGTTTGACTATCCGTTGATAGAGGGCGGTATAGAAATGGTGATATATAGACGTTAAAGATAGGTCGTCGGTAATACGGCTATCGATCAATAGAGGGCGCATTCTATAGATTATAACTTATATGAATTCTCGCACTGAGGTTAAGTGGTAATTTATTAATAAGAATTGATATTTAAACATTACGAATTTATATAAATTCGTGACATCATATTACGACGTGGTAAGGGTAAAAGATAATTACACTCTTAATTATCTTCTAGCAAGAAACGGAAGTGGAGGAAACGACTTCCGACTCCACCATGTAAAAGCAAAATGGCCGAAATCCTTTGACAACTGTCGAACAAAAACAGACGCTGTGTATTTTTGAGAGTGAAAATCAATTGTTTATGTGAAAGAAAGCTGTGAAATGAAAAGTTAAAAGTGATAAAACAATTGAAAGGTGTTATCAGGTGAGATATCAAGCATTATTCTTGTGTATATCACGAAATCAAAGCATTTGCATACACAAATATTGTGTGATTGTGTGTTTGTCAACAAATAAACCGGAAGGTTTGATATGATCATAGAATTTCTTATAAGACTTGATGGAAGTCGAATAATTAGCAAGAAATAGAAATTTGCTTATCAATACGAAAGGCGTATGAATACAGGAGTGTGTTTAAAGAAATATTTGCGAGTAAATTCTATGATACAACAAGATGAAATTCTTTCGCTTCATCTATGAACACTCACATATTATAGAAAGATAATTTTATATTTCTTTCTATAGGGCGGAACGTCAAAGGAACGCATTAAATAAATAAGAGGTACCGGTGGTGTAACACTCCGATAAAGTACACAAGGAAAGCTGGTATGTACATTATATATAAATATATACATGACAATTCGTATAGTTATATTATTAACTACGAAAACGTATACATAAAGAACTGACTTTATGTGGCTGAAAGATTGATTTATACGGATGAAGGATTGATATCTAGCTTAGATATAGTCAATAACGTATTGGTATAGCGCTTGTGCGGTTACATATGTGCATTATATAAAGAATATAACATTGTTTTGGTGAATCGAGTCTTATGTCACTGTCAACAATTTTCACTTATGAAAATCAGGTTATGACCACTTGGTTGATAGTTTGAATGGTGATTCGACAGTAGTTATATAAACATTGCGAGTTATATTTAAACTTTGATCATGACAAGGAAAAGTGTAGGAAGGGACCGTCCACTCACGGTGTGAGGTGAAGCATAAAAGTTAAAATTCTGGTTTGAATTATAGATGTTATAAAAGGAAAGCATTCTTAGTAGCTCTGGGCATTATACTAAGCAAATACGTTTTACCAGCAGTGCTGTGTGGTGCATGGTTCTGTGAGTCTGGTGCGATTAGTGCTTCATTGATTAATTAGACAGTTGAGTGATTATAAAGTAACCTATGCATTGTTTAATGCATTTGTGAATGGATACTGTGTGGTTGATGCTTTTAACCACCCTTATGAATTGAAATATACAAAGTATGAGACAACATGGGACCAGTTATATGAGATTTATCAACTCAATTGGTCCAGTTGGCCGTCTAGTGCTTCAGGTGGGTCGCGTCGACAGGTTCAAAGAGAGGACCAGTGGGTTCATAAAAATGAGGTGTTGTGTAGCGACACTTGGCATGACGAATTGTAGAGATACGATTTGGTTGGCCAGCCTGTCGGTGGACTGCGCCTGTCGACTGAGGCGGGTAGAATAGTTTGGACAAAACTTACTTGAATTAATGTACTGTTATGTGATTGTTACTCATTGAACAATATTAATGAAATGAAATACACTCAACGAGGGCAGGCGGTTCCTACTATTTCTTTACTTTTCCATGAGAAAGCTTCAAAAAGCAACATTTTCTGAAACAGAACAGAAATTTAAATTTATTGTATGATCATGTTGTGATGAAAGATTAAGACTTATTTGATACTGAATTATAAAGTGTGTCGGTGGTATGACATACTTAGTAAATAACATAGTTTACTCAACGTGAAAATTTATAATTGAAATTTAATGGACAGTTTTAGTGGATGTTAGTATGATTACTGACAGTCAATAAACTGGTTGTATGATGACTTGATGAAGTTAGTGGACTGTAAAAGCAAAGTAATTGCTATTTATTTCAATGATTATTGTTATTAATTTCAGATTCACGTGTGAGTTAACTATCATTATGGACGAAATATATCTGAATAGATTAAATAAAATTGTGTCAAATATTAAAGAGCTGCTAGCCAACAGCTCTCGTGATTTGTGTGCGTTGAGTCTATGGTCTGATGATGATGTTGATCAAGCAAAAATTACTTCTTCTAAATTACAAGCAGTACTTACCAGATTTAACAATGACTTGTACCAGTACTTCAACTCCTCGACGAATCCCAATGCGGATGAAATTTCTATGTTGACAACGGAACAGCTGAATGGTGAAGAAGTGTTAGCAGAATTAAATGCACGAATTCAAGTTAAGAAAGATAAGGCTACTGCTTCAAGCTCCAGTCAAGCAAACGTACATAGAGGAAAGTTACCTGATTTAAACTTGCCTACATTCTCAGGAGATGTACTTCAGTGGAACCAGTTTTGGGATCAATTTAGTTCAAACATTGATCAGAGAGATCTAAGAGATGTTGATAAATTGCTTTATTTGAAAGCATCGTTGAAAGGTGAAGCTAAAACCATATTAGATGGATTAGAAACCACGAATAATAATTATAAGATAGCTTTGGATATCTTAACCAACAGATATGGCAAGACTACTCAAATTGTTGACGCACATTATTCAACACTTTATAAACTGAAGAGAGCAGAAAAACCAGAAGAGTGTCGTAGAACGCTTGATGATATTGAGAGACATCTCAGGGTTTTGAGTACTCTTGGTGAGAACACAGATCAGAACCATCTGCGGTTCATGATTATGGAGAAATTTCCTGAAGATATTATATATGAGTTGAAACTCAAGTTGAATAACAACACCATAGAAGAAATAAGAAAGCAGCTTCATGTAATCTTGTGTGCTCGAGAAGATGCAAGAGGAACTTTTGAAAAAGGTAACAAAGAGAACATCAGTTACACAACTGAAACTCTTCATGTGAAAACAAAGGTCAAGAAGGAGTTGAGAACAAGGAAACCTAATAAAATGGATGATGCTAAAAGACAATTGAAACCTAACAAAATGAATGATACACGTAGGCAATGGAAACCTAACAATATGAGTGATACAACTAGACAATGGAAACCGAATATTACAGCATTTAATAAAGTCAACAATCTTAAAAGGAATTTTAATACCAGAGAAAACAGAGATCAACCTAGATTTAGTCCAAAAAGAAATAAGCCATCCTGTTTATTCTGTAATGGAGGACATTACAGCAATTCCTGCAACAAATTTAGAACAATTAGGGAAAGGAAACAAATATTAGGAAACAAATGTTACATTTGTCTTCGAAGCGGACATTATCTCAACACTTGTCCTAACAAGGATAAACCTTGTTTTCACTGCAAGAGCAGAGGTTTGCATAACCAAGCGTTATGCCCAAACAAGACATTTAGAAAACCCGAGTCTACTAACACGATGCACGTACATGACAAAGGATCGACGGTGTTGCAAACAGCCATAGTTAATTTAAAAGGACCTGACCACTCGACGTTGAAGTGTCGTGTATTGCTAGACTCTGGTAGTCAAAGAAGCTATGTCACCCAAGAAGTAACCAAGAAATTAAACCTACCAAAGTTGGAAGAACATCATCTTAGGGTATTCACATTCGGGTCAGAAAAACCTCAAGAAATAAAGAGTTCTTTGATGAAACTTGACATACAAACAAGAACGAATAAACACAAAACTATCTACGCTAATGTTGTACCGAACATCACACAAGGAATTTCATCATACAACGAAGAACTGGTCGAATGGAATAATAAGAACGTTACACTAGCTGACGATGGATCTCTTTCAGACAGAATAGACATACTAATAGGAAACGACTATTATCATTCACTAATGTCAACAGAAAAGATAAAATTGCAGGAAAACTTATACTTAGTAAATTCAGAACTGGGTTGGATACTTTCGGGACAAACAAAGGAGAAACCTATGCTAGAGTCGTCAGTGCTCACGTATTTTCAAGCTTCATACGAGACCAAATTGTCAGAGCCAGACTTACCCTTGGACACGGGAAACGTCAAGGTCTTGTGGGACTTGGAATCCATCGGGATCACTGACTCTCCAAAGGCTAACCGAGAAGAAGAAGCCATCAAACATTTTAACGAAAATACCGAGTTAATTGAAGGAAGATACTACGTTAGCTGGCCTTGGAAAACATATCCACCAGAATTACCAACCAATTTTGGGCTAGCATATGGTCGCTTAGTAGGACTGCTGAAACGACTAGATACAGACGCTTTGAACTCTTACAACAAAACATTAGAAGACCAATTAAAAAGAGGAATTATAGAAATAGTACCGGATAACATCAAGGAGGATGGACCTGTTCATTACTTACCTCATCATGGTGTCATCGTAACAGGGAAACCTCTTCGTATAGTGTACGATGCCTCTGCAAGAACCAAAGATACAAAGAGCCTCAATGAATGTTTGTACTGCGGTCCAATGATGCTTGAGGATCTAACAGGATTGCTGATAAGGTTTAGATGTTATTCTGTGGGTCTAACAGCTGATGTGGAAAAGGCTTTTCTGCAAATAGGACTGAAAGATAAAGATAGAGACGTTACCAGATTCCTATGGTTAAAGGACATCAATAAACCTATTAATGAGGAGAATCTTCTACATTATAGATTTAAACGTGTTCCTTTTGGAATAATTTCGAGCCCATTTTTACTAAATGCTACGATAAAACATCATCTACAAAATACAAATGGAAAATATAGTAAACAATTAGCAAATGATATATATGTAGATAATGTGCTTACTGGATCGGATACTGCATCAGAAGCTATAAATCTTTACAAAGAAGGCAAGGAAATGTTCTCACAAATTTCAATGAATCTACGCGAATGGAGTTCCAATTCTTCAGAATTCATGACACAAATACCTGACGCAGCAAAAGAAACAACGGTAAAAACATTAGGCTTAAATTGGATTTTAGCCAACGATATGCTTCATTTAAGGGCTAAAGTCAATAGAGACAATGAATACACAAAAAGAGGGATCTTGAGAACTATAGCATCCGTGTATGATCCATGTGGATTTAGTGCCCCAACTTTGCTGTCAGCTAAGTTGCTGCTCCAACAGCTGTGGAAGATTAAAGCTAAGTGGGACACTGTGCTGTCAGAGGACTTACTCCAAAATTGGGAAACTATTCTAGACGAAATGAAGCAAATTGAAAGTATATGTTTACCTAGAAACATCACTATACCTGATGAGAAGAATGCTCAATTGCATTGCTTCACGGATTCTTCATCGATAGCTTATGCTGCGGTAATTTATTTAGTACAAAATGACAAAGTCAATTTTATAATAGGTAAATCACGATTAGTACCTATTAAAGACCAAGAAAATCTGAAAATTCCACGCTTAGAACTGTTGGGAGTACTTATAGGAAGCCGACTTATCAAATATGTTCGCAAATTCCTACCCTTGAATATAACACACATAACTTTATGGACTGATAGTAAGATAGTCATAGACTGGTATAACTCAGATAAATTGCTTGAACCATTCGTGTCCAGAAGAATAGAAGAGATAAAACAGAATAAAGATTTAAACATTAAATACGTCCCATCTCAATTGAATCCAGCAGACGTGGCTACACGTCCTGCCGCGTCAGAAGATGAGAAGAACACGTGGTTGTATGGTCCTGAATTTCTCCGAAAAGACCAAAGCAAATGGCCTTCAGACTTACCTGGTTCTGTTTCCTTTCTGTCGCGGGAGGGTCTGTTGGACACAGAAGAACAATCACAAATAGAGACACCAAGTAGAACATTTGAAACAAATATCTCAGATTCACACATGAAAGAAATAAAAGAACTACAAAAAATATCATTTCCAGAAGAATGCAAAGGAAAATTAACTTCGTTATCTCGGAACTTAGGATTATTCATGGACAATGAAGGAATACTGAGATGTGATGGGCGAATCACACATTCAGATTTATCATACGACGCGAAACATCCAATATTGATTCCAAAGAACAGCGAATTCACCGATAAAGTAATTAAAGATATTCATGAGAAAAATCTTCACGTAGGAGTGCCTCATACTCTGAGCCTCATACGCCAAAAATATTGGATTCCTCAAGGGAGGACGCGAGTTCAAAAAATATTAAGCAAATGTGCAAAATGTGTAAAACATGGAGGAGGTCCTTACACATTACCAAAGACACCAGCATTGCCAGCTGAAAGAGTAAATTATACAACATCATTCAACTATGTAGGAGTCGATTATTTCGGCCCAATGTACGTTAAATCGGAAAACGGATCGAAGAAACGTTGGATTTGTTTGTTCACATGCCTGGTGATCAGAGCAATACATTTGGAAGTGGTTGAAGACTTAACCACAGACAAATGCTTAATGGCATTCAGACGCTTTATAGCTACAAGAGGAAAACCCACACTTATATTATCTGACAATGCTCCGCAATTCAGACTGTTAGCTGAAGTTATGACAGAAGAAGGAACATTAACAGAGAAGATAAAATGGAAATTCATTCCTCAGCTCGCTCCGTGGCACGGGGGAGCATATGAAAGACTTGTAGCGGTTGTAAAGCACTGCTTAAAGAGAACACTTGAAAAACACATGCTTGAAGATAATCAACTGTCAACAATTATCAAAGAAGTAGAAGCGGTAGTAAATACAAGACCACTTACATACGTGGGATCAGGTGTTGACCACATTTTAAAACCTGCCGATTTTCTCACTCCAGGAAGATGTTTGAATGTTCAAGTGCTCACTGAACAACTACCGATCTCAGGATCTATCATTAAACAACAACTCATCGAAGGATGGAAACGTGGAAATACGATTATGGAAGAATATAGGGATATGTTCATCCATCGGTATCTACTGAGCCTGAGAGAAAGGTATGGGAACTCGCCCAAGCAAGTTAGGGTGAGAGCCCATAGTACTCCTCAGATTGGAGATATAGTACAAATAAAAGGAGAATCGAGGAATCGAGAAGGCTGGAAAGCTGGAAAGATTGTTGAAGTAATGAAAGGTACAGACGGTTTATGTAGAGTCGCTCGTGTGAAAGTAGGTAACAATATCTTCACACGATCTATTGCTCATTTGTACCCGCTGGAAGCGGAGGATGATGCATTTCATGATGACATGACAGAAATGCATGAGCAAAACATGCAAGAAAACATACACATAGAAAACGAACATCTACCTCGTGTACCATTGATGGAATTAAGCGGTATGGATGTTGATCCAGAGCCAAGAAACATAGAAATTAACAACCAAGACATACATGACTCAACCAACAACACGAGAGAGAAGCTAAAGAATACAAGTATGATTGATGAATCAGAAATGACACAAGAACAGAATACTGAAGGTTCTGACAACGAGATGCCAAGTATCAATGATATAAACAACACAATGACACAAGAGAGACAGCGTAGAGCTGCTGCAGTCCAGGCATTAGAGAAAATCCAGAAGTGGACTAGAGACCTGATGACTACCATAAATTAAAACTTTCGCGAGGCGGGAGTGTCGCGAAATGTCGCGATATTTGCGTGTTTCGGAACGCACCTAAAAAATACATATTGTCTATGGTAAGAATCCAGTTGTTACTTGCTTAAAGTTTCTTTCTTTAAGTATTCTTGTGTTTTCAAAAGTAATTTGTGATAAATTAAGTGCTTGGACTCAGTGCGAGAAATTCTATTGTGCAACAGCCGGAGATATCTGCGAAAGCTAAGTGTTCTAGCCTAAGCCTTTACAATCTTGATTTATTTATTTTCTTCCTAATTATATAGCAACGTGAAGGTACTTTAAAGAATCGCTGGCCAGACTTTTCAGCATATCCTAGGAATCTCATGATTCTTATGGTTCCCCCTGTTTTGGCATAATGTTTTTAGTCATAATTTTCCATGGCATAATCTATGTAGGCATAATTGACTTTCCGCATAAACTGTTTTGGCATAATCAAGGTTCGCAT
The DNA here is from genome assembly GCA_932273695.1 of Apotomis betuletana. Classification (NCBI taxonomy): domain Eukaryota; kingdom Metazoa; phylum Arthropoda; class Insecta; order Lepidoptera; family Tortricidae; genus Apotomis; species Apotomis betuletana. The sequence goes on along the minus strand of OW026313.1, from coordinate 10,037,097 downwards.
AGTTTGATAACGCAGATATTCATTTGTCATAATTTATTTGCGCATATTTTTGTTTATCCGAATCATGTCTACACATAAAATAAATAGGCATATTTACATTTGTCATAATTTATTTGCGCATATTTATGTTTGTCCGAATCTTGTCTACGCATAAAATAAATAGGCATATTTTCATTACTCCGAAAATTTTATTTACTTACTAACGATCCGAAAACCAGTAGAAGAAGCCTCGCTTCGCGGAGGACAGAAGGTATTAAGGGACAAAAGGTAATGAACGAACCTACCCAAGAATTTGTAGGGATGAGTGTGGGTCTGCTAGCATTTCGTTTTTGCGAGGGACGCAGTTCTAACCTAACCTAACCTACTTTTCTGCTAGCATTTAGTTTTTGCGAGGGACGCAGTTCTAACCTAACCTAACCTACTTTTCTGCTAGCATTTCGTTTTTGTGAGGGACGCAGTTCTAACCTAACCTAACCTACTTTTCTGCTAGCATTTCGTTTTTGCGAGGGACGCAGTTCTAACCTAAGCTACTTTTCTGCTAGCTGATCGTTTTTTTGAGGGACGCAGTTTTAACCTAACCTAACCTACTTTTCTGCTAGCTGATCGTTTTTGCGAGGGACGCAGTTCTAACCTAACCTAACCTACTTTTCTGCTAGCATTTCGTTTTTGCGAGGGACGCAATTATAACCTAACCTAACCTACTTTTCTGCTAGCATTTCGTTTTTGCGAGGGACGCAGTTCTAACCTAACCTAACCTACTTTTCTGCTAGCTGATCGTTTTTGCGAGGGACGCAGTTCTAACCTAACCTAAGCTACTTTTCTGCTAGCTGATCGTTTTTTTGAGGGACGCAGTTCTAACCTAACCTAACCTACTTTTCTGCTAGCTGATCGTTTTTGCGAGGGACGCAGTTCTAACCTAACCTAACCTACTTTTCTGCTAGCATTTCGTTTTTGCGAGGGACGCAGTTCTAACCTAACCTAACCTACTTTTCTGCTAGCTGATCGTTTTTGCGAGGACGCAGTTCTAACCTAACCTAACCTACTTTTCTGCTAGCATTTCGTTTTTGCGAGGGACGCAGTTCTAACCTAACCTAACCTACTTTTCTGCTAGCTGATCGTTTTTGCGAGGGACGCAGTTCTAACCTATCCTACTTTTCTGCTAGTAGTTTGTTTTTTTGAGGAACGCAGTTCTAACCTAACCTACTTTTCTGCTAGCATTTCGTTTTTGCGAGGGACGCAGTTCTAACCTAACCTAACCTACTTTTCTGCTAGCTGATCGTTTTTGCGAGGGACGCAGTTCTAACCTAAGCTACTTTTCTGCTAGCTGATCGTTTTTTTGAGGGACGCAGTTTTAACCTAACCTAACCTACTTTTCTGCTAGCTGATCGTTTTTGCGAGGGACGCAGTTCTAACCTAACCTAACCTACTTTTCTGCTAGCATTTCGTTTTTGCGAGGGACGCAATTATAACCTAACCTAACCTACTTTACTGCTAGCATTTCGTTTTTGCGAGGGACGCAGTTCTAACCTAACCTAACCTACTTTTCTGCTAGCTGATCGTTTTTGCGAGGGACGCAGTTCTAACCTAACCTAAGCTACTTTTCTGCTAGCTGATCGTTTTTTTGAGGGACGCAGTTCTAACCTAACCTAACCTACTTTTCTGCTAGCTGATCGTTTTTGCGAGGGACGCAGTTCTAACCTAACCTAACCTACTTTTCTGCTAGCATTTCGTTTTTGCGAGGGACGCAGTTCTAACCTAACCTAACCTACTTTTCTGCTAGCTGATCGTTTTTGCGAGGACGCAGTTCTAACCTAACCTAACCTACTTTTCTGCTAGCTGATCGTTTTTGCGAGGGACGCAGTTCTAACCTAACCTATCCTACTTTTCTGCTAGTAGTTCGTTTTTTTGAGGAACGCAGTTCTAACCTAACCTACTTTTCTGCTAGCATTTCGTTTTTGCGAGGGACGCAGTTCTAACCTAACCTAACCTAGTTTTCTGCTAGCATTTCGTTTTTGCGAGGGACGCAGTTCTAACCTAACCTACTTTTCTGCTAGCTGATCGTTTTTGCGAGGGATGTAGTTCTAACCTAACCCGCTTTTCTTGTAGCAATTTAAGTATGCCAAGATAGATTCGGACAATAGATACGAGTAATATGCCAAATACCATTATGCTAAACCAAATTATTCGTAAATATAATCGGCCTAAACAATAGTATGGGAATACAATTTCGTACAAACACATTTTCGGTAAGTTAGAACTTATGCCAAATAAGGTTTCTGCCACATTACCATTCGTCGAAAACTTAATATGCCAAGTCTGTTATGCTAAAACAGTTTCGGACAAACAAAAGTATGCGACATAGAGGGAACCCGATTCTTATATTGGTCTGAATATAATATCACAGAGACCATTATGAGCATAATTTTGATTTCTTTATGTAATTATATGCCAGTGTATTGATGATTATAACTTTGTGATTTTAATTGTGATTTATGATGATAAGCATCATGGAGGACATGCACACTTTGTGGTGTCCTGGCTTGACTATTTCTCCTTGAGTAGACCAATATTCCGGCCTGCAGGCGGAAGGGGGCCGCGATATAGATGAGGCCCCCATGATGTGCTGGCGGGGCATGCGCTGGGTTGTTGAGCCCGAGTATTTTGATTACTGATGGATAGCGCATGCGCCCAGCCGCCTGTAAAGCCTGGGGAGTTGTTTAACTCCTGCGGGGTTGGCGGCAAGAGCCTGTAAGCCCTGGGGAGTCGTTTGACTTCTGCAGGATTGGCATGAGTTGTTTAACTCCTTGTACTGAATAACGTCGGGTTATCGATTCGTGACAGCTGTTTAGCTGTCGATAATCATAGGTTAAAGAGCCTTCCAAAACTTGAACGCTGTGTAGCAGCTTGTAATAACCATAAGTCGTGCACGCATACACGAGTGTCGTGTTGAGAGCCAGCGGGTGGCCTGGTAGACAGGCACCCAGAGAAGGGAGGATTTGCGTGAAGTGATAATGATTCGCTCTTAAGTCGATCCTCCGGTCTACTCGTCGTTTGGTACCTTGCGACAGGCTGACGTCGGTTGATGTCAGCCCATGTATGATGATTATGAATATCTAGAGATAAGAGAATAGTGCCAGACTGATAACCTTGGGTGGATTAATTGACCCAGGATCATCAGACGTTCCTGGATCAGGAACCATTCCAATTAGTTTACACAACACTCATGGTATAACTTAATTGTAATTTTCTATCATGAGTAATATAATTATGGTTCGTGTAACGAGCAAACTAATAACAATTTATACTTGCTGTCACGAAGCCAACTGTAAGATATTTAACACTAATGATTAACTGGGCATATAGTTTCATTTATAGACTAACAGTGTGATAATTGAGTTAACTTGTCAGTAAAGGTCACATCACAGAAATATACATATAACAGTTCCAATTTAGTAATCTTTATTATATATCATTAACAGTATAGTACCTATCACAGGTGACAGGCGAGGGCACTTAGAGATTCGACTGTGAGAATCAATGATTTATTTAACCACAGGCGGGGAAGTCGCGGGCGGCCGCCAGGTTGAGCGTGTAGTGCGCGGTGCCCGCCACCCTCGCCGGGCGCGGCGAGTCCGGTATTAGGACTACAACTTTTAAGGTATGGTGCATAACAATTGTAGACCTTGTAGTCGCACTGTGGGTGTACAGTGCTGTAGGAGTTAGCAATGTCTTAATATTCATATAAAAGCGAAGCAGATAGAATAGCCTGAGTTACAACTGAACCAGGCCCGGGATACAGTCAGTTCCGCGTTGGCAAGTAGCCTCATTTAAGATGAGGATGGGAAAGCCAAGGCGTATCCGACTGTGCGTTTAAATTTCTGTAAGTAAAGTAGATACAGAACAAATTCTTGTGCGATGATGAACCCCCACTATAAATCACATTATCGCTACACGTCTCCCGAACTTTGTCACGGTGGGCGAGAGTTGCTTGCCCTCCCCGCCTCCAGCTTTACAAAAACACTCTAGGGTGCTCTGTGTCGGCACGCGTCCTAATCAGCGAGATCCCTAGAACTGACTTTCGCATCCTAATATATCGTATGCCGTATGGCGTCTATAAAATGTACTGTCGTTGAAGCATAATTATCGAGTATAGTAACACTGGTGAAACGATTTTCTATTCTATGTTATAAGAATTGTGGAATTCATATGATTCGATGAACGACTGTATTATATTTATATCGATGAACAAATAAAATAATGAAGTAAAATTCGATGAGTTAATCGAGATTCTTGTGTAAAAGGTAATTCTAACGAGGTTCGATGAATAAAATTTTGCGAATAGTGTTATATGAAATGATTCTCGGTAAAATGGATTCCCGCCCAGATCGCATATTTTACGGCCCGAGCGGTTCAGGTCATAAACACCTGCGAGCTGGGACATTCACTAATTCACCGCCCTAGGTATGTAATGTAAATGTACTATTATAGTCGGGCTAGCCAAATAATGTTGAAAAATATTTCGTTGTGGTATCACCAATTGTCTATGATTTAAATAATATAGTAGGTGGGTATATATTTGTCCCGTTTGCTGTGGAGACGACTGGTTGTTGGGGGTCCGAAGCGAGAGATTTTGTCGCGGAGATCGGGCGGCGTCTACGCGAGAGAGGTCTAGACCCTCGTTCCGGGTCATTCCTGGTGCAAAGGTTGTCCATCGCGATTCAGCGCGGTAATGCGGCGAGCGTCATGGGAACCTTCGCACCGGGAATGACACGGGGCGGGTTATTCGACTAGTGCCTAAGGTAAAGGTACATGATGGATAAATGTATTTATTTATTTTAAAATTGTGATTAGGATAAGACTGACCCTGTATTTGTTTCTCAATAAAAATAATGTAGGTGGGTTGGGTCCTCTATAAATATTTTTGATACTTATGTACTAGGTAAATTTGCATGTAATTAATGAACAAATAAATTAATTAATATATGGTATTATCGAGCGAGGTCTTATTTAGACTAGACTTAATTTTTCGCATTCATATGGTTAGAAAATATAAACATATATGTGTTTGTCGTTTACTGTACTGTACATAATGGTAGAAATTCTGTGAGCTAACTGTGGGTGCACGCCAACATATATAAAATCAAAAATATTTTCTAGTATTTAAACTATAAATTGCTACTACACAAAGTGTGACCAGCCGCAAATTTTTAGGGTTCCGTACCCAAAGGGTAAAAACGGGACCCTATAAAACTTCGCTGTCCGTCCGTCTGTCACCACGCTGTATCTCAAGAACGGTGACAGCTAGACAGTTGAAATTTTCACAGATGATGTATTTCTATTGCCGCTATAACAACAAATACTAAAAATAAAATAAAATAAATATTTAAGGGGGGCTCCCATACAACAAACTTGTTATAGATTATGGTACGGAACCCTTCATGCGCGAGTTGGACTCGCACTTGCCCAATTTTTAAAATTTTCCGCCCAACTACAAGTATCATTTCATTAGCCAGACTATACAAAACTATGTTATTAGTCAGCAGAGCAAATTCTGGTCGTTCTATTAACACTTTCGCTACCAGGAACCCGCCTGGTAGGCACTCGTAATCATTGCTCAGATGCCGGTCACGTATTTTTGCTTAAAGAGCTACCCACCTAGCGGGCTCTCGGTTTCTGGGGTAGGGTTAAATTTTATATCTGGTTGCGAAAGTGTTAAACCCGCTCCAGACCTTCCGATCCGATCCGATTTATCGAAAAAAAAATCCCATCAATTTGCACTACACATTATCCGATTGCTTCCGATAAATCGGATCGGGTCGGAAGGTCTAGAACGGGTTTTAATTTACAACCATTTTACACCATTTTTTAAAAGGTAAAGAAACATCGTTTTGGAACGTTCCCCAGTTTGACATAATGTCAACGTCAACGTCATTTTCAGTGGCCTCGAAGTTGGTTCGATATTCTAGTCACTCGTTTCAAAACTTGTTACAAATAGAGGTTTGACCACTTCTTTATTTCTCTATCAAATAGTTAAACTACGTAACGTTTCAAAATGATTCTTCAAACTTTATTTCATTTGGTTGGAGCTTTACAATTTGCCTACGGGTGTTATTACGATCATACGTATGTAAAACTGCCAGGAGCAGGTCCATCCTTCGGAGGAAAGTTAAAGTTTTTAACTTTTATTAACGCCGTAAGTATTTTGCATATGATTGGATATGACATAAATGTGATTAAGATCCAAGCCTTGTAAAAATTTACGTGTTGGTTGTTTCAGATAATTCAAACGGTGTACTTCACTATTGCCGTAGTAAATGATGTTTCAGGCACTAACGAGTCGACGCCGTCTGCAAAACCGTTGATTCGGCGAGTAAAGGACACTTTATTTAGTACTTTAGCATTCCCAGTGGCAATGTTCGTGAGCATCACATTCTGGGGTATTTATGCCGTCGACCGAGAGTTAATCCTACCTCAAAAATTAGATGCTATATTCCCATCGTGGTTAAATCATGTTATGCACACTAACATTGTTGCTTTTATGTTAATTGAACTTCTAATGTCTTTTAGAATGTATCCATCTAGAAAACGAGGTATGACTATTTTATCAGCATTCATTTTATGCTATGCAGTGTGGATGCATATTCTCTATTTCTACACAGGCACTTGGGTATATCCCGTGTTGCATGTTCTTAACTGGCCATTAAGAGTCGTATTCTATCTGTTCAGTCTAGGGTTTGCATTATCATTGTATATTGTTGGGGAGAAAATTAATAAAGCTGTATGGTCTAAAGAAGTAGAGGCAACTGTTAAGTCTGGAAAGAAAAAAGCAAAATAATGGTACAAAAAGTTATTTAGGAATGAAATTAGTTTAATAATAACTTATTATTTAAATAGGGTGCAGTTTTTGCAATACTATTATTATGTATATTATTCACATATGTATATGTTGGGAGGTGTATGGTATGCTAGATTGAAGTAATGAATTATTGATTGACAAGTATTGTATGGCTTATACTAGTGTAAATTATTTATAACTGTTTATTAAATTATCAGTAAGTCATAAGTTCATAATGAGCTGGTTGTGATCAGTGACATCAAAGCAATATACTTATACTATTCTACTAAACTATTGAATTTTGTCTTACTAGTACTAGGCATGAGCATGTCTAGATTGAGAGGATTTGCAATGTAAATTTTGCCAGGAAATTACTCTTTTTCTTGTGTTACAACTACAACTGAGGAACTAAGTACTTATTTAATGAAGTATCCATACATTTTGTCATCAGTCTTGTAAACTGACTAGGGATTATGTGGTTAGGCTAACTTGTTTTAGTATTACATGGGCAAGTGTAGGAATGCTACTTCAATGAGCTAGAATCGTTAAGATAAATGTAGTCTCTAATAATAAAATCTAGACACAAAATACCTCAAACCTATCATACTGTACTGTAACAATTGAAAACCAAAGCCAAAAATATATGTAAGCATGCATTTCATTTGGGAAATAAAATTCAAATAAATGTGTTTTTATTTAAATAGATTGGTGTAGGTATGGCTGAAAGGATGTTATTGAGTATTAATTGAAAAGGTTACACTATTGTATCGTGACATTCCGATTTTTGGCATTTTAAAAATCTTATGATTGATTGAACTTGTTTGGGAACTAAATTTCATTACAGGTAAAAGTGGGGTAACAGAAACAATTCCATTCCTGGGGTGGAAAATAAGTTTATACTCTTTTGAAAATATTCCTGATACCAATTAGCATTATTGTATCGTATGATTAATGTTTTACTGTACAAATAACATTAAATATATAGATATGACATGTTTTCATTGAAAATGGTATTAGAGTGTGATTTCATCTTGGTCTCTTTTCTCTTTCATGATCCATATGTTTAATGCTGACTATATCTGATTGTTTTCTCATATTCAAAACCAAAATGGTAATAAAATCTGAAAAATGCATCAGTTCCCTTTGAGCATCAGATGGTTCCAAATCCTGGATTGAACCCCAAGCAAAGAAATTATGTGTTAGGGTATTGGGGGCTGCGGTACCATCGTGTTGTATTACCTTGATTACCAATTATTATAGTTATCATGATACCAATTAATGACGCTTTGTAATGCTGATTATTTTATAGGTCTCCAATTGTGTACTAAGTCTAGACGCATGTTGATAATGCTTGGACATAACCGTTTCGTTTTGGACACAATACACGTGAGGTCATTTTATGAGCTCTAACGCATAAGTGTGGTGCAAGGCGTTGCAATTACTTGCACGCATTAATTTTGTATTTAATTCGGATTTAAATATTATTTAGCGCTATAGTGCGAGCTGTCTTTATTCTATGTTTATATGCGTTCACTAGTTATGAGTCCTTTCTGCGAAGTTTAGATCAATAGGTACTAAGTCTAAGCAAAATTTTTTGAAATTTTGATCACCCAGATTTCATCCTGATAGTAATATTTTAAAATATGCTCGTTTAAATACCTACTTAATTTTAAATATTAAAAATACCTAGTAAATTTTGTAAGGAAGTGTTCATTAAATTGCTTAAAGGCGATAGAATAAGTTCACCATTGCTTTAAGTTTTGTTAAATAAAGCAATAGGTACTGTTTTGATAACTGTATTTTTATTTAGAACTAGAAACTTTTTCATTTAGCATAGTCGAAATATTCTATAATCATTTAAACTTGGTTAAACTCCGTGCAGTCGTTTCTGCGTGATGACAGGACAAACAAAACTTTTCCCAACAAATGTTGCTGTACGCCTGTTGGTAAAATTTTCTTTAGCTGATTTTTCCAGAAATACTTGTCAGTATTTCTACTGTCCATAGAAAACTGATTTACAATATTTTTTTTATATTTTCGATTTTTTCCATTGGTCTATTTTTTTCTTATCGTATGGTACGCAGTGGTACGAAGTGGTACCTTTTACTTGAAACGTCATAAGTAACTGCATAAATGAATATTTTTTATTAAAGCAGTAACTTCTGAATGAAATGAAATCAAATGAAATTGAAAACGCGGATTCGTACCACGCATGAACCATTAAATTTCTAAATTTTTCGATTTTGTATAACTAAAATGGCATTTAGTGTTAGCATTGTCGATCATTCTTATCCAACCAACCTTTATTAATATTTGTGTGATATGTGAATTTCATATTCTGCTGTGGGCTAGGAATTAGGGAAGTAATAGATACTATTAAGTATTCTGTGGTAATAGTTCCTAATCAAAATAAACTAAGCTTTAATAATGTTAAACTTGAATTGGAAATTTGGATGGGCTATTTGGATGACTATAAAATAAAACAATGTAGTTTCATTTAAAAAGCCTTGTTTAATTATGTAAAATAATAAAATCTGTGTACCTTAAAAGTAATACTGCTTGCTGTGCAGTTAAAATAAAACAAACGTCTACTTAAATTCAATAAACGAACGCTGGCGATCTTCCTGCTCAATTATAAATGACTAAATAAAATTGACAGCGCTCTTTTTATGTGAATTTAACCCTTTGACCGCCACAGTCGGCTGTGGCCGTCAACAAAAAATCGTGCCCCTGACGCCACGTCGGCCACAGCCGTCCAAATTTCAATGATCAAAAACTTTGTAATTCTAACCGCTACAAGTATTTTTCAATCCCTATTGATTTTGGGGCAAATCTTTTTTTTTTTACTCTGGCGTCAGTGGCACGGTAAATTGCTAGACCGCTTGGCGGTCAATAGGTTAAGTGAATAATGGTAACTCATTACATTATCACTAATATACGACTAGAATTAAATTTTAAAATACTCAAAATTGACGAAATAAACTACATTTGCCGATATCCTTATAAATGAACAAAAAATATGAAATTTGATTTTAAATGGGTTATGTCATCAATTCATCATTATCAAAACGTTAATTTCCTAATTTTACACATTTACAAAATAATTAAACAGCTTTTTCATATTAATTACTTAGTTATTAGCTTCATTATCATAGCCTCAGTTTTATAAAATATCTCCAGAACAAAAGCGCGGGAATTGCGAAACTGTTTCATTAAAGAAATATGACAGGTCCTTAGTTAATTATTTTGATACATACATGCTTTAGTTAATTTTTCACGCTACTTGCACAAAATATAATTAACCACTTCCACATACCTATTATACATTATCATTTTTATCATTTGTCGTCCATATCCTTCTTTGTGCAAATGCGTACAAATACCAATCTCAAAATATACTGGTCACTCAATTATTTTATTCCCGCATTTCTCAAAAAGTGTGTACACAATTAAGACAGAAAATTAAAGTCCAATATAATTTTCCTATTTTGTTACCAATTTTCTTTGTGATTTCCAATACATTGATATCAGATTATATATTATTAAAAAAGTATAAGCATAACAGAACCTTAATTATCGAACATCGCCATAACATTGATGTAAATTACTAAAATAATTGGCAACAAAATGGGAAAATTATATTGTACTTTAATTTTCTGTCTTTATTGTGTACAACACACTTTTTGAGAAATGCTCAACTATAGTTTGCAGTCCCTAATTTATCTAAGTCTCCTTATATATTGGAATCTCATCATTCATATTGATGAATTGTATTTTCATAGCTACCCAGATATCCTAAGGCAAGATTTGTATTCCAAAAAATACTTCCACTCTGTAACATGACGGTACTTATTCTTTGGGACAGTGTCTTTGTGCAAGCTTTTCTGATGATTTTTTATTCGGCTGCGTGACATCAAAGAGCGGTTTATGTTTTTAACGGAAGTGATTTAGATGATTTAAAAACATTGAAATATATTATAACAATACTGTTTCAAAAGGAAAAAGCGACTAGGGAAGGGAAGTAGTATCATTATTATTGTACATGGGGCTAACATCAAAATAGAGTAATTCAAGAAAATTTCGGATTTAAGTATCTACTGTGCGTATATGTATTTCTAACACTGTTGATCGTACCTTATATTCTAGATTTCGCTTTTTATATTAACCTTTTAGATGTCTCGTCACATGTTTTTCTTTATGTTTTACCTTACATGTAACACTTGCCTTCAACATATTAACCACGGTCCGTGAGCATGAGCTGTTTTATCTTATCCCGGCCCCACAGGTACTCGCGAAGGTTGACCGAGGTTGGGCGAATATGATAGTGTGAAGATGCACTTCGCTTCAGAAACTCATACTTCGGCCAACCTCGCCTCGGTCAACTTCGCGCATAGTGTGGAGCCGGGTTATGCTGCCGTGATTTGAATCCCTCTGCTTTCCCCCGAACGCGAAGGCTACTCAAGAACTTACGGACTGTACCAAATTTTCGACATCGACATCTCAAAGGCATCCTAGAATCAATTTAACTGTCACTTAATCTATGTCCGTTTTGGTTCAATCCTGTCTTAATTCTATATTCCTAAATATCTGACATTTCATTTCTTCGTGCATGTGTAAAAGGAAGAGATCATACTTATTATTTACGGGCTACGCACAACACCCATTAACTTTCAAGAAATCACGGGATTAAGCCGGATTGTATTTTTCCTGATTTTGGGCTGATATCTACTCCTAAGTGACCATTAAAATTATATTCATGCCATACTTGTCACATAGTATAACAGAAAGCGAGAAGGGAGGCATGCGATAAATGTCGCACTTAAGAGTAGACGCCCTGGTTAATGCGCACTATGGAAGGTATTGTAAGTCTACGTCTCTACTTTGATTATTATATATAGTCTTTACTATTATGCAGGATTTGTAAACATTAGTCTTAGTAAACTTTTTTTTAATTATTATCTTTAATAATTTTGCGAAATTATGGATTTCACTGACCGCTGTGTCAGAAACGGCTCGACATGTTTTGAACTCGTATGGATGGAGTCATATTCATGGATAGAAGGGTCGATTGTAAAAAAATTGTACATAGTAGGGCTTTAATTAAAACAAAACTTAATTGATTCCTTTGTGTGACGAAAGTAACCCATACATTTTGTATGATTAACTTTCGTCACACAAAGGAAGCGATCGTGATTTTTTGTTAACTAAGCTTTTAACTATGTACAATTTTTTTGCAATCGACCAAGCTACAGCTTCGAGGATGTCAGTCAGATTAGATCCTAAAATGTCGGGTTCTTAATGAACATAACCGTGAGTGAAAACAATATTCTTTTTTGTAAACTAATAAAAAAACATAAATAAGTATCTTGTCAATACATATTCTCAATAACATGATCAATATAAAAAAATAATAATATAGGTATATCCTTAATCTACTGTATAATCCTAAATTCTAAGTCTAAGTACATGATTTTAAAATATTAAAAAATTTACGTCAAAATAAAAAATATATATATATATGTGATTTAAAAAGTGTTTAAATAAAATAAATAATAGATGCCTCTAAACTGCTTCAACATATAAATAAAATATTCGTCTTATGCGTGTAAAAATATTTAAAACAAATTTTTAAATTAAGTAGATAGCCGATTAATACTTCTTTCAGTTTCAATACATATCAGTTTTGACCAGTTTGTTTTGTTTGGATCTTAACATTTAGTCTATAATTATAATTCCATAAATTATTATAATTACATTGATATAAGTATGAAATATATGTCACTAGTTTTCATATCTGTAAACCAATTTTTTTAGTGTTTTGTTTTTAAGAGGCCTTATTCCTTTTAAAATTTATTTTTTTCATATTATGACAAATATATTGATAATTTCAACCAACTTTTTGAAGTGAATAATACTTTTCCCCGAGTTCTAGGTAGTAACATAGTTATTTCACGCTTTCATTGCGTACAGTCGAAAATAAGTTAAAAAAACTAATTTTCCGCGTGAATTTTGTTAATTTCGAGTAGTTTTTGAAACAAAAATTATCAATGAAAAATTCAAACTGTAGGTTTCAAATATATACCAATAAATCCCAATAGCCCTGTTGTAGAAAGTAAAATCAATAGTATATTAAGAAACATGTTTGATCATAGAGAAAAATGTCTAAACAATCAGCATTTTAAAAGGAATAAGGCCTCTTAAATGTAAAATCGTAAAGGTTATCTTTCAGTTGTGTCAGCTGAATATTTAGTATGCAACACCTATTTATAATATAAACATAGCCTACCACACTACTGACATCAAATATTATATTTTGTTACGTACAAATTTCCTAAATATGTATATATTTGTTTTATAATTAATTATGTATATCTATAATAATGCCGTGCTACGGTAAAAGGACGTATCTTACTATGACATCCGTATAAAGATACGACCTTTTACCGTAACGCGGCAGAATATATTACATTGGAAATTTATTTATCTATTTTCATTTCTTACAAAACAAGAGAATTATAATTCTGAATACAGATGCAGTACACCTAACCACATTGCACGCGGAATATCAGTCATAATTAATATTAATATTACAGATTTTTACAATTTACCTCACTGATTATATGGCTTGACGATACTTAGTCAGCAAGTAAGAGTTGACTTTACCATTAAGTGAAATAAAAAGTTTCGTCACTTTTTTATTTTATGTAACGGTGTGTTACAGACTTCATACCTCGACCGTACAGTTGACAAAAAGAGAGGTATGTCATACGCATTATTTTGTTCATGCATCCATATTCAGTTTGTCACATTGATCTCTTATAAAAGTTATAAACTTGTAACTAACAATTTCAATATGATTACGCGTTTGATACCTGTCAATCTATGTATGTTGTCAAACTGGTACTTCACGAGTCCGCAGCAAGGTCCGCTCAACTCCGCGTTGAGATCGCGCGCTTACGCTTTAAAATGTTGTTGTTTCACCTAGAGGAAGACAGGGCGCTAGCAGTAAAGCGAGAGCGCGCTAGGAGCAAAGAGTATGTAATCACTACGTTTTAAGAGACGGGAGTGCCATACAAAAAGCGTGAAAGCGCGGGGGCGAAACATACTGCCAATATGAAGCCGCAAACGATATCAGTGTCAGTGTCAACTCATGACATAATGCCAACATCAAGAACAAAATAGGGATGTCACATGTTACACAAATTATCGAATTATCGATATCGATATCGGTATTTAAAAAAAATGGTTCAGGCGGGGTTCGCATTCGCACCCGCGTCTCCAACGGCTTTCCGGTAATTTAAATCATTAAATATTTCGCTTCAATGTAAACATTTGGTTTACTTTAGGTTACTGACTTCATAAAAAAAAACAAGTGTGCAAATAATTTTATTTCGTTCAAACTTTGCTTGGCTTGCTGATAAACATAGACGAAAAAAGCCGTTTCATCACTCCAGTCTGTGCTCCAGGTTGGAAGTTCTGCAACACAAATAATACAGGGTAAACAGAAAATTACAGAGTAAAAATGAATCTGTTTGTCCAGATGAAACCGTACCATTCATAGTCCATTGAAGATTTTTCGTAAAATATTTCTGTGACCATAATCTAACTCAAACTGGCATAAAAAGTAGTGATAATAATGTCTTATCCTCTCATCTGAGACGGCTTTAACAGCTGTATTCAAGTGCACACTTTTGTATAAGTACACATACCAATAGGCTTTTGCTTGAAGAAAGATATTCCGTGTTTACCCAGGTATTTTTCACTTCAAATGAAAATTATCGATAAAACTTACATACAGCACTATTGTTTACATACGTATAAGGGTATGTATTATTTTACCCGAAATACCAAGTTTTCAATGAAACTTACGATTAACATGGTTATAACACGCAGTAATTAAGTATATTTTTTACTTACCGATCTTCGAACGGTGGAAATCTTGCCATGAATAGTCTTTTTTGACCGTCCATTCGACACGTTTTCATTCTGCATATTTCGCACTTTTTCCTTTTCAATCCACTCATTTTTGCAATTGTGATTGTCTTGTGTACCTGCTAGACGACCACTACACCCAAAGAATGCAAATTATTAGATTATTTGTGAAATTTGAATTATTTGAAAAGATCGCAGAACCTTGACAGAAGTGACAGACTACACTACAAAATAGAAACGTCATCTAACATGGCATGGCGGACAAAAATGGCGGCTGAAGTACAACCCGCCTAAATTCGATTGTCGCCAATTATCTAATGCTTTGTAGGTTTCAACGTTCTTTCAAACTTAGGTAAAAAATTCACCTCCGTTTCATACAGCCGTTGTCGATCGTTTTTTACCTTGAGAGTTGCGCGAGGCTGGCTAGGAGTAGCTATGATAGATAAGGGCGGTGCTTACCGCCGCCCCCCCGGACCGTTCCCCGCGCTAGAGTAATTCGCTGCAGTTTCGCAACAATTTTTTGTAATTTATTTTAAGGTTTTCGTAGTTACGCTCTCATTTTAAAACTACGAGATCAATTTTGATAAATCTTTTTTCTTATCAAACTGCATAGTTTAATCGACACCGGAAATAGGTTTTGACTTCAATCTAAACTATATTTTGGTCGTAGTATGCCGCCAAACTGAACAACTTTCTGGGGTCTAAAAATGCAAAACTTGTACTCGCTCTATTTTCTTTCTATTAACATTTCAAGAGTCATAAACTAGTTTTAGCCCTAGATATATCTTATCTCATTATATTTAGAGAATTTCATGATAATGTGACATGTTATATTAAAATAAGGACGTAACTACGTTTGTATGAAGAATCGAGCTTGCTGCGGACTCTTAAGATTAAATTTTACCGACGAATGTTATATTAACTATAACTGAAGTTATCCCTTCTCATAATAACAGACAAAAACCTCCGATATCCTTAAGGCAAAATTGCGGCAGTTGAAGTCTTTTAAGCGCATTATTCTTCGCAGCAGCTACACTTTTGCTATAATCTCGCACATGTAAATAAGAGACGGGCATCAGACTACTCCCGTTGTCACTTTATAAGTTCACTCATTATTAATTTATAATAGCCAGCGTTTTGGGGACAATGCCCCGGGCGGCTCCACTGGTTGAGGGTATCCAATTTTTGTAAGTGCTGTTATTTTTTTTTTATATAAATTATTTATAAGAGATCAATGTTCCGCAAGTATCAAATAATACAACATACTTGTGCTGTAACCCGTCGCACGACGTAGCTTCTGAGCTACGTTTTCACTTTCCTCGATCCCTTGTAGTGGCCGTTTTTCTTGTAGCTGTGCGGCGCCTCGCCGTTCATGAGGCGCGTGGCGAAGGATGTCGTCTTGCTTTTGCTTTCGAACAACACGTCCGATTCCGTCTCCGATTCTGACAGGTCTTTGGGTGTCACTGGTGAATAAAAACAAAATATGAATCAAACAAAACAAATGGTTGTTCATCGGAGATGTTGCAACTGCTGAATTTTATAAAACGTGAGTGCTTTAATTCGTATAATTCCATTACCAAAAATTATATGCTTAATTTTTGAGGTCTGCGCCACGAATTCCGTTAATTCAATCTTTTAGGGAGCCAGTTCACCTGTTCTTTAACATTGTGACAACAGTAATAGGCGACGACAATCAACGCTTTGTTGCGAAAAGTTGCTACTCGAATCTTTATATTGATAACAGTTCAAATTTTATGGGTGCCTTTAACGTGTTCTCTCTAGAGCAGTGGCATAATATTCCGACAAAATCTACAGTTGCAGTTGTCTCATGGGGAATGCTTCATGTGGATGTATAATATATGATTACTAGCTTTTGCCCGCGACTACGTACGCTTGGAACTTGATAAAAGGGATTATTAAAAACGCCTAAGCAAATGTAAGAGCAATTGTGCTTTTGGTCTAATAATAACATTTCCTACAGGGTCACCGCACCCCAACAGATATGTTCACTCACTTTTCAATCTTTTTAGGAATTTCCAGGATGAAAACTAAACTATCTCTATGCCAAATTTCATCAAAGTCGATTCAGCGGTTTAAGCGTGAAGAGGTAACAGACAAACAGACACGCTTTCGAATTTATAATATTAGTATGGATGTTTTTCGACTGTTGCTGACTTACTTAGAATAAGGTTTTATGTATAAAATAAGTTTCTGTCAAAAATGACATTTTAGCGGCAAGCTTTTATAGCCGACTGTACTTTTCTTTGGATATCCATCAAATGCTCACTGAGACGATTCTAAAGAGCCCAAGCTCGGTAGGATTGCTTTTTCTATTATAGAGTTCCTATGGCCACCTTCCGGCTCCATCATCAGATCAGCCCCATGGTACCATATTATTGTATTGTCATCAAAGTTAAGTAAGTATGCAAAATTTCAGCTCAATCGGTTGACGATAGCTGCTTCAAAATTGAGTTGCAAGATTTCACCCGACCATACATACTTTAAACATACCATGCAAGTTAAATAATAGTAGTTTATGTGACTGTACATAATGAAGGGTATTAAACACGA
The DNA here is from genome assembly GCA_932273695.1 of Apotomis betuletana. Taxonomy (NCBI): domain Eukaryota; kingdom Metazoa; phylum Arthropoda; class Insecta; order Lepidoptera; family Tortricidae; genus Apotomis; species Apotomis betuletana. Next base: position 10,019,759 of record OW026313.1, on the reverse strand, counting down.
GTGTGGGTTTATGAAACGCGCCGAAGGCAAGTTTCATAATAACATCACACGAGTGTTTTAATGCCTAATTATGTACGGTTACATACACTACTTTATCTAGCCACATATCATAGGCCTCCATGATGCATTCAGGAGTCGCACATTACGACAAATATTACCCGGTAATGGCGGCAATGAAGTTTTCTGGCAGCTGTCATAGTTTTTTTTAATTCAGAGACAAACTAGAGTTGGCCCCAACTATCATATCGTTTGATATCTTACTACGTGCGACATTTGTCAAATTTGATGCAAATTGACAATTCATTTCGAACTAAACGTCATCTCGACTGATATTAGGATAGAGGTCAAATCAAATTTCTTTGTTTTTCATAGATGCTCGAAACTTGAATAAATAATATTATCGAAATCGATGTTATTATTTAGCAATAATAACATTTTCACAGATAATAAATTTGTTCTAATAAAACAGTCTATTTTTATGGTGGTCATAATGTGCGGTTCTTGAACGCATCATGGAGAGTTTTATGATATTTGGATAGATAAAAGCTTTAAAATATATAGTAGTTACGCGGCTTGTCCTCGTGGTCGGCGACGGGCAGCAGCCGGTACTTGGGCCGGCGCGGCGGCTTGCGCGGCGCGCACAGGCGGCGGCAGGCGCGCGCGCAGCCGTAGCCCGCGCCGCCCAGCGCGCACAGCAGCGCCACGCCGCCCAGGCTGAAGTACACCACCGACCAGTCTGGGATAACAACATATCATTACAGCAACAGTATTTGGAATGAACATAGTCCAGCTCTAATAATTTCTGCAACTCTCAAAGTGCCCTTTCTTAAGAGGCCTTATTCCTTTTAAAATTTATTTTTTTCACATTATGACAAATATATTGATATTTTTCACCAACTTTTTGAAGTGAATAATACTTTTCCCCGAGTTCTAGGTAGTAACATAGCTATGACATGCTTAAATTGCGTGCATTCGAAAATGAGTTGAAAAAACAAATTTTCCGCGTGAATTTTGTCAATTTCGAGTAGTTTTTGAAACAAAAGTCATTAATGAAAAATTCAAATTGTAGGTTTCAAATATATACCAATAAAACCCAACAGCCCTGGTATAGCCACTAGATTGCTTTTGGTAACTACGGCTACCTGTCACCGCTCTTATTTTATTATATAAATAGAGTCCAACTCAAAATTCGAAGCAATTGAGTGGCTAGGTAGTAACATCAATCATATGTTAAGAAACATGTTTGATCATAGAGAAAAATGTCTAAATCAATCAGCATTTTAAAAGGAATAAGGCCTCTTAACGCAGACTTGCTAAAGCATCACGTTGTGCGCTCGCGCGATGCGGCTTCGGGCCCGGCCGCCTTTTAGAAGGTATCGCAGCAGACAGTGCTCGAGGCGTCGTCTTTACAGTGACAATGGCACGAATTTTACGGGAGCACATACCACAATCAGCATACCTAGGATAACTCGGGGCACGTTCTAGGGATAGGATATCGATAAAAAAGATGTCGATATAATTAAATTAATATATGTGCTCATAAACATTCTCGATTACTTTAAAGAGGTTCGATGTCATATCTGATAGCGAGCCTCTTAAATTAAGGTCATTAATAAAAGTATGAGGATGTCATTTCAATCAAAATGACAATTTACGTATATAATGAAAATTATTTTAAAATAAACATGTACAGTGGTTGTACATGTACATGTGGAGAAATAAGTAATATTTATTTATGTCGATGACATTTAGATGTTGACAGTAACATCGATATATTTTTTGACGATAAAATATTTTGCCACGTCACTTTCGTATAGGTGCCCCGAGTTATCCTAGATATGTTCATTACAGCTTCCGTATTTCGAAGACCCTTAGTCCGGCTCTAATAATTTCTGCAACTCTCAAAGTGCCCTTTCTTGACGCAGACTTGCTAAAGCATCGCGTTGTGCGCTAACGCGAAGCGGCTTAGGGCCCGGCCGCCTTTTAGAAAGTATCGCAGCAGATAGTTCTCGAGGCGTCGTCTTTACAGTGACAATGGCACGAATTTTACGGGAGCACATACCACAATCAGACACGCTCTGCATTCAAAACGTATCACATCGACAGGTTCTCGTAGCGTTGTCACACACGCCGCGGCTGAAGCAAGTATTCAGACAGCGTCTTGTGGCTTTAGGTCTGGTGGCTTTGGGAGCGTTCAAGTATTACGTAACGCAATTTTTGAAGATTTTTGACCCTCCCTTCCCCCCTTGTAACGCGCCGTAACGTTTTTCTGTACCCCCCCTCCCGCTCTTTAAACGTTACGTAACACCATAAGTGACACCTTTGACCAGTGATATGTTTTGTGACTTTTGGGTAAAAATGGTCACTTTTCCATTTTTACCCAAAAGTCACAAAAGATATGTTAAAATGATTAGAATGACGACCAGACCAATACAATCGAGGGATTCCCCGTAAAATAAACGACAAGGGTTGCCAACTTGGGCGTTTTAAATCCCAATTTTTTTTATAAAAAAAAAGAAACAATGTTACGTAACGTGTTGTAAGAAAGACCCCCTCCCGCCCCTGTAACGCATCGTAACGTTTTACGAGACCCCCCTCCCCCTAAATAGCGTTACGTAATACTTGAACGCCCCCTTTGCAGGGCGCATTCCAAAGACAAATGAACGGGGCGTTGCCTCTACACTGACAATGACACTAATTCATGAGGAGCACATACCGCAATCGGGCATGCGATGCGATGCAAGCGGCAACAGGCTCTGCATCCAAAACGCGTCACATCGGCAGGTTCTCGTAGCATTGTCACACACGCCGCGGCTGAAGCAAGTATTCAGACAGCGTCTTGTGGCTTCAGGTCTGGGGGCTTTGCAGGGCGCATCCCAAAGACAAATAAACGGGGCGTTCTTTACACTGACAATGACACTAATTTATGAGGAGCACATACCGCAATCGGGCATGCGATGCGAGGCAAGCGGCAACAGGCTCTGCATCCAAAACGCATCACATCGGCAGGTCCTGGTGGCATCGTCGCACACGCCGCGCCCGGAACACGCGCTCAGGCAGCGCGTCGTGCGCACGCGCGCCGCGGCTTCCGGCCCAGCGGCTGCGGCGGCTGCGCGAGAGAGGGATAAAGCGCGGATGCCGTCCATCGCTTGGCCCTGATTGTACAACATTTTTATTTTATTACTAGCTGTGCCCCCGGAACACAAAATTTGTTCGGGATGAAAAGTATCCTATTTCCTTCCCCGGGACTGAAACTATCTATATACCAAATTTCATCTAAATCGGTTCAGCGGTTTAAGCGTGAAGAGGTAACAGACAGACAGACAGACAGACACACTTTCGCATTTATAATATTATAGTATGGATTAGTATGGATAGTAGTATCGATATAATTTCAATATTTAACCTCGGTGTGATTAGACTGAATAAGCCACGAGCAACATCTGTTCAGATTTCTTTAACCTTTTGAGCCGGTTCAAGATATTGGGTAGTCATCGAAATTATGAAGTTATACAGTCAGCTATATTTGGCTTTCTTGGTGCCTAGGGCACAGGGCACAGACAAGCTAGCGGGATGGGCAGCCCAGCCTGGACCCTTAAAGAAATATAATATCTTGCCCATGTCCAATCACTTAAACCACAAAAACAGCGATATGATAACTTTAAAAATGTCATTTGAATAGTTCGTCTCATTCTCTCATTACACATCCACAGTTCTGATTATGGCCTGTATGGCTGATTGCAAAAAGACAAATTAAAAAAAAAAAAAAAATTGAATGGTTCGAGTATTACTCAAAAATATGAGGCCAAAAAACAAAACTTTAAGTAAACTTTTACTTGTCGTTTCATTAATATTCACTTACGTTTTCCCACAAGAAAAATATCAGCTGCGTGTTTCCAGAGTCGATTTCCCCGCGCACTTCCGTGACGTTGATCTTAACGTCGTCTTTCAGCAGGAGCGTCATCTTCTGGATCAGCGACTCGAGCTGCGTCTGCGTGAACGACGATATCGGGATGTTCAGGGTCATCTCCAGTTGGTTGCGCTCCAGCTTGTCTGGTTTCACCTGTGGGATTTCGAATCTTTTGAGCGATGAAGATTATCCGTGTGTCCGTTAAATCACTTGAAACTTTATGAACGTATAGCCTATATGCTTAGAAATATACCTGTTTCTGTTTCATTTTCATTTGACGACGCGTTTGGCTCGGTTTATAGACACCTGCCTACTGAGTCGGCGGTCCCGGGTTCGAATCCCGGCCGGGGCAAATATTTGTGCAAATTATTTGTTCTTGGGTCATGGATGTCATCTATATATGTATTTATATATTATGTATATCGTCGTCTAGTACCCATAGTACAAGCTTTGCTTAGTTTGGGACTAGGTCGATTTGTGTATGATTGTCCCTTAATATTTATTTATTTATTTATTTGTCGGTAAATATAAAAAAAAAAGTGATATTCTTCATTAATCCAGCCGGTCTAGTATAAAAATCGCGTTTGGAGTTATACTGTGAAAACGGAATATTGATGCTTTCGGACACATTCAACTTTGACTTTTTTTGGGTCTTTCAGTCTAAAAGTGGTGCTTACATTCTAGATGTTAATCTTCCGAAAAGGGGTTTGCATTTACTGAAAGACTATAATCCACAACGTGCCTTTTAAATCTTAGTGCACCTCCGCACCCGTATCTTTTAATATAATGTCATATTGCTATCGTCATTGGTTTAGGTTGTACCTCTGTCTATCAACGGTTATGATGTCAGACAAGCAAACGTTTCATATTAATAATGTATACATACGTAGTATAGAATATATGTATAGATAAACGAGACTTGCCTGAACGCTGACGGTGTCGCGATCCGAGTCGCCCTGGTCGTCAGTGACTGTTAACTCGAACACGTAGCGACCCGGCTCTATGTTAGTCAACTGAAGAAAAAAAAAACAATATAATTTAACGGCGGTAAAATAAGAAATTTTGAAAACTAAACGAATAAAATGATAATTCGCTGCTTGTACATAAAATCATAAATATTTTTTTCGCATAAAACATGGTAAATAAAACATAGGTCTTCGGTTAAATAATGTCCGCATCACATGCTTTGTCACAGGGTGACATGCAAAATATATATTAATTCATACAATTTTAATAATTTATCATTATATTTTTGGCAGTTTAGCTATATTATGTGTACTAGTTTTATTTATGGAGCTTCGGCTAATTTCGTTTCTTTTTAGAAATTCAGACACCGACTAGAAGCATTGATTTTGTAGCCACTGTGAGAGTTTGCACTTAAGTCTACAATAAAGATTTTTATATTCGTTTGGAAGTGCATTAAAAATTCTGATGGCCATCGGATAACAGTTATTACTAAACAGTTTTGTTTTTACTTTGGGCATATATAAATTATTGGGATATCGCGACGGTACCGTCAATAATTTGAGATTTTTAAATAAAGGTTTACGTGACGTAAATTTTGTCACATCACAGATTCCACGAATGCATTGCTTGTGTGCAATAAAAACTCTATGGATGTGTTCCGAATTACCCCAAATTAAAATTCCATAACTAAGTACAGAGCACACATAACCATTGAAAGCCTGAATAGTCCATTGAATAAAAAGTTCTAGAGTGCGTGAGTTAGTAACGTAAGATGTTTCTTCGGAAACATGTCAAGAGTCCCTAGGTAATAAACATACTAAAACCCCGGGACACTAGGAGGAGCCCCGGAGTGGGGGGAGGGGGGGAAAGGGTCCATTTTTTCATTTTTCGCTTAAATCTCAAAAACGGTACATGTTAGAGAAAAACTTTCAAGGAAAAGTTGAAAGGCCATAAAATTATCTACAAGTTGTACCGAAATAATTTTTTCCTATATCCTACCGTTTCTGAGTTACACGCAGTAAAAAATGATTTTGGCTCAAACAATTTCCCCATACTACATACCCATGTTTATCACATCAATCGATCAAAAAATAATTCTTTCTTCCAAAAAACTCAAATGTGCAACTTGTGACCGGTACTGATAGATTGCTCTTAATTAGGTCTATAATTGGTAAAGTAAACACATTCCTCCATGGAAGCCTTTAGGAGGAATCGATTGTCAAAATATTATATTAGGGTAGTTTGAGTTACTGAACTTGATCTTTTTATTTTTTCTTCCAAAAAAATTCAAAAGTGCAACTTGTGACCGGTACAGATAGATTGCTCATAATTAGGTCTATCATTGATAAAAATACCAGATTCCACCACGGAGGCGTTTACGGGGAATTGAATTTTATTAGGGTAGTTACGATACTTGAACTTTTTATTTTCTTTCTTCCAAAAAGCTCAAAAGTGCAACTTGTGACCGGTACTGATAGATTGCTCTTAATTAGGTCTATCATTGGTAAAAAAAACACATTCCTCCATGGAAGCCTTTAGGAGGAATTGATTGTCAAAATATTATATTAGGGTAGTTACGCAACTTGACCATTTTTTACTGCGTGTAACTCAGAAACGGTAGGATATAGGAAAAAATTGTTTAGGTACAACTTGTAGATAATTTTATGGCCTTTCAACTTTTCCTTAAAAGTTTTTCTCTAACATGTACCGTTTTTGAGATTTAAGCGAAAAATGAAAAAATGGACCCTTTCCCCCCCTCCCCCCACTCCGGGGCTCCTCCTAGTGTCCCGGGGTTTTAGTATGTTTATTACCTAGGGACTCTTGACATGTTTCCGAAGAAACATCTTACGTTACTAACTCACGCACTCTAGACCCCCCTTGGAGGGACTCATTCAATGGACTAGAATTGCAGTTTCCTTGTTTGTAATTTTCCTCAACCTCCACAGTACGACAGAAAAGAGTGGAAATTACTACACATTCTTGTCAGACACACGTTACGCTTTGGAGAGACTGCTCTCGTCTAGTCTACATCATAGCAGCCACGACTCTCTCTTCTTCAAAGAAGAGCTCCAAAGTTACTGGTGTTCCACTGCACATACAACCTTGATTAGGTGGCCGGTTCAGTTCAGGCTACTGGTCTACATAAATACATGCCAGAAGTACAGTATGTTTGTCGGGATCGGTAGTGATCTATTGGGGCATTCTCTACCAGAATGTTGAGCACGTGCACGTGACGCCATTCTTTTTATACTTCTAAGAGAGTTGGGAAGTAAGATTTTGGTATGCAAATATTTTATAGCTTTGCTGTTGTATTGGTAATGAATTCTTGAACTTACTATGTTATTAAGATAGCTGTCATAGCTGTCACGTGTCCAACAAGGGAGACGCTGGTGGAATGCCCCTACTAGTTTTGAATAGATACCGATAAAGCCATACATGTATGCGAAAAAAAAAAAAAAACTACTAGGCATAGCAAAAAATTAAGAAATGCTCATATTAAATGAGCGTTATGAAGTAGAGGAATCACAAAACGGAATAAAACAAAAAAAATTAAATAGAGCCACTTTTTTTAGTGCTCCATACATTAGAATTGGGAACTTTATTTCGGAGTAATCGGGCAATAAAACTGAAATGAAAATACGAGGGGCACACCGAAATGATCGGGAATAGAGTACTTTAAACTGAGTTACATTAAATCCTTTTTTGTCACATGCATACTGGCGACTTACAATCACGATGCCGTTTTTACAATTTAAAAAAAGAACGATATATTTTTTTAATTCCATTTTTAAATTGACAACTCGATGAACAAAATGGAGCTGACGCGTGAAAATTTTCGTGCAATTATTTACCATAACTTTCGTCGTGGCTTATCTCCAGATGAATGTCGCAATGAGCTTGTTACTATATACGACATTGAAGCACCTAGTCAGACGACAATATATCGGTGGTATGCTGAGTTTCGACGGGGTCGTGCCTCTCTTGGCACCGTACCTTCATCAGGTCGGCCGAAAACGGCGGTTTCGCCTGAAAACATCGCGGCTGTGGAAAAACTACTAAAAGAAGATAGACATGTGACATACGAGCAGATTCGGGCAACCATAGGCATTGGAATGACTGCAATTCACACTATTTTGCATGGTGAATTGGGTGTCAGAAAATTGATTTCCCGATGGGTACCCCATAATTTGTCTGAAGAGCAAAAGGCGGCTCGTGTTGATTGGTGCCGATCTATTCTGAAATGCTACAATGGAGGAAAGTCAAAAGCCGTTTATAATATGGTCTCGGGTGACGAATCCTGGATTTATTCTTATGAGCCTGAAAGAAAGCACCAGTCGGCAGTATGGGTCTTCGATGACGAGGTCAAACCAACGAAAGTTGTGCGTTCTCGAAGCGTGTCGAAGAAGATGGTGGCTTCGTTCGTCTCAAAAAAGGGGCATGTTGCCACAATTCCTCTAGAAGAACAAAGAACCGTTACCGCTGATTGGTATATCACAGTTTGTTTGCCGGAGGTGCTGGCCGAACTTCGCCAAGAGAACCCGAGACGCCGCGTCATCTTACACCACGACAATGCGAGCTCCCACACCGCCCACAAAACAACTAAATTTTTGAACGACGAAAACGTTGAGTTGATGTCCCATCCTCCATACAGCCCTGACCTGAGTCCAAATGATTTTTTTACGTTCCCTAGAATTAAAGATTTATTGCGTGGTCAGCGGTTTGAGAACCCAGAAGCCGCTGTGGAAGCCTATAAATCGGCCATTTTGGCAATGCCTACTTCAAACTGGAATTATTGTTTTAATGACTGGTTTAAAAGAATGCAAAAGTGCATTGAATGTAACGGAGAATACTTCGAAAAACAATAAAATATAATTTATGTATATAGTGCACATAGTTTTTTAAATTCCCGATCATTTCGGTTTGCCCCTCGTATGTACCAATTAATGGCACCAAATAGCACGTTTTTTCAACTGTGCCCGTTAGAAATAAACAAATAATAAAAAAAATTGGGCAAGTGCGAGCCCGACTCGCGCATGAAGGGTTCCGTACCTATACATATATATAATCTATAACAAGTTTGTTGTATGGGAGCCCCCCTTAAATATTTATTTTATGTTATTTTTAGTATTTGTTGTTATACCGGCAATAGAAATACATCATCTGTGAAAATTTCAACTGTCTAGCTATCACCGTTGTTGAGATACAGCCTGGTGACAGACGGACGGACGGACGGACAGCGAAGTCTCAGTAATAGGGTCCCGTTTTTACCCTTTGGGTACGGAACCCTAATATATACACATTCATTGCCGCAATGCATGTCTTCAATAATCTTCCAATTGAATTAAAGTCACTTGAAAGTAAACAATTTAAAACCAGCTTAAAAAAGTGGCTCATCGATAGGGTCTTCTATAATATGAATGAGTTTTATAGTTATAAGTAATTCATGCATGTGTACTAACGTGTAATATGAAATGTTAATTATTGTACGTCCGTGACGGATAAACTGTTGTAACTAAATACATTCTGTTACCATCTCTGTACACAGTTATACAATAAAATATATTCTATTCTAAAAATGACCCACCCCAACTACACTCACCATAAGCACGGGCTGCCGGTCTGAGTCCAGCAGCACGGTCCCCGCCGCGAGCCCGGAGCCCGAGCGCGCCCACTTCCACGACACGATGCGGAAGTCGTCGGTGGACTTGGACCCGTTCAGGATCAGCACCGGTAATGACCCACCCTAACTACACTCACCATAAGCACGGGCTGCCGGTCTGAGTCCAGCAGCACAGTCCCCGCCGCGAGCCCGGAGCCCGAGCGCGCCCACTTCCACGACACGATGCGGAAGTCGTCGGTGGACTTGGACCCGTTCAGGACCAGCACCGGTAATGACCCACCCCAACTACACTCACCATAAGCACAGTCTAAGAAACAATACAGTCGGTCGACGAAGGCGTCTAGACAGGGCAATCGTGCGGGGTGACAGAGGCGGCGGCGGGAGGGGCGTTCCCCATGTGTCATACGACGAAATTGTTAGTAATGAGGGAACTAACTTTGAGGGCTGACGCGTCTTGCAACTTACAATTTTATTGAAATGGTGCATACGACATGTGCTGTGCGACAATGCATGTCGACATCTTATAAAAATAAAGAACTACGATTCCATAGATTTCCTCGGTCAATAGAAAGGTAAATATTATATTTTTAATATTATTTTATAGTGCTTAAGTAATAAATTTTCTCATGTCATGCTAACGTAAACAAAATGGCGGATGTAAAAGCGTTACGCCTGCCAGTAAAAATTGAAATACCGCAGTAATATCGCTAATTGTTTGTTTCTGTGTACCTAAACAAAAATATATAATGATATGATATGTCACATGAATTTTTAAATTCAAAATGTCGGACATGATTTATAGGTTATTTTAAGTAATTACGAGTTTGACCTTTACTCCCCCACTGCCGTCGTCATCCATTTTTGTATATTTTCAATATTTTATTTTACTTCAACAAATTTTTATTACATTAAAAAAAAGTAATTACGAGTTACGTAAGGTTTAAGACTTTATTTAAAAAGTAAGAAATTGTTTGTTTATGAATCATCTGATTTTCAAATAAATTTGAGGGTCCGCGGGGTACCGATTACGAAAATGAAGTCCATTTTGATATCCAAGATGGCGGACATTATTTTTTCTTAAAAATCGATATGGGTGTCATCTCCGAGGTTCCTGGGGGTTCCAATTACGAAAATGACGTCCATTTTGAAATCCAAGATGGCGGACATTATTTTTTCTTAAAAATCGATATGGGTGTCTTCTCCGAGGTACCTCGGGGTGCCGATTACGAAAATGACGTCCATTTTGATATCCAAGATGGCGGACATTATTTTTTCTTAAAAATCGATATGGGTGTCATCTCCGAGGTTCCTGGGGGTTCCAATTACGAAAATGACGTCCATTTTGAAATCCAAGATGGCGGACATTATTTTTTCTTAAAAATCGATATGGGTGTCTTCTCCGAGGTACCTCGGGGTGCCGATTACGAAAATGACGTCCATTTTGATATCCAAGATGGCGGACGTCACTTTTTGAAATGGGTGTTGATGTCTGTAGCAGTGATATCAACCATCCCAAAATGGATTCCATTTTTGAAATCTACACCCCCAAAAACCTAGAAAACGACACCCATGTCGATTTTTTCAAAAAAGTGACGTCCGCCATCTTTATTTCCAAAATGGACGCCATATGTAAAATTAGTACACATACATGAAACCTAAAAACATTACCCTCCTTTTTTGGGCAGTTGTGTAAGTCTGTGACAACCCTAGGTAAGTACGGTAACCTTGAGCGGTGTCGGCATTTACGCAAACATCAAAGGCGTCGGCCCACTGTTACTTTTTACACTGTGCCATAAGCACGGGCTGCCGGTCTGAGTCCAGCAGCACAGTCCCCGCCGCGAGCCCGGAGCCCGAGCGCGCCCACTTCCACGACACGATGCGGAAGTCGTCGGTGGACTTGGACCCGTTCAGGATCAGCACCGGTAATGACCCACCCCAACTACACTCACCATAAGCACGGGCTGCCGGTCGGATTCCAGCAGCACAGTCCCCGCCGCGAGCCCGGAGCCCGAGCGCGCCCACTTCCACGACACGATGCGGAAGTCGTCGGTGGACTTGGACCCGTTCAGGATCAGCACCGGTAATGACCCACCCCAACTACACTCACCATAAGCACGGGCTGCCGGTCGGATTCCAGCAGCACAGTCCCCGCCGCGAGCCCGGAGCCCGAGCGCGCCCACTTCCACGACACGATGCGGAAGTCGTCGGTGGACTTGGACCCGTTCAGGATCAGCACCGGTAATGACCCACCCTAACTACACTCACCATAAGCACGGGCTGCCGGTCTGAGTCCAGCAGCACAGTCCCCGCCGCGAGCCCGGAGCCCGAGCGCGCCCACTTCCACGACACGATGCGGAAGTCGTCGGTGGACTTGGACCCGTTCAGGATCAGCACCGGTAATGACCCACCCCAACTACACTCACCATAAGCACGGGCTGCCGGTCGGATTCCAGCAGCACAGTCCCCGCCGCGAGCCCGGAGCCCGAGCGCGCCCACTTCCACGACACGATGCGGAAGTCGTCGGTGGACTTGGACCCGTTCAGGATCAGCACCGGTAACGGTAGGTATAGTACTTGGTTGCCGCCCGCGTTCGCTTTCGGAGGACTATTCTGGTCTGCAAATGTACGGTATGTAAGATTTTGATATTTACAGCGTCGATCTTGTTACAAAAGTTAACATTATTTTCTCAACTAACCCTTAAATGCATAGTGTAAGATGCAGCTTACATAAAAAAAAATATTACTGGTTGAAAACTAGCAACATTTATTTTAAATAAAATAATATTTTATAATATTTTTTTCTTTTAATTCATGCATTTAAGGGCTAAATAATTAAAGATGACACTAAAATCGATACGAATATAGAAATACGACGATAGAATTACAAACACAGAAAATAATTAAAATTACAATAGCTATTAATTTGACTTGACCGTTATTCGAAGCTTATTTAATTGAGATAGGCATGTCGTTTCCCGCCTTGTATTGCTATCTCTTTCTAAATTATAGCCCCTCTACTAGTCTTTTCCTACCACCACCTGGCAGTGGGGATGAATCTGGGGTCTGATGAAATCCCAATTAGTTTCTCCTTTTTAAACTAAGTTCCGTTCGCTGAGTGAAGAAATACTTACGTTACTAAATACGATATCATTGGGTTACACAAATTCATACGAGTTGTTAATTTCCTATCGTAAGTTATTTGTGACAACATATTCACGTAAGTATAACACTAAAAACGAATTATCTGTGTCGTGTCAAACAAAGGGTTACTTATCACTGCACAAATCTACCCACATATTTTTTGTGAATGTAAATTAACGGTTTTACCGTTCGATATTTATTGTAAATTTGATTTGTAGAATTATGGATGAGGTGGATGCAATGCAGGAAAATACCAATATGGAATCGAAGGAAACCCGGACACGTAAGCGTTCATATAGCAGCTCGAGCAGCAGCAGCAGCGATAGTAGCTCCAGTTCCTCGGATTCATCGAGTAGTGATCAAAAGAACAAGCGCTATCGTCGTAGCAAGAAAAAGAACAGGAAAAAATCTGCTCGCAAGTTACACAAACTAACAAAGGAGGTAAGCAAGATACGTGCAAGCCTAGCAGCCCCTAACGATTGTTATAACCGTAACTCAGAATGTGATGCATTTTCCATTGTCTCGGACACTGTTAGTCGGGATCTTTACGACGAAACAGAACCCCAGCCGGGCCCTTCAAAGCCTTTTGTTTTGGGTCTCGAAACTAAATTAAAAGAACCAACAATTCCGGATGCTACGGAAGAACAACTTAAGTTGCTGTGCGAAGTACAGCGGCTCAACAGCAAGGGCTGGAACGACATTCGTTATTCTGAGACACAAAAAACGTATAGTCGGTCTCCGGGCTACACGGATTTGGAGGTAAACGAGGAAGTTAAACAGTATGACTCCTACCCACATTTAGTTAATTCTGACAAAGCGTATGGCGCATTAACCTTTTGTGTAATAAAACAGCAAGAAGCCCTGCACGCTGCAGTGGCAAGTATACTCGATTTCATCAGGTCGGGAGGAGAATTTTCTTTTGAAACTTTTCGTGAAAAGGTTAATAGTGTCCTGTTAGAAGGAGATCTTTTTAAGGTTTCCGAGAATTTATTGCAGATGGTTTGTGGCCACAGAGCAGAGGTTATAAATATGAGACGAAACGGAATTACGAAACATATCAAAGAACCTTTGGTAAAGGCTGCTATACGCAAGATACCACCTTCTAGCTCGTCTCTTTTTAACGCTGAAGAGTTCACAGCCAAAATCGAACACCATGGCGGGGTTCGTAAATGTTTTTGGCCTCTAAAAAAGAACCCTGTTTCGCAAACAGGCGATTCTAAAGCCGAATCAGGCGCTCCCTCGCAGGGAGCAGTGCCTCACAAAGTACCCTCGCAGGGCTACTGTAATCACGTACACACGGTAAGCAACCCGCATACGTGCCATGCTCATGCGTGCCAGGGAAATACACCCGCACAACATGCTGTTCCCCCGCGGGGAAATTACCATCAAAACTATCCTTCGCAAGGATATAATAATGCCTCTAGAGCTAGCCATAGCAACACCTTTCGAGGGCGCCAACCCAAGCAATACCAGCAACGATCCCAACAACGAAATGGCCGTAAACGAACGGCATCGCCTGGAGGCTACAAGAACAATAAGCGAGGAAAGTATTGACACGAAGTTCAGAGCGGGCCGCCTGGCACAATTCTACGACGTTTGGGAGACGATGAATGCACCAGATCATATACTGCGTATAATAAAGGGGTATCGCATACCCTTTTACCAAAAACCACTTTTAGTTTATCCGAACCTTTATGGAAACAATCTGGAAATTCAACAATCGGAAGAAATGACTCAGATAATTGGTCAAATTAAAAAGCAGGGTGTGTTAGAGGTGGCAAAGCCGTCTCCAAGCTTTCTTTCGACAATGTTTTTAGTGCCAAAGAGCGACGGCTCAGCTCGACCAATTTTCAACCTCAAGCCTCTAAACCGGTTTATCATTACCGACAAATTTGGACTAATAAATGTTCATCGTGTACCGGATTTTATCCAACCCCAAGATTGGCTTTGCAAAATAGACCTGTCCCAGGCTTATTTCCATCTACCCGTAAGTCAAACGCACAGGCGCTTTTTACGCCTTATTTACGGACAAGAACACCGCACCAAAAGTTTTCGCATCATTCACCAACTGGGTGGCGCAGATTCTAAGGAATTCCAATATACGCACGATTGTGTATCTCGACGACTTCCTCATAGCCCACCAGGAAAAGAATACGCTTGCCAGGCATGTAAAGATTGTTGTGGAGACTCTAGAAAAATTAGGATGGCTGGTAAACTACGAGAAATCGCTTCTAACTCCTCAAAGGTCATTGGTATACCTGGGTATCGCTTGGGATCCTTGGGAGAATCTCAAAAGTTTACCAAACGAGAAGATTCCATTATTGAAGGCCAAGGTCCAACAAATGCTATTTTTAGAGAAAACCAATCGAAAAAACCTCGAGAGTTTAGTCGGAATTCTCAACTTTGCAAGCTTCACTGTTCCAAGGGGAAGGTTAAACTACCGAGCAATTCTAAATCTTCTCAATTCGATACCAAGATTTTCGGGACGGCTTTACAGCATACCCAAGGAAGCAATGGAAAATCTAGTATGGTGGCTGCACAATTGTCATCACCCATCACCAATCCATCTCCCCCCACCATCACATTTCCTGACGACAGATGCCTCGGATCTTGCTTGGGGAGCCCAATTAGACGCACAGGCTCTGTCGGGCAGTTGGACCGAGTGGGAGCAAAAGTTGCACTGCAACCAGAAGGAAATGCTCGCTATATTGAAGGTCTTAAAAGATCACAGTCAGTACCTGAACTATTCTACGGTTCTTGTCCAGTGCGACAACAAAACAGTGATAGCTTACTTGCGCAACCAAGGTGGAACAAAATCAAATCCTCTCCTAGAATTAACATACCAAGTTTATCGCATTCTCGAACAACATCAAATACATCTCAACTTGTTCCACATCCCGGGAAAATACAACAGCCACGCAGATCATCTATCAAGGATGCGTCGGCCGCCAGAGTGGCATCTCCTACCAGAGGCCACAGAGAAAGTTTTTGCAAAATGGGGTGTCCCGCAAATAGATCTATTTGCGTCTCAAAGAGCCCACGTGGTGATCAACTATGCGTCGCTAGATCAAAACGATCACAGAGCTCTGATCCACGACGCCTTCTCACAAATTTGGACGTTCGATCTAGCGTGGGTGTTCCCACCCCCTTACCTAATCCCAAAGGTATTGGCTCATCTCAATCGAGCCACAGGTGTATACCTTCTGGTAGTCCCGCGATGGAACCGCGTTTTTTGGCGGGCGGACCTCAAGTCCCGGGCCCTAGCAGCTCCGTTCACGCTGCGATCTCTAGACAGGCTCCTGATCGATGTAACTACGGGCTTACCACCGCCGAAAGTTCAGGAAATGATACTGGAAGTGTGGAAGTGTGGGGGTGGTCAGAGAGCTTAATTGGTTGGAATTCAGATCAGTTAGACTTACTTAAGCAGTCCTGGCGCGCCTCCATACGAAAGATTTACAGCCTCGCGTGGAACAAATGGGTAAACTGGGCTACTAGTAAAAATATTGACTACACGAAGCCATCAGGATCGGATGTAGCAAAATATTTGTCTGATCTTCACTTAGTTCATAATCTTTCATATAGAACTATCCTACTGTATAAATCAGTAGTTTCAACATTATGTAATACGGAAGAATCGGGCCAATTAAGTTCGCACATTCTTGTGAAACAAGTTCTTAAATCAATAGCATTGCAAAAGCAGAAGCCCAGTGACCAAAAACCTCCTATATGGAATGTAGAAAAACTTGTTAATCACTTAAAAAAATATAAAATCAATTTAGAAAATATATTCGAATCATCTCGGCACACTGCGATGTTACTTCTTCTTTGCTCCGGTAGAAGAATACACGATCTAACGTTATTAAAAATTGATTGTAAACATTATTCGTCATCAGATGATTTTGTAGTATTTTGGCCGGAATTTGGATCCAAGACAGATTGTGTAAATCATCGACAGTCAGGATGGAAGTTACTTTGTAACTCTGCTTGTCAAAATTTAAATCCTGTTTTGGGTCAAACACACAATTGCATTGTTAAAAAATAGACGAGACTTAAATAATGTAAATAATTTATTTGTCACCTTAAGAGGTGAAGTAAAAACTGCATCCCGAACAATTATTGCGGGATGGATCAAAAGTTTGCTTAAGGAGGCTGGCATTACAGCGTCCCCGGGTAGCGTCCGCTCAGCGGTCGCGTCTAAGAATTGGATCGACAACTTTCCTGTCGAAGACATATTAGCTCGTGGTAATTGGCGTTCAGAAAACACGTTCCATCAATATTATAGACGTGAGGTAATGCCAGTATCCTCTAGTGAATCTATTACTGTGTCGCACTTTTTTGAAGCAGTTGATTGAATAATAATTGACATTATATATTATTAACAGAGGATAATATTATCTTTTGCAATAAATGTTAATGATTTACAGTGGAATATGCGGTTTATTTCTTAACTCTCCATCAGTTCCTACACTAAATTCACATTGGCATCTTCTTTTCCGGCACCACCAGGCGATAACAAACAGGTCTCAATTAAATAAGCTTCGAATAACGGTCAAGTCAAATTAATAGACGCGTTTTACCTACCAATAAAACGCATATTAATTTACTTACCTTATTCGAAGCTTATGAGTAAACTCTGCCTGGTGACATTAATTTCGAGCCAATGAAGAAACTAATTGGGATTTCATCAGACCCCAGATTCATCCCCACTGCCAGGTGGTGGTAGGAAAAGACTAGTAGAGGGGCTATAATTTAGAAAGAGATAGCAATACAAGGCGGGAAACGACATGCCTATCTCAATTAAATAAGCTTCGAATAAGGTAAGTAAATTAATATGCGTTTTATTGGTAGGTAAAACGCGTCTATTTACAGCTTTTAAAATATTTAATTTTAAAAACCATGGGATTCGAATTCATAGAGACTAAGATATCGAATCAGTCGCTGCACAATGCAGGTAGATTAGATTGTTTTGCTTTAGCGAAAATAGAGAGAAAGTTTAATAGATAATAATGAACACGCCTCTATTATTATTATTAATTACATTTTGCTCAGTAGTTTGAGAACTCGACTGTACTCTCGTGTGATGTGCGTTTAGTAATAACGGTTAAATGCAATGTTCTTAAAAATGTTACAATACAAAACTTCATCAGTCACTTTCCCCATACATCATGCAAAGAACACAGAGCATGCTTAATGTTAAAAAAATGTGTTTAAGATACAGTGGTCGATTCAAAATATCTAGAAATCAGTTGTTTGGTTGCCACGATAATAAATTTTTGACACCAATTTGACATATTCCCAATTGAAAATGAGTACATACTTACTTTGTGCAACAGTAACTGTGACATTATCAGACGCCGAGTTCCCGTTATCATCGAGTACAGTCAGCGAGAACACATACTGGCCCTTCGTGAGTCCAGTCGCGTTGGCCACGGACTCGTTGAAGCTGATTATGTTAGAGTTAGTGGGCCCGGACAGGCAGCGCCAGGTGTACGCGACTATGCGGTGGTCGTCGTGGGAGGCCGAGCCGTTGAGGGTTACCCAGGTTTGAGGGAGGGACATGAACTGCAAGGATAATGAGTTGATTTCAGAGGCCTTATTCCTTTTAAAATTTATTTTTTTCATATTATGACAAATATTTTTGTATATTTAGTTAATACGAATTATATTTAGTACAAAGTAATTAGGTAATGCATATACTCGTATTAACGTGATTATTTACGAAAGTGATATGATATATTACTATCACGATCTATGCCATTATTTTATTTTTTCCGTGTATTAAGTACCTACTAATAGTTTACCGTACAATGTACGTGCTTTTTTTTTTCATATACGCTCACTGGCGTAAATATAATGCATGTTATTATGTACTAAGTCTCGTGAAGTGAAATGTAAATTTCTTTTGAGATAAATAAAAATATTCTTTAACCCGAAATATATTGATAATTTCAACCAACTTTTTGAAGTGAATAATACTTTTCCCGGAGTTCTAGGTAGTAACATAGTTATTTCACGCTTTCATTGCGTACAGTCGAAAATAAGTTAAAAAAACTAATTTTCCGCGTGAATTTTGTCAATTTCGAGTAGTTTTTGAAACAAAAATTATCAATGAAAAATTCAAACTGTAGGTTTCAAATATATACCAATAAATCCCAATAGCCCTGTTCTAGAAAGTAACATCAATAGTATGTTAAGAAACATGTTGGATCATAGAGAAAAATGTCTAAACAATCAGCATTTTAAAAGGAATAAGGCCTCTTCAGGCGTCAGGCGGAGCGAAATGAAAGTAGATTTTCTGATACGAAGGTCCCTGTTACGGTCCAAATTTTATGCGGGGGTCAGATCGGCGACTACCGTCGCCACATGAAAATAATGTTAGGTGATCTTAATTAAATTTGTGTCTTAGAAAAATTACCCATGTGCGAGAAACTCGCCATTTCTACTCATAACGTCGTGCATTTATTATTTAGACCATTGTGAACCCCTTAAATTGAAGTTGATTTTATAATTGTTATGTTGTTTTGTAATTATTTACACGTATGTACGCTCCCACTCACATGCTATTATTCACATATCTGAAAATTACCATAACATAGAATGAGAACATGCAAACTTAGACCGTTTCAGGCAATACATTAGCAATATGTCAACAATTTGAATGTTATTGTAAGTTATCCGTGTTTAAACAAAGTTAGATAACAGTAACCCAAAGGCTTATTAGTTATACAAAGGTATTGTTCGTTTTGTTGGTACAATATCGGCAGTGGAGAGTTTATCGTCCCTTATACCACCAATCAAGCAATAAGACCACTACAAACAATGTAAAGCTCTGGTTTCCTAGGATAATTATCACCAGTATTAAAAGATCATTTGTTAAATTGTTTCATAAGAAATATCGATGTTTGATAGCATTGTTCAAATTCAACACAAACAACACAATAAACAATATTCTTAACAAACCAATGACATTCGAGTTCACTTGGCTTTGCATAACACCAACTGACGTTTTTTTTCGAAACGTTCGGATAGACGCAACAAGTGCGGAAATACACGTTTGGATACTTAGAATATAGTTCTATTTCACGGGCGCAATTTTTTGTTATTATCAATTGATAATTATCCACCTGTTATTATCACGATAATTATCGTGATAATTATCGTTGATAATTATCCTTTCGAACCCTGCCGGCACCGCTATCCTAGAAAACCCGAGCTTTACAATCCAAGGCTCCCGAGGTGTCAGATTCCTTGTACGCGATACTCACGACTAAACCCGAGCTTTACAGTCCAAGTCTCCCGAGGCGTCAGATTCCTTGTGCGATACTCACGAGGTCCTGTCCGGCGTGCGCTTCGGGCGGGGTGTTGGTGGGCGGCTTCACGAACACGTGCACCTCGGCCTGCGACGATTGCCCCGACGAGTCCGTCACCTTCAGCACGAACGTGTACATGCCCTCCGATAGATTTGATAGCTGAGGGGAAACGAATAGGAAATGCACACATAAGATATAGAAATAATTCTTTTGGTTGAGCGAATCCCATTAGCTTTGTACCCGATGAACAATACCATTATCTGTATTGTTTGCTGCGGCCACAACTGCCACTTCAAAATGTAAGGCGTTATAAGTGCAAACTAATTTTACACTAAATTAGTCTTTAAGACAAACGAAATAAGATTTACTCTTAAACAAAGAGAACAGAGATGTTGGTCACTTCATTGTCATTATAAGCATCAAAACGAGCTTCACTGCTCTTTCACTTACGAAGTGCTCAACATCTGTGTTCTCTTTGTTTAAGAGTAAACCTTATTTCGTTTGACTTAAAGACTAATTTAGTGTAAAAGTAATTTGCACTTATAACGCCTTACATTTTGAAGTGGCAGTTGTGGCCGCAGCTAACAATATAGATAATGGTATTGTTCATCGGGTACAAAGCTAATGGGATTCGCTTAACAAATGTGATAAATACTATACAGTACATTTATCTCACGAGCGCGGGTGAGCCATGTTTGTGTGAGTAATGTACATGCACATTGGCTCTGTGTGGGTGAGCCGGCACTGAACGCTCCCGAGCTCACCCACACAGAGCCAATGTGCATGTACATCTACTCACACAAACATGGCTCACCCGCGCTCGTGAGATAAAAGTACTGTACTTAGTTATAGTAAATAATGTGTTCAAATAGATATTAACTAAATCATTTGCTAATGAGTTGAAAAACTCGAAAAGGAAAAAAAAACGATACTCAACAAGTTTCCTTAGAAGTAAAGATTAATAAATAAATGAAATAATGATGTGCCGCGCTGTGTTACCAGCTCATCGCACGGGAACACTACATTTTTCGGGATAAAAAGTAGCCTATGTGTTAATCCAGCGTATCAGCTACCTTCAAACCAAAATTTATCAAAATTACACATAAACACGCTTACGAACTTTCGCTGTTATAATATTAGTGTGATTGTCAATGTGATTTCTAGGGTGGGTCTTAGCTAGCAGGAGACTACCATCATGTTAGCCAAAAGACGTCCAATGCTAGAAAGGCTTACCCTAAGGTCCCTAAGAATCTCTGCCGAAAGAAACATCGGCCGGTAGTGCGCCGCCCTATGCAACGGTTCCCTGCAATCCTGACTAGATCGTCAGTCCTGTATGTTGAGAGCGATGCGCCTCGCTGCCTGGCAACTATCTGAGCTATGTCAACGGCCTTCGTTCTCATTTCAACTCCGAGCATAGCTCGCTCCATTGCCATTTGAATTTGAGTACTTAGTTCAGTACTTAGTCTTTCAGTCAGTTCAGTCTTAGTTGAGTAGTTGAATTTGAGTAGTCTTCTTGTGACTCAACGGTTGAGGAGTGTCTTTTTAAAAGGGCTTAGGTTTGTTTGGCTTCCATAGAGAAATAAGTCCTTATGAAAAGACACTCCGCAGTTATATCATACCTGTAAGTACGGTGAATGTGTATTCTGCATATCGACCGCTTTGTTCTCGTCTTCCGCAGCCTTCGTCCACTCCCAGGAGGTGATCTCGTGGTCGTCCGTCGACAGGCTGCCGTTCAGGGTCAGGTTGTTGTTAGGCAGGTAGATTATCACGTCTTGACCTAACGACAAACAAATTAATCAGTCAATCATCATCAGGGAGCGAAACTTTGGTGCCGGTGACGTCATTATGACGCAAAGTCGCATAAAGGATGTTTTTTAAAAACAAAATTGCAACACCTCAGTGATTCTTTGTAATATAATAATGGTAATATAAATATTATTGTATGTTTATAAAAATGTTTGGTATTTATACAAAAAATTAAAAAACGATATGAATATTTTTTTTACTGGATAATGAAATTGTATCAAAAATAAACTTTTCCTCAAGTAAATGAAACAACACAACAAACATTTCGTCGAAGTATGCAGAATGCTTAAAGTTCAAACATAATAATCGCATCTTCTTTCTTATTTACATGTAGGAATAACGATGTACGAACTTTTGGAGGTGATACAGGGGACTATTTGGAAAAGTTTGAACCCTACGAGTATAATTATACTTTAGTTCAAAGCGTGTTTTGTTTTTACGAAGTTTTCCAATTTATCCAGTGCGTACCAAAATTTGACATGAAGAATTACATTTAAATTTCAAACTAAACTACGCATATAATTTACATTTATACAATTAACACGTACATTCAGGGCAATATCCATTCTCAATCCTCTCGCCAGTTATAAATATGTCAATAAGATGTCATTTGATTAGGTATCTGTAATCTAAATAAAAACACTCTGTATGTAGCTTGACGTCATACGTCTGTCATCGGCACCAAAGTTTCGCTCCCTGATCATCATATTTTCTCGCAGCTAGGTGGGATGCGTCCTATATTAGCACCGTTAACTTTAGCCCTTGTTCAGGGTGGAGTAAGATTGTATTTAAGCATGCTCTGGGCGCTTTTCGAGTGAACTAAGCGTAGTATCTTTGACTTTAGCGTAGTATTATATAGCTTTAGCTTCTAGCTGGCGCGGCATTCAGTCCCAAATCCCTGTCTATTACAATATTTGTACGAGTAATTGAAGGTTTGTCAGGCATAGTTCAAGAGATCGGCCATAACAGACGGTTAGGCTAGTCTGGTGAATTATCCAGTCAACCCGCCATATAAACTACGAAGTGGCAGGAACCACTTTCTCTTACTCTTTTAGAGGACCAATATCCTGGAAATTCGATAGCTGAAGCGACATTACAGTTATTAATGGAAACTGCACGGGTTAACATAATTATCGGGCTTTCTGCCAGATGGACTATTTGCTTAGTTAATGGTTGGACCGAGAAAGTCGATGCTATTCCAGGAGCTAAGTAGTTGCAGGCTAGAAATGTCTTACCTGCGTTGGCCTCCGGAGGATAGTCTGTATGGTTCAGCACAGTGATGTTGGCAATTGTGGAGTTTTTTACATGATCAGAGTCTTCCACAGTGAGCTTGAAGGTGTAGTTCCCGGGCTGCTTGAGGTCTTTTAGCACGAGGGTCGGCTTGTCTTCTAATGGGGGCTGGTAACCGATGGGACCTGATGTGAGCTCCCAGTGCCAGGATATTATTGCGTCATCGTCCTGTGAAATTAATGTAATTATTTCATGTAAATAAAAGTGTGTATGTTTCAATATGTCGGAATGGGGTTCGAGTTAAAGTTTCTCTTCAAATTGAAGTTTGGTCAGTGGTGGAAAGAATGTTAGGAGAGGAAATTGTGGGTGTCAAACCCAAACATCATACGCGTCCATTGGCAAAGCATACTTCAAATTTAATGGCAATTGCCCAGTGAATATGACCTCGCCAAACACTGGCTGAGTTTCTCTTGTTGCTTGGACGGTGTGTGTTTCGACACCATCGTGTACCACTCGCCATACACACATTAACATGGTATACCCTTGTATTATCGACAAACCTAACCTAAATGTAAACTGAAGCAGCATGCGAAACGTTCGTCGACAACGCAACAACTTGTGCCTGCGCCTGTCGGTAGGAGCAGTACTGGCCTCTGTTGGCTGAAGCCTTAGGCATTGTGATTAATGATAATGATGGTAATTAATTTTATTGATGCATTCATGACGTTGATGGCGCTGATGATGATGCTAATAATGATGACGATTTTCACACATTATTAACGGGAACAGAACGGGACTAAATCGCGTTCAGTGTTTATTTAATTACCTCGACGTTTCGAACGTGACTCCTTTCGAGACCATGGGCGTAACGTCACGTTGACAATAACATGATGACAATGATGGTGACATTTGAATGATGATGATACAAATCCAAAAATCATGATGACGATGATGGTAATGACGCCGTACCTTGCTAGCGCTTCCGTCCAGCACGGCCACGGAATTTGGCAGCTTGACAGTCTGTGCCGGCGGTGTGATGACGACCACAGGTGGCGTGTTAGTGCGCTGCGGCGGCAGAACGGTTACGTTCGCGAAACCTTCGCCATATGAACTGGTGCCGTTTACTGTGAGCTTGAAACGGTATTGCCCCTCTGTTAGATCCGTTAGTGTTACTGTTGCACCGTTTTGGTTCATGTTGCCTGCGGATTATCGATACATTTTAATATAACTGTACCCTTACCATGAGTTAGAGTTAAAGAAGTTATGAAGTCTAACATGGACTTAAAATTAAAAAAGAAAGTAATGGACTCATGTCTCTTACCCTGCCTCACATATGGTTGTCAAACTTGGATATTTGATTCAACAACCAACAGAAAGCTAACATCTTGTCTCTTTGGAACGCAGCTTACTAAAAATCAAATTGAAGGACAGAGTCCGCCACAGAAAAATAAGAAAACAGACTGGCGTGATAGATGCCTTGTCCTTCGCACGACGTCTGAAATGGAGGTGGGCGGGTCACGTGGCACGCTTCACTGACAACAGGTGGACGAAGATCGTGACTATTGGTTAAACCTGGCAAAAATCGTGACGAGTGGAAATCTTTGGAGGAGGCCTTCACCCAAAGAGGGGTCCAGTTGGCAGGCATATCGGACTAAAATTGCATATATCACAACTGTTAGTGTAAATTTGCCAATGGAATAATAAAAGGCTTTTTTTTTTTTTAGGGGGCAAACGAGCAAACGTATCGCCTGATGGAAAGCGATTACCGTCGCCCATAAACACCTGCAACACCAGAGGAGTCACAAGTGCTTGCCTACCCGGAGGACGAAGATAGAATGCCTCTATGCTAGTAATTTCACCGGCTATCTTACCCCCACACCGGAACACAACAATGCGAACATTGCTGTTTGGCGGTGGGTTAGCAGGCAAGACGGTAGTAACAATCCGGACGGACCCTGCACGAGGCCCTACTACTCCATTTATTTATTTACCATGAGTTTGCAGTGACTGTAATCGCTAGCGACTGCGTAAACGATTTGTATGGAGAATTGTAGTTTTACAAAGTAGCCGCTAGGGGCGCTGCACTATTCTCCATACAAAAAGTTTCCGTTGTCGCTAGCTAGTGCGGTCACGTAAACTCATGATAAGGATACTGGTTTTCTTCCGAAGCGTGAAATACTTTGGGTTCGCAAACTTTTTTCTTCTTGAAACTGGGATTAGTGATTAGGATCTCCAAATTAGCCTGTTGGACTTTTTTTTGGCAAAAGCCAAAATCAATCTCGTTCATTTTTGTTGGCGGCGTTTTATTGTGGGTAGGGTCGCGGCAAGGCTCTGGTGAGCCCAACACCGGTCAACATGATTATCGTTAGGGTCTCGTTAAAATTTTGAAATAATAAGGGTTGCGTCTAATAGTCAACGAATTAGGGTTCAGGTGAAGCTAATGGCAAGCCTTGATGTAATATGTGTTAAAAATAAATGAGACAAACCTGTAAATCCTCCATTGGGCTGGTCAACTAGCGTCCACACGTAGTTATAATGACTGTTTGTAGCCTTTTCATCGGGAATAGTATACGCTGCTAAAGTAACTTCATTGTCTGGAAGTTGTACCTAAAAAAAAACAACATGCTTAAATTTAAACGAGACATTTTATCTCCGGGTAAGGTAAGAACACTTTGTAATGATTTAGTTAAAGAATTTACTCTGGAATCTCTGAATACAGACCCAAATAATATTTCTCAAGTCTTTGTAGGTTTAATTTATAATCTTTGTATAAGTATTAATGTTATACATATATAACAGGACTTTAAACAAAAGACTCCCGTTCTTCTTCAATAGTGTGCCAGAAGACCTCCGCCATGAGCCAAGCAAGCCGAAGTTTAAAAAGGCTTTAAAACAATACATGTTACAAACATTTGAGCGACATTATGTTCACGCAAAGTGTCATTCAAGTTACCTACCTCATGTGAACGTGATTTTATTAAAGTATCTATAATAAGCAGACGATACCTACAGTCAAACTGTGAATACAGTTTTGTAGGACCTTTCTTATGTGTAAGTTTTCATACCCTGTATAATAATAATAATAATAATAAAAAAAACCATGGATAAGTCAGTCAGCCATGGCTTTTTATAAAAAAATATCGAAATTCATGATTTACCTTTTTAGAAACAATGGAAACTGTCAAATTCTGTGTCTGCTTGGGTGCATCGGCTTTTATTTCCTTAGAGTCCGCCACATCACTCTTCTTGCTATCCATAGGAATAGTGGGCCCCTTCGAGAAAGGTCTCAACATCTGTACACACGCACCCTGTGCATTTTCCTCCGTGCCTGGCACACATTTGCAAATGCCACTGCGTGATTTAATACCAATCTGAATACATTCAGCGTTGAACGGGCAGTCGTCGGCCGCGCCAACCTCGCAAGGAACTTTTTCTAGGAATCTTGAGGCATCTACGATCATATCACTGTCACTGCCATCTCTGTATTTATCATAAGGTCTAGTGTCATCGTCCTCCATTGGTAGGTTATTAAGGAAGTGCGAGAGGAAGTTGGACTCTTCGTCGTCGGTAATCAGATTCTGGTTACGGCTGGTATAGGGGGAGTATATTGAATCCTCTTCAGGGGAGAAGTTACTGCCAACCTCTCTGTAACTTGACTGGTCTAGAATATCGGCCCAGTTTTCTGCAATTTAAGATGATGCATTAGATTACTTTTGTTGTGGCGATTGAGTTACATTTATACAAGTCTGTCTACAAGAAAATCATAGAAGGTTAGAAAGTAGCCTTAAAGATGAATAACATTACAATACAAATACCATGACACATTGAAACAAGCTTTAATTATAATTTAAGGACATACCACTAGGCAGCACTGGCTTCACCAGTATCATGGAGACGTGGGACTCCCACTTGGGGCTGCCGGCGCGCAGCAGTGGCAGGCAGAGCTCATCGCTCACACATTCGACATGAAAGCAACGAGAGTCGAAGATGAACACGATATTGCAGGTCTCTACGAGGCAGCAGGCCATGACACACTGCCGTAGACCCTTGAGACCAGTCTTTTCGGAATAGTTTCCGGCAGTTAGGTTACCTTAAACAATCAGAGGAGAGAATGGTTAGGTTACTGGTTATCTAAACTAGGAAATTGTTATGTTGAAAGATTCTTCTATGAGCTATGTTTTACCTAAATGATGTTGTGAGAGGAGGAAATAAAAGGGGGACTTGGGGTTATAGTGCATTTTTTTAAATAGATGCATTAAAAGATAATGAGCTCTTCCTTTATAATAAACCTGTACAGTTACAAAACAGTTTATTTTAAGATACTCTAGAATTGTAAAATAAAACACACAACAATAAAATTAGACCATTAGGTAAAATTTAAAAATACTCTTAAAATAAACTATAAATAGAAAATTTGGCTCAAATCGCTGTTGCGCCGTCCCCTCAGGATCTCAATAACAAAGATGATTGTGATGTTTCACTTTAGTTATCAAATTCTGATATCTGCAAATTATCAGTTTGAAATAATATTATTCAACCTAAAATGATTACTCTTAAAATAAACTATTATGTTGCATTTCTCAAACTAAATGATTATAATATTGATTATGTTCATTTATATTGCATATATTATTTATTTATTTAATTTTTATTCCACAAAAGAAACCTTTTCATACAGATGGCGGATTCAATGCCATGAGGCATTCTCTACTAGTTAACTTTGGGGTAAAACAGCAAATTTGTAGTAATTATTATGGGAAACTCAAATTATGAATATATAACGTAGTCTGTTTAAATTGTTTTATTTGAATATTATAAAACAAAATTATAGTTTCACCATGCTTTGTTGAGGGCCTTTCATTTTTGGAACCAAGAAATAATTTTACAGTTTTAGAGTTCAGGCTACATTTCTGAAATTCAGGTTATATTTTAATTTGCTCCACTATAGTTTAATATATTACTTTGTAAGTGGTAGGCTTTAGAGAAAAATACTCGCACTTTTTTTTTTTCCAGGCTGTTTATTTTTTGAGTTGAGTGAAATGCATTCCTACTCTAAATCAAAGGAAACTCATTAAGATACAAACATGCATCACAATTGATTATTTTATATTATTTTAGACAAATTGGTATACACAAATATTATATTTATAAGATTGATGAAATATTTGTTGAAGTCCCAGTTAATAGGTCCATAAATCATACTGTACAAAATAATATTTGTGTATACCTATTTGTCTAATAAAATACATTATGCACTTATGTACTCTTAAAGAATTGATTACCATACATAATATTAGAATTAATAAACAAAAAAATCTATTGAGCTTTATTACAAAAACAATTGTTTAAATAGACCATGCCGCATAAGAAGTATTTCTCCTATTCCTATACAAAATTATGTTATCACAGAAAATATACAGTAGTTATATTAAGTTACTTACCCACAGGGGCATAATTGATAAAATTCTTTGGGTACAGTTTCGGGCACTTATTGCTTTCATATTTATCATTCCAAGGCTTATTATACTGGGACAAGGACGCTCGTATGTTGACGAAAATTACTAAAATGAATAAACTAACGCAAGCGTTAGAAATGCCGATCATATTGTTCGTACGCTAATTCAAATAATTTAGTCAATATTGTAGTAACTTGTGCCCTTTACAAGTAACACTGGCTCTGTCAGAGCTTATCTCGATCGGAATTGGAGTAACAATAACAGTTTAGGTTTGTAATATTCACGTGGGTGTGAAGATAAAGTTTAATAATGCATACATTAGGTTTTATCTTTATTTTGTTTCATTATAACTATGGATTTTAATTTTGCGGACGCGACTGACAGATTGATTTGACACTTAAGATGTGGTTGACAGCTAACAGCCGTATTTTTTCTTTTAACTTAACCAAACGTGTTGTAATGTATGCCATTCATTGTCAAATTTATAGAATGTGGAGCGGAGACACAACATCCATTAGAAAAATACAGACGCTTTAAATATCGCCATTATACCCGAGATGGCGCCAAAGTCGCAATCTCCAATAACGTAAACGTAAAAACATAAATATGTGAAAATTTCCCAAGTTCGTAAACCTATACCTACCGTTTAAAATAAAAGAATTGACACCTAACTAGAAACCAATTTCTTTTAAAGCTCCTTATTCACAACTCCTATTCAAATTATTTGTTATGTTATTTATTTTCTCTACTTGATTGATCTGATCATAAGGTCACTTTGATCACTTCGTTAAATTCGATACTTACACTTGTCCGAATACTAAACTAGATTTTTTAAAAAGGATGCTCTTACTTTTTACTCTGAATCAGATAGGCAATCAGATACTTGGTGGGAAAAAAACTTGCCAAGTTGCACTATTTTACAAACCCCAGTGAGTGTTAAAAATAATGATTTTCGAACGTCAAAATCTCGTGAACGGTAAGAAATTTTTCATTGAGTTTTATAGCTTCGTTAACAAATAGATGGTCTTACAATATTCACGAAATTGCAAGTCTGTAGGTTAATTATATTTTAGTTAGTGGCGGGTCAAAAGTGGGCCGAAATGGTTCGTGTAATATTACCTACTGCCGGTGATGTGTGTGCAGTGGCGCCGTCTATTTGAATAACTAGTGGATTTTGACATTACATAAATTTTATTTTTTTACGTTTTCATCTCAATCCCCATGTCTCAGGCATTTCTCAGACTAAAAAATCTATTACCCTTTAGGGAAGAGAGTTGGTTGTAGAGAAACTCCGTTTGTAGTGTGATTTGAGATAATTTATTTACAGAAATTTGGTTTATTTTATATACAATATTTACAATACATTAGCACCCAGCATGATGCTACTTGGTGGGGATACAAAATGGCGCTTCGATGGAGAGAGTGTATATGTGTCGTAAACTGATGCGGTTACGTAACACTCTGAGGTTGTGTGCGCGCGATCGCGCGCCTATAAATTAATGCGAGCAAAAGCGCGCCACCTTTTCGTCGCCGGCGCTCGTCGTGTTCAGTCGTCCCTGCGTGTCTCCTGTGCTTCAGCTCGAAGACTCGAAACTTGAAGATCGAAGAAAGAAGATGATGCTGACTGAAGATATATTTATACAACTGTCTTTTTCGAGACAATACAACCTGCTCTTTTCAGAGCAAACGCTCAGGCGTCAATCTCGCTGTTTCTATGAGACAACGTCAATCACCTACATGCTTCCCCTCCTAGTGAAAACGTACCGGCAGGCGGATAGTACGTCCACGGCGGGTTGTTTGGTTTTCGTTGGTAGGTGTTGAGTTGGTTTCTGTTTGTTGTTTCAGGTTCTTTTCTGTTTTTTGTTTCAGGTTGTTTTTGTCTGAGTATTGGTTGCTTTTGTCGTTCTTGCTCTTCTGTTTGTTGCAGGCACTCGGCGTCGTTGTATCTTGTACGGTGTTATTATTCTGCGTCGATGTATATTTCTCGGTCGTAGTGTTGTTACAGGAACTCGGTGTAATCTGCGTTGATGTAGATGTATTTTGTTTGGCGGTAGCGTTGTTACAGGAACTCTGCGTAGTCTGCGTTGATGTAGGTTCTTGTAACTCTTGCTCGACGATAGTGTATGCGGGTTTTAGACGGTCTATTGATATGTTGGCTTGTCGGTTAGGTAGTTGCAGTGTGAAAACCTTTTCATTTCGTTTTAGCACGCGATACGGTCCGTCGTAAGGTGCTTGTAGCGGCTTCTTTACGGCGTCGACTCGTACAAAAACGTTGTCGCATGTTTGAAGGTCACGGTGTACGAAGATAGGTCTTGTGTTGCTATGTGATTGGTTTGGCATGGGTCTCAATTTGTTTATAACTTCGCGCAATCGTTCCACGAATTCGGCGTCCATGTTGGATTCGGCGGCGGAGTCGCCGCGCGGCGTCGATTCCAGGAATTCGCCCGGTAGTCGTACACTGCAGCCGTAAGTTAGTTGGGCAGCGCTGACGTTTGTGTCGCTTCTCATCGCGGTGCGAACTCCCAGTAAGACTGTAGGTATTTCGTCGATCCAACTTCTTGTTGTTTGTAGTCTTGCTTTTAGTGCGGCCTTGAGTGTTCTGTGCCAGCGTTCGACGATACCGTTAGATTGCGGATGGTACGGTGTTGTCCGGGTTCTTTCGATGCCGAGTAAGCGTGAAAGGGACGCAAATACTCGACTTTCGAACTGCCTTCCTTGATCCGTAGTGATTGTAGCGGGACATCCGAAACGCGAAATCCATCCGTCGTATACTGTCTTGGCGACGTCTTCAGCTGTTATTTCGCATAACGGGAATGCTTCGGGCCATCGGGTTGCTCTGTCTATCATCGTCAGTAGGTATTTGTGTCCGCTTGCTGCTGTACTCAGTGGTCCGACGATGTCACAATTAGGGTTACCATACGTCCGGATTTGTCCGGACATGTCCGGACTTTTCGACTCTTGTCCGGACTTTGTCCGGCCCTTTAATTTGTCCGGCTTTTTTCAAATAAGTTGGAATAATGAGTAATAAAACTACAACTACTCGAGCAAACCCCGCCCGCACCCCGCACCTACCCCCTCGCAAATCTCGCAATGCGAGCGTCTACCTACTACCATGCCTACCTATTTTGGTGACTAAAAAGTCCGGACTTTTTTCGATTCGTCCGGCTTTTTGCCAGGACTTTTCAAATTCCTAAATGGTAACCCTAGTCACAATGCACGTTCTGAAAGCGTTCGGTTGGCGGGAAAGTGGACAGCGGACTCGATGTGTGTCGAACGATTTTCGCACGTTGGCAGTGTAAGCACGCTCGCCCCCACTCCGCGATTTGCCGGTTCATCGTTGGCCAAAAATATCGCTGCGTGATTAGCTTGCGAGTAGTTTTGACTCCAGGATGACTTATGTTGTGAATGGAGTTGAATGCGATACGGCGATATTCTTCTGGGAGGTATGGACGTAGGTAATCTGTTGATGTTTCGCAGTGTAGTTTTGTTGTTGATCCGGGTAATGTTATTTTTTTGATTGATAGATTATCTTGCTGTGCGAGTGTTTCGATGATGTTGCTGTCCCTTTCTTGTGCTTCGGCGAGTTGTTCGTAGTCGATTGGTGATGGGCAGGAAATTGTCTCTATTCGTGATAGAGCGTCGGCGGCTGCATTCAGCGATCCACTGATGTGTCGTATATCCGTGGTAAATTCGGATATGTAGAGTAGTTGACGTGTCCGACGTGGCAATTCGTTGCTTGTGTTCGTCTTGGTGAATGCGAACGTGAGCGGTCGATGATCGGTGTAGATAATAATTTCTCTTCCCTCGAACATCTTGCGGAAATGCTTCGTTGCCATGTAAATTGCTGTCAACTCGCGGTCGAATGTGGAGTAGCGTGTCTGCGCGTCGGTGAATTTCTTCGAAAAGTAGCCGAGTGGTTGCCATGCGTTGTTGACGAATTGATTAAGCGCGGCTCCTGCGGTTTTGTCGCTAGCATCGCTGAAGATCGCCAATGCCGCATGGTGCGAAGGATGGGCAAGTAAAGCTGCGTTTTTGATGCTGACTTTACATGCCTCGAATGCTTGGTTTGCTTCAGCGGTCCAGTCGATTTTTGTTTTATCTCGCTTCTTGACGTTGTGTAGGTATGCGTGGAGTGGTGCTTGTATGGTTGCGGCGTCCTTGATATTTTCTCGGTAGAAATTTAGCATGCCGAGAAAACGTCGCAATTCTTCGACTGTTTGTGGTTTCGGGAAATTGGTTATTGCTTCGACTTTTTCTTCGGGTGGTTGGATTCCTTGTTGCGAGACTTGGTAGCCGAGGAATTTGACGGATGATTGGCCGAAGACGCATTTTGATGGGTTGATGGTAATGCCGTATTCTTCCAGTCGTTGCAGTACTGTGCGTAGGTGTAGTTGGTGCTCATCTTCGTTGGTCGAAGCTATGAGGATGTCATCGACGAATGGGAATACGTAGTTGAGGTCACGTAGAACTTCGTGGATGAAGCGTTGAAACGTTTGACCTCCATTTTTAAGTCCTGCGCAAATCCGAGGAAACTCGTACAGACCGAATGGCGTGATGATGGCGGTCTTCTCGACATCTTGCTCGCTGACAGGTATCTGTTGGTATGCGCGGTTTAGGTCGAGAGTCGAGAATATTTGCTTCCCGGCGAGTTGGTATGTGAAGTCGCGCATGCGCGGTATGGGGTATCGGTCGGGCTTGGTAATTGCATTTAGCCTTCGGTAATCTCCACATACTCGTATTTCCCCATTCTTTTTAGGTACGACGTGTAGTGGTGATGCCCAAGGACTTTTGCTTGGTCTGCAGAGGCCCTGTGCCATCATGTTCGAAAACTCCTTCTTCACAAGCTCGTAGCGGTGGGGAGCGATGGGGCGTGGTCTGCAGTGGAGGGGCGGACCGGTTGTCTCGATGAAATGTTCGACGCTGTGTTTTGGACTGAGTTTCATTGATGTAATTCTTGTTATTCCGGGGAAATCGGCTAGTATGTTGTGGTATGATTGCTGCACGTCTATGCTACGAACGGTAGGTATGTCCGCAGAACAGATTTGTGCGTTTGTTGTGAGTAGCGTCTTGCCGTCGATGAGTCTGCGATTTTTGATGTCCACGATGAGGTTGTGGTGCTTCAGAAAATCGGCTCCCAGGATAGGCTTCGATACGGCTGCGATGATGAATTTCCATTTGAATGAGCGTCGGAGGTTGAGATCGAGATCGAGTGTTTTCTCGCCGTATGTAGGTATGACGGTGTTGTTTGCGGCGTACAGTTGAAACGGTAGTGGTTGCTCTTGCGTGCCTTTCGTTCTCGGTAGTACGGAAATATTTGCACCCGTGTCTACCAAGAACGTGAGCTTCGTTTGCTTGTCTGTCACGAAGAGGCGGTGAGAGGTTTCGTAAACGCCAGCGTCCGCCGCAGCTAGCGTTAATTTTAGTTTTCCGGCTGCGGGGCGGTGATGGGCTTGAAGCTGCACGGTGGCGTGCATTTCTTCGCGTCCATGCCGAAACGGTGGTGGTAATAACAGTACGGCATGGGCGAACTGTTGCGGCTGCGGCTCTGTGATGCGTTTCTTGATCGTGATTGGGAACGGCGGCGTGGTCGGCTATCTCGCTGGTTTTCGTACGGACGCTGATTTTCGTACGGTCGCGATCGGAGTTCGGCGATTTCCAGGGACAGTCTTCTGATTTCTGTTATTAAGTATTGCGGGTCGAATGGTGGATGCGGTTGGTAAGTTGGTTGTTGTGGCAGCGGCGGCGGCGGTTGTAGAGGTGCGGGCACGGCGGGCGCGGTCGTGGGTGCGGGTGTCGCTATTGCGGCGATGTGCGCTGACGACGTGTGTGACACCTCCATCATCCTGTCGGCGAGGAGACCCAGATCGTCGAGCGTGGTCTTGATTTGGAATGCCTCGCTGACTGTGAGCACGGAGCTGACGTGGGGCGGTAGATGGTCCAGCCACATCATCTGTATCGTACTTTCCGGAAATTTCTCTCGGTTGAGATTTTGCATCCGCCGTAGGAGTTGGCTCGGTTTTTGGTCGCCTAGCTCGACTTGAGACAGCAACTTCTTCGTCTGTGTGCTGCTTGATTCTTCATACAGAGATATCAGACGCTCCTTGATAGCCTTGTAGTAGTCTTTTTCCGGCGGCGAGTAGATGAGATCGGAGATGTTCTGTATGTCCTGCTTCTCGAGTTGGGCGATAACCATCTGCGCGAGTTGCGCCTGGCTTCGTTTGAGCTCTGCAGTAGCGGCTTCGAAACTGCAGAACCACAGTCGCGGTTGATCCCGCCAAAACGGCGGTACGCGAAGCGACAGTGATATGCCGGAGACTTCGTGCGACGACGGTGCTTGAAATTCAGACGGCGCGGGTGGCTGCATCTGAGGCTGTTGTGCGACGGCTTGAGGTGCAGGTGCAGGAGCTTCGTTGTTCATGATGCTTGATTATCTTCTTTATTGCAGTTCTTGAGTCGCGGGTCACCACTTTAGGGAAGAGAGTTGGTTGTAGAGAAACTCCGTTTGTAGTGTGATTTGAGATAATTTATTTACAGAAATTTGGTTTATTTTATATACAATATTTACAATACATTAGCACCCAGCATGATGCTACTTGGTGGGGATACAAAATGGCGCTTCGATGGAGAGAGTGTATATGTGTCGTAAACTGATGCGGTTACGTAACACTCTGAGGTTGTGTGCGCGCGATCGCGCGCCTATAAATTAATGCGAGCAAAAGCGCGCCACCTTTTCGTCGCCGGCGCTCGTCGTGTTCAGTCGTCCCTGCGTGTCTCCTGTGCTTCAGCTCGAAGACTCGAAACTTGAAGATCGAAGAAAGAAGATGATGCTGACTGAAGATATATTTATACAACTGTCTTTTTCGAGACAATACAACCTGCTCTTTTCAGAGCAAACGCTCAGGCGTCAATCTCGCTGTTCCTATGAGACAACGTCAATCACCTACAACCCTATATATTTTTTATTTATATTTTCTTCGGTTTCCGCTACTGTCACACATTCAAATAAAACAATTTAAACGTATACCTATCATAGTAATAGGACAATCTGGGAGTTTTCTTTCGGCGGTTCTTTCTCCTCAGTAAGCCTTAGTGAACCACCGGTAGATTTTTTTAAAAATGCCCTTCTGGCACATGTGTAACTGTCTTTACACATTAAGCCCATCTGGCATGTAGGTATGTACACCTTTACTTTAAATTCATATTTTTATAAAGTGGGTAGTTTGCACAAATGTAACTTTGACGGAGAACAATTGTGTTTTTCTCAGGCAACCTTTGACAACGGTACCTATCTGTAAATATACGCGATATAATCCGTTTAAATTGTTTTATTTCAATAGTTTTTATTTGCTAATTCAGGTGGGGTAAGAGTGCCACCGGGCTGAGACTGCCACATTCCAATAACTTACTAACTGTTAGACCCCATTAGACAATAAAATATGTTAGTCGTATCTCGCCTTACCTTAAAATACCTACGAAAAGTCTGAAACTATAAGACATACGAAGATTTGTTCTTAGGAACCATGTCATCGATTTTAATAACAAGAAAAACTGCATTCATACATTAAAAAAAACCTGTACTCAGGTCGGGAATCGAACCCGGACGTTTTGAAAAATAACACTAACATTATTTCTACTTAGATATAAATTGTGTAGGTCTTAAGCAGTAAATTTGACTATTAAACATGATGTCTTAAATGAATAAAATTCCTTGTTTTCATATATTTTAATTTATTTTAGTACTTAAGGCTTCGAAATTTTCTTGGATACAGATTTAAAGCGATTGAGGTCAATCGTATCGTATCGAGTATACTTACAGCAATTATTTAGCAAATGTTTAAGTATGCAGTTTCCATTAAAATCGATGACATTGGTTCCTAAGAACAGATCTTCGTATGTCTTATAGTTTCAGACTTTCCCATAGACCGATCTAAATGGGCCATTCTGTATATAACATGCTTGAATCTTCAAAACTACGCGACGGTTTTTTTTTTTAATAGATATAGTGATTCAAGAAGGTTTATAATTATATGTACCTATAATACATAGCATTGCACCCGTGCGAAGCCGGGGCGGGTCGCTCGTATAAGTCTAAAATAATGCTAATGCTGAAAATATTTTAACACAGATGATGCGTCATACCGTATACCTACGAAGTCGTCGTCGGTGTTGTCGATTCTTCATTTCGCTGAATGTTTACATTGTCATCAATTGTACCGTTAAATTAAATTTCTGTATGCTTACAGTAACAATTTTAATTAAATGTTCATAACCATTGGTAGCGTTGATTTGTGATATTTCGTACTTAGGTGTTGAAGTAAAGATGGGTGCGGGACAAATTGGAGGAATTGCTACTTTGTGTAAATATAACTGATATAATAATTTATTAGAGGTCATAATAACTAAACTGAAAATATTGAAATGTTTTTAAAACAATAAGTCCCCTTTGCATGGGTGCCCATAATAACGCAAGCATCATTGTAATATTTCATCGAATTTACAATTTCTCAATACCCATTTATATTCTTGTTGGTAACTAAACTACCTAAGTACTTATTAATTGTGCTAGTACATTGCTAAGTATATTGGTATTGACTCCCAAAACAATATTTTTTCAGTGGACTTGGATTTTAACAATGCGGCCGGTTTCTTAGGCAAGCCGACCAATAATCTCGATGGACAGTACGTTGTAAGTAAATGTAAAATTTGATTGTTAGATCAGTTACTCAGCTACTACACGGTTTAATCCCACCGTCCCCGTTCCACCATCGGATACCTACACAGGTGATGGTGCTTTTTCACCGGATATGCTAGACAAGATTAGGCGGGCCTTGAAAATTGTTTGGCCAGCGATGGTTTCACCTAGTCTCGACTCGCCTCGATGGTGGAAAATCACCTTCACGGGACTGACTTTATACCTACCTATAACGTATGTTGTCAATGTTCCATTCACAGGTTCCATTAAAACGCAAGCAGTGATTAACTCTATAAATCTATACAATATAAAAGAAGAAGTCCTGACTGACTCATCAACGCACAGCCGAAACTACTAAATGTTAGAGAGTTGATTTTTGCACAGTAGGTTACTCTATAAATTAATGTGAACCGCTAAGAAATATATTTATTAGTCCGAAATAAAAAAAAAAAAATAAAAAAAAATTCTCTTCAGTGCAAAACATTTTTTTATAGAGTAACAGTCTCTTGTTAAACCAGAGTTACATTTTTGGTCTCATAGACATTAACTATACGTACTTGTGTTAATCGCTGGCCACTCTATGAATCTTAAATATATTATATATATAACGTGAACGTTTTGAGAATGTACTTTCCGTTTAAACGCAAAAACTACGAGGATATAAGGCTACAATTTTTAACGATATTCGACCAAAAGAATGCTAAACAGGAGTCAAATTTTGTATTTGTATGTCGCTAGTTACCTACTAAATAATAAAAATGTGTTCAGGTGTATTACCTGTCGCATGCGATGATGTTCTGCGCCGGGGCACTAATCGAGCCGCATATCGTGCTGACACCAGCCGTTTGTGTGTACGGGGAAGACTTTAAATTTCCCGTCTACGGCGGCTCACACAAGTTCCTGTTAAACGCTGGCGCTGAACGACTCGTTGAGAATATTTGTATCCATCGAGGTAAAATGTACTTACTGTATATATACGGGGGGTAACCAACAGCGTACCGAAAACGAAAACCGTAGTTTTAGACCATAATCACAAACTGAAAACGAGTGTTCATTTTGCTCGGAAAACTCAAGGATAAGATTTTCCAAAATAAATTATAAAACTCGACGCGCAATGCATTGCGTCCAATTCTCTCGGGTGCAGACGCGCGGGGAGGGGAGCACGCGGCGAGCGACCGGTCCAGGCGCTCCCCACTCCACTCACGCGTCAGCGCAAAACATACCGTTACGCCAATGCGCATCGAATGACATGAATGAATGCAACCACAAAAACAACGCAACCACAGATCACAACTAGTGTACTAACTACCTAACACCAATAACAACTGACCGATAAATTAAAACAGTCTAACAAGATTATCTTCATTCAAGCAAGTAAAGCAAATAAAATGTGTGGGTAGGTAAACATTAATCATGCGTCCAACCGCAGCGGCCTGCGCGAGCACACTGCAGGCCTGGCGGATCAATGACCGGCCAGTACCGTTATCTTTCCCACTCCACGCGCTCTGCGTTGTACCGTAAAGCTTACATAATACTGTTTGTGATACATTGTGCGTTTTGCGGAAAATGCTATTCTCATGCGATTTTTCATGAAAAATTGTTACCGGTGGAGTTCGATTAACGGAAAAATAAAGAAAAAATTAAAACTCACGAGGAAAATTTGAGAATTTTCTCAAAGAAATTTCCACGATTTTCCAGCCCAGAATAATGGTCTGAAGCCATGGTTTCAGTTTTCGGTACACCGTCGGTTACACCCTGTATACATAGATCTCTTAAGGTTTTTCTTTTATGTGCGAGGCGAGACGAGGTGGGACGAGAATTGAAATCGCCGATCTATGCCTTCTTTACTTTACCGTAGATATAGATCTAGCTTTCAAGGTATTAAAACATCGACGAGGCGAGACGTGGCGGGACGAGAATTGAAATCACTGGCCTATTTCTACCAAAAGTTAGCTTTAGTAGCCATTATTAAATATATTATTAAATAGTTAGCCCAGACGTGCTGGCATTTGCCAAACAAATATAAATCCTCTCAATAACGCCCTTTCTTCGAGTTTTCGAAGCCTGTTTTTAGGGTTCCGTACCCAAAGGGCAAAAAATGGGACCCTATTATTAAGACTCTGCTGTCCATCCGTCTGTCTGTCTGCCTGTCTGACTGTCTATTCTTCTGTCACCAGACTGTATCTCATGAACCGTGATAACTAGACAGTTGAAATTTTCACAGATGTATTTCTGTTGCTGCTATAACAATAAATACTAAAAACATGAAATGTATTATATTTAAGTGGTGCTCCCACGATTAGTTGCGTTAAGTTTGCACCTCATTTGAATGCGGCGCCGTTAAGATGGGAAGTGTTTGTACGGAACCCTCGGTACGCGAGTCCGATTCGCACTTGGCCGGTTTTTTAATCCTTGATTGCCTTACATTTTGTACCCACCAGGATATAATCACACGGACCGTTGCGGGTCTGATAACGTAGCGCTGCTGGTTCTTAACAAGCAATTCGGGTTCCGGCAACGCGAGCCCAACACAGATTACGTGCTGAACAGGGTGCGCTATGGAGTCAGCTGGGAGACAATGAACGACGACAATAATGGCGCTCCGAAGTGTCGCTACTTCGGCTGGGGCAGTAGAAGGAATGTACGTGATATACATTTTCATTTTAGTCGCAAATCTATCATATCCGCCGAAACACGTCCATTGCTGAACAAGCTCTCCCACAACGAAAGGTTCTGTGACTTGTACGTTGCCCTAGACGGTTTTCGGCAATCTAAGCCGGATAATCGAGTAGGAGCCTCCCTATTACGCTGTAAGGTCCGGAATGTGATCGTCACTCAAGAACCGCTCTGACTCAACAGTTGGCGAGTAAAACGTCCTATTCAGGATAAATGTCTCTACTAAAAGTCTCTATAGATTACCTCCGACTCTCACAAGATCATCGGTCAACATTGTAGGAAGCTACTATACTGCATCTTATGGCTTGAGATTGGCATCGTTAACTTTTAAGCCTTCCGTATTCGAAGTTTTAGGTAAAATCACTCATATTGTATGTATCCAGAATAAAATTATTCAAACCAGTGTATGTAGGTATATAGGCTGAAAGCAGCTTTTTCTACCTTTTGAGCAATTTATGTGAGCTAGCTCAGTGGACCTACCCACTTAAGTAAACTTGTTATTCAAGATTAGT
The DNA here is from genome assembly GCA_932273695.1 of Apotomis betuletana. Taxonomy (NCBI): domain Eukaryota; kingdom Metazoa; phylum Arthropoda; class Insecta; order Lepidoptera; family Tortricidae; genus Apotomis; species Apotomis betuletana. The sequence goes on along the minus strand of OW026313.1, from coordinate 9,979,440 downwards.
GCCTATATAACTGCGCCGTCGAAGCAATGTAAACACATCTGTTATGTTTATGTGGCAGACAAATATTATAAATAGGGTACGCAAGGATAAGTGCCGGTTGAAGGCTCTACTTAAGTCAAGCCTCACGTGTCGTATAGTGTAAATAATTTCAGCGATTCATCTTAGAGTCAGTTATTTTTATTTCTCAGCCTTATCTTTATCCTTGTTAAGATTATTATAAAATGAACTCAAACTGATTACTTTCATACGATGACAGTGCGTGGTGGTGGATCCGAATCTTCGAATACCCCAGAAGATGTGCAAGCGATCCTGGGTTCGAATCTACCAAGGGCAAAACATACTAAAGTTGAATTTTTAATTAGCCAAAGTGATTTGACAGATGTCGTAAGTTATATTTTCGTTATTCAGAAATTATTTCGTAAACAATGAATGAGAAAACATGTAATTGCTGATATTAGATTGACTTTTATTGATAAAAGGTGATATGTTAAAACCAAATTAAACTTAATCAAATTTCGCTCGTAAAAAATTGCGTCAGTTTACTCCGGCTAATTAAAAATACGACTTTAAGTGAATGTGTGATGAGCTCGAATATTTTTTCCTGGTTCATGGATTTTTTATATTACGTACTTACCTACATATATCGTCATCTATTATCCATAATTAAGAAATTTTGGTACTGTCCTCTAATGTTTATGTTTTGACAAACAGTGTGTAAGGAATCTTTTGTAAAAAAAAAAAATCGTGTGCAAAATTTAAACATCAATTTTTGCCATATTAATATATTTTTTCAGGGTTTTCTTCTGCCATTGCTAATTGAAATGCGTAGAATGGAAGCGAAGGTGTTGGATGGCAGGAAATGTGATGAGATGTGGAACACTAATAACAAATATCTATGCTTGAGCAGGCCAGGTTGCACGGTAAGTTACTTATATATTATCATGCCATTACCCCAGTTATTTGGGAGCGAGCACAGCAGTATATTTTTTAATAAACATGTTTAACCTACATGGCATGCAAAAAATAATATCGATAAATAATGTTAACAAAAACTATCGATGTCGAATTTATATCTCCGTGGTTCATTATGACTCACATATGGCTTGCATTCTACTACAGTAGGTCCTTTATTACTTATATCACAAGTAAGTTCTTTGGCCTTCAGTTTGGCCTAATATTCTATGCGCCCGTTTTGCGCTTTTTGAAAACCAGTAGGTACCCCCAATTACACAAGGCTAAGTTCACATAAACGCGAGACAACGCACTTCCTCGTTAACCTAAATGTGACGCTATCTGTAGTCTATAAAAGATAATTGTTACTTTTATTTAATAGGTACAAGCTTCGTCAACATTTAACCTATAGGTACAAAATAATAACCGCAACACGCTTCGTAAAGATAATTTAAATAACACAAACAAGATGCGAAAATTTATTAAATGTTGCGCCCAACGATGCACGATGTAATGAGAAAATTACGTGCTCTTTCAGTACCCTTACCATGAGTTGACGTGACCGTACTCGCTAGCGCCAGCGTAAACGATTTGTACGGAGAATAACAACCGCTAGGGTTACTTTATAGAACTACAATTCTTCATACAAATCGTTTGCGGAGTCGCTAGCGAGTACTGTGATTGTAAACTCATGGTAAGCGTACAGTACACACGCGTTTGGAAAATAAGTATGCGCAGCAGCGCGGTGTCAAACGTTTGGTGAATCCGGATCATAAGTTGCTTATTTTTTCAATAGTAGTTAGGGCCTTATCACTCTTGCGATTTGCGAGCGAATTTTGTATGAAGGCGATCACGCAGCGAGTTCACCGCGGCGCTTATTTGTATAGAAAACTCGCACGCAAATCGCAAGTGTGTAAGGCCCTTAGTAGAATATCCGTCCAATGCAATGCCAGTGTGTTATTCAGCAATAAGAAATTAATAATAAGTATGTGATGGTGATGAGATGACTGGTGACAATACAAAATAGTATTGAGCCAGTAAAAAGCTTTCATATAAATTATCATATAAGTTAATTAGTTAGGTTATTAATTAACTTATAATTAAATCTTCACAGAATGAGAAGTTTGGAGCATTGTGTCCGGTAAGTGTGGTTATTTTTAAAATATTTGGCTATAAAATTGTTTGGAAGAGTCCAAGGCAGGTCTTAACTGAATCGAGAAAAACTTTATTTCAATTTAACATTATCATCCCTGCGCGAAGGAATGAAGACACTGTTAAATGTACTTACACTCATACATGGATTATAATATTTATAATACATTGCATTAGGGTTTATTTATATTCGTTTATACATAAATTTGCAATCAATCAATAATGTCTTCGATGGTACTCTCGTAATATGGTAAAGTTTATTTTTTGCATCATACATACTTATGCTTTTAGGACGACTTAGGCACAGTGCTCGTATGCAACGGCTACGTACAGGGCATGATGACGTCGAGTCTCATCGACCGACCGTGTGGCGTCGGCTTTCTGAACATGGTTCCATACACTAAGTTCCTCGAATGTGCAGTAGATGATTCGAGGGACGCCATCAGCAATGATGTTCTTGACATCGATGCTTGGTCTACGCTTCCTACTACAAAGAGAGTAGACATTGACGCTGACATTGATGTCTCAGGTACCTTATCCATAATTATCTATAAACACATTCCTTAGCCTCAGTATGCTACATCAGGACTAGCATAGCATTATGTTTCCACGACTTGTCGCGCGACTCGGCATCACCTGTCTTGAATGGAAAGTGACAGGTAGTATTTGTCGCGCGACAAAGAGTCGCGTGTCATAGTTATGCTAGACGTGCAGTTCAAAATGTCTCACAAGCGCGCTAGGTTTAGGCTCGACGAAGACGATGTGTTTTCAAATGTTGAAACTTATTTTTAGGAAAATCGACAACGCAGTGTCTGGATGCCGATTGTGCACCTAAGGTTACGCTAGGTTACCCGACTACGGTTAACAAAATAGGTACGTACTAACTATTAATTTATCATTTACTACTAACTTACATTTATACAACTTTTAGTTTCATAATGTTACTGTTATTTTAATGAACTAAAGTGGCTATAGATAAAGTAAAGTCTTATTATCCTTAATATCCTGTGAACCCTACTAAAATATGAATAAATTTTCACATTAATTAGGATTGATGGGTCATAATTCGCTTTTTGTTTTAGAAATTGCTACGGGTATATTACATCCGTCCACCGTACCAGACACACGATTCAGGCATAAGCTTCGTTTTTAAGCAAGAATCAGACGCAGAGTATTGTTTTAAAAAAATATCGCATTTACTGAATGTCAACGCGACCTTTCTTAGAAGATATAAAAATTGTATAAAAGCGAAAAATTAAAAGAAAAGAATAGTGGAAGTTGCAGAGCTTTGCGGTGCGAACACGGTGCGAAACCTATTCCACCGGCAAAGCGAGGCGAGACGACGCGAGACGCGCGGAAATCGCGAGGCCGAGCGAGATTTCGTTACCTTACTACGAAAAATTGTCGCTTCACCCCGTCTCGCCCCGCCTCGTCGGTGAAAAATCCGATGTAAAAAATAAGCGTCTGGTTGAGGGATTCTATGGTTCCAGCGTAAATAACTCGTTACATACGAGTTTCATTACATTGTAGGGTTACAGCGAGTGAATGTTATGCAAGCCCGCAATGTACTCTGAAACACGCATGCGCGTTCTCGCCACGTCTATGACTTTATGGTGTCCAGAGTGAACGCGTTCCTCTGCAGAGTCGTTGAAGATACAGATACGGGTCCCATTCGAAGCATAAAATAAAAAAAAAACATTTTTAACTAGAGTAATAAATAATAAAAAATTCGTGTGCAGACGTGCTTCAATAAAAGTTTATTGTGTGTTATATATTTAAGTATTTCGGCATGCCCCTATATAATATGTTTAACATATATTCTAATTTAAGTATTATAACTTGAGCATATAGTAGAGCACTAGAGCACGTAGGTAATTTAAATTGTGCGTAGAGTGAGCGAAAGAGTGGGAAGAAATATTGACTTAAGCCCTATGATATTGACCTAGATGGTTGAAATACGAAAACCATTAACCCAATCCAACAGTGAATCAATTATTAATACAAACTTAAAGGGTCCATCAACGTTTTTCTGTTGCTCGTTGCCATGGTGACGTCCCCTGGGCCACTCTTTAAAACTACGATTTTCAAGGGTTATACAATGATATGATAGTGTGGCGGGGCACTTCGGTTTAAAGCTGTGGAAACCCATACTTCGGCCAACTTCGCATCGCCCAACTTCGGTCAACTTCGCGAGTAGTGTGGAGCTTGGATTACAGTCATCAGCCCATTCTTATGTAGACTACATCCTGATTAAATACCAATAATATTAATTTACCAACACTTTTCTAAGAAATTTATATTTCTTAGAAAATTATATTGTATGTCCCCTGAGAAATAATAAAATAAAGTTTTAGGATAGGTATCCTAAAATAAAAATGTTGTTCTTTCGCTCCGTTCTTTTGTATAATGTTTACCGTAACGTATGTTAATTCGGTGAATAGAGACTAAAGTACTATGTGTGACCTTACAAACGGTCCGGTAGTTTTGAATTTATATGTTGTCTAGAATGGTTAGTCATTGTTTAAAATGCAAAATGCACAATTCCCCCCCCTCCGCGCCCGCCGCCATATTGAAAAAACCGGCACGTTCTTCATATTTTTGCTCATATCTTCCTTTAGGAGCATTTTAGGTAGAAGAAAGCTTTGACAATGATATAGAGAGTTAAATTTACTACATTCTCCATTTTATATTTTGTTTCTAGGACAGATAGTTACGGAGATATGCACATTTAAAAAAACGTAAAAAAATCGCAATTTCCAACTCAAAAACAAACTTCTGGATTATATCTTCGTTTAGGAGCATTTTAGCTAGAACAGTGCTTGGGCAATGTTGTAGAGAATTCAATTTACTATAATTTACATTTCAAATTTTGTTTCAAGGACGGTTAGTTACGGTGATATGCACATTAAAAAAACTGGAAAAGTCGAATTTTCAAGAAATTTCTAAAAATTCTTGGTTTATAACGCTGTCATTCAGTTACGGACTAGTCTAGGACAAATTAAAACATGTTGGAAATATAATTGCTTATAAAACTCATGTCCATTTTTACATACATTTTCGGAAAATGTGACTTTATTTTTTACATATCTCCGTAATTATCTGTCCTAGAAACAAAATCTGAAATGTAAATTATAGCAAATTTAATTCTCTACAATATTGGTCAAGCATTGTTCTAGCTAAAATGCTCCTAAACGAAGATATAATCCAGAAGTTTGTTTTTGAGTTGGAAATTGCGATTTTTTACGTTTTTTTAAATGTGCATATCTCCGTAACTATCTGTCCTAGAAACAAAATATAAAATGAAGAATGTAGTAAATTTATCTCTCTATAACATTGTCAAAGCTTTCTTCTAGCTAAAATGCTCCTAAAGGAAGATATGAGCAAAAATATGAAGAACATACCGGTTTTTTCAATATGGCGGCGGGCGCTGAGGGGGGGGGGGGGGGAATTGTGCATTTTGCATTTTAAACACTGACTAACCATCCTAGACAACATATAAAAAATTCAAAACTACCGGACCGTTTGTAAGGTCAAACTCCTTTATTTACCTTTATTTACCTACTGAATTATGTGTGTACTCGTAATACAAAAGTGAGCTATGATAATTGTTAAGAAATAAATATTTTTATTTTATGAGTCGGATTTTATTCAATTGCCTGTTAAGTACAATATAAAATATTTGTATAGAATCTTTTTATCGATTCATATTTTTTATGTGGTAATACCACATTTTTTTTTACAAATAATGACACAAAGGTAAATTAAGAAAGAAAAATTGAATGCGATCTACTACAATCGAAGCGGGGTTTGAACCCGCGACCTCTGCGTTTCCGGCGCATTGCTCTCCCAACTGAGCTATTCGATCGCTACGTCAATCACACCAAATCTTTCATCCCTTAATTATTTACGCTACTGGAGCGCCCTCTGTGTCATATATGTTTTTTGAAATGCTTATGCGCATTAGCCATACACTAGGATCTTAATTTACCTTAGTGTCATTATTTATAAAAAAAAAAAGTGGTATTACCACATAAAAAATATGAATCGATAAAAAGATTCTATACAAATATTTAGAACAGCGCCATCTCTCTCGCAGTCTTCACACTTGCTGTAAAGCAATGGGGTTGGGGATTGGGGATCGTGTGTGTAAAACGCGCATCCTAGGGTATGGCTAATGCGCATAAGCATTTCAAAAAACATATATGACATGACACAGAGGGCGCTCCAGTAGCGTAAACAATTAAGGGATGAAAGATTTGGTGTGATTGACGTAGCGATCGAATAGCTCAGTTGGGAGAGCAATGCGCCGGAAACGCAGAGGTCGCGGGTTCAAACCCCGCTTCGATTGTAGTAGATCGCATTCAATTTTTCTTTCTTAATTTACCTTTGTGTCATTATTTATAAGTACAATCAAGGTACAATATAAGTAATATAGTTATGAAACTTCACAAATTTAAGGTTCCGTATTCGTGTACCCTAATAAAGTTATATAGTTATGCTTTATACTCTACGAGTAAGACTCATTTTTAACCGATACACTATTGTCTGGTAAGAGATATTCACTACCACTATCTTAAAAAAACTTTTTCCCTTCTGCTCAACAGGTAAGTACTTAATTTTATATGCTAAAATTACGTACTTTTTGGGCTCGCGCATGTGGCACAAATTAGTATCACTGTATAAGTTAGGAAATTATCACAATCATTACTTAATTTATTGGGGATCTAAACTTATAAATAACGTTAAAACACTCGCTTATATTCACGCACAATATATAGGTAAATTCAGTTTCTATTACTTAATACTTTCTAATCGGAATCGTTCCTTTACCCGTCGTGTATAAGGAAACATTTTTTTGCAAACTAGCCAGAATACTTATATACTTTATTCTTATCTCTACATAAGTACAACAATTGGGTACACAATTCTCAGTCACTTATCTAAAATATTAGTAACACTAGAAACACTCATATGTAATAATTCGTCTTCTCTTCTCGTTATTCTAATTTGGTGACCTCGTATGGGGAAGAGGAGTAGTTCCATCTTGAGGGGGCCCACTTCATCTGCGTCCACTTTGTATGATCTGATGATGGTTGACATGACGCTCTTCAATATCAACATTCCGTAATTGCGACCTGCAAAGAAAATGAGAAAGAGTTTTTTAATTATTGTATCCTATATGTAGGTAACGGTTAGGCTCTTTCAGGAGTTCAGAAAGCACTAAGTCACACAACGCCAGCGTGGCGCTGCTCCAGTGACCTCTGGGTTGAAGCGATCAGAGTCGGCCCCGAGCTACTTTCGCCTTGTACGTCGCGCAAGATACGCACCGATACAATTCCTAGGGCCGTAGCTAAATGGCAGGAAGGCCGCACGGTGGCGCTCGAGCGACCGCTCGGGCAAAAATCTGTCTGGGTCGAATTCGTCAGCGTCGGGTCCCCAAGCCGCCTCAGATCGGTGCAGCGCGAACGAGCCCACCACTGAGCCTGAGCCTGCCGGCAGTGTGATGCCGCATCCAGCTGGAACAATGTTTGACGTTATTTATGAAACTCGGGATTTTTGTTATTAGGAAGGCTGAATACTAAAGCGAAGTTGAAAGATTGTCTTCTTCTTCTTCTTCGGTACACTCTTTACAGAGTGGTCTGGGCCATTATGCATTTGTGGAGTTCTGAGTGACCCGTTTGACGACACGTCGCCACTCGTCCCATAGAGCCGCTTTCCGTGAGCATTCATTGACGGTAGCCGACACACTGGATTTGATCTGGTCGGTCCATATCATCAGCGATATTCCTCTAACTCTGACACCTTCCACTCTCCCTTGAACAACGAGGCGTTCTATGGGCGTTCCGTCTCGCCGAGACACGTGTCCAAAAAAGTTGAGGATGCGGGATTTGACGACACAGAGCAGACGCTCTTTAATTCCAAGCTCCTCGAGAATTGAGACGTTGGTCCGGAACTCAGTCCACGATACACCAAGCATCCGTCTCCAGCACCACATCTCCAGTGCATTGACTTTCTGCTCTTCTGCCGCCCTTAATGTCCATGTCTCAGCAGCATACAGGAATATGGGAAATATGAGGGTTCTAACAAGCCTGGTTTTAGTGGCCCTTGTGATATTACGGTTCTTCCAAAGCCTTTCCATCTTGTCCGTAGCAATCGCCATACGTTGTTTGATCTCATCTATGCAGCCTCCGTTGTTTGTGATCAATGCCCCCAAGTAGATATGACTGTACTACTTCACAATTCGCAATTTGTGTAACTTCGGGTGAATTGTTGTTCGCACGATCGACTATCAACATTTTTGAAAGATAATACCTATGCGGAATTCGTACCGACTTCAGTTTGGTTAATTGCTAACTGGTCTGTCGAAGCCAATTCTGAAGAATCGTTTTCTTTATCTAGCCCCTTTGGATTCCTCATGAAGGTTTCGTAAGCTGCTTGTTGTTTACCTCTGCTTTTGTTTGTATAAAGTCTTACACAGGGTGTATTTGAGGTTTGAGGTGTGCAATAAAGAGGATTTGTATTATATTTAATAGATGTTTGTGCCACTTTTATCTTCTTTTCTTCAAATAAGTATATTCATTCGGTACCCATGAACCGTAAAATGAACTATTATATTATATTACACTTACGGAGGTATAGATCCTTGTCGATGTTGCGTGCAATGATTGGAACGACAGTGTAAAGCCGCATGCTCTCTTTCAGTACTCGTTCCAGGTATAACATTTGTGGGAGGTCGTCTTTGGTAGCACCACGCTTGGAATTTCCGAAAATTTCTCGTTGCCTGCAAAAAATCTTAATTTTATTAGGTGTCTAAATGAATAATGTGCAAGTAACGATAATAATAAAAACCGGCCAAGTGCGAGTCGGACTCGCGCACCGAGGGTTCCGTACAAACACTTTCCATCCCTAAGTGGTTAAGTTAAGTTTGCACCTGGTATGTATAGCGTCCCATATAAATTGGGTGCAAAGTTATGTATTAAAAAAAATTGGGCAAGTGCGAGCCCGATTCGCGCATGAAGGGTTCCGTACCTATACATATATATAATCTATAACAAGTTTGTTGTATGGGAGCCCCCCTTAAATATTTATTTTATTTCATTTTTAGTATTTGTTGTTATAGCGGCAATAGAAATACATCATCTGTGAAAATTTCAACTGTCTAGCTATCACCGTTGTTGAGATACAGCCTGGTGACAGACGGACGGACGGACGGACGGACGGACGGACGGACGGACGGATGGACGGACGGACGGACAGCGAAGTCTCAGTAATAGGGTCCCGTTTTTACCCTTTGGGTACGGAACCCTAAAAAACTACTTACTAGATCTCGTTTAAAACAATTTTCGTTGGTAGTTTTTATAGTAATGTGATCATATGTTTTTTTTTAGGTTTCCATTTTCTTATTTTAGAAGTTAGAGGGGGGGGGGGACCAACTTTTTTCCACTTTGGAAGCGTCTGTCACGCAAACTATTCGGTTTAGAAAAAAAATATTTTAGAAACCTCGATATCATTTTTGAAGACCTATCCATAGATACCTACCCCACACGTATGTGTTCAATGAAAAAAATAATTTTGAGTTTCAGTTCTAAGTTATATAGCCCCCAATATTTATTATTTTTTTATTTTTGCATCAAAATCTTAATGCGGTTCACAGAATACATCTACTTACCTACCAAGTTTCAACAGTATAGCTCTTATAGTTTCGGAAAAAAATGGCTGTGACATACGGACGGACAGACGGACAGACAGACGGACAGACGGACAGACGGACAGACAGACATGACGAATCTATAAGGGTTCCGTTTTTTGCCATTTGGCTGGTGATGGTTTCATCACACTTAAGCCATAATCATGGTTAATAGGTAAAGTGATGGGTAAATATAGCTATTAAAACTTACACTCTTGAACAACTCACTCCCGTGCGACCTTTCCTTATACATGCCCAGCAGCACCAGAGTGCCGGCGATGATCAGGGTAGTTGTATAATCACCCGCGATTGCAATCGAGTCAATATGTTCATGCAACTGCTTACTAGCTATAAGAACTTACTATTGGATAACTCTCTCTTGCGCGTCCTTATGTATGTGATGGTCATGCAGTCGTATCATTCCCCGTGATTGCAATCGAGTCAATATGTTCATGTGATTGCTTAGTAGCTATAAGAACTTACTATTGAATAATTCTCTCTTGCGCGTCCTTATGTATGCCCAGCAGCATCATAGTGTAGGTGTAGGTGATGGTCATGCAGTCGTATCATTCCCCGTGATTGCAATCGAGTCAATATGTTCATGTGATTGCTTAGTAGCTATAAGAACTTACTATTGAATAATTCTCTCTTGCGCGTCCTTATGTATGCCCAGCAGCATCATAGTGTAGGTGTAGGTGATGGTCATGCAGTCGTATCATTCCCCGTGATTGCAATCGAGTCAATATGTTCATGTGATTGCTTAGTAGCTATAAGAACTTACTCTTGAATAACTCTCTCTTGCGCGTCCTTATGTATGCCCAGCAGCATCATAGTGTAGGCGATGGTCAGGGCAGTCGTATCATTCCCCGCGATCGTAATCGAGTCAATGTGTTCACGTAGCTGCTCATCGGTAAAGTCAATCTCTCTCCCGAATAGCAGATCGAGAACAGCTTTTAATTTGCCATCTGTAAAGTAAGTAAGGTATTGCCATCATTATTAATGGGTTTTCCTTGCAGTCCATACGTTATAACGTTCATATAAAAGATGCCCAAATGTGACAGTGTTTACTGTTTAGTAAAAAGTCCCAATGTTCCGGTTTTGATAAAGACGGTTATTATGGTATGAAGATGCAAACAAACGTCTCTATGAAAACCCGAAAAATATTACTATTTCTAAACACTGTCTCAAATGTAATATTCTTCACGCAGATAAACTAGATATTCTTCAGGCTGAGAAAACAACGCGATCGGGAAAACTATATTTTCATAAAAAGTTTGGAATAGAGGTAATTTCTAGATTATTTAAGCTTATGTAGCGCCTATGAAATAAAATCGACTACGTATTTGTGGGTTAGCAATCATAAGTAAAAGTTACTGACAGTGTTTTATTAATATGATTGTTCTTCATTTAATCAAACACTTGTTAAGTTGTGAATTTATCCATGGCTTTTAGTAAACGTTGTGTAAGGTTATGTTTAAGTACCTACTCAGGTACAGGTAGGTCAGGTAGTCAGACTTCAACCTCGAATATAAAATACTCAGAATATCTAAAGTAAACTGTGGAGGTACAACATCAAACATTTCCACGATATAACACACAACGCAGTAATTACGTGAGCGTCAGGATGACTGGACCAAGAAAGATTTTGGAAGTTTAGATATGCTATGTTTTTGTACCTATTTTGTACTATTTTGTACCTGATATGAAATAATTTGTACCTCGCTAATAAGAGAAAAATAATAAAAATAAAGTAGCCAGCCATTCTGACGTCAGGATGACTGGACCAAGCTGGTTTAACCTAGTTGCAAGCGTTATAACTAGTCAATTTATTTGTAAAGATTTAGTACCTAATTTGTACCTTTAAGTTTGATTTACGTTTACATTCTATCGGCACACCAAAAAAAGTTACACCTAAAATAAGATTTTCATGTGAGTATTGTAAAGCGACTAACACACGGAACCTAAGGAACATGCTATATCATAGTAGTCTCATGTGTGACTCGCTTTACAATACTCACATGCAAATCTTATTCTAGGTGCAACTTTTTTTGGTGAGTCTATAAGAAGTAAACGTAAATCAAACTTAAAGGTACAAATTAGGTACTAAATCTTTACAAATAAATTGACTAGTTATAACGCTTGCAACTAGGTTAAACCAGCTTGGTCCAGTCATCCTGACGTCAGAATGGCTGGCCACTTTATTTTTAATATTTTTCCCTTATTAGCGAGGTACAAATTATTTCATATCAGGTACAAAATAGTACAAAATAGGTACAAAAACATAAGATATTTAAACTTCCTTAATCTCGCTTGGTCCAGTCATCCTGACGCTCACGTAATTACTCATTCATTGACGTACTTGTTCAATAAACATTGCTGAACATTAGTCAATAATAAATATTTTATCAAATAACGTGAGTCGGCACGAGATCTGCACTTTACGTAACTGTAATGTGTTAAACTTGAAGAAGCAATTTGCCAAGATGGCGACCTTTCGCCCACATAAGTCAGTAAATCTGTCGTGAACTTGGATTGTGGTTATATGCGGTTATTATTCTTCAATGTTGACTAACTCTTTAACAGAGTTATACTTAGTAGATATGTGGGCGAGGATAATATTGGCAAAAACATTGTATGCACAAGCAATAGGTGCAACTTATATAAAGTGTCACTTAAGTTTTTCAGGAAGTAAAATACTCTTGACATTAATCATTTGTACACACCTGCTGTGTTGTTATTGTGTTTGTTCTTCTCATACTCCACGCGTTTTTTCTTAACAATCTTAAACAAATTAAAATAGCATACGATTATATTTTAATTTAAAACAAAAGAGATGAGCGGTGAACGACATTCCGGAATAAATTATAAACTTAATCAAAAATTCATAGGATTATAGGATAGAACCCACATGGGTTTTTCATGCACATAAATAATACGCACGGAAGGCGTGGCTTTTTGAGAAAATTTAAAAATTCAATGACGTAGTGTACTTTATCCATATATTATAGTGTGCATTATCCAAAAAATACTTGACCCATATCCACGTCAAACTAAAAAGTCTTCGAGAGATTACGATCTTCGTCGTATTAATTAGTATAAATGTTATTCAGAAGATATTTCCAACGCTCAATATTTCCTAAATCTAACTACTACTAAAACTTCTCCACTCCTAAGTAGAGACAGCTCTAAAGTAGAACAAGAGGAGCGGCCACTCGCTAGCTCGCTACGCCAAGGTCTAGCACAAGGTTGTTGACACGGAGCGCCAAAAACCTATCATGCCTACGGCCGTTTGTCACCGCGCCAAACTTAGATATTCGAAAGATAACATTGACATTGGTTCGTGAACTGGTGGAATTTTTTTATGCTAATGCAACCAACCAGAAACCTAACTTTGACATTGGTAGTTTGGTAAGAGATTGTAAGCGAGTTTAACTAATCTCATTCGATGCCAGAAGATAAAAAGTAAGAAGTGAATTATGTCCTGTAGGTACTATGTCCGAAATCCAATATTTGTTAAATGTCCAGTAGTGTAGTTAAATTTGTTCATAACTGCCCATTAGTATAGTAGGTACCTATAATATCATATGATATCATAATAAGTGAAGATTAAGTGTGATGAACGGGATCTAAGATGTAGCTCGCGGCTTGTCACTGTATATATGAATTATATTAATTAAGTCATGGGAAGGCGGTAGTTGGACAGATTAATCCTACTTCCTTAGAATAACAATCAGAATTGATTCTTATCTTCTGATTCTCAACTCGATAACATTTTTAATTTCCTACGTCATTTATACCTACTAGCCCCTTGGCGCAAGAGGTCAGGTTGAAGAAACAGTCGGGCTGCAGCTGCGCCTTGAAGAAGCGCATGTTGAGGATCGTCGTGACTGGTCGCTGTTGGACGTCAAGCCCATCGCTGTTTCTGAAGTGTTCCATCGCTAGGCAAAGGCATCTCCCATGGGTTTCCATTCGTCTCCGTCGATAGCCGTTTCTGGCCAATTATTGATAAACGCAACTAGCCTGGCTCTGCCTCACTGCCTGTGACCGTCGTTTGGGGTTTCAGTACAAATTAAAAACTATTACCTAAGGAACAAGTACATTATCACACCTCATCCGTGAACTTGTGCGTCAGCTTGATGCTCTCATCGTGCTCCTTGGCGTAGGACGTCAGTTTGAAGAGACAGTCGGGCTGCAGCCACACCTTGAAGAAGCGCATGTTGAGGATCGTCATGACGGTGTGTCGCGCGCGCAGGTACGGTGTGTCTGGTCGCTGCTGGACGTCCATGCGCTCACCCATTGCGGTTTCTGTAAGGATATACTGATATTATGAACCAGAAATTCAAGAAGAACCACCGGTACCAAGTTTCTTTTCACCGACCAGTTAATGAATTGTCTTCGAAATGTAGGAGACATTGACACTGTGGAAACTCCATCCACCAAGGTCGGTGGACCGCGATTTTGTACAGGCATTGCAAGCCTTCTGCGACACTGGCAAACTAATAGAGGTTTCCGTACCTACCCCGCTTTGAAAATCCCTTTTCTAACGAGTTTTACCTTAGTCGTAAGTTATGTACCTTCTATTAGAAGGTCGCTAGGATTTGTTCAATTTTATTGAAACTTTCGTGAGACATCTAATAATAATTATAAACAGGTTAAATTGGTATCGGTTTAAAAGGTTCATTGATTTGCTGACTGATGTAGAGGTAGGTCCATATGAGTTCGAAACATGTCGGGCCGTTCCAGACAATTTTTTACGTGAGTTTAAATCCTTTTATAATAATTTAAATGATTATTAATGAGTACTTCATACCAAATACGATGTCCAGCGTGCAAGCAGTGATGAATTTTAGCACATCGAAGTCCCCTTTGCCGACCATCGCGTCAAGTTTCTCGACTAATATTTCTGCTTGCGTCGTAAACACTTCTAGGTATTCTTCGACTACTTTGTTGTTGAATACTGATCTCATCACTTTTCTGTGGGATTTCCATAGTTCCACTGTAATAATAATAAAAAACACATTTACCACGTTAACTACTCCGTAAAAACATCTAGTCTAGAGGGAGCCCTATAATCCCTAAGGCCTATTTAAGACCACGTGGTTAAATGTACATATTGTTGATGAACTTTTAGGATCCACCATGTTGTATCACAGCCCGAGAAAGTTCGCATGAAACTAAGTAAATGATTAAAGTAGTCTGCAAAATTCTCGAACCGTACCTCGAACTCTAATTTTCGCAATTGGATGTATTCGGTTAAATTGTGCTGCAAATATTTACCAGAAAATTCACACAGTGCTGTTATACGGACTATGCGATGTTTATGCCATGATAATTTCTACCTAGTCGCGATTCTACACAATATGAATTCCACACAGCTGAAGTTTATCACATACGTTATTCTTCACAGTCATTTTTTCTACACAATCTTAATTCTACCTAGTAGGGATTCTACACAATATTAATTCCACACAGCTAAAGTTTATCACATGCGTTATTCTTCACAGTCATTATTTCTACACAATCTTGATTCTACCTAGTACTGATTCTACACAATATTAATTCCACACAGCTAAAGTTTATCACATGCGTTATTCTTCACAGTCATTATTTCTACACAATCTTGACTCTACCTAGTAGCGATTCTACACAATATTAATTCCACACAACTGAAGTTTATCGCATGCGTTATTCTTTACACAATCATATTTGGGGATTCAAACTCCTCCCAAAATATGTCCGTCATTCTGGTCAATACATTAGTATCGTACAGTGTCCACCAGTACCTTGCGGAGATTTAAATAATATACAAAGGTGTTTAAGTTCGCCTTTGACAGCCACTTCAGGACACACGTCCGTAAGTAGCTCACGGCGCCGTCGCCAGGCGCGGCTTGGATGTTGCTTTATTTCCTTGAGCCTCTCCCGATACTAGAACTTGGCTACACCCATTTGTGTAAGAATGTGTGTGGTTAGTACTTACAAGGCGCAACGAATAGACCGTGACCCAGCCATGGCCGAAGAAATCGGTAGACTCCGTCTTTATCTAAGCAATTATCCAAGACAACTTGCGCGTCTTCTGGGTTGCCGATAGCTGTAACAAAGATATACGTAATTAGTTAATTATAAAAACTGATAGAAGTAACTGCAAGCAATAAGTAGGCGATCTTGTCATGGTAGCTCGTTTTGCCTGAAACGATATTGAATGTAGGTATATAGAATCCTTACCAACGTACAGTTTAGGCCCCAGCCAAATTTTGGCCGCGCCTTTGTGTTTCAAAGCCAACATGGCGATATTTTGCAAATTTTGTAGAATTTCTGAAACAATAAAATCAAGTCAGTTATTAGAACTTCACAAAATATTCACAAAAATATTTGTGCATTAGGTACTTATTTATTGTCAAATATCTAACAAAAGTTTGTACAAGTAGGTACGTCAAATGAGGATGTAAGGAATCAGTTAAGCAAATATCTAAACAACAGTGTGCTCTTCTTTCTCTGTAGCTCACTGTACAACAAGTACTAGATGTACTAAATACACTGTACCAGTAGGGACTAGATTTATATTTATAACTTCTGCCTTTGGACAATATCATTTTCGAAGCTGTATAGTAGGAATTATTTTTTGAGGCCGATTTCACTTCGCTTTGTTTTAACAAATAATTGGACCCAATGGTTTTGTGTGCATTATGAACTGCGGTAACAAACTGCACTTATGATAACCTTTGTAACATTGAATACTAATAGTACAGGGATAATAGGATGATATTAAGATCATAACACATTTTTTAAGTAAAACATGCGTAAGCATGGGTTCTTAGTATGTCCACCAAAGCCTCGTTTTATATTAACTAGAATGTGCCCGCAACGTGCGTGTAATTTTTTTATACCGTAGTTGGGTAAAAGTATCCTATAACCATCTTTGGATGTCCAGCTATCCCTGCAAAAAAATCGGTTAAAATCCGTCCAGCCGTTTCGGCGTGATGAGAGGACAAAGGAAATTATGAAAACAGATGGCGCCAGGCTGGCTTGGTGCCGCGCGCCCATACGAAACAAATGACGATCCTGCATCACGCTATTAAGATCTTTCCTGAAATCATGACCCCACTCCATAGAGATCTAGAATTGTATAATAGTATCTATAGAAGTACCTATAACTGAAAATGTAAATGCCTAAGACCCGTGGGCCTGCAAATAAACGTGTGAAGTTTGATGATCTTAAAATTCTCAAGATAAATTTACCTTACTTTTTTTTATTTACTAATATATTACCTTACCAAACACCGGATACTAACTAAACAAATAAGTATATTAAAGTCCGAAAAATATGCACAAATATGTGGGCATTGTAGTATTAATTTATGGTGTTTTCTCGCGGGACCAGTATCCACCATGGTTCGATGTTGACTCAGTAAGCAAATGTGTAGGATCGGCTTTTAATCGTGCATATTTTATTCTCAACAATATCATAACATACCAGATTGACGTCAAACTTTGAAAGCTTTGTTTGCCCAAAAAAGAAGAAAAGGTCATAAGGTCATAACCCTTTTTAACTGGTAGTAATTGGCAAAAAAGTATCCCATAAGCATCTGTCCGGTTAAGACAAATATACTCAAAGAATTAAAAAAATAAAATTGGTTTATTGACTTCCAAATAGGTAGTTGACAGTACGTATCTTGATTTCCATCCACGTGCTCCATTTCATCGGCCTCGGTCCAGTAGTTTAACTGGTTTTGGTTTCGCCATAAAGATATTAAAAGACAGACGGAATTTCTATCGTATTTAGATGTGGTATAAATATAGAATTAATACAGGCGTGGTCGCAAAATAGCTATTTGTTTGTTTTGTAATTTTTTTGTAGATTTTCCATTTTGGCGTGTACGATTTTGGGGGGCAGGGTGTGACATATACATTGAACGTGTGGCGTAGCGTACCGCTCTTGGGATGGGAGACAATGGGCATGAATAACGGTGGACATTATAGGCTAAAAAATAAAAAATATTAACGTTTGATAATTTTAGTCACGCAATAGTTAGCGAATTCGAATTATGTTTATCGATCACTATCATTGGCTTGGTTTAACTAATGACTATCCATACTGGCTGTATGACGTGGCTCTTGTTATGTAAATATTAAATTGCATAATATTGGAATTCCGCAAATATAAAAAAAACCGGTAGTCGGCTTGACTACGTAATTAAGTGGACCCTACGCGGTACGGTAGCATGGATACTCATTAGTTAAACCAAGCCAACCATATTGACTTAGTGACCGATAAATATACCTAATTCGAATTCGCTAACCACGGCGTGAAGTGAAAAGCAACCTAAAAAAAATTTTTTTTTTGTTATTTAGTCTTATGTCCACCTACATATTCATGCCTATTGTCTCCCAAGAGGCCACCAGCCATTGGAAGATCTCTTTTAGGCAACCTGTGGTTTGGACATAGCGGTTCTCACAGTTCGACTCCTTTTTCAACGCGAAATTTAGGGCCGGGAGCATACAGGTTGACGCTTGCTCCTGTATTTTTTTGTTGGTATATTGATACAACGAATTAGATGTAGGTTGCCAATATCTTGTTCACGCATAGCTGAAAATACAGCCGAGTGCTACTGTCAAACGCCTTGCTGTAATCCACATATGCGAGGTATAAGTGGGGTTTGTTGAACTCATTGGACTTTTCTATAGAATAGAATAGAATAGAAATGTTTTATTTGCTAGAATACTACAAAACATGTGGTACAAGGTCTAAAGGTACATCAGTAAAGTATTCTGTCGAGGAACGACATGCAAAAATGTGTTTATAAAACAATCATGTGAAAAACATGCAAAATATATTCTAAGTACAACTAAACAACAGGTCAATTATGTTCTATTTTAATTATATTAATTATATTCTAAAAACTCTTTTATACTATAAAAACAATGTTCAATAAGCCATCTGGTAATTTCTTTCACAAATTTACTATACTCCATTTGCCTTATACATTCTGGGATATTGTTGTATATTGATATGCACATATTATAAACATTTTTACGATAGATAGCAGAACGACACGGAGGTTGATACAGTAGGCTTTTGTACTGGGAATATACTATTATTGGGTTTAGCGCGTGGAGGTGGCTGGCCGGTAGTGAAAAAGTTGGGTCGGAAACCGGCTTGTTCCGGTCCGGGGGTATAAACGTCAACACAGTCTAATATAAAATATCCAAATCGTTGACGCAAATTTTATTTAAGTTGTTATAATGGCTATAAATATTTACACAATCGTCTTTAGTCTAAACCTGTGTTAGGCACTCAAAAATAAAATCTTTATTTGAATAAGAATTCTTAAGAAAAAGTCATGTCGATTTTATTCCCGTCAAAATTCCTTATTAAAAAAAATTCGTCGGGAATAATTCGTTAGAGAGAAAATTGAATGAAGAGAGAACAAATCAATATAAAATTCAACGAATAATGAATATAGTCTGGGTGCCCGAAGCAAATATGACTTTTAGTACTTACTAACTTTACCCACTAGTAGTATTTTTGTGAGAGCTAGAAAGCTAAATTTTAATAATTGATTATTAAAAAATTCATGAACAGACAAAAACACCGATCGCCATTTTTGCCTTTAGCTTGTCTGTGGCGTGACGTAGAATACCTAGTAAGTAAATAAATTATTTAAGGAGTCGTATTACTATATCATGGGCGAAAATGGGTTCTCTTATTTTTCGCAGAAAATTGTTACGCCGATTATCACTTCCCAACTCCCGTTTCGCGGAATTTTATTTCGCTGACCTTTCATTTCCCAACTTATCAATTGCCAACTTATTATTTGCCAACCTCACCGTTACCAACTTAACTTTTGGTCTGTGTTTTATTACGTAAATTTTTAAAATGCCACCTTTCATGTAGCAGAATGTTTAAGTTGGCATAATATACACTTAGTTGTTTATTGTTTACCAAATGTTTTATTGAGTAGCGTGGTACTATTAGTAAATTCTTGCTAAAAAAATAAATGAAAAGAAAGAAGTTGTGTTTTTCAGAGAAATAAGTAACAAAAATATGTAGGTATGGGTATGTATGTGGTAAATTTACCAATTACAAATTAATATTTAAAACTAAAATTAAAAACTATACTAAAAGTGAATTATAAATATATGTATAATATGTTATTTTTTGTAATACTTGCAAGCATTTAATATTACCTTCATGCAAGCAAGCAATCTGACCCTCCGCTATCCATGGTCATAAAACAAACCTAACCTAACCTACAGTTTTTGGTTTTTGACCCATGTTCCATTTTGTCGCAGTTACTCTTAGGTACTTGCCAGAGTTTCGGCCAACCAAAAAATATGTAAGTATTGGTATGTATCTTTTTCTTATTTGTAACTTGCCTAATGTATGAAAAGGGAACTGTTGCATCAACGAAACGTTAATCGTCCAAAAGTTGTTCGACCAAGTGAAAGATTTGGCTAATGATTAGTCTGCCAAAAGTTTAGAGGCATAATAATAATCTGCTTTACAATAATTCTACCAAGTGAAAAGTTGTCAAATAAAAATTTGGTAATCGTTAGTTGTCATAGTGAAACGTCGGCGAAACGTTGGTTGGCAAATGAAATTCGGCCAAACATAGTTCTGCGAAAAGGCAGAACACCGCGAAAATTACCTATTATTACTTTGTTTGAAGAATCCATGGACTGTTTGATATAATATGACGCAAATCCTTGGGCAAACTATTTGCATAGTGAATCGCTCGGATACGAGATTTTAAGTAAAAAAATAGCGCCTTGGAATCTTATTTGATAAACAAAGCTTGTTTTACTGTGTATGGACCACCACTTATAAAGTCGAATTTTAATTTTAAATAGGTAGGGCATATCCATTGGTAACTTACTAATAACATTTAATAATTGAAACAACAAGTTTTTACAAAAAATAAACCTGTCAAGTGCGAGTTAAACTCGCGTATTTTTTTTAAAGCAAATCCCTATTGTTTGGTGTAACTAAATAAGTATGTATGGTACCGGATTGTAAAGGGAAATTGCCTAATACGTTTTCTATTATTGAAATTTGTCTTGTGGTATATTCCTGAATATGTGGACTGAGACCGAGTGACTCAAGGTATTCAGATTTTTTATTGCTTGGTCTGTCATTAAAATTAATAATAAAATCTCCTACAAGTATTATCTTTTCATTTGCATTGAAAGTATTGTTAATGCACTGAATAGCAATTTGTGGAATGTATTTTGGTGATTTATGTAAGGTTACAAATTGCTTTGAGCCGGAGACATTCACAGTGCCCACCCCGTGACCCTGGACTGTCTACAATTATATACATTTCTGTGAGCTATCATCATTCAGTTTATTGACCTATTTACAATTTATATACGCTAAGGTGCTCGATACCGGTTTGCCATGAAAATTCAGGTCCGTCTACCCTGCACACTTTCTCAAAAGCTTCAGCACAAAGTTGTCGCTCTGGAAACACCAAGTTTCTACAAACAAAGGCGATGTGAGGGAAATCAATTATACAATTAGCCTCCATGAAGCTCGGTGTGCTCAACAGATCGACACAGTATTTAACTCCGGCCCATCGTTTACAGCCTCACCACTTACATAGTTGGCAGTCCACAACTGTGCGTTTTCTAAAAAAATCCTGCCTGGCACGATTGCATTATGGAACGAATTGTCGCTTGCGGTATTTCCGGACTGATCATCATCATCATCATCATCTCAGCCATAGGACGTCCACTGCTGAACATAGGCCTCCCCTTTGGACTTCCATATATACCGGTTGGAAGCGACCTGCATCCAGCGCCTTCCGGCGACCTTTACAAGGTCATCTGTCCATCTCGTAGGTGGACGTCCTACGCTGCGCTTGCTGGTCCGAGGTCTCCACTCGAGCACTTTACGGCCCCATCGGCCATCTGCTCTGCGTGCTATGTGGCCTGCCCATTGCCACTTCAACTTGCTAATCCGGTGAGCTATATCGGTCACTGGCTATATCGGTTCCGGACTGATACGACCTTCAAACCTTCAAGAAAAGAGCGTACTCCGATCTGAAAGGCCGGCAACGCACTTGTGACTCCTCTGGTGTTGCAGGTGTCTATGAGCGACTGGGGTGGTTTGCTCGTTTGCCCCCTATGACATAAAAAAATTACAATCAGCTTTTATGCTTACGCAATGATTGCATATTAAGAAGTACTCGTATTACCAAGGGGTACCCCGCACTCCGCGCCGCGTGTCAAGAAATTTTAAGTAAAAAAATTGCGCCTTGTAATCTTATTTGATGGACTGGTTCAACGTAGACAAGGGTGGTTTTCGTTTTTCTACTAACTACAATAAAAATTTACAGCCAGCATCATAAAATTTAGCTGATGATGGACCCCGGAAATATCTACTGGATCTCAAGATAGTTTCAACGCAGACATGTGCGGTTTTCACATTTCGATTCACTTCAATGAACATTGGACATTTGACCCAGTATCATAAAATTTACCTGATGATAAAACCGCACATGTTTACGTTAAACTAATCCAAAGATCCAGTAGGCACTCTTAGAGCCCATCATCATAAAGATTACGACGGGTCCGTCTTATTTTGGACGTATTTATTGAGAGTAGCGTGTAAAACATGTACAAATACCGAGAAGTAGTTTTCCTTTTATTAGTGTAGGCAACCCTAGGAGTAGGTATGACACCCCACACAGAAGCTACAATCAACAGCGTCGCACGTCATTCAAAATTACCAATCAGATTACTATACTAGGTTAATTCCTTTGCAAAAGTGCGGTTTCTGTAGTGTCTTTATTCTGTGGTATTACTTGAATTTCGTCTACTGGTGTCTAGCAATGTGCCAACGAGAAGTTTTCAATGTTGCAAAACTTTCAACATATTGTAGCGATTCACATGTTCTCGTCATGTGCTCGCCATCGTAAGACTCACATCATCATTGTCATCATCAGGTTCCCAACACATTGGCATCATATTTCGCCATCATATTATAATCATATATCACCATCGTAAGACTCACATCATCATTGTCATCATCAAGTTCCCGACACTAGCATCATAATTCGCCACCTAATACTAAAATCATCATTTAATAGTTATAATACAATACAAATGCCTAATAGAAGTAACAGTATTAATGTTTACGAAAGTAAG
Organism: Apotomis betuletana; assembly: GCA_932273695.1. Classification (NCBI taxonomy): domain Eukaryota; kingdom Metazoa; phylum Arthropoda; class Insecta; order Lepidoptera; family Tortricidae; genus Apotomis; species Apotomis betuletana. The sequence continues at coordinate 9,956,504 of OW026313.1, read as the reverse complement.
TAAAAAATATTCCAATAACTAAGCATCCTACCTTTTTAAAATAGCAAATTACTATTCACAACAATTACCAACGGAAGAATTGAGCTTTATTTATACTGTGTAAGGATCAAAATTGTGAGAATGTCCACTTTGTCCATTTTGTCCATTTTGTCCACTGTCCATTTTGTCCATTTTGTCCACTTTGTCCATTTTGTCCACTGTCCACTTTGTCCATTTTGTCCATTTTGTCCACTTTGTCCACTGTCCACTTTGTCCATTTTGTCCACTTTGTCCATTTTGTCCACTTTGTCCATTTTGTCCATTTTGTCCACTTTGTCCATTTTGTCCACTGTCCACTGTCCATTTTGTCCATTTTGTCCACTTTGTCCATTTTGTCCACTTTGTCCACTTTGTCCACTTTGTCCACTTTGTCCACTGTCCACTTTGTCCACAGTTAAGTATAAATACGGAGGGGAATTGAAGGATGGGATTCATTTTTACTTGCGACTTCGACTGGGTAACACTGTTGTTTGGCAATAAGGTATTAAAATTAATTCTAAGGGGAATTTCTGTTGGGATTACATTATTTTTCTGATCTATAATTATTTATTGAAATGTTGTGGGATTTTATTATTTATGGCTATCAAGCTTAATTACATGCCAGAAATAGTGTTTTGGTACATGGTTGCCAGATGAAAGATATTTAACCTTGCGGCTGTTAAACAAATATCTTTCAGACTCTTTAATTTTATCTGGGCTAGGCAACCCGGACACTTGCCATTTACAAGCGCAGTGATAAGCCTACAGATCTGGAGTGCTTTGTCTGGTGAATGCAAGGTCCACATGTTGGGCATGTGGGATATCCACACTTGTTGAAATCAGATGGACCTCCAGATTTGGTCTCATAAACGTATATATTTATATATTTGCAATATCTACACATATTAGGGCGGGTTACTCTGCGCTTCCGGCGTCTCGTCAGCCGCGTAGGGGGGACCCAATTACACGGATTCTAGTCCAACCTCGGGTTAATCTCCCGAATTTATAGTTTAGCTTACCTAGGTTCCATACACGTTTAAATGTAAATATGAGGTTTAGGCCTCTAGTATTGGTGGTGCTAGCTAGGGCAAACAGGGGTATGGCGATAGGTACACTTCAGTAGGAATATTAGAACGGGTTTTTTTTTTCTTCCGAGCAATCGGCCAATTATCATTAACTAACATAATATTCAACTTATTTTAATCTCGTCTGGTATAAAAATACAAACAGCTGATTTCTTGTATTACTAGTGTCTATGACTCGGGGTGTCAGTAGTGAAAATAAAATCTTGTAACAGTTTATAAAGAATGGGAATACAGCAACCTGATATTTAAAACCTTTAATTTTACATAGATATTTGTAGAAACAATTAGATAATTTTTACCGATTATGATTTAAAATTTGGTAAAGTAATGTACTTATAACAGACATCGGTAGTGTAAGATGGCAACACTGAAGATAAGTCAAATCAACTGAGAAATGACATTCGCCCTTTTCAATGAACACTTAAAATTTTGTTATAATATTTGATAAGGAAATTCTATGGTAGATTGTTGTGTAGTATGTCTAGAAATGGAAAACAAATCATTCCTATTGCTGGATTTGGAGTCTGGAGTGTAGACTGCTAAGAATGGCCTAGGACATTTAAGCAACAAAAACGAAAGTTGTTTGTCCTTGTTTATACATTTCAGATCTCAGAACTTAATTAATTAATATCACAAGGGTTGAGAGTAAATTCCCTTATCACAATGAGTCAAGTTCGCGAGTTGAAAGAGACTTCAAATTGACAACAATGGGTTATTATGTTTCAAGGATGAATGCCATTTTTTTTTGAGTATAGTTAAACGAAAATCCAAGTTATACAAATCTATTGTTTGTAATGAATGAAGTGAGAATTCATTTAGTTCACGAGTGAAGTAAATTCGTGTTGTCTAATAACAAATATAGATAGTAAAGAATCATAGATTCTAAATAGATCCGAGAGAGATCTTTTACTCTAAAAGAGCCTTATAGGCCAATAAAAGATTATATCTGGCAATCATACAGCATCCAGAGAACATGGGTTTGGTGATATTTAAAATAACACACCAAACAGATTTAACAGAAAATTGTTTTATTTTTCCTGAGGAACGATTTTCCCTCAATATATACACATGAAGTAACCATGTTTTTTACACGATTGCCCATGTCACTAGACATGTTTGGTAGCTGCCATTATTTTAACAAAACTAAATATTTTTGGGAGAATGAGATGATAGCATTACTAGTATAACACAGTCAAATGATAATATTTTGTATGCGGTCGAAGGATTTCAATAAAACTCAGAATTCTATTCACCAACCAATTACTTCTTGTTTAGATCTAGAATCTATTTTAGAATATCATACTAGAACTTACTAAAAGTATGAATTCCATATCTTTATTCCATACTAAATTATCATACTAACATTATTTAATTTAGTCGAACATGAAAACTTAAGATTCATTAAATTTGTAATAAAACCTTGTATTGTCAGTAACTTCAATCTATTTATAGAATAGTTATGAAGTGTAATTTCATATTGTACATAATTATTTGTCTACCAAACATTTTTGAACAAGATATACAATTTCAAGAATTAAATAATCTTTCATCTTAGAATTCTAATAATATTTGGTTATTCATATATTTATCCTTATTGTTACATAGAGTAATCTAATATATCTATAACTTACTTGTGGACTGAATGAGTTTATATTTCATATAGAAATAATATAAATAATATTTAATAAGAGTAGAATATTCCATACTGAATCATGCTATAAGAACTGTAGATATTTTTGAAGGCTAGACTACACAGGAAACATTAAGTATATATTTTGAGAATAGATAACATTAAGTTAAGTTAGACATTTAATTAGTATAAGGAACCAAGGTAGCAGTAGGATAGAAGCTAGGGTTTAATAAGCAACAGTTTACACATTTAGTTTCTTTAACAAAAATATATAGTAATACTGGTTTGGAGGCACATAACAGCACACCACGGCTACATATCTCTTAAAAGAATTTGAGTTGCTACTTCAACGTAGGTTCCTACCATCTAGACGTTCACAACGGTTATACCGAACACTTTTTTGGCCATTAGTTATAAGAAATGTTCAGCTCAACTGTATAAAGATCCTTTCATATCTAGGTTTGGTTAGTTATAGGTTCTGGAAGGCTAGGTAGTCGTTGAAGGGTTTCCTAGGGTTTCGTTGTAGGAGTAGAGTTTAGAGTGAGGAGGGTGAAGCAGACGAAGGACCTAGGGCTTAGCATACATTACAATTGGTGGTCCCGTGACTCAGGATAGCTCTAAAGTAAAGTAAGCTTCAGATGCAGCATTACAATATCTGGGGGCACGGTAGTGCCCCCGCCAAGACGAGCAAAAAAGAAGCGGGGCACTACCTACCTTTTCTCGAACCGTTTCGTCTAATATTCAAACCCTCATAGCTTTGGCCCAGTTAACACAAGAGCGCCCAATTTCACAGGTTAAGATGCTGTTAGGGAACATATAAAATGAACTTAATTTAATTGATCTAGCTTTTATACTTTAGGTTTTATTGGTACCTAAAATACGCCGATTTTGCCACTCACTTATATATACACTGACGTATCAAAACCTCTGGGGTACTTCCCGATGACCTAGAAAGCTGAAATTTGGTATGTAAGCTAGTTTTAGTACACAAACAATAGAATAATTCTAAAATTTGGAACTTTTACCCCCCAACCCCTTAAACTAGGGGATGAAAGTTTGTATGAGACTCGCAAATTTTGATACTAAAGGTCTGAAAAGTTATACCTATTGGGACTCATTGTTTTAAATAAAATACACATTCTAGGATTTTTAGAAAATCACCCCCCACCCTTAAAATAAGGGGATGAAAGTTTGTATGGGTTTTCCATAATGAGGGATAAAAGTGGATATATATGGGGCTAAACGTGTATTTCTTAAATACACAATTGTTATTACTACTTACTTAGAAACGCTTCAGCACAATTTTTTTTTTAAACCTATAAATGTAAAATTACCTTACAAAAATAAATGAGATCCCACCAAAAACATTTCATGTAAAATTGGCGGCCAAAACTCGCATGCTCATAATGCTTTTGCTATTATTACTTCTTACTTAGAGACGCTACGGCCCAAATAATGAAATAAAACGAGGGCACCTTACAAAAAGAAATGAGATCCTACCAAAAACATTTCATGTAAAAGTGGCGGCCAAGACTCACATGCTCATAACGCTTTCGCTGTAAAAAAGTTGTCAGATCCCTCGAAAAGCCAAGCCCCTAAGCCCTGAGTTTACTAATCCTACACCTTGGCTTTTCAAAAGTATGGCTTGGCCGTTTCATAAAGTACCGTAAATAAGTCTAGCGGACTGTCCGGCCTATATGGTAAGGAATTAAGTTTATATATTTTATCATGAAGACATAAACTTAATTTCTTGATACCGTCAGAAAATTAGGCCCTGGAATCCTTAATTTCTCAAATGTCCACCGGAAAGACGCGGACCTAAATCGGACAATGACCCAATCACAATGTGAAAAAAGCACTTACGTCGCAAATTATGATCTATACATATTTTATAAATCATATAATAATAAAGCTGAAGAGGGGCGAAAGTCAGTACATGGAAGATATTCGAAAAAAAGTCGACGACGGGGGATACTTAGAATCGATAACAGAACACGTTCCAACAGTTTTTAGAATTTTTGTCTGTTTATATGTTTGTCTGTTTATTTGTATGTTCCGAATTCAGTTCGGAACATAATTATATGCATCACAAATTATCAGTGCCATTGTGCAAAACAGTAATTTATTGCCACCTTAATAGATGTCGCTATGTCTATGTGTAATGTCGTTAGTGATCCTATATATAAGAGGAACTTACGGCCAATTTAAAAAAAAAAATAACAAAAAAAAGAACCGACTTCAGTAAAACTAAAAAGCCAACAATAACCCGTTCAAGTACAGATTACATTTGACTCACCCTTCGAAGTCGATCCCAAACCACTCAGTTCTTATATTTATATATTAAAGTTTACGCGAGGTTTGGCACCGACTTCGAAGGGTGAGTCAAATGTAATCTGTACTTGAACGGGTTATTGTTGGCTTTTTAGTTTTACTGAAGTCGGTTCTTTTTTTTGTTAAAATTTATTTTTTTTTGCTTTTAGTGATTCGTGTGTGTGTTCATCATCAGTTTCCTTACACCAAATCCTATTTACTGAATGTAAATTCTTGACCTTATCAATAAATTACCGAAAGCGCCGTACATGTCCCTATAACATTTGAAGAGTTCCCTCGATTTCTCCATGATTCCATCATCAGATCCCGACTTAGTGCCAACGGGACCAACTCGGAATTTCGATAAAAAAAAAATAATTGAAAATCGGTTCACGGTTCTCGGAGATATCAAGTAACATACATACAAAAAAAAAATTAGTTCGAATTGAGAACCTCCTCCTTTTTTGAAGTCTGTTAAAAAAACTATTGCCGTCTGTACCTACTTTTTTTGCACGCTTGTCACGAATCAAACGATTCCAAACTCAATGGGGTTGAGTCGCTATATATATATATATAGGGTTCCCAATGTTCCCATGACCATCCTCCGGCTCCATCATCAGATCAGCTCAATGTTATAATACATAGCATTGTCATATCCGATTTAAAGTTTAAGCTCAATCGAAAACGGGGTCAAAAGCATCAGATTTGATTACAGGAACAGATGAATTGAAATAAAAGCTTATGTATATAATATCATCTTTCATATGTGACAAGGTGGTGACAAGGTTGAAATAGCTATATCATAGGCTCATTGCTCTTTAACGGAACTCAGATGAATGATGCAACTTAACTCTTAAATTTATAAGTATATTTTAAACTTGAATCTGGAATTTATAAAACGACCCGAGTATCTTTTAGGTATCCCTTTCCCCAATTCTCGGATCAATGACACTAACGGCCTGGCCACGACTTCGCGCGACTAGCGGAGCGGCGAGCGGCTGTCATAGGTGGGAGCGAAAGGTCCGAGCGCGGTGTCTTGCTCACTCCTATGTAGGGTTGCCAGGTCCGATCGGATTAAAATCGGGACAGATGGTTTCACAAATCGGGATTTGGTTTTTAAATCGGGGCAAATAGAATATTTTTTACTTTCTTATAAATGCTTCATTTATTGTTTTTCGGAACTAATATTACTTGCCAGTAAATCCTATTTTAATCGACAATATCGGTTTTTAATAAGTTAATCGATTTATCGCAAGGGCGTCGCCAGCCGAAGGTCCAGGGGGGAGGCAGGGCAAGTTAATATAAATGCTAGAGGATTTGAAGCTTTACCAAGCACGTAAATATAGAAGTGTAGTGCGGATCAAACGCGAGCGTATCAAGCACGATATTTTTTGGAAAGGGACGGTTAATAATATTTATAGTCAGATCAATCGCGAGCGTAGCGAGCACGACATTTTTTGGAAGGGATGGTTAAAAATACTTACGGCCAGATCAAACGCGAGCGTAGCAAGCGCGACATTTTTTGGAAGGGGACGGCTTTACTTATAGTCAGATCAAACGCGAGCGTAGCGACTGCAAATTTTTTGGAAGGGGACGGTTACTAATACCTACTTATAGTCAGATCAAACGCGAGCGTAGAGAGTGCGACATTTTTTGGAAGGGGACGGTTAATAATACTTATAGTCGGATCAAACGCGAGCGTAACGAGCCCGAAATTTTTCGTTAGCAATAACATACCTAAATTGAAAAACAATCATTCAATGTATTTGATGCAAGTGCGGATAATCACTAGTCACGGCACCGAGAGATCTTGCCGCGAGCCGAAGATCCGCTGGACGCGACGAGTAAAGACTCGAGGTTGCCCAATAGACCTACGTTAAATTAAAATCACATACGCTTTATCAACCAAGCGAGAGAAGCATCTCTGTTACAACTTCATGTGCAATCGATCATAAAAGTCAAGTGACTGGACATATTTTTGAATCTCTAGGGGGCAGCTGCCCCCCCTGCCCCCCTTGGCGACGCCCATGATTTATCGGGACATATTAACGTCCCGATCAGGTGCAAATTGGGACGCGTCCCTAGACCCCTGAAATCGGGACATCCCGCGCAAATCGGGACACCTGGCAACCCTACTCCTATGGCCGCCGCTCGCCGCGCCGCTCCGCTTCGCTTGTTGCGTGAAGTTGTGGCCGGACTGCAAAATAACTTCGAGCACATGGGCCAGTTTCAGAGGTAGTTCACCTCGGACAGGTTTCAATATCACTATGGGGTGCTTGACTCCACAACACAACAGTATTTCAGAGCAAGTTCGGAATTTTATTTGGACGCTCTCACCCACCACCCACCTCATAAAGCAAACTGTGCGTATTTTAACATTTTCAACCCAATTGCAGTAAATATTTGCGGAAATCGTATTAAAACTTTTGGGAGATATATTTAATTATGTATTAACTAGCTCTTTATCAGGAATTGCTGCCTGTACACCGGCGCGGCAACTTTGTCCCTGATGAAGAGCTCTATACGAGTTCGAAACATATCGGGCCGTTCCTGACAATTTCACGTGAGTGGTAAACCGCTTAATACAATAGTTAAATTGCGGAATTTACTTTTCGGTCATCTTACGATACACTGATATGTAATCCCATGCCATACTTTGTATAACATTACCTACTATCACTACACTTTATCGTGATAAACTCAAAACTACTATGGCACAGCCAAATATATTTAATGAATAAGTACTTAAAATTAGTTTATTGATCAAATGCTAAGTTTAAAGTACTTATTAAGTAATGTGTTTAATGAAGTATTCGTTTTAATGACTTCTTTATGTTAATAAAAACCTGTATTTGACTAAATTATCAAACTAGTTATTTTAAAATAAGTAATAAAAAGAAGTGCAAAGTAAAAAGCACTAGTGCGGAAAAGTAGTACTTTACGCACATTTTGACTGCTTAGAAAATGCTCTTTTCAAGCACGTGCGTTACAAAATGATTACCTGATCTTTAATTATTGGTTCATGGCCTTACTTTGTGTGTCTCCAATGAAGAGCATGGCGTTGCCCAGAAGCGGCAGGCCGGGCAGCGCCGGCAGCCCCGCCGTGGCCTTCTCCAACCGCTGCGTGTGGTACACCCACAGCAACCAAAAGGCTCCGGCCACCGCGAGCAGGAGGATAATTATTATCATCTTGAATTCTGTGGACAAGAAAGACTTTCAAAATTTATATTCTGCTCTACTTTATCTATCCCCAAGGTTTACCGTTTCTTAGTTTCTTGTGTGAAATCAGCGTTTGATCTCGAAATTGACAATCCAAAAAAAAAACATAGTATTTTTTGCTACATCACAGTTGGCTAAAAAGTGCTAAAAGAAGTTATGTGAGTGAATGACCGACTATGACCGTGCTTCAAATTTTGAGATGGACTTTATTATATAATAAAATAAGAGCGGTAACAGGTAGCCGTAGTTACCGAAAGCAATTGAGTGGTTGTACGAGCGATTTATGCTATTCGAAATTTCCAACTACTTTTATTGATTTATCACTGTGAGAAAATGAAAATGGTTTATTTGGGTAATGCTTGTCACAGGTCGATTAATATACGTTATATTATTATATAAATTGCATGTACATATTCTATTTCGTATTATTTAAATTATTTTAAAAATAAATGCTCTCACTATTCTTATAGTGAGAAAATAAAAAACATTGTTGCAATCGTAAAAAATATTATCGAAAAGCCATTTTTTAGTTGATGAGGTACTGTTATTAATAAATAAACAACGAAACTAAGATACATCCTCTTATTTGCAGGTAGGTAGTTATGCGCAGTTTAGTACTAGCAATAGTAGCAATAGCATACTAATTTTGTTACTCGATCGCGAACTTTTCGAATTTGTTTAACGCGTTAGTGTTACCTACTATTACAAATACAGGGCTATGATGGTTGCTTTTATCACGCGCTAAATTAGTGACGCATCCGTCACGTTTCACAAAATGCGAGTGTGAGTGACAGATACTTTATCAGTTATCACTTATCTATTTATCACCTGGGGGCCTATGATGGTTGCGTTTATCACGCGATAAATAAGTGACAAAGCATCTGTCACTCACACTCGCAATATGTCAAAACGTGACGGATTCTTTATCACTTATTTATCGCGTGATAACAGCAACCATCATAGGGCCCCTGATAAACGCAACTCATCATGAGTTTGACGCAAACTCATGATGAGTTTTGCGATCCATTTTCTATACAAGGGCCTATCATAGGCCCCTGGTGTGGGTTTCAACGATAGATCATGGATCGCAAAATTTACACTCGTATTGGTATTTTCTCACTGAGGTAAATACCTATTGGTACAGTCGAGTTCATTTACATCTACATACGTACGTGTGTAGATGTAACTTGACTGAACTCGACTGTAGGTAATATGATATCAGACGTCACAAAAATCAACCTAGTCCCAAATTAAGCTCAAGAAGGCTTGTGTTACCGACTTACATCAACATCCATGACCCAGGCACAAATATTCGAGTTCATCACACAAATATTTGCTCTTGTCGAGATTCGAACTCAGGACCATAGGCTTAGTAGGCAGTTGCTTTACCAGTTTTACCACTGCGCCAACCGCGTCGTCAAAATAATGCAGACCAAAAGACTGTTCAGAAGAAACGCCAAAAAAAACTCAAAAATCGAAAAAAAAAAGATTCCTAGTTGACTACGGAACCCTAAAAACGGCCAAGTGCGAGTCGGACTCGCGCACCGAGGGTTCGGATAACTAGTAGAAACTTCTTTTATACCGAGTGAGCGAAGCGTCTCCTTCATCTTGTTCAAAAAATATTTGGATATTCAGATGTCCGGATTACCGGCCGTTCTCTCCTACAAGCCGCATTTCTCAACCGATAAACTTTGTGAAGCTTCTTAATAACTCGTGAAACTTTGTGAGCAGGGTCAATAATTATGTAATATTTTTAGTTGAGTCAGTTTTTAAAATTTTCGAAATGGCTGGCCCCATATCTCGGGCTTGAAAACGTATAAAAAGACTTATTTGAGCCAAATCGAAAAACGATCGCGAGGTCCACAGCCCCTAGTACCTATATTTAAATATTTAATAGTAGTAGTGGAAGTGGCCATAGATATAGATAGTATAATATATGGTGACACATCACATCTTTACTGTTAAGTATGCAAATAAAGATCTGTGATGGTGATAAGTTTGTTTACTTGAGCCGCTACAAAAACTATTTGATACTGACTGTACTAAACCTCCGCTGATGTCTATTAGTCTCATGTCACGGGTTTTAACTTTGAACAGAGTTACATACATAATAATGTATGCACATGAAATTTTCACAAAATATGTTTTACTGTGGGCGCTATAACGACAATGATTAATAAGTCCTAAATTGAAGGGGGTTGGCATACAAGATACGATATTTTTTTTCGAGTTTTCAGTTTACGGAACATAGCACCGAACCCTTCATGAGCGTATCCAAATGACACTTAGCCAGATTTTGTTCAATTTTTAATGTAATTTTAATGACAAACTTTGTACTTTTTGGTTTTCCATTGGTTGGATTTTGTAATATTGCTATAATACATAATACAAAAATATGAAATGTAATGTAACAAAAAATTACCGGCGTATGCTCGCGGTACGGTACGGACGCACTCTAAGTAAGTACTGAACCTAAAATAAAAAAATAAAATGTATAAACTTACCACTTTGCCAGCTATATTACATCCATCAAAATTCACAATAGCACAAAGTTTTTTTATTATCCGTTGACAACGGGCTATAGCAGGGGCGTTCGGAATGCGACTCAATCCCTCTAATCGTCCACCACTACATATCGCTTAAACATATGCACAGATTATCAAGTGACGGCCAGTTTACTTTGTAATATAAATATTAGCGAAAACACGGAACCTTCTACGATGGACGCTTCACTTCATCGAGATCTTTCGAAGATGTTTTGTGAGTAGATAGTTCAGCTCGACACTCAAAACAAAACTATTAATATGAACTGGGCCCGGCAAAATATAGGAATTCGAAACTAGTCAAGAATTGTCTTTGTGGGTGCGATGAGTTCCGTAGCTAATAATTAAACATTTCTTATGACAACCGGTTTGTTTGCGTAGCTTTAATAGCCCAATACGCGAAGGGTTTTGAGTTTCAATATACAAGCGTGATTTTTAGGGTTCCGTAGCCAAATGGCAAAAAATAGAACCCTTATAGATTCGTCATGTCTGTCTGTCCGTCCGTATGTCACAGCCATTTTTTTCCGAAACTATAAGAGCTATACTGTTGAAACTTGGTAGGTAGATGTATTCTGTGAACCGCATTAAGATTTTGATGCAAAAATAAAAAATAATAATAAATATTGGGGGCTCCCTATACTTAGAACTGAAACTCAAAAATTTTTTTTCATCAAACACATACGTGTGGGTTATCTATGGATAGGTCTTCAAAAATGGTATCGAGGTTTCTAAAATATATTTTTTCTAAACCGAGTTTGCGTGACAGGCGCTTCCAAAGTGGAAAAAAGTTGGTCCCCCCCCCCCCCCTCTAACTTCTAAAATAAGAAAATGAAAAATCTAAAAAAAACATATGATGTACATTACTATAAAAACTACCAACGAAAATTGTTTTGAACGAGATCTTGCTAACTTTAAGCTTCATAAACGGATTTCCAATAGCTCTGAGTTGCGAAGCGACGTGCCAGAATCAAGCTTAGGTTTTAACACGAAGGAAATAGATTTAGACAAATCAGTGGTCAAGATATTAGGGTTATCTTACGATGCAAATGCCGATGAATTTCAATTAAATAGTCGCGCTGTAAACCATCTAGACTCCAACAAAGCGAAGTGTTCTCAGCGCAATCAGCAGACTATTTGATGCGATGGGTTTCGTTGGTCCGATTACGATGAAGGCTAAACTTATCTTACAGGAATTGTGGGAGAATAATTTAGACTGGGACACGCCGTTGCCCAATGAATTAGTAAAAGTGTGGGAATAATTTTATACAAATCTGGTAAACATGCCTACTATTCGTATTGTTCGGTATATACAAACTGCAGATGCAGACGAAGTTCAGCTTGTGGGCTATTGCGATGCTTCATCCCGGGGTTATGGTTGTTGCATCTATATTAAAGTCAGAATTAAGGGTACCACTCACATTCACCCCCTTTGCTCTAAGTCCAGGCTGGCAGGTATTAATACAAAGTTGACCATACCAAAATTAGAGCTTAAGGCGACTCCTAATCCCAACGTCCTTGAGGATCTGGGCGGAGCCTAACGTCTTTCCCCCCGCCGACCGTGCGCCCCCGGAACATTACTTCGTTCATAATCTCGTTGAGTGGCGTCCAAGCAGCTTCATACACTCGCATAGTCCGAGCGAGAGTTGAAGATCAACAAACCTTATAATATTTAAAGGCATTGAAAAATCTCGAAGTAAAATAAATCATTTAAACAATGATATAATTATTGCGGATTACTAAATATCTATTTACCCACTACAGTAGAATATTAAAAATAAAATGCGTTAAAGCTATTTTCCAAAAAAATAAGTGAATTTGGCCATTTGGAAGTCTCGCATCGAAAAATACTTTTTAGTTTCTTTTGTATGTGTAGGTACCTACCAAAAATAGTTTAAATGCCGACAAGATTCTTGATTATACGTGTAAAATCATGCAAAAATAAAAAATATCGTTTTTTAGGGTTCCGTACCCAAAGGGTAAAAACGGGACCCTATTACTGAGACTTCGCTGTCCGTCCGTCCGTCCGTCCGTCCGTCCGTCCGTCCGTCCGTCCGTCTGTCACCAGGCTGTATCTCAACAACGGCGATAGCTATACAGTTGAAATTTTCACAGATGATGTATTTCTATTGCCGCTATAACAACATATACAAAAATTAAATAAAATAAATATTTAAGGGGGGCTCCCATACAACAAACTTGTTATAGATTATATATATATGTATAGGTACGGAACCCTTCATGCGCGAGTCGGGCTCGCACTTGCCCAATTTGTTAATAAATAAATCATATCGTGACCCAGCGGATGAACCGATTTTTAACATAGTAGTGGAGGCACAGCTTTATCCCCCGGGTCATGCTGCTCTAATGAAAAGATAAACTATAAATAATAGAGCGACAAACTCAACTTTACCGTTGGAAAACGGATTTACGTCCTTTACCTACTTATAAACAGTGATAGTTTTTAGGGTTCCGTACCCAAAGGGTAAAAACGGGACCCTATTACTGAGACTTCGCTGTCCGTCCGTCCGTCTGTCACCAGGCTGTATCTCAACAACGGTGATAGCTAGACAGTTGAAATTTTCACAGATTATGTATTTCTATTGCCGCTATAACAACAAATACTAAAAATAAAATAAAATAAATATTTAAGGGGGGCTCCCCATACAACAAACTTATTATAGATTATATATATGTATAGGTACGGTCGGGCTCGCACTTGTCGCAATTTTTTATGACTACATTAGGAAAGTTCTCAGATTTTCCCCTATACTTGTTGATATTGACGATATTTTACTAGACGAATTTTTTGGCTAATTTCAATGTTCAAGGTCAATGGATACCCTATCAATGTTAATTGAGTGTCAAAATATGCCGATGCTGGAAAGGAGAACTTATCTAAGCGACATTTTTGGGGATATTGAGTTATACACACTGTTGGGATCGGCAGATTTTTCTGCAACGAATTTCTACTAAACGACTTGATTTTTGAGGTTTTTTTAGCAAAATGGATTACTTTGGACTCGCTTGATGGACCCAAACGCCATCTCACTCAAACAGTGTCTTACGAGACGTCACTTATACCACACAGAGTTGTAGGTAGTTTTGTTATTCTTGTTAGGATAGGATATTATCTCATTGCAATTGTAAAACTTGAAATTTCACGTAGTTCGTGATTTAAAATTCCTTAATGAGTACCGAGTGACTGCAGTCTTGAGAACTCTTGTGCTGTTCTCATTAGTCATAGCTATCGTTTGCTACCATACATTGGTCTAGAACTACTGGAAATCCTTCAGCAGATCACACATAAAAATCAATAAAATTGAAATTTCACGTGATATCTGATGAATGAATCTTTAACATTTCTAAAGCAGTTTTTTTGTATTTGCGTAGTTTGACCATACGTTTTTGTCTTAGAGAACTTTAAATGTCACTTCATTAATTTTAATGTTTGATAATAAATATTTTCCTCTAATTAAAACATTAATCGTGAGGTTTTATTGTACGATAAATAGCTTTTCATGTCTGAAATATTTCCTACAAAGGCGATTAGATATTTTTTCTTGATTTATTTCATGCTGATTTATGCACATTTATATATTTACCTGACTATAAAATTAGCATGCACATATAAATTGTTAACTGTGTAGATTGTTGTGTAATAGCTTATACTATTTTACCTGACAAATTTCTCGGGAAACGTGTCGTTTAGATAATTTTACCTAATTCTATTTTGACGGCCATTTTGCGTAAGCGACGCTAAATCCTAAAAATATTCCATTAATAGACAAAATAACAAAAGCAACATGTAAAAAACATGATATTGTTTATATAAAATGAGCATCGTATGCACATAGATATTGTTTACTGTGTTGATTGTTGTGTAAAATGTAGATTATACTATTTTACCTGACTAATATCTCGGGAAACGTGTCGTTTAGATAATTTTACCTAATTCTATTTTGACAGCCATTTTGCGTAAGCGATGCTAAATTTTAAATTATTCCATTAATAGACAAAATAACAAAAGCGACATGTAGAGAACATGATGTTGTTTATAATTATAAAATGCTTCATTTAAAAAGTAGGTCCACAGAATATTTAATAAATTTTTATTTTTTTGAAAAAGTTCGTAGTTTTTTAGATCTCCTGTAAAGTTAGCTCCGTGTCTCTTGGATAATTTTCCTTTCCAGCGTAGATACGTTTTTTTGCGGCATAAAGAGCCGTATCTTTTTTTTACGTTAACTTAGAAGTTCTGAATTTTATTGCGTGGGTGTAGATTTCTTGATCTGCAGATCGGTTGACATGCGGCAAACGTGTCAGCCCTACTTTAGTTTAGCGGTTGCCTGAGTTACGTAAGCTATTTGGGTTTAGACGTTCCTTCCGCGATCGATTAATTTGATCCAAGATCGTTTCATTGCCCTCTGGCAAACTTAGAGAGAAAAATTCTGAGCATTAGTCAAAAATCAAGTCCGGGCATTACGATGAGTCTAAATAAAGTTAATTTTTTTTTTCATTAATTCAACTGTAATCCGATCATTAATATATATATGGCTTTTAAACGATATGTAATAAAAATCTGACGTTTTTATTTTATAAACGGTAAGCAATTGGAACAGAACTTATGGCCAGGCTAGGTATGTCTAGCTAGGCCCGGCGGATATGTCAATAATTACTAACGCTCATTTAGATTTAAATATGAAGTGGGAAATTTATTGATGCAAATATGTATTCTGACTATATTTACATAAATAAGCCCTCATGCCAAAATTGTCACTTGGCTTCTTGGACTAAAAAATTATTGTAATTTTTGATAATGTATTTTTATATCATATGTCATGTACTGTACTAGTGACGCAACGAATGTGAATACTTACAATAAATATTCGTATCCGTAAATTAGCGTTTTACCGAATATTACAATGGTATTCAAACGAACAATACTTGTTCTGCATTACGATATTCATATCTCTTAGGGTTGAATTAATAAAGATCATTTGACGTTATCATACTTAAAGATCTGTATTATCAGATTTTTTTTACTAACCGAAATACCTAAGGTACTCTAATATTACACAGAGAAGGGCCCTAAAACCCACACCAAAAGTGTTATTTTCTGGGAATCCTGTCTGGTGTGGGCTCATGACTGAGAATATCTAAGTATCCAAATGTGTCCGGGAATGCTAAGCAATGACAATTTTTTTTATAAGTACTTAAAATTAATAGATACCTAAATACGAAAAAAAACAGTTGAATTTAATTCTATATGAAAATGAGTGCTTTTTGTTATGTCGCATAGCGTAGTCGTGTGAATAAACGAACTACACTCTCTTAAAATACACTTCAAACGCACGAAAACAGATCGAACCTCCGCGGGATCCGGTACTATAACAATTTTCCGTAACTAGATGGATCGCGAGAGCAAGTGACACAGCCTTCCCCTTCGACGGTTAGATTTACACTGAGCTCGCAGCCCGGGCACGGCCGCGCTCGCGGAAATTCAGTTTTTTACTTTTTTTTATGCTTTATTAGACCGAATTTCCATTTTACTAACTTTTAAACAATACGATTAAAGATCAATGAATTGTCAATGTTCTTGCGAAAGAGCCGTGTAAATATCACTTGTAGTTTAGAAGCCTTAGGGAATTGAAAATTGAAAACGACCCTATTTCAACATTATTTTTTCCATACTAATTATTGCTTTAAAAAAAAATCCAACTATAATTTTTTAGAAAAAATAGTCAAAAATAACATATATTTTTTTTTGATTTTTCCGATGGCTAGATTACGAGCCTTAGGACTTTAAAAATCACCATTTCACGTACGGAGTCGCCTTAATGCTTAATGGAGCTTTGTTGTTAGCTATGCTCAATTGCTCATGCATAGTGTTAGCATCAACTTAAATATAGCTAATGTGCATTTATTCAGTGACTCAAAGATTGTGCTTGGCTGGTTGGAAGCCTCAACTGTGAAGGTTCCTGCTTACATAGGTAATCGAGTTCGCGAAATTAACAGATTAGCCGAAGGCATGTCCTGGCACTTCACACCTGATAGGAAAGGTTTCGCTAGTCGAATTCAGGTGGCCTATGATGGTTGCGTTTATCACGTGATAAATAAGTGACAAAGCATCTGTCCCTTGCACTCGCAATTGGTCAAAACGTGACGGATGCTTTGACACTTATTTATCACGTGATAAACGCAACCATCATAGGCCTACAGGTCGGCTTTTATGACGATAATAAAAGGTGTCCAATTAATATGTATTACTTTGCTGATGAATTTAAATGTATAGCAGAGAAAAAACAAATTAAAGGGCAACTTAGTCGTGTTTCTCCGTTTGTAGATAAGATAAGTCATCTATATTGAGAGTGACAGGTCGCTTGCAGCACTCTGATTTAGACTTTTCGGTATTAAAGTTCCCCATTATTTTGCCGAAGCACTGTCATATTACTACATTAATTATACGGCAAGATCATTTAACTATGCTACATGGTGGCTTAAAACTACTTTTAGGCAATTTGTCACAAAAATATTATATTGTTAACTCCGTAAGGGAAGTTATAGAAGAATATATTCTGTAGGGAAGAATGTGACTTATAAATGTGTTGTATGTCGTAGACAGAAGACCGAGGCTTCAAAGCAGTTAATGGGCTCGCTCCCTAAAGATCGTGTGACACCTGACCGAGCCTTTAAAAAGGTGGGATTGGATTTTTGTGGCCCATTTGACATTAAGCGGTCTTCCAAACGGAATAGCATTATCACCAAGGAGTATGTTGCTTTATTTATTTGCTTTGCTTGTAAGGCTATTCATTTGGAAGTAGTCTCGGACATGACGACTGAGACATTTATTGCGGCTTTGAAAAGATTTGTTGCTCGCAGAGGAGTCCCCTCTGACATTTATTCTGACAACGCATCTACCTTCAAAGGTACAGATAATCAACTGAAAAAACTATATGCTATACATATCAGTGAAGCATTTCAAAATGCAGTTCATAGTTATTCACTTCAAAAGGAAATCCGTTTTCATTACATTCCACAGTATAGTCTAAACCACGGAGGTCTGTGGGAACGCGGTCTTAGTTCGTTTAAATTTCATCTAAAGAGAATTTCTTCCTGTAAAACGTTTACATATGAGATATGAGCAATTTAATTCAATTACGATAGAGATAGAAGGAATACTAAATTCACGCCCGCTCATGCAACACGCAACACAAGATCACTCTGACTTGTCTTGCTTAACTCCAGGTCACTTCTTAATAGGTTGTCCTATAATGGCTATTCCTCAACACGATATAACTGAAATACCTACTAACAGGTTGCGCTTCTGGCGAACTTGTGAACAGGTCAAGCAACATTTCTGGAGGGTGTGGTCAAAGGACTACCTTTCTTCTTTAAACGAACGTACTAAATGGACTAAGGATCTGCATAATCTCAAAGAGGGCGCTGTAGTGTTATTGATAAACCTAACCCCACCTCTTCATTGGCCTCTAGGCAGGATCACTAAAATATTTAGTGGTAATGACAATAAAGTAAGAGTAGTTGATGTTAAAACAGCAGATGGTAAAGTGATGTACTTTGTCGAGCTGTGTCTAAGTTAGTTATTTTACCCGTAGAATAAGTATGTTGTGTTCTATAAACATGTATCGTAAAGTTTTACGGCTCATGAGAGACTTTTAGTTAAGTACTTGTTAATTCAGTTATTTTTATTAATTCACTGTCCCTATGTTTTCCCGGGGCAGTTATGTCGGGAACAAACCGACATATTGATACTTTTTATATGTGTACCTAGTTGTCTATGACAGCAAATTGTTCTTCTTTTTAATAGCTTTGCATAAGCAACATTGTGTTCATAATATATTTTATAATTTAAATACATTAATAGTTGTTTCCTTAACATACTTTTATACGAGAGCAAAACGCAGAAAAACATTTTTTACTTTAATAGTCAGTTCCCCACTTAATCCGATCATTATAAATTTGCAGCCTTTGATAACTCTAAAATCCTTGGCTTTTGCTGAGTGAACAGATAATGTCAATAGAAAGCTATTTTGAAAAAAAAAAATAGAATTTTACGAGCTATGCTTTTATTTTGGTGTATTTTAGATTTTTGTATGTTATGAACTAAATATATTATTCTAATACGAAATTATAAGCTGCAAAACCACGCTGGACAGACTTCTCAATAATGCCGTGGGTACAGGCCGAGCAAGACTTCTGGCTGCTTCACAGTGGTAATCATGCATGGCTGCACGCGCTACCTTCGCCTCACAGGCACTTTACTCGACGGGGACTCACTGTGTGTGTGCGTTGCTCTCCGCCTGGGCTGCAATGTATGTCAACCTCATTTGTGCTTTTGTACCATGGTGGGTGCTGACGGCTACCATGCAATGAGTTGCCGTCGATGTGCTGGTGGGCACCCGCGTCACCACGCACTAAATGACATTATTCAGAGGACGCTTAGGTCGGCTGGCGTTCCATCAGTGCTGGAGCCACTTATTATATTATTATGTTCAAAGGTATTTTCCCTGATATTAATTTCATTATTGTCAACTCATGATTTCACTCTTATATGATTATGGTCAAGTACTCGATCAACGCACGCAAGACAGAGGATGATACATATTTATGCAATTAATCAAAATTACGATCAAATAGTTTCGCAGTTTTTAAAATTCGCGTGCCGCGTCACGCGAGTCAAAGTTTTTGATAAAGTGCCTTTGGCGTCGCAAAGGTTAGACACCATGTCAAAATTGTCAACGTTAATCTGTTGCCTAGTTACTAATATAAAAAAACAATGCTTGCGATACCTATTATGTCAAAGTAACGTCATGCTTTAGCTAAACTACGATTTCTAATTCAAGACCAAAAAAACTACCACAAGGTTGCCACTACAACAAAATATGTTTACAATAGTAAATTCCTTTTTCTTTTTTAAACACGCTAAGATAATTTATTTATTGGTAACTTTAACTCTATGTTTTAACAAAATAACTAGATATATTTATTATTGCATAATTACGAGAGGAGATAATAAAAACTTAAACATCGGAGATTTTTGGTACAAAATCTGGTATTGTACTTGTAACATTGTGCATTTGGTGCAAGCCAAGAAACAAACTCAAATGTCATTTAAATGTTGTAAATTTTTACAGTGACGTATCTGTCGTAGTTTTTTTGGTCTTGAATTACAAATCGTAGTATAGCTCTTATGATGACAGTTTGCTATACGATATGGAAGGTGGGTGGAAATCAAATTCCTTGACTGTACCACTCTTTGCAAATTTCAGATACCTACTATTATTCAACTGCTAGGAAAAATAATAAAGATCTCACACAACGCGAAACTATCAAAGGCACTGAAAATGTAATTTAGAAATTAATCATTGTTGTTTTAGTAATCAGCGACCCGCTAAACATTAGAAACAATACCCCTGTTTATTTTCAGATTTTGTCAACACATTTCCCCCTTTTAGGGGTTGAATACTCGAAAAACCTGAAACGCGTGTTTAGTCATTTATTGTTAGGAATACTCCTGTGAAGTTTCAAATAAAATAGTCTAACTAATCTTGTTTCCCCATACAAACTATGGACCCCTTATATTATAAGGAACCTACGTGCCAAATTTGGACTCTCTAGAATTATAGCGCTTTGGGCTGTTCGTTTAAAAACGACACTCATATTGATATATTTACATTTCAATTCAACCTCATCGCACCCCAACAGAAGAGATGGTATTTCACGTCCGCCACGTTGGATTTTAAAATCGTTTTTTTTTGTAATCAGCGACCCGATAATCCATAGAGACAATACCCCTGTTGATTTTCAGACTTTGTCACCAAGGGGTTGAATTCTCAAAAAAACCTGAAACACGTGTTTACTCATTTATTGTTGGGGATACTCCTGTGAAGTTTCGAATAAAATAGTCTAACTAATCTTGTTTCCCCATAAAAACTTTGGACACCCATTTCACCCCCATGGGGTGAATTTAAAAAAATCCTTAGTGCACCCCTAGACCTTATAAATTTTATATATTTAGATTATCACACTCAGTAGGTAGATATAGTTATTTAATAAAAATAATAATATTGCTTTGCTAATCTGCGATATAATTAATTTGTGCTAACCCGTTATACTGATTTGGGCATCTTTTCACGCATAAGTAGGTACATGTATTTAATGGAACACCAAAATAATAAAACGTACTCAATATACCTACAGTAAAAATTTGTTATGCAATTTATCTGTGTATTAGCCTTCTTTTAGGCCCCTGCCATGAAACGATGCGCCTTAAAAGTAGTTTGTAATAAACTTCCTGGATTTGTTTACATACTTAGGTTGTTATAGTAGAGTTGCTAAGCCGCGAAATTGTGCGCATCGGGTTACAAGCATGAAATTTCTACCACACATAGAGCGTTCCGCGGTGATTATTTTCAGATGTGGAGGGTAGTCAGATTCGTCCCCTTAGTGGCGGGAGAGCGGGGTGGATAGGACCAAGTACTGCTACTTTTCTTTTTTTGATTACTGATCAGTTAAGGCAGGGCTTGTGTGGTATTGTTTTCGTGTAAAACAGATATCAGCAATTCATTTTTTATGTTATTTAAGAATAGTTTAGTATAAAAATTTGGGTACATTGCCGAAAAGGTAAAAATCACCACAAGTTTTTTTTATTCAGAACGATAAATTAGTTATATATCCTGAATATTTACAATTTAAAAAAATATCACTAAATAGCAAATTTAATCTTATTTTTAAAAATGTATACATATTGGGCACATCTCATACAAAAAGTACCTTGAAAAAAATATTGATGTTAAGCTTAGCCTGCGAGCTCTAGTACATTTTGGTAAGTCACGAAATTGTGTGCATCGGGATACAACCACGAAATTTATACCACAGATACAGTATTCTGCGGTGATTACTTTTAGATGTGGAAGGAAGTCAGATTCGTCCCCTGCGCGGCGGGATAGCGGGGTGAATAGGACAAAGGAGTCCTCTTTTTAATTTTTTTTTACTGATCAGTAAACGCTACTAGGGCTTATGTTAGTTTTTGGGTAAATATTTAAAAGTGTATTTATCATGTTATAAATAAATGGCCCTTTGAAATCAAAAAAGTTTTGAGCAAAGACGGCCTGGAGATCAGTAGCTAAGGTTTCTTAGCAAAGTTTATTACGTATCGTTGCTATAGTATCTCTAGCTTTATTGTAATCCCAACAAAGAAGTACTGATTTATGATCCGTGATTGTCGAGTGCAAGACTGCAATCTTAGCTTCGCATTTTGTTCTCAGCATGACATGGTCTAGACAGGATTTACGTTGGTTACGCCTACTTAAACATATATTTTAAGCTACTGTTTGTATGCTAAGTGCCCAATATGCATATATTTTTAGAAACAAGATTAAATAAGCTTTTTAAAATAATAATAATAATTTCAAAATGTTAACGAAATTTAACTAATTTACCTCACTGAATAAAAAAAACTTGTTGTGATTTTTACCTTTTCGGCCATACACCCATATTTTTATATAGAACTATACAAAAATAACATAAACAATTAATTTCTGATATCCGTTTTACACGGAAACGATACCAGACAAGTCCTAGTAGACTTAACTGACCAGCAATAAAGAAAGAAAAGAGGTATACTTGGTCCTATTCACTCCGCTCTCACGCCTCACAGGGGACGAATCTGACTTCCCTCCACATCTGAAAATAATCACCAAAGAACACTCTAGCCGTGGTAAAAATTTCATGCTTGTAACCGGATGCGCACAATTATGTTAGCTAGAAAACAGCGGACTAACAACTCTACTATTACATACATGTGAAGCAATTCTTTATAGCATGCTGTGGCGATTCACATGATCTCGTCATGTGCCCGCCCTCATGTAGTCATATATCATCATCGTGATACTCACATCATCATTATCATCAACGAATTTAAGACATATTAGCATCATACGTCATCAAGCTAATACTAAAATTATCATTTAGTAGATATAGGCAATACAAATGCAAAATAAGAATAACAGTGTGAATGTTTGCGGAAGCAAGTAAAACCATTCTTATAACTAAACATATTACCACTATTTAAAAAATAGCAAGTTGATATTCACAAATTGACAACAGAGGAGTTGAGCTTTATTTAGACTAAATAAGAATCAAAATCCCATATACAACGCTTAGAGGGCGGGGGCTAGGTCACGTGACGTGTCGGGAGTGTCCCGAGTGTCCCGAAGCTGTCGAAGCTGTCGAAGCTGTTGAAGCTGTCGAAGCTGTCGAAGCTGTTGAAGCTGTTGAAGCTGTCAAAGCTGTCGAATGTCTCGAGCTATTGGTTATAAATAGGCAAGGGCTTAGTAGAAGGGATTCTTTTTGTTTGGGACTTCGTCCGAGTAACATTGTTTTCTGGCAGTTAAGGTATTAAAATTAATTCTAAGGGGAATTTCTATTGGGGTTTTGATTGTCTTTGAAACTATATTTGCCTATTGAAATTTAGTGGGGTTTCTGTTGTTTTAAAGGATATTAAGCTTAGTCACATGCCAGAAATAGTGTTTTGGTACATGGTTACCAGGTGAAAGATATTTAACCTTGCGGCTGTTAAACGAATATCTTTCGGACTCTTCTAGTTTTATCCGAATTAGGCGGTTCGGACACTAGCCATATATAAGTGCAGTGAATAGCCTACGAGTGTGGATAGTTTTGTTTGGTGAAAGCGAGGACCACACGTGATGGACATGCGGGACTTTCCGCGCTCGCTGAAGCCAAACGGACCTCCAGGCTCGGTCTCATAAACTATATATTTATATATCTGCTTATATACACATATTAGGGCAAGCTACTCCATGTTTCCGGCGTCTCATTAGCCACATGGGGGGGGCTTAATTACACTGATGATAGTCACATCCTCGGGTTAATCTCCCGAACTTACAGTTTAGCTTAGCTAGGCCCCATACACGTTTAAATATAAATATGAGACCTAGGTCTCTAGTGTTCTTTGTATTAGCTAGGGAACAGGGTTTAGCGATAGGTACACCTTAATAGGAACATTAGGACGGGGATCTTTACCTACTGAGCAATCGGTCAATCGTCATTAACTAGCATAACATTTATTCAAATTATTTTAACCTTGTTAGGTATAGTGGTTAAGAGGTTGAACTATTAAATTCTTAAGTGGTTATGACCCGGGAAGTTAGTAGGGGAAGAACAGAGTCTAGTGGCGGTTTGTAAAGATTGGGAATAGGGAACCAGTTATTTAGGCCAACCAGATATTTAACACCTAAATTAAAGGAATAATTAATTAGAACTTACCGATTATGATTTAAAGTAATGAACCTTTGGTATAGCTTAAGCGATAGAATGGCATCACTGAGGTAAAGTTGAGTCAGTTGGCAGTAGATATTCGCTTTTTCAATGAACAGAAGTAATTTTAAACTTTATTATAACTTTGATAAGGAAATTGTGGATCGTTGTATAGTGTGGAAATACAAAGCATTCCTAAGACTGGATGTGGAGAATCTGAAGTGTAAATTGCTAAGAAAAGCCGGGGACTTATGGATAGCAATAATGAAAGTTATTCGTTCCCGTATTTACATCACAGATCCCAGAATTGAATTAATTTATATCACAGGGCGTAAAAGAATTCCCTTATCAGAATAAGTCAGTCGAAAGTTGAAAGATACTTCGAACAGGTACAATAGTCTTCATGATTTCAAGGATATACTACAATTATGAATATGGTCAAACGAAAACCCAGTTCTAGAACTCATTAGAAGGGTTCAAACCTACTAGGAAGGAGTAGTGTATTAGACTTCTTACAAATACAATTATAACTTTATTTTTCTGAATTATAATAGTTTTACAACCATCACATATATTTATCTAGTTAAATAGGTAGGTAAAATCCTTAAAATAGGCCTTGTGTAGTTAACGTAAAGAAGCCTGCGCCAAAAGGCTTCCCCAAAAAGATGGATCCTTGACACTATGCCGTAGGCTAGGACGTCATGCATAGATGTGATGAGATCCCACAGTGGTTTGTTCAGTTTAGAATAGGTGCGGAGTTCCCCATCCTCTAGCTGAACGCTTTAATTCGATTTGCTTCTCAGGAATAGATAGGTAAAGCGTTCAGTGACATTCTCCGCGCACTCAGGGTGGTAGGGGATAATTAACAAAAATTTATATTTATTTCTTTTCACAATAGAGATACCTTCTCCGTTATACTATAAACTAGTCCTTACTAGTTTTTTTTTAGTTGTGGTGATTATAGCAGCTTACTACTTATTGCATAGGTCTAATCCACCTCTGATTGTCCTACTATAACTTATTTAAGGGATGTATACCATCTTCCCAGATTAGATTATAATAACAAAATTACTTAATTTTTGTCAAGTATGAAAACTTAAGATTAATTAAAGTCATAATAAAATCTCATAGGTTCTGTAACTTCCATCTATATATAGATTGGTAATGAAGTATAGTTTCATATTGTACTTAGACATTTGATTTCTAATCATCCTGGAGTAAGAACATGCAATTTTAAAAACTAAATTACCCTTCATTTCGGAATCCTAATAATATTTGGTTTGATTCACATACTGATCTTTATTGTTACATGGAGTAATCTAGTAAAACTATACCTAACTATGGATTAGATGAATTTTATAGAATTAAATAATATTTTTATAAGAGTATTTATAATATTTCATATAGAATCTTGCTATAGGAACTATGGATATTCTTGTTGGCTGGACTTCTTGGGAAGTAATAAGTTTATATTATGAGGATAGATACAATTAAATTAAGTTAGAAATTTAATTAGTATAAGGAACCTAGGTAGCAGTAGGATACGAGAAGCTTGCATTAAATAATTAAGAGAATACACATTTATTTGGAAATACATAGTAGCATAGCACAGTATATAGGTACGGAAGCACTTAGCGACACATCACGGTTAAGTTTCTTTTTTAAAGAAACTGAGTTGCTACTTCAACGTAGGTTCCTACCATCTAGACGTATCACAACGGTTATCCCGATCACATATTGGCCATTAATTATTAAGAAATGTTCAGCTCAATTGTATTAAAGATCCTTTCATATTTAGGCTTGGCTAGTTGTAGGTTCTGGAAGGCTAGGTATTCATTGAAGGGTTTCCTAGGGTTTCGTTGTAGGAGTAGAGTTTAGTGGTGAGGGTGAAGCAGGCGTAGGACCTGTACCTTTTGTTTAGGCGTAGATATATTTCAGTAGGTGCATTTTCATGGTATTTAATAGGTAGCTCGTCGTCGATACATTACAAGTTGGTGCTCGTTCCCAGGATGTATTTATTTAGCAGATGGTCTTGATAAACATTACAGGTGGTCCCGTGACTCAGGATAGCTCTAAAGTAAAGTAGGCTTCAGATGCAGCATTACAATTGCTGCCGGTGACCAGGGATTATACCATTTGCTGCCATGATCATGCATGGTACAATTTGCGCCGTGACCATGGATAGGATCAGTCCGGGACTGTTGAGGTCGTGCCGATGTAGTTCGGCGTGTCGTTGCCGTAGCGGATCGCCGTGCTGCCTCCTTGTGCTTTGTATATCGACAATTGTTATTTGTTTTGGAATTTTAGTGGAGTCGCTGCTGGCGGTTTTATTGAAGGGATCTTGAACACTTGAGCTTTGAACTATGAGACCCTCAAGGGTACAATTGTTGACGTGAGAATGGAAAGGAGAATTTAGCCGTGATGGGTTGTGTTGTGCACATCGTCAAGAAACACATTTTGTTGCATATTTATACACAAACTATAGTGAATAGAGTAGCTTCTTGATATAACACACGATATTTTTCTTATTTCACATAGTAATAGTACCTGAAACAAAAGACTTTTATTAGAACAACGTGATTATTTTATCAATCAATATTTTGCAAACAGTAATCAATTGACAGTTCATTCATTGAGTCATTTTATTATTTTATCTGTATCTATACTGGATTATTTGAGATATGATTAAATTCGTTGCGATTGGTTTTATGGTTCAAAAAGTTATTTTTAATACTGATTAATAATTAAATAAGTGGTTTATTTAAGTTTTAGATAATAATTTACGTTACATAGAATAATAATATCAAGTAATAATATACTTACTTTAGTTTCAATCAGATACGTAGGCAATTTTACTCAATATGTTCGTATTATTAATATAACATAATATTCAGATATTTAGGGATATTATATTTAATATTATTTAAGCATAATTGAAAAAAAAAAAAGGTAATTCACTTTTAAATTAAATACGTAAGCAAGGCAGAGTGAAAAGAAACGTCCTCGAGTTGGTTGATTTGACAAGTGACAGGTGTCATCGCTTATCTTATCAGTAAATGATTATGATATCGAGATGGAATGATTATTTAAATAAATTTAATTTTAATATAGATATAAAGTCGGAATTTTGTAGGAAATTAGTTAAGTGAGGTAGAATAGAGATGTCATTGTTCTTGACTACAGGAAATATGAGTTTGTGAAGACTTATTTTTACATCAGTTATTAGTTCAAGCTGTGTTGTAAATTTGTTATGAAATTAAGGATAGACTATGAGGATACTAAGGACTTATTATTTCGGGGGGCGCGGGTTTATTTATAGGCTTTAGCTCAATCTAGGAAAGGTTTCAGAATGAGATCTGATAAACATGACCCTAGCTACAATATTAAGTTATTAATCTTTTAGCTTAATATAAGACTTGTTAGAAATATTAAATATAGCAATTATAAGGAAAGTAGGAGTGTTAGTGATTTCCTAAATGGGGGGGCGGTCTCTTTTGAGTTTTCTTTTAACACATAATGAAACAAATGAAATGAAAGTAATTTTAATACAATAATTTTGGTACATTTATGGCTTATAGATTACCAATAGAATGACTTACATATATGTTCACATTTAGTATAAGAGTATAACCACAGAATCAGAAAGAAAAGGAAAGCAGTTTAACTTTAATTTATTTTTGAAGCGAAGTAAGTATGTCGGTATTGTTGCCATTAGATTTTATTACGGTATTCAGTTCTGTCAAATATCCTTATAAATAAGTAGAAATATCTTCAGTCAGATTCTTAATTCATATTAGTTCATGATACTCGGGTTACAGTTTAGGTCTATAGTAGATTGGTCCAGAGCTTGCCGTTGAAATCCAAAAATCTGGAAAGTAAAATAAATAATTATTGAAACAAGTTAGAATAAATATTAATTGTTATAAAACAAAGTTAGAAAGCTATACAGTATATCTACATACTTTAATTTGAGATATAAACATTTATAACAGTTGTTTGAGGGAAATAAATTTAGGTCATAAATAAACTGCTCGACTTCAACTGGAATGAAAATTGTAATCAGACGATGGAAACAGACTTGAGAAAACAATAGGATGAAGACAAGAAGAGAATTAGCAGTAATAATAGGAAGAAATTAATAAAATTTCGACCCCGAAGAAGTACCTACTGTTTTTGATCGAAGTCATTTCCATGAACATTAGCATGAAGATATTTTTAAACAACTATGTTCTTCAGAACTGAAACAATAAGATAAATAATATTACCTTGTGAAGAAGTTCCAATAAGCTGCAGCAGTAGATGTGGGGGTTCAAGCCATCCTTCCTAACTTTTGCTCCATTCAAGATTAGTTTGCACTGAAGAAGTTGTCAAGATTTACGAGCAGAGTCTGGAAATAGAAAACAGAAGATATTAGAATCAAGAAAAGAGCATAAATTGGCGTACAGAAGAATCAAGAATTACTTTATGAACAAACGCATTTAAAACTTTTGTTAACTTACGTTTTGATAGTATGATGTTTCAGGTGGCGCTGGCGTGGAGTTCGACTACATTGCTTCTTGTCTCATTATCCGGGTTTCCATTATTAACTTTGCATAAATTTTGAGATACAACTTATAACCGTGGCGCGAAGGTTAACGTAACTGTTTTGATTCTGTAACAAAAACAAATTTTGATTGTAAACATACAACACGACTTTTCTTTACTCGTTTTTTAGCCAGATCATAGTAACAAGCGTAGAAAATAGTTACCTTATTATCATAGACCCATTTTATCACAGTTTTCATCGTAACAATCTGTTTTCTTGTTCATTATTCTTCTATTCGTAATTTCATTCCCATTTCGTAGAAAGATAGGTTATGAAAAAATTTTGACATTTGACATGTCATAAGACAGTGTTGCCAGATTAAAGAGATAAGATGACATAAATAGTAGATTATTATTAAGGCATAGATTCACTTACCTAGTTCGTAAGATTAACGTAACATTTATAGAATAGTCAAATATATATTTATATAAATTATTTAATTAGACAACGCACTAGTATTTCAGTAATTTATTAATTAAAATCTAACACTCAATAGGGATATTAAGTTAAGATCGATTAAGGAATCGATTACAGACGATTTTTTTTAAAGTGATGTCGCAATATACGTTATAACGCAGTAAAAGTATTGCAACAGTACGAAACGAATGAGTTTGTATGTAAATTTCACTAGAGGTCGCTAGTAGTATATTTCATCGAATGATTTGCGTAATGGTTCGATTCCATTAAAACGTATGTTGAGGTTCTTTAATAAGTTGAAAATTCGATAAGTTACATGGATGATTACGTAATGGTTCGATTCCATTTATACGTATTTTGGGGTTCTTTAATGAATTGATATTCGATAAGTTCAAAAGGGTAGTTAGGGGTGAACTGAATCAGGTGGATAAAATAATTACGAGTTTTATTAGAGTATAACAAAAATACGAAATGTGTGAAGTGGATAGACAATTTTATTATTTATATTAGAGAAAATCTTTATTTTGATTTTGATGAAAGAAGTAAAGGGGAATTTGGGATATTATAGGAAAGTAAAGTAGTATGGATTTTGAATACATAGTGGGTGATGTTCTTCTGACTAAGTCAATGCGAAAAAAATGAATGTAGGAGCCTGTTAGTGTGACGTATGGAAATGTTTTAGTGCGCGATGTATGCTTGTGTGATGGATGAAAGATATGATAAGAATGAACAGGAGTGAGTGGACCTTTTGAGTTGGATGTTGTCTATATGTATTCAAGCTAAGTTCGAAAGTATTCGGGTCCGAAACGGGGGGGTCTACTATCTTTAGAGGTACGAACGGGAGTATTTTCTAAAGACATCAATTGGTTTGCACATACTTAGAAGTTAGGCTTAGTAAATCGAAGTTTCGATTTAAGACCGATTGTGCGGTAGTTTGTGCGAAACAATACTTTACATGGCCTACGGGCTAACCTTCTACGAGCACGGGCAGGAACGTGCAGGTTTCACACACACCCATGTCAACGATTAGATTGGCCAACTGTATATTTTTTTTTTAAACAAAAGGAATTGTGGATTGTTTTGTCCGTAAAGGCAGGATAAAACTAAATTGGTATATTTGTAGGAACCTCTGGTATAATAGTATTATTTAGCATAATTTTGAAATCAAACATAATGTCACAATTCGACAAGTAAGTCTATAGTCTTACAAGAAAAAAAAAAAAAAAAAAACACAATTGTATGATTATAGAGCTGAAATTGGCTTGTTTATTCTTGATGTGATACACGCGCCAATAAGGGGAGTCACATGTGATTTTGGAGAAGAATTTGAAATCGGAATCAGTTATTGAATTGAAGTGAGAATGAATATTCAGTATCTATACCAAAGGTCTTGCTATGTTGTCTGAGGAGAGTTTTGCCAATTCATCAAAGAATTCGTACAATGTGAATTCGCAAATGAGGCTGAGCAATGGGCAGGTCAAGTTTGAGGTGTTTAGGCAAAACCGAGCTAATAGGGCTTGTTTGACTCACAACCAAACACTTCTTACGATGTGGTTAAGATTTGGAGAAATATATTCACGATTCAATGATATTATTCTATGGTTCGAATTCTGATTTAATACACAAGTGAGTTCCCAAGTATTGGTTTAAACACACACACAGTTAAGGGTACGAATACTAACGGATTTAGAATATCCAAGGTTATCACAAAATGTTATTTGCTTTAAGAATAATTGTTATATATATATATATATATTATTTTTTTTTTAATTGTTTTTACAATTCTAAGGGGAATGCGAAGTTCTACGTTATTTGACGATGTCAATCCACTTCAAACTTTCGCAGGGGGGCGATTGTGGCGATTCACATGATCTCGTCATGTGCCCGCCCTCATGTAGTCATATATCATCATCGTGATACTCACATCATCATTATCATCAACGAATTTAAGACATATTAGCATCATACGTCATCAAGCTAATACTAAAATTATCATTTAGTAGATATAGGCAATACAAATGCAAAATAAGAATAACAGTGTGAATGTTTGCGGAAGCAAGTAAAACCATTCTTATAACTAAACATATTACCACTATTTAAAAAATAGCAAGTTGATATTCACAAATTGACAACAGAGGAGTTGAGCTTTATTTAGACTAAATAAGAATCAAAATCCCATATACAACGCTTAGAGGGCGGGGGCTAGGTCACGTGACGTGTCGGGAGTGTCCCGAGTGTCCCGAAGCTGTCGAAGCTGTCGAAGCTGTTGAAGCTGTCGAAGCTGTCGAAGCTGTTGAAGCTGTTGAAGCTGTCAAAGCTGTCGAATGTCTCGAGCTATTGGTTATAAATAGGCAAGGGCTTAGTAGAAGGGATTCTTTTTGTTTGGGACTTCGTCCGAGTAACATTGTTTTCTGGCAGTTAAGGTATTAAAATTAATTCTAAGGGGAATTTCTATTGGGGTTTTGATTGTCTTTGAAACTATATTTGCCTATTGAAATTTAGTGGGGTTTCTGTTGTTTTAAAGGATATTAAGCTTAGTCACATGCCAGAAATAGTGTTTTGGTACATGGTTACCAGGTGAAAGATATTTAACCTTGCGGCTGTTAAACGAATATCTTTCGGACTCTTCTAGTTTTATCCGAATTAGGCGGTTCGGACACTAGCCATATATAAGTGCAGTGAATAGCCTACGAGTGTGGATAGTTTTGTTTGGTGAAAGCGAGGACCACACGTGATGGACATGCGGGACTTTCCGCGCTCGCTGAAGCCAAACGGACCTCCAGGCTCGGTCTCATAAACTATATATTTATATATCTGCTTATATACACATATTAGGGCAAGCTACTCCATGTTTCCGGCGTCTCATTAGCCACATGGGGGGGGCTTAATTACACTGATGATAGTCACATCCTCGGGTTAATCTCCCGAACTTACAGTTTAGCTTAGCTAGGCCCCATACACGTTTAAATATAAATATGAGACCTAGGTCTCTAGTGTTCTTTGTATTAGCTAGGGAACAGGGTTTAGCGATAGGTACACCTTAATAGGAACATTAGGACGGGGATCTTTACCTACTGAGCAATCGGTCAATCGTCATTAACTAGCATAACATTTATTCAAATTATTTTAACCTTGTTAGGTATAGTGGTTAAGAGGTTGAACTATTAAATTCTTAAGTGGTTATGACCCGGGAAGTTAGTAGGGGAAGAACAGAGTCTAGTGGCGGTTTGTAAAGATTGGGAATAGGGAACCAGTTATTTAGGCCAACCAGATATTTAACACCTAAATTAAAGGAATAATTAATTAGAACTTACCGATTATGATTTAAAGTAATGAACCTTTGGTATAGCTTAAGCGATAGAATGGCATCACTGAGGTAAAGTTGAGTCAGTTGGCAGTAGATATTCGCTTTTTCAATGAACAGAAGTAATTTTAAACTTTATTATAACTTTGATAAGGAAATTGTGGATCGTTGTATAGTGTGGAAATACAAAGCATTCCTAAGACTGGATGTGGAGAATCTGAAGTGTAAATTGCTAAGAAAAGCCGGGGACTTATGGATAGCAATAATGAAAGTTATTCGTTCCCGTATTTACATCACAGATCCCAGAATTGAATTAATTTATATCACAGGGCGTAAAAGAATTCCCTTATCAGAATAAGTCAGTCGAAAGTTGAAAGATACTTCGAACAGGTACAATAGTCTTCATGATTTCAAGGATATACTACAATTATGAATATGGTCAAACGAAAACCCAGTTCTAGAACTCATTAGAAGGGTTCAAACCTACTAGGAAGGAGTAGTGTATTAGACTTCTTACAAATACAATTATAACTTTATTTTTCTGAATTATAATAGTTTTACAACCATCACATATATTTATCTAGTTAAATAGGTAGGTAAAATCCTTAAAATAGGCCTTGTGTAGTTAACGTAAAGAAGCCTGCGCCAAAAGGCTTCCCCAAAAAGATGGATCCTTGACACTATGCCGTAGGCTAGGACGTCATGCATAGATGTGATGAGATCCCACAGTGGTTTGTTCAGTTTAGAATAGGTGCGGAGTTCCCCATCCTCTAGCTGAACGCTTTAATTCGATTTGCTTCTCAGGAATAGATAGGTAAAGCGTTCAGTGACATTCTCCGCGCACTCAGGGTGGTAGGGGATAATTAACAAAAATTTATATTTATTTCTTTTCACAATAGAGATACCTTCTCCGTTATACTATAAACTAGTCCTTACTAGTTTTTTTTTAGTTGTGGTGATTATAGCAGCTTACTACTTATTGCATAGGTCTAATCCACCTCTGATTGTCCTACTATAACTTATTTAAGGGATGTATACCATCTTCCCAGATTAGATTATAATAACAAAATTACTTAATTTTTGTCAAGTATGAAAACTTAAGATTAATTAAAGTCATAATAAAATCTCATAGGTTCTGTAACTTCCATCTATATATAGATTGGTAATGAAGTATAGTTTCATATTGTACTTAGACATTTGATTTCTAATCATCCTGGAGTAAGAACATGCAATTTTAAAAACTAAATTACCCTTCATTTCGGAATCCTAATAATATTTGGTTTGATTCACATACTGATCTTTATTGTTACATGGAGTAATCTAGTAAAACTATACCTAACTATGGATTAGATGAATTTTATAGAATTAAATAATATTTTTATAAGAGTATTTATAATATTTCATATAGAATCTTGCTATAGGAACTATGGATATTCTTGTTGGCTGGACTTCTTGGGAAGTAATAAGTTTATATTATGAGGATAGATACAATTAAATTAAGTTAGAAATTTAATTAGTATAAGGAACCTAGGTAGCAGTAGGATACGAGAAGCTTGCATTAAATAATTAAGAGAATACACATTTATTTGGAAATACATAGTAGCATAGCACAGTATATAGGTACGGAAGCACTTAGCGACACATCACGGTTAAGTTTCTTTTTTAAAGAAACTGAGTTGCTACTTCAACGTAGGTTCCTACCATCTAGACGTATCACAACGGTTATCCCGATCACATATTGGCCATTAATTATTAAGAAATGTTCAGCTCAATTGTATTAAAGATCCTTTCATATTTAGGCTTGGCTAGTTGTAGGTTCTGGAAGGCTAGGTATTCATTGAAGGGTTTCCTAGGGTTTCGTTGTAGGAGTAGAGTTTAGTGGTGAGGGTGAAGCAGGCGTAGGACCTGTACCTTTTGTTTAGGCGTAGATATATTTCAGTAGGTGCATTTTCATGGTATTTAATAGGTAGCTCGTCGTCGATACATTACAAGTTGGTGCTCGTTCCCAGGATGTATTTATTTAGCAGATGGTCTTGATAAACATTACAGGTGGTCCCGTGACTCAGGATAGCTCTAAAGTAAAGTAGGCTTCAGATGCAGCATTACAATGCTAATTATTATTGATATAGACACGGCAAATATTACAGCTCTAACAGATCGCATATGCGTATATGTACTTTATGAATAGTACTTTTCAACTGACTTCAAAATGGAGGATGTTCTCAATTCGGGTGTATTTTTTCATTTACTTAGCCGTAGTCTAGCATAGTGTTCAGCAAACCTTTCGCGTTCAAGGTACATTTAGGAGATTGTAAAATTTTCGACGTACACCGTAAGTAAAAAATGTGATTTGCAGCAGTGAAAGAACTCTTTTTCGTCTGTCCTTTAAATTTTGAGAGAAAAACCTTATTTTTCCGCGGCACTCCAGCCAATGACCACAGTACGTGCGTGCTACGGAACACAATTTTGTGTGGTTTGGGTGGTTTTTGGTACATCATGTATTAATATTAATCCACAAATAAAATACATAAAATTAAACTCTTATGATGTTCTGTTACATTTTAAGAACGAAGTATCCCTAAAATTTTACGACTTTTATTTTTTTGACCAGGCCTTTTACCGATATAAATATAATAAAGGATAAAAAATTAAATATATCCACATTTTTACCTTTTTCGAAAATATCCCAACTTAGAATTAAAAATTCCATTTGAAAAGTTAATCATTCTAAAAGACGTAGTAGGCGATAAATAATTGGTCGCAGCGAGTAAATCCTACTGTCGGACTACTACTAAGGCGGATTTAGTATGGAAATTGTACCACTGTTTTTTTTGTAGGCTTCTACTGTCAATTCTCCACAAGAGTGACTGTTGATTCTTAGACGACGCTGCTTTCACCTTTTTTTTCAAATAAACAATGCAAAGATCGACACACAAAGCATAAGGAAAAATTCGTCAGGTCTACGTGGAGCGAGGGTAGCGAAGTGGCTAACGCGCTGGACCGGTAATCCAGAGGTACCGGGTTCGATTCACGGTCCCTTCCACCAGGTAGCTCCTTTTTGAATTTTTCTTTAAGCTTTGATCTTTGTATTCATGGTTTCAATAAAAATTGTGGTGTACCCACATTAAAAAAATGAGACATTACATGTTTCATAAAATTATAAAAAACAAACAGCGCCCTCTCTCGCTTGCTCGTTCACCGCTGTAAAGTGGTGCGGTAAGATGTGAATATTAACGTATTCACATAGAGGTCGCTAAGGTGTAAAAAGCTTTCAAATAAACAATGCAAAGATCGACACACAAAGCATAAGGAAAAATTCGTCAGGTCTACGTGGAGCGAGGGTAGCGAAGTGGCTAACGCGCTGGACCGGTAATCCAGAGGTACCGGGTTCGATTCCCGGTCCCTTCCACCAGGTAGCTCCTTTTTCAATTTTTCTTTAAGCTTTGATCTTTGTATTCATGGTTTAAATAAAAATTGTGGTGTACCCACATTAAAAAAATGAGACATTACATGTTTCATAAAATTATAAAAAACTTATATCTTGTTTTAATCAATAACAATAAATACTTTTTCATTTTTTCATTATCCCCTTGGAGACCTTAGAGTAAGAGTGTCAATAAACGCTAAAGTTACTGTTTTGAATTACAGCAATTCGGAGGAGGTGAAACTCACTAAATAAAACGCAAAAGTCCTCCGAGATATCTTTTATAAATCTTTTGTAAATATTTTTATAAGTACAATACTGATCAAAGCGAATTTAATTAAATTTGCTAGAATCTAATACTTGTTTTAAGATTAAGACATAAGTACTCGTATCAAGACTAATTTAGTGCCCATCTTCAGGGTTGTCATATACAGATTAAGAGATAAAAAACTAAAATTGCTGGGCAAAGATAGTTCAGCCAGACTATACGAGTTGTATTACAGGAATAAAATAGATTTTTTTCCAGCAAAATTGTTGCACCTTGCAAAAGTTTTATAGCAACAAATTTTACGTCGATCCTACTCTGTTGGCTAACTTATTCACGTAGTGACGTTACGTAGTGACTTTTTTTTCTTTTTTTTCGATATTAATGGCAAGCTATTTTAGATTCAAGGATTAAGAAGCGAGCCACTATTAAATAAAGTTTACTCAATTTACATTATACTTTTTAAAACCATTTACATCATACTTTTCAAAGCTCAAAGAAAAATTGAAATGCGTAACCTGATGGAAGAGCAACGCCAAAACAAAAGCTAAGCCTTTCAAATAAACAATGCAAAGATCGACACACGAAGCATAAGGAAAAATTCGAAAGGTTTTTGGCGTAAGGGTAGCGAAGTAGTTAACGCGCTGGACCGGCAATCCAGAGGTACCGGGTTCGATTACCGGTCTCTCTCACCAGGTAACGCATTTTCAATTTTTTATTGAGCTTTGATCTTTGTATCAATGGTTATAATACATTTATTTTAGTATGTTGCATATTCTTGTATCTAAACATTTTAGGGTAAAGAACTTGGCACCCATATAGATCTCAATTATTTTGTCGGTGAAGTCGACAACGTTGTACGCGATATTGAACTTGGCTCTCATTTAACATCTATGTTTTTGATGGGATTAAGATGAATACATAATGTAGCAAAAACCACCCAATGGTAATTGCGCTCGTGCACAAAGGGGAACAAAATTGTATTCCGAAGCACGCTGGTGTACTGTGGTCATTAGTTGGTGTGCCGCGGAAAAATAAGGTTTTGTCTCAATGAATTCTTTGATTTTGGAAATTAATTATTACGTCGGCCATTATTATTTATATGATAGGTTACTAAGTTAAGTTTGTTAGACATTTACACTAGAATTATATAAATATTATAATAATTGTAGAAATTTTACATGCCATCTTCGGCTAAACATGTGGAACTTTACATACTATAAGTATGCTGCATCACCTAACCATATTTATGCAAATAAATAATACATACTTTGTACCTACCTAAATAGAGATTCCCAACCAAAGATCCCACAGTCAAATCAGCCACTGGTTTTGTGGGACAATGTGTTTAGATTTAAGAAAATTGTAAAGTTGCTAATAAATAAAAAAATAATAAAAAAAAAACATTTCTAAATAGTGGCTGAGGCAGTTAGGGACGTGCTCTCAAAATGAGGTGATGCGACAAATGCGATTTTTTTGTGGTGAACGCGAAAACTGCAAAGCTGTGTATTTACGGGGTTAAACTGGACTAAATTAAGTCGACCCCATTTTGAAACTTCTTTTAAAGAAGTTTCTGCTTCAGACACAAACTTTTTACGGCGCTTGATGAAAATAGGGTTATTGACAAAAATTGAAAATCGGTTTGAATATATTAAGCTTATCGTAAATTAAAATATAAAACAAAGATTTTTTTTGCTGCGCATGTTTTTGTACAAATTTGCGTTTTTTCGTTACCATTCACATGTTCGCGCCAAAATGCGATATAGTGTTAATGTGACGTCACAATTGCATAGCAGACTAATGCGGATATTATACTATCCTACATTAGGTATTGACTAAATTAGTCACTGACTAACTTAGGAAAGTGTTATTAGCTGCAGAACAGAACCTTTTTCTGAAGTGTAAAAAGGAAGGAGCAGAATTGGCGCGGCCGCTGTAGGAGGCGTCACCCGTGCTATCATTCGACAAAGATTTCAAGCTCTATCAAAAGGTCATAAACGCCAATGTAACTGTAATTACTTATTACCTTCTGGAAGTCAACTTACGTCCTTTTAAAGAAAATTACGAAATTTTGCGATAACTCAAAAACGGCTCAACCGATTTTGTTCAATATAGTTTTCATTGAAAGTACTTATAAGGCCTCATTTTCATGAATTTTTCCATAATTTATTGACCCGTAGTTGAAAAGTTAGAGGGGGGGACGCTATTTTTTTTATTTTCGGAGAGAATATTTACAAAACTGCTGACTTTATCAAAAAATAATGTTTGGAGACCCCTATTATTTTTAAAAGAATTATTCAGCGACACCCAACACACTAGTGTTGGAAAGAAAAAAAAAATCACCCCCACTTTAGGTGTTCGAGAGGTACCCGAAAAAAACATTTTTTTTTATTTTTTTTACCGTTTTGTCGCCGTGATACATACACACACTCATACCAAATTTCAGCTTTCTAGTACTAATGATCACGGAGCTAAGCCGCGGACGGACAGGCGGACAGACGGACATGGCGAAACTATAAGGGTTCCTAGTTGACTATGGAACCCTAAAAATTAGTACGGAACGCTCGTGCGCCAGTCAGACTCGCACTTGGATCGTTTTTTTGTCGTAGTACTTGTTTTTCGGGTCTTTTTGCCGTCCCCTACGCAGCACTGACGAACGTCGCAGTACTTTCAATATTTTATTTTACATACAACACACTGATAACGACACCAAACTTGACTCAAAAGTCCAAACTATTCCGCCAGAATTAGAAGCGATCATGTTTTTTTATAGGTCAGTTTTAGTTGAACGAAAACGGTTACATCAAAAAGTAAAATTCATAGTAGGGAATGACGATTAAAGTAAAAAAATATTTTCTGTGTTTTGCTCGTATAAAAAGTATTGGTTGCAACAGTTATACAATAACTTAGGTCTTAAAATCTCGTACCTTACTTAGGCCACTCGGCAAGCCTCGTGATCTAAACGCGGTAGGTACTCGACTTTAAGAACCTTCATTGTGCAACGATTGCATAAAATACTATTTTTTTATTATGTATAATTTCACATACAAAATCACCACAACACACTTTTAAACTTGTACCAAAATTCGATACTCTATGGTACCCGCTATTTTAATATTCATAAGACAACTCTCTATTCAACTCAAACGATTTTTTTATACTCGCGTACTGTAATCTGTCAATTATAATTTCACAGATGATCCTAGATAATACCCGTACCAAATGGCATTGCTGTAATACTCCAAAATGTCATACGGTTTCCCAATAGAAAAGGAGAATTATGGAAAAAACATAAAAGTTAGGCGTTTCAAAAACAGAACACAGTCAAGGACGCGCCATAGAGCTTAGATTTTTTTACATTGATTGTTTTTTTTAACACGTTCGCCGGCGGTATACGGCTATAGCCGTACTGGTGTCGGACTGTGAACCTTGTGTCTTGCCAGTTCGGCCATCGCCGTAGTACCGCCGGCGAACGTGTTCATATTCTTATTCGAAAAACTGGCATTTTATTAATGGCAATACTAGTTTTTAGAGGGAACTTCAACCATAAAAAATATCTGGACTGCAATCATTTATTATATACGAAGTTAACATGGTTGGTCAAGTGCAAAACACGAAATCCGATATTCACCCTTGGGCCTCCGGTACCCTCACTCACTCGGCGAAACGCAAGTGATACGAGTAATTATATGACGACACGGTTCGCGCAGTGGTAAAGCAGCTGCCTACTGAGCCGACGGTCCTGGGTTTAAATCCGGGCAAGGGCAAATATTTGTGTGATGAACTCTAATATTCCATTTTTATATCATTAGTGAATCGTTCTGTCAAGTTAGATAATTGGTAAAGGTCTGTCTTATTGTCAGCGTAAAGTTTAATGTCGTCCATATAAAGTAGGTGGTTTATATTTTCAGTTTGAGTGTTAGCGCCTAAATCTACTTAGGTAAGTGATATCGTGCGTTGGTTAAGAAGAGCAAGACAGAACCATAATGGGCTTAATGCATTGCCCTGGAATATACCCGTTTGTATTGTATTTTAATACGGCCAGTTTCAATAATTTCATTAGATGTAGTTAGTTTGAGTCGGGTTGTCCAGTTTGTCATACTAGTTTTCAAAAATGTTATAATTATAATCTATGGGTGTACTTTGTATATTTCCAGTTCAGTTCAGTTTCAGTTTATTTATTCAGTCACAATATACATTGTATGTGAATATATCAAACATAAAAATAATCATAATAAAGCCTAATACATAACTTAATACTAAAATACTGCACAATTGGTTTATAGATAGATTAAAAGAGTTAAATACATGTCAGTCTCAATTCAAATTAAATAGGTAATAAATAATAATAATACTATCGATACATTCATAATAAATATTCAATTAATTATTACAATCATTTATGAAATCCAACACAGAATAATAACACTTTTCCAACAAAAGATCTTTGCGTCTTGCATTGAAAATACGACTGTTAATTATTGTTTTTAGATGTATTGGTAGTTTATTAAAAAGCTGGATAGCCTGGTAGCAAGCGGCGTGTCGAGCAATTTGCAGTCTTGGAACGATTTTTGTCGTCATGTCTTTCCTTCTGGATGAAAGTCTAATCTCCCGTTCATTATGACTTTCATATTGATTTAAATGCTTGATTAAGTCTGAGAGCAGTACAAGAATATACAAACATGGCACTGTCAGAATTCCGAGTTTGATGAAATGTTCTCTACATGATTCTCGTTGAGGGATACGGACGATTGTTCTTACAGCCCTTTTTTGCATCCTGAAGGCCGCTTCCACATTATATTTGTAACCATTCCCCCAGAGTTTAATGCTATACCTTAGCTTTGATTCCACCAAAGCATGATAAACCATCTTAAGTTGGTTTGTGTGAACCTCGTCCCGCAAGCTGCGGAGTGCATAACAAGCTGAACTTATTGAGTTGGTTAGTCCTAGTATTTCGTGCTTCCAATTAAGATTGGAGTCTATGTGTATTCCTAAGAACTTGACCACATCAACTTGATGTACAGACACTCCGTCTAACTTAATGTCTAAGGTATCTGTCTTCTTCGTAGTGGCCGAAAATAAAATAACGTTTGTTTTGGAAGCATTTAGCGTCAAGTTGTTGGTCTGAAACCATACATTAAATGCTGTTAAAGCTGCATTCACCGCTTTGTTTAGCTCAGTCATGTTGTTTGCTGAAATTACGGCGTTAGTGTCATCAGCAAAAACTACAATATTTGCATTGGGCACAACTTTATTTATGTAAAAAATTAGATCATTAATAAATATTATAAAGAATAAAGGACCCAAAATAGACCCTTGCGGCACGCCACACCTGATACTTAACATACCGGATTTGTATACTTTTTCCATTCCTCTCTCGACGGTTTTTATTTCAATGTACTGTTTTCTGTTACAGAGGTATGACTTATAAAGTTCCAACACTTTGCCTCTTACGCCGTAGTGCTCTAGTTTGTGTAGCAGTATTTTATGATCGACAGTATCGAAGGCAGAGCTGAGATCTAGGAATAAAACAGCAACTTTAAGTTTGTCATTAATACTAGTCACTATATCATTGACTAAAGTGTCTGTAGCTTCACCAGGACTTGCATAAGCCAGGAGTGCGGGACAGAATCGTAAGCTTTTTTATCCATACTAATATTATAAATGCGAAAGTGTGTCTGTCTGTCTGTTACCTCTTCACGCTTAAACCACTCAACCGACTTAGATGAAATTTGGTATGTAGATACACGGGAAAGGAAATAGGATACTTTTCATCCCGAATAAATTTAGTGTTCCCGTGGGATGAGCGGGTAACACCGCGGGGTACAGCTAGTAATCTATAAATCAGATTTTATTTTTTTGGACATGTTTCAGGATTACAGCGTCTATGTATAGTAAATCGTTCCTTGCAGCCTTGGCTGAACTTACGGCATCCTTTTCTGTTGGTCCGCTAGGATGTTATTGTTAACGTGTGTACATATATAATTAGATATGCATGATGTCAGAATTTTGTAGATGGTTTGCAAATATGTAATAGGCCTGTATTTCGCTGGGTTGGTGAGGTCATCAGTCTTTGGGGATCATAAAGGTGGTTCCTGAAGTAAAATAGGAAGGTTGTTGGATTTTTCAATAAACATATTGAGAAAATTATGAAGGTAGCTAATATGGATATTAGTAAACTTATTATTATTAAGTACTTCGCGCCAGTTTTCAAATTACTCGGAGACGCGGAAAAACCGTAAAAAATCCCCATAGATAGGTACTAAAAACGCGTTTTAATATTGTCGTGCGTTTTAGGGTTGCGTACCCAAAGGGTAATGAAAACGGGATCCTATTGATAAGCCTCCGCTGTTCATTCGTCTGTCCGTCTGTCACCAGGCTGTCATCTCATGAACCTTGATAGCTAGACAGTTGAAATTTTCACAGATGATGTATTTCTGTTGCTGAAAAGTTAGGTTTGCTCTACTTTCCCAACTATTAGGGTAAATCGAACTGTTTTCCTCCAATTTGCTCTATCGTTAGAACTAGTATAGCAAATTGGAAAAATACAGTTCAATTTGCTCTATCCGTAAAACTCGTAGAGCAAACTGGAGGAAAATGTACAATTTGCTCTATTAGTAGATACAGATCGTAAAGCATAGTGGATAGATTCGTATTTCTGTTGCCGCTATATCAACAAATATTAAAAACAGAATAAAATAAATATTTAAGTGGGGCTCCCATATAAGAATTGTGATCGGTTACGTCAACTTTGCATCTCATTTGTACCTGGTGCCATACATACCAGGTGCAAACTTAACCTGGCCAGTTAAGATGGGAGTGCTTGTACGGAACCTTCAGAGCGCGAGTCAGTCTCGCACTTGGCCTGTCTTTTTTTGGTTTCCTCGCGTGGTAAAGGCACTTATTAGCGCCAAACTTGCTATTTCGCTATTAGTTACCTTGTATTAGTCATAGCCAGTCCACGTTAATTTTCGTAAATATAGTAAACACGTATGTGATAAAAGCACTTATAAATAAGCGTCAAACTTGCTGTTTCGTTGTTAGTTACCTTATATTAGTCATAGCTAGTCCACGTAATATTTTCGTAAATAGTAATGTAAAAATAATAAAATGAAAATAATAAATAACACATAATGTAAAAAATATTATAAAATCAATTTACTGGAACATTCTGTGCACCACATTTGTTTGTTCATAGTGTGAAAATTGTTGGAGTATAGTGGATTGTATATTCCTACAGAGGCCGGCAAGGAAACCAATGACGAGTAGGAACATTGAAAATATCTACCAATAATTGGGGTATTTATAATAAACCATTAGAAAGTAACATTAAAATTGCAAAGCACGATGTAGTTGTGGAGTTTTGATATGTTGTAAGGATCAGTTAGAGCAGGTTCGTCTGAGATTACTATGTAACTTCGAGAATCTCGTGCTCGCTGCGCGAAGCGTCTGCGTAAGCGAAGTTTTGGGACTTTTTTTCTTGCTTTGTGGTTCAAAAGTAGTGATGGGCCGCGAGAATATTCCCGTTCCCGAGAATATTCTCCTGGGGAATATTTCCGGAAATTTCCTTTGTTCCCGAGAATATTCTCCAAAATGGGGAACATTGAACTTTTCTTAGTACTAGAGAGAATTTTAGTACCAGAAAGTTATAATTTGGCATGGTTATACATATAAGTCATTTTGACAAATTGGTAGAACAAATTCTTGGAAAAATACTTTTTTACTTTACCTCCCCCTATAATAAAGTGGGGATGTCTTTTTTTTCTAGTCTACCCCATGGTGTGATATGTCGTTGGATAGGCCTTACAAAATGTTGCAGGTTTGTTGCAACAATTTTCCGATTTATAGATCTGTTTGTGAAATATCATACTTTAAATTGCAAATTTTGGGAGTACTTGGGTATTGGCTATATAAACGCTGCTAGGGTAGGCTTTACAAGTTTACGAGTAATAATAGTCAACCAACTCATAAAGGGTACTTAGAGAAGTAAAACTTAAAACTTGTATGACTTTGTTAGCAGTTAGCAGAAAAAAATCATTAACACTGACGCGCTGCACAAAACAATTCATCTGGCCCAGCATGACATATTTTATGAATCTGCAATCAGATTGGTTTCGTGTTTGTGTCTATTTTACGGTAGTATGATCTAGTGTTTTTGTTGGTAGGTTAATTCAGAAGCTTCTCGCCTAGCTACCTCCTACTCCAATAACACCATGCTGCAGAAATAATTCTAAGAGCTGAAAATTTCTTGAACACAGGTTATCTTCCCGCAAACTCATTTTGTAATGACACTGTTGTAGACATAGACTGCGCCAAATTTAAATCTGAAGCAGACACATATTGAAGTTGTGGAAGCAGTTTTCCAAATCGAAGACGTGTACAACACAGCGCAACAACTTCGACCAAGATGATATCTGTTCAGCTATTACAAGGAAGAGCGGTAAGTCAATTAACGGATTTGAAATCAATGCATGTGTCTTCTCTTGGCTGGTTTTGAAACTACTGACGGATCAAACGAGGTTACCGACCAGTCGGTAGGATCTCGCTGCATTTAAGAAGATCTTTGAAACCAGAAGTTGGCCTGGAATCTTTAAAGACGTCAAGCCGCGCGAAAGACAGTCGGCATGATTTTCCGCTACAGAGACATGGCAGAAATAATCCACTAAAAGTGCGCCAAATATGCGCCTCATTGATGGGGCGAATAA
This sequence comes from Apotomis betuletana, assembly GCA_932273695.1. Taxonomy (NCBI): domain Eukaryota; kingdom Metazoa; phylum Arthropoda; class Insecta; order Lepidoptera; family Tortricidae; genus Apotomis; species Apotomis betuletana. Next base: position 9,911,706 of record OW026313.1, on the reverse strand, counting down.
CGTTTCCAGCAATAAGTTACGGTTGAATCCGAAAATGAAAATGAGAAGATGTCTTCTAATTCCGTAAAATCTACTGAGGAGTCGAAGACTATAAGATAGGGGAGGGGCCTAGGGGAGAAACCGAACAGAAGGGAAACAAGATTGTTAGTCTTTTCACGTCTTTTGATTATTTTAAGTCAACTTCGGAAACGATGACTAAGATATAACTTTGAAGTCACAAGTGGAGCTAGGACAAGCGGTGGCGGCACTCAAATCAAAGCAACTACCAAGAACAGAAACATGATAGCTTAAATCCAAAGTGATGAGACGATGACTCAAGAGACACTCAAGGAGGCAGAGCCCCCGTATTTAGATAATAAACACAACTTTGAACTTTCAAGTCACGAGTAGATTTACGAAGCGGAGGGCTCGGGGGGGATGAGCCCCCGCACCAAAATAAGACTTCTCTTCTTGATCTTGTAATATATTTGTGATAGCGACTATGGAACCCTGCCTGGAGCATCAACATTGGCTTGGATCCAACTGATTAAGGAAAAATAATTTTATCAAATATTGCAAAAGATTAAATGCTGATATTCATTTTATTTATTTTATGTTTCTGGCAGTGTATTTAAGTAATGAATTATGGCATGCCTGTCTTTGGTACTACTATACACTACCTATTTAAAATACTATTGAAATAATGAAATAAATATATACATAAAAACGATAAAAACTAAATAAAATACAATTATTTTGCTAATTGCGTTGACAACACACGTGTTTTCTCTATTCCTTCTCTATCAGAAATTAACTTGCTTGTCTCACTGGTATTTATTTTACCATGTTATTCCTGAGAGCAATTTAAAAACTTGCGGAATATTCCTCGGAAACAATGAGAATATTCCCGGGAACATTGAGAATATTCCCGGAGAACAATGAGAATATTCTCGAGAACATAGGAAATTTACATTTACAGCTGACTTTTTATATTTCTTTCTATTGAATTGTTAACCTATTAAATAGATAAGCATTTACTTATATAGAGAATGTCATAAAATAAATGTTATTCATATACAAATCCTAAATTCCCCTATATTCCCCTCATGGGGAATGTTTCCGAGAATATTTCCGAGAATATTCTCGCCTGGGGAATATTCTCGGAAACGGCCCATCACTATTCAAAAGTCGTAAACCATACATGGTTTTCGATAACCAAGGTTAAAGAAATTTTTAAAGACCATTTTTGCTACAATTTAAGATAATTTCCAATGGTCACACATACTCGTAGCTCTTCAAATATAGCCCACTTTTCTTAAAATTTGGCCATTTAAATTAATGCTTTCTTCCAGATCAAAATACTGCCGTGCAGAACTTAAAGTACAGTAAGTGCTATGAGAGACGTATTGCACTTACTGTACTTTAAGTTCTGCACGGCAGAATACTTTCGAAACTACTCATCATTGTTACAAAAATCGGCTATAAAATTTTCCTGAACGTTAAATGTTAAAAAAGACCAAAGAGTTAAAAAAGTTTCAAAATATCGTAGTTTTTTTGCGCATTGCACAGCGAGCACAAGTTTGTAGAAGTTGCATAATTTGAAAAGAACTGCCCTAACTGATCCTTACATTACAGCATATTTAAAAATCCGCAACTAGGTACATTATGCTACAATTGTAGCCATTTTGAGTTTCGATTTCTACTGGGTTAAAATTAGTATCGAATAGTTTGTAGGTACCATTAAAGTAAACATCATCATACATCAAATGTCAGTCGCTTTGTCAGCCTCTTTAGTTATATCATAATGTTACTAATGATTAAAACAATACTGTGCTTCAAAATTTATGGATTTTTGCACAACCTAGTGTGGTCGACATAAGGTTTGACGACACGTTACTGACCAGTGCCTAATAAAATAATTAAGTACAATGTACGTAGTATACGTCAGTAAAACACACATAACATAATTTATGAAAAATATAAAACACGACGCAACGTACATCGCTTCTCAGTACGGTTAAACTCTGTAACGGACAACTCGTAAACAAAGGCGTTTCTTTCTATTTACGTTTACAATTCTGCAGGACAATGTTGGTATTGTTTATAGTGTTTGTGTTAAGTGTTATTTATTATGTGTACTTCCGAAGTACACGCAAGCACCTACATCAGCTTTCCCGGGATCTTCCCACAGTGGGCCAGATTCCCGTGCTTGGGCACACCCACTGGTTTATAGGAGGACCAGAAAGTAAGGAATGCTCATCTTAATAAACGTAAGAAATATGATATTTACTTTTCTCAAACATGCAATGAAATATCGTCATAAAGTGCGTTAAAACAGGCTTCGAAGTGTCACGTTTCGGGCGGAACAATTCGAGAGAACTGTAAAGGAATTTCATACAACATTCAAGGCCTAGGCCGGGAAGTAAGTACCTAATTTTTTTTAAACATGGCGTCTGTGTTCATGAACGCCAGTTCATAAACAGCTGAATTATGTTTTTTTGAGTGGTGTATTTTTTAATTCATTGCATATGTTTGAGAAAAGCACTATACATGCCTTAGCCGCGAATAGGGCTTGCCGGCTTGGTATCACTATCCGGCCTCCCTGCGGTCTGCCGTTTATACCTACTCGGCCGGCAAACCCTGGCGTCTGCAGTAATGTACTATTGTAATAGCTTGTACCCGTGGTATCACGGTTCACATCACCGCTACTGAAAAACGGTTTAGCTAAATTCTCAATAGTATCCATACCAATAAATGCGAAAGTGTGTCTGTCTGTTACCTCTTCACGCTTGTCGCTTAAACCGCTGAACCGATTTAGATGGAATTACGTTTACGTTTGAGTTACGGGGAAGGACATAGGATACTTTTTATCTTTCCTTGCGGACGAAGTTGCGGGCAAAAGCTAGTAGTAGTACTGTTAAGAGTATGTCTTTATATAATTTGCAGGAATATTAAACAACATAGAAAAGCTCATCGATAAAATGGAAGGAACAGCAGACGTTGGACATATATGGATTGGGCCCACTCTCTACGCCGGTATGTAATGTATTTTTTAGAGACGTGAAATTTAGATATCTTTGGCGATGGAAGCGTCTCTAAGTATCAACTATAGTGGCTCTGACCTCTGTGCGCCCTCGACCACGAGAGTCTGTCTCGAAAAGGCTGAAATATGATTATTTACGGACATGCCAGGACTTTCGGTGGCAAGCGGCGTGGCGAGCGGTTGAGCGAGAGATCCGAGCGCGGCGCGGCGGCCAATGCGGACATAGGAGTGAGCGAGTCACACGTACTGCGCACCGCTGCCGCGCGCCGCTAACGGAGATGCCACGACTTTGCGCGACAGCGGCAGCGGTGTAGGTACTGTGACGCCTGCTGGGGGATAGCTTCAGATGATGAATAATAAGAGCAGAGGTACTTCGTTAAAACTGTTTATTGCCCAGAGGCCAGACGATAACTAACTATACATTTTATTTTTATGACTCATGTCATACGTCTTATTCTAAATCTAAAACTACTTTATTCTTAAGTTGACGGCCAAGCACCATCCGTGAAGCACAACCTTCACATTTCCCGCCGCCTCGGGGTGGACGAGGGAAATTCATCTTAATACAGACACACTAGACAGACTACTCCTGCCTAACACATAATAAGTCCCTACCTATGCAGGGATACCCATACATTCATACCCAGATGGTCTCTTGCTAAGAGATAACCAGGGTCAGGACATGAGCAGACACTAGCCTATGGCATGTTACGTAATCTGACATGTTGTCTGACACTGGCTTCGCCTTGACAAAAACCCTGCTAAAAAGGCAAGGCACCAAACTGACTACCCCAAGTGTCATTCGACTTATTCTAAAGCATAGACCATTCGATACGATATTAAAAAGATAGGCTTCCACAATTTAATCGCCTGGTGTAAAACCGGCTTAAATAAATTACCCGATTAAATCGCCTCGAATGTTCCCACCTTAACTGCCTGGAGTATGACACACGTCGCATGCTCCAAACAATTGTACCACGATATGTCACTGCCTTTATATTAGATGGCTGACACATTGTCTATGACACTTGTCTCAGTCATCCAAACAAACAGTGACAATCGTCTACCACTAGCTTTATATTAGAATCCTGGCGCATATATATTAAATATGCCCCAGAAATCTGTACCTTAATTACCACTTATTCTAAATAAATACCTGGACTAAAGTATTTTCTTTAGTCCAGCTATCTGTACCACTCCTAAACAAAAAGAAATTACGACCTCATAATTGATTTTACGACCATCGACGATAGCGGCACACGTCATAATGACATGTCAAAATGCTATGTCACTGTCGAAAAGTCAATCATTAAAACGCGAAACGAAAGTTATTTTTATTAAAGAAATCCTACCTAACATTTAATTAAAATTAATAAAATTTATTATATTACAGACATGAAAATAAAATAAAATCTTCAGTCTGCATTGGCCTGATGCAGGGTGCAGAGTCCTTGGCCCGACAGGCCAAGACCCCACGATCCTGCCGCCGCCTGGATGAAGAATGCGAGTCGCATTCAGTCACACCAGTAGCTGAAATCCCAGAGCTGGGACAGCTATGTATGGCCTCCGCAGTGTGATACATGAAAATAAAAGATTATTATAACATGTGTAAACATTAAAGTTCTGAAAAGAAAATCAGTGTTATAATTAATTATTGGAATTCTGTGAAAGTTATAAGTTATTATTATTACAAGGAAAGGTATTGTAAATGCAATAACTTAAAGTGCAATAAATTTATAGTGCAAGAAATTAAAAATTGAACTTCCTATAGTAATATCTTAGAAATGCAGCTAATATATAGTGGAAAGAAATTAAATTATAGTTACAACAGTGACACTTGCAAATGCAACAAACATAACTGCATCCTTGTACAGTCAGCCTGAATTAAAAATTGCTGAAAAATAATAGTTTTATTATTTACACCCTAGAAATATAGAACTGTTTAAATTTATTTTTAATTAACGATTGAAGAATTTCTTCAATCTGTTAACATGAATTATTACATTTTTGGCACGACCATTAGGAGTGAGTCTTTGCACCACATAATTCCATGGAGATAATCGGTGGATTATTTTATAGGGTCCTATAAATAATCTACAAAGTTTTAAACTTCTTCCAGTCAACCGTCTTGGTTTTATAATCATGACCAAATCATCAGGCTCATATTGAACTGATTTTGTCTTCTTGTCATATTGTAGTTTTTGAGAGCGCTGTGCCTTCTCTATATTCTTCATTGCTTTCTCTGATAATTCTTGTATGTAATCCACTTTCTCCTTTAACGTAGTGTGTTCTTCCTCATGTAGTCTTAGCTTCAAATCTTGATTAAAATGCGGTTCCCGTCCAAAAACTATATAATATGGTGCGACGCCTGTAGATGCTTGAATTGAGGTATTGTATGAGAAGACAATTCTTGGCAATGCTGACGACCAATCCTTCTGATCTTCTTGTATACATTTTGACATAGCTGTTGTCAATGTCTTGAAGAATCTTTCTATTAAGCCATTCGCCTGTGGATGGTATGCCGTCGTATGAAGAAGTCGACCTCCAAATTCTTCTACTGTATTTTGCACCAGTTTTGAGGTGAAGACTGTACCTCGATCTGTGATGATTGATTCGATGCTCCCGAAGGTGCAGAATATGTTCTCAACAAGAAACTGTGCGATAACCTCTGCTGTAACTCTAGGTACCGCTTTACAAATGGCAAATTTGCTCATGTATTCTATAGCCCCAATGACATATCTATGTCCGTCCTTTGATTTGCAGAATGGGCCAAGCACATCCATTGCTATACGATGACCAAAGTTTTGAATCTTCACATTTTGCAGTGGCGCCCTCTGGTGTACAATATTCTTTTCCTGGCACTTTGTACAAGACTTTATATAATTTTCTACTTTCTTTTCTGCATTCGGAATATAATAGCGATTCTTGAATTTTCTTAGGGTTTTAAATAAACCAAAATGTCCTCCACTCCATGTGTTATCATGTAATTCTGCCATACATTCTGTAAATAAACATTGTGGTAAAACTGTGACACTTTTCAGCTGGTTATCAACCCATACTTTCTTGCATAAAATATTCCGTTTCGTGTGATAACCTTTATATTGGTTCATATTTGATAATTTTTCAAATATATTTTTATATTCCTCGTCAGCCTGTTGTTTCTGTAATAAATCTATTTTTTCAAAGCTATACAAACATAAATCGTCCTGATTCGGTGCGATATTTTCTTCTGGTTTTTCATCATTGTAGAGGGGATTTCTGCTTAGGAAATCTGCATGAATATTGTCCTTTCCCTTACAATGGATTATTTTAAAATTCCACGGTTGTATGGCTAAGGCCCATCTCGCCAAACGTCCATTCATATCTCTACGTGATCGTAACCATACGAGGCTCTTATGATCCGTAAATACTTCAAATTCCATGCCCCATAAATATTGTTTAAAATATGATAGTGCCCATATTAGGCCTAAACATTCTTTTTCCGTAATTGTATAACGTTTTTCCGCGTCGCTTAATTTCCTCGAAGCAAAAGCTACTGGCCGTAGATCTGATTTGCCTTGCATAATACATGCTCCCAAAGATTGATCTGATGCATCTACATACAGTCTTGTTGTCACATCTTCATCTGTCGTGAAATATCTGAGTATTGGAGCTTCACAAATCTTGTTTTTCATTATATTGAAGGCCTTTTGCGCTTCTGTTGACCATTCAAATTTACGGCCTTTCTTCGTCAATTCTGTCAGAGGCAATGTTATCTGAGCGAAACCGTCAATAAATTTTCTGTAATACGAAAATAGACCTAGTACTGATCTTAGTTCCTTTAAGTTAGATGGCGGCTTTGCATTTCGCATTGCTTTTACCTTCTCCATGTCGGGTCCAATGCCATCCTTTGATACAGTATGTCCTAATACTGTTAAACCTGTAAACCCGATCTTACACTTCGTTGGTTTCAAGGTTAAATTTGCCTTCTGAAATTTTCGTAATACATTTTCCAGTGCCGTTAAAAATTCTTTATACGTCTTAGCATATACTATGATGTTATCAACATATACCAAAACATTTTTGTATTTCATTTCCGCTAAAACTGTATCCATTGCTCTCTGAAAATGGGCCATACTTGTTATCAATCCCATAGGTAATTTCTTGAATGCATATAAACCTGATTGACAAATAAAAGCTGTTTTTTCTTTGCCTTTTCCGAGGCATAATTGCCAATATCCTGAATTTAGATCCAGTTCGGCAAAGAAACGTGCTCCTTCTAGACACGTTAATAATTCTTCAATGCGCGGTATAGGATATGCATCTGGTTTAATTTTCTTGTTTAAGCTTCTAAAATCTATACAAAATCTCGGTTTCCCATCTGCTTTCTCTACAATCACGACTGGTGATGCGTATGGGCTTTGAGATCGTTCTATAACGTCATTCTTGAGCATTTCCTGAACTTGTTCTTCAATAATTTGCTTCTGTTTCTCCGACATTCGATATGGCGGTTTATGTACTGGTACCTCATCAGTCGTTTCGATGTCTATTTTATATGCATTGTATGCTCCTAGATTTGATGGACTGTATGCAAATCTATCTTCATACTTATTCAATAGTGTCATTAGCTGCTGCTTCTGAGAATTGTTTAATTCCTCGCCAATTTGTATACTATCCTTATTCTCTTCTGCAAAATATATCGTTTCACATCGGATGCCTTTTTTATTTGATTCTTCCAGTGGCATTGGTTTTCTTGGTTCCTTCCTTATATTATTTACCAATGTCGTGGTAAATCTTCCACGTAAACATATTACATTCTCCTGAAAATCAATGTTGGCACCATTCTGTACCAAAAAGTCATAACCGATGATGATTTGGTCAGAATTGATGTCAATTATATTAAATTTGTGACTATATACTACATTATCTACAATTATATTTAATTGTACTGAACCCTCAGTACAAACAAATTTGCCACCGATTATCTTCAACGACATCCTATCATCGTCATTAAATTTAATATTCAAACTTTTGACGATAGATAAACTAATGCAAGATACGCTTGCTCCACTATCTATCAGAGCTAGATAATTGTCATTAGATATTTCTACATTTATATATGACCTATTATGTATTGGTGTATTATTGCCTGTAATAGTATCGGAGCGTAGTGTGTTTAACGCCGCGCCGCTCCGGTCCCGCGACGTCCATCTGCGTTTGGGTGATTCTCTTCATTCCGGTACGTTGATCTTGAATGTGCATTTCCTTGGTAGCTGCCACGATAGTTTTGCTGTGTTCTTTGTCTGAAATTATAGGCTGGATAATTTCGGTTCACTGGTGTGTTCACTGCCTGGTCGTTGGTCATCGTTGCACATACTGGTACCGGTGTATGTACTGGTATCGGTGTTGAAAATGCAGATTGGGGTGCCGAAGACACGTTTGGGGAAGAAATGTACATAGGTGATGGTGGATTTCCACCTTGTTGGCTTTGAATCATTGTATACTGATTTTCTTTTATAGGGATCACAATTGAGGGTTTTTGCTCTTGCGAATGATACTCATTGTACCGCTGGATAGCCGCTTTGAGCTCTGCCTTCGTGTTGATCGCTGAAGTTGTAAAGAATAATTTGACGTTGTCATGTAAATTTTTAATGAAATGAGTTATAAAGTCTGTTTCTACAATGTTCCCGGCCTTAGATGCCAATTCTTCCAGAGCATAATAGAATATTATTGGTGATTCATGAGTCTCCTGCCGACGATAATAAAAACTTTGTACATAATTTTGGCTCGACGGGAATTCGTTTTTTAATTTCGTCAAAACATCTTCGAATGATGTGAAAGTTGCGTGATTCGCCTTATAAAATTGTAACGCTGGTCCTGATAAATACGCTGCGATCGCTGCTTGCGACTGTTCAGGTTCATATTTTTTGATTTGCGCCAATATTTTGAATTGGAAAATAAAATCATCCACGTCTGATAAGCCATTAAAAGTACTCGTCTCCATTTTAAAGTGGAGTCCGAAACGATGCACAAACAAATTATAATCGCATAGGATGAAAAATGATAATGGGTGATTCAATAATTCGACAACTTCACCCGTCTGTGGAACTCGCTCCGTTACGGCAGTGCCGTCACGACATACAATACCACACGGCAATTCGCAATTGCCAAATGTGCACTTATTCTTCGTTGCGCTTCGTACGCATATAGACAGTGCGTTCCGCTCCTGTACGGCTTCTAAGCAAACCGTATGCTTCCAGTACGTAATTGTAACAGATGCCCAAGAATCTGTGGACAAAATTAATTGGGAGCGGGGAAACTTTCAATACTCGCGTGACTCTAGTTAAAAATTTCGCAGACTCCACCAAGTGTGACGCCTGCTGGGGGATAGCTTCAGATGATGAATAATAAGAGCAGAGGTACTTCGTTAAAACTGTTTATTGCCCAGAGGCCAGACGATAACTAACTATACATTTTATTTTTATGACTCATGTCATACGTCTTATTCTAAATCTAAAACTACTTTATTCTTAAGTTGACGGCCAAGCACCATCCGTGAAGCACAACCTTCACAGTACCTACTTGTCTCGCTCACTCGTTATGCCGCCGCGCTCGGATTTCTCGCTCCGCTGGCCGCGCTGCTGGTCGCGCAAAGTCAAGGCATAAGTATATCCGTTATTGTATTGAAAAATTTCGAGGGACTGAATCGAAAAATTAGACCCATATAATTTTAGAACCTGCTCGCAAAATTCATGAAATGAGACCTGTAGAGAGCAGCCGGGCGTCTGGATATAAGAAAACATTTTCGTCCAACTGAAACGGAGACGGTTCGCTAAAGCAAATGATTAAAATATGTACGTCTTAAAAATCCACAAATCGTTCATCGCATCGCTATTCTGATATATGGGGCGATCACACGATGGCAATTTGAGTGGATTAATATGGCATAGCTAACTCTGTGTTTGCAGTGATCTTGAATCCCGAGGATATACAAACAGTGCTGGAGAAGTGTTTACAAAAGGATGGATCATATAAGTTTCTTCGCGCTTGGCTGGGAAATGGACTTTTTGTGGCCCCAGGTATGTTATTGTCTTTTTCGTCATACTTGTTTGTCTTTATACATACACGGTGCGGGCCATATCCAAGCAATAAATAATGAAATATTGAACTTCATTCTGTAAGTAGGCCCCAAGGGCACTTTACATGTCTGAGTCTACCGGCAATTCACAAGAGACCACTGTTGAGAATATAACGCTTGCCTACACTATGTTACACAATTTACCTTTGTTTAAAGAGACTGTGGTTACCTATATAATTTCTTGTAAATGTAGGTATTTGAAAGGGGAGAGTATTACCTACTAAAGGATGCCTTATAGTTATAAATAACCGTAGAAATTTGCTGTCCTCATAATATTATCTACTTCAAATATTGCCAAAATTGAAATACCTCGACATCCTGACGTCCTAAAGCTGTGGCTATTATTTTCAGTGTCAAAAAACTACAAAAAATGATTGAACTTACTCGAAATGTACAATCATGTAACTTAGTGCATAATAGTGATCAGCCACAGACTGTTTAAATAAAATGAGAAGAGGGTCGCTTCACTAACCCAATCGTCAAACGACCCCCTATTTGAAATGCCAATCGGATGTCACTGTCGCTTCCAAAATCCGAAAACAGTCCATCTCTGCCACAAAAACGCTGCATAAAAATCATTATGAACATGTAATGATAATGAGTGATCAGCCAACATCGATCATTGATCGATGTCAGCCAAAGACTGTTTAAAAAAACTTGCCCTCAGGGTCAAAACAAAAATTCAAAGTTATGTCGTTGTGAGGTGGAAATCTACGTCGTCGAACGTAAAAAATCACTGAACGACAACGGACGTTGTTTCAACTTTTTATTTTGGCGACTTGATGATCATTAATTATATTCTAATTAATAATACTTACTACTTAAAGCAAAATAAATATGTACGGGAAATTTACAAATAATTCATGTATTAGGAGATCATAATCGCTTTATTAGCATTATTAATTTAGTAGGTATACGATGTTTAATTTATAGTGGCAATTAATTAGCGTAGGTACATATCTATCAGGCAAACTGTCTTTACTTATATGTCTGTCGTCTTACTTGTATCATTAATAACTAATTATCGTGTTTAAGTAGACTTGAACTGACGTTCATTTAAAATACTTCATTTTCAGTTCAATTTAATGCTCTCAGCACAGATGAATAATATGTATGCTCTTCAAGTCTTCAGCGATAAGACCGCCCGTTGTATACCTCTATTGTAATTTTAAGCTTTTCGGTGTTTGTATTTCTTTCTTGTCGAGGTGTGCAATAAAGAGTATTCCTATACCTATTTATTCTATCTATCTATCTTATCACACTAAATATTATACCTACAGGTGAAAGTTTATGAGTATGTTTGTATGTTTGTTACTTTTTCACGCTCAAACGGCTGAACCCATTTTAGATAAAAGTTGGTAAAAAGGTAGCGGACACCCTAAGTTAACACGTAAGTATAGGTAGGTTAGTTTAGGATGAGCGGGTAACACCGCGGAGCGCTGCTAGTGTATGTCTATATAACATTAAAGTATTTAGAAACTTCTCTGCGTCTATTTGTCCGCCTCGTACGCTTGGATAAACAAATGTTTCATTTCAAGGAATCTCATTTCGTGCCATGTTTAAATTGGGTGTGTATTTAGCATGATTACTTAAGGTTAGCATCACATCACGCTTAGTTACATTTACCTACGTATGTTTGAAGATATGGGTTTATGGTGTCAGCCTTCTTCGAAGTTTTCACAATAATAAATTTAAGTAAAATTATTGGCTTTTTCAATAGACTTTAATCCTATTGAAAAAGATCGCAAATTCCCCAAGTTCGACCCCATCGATCGCTATATGTTCCAAATCGATGAGTTTTACTAACTTTGGTGGTTATCGGGTACACTACAATACTCCGAAGCTTCATTTGTCCGAATGCATCATCATTCCGAATTTTCATAATTCCGAAAACCATGTTAATCTGGTGAAATATATACACTTTTTTGGGATAACATATAACCCTAACCTAACCTAATTAAATTGTGTCACATACCATACACAGCAAATATCATCGTTTGGCGTGATAGCGCTTTCGGTATTATGAAAATTCGGAATTATGATGCATTCGGATTACATGAAACTTCGGAATTTCTGGGTGTTCCGGTGGCTATCACACATGCAGCCGCATCCCACTGCGATGTGCGACCTGCAGTTTTTCAATTTGCAGAATCTTGATTACCTACTTTACAAAATTTCTAAACGGTAGCCAATCACTTGCCTACATAGATAGTCATTTTACAAACAACGATAGACAAATTAACGATTCGCAAATTAGACGTTGCATAAAATATAGTTTTACAAATATATTATGATACAAATTATTTATTGGACAAAACATCATATCCCGAAACATTATTTAGCAAATTCTTCTAGTCAATTAACGAAATAACGAATGATAAAACAACGTTAATAAAATGCATTGTTTGGTAAACATTTCGTTTAATAAGTAATCATGGTGTGACCGCATGTTTTGTTATTTAAACTTTCAGATTAATATTTACCGAGATATTGAGGTTCAAATGTTACTCATTTTAAAGGGCTCCGAGACTTTGAAAAAATTCGCAGACAAAATAAAATGACAATATAACACACCTCATTTTTAGGGTTCCGTACCCAAAGGGTAAAAACGGGACCCTATTACTGAGACTTCGCTGTCCGTCCGTCCGTCCGTCTGTCACCAGGCTGTATCTCAAGAACGGTGATAGCTAGACAGTTGAAATTTTCACAGATGATGTATTTCTATTGCCGCTATAACAACAAATACTAAAAATAAAATAAAATAAATATTTAAGGGGGGCTCTATAACAAGTTTGTTGTATATATATATATATATATATATATATATATAGGTACGGAACCCTTCATGCGCGAGTCGGAATCGCACTTGCCCAATTTTGTATTTTTTATGTATATATATGTGTGTTTAAATTTTTATTAATGTATTTTATAAAACAGTCATGTTAAAATAAGCATGTTGCAGTTGTTATTTAAACTTTCTGGCTCAGATTAACATTTACCGAGATATTGAGGTTTTTTAGGTAACATGGCTCAAAAACCGAAAACTGTAGGTTAGGTTAGGTTTGTTTTATGACCATGTGTAGCGGAGCGAGCAAAGCGAGTGGAGCGTCAAAATACTTGCTTAAAAAATGGAACATCACTCTATCTAATTTAGCCTAAAAAAAACGGTCAAGTGTGAGTCAGACTCGCGCACCGAGGGTTCCGTACAAACACTTTTCATCCTTAAGTGATTAAGTTAAATGTTAATATGTATAGCGCCCCATACAAATGAGGTGCAAAGTTAACGCAACCAACCCGTTTGTTGTATGGGAGCCCCCCTTAAATATTTATTTTATTTTATTTTTAGTATTTGTTGTTATAGCGGCAATACAAATACATCATCTGTGAAAATTTCAACTGTCTAGCTATCACCGTTCTTGAGATACAGCCTGGTGACAGACGGACGGACGGACGGACAGTAAAGTCTCAGTAATAGGGTCCCGTTTTTACCCTTTGGGTACGGAACCCAAAAAATGGCAAACATTGAAAAAAAATTTTTTTGAACCCCAATATCTCGGTAAATATCGCACTGAGAAAAAAAGTTTAAAGAACAAAGTATGCTTATTTTAGCGTAATCTACAAGATTCAAACTAATTTAAGTCCAAAAACAGCAAAAAAAAAGAAAAAATCATTTAAGTCCCCGAGACGGCCCCTCTTTAAGTCCTGCGTTCCGTTACATAGAGTTATTTTTAATAGTTATGCTTATGAAACAATAGTTTATCTTTTAACGTTTTGCAAAATAACTGATTTTTAAAACGTTTTATTCGTGAAGTGAACATGTTTTAAATGAGACTTTGTCTTTCAATATGTTTATAAAGCGTCAAAGTTACTAAATGTAGGTATATTTGTGGAGTAATTATTTGTAAAATGAGCATTTTAAGGAATGACAGGTTTGTGAAATGAATAGTTTGTGAATGGTTACCTATCTGAAACACTAAAAACGTTAATCCGAATTTCGCTTCGACAAAAACTATTCGACAAATATCATTTTAACCTATTTTCATTTGTCCGAAAATTCAATTCGATATTTTACGATTGGGCATTAATTCTTTAGGTTTTTTATTCACTCGACTAATGACACGTTTCCCTAAATCTCAGTTGTCCGTAATATCAGTTTTCCGATGTAACGTTTCGTGTAATTATTTGACTTTTTTTGTATGACTTTGGTTTCATTCGTCGGATGTAACGATTCGGTTTATTAACTACTCGCCTGTTCTCAGGTGGACTAGTGGTTCTGTTGTGGTCACAGTTCTAACCTAACCTAACCCACCCAGGTCGGTTTTGGAGCTTTGCCGGCTGCTGCCGCGGCACGCTAGCTTCGCTCGCTCGGCTCGCGCGCTGTTGTGGTCACAGTTCTAACCTAACCTAACCCAGCCAGGTCGGTTTTGGAGCTTTGCCGGCTGCTGCCGCGGCACGCTAGCTTCGCTCGCTCGGCTCGCGCGCTGTTGTGGTCACAGTTCTAACCTAACCTAACCCAGCCAGGTCGGTTTTGGAGCTTTGCCGGCTGCGCGGCACGCTAGCTTCGCTCGCTCGGCTCGCGCGCTGTTGTGGTCACAGTTCTAACCTAACCTAACCCAGCCAGGTCGGTTTTGGAGCTTTGCCGGTTGCTGCCGCGGCACGCTAGGTTCACTCGCTCGGCTGGCGCGCTGATTGTGGTCGCAGTTCTTATGTAATGCCAAAAATATCAAATACATGAAAAAACGGGTATTAAACGAAAAACATCTCAATTCAGAGGGCAAGTGAATGGGGCGGGAGAAGTTAAAAGGTAAACTGAAAATTTGTTTAAATGTATGCAGTGCCAAAAGTATCATTGGTAAATGAAAAATGGGCTACGAAAAAAAATACGTAACAACTCATAGGCCAAGTGAATGTGACGGGAAAAGTTTTTCGGACAAACGATACTTCTACTAAATGTGAAATGGTGAAAAGAAAAATGTACGAATCCTGCCATCGGACAAACGATAATAATTCGAACAGTTTTCGGACAAATGAAATTCGGTCAATGGTTTTTAGTGTTTGAGATAGGTTACCTTTGTGAATCGTTGTTTGTTAAGTGATTATTTGTAAAAAGTTGTTTAGCAAATGATGATAAACCTTTCTAAACAGCATGGTACAAACGGCACCCAGTGTGATAACCACCTTAATATGTTGGTGTAATGTAAGTAAATAAGGATGAGAAAAAACAGATATTCAGGTAGGTTTGAGTTTTAATGTTTTCATAGATCTAGTTGAAACGATAAACCTTGTACTGAATATGTTACTTTGTCTTCCGATTTTGGTCTTTCGAAGAACAGGCGGAGGGAATATTATGAACTTACTTCTTTTCGATCTAGAAGTTTTACTCTATATCTTTCGACTTAATGACGTAATTCACATATACAAAAGGGTCTGCACTTATGTTTAATTTCACGGGACAACTCTGCGGTTTAACGAAGAATAGAGATAATGAAATTGTTTGCAGGTAACAAAAATAAGTAGATTCGGACGTCAAAATGAACTATGTTATGTGACTCGTTTAGGTTCACCCTGTTTTAGCATAATTTTGTAAGTACGAATTCTTTATGGCATATTTATATAGCAGTATAATTAGTATTACGTTAGTCCGAATAGTATATGTATAGTCATAATTTTCATGATCCGAATCATGGGTGCCCTTCGCTTGGTCTAAAATTTTATGTTCTAAAATTGTTTGGCCGAAAATGTTTGGTATAATATTTAATGGTATAGGTACTTATTCTTTAGCATAAAGATTTTTTTGCATACATTTTTTTTCTCCTTAAACATGTTTAACCTAAAATTGTTTAGTATTTTTTTTATGACAAAGTATAATATTGTTAGGTATAATTATTCTTTAGCCTAACATAAAACCTCCTCAACCCTATATGCTGAAGCGAGCGAGCGAAAGTATAAGAGTCGCTCCCAGAACAATAGGTTAGGTTATTAGGTTAGAACTGTGTCCCCAACAAAAATAAGGCGCTCCCAGAACAGTAGGTTAGGTTAGGTTCAAACTGCGTCCCTAACAAAAATGAGGCGCGCCCAGGGGGCCTATGATGGTTGCATTTATCACGCGATAAATAAGTGACATAGCATCTGTCACTCACACTCGCAACATGCCAAAACGTGACGGATGCTATGTCACTTATTTATCGCGTGATAAAAGCAACCATCATAGGCCCGCAGAACAGTAGTAGGTTAGGTTAGAACTGCATTCCTAACAAAAATAAGGGGCTCCCTGAACAGTAGGTTAGGTTAGGTTAGAACTGCGTCCCTAACAAAAAATAAGGCGCTCCCAGAACAGTAGGTTAGGTTAGGTTAGAACTGCGTCCCTAACAAAAATAAGGCGCTCCCAGAACAGTAGGTTAGGTTAGGTTAGAACTCCGTTCCCGACTAAACATAAGTCGTTCCCAGAACAGTAGTTTAGTTCTTTCAGGGTCACAGTACTAACCTGACCCGACCTACTTTGCTGGCTTTTGTTTCGGACAATCAATAATATGCCAAATAAAATTAATACGCAAAATAGAATTATGTATAAAAATAATCGGTTATAATAGTATGCGAACATAATTTTGTAATAACTAATTTTCGGGATGTTATTAGGTAATTATGCAAAATAAGGTTTCTGCCACATTAACCATTCGGCGAAAACCAAATAAGTATGTCAAGTCTGTTATGCTAAATCAGTTTCGGACAATAAATAGAGTTATGCCAAATAGAGGGCACCCGACTCCTTATAGTGCAGTCATTGAAGCATTACTGCTCCGATTTTTTTTACTGTGAACCAAGTGTGGTTTGGAATTAGGTTCATCTTACCCTTAAATTCAAAAGTGAAAATGATTTGAACTCCGCAACCACCCTGGGGGTGGTTGCCACCACTTCTCGGGGGTGAATTTTTTTTTTCATCATTTCATCATTCATTTAATCGATGTGGTCAATGCCATCTAGCGGCGAGCAGATGCATTTTATGCATTCTAATACAAAAGGGTTTTGTAGTGCTTGAAATAAGCTTTAAAATGAGCACTATTAAAAGTCTTTTGCACGTAAAATAAGTGAGCTGTATTGCAAATAAGGGGAGCATCTAATGTTTTTTCTTTTAAATCAATGGGTTTCATAAAGTGCCATTTCCACCAAAATTAAAATTAATCGTATTCCGCCTAGAATTAACTTTATTATGAAGTTTGATAGATAGTATCAGTTTGGCTGCTTCAGGACACATAGGTATTTTTCAAAAAAGTCACGATTAAAAAAAAAAAAAAATTTTTTTTTTAAAAACCCACTTTTTTCATAATATCTCAAAAATGACGACAGATACGTATAAAAGTGTATGGATTAAAAATTTAGGTATTTTTCTGACAAACAATTTGTTTTTTTTTGTTTTTTCTTTCAAACATAAATTGACGGAGATATGGTTGTTTAAAGAGCGCGTGGCAGCGCAATCACAGCCTCTCTTAAGCCCTTTAACCCTTCACCGTTTTAGAAAAAGGTTTTTTACTATATATTGCAATAAAGGATGTTTTAGCTCTCTTAATTACCTTTACAATGGTTTTTTATAAATTGTGATAGCATGAAAATTGAAGGAGTCATGGTCCAAAAACTTATCATATTTTTTTCTACTTAGTAACTGAAAATTTCGGAGTGTGAATATTTGGAGCAATGTGAAAGTACGCAGTATAATAGAGACCCACAACTATTGTAATGTGTATATATATATACATAATATGGCTCATATATTTTGGAAACGTAGGCATGAATACATACCAACGTTCTTATATGTATATATAACACATTTGAGTGAAGGGGCCAACGAAAAAGCCATGTGATCAGCTGTGCGTGCTCCGTTTATTCGTTATAATGTGACCAGTATATTCCCGTCTGCAAAGGAATGAGCACGTGTTTAATATAATATTATATTTTAATAATAATAGTACAATTTTATATAATTTGTAAATATTTTATTCAATAAATGGCAATATTTTACTCTAAATTAAATTATTTTTAAATATGTAATCATATATATTTACTGTTTTAATTTAGGGGTAGTTTTAAGGGTAGAAAAGCTTAAGAATATGATAATAATTTTCGAGAGTGTGGAATAATATTTAAATCCTTTTCATTTCATCAAAAAAAAAAATTTAACCATTTCTTATCAAGGGGTAGTTTTCAAGGGTTGAAAGGGGGTTAAAATTTGATAATTATTATAGAGAATATAAAATATTACTTACTCTATACTTACATATTTTTATGTCATACGTATTTTTTTGTGATTTTTTCAATTTAGGGGTTGTTTGCAAGGGTTGTAAGATTTTCAAGGGGTTGAAAATGATTTTAATATGAGGTAATTATGTTAGAAAATACTTTACAATTTCACCACTTACTATTAGACATGTTTTCTAGCGATAAAATGGCTCAATGTCAATTTTTCCATTAAGGGGTTGTTTACACCCCTTAAAAATAATAGGCGGAGTTCAGATCATTTTCACTTTTGAATTTAAGGGTAAGATGAGCCTAATTCCAAAATTTCATGCAAATCGGTTCACAGTAAAAAAATTTGGAGGTAAGACCGTATTTTTCGCTTCAATGACTGCACTATTAAGGGGCTCCCCGCTCTCAATGACCTTCGATCTGTTGCGATAGATTTTCACATATTATAAATAGCTAATCATAATAACATAGTTTTTCCACAGCAAAATACCGTATCAAGTACCTTTCACATGTCACTGACTTTGAGATACAGGCCGTCAAAGTTTACGATTTTTTCGGGGAAAAAGTTGTGGAAACGGTTTTTTGCGTTTTTCTCGAAAAGTATTGAGAAAAATAGAAAAAGCTTCACAACAAATTTTGTGGAATATGGTTTAGAACAATAAAATGTAAGATATTTTCTACATATACACCGGGGATAAAAGTAGAAACGAGATTAGTGTATTTTTGGTCCTTCACCGAATATTTTTTTATAAAATACACAGTCGTTAAATCAAAATTCGGGTCACTACAAAGTGTTAAGCATAGACCATACTACAATATATATTAAATAGGACATTATAACTCTATAATCCACAAACTAGATACGATGTAAAAATCATAAAATTGGCTGATTTCTGTAGGGAAGGGAGCCCCTTTGTGGCGCCGTGAGCAACAGGGCGGAGGAACGAGACTTGGTCTACGCAATGCATGTGCCCTCGAATTAAGCGCTTGCTATAACAAACTTTATATTTCAGTGGATCTGTGGAAGGTGCACAGACGCCTTCTCCTCCCAATCTTCAACAACAGAATAGTGGAGAACTTCATAGAGGTGTTCGGCAAGCATAGCGAGGTGCTGGTCCAAAGGTTGGAGGAGAACGTGGATGGCGCAGAGTTCGATGTCTTCCAGTACGTGACCAGGTGTTCCTTGGATATTGTGTTTGGTGGGTATTGTTTCTTAAGAGAATCTCAAACACAGCAATTTGGTCATCAATCATTTTGAATATTGCATGCTGTGGCACCGACAAAACTTGTACAAATAAGTTGTAGCCATACAACATTTGCCTTTATATACCTCAGTATTTTTAACAGCCTTTAAAATAAATTGAAAAGCCAAAAATAATCCGCACATGTACAGATTAGGTACATTTGAATCACCTTTTGAAGTTACCGACTTTACATTTTATTAGTACCTATATGTTAACACAGATGGCACGCATAAAGCCTTATAGAATACGAGTATTTTTTTGATAAAGAAGTTTATGTGAGGTTTGGCACGGACTTTAAATGTTGATTGTTTTAGACATTTTTCTCTAATGATCAAACATGTTTCTTAACATATTATTACCTAGTGTATATGTTACTACCTAGAACAGGGCTATTGAGATTTATTGGTATATAATTGAAACCTACAGTTTGAAGTTTTTATTGATAATTTTTGTTTCAAAAACTACTTGAAATTGACAAAATTCACGCGGAAAATTTGTTTTTCAACTTATTTTGGACTGCACGTAATGAAAGCATGAAATAGGTATGTTACCTACTACCTAATAGAACTCGGGGAAAAGTATTATTCACTTCGAAAAGTTGGTTGAAATTATTAATAATTATATTTGTCATAATTTGAAAAAAAAAAACATTTTTAAAGGAATAAGGCCTCTTAAAAGGTAATTCAAATGTAGGTAGGTAAGTCTTCACCTTCGAGGCCAAATGCCTATCCTCAACGATTATTTTCCTTTTTCCTCTAAATCCCTGGCGTTCTCCAAGTTGTTTTGTTATTACTATCCCATCAAATACATAAATGTTAAATAAGAGCCAAGTTCAATATAGCGTGCAACGTTGTCGACTTCGCCGACAAAAGAATTGAGATCTTATATGGGTGCCAAGTTCTTTGCTCTAAAAATTTTAGATACAAGAACATGCAACATACTATAATAAATGTATGTAGGTACCTAACAATTTCTTGTTTCTCAATACTACTACAATGTTGGCTATTTAATAGTTAATATTTTTTAAATTATAACAAACAATTATTTACTCAATGCCTATTTGGTAATGGTAAATACCTAATTTACTTGGGGTGTAATTTAATATCAATACTTGACTTGGCTAGTTTTCACATACAAGTTTAATATTATATTTGTCTTATCATTAGGGTCAGCTCACACCGAGACGCGACGCGACGCTGCACGCTGCGCGCACATTTCAATAGAGCGACTCAAAATTATACTTTATTTACTAGCGCTGCGTGGCGCAACGTATTTTGAATTCTCACGATGAAATGTGTCCCTTTTAATTTAGTAAATAAAGTATAATTTTGAGTCGCTCTATCGAAATTGGCGCGCAGCGTCGCGTCGCGTCGCGTCTCGGTGTGAGCTGACCCTTACTTATACTGTTAGCTTGATAATAATACTATGTTACTTTTATAAAATTTACTTTGTTGGTGAAAACTAGCCAAATCAAATCTTGATATTAAATTACAATAAATGCATTGAGTAAAATAAATGCATTGAGTAAATAATTGTTTGTTATAATTTCATTGTAGTAGTATTGAGAAACAAGAAATTGTTACATACATTTATTTTAGTATGTTGCGTGTTCTTGTATCTAAATTTTTTAGAGCAAAGAACTTGCCACCCTTATAGATCTCAGTTCTTTTGTCGGCGAAGTCGACAACGTTGCACGCTATATTGAACTTGGCTCTTATTTAACATTTATGTTTTTGATGGGATATCATTACTTTTTGTACAGAAATTATTATGATATGTAAATTACTGAATTATTATTTGATAATTACTTGTGTGTTCTATTCTAGTACATCTTTTAAACAAACAAAGAATTCTCCAAATCGGTTAGTACGTGTTGGATTCTTATGTGTGTGTATGTGTGAGTGTGTGCGTGTGAGTGTATATGCTATTCTAGTATATCTTTCAAACAAAGAAAGAATTTTCCAAATCGGTTAATAAATGACGGAGTTCTGAGGCAACAACCATAAATAATAATAATTAAACATAAAAAAACACGGTTTTTGATTTTTATATGTATACACACACAATTACCAAGCTGGATGTCAAATTTCACCTTTCTAGGTCACCTGGAAGTGGGTTAGGTATTTGATTTCTAGTCAGTCTGTCAGTCAGTCAGTCTGTGATAAAAATACCGTTTTTGGGACTTTAATATCTCAATAACTATTTTACCTATATTTATGAAATTTGGGGTTCTAGTTGTTCTAAAGGATCTTAATCCATAAGCCAAATTTCATTTTTTTATGTTGAATAAATTTGGAGTTATTGGGGGGTCAAAAGTGGCTCCAAACGGTTCGTGTAATATAACACACGGCTGCTGCTCGCCAGTTACCGCGGTGAAATTGGCTGGACACGCTGCCGCGTGTCTAGATTAGTGTCAAACGCCTTTATAATAAGTTATGGATAAACTTGGCAAATTGAGATTGAAATATCAAATTGTATTAAATTATTCGTTCGGTGTGAATGAATCTATTACGTTGCGCACAAACAAACATAAAAGAGCAATCAGTAGTAACAATTTATGGTTTTACGTAATGCACTTGAACTGAACTTGAAGATTAAAGTCTATAAAATATACAATGTAGATATATCCGTGGAGCCGGATATAGCACAAATAACGGATCTTAGTAGCAATACACTCGTTAAATCTGTTTGTATATACTTCTTACAGGTTATATTTTTACAAAAAAAAACAATATAATAGGAAAACCTAGGTGGGTTGATACAAACAGCGAGTTCAGTTGTAATAGGTACCTAGTTAGCCACAATTAACCATGTGTACCATACAATTAACCAATATACATTTCTACAAAATTTACTTCATCCGGTGTTTTCCCATTCTGAGAAAATCATTTACCTACTACCTAACTAGGTGTGCAGCTGTCTAATACAAAGGTTCGAAGCCTGTTAACAACGACTACATATTTATACAAAAAAATGCTGAAATACTAGTTCCATATCAAACAGGTCTAAAACAGGTATCCATTTTTTGATCTTTTGATTGATTTATGTATCATGTTCGCGATGTTTACGGCCCAGCCACGAGTTCGGTCTTAGCGGCGAGCGGCAGTGGTGCGCGGTGCGTGTTTTGCTCACTTCGTATGGCCGCCGCGCTCGGATCTCGCGCTCAGCCGCTCACCCCGCTGCTTGCCGTCGAAGGTCGTGGCATGGCCGGTATTTTATTCATTTGTATTCCAGAGACATCAATGGGCGAGCGAATGGACCTCCAACATAAACCAAACAACCCTTACGTGGTGGCACGTAATGTGGTGATGTCCATCATCAGCATGCGGCTTTTCAAGGCGTGGCTTCAACTGGACGCCATTTTCAATCTCACTCCGTATGCCAAACTACAAAAGGAGAATATTGATCTAACACATCATTTTACCGATGAGGTATTTTTCATTGTTTTCTACACTGTCTCTCTACTACTGTGCGAAATAGAAAGTGACAGGATGCACTTCTCACATGACATAGAGTCGCATGGTGTACGCTTAATTTCTGTTGCGTCGGGCTAGTATGATGTCCATCATCAGCAAACGTCTGCTTTAACTGGACGCCATCGCTATTTTCCATCTTTCTGATGCCAAGCTGCAGAGAGATATAATATTGATCTCTCACACCATTTCAAAGATGTAGTAGTTTGTAAACTTATGAGTAACTCCGATTTGGCGGGGTATTATCACGAGAGACCCAAGCTAGAAAAACTGTACACTTTTCCACGAAGAAGGTTTTAGTTTGTAGACTACTGGGCTGGTGTGGTACTTAGTACTAATTTATACATGGGTACCATGTATAAATGTGGTACCATGGTGCCAGGATCGGCTTCGCAGTCTCCGTCGAGGGTTTCCTTCTCCCTCAGACCAACGGCATTCATTGTATAGGCAATTAATGCCGAATGAAATAATCATGCGCCCCTTCTGCGTGAACGACACTAAATAAATACTATAGAACCTACGAGTATAATTCGTGTAAAGTAAAAGTACCATACATAATTTCTTTATTTGTTCCAGGTAATTAGGAAGAAAAAGGTTTTGAAGGAGAATTTAAGCACAAACACTGAAGGTAAACTTAATAAGTATGTTATTTTTAACAGCCTTTAAAGGAGAAGTTCACAGTAGTTTATTTTTCTTCATGACATATAAGGGAGAAAGCTGTTTACCGTTTATGGGTACCTACACCGCACCTTGCAAATGCAAACAGACTACATTTTTGAAATGCCAGTAAGTAATAATAATAATAATCGAAGAGTCTCGATAAACATCTTAAGAGACTCTCGCTAGATGGCTGGATCAAGGGTCAGATACAGAAGGCGGTACTCCTGGACACGGCGCGCATTGTCAGGAGATTCCTCTCTCTGCAGCCCTAACCACCGGTAGCCTGGGCCCTGCCCCGCTGCCGGCGGCACCCTAGGTTAGATTTTTTATAATGTGTTTATATATTTTGTAATTTCTTTATTGTATTTTACTTTTGATATAACTTTATTGTAAAAAAACCTGACTTAAGATTTTAAATGAATAAAGGAGATAATAATGTATCTCATATTGATTAAAAAATGGTATGATATTTTTCCCCCGCAGCCAAGCATGACATCTTAGACATGCTGCTGAGCCGCGACGACATCAAGTTCACCGACGAGCAGTTGCGAGAGCATATCGACTCCATCACGATTGCTGGGAACGATACGACATCGCTCGTGGTGGCATATGCCCTCGTCCTGCTCGGGAGCCATAGTGAAGAGCAGGATAAATTGTACAGCGAGTGAGTACCTCATGAGACCTCCATCACTATCTGGGAATAACAAAATCGTGGCAGTACATGGCCTTGTCCTGCTCAGGAGCTATAGGGAAAAGGAGGACAAGACATAAAGTGAAAATTATAAGATGTTATAGAATAAATTAATAATCTTATTCTGGCGAGGCATTCATAGGAACTTTGAACAAATAACGTAACCTTGAAAATGACAATATACAAGTTCATCTTCGCGGTAATACCTACTTTATAATAATAACCTTTTATTTTTTCCTTATCGGAATATCCTATTAATTATGGCTTCTACATATGATATCGTGATGTTGACGCTACGAGTTTTTTCGGGTTTTTTTTTTATACATAAACTCAATGACAGCTAATTTTTTAATATGAAAATGTTAGGAAAATAGCAATTAAATATTCATGAGACTACATGGGGAATTCAAGATTTACAATACTCGTCTTATGGTGTTTCAGATTAAAACAAATCTTTGGTGATTCCAAAAGGATACCTACAAAGGAAGATTTAAACAAAATGGAATATCTGGAACTAGTCATAAAAGAAGCTATGCGGCTCTACACAGTGGTCCCTATAATCGGCAGGGAGTCGCAGAGTGAATTAAAATTATGTAAGCACATAGAACATAATACTTTAAAGTTATGTGATATTAAAAAGGAACGAAAAAAATACCGTTAGAACTAGACTATAATATGACCATCGTAACTACTCGAACTAGTATCGTAACTATAGTTTGAAATG
The DNA here is from genome assembly GCA_932273695.1 of Apotomis betuletana. Taxonomy (NCBI): domain Eukaryota; kingdom Metazoa; phylum Arthropoda; class Insecta; order Lepidoptera; family Tortricidae; genus Apotomis; species Apotomis betuletana. The sequence goes on along the minus strand of OW026313.1, from coordinate 9,886,537 downwards.
GACCATAATCTAGTTTTTAGGTACTCTAGCTACCACAAGACTATAATTGTAAAATTTACATATTGATAATAATATGATCTCTTGCTTGCGTTAAGGTAATTGGAATATACCATTTTTTTACGAACTGTGTAAAATTTGTTACATTTACAGTTACACAAAAAAAAAAGGTTGTCCGATATTTATTTATTTTATATTTATAAATCATCATCATCAAAATCAACATCAGATTATAATGAAGATAATGGCGATGAAAAGGATGATAATGACGATAACTCTCATCATTCCAGCGACCTGCACGCTCCCCGCAGGCGTGAGTTGCGCCATAGTGCCCTTTATGCTGCACCGATCCAAGAAGATCTGGGGGCCCGACGCCGACAGCTTCAAACCCGGACGGTTCCTCCCAGAAAACTCTGTCGGCCGACATCCTTGCGCCTTCATTCCCTTCAGCCATGGTGGCCGAAACTGTATCGGTAGGAAACGAAATAAATCATCAGAATCGTGTCATTGCTTCAAATAATCGATAGTGGAAATGCCGGATAACTGTGGCCGGGTAAAACTGCTCCCTCAAACAGATTGGAACGTTGGCACACACTTGCCAGTTTGATATTTTGGCGATATACCGGCGCTAAAATATCAAAATTAGTTCGAAGTTATATATGGATAAGTACCTATGATAACCCCATGCCCATACCATATATATATGGTATGGGCATGGGGTAATTCGTTGCAGTAAATTAGTGATGTTATTCTTCGCTAAGCTCACTGGCGTGGCGTTGAGAAGATAGTTTTTTTTTAAACTTACCTACTGTATTACTTATATCGCTAAATTTATACGTATAAACGTTTGATTCTTTTTTATATTTTAAGTTGAACGACACTGACTATTTTGACTATAAGTTTACTTACAGTTTTTTAGACACAGTAACAGCTAGTCATGTAATAGTAGGTACATTACATGCCATGGCGGCGAATTCGTGAATGTCCCAGATCGCAGGTGTTTGTGGTCCGAACCGAAGGTGAGGGCCATAATCATGCGATCTGGGGCTTTACGAATTACCGCCCGTAGTTTGTCTAAAGTTTACGTCTTCCCTTGGCCAGCGGGGCTAGCATATCTTGACGCGACTTCGCTTATCGCGCGACTTAGCGTCATCTGTCTTGCTCGCGCAGTATTGACAGTAATGTGACCGGTAGTACTTGTAGCGCGACAAAGAGTCGCGTGTGCCGTTTGTATACACACTAGCCGAGACAGCGCGAGACCAGCATGCCGTCACTTTGGAACTCTGAGTAAATGAAGGATGGCATGCTTGTCTCGCCCTGTCTCGGCGAGTGTGTACAACCGGCATCAAAGTTATGCTAGCCGTGCAGGAAGTGAGAAGCGGGCAGAAAATAGCACTTACGGCCTAGGTTGACGTAAAAAAAAATGCGTATCTTCGAGATAGCGTCTTTCGGCTTAGCGAAGCAATTACGTGGATTGTGTTGGGTGTTATTACGGACATGAGGAAACATCTAGCGCAACTGTGCCGAGCGACTCTTTCTCGCGCGAGAAATATTACCTATCTCTTTCTTCGCTGTACCACAGAATAGATAATGTATACTGTGAGAGAGTGACGGGCGATGCTACGTCGCGCGTCAAACGTCGCAAAACGACCGTACTTGTGCTAGACGGGCTGGAGTCAGATACCTACTGTACTTTAAAACTGTACTTAATATTAATTGACTGATTGACCTTACCTCGTCGCAAATCGCGAGGAACATATGCATTTTGAGAAAATAATGGAAATTGATTGAGAACAATGTAACTATGTGTGTACCTACACGTCTAGATAACGCCACATCACTACATGCCTAGTATAAAACAAAGTCGCTTCTGTCTGTATTTATCGATATTACACATGTATATCGGAAGTCGATAAACGGGAAGTCCGTATGACAGCTCAAAAGTGCCACGAGAAATCCGGTCTCTGTTTATCAGCATTGCACCCGTGAAAGCCGGGGCGGGTCGCTAGTCGGTAATTAGGTATATATATATATATGCAAGCATAAATAAGACACATTAAAGCAGTACACATGTATATTTGTGTAATATCGAGGTAGATTTATAGTCCTAGGTACGGTACATAATGTATTGTTCTTTTTACAGGTCGTCATTTCGGAATGCTTGTAATGAAAAGTCTTCTATCGAGCATCCTTCGGGCTTACGAAGTTTCAGCGAATCCGTGTGGAACTTTGAAAATAGAGATATTGCTCATACCCGTAGTCGGACACATGCTTTCTTTAAAAAAACGCTGTTCATAGTTTACACGTAATGTAGTTATATTTTTTCTTTTTTTGAAAATAAAATTATGTTACTTAATGATGTTCTTTCAGTAGCTTTTTTTTGTTCTTTTAGGCAACTAATAACGGTAGGTACCTATATTTAATAAAATCAATATAAAAATCACATTGAAAGTAAAGTACTTTACCCTTAGAGGAAGGAATCTCATAAAGTAAGTTGTAGCTGGGGTGTTAGTGCACGACACCTTGCACTTTGTGACTATGCGCTGAAACTTGGCACAGTTGATCCTTAGGTGGCCTTGAGTAAATTCAGACCGGTAGACATCGATAGCCACCGCGCGTTTAGTGGGGGGGAGGGGGGGAAGTTCGACGCTGCCGCGCTTTAATTAATGCAACATTTCTCTAAAACTATACATAATATGGCATGTGATATATCATTTTCGGATAAATCAAGGATGAGGAATCTATTTTTTGGACTAAAATAATGCACTTTCAAACAAAAAATAATTTAAAAGTAGAAAAAACTTAAAAACGTAATTTGTGTGTTTTTATATAATTGTCAATTATTTTAAAAGTATAAAAGTAATCTCAAAACAAAAAATATAATCGTAAAGCTAAACTTATGTAGTTTCTAAAAATATATAGTTTATTATATATATCTGTTGATCCATGGGAGATAATAAATAATATCAAGCGTAAGTCAGGGCGATCTCAATGCATGATCGTCCGTGAAGTAGGGTTTAGGTACTGTGTTAAGCAACATTTCTCTAAAACTATACATAATGGGGCATGTGATTTATAATTTTCGGTTAAATGAAGGATGAGGAATCTATTTTTTTAACAAAAATAATGCAGTTTTTGAACAAAAAAGATATTAAAAGGTGGGACATTTGTGTTTTTTACATAATTTCCAATCATTTTAAAAGTATAACAGAAATCTCAAAAAAAATATATAAACATAAAGCTAAGCTTTTGTAGTTTCTAAAAATATATAGTTTATTATATATATCTGTTGATACATGGGCGATAATAAATAATATTGAGCGTAGGTCAGGGTGATCTCAATGCATGATCGTCCTTGACGTAGGGTTTAGTTAATGTTTATATGAAGGAATCGCAACAAACACGAAGACACAAAAAACCAGCTCGTTCGGGCACTTGTATTCCCCATATTCCTGCCCATTAGATGCCCTAGAGATGTGGTGTTGGACGAGAATGCTTGGAGTATTATGGACTGAATTCCGTACCAACGATTCTATACTCGAAAACTTGGCATCAAGCAGTGTTTATCGTCTTTAGTACAGTCTCGTACCTTTACCTTCTTTGGCCACGTTTGCCACCGGGGGGTGGAGGCTATTGAGCGCTTCTGGTCCACAGAAAGGTTGAGGGTACCAGGCCACGAAGAAGATCACCTATGTTATGGACAAACTAAATAAAAGCTGCAATAAATGCATCATCGTTACTACACGAATGCACGAGGAAGGCGGCTATCAGGTAAGAATGGCGGCGTGTTGTGAAGCTTATCACCATTCACCAATATCTGAAATGATGACCACGACCACTCTGCCGGGAGTGAAACCAACGAAGAAGAAGAGGTCATGGAGGAAAGGTTTCCCAAGCTTCAAAAGCACTTCTCTTTCCTTTACCATTGAACGAAGATACCGTGTCACATGTAACATCCTGCGAATGCTTGAAATGGGTAATAATTTTCCTCTCTGTGGCCCCGTAAATAAACAAATTTGTATAAAACACCTGTATTTTCTTAATTTACTATGACCAGATATACCATTTTTACCTATCGTGGTGGCGATATCATGATAGCACAGATATTGGTGATGTTATCTTGTTCCTAATGCACCCAAAGTTCCTCAAGCTGAGGTAAAGCTTGCATATTATGTGTAACTGTCAGTACCAACACATCAGTATCCACAGTATCATGAGTCGTGAAGCCTCGATAATAGTAAATTAAGAAAATACGGGTGTTTTATACATATTTGTTTATTTACAGGCCCACAGAGAGCAAGAGTATTAAGATACCCTCTTTCACGCATTCACAGGATGTGATACGGTATCTTGGTTCAATGGTAAAGGAAAGAGAAGTGCTTTTCAAGCATGGAAGCCTTTCCTGACCTACTGTAGGTTTCGAGTTAGCGATCAAGCGACGCATTGAGTAGGTAATGGCTTCCATCGAAAAATACGTCTTAACATCATAGGTATGATAGGTCAGTTTTTCTGCTTTTGAAACTGATATAATAGAATAATAGGATCTCGAAACTTAAAAAAGAATATTGTATATCATAATTATTATTTCAGATCAGCTTCATGTACTTCAGTAAATGAGCCCCCCCCCCATATATATATTTTTACCAAGATAGACCAGCAGATAGAACACCTCCCACCGACCAAAGCCACTTTGTATCAGCATTTATTAAGAGGTGGGCGTTTGGGGTCAGTTATCACGCACTTGGGGTAACTACTTGGGGTTGGACGAAGGTCAGCAACAACTGGGAGCCTACATGGACAGACTTGCCTGTTGCTGCAGGAGCATGTAATGTCTGGAAATTTTTAGGTGCAAATTGGCTGGTGCAATTGCAAAAAAAGGTAGCTTAAATGTTCAGACCTCTGTCATTGCAGTGGATCCTGCATTATATACAATAAATTAATTAACATTGCGTAGTTTCATTTAAAATACTAAGAGACATAAACATTAAAATATATGCACTTTTTGTGTGTTTAAAACATTAACTAAACCCTACGTCACGGACGATCATGCATTGAGATTACCCTGACCTACGCTCAATATTATTTATTATCGCCCATGTATGAACAGATATATATAATAAACTATATATTTTTAGAAACTACAAAAGCTTAGCTTTATGTTTATATTTTATGTTTTGAGATTTCTGTTATACTTTTAAAATGATTGGAAATTATGTAAAAAACACAAATGTCCCACCTTTTAATATCTTTTTTGTTCAAAAACTGCATTATTTTTGTTAAAAAAATAGATTCCTCATCCTTCATTTAACCGAAAATTATAAATCACATGCCCCATTATGTATAGTTTTAGAGAAATGTTGCTTAACACAGTACCTAAACCCTACTTCACGGACGATCATGCATTGAGATCGCCCTGACTTACGCTTGATATTATTTATTATCTCCCATGGATCAACAGATATATATAATAAACTATATATTTTTAGAAACTACATAAGTTTAGCTTTACGATTATATTTTTTGTTTTGGGATTACTTTTATACTTTTAAAATAATTGACAATTATATAAAAACACACAAATTACGTTTTTAAGTTTTTTCTACTTTTAAATATTTTTTTGTTTGAAAGTGCATTATTTTAGTCCAAAAAATAGATTCCTCATCCTTGATTTATCCGAAAATGATATATCACATGCCATATTATGTATAGTTTTAGAGAAATGTTGCATTAATTAAAGCGCGGCAGCGTCGAACTTCCCCCCCTCCCCCCCACTAAACGCGCGGTGGCTATCGATGTCTACCGGTCTGAATTCACTCAAGGCCACCTAAGGATCAACTGTGCCAAGTTTCAGCGCATAGTCACAAAGTGCAAGGTTCCCATACAACGGCGTGCATTATCAACCCAGCTAGTTGTTGTCACTTAGTAGAAACCTACGGTATTATTATCTTTGTAAAGCATGTAACGTTTCCGTATGAAAAAATGATCTGGCAGTATATTTGTTAGCATAACTGTCATGCGTGCCTATTTTTCGCGCGAGATAATTACCCGTCTCTTTCTGCGCAGTAATGTGAGAGTGACGGGTAGCGCTATGTCGCGCGACAAGAGTCGCGATAAGCATTATCGTGGTAGAACGCATTTTGATGAAAACTTCATTAATCTGTCGAGAAAATCCCCGGCCATATTATAGGCTATACAAATTTCCAATAAAAAAGAGGGGGTAGCCACTACACTAGATTGAGTTAAGTTTGCACCTGAATCTTAAGGCGCGACTTAGGAATGAGGTGCAAACTTTTTTTGAAACATGTGCTACGACTATCGAGTACCCTGATAAACTAACAGATGGCGCTGAAATTAAATATATTGTGACAATCAATTCTAAGTTGAGAAGAGGGGGTACGGATATCAACAAATTAAATTGAATAATCGCTGCTACGTTGCTGCCTGGTGGCAAAACGGCTCGCACAACTTTCAGGATCCCAATAGATTTGGACAGCACGGAAAGTCCTGTCTGCGGGGTATCAAGAAACTGTGATAAAGCAAAACTGGTACATACCGATTTCCACGCGTGCGGAGCCGCGGGCACAGCTAGTAGTTAAAAAAGTTATCGAAACCTAGTTAGCAGTTCTGTGGATCCTACTAATTGTATTATTTGTGTATGAGAATGTCGTATCTATTCGTAAGAACTATTTATTAATTAATTGTGTTTTGACTTGGCTCTTTATTGAATCTTCAGCCAAAACAGCAGCTAAGAAGCTTGGAATCCTTTTCAAGGTGAGGCTCAATTGAATCGCAAAACTTAATCTTGGAGAATTTTCATTATGCTCTGCTTATTTATCTTTGTGGAGAACGCAGTGAACGAACTCGCGAAGCAAACAAAAAAAAATAACAAATTAACAATGAAACTTATATTTAAACTTCATGTTTCTACTTATTATGTAAATATACAACACTGCTCTAAAAATTATAATAATATCAAAGTGAAAGTTACAGAAATTCATACAAAAACCCGTGTTATTATTTATTTATATTATATTGTATATTACAGGCTTAACGTTAAGCCTAGAAGTAATTTTTTTGGTAAATCAATCATTATTTTTTATGTACTTGGTTAAATCGCTATAAGTACTTGGTTAAAGCCTGACCAGAAATATATGAGGATTGTCAAGAGGTGGATATTTATAAGATTTAAATGGCAACAATTTTGCAACCAATCGCAACCACACTCGCACTATACTGACATTAGTTTAAATACCTGTCAGGGGTGCAACTCCGAAAAACGAAATTCAAAAATTTCGCTGTCAAATTCTATTCCCATCTCTTTCACTCTATATTAGAGAGGCAGAGACGGGTATACCGTTTGACAACGAAATTTTCCATTTACGTTTTTCGGAGTAACGCCCCAGTTCCAATGGTAACCTCTAAACTAAATATCATTTAATGGAATGCACTCTTTTCCCGACTGTTTTTTGTGTAGTAAGCACTTTATTTTATAATATTACGTTTACGACTGTTAATGGTTTTCGACATTTTCTTTGGATATTTTTAAATATTTATCTTCTAAAGAAACCACCTCGATAACATTGTTGACAAACCATCATAAAATCATTGCCAGTGTAAGAAATTAGTTCCATTGAAATTCCGCAATATGGCGCATCCTCATATATTTCCTTAAATACTCAAAGTATATTTCTGGTCAATAAATATATTACTATTATTATTTAAATAGCTTCTAGACATGACCGCATTGCAGTGTATTTGAAAGCCGAAATCTATGTTTGAAACCAACCAACCCACCACACTATCTTAACGTCAACTAGATCAGATTGACCTACAGAGAACTGTCTTTTTAAAATAATTAGGTTTGATACCTCCTTTTGTAAAGCAGAAATAAATATAGAAATATTAAAATTAAAGTTTGTACCAACTTGGCATTGGTGCTGGAAGGTTTGATAGTGAACAGTATACTTTTATTGGCTTGTCTATGGTAGGAATTATTTTGAAAGAAAACAAAACAAAAAGCGAAACACTTTGACTATGGTTGCTCTCATAGCATAGCGTAGCGTAGCGTATCTCTTCCCTGTAATATAATAAATAGGTTAACATTCGTGTTATTTTACTACTTATGTTTTTTTTTTAATTGATTGTAACCAATTTGTGCTAAAATGTGTGCTGTGTTGTGAATAAAGCCGTGTAGAATGTTATAGTGTGACACGTTAACAAGGTAAGATTAAGAAATGTAACATTTGAGTCTACTTAAATTGTATTTGCTTGAGCAAAGTGCAGATTGATTTGGCAGTAACCATAATAAATGTTTGTCTAACTAGGTATCGAAGTTTCTAACCATGGATTTCGGACACCCTCCACCGAACATGGGGATGCCACCACCCGGCATGGGAGGTCCTATGGGTCCGCCCGGTCGCAACAACATGCGCCATAACTTTAGACCTTTCAACTACCAGATGCGCTTCCCGCCTCAGGGTCCCCTGAATATGACTCAAGATGATTTTGATGGTAAACGTTTACGTAAATCTGTTATGCGGAAAACCGTAGACTATAACGCTGCTATTATTAAAGCTTTAGAGTGTCGCGTTTGGCAGAGGGATTGGCGGGACAGACATGCTCTTCAACCCGACGCTATGTATACTCCCGATCTGTTGCCGCCTCCCTCGTATCCTGATAACCCTATTAACGCGGTCACTACACGTTTTGTCAAAACTGCCACTAATAAAATGAGGTGTCCCATTTTCGCTGTTGCTTGGACACCAGAGGGTCGACGGTTAATAACAGGCGCGTCTTCTGGAGAATTCACGTTATGGAATGGCTTAACATTTAATTTTGAAACCATTCTACAAGCACATGATTCACCAGTCAGGTCAATGGTCTGGTCTCATGGAGAAGGTTGGATGGTAACAGGTGACCACTCCGGGTTCATCAAGTATTGGCAAAGTAACATGAACAATGTCAAGATGTACCAAGCACACAAAGAAGCCGTTAGAGGTATTAGTTTCAGTCCAACGGACTCTAAAATTGTTACCTGTTCAGATGATGGCACCCTGCGTATCTTTGATTTCTACAGATGTCAAGAAGAAAGGATATTGAGAGGTCACGGTGCAGATGTCAAGTGTGTACAGTGGCACCCTACAAAGGCTCTCATTGTCTCAGGGAGTAAAGACAATCAGCAACCAATAAAGCTTTGGGATCCTAAATCGGGAACAGCTCTCTCAACCCTGCATGCTCATAAGTCAACTGTGATGGATCTGAAGTGGAATGATAATGGAAATTGGTTGATAACAGCATCCAGAGACCATCTACTCAAGTTGTTTGATATTCGTAAGCTAGGAACTGAATTGCAAATATTTAGGGGTCACAAGAAAGAAGCTTCAAGTGTAGCTTGGCACCCGACACATGAAGGGTTATTTTGTTCTGGTGGCTCTGATGGCGCAATCCTGTTTTGGAATGTTGGAACTGATAAAGAAGTTGGATGCATTGAAGGTGCCCATGAATCTATAGTCTGGACAATGGCGTGGCACCCACTCGGTCACATATTGTGCTCAGGGTCTAATGACCACACATGTAAATTTTGGACCAGAAACCGTCCAGGAGATCTAATGAGGGACAAGTATAATCTCAACACATTACCACCTGGGGTACAAGATGATCATGACTTAGAAGAGCCTGCAATCATCCCTGGCATGGGTCCTGAAGATAAGGTTGAGATATTTTCTTCAGACACAGACAAAGTTATACCGGGTCTTGATTTGGATACAACATTGATACCAATGGACTTTGAGAAGAAAGTAAAGAAAGTACCTTACAGTAAACCTATCCCTAGAAATTTCCAAGCTCAGTGGAATCATGGCCCTACTGCAGATGATGCAACAACAGAAGCCCTGACACAGGCATTGGTGGAGTCTGTACCTGGTGCAGTGCCATTGCATCAAATAACTCCAACAGCTATATTCATATATGGAAAACTTATTACTGTAGACCCTGGCTCAAAACTTGAAAAAGCTATATCAGAGGGCCCTGTAGCACTAAAAAAATATATAGCCTCTGGAGAAATAGAAGAGCTGCATGATGTAATGCCTCATCTAGAAGATGATGCAGAGGAAGAGACCTATAATCAACCATTTGAGTACCCTCAAGGTGAACATGATCCTGACCAGGATGCACCAGACAATGAAGATGAGGATATGGATGATTACAGGCGCAACGAAGACTACGACAATGACATGATGGATGATATGGGAGAGCAACAGGATCAAGACTTCAATCAGTCAAACATGAATAATATGCCTCCGATGGGTAACATGCCTCCAATGGGCAATATGATGAGACCACCCATGCCGATGGGTAACATGGGTCCGCCGATGGGGCCGCCTATGGGTGGTCCCCCAATGAATTCCATTGGTCCCATGCATAATATGCCTCCTCACATGGCAGGAATGCCTCCAGGCATGAACAATATGCCACCACCTATGGGCAACATGCCACCGTCAATGGGCAATATGCCACCAATGGGACCCCCTATAGGTAACATGCCCATGAACATGAATATGCCTCCACCTCGACAGCCTTTTAACGACAACGGGTACAACAACAAAGGACATTTCGAATCTTTCGATAACCAATACAACCAAGAGAATGATGAGTACAATAATGATGAAGATCAATCATATCAAGATCAAAATTATGATGATGAGTCGTACAATGACGAAAGCGAAGACTATTCACGCAATCAGAATAATCAAGGCAACCAGAGATGGGGTGGCGGTGGTTATCGAGGCAGGAACCAGGACCGAGGAAGGGGTCAGGATCGAGGCAGAGGTCGCGGCATGAACGGGCACAACGGGCGCGGCAACCGGCGCGGGCAGCGCGGGGCGCCGTGGCGCGGCCGCGGCGGCTCCGGTCGCCCCTTCCGGCGGGGCAACAAGTCTGTGTCCAACTAGTGTTCCGACAACTACCGGTAGTCGTGCGCGCAAGCCGAGACTTTTATGTTTGGAATGAGAAACTGAGTGTAACTAAGTGTAAACACGGGATATGTTAAGTGATGAAGTTGCAAAAGGTTGTATATAAGTTTTGTTTCCAGCTTATACTACTTTATTTTCTAAGCTGACAGTTCTGCAAACAATAAATTTATATTAAGAAAAAAATAATAATCAAATTCTTGTTCAGGTGTTCCATTACATTGGCGGATCCCGGTGAGTTGACCTGTCCTATTTGTTAATTAATTTGAACTGTGAACTCTCGCACATGATGTGTTTGTATGCTCCCAGGTAATTACTCGAGGATGAGTCATCCCCCTCAGTCGACGGCCCAGGACCACGCAAGCAAGTCACCGCAAGCGGCACTCATCACTGCATTCCCGAGGAGCCATCAAATCGCAACATCTTATAGTAAGATCCCGGTATTTTTTGATTTGTTTTGTTAATAAAAATAATTGAAAACATAAATAAAGTACACCCATTCCTTCATATGTAAAGATATATTTGTTTATGTGGGATTTGATTGTTGATTAAATAAACGAAAAAGAAAAAATAAAGAATAAAGAGAAAATAAATAAACGCAACATCTCCAAGGCGAACCCTGTCCTCGGCTGAAGCACGGCTGGCCAACACACAGAAATGAATATCATTTTTTATGTGCATGCTATTTCACATTTACAGCATAATATACCTAGTTTTAGAATACCATTTCGTTCGACTTAGATCTACCTATACAAATCTTTCGCTACGCACGCTCGCACTGGCACAGGAGATAATCAATCAGGCCACGAAGTCAATTAGTACCCTTAAAAATACTCCTGCACCTAAAAGAAGAAAAAAGTGCATTATGCAATCATTTGAACCAGTCTTAAAAGATTACAGTTTTTTTATTTTTTGTATTGCTGCGTACCTATTTTCAATGTAATAGAGGAATTCTTTCACTTTTTATTTGGATTTTTATTAATTAATATTGAACATGAATAGATCTTCAAAACTCCCTAACTTATTTATTTTACATTGTTGATGGGTACATGTAATGGATGTATTCTTTCATGATAAATATAGTTTCGGTGTTCTCAACACAAGAGTGAAGTTGTTATTGAACAACATTATGGCCTAAGACACATTTTCAGGGTTAGGTGTTAAATAATTTAATGAACCGATTATTTTATTAAGTTGCAAAAGGTTACTTTAGTTCTTGTAGATATTAAATAAAAATAAGAACTGGATATTGATTTTGATCTCGTTTCCTCATTTTGTCTCGTACCTACATATATCTCTTCGTCGATCTATGTCAATATCTACTCTCATTCTCTTACATTACTAGGTTTTTAGTCTCCTAAAGTTATAAAATATTTGTTATCTCTTTAGCTGAAATGGTAGCAATAAAGTCACCTTCGTAACTAGCTTAGCTTAAGAGGACATATCACTGTTCCTTTTCCCATACTATCAGTTTACGTAAAGTTTGTACCTGGTAACTATGGCGTTGGATACAAATGTGGTCGAAACTTAACGTATTATATAAATGGAGGTTTCGTGCTCGTCTGTTTCCTCCAAAACTGAAACAATCTTTACGAAATTTTAGGAACTGAATGAAAAAGAAATGTTCTGTGTCGGAGCGTTTCGGTTTTTGCGCATATCATTATAGGATTCGTGTATTAGGCGTCCGTTTGCGGCGGAATTTTGGCCAAAAACATTCTATGATAATAGCACTAAAATCGGAACCGACACAGAACTTTTCTTTCCCATTCAGTTCCTGAAATTTCGTAAATATTGGTCAAGTTTTGGAGGAGGAAACAGATAAGAACGAAACCCCGATTTGTTTGAAAAATGATGTGGTATTTCCTCTTAATTAGAATGAGTATAGAGCTGCGTGGTTTGAACTGAAACCCAATTGGCAGCAAATTGTGTTGGTTCAGCGTGCTTGTAACCTACTACCGACTATCCCCGCTCCTTGGACAACGTTTAAGTTTTTATTTTAATAAAGATTTATTGCTAAGAACTTTTTTTTTCATCAACACTGTAGAAAAGAATAAACATCTGAAATTCAAAAGGGTTTTATTTGACATCGCCCTACGCCTACATAAATAAAGATCACTTGAAAAATTGAATTGCAGTTTAATTTTTAGATTAATCATCCGGAAGGGTATAGCGGGCTCCAATAACGAATGTTTCCATTGTTGCAGATGAGTGTCGCGCGGCGGTTGTGCTGGGTCTTAGCGCTGACGACGTGCGCGGCCCTCCACAACGGTGGCAGCGACCGGAACTCTATAGGCAGCGAGTTCGACGCCAACGTCACTGACCGACTTGAGGCGATCAACGGAACTCCTAACTATAGACTGATAAAGCCAGACAAAGGCCCGCAGTGGTTCCCTTCCACGGGAGAAACAAAGATTGACTATTGCGTGAGACGCGCGCCTTGCGAACAACTACTGAACAAGACTTGTCTAGGCGCCGAGCTGCCCTATGACCAAACCAGCGTGCATCTAACATTCTTTCGCACGCAACAGCAGATTCAAAATCAACTAGAACTATACATGAATTTGATAAACGTGCCAAAATGCTGGGCCGTTATACAGCCCCTGCTCTGCTCTACGTTCATGCCAAAGTGTGAAAAGGTGCTCGACCAACATATGGTGTATCTGCCTTCGTTCGAGATGTGCAATGTCACCGTCGAACATTGCGCGATTTTGTATAATACCTCGTATTTTCCGTCCTTTTTGAAATGCAACGAGACTTTATTCCCTCCTAAATGCGAGAACCCGGCGAAAGAGAAGATGAAGTTCAATACGAGCGGCAAGTGCTTACCGCCTCTCATTCACACTGAGAAACCTTTACATTTTTATAAAGGTGAGTTTTTTTGCATGAAACTGTCGCTGTCTGAATTGACAGTAGCATATGGCAATTATGTCTATATGAACAGTAGCATATGGCAATTATTTGAAGAAGAGTCTTTTTTTTAACCCCCGACAAAAAAGAGGAGTGTTATAAGTTTAACATGTGTATCTATGTATCTGTCTGTGGCATCGTAGCTCCTAAACGGATGGTCCGATTTGAAAGCGGTTTTTTTAATCGAAAGCCTTGTCTATTGACATGGTTCTTAGATATGTCCCGTCGGGACAGGTTTTTTTTGCAAATTTTGAATTTATTTTTATTATGAATCAGATATTGAGTTTAAATAATAGTTCTTCGTGTGTGTTTTCATATTCAAATCTCATTAAAAAGGTCACCTTTTCCCTGTACCCTTCAATTTCATTCCAGATTTATCTAATATCTAACGACGAAAATCGGTTTAAAACTGTTTCTCATACAAAGTGCCACTCATTTTAGCTCATCAAACGGGTTGTGATGACCTATTTATGATAGTATATTATTCAGGCATATCAAACTGCGGGCTGCCGTGTCAGGACCCGCTGTACACCGACGACGAGCACCACCAGATCCGTCGTCTAGTGGCGTGGGGCGCCGGTGCCTGTCTGGCGCTCAACTTGTTGACCGTCGCCACGTTCCTGATCGACTGGCGCAGCGCAAATAAGTACCCAGCGCTCGTCATATTCTACATCAACGTGTGCTTCGCCGTGGCGTCCATGGGGTGAGTGCAGATTACGTTCAGCAGTTTTTTTTTTTGGTTTTGTGTTTGACTGCGGTTCCGTGGGGGCCCTTTGCCTGTCTTGGAGCTGACACGCCTCGTCCTTCCGGACAAGGCGCCGAGATTCAGCAGAGAGAGTAGTAGGGCTATTCCGATGTTAGAAATTAGTACTGTCTCGCTCACCCAAATATTGACAGGAGATTCAGAGGGATAAGAGTAACCCTTCAGACGCGTGTTTTGCACCGTAATACATATGTAGGTACCTATATTTAGAAGTAAAATAACAGGTAATCTTTGCATACGATTATATACAGAGCGTTACATCTGCTTTCGAGTTTAGTTGAAGACCGTTTTGACAATTTTTGAACTAAAATGATTGCGATGCAGAAGTATTCTAAATAGTAGTAGTAAGTTTCATACGTTTTTAGGGTTCCGTACCCAAAGGGTAAAAACGGGACCCTATTACTGAGACTTCGCTGTCCGTCCGTCCGTCCGTCTGTCACCAGGCTGTATCTCAAGAACGGTGATAGCTAGACAGTTGAAATTTTCACAGATGATGTATTTCTATTTCCGCTGTAACAACAAATACTAAAAATAAAATAAACTAAATATTTAAATATAAATATGGGGGGCTCCCATACAACAAACTTGTTATAGATTATGCTACGGAACCCTTCATGCGCGAGTAGGACTCGCACTTGCCCAATTTTTTTAGAATTATCTTAAATGTGTAACATATATTCACAATATTCACATTCATTTTTTTACAATAATAACAGCAAAGTTTTCTGGTTGAAACCGTCACGCCAACTCGCGCAGGTGGAATCAGATACCGTAACTGTTGTAAAAAAAATCATCCTTCTACAATAGCGTGCAAACTAATGCGACAATACCTAATATTTTGTGATAAATAATCATAACGAATGACCTCTATTTATGCACGTATTTTGTCGGCTTAAATAAATACTTTGTGTCACGTCCTAATGTGGTGTTGGAGGCGTATGCTACGCATACCGTGGACTGCCAAACGTACAAATGCTCCTATTCTCTCCCAACTCGGCATTAACACATGTCTGCAACGCATACTTTCTTACTTCGGCCACGTAATGCGAAGAAGGGATGGCCACCTTAAAAGATGGTCACTGTTGGGAAGATCGAGGGCAGGAGAACATGCTGACGCCTGATCAAGTGAAACCACTTCATCGAAATTCTACCAGGTGGTGTGAGTTACTTCGCACCGAAATCGATGGAAACAGTGACCACGATTCTCAGTAATGAGGGACCGTTTGAAGAAGTCGCGTAAAGTTGCAATAATAGTACATTACATACCTAGGGGCGGTGAATTGGAGAACGTCCCAGATCGCAGGTCTTTGTTAAATATGCCATCTGGAGTTTACTAATTACCGCCCGTGGTTTGTCTAAAGTTTTACGTCTGGCCTTGGCCAGAAAGTGAGATTTTTTACGGTCTAGGGTAAAGTAAATAAAATAATATTTAAGTATGCATGACTTTTGCTTTAAATAAAGTCAAACTTTTCGTAAATGGAATAGCAAAGATCAAGTCAGTTGATTCCTCGACTTATATACTTACCTACATAGTACCTACATATACAGGATGTCCAAAATCGCTTTCGCGGCAATCATTTAGGTCGATTTTGAATACCCCCACAAATATTTCCCCAAGCATACTGTAATATTTCCAGCAGTTATAGAAAAAAAAATACAAATTAAAGCCTGACCAGAAATATATGAGGATGCGCCATATTGCGGAATTTCACTGGAACTAATTTCTTACACTGGCAATGCTTTTATGATGGTTTGTTAACAATGTCAATGTCATTCGTGGTGCTTTCTTTAAAAGACAAATATTTTAAAATATCCGAAGATTCAGTTGTGAACGTAATATTGTAAATAAAGTGTACTCGTGCTTACTACTACACGAAAAACAGTCAGGAAAAGAGTTAATTCCATTAAATGATAGGTTTACATAGTGGAACTGACAGGTATTTAAACTAATGCCATTATAATGCGGTTGCGATTGGTGGTTGTCCTATAAATAGCGCCCTCTTGACAATCCTCATATATTTCTGGTCAGGCTTTAACTTTCTATATAAAATCGAGGTCTGCGTGGTCAAACCAAAAAGAAATGGTATCTGCTAAAATCATATTTATACTAGAAGTGTGTAAATAATTTCTTCTCCTCAAAAACAGTTTCAACCGTTCCTTTATATACAGATGGCTAGTACAATTCGGCATCGGGTCCAGGGAGGACATAGTGTGCTCAAAAGATGGGACGAGGCGGCAGGGGGAACCTTCGGCAGAGGAAAATCTATCCTGCGTCGTTGTGTTTGTACTTGTAAGTCTCATTCAACATTTGATTATTTTTTCGTCGAAAAAAATAACGTCACTGACGATGACACACAGATATTTTAAATAGGAAGCATGGAAACTGTGCTTGTCAATCATGATCAGAAATATTTAGGTTTTTCTGTCGTTTTTATGTGGAAAAAATACATACACAAAAGCAAAATAATATCGTGGGCCACAATTTTTTTACCGCACTTTAAATTTCTCAATGTTTCGCAGGTGTACTACTTCATGATGGCTGCTTGCGTCTGGTTCGTGATATTTACATACGCATGGCATATGAGTTTTCGAGCTTTAGGTGAGTTACTATATTTTTTGTTCACTTTGCTGGTTTTTGTTGGAGAAAGAAACAATACTTAAATTATAATGAGCTAGCTAGCTAGTGACATCTGTAAAATACCACATTATGTATAACAATTTTTTTATGTTGAATTATGATACTAAGACAGCTAATCCCTCTCACTTGCTTCATTTTTAGGTAAAATCCAAGACAGGATAGACAAGAAGGCAGCTTACTTCCATTTAGTTGCGTGGTCGCTACCGCTCGTGCTCACCATCACGACCATGGCGTTTGGAGAAGTGGATGGGAGCAGCATCACTGGCATCTGCTTTGTGGGTTACGTACACCACCCAATGCGCATCGGTTTGTTGCTAGCGCCCTTGTCCCTTGTTTTGGTGCTTGGTGGATACTTTCTACTTAGAGGTTAGTTCGTTTTGGAGGAATCTCATCACCCTTGTTTTGTTGTTTTGAACTCCGTGAAAAGTGCCCCGAGTACTAAGATTTCACGTTGTGTGTTATCGTCACTTGTGTACCGTGGCCTTGGGAGGCAGATGTGATCATACTAACTGCTACGTCAACCATCCCATGCGCGGCGACGACGACTTTCCGCCGGCACTGTTCGTGGCCCTGGTGCTCGGTGGATACTTTCTGCCTAGAGGTTAGTACCTACTCTCCAGACAGAATGTTTCCACCTAGTCTCAGGTGCCCTATCAATCTGATTGGAATACCTGCTGACTGCGTCTAAAAAACGTACACGTACAAGTGTGGAATAGGTCTGCTTAGAGCACAAACACCCGTGTGTGGATGACCGGCGCTTGTGCTAACCATCACGACGATGGCGTTTGGAAAACTAGCCGAGAGCTGCATTATTGGCATCTGCTTCGCGGGATACCTACTCATCTTTATATAAATATATATACATAATATTGTTTTGATTTTAGCTCCATATGATCAAGGGAGTGCATAAGTATCCTACAGACTGCGCCAAGTAAACGTGCCCCATTTTCGATATTCCACTTCTAGCATCATATAAATGTCTCTTTCCTATGATTTAACGTATTTTTTTAATTATTTCAGGCGTTTTCTCCCTGATAGCGGTCCGCGTGTCAAGCAAGGACGTGATTTCAGCGCGCGCCAAAAACAAAATTCGACAAACCATCACGCGATGCTCGTTCACGGCGGTGTTGGTGGCGGTGTTTATCTGTGTCACCGTCGCCTGCCATATCTACGAGTTCCGGAACGCGGACCTGTGGAAGGAGTCTTTTCGAAACAACATCATGTGAGTGTCCAAAACTTACAATTTGTTTTCGACATGTGATTTCAATACAACCGTATTTTTACCTGGCTCTTTCTAAGAAAGTAGGTTTTTGTTACGGCAGGGTTGTTCTGAGTATCCTTCGACAGTTACGTATTTTTTCTAAAGCCCATGTCATTCTCCGTTTCATAATCTATCTACAAACATGTTACATTTAACCGATGCTAACGTTATTGTAGCAGCAAAAATCAAGGCAACCGCTTACTTTCTTCCGTTTCGTATTTTAATAATAAATAAACTATGCGTAGTTGCCGCATGGAACAGCTGGCATCTCCGACTCGCGAGTGCAGCGGCGGCACCAGGCCTTCGGTATCGGTTTTACAACTGCGGCTTCTATCGTGCTTCGCGGCCGGCGCGCTCATGGCGTCCTGGACCTGGACGCCCGCAGCTCTCGCAGCCTGGCGCAGATACCTCGCCAGGTAAAAACCAATCTTTTCGACGTGACATTAAGAGGCCTTATTCCTTTTAAAATGCTGATTATTTAGGCATTTTTCTCTATGATCAAACATGTTTCTTAATATATTATTGATGTTACTACCTAGAACAGAGCTATTCGGATTTATTGGTATATATTTGAAACCTACAGTTTGAATTTTTCATTGATAATTTTTGTTTCAAAAACGACTCGAAATTGACAAGTCACGCAGAAAATTAGTTTTTTCAACTTATTTTCGACAGCACTCAATGAAAGCATGAAATAGCTATGTTACTAACTAGAACTCGGGGAAAAGTATTATTCACTTCAAAAAGTTGGTGGAAATTATGAACATATTTGTCATAATATGAAAAAAAATGATTTTAAAAGGAATAAGGCCTCTTAACACAAAAGTTCCTAAACAAACGTCAAGTCAACAAAAAAAACAAGATAAGGTTGCAAATGAGAGGACAGGGTTGCTGGTTTTCTATAGCAATTTCCTGACCTCTCACTGTACATTTATCACATTTGTGCTAGAAGCACAGGTCAAGGCCTACTCGGAACTGTAAAACCTAATTTTGATTATTTCGCGGCTAGATTCCTCATTAGAACCACGTTTATATTTAAAGCTTTTATTTAACTTGCATGGTATGTTTAAAGTATGTTTGTTCGGGTGAAATCTTGCAACTCAATTTTGAAGCAGATATCGTCAACCGATTGAGCTGAAATTTTGCATACTTACTTAACTTTGATGACAATACAATAATATGGTACCATGGGGCTGATCTGATGATGGAGCCGGAAGGTGGCCAAAGGAACTCTATAATAGAAAAAGCAATCCTACCGAGCTTGGGCTCTTTAGAATCGTCTCAGTGAGCATTTGATTGATATCCAAAGAAAAGTACAGTCGGCTATAAAAGCTTGCCACTAAAATGTCATTTTTGACAGAAACTTATTTGACTTAATATTTCCAGGAAATGCGGTTGCTCCGTGGAGGCGGAGGCGGGGCGGCGCGCGCGCAAACACGAGCTGATCGCGCGCGCCTACCGCCGGCGCGGCGAGTTCGCGGCGCGCGGCCGCCTGTCCATCAGCCTCGGCGGCAGCCGCCAGGACCCGGTGGGGCTGTGCCTCGACCAGACCGAGCCCATCGACTATCCCGACAACAAGCATGAGAGGTGAGGCCACTCTATTTGTTGACCTTTATCATCATACCTAGGATAACTCGGGGCACGTTCTAGGGATAGGATATCGATAAAAAAGATGTCGATATAATTAAATTAATATATGTGCTCATTGAACATTCTCGATTACTATAAAGAGGTTCGATGTCATATCTGTTATCGAGCCTCTTAAATTAAGGTCATTAATAAAAGTATGAGGATGTCATTTCAATAAAAATGACAATTTACGTATATTATGAAAATTATTTTAAAATAAACATGTAAATACACGTTTTAATATGTTTATTTGAATATGTGGAGAAATAAGTAATATTTATTTATCTCGATGACATTTAGATGTTGACAGTAACATCGATATATTTTTTTGTCGATAAAATATTTTGCTACGTCACTTTCGTATAGGTGCCCCGAGTTATCCTAGGTATGTTTATCATTGAGCAGAACGCTTCAGCACGACGATGAGCAAAGCTAGGTGTTCGTTGGTTTGCGACTGTGGCCAGTACCCTGTGGGGCTAAGTATTACAGCAAGTGCGTCGACTACCGGGACGACTAGCACGAGAGGTGAGGCTCAATCTGTTCGGTCTTTCAAATAATGGATGAAGCAAAGATGGTAAGACTACGAGTGGAGCAATGTGTGTTTTAGGGGGCTTGCGAAAGCGTCAGCCGGTTCACCAGCTTAAATGGCAGTCGCCAGGACCCGGTGGGGCTGTGCCTCGACCAGACCGAGCCCATCGACTATCCCGACAACAGGCATGAGAGGTGAGGCCACTCTATTTGTTGACCTTTATCATTGAGCAGAAGGCTTCAGCACGACGATGAGCAAAGCTAGGTGTAAAGGCTGATTTAGACGAAGACAATTTTGAGACGCCTAAATGACGGCGCCAGTGATTACCGCACAGCACACCTCCGACCGTTTAGACAATGACTATTTTCAGCCGCCTAAATCTCGCCGCCAGTGACCAGCAAGCCGTGTTTACACAGTGCTTTCTTTCAGTACCAGTCATTAATGGCAGCGAGAGACGCGGAGGGGGGGTCACTGGCGCCAAAAAATAGGCCCGTGTTCTATTCCGCGCCAGCGCTGGCATGCCGCGAAAAAATGGCGCGGAAAGTGTTTATACGGTGCCTCTTCGAGGCGCCGTAATTTAGGCGTCTCAAAATTGTCTTCGTCTAAATCAGCCTTTAGTTGGTTTGCGACTGTGGCCAGTACCCTGTGGGGCTAAGCCTTCCAGCAAGTGCGTCGACTACCGGGACGACTAGCACGAGAGGTGAGGCTCAATCTGTTCGGTCTTTCAAATAATAGATGAAGCAAAGATGGTAAGACTACGAGTGAAGCAAAGTGTGTTTAGGGGGCTTGCGAAAGCGTCAGCCGGTTCACCAGCTTCAATGGCAGTCGCCAGGACCCGGTGGGGCTGTGCCTCGACCAGACCGAGCCCATCGACTATCCCGACAACAAGCATGAGAGGTGAGGCCACTATTTGTTGACCTTTGTCATTGAGCAGAAGGCTTCAGCACGACGATGAGCAAAGCTAGGTGTTAGTTGGCTTGCGACTGTGGCCAGTACCCTGTGGGGCTAAGTATTACAGCAAGTGCGTCGACTACCGGGACGACTAGCACGAGAGGTGAGGCTCAATCTTTCAAATAATGGATGAAGCAAAGATAGTAAGACTACGAGTGAAGCAATGTGTGTTTAGGGGGCTTGCGAAAGCGTCAGCCGGTTCACCAGCTTAAATGGCAGTCGTCAGGACCCCGTGGGGCTGTGTCTCGACCACACAGATCGACGTCTATCCTGATACGAGAGGTGAAACCCAGTCTGTTTGCTTAACTTTATGTCACAATGTCTGTCTGTCCATCAGCTTTGGCGAGAGCCGTCTGGAAGCCGTCGCGCTGTACCTCGATCACACCGAGCCCATTGATTACCACGGCAACAACGAGAGGTGATGCTCAGTCTCTCCCTGAAATGACTACTTGCTGTTACTTTCTCGTATCATTTTTTTTTTTTTTTATCTTTCTGTAATCAGCCATACAGGCCATAATCAGAACTGTGGATGTGTAATGATCGTATCTAAAACGATTATATTCGTTGCAGTTGCGAGCTGTCATCGTCATGGGCGGCGAACCTGCCGCGTTTCGTGCGTCGCCGCGACGCGCTCGTGTTGCCGGCCGCGCACGCCTCGCTCAGCTCGACGCCCGACCGCCGCCACTCGCAGGACTCGCAGATCAGCATCAGCCTGCGTCACGTCTCCGTCGAGTCCCGTCGCAACTCCCTCGACAGCCAGCTCTCGGTCAAAATAGCAGAAATGAAAACCAAAGTCGGCCGTAGACGTACGAAGCACGGAAAAGCGAAACGCAAGGCGCGCGCGTCCGCGCGGAAAGAGAGCACGCCGTCCATCGAAAGTCAGATAAGTCGATACTGGCTCCAGGCCGTCCAGGCGAACAATGATCCGTCCCGAGAGGAGGTCAAGTTTAGTTTCGATTGACCGCGATACCAAAGCGATTTAGTGCGGGCACCGTGACGATATTTTGAACAGTTTAATTGGGAGATGCTACATATTAACGAACATATTGACGTTGATAATCGCGCTAACAGTCAACGCGAATAATTCGCGATTATGTCAGCTTTTATTGTATGAAATGTTTCAAATACCTGCCCGAACTTAAGATTTGCATGGCCTATTGGTTAGTTTCGTTTTAAGTTGGTGTTAGTTTACATGCAGCTTGCGATTCCATTCGGATCTGGCATGCAACCGAAAGGAAAGGTCGGAAGTACATTGGATTCGAATAAGGTTCTTGGTGCGACGGCACTCTTAGTGTAAAATCTTCCGGCCCCAGCGTTAATTAGTGCAGTAATGTTGTTCTTACGTGCAGTGTAAACGAATTATTTGAATTCGCTTAATGCTCTGTGATCCTACCATATCGTGATATACGATTCGAATATTAGTTTTTATACTCCAGTGATAGAAGTAAGTTATACTCGGAAACGTCTGCATTAAATATCGTACTATATCTTAGTAATAATTATTTATAAGTTTAAAAGTTCAAATCTCATAAATAAGGACATATTTATTTTTTAAGGTCACTGCCGTGGTGCATTTCACATTTTGATTACTTAGTGTTTGAGGCAGCTTCAAATATGATTGATATTGAAAACAAAAGACTGATCAGAATCTCTACTAATTTTAATGCCGAAGCGACAGAACCATGACATTTTTGAAGTTCATTTTAATACATTTATTATAGAATCCAGAAACGAGATAAAAGAGCATGTGCCATAAATATTATTTATGCGTATTTTGGTCAGATCGACTGATTATTTTTTTATTAGTTGTTAAGTCGGTAATTTTAGATAAAAATGTTCAACCAATGCAGTTAGGATAAGTTAAAACTTTTTTACTTATAGAAAATTGAATTCATATATTGAATGATACAATTGATTTTAAACGCGTTAAAAGCACACGATCGGTTGTGAGATTTGTTGTGAAGAGTTTGAGGCTTTATAGGACTAGGTGTTAAAACAACGCATGTGTGACAGTGTGAGGGATTGCTCATTAAATGTATTTAGTAGTCCCATTTGTAAAATTATCTAAAATAATGATTTCCAAAACTGTATGCTTAACTATTTGTGCCGTAAAGCGTTACAAATAGACAATCCACATTTTAAAACATAGGATAATTATACTTGTTGATCGGGGTTGCAGTTTGTATAAACCTCTCATATAGCTGACTGTCCACCATATTAGAGGAAATGCATTAAAATAAAATTGAATCAATATCATCAGTGTTAGTATTGCGTCTTCTACCTCGAAAATCTCAATACCTACAGTTACAATGCTTTATAACTCGTTTACCACTGTTATCAACTTTGTGAATAGTATTTCAGTGTTGAGATAACGAAATAAACGCAGATTCGCGTAGCTCTATGAGCGTAATCGCTACAGCTTTAATGTTTACCTTTTTACGACTCATAATATAGGATTATTACCAGTTTACATTTAGTTGGTACTTTTGACAATATATTTGGCATTGGCAATAAATGTTGCATATAAAAATGATCACTTTTATTTATTCCTGTAACTCTTTCTTTAATCTTTTGAACGTCGTCATATCGTCATGAAATCGGAAAATTGTTCCACTGGTGCCAACATTGTCTACTGACGACAAAAAATTCAATAGTAAACCGCTACAAGTGTTTTTCAATCAATATTGATTTTGGAGTACTTCTTTTTGCTGTGACGTCACGGGCACAGTGAATTGCTTCTCCGCTTGGCGTTCAAAAGGTTAATCGCGAAAGCCAATAATATCGATGGAAAACTGCCCAGACCAGACTCACCCACGTACGCGATAGAAGGCGGCTCATTTGGTTTAGTATTTGTTCAGTTCAGTGCACCAAGCGACATAGATGAGTAATTAAATAGTAATTCGACATTAGCGCGGCCCGGCCGCTGCTTGCGAATCGACGCGATGAGTGCCTCAAGCCGACCGGCCGTTCCCGCGCGTGCGGCCGCCTCAAGTTTCGACGTCACGTCAGCGTGCTTATGCTGACGTCGCCGGTCAGCCTGTCGCAGCTGACCGGGCTTCAGTACGGGATAAGGTGTAACGTGTTGTGTTACAACTCGTTCTAGATAACTTTTTGGACTGTCTGGTTACACACTCTATCTTAAAAATTGATATTCAAATTCAAAATTCCACACTTGTCCGTTTCATGTGAAAAAGATTCATTCTATTCAGAGCTTTCGAGCTGAACAGATACCTACAAGACGTTTTTTAATCCTGCTCATCCTCAATTCATTATATTTATCAGTCTATAATTTAGCTTTACCACACAAGAGTGTTCTAATTATCCAAAAGTTAACCTGTGCTATTGTGCTGTGACATCAGATATGAAGTTCTAATAGCTGGATTCTGTCGTATACAAATATATATAATTAAATTAAAGACAAGGCACGTAAACGTATTTTGGAACTAAGCCAATGTGAGATTGAGTCAAAATATGTAACCTGGTATTATGCAACTTGGTTGTACCGGACCGGTGCCTTTATTAATTAATATAATAAATACCTTCTTCTGTCCTGTCTCCTGTCTCTTCTTCCGTTCCTGCCTTCCTACTTTACTTACCTCCCGGTCCTCAACGTGACAAAAGAAAAGTCCTCCCGGAGCAATGTGGATAAGGAGGGGTTCGCACTGGTGGAAAGGAAGAGCAAGCCGCCTAGGGTGCCCCGCAAGACTGAGTGGCACTGCCGAGCCGGTTGGTTCTGGTCTTCGGATTGCCACACCGAGTAAGGCGCTCTGTGTCGCGCTTGCATTACTTCGCCGTGGCTGACGATGTGGTGGATTAAGGCTGATTTAGACGGAGACTATTTTGAGACGCCTAAATTACGGCGCCAGTGACTACCGTACAGCACACCTCAGACCGTTTAGACAATGACTATTTTTCAGCCGCCTAAATCTCGCCGCCAGTGACCAGCAAGCCGTTTACACAGTGCTTTTTTTCAGTACCAGTCATTAGTGGCAGCGAGAGACGCGGGCGGGGGTCACTGGCGATGGCGCCAAAAAATAGGCGCGTGTTCTATTCCGTGCCAGCGCTGGCATGCCGCGAAAAAATGGCGCGGAAAGTGTTTATACGGTGCCTTTTTAGGCGCCGTAATTTAGGCGTCTCAAAATAGTCTTCGTCTAAATCAGCCTTTACCGGAAGACTGGCTTCTCGCTGAGGGTGCACCAGCTGCAGTCCCGCCACTACGTGCACTTCAGCTCGTGTTGTGTTTCGCAGTTCCGGGGCAATCTGCCGAATCCTGCGCCAGATCAGACGACGCAACGGAGCCACGCTGTTATACGTCGCCTAAATCCAACTAGATTTAAGTTTATTTTGTTTATAATTTTGTAGTTCACAGTGCCTCAGTTTAATTACAGTAATGCTGTGTAACTAATTTGAATAAATAAATAAATAAAAAATATCCGTTGTTGATTTAAGGTTAAGAACAAGAAATAAAACAACAATAAAGTACTTAATTTCCAGTTTAATAATAACGAAAGCAAGCAAATTATGTCACAGGAAATATATGATCAATGTCACGAAATACACAATCAGTGAATAAATTAATAAAATCTATAATACCTAGGTATTGCAGTTTAGGTACCCGATTTACCCCAACTGACTGGACGTATTTGGTAGCTGCTTCATTATTATTTTACACTACGGAATGGATGCAAAATCACTTGTGATATCCTAAATTTCCCCATACCTGCTGTGTTTCACCTATGCATAATTTAATTAATAACTTGGTACTTCATAATCGAACACCAATTCAATTTGGCAAGTGCAGAAGTAGGTAAATATAGGGCTAAGCTAACTTCCGCAAATCCCAAATTGAGAAGCGTTGTAATACCGACTACCTACATACATAAATCATTTATTATGCAATTTACTAACAAAGGTACTTTAATCACAGATGCAACATTGCGGTGGCAAGAATATGACGGATTTTGCGAAGATAAGTCTTATTGAGCTGCTAGAATAACGCCTGAAGACAAACCTTATGCGTGCGAGAGCCAAATGTCTATTATTTGTATAAGTTAAAAGTCCAATCATAAAATTTATCTTCAAAGTTACTCAACAAATATTGTTAGTTAAAACGGTCAAACACATAATTAGTCACAATTTATCATGTTTGATTAATAATAATAGCCCGATTAAAATAATAAAAATGCTGACCAGCGTGCAAAATAGTAGACTAAGAAAAAAGATCACATAAAAATAGGAAAACAACACAAAAAAAAAATTAACAAAACTATTAAAACTTAACAAAAGTATAGTAAGTACTTAGGAACCAAGAAGT
Organism: Apotomis betuletana; assembly: GCA_932273695.1. Taxonomy (NCBI): domain Eukaryota; kingdom Metazoa; phylum Arthropoda; class Insecta; order Lepidoptera; family Tortricidae; genus Apotomis; species Apotomis betuletana. The sequence continues at coordinate 9,859,581 of OW026313.1, read as the reverse complement.
TTAAATCACTGTACTCTTAAACTTAAAGTCAAATTGCACTATTTTTATGAGAGCACAAACTCAATCTTTGGCCTTAAAACTAAGGAAATCACAAATTCAGTATCTAAAATAAATTCGATTTAAAAACTTACTATAAATATTGAGAGTAAAACAATCACCACAACTAAAATGTGCTTTTCAATAATTATGCTTCGTAAAGACATTGCAAATACTTTTTAGTGCACATAATCTAAAATACGCTTAATATAATCTGTATCGTCTCAGACGACATGCAACATTTTAAAACTATCTATGTGTATAGCAACACAGCTACTCTACTTAGGGCGTATCACACGTTCACAGCAGTCTTACGTCGCTCTAGCCTTTCGAATATTCTTCTTCTCAGCTTCGGTGAAGCCCAGAATGTTTTCTATAGCGTTGAGGTGGCCCTGGTGGTTCTCAGGGTCAGTAAGGAAGTAATAAATCGCAGACTTCAAAAACTGTAGCGTCACCTCGGGGTCTACATGGGTCTTGTTGCCTTTCTGCGACTCAACGATGCGACGGTACATGGCCTGAAACAGATTTAATCAACATTTAGACTTGTTTTGACATTTATAGACGCATGCCTTCGTTTGCACAACTATTTACTACATTTCGTTTCACTACTTATCTCATTTAAATTCAAAAAGACATGACCATACCGATAATAACTACTGTCTATTTTACACATTCCTATATTCACGCTTCAAATCGCAACTAAGAGCTAACAAAAAAAAATACTTAATAATAATAATAATTTTCCTTTCACATCTCAAAGTTGTGTTGCGATTCGATGTGACTCTTTTATTACAATTATTCTAAACATGCTTGTCGAATTCGAATGCATAATTTAATACTAACAACTTAGTTGAGATAAAATAACAAAATTAACATCTATACAATAATAACTACTTAATTATACAATCTCCAACAATGCACAAATTGTGGATTAAAATATGAAGTAATAAACGGAATACTGAAAAAATAATTAAGTATAAAAATACAATTACAAATAATCCTTACCTCACATTAATAACAATTATAACCACATGTTTATAAAACAAAAAGGTTTAAATTTTTACCAAGTACCGTATTATAATCCCGAAACCAAAAGAGGCTGTTTCATATAAATTAAATCATGCAAAGCTAAGTTAGGCGCTAAAATAAGTCTGCTAGGGATGCATGTTAATTTTAAGTCATTAAGGTCCAATTTTACCAAGCTCAGTTAGTTATTAACAGCTGATTATGCCCTTCAATGTAGACTGTTTGATAAGGGTAATCAGCCGTTATAATCTAATTCACATTTGTGTGTGTGTCATCTGTCATCTCAATACAATTTTAATCGAACTTAGTTTATAAGAAAGTGTACTGAGATGATATGTCACACGCACAAAGATATATGAAATAGACTATAATAACTAAAATAACGGTGAAATTGGGCCTAAGGCAGCTGCAACTCACTAACATCAAACGTCGTATTTTCAATTAAGAACACTAAATTTACAGTTAGTGAATCCAGCTGTTAGACCGCTAAAGCGCAATTTTTGATCCTGTTAGTGACTAAGAGTTATCAGATGAGATAAAATGAAGTTTGCATAGAAACGTAGTTAAATGCAGTGAACATTTGTTAATGCAGCATTATCTTGAAAGCCGCAATACCAACTTTATAAGTTTTAATCATATTACATCGAGTTTAAATATAACGATAACTTTTCCCCCCACATTAGAACAATACACATTTTCTGAACATAATTATTAAGAAAACCTGTACTATATAAAATACTGACTTGTCCAAGGGTGCCTTTTTAAATAACGATATATTATGTACATTTTCTTGTCACCGTCATGATTGAATTGAAGTTCTTCGCAAGATTGAACTATGTGCTTAAGCAGTGTAATTTACAAAAAAAAAAAATATAAAAAAAATCATAGTGTTGAATGGTGAATGCAGCTCTATCCAATATTGAAAATCCAACCTTTCGAGCTCCTAGGACCCACAAAGAAACAGCCTCCTTTGCACTTAGCAGTACTTGGGATTTGGCCGTTCTGTCTTCAGTGAATGCCGAGTCCTGGAATGCACTACTCGTTAAAGCGGGTTCCTGTTAATCGGCGCTACATGCACACTAGTGAAGAGTACATTACTGTGGTTAATAGTACACTTTAGTCATATCTGGAACCTCTACATTCAAAAGTACAATTATTACATTAGTTGAAAACAATTATATTTAGATGAACAAGTGGAATACCAGAAAATAATCTAAACACCAAAATTTTAGGTAAATTATGAATTTATTTTTTCTCGATAGTAAATGATAATTACTAAACAGTTATCTTTATACCAAGAACATTGAATACACACTAAACTCAAAGGAATGGTTCCAGATTTCAATTATAATCCTAAATGTTAGCATTCATTATTAGGGTGTAGAAGAGAAGTGATAATGAAAGTTCACGTTCACGTTGAAGAATATCTTTGGTTACAGCATTGAAATAGTCATAATATGAATATGAAATGCATGATTTGTTTGTGATTGCAACAAGAAACAAAAATAATTTTGGGAACAGTGTTAAGCATTGCTGATGCTGTGATGGCATGAATTATTTGAGTGTGAACAGATTTGAAAAAAGATTGCTAGGAGAAGTTGTTATTAATTAAGTCCGCATTTTTTAATCTAATTTTACTGTCTCGATATACCGATTCCATACGCGGATCATTTTGCAATTATTATAAGTTTGAATGAAGATTAGAAAAGATGTGAAGTAACCAAAGATAGTTCATCACGGTAGTAATAGTTAATGGAATCAAACAGGTGTGTGCATATGGAACTTACTCGGACGTTTTCAAGCTCGGTCTGAGTGATCTGCAGCTGTTCCAACAACTCCTCCACCGACACCCTGCTCATCGGACTCACGGACCCACCAGCTACTTCACCATCCTGGAGACATGGTACAATTGAGTGCAAGCAATTTGTGAGAGTGCCTTTGCGAGACACCAACAAGATTTTCACAATGACGAAGCATTACTGTATCATGTTATGTATTTATTTTTAATTTGCTTCATTACAAATTATTGCTAAGAAGCACCCATGCGGTAAAAACGTTTTTTGTGAATCTTCAAAATTATAGAAAATAGATTATCTTTAATGGTACTTTAATATAGTTATGCAGCATGGGGAAATTGTGGTTTGGTATGAAAGCTCCTTAATGCAAAGTCAACTCACCCTATCTAAATCAAGTTTGGCAGCTTCCACCCCCTTGTTGTACATCTGCAAATACACAGCTCGGTGCCTGCTATCCTCCTCTTGCAGCTGCTTACTTGCTTCCTCCAACTGCTTCTCTAGTATATGTATTCTCTCTTTGGCTTGTTCATAGTTCGGCAACAATTCACAATACCGTGTGTTTACATCTGCTAGCTTCTGAAGCAAAGCCTCTACTTTGTCATTGTGAGCCTTTTTCAGCTCTTGGGTTTCACCTACATTAGCTCTCATGACATCTTCTACTTTTTTCTCGTAATATGAGATCAAACTTCTGCGATCTTCATCAGCATCTAACTCCACCATGCAGGATGCATCATGAGTCAACATGTGAACAGATTCTTTGGAATGTAATGAGGAATTGGTGAGATCATCAAAATGTCCAGAGTCAGTGAAAGAACCTTGCATATCACTGTTGCGGCCCCTGGTTGGTGTCTGAGCCTTGAACAGCGGGCTGTCAGTAACATCAAAGGACCTTGCTGCATTTTCTGTCTTAGGGCTTTCCTGTTCAATTGAGGCTTCATCTGGATTCTCTCTTATCGTCACTATTTCACTGGAGTTAGATTTCTCATCAGGCGAACAGACAGAAGTCTTGTAGAGGCGTAATTCAACAACCTCCTTGGTTAGGTGGAAAATTTCACTATCTTTCTTGTCTAAGTCTTTTTTGGCTTGGCTGAGGAGGCTTTTCAGTCGACGAATTTGTTTTTGGGCACGCTGAGTGGGAGTGAGGTATTCCTCTCCTGCCAAACCAGCATGTGATGAGCAGTGCAACACATATCGCATGGACCTCCCACTGAATGTAGTGCCGTTGAATGGCGCATACCCAGCATCCATAGAAGCTGCTGTAGCAGCGCTGCCATAGCTGTGTAGAGACTCATCATCTGGTAGCTCCTCAGGGGACCCCGGCGGAGTGTGTGCAGAGTCAGAGATGCTAAGTTTTCCGTTGTCCATGCAGTGGTCTTGTATTTTCAAACAGGATTTGTTTGGTTTTTGAGCATTGGTGCTGAATGACTGAAAATAATTAGAAGTGTTTATAGCACAAGTCTGGAAATGTCTACTTTCAGACCAACATAAAAACTTCCCCAGAACTAAATCAACTTGTCAGTAATGGCATTAAGCTGTAATGCACAAGTTTAAGTTATGCCCTTTTATAAAAAAAAAATATATAAATAAAAATAAAAAAAGTGAGTTGAGTAAACACATCTAAACTAAAACTGTTTCAATACATTTTATCATCACTTTATGAATTTAATCTCAATTAATCGAAAACATTGTTAGTAGACATTTTGTTTTAAATAGGAACCTGCACCAGATGACCTAGTTTAGGCGTTAGCAGGCTATATTGCCATACTTAGGTTTAACCTCACTTTGCTCAAAAATTACAAATATGAGTAAAAACTTTTTTTTCGATACGAATATTAAACTGGGCTTGGTATAACATTGCATAAAGCCGTTTAGCCGTTGACATAAGCGAATATCGTTTAGTTTGGCTTGAGTAGCCATGGCAATATGGTAAGTATCGTACGTTAGGTACGTATGCATAGTGTTTGTATACTCACTTGACTCCGAGGGCGATGGTTAGGCTCCACCAGACGGGACCCATCATTGCGAATTTTCTGGTGTTCCGTGATTACAGGAATTGAAATTAATTTCCTGGTAGAAAGAGGCGAGCGTTGCACCATTTTTTCACCGCGCAGGCGCAGTGAAGAGGTGCGGCGGAAATTGCTTGACACATTTCCCGCGCAGCAATGCTCATCGTGAAATTCTGGTATTCTTCTATTGGAATTCCTGCTCATTTTCTTCAATTATTCACATATGGGTTGCGCTGCAAAATAAATAATTCACGTGTCAAAAAACTGACAAATCGGCACGACCACAGGTTAGGAAAGGAACAATGAGATGATCTGTTGATATTTCACAATGGCGAAAAATAAACAATTAAATCGTCCTTTGTTTCATTTTGTGTTATTGTATGCGATCAGAAGGGATATTGTGGTTTATTAATAAATTATGTTAGTACTTTAGTAAGTAGTAGTAAAGTTGTGGTGTGTGTAAAACTATTAGTAAATAAATAATTTTAATCTACTTAATCTCTATTTTAGTTGAAGCAAAGCGCTGCATCACAAGCGCTGCATAATGTATAAAACCAAGTTTGCAACTCACAGAACGTTTACCTACGCTTGTCGCTTGGTAAAAATATTCGCTGATAAGCATAACCAAACCAACCCCAGTCACCCATTCCTACCTCCATTGTTTAAAAGAACTGGACTAAAATTTTCAGGAATAAGTGGAAATGAGGACCCTGAAAAAGGGGAAAGGGTATTTTACGTTTTTTTTTGTCATAACCATAATTAAAATATTTGCCAAAGTGAAACTTATTATCATGTCACCGCTGTTACAACGGCCCCATTCACGTTTCGTTTAGCGCGCGAGAATGTATAACTATAATTTTTAACAAAAAAAAGAACCGACTTCAGTAAAACTAAAAAACTAGATCTGTGGTGTTCATCATCAGTTTCCTTACACCAAATCCTATTTACTGAATGTAAATTCTTGACTTTATCAATAAATTACCGAAAGCGCCGTACATGTCCCTATAACATTTGAAGAGTTCCCTCGATTTCTCCAAGATTCCATCATCAGATCCCGACTTAGTGCCAACGGGACCAACTCGGAGTTATACCCTTTCGATTAAAAAAAAAAATTTAAAATCGGTTCACGATTCTCGGAGATATCGAGTAACAAACATACAAAAAAAAAAAAAAAAAAATTAGTTCGAATAGAGAACCTCCTCCTTTTTTTGAAGTCGGTTAAAAAGTGGGCGCCTGGGCGGGAAAAGGGTGAAAATATCGACTCCATACTAGCTTACTGCGTTTAATACACATACTTTTGGTTCAAAATCTATAAAACGTAAGTTCCTATTAATCTCTCTCTATAATATCTCTATCTCTTAAGTAGGTACCTAAGACACAAGAGATTCCATTGGTGTACGAGAGCGTCATTTCATACGATTCCATCGGACGATCTCTCGAGTGTATTCTGAAAATCCGTATCAATCTGCGTTTAATGCGTCTTTGATATAAGTAATAAGACACCTGAAGTAGCGGACAGCGGTACGTGTTAGAGATCAGAGGTCAAAATATATTGGTCCTTCAACAAAATTTTAAACTTTTTTTTTTTTTTTTTTTTATGAGTTTAGGGACGCTATCTATGATACTTATTAACCGAAGTAGTATACTTTAGGACAAGTATAAAAAAATATTTCGATAGAATTAAGTAACTGTGACGTACCTACCATTTATTGACGTTGCAATTTTGATTGGCATCGACGGTTGTTGCGAAAGAGTGTAGTCGTAATATTTGTATGTAAGTACCTATTAGAGTAAGCGCTTACGTAACCCAAGATGAGGCATTACTCGTGTTGTCGTGCCTAATTCAATTAAAGGCACACGAACACATTAAACAAAGCCATTTTTAAATTATAGTCAGGATCGAAAATGTATGCAATCGCGTAATGTAATGGTAAAGATGACCTGAACATAGGGTTACCATTTAGGAATTGGAAAAGTCCTGGCAAAAAGCCGGACGAATCGAAAAAAGTCCGGACTTTTTAGTCACCAAAATAGGTAGGCGTGGTAGTAGGTAGACGCTCGCATTGCGAGATTTGCGAGGGGGTAAGTGCGGGGTGCGGGCCGGCCGGGCGGTTTTATTACTCATTATTCCAACTTATTTGAAAAAAGCCGGACAAATTAAAGGGCCGGACAAAGTCCGGACAAGAGTCGAAAAGTCCGGACATGTCCGGACAAATCCGGACGTATGGTAACCCTACCTGAACAATACTACACATTGTTGTAAAGAAAACTCACTTATTTTGCAGGGTTTCATAGAAGTGTGATTATCTGGTCGTGTTACCTACGCTGTTCTAACGTAATGGTTGTCTAGCGATTATTATTACGACGGCAGAGCAAGTCACTAGCTATTACTTGTACTATTATCTATTCTGTGCTATTACTTGCTATTACGTATATCTAAAATGTGATCAATCAAGACTCAGATTTACTCAAAGGTTAACTGGAAGAGATCCCTTAAAGGGATAAGTTCGCCTTTGTAAATGTTTATTGTTTTAAAATGTATTTCTTGTTTTTGTGCACAATAAAGAGTACATACATACAAAGCTTCGGATGTCAGATGGATATTTAAGGTCAGTTGGAAAAAGTGCGCCAGCGGCCGGGCATATCGAAAAAGTACAGATATCATACTACTTCTTTTAACCTTGGATCTTTAGTTAGCTGGCAAAAGTAAGATGGCGTTAGTAGTATACATAATATATGTACTTTTCGATATTACCATATGGTTGCCCCGACTAACGTTATATTTAATAAAATTTGGTGAGATGACATAATGAAAAACAAACGCCGTAAAAACACTCATACATTAAAGTACTTATTTAACAGTGGCGTTAATATCGTTCATAAAACGATTCCTACCGGCTTGACCATTGCATAAAATGTTGCCAATTATTTTTGAAAATAAAATAGGCTAACTTGGTGCCGGCTTGCCCAGAGATGCCACAATTATTATTTAGTATACCTTGGTGCCACTGACTGCTACAGCAGTACGTTGCTGCAGCTGTGACCTTAAACGTATGCATCTCTGAAGTAAGGCTCAAAACGCGTGGATTGAAACCTTTTTAACATCTATGCTTCTTAAAAACGTTAACTGCATAGCTCTAGTGACGTTTTTATTAACTTTACAAATATAACTAGTTCAGACCTAACAGTAATAGTTCATAACGTACCCGAAACAAATAATTCATGTGGACCGTGGGGACCAGTACCTAAAGTAAAAGGCGATTCGACGATCCCACGTAGCAAGAACAATTGCTCCTACTAGTCGAGTGTAGTAAACAGGTAAATTAAAAGGAGAACAATGTCCGCATTTGGTCTCATTTGAGCGGCAACGGCGGGTTAGGTAGATTTATTGCCTCGCTCGTTACGCAACTGCGCAAGAAATGCTCGCTTGCGGAATATTGCAGAACACTTTAGGCTGAAGTTTTTATAATTACCTGAGTACACTTCCATTGTGACTATATTTGCTATTGTGCAAAATTTCCTATAGTTGAATGGTTTATTCTAAGAAACCAAGCTTCACATTGTGTGGTAGACCCGAACTTAAACTGAAATTCTACCACTGGTTGTTTAAACCGCTGCAAGAAATCGCATAAATTTAGGGACTAAGATTTAACTAACAAAATTTGGATACTTTAAGATATTGATTCAGATATTATGTACAGTTAGCTGCAGATAAATGTTACTCTGGCATGAGGTGTCCCTACAATGCCACTATACCTACTTGTGAATACAGTTTTACCATCCTATATTTTGGCTGCATTTTTTATTAACAGGTAAGGGAAACACATGGGGGAAGTGGAACACTTTCGAATATTTTCTATGTAAATAGCTTTAATAAACATAAAACTACCAACTGCAGCGAGATTTATTTGTTTTTTACCTAGAACTGTTTCGAAAAATTGGATTAACCTCACACACTATGATTTATTTTGATTATTTCCCTCCCCAATGTGCTTCTCTTATCCAACCTGACCTTAGTAGTTATTTCACATAGTTAAGTTAATTACTCAAAAAATCTAGGTATGTTCAAACACAGAATAGATAATAAGTAGGACAAGTAGTACAAATTGATTTGATTATTTCTTTGTAATTCACGTTTTTTTGGACAACCTCACACAAATCGATCTAGTCTCAAATGAAGCTCAAGGAGGCAAGGTTATTGATTGACGTAGTACTTACCTATAAGTTTGGTATTAAAAGCTAATACTAATAAATAATAGAAAGCCCAATACCGGTTGCGGTTCTAGTGACAAATAAATCCATTTTGAAACAACAAATTAATATAAAAGTAGAACCTTTCGCAGTTTAATTTACTGAGTCAGACTCATACGGTGTAGGACTGTAAGTACGTGACATCTCACAGAATCTTAAAATGTGTAGGTATTGCAATGTACATACCTATAATTTGTAAAGCAAAACAAAGATTATAACTTGTAAACTCAGATCAAGAGCTGGAAACTATAATCAACCTCGTTAATAGACCACGGTGAGGAGGCGGAATAATTATCATACATTTGTTGTAAGTAATTACTTCATTGTAAATTATGATAAAAACATTGAATTATGGAGTTAAACTGTAAAATTATACTTTGCTTGGCCGGATACAGAACAGACTTTAGACAGAGTCCGTACCTATCTCTAGTCGTATCAGAATTCAGAGTAGTCTAATAGGGTTGGTACAATTTTTGGAAGACCATTAAATTATATTTTAATTCTAGTCCTTGCTGTCAAAATTTTAATGGTTTGAAACTGACACGTGTGTCAACAATGCTTTCAACCATCGACGAGTTTTTTTTTTATTGGGTTTAGAAGGCAAATATCCCTTCAGCCAAAACATTTTGCGTACCGTCCAATTTTCAATTAATAAAAATATTTTGGAAAAGCAATGGTAAATAAAAATTACAGAGTTTGAATCCTTACAGCAAGGATCTTCCAAAAATTGTACCCAGCCTGTTGAGAAAATCTATGTAGAAATATAAAAAATTTCACCAGAATCAGTGGAGAAAAGCGACCTCTGGGCACACGAGAACATCGGAAAATCTGGACAACCGGACATACAAAAGCATTTTCGTTCAAGCTAAAACGGAGACGCTTCACTTGGGCACGAATTTTACTTACTTCACACTTTCTGTATGTAGGTAATCGTATTTATATTAGAGTTCATATTTGCACTGTGCACGACTACAATTCACTACCTACTCATAGTCTACTTCAGACTTCAGATGACTTTACGTATAGTACGTACCTGAACGAAGAGAATCATCAAAAGACCTAATAAAACTGTTCAAAACGTGTGAAATAAAAACTTTGCTGGACTCAGCACTTGTACTAATTATTTTAAGCGCCTATCTGCTACAGACAGCTAAACGAAAATAAAAAGATTTCATTATAGCCCGAGCTGCACGTATTTCCGCTGGCTATCGCCTTGACGATGCTATTGCATGAAATCATTTATTTAGGCTCTCTGTCATTACCTTGAATGGTTGCATTTCGTTTTTTATTTATAATTAATTACTTTGCCGGTCGTTAGTTACAATTGTTTATTTGGAAATAACTACTTGATGAATATAACATAGAAGTATTAACTGATGGACAACGCGCGTTTTGGGTAAACGTATAATATAGAGGCATGAAATTGTATCAACATTATTAACCAAAATGCACATCTCCGCAAATGTAAACATAATAGCAATTCAAGTTTTTTCGCTGGATATTAGGAGGCACGAAGAAAGGGGTTTTGAAAATGTTACATCGCCAAGAAACTTGAAAAGACTCAACATTTTTGTATGGATAGTCCATCGACCACTCTGTTAGTTACAAGTTGCTATGTATAGGTGCGCATACCTACTTATAGGCAACTCAAATGTTACTTAACAAGTAAGCATACTAACTGCCACCAGCCTACCCCAAAGTACTGGTACATGAGAAGTCATTATACCTGTTTGCTTAGTCTCCACATAAAAAAGAAACAAGGCAATAATATAACGTAATGCTCATATATAAACTGGCTTGGTTTGGAAAAGTTGCTTGTACTGAGAGCAAAAGCAAAGTAGATACATGAATATAATGTAGGTATACATCCTCTAACATGGCCTAGGCTGCGAAACTAATGACTGGCCGATTTAACTGACAGTCCACTTAAGGTTCATTATACCTACGTTTTTTCCCCAACTGCGAGTTACGAGACGTGGCCCGTTGAAGGCCGAATCAAAAGAGCGCAAAAAATAATTGAGCTATATGTAACTTTTGTATCATAGTGTTGTAGATTTTTGAGTGGACTCAATTATAACTTTAAAAAAGTTATAGTTGTTCTTTTATCGATGGTTAGGTAAATCAGTTTAAACTGGGTTTCTAAATGTAACTTATTCCGACGAAGTTACGTGTTCAGTAATCAACAATTGAAGAGTAATGAAATCGAATCACCAGCGTCAGAGTTATATTGCTACGGTCGGTGTAACTACGTATAGTCTTCAAAATAATTGGCTTTCTATAGTCCGTGATGGTTAGCCAGCTTAAAGAAAAGTTAATTAGTTTGGAAGTAGTTTTCTATTGGATGAATATCCGGAAAAGTATCTTGTAAGAGTTACATAAGAATTCCTCAGTTGTGCGTAACTGAAATGGAAATTGAAAATTGGCACTTACGCGCTTCTTTAGCAACCGATCGAAAGTAAAATTTAAAAATACTCACTAATAGTATATTGCACGAAATTTCTAATATCCATCGCTGTCGTTGAAAACATTTGTGATCACTAACACATTTTACTTAAAGGTTACAGTCGCAGTTCGGTAAAATAGTTCAATTCGTTTTCGTTCGCACACTGTTCGTTGGGTAACTTTTTAAATATCAACTTAAACATCGCAAATTGCATAGAGTAAACCATCCACGTTAACTTTTACACTAAGAATGTTGCGCTAAGTCGTCGAAGCGTGCTTGGTCAATGTTTGCTCACGGTGCTTGGTGGCACCGCCGCCACTGCAGCGCCCCTCGCGGCCGCGTCGCACAACCGAATCCGTGGAAACTGTACCTCCATTGTTAAATTTGATACACCTAACTGCACTTTTGAATCGGGAAGTTGGCGAGAATTGAATAAACGCAGCCTTTCATATTTTATTTAGGTTGCAGTACCTGCATTGCGTTCATAGCCGACGACGCGTTTGGCTCGGTTGGTAGACACCTGCCTACTGAGTCGGCGGTCCCGGGTTCGAATCCCGGCCGGGGCAAATATTTGTGCAAAATATTTGTTCCTGGGTCATGGATGTTATCTATATATGTATTTATATATTATGTATATCGTCGTCTAGTACCCATAGTACAAGCTTTGCTTAGTTTGGGACTAGGTCGATTTGTGTATGATTGTCCCTTAATATTTATTTATTATTTATTATTTATTTATTTTATTATTTATAGCGCGGTGAACTCAACGCCATCTGGTGCACTTTTCATGAATTTCCGAACAACTTTACGTAAGAAACAAAAACACACTAACTAACTAGGTTTATCCGTGATCCAATCTTTTTGTATATCCGTATGTCTTGTTTTTGGATATATTTGCACTCGGGTAGCTAAATAGGTAGCCAAAATTTGTAGGTTCAGAAAATTATAGTGTGATGGGTACGAATTTCAAGTTATTTTCTTAGAAGCTGCTGTCTGCCATTTTGATGCTTTGGATAGGTAGGTACTTACGGAAGGAATAAAAAGAGGAATGTATAAAATCGTTTGGCGCTTCATAATCTGCCGATACGAAATTGTCGATAGCTATGCGGATGGAAGTTGGCGTGTTTTTTGTTATTTCGCGAACAATTACGTGCGACATAGTCTAATAACTGTGGAAACAAGTCACACGTGTTAGCGTTCGGGTTTCTAATTTGTTTTCTTTTAATTGATGGAAATCTGGATTCCCTGCCATTTGCGGTCGTTAATCGATAGAATGTTGACGCAATCACTTAATGCAATTGGAACTTAATAACTCTTGTTAATGATTTATATAAATAAACGATTAAAAATTACTCAAGCCAACAAGCTTGTTTACATACAAATTAATTGATAATCAGTGTCAATTAATTTGGTGCTAAATTGTCTTGTCCTGTCTATCCACAGTCCCACACGTAAATATTTTTTTTAACTGCGAGTGGCGATCAGGTGATTGTACCAATTATGAACTAATTAATGCCAGTAGTTACCTAATTGACCCATTGGAGATAGAAAATCAAGTAGAGGTTTAGAGGAGCTGCTGAGGGGGTGGGGACGTTGGGTTGGGGGCAATTTTCCGTCGATGGCCTAACTATGTCATCAATTCAAAACAAAAGTTATATCAATTCACAATTCGCCTTCCGCTCAACAAATCTTGCATCAGAGTCTGCAAAAGCGATGATATCCACATGGCCGTTATAGAGATTGAAAAAGTGGTTTTGATTCGGGCTCATGTAGTGACGCATCTTTGGAAACATCCACGAATACATAATTATGTGTTGAACATTCGATTACTACAGGTTGTTGCACTCAATAATCTATTAAATATTTTATTTCTATATAAAAAAAACGTTACGATATAAAAGAACAGACCTCCGGGGCTAGTAGGTATATCTTGCCCCGACTTCGCCTGTCGCGCGACTCAGCGTTACCTGTGTTGCTCGTACGTTACTGAAAGGAAAGTGACAGGTAGTATTTGTCGCGCGACAATAAGTCGCGTGTCACAGTTGTGCTAGACGTGCAGCAAAGAAAACACATTTTTGCATTTGTAGGGAAAGATTGCACACCAATGATTTCTCACACACCCTTCAAACAACCCTATTAAACTGTTCGTCTATTAAGTTTTATATATCTTCTACGATGGTGCTTTTATCACGCGATAAATAAGTGACAAGCATCCGTGATGTTTTGGCAAAATTAGAGTGTGTGGGATAGATGCTTGTCACTTATTTATCACGTGATAAACGCAACCATCATAGGCCCCATTACGTAACTTCTATATAATCTGTGCCATTACATTCAATATTTATATCATATTCTAAATAAGTAAAATAGAAATTATCCAAGACCCAGAAATATTCGTCACAAAATTACCTACTTACCCTTCTGTTCTGGAGCTTATTTAATCGAATCGTAGATTGTGTTCAATGCGTTTAAAACTAAATTGTTGAATAAATAAATAGACATACAAAATCTAAACTGACTCAAATCACTTACATTTTGTTTCTAGACTTGTTTCGCCCAGTTGTTTCTAAGTTAACTACGCGTATAGTACATCCGGTGGTAGATGTACCGATAAACACCTCGCCTTGGGGCATTCACTGAATGTAAGAAATGCAATAGTTTTTTGGGATTCCGTAATCCGTATTCTCAAAATTGTAGGTGTTGTACATACTTAACTTAACCCGTTTATTAAAATGTAAATTTTTATTATAACTTTTTTTTATTTACACCCTGACTGGCGATTACCTTAGTGCCACCTGATGGTAACTGACTACGGGGTCGAGGATATAGCTCACTTGTTCAGCAATATCCACTCTTCAATCCACTCTTGCCTTGAAGAGACTCAAATTATAATTTTCTGGGAATAGACACGATAAATTTACAAATCTGCAAAATTCTGTTTCTTGCCAAATTTCTTTGCTTGTCACTACGTAGGCCACCGGAAAGTGCCCTGTTGGTTAATCAGGTATTAAAATGTGTCGTGTCTATTAGAAGTTTGTAATTTTTTGATTATTTTCTTTAGTGCTATTGTAAAATTGCTTAGTGCCAAAAGCCCTGATCCTAGGTCAACGGGAAGGACCATTACTTATATATTAGGTTTGCCTGAGTAGGTAATATCTTATGATCAGGTTTTAATTTTTTATTGACATTGGTCAAATTTGTGATGAATGGTGACCTTTTAGTCTATTATTTCACACATTTGCAACCTTTTCATTAACTTTGCACGTATATTTTCATAGATGTAGGTAGTCTCTGTTTTCGATCAAACGCGATCAAAGGTGTATTGTATTGTATCCCTGTTAATCACTTTACAGAGTGGAAGGAACCACTCTTCAACGAGATTTATTCCATACGGTATAAAAAGTCAAGCGGCACGGAACACTAATTGCCGGTAAGGCTCGCCCTTGGCCGGTTTAAGTATTTTTTGCTAATTAAGTTGAACGTGAGGTATGCCTGGAGCCGTGCTTTATGACTCTGATAGTTTGCCAGATACCTTTACTAATAGTAGGATCGAAATTATTTAGCAACTTTGCTTATTTATTTATGTAAGCAAGCAAGGCTGATACTTCATTTGACTGGTTGATTTTACGAGTACTTGTACCTATTTCTTATGCTCGCTTAGTGGCGCTTTCGAAAAATATGGTAACATCAATTTGTGGTACGTAAATACAGCTAAGTGATATGTCAGCCTAAAACAGAATGGCGTGTCTTCGCAACGAAGATGGAACGGGCGTTATACATAGACAGCATAGTGCCATGCTTCTTGGAAATTCCTACGTTTCAGTATGTTAATACAATAAATCACTATATTTCGCCACGTGTATTTCAGAGTTAGGATTAATCTAGACTTAATATATTGGGTGGGTAATTGGGTATATAGGGATCCTAAAACAGACAGGAACTCCTAAATTGTCAGAGGTAGGAAAGTTTGTTTCTAGGAACCAGTAATTATTTACATATTATACTTTTTACCCGGCTTTTTAGCCGGCCGGTTGAGGGCAAGGTGCTATTAGCAAAATTAAATTGTATTTAACTTAACGTAAACAATTTGGAGGAACGCTTTACTTTGCCGCAGGCAGACCTTCTGGACGAGGTATTGTTTTTATAGAAGATGTATGAATATACTTAATATATATTTTTTAATTAAAAATTTAGGCAATTGTACAACTGTACATAAAATTATCCTTTTTTAGGGTTCCGTACCCAAAGGGTAAAAACGGGACCCTATTACTAAGACTTCGCTGTCCGTCCGTCCGTCCGTCCGTCTGTCACCAGGCTGTATCTTAAGAACGGTGATAGCTAGACAGTTGAAATTTTCACAGATGATGTATTTCTGTTGCCGCTGTAGCAACAAATACTATCCATTATAAAACAATAATGATATTTCGTTCAAAGGCATTTTCTCATGAACCGTTATAGACAGTTGAAATTTTCACAGAATGTATATTTTTGTTAGTACCGCTATAACAACAAATAATAAAAATAAAAATAAGTAAAAATTAAAGGAGGACCCCATACAAAGAACGTGTTTTTTGTTCAATATTGGTACGGAACCCTTCGTGCGCGAGTCCGACTCGCACTTGGCCGGTTTTTTACGGTTCCGTACCCAAAAGGTAAAAAAGGGACCCTATTACTGAGACTTCGCTGGGCGTCCGTCCGTCCGTCCGTCTGTCACCAGGCTGTATCTCAAGAACGGTGATAGCTAGACAGTTAAAATTTTCACAGATGATGTATTTCTATTGCCGCTATAACAACAAATACTAAAAATAAAATAAAATAAATATTTAAGGGGGCTCCCATACAACAAACTTGTTATATACTATGGTACGGAACCCTTCATGCGCGAGTCGGACTCGCACTTGCCCAATTTTTATATTTATATATAGTTTTTAGTATTTTAAATATGTTTTATGTGTTTATTTTAAAATTAACTATTGAACCCTTTACTTTTAGATTATTAGTTTTAGCCCTAAGATGTTCTGTCTACGCTATTAACTAGGTACTAAGGAGTAGATGTTATGATGAATCAACTGACGTCGAAAGAAACAACAACCTCATCGATCAAAGAAACACAAAAAGACCAGACCCCGTTGCAAAAAAGCAAATGGGATGGCATTTAGCAACCGGTGGCAAGTTAATTGTATATCATTATCATTATGCCTAACAAGTACAAAGGTACATAGGTACATGTTGAGATTATGAGACGAACCCACGAGTACATTGCCGATGATGGTACAACAAGAGTATTTTTTTAAACTTCGATGGTGACAATAAAATTCCGTCGCCCAAGTAGCAAACAGGCTTTTCAAGAGCCTATGCAGTTATTAATGTTTAAGCGCTTTAGTGCCGTAACTAGCCTGTTCTGCGCCCGGTGCGAGCTTCTGTAACTGCGCCCTTTTGTAAAATTTTCACTGTTCGTTTCTGCGACTTCTGCGCCACTCCAGTGTCTTCGTTCTGTGCGTGGGTACCTACATTGGCACTGCCATATTTATATATTGAGTCTGTGAAATTCTGCGACCCCAGCAAAACGCGAACTGCGCTAGTATCATACGAACCAGCGTACAGCTAGGTGTTCGGCTCCGACTTCCGCTTTTGCTAGGGCAAGATTGGCGCGCGTTCGTGTCTAGTCCTAGGTGCACAAATGCGTTGGCTGGTCGTGTCACCACACAAGTAGGTACCTAGACGAATTGTGTTGCACATAAATAACCAATAAAATACAATCCTCAGCAGGTGTCCTTAGGAAAGTCAGATCAGATGACTTCCCATCTTTCACAACAACACTTTTTTTAAGTAAGCTTGTCTACACAATTAAGAGTGATGGCATTGTGTTGAAACGTTTACCTACAAAATAATATTTCAAGTGGAAACGGGAGCTTAGAAAAGCTAGCAACTATAGTAGGCTGTGTACTACTAGGCAGTGTACGCTAACCGAGCTAGCCTGCAAACCAGTTGAGTGCCCCGTCGATAAAACGACCAATTGGCGTGATACATTACGCTTATCTTTACGCCGATTGATGAGATTGTGAAATTCTTTCGGTTCTATTAGACGTTTAATTACATTTCTAATTAGTATCTGATTGACACGTCGACACGCTAATACGTAAATGATTACTTTATAACTAGAATAAACCGATTTTATATTTATATACAGCGCCTAAGGTGAAATATTTGAAGAGTCATCAGGTCTGTATCTGAAATCAGGATATACATACTTTTATAAAAAAAGAAATAGTTTTCCAAATCGGGCCAACCGTCTTCGAGTAAAGTTAGTCGGGGCAAGCACGCCACGCCATGCCGTGCCGGGTAGGCATCCTGCTATCTGGGACATTCACTAATTCAACAACCCAGGGGGGGTATTCGACCAATTTTAGGGATATAATGGAGATCTTTCCTTTTCATCGCCATCCGTCACTTTTGACGTGTGCCTACTTGACAAGTGGCGATATCCCTAGAACATCGCAATTTCGTCAATTCGGACGCGCAAAATTTCCGCTTCCTTTGTATGTGACGGTATAAATAACAGGCGCATACTTTAAATTGACCGCGTAGTACGTGAAATAAGTCCGTTACGTTTCGTTCAAAACAGAAATTTATATACATGAATAACATTTTTGACAATCATTATCGCCTTCGTATTTCCAAAATTGAGATGAGATATGTCACTTTTAAGCTCATCGCATTTAAATGACAGTTCAATGGCGATATAACTGTTATCTAATAGAGATTTGACGTTTGGCGATCACTTAAATGTCAATCTCGAATTAGGTCCCTGGTAGGTAACGTACAATAATATTAGAGTGCCACTGTACGACCTTAATGTAAAAAAAATATGCTTTTGGAAAAGTTACAACTTTGTGCCGTCGTAGTCCTTAAAACCTGTATTTAGCTAAAATAAAAGATGAGGATAGATAAGTACCTATTACTTGGCGTCTTAGCCGACTATAATGAGAGATTATAGTCTCTCATTATAGTCGGCTAGGCATTAGGCTAGAGCTACGAGTAGGTACTATTATTTAGTCGTTTACGAAACTTTCACTCAAGGTCCAGGACGTGATGAATGACGGGGTTAGTATCGTTTTATGAAACTGAACACAGCAGTGAAATTGCTGGTATTATTACGTGTTACAATAAACACGGGAGTGTGTTCGTTTTAGTCAAAAGATAATGGTAATGAACTGCTTTTCCTTTTTGCCTGTCTCTCTGTTTTGGTATTTGCAGTTTCATGTGCTATCTGTCACTCCTGTGGAGACGAGCGAGGAGACGTTGCCGTTAGTGAGTTTGTGTTTGCCATGCGGAGCTTTCTCGGTGGAAAACCTAGTTGTATTAAGTAGACACATATATTTTTTTATATTTGTGTACCTAAAATAAATTTGAGTTGGTCAAAGGGGAAAGGCACTGTGAATGTGAACCAATTTCCATTTTTATGTTTCGTTGTATATTTGCATACAAACATCTAATCACTACACTTCTATTTATCATGTTTATAAATAAAAGTAAGTATAATTTTTTTTTATACTTTCTAATGCGGGCACGTGATTTTTTTACGATTAGGTTTAAGAATGAATTGCGAATTGCATTTTGTATTTTGTAAGACTATTTTATTGCTCTCTATTTTGTGTAAACTCTACACTGCGTAACATCTGCGTAAGTGTATGATTGACAGTGTCTCTAGAGTGTTTTGTGTGTGAAGTGAAGCAAGTGTGAAGATTGTGGCAGACACCCTTTAGTTCAGAGAAAAGTTGGTCGGACGTGGTCGCACTATAATTCTGTTTTGACAATGTGTATGTTAACTACATGTCAATTGTGGTTGGAGGATGAATAATCACCTCTATTGACAACCAAACACAATGTGTCTCGTTTTCATAGTACTCAACGTCGGGCATTTGCCGCTTTTATCGCTCGAGTGCACACTCTCTCCCGATTTCACAGCAGGTATGAACATTTGCATGCTGTGCAGAGCCAATTATAATTAAAAGTGCACCGTGTATCAGATAACGATTGATGTATGTGTAGATAAGGCGATTAGTCAGTCATATGCTAGCATTAGGAAAAAAGTATGAGCCAGTGTATTATTAAGTTTACAGTTTCCATATATTATTAGCACCGGCTATTTAAGCAAGCCTTTTTACCGCGGTTTTTGTCACTGTCATCTCAACAGATTATACTCTTAAAAAAGATGGATTAAGTGTCGCCCCAATCGTTACCAAAAATTTCCGGGATTTAGCAGTCACGATGTACAAGGAGAAACCCTTGTGCAATGTGACTGTCAAATTTAGTAGCTCTGCCTTAACTATTATGGTCCATCTCTGATATTCTGCGCTGTGACCAATTACTTGTTACTTCGCTGTATTAAATTTAAAATGAGGAATGAATCAGAAATTGTGATATATTCGTTTAAATTAACATTTTCTAATTAATGCCTGATAACACGTATAAGTACGACAAAACACTACGTAATGCGTGGTTTATATAGTGATTTAAATGTTTTCGATAGGCAGGCGCAAAAATGAGGGAAGTAACATTGAGTTAATAATCTTGTGCAAGATATTATAATATCAATTAGCACGCGAGCGAAGTTAGCAAAACCAGTGTGCTACTGTAATTATTATAATGCATACCTAGGTATAATAACGACAATACGAGTAGGTGCTTATTTATCATTATTACCCGATTTATGTTTTATTTAAGTGCGTGTCTGTTTATTATTTTTAAAACCTCGTGCATGCAAAATCCTACTAATATTACTTATAAAAACGAAAGTTTGTGTGTGTGTTAACCAGTGTTAACTAGTGTTAACTAGTGTATATGTTGTTACGTCGTACTTCTTCACGCTGAAAGGGCTGGAAGGATTTGAATAAAATTTGAAACAGATATAGTTTATACCCTAACTTAAGACATAGGCTACTTTTTATCCCTTTAAAAAATGCGTGTCGTTAGGATAGAGTACCTACCCCTATTAGTTCAACGCGAGCGAAGCCGCGGGCAAAAGCTAAGTAAAATATAGTGTCATATTTGCCACATACACGTTATGTGCCACGTGATGGTTTATTTTTGTGCAGGTAGGTATAGCTGCAGACGTTTGGAGACCAAATCATGGCTATAAGTTACTTTTTGCCCGACTAATGTAAAGCAAAAAGGGGTTATGATTTTCTTCCGCGCGGACGCATACTAGCGCCAAGGCTCGGTCCACACGAGCCCACGAAAACGCGTAGTTGGGTTAACAAGTATGTAGAGTAGATCTATACACTTTTTTTTTTTTTTGCATAGTGTTCTTGGGTAGAAATAATCTAACTCCTGTATCACTGTATGACTATGACTACGCAAGTATATTCCAACTACGACGACTATAGTGGTGTTATGGGGGCCATCGTTGTCAATCCCGTACATTCGAAGCTGTTAAAATTGTCTGGGAATCATGATCCTGGTCTGGTAAGGCTAGTCGATTTCAAATTTTATTATAGTACTAAAGAGTCCCCACTGCATCTTCGGATTATATATGCAGCTATCCCAGTGCCGAAATTGGTATCCGCCCAGCCGTTACGGGATAATGTGCAGACAAAGAGAATTTTACCAACAGGTGACGCTGTAGGTACGGCTGATCCCGCGCGTCCACACATATCGCGCTGTTAATGCTTTTTTGTGTTTGTTTTTAGAGTTCCGTAGTCAACTAGGAACCCTTATAGTTTCGCCATGTCCGTCTGTCTGTCTGTCCGTCCGCGGCTTAGCTCCGTGATCATTAGTACTAGAAAGCTGAAATTTGGTATGAGTATGTGTATGTATCACGCCGACATAACGGTAAAATAAAAACTAAAATAAAAACTTTTTTCGGGTACCTCCCGTACACCTAAAGTGGGGGTGATTTTTTTTTTGTTCCAACACTAGTGTGTGGGTTATCGTTAAATAGGTCTTTTAAAAATAATAGGGGTCTCCGCACATTATTTTTTAATACAGTCAGCAGTTTTGTAAATATTCGCTCCGAAAATAAAAATGCGTATAATGGTTATGTTGACTCGACTCTTCGATATGGATTAGTTTTATGGGGAAATTGTACAGATAGAGACAATATTTTTATTGTACAAAAACGTTGCATCAGAGCAATATTTGGCATTAAGAGGCGAGATTCCTGTCGTCCGCACTTTATAGACAACTCTATACTCACCGTGCCATGCTTGTATATTCTGGAGGTGTCTGTATTTGTACACAAATATAAATAGTTATTTGTTATGCAAGGCTGTAAAGTTGTTATTTGGCGCGAGTGTTGAAATTGAAAGCTGAGCGAGCGAAAGAATCTAAGATTGAACCATGAGCGAAGCGAATGAATTTTGCCTTCTATTTAACACATCAAATTTAATGTTTTAAAGTTCTGTTGAACACACTCGAATCCAAACCAAATAAATACGAGAGAAGCACACATATTAAAAATTAAAAGTAATGGCCGTAATTTGTATTATCGTCGTGTATATTTTATCGTTGTGTTTTTCTTAAGCACTGTTATATTATATTTGTATTTGAAACTACTTGACACATTCGTTGTGAATGTGGGAGAATGGCATTCTGGGAAGGATTAGTTGGCCACTCGGAAGTATTTTCCATAACACTTGCTTTGGAAGTTATTGGACGATGGGATCCGAACAAGATTATTTCGGCTTTATCTTCTTTAAAAACGCCAATAGTTACGGTAAATTACTTATCGTCCCCAAATATTTATAACAGATCCCTTTTCGTTTTAATGCAGGCTTTTAGCATTGAATGAATACTCCAAATTGGGCTTAACTTTCTTGTTTTCGATACTTATTTCTATAAAGTAAGAGTAAGACAGCAGTATGTATTCTCCACAGAATAAAATTACGTTGTTTAAACGTGAATTGTGAAAACTTCCAATTTTTTAATTTTTTTTTTTCTCGGGTGCGTTCAGAAATTATACTCTTATGTTCCAACTTTTATAACAAATAAATATTAAAATTTGTATGGTATTTAATATATTTACTAGTCAAAATATGTAAATGAAACTGAAATACTTACTATTAATATATATAAACATATTCAACATAAAATAAAGTGTAGACAAAAAAAAAAAACTTAAAAATCTGTAACCACAAACCAGGTTTCTGGACGTGATATTGTAGGTGTATTTTTTTAAAAAAGAAGCATTCAAACGTACATATGATTTTAGCCGGCCTGACCAGATCGCCCTTTATTAGCGTGCGTTGATTGGTTGTTCGAAGATTTATCGACTGATGAAATCAGTCACGCGTTGAAGGAGTCTTAAATATAAAAAAGTTACATGCACCACAGAGAATCAAAATCGTCGTGTTCGAAATTCAAATGACTTTTGCACGCTAGCGGATAAAATAGACTTTTGCACGCAGATTTCGCCCTATAAACGGAGGTTTTCCGAGCGAGTGAGGTGAAAAATAAATTTATAGAATTGCAGCAGGTACGCACACGTAATGTTCGATCGCAATATAAGCATAAACTATATACGCCTGCTTCAAAATTAGCATTAACCTCCAGAAACGCATACCTACAGCATGTGCATTATTATAATATAATGCCATTATAATTTATAATAAATTGCCTGACAAATTTAAATGTCAAAATATACATCTGTTAAAAAAAAATGTTAAGACATGGCTGGTACATAAATGTTACTATAGTGTTAATGATTATTTGAATGACGTTATTTGACCTATTATGTATTTAATTAAAATTATGATATTATTTTGCATTGCACATTCTTGTACTGACATTTAAATTAATTAATTTCGTTGTTTCTATATTATTATTCTAAAATGTATGTACGCCTGAAAAGGCAGGGTTTCGTGATACGATGTATTAAGCAACGATGACTGCAAATGTTATCCGATTTCCCACATGCATTAAATAAATAATTTCATTTCATTTCAAAAAATAGTGTCCCCCCCCTCTAACTTTTCAACCACGGGTCAAAAAATTATGGAAAAATTCATGAAAATGAGGCCTTATAAGTACTTTTAATGAAAACTATATTGAATAAAATCGGTTGAGCCGTTTTTGAGTTATCGCAAAAATATATAATTTTCTTTAAAATGACGTAAGTGCCGCGCGGTGTACTTATACTTCGAACGTTACACATATTAGTTAAGTGCCATACTGTATTAAAACATTTCGCTCAATCTGGTGCGTTTAATCGATAACTTCCAGAAGGTAATAAGTAGTTAATGATACTTTGGCGTTTACGACTTTTTTATACCTTTTTAATCTTACTCGTAATTTAAATCTTTCTCGTAAATTTCGTTTATTGTGAAGGATGGGCAACTACGGAACCCTACACTGAGCGTGGCCCGACATGGTCTTGGCCGGTTTTATTTTTTCTGAAATAATTACTTATCCAGATATTTGGGTCATTGTCAGTTCAAAAAAGAAAATTCGTCCCTCCGGAGGTCAAAAGTAGAGCTTGTATGAATCCTTAATTTCGCAAATGTCCACCCGAAAGACTTGAACCTAAATCTGACAATGACCCATTTAATAAATAATAGTATAGATAATGAACCATAAAATAAAACGTGTTGCTGTTATCGCCCGATCATATTATAAATAACAATACCATAGAATAAAATACTACAGAAGGTTTTCTATTTGATCTTCGCAAAAGTCGCCTAAAGACTGTATTTGTATAAAATGCGAAGCAATAAATCCTGGAGCATGGAGACACGTGGGTGTTGCTTCGACTGGCTGTGAACGCGTGATGACATTAAATAAAGTAAATTGGAAAGCGGAATCGAGTACCCAGGTGGTGCGTAGGCTACTTAGCGCGGTTCTCGGCGTATAGTAGTGGGCTAGTCTTAGCCTTTTTTGTTAGAATCTTTTACCATACGGCTAAGTAACATGTTCACGGACAAAAAAATGGCACAAGGCATTTACTTACTTTCATATAAAACTATGAAAAATGGTCAGCTGTAGGAGTTGCAGTTTTCCGATGATAAAAATCACCATCCACAGATGTGGTGCTGTGTCACAATGGCCCTAATTTACGTCTTTCGACTTACTATCCGTGAAAGCGATAATCGCGCGTTATGGCACGTACATCTGAACCTAACCTAAGATTATGCGCAGACTCAAGAAGAGCGCATATGAACGTCATCATGTAGATCAGTGAACATTTGAAACGAGTTCGAAATTACTCCAATTACATAAATTGCGGTTACTTCGCAACATTGTACGTTTGGAGTCTTCTTTTTGTATAGGTCATTATGTTGTTAGGTCTTAGCGCGTATGGATGTGCCTGACGACAGGTCTATATGGACGACTATTTCGAAAGTTGCCTTAGGGACTAAATTCTACGTTTCTAATGACATACATATCCAAGATTTCACCACTGTATGTCTAACAGTAACAATACACATATTAAATTTTGATAGTCGTAAAATTCAAAATGACGAGTTATATGGTTAAAATAGCAGCTTTTAATGCAGCTTGAGTAACAAAAATTTAGATATTGCTAAATTTTGGATATCGCAATTCCTTGTCGAATTAGGGCCTAGTTTATTATTTCTCCCAGGCGAAACTCTTATTTCTACTTAATCGGAGATATGATCTTTAGATAATAATGAATGACGTGGTGCCGATGATGACAATCTTATTCAATTTTAATTGAGATTTATAAACACACGTTGTTATGCAACTACGTGGTGTGTTTTATAATGTAGTTGCAAAACGACGTGTGTTGTTGAAAGAATGCCGGACACGAACAGCAAAGATAATGACAAGGTGGACGCCGCAACAGAAGAGACCAAGAGGTAGGCCTAATGTTGGAGTGACTGTGTGGAGGAAGATCTCAGGACGATAGGGAAGTTTACCTGCTGGAAGAAGGTCGCCAGGCATCGTGACAACTGGAGGAAGATTGTGGAGGAGGCCAAGGCCCACAAAGGTTGTAGCGCCAGCTCCCGCTGTAAGTATGTAAACATACGTCGTTTTGCAACTACAGATAATTAGTTTTGGGTCATTATTAGAGCTCATCTATCACCTTCACCTCACCTTTGAGGACATATTTTTATCGTGCATTTGCATTTTACAGTGATTTTTGAGGCATATTATGTAGAGCGTAGATCCCAGACAGAACCATATACAATTTTAAACACCGTGATAAAATTACCTGTTCGTTTTGTCATATTATTAGATGGAATAAATGAAAAGGTAATTGATGAGATGAGGATCTATCTACTCTACCTATGTTATATCATATCTACGTATAATGGTTGAACTGTAACGGCCTGTACGGGCCTATGATGGTTGCATTCATTATGTCATTTAAAAATCGGTAGAACTTGACAAATTTAAGTCGTGTTATATGAGTGGCCTACGATGGTGCACATCTTTATACATATCGTGGATAAATAAGTGATAAATAAACGACGTATAAAATGATACCTTAGTTCACACTCGTACTAATTACAATTTTTTTGTCAGTGAAATTTAAACCATATGATGTTGTGCAGCAACGTCCTAATTGCAACCACTTTTTCCGAAAAGTTAGTACCAGTGTGAACTAAGGTATCGACACAGATAATATAATACTATAAGATCAGTTTGAGTGTAATGTTCGGCTCTGGAACAAACTTGATTTAATTTTAAAATAAGCGAAAAAACGTCTCAAGCTTGAGTGGCAAAATTACCAATGCCGGTGTTGCCGTTTGATGCCGCTGGTTACGTTTTTCGGAACCTACTATTTATGTTAATGAGTAACTAGACATATTCATAATTTAACATCTCTTTTTATTCATTTACTTTTAGTTTTCCGAAGAACCGTGAGCAAAAATTATAGTGGACAAATGCAGATTATCTAGAACGCAGAGAACAGCAGTAGTTCCCACAGTATCTTCGCGGATCTGTAGCGTACTTTTTAATGATGATGATTATTATCAAACCAATGCCGGATTTATTCAACTAAAACGCAATGTGGTACCAATTTGTATGTGTGCTTTATTGTCTCGTCATTCATTTAAATTATGTCAAGTCTTAAAAAAAAGAAGATAAATTATAAAATATAAAATCAAAATTTACTTTGATTTCAGATTTTGCGACATTAAAGTTGCATTCGATAGTGATTATCAAAATAAAAAATACGCTGTTAACACATTTAGTAGTAAATCACAAAAGTGAATTATTTTAAATGAATGAAAAAAACTAATAAGAGGTAAAGCCTGACCAGAAATATATCAGGATGCGCCATATTGCGGAATTTCACTGGAACTAATTTCTTACACTGCTGGCAATGATTATATGGTCGTTTGTCAACATTGTCACTGTCATTCGTGGCGATTTCTTTAAAAAGACAAATATTTAAAATTATTAAAAGAAAATGCCGAAAACCATTCACAGTCGTGTAAGTAAGATTATAAATAAAGTGTACATGTATTTACTACACGAAAAACAGTCAGGAAAATAGTGCATTCCATTAAATGATATTACGAGGTTAACATAGTGGAACTGACAGGTATTTAAAACTAATGTCATTATAGTGGGTTGCGATTGGTTGGAAAATTGTTGCCATATAAATCTTATAAATGGCGCCCTCTTGACAATCCTCATAATTATATTTCTGGTCAGGCTTTACAGTAATATACTTCCTAAACTATATTAGGTTTGACAACTACTCATTTTCGTGCGCCGCGCATGGACTTTGACACTAAGTCTATTTTAGCCAATTAAAACGTTAACCAATCACAATAACTTCGAAGACGAGGGATGACTTCGTTTATACATATAGGCTAATATTTAAAACTGTTGGCAGGACAAATTCTTGTAGGGGGGGGATAGTTGTCAGTCAAATATTGGGACCGTTTTTGAAAGCCAATTTTGTACTGAGAGCGATGTCTATATATTTTCCGATCACTGGTTTTATATAAGCATTTCAAGATTATAAAAAAAACCTGTTTTACCAAAAACGGAACTATTTGCTGCATAATTTTTAAGTGACGTGACCTGGCAACACATTTTTACACATTTTCTATACCTATGCATTTGAAGACATGATGACATTTTCGATATAAATCGCGAAAGAATTTGAAATTGGCCGTTCGTTGACGTAAATAAAATAAAAGGCGGACAGCCATCAGATTTTTTTTGGAAATTACTTTATGGTTTCAAACCCAGACGATCGAAGTGTTTTTTTTTTTCTATGTTACCTATTGAACTTAAAGTCAGTTATTAACGTAAGCGAATTTTTGTTCATAACATAACGCACGTTGTGTTTGCCTGTAATTGGGTAAATACTCTGATATGTTTCGTACTTGCATTTTTTTTTACCTGTTGGCAAACCTAATAAATAAATAAATAAATCTGACCGGCCAGCTTAAATAAAAAAAATAAAAAACATTTTTTTTTTCATCGATCAATAAAAATATTGTTCCGTATATAAAATCTTGAAGCCAATTCTTTGTATGAAAGCACAGGCTAAGTAGAGAACTGACGTTCAGACAGGTAACTTCCATAGAGAAAAAATCTCTATAAGAAGCTCACTTATACATTTTGACAGGTCTTTTTTTTTATTTCCAGTGTAATATTTCTGGCTTTGCTAGCATCTTTTATGCCAAGAATATTTGTAGCCCATATATGCCAGCATATTTTTTAATGAATTTAGAAATTCGGGAAATGAAAAAATAATACAACATGTTATTTCTGCAGTTTTTTATTTCTTATCCTGGTTTTATATTTATTAAAAGCTTTTAATAATTAAAGCTTTTAAATTTTTTTTGACATTGTTTTTTCTTAATTATCTAATGAATTATGACTTGCTGGATTTGTTTATTAATATTATTATGTTGACCATCACCGTGTAGATTCGTGTAAATTGACTGTGTAATTTATAATGTATCCCTACATGTGTGAAATAAATATAATCTAATCTAATTGCATCGGTGGCAAACTTTTATTTTCTAACCGAATCACATCTGGGCCCTTTAGTATTTTATTGCTAATATTACACCAATTAAACACTGTTAATCGCAGAGTCAGGTTGTAGAAAATTTCCCTTACAATACTTTTGTGCTGGTCACATGTAAGAAACTCACATGAGTATTTAGAATACATGTATTCTTTTAAATATTTTGCAATACCTTTCTTTTGGGGATTTTCTTCTAGGTATTTGTTTGTATATGAACTGATGTCTCCGAACAATCTCACGGCACACTCTGAAGGGTAGGTCAATTT
Organism: Apotomis betuletana; assembly: GCA_932273695.1. Taxonomy (NCBI): domain Eukaryota; kingdom Metazoa; phylum Arthropoda; class Insecta; order Lepidoptera; family Tortricidae; genus Apotomis; species Apotomis betuletana. Next base: position 9,830,794 of record OW026313.1, on the reverse strand, counting down.
ACTATCTTTTATAGATTTATATTCCCTAAAAGTAATCTAGCTATGGTATACTATTTGTTTCTATTTCTTTTTCATCTGTTGTTAAATTAGCTTCGCATTGATCGCAATTAACTTTTTTCAAAAAAAATCTTACGACCCACCCTGTAGTGTATGCACGCGAGTGGATTTTTATTCGTTCTTCTCTGGCACTTGTGGGAATATTTGCTTCAACCCGGTCCTGAATACTAGAGGATTCAGGAGAGCCAATAACATGCTCGAGGTTTTCCTCATCCCTTTCTTTTCTTATTAATAGAGCTTTTAATTTCAGTAGCTGCTCTCCTGAATCCTCTTCACAATTATAACTCTCAGAATGAAATTGAATGAATCTTGTTAACAGTGATCTAAAAGTACTTACGAAAGTGTGGCAGATCGGGTCATTATTTCTAAAATTATACGCCCGCACCTGTCCAAAGAAGTTCTCTATTGGATCAGAATTAAAATATCGCGGGCGCATAATTGTAATATTTTTTGATTTAAAGAACTGCCACAATCTTTGAAACTTTTTAAAGTTACGACCCAGTTTTTCAATGAAAGCACGGATGTTTGTTTCCCACTACCATCAATAAATTTGATTTTGTTCAACTTTTCAATGGCTTCCTTCCAGAATTCATGATTTGGCGATTGTTGTGTCACTGCGTGGCGCAGTGGTTTTCCTTTATTTTTTTTGCTATATTGTTGCTCCATTGACGGAGTCGAAAAGGTCGTCTAGGTAAGACACCATTTCCGACGTATTTTTTAAAGTTGGGCTGACTTTATCACCATTCACGTATTGCGCTACAACAATAAAGAAAATATTACTTACAGTCACAGAATGTCCAAATTAATTAATAGGTACTTGTATAATTCATACTTACAAAACTGAGCGGTGTATACTAACGTAGCGGCCATCGTTTTACTCAACGCTTTAACACAGTTCCACCTGAAATAAAGTACACTTTATGTTAAATGCCAATATTTAAATGAGAACTGAGAAAAGTGTTAATGTATAGTAAGCCTTATAACAATTTCTGTTTGTATATGGCAAGCTGTCAAATCCTTCTTTATGAATAAAAAGGATATGGCAACAAATTATCTAATGTCATAGAGATACTTCTACCTGTCATTCCTCTTCGCTCTGACATTCCGCTAACCTAATGTGTAATAATTGCAATCCATTAAAATCTTTTTATATATCTAATGTTCTGTAAAGTTGTGCAGTATTTCCTGATTAGACAGTCAATGTTAACCGTCTGTTGTTTTTATTTATCGCCCGCTGCTCGCCCAAATGTACCTGACCTAAAAAGCTATTCCCCTGTGTCGCTTACACATATCTACATCACATCAAAAAGTAGAATACAATACGATACAACATTACTTTATTGCACACCAACAAGAAAAATATTACATGAGAAATTAAGTAATGGTAGACAATAGGCGGTCTTATCGCTAAAGACTGATCTCTTCCAGATAACCTTTGGGTAGCGGAGAAAACAAAATTAAACAGAAAATAGTAGGTGGTGAGATAAGAACCTTAAGTAATTTGGGAAATAATAAATAAACGACAAACAAAATATTAAAGACAGATAGGTCATAGGTCATACACATTAGTGATGGGTGGGACATGACATTGAAATGAGATTGTATGAGCATTGAGCACCTCATTTCAAAAAATGAGATGGTACAATGTACCAGTTCAAATGATATGAGTAAGAAGGTCCGAACTACATACCCATAAATAATTCAAACACGGGCAACTCGGCGACAAAAAAAGTATAGGTTCCATAAACAATAGAAATTTTTAAAGGTTGAATGAAAGGGCCTTGGCAATTCAAACAGTTATATTTTCAAGCACAACACATATTTATAATAATCTTCTAAAATAGATGTTTTCTATTCAGCAGCTGTCAACGGAGTAAATCAAAATAAACATTCAATTTGATACCTGTCACTAGATTTGAATAGTATCAAATCTAGAACCTAAAAATGTCGATTGCCAGTCTCTCATGACAGAAATAAACACACTGAATTCGTTTTATAAATTACCTACTGATTACTGATATTGGATTTTGAAATCTATACGACTTATACCATGTCGTGTTATCAAATGAGAACACCTCAAGAACGTATGGACAAGGGGTTATTTAGTTACTTTATAAAATACCTAATAGCGAACACGCTTGAATAAGTCAAAGGACTAAATTACTTACAGTAATCCTCGACTCGCGATATACGCGATGTAGAACATTCCAAGCCATACAAATGCATTCCAAAGGGTATAGCAGGATAGCCTAAGAAAAAGTGCCCCCAGCGTTTTTGGGTCGAAACTATAATCAAACGATGCCTTTTAAGGAGGTAATACCCTGCACAAAGTTTCATCCCTCTGTTACCCCCTGGGGGTGAAAAACACCCGATTAACCCCAAAACTGTTTTATTTATTTTTTCCTAAACTATGAAAGTGACGAATTTCAAATTTTGTACAAATAAACATTCATAAGACTAAAAGCTATATTTAAAAAGAATATGACCCTCCTAACCATTTAAATTCTTGTAAAAAAAAAGTAAAAAAAAAAAAACGCCCTGTATAACAAGTTCGGCTCTTGGTACACACACCATTTTTTTTCCAAATATGAATCAATTTATATTCTACATCATACAAAAGTTTCATCGACCTAGCCCAGAAGGAACATTACGAAATTAATATGAATTGGCTCTTTGGTGCCTACTATTCATTTAACTCCTACTAAGAGCCTTGCATTATTTTTTATTAATAAACAATGGCCTGCGATCAGACCGCTGTTTGTGTCCGATTAAAAAAATAGAAAATCGAACGCGGGCAGTAACGCGGCCGTGGGCAGTGTTTTTTAGGGTTCCGTAGTCAACTAGGAACCCTTATAGTTTCGCCATGTCCGTCTGTCTGTCTGTCTGTCTATCTGTCCGCGACTTAGCTCCGTTATCATTACATTAAAGTACTAGAAAGCTCTAATTTGGTATGAGTATGTGTATGTAAAACGCCGACAAAACGGTAAAATAAAAATAAAAAGAAAAACTTTTTTTCGGGTACCGCTTTTACCCCTAAAGTGGGGTGATTTTTTTTTTCGTTTCAGCTAGTGTGTGGGGTTTCGTTGAATAGGTATTTTAAAAATAGTAGGGGTCTTTGAACATCATTTTTTGATAAAGTCAGAAGTTTTGTAAATACTCGCTATAGAAATCCAAAAAATAGCGTCCGCCCTCTAACTTTTCAACCACGTTTCAAAAATTATGGAAAAATTCGTAAAAATTTGACCTCATAAGCACTTCCAATGAAAACTATACTTATTGAATAAAATCAGTCAAGCCGTTTTTGAGTTATCGCAGAATATCATAATTTTCTTTAAAATGACGTAAGTGCCGCGCGGTGTCCTTATACTTCGAACGTTACACATGTTAGTTAAGTGCCATACTGTATTAAACATTCACTCAATCTGGTGCGTATAACCGATAACTTCAAGAAGGTAATAAGTAATTACAGTAACTTTGGCGTTTACGACCTTTTTATAGAGCTTGAAATCTTTCTCGTAATTTAAACCTCGGGCTTAAAACCGCTATTTTAAGCCCGTCTATTGTGAAAGATGGGCAACTACGGAACCCTACACTGAGCCGGCCCCGACATGGTCTTGGCCGGTTTTGTTTTTAATTATATGGTTGCAGGACCGAGACGTTGCGTATTAAGCATAATATAATGAGTAGTGCCTACTAAATAGTACATTCATTTTATTTTCGCAATGTTCCTTCTGGGCTAGGTCGATGAAACTTTTGTATGATCTAGAATATAAACTGGTTCATATTTGGAAAAAAAATGGTGTGTGTACCAAGAGCCGAACTTGTTATACAGGTTGAATGTTATTTTTTTACTTTTTTTTACAATAATTTAAGGCAGCTGGACATGGCGAAACTATAAGGGTTCCTAGTTGACTACGGAACCCTAAAAAACACTGCCCGCGTTCGATTTTCAAATTTTTTAATCGGACACAAACAGCGGTCCGATCGCAGGCCATTGTTTATTTAATAAAAAATAATGCAAGGCTCTTATTAGGAGTTAAATGAATAGTAGGCACCAAAGAGCCAATTCATATTAATTTCGTAATGTTCCTTCTGGGCTAGGTAGATGAAACTTTTGTATGATGTAGAATATAAATTGATTCATATTTGGAAAAAAAATGGTGTGTGTACCAAGAGCCGAACTTGTTATACAGGGCGTTTTTTTTTTTTTTTTACTTTTTTTTACAAGAATTTAAATGGTTAGGAGGGTCATATTTTTTTTAAATATAGCTTTTAGTCTTATTAATATTTGTACAAAATTTGAAATTCGTCACTTTCATAGTTTAGGAAAAAATAAATAAAACAGTTTTGGGGTTAATCGGGTGTTTTTCACCCCCAGGGGGTAACAGAGGGATGAAACTTTGTGCAGGGTATTACCTCCTTAAAAGGCATCGTTTGATTATAGTTTCGACCCAAAAACGCTGGGGGCACTTTTTCTTAGGTTATCCTGCTATACCCTTTCATGTAAACACCAGCCTTTGACACTGAATTGTTGCGCCACATTTCGGACTAATCGTTTATCGTACTTCAAAATACAGAGTATTATATACGAATGAAATCGTCATTTCATTACATAAAGAAATCAAATATAAAAACAGTTTTGCAAATTACGTTAAGCATTTCTTATGAAATGTCACTTGTCATCTGACTTTCATGACTTTGACAGCTGACACTAGGGACGCGGTGTGCCGCGACACAGGTTTTCTTTTCGTATTAAGATATTTCGTTAATTATTATACTTTGATGATCCTGATTGTGATATTAGACTTTTACTAATTAATCCCGACACTTTAAATATATTTATAGTCAAAAATTAAATAAACAATTCGTCAAATTTCGTTGCCTTGTGAATAGAATTTTTAAGGACGTATTTTTGTACATCCCTATGGCGTGGGTTAACGGTAAGTGACAGTGACATTGACATTGAAATGGAGATGACGGTCTGGGTTAGAGAGATGTAATGGTTGGATTAATTATTTTATTGTAGCGACAGTATGTCGTGTAGTCCTGTTAAGCCTAATCTGAAAGGCGATATTCGTGCTCCGGCACGTGAGAAGTGTTTGTGCAGAAGTGTCGCGCGTTGTGGAAGATGTGTGCAATGTTCCGCGCGTAGTTCAGCGCGGCCAGGTTCTTCGGCGCGGGTATCGCGCCCTCGTCCTGACCGATCCTCGCCACCGTGTGATCCATCGGCGAATTAGCTCGTCGGGGAGACGGGATTTCGTCCTCTCGGCCGCAGGATGTTCGGAGAACGAGCCCGGTGTGCTGGGGTAGCCGCCGCGCCAAGCCAAGGTCGATGAGGACTATACCGCGAAGTGCACTCCACCTGCGGGTGCGCTAGTGGTAGCGCCGCCTCGGAGGAGCGTCAGTGACCAATTCGTCGGACCTCGGACAACGTCGCCGTAGGCGATGTCGTAACGTGAGTCGCAGTTATTATATACCTGGCCAGGTTTCGTCGCGCAGACTTAACGTTCCCGTGCTTTCGTTTCGCGTTTAACTCGGTACCGAGCGTATTATCGAATAAGTTATAGTCGTAACACTGCGTGGGTGAATCTGTGGGATCTGGTCGGGCGGAGCAAGCACTTACTCTTTTTCGTCGTGACGCTATATTAGTTGCTCAGACGAGATCCCAGAGATTAATCTCAACTGGCCACAAGGCCCTTTAAGTAAGCCAATTGTGTCACTGCGGCATTCCGAGGCTGCCATGTCAGCGCGTATGAACTGAATACAATTAAATTATTTATTGTAGATGTTGTTTTAATTGTCAGCCTGGTAAAAACCATCAAGTATCTGAACGGTCCTTGAAACAATAGTCCGACCTCTGCTGAGAGATATCCGGTCCAGCGAGAATAGTCCAGTGAGTAAGTATTTATATAAAAGTAGTAGTTCATATGCATCGGGACAGAGAGCTTCACATTTAATTAACAACTCCTGCCGTTTCCTCTCCTTTCATTTCAATTGTCAATTTTTGACACAACGAAAAAAAAAAAACAGATTTTGGCGGGTGGCAATGAATTAAAATGTTATGTGTATATTTAATTAAAAACTAAATAAGTTGTGGTGTTGTGTATTCAGTGCTTGTAAGACTCTAATAGTTCTTTGCTTTGTTGAAATGACAAGTAAATTGTAAGGCATTCACGAGTAACACAAGTTCCGCGACTGTGAAGTGTTATATTTCTAATTATAATTTGATTCATCTGTACTTATCTGTTATTAAAGTCATTAAACGTGACAAAGTTTTCTGCTTTTCTTACAATTAACATAACAGTATTTACTCCAGAATGTTGGTAATAATGGTAAGTAAAAAGTACTAATAAGTAACTAAAAAAAATATTCACTAGCAAAATACTCTTTCTATTCTTAGCACTATTATCAAATCAAATCTTTCTAATTATTCATAACACTTATTGTTGATAGTCAAAGAAAGTAAATAAATTAAAATAAAACACACTTGGACAATATTTGTATTTATAGGTATGTACTGGTAGTAGGTAATGTATAAAACTAATTCAGTGTGTTTATTTCTATTGTTTATGGAACCTATACTTTTTTTGTTGCCGAGTTGCCCTTGTTTGAATTATTGGGTATGTAGTTCGGACACAGCAAGCAATATTCAGAATAAAAGAATAATTCAAATGACTAGTACGTATTTAGGCAAAAAAGTATAAAATATAATGCAGTGCGGTGTAGTGTAAAGTTAATGATTCAGTTAGTAAAAGTAAATTACATGACATTCGTTAAGAACTCGAGTGCTAAACTGATAACAATTATTTTATACTTACTAATTGTACATTCAACATATTTCTATTTTTGAACTGCGGCTTCTGTTCGTGTGGCGGTGAAAATATTTGTACGTGCGTGTAGTCGATGGCTCCCAATATGTTTGGGAGCCCGTATTTGCCAAGGAAACCGTCAGCAACTGCACGCCGGTGCCGCTCGCTGCCCGGTAATTTCACTGGAAGTTGAACTTATTTGATGTAAGCCACATAATTAATTTCTTTTTTTTACTTCTTGCTGGGATTTGTAGTAAAATGGTAATCTTGATGCTACAATTCCTTGAGGGTTAATTAAAAACAAAAAAAAATGGTGTTTGGTAAGTGATGCAGATATAATGTTATTAAAACTATTGTGAGACATATTTACTAATTATAAAAAAAATATGATGCAGATATGGTGATGAAACACTGTCAAAGATTTCAAAGATTTGGTGCCAATTTATGAATATCAAGCTGTGTATGTATCTATGTATGTAAACATTTCATTGTACATAAAAGTAAATAAAAAAGAATAAAAAACCTGCACACATACAAAGGCTAACTTATCCCTACAACTACAAGGGACTTTATTCCAGTCATTTTATGAGAGAAAAATGTAAAATAATAATATTGCTACATCAATCTCACCTTCTATTTACTGCCTCTGTAAATTGACCCAGGTAAAGGCTTACAGTCGACTGGGCAATTGAAAGGCCATGATCCTGCCTGGTCTCACGCTGATAATTGCCATCAGCCAATAGGTGTAAAGATGTTAGCACCTATACTACAATAAAAGAAATTAATTGTTTTGAGCATATTTTGTCTACAGGCTTTTATTTTAGAATGATTGGGTTCTAATATTAGTATTAGAATAAAATAATTTTATTACAACAACAATTTTTTGTTGTATTTAGAAAGTTGTAAGTATTAGGTACAAACTAAAACCAGTTAAAAGTTATTTATACTAATGTATCTTTTTAGGGTTCCATACCCAAAGGGTAAAAACGGGACCCTATTTCTGAGACTTCGCTGTCCGTCCGTCCGTCCATCCGTCTGTCACCAGGCTGTATCTCAAGAACCGTGATAGCTAGACAGTTGAAATTTTCACAGATGATGTATTTCTATTGCCACTATAACAACAAATACAAAAAATAAAATAAAATAAATATATACAACCCCATACTCCTCCCATACAACAGACTTGTTATAGATTACGGTACGGATGGATGAGTACGTATAATCACAATTTAGCAAGTAATTAATGTTATAATACATTAAAATAATTAATACTTACGCTTGATTTCCGACAAATGTGATGAGTTCGTTTCTAATAATTCTAACACCTTTACGTCACCTTTTGACGGTTGCATTCATTATGTCATTTAAACAGTGACACAATTTTAAGATAAATCGACAAATTTAAGTTTTGGCTTAAGATGGTGCACGGCACGATAAATAAATCAGCTTGATTGTCTGTGTCTGTGAGTTTTAAAAATATACGAGTTAACCTGTAAAAACGTCTCAAGTTTGAGAGTCAAACATTCTCTTGTATATAGCCAGTGTTGCTGTTTGGTTCCATTTGTTGCGTTTCTCGGAACTTTCGTTATTCCTGCGGAACTTGGAAAGAGTTTCGGTTTTTAGTACATGTATCGTAGCTTTTTAAGTCCAAAACTTTTTAACTTCACTTTTTTACGTTGAAACAGTCCTGAAATTCAGTAGGCACTTCCAAGATCCATCATCAAGTCAATTATATGGTGCTGGCTCTAAATGTTCATTGAGGAAAATCGAAATCCGAAAACCGCACAAGTCTGCGTCGAACCAATCTTGAGATCTAGTAGGCAAGTCCCATCATAAGACCCTGACTTAAGGACAATGGGTATCCCGTAGTTGTATAGTATAATCAATATATATATATATATATATAAATAAAATATATGTAAATCGGTTTACATTTTACGGAGAAATTCGGTGCACATACGTAGGTACAAAAATATTCAATACTTATGAACTTATACAAAAAATAACCTTTTTCAAAATACGTCCCTGAAAAACGGACTATTTCAGGAATACTGACGTAATTTTTAAGTGTAGTAACCTGCAACACTGAATGCACAGAAACGTCACACTATGGTCATGAATAAATTAAAAAAAAAAGAAACGTCACACGTCAAAGAAAAGACGAAAGAGTACATAAAATAATAATAAAATAATAGTTATTTGACTATTACCCGTAAATATTACAGCCGCTGCACTAATCCCCTGAAAAGGAAACTACCAATTTATGGCGGTCCATACACTCATCGCCGATTAACAGTACAATGGGCCACGTAAATTGAAGGCAAAGTCTTGCTGTTCTGCTTTGAAAGTAAAGGTCGGAAAAATCTGTTCAAGCATGGAAAACTGTAAGTACTTACCAAGTTTCTATTCCTAAATAAAAATGATCCAATGACTCAACATGTTTCACTTCTTATAAGTAGTTACATTGAATGCAGAAATTGTATTTTGTAAAGTATTACATAGACTATGTACTTGTATACTTATTAAAGCTGTATGGATTAATAGGTATATACAAATTGAGATTCAAATAGGTTTGAAATCTGTTTCATAACGAAGCATTGGTTTGCTTAAAATTAAAAACAATTTTATTGGAAATTACATTAATAATTGCTTATTAATCTTATTATTTACTGTCTTAATTAAATGAGTTCATTCATAAATGGGCCATTCATTTGTGCAGCCCATAGTACAATATAATGAAATATTTTTTTGTCATATAATTTGGCTAATCAATAGATATAATAACAACATTAACACATTTTGTCTAGCAATATGTAGGTATATAATGATGTCTAAGTGTATTGGACAATGAGAAGCAAATGAATTAAATTGTGGCATTAAAATGTATTGTGTCAACCCGATTGAGTTGAAATTTCTTTTCAATTAAATTAAACTTTTTTAAATTAAAGACATAGTATTTTAGTTGGAAATTCTGTATTAAACTAATGCATGGAGCGTGGCTTGGCATTTTTATACATACAATAATATCCTTTTATCTTCTTTTCAGAGTAGCAGTAAGTCTAGTATGGGCCTTAACCGTGAGTTACTCCAAGCAGCCAAACATATTACCAGTTGCCGAAGGAACTGAATGTTATAACACTCCAGGAAGAAAACTGTCATCCAGCTTACAGCTAGCTCACACTATTACATTTCAGTTAATATTACAATGATATGCATTTATATAGTTGACGACGCGGTTGGCTTGGCTTGAGCCGGCGGTCCTGGGTTCGAATCCCGGCCAGAGCAAATATTTGTGTGATAAACTCGAATATTTGTGCTTGGGTCATGGTTGTTCTATGTATTTAAGTATATATTTATCTATATAAGTATGTATATCGTCATCTAGTACCCATAACACAAGCCTTCTTGAGCTCAATTTGGAACTAGATCGATTTGTGTGAGGTTGTCTGATATGTATTTTATTTATTTATAGTAAAAACATTGTATATATTATATAGAAAATATTTAAGCTTAATATCAATTAAGCCAATAAGAATACTTAAGATCAACAGTCTCTCCATTAATAATAGTAGAATGCTTATAGTACCTTTTGTTAGTCACACATACTTTGGAAGCTATTAGCATTCTAAACCGAGAGCAAGGTGATTATTGATTAAAATTTATGATTAAAATTAAGTATATATATGGTTATATATGGAAGCTTTTACACTGTTATGTTTAATTAATGCCAAAAATTTAATAAATTAGTGAATGGCCTAGGCATAATTTTAAACAAGAACCAAGTCGAAATGCCTTCATGAAATAATCACTACTACTACTAAATAGAAATAATCTTTAAATTTAAAATTACTTAGTGAATTGTTATTGATAGTCACCCATTTATCCTGCATAATGATTAGTCTGAATAAACAACACTTTGTATTTATGCTGTTTTTTTTTCATTTTTCCATCCGCCAGAAGAGATATACTTTACGAGCAAAATAATAAAGTTACTGTGCAAACCTTACTCTAAGCAAATGGCAAGCAGTGAGTGAGTGTTGGTAATATGTGCGTCAGCTGCCAAGCAAAGACACATATAGACAAAAGTAGTGTGTATTTCAGTAAGTATTGTAATTTGGCACAAACCGGTAGTCAAATTGTTAGCTAGTTTTGATGCTGATCGTACGAGTTCTACAGGTTTAAGTCGTTATAACAGCGACAGCTACGCTTGCATAACACGTCGCACACATAACAGACAATCACACCAGTATCTCTGAGCATCAGGGTGATCAGCGACGCGACAACGTCTCTTAACGTCCTTTGAACATTGACGTCCCGCCGCATCATCTCAGCGCCCCTGCCTTGCCCGTCTAGCACAACAATAGTTCGTGACTCATGTGCTAGAGGTGCAGAGGGTGGTGCGAGGCGGTAGTGGATAGCGCGGCGATGGGATTGCGTTGTGCACCAGCCTCCGCGGTGACGCTGGCAAGACACCGATGTATGCAAGACGTAAGAGACGTAGTCGTAGTATCGACACCGTTCTAGCTATATGTCGTCTACTGCAAAGCAACATTTGCTTTGTCGCTCATGTGACGACGTCTTTGAGAAATAAAATAATAACACAAAAAATAACAGAAATAAATATTTATTATTCTCAATTGTCTGCCGCTATATAAGCAGACAGAGACAGTACGTAGATCCATCTCGAGATCATTACATAAGTGCCATCTTCTTCTCACGCGATCCAAGTATTTAATGCGACGAAATTAATCGTCAGGAAATCCGAAAGGGTTGCAGAAGTCCATTATGGTGTTCCGGTGTATTTTTCTTCTACATCTTCTAAGCTTCTCTGCATAATTATACTGCGGCTTGATGATAGTCACAGCGGACCATTCTGCAAGTAATTAGTGACAAATGAGTAATATAATAACAATTTAGCAAGTAATTAATGTTATATTCATTGAAATAATCAATACTCACGCTTGGTTTTCTTAAAAAGTGAAGATTTCATATTAAACTTCCTTTGTCACTACCTTATTAGCTCGACGACAAACTAAATCAATTTTCAGTCAGATTATCACGCTTTGACATTGACATGTGACATAAAATGGACAACCATCGTAGGAAATTTGATGATTAATCTTGGATTTATCTATGTCACGTGCGACCATCTTAGCTTTTATGGATAAATGCTTTGACGTTCATCTATCGTGTGATAAACGTAACCATCATAGCGTTAACACGACGGTAACCTATGTATACCGGGCTGTCAAAGTTGGATGCTTTGTTATAAAGTGGACGACCATCGTAGGAAATTTATGCATATATCATATATCTCGTGATGTCACGTCAGAATGTCAGTTTACCGTGCAACCATATTACCAAATCATGACAAACGCTTTATCACTTATTTATCCCGTGATAAACGCAACCATCATAGGCCCCCTGGGGCCCTATGATGGTTGCTTTTATCACGCGATAAATAAGTGATATAGCATCCGTCACGTTTTGACATAATGCGAGTGTGAGTGACAGATGCTTTGTCACTTATTTATCACGTGATAAACGCAACCATCATAGGCCCCCTGATATAGATGGGATATAAATATGAGATCACTCTTCGAGAGGTTCAAACTTAATAAAAAAAAAAACAAAATCAGTTCATTAACGAAGTTCTGAGAATCTGCTTGTTTTTTAAGTCTGTTTATAATGATACAGTGGCTCGGTTACTAGTCGGCTATTCGTCACATAATTAGGTTACCATGTCTGTGTTATGACCTTATGACACAATGATTTATGGCATGCATAAAATTCGAATCTAAGTGTATGGAAAACAATATATTAATTCGGTAGCGAGGTAGCTGGTAGCTATTAGAACCAGATTATTTGACCTCCAAATTTGTATATTATGGTTCCAGTAAAATATACATGTAAACGAGGCATTAATTTTAGGTAACTGTGCCATGGAAATACCATACCACTCATATCAAGTGTATCAAGCCTGATAGTGTCAGCTTATCGAAATTATCTCTGCGATCGATCGCTTATCTAGTTACTTCAGTGGGAACTAACACTTTAACAACAGAAAAATAATAGCGTACATTGGCGTCAGAAGGTAGAGCCGGAGCCCCAGCGCCCACCAAAGTATTCGGCCCTACCTTCCACTTTTATTGGGCCTAGGCGCGCGTCTTTCGAATTTACACAAATCACCAATAAAATACGGCTCTCAGGTGACTTTGCGGAGATCAAAAGAGACAATATTCTGTAGTGTGTCTCTGCGATAAGTTGCTTCCGGACCAGTGTGATCAAAATTATTTGCTCATTATGTATTACATAATAGTGTGAGCATATAAACATGTTATTAAGCGATGCTACTTTTGGTGCTGTTACTAACTATACATAATCTTATTAAAATTGTCTTGTATGTATCCAGACCTCAAACTAAGATCTTTTATCAGTCAAATAATAAAAAGGACGATCAAAAATGCAAATGGAATAATTTATCGTAAGTAAATAAGGAAAGGAGGCCTTAGAATCTTGATTTTTTTTTTAGGCAAACAATTCTGTGTATTACTAAGTTATAGTAAAGCACACTAGCATAACTGCGACACGCGACTCATACTATCTGTCACTTTCCTTTCAATATCGTGCGAGCAAGACAGGTGATGCTGAGTCGCCCTACAAGCGAAGTCACAGCAAAATATGATAACCCCGCTGGTAATCCAATTTAATATTAACTACATATATCTAACATGAAGGTCTTTAACCAAAATGTAAGACATTTCATGAATAAAATAAACGTATAGCGTCATAATAGCTCAAAAAGGGAGTATTAAAAATATGTAGTCCGTTGCGGATTAAAGTATAAGAGCCCACGTAGAGTCAAAACTATTCTTGACGTTATTGGACCGGAGATGAGTTTTTTTCTAAGGATAAAATAAGATACATACCCAGATGCCTTACAATAGATTAGCCGGTGGGGATCGGGATAGATGAATTGGCATTCATGTCACTAATATGTACCCCCACATGTTGCAATCCTATTAACTAAGAAACAGCAGGCATAGTGGCGAACCATGCCGCAGGCGGATCTTTTGGATGGAGTATTCCTTTTATGACCCCCTTTTTTATTATTGTTTTTTAGGTTATTTAGAGTAAGGTTTTATAAATATTTATATTTGTTTAACTTTTGAAAATTACTTGTCTCATGTAACATATTATATAAAAGACCCTGGATAATTATGTATTTCAAATCATAAATGTAGTTTGTTTCTTAAATAAACACTAAGAAACAGGATCTATCTGGTTTATCGATTTACGGTAAATTTAACAAATATATAGCCAAACCTTATCACGGATTTATAATAATAAAATATCTTTGATTGCACAATTGGTGTAATACGATACGACTAATAGATGATAGGTAGGTACTTCTAAATATTTACGATCAGATTGCTCGATTCGGAGTTGTTATTGATTTGGGGCAGATAGTATCACGAACGAACTTGCATTACTTGCATACCAAAGTGTGCAAGTTGTGTCTTTGTTTGAACGCTATACGAGGGGCGTCTGAAAAGTTCTAAGCCTAAGGTATTTCGAGGTTATATATGCGTTTATGATACTGGCCACTAGAAAGGCCATTTAATAGTACATTACTGCAGAGGCCGCGAAATAGGGAATTACTGGCCGAGTAGTAATAGATGGCCGAGTGATAACGAGGCCATCTAGAGATACGAGGCCGATAATCCCTGTTCGCGCCGAGGCTTGTATAGTGCTTTTCTCAAATAAATCCAAGGAAATAATACAAATGTTCAACTTATATATTCATATAAAAACAAATTTATTTCAAATTTAATAAAAAAAATCATTTTTTTTTTAAGCTGTTCGGGTCAATGTTTTTGCCACCAAATGTTAAGATGATTCTATTTATTAAAAAATGACAACACCTTATTAATTAGATATTGTTATATTTTTTAACAATAAACGTGATTCCTTGTTTATTTTATTGAATATCTGATTTAATCGAATTGAATAATCTAGTTAAATATAAGAAATAAAACGTAAATATACATGCACAAACTAAGTTTTTTTTTATTGGCAGTATGCCATAGATTATCAATAAAAGAAATAAACCCCACTGAAACAAAAGACAATCTCTTTGTTGGCTACGGCCAATAATGTTGTATGAAATTCCTTTATATCGTTCTAATTTGAAATTAGAACGAATCTTCAACAATTGCTATACAAAGACGTATTTCGCGTTCTATTACCACGATCATAAGAACGACATTTCCTTGGATGTTTGAGAAAAAACAAATTATTAAAAAATAACATGTCACGTTTTTATAATTCTGTTTCGAGATATTCAACGGAAAAGTACATCATGTGTGAATTACCAACGAATATTACGAAAATTGAGCACCGTGCTGTAATTAAATTCCTTACAAAAAGTGACAAATCACCGCAGTGTATTTTTGAGGAAATGGCTATTATTTACGGTGATTCTGGGCCTTCTTATGCCACAGTCAAAAAGTGGAGTCGCTTATTTAAACTCGGACGGGAATCGATCGAAGACGACCCCCGCTCAGGGCGGCCAATATCGGTAGTGACCGAATAAAACGTAGCAAAAGTCAAAAAGCTGGTATTAGAAGATAGAAGAATTAAGGTTTGGCAAATAGCTGAGGTCTTAGGTATTAGTAAAGAAAGAGTCGGAGAAATTTTACATGAACATTTGTACATGAGTAAAGTCAGTGCTCGTTGGGTACCGAAAATGCTAACGGCCTTCGATAAAGTACGTCGTGTGGAAACTTCTCGGGCGTTTTTAGAATTGTGCGAAGATGATTTAGATGAAGTTTGTTCCCGAATAGTAACTGTTGATGAAACATGGATCAGACAGTATGATCCGGAGTGTAAGTCTGAGTCGATGCAGTGGATTGAAAAGGGTGAAAGGCCGCCGAAGAAATTTAAAGTGCAAAAGTCGGCCTCTAAGTTAATGGCTACGGTATTTTGGGATTGTGATGGCATTCTTTTAATCGATTATTTAGAAAAAGGCTCTACAATAAACGGAACTTATTATGCAAATCTAATAAGACAGGTGCGACAAGCCATAGTTGAGAAAAGGCGGGGTAAACTAAGGAAAGGCATTTTGTTTTTGCAAGACAACGCACCCGTTCACACCGCTAATGTTGCGAGGCGTGCTCTGAAGGAAGTTGGTTTTGACGAAATTGACCACCCACCCTACAGCCCAGATCTAGCCCCAAGCGATTATTTTCTATTCAATAATTTGAAGAAAGAGTTGAGGGGAAAGCGATTTAGAAGTGACGAAGAGATGAGGGCGGCTGTACAGGAGCATTTTGAAGGGCAAAATGAAGATTATTTTTTTAATGGCCTAAAAGCACTGTATAAAAAATGTAAAAAATGCATTGATTTAGGAGGAGACTATATTGAAAAATAAACACGAGTTCATTTGTGTAAATTGTTTTTTTCTATCTTAGGCTTAGAACTTTTCAGACGCCCCTCGTATGTGGGTAATTGGGACCGTATTGGGCAAATATCGACATGCGATGAAGTAGAAAATGCTTAAATTAGAATAATATTGCAGACTCTACTTGCACACACACTACATGCTACTAAAATACACGAAAACTCGCTTATCAAAATGTATATCGCTGTTAATAATGTCTTTTGTAATTTTCGTATCTGATAGTATTTGATTTTTCAGGATATATGGTACTATTGATACTATTGTAATTCATAATCTTATTTCTTTTTCTATTTATTATCTATTACACTATTTCGCCGGTTTTCTATTTCTTTATTATTACAAGCAAGAACAAAACTCGGTTTCAATGCTATGATGCATCCTTTATTACCAGTTTATCATAAGCCCAAATAGACATACACTATTAGGTATTTACCCCAAATCAGTGGTAAGGGCCCGGGAAGACAGTTATCTCAAAAAATACTAAACTCGAGGCATTAAAAATACCAAACATTTCTTTCACATTTACCTAAATCTCAAAGTAGACGATAAAGCCGAAATATGCTTGAATGTAGCCTTAATCTAAAAGTTACAACTTAACGATTTCATATAATTTTCACAGCGTCTTAAATTTTATCTGAATTTGCCGGAACCAATCCATAAAGTGTGGAGGCGGTTCTCACGAGGTACGAACTTCGCTCCCACGAGCGACATCCATTACAATTTTGTGCTCTTATTCTGTTTTTAGAGATTATTTAGTTACAATCGTACAAGTTTCGGCCAGATTCTCATATAGAACGCTGTAGATTAAAAAGCAAAAATAGGCATAGATGTCATACATGCGAATACCTACTCTGCTGCTTGAGAGGATGAGATGCTGCTAAGCTGATAATCAGGGTTCGATGCCCTGTGTCCACTATGAGTGGTGGGCGCAAGTATTTCTTTTTTGCGCTTTTATCTTTACATAATATGCCTTCATTGGCCGAGCGGGCGAAACCATTTCAACTGGGCCCAAAATTCTTTTGTATGTCCGGATGTATGGACTTTTGGATGTCCAGATGATTTACGGCTGTTCCCGCCTAGCGGACGCATTTTTTAAATTGATTCTCATGAAATTTTGTGAGGAGGTTCGATAAGTATGTACATAGTTTTTTTGGCGCTTCAATTTTTATTCAGGAGATATAGGGGTTGAAAATATAAAAAAAAATGCAATTTCGATACAAACTCGGGAGGTCTAGGTACAGCTCACATAGCCACTGGTATTAAAGATTTTAGCGCATTAATTGGAGTAAGTATTACCTTGAACTTTAAAATCAACAAGTTGGAACTTGTAGTTTCTTTGTCCGATCTTTGCATTCGTGCGCCATACTGGCGTTAGCCTACTATTTAAACCCACGCCTTGACCCACCGTTTTCCGGACTAAATAAGAAGTTTTGACAATAATCTTAAATTAAGAAGTAGTATTTCTTGGATATCGTTATGAGATAATATGAATCGGTCTATGAAATATATTTCTTCTATATCAAGTAAAGTATCTTCATATCAGGACACCTCCTGATTTTATGATGCAAGTGAAAGAGAAAGAAAATGAGGTCATTGTGTCTCTGTTGTACCGATTAAGCACCAATTAGAAAGAACAAATCAACCTAAATATACCTACATAATTTAAACTTGGATTATATTAAATTGCGAGGATCCTCATTTTAAATAATATGAGTAATTTATTTCTTTTTCTCGATCTTATTTAAAGGAAAACTCCATGCAAAATTTCAGCTGTCTAGGTTAGTTAAAATGTGAGTGTCTGTGTGATTGTGTGTCTGTCATTAAAGCTCTTTAATTGACTTTCATTTCCTTTTTTGTTTGAAAGGTGACTTGAATGAGAAACTTGTTCTTGGCTATGATCTATGATTCTCTTAAAATCGTTTGAAAAACATATTCTTTTCTAGGTGTATCGTATCATATACCTAAGAAAGTGAGCTAGCTATAGGGAATGTAAAACCGGTTATTTTACTATTAAAATATTCCATCGGACGGATGATCTGCTAAGGATCGCGGGGAGATGTTGGATGACATGGCAGCATATGACGTTGTAGAACTTGTAGATATCCATCATGGGAAGGCCTTTTCCAGCAGTAGACGTACCTTCCGCTGATACGATGATCAGTTATTTAAAAGTTTTTTATGTATATACCGGGTGTTTCCTGTAATAGGAGCGATAAATTAAAACATAGATTCTTCGCTTGAAACTGGACAACATTTGTTAAGCAACTTCTGAAAATAACGTGTATTAAATGATATTTGGTAGAATAATGTTTAGACAAAGAAGCAATGTATTGCGAAATGTTCGATATAAGTAGAGTGACAGCTATGTCAATGCCCAGGGAATGTCAATGTTGGACGACGTACATTGAAAATACTATTTAATTTGTTTGAAATAATAAAATTCTGAAAACTGACTTTTTTTTTAAGTTTTTTTTTTTTTTTTTTAAATAAAGAAGTAATTTGTTAGCGTAATCATTAAAAAAATATTACACAAATAATATTCGCAACAAGCTTCGTCAACGTAACCTATAGGAACAAAACAATATCCGCAACACGCTTCGTCAGTAAATTATTTTTTTAAGTTGCTTAACAAATGTTGTCCAGTTTCAAGCGAAGAATCTATGTTTTAATTTATCGCTGCTATTACAGGAAACACCTGGTATAAACAGAGGTTAAATATAAAATACAAAACTTTACGCGATCCACTAAATTGCAGGTGGGAATCGAAGCCAAGACCTCTACTTATCCGGGCTTGTGCTGGCTCCTGGGCTACCGTGACCTTATTACGCATATTGCGTGAAATTAAGCATTATATTCCGCCAAAGCGCTCTCGGTACCTCATTTTTTTCACACCATAGGTACTTTAGGCCGTGCGCAATATCCCACGTTTAAAAAGTGCTAGTGCTACAATTTTTCTATTACCTACCAGGCTGGCATGAGTATTCAGCGGCTATGTGCTTCTCATCTGGGGAGACAGTCTATTTTTACCGCGCTAAGCTAAGCGCATAGTCTAGCGGGGCAATGACCATGCCGGCGATGCACCGACACGGTTAATTTTTAAATGTCGTTGAACTTGAAAATACATCAGCTTCTAATGACATAATTATACGTACATCTCGATATGCCAAAATATACAACTTTTATGTCTGGCCTTTGTTGTATTGTATGACAGCACTTGTGCGTTCTTAATTTTGTATCTTTAATCAAATCGCTATTAAAACCGCAATTTATAACAATACCTATATTTTTTTGTTAAATTCAGGTCCCTTACATTGTGTCTACTAGGTAATCAATAATTCAATATCTAAATAAAAGTACAGGCTATCTTACTCATATATTTTGTTACCAACAGTACATTTAAAGAAAAAAAAAAAAACAAGAAAATAATAACATTTTATTTATTTACTACGTTGTTGTATTGCTATATGAAACTAACATAGTTTACGAGCGAAGTAACAAAGGAAAATAGAGGTCAAAAGTTCTCACTGTTTTTTTTAGCACGTCGTTGTGGGCGAGCGTCGTTGATGTCTTTTCTACAAGTGAATAACATCTCATATACTATATCACAATAGTACTAAAATAATATAAGCATATTCATGCTTAAGGTGGCAACTAACTATGTATTGTTACCGAAACAGAAATCATAATGTGTCATGACACACCTATGTACATCATAATGATTAATCGACAGTTCTATAGTAGAAATTCTAAAAAACAAGTCGCTAATAGGTGAGCGAATAACCAAGTGGTCCGCCAATAGATAGCAGAAGCCATGTAATGTACGTAATATGTTACTACGCACTTTATTAGTGTGGCATTCGATATCGTGAACAAAGCACGGACGTTATACGATTTTCGGCCATCGTTTCGTACGTAACGTATAAGGCTTCATAGATATAAAGGTTGCAGAGTTGTTATTGTGTCCTGCTCTGCTGTGTACGTGCGTCCCGCTTCCACGGCTACGTCATCGCAGACCCAGCCAGCCAATTGACCGGTATAACGCCAACCTTCAGTTTTTCTTTTATTTATAACTCGCTCTGCATGGGCAAGTTATGCTTTGTTTAGACCGCGCCGACCGCTAACACCTTGCATCTTTTACTATCAGGATTTAGTACTAAAACTGGACAATGTAAACTGATGATTATTTGTCTGCACCTAGTCTATTTAAACTCGGTTAAGTCGTGATTGTGAATTGTAACTGTTAAATTTATTTTATTTTATTAATTATGCGTAATTATTATCTAAATGTGTTTCTAATAAGATTCTGATTGGTCAACCGAACTTATTAGGGATTGTTGGTACAAAAGTGAAATATAAAATGTTATGAAAAAGGGACGTAACAGTTAACCGAAATTGGGTGTGAACGATGTTAATAGCATATCAGTTGTTTAATATGCATACGAAGTCAAAAAGTCCGTTATACCATGAAATTGTCACAACAATTTAAACACGTTGCGTTCGTTATCCTTAAGCGAGCCAACTGGTTTAGTAGCAGTTGAATGTGAAGGCAGCACTATACGGTTTAATGAACGGAGTGCGGCGGCGCGGCGAGCGGCGCGGGCGCACAGTCGGCCGAGCCCCGGCGGCGCGCGACCACGCCACGCGAGTGCGTGACTCACCATGAACGAGTACGTCGAGTACGACTGGAGGCTCCACCAGGTGCAGAACGAGCTGCTCTGCGATGTCTCCCGCAAGCGGCTCACCGACGGCGACAAGCAGCGCGCCCTCGACGGCCTCAAGGAGGCCGTGGATTCTAGCCTCAACCTGGCCCTACGTGACAAGAGCCGCTGCCAGGACGACGCGTTCCTGCGACGGTTTTTGTACGCGCGGAAACACGATGTGCAACAAAGTTTCGAGCTATTAGTGCGGTATCACCAGTACCGGCGGGAGCATCCTGAATTGTGGGCGCCAGCGGATGGCGGCGTCCTGCGGGCCCTCGCCGACGGCCTGCCCGGCGTGCTGACCCAGAGGGACCGTCGCGGCCGCTGCGTCCTCCTCATGTTCGCTTCCAACTGGACTCCGCAAGCCTGCTCTCTCATGGCCGTCTACCGAGCGCTCCTTCTCACCCTAGAACGCACCCTTCTAGACTTGCAAAATCAAGCCAACGGATACGTTATCATTGTGGATTGGACTGAGTTTACGTTTAAGCAATCGTGTAGTTTACAAGCCAAAGTGTTGAAACTTATGATCGACGGCCTTCAGGATTGCATGCCGGTGAGGTTCAAGAGCATACATTTCATCGGCCAACCTTGGTACGTGGAGACGGCGCTTGCCGTCATAAAACCCTATCTGAGAGCGAAAACGCGAGAGCGCATCGTGTTGCACGGCAACAATCTATCGA
Organism: Apotomis betuletana; assembly: GCA_932273695.1. Classification (NCBI taxonomy): domain Eukaryota; kingdom Metazoa; phylum Arthropoda; class Insecta; order Lepidoptera; family Tortricidae; genus Apotomis; species Apotomis betuletana. Next base: position 9,809,085 of record OW026313.1, on the reverse strand, counting down.
CGCTCCACGATGCACTACCGCTCGACATACTGCCCGCGGAGCTGGGCGGAGAAGGACCGTCGTACAATTCCGAGCGGTGGTTGAACGAGTTTTACCGCGCTGAAAGCAAAGACAACCCCAACGTGCCGCCGGTGCCCTTGACGATAACGACTACAGCGCCACCCGAGGACGACCCCCCTTCGGCGAAACTCGACAAAGCGTATAAACAAAAGGACAATCCGAATTTTTCATTTCACGGCAGTGAAAAGAGTGCAAAGTCAGAACTGTTGCGTGATAAAGATTGACCGCTTGGCCGCAACGGTCGCGTGGTTGACGATGGACAGATGTCTGCGCGCCGCGGGTGCATGCGCTCGCGAGCATGCAATTGTGATATCGATTGTAATGCTAATTTATTGTCTAGAGATTACTAAGAACAGTCCAGAGTAAACGACTCATCAGAAAGTTGGAATAATTAAGGTGCATTTATGTTAGGAATGAGTGTTGGATGTGGCGATGAGTCATACGTTGCTTTTTATCGTGATATTTAATTGGAGTCAATAAAGGTTCGGTTTGCTTCGTGTTCACTTAATTAACGAGCCGGGAGGTGGCCGGGCGGCCGGCGGAGTGGCGCGCCGGCGCATGTATCTAACGGTGCCGAGCTCTCATTTTGATGCATCCGTTGCCATTTGGCGCCGGAGACCGCCTGCTCTGGATAATTTTTGCAGGACTTAATAGCGGTACTTTAACGTTTTATTTATTCAACTAATCAGTACCTACCTTGTAATGTTGACAAATATCTCATTATGTTAATATTTAATTCTCTGACTAGTTAAGGACCCGCATTTTAGAAATATGATTGTAGATACCACGCTTTGGTCATGTGAGGCTTGATGCGCATTTACTATTATGTTTTAAGTGTCGTGGATGGCGTGAGTGTTAGGCGAAGTATGCAAGGCAAAGGACGATGTGATAAACTTGAGACAGTATTAATATTATGAACTTATTCTCTTATATTCCTTGCGATTTATCATGGATGTGGAAATTATGGCTAGCTCTCAGGTATTTACAAAATAAGCTCTCTTACAAATGTATAACCTCCCAATGAATCAATTGTATGAAGGTAAAACAATGTGCGGCAACACTGGAAGTGCTGGTCAGGGCGCTACAGAGTTAAGCCAAAAAGGTGTATGAGTCTTGAGAAGAGGGACATACATATGTCCTTTTGTGTTTTTAAGGCAAGACTGGTGTTGAACAATGCCCTAAAGCCGCTTGTGTCATGTCAATGACTCTAAATATCCATTCAGCTGAGACAATTGCTTCAAGGTGTATCAAGTGAAATAAATGTATTACATACACATCACAATTTCTTTTACCTTCCTCATGGTTACCTAATTTCTATACCCATAAAGATTACAGACTTAAGTAAATATTTAATGTTGTCACACAAAAATGTTATCTGTCTGTCTTTGTTAGCAGTTCAAGCCTATTTATTTGTCGCGTGCTTGGTATATTTACATATGATAATCGTCGAAACACCCACTGATAACATATTGAGAAAATACTGCGAAAATTATTGGTTTATTAAACAAGTTAAATAACAAGGGTTCAATACCTATTCAATTCAATTTTTATAAATAAATGGCTACTGTCCATTGGGACAATTCTGCCAGTGTCAAGGTTGTAAGAACGTTGTACGGTGAGTTGAGCTTTTTGTAAAGTGATAGCGATTTACAAAAAAACACACGGACTATCGGGCCTTGACCCAAGAAGGGCTATGAACGCTTCAAGTTGAATTCTTCATTAGCTATTCACTCATACGTTAGATCACTGCACAATACGCTATCAATACTACACATTGAACAACAAAAATGAATAAATAATGACCAACGAAACTTAAACGCATGCGGCCATCTTGAGTCACGAACCGGAAAACATTCTCAATACCTAACTATTGTAGGTTTTTATATGTTTTAGAAGTATCTAGATAGAAAGGACACCTGTCAACTTACTCACGTTGTAAAATCAGCCACTACATACTCGTACTACATAGTTGCATTTTCAACTAAATTCCAAGGCTACATAAATAGCACATTGAAACTCTGGTCTTTATTGTACCAGGAACGTTTGATAAGACCGCTACTCATAGGTAGTACCGATCTTACTATTCAAGCTGCATTGACACCGGTAAGCTGTCATTAAAAGGAATAGAGCACATCGCGAAAGTGGACATATAGTAGCGATCAGTGGCGTGGTGTCAAAGAAATGCCCGGGCAAGCCGGAGCAAAATTGGCTTACTTTTCGTCTAACAAAAAAATCAAAGGGTGTTTTACATTCGAAAATAGGCAAGCCGGTGTAAAAAAGTGGGGATTCAATGGACGCCGCGCTACGGACGGACAGCGAAGTCTCAGTAATAGGGTCCCGTTTTTACCCTTTGGGTACGGAACCCTAAAAATGGAAACGATCCAGTATCGTAAAAGTTTTGTTATGCTTTGGAGGAGGAAACAGACGAGAAAGAAACCTCGATTTGTATAACCCGTTAAGTTTGGACCTCATTTGTTTCCAATGCCACGGTTACCAAGTGCAGACTTGACTTAATCTGATAGTATGGGAAAAGGACCAGTGATTAGTTGTCCTCACCTTTTGTTTCTGTTTAATAATTATGCTGTGATGATGATGACTTGTACCCCTTTTCACTAGGGCCACAGAATTATAATCCAATGACTGCCGTAACTTCGCCGTAAGCGATATTTTGGACAAATGTTTCCTCCTCCAAAGCATAACAAAACTTTTACGATACCGGATCGTTTCCATTTTTAGGGTTCCGTACCCAAAGGGTAAAAACGGGACCCTATTACTGAGACTTCGCTGTCCGTCCGTCCGTCCGTGTGTCACCAGGCTGTATCTCAAGAACGGTGATAGCTAGACAGTTGAAATTTTCACAGATGATGTATTTTTATTGCCGCTATAACAACAAATACTAAAAATAAAATAAAAGATTAAGGGGGGCTCCCATTGATAGCTAGACAGTTGAAATTTTCACAGATGATGTATTTTTATTGCCGCTATAACAACAAATACTAAAAATAAAATAAAAGATTAAGGGGGGCTCCCATACAACAAACTTGTTAAAGATTATGGTACGGATCCCTTCATGTGCGCGAGTCGGACTCGCACTTGCCCAATTTTTGAGCAAATTATTATAAAATGTGTACTGCGTCCGTTTGCGGCGGAATTTTGGCCAAAAATAGACGCCTAGACGCCAGACGCCATTATAATAATAAGCTAAAAAATCTAAACGGTCCGACTCAATTTCCTCTTAAACTTTACTCATAGGTTCCATCTTACTTACACCCCTTTTCACTGGGGCCACAGAATTCAACTGATAGGTCTATTCGTATTTGCCTTATAGCAGACATCATCATCATTGGCCACAGCATCTGTTGTAGATGTTTGTTGCAGCACTTGTGGGTTAACCACATCACCGTTGATGACTATAGAGTTAATATATCGCACCTTTAGAATTATAATGACCAAATCCAAAATCTTGGAGTTTTAGAATTAGGTCTCTTTAATTCTAAATATATTATTAAAAATGAAAGTGTCGACGATTTTGAATTAGGTCGATATAGGGTATATATACATCACACTAATATTATAAACGCGAAAGTCTGTGAGTGTGTTTGTGTCTTTATGTGTATGTTTGTTACTTCTTCTCGCTCAAACGGCTGGACAAATTTTGATACATTTTGGTATGAAGGTAGCTGACACCCTGGATTAACATATAGGCGACTTTTTATCCCGGCAAATTTAGTGTACCCGTGGGATGAGCGGTTAACACCACGCTAGTAAATAACTATTATTTAAAAGGTAAATAAATAATGTCGCTAAGGAAGACTTAACTGCACAATAAAAAAGTACAAGTGGCTGACGTAATGCCTTAAGGCACTGTCTACCAGTCAACTACTACAGACAGACATGCATAATGCAGATTTCAAAGACATACAGCATTAGGTAGAAACGTGTTTAGTCTCCGTTTTGAGAGATTCAGACTCAAAAGACAGCCTTCACAACAAAGAGAAAGGTGACACGCATCGTGGATGCGTCATACATACAAATATTATTACTCATAAGCTGCACTCGAGACACCTGGTGTACTGTTTGGAATAAACAATTCTATAATATTAATAATACACTCTCTTCTAGATATTAGCTAGTATACTTAGAGTAGAAAACACACAGTTCTCTATAACTAGATAAGTAGAGCATTACCTAAGCATTGTGTCGGATGAGACCAAATAAATGTTTACTGCAGACTCCAAAACCCAGCGCAAGTCGGTATTGTCGTACTTATAGGTACTTAGGTGGTTTGTGTATAGGTGTAACCTTTACATGTTTGAATCTGAAACTACCGCCTGTTGAAAAGAAAGCCGAATAATAGGTACAGACAGCATCAAAAGTAGCTGACCATTTAAGTTTGCTTCAGCTTCAGTCAGCTTCACGACTTGTCGCGTGGCATTGCGTCACCTGTCACTCTCTCACAGTACTGCACAGAAAGAGATAGGGGTGCTGTAGTCAAATTGACAGCCACTTTTGCTGCTCTCTGTACATCCCTCCAGCCTATATTAAATTGTTCTTATCTATATTAAATTTCAATTTATTATTTTGCAAAAAACATATCCTCCATATTATCTACTTAACAACAAAGCATTTTGGACATTAGCGACGTCGTCAAACATGCAATATTTTTCAAGGTTTCATTGAAAATAACAGATCAATTTGCTTAACTCGTTTCACAGAAACCGGAAATTTCACTTCGGCTAAGGGAATTGACGTTATTTACGTTAAGTACTTATATTTCACAAGTAAATAACTACAGCTGTCGCGGGTTTGACAGTAAGTACTTAAGGGTTGGGTTAAAAGTATGGAAACACATGCAGAGTGCCAATCATATAGTATTTAAAAGGCATTTTGGGTACACATTGGATATATTGCAAGGTCAAGTGGTTGCAAGTTTTTATCATTTCGATTCAACTAGCCAGGGTCGTAAGCCTCTAACTCAGATGTCCACGAATCTCTATTAAATGTCTCTTTAAGATAAAGATATTAAATCTGAGCGACCATAAGCAAATTCACCCAACAAATTATTCTCGAATATATTTATTTTAAGTTCTTTATTCCTTACCTTAAGATGTCATAGACCAATTCGTTTCGGCACAAACGTGACCTATTTACGGGCCTAATGCATCAAGGATTTAAAAAGATAAGATTCTTTATGATAGATCCTAAACTTATTCAGTGGGCCAACGATTGTCGGGTCTTTCGCGTTATCACGCGAAAGACTTTCGCACTCATACTTGATGGACCTTTCTTAAAGTGGTGGATGGATAATCTGTCACGTTTACGTGAAAACCTAACCATCATAACCTCGCAATTCTCGCAAATTATCTATTTGATTTGATTTAGGTACTCATATATGCGCTTAGCAATTTAGCAATACATGTTTAGCACTAGCACCTCCAAATAGAGTTAAGGTAAGTACGTATTGTAAGTTGGACTTTCAATGTGACGCAGTCGCATAAATCGAGTGTAGTTTATGGTTACGTTAAACAATGGGGAGCTCATCGAACCGGCGCGCGTCACGTGGCTTCCGCTCGGCGCGGGCGCCGGAAGGATACTATGTCCCGGTTGAGTTAAGTTTGCACGTCATTTGTATGCAACTTGATAGGTTCTAGGTGCAAACCTAACTTGGCCGAGTAGTACTACAGTCAGGTTAAATCGGTCTAAGCCGTCACACATACAAATAAGGGTCGGCGGATTAGAAATTATTAGACATTGATGGTAAAAAACGCGCAATTTGCGACTGTCTACAGCTGCGTAACATTTTAGGTTTAATTATTATTAGAAAAACCTAGAATCTATCACACATCACATCCCGATATTCCCGATATTAGGTGCGGGTGATAAATTAACATTATCATCATCATATCAGCCGAAAGTTGTCCACTGGACAAGGACGCTCTCCAAGGGTCTTCCTTTGGGTCACTTTGAGCTTATTCATGGCAAATTGTACGTATACAGGGTGGAACAGAACGTGTGATTCGGTTCGATAAGCATAATAGTCGAACTGAGGTGAGGGTAATAAAATATCGGGCGGGCATGCACTCTCAGGTCATACGTAAACTTGTATACATTTACAGCTAAAAAAAGTTTTCTGTATTTTATCTGCCGAATAACTATATGATAATGTTTATTTAGGTGTCGATAACGTCTATGTATGTACTCTTCCGGAAATGACCAAATATCGGTAAATATGAATAATTTAATATTAGTAATTTCATATTTCTTACAGCGATTTTCGGGTATGTACCTATATGTACAGAGATGATGATAAATGAAGAAACACACTCTCGTTTCCATTTTCTGAACAAAATAATGTCAGCATATTTAAGTGAAAATCGAAAGATTTTTTTTAATACTTAACACTTGATTTTATACATATTTATCTATATACAGGTACATATATCGACCTCTAAAATACGTTTCATTATAAATCATATGACACAATGTAATTATAACATATCTCCCGCACCGAGCAGGATATAAAAAGGGATAATCATTACAAAAACAACACTAATGAGCAAGTTTTTAATACCGATATAATTCACCTCCAACACAATGTTCCTGTTTAGTGTTATCACAGAATAAAATTAACAAATATATAAATTAATTATGACGACACGTTTGGCGCAGTTTGTAGATACCTGGGGCCCTATGATGGTTGCGTTTATCACGCGATAAATAAGTGATAAAGCATCCGTCACGCTTTGACATAATGCGAGTGTGAGTGACATATGCTTTGTCACTTATTTATCACGCGATAAACGCAACCATCATAGGCCCCCTGGCTACTGAGCCGGCGGTCCCGCGCGGGTTCAAATCCCGGCCAGGGCAAATATTTATGTGATGAACTCGAATATTTGTGCTTGGATCATGCTTGTTCTATGTATTTAAGTATATATTTATCAATATGTGTACTAGACGACGATATACGTACTTATATCGTCGTCTAGTACCCAATAACACAAGCCTTATTGAGCTTAATTTGGGACTAGATTGATTTGTGTGAGGTTGTCCGATATATATTATTATTATTTATTTTATTTAATAAATAATAGTACAAGTGTGTTATCGTTGACTGGAAGTCCGCCATTTGTTCTAGATTGATATGTGAAATAAAGTTTAATTAATAGTACGTTAGGTACTGCATACGCGGGGAATGAAGGGTTTGCAGGGTAAGTGACGAAGCCGCCAAGCCCTTTTTACGGCTAAGGCCCTCTCAAACATATACAATGAAAAAAAAACACTACTCTTACTTACTTACTTACTTACTTACTGCGCTGACTCAACGACCCAAAGTGGATCTTGGCCTCCGACACCAGAGAACGCCATCCTCCTCTATCCTGAGCTACCTCCCGCCATTCTGGTCGATGAAGTTCAATCAAGTCTTTAATGACTTGGTCACACCACCGATATCGGGGACGTCCGACTGGACTCTAAAAAATATAATTCAGCTGTTTAGTTACATGAACATAGACGCCATGTTTAAAAATACAACTTAATCCAGCTAACAGTAAGTCAACACAATTCCTAAGATATGTTAACTGTACTTATTGCTAAATCAGTAGATACAATGGTAACCCGACCCCTGCGCACACGCAGTTGCGGTCGAACGGTGGTCAATGCAAGAAGCGGATTGGCTTACAGGACATATTCTGACAACAGGAACTCACCGCAGATAATTCCATTACAAGTATTCATAGTTATTGTTATTAGACATAACATGTTATTGTAGAAATACAAAAACAATGTTCTTGACGTAATGCGGGATTTCTTTAGCATTAATTTATTTATAATATTTTATATCATTACTTAAATAAGTTACCTACTATATCATCATCACTACATAGTATAAAACAAAGTCGCTTCCTGCTGTCTGTCTGTCCCTATGTATGCTTATAGATCTTTAAAACTGAGAAACGGATTTTGATGCGGTTTTTTTTAATAGATAGAGTGATTCAAGAGGAAGGTTATATGTATAATACATGCATAGGTATATAGCATTGCATCCGCGCGAGGCCGGGGCGGGTCGCTAATAGTTATAACTAGTAATAAAACTAAGGCACTGTAACTTTTATTTAGCCTAAATAAATTAATAATTTTTGGAATATCCCGATGGTCGGAGTTTGCCGAGTAAATCTTATAGGTATTATTATCCTGCCTTAGAATATTAAGCGATAAAAATAAACATGTAAAAGGTATTGTCCAGTCATACAATGTCGTTAAAATGCGCGAAAAGTGAGGAATGTACAGTGCAGTAGCGTGGCGTCAAAAGTTAAGACCAGTGAAGCAAGTGGGAATCGGGTTCTATGGACCGCACTCCATTGATATGGCGTCCTTTAATAGAAACTGCTACTCAGTCTCATATAGATATCGCTAATCTAGTAAGATTTATCTTATCACAGTAATCTGTATCCAAATTTCAGATAGCTCTCAGTGTCAAAGATATACAATCTTCGAAGCAGAGAGTTTATGTGATGAGAAAAAAACCGACTTCAACCAGATGAAATCGTATGTCCGAGAACTACAGACCGAAGTGCTATTAAATTCGGGTCCTTCGATTTTTATCGGACTAAAACAAAAAATTTATCGGACCAATCTAGGGATGCTTCCTCTCGAACGAACGAATATTTTTCAATATCCGTTCCGATGTAACAAACAAAAAAATACCTACAACTGAATTGAGAACGTCCTGTTTTTGGAATCGGTTGAAAACAGCACACTTCTTTGCCTACAGTTATAATGATTTCACCAGACTGCAGTGACTCAACCTTGGCCCCATTTACTCAAGACAAAACGAGACAAAATGGCGTATTTACGGCTTAAACTTTCACTGGTCATACTTGATGATCTAACGAGGTTTGTGTTTGCTCCGCTCCAAGACAAATAATGAAATTGATAATTATATAATGTATTCATAATAGTTTAAGTAAGTAAGTAAGTAAGTAAGTAAGTAAGTAAGTAAACACTTTATTGTACACAAAAATAGTTACAAAATACATCTATTACAAATAACATATAGGTACAAAGGCGAACTTATCCCTATAAGGGATCTCTTCCAGTAGTTTAATTACCGTGGATTGAACTGTTTGTTATAAACTTTCTAGTTATTAGTAAAATCTAATCGATTGTCTAGTATGCACTGGCTATTAATTTCTACTAGAGATGGGCCGACTAGTCGAGAAAGCCGACTTCGGCATCATTTCTAGTCGGCTCATTAGTTGGCATCTAGTCAGCCAAAATACCGGAAATAATCGGCACTTCATTACCTTACTAGAATCGACAACATAATAATTGGAAATACGGCGTGGCACTAACTAGATTGAGATTCTTCGGTCACCGCCTGAGTAACACATAAACAGAAGAGTGATATTTACGCTAAAACTGAAACGAGAGGTTAAAACAGTCCGCTTGTCATGGATAGAAGTTCTCAGTCAAGTCACCCAATAAGATATACACAGACGGTCAGGGCTGCTGTGATGTCCGAAAAAATCTGGCAGTCTTAGTTTTGCATATATGTCCGTAGGAAAAACGCTAATGCGCAAACATCGCGTTTAAATTACTGTTAACGGCGATACACCTGGGATATACCCGAGATTTATACCCGAATCAGCTAAGGGCGCTAATTAGAGTGTAGGTACTATGGAGATATCGCCAAATAGTCTCGGGTATAACCCGAGCTCTGTGTTTTGTCCAAAACGAGGACAAAGAAGAACATATCATAACAACTCTCATTTTTTTTTGTAAGTTGAACGTGCAGCGGCAGCCGTTTGTTGTTGTTGTTGACTCCGAACAGTTCGAACCTCGAAGTGAGCATGTAAGTGAATAAGTTCAATGCCCGTCGGGATCGGGAGTGTATGATAGCCGTGTAATATGCTAAGTAAATATAATTAACGAACGTACGATTTTACTGGTTGTTTTATTAGCACCATTTTGGATCTCACATCCACTTCTGTTTTTGGATTGGAATCTTATTTATGTAATCTTATCACGTTATACTGTATACATGATAGAAACTCTTGACTTTCAGTCTTTTCAGACTTTGTTTTATTATATGTATTCATCACGTGTTTTTCAATCTACTTGGGTTATTTGTATACTTCCAAGTAATTGGTTTTAATCCATTATTCGATATACCAGATATTCCAGATCGAAGGAGTCAATTTTATTTTACGTACTATGGCATCCTCGCACCGGAAATCTAGAAATAAAAGTAACGGCGAATACAATAAAGAAGTGAAACTCTTAAGTAAAACTCATGGAATGAAGTGAACCACAGCAACACGTGCATTTTCCTCTATTCTACATATGACACAAGTTAAATTATAGTTATGCATTATAATATAATCCATCATAAACTCGAACATTAGTCTCATGGAAACTAAACTTGAAGGTATTATCCATATCTAATATCTACCTATCTTCAAGTCTGATCTAACTCAGCTGCATCAAGAATAGCCATATTGTATCGGGGCACTCCCGGCGAATCTGTGACGCGTAAACAGATAAATAAGCCATTGTTTTACGGCTCACTGGAGGAACAAAGTGCCCTTATTTGGTCATTAGTCACTGATTAGGAAAGCGATGCATTATCTACTTATTTACATAATCTATTTGCAGCAATGCCGCTGGGTTAGTCATGGACGTGGGAAGGATGTTGTGATTCTGTAGAGACTTCAAATATAAGAGAATGCAGAATTGTATAGGTATACATTTTAGCTTACAGACATAGTAATATACTCGGAGATACTTTTTAACCACGACCGGTAAAAATTGGAGACTCTACGCTCGAAGTTGTGGACAACTATGTATACCTTGGACAAACTGTCCAGTTAGGTAGGTCCAACTTCGAGAAAGAGGTCAATCGTCGAATCCGACTTGGCTGGGCAGCGTTTGGGAGGCTACGTACTATCTTTTCGTCCAATATCCCGCAGTGTCTCAAGACAAAAGTCTTTGAACAATGTGTGCTGCCAGTGATGACATACGGAACTGAAACGTGGTCACTCACGATGAGCCTTATAAGAAGACTCAAAGTCACTCAGAGAGCAATGGAGAGGGCTATGCTCGGAGTTTCTTTGCGAGATCGAATCAGAAATGAAGAGATCCGCAGAAGAACCAGAGTAACCGACATAGCCCGAAGGATAGCAAAACTTAAGTGGCAATGGGCAGGGCACATCGCTCGTAAAACCGACGGCCGCTGGGGCCATCGAGTTCTTGAGTGGCGACCACGCACCGGACGACGCAGCGTGGGTAGGCCCCCCACAAGGTGGACTGATGACCTGGTGAAGGTCGCTGGAGTCCGCTGGATGCGGGAGGCGCAGGACCGGTCATGGTGGCGTTCTCTGGGGGAGGCCTATGTCCAGCAGTGGACGTCTTTTGGCTGATGATGATGATGATGATACTTTTTAAAGGAGATAAAAGGTTTTTGTGCCCTTGTTCAAGCGCGAACAAATTCAGCACACAACTGGGTAATAGATCTCTTTTTGTCACTTTGTACAACCCATTGTTATTCTTCATACTTCGAATTGGACATTGAAACGTTTAGGTGATACAGTCATCCAAAAAATATTACTGTTATCGCGGAATAGCAAAGCAATATTATTATTTTCATTCATATGGATTTCCGCAAAGTAAAGCAAATTGGAGAAAAAGTTAGGTTTGCTCTACTTTCCCAACTCATATGGTAAGTCGAACTGTTTTCCTCCAATTTGCTCTATCGTTAGAACTAGTATAGCAAATTGGAAAAATACAGTTCAATTTGCTCTATCTGTAAAACTAGTAGAGCAAACTGGAGGAAAAATGTACAATTTGCTCTATTAGTAGATACAGATCGTAGAGCATAGTGTATAGATTCTCTATAGACTTACCTATGTCTATGTAAGTATGATTAACGTAGTTTTCGATCAATCAATCATTTATTTATTTGTAAGACATAGTACAAAGGTGTTACATTAATAAATAATAGTATCACTATGCTTCGCCATATGGCATACAAATTAGAAATAGGTTTATATTGTATCCCTTGAATTCGTTTTTCCTCTTGAAAATAATGTTCTAGCTAGATAATAGAAAAAATAGTCTATGAAACAGATCTTGTGTTATCAGATTTAAATGAACCAGTTACATAGATAAAGCAACGAACGTATACTTACCAAATCTCGGTCAAAAATACATCATCTCACACATTATAAGGTTCCGTAGTAACTCATGGACAAAGAATACAGTTATCAAGGTAATACTAATATGTAATCTTAAGATGTTTGACTGAATGTTAATTAAAGTACATTGAGGTGGCCATTCAATAGAAAACTGTTCTTAGCCTATTACTCGCATTCGTCGATCAATGAGACATAGAAATTCACTAACGACATCGATTCTTCTGACGACCCAAGATAACTAATACTTCTCGTAGGTCGTTATCGGTTACAATTTTTTAAAATCCAATATTTCATTATTTTTTATGTGGAAACAACACAATTTTATCGAACTATTGGTGGAAAGATCTAAGCGGTAACGAAAATATACTGTACTGTGACTGAGCGTCAAACATAAAAAGATCAACACGAAAAGCATAGGGGAAAATTCGAGAGGTCTCCTAGCGTTGGGATAGTAGAGTAGTTGACACGTTCTTCCACGCCAGGTTAAGCATTTCAATTTTTCTTTGTGCTTTGATCTTTGGATCAATGGTTCAATCGGTAACAACAACAAGTCTAAGGATCTTCAAAATGGACAAAGACACGTTAATCTCAATATTTTGCACGAGGTGTGAACTGGAGCAGAGTGAGACAAACAAACTCACAAGGTCGTTCTTTATACGTGACTCTTGCCCTCTTTGTGCTCAGATATAACAAAAAAGTGCTTACAGTGCAAGAATTGTTCCTGGTTCAGTCAAGATTTTATTTCTTTTTTGTGTACAAAAGTTTGAATTCACAGAGAGCAATCTAGATAAAAGGGTTGCATATTATCATACAGACAACTTACAACACAATACCTACTAATTTAAGCACCTGAAACACAAAACTTGGGCTTGCAATTCTGGAATTGGCTAGTACCTATCGGATATTCCGGAACTTTCAATACTGGCCATAAAAGCCTATTCCGGAATTGCAAGCCTACAAAAAACTCCCGTCTTATAAATAAATAATCAAGATTTACGTCCAATGATGTCGAATACCGCTCAACATGTTTCCAACTGATTATTGAACTTATTGCACGCTCAAACTGAAACACAAATTGAAAAAAAAAAACAATTCGGCTCGATTAGTTCTCTACACAAACAAGTGTTTTTTTTTAGATAAACTTACTTCAGCACAGAGTAGGCGCAAAATAACTACCTAAGTATAAAAATTAAAAAGTGGCGCAAAGACGATAAAAGACAAAAGCGATATAATAATAGGTATAGCCTGTCCGATCTCTAAGGTTAAATGAAGTGACTTTGGCACAAGGTACAAACAACCACATAAATGTAAATTTAAGGTCGTTTTTCACTTGTGCCAGTTTGACAGAGTTTGATCTTATAATTCCGGATAGACTATACCTATAAATAAAATCACAAAGATCCGATCGTAGCATGATTCATTCGATAATACGAGCACCTTAGCCCCATAATACTTACCTTGGCAGACTTAAGCGGTCCTAAGCAGTCAATTATCTGAACGGGCTTACTCATACCATAAGGTGTTATTAGTAGATGCAATTTACAAGGACTTGTCCATTCACTAGTCATGGACTCTCAAACAACATTCCTTGCAGGTGGCGGCGTCGAATTTCAAAACAACGTCCGCCGCCGGTGCGTCGGCTCAACACGGAAGCGCTCTGCGTGTAGGGTTTCAATTCGTCTTAATTTGTTCACAGTTACAGTTTTAGAACAATTAGGTAACAATAAATCTTATAATATTGTTTTTTTTTATGATCGGATTTCTTCCATTATGTCAAACTACTCGGCACCCGAAGGACGCACGTAGATATACTGTACCTTTTCTTCTGAAGTGAAGTAGATACCTACTAGGTAAGTGAACTTAGAAGGAAACCACATAGGTAGTTGCATCCATTTTGAAGTCGGTTAAAAATGGTCATGTTTAGGTACCATGTCAACTGAATCTTACTACAGATCTCTCAATTTTACTTTGCCTAATGGAAGAAACTACGCGCTACACTAGCGTACTATAAAGCTGGTATCAGTCAGGTTAACAAATATGACTCTGGATTTTAATAATTATATGAAACTCCTCGTACCTAAGCCTAATTATTAATTGTGTTAAGTGATCCTGCATTTAGTCGAGTTAATTTTTTTTTTTATAGAAACCACTTCAGATACGCCAGTACCATTATTTGTCTTCTAATACCATTGTTTGGCTTCTGTTTGTTTACCACAAGACAACAAGCTTCCTAACATATTGAATGATCAACTCCTTCGCCTTAGCCATAAAACTAAGTTACTAAACTACAAAAAAGTTTTAACACCAACGGGTTTATAAATGCCTCATCAGAACTACCTACCTACTACCTACTGGTCAATGAACGGAAACAAAAAATGGTACAATACAATACAACACTACTAGGTACTACTACTGATATACTTTACAAAAATTACTAGATACTTACTCAATAATATTTCTTTTTAAATACATTTATTCACTGTACCGATAATATGTACTTTCCTGGTTTTGGATTAGTACAAAGCAGTTGTGTTCATGCTTAACTCTACATTCGTGCTAGCGTCTACAATCTACATTTATATTACCATTTGTTTAAATCGAATTTATGGCAAGAAACATTTACTGGCAGTACTTACCTAACCATATATTTTCCATTTAAAAGTTGCGTAAAATCATCATGACAAGCAAGAATCATCTTTAACGGTACCGCAACGGATGCCGTGGCCGATTCAATTTAAAAGTTTGCACTGCGTTTGTATGGGATGCCAAAGACTTCAGGTGCATTATTAGCTCAACCAGAAATAGTCATCAATCAGACAAAGAGTTACAGCCTCTTAATGTCTGACAGTTGTAAAACACGCAAATCACCATTGCGTCATTGAGGTTGACATGTGTTTTCTTTGTTTTTTGTTACACGGTTGCAGAGACTAGCCATGGACACCAATGTCTAAACACATGACAATTTTACAAATAAAAATGGATATCTATACTATACTATAATAAAAAAATTAAAAATAACGTACCTAAGTAATTGAAGATATTTAGCAAAGAAATAAATGAAATAGGTGGTTATAGTTATCTACAGATGGTTAGCTAGGTATATGACAATTTTTACTCGACAACGGAGAAGTAAAGCAAGAAGCAAAATGAGTCCGATGACTAGAATGGAAGTGCCCATTTCAGTTTTGAACTACTTCGCCCCTTGCCTGCTAGACGGCCACATCTCAAAAAAATTTTTTTTTTGGATTATTGCTGATTCGTATTCGGAATTGTCTAATTTACGACCTTATTTCGAGAGATATAAGAAAAAGTGTCCTTAAAAGCCTTTTTTCCACAAGTGGCCTTATGGATCTGACCAAAAATTGTCAGTTGACTCCCTGCAAGACAGCCACTTTGGAGTTATGGCTGTATAACATTAATTTATAATCAATTTTTTGAGTTGCGTCCTAAAGGCATAAAGATTATTCGAGTGTTATTCCGATGAATCCCTTTAAATATAAGCGAATTAAAGGGCATTTGATTGTGTCACAACAGTAACTACCTATAGTACTTATTATTTATTTAAATTTATTCGTATTTTTTGTATAAGTTTATTTGTTTTTTTTTTATGTTTTCTTGTAATAAATTTTTTCCCATTATGGTAGTCATTTATATACAATTATAAGTTAAATTCAAGATCTTTTATCCAATGAATTGCGTCGTTAATGAGGACAAACAAGTTTGCAGGGTCGCCGTTATACTGAGAGTCTCTCCAACCACATCTGTAGAGGAAGTCTCGGGATCGCCCACTCCCAGTTCTGAGCCTGTTGATCTGGCACCATTGTTTTCGAGGCAGAATGAAGCCAGGAGGTTTTGCCGTGGGCTTTATACTTGCATATCTGAGTAAGTCGGGTGATTATGAGTTGCAAATAGGTTAGAATTTGATTGCAGCAGGTCTCGAGCAGTATGGTACGGTGGGTGCCTCGACTTCAACCGATGAGGCGGGTTTGCGAACTCTGCATGAATGGGCAAATCGGGAATCGGGACGATCCACGACTTTTTGTGCTTCGTGGACTAGTGCCTGATGTCTTCTTAGTTCGGCGCGAGCTATATGACTCAACACAGCCAAACCAGAGGATTACATTTTGATGGTTCCCGATATACATCGCATGGTTTGGTTTAGCTATACGTCTATCCGATGCACATGTGCGCTGTTGACCCAAACTGGCGCGCAATACTCTGCCGTGGAGTAAACTTGGCTAAAACTGGAGGTGCGTAGCACATCAGCTGTTGCTGATGGGAACTACTTGGGGGTTCCCGCTAGTCTGTGGTGTATGTTATTCCGCGTCTGTAGCCTTTTCCCTAACTAATATGTGGCGCATAGGTGAGACTGCGGTCTAGAGTTACACCCAAGTACTTTAGTGTAGGATTTAATTTCATCGCCAGCTGAAGCCGATTTTTGGCCCATAATTTGCTTCTTAGTTGCAGAGATGGAATGTCGCAACTTCTGTTTTCCTAGCAACGGACTGCAGTTGCCATTTTTTAAAGTATTTCCCAAGATATTCCAGATCGCGAGTTGTAGGTTGAACAGAAGCAGGGCCAGGACCGATTCCTGCGGTAGTCTATTGTTCAGCTTCCTGACTTTGCTTGGAGTGCTTCAAGGTAGATGATAAATTCCCTTATTGCTGAGCATAGAAATTAGTCTCACAATCTTTCTACAGGGCACCACGGTCGTGAGCTTATAGAAAAGTCATTGTCTCCATACGGTATCGAATGCAGCTGAGAGGTCGATAAGGACTTCCACGGTTTTCTCGTTCCTCTTAAACCCAGCCTTTATGTGTGTTGTGAGCTGCATTATCTGATCCACGCAGTTCCGACTACTAAGGAATCCAACCTGTTCCACAGGAATTATTTTGTCGGAAATAGAATCGATTCGATGTAGATATTAGCCTCTCCAAACGTTTGTAGACGTAACTAAGTAGAGCAATTGGTCGGTAACTTTGGGTCGTCGCCTAAGCCAGGCGACGTTTTAGCATGGCTATTATTTTGGACGGGTTGAACTTAGGTGGAATTCTATTATTCAAGACTATGCCAGAATAGAACTGTGAGTAAATACCGACTCACATAAATTGCTACTCTGAATCGAACCAGTCTTCGTTCAGTATTCCTGAACCTAAAAGTAGAAATTAAGCTGGTTGCACTGATTATCGCTTACAGTGATGTTCTTACTGTAACAAAAGTTGATTAATAATGGTATTTTAACTATTTTGGTGGGTGTATTTATATTTTCATGTAACCATTTTCACATAATTTTCTTGTGCGGTTTTGGACGCATCTCAAAATTTCAACAAAACGTGTCTGCAATACGGCCACAACTCTAAGTACCTGACTTAAAGGCCTTGTATCTTAAAAAATATTCATGTTTTTTACAAAAAAATGTATTCATTAGAAGCATTATATCATCTTGAGTAAAAAGAGCTAAATCAAAAATGAATTGACCCAAAACTCAGGGAGTAATCCCCGTTTTACTACTACGCACTACGCTGCCAAAACTTTAACAAGCGATTTCTCGAAAAAATGGTTTTTTGAGATGTGGCCGTATAGCAGGCAGGGGGCGACTTATTCGACGAGGAGCTACTCTGAAATCGGTGCCTTTATTCCTCGCTTAACAACCTATTATAAAATTAAAAAAAACACTGTCAAGTTTTACCCTTTGCTTGTCTACTTAGATACGGATAAAGGTAAAGTGGACAAAAAAAAATGGTGCCTGGTTTATCAACAATCCTGAATTATAGCATTATAAAGATCGTTCTTTTCACTTCACTTGCCAAATCAACCAATCAGATTGAGTCAACACGGCTATGTTTTGCCCTCTGGATAAACAACCTAAGTAGGTACTATTAATACGTAATTAATTAACATGTGTATTCCACCCGCAATCAACAATTCGTATGATTGTGTCCTTACTTTGTGGGTAACCGCAGTAATATAAATAATAATACCTTGACACGTTTACTTGCAAGTCAGACAACGCCAGGCGCCCTTGAGTCCGCCTGTCTTTATCCTCCTCGGGTCAATGACTTCGTTTTTTTTTATTTTGAATAGCAGTTTAAAAGCACCGAACGAAAAAGGTTTTTTATGAAGACAACTAGTAGACTGGTAGAAAAATCCAAATATCGGCTTCCTTTACCGTCCTAACGGCATTTTGTGAGCCATTTTGGCAACATGACTTTTCCGATGTAAAAAAGCCTGCTGAATTCGATTCTGGATGTTGCCAAGCCGAATTTTGCCCCCCTCCCCCCATTTCCCCCCTTTTTACCTCAAAATATGTCCCTAATCACGGTTTTTACGGTTTTATACAAAAAGTATTACAGCTAGAAAAAAAGTGTCAAAGACAAGAATGATCTCTATAAAATTTCCTTTAACATTGTGTATAAACTTTTTTAGTAGGCCTTATGGCTTGTGAGTAATATCTTCCCGAACTTCATAGACTGGTAGAAAATTCTAAATATCGGCTTCCTTTACCGTGCTAACGGCATTTTGGGATCCGTTTTGGCAACATGACTTTTCCGATGTAAAAAAGCCTGCTGAATTCGGTTCTGAATGTTTCCAAGCCGAATTTTGCCCCCCTCCCCCAATTTCCCCCCTTTTTGACCTCAAAATATGTCCCTAATCACGATTTTTACGGTTTTATACAAAAAGTATTACAGCTAGAAAAAAAGTGTCAAAGACAAGAATGGTCTCTATAAAATTTCCTATAACATGATGTATAAACTTTTTTAGTAGGCCTTATGGTTTGTGAGCAATATCTTCCCGAACATCATTATTTTTAAGAAAATTGATAAACTTGGTCGTGGCAGTGAAATACACTTATTTTGGGATAATTGGTTTCGCACAGGATCCAGCCGCTCTGCAGCGCTTGACGCTGACATCTAGTTGGCGTGCTGCTTATTATCTGTCAAGACTCACGAGGCTTTCAGTCATAAGCAGTCGTCAGATTTACACGCAGAACCGTACCCAAGTCGGGCTAAAAGGGACGTAGAAAATAAAAATGCTTTGCTTCTGACCATGAAGTTCTTCGAAATGCTCAGTTCTACGCCAGATTCTCCAGAAATGTGCCTTAGAAATGCAGTTACCCAGGATCTTGCAACAGAAAAAAATAAAGTGTCAATTCTCACTGCTAAGCAGCTTGGCTCACTCTAAGTAACGAAGTTTGTTTCTGAAAGGCTCACCAACAGCAGGTCTACAATACAACGAAAAGTTCAAAATGAACAAAGGCCCGACCTTCAAGACCTGTACAAGGCAGGTCGTTCAAAATCTACCATATTTGCGTCTGATGTGGGGGGCAAACGCTCAGGCGCTGGAGTGGTGCCAAACAAAGCATAGCCTGCATCGTCACATACTCGACTTGTACAGCAGGGACAGGAACTTCTCAGCCTTTCGCTCATGGGGTGTATGTCGATCTCATTGAGTAGTTCTCACAGTGCTTTCGATAACGGAAAACGGAATACTTTTAATCAAAGGAGTGTCTAGGTAAATGTTTTAGAAACGCAAATGATCAATTGAATTATTTTATTACCTGCAATAAAGCCGTTCGAATCGCCAGTGCCTGAGTAAAACGCCAGAAAATAATTCTAACGTTCTAAAGCAGTCCCTTAATTTTGTCACGATGATGAATCATAAGCAACAACAACACTAATAAACAGTCTTCTGGAGCACATATCGAGTGTCGGTTTCCTCATGAATAGCACGTAATTTTGAGGTATCGACCTCAGTTGGTAACGCTTGAACCTTAGTCTCGTCTGCAAATCCTCTCGCACTACGACCAAATTAGTCCCGCTCGCGCGTCCGCGGGATGAAAACTGCGAGCCCAACCTTTTTTGAAGGTATTGAGTAATTTTTAAGGAGCTGCTTGGCAGTGAGAAGTGACACTTTATTTTTTCTGCTGCAAGATCCTGGGTAACTGCATTTCTAAGGCCCATTTCTGGAGAATCTGGCGTATAACTGAGCATTTTGAATGACTTCATGGTCAGAAGTAAAGCATTTTTATTTTCTACGTCGCTTTTAGCCCGACTTGGATACAGTTCTGCGTGTAAATTTCTTTTTCTGCGTGTAAAGCTGCTTATGACTGAAAGCCTCGTAAGTCTTGACATATAATAAGCAGCACGCTGAATGTCAGCGTCAAGAGCTACAGAGCGGCTGGATCCTGTGCGAAACCAATTATCCCAAAATAAGTGTATTTCACTGCCTCGACCAAGTTGAATAATTTTCTTAAAAATAATTAAGTTCGGGAAGATATTGCTCTCAAACCATAAGGCCTACTAAAAAAGTTTATACATCATGTTATAGGAAATTTTATAGAGATCATTCTTGTCTTTGACACTTTTTTTCTAGCTGTAATACTTTTTGTATAAAACCGTAAAAATCGTGATTAGGGACATATTTTGAGGTCAAAAGGGGGGAAATGGGGGGAGGGGGGCAAAATTCGGCTTGGCAACATTCAGAACCGAATTCAGCAGGCTTTTTTACATCGGAAAAGTCATGTTGCCAAAATGGATCCCAAAATGCCGTTAGCACGGTAAAGGAAGCCGATATTTAGAATTTTCTACCAGTCTATGAAGTTCGGGAAGATATTGCTCACAAACCATAAGGCCTACTAAAAAAGTTTATACACCATGTTAAAGGAAATTTTATAGAGATTATTCTTGTCTTTGACACTTTTTTTCTAGCTGTAATGCTTTTTGTATAAAACCGTAAAAACCGTGATTAGGGACATATTTTGAGGTAAAAAGGGGGGAAATGGGGGGAGGGGGGCAAAATTCGGCTTGGCAACATCCAGAATCGAATTCAGCAGGCTTTTTTACATCGGAAAAGTCATGTTGCCAAAATGGCTCACAAAATGCCGTTAGACTTGAAAATTTTGATTTAAACTACCAGTCTATAGTGCGAGAAACGGAATTAGATTAATAGAGACAAATTGAAAGAAACTGTAACGAGTAGGTAGTTGATTGAGTAAGATTATAGTGAATTAATGAAGATTAGTTGCAGTCTTTGTCGTTGCGTGTTTCAGTTTAAATTAACTTTTCGCTATTGAAACAGAATTCTGCGGAATAATTGACGAAACTGCCAGCAAAAGTCTAACGACATATTTGATAATTTCGGACATCTGTCGTTTATCACGCAATAAATCATTGTATTAAGCGGTTTACACTCACGTGAAATTGTTAGGAACGGCCCAACATGTTTCGAACTCGTATGGAGCTTAATACAATAATGAAATATGTCTCACGAAAGTTTTAATAAGATTATGCAATAAATCAATTTCAAAGTACGCACGCGCGTCACCTCAGGTCAAGCTTGCGCTTATATTGCGCTCACATGTTTGTCAAAAATCGTGTGATAAACCCGCTGGATTGTCGTCAGTCTTCAACGGTTGTACATACATGTTTTTCTACTCATCTTGAAGTCCGATCCACTTCGCATGCCGATTCTTGGATTTGAGATCGTGAAGCTATTGGTTATGTCGCATGCCTCAGCATCTGAATCAGAACATATATGGCGAATGAATACTTTTGCCATGTTCCTCACTATCAAATCGGAATTTATATGTTATTATTATTATTAATCCGTTTATGGCGGCTCGAAGCTTGTGCCAGTATCAGTTTTTTTGGTTTATAACCAATGCATGACTTCCGTGTTAAATGTAAATAAAACTTATCAAAAAATAAAAAATATTACAATAAAAAATGACTTAATAATTAAAACTCAATTAAAACTAAATTATAAAAATAACAAGGTTCAAAAAACACCGCTCCCTGTCATTTAAAAAAATAAAAAATAAAACATGAGATGAAATGAACATGAACAAAGATGGCCGATGAATCCTCTATGTTATTCACTGTATTAACTTGCAATATTATGACGTTCCTTGATAGTACGTCGCACAAAGCATCTGTCACTCAAACTTGCATTTTGTCAAAACGTGACGGATGCATTGTCACTTTTTTCGCGTGATAAAAGCAACCATCATAGGCCCACAGAAAATATCTGTGCTGTATCACGCAGTTCTCAAACTGGTATTGTGTCCGTGAAAGTGTTAAATCCACGTTCAAGCTAAAACACTAGCATATGGTTAATTCTTTTGATTTTAACATATCCGACCTGAGAACTGGTTGCTTGGGTACAATGCGACACAATTGCTCGTGGTGTGCATGCCGGTACGACAGGCTACGAACGCGCGCCAAATTTGCCTGAAGAAAGGCGGAAGGCGAAACAGGGCGTCCAGGTGTGAGCTGATGTGTATGCTTCAAGATCGGTACGAGGCGCGCAGTGAGCTTGTCTTGCTTTTACAATAGAGAGATATAGACTCTAAATAAATCACACACTATAAATAATAGTAAACCTACCTTTAGGCTAAAGTAGAGAAAGATCTCACATTAAACGGCTACTTACGGTTAAGGAACTCATAAATCGCATTAGAAATTACGCCGTATTTCTTATTTACACCGGCAGTAATGTATGCAAATAGTTTCTTGCAATTATAATGTTGTTTTAGATTTACTTGACAGTGAATCGGGCGGGTACGGAGACGCCTGTAATTAGCTAACGGTGAATACCTGATTGTACCGTTCAAGGCGCGTTGTCTATGGCTAATAGTGGAGTTTACCACCAACTGTGACTTAGAATATTCAATTATTCTTAGGGTACCTCCCTTATTTATATAAAATAATTAAAATGGTTTATTACGCATGTGTTAATGAATTTGAGTTACAAACGTTTTGCTTTTTAGCTACTTCTTTCACGGGGCCTACCCTTACAGCTGTGTAAAACATAAATAGCTTGAATTATTCTTGCAAACCGATCTCACTAATAATTATGATAAACGTAAGTCGTGTAATTGGACTGATAGAAAACTAGAACTTAAATATATGAAGGTAGGTAAATGGTAAAAAAATTAAACCATTGAATACATTGTAACAGCAAGTGCTAGAACGGGACTTTAATTTATAACTATGCCATAAAATTAAGCACTTCCTTTATTGATAATCACTTTAAATTAATTCTCAACACTTTACTCCGTAAGTGGCTCCCATTTTATATTGATTTACTTTTAATGTTTTAGAAACTATAAGTATGTACAACTGCATTGGTGTTTTCCGGTTTGAAGTTTGTAGAGCTCCGAAATGGATGTCCGTTATGCACAAACGTTCTAACCATTGACGTATTAATTACATGGACACACAATCCGACGGAAAAAATGGCACCCTCCCAACTAATGCAAAATCACAAATCGCATTAGTTGGGCGATCAGTCTCGTTTAGACCATGACACGTGACGGGTCTCAAAAATGACTTAATTTTCAGTGAAAAATTGCAGAAATAACAGCTATAAAATAAATAAAAAGGTCGGAATATTCTTTTTTACGCAGATTCTATCGATCAATTAACGAATCCTATGTGAAATCATAGCATATTTTAGATTAGAATTATCAACTTCGTCCCTACAAAATGCACCTCATCACAGAACAAAAATCTAAGGAGTCGCTATAGTTTTATATTTTATAAATTAATAAAGGAGTGCAATATATAATTATCCTATTTTTTTATTAAAGATTCCCACGCGATCCTAAACAGCGTGAGAAATTGAGGTCACGTTTAGTAAGAGACAGACGTCGATTCGTCTCTCGTGTGTTCGTTCGGCATGATCATATATGTTTTTTTTTTATGTTTAATCAAAAGAGCGTGAAAGTCTTTCACTCAACACAGCTTTAATATCTCAATAAAAACTTAAAAAAATGACAATGTATACAAAAGAAGCGTAAAATGGTGATGTAGTGTTTGTGGTAGTAGGTATCTATACATAAATAGATATACACTGTCTCGGGCGCACGTCATATAGGATGCTGCGTTTAGTTACAGTCGAATTCATTTACATCTACACACTTACGAGAACAAAAATATCGGAAACGACCCTATTGTCAGGAGCATAAAGTCGTGTTCAGATATTTTTGTTCTCGTAAGTGTGTAGATGTAAATGAACTCGACTGTACAGTGTACACGCGAGCCGAGGGCGAGAGTGGACGCATGACATTGCTATGTGTGCGGCGGCGAGTGAGCCAGTGTTATGAACATATGCCTTTTACAGGCAGATCCTACAGGTTACATTAATAAATTAATAAAAAAATTGCTCTGTTGTCATTGTTTTATTTTGTCTCAGAGTCTAGACACTGTCAGTTTAAACCTTTGAACGCCAAGAACACCTAAAGAATGTGTGCTGCCGTGCATACTACGCCACCGACTTTCACGCCACGCCATCAAACTTTAAAGGGTTAAAAATGTTAATATTTTGCACTTGCCTTACTCTCATTTCACATACTAGAACAAGATGAGTTGAGAAATCATAATGTCATTATTACTGTTCCCTTCTATGCAGTGTCGGGACCCTTTTATGCAGTTGTTAAATAAAAACGTAACTTAATTTGTTATTAACAATTTACGAGTTTATTTAGTTCAAACAACCAATATATTTTAATACCTAAATAAAGTAATAATGAAAATATTTTTAGTATGTAAAACTATTAAAATCTGCTCCATTCGTGCCATGTTCCAAGTTTGACAAGAGACATGAGTCAGAATACGCTAAAAAAGTTAATTTACTCGAAAAATATTTGTGGTAATAAGTACGTAAGCCAATTTGACACTTAAACGTTTGAGTAAAGAGTTATTTTGTACGAAGTAATTATGTTGTTGTAAATTATAAATAAGCGTTATTGGCATCTACTTGAACATGACAGCAGTGCCACTTTTTTCGACAATTTTGTTCGGGTCTGTGGCTCTATTATAAATAATACCTCAATGGTTCTAACCCTTAAATTCAAATTGTTTATTGCCAGAATATTGTGAGTATTTGTAAAAGGTAACAATATACTACAATGTTCGTCACAATCTGCCAGAGTTTGGCGCACGACACAGATAGATATAAGCGCACACCACATGTCAATTAATTTAGTATTAGTAGTATATTTAGTATTTATCAACTTTAATATTGTAAATATGTTTTTTTTTGTTTATCTATAAATAAACTGTCAATTAAATAAAATCTAAGTGTTTACAAATGAAGCGAAAATTGAAAAATTTAATGATTCGGACAGGATTCGAACCTGCGTTTCCAACGGCTTTCCGGGCCAACACTGGCGTCCTCCCAATTGGACCACCGAATCAGATGTCAGAGTCATTGAATTTTTCAACCAGTTGCTTCGACATGCCTTAGGGTGGCATCGTAGCGCCATCTACCGTAAAGATTTAGACTTTATCGTCGGCACCATCGTTTCAAATTTGTTGAGAATCAATAGTAACGATGTGCTACACCCAAATTACTTATTTTTTATTAAAGCAGTAACGTCTGCTAACGTAAACTAAATGTTTACAAATGAAGCGAAAATTGAAAAATTTAATGATTCGGACAGGATTCGAACCTGCGTTTCCAACGGCTTTCCGGGCCAACACTGGCGTCCTCCCAATTGGACCACCGAATCAGATGTCAGAGTCATTGAATTTTTCAACCAGTTGCTTCGACATGCCTTAGGGTGGCATCGTAGCGCCATCTACCGTAAAGATTTAGACTTTATCGTCGGCACCATCGTCTCAAATTTGTTGAGAATCGATAGTAACGATGTGCTACACCCAAATTACTTATTTTTTATTAAAGCAGTAACGTCTGCTAACGTAAACTAAATGTTTACAAATGAAGCGAAAATTGAAAAATTTAATGATTCGGACAGGATTCGAACCTGCGTTTCCAACGGCTTTCCGGGCCAACACTGGCGTCCTCCCAATTGGACCACCGAATCAGATGTCAGAGTCATTGAATTTTTCAACCAGTTGCTTCGTCGACATGCCTTAGGGTGGCATCGTAGCGCCATCTACCGTAAAGATTTAGACTTTATCGTCGGCACCATCGTCTCAAATTTGTTGAGAATCGATAGTAACGATGTGCTACACCCAAATTACTTATTTTTTATTAAAGCAGTAACGTCTGCTAACGTAAACTAAATGTTTACAAATGAAGCGAAAATTGAAAAATTTAATGATTCGGACAGGATTCGAACCTGCGTTTCCAACGGCTTTCCGGGCCAACACTGGCGTCCTCCCAATTGGACCACCCAATCAGATGTCAGAGTCATTGAATTTTTCAACCAGTTGCTTCGACATGCCTTAGGGTGGCATCGTAGCGCCATCTACCGTAAAGATTTAGACTTTATCGTCGGCACCATCGTCTCAAATTTGTTGAGAATCGATAGTAACGATGTGCTACACCCAAATTACTACGCCATCTACCGTACTCGCTACGATGCCACCTACCTAAGGCATGTCGAAGCAACTGGTTGAAAAATTCAATGACTCTGACATCTGATTCGGTGGTCCAATTGGGAGGACGCCAGTATTGGCCCGGAAAGCCGTTGGAAACGCAGGTTCGAATCCTGTCCGAATCATTAAATTTTTCAATTTTCGCTTCATTTGTAAACATTTAGTTTACGTTAGCAGACGTTACTGCTTTAATAAAAAATAAGTAATTTGGGTGTAGCACATCGTTACTATCGATTCTCAACAAATTTGAGACGATGGTGCCGACGATAAAGTCTAAATCTTTACGGTAGATGGCGCTACGATGCCACCCTAAGGCATGTCGAAGCAACTGGTTGAAAAATTCAATGACTCTGACATCTGATTCGGTGGTCCAATTGGGAGGACGCCAGTGTTCGCCCGGAAAGCCGTTGGAAACGCAGGTTCGAATCCTGTCCGAATCATTAAATTTTTCAATTTTCGCTTCATTTGTAAACATTTAGTTTACGTTAGCAGACGTTACTGCTTTAATAAAAAATAAATAAAATCTACAATAATATAGTCAAAATAAGTATGTAGTCAAATTGGTACCTATAAATAATAGCAAAATAATAAAAATACGTAAACAAGAAAACTATGTAAGAATAATTTAATGATTTAATTCACTCAAAATTGTATAAGAACAGACTACCTTTATTTTACGGAGTTTTTAACAAAAAATTCAGTGAATTGTGGGTTGTATTGGAACGTTATAAACTTAGGCACATACTTTCATATATGCAGTTGAAATCCCTGTAGATGTAGAGTCAGCGTCAAAAGCACCTAGCTATTTGAACAATTGACAATTTATCTCTCTTATTGAATATGATCTCTGACATTTATTATATGACCATAAAATATACATACCTAACCATATAAGTAAAATATCATTTCACTTTTAAAGTTGACCTAGAGACCGATTGCGGACTTCCGACTTGATGTGATAAAGCAAGGTCTAAGTAATTTATAGGTATGCGGCGACTGACAAAAAACCAGTTTCCCTTAAACTGACCGAGATTAGCAATAATGCATATTGGAAGGCAAACACTCATGAATGCAATAAACATTCTATTCTACGCTACATTTTATTGCAAGTTCAGAAAATCGCGAGCCACGGGACCGAGAGATCCTGCCCCGCGCCGATCGTCGCGACGCGACGAGGAGCTCCCAGTACATATTGACCCAGTAGTGTGTTACTGTGTTAAGATCTTCGCACATTATAACATCAACTAGGTTTAATTTCAAAAAATGTACGATGCGTCGTCCACTCGTCGTCCACTACAAATATCATTTTTTTAAATTAAACCGAGTAAATATGACATAGGGCTTAAATTTCAATATTTGGCATAGAATCGAGTCGCCGTTGAGTTGTTATAATGTGCGAAGACCTATATGGGGACCCTTGCCATGAGGTAACGTCACCGTACTCGCTAGCGACAGCATAAACGATTTGTATGGAGAATAGTACAGCGCCCCTAGCGGTTACTTTGTAGAACTACAATTCTCCATACAAATCGTTAACGCAGTCCCTAGCGATTACAGTCACCGTAAATTCATGGTAGGGGACTAGTATTATATGATCTGTGGTAGGGGGTACAGTTCTGCTTCTTTGTTGGCGATCTCTTTACACTTTTCAAATAGGACAAGTTATTGTGTTACGGATATCTGAATTAATTTTTCCATCTTAATTTTGTTACTGTTTATTTATCACGTAAATATGTAATGTTGGGCTCCTTTCGTAAGGCAGTTTTAAATTCTAATACGTTATATGTTACTTATATACGCGCTAGAATGGAATGTCCCGCTTCGCAGCGCTAAAATAACAAACATTTAGAGCAGAGAAGTTAAAAAATAAACACCTCTAACAGGCACACGCATACCTATGTAGCTATTGTGGTTATGACCAGATATTAAAGATGACTCAATACCTTTGTTGGTCCTTGTGGTTCCCGACAGAAACTCGTATGGCATTTTAAGATATAGCCTCCAAATAAGGAGTGGGCACCAACGAAGCGCCAAATTTGGAAACCAACCTACCTCTTAATGCCGGCCATATTGTGTCTACTTACATAAAATTACAAGTTGCATTGCAACCATACCATCCATATTGCACGTAAGTATGTCGTAGATTTATAAAACATAGTAAAAGTGATCTATATCTATGCTCGCTTCCGGGATATCAAGTATCTTGGTCGGTAGCCAGAGTTAATTATTTGCAGAGGAAATTTAATTGTCTCGTAATTTACCATACATTGTTGGTAATTATGTACAAATTTCCATTCCTTATTTGAAACATTACCTACCCTCAATGCCCTCGATTAATTTAGATATGACTCGATCTAAATACTCTTTAGTTGAAACAATTTTAACACCATTGGTAACTTATTTGGCGTACCTGTACGCCTGTACTAAGGCCCCTTGATCGTCTTAGACCCGGTTCCCGCCGTGTCTGAACACGGCCTTAGTTGGTCTTAGCCAATAAAATATATAACCATGTCAGTTCAAGATTTACCCTAGTAGGTAATGGATTGACCAAATAGATGGTGGTTATCCCACTGACTATACTACTGCGCTACAGTAAAAAGTCGTATCTTACTATGAAATCCAAATAAAGATACTACCGTCTCGTCGTATTGATAGTCTAACGGCACGTTAGTATAGGTAGTTAAGAAAACGATTTACGAATAAGAACGATTTCTTTGTCTTTTATTGTTCTGTCTTCAATCATTCATAACGATTTAAGGCGCGATGACATAATCTATGTACCAAGACTGTACCGAATGACAATAAGGAAAACGTGCTATATTTAATGCTGTATTAATTCATATGAGTACCTATATATTCAATGGACACTTTTAGAGAACAATAAAAAAAATTGGGCAAGTGCGAGTGCGACTCGCGCATGAAGGGTTCCGTACCATAATCTATAACAAGTTTGTTGTATGGGAGCCCTCCTTAAATATTTATTTTATTTTATTTTTAGTATTTGTTGTTATAGCGGCAATAGAAATACATCATCTGTGAAAATTTCAACTCTCTAGCTATCACCGTTCTTGAGATACAGCCTGGTGACAGACGGACGGACGGACGGACGGACGGACGGACAGCGAAGTCTCAGTAATAGGGTCCCGTTTTTACCCTTTGGGTACGGAACCCTAAAAAGTAGGTACCTTGTAATGTTATGGAAGTCATTCAAGTCATACAACGAACGAACGTAATGATGAGTATAGAGCCGTCCACACAAATTTAATACACCCGATCTCGCTATAAAATCCACTATGCCGAAACAACAAGGGCTTAGGCAGGTGGGGATATTATTATGTTTGTTTGAATGCACTATTGTTAAAAGGATATTATTTAACAGGGCCGCCTGTAAACTATAGTGATATTATCTGTATTGTGCTTCACTTCCCTTTATAACAAAACAGCTTGGCATCATTAAAATCATGAGTTACGTAATACCTAATATATTCACAGTTTGCACTTTTGTGTGGATTTAATTGGAACTCGATTACTCATGTTTAGTCTACCAAATAATTCAATAAGTATATTAACAATTTATTAAGGGAAATGTATGTATCTACATCGTCCACTCCTCCTTGTAATTCAGTGAATAAAGGATTTTGACCTTACAAACGGTCCGGTAGTTTTGAATTTTTGATATGTTGTCTAGGATGGTTAGTCAGTGTTTAAAATGCAAAATGCACAATTCCCCCCCCTCCGCGCCCGCCGCCATATTGAGAAAACCGGCACTCTCTTCATATTTTTGCTCATATCTTCCTTTAGGAGCATTTTAGCTAGAAGAAAGCTTCAACAATGTTATAGAGAGTTAAATTTACTACATTTTACATTTTATATTTTGTTTCTAGGACAGATAGTTACGGAGATATGCACATTTAAAAAAACTTAAGAAATTGCAATTTCCAACTCAAAAACAAACTTCTGGATTATATCTTCGTTTAGGAGCATTTTAGCTAGAACAGTGTTTGGGCAATTTTGTAGAGAATTAAATTTACTATAATTTACATTTCAAATTTTGTTTCTAGGACAGATAATTACGGAGATATGTAAAAAATAAAGTCACATTTTCCGAAAATGTATGTAAAAATGGACATGAGTTTTAGAAGCAATTATATTTCCTTCATGTTTTAATTTGTCCTAGACTAGTCCGTAACTGAATGACAGCGTTCTAAACCAAGGATTTTGAGAAATTTTCGGAAAATTCGACTTTTCCAGTTTTTGAAATGTGCATATCTCCGTAACTATCCGTCCTTGAAACAAAATTTGAAGTGTAAATTATAGTAAATTTAATTCACTACAACATTGCCCAAGCTTTGTTGTAGCTAAAATGCTCCTAAACGAAGATATAATCCAGAAGTTTGTTTTTCAGTAGGAAATTGCGATTTTTTACGTTTTTTTAAATGTGGATATCTCCGTAACTATCTGTCCTAGAAAAAAAATATAAAATGGAGAATGTAGTAAATTTAACTCTCTATAACATTGTCGAAGCTTTCTTCTAGCTAAAATGCTCCTAAAGGAAGATATGAGCAAAAATATGAAGAAAGTGCCGGTTTTTTCAATATGGCGGCGGGCGCGGAGGGGGGGGAATTGTGCATTTTGCATTTTAAACACTAACTAACCATCTTAGACAACATATCAAAAATTCAAAACTACCGGACCGTTTGTACGTTCACACATAGTACTTTAGTCTCTATTCAACGTATTATTGTAGCAGTTGTAGCCATTAAATTCATCGGGCGATTCTGGAATAAACCGGCGTCAATTTCTTAGTGATGAAAATAAAAAACTTAGATAGGTAAGAACCCCAAATACAAGAAATCCGTAAAAAAATTGGCTCTTATTAGTGAGCGGTATGTCAACAAAACATTTCTAAGCATTCATTATTGGGATGCTGTTCAATCCTTCGTTCTTTCTTAAATAGGTAAATAATGATAATCCCATCGAAAATAGCTAAAATAACTTTGCTAGCACTGCTGTGGGTGGGGATAGTTTTGGCTTTATTATATGAAAATTATAAAATTCGTGAAACTTTTAGCTCCTTTTCTCATATAATACGGTGAATAGAGACTAAAGTACTATGTGTGACCGTACAAACGGTCCGGTAGTTTTAAATTTTTGATATGTTGTCTAAGATGGTTAGTTAGTGTTTAAAATGCAAAATGCACAATTCCCCCCCCTCCGCGCCCGCCGCCATATTGAAAAAACCGGCACTTTCTTCATATTTTTGCTCATATCTTCCTTTAGGAGCATTTTAGCTAGAAGAAAGCTTCGACAATGTTATAGAGAGTTAAATTTACTACATTCTCCATTTTATATTTTTTTTCTAGGACAGATAGTTACGGAGATATCCACATTTAAAAAAACGTAAAAAATCGCAATTTCCTACTGAAAAACAAACTTCTGGATTATATCTTCGTTTAGGAGCATTTTAGCTACAACAAAGCTTGGGCAATGTTGTAGTGAATTAAATTTACTATAATTTACACTTCAAATTTTGTTTCAAGGACGGATAGTTACGGAGATATGCACATTTCAAAAACTGGAAAAGTCGAATTTTCCGAAAATTTCTCAAAATCCTTGGTTTAGAACGCTGTCATTCAGTTACGGACTAGTCTAGGACAAATTAAAACATGAAGGAAATATAATTGCTTCTAAAACTCATGTCCATTTTTACATACATTTTCGGAAAATGTGACTTTATTTTTTACATATCTCCGTAATTATCTGTTCTAGAAACAAAATTTGAAATGTAAATTATAGTAAATTTAATTCTCTACAAAATTGCCCAAGCACTGTTCTAGCTAAAATGCTCCTAAACGAAGATATAATCCAGAAGTTTGTTTTTGAGTTGGAAATTGCAATTTCTTAAGTTTTTTTAAATGTGCATATCTCCGTAACTATCTGTCCTAGAAACAAAATATAAAATGTAAAATGTAGTAAATTTAACTCTCTATAACATTGTTGAAGCTTTCTTCTAGCTAAAATGCTCCTAAAGGAAGATATGAGCAAAAATATGAAGAGAGTGCCGGTTTTCTCAATATGGCGGCGGGCGCGGAGGGGGGGGAATTGTGCATTTTGCATTTTAAACACTGACTAACCATCCTAGACAACATATCAAAAATTCAAAACTACCGGACCGTTTGTAAGGTCAAAATCCTTTATTCACTGAATTAATAGTTTACATCACAGACTTTCGTTGAATTTCAATGTCAGTTACCAAAGAATAACTCCCTCACTCCTTGCCGTTAAATAAATTAGCATTTCGCAGCTGTTATTCCCGAAACCATAATAATAATATGTAGATGAGTATAATACCTATCACTATCACTAAAAATCCGCGATACGGCGAGGACCAATGAAGTTGTAGCACATACGGTGGCGAGCGTGTAAAGCCGGAGTAAAACACAATTTTACCCTAGCTCACACTACACGCGAAGTTGGCCGTTATATTAATCTGTGGCCGAGGTTGGGCGAAGCGAAGTTACACACTATCATATTCGCTCAACCTCGGCCAGTTTCGCGAGTAGTGTGGCTGGGGTTGAGTTGGCCAACCGAATTGCATCATTTGGAACCAACTTGATGTGATTTATGATTTAAACCCGTTCCAGAATCCAGACCTTCCGATCCTATCCGATCCGATCCTAATTATCGGATGAATTCGGATAATGTGTAGTGTAATAGATCCTAACAATTACACTACACATTTCCGATTTCATCCGATAATTAGGATCGGATCGGAAGGTCTGGAACGGGTTTTACTGCTTCAAAATATCGAGTAAGTAAAGATTATGTTCCTTACTCTTAAGATTAAGTAGTATAGCTCTACCAATAGTTTATACTTCGATGAGAAATAAATAAACAAAAATAATTGCATCGTGAATTGTGACTTAGTGTATTCACACACTCTACTAGGTTAAAAGTCATAAAATATTTTATCTTTACGTTTATTGTAACTTTTTTATCTAAGCAAATAAATTGCTGATAACCGGTGTTTAGTACCACACTTCAATTCGGAACTTCGGTGGTATTTATTTCGTGTCAGTGTCACTATCAATGACGGTGGCGGTGAGGTGACAGTTCAAAAACAGGTCTTATGGGTACTCAAGTGACTAAACTCCTCCGACCCGGTACTGCAAAAATGGCGAACACTCCGGAAATTCAGCAATTCATCAAAGATATTATTACTAAGGAGAAAGTAGTCGTGTTTTCAAAAACATATTGCCCGTATTGCACTATGGCTAAAGAAGTAAGTACTCTACGCACTTGATTTATCCTTTAAGAAATGAAATTTATCGCTAACTCTGTTGAGTCATAACAAGAATTTCATAACGTTTTTATAATTTGATATTACCATTAAACATAAATTAATAAACACTTCGTCCAAACTATAACCTCACTTGGGAACTGTGCTAAAAGGCCCTGCTTTTGTTGTTTTTTTGGCTTGGCTAAGTATTTACATAAGCGTTACACCATGTAGTAACTTAGAAATTAATGATTTAAAGCATTGTCTACTAGCTAATCATTTATTTAGCAGAAAGTGCAAACTAATTTGAATTTCATAGAATACACATTACTTTAAACTAAGACAAAATTTGAATAAGCAATCTATTACATGTAACATTATCACAATTTCAGGTCTTTCTAAAAGTGAACCAGCCATGCCAAGTGATTGAGCTGGACCAGCGAGATGATGGCACAGATATTCAGGAAACTCTTGCATCAATCTCAGGAATGCGAACAGTAAGATCAGGATCACTGTATAGAAAGTGACATTTTACGTTCATTCTACCTATATCCCATTATAAAATTGTATAAAAAAATCAGTTTTCTATGAAGGGCGTCACTATTTCGGGAGAAACCTAATACCATGATGCAGCAGTGTGGTTTCAGCTGCACTGCGCTATCAGTTGGTAACTTTATTTGTCCTCTCTTCCTGCCGAAATGGCTGGACGGATTTTAACCAATTTTAGTATAGGGACAGCTGGACATCCAAAGGTAGGATACTTTTTACCCAACTATGGTCAGGAAAAAAATATGCACACAAAAATGTGGGGAACTTCTAGATTAATAGAAGATAGATATATCTAATGCTTTTGCCATTGATTTCTGAAATATACTGTTAGGTGGCATGATCTCCGGTTCACACCGGAATGCGGCCGGCAGCGACGCGGCAAGCACTTTTAATGTGAAATAATTTTAAACTTTATCGACATCCAGCCCCCGCCCGTCCATCAGTTCTCTATATTCTAGAAGGGTCGGGGGGGCGGCGCGCTGCCGACCGCTGCCCTTCCGGTGTGAACCGGCCATTAGATAGACAAGAATATAATTTTGGGTTGATGGTTAATAGACCACATCATTTTGTAAAAAAAGACCTACTTATAAACATAGCGCAGGTAGGTCACCTGCCTGATGGATGGATGAAGTCAGAAGGTTTACTATGTTGTCGTTTGCTATAAACTGTTAACCCTTTGACCGCCAAAGACGGCAAATCACGTCATCGGGAATTCGTGCCACTGACGCCAACGACGCCTATTGACGTCAAAAATTTCAATGGTCAAAAACATGTTAATTCAAACCACTATCTGTGTCTGTGTCTTTTTTTTTTGGTTTGGCGTCAGTGGCATGGAGAATTGCTTTGCCGCTTGGCGCTCTAAAGGTTAACCTATTGACCGCCAAGCGGTCTAGCAATTTACCGTGCCACTGACGCCAGAGTAAAAAAAAACAGATGTGCCTCAAAATCAACAGGGATTGAAAAATACTTGTAGCGGTTAGAATTACAAAGTTTTTGCTTAATTAGAATGGTTTTTTGTAATTTGTATAAAGTTAATGTAGCTAGTTGAAATACCATAGTTTAGTTCCGGAGAAAAGTAAACTAGCATGCCTCACAATGTCACTCTGTACGGCACTCAGGTTGGTATAGTTTAGGGACACTTCACATGAAGTGTCTGCTATAAGAATTTAATTTAAGTTCAATTTTAATTCTGCTTGGTGCATCAGTTTCCTTAATACCGAGGGACATGAGAGGTAGGGTCATGCCATGTCCTCAGAAAATTCCTCTTCAGATCCATTGGGGTCCAGTATAGATTGACCAGTGATTTAAAAAACATTGGAGCTTGTCACAACTAGACCACGACGTGGACCAGCCCCTGGCTTGTTAACTGGATCCGCTGTTTGATTTTTTTCTGCAACTCGGTGTAGAGCATGGTGTATTGTGGTGATTGTCATTTTCCCACTAAACATCCGGTTTCATATCAGTGTCATATCGATTTCATATCAGTTCACTATATTTTTTAACCAACTTCAAAAAAGGGGGAGGGTTCTCAATTCGATGTATGTTTTTCGACTGGGTGAACCAATTTTGATGATTCGTTTTTATTTGAAAGCTGTTGCTTCCCGTGTGGTCCCATTTAAATTGGTCTAGTTCTGACAAACATCCATGAGAAAATCATATAAGTGTTATTGTATGCTCCATGTCGCTCATTGAAGTCAGTTTTTTTTTGTGAAAAAGTGATTATATTTGAATCATTGTTGTATGTTGTTCCAGGTGCCTCAAGTGTTCATCAATGGCAACTGCGTCGGCGGCGGCACCGATGTCAAGGCTCTGCATGAGTCCGGAAAGCTTGAGTCTTTGCTTATTGGTTAATTTTTATATTTCTAGTAAAAGCATTGAGTACCTCAACCGTTAAGCCATGTTCAAATGTAAAGCCTTAAAAAATGCCTAAAAAAGACAAACCAAGCAGATCTCTCTTTTGTGATAGCACAAAAGAGAGATCGGCTTGGTTTGTGTTTCTTAATATGAAGCTAGATTTCGCGTTTAGAATGTCATTTCCATTAGATCCAATTTATTATAATCACAATGTTGCAATAGTTCTACAAATTTGTAAGTACAAGCCATCTGTTGTGAACAGTAAATATTAGCGATAACGTAAGTTGCGCTGCTTTTACTTTTTAAGTGATTTTTTATATAAAGTTTAAATGTATTATTTTAATAAATTGAACTTTAATTACTCATAGTATTATTGTATATTCTAATTGAAAGGTTTGTGTTTACAACCATAAATGGTAGATATTCATATTTTTTTTTTTAAAACCATACTGGTCATACAAGTTATTGCACTAAAATTAAACAAATGAAGAACTAAGAGAAAAAATTGGGCAAGTGCGAGTCCGACTCGCGCATGAAAGGTTCCGTACCATAATCTATAACAAGTTTGTTGTATGGGAGCCCCCTTAGATATTAATTTTATTTTATTTTTAGTATTTGTTGTTATAGCGGCAATAGAAATACATCATCTGTGAAAATTTCAACTATCACCGTTCTCGAGATACAGCCTGGTGACAGACGGACGGACAGCGAAGTCTCAGTAATAGGGTACCGTTTCCCCCTGTTCTCCCCTGAGCCCATCAAATAGGTACAAATTTATGAGACACCAGTATACCTATTAAAGATTGTTTTCTGTAAACCGCAGAAATATTGATTAGGCGCGCCTCCGTGACCTGATAACAAAATGGAGTCATTTTATCATTGTTTTCCATGTTCAATGGTTATCTTCGAAATACCTACACTGACGTAAATTTATAAGAATACGTCCTTAGGTATCAATTCTGGGTTATCAGTAAAAATAAGATAAAATGTTGAACATAGATTATGGTCTGTGTAGATAACTAACTTTTTTGCCAAAATTCCACCACAGGACAAAGGTCGTCGATGTAAAGGTCAAGTAAGGCCACCTGAGGCAAATGCAAGTAAGGGATAAATGCGTCTTTTGATGATATCATACAAGCGGAACATTTTAACCCTTAAATGCATACAATTACACAAATTTTATTTCTTTCGTGATGAATGATGATCACGTCAGTTTGAGATTTCGGACAATCTTGACAAAGTCTTTATTGACAATATTCAGAGTTTGACTTGTGTCATTTCAGTAACGTGTAAATATTATATCATCATGCATTTAAGGGTTAAGACCAACCCACATACCCTTACTGCCTAAAGTTTGGAACTATTAACATGAAAGAGAAAGCGGTGGTAGTTCTAAAATGTTTGTTTCTATGATATCATCAATAGACGTATAATTTGTCGCGTCCCATCCCATAGTCGCAGTTAGGTGACCTTAAAAATTGGTTAGTAAATAACATGAAAATTGTGCGTCCTTCGCGAAATATGAACTTTGTCCAAACATCCTGACGTCAGAATGACTGGTCAAAAAAAATGTGATATCTTTTATTATACTGAGGTAGCAATTGTTTGGTAAGTGGTAGCAAATACTAGCAAATAGGTAGCAATTTTTACGTAAGCAATCAATGCTGAATTCGACAGTCAACCAATCATTCTGACGCACACCTTAAAAAGTATCTACCTACTTTTAGAATGAATAAATGCGTAAGCACTTCGAAGTTGCGAAATTTTGTAGGTTAAAATGACATTCCATTGATTTGTTTTTGCCTTTCCAGTAGGGTTGCACATTTTGAACTATTGTTAACAGTATGTATATTTACTGCTTTACTTTGCTTTGCAGTAGGTATAAATATTTATAACTTCACTGGTGTTGGTAAACACCAATACCAGTAGTTGTAAACCTTTAAACTGTAGGTATTATTCTTAATGCCTTAAGTTAAGGCATTCAGCTTTGTAATAAAGGCTTGCCGTGACTCATACGTCACGGACGGGAAACATGAGTATTCTCCTGACGTGCATTTTTCTCAATACAAGTATAGCGGTTCTATTCAAGTTAGATCTTGCTTAACACACAAGCGCCATCTATTGATATACATATTAAGAAGCTTAGGGAAGTTTTTTTTTAATTAAGGAGCTTTGATAATTTTATGAACATGCCAGCTCCAGCAGTCTCTAAGTTAGGCCTTAGGGAAGATGACTTGACGCTATAGTGTTACGAAATATTTGAAAGCCTACGAAAAATAAGGATCAGGGTCCTCAGAAGGTGCCGCCTACAATCGGTGCATGGATTTGGTAGTCATTATTGGTCCATGTTGTTAAGTTATTTAAATGAAGGATCTGGTACATTTTTACCTTTTGAGCGCTAAGGACGTTAAATCGCGTGGGCGTCATTTATTGCTTTACAGTCACACTTTTTGTCCGGGAAAATGGTTTTAAGCTTTCATCTTCTTGAAATCTGATACATCGGCCTGAAATTGTGTGTGTTGTATCAGTCCAGTGACAATTAAAGTACTCTAGTGCCCCTAAGTTTATAAGCACAAGTGCGGGTGTTAAAAAACTCGCTCGGCTAGAGAGAGATGTTGATACCTGCCCGTCTAGCACAACTATGCTTCGCGAGTCTTGTCGCGCGGCATAGCGTCACCTGTCACTCTCTCACAGTACTGCACAGAAGGAGATAGATAAATATCTCGCGGGAGAAAGAGTCACGTGTTACAATCGTGCTAGAGGAGGTGCTAAATCTATAGTCTATCCAATTATATGACTGCGACAAAGCGTGTGAAATGTTATTACTATCGCAATAAGATATTTTAACGCTGTAAGTCTTGTTTTTATTCAAATGGTTGAGCAATGAGCATATTTAATTTTCTGTGACTTTTTTGTGTTAGAGGGCAAATTTTATCTCTGCATAAATAATTTAGAAACCGGGGTATTTTAAATACCTAGTTCCTGTCGACCCGAAAAGATATATTTTTTAATGAGGATTTTGCTTTTTTATGAAGACAGGCACTCATGCACTTTGAATACCCTCATCTCTAATATCTCTATCTAAGTATATCTCTACCCATATCTGGAAATGTAACTGTGAAGATCTTACATAGTAAGCATTCACTTGAGACACCGACCCTACTTTATTTATCTATAGATATTTCGAGCAAATATTGCCGAATGTTACTTATAATTATGTAAATAATCTTTCAAATCTGCTCACCCCTTGACAAGCGGGGGTACAATCGGGCCGAATTAATTCTGGAGATTCCTCCATAAATCCTTCAGCGAAAGTCACTTGTCCCCTCTCTAAACGGTTTATTACGCTCTCGGGATGAAAACATCAGGCCCTCAAGGCCACTACGAGCGTCGCCCCGGCGACGGTCTACTATTAATATTATATCTCCTATGTCATTGATAAAAGCGTCGTTTTTGCGTAACGGGTGTTATGTCAATTGAGGTGTAGCGTGCGAAGGAGACAGCACACCCTCGCGACGCGCCCCCGCCCTGAGGTTCGCACCGTCGGCCGCTAGTCGGCGCTACGAGCCCGCCCTAGCACAACATGCTGTTATATCAGTACAAATTCATGTAAACAAACAATACTGTGATTTAAAATTCGGGGACTGGTTGTTAGTGTTGGTCCGGTGGCGTGAGAGTGAGTGCGGCGCTGAAAGTGAGTACGATTCTATGCTATACGTTAGTTGTAGTTGCAATGTCTCTTTTCATACTTTGACGGAAGTCAAGCATTAGAACACAGGTGTTACATTTTCCTGAAATAATTTTGGAGGTCACAGCAAGACCATGGGTCACAGTGATTATTAGGTTTTTGTCTATTGGATATGAGGGTAAATTGTATGCGAGAAAAACCTTATTTAAGATTATATTACGTGTAGGTAGATGGGCACTTCATAGTACGGGATTGGTTTGTCTATGACTGGGATAGCCAGCGAGAAATGTGTTTTTTTTGAGATATAAACGACCTCGTCTTCTACCTACAGCAGAAAAGTAAGTTAAACAGTTACTCCGTTATTTCTTGAAAGAAGGATAAACAGACACACATTTGTTCTTGTACAAATACCATAAGTAAGTATGGCTATCCTTATTTTCGTATTCGATGAGATGTTCACGGCTGAGATTATATTCCCTAGGGGTAACATTTTCAAAAATCTTTTCGTATACGCTTACAAATAAATAAACATGTCAATACCTTATTACAATAATTAGTTAATACTTCGAGAGGTCTGTTTTCCGTGTGCGTCCCAACACGAAGCTGTAAAACTTGTGGCGGTGAACAGGTTGGTCATGGGCGCCTAGCTCGTTGACAACATGGTAGATACCCCTGGCGTCAGTCGATGTTACTTGCCGTCTTTGTGATTCGCCACCGGCACCACCATAATATTACGTTTTAACTCTTTAGTGGTTAGCGGCAATATATTTGCCGTCATATTATTTTTAATATACTGAAAATACCTAGACTTTTTAAGAAATTTATTTCGTAATTCCAGAAAATATAAACATACGAATCCATACAAAAAACCCACAGCTCCTAAAACTTGTTCTTTCGATTCATGATATGGTTCTTCTTCGGCAAAATTTGCAGTATTTCTTAGGTAATTGAATTAACTGGAGAACTTCAGGAGAATCGGTTCAGAAATGTGGCCTCTAGGCGAGAACAGCCAAAAACCCAAACATACGAACATTCCAACATCCGGATACTTACGAAAGAAATTTTGGCGATGCGGGATGGTGAAACAGATAGATCAATTATTATTTAAACACGAATATATGGCCGTGTTAATAGAGCACATCACTTAGGTAAGCAGACATATTAATATTGGTGATATTTCTAACATATGTCATCAGAAGCGTCGAGTTACGGCTGCCAGTCCACAGAAGCGGAGTGAAGAAAATGAAGCAATCAGGTTCCGTTAAACTACCCAATTATAGTCCAGTCCACACAACTATAGTCCAATTTAATCCGAAAATTACTCGTTAATATAATGACAATTATAACGAATAAACTCTAGTGAACAACATAATTAAACAAACTTAAATAAAAACGTATAAAATCACTGATAAAATAGATTTTTATAAAAATAAACGAGGTTTATTTTGGACCATAGTTGGATGATTGGACTATAGTTGGGTAGTTGTACGGTTTCGGCTTTATGTCCATTTTACATATTTCCACTCCACTACGCTTCAGTCGACAGGCAGCTCTGCGAAAATGTGTCAAACGGACTTACGTACACTGCGACTGGTAAAACTTAGTTACCTATAGAAGATGGAAGGAAGTGTAAATTACCAGATTTCAAAAACACTTTCGGAAACTAACTTCGTTGTCACATATATACACGGTGCCAGATATTTTCTT
This sequence comes from Apotomis betuletana, assembly GCA_932273695.1. Taxonomy (NCBI): domain Eukaryota; kingdom Metazoa; phylum Arthropoda; class Insecta; order Lepidoptera; family Tortricidae; genus Apotomis; species Apotomis betuletana. The sequence goes on along the minus strand of OW026313.1, from coordinate 9,767,409 downwards.
CGCTCGACCAAATTTAATTAACGTCTAACGCTTCGGTTTCTCCTAGAGGTAGTACAAGATCCAGGCTACTAGCGAGCTTACATTACTAATCATTCTTAAATCCTGATGTACTTAAAGAGGAGTGTTTCAAGTGTGTTACTTATACAGTTATGTGTTTATCGGTATGGAGAACCGTAGAGAAAAAATGGTTGGACACCTGTAAAACGATTGAACACGACAAATATATAAAGAACTAGCTTTTGCCCGCGACTACGTACGCGTGGAACTTGATAAAAGGGATTATTAAAAGCGCCTAAGCAAATGTAAGAGCAATTGTGCTTTTGGTCTAATAATTACATTTCCTACAAGGTCACCGCACCCCAACAGAAATGTTCACTCACTTTTCAATCTTTTTAGGTATCATTTCCAGGATGAAAACTATCGTATGTCCTTCCTCGTATCTTAAACTATCTCTATGCCAAATTTCATCAATATCGGTTCAGCTGTTTAAGCGTGAAGAGGTAACATACAGACAGACACACTTTCGCATTTATAATATTAGTATGGATATAATAGAAGGAAAGATTAAAGGGAGGAGAAAGATAGGAAGACCAAGGAGAGCTTAGGTACATGGACCATATGAAGGAGAAGGTGGACATCGTGTCGTACCAGGCTGTGACGGAGAAAGCGCGAGAACGAGATGCATGGAATAGCTCCACCGATAAGAGCGTAGCTCTTAAATTTATGATGATGTGTGTATCGGTAGGTTCCTGTGGAATTGTATAGCACGTGCGTATGAATCTAGTTTCTATTAATAGGTTTTCATCGAAATTAATAGTAAAACGTCCTGAAAGAAATCTTTCGCCAGCAGTCTGATAAATTAAATTAATGTTATATAAATAACACGAACGTTCTCTCATAACCTTACTATCGACCCCATGTTTGCTCTCAATACCATCGCTGAAGAATACCGAGCTAAGAACAAGCCGTTGTATATAGCCTTCCTTGACATGGAAAAGGCATTCGACCGCGTGCCTCGTGAGACGATATGGTGGTGTCTTCGGACTAAAAATATCCCCGAGGCATACGTAGCTTTAATTGCCGACATGTATAAGGAAGCCAAGTCCATTATCAGGACCACTGTGGGGGTGACGAGATCCATACCTGTCACTGAAGGAGTTCACCAGGGGTCAGTACTAAGCCCGTACTTGTTCAGCCTGGTGCTCGACACCCTCACGGAGGAAGCCCAGAACAAAGCCCTTTGGACTTTCATATATGCCGACGACGTTGCTGTCTGTACCGAGAGCCGAGAAGACCTTACAGATGTATTACTTGCATGGAAGCACCAGTTGCAGAGAGGCGGTTTGGTGTTGAGTGTTCAGAAGACCCAGTTCATGGAGTGTAATGTTCCTAATGCATGCCCTGAGCCAATCTTAGTCGATGGGCAAGAAGTCCAAAAATGCGATGGCTATAAATATCTTGGGAGCATCATACACGACTGGAAACGAACATTCAACATAGGATCGCCGCAGCTTGGTTAAAGTGGAGGGAAGTGACTGGTGTGACCTGTGACAGTAAAATGCCCATAAAAATAAAAGGCCTCGTGTACAAGACAATGGTAAGACCAGTCCTCACGTATGGAAGCGAAACGTGGACGGTGACCCAAAGACATGTCCATGCCATCCAAGTTGCAGAAATGAAGATGCTGAGGTGGATGTCTGGAGTCTCCAGGGTTGACCGGATCAGAAATGAATACATCCGTGGCAGCCTTGGAGTTAGGGATATCGCCGACAAGCTCCAAGAAAGTCGACTACGATGGTTTGGGCATGTCAAGAGAAGGACGTCTGAATACGTCGGTAACAGGGCACTTGACCTGACCTTGCCAGGTAGTAGGCGGAGGGGAAGGCCTAGGCTTCGATGGCTCAATATTATAAGGAAGGACCTGAACAGCTGCGAGTTAGAAGAAGACGATGTCCAGGATAGAGCGAAGTGGAAGCAAAAATGTAGGAAAGCGGACCCCGTCTCTGGACAGGACAAACGCTAGGAGGATGATGATGATGTTCTCTCATAACCTTAATAAAACTAAATAAAAATAATAACATGCATAGGATGAGCACCTAAGATTTTAATAGTAGGTATGTTCTAATTATTATAATAGCTTTAGATTATTTTATTTTCTTCATATACGAAAACAAGGTTTAACTCGAAAGAAAGGTACCAATTTCATACTCAAACTATTTGGCGTTCTCAAGTTCTTAATACACTCGAGTGCCAAAATATCCCGTGTTACATTAGTGCCTCGTTATCCTCTCGGATAACAATCTATTCGCCAGCAAAAACTATGAGGGGGAAGTCGTTGTCAGGAAGGATCTTGGTATAGACTACCAGGCGCCTAGAGACGACTAATTAGTCAGGTGTCAGGTTGGTTGCTGGGATGCTCTTCAACCGATACACGAGCTTCCGCACAAAAACATGTATTTTACTATATTAGTAGAAAGGACAAGGTAACGTCGTTGTCAGTATGATCTCGGCCTATTCTACCAGGCACCTAGAGATAACTAATTAGTCAGGTGTCAGGCCGGTTGCCGGGATACTCTACAAACGATACACGAGCTTCCGCACAAAATACATGTCTTGTATTTTATTTACTATATTAGCAGAAAGGACGAGGGAAGGTCGATGTTAGAAGGATCTCGGCCTATCCTACCAGGCACCTAGAGACGACTAATTAGTCAGGTGTCAGGCCGGTTGCCGGGATGCTCTACAAGCGATACACGAGCTTTCGCACAAAATACATATATTTTCCTTTTATCTTTATCCTTATTCACGGTAATAAGATCTCTTATGTACTTATGCTGTATATGCTTCCAGTTACCTACTGAATAATAAAATAATTAACTTTATTCTGGCAGTAGGCCACAAGGGCACTTTCACATGTCTGCGTCTACCGGAATTTCACAAGAGGAGCACTGTTTAGAAGAAACGCGAAATAAACTCAATAATAAAAAATATTTATTATAAAAATCTATTTTTGTATATGCCACAGGGATAATCGAGACCCGCATTGTAAGGTTTAACGTCCAAGAATGTAAATGATAAGTTTTTTTATTTAAAAGGTCCTTCCTCGGATCTTAAACTATCTCCATGCCAAATTTCATCAAAATCGATTCAGCGGTTTAAGCGTGAAGAGGTAACAGACAGACAGACAGACAGACAGACACACTTTCGCATTTATAATATTAGTATGGATATGGATTCTCAATAACAACCACTCCTAAACTACTTATAGAAACGTTTACGATATAAAATTGCAATGGATATACATTTTACTTCTTATAATGGCTAACAGTTTCCCTGAATAAATTCACAAATATCTGAGATACATTTAGATAATCCGTATAACGACATGTCAGGGTTTTCAAAGCGATATGTTAACTTGCAACTCAGCACGGGGGAAGCGATTTTCGAAGTCATTAATTTCAGGATTTAAAATGCATCCACGGATGTCTGCAGTAATCTTGCATAAGATCTTTATAGTCGATCTGCCGATAGCTAGTACTTTGTAGGGGTACTTGAGCGGGAAGGGTGAGCTTAGGCTGCGTGGCTCGGTTATAAAGCCGCGGCGGGAGGCCGGCGCGGCAGAGCGGCCTCGGCGCTCAACGGATGAACCTCGCTCTTCCCCCGGCCTCTTTCGGCCTCTCGGGTTCGCGTTCGGAAACTTTATAAACTTTGCCCGGGCTGAATTTCGTGCGTGGATTACTGTTGAAGAAATCGGCCTGCCTGCTTTGGTAAGATAACGAAGAGGCATGTTTTTTATTTTATTAATTAAATGTTTAGATTTGTCTTTTTTGTTTTGTTTATTTTATTTCCCCATCTTTACAATAATCAACATGTTATATTTTCTGGGGTGGAACAGTTTTTAGACTTATATACTTCGAAAATATACTTTTTGGAAAATTGTTAAAGAGCTGGCATTTCAAATACGACTATGACATTTTTAGTCAATACCTAGATGTAGGTAGATAATCATAAATTGGCTCTGTTTGTAGTAGGTAGGTACCTACTACAAACAGAGCCAATTTTAGGAAATTCAAAACCAAGAAATTGTAGAATAGAAGCAGAAAGCTAAATAAAAACGAGCGATGAGCTTCCCATTTCAACTTTAAATAAGTAATAACATTTGGAATCGTAGTCCTTACTATTTATATGTTTAATGTTACAAAGAAGGTGTGTGAATATTAAGATGTAAAATATTTACCGTTGACAGTATATGGAAGGAAGGTTAGTAAAACGACACCATCAAATCACATCTATAAAAAAAACTTCCACTTTACAGTTCACTATAATGACGTATAATGAATATAACCTACCTAATGACGATGCTTAGGCCTCAAGCATCATCATCATCATTAATGCGGGGGAGGAGTTAAATTAAAATGCAATCCCATTTTCGAATACCCACTCAGACGGTTGTGCCTTAAACAAAAACCTATCGCACGGGAAGAGAATAAATTTTAAATTGAATAGTCTGGTTTCCCAAAACAAAACTCGCTTAATTTCCTCGGTTTTTCCTCACGACACGCCAGACGAGTGTCCTCCATCGCTTAGTTGGAAAAGCACTGATTTTATAATAAAAGGCTGTTTATTCGCTGTTTGTGACGCGCTCGTCGCACTGAAAAAAAACTTGCACGTTCTCCTTTCATGTAAACAAACTCTAGCAGTCTGCACCCTTTAGCGCCTTATTATGTTTATTAATACCTTCATGCGAAATAAAATTGTACGTTTAAGTGTCTCGTGAGCAAAGCGGCGGAAAATTCTCTTATAAACACTCAGATTCTTTCTTATAAATCCATGGAATTACTTTTTTCTATCCGCCTCTCTAAGCTCCCGCGACCTTTTGATCTTTGTCACGCTAAATATACTTCATTGACCTTATTTTGAAATGAACCGGCTTTATTATGTTTATTAATGGACCTTCCATTAAAATGGGAAGCTTTTCATTTACGCTTGGTTGATTTATAATCTCCAGATTTAATTTGATAAGATATCTACAAAGAAGGAAGGGAATTAAATAGTTTGTTTACTGATTTCCTTTTGCGTTTTTAAATTCAAATTACTCCTTCAATCATCCGTCTGTTTTAGGTAATAATCTTTGCGTAGACAGTGAATGAAAATTTGAAAGTTTTGATGGAAATTATAATAATTAAACGCCGTGAATGCGTCGGGGCTGTCTCATCAAAAATGTATAGAATTCGTATGATTAGCATAAAAGTCATTTTATTGCCTCGGAAGACAAACAGAATAGGATATTGGCGGTGGGAATGAATCCAGCTCTGCGGTGAGTTGGGCGGACGTGCCGCCACCGCCCGCGACTAGGGTTACCATTTAGGAATTTGAAAAGTCCTGGCAAAAAGCCGGACGAATCGAAAAAAGTCCGGACTTTTTAGTCACCAAAATAGGTAGGCATGGTAGTAGGTAGACGCTCGCATTGCGAGATTTGCGAGGGGGTAGGTGCGGGGTGCGGGCGGGGTTTGCTCGACTCGCAAATGCGGCGGTTCATTATTCCAACTTATTTGAAAAAAGCCGGACAAATTAAAGGGCCGGACAAAGTCCGGACAAGAGTCGAAAAGTCCGGACATGTCCGGACAAATCCGGACGTATGGTAACCCTACCCGCGACCAAAGGGTACGCCATGTTAACCGCATAAAAACACCCTTATTGGAGACCTAATATAAAGCTCCAAGTGGTTTTACTTTAAAACGATGTCTTATGCCTTTATTAGTTATGTGGATAGTTAAATCATTGACTTGATACTTAATATACTGCGTATGACTTAATAGCAATAATTTAATGACAAACAAGCCTTAAATTATGTGCACGAGTTATTCATTAAGAACGTAACCTCTAAAACTTCGAAGAGGCGTTAGGATAAGATGACGACGGCACCCATGATGTGAATGTATGTATAAACAACAAAACTCGTTAAGATTACATATTACAACTTTTATACTTACTGAAAAATATTTGACTTTTAAAATTGAATCGTGTTTGTAGTTCTAAATGTGGTTTGTAATAATTAATGACCCTAAAACTCATTTAATCCATTAACGTCATCTTTATCGACCCATTGCATTCCCGAGGGACCGACAACAAATGTACCTACAACCTACGAGCCTAAAACCAATCTTTTAAGGTCTCCAGAAACTCAAATTCGTAATTCAGTGGAACTTTAATATTTAAGGATTCCGTAAATATGGATGAAACAATTCTTCGATGTTACCTCGTCGTTATACAGTAATTCACCCTTATTTAAACACCCGGGAAGAATTTTAATGAGTGACGCCGAGTTTGGGTAAGAATTCAATGAGCTTGCCGTAATAATGTGGAATAAGTTGGCGCATTCATTAGTCATGTTGTTTAATATTCATCAGGACGCCACAAGTAACATTTTTACTTAGAGACAAATCCCAAGTACCTGCAGGCAAATTACATGTAAATTAGACCAAGTTCGGGAACGCTTCGTCGCTAGGACTTCACTAAACTTAGGTTTAACAAGGTTTGAATATTTCTTAAGTTAGCTACGTTTGTAATGCAACTAGTCGTGCTCTATTTTATTAAAATCAAATACAAAGTTTCATACCCTACAGACACATGAATACGGAGGATGAATTTCCAAAAATCCATTCTCAGTTGTCCCGGTTCAAAATTACTTATAGAAAATCAACGCTAAAAATGCACAAGAACATTTGATCCAACTGAAAGTGTTATTTGTTCTTTTGAAATCCTTGCAATCTGTTCCGCCGAATATTTTTTCAGGATAGCTATCATATCTTACTTCAATGCTTAGGTTTAGTCCCTACCTTGTTTTCCCAACCACCACAAAGATAGCAAACCTTTAAAAAAGTTATTAATATTTGTTGCAGATGCTGAGTCGGACGTTACGCTTCTCTAGCTTATCATAGACAAACCGTAGTATTTCGCTCTAAAGTAGTCTTAAATAAAATATAGTACAAAATTATCGAACTTACTTCTCGCGATAAGTATTTTCAAACGTTTAACATAGGTAGAACGTAACGGCTTGCCAAATCGCCTCTATTTTCCGTAATATATTGCAAGATAGTGTTTATCGGAGAGCGTCCGTAGTTTTATAGACGAAAACAATGCCAGGGGTTCTCATAAAGCATCGATATCTGGGAGGTTGTGATTTTTCGTGGGTGTAGGCGGCCGGGGTAATGTGCGAAGATAAGGAGGAGGCGAGGAGCGAGGCGGCCGGCGCGGCGAGCCCTCGGCGACTGTGCTGGCCGAAGCGGCCGCCCGCGCCGCTGCCGGACACGCGTGGCCTTTGCTGCGCTAAGCTGTTGAGAAAGAATGGAAAGCCTAAAAAGGTAAGTCATTTCTTTTAGTATAATTTGGGATAACTTTACACACTACTTTCCAATATCATACATTATATAAACTTCTTCTTTGATTATTTGCCAGCGAAAAATCTAGAAAATCAGACTGATATTTCTTTCTTAATTCATTAATGTCATGCCTCTGCTTGGCAAAGTAAGTAGGTAATTAGTTCCCATCATTAGCTTAGGTGAAAAGCTTTTGAGTCCCTAAAACTATTACAAGCTACCTAACAAAATATACTTACTTAGCTAAATCTGTTGAGACAAATGCGACTTGATGTTTTTCTAGAAACACAAAATTTCGACGCTGCTCTTGGCATTATTGAGTAAGTATAAAAATAATAAAGTGACAAGTTTTACAAGTTTAACTGTGATTCTATGATATCATTAAACGACGCACTTGCCTCCATTCACGCAACTGCCCCCATTCACGCAACTGCCCCGAACATGTCCCTACAGAGCTACATAAATAGTATGCTTCCTCAAGCACTGGAAGCAACGTTCAATCAGATCAGAAATTACTTAGTGGGATAACAGCCCGGGTCGGCAATTAGGTCCCCACTATCAATTAGGGTCTGTGGGATTGCGACCGGAATTTACGGACGGATTCGGCGCTGGACCGCGGATCGTATTACTGTCCGGGCAGATCTGGGTTCCTATTCGAAATATTACTGTTAGGTGTATCTTGATTTTGGTTATATAATTGCGAAGTAACGTTGATAGTATTCACGGTTGCCATTCTTAGAGATGATCGGAGTTTGTTTCGATTTTCAATGAAGAATAATTTTTGACAGGTCGTAGGGACGCGGGAAATTGTCATTGAAATCGGGACTATCGCTTTTCGAGTTGTTCCAATCAAAGTTTAATATCTTGGACATGGTTGCAGGTATTTTTACCAAACTTACCTATAAAAACTATCTCGACAGACAAGTCTTACGATAAACAACCGCTTTCGAATCGGTCCATCCTTGGATTTTTGGGAGCTACGATGCCACAGGCAGACACACAGATACACATGTTAAACTTATAACACCCCTCTTCTCTCGTCGGGGGTTAAAAATAGCTATCCGTTCTAGACCCTAAAATAAGTCGTTTGAAATTTAAAAGTTGTTTAACAAGAGAAAACACGAACAACGAGCCGGTCGAAGTCATTAAATTCAACTTTAATTAAGTATAACCGTGAGAAACACGGGTACGGTTTCTGTTTCTACTCATTTCACACGAAAATCTTGAAAACTCTTTTAGTTTATGTGTCGTAGGATTAAATAAACGAATTTTCGTGAAAATTTTAAGCTTATTGCGAACACAAGGATATTTAGACAAACTCAACAAACCGTCGATTTAGTGAAAAAACTACTGTTGACGGAATCAGTTAGTAAATTGAAACAACTTTTGACCAGCTTCATTTCACTTGACGAATGTGCTCAATGGTTGATACCATGAGTATTAGTCTGATGATGTCACGCTGCCATGGCGTCAGTACAAAATTTACAATGTCGTAATTTTAAGACTACTCGCTTGATTTAAATGAAAAAATAATAATTGTATTACTAAGAACATAGGCTATACGCTCCATAGCACAACGGACCCAGTGATATTCTTCATTATCCATGTTTTTGAGTTATCACAAAAAAAAAAACGATTTATCAAATCAGCTTAGGATTCCTACGACATATAGGTACAAACTAACCACAAGCACAAAGAAAGTCTGTGAAGAGTCTGGTTATAAGTAGGGAGACCTACAACGGCTACGCCATACCAATTCAATGGAAGAAAGCCTTACAAATCCTGAGCCTTATAACCTTACCTATATTTAACTCAACTTTTAAACCCATTTTATAAGACGTCTATCCTAAGATTACAATGAAATATATATATGCCATTTTCCATAATGCCCGGGCATTGTGAATATTGACAAGCTACTTTAGGTTAGGTTAGATTCTTCCAAAAACATACCTAACATAATAACCTAACGCCATTTATAGCTAACTTATTTTTTTTTCTTACAGCCTCCTAAAATGACCCATTATATTCGAAATGTACTTATTTATACTTATTTACTTTATTCGTCACAGACCTATGAACCAAATTTCAACTAGATTGGTCTAGTGCGAGTAAATTGGCTGTACACAAAGTAATATATATATCTATGGCTGTACAATATACATGATACAACCGATATACCTATAAGGGTTCCGTTTTTTAGGGTTCCGTACCTCAAAAGGAAAAAACGGAACCCTTATAGGATCACTTTGTTGTCCGTCTGTCCGTCCGTCTGTCAAGACCCTTTTTCTCAGGAACGCGTGGAGGTATGAAGCTGAAATTTATATCAATTACTCAGGTCTACTGTCCCTTGAAGCTGTGAAAAAATCAAACTTCTAAGCCAACGCAATCAAAAGATACAGCCGTTTATGCCGCAAATTTTCGACACTTGCAAGGGAATCAAAACCTACAGGGTGCTTCCCGTGAACTCAGAATCTTGAAATTTGGTACGAAGCAACGTCTTATAGCATAGATAAAGGAATAATTACGAAAACCATAATTTTTTTTTTTAATACCTAACTTTGCACCTAATTTATATGGGGCGCTATACATACCAGGTGCAAACTTAACTTAACCACGCAAATTTTCGACACTTGCAAGGGACCTACAGGGTGCTTCCCGTGAACTCAGAATCTTGAAATTTGGTACGAAGCAACGTCTTATAGCATAGATAAAGGAATAATTACGAAAACCATTTTTTTTTTTTTATAATACCTAACTTTGCACCTAATTTATATGGGGCGCTATACATACCAGGTGCAAACTTAACTTAACCACTTAGGGATGGAAAGTGTTTGTACGGAACCCTCGGTGCGCGAGTCCGACTCGCACTTGGCCGGTTTTTTTCATTCGAAGCTACGGGACCCTAAAATGTATCACCTTGGTCCCTAGCGTATTAATCATAAAGCATAGCAAATATATTTATGGATAATTTTAGATAAGCTATCTAATTTACGCATTCCTACGCTAAGGTTACCATAAAACCACAATGTGTACCGCCTTTGTTTGTCTTTTCAAGCCACGCGAAGTTTGGAACCCGGAACGCAATATCGGCAATGTCCGATCGAGCGACTTGAATAAACTGTTGAGTAACAATATTCATTACTTGAGTGCCTCTTTGGGGTTAGAAACGCTAAACTTAGTTACCCACATATTTGACGTCGGCTTCTTTAGTCAGTATTATCCTTACTCACACTTTCTATTGTTTAGATTGAGCTAAATACGAGTAGCTTCGCTCGCATAATTATCAAAAAGTGACGGATGCTTTGTTATTTACTTATTGTGTGATAAACGCAACCATCATAATATTATTATCAATCGTAGCCATTCGTGAAATTTTCGGAACACAACACCTTTCGGCCAGATCGACAGTTCGATATATTAGACAATCTTACCACAAATGAAGCGAAGTTCACGCTGTGAGGACTAACTGTTCGACTCTCAGGTTAAGGTAGACCTTTACTCGCAAATACTCGACGATGTTATCTGTTTTGTGCAGTATTATGCCCACTGAAAGTTGTTCGACAGTTCACCGCGAGAGGACTTGCCATATGAAAAGTATTATTTTCGAGCTCACTCAGAGCGATCTAAGTTTACTTTTCAAGAGGCTGATCTAATATACTATATGTGCTTGCACACCGAAACTGCTATCGTAACGATTGAGTAAGTGGATGAACTAAAAATATGAATAATTGTTTTTCCAAAGTCATGGAAATTTATTAGTTAATGTAGGAACTAATTTAATGCTTTTCCTGTTTTGGTGTGTGTTTTAAGACTTTAAAAAACAGCCTGAGCTGCTCATTTAAAGTATTAAGACTAATCTTAAGACACCAATACCTATAGGTACCTACTTAAAATCTGCTTTACTAAAATGGTAATAATTTAACTCTGATCAGGAATGTGTGGAAGATTAACTCATCTCGCACTTCGGGATTGCTATCTCGGATCAAACTCGATGGCCAATTACACGTCAAGCGCCAACATTACTGCTAAGGGTAAAGTACATTATGTCACGTGATCACGTCACACTAGTATGGCGCGACCGAAATTACGCGACTCAAATTACGCTCGTCTGGCTTCACCCTAAGGACGAGTAAGGTAATACTTATCCACAATATTTCAAAGTAAAACAGTTTCAGCCTAACTCTACCCACAGTTGTTTATTAGGAATTAGGACCCTCGTGACATGACACTACGGCTGTAACCAGAGACTTTTATCTTCACAAAACTTCTACTTCGCCCACAGCCGAACATTTCTGATAGCTTTCACATAAAGCCAAGTTCCTTATGCCGTTTTTGGCATATAACAGCTTCACACCCCCGACACAAGCAGCTGATCATCACACGAGACCCTTATCTAATGAGTGACATAGAAAAATAAAAGATCCGGTCACTACCTTCAATTAAAGCTGAATATCTTGGAAAGGAAACTACTTGGTGTATTTCCATCAAACGAAGCTAAAAACCATGTTGACAAACAAGGCTTTCGAGTTAAAAAAAAACACTGAAATCGGTTTACGCGTTTTTGAGAGCTACGATACCACAGACAGACACAAAGATAGTACACATGTTAAACTTAAAACACCCCTTTTTTTCGTCGGGGGTTCAAAAGGCATTATTGGGTCATAGACGTTATCTAATATGTATTATGCATATCGTCGTCTAGTGCCCTTAGTACAAGCTTTGCTTAGTTTGGTAGTAGGTCGTTATGTGTAAGATTGCCTCTTAATATTTATTAATTTTATTTATCTGTGTGGAAAATGAACCCAATACTTCGGATCAAACTCGATCCCACCTGGCCAATTACACGCCAACATTACCGCTAAGCCTCGAGAGCACCGTCACTCAGGTATCCATAATATTTCAAGGTAGAACGGTTTCAGCCTAATATAATCGAAGTTTGAAGGCGAAGTTTTAGACATGGCGGTTGAGCCACCCTACTTACAACCAAACTTGTTTCTCTTAATGCTTTGCCGATGTTAACTCGGTTCGGAATGGGAATGGAAAGGAGAAATAATGGAAGATTGTTTTATTGAATTAACATGACAAGCACATTGCATTAATTACCTGTTCTTATTATAAGTACATACATAGCAAAGTTTTCCACAACAGGGGCTACATAAATAAATGCTAAATGCCGATTGTTTTCTTTCTCAGTCCCTGTGATTATAGTATTAATAAGAGAAAAATAGGCTTCTTTATTGTTTTACCATAACTTGTGGTCACTTTGTAATGTTTCTTGTCACTTGATACGCTCGTAGAAAATAATTTCAGAGCTAAGTATTTTGACCAAAGTTAAACGTGGGTGTGGGTAAGGAACATTGTTCTCTACATCTGCACTTTACGAAAACGCATTAAAAATAAAAAAGAAGACGACGTAAAATCCAACGTGTAAAATCCCTTATAATCGTAAAGCCACGTCTGACTACAATCATTTTTGCACAAATGAACTCCCACCGCCAACTTAATTAAGACAAATGCACACGACTGCGGCTCGGCAAAGTTATTTGACAACCACATCGACTTATTACGAGTTCAGACAATGCGGCGACAATATATGAGCATGAACATAGTATGTTAAGTATCATAACTAGGAAGGCAAATAACTTGGCCGCGGAACCAAAACTTTAGATCAAATTAGTTGCCGCTGACGCCCCGAGTTTGATTAGCCCCGCCGGTGGGACGTCAACATACATTAACATGGACTTTGCAATTTATTGTTGGTAGTGCATTGTCTATGTAAGTACACTTTTGTTAGTTCTGCAAGACACACTGAAGCTAGTCATAGATAAGGTTAGTCCAGTCATAGCCAGACTAATTAATTTGTCAGTAGCTCAACATAAATATCCGGATAAGTTAAAGGAATCACTCGTTCGTCCAATCCATAAAAAAGGTGACCGTAAATTATTCTCAAACTACAGGCCAATATCCATCCTTTCTAGTATAGACAAAATAATTGAAAAATGCATAATAAAACAAATTAGTTCTTTTTTACAAAAAAATAATGTATTAAATGATTGTCAACATGGTTTCCAAAAAAATAAAAGTACCTCCACTCTATTGTCAAAATTTACTGATGAGATAAATAGTCACTTAAACGATAAAAAATTTGTAGTTGCCATATTTTACGATTTTAAAAAAGCATTCGACACTTTAGAAACTAATAACCTTTTAGATGGAATGGACGAATGTGGTGTGGGGCAGCCGCTGAACTGTTGGTTCCGCGACTATCTCACATCACGTTCCTATCGTGTCAAGATTAGTGACAGCCTAAGTGAAGAGACTCAGGTAAGCTGCGGAGTCCCTCAAGGCTCTGTGTGCGGACCTGTATGCTACCTTATGCATGTTAACAGTCTATGTGGAGTAATACGTAACTGTTCAGCACACATGTTTGCCGATGATCTTTGTACCCTACGTGCCGGCACCAACATTACCGAGACATATATGTTACTTAGTTCAGCAAGATATAGATGCAATAGTAAAATGGTCTCACGATAATGGAATTATTTTAAATACCGAAAAAACTAAACTTTTAATTATACAATCACCTCACTTCCATAGAACAGCAGAACCATTGCCCATGTACACCCACAGCTTTAGTTGCTTTCACAATAGTTTACAAAACTGTCAATGCAAGCCCATTGAAAAAGTTGACTGTGTAACATATCTTGGAGTAAAAGTAGATACCACATTTTCATGGCACCATCACATTTATTATATCTGTGGCAAACTAAGAATACTTCTAGGAAAATTTTACCACCTAAGCTTTAAAGTGCCAAATAATATTTTAAAATGTCTATACTTTGCAATAGTAGATTCTATATTGGGATATGCTCTGGATTGCTACGGACTCACATTTAAATCTTTAATAGACAAATTAGAAGCACTACAAATAAGATTTCTAAAATTAATAGTGGACAAAAAAACTAAAAATAAATGTAATGGTAATTATTTCAAGCTATTTAAAATTTGTAATATACTCCCCGTTAGTTTAAAACATAAATATCTTCTAGCAGTAAACAACCATGGCAGTCGAGAGCATAACCCAATACTTATAGAACATAAGCATGGAACAAGGTCGGTATCAGCGGGCAAATTTGAGGTGCCAAGGGTCAGGAACTACTATGGAGATAGAACATTGAGCAAAAGAATTCCCTACATACTCAATAGTTTGCCCGAGAATATCCGACATGAGCCAAATAAGTCCAAATTTAAAAAATGCTTAAAAAAGCATCTGTTACTGACACTTGAATGACAAAGTTGTGTATTCAAAGTGTCACTCAAATGTTTAGCAGTAAATAAACTTTATTGAAATTATTATATAGAGACTCACACCTGCAGACAAACTGTACAAACAGTTTTGCAGGGAACTGTATATATTTAAGTTGTATACTTTAATTAATAAACAACAATAATAATAATAATAATAATAAAACACTGTGAGAACGTGAATAGCTTGAAGATTGCGCCCGTAGCTTTGTTTGAAATTGCACATTAGGAAACTGTGTAGGTGTATGAAAAGTAACTTTTAAATGGCACTAAGATATTTAACGTAGCTTTTGGTATTATCCCTGATCGTTTTGGTACGAGTTTATGTTTATACCACCTACTTCTTATTTCCTACTTGTGGTTGCAATGTTAATGGGACCAGGAGCAAAAGGACCCTGCTTATAATGCAGTGGATCACGTTAAAATTTACTTGTGTGGTATTTCTACAAAGATTCTAAAAACATTATTTTAAGTGTGTAATATTTTCATTTTATTAGTCGAAAGAGAAATTTATGATTTTTCTTTCCCCTTTTGAGAATAATGTCTCAGACAATTTATGTAAAATGCATTAAAACTATGAAAGCGACGTCATTTCTTCCTAACTTTTAAAACACTGCCACAGCGATTTCAAATTCAATTTATTCTTAAAAGGACCCCGAAATACTGTTTTTCTTTGAACCAAACAGCATCGGAGAGTCGTTGCAGGCACTATTTGCAATGCTAAGTTTGGCAGAGAGGTTTCAATCCTACTAATGTGTCTAGATATATAACTACAGGGCCCGTTCATATCTTACCCACCATATATGTGCGCTCCGAGACGCTAGCCCCCATGGTAGGGAGATACACTGAGAGCCTTCTCTTTTAATCGGTTTAAAGTAAAAACCCTCTTATCTAAGTCATGAAATATGTTCTACATTAAATGTTTTATTTGTGGAAATACAAATGAAATGCATTTTTTTTTTAATAAACCTTTAAATACTTGTTTAAATGAGTTTTAATCAAATCTCCAGTGACAGATAGTACTACAAAGTAGCTACATAGGTAACAGCATCGGTGATAGTAGCCTAAATAACATTCATTGAGCGTTCATTTTGTTGCGAAATTCGTCGTTACGTTAGAGGAAAAAAATAATACTGACTCGATGGTAAATTATGAAAGGAAAATAATGTGATCCACTCCAATGTATGTAAGTAGGGCTAGAACCTGCGACCCTACGTTTCCGACGTAGTGCTCTCCCAACTGAGTTATCATTATCACATCGTCACATTATAATTGTTCTTTCATAATTTACCTTTGTGTTAATATTATACAAATAAAAATGTGGTATATCTACCTGAAATAAAGAGTCGACAACAAGATTCTATTAAAACATTTAGTGGGAATTGTTATGGAAATTCCAACACTCACGTGCTCATGAATAATGACATAATTTTGTACAATCGATCACAGGGCGAGCCATCGCCATAATCATTAGGAACGTGAAAAATGTAATGACAAAATGCGCCAGCAGAGACAGGGTGAAAAATTATCCGAAAAATAAAACGTCAACCTTCGCTCGTATTAAACCACACCCTGGTGATTAATAACAAACCCTAGTCGATATAGCATGTCTTAGTCGGAAGCGATAAGTAGTCAAGAAAAGCATGAACTCAATAGGGCCAGAAGTTATCGATGTAAAGTGGCAATAGCCATTAATGCAGCCAATTTATTTTACCCATCTGTACACAAATTGAAGTGTATAAACTTTTAAGACATAATTTATTAGAAACGATAGCAGATTACCAATTACCATGCATTAGAAATTTACTCTTGAGGCTCTGTGTGATAAAGAACTAGTGTTTGTTAGTAGAACGTCATCGTTACCCGAAATATCAAAATGTTCAGCTGAACACAACAGCTAACTCGGCGGTTCGCTTCTTTCGGTGTGTTAATGACTGAGACTATTTTGTTTTTATCTTTTTAGTCGCTTCCAGAGATCAAATCTTTTCGCCAACCCGGTCAAGTTTACGCCTTATATACGACCCCGCAGATATCACGCTCAAACTTAACTTGACCGGGTAGCAACCGTGAAATGTCACTTTATGCAAATCGAATCGCAAAAATCGCGTCTAATGACAGTTAAAGAGGTCATCCTGAGGTATACCTAAGTCATCGCTTATTTGGCGATATCTTAAAGAGCACTCGAATTTGCGTCCTGCTCAGGGGGCCTAATGATGGCTTTTATCACGCGATAAATAAGTGACAAAGCATCCGTCACGTTTTGACATGCGAGTGTGAGTGACGGATGCATTGTCACTTATTGATCACGTGATAAACGCAAGCATCATACGTAGGCCCCCAGGTCTGTGCAAAAAACGCAAGGAAAATATGCCCCCGATATTGGCGCTTTTGCTGTCATAGCCGAACGTCATTGTTACCGGGTCAATTTCAACAAGACGCATTTTTTGTATCATTTCGGTGTGATTCTTTATTTTTGATTATTTTTAAGTTTTTTAAATGTGAAGAGATACTTTAGACTATATTATTAAACATATGTAAAAGGGACCCTGAAATCTGAAATAGTTTTCGAGATATTCGAGATCGAATATGAAACACACAACGGAATGATAAATGTACACCAGGATGATAAAATAAGTGCACCGCAATGAAATTTCATACGCCGGAATGAAAGAAAAGTGGCATATTATGAAAGTAATTTTACTTTTTATATTCGTAATATATATTATATTGGCATTACATAATAATATAACATATATCTTAGTATGGTATTAAAAACAAAATAAAAAAATATTATTATTTCAACAATATTTATGAAAAGTGAAGCTACTTTTGATGTCATTCCGGTGCTTTCCTCATTTTGGTGGGGTTTAAAGTCATTTTACTACACCGGAAACACCGGGATGAGAATGGTGGAATGAGATACACGACATATTTTTATTTCTTAAAAAAAAAGTAAGCCCTATATTCTAAAACTAATTCAACTCTTGTAATGGCGAGTGTACTTTACCTGATATATATAAATTTCAAACCACGCAGTTAAAAAATTAAGAAACTATAACAAACTCCGGAATGATATTCTTTTTGTCCCCTGTCCACCGCGATGAAATATTCACGTTTATACGAGCCAAAGTATTGCCACTATACACAACCGGCCTCGTCGAGCGCCGCAGCTTAACTAATTCATTGAAGTGCGCGGGAGACGGGGGGCTTACTTGATCAAATTTGGGAAATAAATCGGTTCGAAACATTGTCGGCGGTAATGAGAAGTTTTCTTGGGACAAACGTATATGCACTTATTCAAGGGTATACAAAGGAGATATATAACGGGTAATGTGCTTTTTTCGTTACCTATTTATATGGTAATAAAATAATGGTAACAGATTTTCTTTGTCATGCATAGTATTTGACTTACCCGGCATTTTACAAACAAAACCGGCTTGGGGACAACCCACCTTGATGAGAAATTTGGTCTAAATATATATTTTTTAATTATTATATATATTAATATTTAAATTTTAGCTGTTGCCCGAGGTAGAAAATAGCGGGCTGTATCCGAAAAAAAAAGGTACTTTATTATTCAACCTTTCTGCACCTGCGTTTTCAGTCTTGCCATCAAAAAATACTGCTTGGGAAATTGACCCTGTGAAATATAAAATTGTTCTTCAGCAGAACAGCGAACTCAGCGGTTCGCCTCGTTCGATTTTAATGACTGAGACTATTTGATTTTATCTTTCAACAGACTTTTCCGTGCACCAAGCATATTTTCCAAGCAAACAATATCTGACCTAGTAACGTATGTAAACTGTAAAAAGTTTGTGTTAGCCCATTTTATTATCTAAAGCTAGGTACAGCAAAACAATTTAAACACGTACTTTTCCGCTCTTGTCACAATGAAAATAAGGATTAAAAAGATACGCGTTTCAGTTGTCTTTACTGTATATATGTAGATACAGCTTTTATTAAAGCGGCAAATTCACGGCATTTCACAACGCAAAGTTTCTTTTACGCAATAATCGTTTAATAAATAAATGAATAAATAAATCAAATATTCACCGAAAAAATGCCATTCAATAATTTTAAATAGTCTATCAGGTGATGAAAATTCGCTGGTAGGTAAATTAGTGACGAAAATTTGTCGCGCCAATTAATTTACTCGTGGCCTCCAAATTCGGTCACTTCATTAAGCTTTGCATAATAATTAACACAAAAAACTGATTGGGCTACTTAAAAAACGCTGGCTGTAATTTTGCAGGCATTAAAATCCTTTGTCCAACTCAGTGCTGATGAATAAGTTTTAAATTAGAAAAAGTTGGGGTGAAATACGCTTTGACTGACATCTATGAATGCGGGGCATTTCAACCTTTCCGTTTCTCTGTACCCTCTTAACTGCTTTCTATAAGTAACCACTTTTTAACAAAAAGTAACTGACTGCAACGAGAAGTCGAATCGTTCCGAAAGCATCTGAACGAGTTACTAAATATAACAATAGGTGTGTAGAATATTTGAAGAGTTCCATCATCAGATTTTGCCAACTAGAAAATATACCCTTTAAAACAAAAAAGTATCTATATCGGTCCACCTGTCTTCGAGTAAGTAAATGACATTACAACTTCCGCCTTTTCTGAAGTCAGACAGAACTGGTGATCTTTAGGAGCTATACAAATATACGTTCATCGTAAAAAAATATGCAGTTACAAAAGGAATATGACGTAATGTAAAAGAGAAATACGCCCGCCACAAACAGTCGTTAGAAATTTTAGAAGGCAAGTTCCTTCACGAAGGTCGAAGATCGCGAGGTTGACGATAAAATTTACTGGTGTGCTTTATAACCATATTTTATTTAAGCCTTATAAGTACAATATCGATTCATATAAACTTAAATAATCGTCTCAAATTGTGAATTAGGAGAGTAGAAGGAATATTATGTTCATACAAATTTAAAGTGCCTTTTCTAATAAATCTCAAACAAAAAACGCAACAAATAAAACGCACCGAGAAAATATATGGTTCTAAGTAGGTATTCTAAGTATGTTCAGCATTTTCATGGGCGACTATATATTAAGAACAGACAGATTGAGATCACTAAAGATTGACCGATACACAATGCCGAATGAGCGCTTAATAGGTTTTAGAATTCAAACTCCAACAAATGCAACAGATTTTTCGAGTAAAATGGTGAGTAGTCGAAGAATTCTTAGCTCCCTGTGCACGCTTTAAGCGCCACGCGGATGAGTTATTGTTCTTCAATATCCACCCATAAAGATGCTCATAACAGAATGCTTTTTGAGATAAAATCATACATGTCGCCTTTTGTGATTATGTTCTAGTCCGTTCCATTGTCGTCACTTGAGATCACTAGGGGCTTAGTACGGATTAAACTGCAAACGGATCGCTTAAACGCCGAGCGACTGAGCTATTTCCACTTTTTGCATTTCATATACAGCATGTGTAGCAGATTACCGTTTAAGAAAGCACTAAAATCACTGTATGTGTTGAGTAATTTCGTTCTTGTACGTCACATGTAGTCTGTCAAAAGCAAGATCACCGGGTGGCTTAGTGGATTTCAAAATCCAACTCCGACAAGTGCAAACCTGATTTCGCGAGTAAAATCGTTTTATACCCGCGAGTGGCCGAAGAATTAGCTCTCGAGGACGGATAAACTGCGGACGGACCGCTTAAGCGCCGCGCGGCTGAGTTATTGCTCTCAGCGCGGCTGTTCGCCACGCCATTTGTAACGGAGCTATGCCCAAACCAAATATTATTCCTTAACTACGTTTTTCCCGCGAAAGGTTCGACGGAATGTTTTTTGGGATGCTTTTTGTTTTGCTCAAACCATTAAGTGTTCGCTTTTATATACACTAGGTGATATTTTAAAAGTTTTATTAATTTTTACCTGCTGTGAAGTGCGTCGGGTATTTAAAGCTGCACTATAAGCAATAAAAAGTTACGCATGACACTTATTCTCTCGTTACATTTTATAGCCTTATACCGAAATAGAGCTAAATCAACTTCATGCCGTAATAATATTATGAATTGCATATCAATCAGAAACCGGAAAGTAAGTAGGTCTAGTTTAACTTGTAAGATTGAATTATGTAAGGGATAGATAGATAACAGGACAGGTGAAACTAAACAAACAAACTGCAAAAGCTACCTATGTCTATGCTACTGAAACAGTTAAGTAACTTTTAAACCTTTTTATACTTCGCTCGCTGCAATATAACTCGTAAAGTACTCTCTTACACTATCCCAAGTATCCTTCCTTCGACTTTAAGATGATCAGTGGAGGTAACGAGCCAACTGAACAAGGAAAAGGAATTTAATCCTCCAACTTTGTGCTTAAATAAGGGACTGTAGAAACTACTTTAAGAATGTACACCGTGTATCGAGGACCTGGATAATCTTACGATTATGTAAATGAAACGAACAGTTCCGGGTGAAGGGTCAAACAAATATAACGCTTAAAGAATTTCAGGTAAAATATGAACGAATCCTGAATATAGGCCGATTATATTCATATTTTTAGGTTGTATTACCTGTACTCGGTAGTTACAAGAATGTTGTTATTGTCTTCTTATAGTCGTACACTCTCGTCAGAGTGGTCGTAGCTGTTTGGATGCTATACATGGTTGATATTTGCTCCCATTTCTTGTTAAGTTATATTCTTAAAACCTACTAAGCGGTTATACGGCATCGCGATTAAACCTATAAATGTGCCAAATATTAGTAATGAGTGAACATAGTGACTATCACAAATGTGTAATTTTATTGTTTTCGTGAAAAGCGTTTGTTTTTAACCATCTGCATGAAAATTGAAATGCCATTCTTATGAAAAACCCTGCATTATTTCAAGTCTACAATAACAATAGAAGAGCGTACCCATCGTAAATAATCCACACATCGTTGAGCACAAAAGAAAGCATGACGCAGACGACGTTGGCGCGTCGCTGCACGTCAGAAGCTGTCTACAAAAATATTGAATTCCCGCGATATTCCTGCAATTTTGCGCTGGCACATGTTAAAATGCATCCCTCGCAAGTTAGCCTCGATGCAAGTTCAAACATCTAACTTGTTCGGCATCTTACGCTAACTACTTTGACAGTTCTTTCTGAGAGCGATCCGGCCAGCTGTTCCACTACTTTTATACATCCTACACCGCTCTCGTCAGGATATTGAATGGGATAAAGAAGATTGATTTTAAAGGGGAAGTTCGTCTTCTCGCCGCACTTACACTAACTAGCAGTGATGGATTCGAGTGAGATAAAGTGCTTGCATATTCAATTCTTTAGATTTCTAGCGCTGATGCATTCAGTAATCCATTGGGAATTAAGCGCATCACGCACACAAATGCAGTGCGAACTAGTATTATCTGTGGCAGTCGGCTTATTCCAATGCGGAATATTCTGGCAATTCCCCGTCCATCACTGTGTAGGATCAACGCTAAACCCAAATAGTAGCAAACTGTAGATCCACATCGCGCGTCGAAAACACCCATTGTTTTCCCTTTTTGTATCGAGTGGTACCTAAACGCTTGTGGAGATTCGTTTGCATAGCAATATCCGTATCGTTTGACGGGCGCCGCTGTGATCACAAACCAATAGGCTACATTCCTGCACGACACGTATTTGCGAGGATTGGAAGCTCCTCAGATCGCTATCGGGAGTCTATTTCAGTAGTCACTTACTTGCATTGAATTTTGAGTTGAACTCTATTTATACATTAAAATAATAACGTTTGAAAGTGATTTACTGCAAAGCAATAGAGTGGAAATTATGTATTTATTTAATCGTATGGTGAAAAGTTAGTTGTAGTAAATTATAAATTGAAATATACTACTATTCCTTATTAATACACTCCTAACACTATAGGCCTCGACCTAGGAATATGCTAAATCTGAGTAAGATTATGTTTATTTACGGTTTTCTTAAAGACTTAGAAAAGTCAACATTGCAGACCATAATAATCGGGAAATTTCCAATAATTTACAATATATAATTTCTGTAAAAATTTAATTCGTTAATAAAAACAATACGAAAATATTAGTCTGACTCTTTAGTAGGTATTTTATATAACATCACATAAAAACCTATAGGTACACGTGTAGCTACAACATGTCTACAAAAAATACGAGAACTCGGCAATAAATGCTCAACGGCAACTCGGCAAGCTCCGAGCCCCCTGCGAATGACGACCTGCCCTTGCATTTAGATGCTCCTCAAATAAGCCGGCTTACATAAAGGGGACACTTTAAATCACTACTTGCGGCCATTGTGCATTTCAGGTGGACTTTACTTTTAAAATTTTCTGTGAAATGGATGCTCATTGAATTGAATTAAACTGGAGCTGTGAGTTGGAGTTTAATGATAAAATTGTTGTAATATGACATGTACCTAAATTCTAACAAGAAGGTCTACTTCTCATTTCGTAAGCTGGGGTAGCTGGATATCATTTTTAAATCTGACCTAGAAACGATTCATATTGTAAATATAATCATTGTTTTTACTAGTGAAAGTGACGCATGCGCGCTGAATACAATAATCGGATGTGTCAAGTAAAACATAATAAACATCCACAAATAAATAAATAATGCAATCAATATGTTTTCCACCTCTAAATAAGGGATCCGCTTCATTTTATATCAAAAATGCATCGAGTGTCTATGAAATAACCTTCTCTAGCACTAAACATTTCCTTTAATATTGAATTTATTTCTGCACGAGTAACTGACTACCTGTAACATCGTCCCAAAGTTATCATCAAGTGCGCAACTATTTCATTTCAGAGTTAAATAGTTGTCGGGCATTCGAGTCGTGTATCTTTCATCCAGTCCCCAGGGACCGTCATCAATATGGTCGGAGCTTGCTGCGAAATTGAAATCGTCCCGGCGTCTACGTGACGCTAAACCCTACCTGTCTAGTGTTTAAGAAATATCAAAATATTTCCCCGAGATAGCTTTCGAATTGGCTTCACACACGTTCTTTGAGGTGAAAATTGGTATTTTATTTCCCCAGCGTTTTCCGTGCCTTGAGATTGAGATTATGAACTTAAAAAGTGATTCTACAACGTTAATACTCCGTTGTGCCCTCTTTGTCTACCGACTGGCAAGTCATTAAGCTCAGATATCTCTCGGTAGGTAATCCTATCGGTATTGCAGGATTTAATCCGCAATACTTATCTAGGAAATTCATTAAGCTAGATCGGAACGAAATCTCGTCTGTTCGGGAGTATTGCGCTGCCATTATCCCATCGGACGTTGATGGGTGCAGAGCAAACACTCTCGACTGTCAACCCTCGCTCAAGCCGGCGCCGGCACCTACTCAGGATCAGGGTTGCCAGATAACAATTTTATAAAGGACGTCGGTTGAGTCTAAAAGGTGAATTTTATGAATTGTTTTTATAAACCGATCTTAAAAAACAAGGTGGCTCGATTCTTCTGGATATTTGTTATTATTATGTCCGCGATTACCCAAAAGCGGTTGACCGATTATAACATTTATTTCAGTTGACCCCATTTCAGGTCCGGATCTGGTGACGGGATTCTTAAGAAATCGAGGTTTGAATTCGGTTTATAACATAAATGATACCTGATTGCCGATTGCCAAAATATGTCGTAATTACAAATACAACCAAAATATGTCGTAATTACAAATACAAAAATACGTCATTTGTTTAAACCAGATCAATGAATATGATTTGTTTAAGCATTTAGGACGTAATTAATTTAATGTAAGTAATTATTCGCGATCTACGCACGTATATTGAAGTCAAGCAGCACCTATAGCACAACTGTGGCACGCGACTGTTTGTCGCACGGCAAATACCTACTACCTGTCACTTTCCATTCCATGCCGTGCGACATTCACATTACATTTTTCTTTCATAATTTACGATTGTGTCAATATTTATTAAACAACATTGGTATGAGGGGATAGGAAGATATATCCCTTCTCCCACACATAGAGGTTGACAACTCGAGCTCGCGTAACACATTGCCGTTGAAAAATGTGACCTAGTTTTGTTACCTATTTATTTTGTAATATGTATGTTAGAGTTAACGTACATATGTATGGTACATGGTACAGTTGCCTGAAATAAATGATTTTAATTAATTCATTCATTTCCTGCTTTAGCAACCATTTGACAACCCTATCCTGGACGTATATATGCTATTAGGCCGATGTAAATGTCGAAATGGAATGTGGCTTAAAGTCGTTCGTATTTTACGTAAGTAAATGGAGTTGAGGTTAAGTAATAAATTAATTGGTAAGTACCTACTTAGGAGCTCCTTATTTGCGGCTACGGTTTCTTCGTATTCGGTTACCAATTTACGAATTAAATAATGCTTACTTAGGACTGAACAATTGTCTTGTACGATATCGTCAGTTTTCGTAAAAAATATATTTTCACTAGATGTAAGGTAAATTTTATTTTTATTAATCCAAATTTTTGCATAGTTTGTTTTCACAATGTATTATAAAAGGGGAATATTAGCGTGGTAAAAAAGTAAAAAATTATAATACTAGCTCTAAACAATTTTACTCTAAAGGGAAACTTATAGTTAAGCATTTAAATATACGAATGGGAGACGATTTATAAAAGGCACATCGATTAAACTAAATATATATATATATATATATATACGTTCCTAGTGTGAAAGCAACGTCATTATTTCAAAATTTCCTTCGATTTACCGACCTCTTCGGTTGGGACGAAGGAATTTCAATTTTAAACGTCAGTGGGAGGCAGAGAGCTTTAGTCCCACAGGCACTGAGGCAAATTATTGGGTGTCCTATCGTTTGACCAAAAAACGTTTGACAAATGATCACTTGACCAAACGACGTTTCACCAAAAAAACGTTTCACCAATTGATCATTTTACAAATGATTCAGTTCACCAAATGATCAGATGTTAAATTTTCATTTTACAAATAATCATTTGACCAAATGATCATATAGCAACTGAGTCATTTGACCAAACTTGAGGTGAATCAATCACCTTTCAGAGCAGATCCGACCCGGCCGGGTTAGGTTAGGTTAGGTTAGTTTTTTTTTATATCCATAAAAAAAACGTATTGTCATCAAAGTTTTGCAAGTATGCAAAATTTCAGCTCAATCGGTAAAATAAAGATAAGATAAAGACAAGACAAGACAAGACAGGACAGGACAGGACAGGACGGGACGGGACAAGACAGGACAGGACAGGACAGGACAGGAAGGACAGGACAGGAAGGACAGGACAGGACACAGACAGGACAAAGACAGGACAAAGACAGGACAAAGACAGGACAAAGACAGGACAAAGACAGGACAAAGACAGGACAAAGACAGGACAAAGACAGGACAAAGACAGGACAAAGACAGGACAAAGACAGGACAAAGACAGGACAAAGACAGGACAAAGACAGGACAAAGACAGGACAAAGACAGGACAAATACAGGACAAAGACAGGACAAAGACAGGACAAAGACAGGACAAAGACAGGACAAAGACAGGACAAAGACAGAACAAAGAAAGGACAGACAAGACAAAGACAGGACAAAGACAGGACAAAGAAAGGACAAAGACAGGACAAAGACAAGACAAAGACAAGACAAAGACAAGACAAAGACAAGACAAAGACAAGACAAAGACAAGACAAAGACAAGACAAAGACAAGACAAAGACAAGACAAAGACAAGACAAAGACAAGACAAAGACAAGACAAAGACAAGACAAAGACAAGACAAAGACAAGACAAAGACAAGACAAAGACAAGACAAAGACAAGACAAAGACAAGACAAAGACAAGACAAAGACAAGACAAAGACAAGACAAAGACAAGACAAAGACAAGACAAAGACAAGATAAAGATAAGATACAGGTACATTTATTTTGTTAAAAAGAAGTACTTTTTATGAAATGATATTTTAATTAATTGAATCAGGCGTTACTTTGCGGAAATCCATATTAATGAAAATAATAATATTGCTTTGCTATTCCGCGATAGAATTATTATTATTATTTATTTATTTATTAGGAACTACAATTTCCTTAAATCTAGATACATTGTCCCACAAAACCAGTAGCTGGTTTGACTGTGGGATTCTTGTTGTTTACTAGGAGTTTCAAGAATCTTAATTGAATGTTTTCTAATTTATCTATATTAGTCTTACTCGTAGTTGTGAGTCCATAGCTGTCAAGAGCATAGCCCAAAATAGAGTCTACTAATATCGTGCCAGTTAAATTTGTGCTAACCCGTTATACTTATTTGCGTATTTTTTCATGCATATATGCATTTAATGGTCCCACCCTCCCACCTCGATAAGAAAAATATATAATAAAATGGAGTCCGACAACCGAACATTCTTGATTTTTGATTCGGTTGTCGGATTCCAGACCGTCAGATGCCTCGTAGAGGGGCGAAACACGTGTCGAGTAAGTTCTGTTATTTTGGTGGTGGTTTGTTATATTTATTTGCGTATTTATTTTTCTTATCGTGGTGGGAGGGTGGGACCATTAAATGCATATGAAATAAAAAATGCATGAAAAAATACGCAAATAAGTATAACGGGTTAGCACAAATTTAACTGGCACGATATTCTATCGCGGAATAGCAAAGCAATATTATTATTTTCATTAAATTATATTTTGTAAAATCATATTTTGTCAAGTGTAGTGTTTGTAAAATGATCATTTGTAAAGTGACTTTTTGTAATATGATACTTTTGTCAAATGTCTCGTTTGCCTAATGAATATTTGGTGAAACGTTGTTTGGTCAAGTGATCATTTGTCAAAGTTTTTTGGTCAAACATTAGTGAACCAAATTATTGACTACATCTCAATGTTTTATTACCTGTGGATTATGGATAAGCCCTGGGTTTAAATATCTAATGACATTTGTAAAGAAATAATGTTTTCGAAAGATTATCGCTTACATTTTGAGATATAAACGGTCTCCAAAATCATTTTGGAGGTGTAAAGTATCCCCAATGGACCAGAATAAAAATAAATATTCCAAACAAGTCAAAAAGAGACTATTAAGCCAATGGTCTAAATTAATTAACTAAGCTTGTAATTAACTAAAATAAGCTTGCAACAATCATTTCATAAAAGCGCATATTCGTTCACCTCATTGTAACCAACTGACTGACATAAGTAGGTATCTGAAGATTCCTTACTGTCTTAGAATAAATAAAAAAAATTGTGCGTGGAGGTCCTCCGCGCGAAAGAAGTGAAACTTCGTAATGTGGAAATGAAAATAGGAAGGGGTAGAAATTGTAATTTCAAAAGAGAAAACCTAACAATCAATTGATATTCACAAGAGACGTAGACGTACCTTACATAACCTTAAATCCGTCGCATTGTCCGTGGGATTGTTACGTTGAACGTTTAACGCAAAAGTGCTTTCCTACCCCCTCCACGGTAGCGTTAAACGTTAAACGTTTAACGCAACCTTGTTGGAAGTCGCATTAGAAGTTTAACTTCAATACGCCTAGAAACCTAGTCAGCCCTTGAAAGTGAAGCCAGTATAATGTCAAAAAAAAACATCTCTAATCGCTATTCAAATACTTCAGCCAGCCAGTGTCTCATCGCATTTACTCTTATAAACTACCTTAAAACATGTTACACCGGCAGCCGAGATCAGCGAGCAAACTGTGGTCCACTGCTCCTAATGGACTACTACGCAACACAGTGTTGCCAGATGACATTTATGAAAATCCGTAGGGTGAGACAAAAAAGTCTGTAGAATTCCGTAGATACTCGCTTGAAAAATCCGTAGTTCTACAGATTTTTTTCCAATGCTTCATTTGACTATACTGAAGCTTAAAATTTCATTAAAAGTTAGTATTTTTTGCGAAAACGTAGGTGGAAAAACAAAAATCTAATATTTTTGAACACCTTGCCCATCTTTTTGAGCTGGCAAGAAAATTAAATTTAAATACAAACCACTACTGAGTGAAAGTGCATGATTAGTCCGCGAGTGTTTCAGCCAGGATTACAATTCATTTTTCGTAGAAAAAGTACATTCCGTTTCGTTTATGTCATTTTTTGGTGATAAATAAAAGTAGTCTGAAATTCCGTAGGTTCTCCAATAATTTCCGTAGGTCTGGGCACAAAGCCTAAATTCCGTAGATCTACGGATTTTTCCGTAGATCTGGCAACGCTGACGCAACATGTAACACGTTCGTCGCAGTTGCATAGAGGCAGCATTCGGTTCTTAGCGACCGCGTCCTTGCGATTAAGCGATACCCGTTGGTAGGCAACTGATAACATTCGGATCAACAATCGATACAAAACAGTGAAAAATTAAAATGAAAAAAGTAGGTATTTATTGTCTCCACCACAAAGTATACAAGTAGTTTGTACAGTATTAGTAGTAACAGTAACTAGATTAACAAAACCTAATATTAATGAGCTTATGAGTAGGTATATAACTTGTGCGATGGATAGGTACTGGTGCCCGAACTAGGCAAAACCTGTATGTCAGGTCACCAGGTCTCCTACCCTCAAATATCTATAGCAGCATTTTTAGGAAAGGAATACACTTTTAATAACTTACTATGTAATAACAATGAATTATTTAGAGTACAATCAAACATGCCTTGGAAAAAAAAATATATATAAAAAGAATGACGGAATAAATAGATTTACAAATAAATATAATCATTAGTACTATAAATAAATATGCCAGAGCTTTATGAAATTAGGGTAATCAGTTTCTCGGTGTTGTTATAATCGAGACCGAGCAACCATTCCGTGATACACTTTTTTGAGGATGCTTTTGTTTTGGAGTAAATAGAAACTTCACTGCCGGCTTTATTATATAGAATACTTCCAAGGAAGCAAAATAATCTTTGGGCAAACCGTGTGTTAAATTTTATGAGTGGACAGAACAAGTCTTTGCAGCGCTTATTTGTCGAATTACGAGGATCATAAGTCAACATCGAGTGTTTTCTCTGTATGACATGTAAGATGAAGCGTTGCCGAACTGTTAGAACTTTACATTTTTTGTAGAGGTCTGAAGTGGGGTAGAGAAATGGAAGAAACAGAGAATGGGGTATAGTGGGTCGAGGTCACATGTCACATGTCCTGGTCGCTAAGACACGAATGCTAGTTTACCCTTAGAAAGCAGTGAGTCGCGATCGCTGTTCGCGGTCCCCAAGATCGGAATGCCATCATTTGATCGCATCATCATCCCGCACATCATCCTGACCGACCGACATAATTCGTTTGTCTTGATATCGAATAGTCGGTTGGCAGCGAACATTGATTTCATTAGTGCGCGTCACTCACGCCACCCGCGAACTATTCATACAGCTCTAATCGCTATGCAATTACTTCAGCCAGTCGGCTGTCAAAGCGTCTCGTCGCACCCTCATTTACTCTGATAAGTTTACTCATGAATTTTAAAGCGTGTTACTATTGTTACCCTGAAGCATGTCATATTTTGGAAGCGGAGCATGCCAGCAATATTTCCATATACTTAACATAACACTCTTTCTCGTCTCTTCCCATGTTTTAAACACAAGCAAACTATTTTGGCCAAATTAATACAATAAAATTACTCAATTTGAACCCAAACAAAATTATAATTTTCAGAATTTATTTTGCTTACTATGTGGTATATCTATTTTATTGATTATTTGCTATTCAAAATGCTTTACTAACTTTTTTACTAGATTATTATTTTGTAAGTCATTAGGTATGTGGTTATAAGTTTAGGTGTATTTTTTTCAAATAAGTAGTATATTTACAAAACTGTAATAAAAACCTCAAACCTCAATCAACATAATTCTATCTACGTATATAAAATACTTCAACATAATAAAATGAGTTTTTCCTCGCCTTGTTATAAAATGACGTTGAACAGAAAGGCTCAAGAAAAAGTTACAAAATTTTATTAAGGCAAGCGGGCCTGTCCAGAATGTAATTAGCTTGATCAGTCACGTTTTTTCATCGAAATTCTTTTATACTATCATGGTTAGGACGGAGGAGCAGTAATTAATTTGATTGAAAGCCACAGGCGATCAGAATTGCAGATGAGCACTCCGATAGATGACTGCCGCGGTACTACTAAGCGCCTACGTGGATATTCCGGCCATTTTGTATCGTATTGGTACACAAACATTTCAACATCTGTATCTAGATATAACCAGTACATCGTTAACCCAAACTGCCTTTATTTATAACCCCCGACAAAAAAGAGTTTATGTGTATCTATGTGTCGGTCTGTGGCATCGTAGCTCCCAAACGGATGGTCCGATTTGAATGAGTTTTTTAGGTTAATATCTTGTGGTTTTCTATGATTTGGCATTCAAGAGACGTTTCAGTATAAATGCAAATTAAAGACCAATCGTAGCGATTTTTCCGCGTTGCCTACTCGTATAGCAAATGGTTGGCTTAAGTCTCCTTCGAAAACCATGCATTTTCATGACTAGAGTAATCAATTAGGTACATCGTGCAATGAAACATATATAGCGATTAATTGTAGGTACTTAGGAAGAAGCTCTAACAAACCAGTTACATTTATAAATCTAAAAGGCATGTTTTGAAACTACCTAAACTAAAATCTAACATTATACTATTCTGTGATAGATGATCTCGTTTTTTTATCTTTAATATGTGAAGTATCCTACCGCGCACCGCTGGCAAAGGTTTTTCTCCCTTCATGATTTAGTTGCATTTGCAGATATATTTTTGCACCAAAACACAGTCAACTTGGCCGTAACATTTTGGTTTAGCAATAAAAAATTCAAGAGTTCCGAGTTCACGAGAGTTATGGTTACGTTATTGAGGGCTCCCTATGCGTTCGGTCCATAGTGGTTTATGTTTGCAACTGCGAAGCACTTGGACACAAACTTCCTTTATTTAATAAACAAGTGCGGCCCTCGATAAAATCTTTACATGTGTAATAAAAATTTATGCGTGGTTCGCGGCGATACCCTATTTTGCATTCACGCGCTGTGGCGCAAAAGTGTTTTTCATTGTCCTCTGGTACCCCGCCGGCAGACAGACGGCTCCTTTTTGTAACCACTGTTCCTGCCACTCACACGTAGCTATTCACTTCACCATGTCTTTACGGGATTTGCGCCTTTATTTTGGGGTTCTGTAACCAAGGGTAACACGCCACCCTTGAGCCTCTATCCTTTGTCAGTCATTTAAAGGACGTACAAGTGCACAGAGATTATCGTTTTTAACCTCGTAAGTTCCCTCGTAAGTACTTCGCTTAGTAAAAATTAAGTTTGGAACTCTTATAAAATTTAAGAAGGTTTGGACTCGGACTTACGAGGTTATGTTCGTCAATTGTCAACATTCTTAAAATAAGTATATGATGGTTAAAGTTTTATATTTTTAGGGTTCCGTACCCAAAAAAAAAGTAAAAACGGGACCCTATTACTGAGACTTCGCTGTCCGTCCGTCCGTCCGTCCGTCCGTCCGTCTGTCACCAGGCTGTATCTCAAGAACGGTGATAGCTAGACAGTTGAAATTTTCACAGATGATGTATTTCTATTGCCGCTACAACAACAACTAAAAATAAAATAAAATAAATATTTAAGGGGGGCTCCCATACAACAAACTTCTTATAGATTATGGTACGAAACCCTTCATGCGCGAGTCGGACTCGCACTTGCCCATTTTTTTATTTTTAGGAATCTGAAAGACTCTCCCTAGTCTAGTTCCGGTTTGACTCCAGTTATATCAACTTGCTCTTCCGTTCTGGTAAACAATCGTGAGACAAAATCTATGACGATAAAACGGCGCTGCCAACGCTTGGAGATTTGCCTCAGCCCAAAATGTATTAGACTTGATAAAAGATTTTACATTGGTATGTGTGTGATTCGTAATATTATGTATTACAAGCTACCCCGCTCGGTGTTACCCGCTCATCCAACGGTAACACTAAATGTTTCGGGATAAAAAGTAGACTATGTGTTAATCCAGGATGTCAGCTACCTTCATACCAAGTTACCCGTTCGAGCGTGAAGTAGTAACTACCTTACACATAAACACACTCACAAACTTTCGGCTTTATAATATTAGTGTGATATTTTACAACTAAGTGACACTTACCTAGTCTAATTAATATATTACAAAAACGTTTCAAATATGTGAGCTCACTTTGAAACGTCATGTTTGCTTTTACATGGTGGTATAGACCCCTCGGTCTGAGAATCCAACTCGCACTTCACTGCTTTTTTATGGAACTCTGCCGCGAGGCCGCGAAAAGCGATCAGATCGATAACAAAAGAACATCTGTACTTTATTTCCTAAGTTTGGAAGTCGTGAGACCCGCTTTTCGCGGCCTCGCAGTAGTTTTCCATAAAAAATCTGTGAAGTGCGAGTCGGATTCGTACACCGAAAAACATCTTAAATCAATAATCAGGTGAATTGAATTATTTGAGCAATACTATGTAAAAGTAATTATAGTATAGTAGCACGTTTAATATAACATATCGAAATGTTTGGGGATGTACATTCAGCCAAGAAAGTTAACTGCCACCTTAATACTTAAGAACTAGAATCGAAAAGCGATCAATTGTTTGGCTGTCTATAAGTACTTCATCATCTCAGCCATAGGACGTCCACTGCTGAACATAGGCATAAGTACTTAGTTGCCCACAATCTAACACAATTTCAATTGGTAAACCCGGATGGTCAAGCAAGAACATATTTGTGTAACTAATGCTAATCCAAGTCTTGGTTGTCGCTGTGAGTTAGCGCAAGTAAAACAATGATCCCCGCTAACTTACAAATCTGGGCCAGCAAAGTGTCGGACAATCCAACAGAATGTACTTCGCATTTACCCCAAGTGCAGTATTTTAAATTTAAGTTACTTAACCTAAATTCGCGTCCAATAAAAATATTAATTCAGCCTTACAAGTCAGACAGTCTTAATGTGAGTGTGAGTTATGATCACATTTTTGATAATTAGAGTGAAGAATTTTATATTGTCTCTTTTATAAGGAATTACGAGTAGGTATATCATATTATTATAAATTATGCGTCGAATAATATAGTATAAACAGTTATATGGGATATATTTATTTGACTTTTATGTTTATTTTACTAGCGTTATATGAATTCACTGACTACGAAAAGTATCTCCTTTGGTTTATTTGTTAAGAAATGTCTCATAGCGAAATGTCCTTAGTCCTGTCCCAAGTCGTTTACATCTAGGACAGCCAAATTGGTTAAAGAAAAGGAAGGCTGATTAGTGTTGTGACGAATAGTCCGAGATTTTGTTACATTCGCGTCGGCCACGATTTGAAATGGGATATATTTATCCGACTTTTACACTGACTGCAAAAAGTAGTATCTCCTTTGGTTTATTTGTTAAGAAATGTCTCATAGCGAAATGTCCTTAGTCCTGTCCCAAAAGTCGTTTAAATCTAGAACAGCCAAATAGGTTAAAGAAAAGGAAGGCTGATTAGTGTTGTGACGAATAGTATCCGAGAGTTTTTCATTCGCGTCGGCCGCCTCGGGTAATAGCGTACTCTGTCGCAAAATTAGCAATCAGACGTCCGCGGACGCGGGCCGGAACAACACCGAGTTTTTCCTAATTGCCCCGCAGATGAGCTTTACAACCGGCCTTGTTACACAAATTACTATTATTTATTTAACGACTCGACTAAATGAAAACATGAAGCATCGCCCGCTGACTTTATTTATAACCATCGCTTTTTTATTTGAACAAAATTTCCCTCCGTAAAACGCGGATCGCTCAAGTTTTTTGGTTCTCATTAAAAAACCTTTTATCGGGATCACCTTTCGAACGCTGGTAATAAAAAAAACGTATCAACGGAACGCGTTTATTAAAGCGATCGTAAAACGGCGCCCATACTAGTTGAATTAAAACCCGCCTTGCAAATTCGTACGAGGCTTTGGTTGAATCCTTTTAGCCACTACACCTCCGTAAAAGACGTAAAAACTTTACATTCATACCCTTAAAAAAGGAAGACGGGCAAACTTTTCCACTTTACCGCCGTCAAAATGAACTTCGTTTAAGGACTAAATTGTATTTCGAACTTGTTAATTCCAGTCTACGGCGCTTACTTAAGTAAGTCTTTCATTAGCGGTCGCCACGTGGCTTGAATTATAACGAGTTTTAAGGTTCGAAAAAAATTCAAGGACAATGTAACTCTGTCGCGATTGCCGAACCCTTCAGCCACCGCCGCATACAAATGGGGCATCTTATTAATGGAGCGGGGAAATGATGCCTTTATCATTACGATACCGTTATTACTTTTATTTGAATGATATAATAATAATAGACAATATCGAAAAGGAATTGTCATGAAATGCGATGAAACGTAAGTAGATACAATGCATTGAGCATTTCTTATTTTCCCTTTTAAAACTACGTTGGTATTTTCCACGCTTGAATACTGAATACCCATTACTTTTCTATAGTCAGTTGGTTGAAATTCTTGTCTTCGATTTTATGAAACCATATCGTCTTAAATTGCATATGAATGGTCGAATACTTATGCAGGTGCGGTGCAGGGAATGCATTTGTAGAAAAACTAATGCTTATACGTAAGAAAACAAACCTATGTACTGGATACATTGGTTGATTTGTGTGCAGTCCCCATTTTTTAAGGTTACGTACCTCAAAAACGGAACCGTATGTTAACAACACGTCAATATCAAGCTGAAATTGATAATATCAATTATTTTTTGAAAACATTCACCTTCTACGTCAACGCAATCAAAATGTACTAGCCTACATGTTTCATTTGTGGACGCTTGCAAGGGAATCCTTTAGGGTACTTCCCGTTATCTCTTAGTACTGTTTATTTATTTGTCAGAGCGATATTCAGTGCTTTCGTCGTTTGTACGGAACCCTCTGTGCGCAAATCCGACTCGCACTTGGCAGGTTTTTTTATTTATGTTGCTGAGCTTTGTTAAGCATGTTTAAAATATACATAGTAGATAGGTATTTTGTTCAAAATAACGCTCCGTGAAACCCTGGTGCCTCTCAATACCTATCGAAGGGCTCCGGAATGTACAAGAAACTCGACAAGTTTGTAAACATTAATTTCATAGCATTTGTATGCCATCAGAACAGATTGGAATCAAGACAATTTTAATCGTTTTAATCAAGCATTAATTCAATTTATTGTTACCATTTATTGGTAGTGTTGTTGTTCTTGACAATTCGAGTTGACAAACAACCCGCAGATTACCAAATAATCCTATGGCTCAGTTTCATTGGTCGATAACTCGGTCGGTATACCTACGGCATGCTGGGACACTAATGAAACTCACAAGTCGATAACTCGGTCGACATACGGCATGCGGGACTCCCCGTAGACGGTATAACGACCAGTGAAACTCATAATGGCATGCGTTATGGAAATCTACCGCACCCCGCATGCGGACCTTATCGACCAATGAAAACAATTCCCCGCATGCGGGCCCTTTCCTATGGCATGCGTTATGGAAATCTACCGCACCCCACATATCGATCAATGAAACTGAGCCATAATTGCCTACTGACTTTTAACTCGACCGGACCCAGAGTTAAGGGCAAGTTGATATCAAATAATTGGACAACATTTTTTTTTTTAGGAAAAATATAAGACTATTTCTACTTTAAATATTTCTCTAAAGTGCTTCCCAAATAAGTGGATTGGATGGACATCCCCTCAAAGGCGTAAACGAGTTTAGCGCGTAAGAGGTTTATGCCCGACTTGAAAAGGCTTTAAATTTACTTTAAGGGTTTTGAATATTTAAATATAAAGAAAGAAAAAGGTTAACGGTGAAGTTATACCTTAGATAAACTTGAAATGAAGTGTTAATGCCGTCACACTGAAGTCAACATTATTTTTAAGCTTCAGATAATAGTATCAAGCACAATGCAAAGTTTACCACCTTCCTGGACCTGACTTGAACCGGTATCTCTTGCCATGCCGGGGCAGACGCACTACCAATTGTGTCAAAGGCATTGTGTTTCAGAGTTGTATCGATTCTAGCAGATGAGTCAAAAATCCCCTTAAATCCAAATACAAATCGTTTATTTGTTAAATATAGGTGCATGTACAGTCGCCATCAGATATATCGCAGCATATAAGGCGTTCATAAATATCTGAACATTTACTGTAACGCCCAGTCAATAAGAGTCGTGTTCAGATATTTATAAACGCCTTATATGCTGCGATATATCTGATGGCGACTGTACATAATACAGGTGTAACAATTTTATTTTAGTTCCACTATGCTGCGCCGTTAGGCCTTAAAATGAAAATACCGGGTGTAGCCTGTAACAGGACCAATATTTTAAAACAGGTTTTACTCTTCACACTGAACAAAAATTTTGTTCAGTAAATTTACAAAAAATAAGGTTTATAAAAGGACATTATTTCAAACAAATTAAATTATATTGTCAATAAGACATAGACACGCTAACTAAATAGCAAATATTTCGCACTACATTCCTTCTCCAAATAAACAGTATACTACAAAATACTATTATAACCACATTTATTTTTAATTTGCTTAACAACAAGTTGTTCAGTTTAAACAGTAATAGATTCTATGTTTTAATTTATTGCTCCTGTTACAGGCCACACCCGATATGAAGGTGATTAAAGAAAAACACCATATTATTCATAATTAAAAACCCATTTGGCATATTTTACATAGAAATTGGCATAGTAATTACTGGAAAGTCGTAAACGAAATACTCCTGTGTATACCATAATATAACAAAGCAAGTAGCAACCTCGTAGCCCGGAGCTACGAAAAGTCGTAGCCCGTAGCGTCTCGTAGACAAGCCCGCAAGCTATCCACAACTTTTAAATTGCCTCAAAATATGAGTCTCCGCCTCAATACCAAGCCGAGCTCAATAACAATACAGAAACCGCATAATACGCCAATTTGATTCCAGTACGGACGAAAACAATAGAACGTAAACATGTTTGTCTTCTTATTATTGAGAAAACGGAATACGAATCTTAAAGCGGCTGAATGTTGACACAATTAATGAAGTCTAGAGTATCTAATAATATCAAATCAAATCATAAATTTTTAACGAAATAGCAACAAAATGAATAAATATAGAGGAGCAAACATGTAATCAAATCGCAATTTCGAGTATCAACATATAAATTATGTTTCAATTAGACACGAACACAAATTACAGAGGCCTGGGTGATCAGAAGCAAAGGGCTAATTACAAGTATCCTATATACACTTGTTTACTTCGATCAGTTTACCAGAGATATTGGCTGAGCCTTGTTATTATTCGTTTATGGTATGACAAGCTGAATTTCACGTTTGTGTATGGGTCAATTTCCCAAGCAGTATTTTTTTATGGCAAGACTGAAAACGCAGGTGCAGAAAGGTTTAATAATAAAGTACCATTTTTTTTCGGAAACAGCCCGCCATTGTCTACTTCGGGCAACAGCTAAAATTAAAATATTAATATATATAATAATTTAAAAAAATATATTTAGACCAAATTTCTCATCAAGGTGGGTTGTCCCCAAGCCGGTTTTGTTTGTAAAATGCCGGGTAAGTCAAATACTATGCATGACAAAGAAAATCTGTTACCTTTATTTTATTACTATTGAAATAGGTAACGAAAAAAGCACATTACCCGTTTTATATCTCCTTTGTATACCCTTGAATAAGTGCATATAAATTTGTCCCGAGAAAACTTCTCATTACCGCCGACAATGTTTGGACCCGATTTATTTCCCAAACTTGATCAATTGCGTCTCCCGCGCACTTCAAAGAATTAGTCAAGCTGCGGCGCTCGACGAAGCCGGTTGTGTATAGTGGCAATACGTTGGCTTGTATAAACGTGAATATATCATCGCGGTGGACCGGGGACAAAAAAAATGTCATTCCGGAGTTTGTTATAGCTTCTTTATTTTTTAACTGTGTGGTTTGAAATTTATATATATCAGGTAAAGTATACGCGTGGTTTCAAGAGTTTAATTAGTTTTAGAATATAGGGCTTACTCTTTTTTTAAGAAATAAAAATATGTCGTGTTTCTCATTCCACCATTCTCATTCCGGTGTTTCCGGTGTAGTAAAACGACTTTAAACCCCACCAAAATGAGGAAAACACCGGAATGACATCAAAAGTAGCTTCACTTCTCATAGATATTGTTGAAATAATATTTTTTTATTATTTTGTTTTTAATACCAGACTAAGATATATGTTTATATTATTATGTAATGCCAATAAAATATATATTACGAATATAAAACGTAAAATTACTTTCATAATTTGCCACTTTTCTTTCATTCCGGTGTATGAAATCTCATTGCGGTGCACTTATTTTATCATCCTGGTGTACATTTATCATTCCGTTGTGTGTTTCATGTTCGATCTCAAATATCTCGAAAACTATTTCAGATTTCAGGGTCCCTTTTACATATGTTTAATAATATAGTCTAAAGTATCTCTTCACATTTAAAAAACTCAAAAAGAATCAAAAATAAAGAATCACACCGAAATGATACAAAAAATGCGTCTTGTTGAAATTGACCCGTATATAATTTAGCGATGTACTTCTATTTACATTTCAGCTTTATCATCAGAGTATCGGACGTATATATTATATATATTATATGTAGATTTTTTGCTATTTGATCTGCTTTAAGTCACCAAGGGGATATGGCTCGATATATGAAAACAAAATATAATATTATTCTTTATGTATCTACTTGCCATTACAATTGTGATATGTCCTATCGACCATATCAACAATTGAGTCTATCCTGGAAATCACGAAGAGGCTATTTAATGTAAAAGTCCAAAATCCAGATACAAGCTATATTTAAAATTACACACAAGTTATACAGCTAAAATACCTGTATCAAACCACTTGAGTTCGGGTCCCAGGCCGGGCCTAATACGTATCACGAAGGTTCATAATGCAGTGACCTGCAGTGCAGGTCCTGCACTATATAGTATGAACTGACGTATTAAATGTCCCTGTACGAATGTACGATTATTAGGAATAGATCACTAACTAATATAGCAACGAGATCCCGGACATAAACTTAATTCATTGGATACGATGAAAGTAGTTGAGTCGTTAAGTATATTATTCATTTGTGGCGTGATGAGGGCTGTACATCTGCCAATTTTTTTCGTCGAACAATAAAACTGTACCCATTTTCCTATCATTTAAAAATGTTAGGGGAAATTTTCTGGGAAACACGAATTTACCCTCGATTTACATTCAGGAAGGACGCTGGGCACGGAGGGTCCAAATTGAATTCCTATCCATTCTCAGGCACAGTAGTCCGACCAAAAATCTACATTAAACAAATTTTTCTCGTGAAATTTCCATGCGAGAATGTTATTAGAAAATAAATGTCCATTTTATTGCCATGATTTCGTTCCTTGACCAAATGGTCTCATAACTTAAAATGCTCGAAAAATATTACTGGCCACCTCGATATTGGCCAACGGAAAAGAAAGTAAGTAAAGAACGGTGAAAATAATGCTTTCCGATGCGGATGAAATACTTACAACAAGTTTTTCCGCAAAACTCGCCGATACCCACCATCTGGATTCCATCTCGACGGAGCGAATAACAATTTTCGCGTAGTCATATTTATCAAAATTTCTTTGGCTGCGTTCTGTTTTCTTTTCGGGGAATGAATACTTATTTAGTTATGCACTAAGGAGAGCGCTGGGAATGGGAAATATACTCAATTACTTATCCAGCATGGCTACATTGAATATAAAGTCTGGCACGAAATTGAATGAAATGTCAATGTATTTTCTGATATTTTGATATGAAATTTATAATATATAATATTATTTGTACTTATTTTCATATTTTCGTAAGCTTGCAAAGATTTAGTTTATTATCGCTGAATACAAATTTATATTAAATCGGCTTCGATTTAAAAACTCTTTCAACAAATCAATCAATTTACTTAGTGTGTTCGTATTTCAGTCGCGTGATAGGTGCTCTTCTATCAGCTTTGACTTTGATTTTTGGCGACCGCCCGGTGCGCTGGCTCCTAAAGGGCGTTATTATAACCATGGCAAGGGCGCCTAGGAAGCCAAAGTGTCACACAGTGAAGAAGCCCAGCCCAGGGCGCCATTATGGCTGCGGCCGGCCGTGTTTGGAGTAGGTAGATGTGGAGCGTGAGACTTATTTTACATTTTCCACAAATCGCAAGACGGACTGTCCCTCACTGCAGAAGATTTATCACAAACCGGACGTAACGGTCTTTCGCATGAATTTTCGATCTCGATACTTCGTCCCGACAATTTGTCTAACGTGAATGCCCCATTGCATTGTACCCGACCCGGCACAAAGGGTTGGATAAATCACATTACGGACGCGTGAATTGTAAATTGGACATTAGTTGTTACACCTCCGGCCTCCAGGGATGGGATACTCAACTATCCGTCGGGAATTTTTACAATTTCGCCGTTTCAATTCCGCTGCAAAGCGAATGTAAATGAATACAAATAGTAGAACGCGATGGATAATGAATCATTAATATTGACTGCCCTCTTTATGCAATTTGGCTTGTAAATTGTAAGTTTAGAGGTAAGCAACCGCAAATTGCTAGGATGCTGATAATCAAAAGGACGCTAACATACATCGTTAATGTTGGTGACTACATTATTCTATTACTACTGATAATCAAAATGAGGCTAATGTACATTGTTAATCATTAGGTATATTACATTAAATAATTAAAAGGTAACCACTGGGTTACTAACCAGTATGTTTCTTAATAGGGATTGTCTGTTTGCCGCTTTATCGAATAATGTTACGGTGTGCGTCAGTCATACAATAGATAATGTTACTTGGCGAAACTATCTCGAATCGAACTGTCATAATCCTCTGTTTTCCTTTACCAGTTCGATAAAATGAACCCTAACCATCCACGTTTTCCCATACCCTACCCAGGTAGGGTATGGTACTTGTACAAAATATTTGAAATCCGTCCAGCCATTAGGGCTGGTTCAAGATCGTCCCACGAAAACACTACTTTTTTCGGGATAAAGAGTAGCCTATGTGTTAATCCAGGGTGTCAGCTACCTTCATACCAAAATTTATCAATATTGGCCCAGCCGTTTGAGCGTGTAGAAGTAACAAACATACACACAAACACACTCACAAACTTTCGCCTTTATAACATTAGTAGGTACTGAAATAATTGCAGTTTAAGAATGTTGCAATAGACGGCATAGTTTATTCCTGCCCGTACACTGGTGGGCATAGTTGGCCGCATATTTGCAGAGTCTCCGTGTTTAACTTGCATTGAGGAGCGCACTGGAACGGAATTTGAAAAAAAAACGAATAATAAAAACATTCAGAAATTTGCATTTTAATTATGAAAATAGGTTA
This sequence comes from Apotomis betuletana, assembly GCA_932273695.1. Classification (NCBI taxonomy): domain Eukaryota; kingdom Metazoa; phylum Arthropoda; class Insecta; order Lepidoptera; family Tortricidae; genus Apotomis; species Apotomis betuletana. The sequence goes on along the minus strand of OW026313.1, from coordinate 9,725,405 downwards.
ATTCAAAATACTTAATGAGCACACTAAAATTTTAAGAAAATACCTCTAAGACACCTAAGATTAGATTTTTTTTATAGATAATATATGTAGTGAAAGATACACGATATACATATTACTTCTACTTCTCTATTCCACCACGCCATGTTTTTTAAGTAGGTACGATTTGTTTTATTTGTTTCATTCAAATAACCGTATTATATTCATTTATTAATAAATTTTGTTGCAGGTACGTTGTAATTGCTGAACTAACTTTGATGCAGTGAGGTAAAACACGTAATTTTGCTTAACCACACATTTTGAAAATTATGAAGATGCCCAATATCATACCATCCCAGATACCATCCCAGACTTCCATTCATCCCCACTTTACGTGTAGGGGAGGTACATTGAAAACCATTTTTTTTTCAAGATCTTATTGTACTAATACTTCTACTACTTTATCTGCTTTTTACTACAAAGAGCCCCAGCGTTACATTGCGGGAAGACGAACGGTCATAGCGAAATTATAAGGATTCCTGGTTGACTACGGAACCTAAAAAATGATTCTAATACAATCTACCAATTTCGAATATCTATCTTTCAAAGTATGACCTATAAACAAGGCAAGCTGGTTGCGCACTGTGTTCGAAAAACAATACAAAAAAGCAGATTTAGGATGCCCATTTGAACGACTGAACGAATGAATGAATGAGCGATTTTGTGATGCAAAAGGAACGCAGTTTCATAGCCCGCTGCTGGCGGAACAATTGAATTATATTCAGCTATTAAATCCCCGGATCTGCACGAATACACCTGATGTCACAATGAGTAGGCATCTGTTACATTTCATGTAGTGCCGTTGTCACTTTGACATTGAAAATTCAAAATTTCTGAATTCAAAATTCAAAACTTTATTCTGAAAGAAGGCTACAAAAGCTCTTTTACGTGTCAGATTCTAAATTACATAATAAAAAAAAACATTTACAATTTACAATAATAATATCATAGTAGCAATGCAACAGACAAATCATTGGGCATATTTTACGGGGAGATGCATATTGTCTCCGGATCTATTAAATTACAATAAACTTTTACTACCTATACTTTCGAAATGTAAAGGGTCTCAGGCATTAAGTTGAGGTTTAAATAAAATTAGCACATCTGAATTATTTATATTTAACATGACATCAATGTTAGTGTACATAAATTCCAGGTTTTCTATTGAATTATCTTTGAGTAATATCTATGTTAGTGGTTTGTGCTCCGTCGATGTTTTATACTAATGATAATAAGTAGCTTGATATTAAACAAAATAAAACATATTTCAAACACACCTTTTATTCTTAAAAATCTGCGTAATTCAAAATATATATTTGTATAGAATCTTTTTATCGATTCATATTTTTTATATGGTAATACCACATTTTTATTTTTATAAATAATGACACAAAGGTAAATTAAGAAAGAAAAATTGAATGCGATCCACTACAATCCAAGCGGTCCCCGCATCCCGCTTGGATTGTAGTGGATCGCATTCAATTTTTCTTTCTTAATTTACCTTTGTGTCATTATTTATCAAAATATATAACTTTTCATAGGCTGCCGTATAAACAAAGCAAACTGGCGCAATGTGTTCGCCAAACAATACGAAAAATAGCAGATTTAGCAAACCTATTTGAACGACTGAACGAATGAATGAATTAATGAATGAACGGGTTCACGTTGCAAGAGGAACGCAGTTTCACCGCCCGTTGTTGGTGGAACAATTGAATTATATTCAGCTATTAAATCCTCGGTGTTGCATGGATACACCTGATGTTAATACAAGTATCTGTTACATTTTATGTTATACCGTTGTCACAATGTCATAATATTGTGATCTATAATGTTATTTAAATCGGAATATGTACTTATGTACGGAATGTCATTTGATATTTACCACTCGCTTTTCGGTGAAGGAAAACATCGTGAGGAAACCACCTAAGCCCAATAAGGCCTAGTTTCCCCTCTGGGTTGGAAGGTCAGATGGCAGTCGCTTGCGTAAAAACTAGTGCCTACGCCACATCTTGGGATTTAGGCAGCCGACCCCGATTGAGAATTCATTCTCAAAAAATGGGACAAAGGCTAGGAGGATGATGATGAATGTTATTTAAATCAATTGAGCCTGTTTAACTAAGGTATTGAGTACATTAATGGCGCTGAAAATATGAGATTGTCATCATTGTACATACTGTGTGGCAAAATTCCACGTTTCTAATATCATACCGGGTGTGGCCTGTAAAAGGAGCAATAAATTAGAACATACATTCTACTCTTCAATTTGTACAACTTAAAAAAAAACTTAAGGTTTTAATTAAAAAAAAAAAGGAAAATTATATTTTGAATGTACGCCGTCCAACACGAACATCGTCTGCGTCGACATAACTGTTACGCTACTGATTATCAAATGTTTCGCAATACTTACATTGCTTCTTTGAATAAACATTGTTTTACATAAAACATTGATACAAAGATCAAATCTTAAAATTACTTCCACCAGGTAACTCATTTTTAAATGTTTCTTTAAGCTTTGATCTTTGTATCAATGGTTTAAATAAACTTGTGGTGTGTACTCACATTAAAAAAATAATAAGACATGCATGTTTCACAAATTAATTGTTGTACGTTTAAATAAAATGTCGTTTACAAGGGTAGAATCTATGCTTTAATTGACTGCCCCTGTTACAGGCCACACCCGATGTACGTCCAAAATACGTCTACCCTAGTGATGTGCTCTACTTACCTTTTAAACGTAAAATTGCTGGAATAGCAAACATTTATTACATTGGGCAGAAAACAAAAAAAAGGATTTATTTGTTGAATGTATCCACTCAATTGCTATTGGTAACTACGGCTACCTGTCGCTCTTATTTTATTAAGTATATTAATACAGTCCAACTCAAAATTCGAAGCCATTGAGTGGGTAGGCAGGTAGGTATTTGTGAAGCAAAACTAGTGTAGTAGCCTAAAATAAAGACACGAGTGTCTTGGTAAGGGAACGTCCAAACGGCCCACATTTTGCCGCTCGTAATTCATCGTGACAGGTGGCAAGCCTATCGCAATCTCCCGGGTTTCTGTATTACAGAAACCATATATTATGTATATTAATATATAGGAATCTATATATAAGTACACCTACGTTTATCAAGGTAGTAGAAAGTACCCACAGCCACAACCAATAGGGTATGTAAAGTTTTTTGAAGACTACAATTTACAAACTGAAGCATGCCATTGGAATGTTGAACAGTCATGCAGAACATTTTAAAAATAATGTTGAATAAACGTTGGTGAGGAAAAATGAAAGAGCTGGTCTTTGTAAATCTTTATAGCAAGGAAAAAGTATGTAGTTAGGTATTTGAAAAATTCCCATACGGAAACTTTCTTTCTTTTTTCTTTATGGAAACTGGTATAGAATTCTCGTGAAAGCTTCGTGGAACTCCTAACCATTCTTTTACACTGTTCCGTAACTTGTGCATTGAAAAGTAGCCATATGGCCACCGCTCGCCGCCGATGTCGTAGCCAGGACATAACGTCTATGAAAGCTAGTAATTTGGCAAACATCATTACGTGTTGTGCCAGCCTAGTGAAGTGAAGGCACGCAAACATGCTACTATTTTATTCCGCATGGTTTTATTTTTCCTTAACCTACATTTTTTGTATCTCTATAATCTTAAAAAGTAAGGCTAACAAGTAACAACATGCAATGTATGCAGGGTATGCCTTGTAACAGGATTAAAACAGATTAAAAAACATTTGTTTTGCAACTTAAAAAGATTACTTGATAATGTATTGTGTAAACAACTTGTAAAATTATTTTTTTCTTAGAAGCGATGTAGTTAGTACAAAATATTTCATATATTTTATCAGCGTGACGTAATGTTGGACCGCGCACTTTCTGTACTCGTTCTTCAGGAAGAGTAAAATCTATGATTCAATTGATTGCTCCTGTTACAGGCCTCACCCTGTATACCAAGGCGCCGGATATTTCAAGCCAAAACTATCCTTTTTTCAGGGCGACAATAAAGTTCCTATTGAAGTAGGAACATTACCGTCAATTCCGAATCCAAGTACCAAGATTAGTGTTAACGCCTCTTCATTTGAATATTTTCCTCGCTTAACACCTTTCGCAGTGTTGCCAACATGATAAAGAATAAACTCTTACTGAGCGTTATATGCGTAAAGTCGGGAAGAAAGTGGATGGCAGCCAAAAATCTCTCTGTGCCGAGTCCCGACATATTGCAGGCCAAGCCGCATTGAGATTGATGTGTGTTGTTTGTTTCTGCTGAATCTTTTAGACATTTAGCGGCGTATATTACGCTAAAATGAAAATACTGCTGCTTTTATCCTTTAAGGCTTTAAGAGGGTGTTAACGTCAATAGTTAAAGTCAATTTAACAAATGTGTTTATTTACGTATATTGTGATCCGCCACTATATTTTGCTGTCACGTCGTCTCGAAAAAGGATTTCGACTTAAAAATACATAATTATGTTAAACGTATAAGATGCGTTTCAGAAGTAGGTATTAAAATGACGTGTATGTTGTACCAAATGGTTACATGACAAAACTTACTGACCAGTCGTAAGAAAAAAAACTAATTTAAAATGAAATTTTTTATTACTATATCCTCTTCAGTACAGTTAAAAGTTTAATAAACGGAGGTAACATTATACAACTAATTTCAGTTCTGTTCAACAATATTTACGTCACAAGTGAAACTGCATCACAAAACAAATCAAAACAAACCAAATATTGGCAGGCGTCCCTATGTTGTTATAGCACTCATCAAAACTAAATTGGAAATGAATGAGTGCGATGCGGCAATACGGCCGATGTGCCCGATGTGTGCCCGATATACCAAATATTGGCGGCACACGCTCGCTTCTCGAGGAAATGAAACAAACGACACTCGTTCACCGATATTACCAACGATTTTAGTAAATAAGTTTGCTGCGACGGCCGGTTGGATTTTATGAGATTGCTACATGAAATGAATGTTGATCGATATGTATCGATGTTTTATTTAAAGGTTACATTTTGAAGATAATGATTTTGAGAAGTACACTTTACTTGGCTAAGATATTATTATCTCTTGTCTATAGATTTTTTAAACAGTCCTTCTTGGGCATCGTGTGTTAATTCGGTTACTGTTCGTATCAAACTAAAATACGTAACAATTAAGTGGATTAATTAAGTTAAATTTGTGAATTTCCTGTATCTGTATTTTTGCCAAACGATTAAAAAAATACACTTTTCGTGGAATGCCAAGTCAAATATCTCGAAGTAAAGTTTGGTCAAATATTTAGCTACAACAACTAGATTGTGTTTATTGTTTGTTTTATTATTGTTGGTCGAGATTATTGTTCAGCCGTTAATTGACTATTTCTTGTTCTTGTCGCCGTGGTCGCGAATAAATAAATATGCAATGTTGACTAACATTTTGTTACACAGTTGTATTTTCATAAAGTTCAGATGGTTAAGAATTACTAATTTGCTAGTTTACTGAAGTAAATTAATCTACTCCGACCATTAAACATAGAGCTGACAAAACCACTCCTTTTTTGAAGTAGATTAATAGAAAAAGCATCCAAATTAAACTCATGTATGTAAGAAATGTGTTGCTGAGGTTTACTATAAAGAAGGCCAATATGTTTTCTCGTTTGCACTTTTAATAGGTACCTAATATAACAAGACGTAACACAGCCTTCAATGGCCTTACAATATCAATACATCGAAAGCACCCTGATTTGAAAAACATTACCCCGCCCATCGCAGTATACTTACAACATTATTTTTATCACCCCATTCCGGCCTAATAGAGGGAGGGCAGTAGATATTTGTAGCATCAGCGAACAATCTCTCTCGTTAGGTCCCTGCTGGGCGCCAATTATACAGCCGGCATTGGCTGATTGCAGGAAAATAACTGACAACAACTGTTTATTTTATACCCGTAGCCACAAATACACTTATTATTTCACCACCCAAATTTTACGTTTTATGAAAATATTCGCGCGGCGTAATTTTACCATGTTAATTTGGTTCGGAAATTATTTCGTCGATTGGTTTTGGGGAAAATAATGTTGGATGGTTTTCGAAATGATTTCAATTGAATTTTGTCTTATAGAATAAATTTTTGATTGTAATCGATAATTAATCATTATTCGTTTTACAATATAACTGTATGCATTAGAAATATAACGAGATCAAATGTAAGTTGATCAAATATGCACAAATCTTCAAAGGCTCTGATTTGAAAGATAAGATATTCGACTTTTTGACTCTCCATTGTCAAAGAGATTTTCCTTTTCCGCTACAATTTTAAATAAGAGCCAGCGTAAAACAACAAAGTATTGATTACACAAAAGCGCATTCGGGATGTGTGAAAATTGTGAGATATCTCAATTCTTCCACGCGGATGTTCGCTTTGTAGCGTTGCCGCGCTCACCCTTTGTGCATTAGGTTGGCCCGCGGCACCGCGACACCAACCCTACCGAACTGCACGATTACCGCTTAGGTATATGTATCTACTTAGTGTTAACGTTGTCGTTTTCATTGTCATTGTACGCGTACACTTTTAGGGTGGCTTCACACTGGAGCGTAACCGGTCGTCAGTGGAAATAAGCCTTTTTCTTCAGCAATCAGCATTTTAAACCCCAAAAAATAAAAAATAAAATCGCATTAAGTTGGACCCGCGGCAGCACCACGACACCATTTATTTTCTTTAGTAGAATCTTGGACTGTTCTTATACTCATATAACAACAATTATAACAAGTAAGTCCCAAAAAGTATAAAAAAATACACGGGATATTTTTTTGATGATCGCCTGGCTATGGTATAAAGACGCATTTAAAGTGAACTTGAGTTCCTCGTGGCACAAGCGCCTTTGAAAATATAATTTAAAAATATTTTTTAATGTATAGGGTCGATAGCCATTCCCAGTTATTCTCAGTAAGCAGACAGAGTTTTAAAACAGTATATTACTACACGTTCTACATATTTTGATATATAAAAGCTAAGTGTCCATATTTAACAAGTGCACTAGTAAGTATAAACCCAACTCTAGTTAAATATTCTACCCCGAAGCTTACATAACGTAAAAATAGCGGAGTCCAAAGTTGTCCGTCGGATCGCGTTCCCTATTATTGCAAGGGCTCCGCAGCCATCGCCTCCAACGATGCCCCGCGGCAGGTGACCCGCGATCCATTCCGAGGGAACCCTATAAATATTCCCATAGCCCTATGAGGTGTAATCAACAGAATAAGCTTTTATAAAAAACGTAAAAAAATACGCGCACTTTAATAGAACATTTTTTATGCATACGAGCAGAGCAGTTTCCATCGTAAAATACATTTTTAAATTGCAAAAAATCCGGATAAAAAGTATTGCACCTTAACTCTACGCAACATCATGCACTCTTTTCAGTTTTTGATTGGGCTCCCGGGATTCGGCGAAACTAGGTCGTGTCACTTTTTGACCAGTATTTTAATTTAATTTTCTCACCCAAAATATAATTTCTCGGGCTTACTTCGAGAAAAGATTTCATAAGCCGTGACATGAGACCATGGATGTAACATCACGTCCGAAACGTCGAGTTCATTAAAAAAATGTCTTTTTGAACGCGATAAACTCCCTTTTTGTTTTAATAATGTGTGAAAATGAAAACGGGGAGCATTTCACTTCCCCGAATTTCATTTGTCATAAATGTATCACTTGCCATAAACTTTTTATTTCATAAATCATAAACTCTTCGGGATTTCTTGAATACTATTTATTCATGGAGAAATCATTACCATTAGGTTAGGTTAGGTTTGTTTTATAAAAATCCCGAAAAGTTTCAGCTAACGGACAAAAATAAATTTATGGCAAATGAATATTATGGCAAGTGATAGATTATGGCATATGAAATTCGGGCAAACGATAGGGAGCCGTGAAAACGATCTAAGTTTAAATCAATATTTAATCCGTCTTTTTGACCGTTAAACTAGTTAAACAAAGGAACCGTGAAAGTTAACGTCGCCGTGTATTAAATTATCAACTTATCTATGAAAGTAACTTCCAACAAATTCCAATATCCAATATCCGTACCTACTCAATTTGTGTTTCGTTCAAAATTATGGCTTACAAGGAGAAATTCTGGGATTAGATTACGAAAAGCGTCCGGAGAAGTCTCAGTGCAATCGCGAAGTTTATGCATGCGTTATAAACCGTTATTAGTTGGCAGTGCTTGTTAACATAGCTTTGTAGTGGCATTACAATATCTGTGATATGCTGATGTGCCAACTTTGCGGGTGCCGACTGGGGATCGATGCTCCCTTACCACTTAATATTTATTGAGCCAATGTGCGGTGTAACTGGGGTGTAAATATTAGGTATGTAGCCTTAATAAAATCTTAAAGATATTATTTTTTATTGTTAACAACAACGTTCTTAATTTAAATGAAGGAAAAAGTAGAAAGGAAGTGAATCCATGAAATATTTGAGGTATTATTGTATTAAGCGGTTTAAACTCACGTGAAATTGTCAGGAACGGCCCGACATGTTTCGAACTCGTATGGAGCTCTGACGAGGTTGCCGCGGCGGTGTACGGCGGGCAGCCGTCCCCGATGAAGAGCTCGAATACGAGTTCGAAACATGTCGGGCCTTTCCTGACAATTTCACGTGAGTGTAAACCGCTTAATACAATAATTAAATATGTCTCACGAAAGATTTAATTAAATTATTTTGAGGTATTGTTTATTTTTAAATGGGTGAATATCAACATTGCAAATTTTTTTAAGTTTTGGTGGCACATTTTTTTTTTAGTTTTTAAAAAGAAATTAAGTTATAATACTAAATATCTATTCACAATATTACACATTTTCATATTTGTCCAATAATTTTAACAATACTTAATGAAATATGAGCACCCAAATGTTTGGGTTGCCACCAAAACTGAAATTTGCCCACCTAATCTTAAATATACGCCACCAAAACTAAATCTTGCCCACCAAGAACTGAAACCTCCTTACTATTTGTATGAAAAATGATATATAGCCACCTAAACTGAAAATTTACGAAAAAAAATTCTTACAATTTAATGATTTATTTTATGATTGTAATTATAGAATAAATTTAACTACATACGACACGAACAACAAAGAACAAGCGCATAATTCGAGCCACCAAAACTAACAAATCGTTGAGCAAAATGCCACCAAAGAGGTTACGTACGTTATGGCGGGAAACACACCGTCTCAGTCGCACTTCCACTCCGCGCAAGCGCTAGCGCACGACTGACCTAAGTGGGGTAAACCAACGCGACAACTCCTGCGCCATTTAATAACCAGCAACGACATCTTGAAATTTCGCCACCGTAACTTACAATTTTGCCTGGACAAACTTTGATCCAGAGTCATGTGTATTTAAATAGGTAAAATGATGAAATTATTCCAACATTAACAGGCTATGACTTCATAAATTGTTAATTTGATGCCTTATTTATATACAAACTTAAAACATAGCATGCTGAGCGCTTGTTTCATAAGAAGTACGTTGAGGACAAGCCACCTTGTTCTTAAATAATTTACTTTTTATTTTTTATTTTAATAAATATATATGTTTACTGCAATCTAAACTTGTAGCCAACTATTTTGTTATTCCAATAATTAACCATAAAAATTTTAGAAAAAAATATACATTTTACACTGGGATTCTCAGCTTGGACACGTAAAAAATGCTGTTTTGATATTCACCCAAATGTAAACTTATTAATGTAATTGTATATTAGATTTATTAAATGAAAAAAAAGAAACAATGAATAAAAACTTAAATTAAAATAGACTAAGGCTGCGTTTCCACCAGAGATTTGCGAGGATGCGTAGCGAGTGATGTGTTTTTGTAAACCAATGGAATAACTTCATTTGCTTAGCTCGCGCAGCGCAACTGATTCTATTGGTTAATAAAAACACATCTCTCGCTCTCGCTACGCATCCTCGACCTGGTGGAAACGCAGCCTAAAACTAAGAAAGTGACTCCCCGCAGTATTACACCGAAAATCGATTCGGAATCGGTTCGCCAACAAACTGTCTTAGCAGTTTGGCGAGTTAATTTCAGTTGCATGCAGTACATGATTTGTACGAGTATTAGTTTTACGCAATAAAAACGCTTAACACATATGCGCCCTTATTGTACCTACCCACCGCAGCACCGCACTTATTATTAACGTTCTTATGAGGCATTATTCCTTTAAAATTTTATTTTTCTCAAATTATCACAAATATAGGTACCTACCTATCGATAATTGCAAAAACTTTTCAATGTGAATAATATTTTTCCCTGAGTTCTAGAAAGTAACATAGATATTTTATGTTTTCATTGCCTGCAGTCGAAAATAAATTGAAGAAAACAGTTCACTGCGTGAAGTTTCTCAATTTCGAGTAGTTTTTGTAACAAAAATTATCAATGAAAAATTCAAACTGTACCAAATGTGTCAAATCTGTACCAATAAATCTCAAAGCAACATTGATAATATTATGTTCAGAAACATGTTTGATCATAGAGAAAAAATTCTAAAACAATCAGCATTTTTGAACGGATAAGGAGCCTTAATCTGTATTCATTCTTATACTTTCATTCCTATACTCGTTAAATACACACATACCATTTTAGTCCGAAATCAATAATCATCTCCGGAACGCAGAGGGTTAGAGGCTTTACGCAATTCGTGTCGTGTCACCACTAGTTGCGGCCAATTATCTGATAAGCCACTTCACCCTTCCGAGCTCGACTACCGAGCGCCATACATGTCAGCCGTCGCCATGGTAACCCGCCTCTCCAAAATACCGCCAAATTATATTATTTCTTCCAATTTATTTCGGTCTCCGCCCTCAATTAAAAGTCTCGGTTGTCTAAAATTGATTTGTTATCTTCTCGTTTGTAGGTAACGCAATTGTCTGGGCAGCGAACGTCTAGTTAGTTTTATTCCCTCGCCGCGTCGCGCGAACTTATGAAAGTCCCGTCAGAGAATTCTCTTGTACGTATTTACTAGAGGGTACCAGTTTCAACTTGTTTTGCCTAGTTTCGAAATTGTTTCTTTCGAATTCGAGGACAAAAAGAGTGACTTCTTTATTTTGTTACTGAACTGAAATGTCCACGATACTTTTGAACTACAGTTCTATCCCCTTTTTGGTTGACGTTGCGTGCTGTAAGGAATTTAAGTGGTACTTTTTGTGTAAAATATAAACTTTGTCTTAAATGGAATAGTTTATATTTCCACCAGTTATGACAAAGTGTTGGTACAATTACTTTATGTAGTCCCATACTATTCTCTAATCGTCTATGGCCTAGAACTTTCTTATGTATAAAGCCGCAAAAATCGCGCACTGCACAATTCAATTAGGATTAGCAAAGCTATTGAAACAAAATCCTATTGATTGACGCGGGCATCGCTGTAAATCTGTGGAGAGGTATCAAAGGCTCGCCCGCTAGTCCCGGTACCTTTGTATCCAGTGGACAAACGGGATTATGTTAGGGGTCAGCGACACCACTGGGTCTCTTTTTCCTATAAATTTATCCGAAATGTTGTCTATAAATTATACTGTACCTACATACTATACTTATATCACTTCCAGACAACATTTCCAAGGATTTCTGTTTGTTTTTTCATTTCATCTGTTTTTTTTTCGGCAGGATCAGGTCTATTTGTAAAAAAAGATATTTAAGTGAATGGTTTCTCTCATACCTGTGACGCATTTCAGTAAAAATATTTCTTCTGTTCAGCTTTACATCTTTATTTTCAATTTTCATCAGACTTATTAAGAACTCGTGCTTGCAACTTTATCCACGATATTTATTTCTTGCTTTACCGAAGTAAAAAGTCACGAAAATTTGTTAATATCCGTGATGCGAGAGGACAAAGAAAATTTTACCAACAGATGGCGCTTTATGGCGTCAGACGCCCATACACATCCCGCATCGGGCTCTGTTAAGTTTTTTTTCTGAAATAATGACCCGTCTCCATAGAAAAGTGATTTTCAATACAATTTCAGAATTTTCCAAGTTGTGTTCCCATCAACACGACAGTACCTACTGTTAACCAAAGGCATTAAGCATGCATCTGTTTTGCTGTCGAACTACGGGTTCGACACGACATACGACTCATCCTACAAATTGGCAGTTAGGTTCTAGTCCAATACGAGCGGCACAGTGTCCTTATTGGACGTAGCATTACAATATCCCCAATTTACGGTTTACCCCTGTTTTATAGACAAAGGTTTCATCGAATTTTCATTTCATAGAAATATCATTTCATCGAAAGCATTTTGTTCTAAAACCATCAAATATTTCGGAATATTATAACACAAACTATACCTAAAATACACTTGTCATTTTTTGAAATGCAATGAATTTTTGCTTGAATAAGCAACGTTAAGTGACTTTGATGAGATGACATTTTAAATCAAATATATTACAATACAGCAAAATGAGATTGTACCAATTGCCCGCACCTGTCATTTACAATGTAGCGAAGTAATTCGCCATCTTAAATTGTGTACCTATTAAAATATAATGTAATCCATCGCAATGAGAAAGAAAATGACAGACATAAAGTTACTCCGAATAAAGCTCATCGCTAAAGTCACGTATGAGAACTCGGACCCGTACTATTAAAAAGGTCGAATTTGGCTCCGGATCGGAGTGCGGGCGTTAGCACACAAGCGTTTGGAACGAGGTTTGCTTTTTTGCTATCGCCGCTGATACGCTTTGAAATGTGTTTCCTTTTTGTATTTATGTTACCAATTCCGATTATATGCATGGATCATTTTACGATGCTTATTATAAGAGTTTGGTGAGTTGATTTGATAAGTATCATTGTAACTGTTATTTGTTGCCTGTGTCACATTAGTTCCCACTTCGGTAGAAATAAAAAGCCTAGCACAATTTCAGTTTTATTAACCACGGTGCCCGCAACTTTCGTCCGCATATTTTTTTTCTTCACCGTAACCTTTCCTTTTGCCGTCGGATAAAAAGAAAGAAATTCTAAGATAACCATTTTTGAGTTCGGCTATCCATAGGTATATCAAAATTGATTAAAATACTTTCAACCGTATCGACGTGATCAGACTTAAAGAAAATTTTACCAACATATGGCTCTGTATTCCTGGCACTCCGCGCTCTCTGCACAGAAAACATTATTTGCATGAATTATCAGTGTTTTGTTTATTTCCCAATTTAGTTCTGCAAATAAATGGAAAATACCTTCCTCCGATGGCAGTCCTATTTCATTCCAATAAGAGCGGCTCTCATCGTGCGGGCGATAGTAAACAAGCATTTGAAACGGACTTTGCTTTTTCCCTAACGTATCTGAGGGCAGGAACATCGGGTAGGTAGTGGCGCTTTGAATGCCTCTTTGCTTTTGATAATATTTCGAGAAAAATTTAGAAACATGTGTAAAACGATCAGCATTTTTGAACGAATAAGATGCCTTAAATACAATATAATATACCAACTATCAAATACTATAAAAAAGAGAGCCTGTTTTTCACAAGCCGTAATTACACGTAGGTATTCCAGGCCCGAGCCTCGGCACCCGTTAACATGTAGCCAACAATGTACCGAGCATTTTGCAGAACAGTCCACAGTTCGCGGAGAGGCTAATAAAACCTAATGAAAGCAACACCTCGTCCACGCCAGGTTAATTAAATTCTCACATCACTACGGCTAAATCTCGTTCCGCCTCGGTTTTCCACGCTAAAACAATTGCCAATCAAAGTTTCTACGGCAAAATTTAAAACTTCCGACCGCTTGACAATTTAACTCGGCGAAAATACCGGATTTTTGTAACTGGAGTTATAGTAATAAAGTGCCATTTATAGACATTGTAGCCCATATGGCGCTAATACGAATGTGCTTTGACAAAATAGCCAAATAAGCAAAACCCCAGCTATAGATCTATTGACTGGACTCTCCCTCATAGCATAGGCATAGCCTCTATCATAACTTTGACCTCTATCATAACTGTCACTTTCCTGTCAATAGCTTATGCGATCAAGGCAGGTGATGCTAAGTCGCGCGACAAGCGAAGTCGCCTCAAGATATGCTAGCCCCGACATTATATCGCAATGGTTGTTATGTATATTCAAGCCGACGACATTCGTAGCTCTTGTTATTTCAACTCTTGCTACGTTAGTTTGACTTGCCAGTTTGAAGTTCAAGAATAAAATCTAAAATAAAAATTGGGCAAGTGCGAGCCCGACTCGCGCATGAAGGGTTCCGTACCTATACATATATATAATCTATAACAAGTTTGTTGTATGGGAGCCCCCCTAAAATATTTATTTTATTTTATTTTTAGTATTTGTTGTTATAGCGGCAATAGAAATACATCATCTGTGAAAATTTCAACTGTCTAGCTATCACCGTTGTTGAGATACAGCCTGGTGACAGACGGACGGACGGACGGACGGACGGACGGACGGACGGACGGACGGACGGCGAAGTCTCAGTAATAGGGTCCCGTTTTTACCCTTTGGGTACGGAACCCTAAAAAGTATTATATTTATTTTCAATTAGTGTAAAATTGAATTACAATTAGGGTCGAATAGCAAAATCTATCTAATGTCGAATTTAATTCGATTCCCCCATTTCTTGGTTGTATGATATTTTCGCTATGAGGCTCATGATTTTATTCTTAAAGCTTTTTCTGTTTCTAGTCATAACAACAACACTTTGCTTCCCACGAAGTTTGTTTTGTTTACATCTTCAACGGAAAAATAATCTCAGTAAATCTGGATTGTAAATTTAATCTCGGTTTATTCAACATTTTTGAAGTGAAACAAAAGGATGCCCGTTGGGTTAGATTCTTTTTGGTTGAATTGTTGACACAATTTCTTTACTTTGTCTTAACAAGGGTACCCGACGTTTGATATAACGTTAATGAGCTAATGTATAACGTCTCGCATAATGTAAGGTGTGATGCAATAATAAATAAATAAAATAAAATACAGTATCTAATTATCAGATAACTTAGGTCCCTAGTTTGTTAGTAGGTATAAATACATGACAATTCTTAAGAAATAATATTAGTATGTAGTATGTTAAGAGCCATCTGTAGGTATTTGTATTTCTTTCTTCTTGAGGTGTGCAATAAAGAGTATTCTATTCTATTAGCAGTTATTAGTAAAACATTTTATTCTGAGCGTTGAGCACGGCTCTGTTGACGGGGTCACTGAGACGTACTCGAGGAGTGCAGCCTGTGCACGTGCAGCTCATTGAACCGGCCGAGCCCATCGCTGTCCTGCCTCCCCGCCACAACCTGTAGAAGACCGTTGGAGCTTCCCCTCACTCTGCGTATTAAAGAAGCGACTTTTTTACGCGTTAACGCGCTATGTGGGCATCGGCAAACTTTCCTGAGGCGCTATAAAAACAAGGAAGCCCCGCCAGTACAGATTGTACCTACTATACGTAGGGCAGTGTATGTTTTTTGGGTAAAACTGGTCCATAAACTGCTAGTATAAAAAGTTTGGCAGCAGTTTTGAAAAGTGTAACTTTAAGTTCAAGCGTGCAACTAGCAAATCTACGAACTAGCATGTTCCCTCTTACAGACAGCGCCCTGCGTCCTCGTTCTATGTCAGTCTTTTAACTGCTCATTGTGTTTAAATTGCTTAATTCTCTGAAATTTTGCTCTAGATGTACAATGGCGGTACAGTAGCTGGAGGTCTAATTTTGCCTGTAACCAGTAGGTCACTCTTTTTCGAGTTATACCAGTTATACTGTAATCCGTTGTATGCTTCTGCTTATACTTTACAAATACCCAATAGTCTCTGCAAACCTCAAATTGTGGGCCCCAGCAGCACGATAACGTCTGCATAACGTATATTATTAAAACATACTCCGTCCGCGTGACATCCGACAAAGGTTCTGCTAAATTCCGCGATTAAATAAATATTAAATAACCTAGGCGAAGTTAAGCCTTCCTGCCTTAACCCACACTTATGTTTATCCTGGTCTGACAGTGTTGCCCCATTTCACGGTGTTAGAATGATTTTGGTACCAGTATGGCATGATACTAACCAGCTCAACGGGAACGCCTTCCTTTTCAAGCTTTTCAAACAAGAGCTCATACGAAACAAGATCAAAAGCTTTAGACAAGTCGCCCCCTGCCTGCTATACGGCCACATCTCAAAAAACCATTTTTTCGAGAAATCGCTTGTTAAAGTTTTGGCAGCGTAGTGCGTGGTAGTAAAACGGGGCTTACTCCTTGAGTTTATGGTCAATTCATTTTAAATTTAACTTTTTTTACTCTACATGATATAAAGCTTCTCATGAATACGTCTTTTTTTATAAAACGTGTATATTTTTTAAGATACGAGGCCTTTAAGATAGGTACTTAGATTTGTGGCCGTATTGCAGAAATATTTTGTTGAAATTTTGAGATGCGTCCAAATCCGAACAAGAATTATTGGAAAATGGTAACATGAAAATTATTATACAAACACTAAAATAATTAAAATACCTTTATTAATCAACTTTTGTTACAGTAACAACATCACTGTAAGCGATAATCAGTGCATGCAGCTTTAATACCAACCTTCTAGATGCAGATATCATCATCATTTTGCATATAATTAAAGATTATCTGGTACCTTCCCTTTAAGGCACTTGTATCTTTAATTATCGTGTTAATATGTACCGTATATGGTATAATACCATATATAACATGTACCATGTACAAGGAGGCCCCATAGTTTTAGGTTTTAACGTGCACTAGGTTCCCGTTGATATTAGTGTACTGTTTTCCAGAATTCTTCAACTTCTTTACAATATTACCTTTTCATAGTGCAGGATAAGCTTTTCATTTTCTACTTTTAGGTTTAGCAATACTGGATGAAGACTGGTTCAAATCAAAGTCCCAATTTATGTGAGTCGGTATTTACAACGAATTTTTAGAACACCTTGGCCCAAGATGTAGGACATGGCTCTCACAGTTTTATTTAGACATAGTCTCGGATAATATAATTCCACCTAAGTTCAACTGCTCAAATATAATAGCCACACTCAATCCGGGTAAGCCAGGCAACGAACCAAAGGGTTACCGACCTCTACTACTTAGTTGCATCTACAAATTTTTGGAGAGGCTAATCTACAATCAAATCGAACCTTTTGTCGACAAAATAATTCCCGTGCAGCAGGATTTGGATTCCGTAGTGGTCCGAACTACGTGGATCAGGTAAATGTCGCGCACAACACACATAGAGGCTGATTTTCAGAGGAGAGAGAAAACCGTGGCAGTATTGTCGACCTCTCAGCTGCATTCGATAGCGTATGTAGACAGGAGCTTAATCTATCTCCTGACCGTGGTGCAGATGGTGGGACTAATCTACTCTATGCTCAGCAATAGGGAATTTATCGTCTACCTCGGAAGCACTCTGAGCAAAGTCAGAAAGCTGAACAATGGACTACCTCAGGGATCGGTCCTGGCCCTGCTCCTGTTTAACCCATATCGTGTGTGTATAGGTTGAACAGGAGTGGGTCAGGACCGATTCCGAAAACAGAGAGTCGGATATTTATGTATGGTGATGACATCGCCATCACAAACCAGCATGGCAAATTTAAATCCTCGAAGGAAGCTCTTACTCGCAATCTGGAATGACATTTCTGATTAGGCTGCCCCATTGCTAGTAAAACAAAGTTGCGAAATTCCATCCTTGCATCAAAGAAGCAAATTATGAGCCAAATATATGCTTCAGAGAGACTGCGCTTAAATTAAATCCTACACAAAAGTACTTGTGTCACTCTAGACCGCAGTCTTACCTATATGCGAAGAAGCTACAGACGCCGAATTACATACTCCACAGACTAAGGGGAACTACTTGGGGAGCAACAACTGATGTGCTACGCACTACCAGTCTTAGCCTAGTTTACTCCACAACAGAGTATTGCGCGCCAGTTTGGCTCAACAGCGCACAATGACGTTTATTTCGCTTATATTTAAAGGGATTCATCGTAATAATACTAGAATATACGTTATTTCTATGAGACGCAACTCAAAAAAAATATTACAAATTAATGCTATACAGCCACAACTAAAAAGTGGCTGTCTTGCAGGGAGTCAACTGACAATTTTTGGTCAGATCCATAAGGCCACTTGTGGAAAAAAGGCTCTTAAGGACACTTTTTCTTATGGCTCTCGAAATAAGGTCGTAAATTAACCTATTCTGACTACGAATCTGCAATAATCCGAAAAAATTTTTTTTTTGATTTGTGGCCGTATAGCAGGCAGGGGGCGAAGTATAGGACACATGCGTACACAAGAGAGTTTCGGTCCAGTGCTTTAAAGCTAGTATTGCACTCTCAGTAGACAATCCAGACCTGAACCCAAACTGAGTACTGCGAATTGTTACTTTACATGACTTCCGTTCAAATCTATTAACTTCAAAATTGACAGGTAAGTTAGGTTTGGTTAGAAACTTTAACAGTTTGAGAAAACGTGTTACACGAAACGGTTCATTAGGTCAACTATTTATTTAAATGAAATATATCTATTAAAAATATTACGGATCCCTCACACAAAGCAAAATTCGTACAAGAAGACGTTTCATATTTATCAACGGCTTCTGAAGTATCGGAATTTCCATGATACTGCGATTACATAAAGTCCGGAGGAAGAATCGAAGTCCGTGCCAAAGCGCTAAAATTATACAAGTTACACAGGGTGGAAATACCAATGAGATGAAAGGAGAGTATAAATCGCAAGCAAGTGCGGCTGCCTACTCAAAATCAATATTGAACAAAATCAATGTTGAACCTTATTTTGTGGTGATACCACTTTTTTATTTATACATAGATACAAAGGATAAATAAGAAACCAACATTTAACGCTATCCCCTGAAGCGGAATGAGAAGCATCATTTCACGCTACCCTCATGGCGGTCCTATAGCTCAGTGGTGAGAGCGCTGTACCGGTCAAGCAAAGGTCGTGAGTTCGATTCCCACTTGTACTTAAGTGAAATTCGTAAAATGTTGGCTTCTTATTTATCCTTTTTATGTATACACTATATTTAAAGTTTATTTTTCAATTCAATTCAATTCAATTCAAAATATTTATTTCAGACAATGTCCATAGAGTGTTAGTTACAAAGGTCTTACAATCTATGTTAGTATGCAGATAAATAACAAAACAAAGAATAAAAATAAAATAACTTACAAAATGTCATATACGATGCCTCGAGTCGAGAGCCCATGTGTAAGGAGTTCCAGTGCCTCCACAGTGAGCAAGTAGGATTCTCCCAAACAAGTCTTACGAGGGTGTTGGAGCTGTCACGCACGCGACGCATGAGGGAAGCCGTTCGCTAACTCGCCTAGCTGGGTTGTCGAACGATTCAAAATGCAAAAGAATACGTTTCTATTGTTTGATTACACCAATCGATAGTTCAATGACGAGATTGGTAAGGAAACAATATTACACATAAACATTCCACCCAATAATTAAAATACATAATTAAAAATAACCAGTCCTTACATTCACAACAATTATTACCGTGATGTTTAATATAAAAACTGTGAATGCAGTTATAATTTCAGTGACGCAAATTTGATATTAATATCTACTTTAATTCTCCTTTATATCCCATTTTTCCACCCTGTATGCCCAGCACCGAAACCCACATAAATATTATGAAAGCCTCCATGTCGTATATGAAAAATTCTTCGGCTACGCCATAAATCAATTTCATACAAGGCCTAAGTAAATGTCTTTAATCGAGCAAACATGGATGGCTCTGTATGAAAGATAATGTCAGAACAAACTTCAATATAAAAGATGATAATGTCAAGACAAACTTTGTCCCTCGGACGCAAGATTAAAGTGGACACTAACAGCTCACCATATTATACGTATATGTGAGTATAGCCTTATAAATCACCCACGAAACGTAACGAAGTGACCATGCCAGAGTAGTGGTTTTGGTAACATAAAGGCGTAGTTATCTCATTACTAAATTGCTGCAAAAACTTACTTCTAAATCGATTCGGGCTACTTTTGCAATATCTTTGCGGCTATCACCGCCATTCAACGGACATATAATTAAGTAAATAAAGGAGTTTGACCTTACAAACGGTCCGGTAGTTTTGAATTTTTTATATGTTGTCTAGGATGGTTAGTCAGTGTTTAAAATGCAAAATGCACAAATCCCCCCCCTCCGCGCCCGCCGCCATATTGAAAAAACCGGCACGTTCTTCATATTTTTGCTCATATCTTCCTTTAGGAGCATTTTAGGTAGAAGAAAGCTATGACAATGTTATAGAGGAATAAATTTACTACATTCTCCATTTTATATTTTGTTTCTAGAACAAACAGTTACGGAGATATGCCTATTTAAAAAAACGTAAAAAATCGCAATTTCGAACTCAAAAACAAACTTCTGGATTATATCTTCGTTTAGGAGCATTTTAGCTAGAAGAGAGCTTGGACAATGTTGTAGAGAATTAAATTTACTATAATTTACATTTCAGATTTTGTTTCTAGGACAGATAATTACGGAGATATGTAAAAAATAAAGTCACATTTTCCGAAAATGTATGTAAAAATGGACATGAGTTTTATAAGCAATTATATTTCCAACATGTTTTAATTTGTCCTAGACTAGTCTGTAACTGAATGACAGCGTTCTAAACCAAGAATTTTTAGAAATTTCTTGAAAATTCGACTTTTCCAGTTTTTTTAATGTGCATATCTCCGTAACTAACCGTCCTTGAAACAAAATTTGAAATGTAAATTATAGGAAATTGAATTCTCTACAACATGGCCCAAGCACTGTTCTAGCTACAATGCTCCTAAACGGAGATATAATCCAGAAGTTTGTTTTTGAGTTGGAAATTGCGATTTTTTAAGTTTTTTTAAATGTGCATATCTCCGTAACTATCTGTCCTAGAAACAAAATATAAAATGGAGAATGTAGTAAATTTATTCCTCTATAACATTGTCATAGCTTTCTTCTACCGAAAATGCTCCTAAAGGAAGATATGAGCAAAAATATGAAGAACGTGCCGGTTTTTTCAATATGGCGGCGGGCGCGGAGGGGGGGGAATTGTGCATTTTGCATTTTAAACACTGACTAACCATTCTAGACAACATATAAAAAATTCAAAACTACCGGACCGTTTGCAAGGTCACACATAGTACTTTAGTCTCTATTCACCGTATTAATATATGTACGTCGATTTTGGCTATTTGGTATGAGAAGAGTAGTAGTACTTATTTATTTAGTTAGTCCATACTTGTCTTAGTAACCAACATTCTAACTTCAAGCACTAGACTTGCTGCTATGCACACAAGAACATTTCATGTACCAATGACAATGACATTTTGAAATGTAATCTTCTTTTTTTATTCTGTGCTTTAAAGTTACCTTTCTTCTCTAAAACTGTTATTTTCTCATAAATAAAGTAACTATGTCATCATATCTAATTTATTACTTGTAATTGTATAAACCAAATAATACTGATTATTTATGAGAATACAACCTTTCTCTGCATTCAATACATTTTGAGGGTAGAAAGTTGTTTACTAGATCAAACAAATAATCACGAACAGCCTGTAGGTATTGAGCAACTGGCTCTACTCGAGCAAATACTCGTACAATCACTTTCATCTCTCAAATTGTCATCTTAATAAACTATAAAGAACTCTTATGCAATTATACATTTATTGTACTTAAACTTAACTAAGCAACTTGGCCTACACAGGGTAACTACTCGGCAATTTCGTAAATTACAGCAGCATAAGTAATGGGCAATTTGGTGAATTACCGACACAGTTGAGCACCTTTTGCAGGACTATTTGTAATGGCAGGTACTACGGACTTGTACCTGCCTACTTATATACCTCCTGTCCTATATCAATCCAGGGATTAGCCCTTGCCCTTGGGCATTTAATTCTTATTTAGAAAGCCTATCAATACCACCGCTTCCAATAATCATCAGAAGTGTTCAGGATTTTTCGTAGAAAAACATTTGCTTCTACATGATCTTATGAGTAGGTATACCTATCTACATATAAAATACAAAGCAACTTATGTAATATTCCTATATACTTACCTATTCTTTAGTCCCGATGGACCGTATCGTCATCTTAGATTTTTTTTCACAAAACCCAAGAGACCGCGTATAGTTATCGCAGATATTTTTACGCGTATCTTAGAGTCTTGGCCTGTCTAGGGTTTTAGTTATACACTGCGGCATTGATTGAGCTGCATCAGCTGCATGTCTTTAAAAATGCAGTATACCATATAAGCCAAATGGTCACGTAAAAAATTGGCCAACATCACACACGTCCCGCCCTGACCCTCTTGCTCGCACGGGAACACACCTAAGGCGGTTGAGCACGTTCTGTGACATTATCGCAACATGGCAAGTATTTCTGTCCCCATCACACTCGGCTGGTACTACGCCGTAGCTCCGTAGCACGTGTATTCTACGAGATTGAAACAAAACACCAACACTGCGGACGTAAATGTTAGTATCTCTGTAATTTGAATTTCTCGAATTTGTAAATGTTATTGTAGATCTGCCATCTAAACTAGACCAAAAACACTATCCTCCGTAACGTGGTCCGTAAAGGATCCGATATAAAAGAAAATTACTCGGCGCAGAGATAATCCCATTAGCGGGTTATATACTCCCACACAAAGTCCGACTACTGGTAGTGAGGGCTAACCAGCCATGATGCAGTTCAAGTCATGTCCTAAAAAAATCAATAAAACAAGTCGTCTTCTCCGAAAACAAATTGCTAATTTCAATCTTCAGAAATATGGTAACGACAAATAGAGAATAATATAATATTTATTTTTGCAATACCGCGTGTAGTTAATAATGCTCTGCAATTTAGTTCACAAGTACAACATTTTTCTTTTTTCAATAATAAGTATTAACTTTTTACTCTGAAATAGCTATCAAAAAAGCCTCAGTGTAAATCCTCGTTACGTAGACATTTTAGGAGCTAACATCGAGTAAAAGTCACGACGGACCAGTTAATTGCATTTGCTGGTTTTAACAAGCAAGTCCCTCTCGAAACTACTAACAACTTGAATGTTACTTCACATATACGCTTGTTTTTGAACCGAGTTATCATATTAAAGGATGGTAGCGAGGTTTAAGGACTGAAATACTCGGCTGAATATTAAAAGATTTAAAAACTTTAAGAAACTACGCATTTTTTATTTGCATGCACAATTTTATGTTCCTAAATGTTTACTTTGTGTTGATTAAAAAAAACATAATTTATTTTGAATGTGATTTCATTTAAGTCTCACAATAATAATTTTACGCGTCTTTACATGGTTAATAACATCAAATTTTTGTGCAAAATAACCTTCACTGACAGCAAGGTCAACAAAAAAATATCCTATAAGGATGCACATGGGGTGAAGCCAATTCACTCATGTTGGCCACGAATTGGCTAGTCGTGGAATGAGCTTACGCCTGGAACGTTTTCCAGACCTCCTTATCAAGGAATTCTTTAAGAAGGGATAAACCACTTAAAATCAGCAACCTATGTGCGGTTCTTGTAGTGTAGTGTAGCACATAGATACAACCATGTACGATAGCTACTTCCCTTATTACATAAACGTAGTGTAGTACCTACTTTTGACACCTAAAAGAAAACATCTTCGAAATTTTACTATAAAATTGCATTGAAATCCAATTTGGTTTGTTTCTGCCGCATGCAACTGCATGCAGATCGGGCGCCGAGTCGATAGTCACGTCCGCGCCCTCGACTGTCGAAGGCACTCGACCGTGCCAGTCGCTGTTTAGTGCTCGCCACTCGCCCGCCCCCTGGCAACAAGCTGCTGGAATCGGCAGGCGCCAAGCTACTTGAACCAATAATTCTAAAGCAGATTGATATGTAAAAACTGGAAAACTGGAAAGGAAATTGCGTTAGTATTATTACGGTTGTTTTGAATAGAGCACATCGCAAAAGTTTAGTGGCGAAATTTCATTAGAAGCGTCGAATTTAGCCTCAGACCAGAGAGAGAGTCATGCAAAGCTGCGGCATAGTGCCAAAGATGCTGGCGGAATTTCCTCGCTGAATCGCCAAACTGATTCTTTGAGCGAGGAAACCGCCAGCTCTCCGGTCACCAATTTTCTTGTTTTATAAGAATCCCAAATAGTTTACGGTTTCATAGGTCAATGCTTTCTACGAGATGACACTTCTGCGAATTGAAACATTCGATGAAAAATTATTCGGCGAAAAGGCAGAGAATCCTTGCTGAATCTTGGGACTTCCAGACGCACTAGACTAAGGTCCGCGCTTGCTTTAAGGGGCTCTGGAGACGCGTACCTAATTGGGCCCGGCGCAAGCACGTGACGATTATCGCGATTTGATTAACACCGCCATTTCGGCTGCGAATGCCACTATTACGTGCAACATAGTCACATTACTTAGGTGATAGAATAATGGACCGTCCGACACCTTTATTTTTAAATGGGATATGGTGGCGTTTGATAGCTGACTACGAAGGTAATCCGCATCCGAAGACAGCATCACTTCATCAAAAACTTTGACCATGTTTGTTTATAAGATTGCCAAATTCGTTCTTTAAATAAAAGATGGACGTAACTATGGTATATCTACATAACTATCACAATCACGATCATATATATCGATTTTTTACAGTTATAAGAAGCAACCAATGAATCTGATATTATTGTTATTTTACTTATTTCATTCTTATATTTACTTAATTGCCAATCCACGCAAGGATATATGCGCAGGCACAGTTCTTCCGTAGAAAATTCTGGACTTCTGTCAACCCTATTAAATAAAATAAAAAATATGTATATATTTATTACTGTAACAAATAGTAAGTACAATATTACAAATGACCGGCGTCTCCTTATCTCCTATAAATTTAATTATGAATTTGCTCCATTGATACGTGCTCAAATAGGAGTTACATGCAGCCGAGAATGTGAGTAACAACGCACAACCGACCGTGTCCATTTAACGAAGTAATTAATCGAGCAGATTGCGCTGTAATTGGACGGCTCTTGTCGCGTCTGTCGCGCGACAACGCCAAAAACCCGCCATGGAATGTTAATCGTACTCTACGTGGGAATGTTAATAGCACCATGTTAAATATTCCCTTTTTCCTTAGAAAATTGTATATTATTTTTCGTAATAAAATCACACTGCTTGATCAATAACAGTACCTAACAATAAGACATATCTCATTCTTAGCAATGACGAACTGTCTTACCCACGACTCGATGTACATATACCTAAATTAAAGGTGCTTTCCCATCGGCGAGTAGCGCCAACCTATACACCCAAAATAGCCACCAAGAGCTATCGCGAGGTTTACTATACATATTTCAATTCTCGTTTCGCCTCGCCGGTGGAAAAGTGCTTTAATACTTCCAAAACCTAGGGTTAGATGCTTACGTGTAAACAACAGTTAATTTAACGAAGTAATTAATCGAGCAGATTGCGCGTCTGGCCGCGCGACAACGCCAACAACTCCACCGACAGCGAGTGCCATTGAATATTAATCGTCCGCGACTCGAGAGTTTTTGTCTGCAATCGTAGATACCTGCACGATTTATGTACAACGGTTTTACTCTAACGACGTTTTGCACGATGTTCTTGCGATGATTTATGAATGCTTCGGAGACGATTTAGGATCTTTTGATCACATGGTTGATAAAGTGATAGAGAAATTTGCTTCTCAAGTTCCCATAAGCCATAATGGAAACTCAAAATTAATTTCTACTCACTCAACACAAATAATTATTAACAAACGCAACAAAGCGCCTCGCACCGTTAATACCTACCTTATGCTTATTGATCCTGGCACATTTTGTTCATTGGCAAAATCATAATTTTCCTTCACAACGAAATTTCTACCTATTTTTTTAGGACCCACGGTCCAGTTAATTCAGACGGTTAAAATCATAACCCGTTCTTTTGGCTATGCCATACATGACTATGGTGATAAGGCTAAATCAAAATAAAGTTTTTTACAATCGGAGACATTTCAAGACAACATCCGTCAGACACTATTAAATAATGCTCCCAACAGCCGAATGCCGAACAGTCTGGTCCGATTAATAAATCCGCCCCAATTCATCAATTACAAATACAACTGAATACCTATGTAAATTGAACAATGAAACCCTTTTAAATCCATTAAACAGTCGCCGGGTACTTGTCAAAGGGACAGCAGAACCTGCACGATGCCGTATACGGAACTCCATCATTAGTGTGCTCACTCAACGCGAAAGCGATTTCAACCGGGAGTCCCCCACCCCTTTGAAACTGACGCAATATTGTCGAAAGCAGGAAAACTCTTTTACGAGAAAAAAAATATTGGCCAAGTCGCGGTGGAGAAATGAGAACGGAATGCCGGCAGCCAATCAAGCGACATGCCGCGAGACGTTGCGCCGTCTTAAAGTCAAAAAGGCGTATCTGTCTATGAGACTCATGTTAACATACATACGCTCAGCTGACTGTTTTATTTTTGAATAGTTGTTTTTTAATGGGTGGTTATTTGAATTTTCTACAAAATGTAAAAAAAAAACAATCTTATTACGGAAGACATCTTAAAAATTATACGATAACATGAAGTACAAGTCAGTCTTCATCACGCAGAAAGAAGTTTCTATGAGCTTTTATTTAACTTGTAGTTCTGAAATGTAAAAATAATAGAAAGGCCAAAAGGAATTTGCTACTTATCGTATAACTATCAAGTTTGAATTAAACTCGTTAGATTGATCTCTACAAGCAGGCATTTGTGCAAAAGAGTAGTACGGCCGGAAACAGCTCATTTCAAAAACTCAATGATTGGCAACCAGTCCTTTAGTATCCTTATACCATATAAAAAATGAACTTCCAACTGAAACTATGATGTAACGCTTTTGTTCTACTTCTAGCGGTACAAAACCCTCGGTGCGCGAGTCCGACTCGCACTTAGTTGGTTTTACTTGGTTCAGCATGGCATTTCAGCGCAGGAAGCATAGACCCGCTCCCATCGCCGGCGGCCGCAAACTCGGGCCTGAGCCCTGAAACAACTTCGTTACAACTCCACTGTTTTGTTTCTGCCTGCAATATTAGTTTTCGTCAAAAAGCTATTTTTCAACCGTTGGAAGGCTTGTAAAGTTTTCTAATTTAGTTAAATCGTACTCTAGAGCGCTCGGTTCCTGCTAGATTGAAGACAGATTGTTTTTGTAAAATATTGCTTGGTAATTTGCCTTCGATTGCTAAGATAACATCATTTTAAAAGACTTCTCGGAAGGCCTTAAGAAGGGAACGCCCGAGAGAGCGGCTAAATTATCTTCATTGTTAAATGAACTGTTCAATAAATTATACCTATTTATACTATAAGAGCGGAAAGTACATCAAAATCTAAAGTAAGTTTGCAAAAGTATTTTGCTGGCTACTCACAATAAAACATGATAAGGGTTGCTGAAAAAGGTTCCAACCCACAATCGGATGCATAGTAACAATTTTCTAGGAAGGAATTGAATTTGTAGAACGCATATATATAGATAGATCAAATTTAGGTAGTGACTCAATGAGTGATGACTTGATGAGTCATCAATGACAGTGACGAAAGCTCATTAAAACTTCATTAACTTCAACTAGTTAGACAATGTGCAATTCTTCACTTCTGTGTTTTCTAATTTGCTGCGATCTAATTGGTCGATGGGCGTGGTTAAGCAGAATATCAGCAATGAGTCACTATTTTACTCGAATGCACTATAAGAAAATGCAGCGAGAAAATCCAGCAAAGTTTTCAATATAATTTAGGGGGGTGACTGCTCTGAGTATTCGCATCCGTGTTAGAAGGCTATTAGTATCCAAGAGCAAGATCGTAGAGGTTTATAATGGTCGTATAAGGCGATATAGCGAAGATGAACGTCGTAATGAAAATCCTTTGTTTTCCACTTTTCTTTATGGCTGCGGGGGTATTTTGTATTCCGCGCATTTCGTCGGAAAGTAATTTAGCATTTTCTTTATACGCATATCGTTCACCTACTTAGATTATAAGAGGAAGTAGCAAAGGGAATTATTTGGAAGATTACGAGTGTACGCTTTTCTTTTTTATACAGTGTTGCTATGCTGTAAATTATAGTCAGCATATACTTATATCGGCATTATAAAAAAAATAAAAAAAAAATCTTTATAATATTCTAAAATATGTATAAACTTTACCTACTTACGATGTTTTTCCACAAATTAATTATTAGTAAATAAAAAACGAAGCGTAAAAATTAAAAAATAAGTTTCATTGTTATTAAATTATTACCATTTAGTTTATTGAATGTAATTTATAACTGAAGCTGCAGCCAAATATTTATTATCTGAACACCGTTTGACCTAGAGATGTAGATCACTCAACATTTTCTCCTCAAAAATAAAATAATACTCGAAACGAGGCATAAACACGACTCAAAATTAAAAGTATATCACATCCTGAAACAGCAACCGAAGAGTTTATTGTGGCGGATCTTCTGGCCACCATATTTCCCAAATCGCTACATGATGTTCAATTGTGCCGATGTAGTTCCTTTCTTGAATAAACATTTGATTTTATATTTAAATGTTGTATGTGCTTGTTCCAGGTGTTATTGTTCCCGGAGGAAGGCTGGGCGCGCAGCGCTTCCTCCTCCTACTGGACGTTGCAGCCCTGCTGGTGGAGGAAGAGCCGCTGCAAGGTCGTCGAGGTCGCGGGGACGAGGAGGTAACTTGACAAATCCAGCAACTCGAGTATTCACGTGTTCTTGCTCCCTGAGAGATAGTCCTGATTCTAGACGTAGCAGCCTGCTGGGGGAGGAAAAGCCGTGGCAACGTCATCATAGAAGTCGCAAGGTTGAGAAGCTAGCTTTACAAATCTAGAAACTCGAGTATCCACGTGTTGTTGCTCCCCGAGAGATCTTCCTGATTCTAGACCTAGCAGCCTGCTGGTGGAGGAAAATCCGTGGCAATTTCATCGTAGAGGTCGCAGGGATGAGAAGGTAACTTTATAAATCCAGAAACTCGAGTATCCACGTGTTCTCCGAGAGATCTTCCTGGTTCCAGAAATAAAGGTGAGGCCTGATGGTGGAGGAAAAGCAGCTGCATGACGACACAGGCATGATAAGGTACTGTCGCAGTACAAGTATGTATAGCTGTTGTTTCCCTATGAATGAATGTCTATAGTTGACAGTTTCTTTGGTTAAACATTGTAAATGAATTAAGTAACCATAATTCACTTAATATCATCGTTGTAAACACTGTCCAGTAACTTAACATACTCCATATTTAACTCGCCTTGTGAAAATGTTAATTTTATTTCCATTATTTACCGGACGTAAAATATCCCCACTCGGAATTAATTTAAAATGTCACCCTTGCAGCATTAAAACGCACCCATATATCTTGTTTAAACGGAAACAGTTTATCATGCTGCAACATTAACCATATTTTCGCAATTAGCCGCTCTCAGGTGGGTTTAAGCCGCCATGTTTGACAAACAGGCGGAAGTGAGGGCGCCACTATTGCGGTGGCAGCGCTACCGAGAGGCTACAAGGCGTTGGTGTGGACGTGCCGTAAATAAAGATGGCCGCTGAAGGCTTACGAGTGAATCCTATTTATAGCGGTGGCAAACAACCGAGTATAATTTAGATTGCAAATTCATGAAAATTTTAATTTTATTTCCATTATTTACCGGACGTAAAACATTCCCTCTCGGAATTAATTTAAAACGTCACCCTTGCAGCATAAAAACGCAGCCATATATTTCGTTTAAAAGGAAACAGTTTATCATGCTGCAACATTAACCACATTTTCGCAATTAACCGCTTTCAGGTAGGTTTAAGCCGCCATGTTTGACAAACGGGCGGAAGTGAAGGCGCCACTATCGCGCCATCGCAGCACCGCTGAGGTGTGGTATGGCCGTGTTGTAAATAAAGATGGCCACCGCTAAGGTCTTAAGCTTGGTCCAGACGGGTGAAAACTGTAATGTAACGTGAATTCTGTATGTGCGACACTACACACGACTACGAACATTACCTACATGTAACGATAAATTACTGATTAATTTTACGTATACGCTCCCAGTGACGTCACACTGTTGACGCTCAATTACACGTAATCTTGCATTACCTTCACGTTAGACCCGTTTGAACCCGGCTTTACGAATGAATCCTTATTTATTACGGTATTACAACATACCACAATTTTGATTACAAATAATCCCATCTTAAAATATGCGAATTTTTAATTAACTAAGGGAGTTTCAGCGGCAGTTTCCCACAGACCTTTTATCTTGGGACGCATTGACCCAATTATCGAAAACGTGATACGTTATAGTAAATCCTTTGAAGAGAATATTTAATTAAGAATTTCCCCGTTAAGATCGGCCGGTCGGTTCGTAACATAAAGATTAATGAGGCAAACAACCAGGTCATTATTTTTAATTTGCCGCGAGGTTTTTCCAGCAATAACAATAAAGAGAACCCTTCAAAATTTACTTAACAACACAAACAAGGTGTCATGAAACTATTTTTAGAATGCGATTAAACCTGTCCTCAGTAATAGAGGCGTTAAAAGAATTCGAAAACAGCCAGGCGCGACGCGGCGGACCAAACGCGCCCGTTAGCGTTAACGATTATTGCTGCCCTCCCTCCTATTTTAACTAAATGACTCGTAATTCATGATAGCGCTGGAGATCTTTTCCAAGCGAAATTTCTAGAACAGAGACCGAAAAATCTCACGCAAATTAAATTATTTTAACAACGAACAAAATAACATAACACGATTTATCCCCCGAAATTCCGGGGCCATAACCCACAGGTGTTTTAACTAAATGATTTCGTATTTCATGGTATTTTCTCAGCGACTAGAAAAACCCCCGAAAAACCTAAAACCTCCACGCAATTGATATTGTTTTAACAAACAAAACACGACTTAACCCCCGGAATTCCAGCCATAACCCATAACACTCAAGAAAGTAGTGCCAAAAGGGCACATAAAGGTTTTTAATTTGTTCCCGCGAAGGGGAGGTGTACTGGTATAACAGTGGCGGCCATTACAGCGACCGTTAGGGCTGGCTACGTGGTGCCCTACTAACTGGGATACGTGACGCGCGTACTGATGCAGCTATAGACAAGAGAAATTTATCCGAGCCAAAAATCTGACGGGACCTTGATTGTTTTGGTGGAGCAAGTTGGGGAATTTTGAACATTGGTAGTATCGTACAAAAATGTATACTCTACAGTAATGTTCAGGGATCTGTACCTTCCAATGAAACAAGCATAGTCATATACTTTGCTACTAAACCTGAAATGTTTCTACTCTTTTGCAGGAAAGGTTAAAAGCATTAAAATGAAAATAAATTATCCAGGCAAAGCTCTACTTAGATATAAATAATAGTGAGCCAATTTTATTTATTAATAGATAAACTACTCAATTTTATTACTAGAATGCCTTAAAGTATATACCAGACAATTTGAACATCTGAAAGTGGCAGAAAACTAGCTACAATTAATTGACAGCGCTGAGATTTGCCTACTGAGCGTTGACAAATTAGGTACTATTTTAGATAGAACGCTCCAGTGAGTCCGACGGCTCGTAGCTCAAAAAATATTGATTCGTACAAAATAAACAAAAGTAACCGGATTTTTTTAAAAAAAGTTCGTCGTTAAAAATCGATTTGATCAACCATTCATAATCGTTCGATTTGGCAAACAATATGTATTTGCTACATCACTACAAACATCAAGAGAGAACAGTGAAATGTGTGTTCAAAAAACAATCACACTGTAACCTCAGAATTACTCGGAACATCACTACTTTATCTGTGCCTATTGCAACTCAAATGACTCACATTTGGTGGCATTGTCCGTCGTGATGTGAAATTACAACTGCTTAATATACAGACGCGTATAGCTAAATTATCCCCATATTACTTGTAGCTTAAATTAAAAAAGCAAACACTAAAGTATTTAACTTTAATTTAAAAAGCTAGACAAAATGCTCGGAGCTATGTTCAGTTCACTCACTTCACTGTAATTTAAATGAAGCTACTTTTGCAAAAAATAATTCAGTTTGCACGAGTATATTAAAACATTACTCTCTGAAGAAGACATAATTATGCCTGAAAGATTAATTCCTGAACAATATGGAAAAGAACATGATAAAAAATTGTGAAATAATGATTATGTGGATACACATTTTATAAATACGGACTAAAAGTTTTTAGGGTTCCGTACCCAAAGGGTACAAACGGGACCCTATTACTGAGACTTCGCTGTCCGTCCGTCCGTCCGTCCGTCCGTCCGTCCGTCCGTCCGTCCGTCCGTCCGTCCGTCCGTCCGTCCGTCTGTCACCAGGCTGTATCTCAGGAACGGTGGTAGCTAGACAGTTAAAATTTTCACAGATGATGTATTTCTATTGCCGCTATAACAACAAATACTAAAAATAAAATAAAATAAATATTTAAGGGGGGCTCCCATACAACAAACTTGTTATAGATTATATATATATATATATATATATATAAGTATATATAGGTACGGAACCCTTCATGCGCGAGTCGGACTCGCACTTGCCCAATTTTTTCTTTTTTTATCACGTGTGCAAAAGAGCAAAGTTTATGGTGTGGTATGGTGGTTTTATAAAACACTCTTATTCTTCTTCTTCTCATATATGCGTCCACTGCTGGACATATGCCTCTAGCATGTGGTGATCCTACTCCAAGTCGGCCCTGCCGTCTTTTTAATGTCGTCCGACCATCTGGCTTGCGGTCTTCCAACACTGCTGCCACCCGCTCGCGGTCTCCAGTGTAGCGCTCGCTGACTCCATACCCATACCCATCCTGTGACCATCCTGCGACATATATGACCGGGCTGGTCATTGCCACTTCAATTGCGCAACTCTTTTGCCGATGTCGGTAACTTACGCGCGTTGGCAAATGTCTTCGTTCCTCATTCTATCTCGCCGAGAGATTCCGAGCATTGATCCATAGCCCGCTGTGCCACTTTTAGATGGTAGATTCTTCCAGCGGTTAACGTCCATAAAACACTAGAAGGTGAATATGTTTTGTTCTGCCTTCAACGGACCCGGGACGAACTGGCGGTGACCACCACTACGAATTTGACACGGTGTTTGTGGTTGACACCATGACACCGTTGAGGTTACCGTGTAAGGTAACACATTTGTACCTACTTTTTAAAGCTACTGAGAAATCCGTTACTTTTTTCTAGGAATAAGGAGGGTTATTGGAACCTCGAAAATTTAAGCTTTTAGAAAAACTCATCCATTACCCGTTATATAATACATATGTGACTTGGAAACCGTAGGTACACTCCGAAGATTTAGATTATAAAAGCATATTAAAAGAGTTGAATCTAGTTTAAAATTGTTGACATCCATCATGATTAACAATCTCACGTAAGACGGGAGGCAGGCCGCGAGGCACGGCGCAGTGTTGCCATAAATCAGCGCCGCTACCGCTACCGCAGGTAACCGCTCCTAACCGCTTCCGCAGCAGAACAGCGCTGCGAGACAAACGGCCGAGGTAACACGTCTTCTTTAAAGGCTTATGTTCCTCCAAATTTCATTAATATTACCTTGGAAAACATGCCCTGTATTCATTTATTCATTTAATGGTTCCATATTGATAAACTTTCAAATACATTTTATGTCAGCCGATAGGATACCTTATTTAATTGATGTTTGCTCCACGGTCCAAGGACTCTGTCCTTCATTGAGCCATCACCCATTGAGTCCATCAAGAGAGTTGATGTGACGCACACAACAACGTGTCATGTATTGACAGCGAGATTTTGAAATTTACTGTTCTGTTTTCGTACCGTTAACAACAACAACAATAACAACCACGTAATAAATCTTAATGAACCAGATGAAGATATATAAATCCCGTGACCTTATTTAAGTGTACCTATTCTTATTTTCAACTGTTTTACCTATTTTTTCGAAAATAAATTATGTTTTTTTATTACTTACATTAAAATTCACTCATTCATTCCATGCATACTTCTTTTGTTGCAATAAGTATACTAGTATGTAGATGTGTATGTAGCCCATTCACTCGTTCGATAGTCCATTCTGTCAAAACGCGATTCAAGTTTTATACCCATCTCGCTCACTTTTACGCGATCCAGATAAGAACCTCTCAGTTTTCACCCAAACCCGAATCGCAAATATGGTTTATGATAACAGCTCAAATCAGCTACTCTTTGTGAAATATCAAATAGAGTGACGTAATAAAAATCAGTAGTCAAAACACGTTTTCTTTTTAGATTTTCTCCAAATAAAAATAGTATAATGACCAAAAGTTAGTGGTAGTTTATTTGGTTCCGTATATATTTGAATGAGTGTTAAGTGGTTTTAATGATACAATTAATTTTCGCTATTGTCAAATACCGTATTGAGAGCTGTGCACGGACAGTACATGATTCAGGCGGAAACGTCACAAGCCAACAACAACTCTGAGTATAGAAGCAACGGGAAAAACAGTATTCACAAATCACAACATCACCGATTGATTTTCCTCGAAAGAAAATATGATATCCTTATTTTTCTAGTTCTGTATTATGTTTGTGGTAAGTGATTTGTTGATGACTGAAAGCAAGTAGTTTTGCACCGTCTGTAGGTTCAGTTAAAATTAATAGGACTTTAAGGTAATCAATGTTGGTTGGGGCTTGGAGCTCACACTATTTTTGTTCCGTATTGGCATGTTCTTGTTCTTACAATTATTATACATATTTTGTTTGAGATTTTAACTCTTTAAAGAGCTAGTTTGTATAGTTTCCGAAAGTTAAGGTCGAGTCCCCGGCGCTAATAACTACAGAAAGTGTTCCGTTATGGAATATTTTCAAAAAGACTGCTGTGAACGTCCATATAAAAGGATGTAGATGTGTTTAGTAACGATACCGTTCCCTTACGCGTTTACAACTAGCAATAAATTGCACCAGCCAGTTAATCGATTGATCAACGACATCAGCTACCTAATTTAGTTAAAACTATGAGGAGCCTCCGTGGCCGATGCGCTAAAAATTATAATTGATTTAGTGACTAAGCACAGGACAGGATAGTGTAATCAAAATTGTCCTTCCCCACTCTTGCAGTATAGTTAGGACGACTAACTTCAGCCGAGTGTAATAACTTAATAACCAGCTAATGCCACCTACGCTAACGTGTTCATCTGTTTGTTTACAGACACAGCACGCACGCGCGGATGGTCGTGAGCGGCGGGAACGCCGTCTACGTCGTCGGCACCTTCAAACACCTCGGCACCGACGCAGACTTCAAGGTAAACATCGTTTGATACTCCATTACTAGGTGATGTTTGCACATTTGACTATCTAATTGTGCTTAATCTATGTACATTTAGAGGAGAACTTCGTCTATCTCATTTTCAAACATAGATATGGTAAAACCCTTTTATTTTATCGTAATTTCAATAGTAGTGTGCTTGTTGACCGCTATTCCTATGAATTAAGCATATATCGATACATAAGTACATATTTTTACCCGGCTGCGCAACAGCAAAGACCGGGAGGAATTGTTTTTGACTAGCCGTGAGATCAGGGGCCCTATGATGGTTGCGTTTATCACGCGATAAATAAGTGATAAAGCATCCGTCACGCTTTGACATAATGCGAGTGTGAGTGACATATGCTTTGTCACTTATTTATCACGCGATAAACGCAACCATCATAGGCCCCCTGATATTCTTTATTTAAGTCTGATTTTCTACTTAACTCAACCCTGATTTTAGTGAAGTCGTGATTTCTGGCTTCTAATTTCGAATTGAATACAATTCCACGTGAAATTTTGAGCAAACATGGAAACCACACGCGCTCGGCATGGTGACGAAGATACAATCAAAAGTCAGCGGTCGAATCCCTCGCTGGATTACATCTGCACATGACTGAGCACTGTGGAATAAATTTAATTATACTTTTATTTAATTTTTTTATTGTTTAGTATTCAAATTCTACGTTTTATTCTGATTAAGCGTGCACTTTTTATAAGATTAGTAATTTTGCTGCAAATAAATAAATCTGGACCACAAACCAACACGTTCTTGTGATATCCCTAATTTAGCAAATGGCCCCTTATTAGACCGTATTGATATTTTCTATCTTATTGAAATTGATAAACTTTATGGATCGGTCCATAAACTGGACACATGGGGTTCCGAGACTCTATCCAAGCAAGCCGGAGTAATGAAAGCCCATCACGCATGTAAGGGCTGGTTGGCAAACGCTAGTGTTACTATATGTCCATTAATCTGTTCATTTTGTCAACAGCTATACCTGACGACCAATGTGACGCAGGCGGACTTCAACATGGGCTACACGATGACGGGCACCCTGGAGCGCGGCAACCGCTCCACGAATTCCTTCCAAATGACACACTTCGCTGTGCTGCGTCGCTGCGACCACGACGCGCATCATCTTAAGAACTCATAAGTTCATCTTAGAACTCATACCTAAGTCAACATCATCTAAGGAAGTCTTCGTCACTCCTTTGAAAAAAAAACTTGTACCTACCTACCCCTTTTTATTCTAACGAAAATCATAGGTTTTAGTCTATTACTTAGATATGGTGTTACCACCTTTTCTCCAGTTTTTTTTTATTTATAGCAGTGACAAAATGTAAAACAGTTATTACCTACTGATAATATACCAATTAAGAACCAAAAATAAGAACTTGAAATTTGGAACACGTTTACGTAAAGGGTGGAGAGAGACGGGAGAGCTGCACATGAGAGATTATTTTCTGAAAATTAACTA
Source organism: Apotomis betuletana (assembly GCA_932273695.1). Classification (NCBI taxonomy): domain Eukaryota; kingdom Metazoa; phylum Arthropoda; class Insecta; order Lepidoptera; family Tortricidae; genus Apotomis; species Apotomis betuletana. Next base: position 9,688,605 of record OW026313.1, on the reverse strand, counting down.
AGCGGATGAAACGGGGATGAACTTTGAATAAAACGTTAAACAATACAGGCAAATCTATGAAATAAAATTTAGTACTAATAACTAAATACAACTTCATGAAAATGAGCTACTAGTATGCGCGCAACCTCATAGTGTATCACTACCTATAAACGTTGAACTTTGCCGCGACATGTCAGCCAAATTATGTCACTAACTTCTGAATCTTATCAGCCCTACCAAGTTAACGTGTCAGAATTAAATTAAATCTGCTTTCCCTATAGGCCAACTTACAGTTCTGATGACTTGTCAATGAGGAAGGTGTATGAAAATTTGCTAAACTTCATTAATGTTTCTTACGCACACTGACTAAAAGTATCTTACAAAAGGTGAGTCTAGTCTAAAGTATCAGGCCATCATTTAGGTTTAATATCTTTATTGTTATCTCTGAGTTCTCACTATTCCCATTAGAAGGATTGTTTACTAAATCAATATGAATTCAATTTGAAATTTAAGCCAAAATAATCCTTGACACGTAACGTCTGCCAAGCTGTCCAACTGAAGTTACGAAAAGTAACAAAATCGGTTTACCGTAACTACTACATTCAGTTTGGCAGTTTTGTCGGACCCAGTCGGTAATATTGCGCACATGAAGAGGTCGTGTGCGTGGGTTAGTTCTGCCTGATTAAGCCAGTACATTTGGGCCCCAGTAAGTCGGGGCAGTTTACCTGGGGGTAATGTAACCCGTTGCAATACCTTCCTCTCTGCGCTAGGGCGCCCGGCCCGGTCCGCTCCCCTTTCTGTAGGCTATTAGAGCTAACAGCATTTGTCCATTGGAAACAAAATGAATAATTCCAATCCAATGACAGGCAGACAGTTCGATAATGATAATGGATGAAGTCTGTACTTTTAATTATTGATTGTAACCGGCAGGGTTGGATTTACGTAAAGCTTAAGGGATAGACGCGAACGTTGGAGAGATTAAGTTTTTTAAGATGCAGTGATATTTCTGAATGAAAGTGACGGCAAAACCTATTAGGTGTAACGTATGATCTCAAAGGATTTTATCCTAATAGTTTTTAAGTTAGTGAATAATCTTAGGATACTCATAATGCCAAGCAATATTGTGATCTCGAATTTCAATCATTTTAATCTAGTCGATAGCGTAATTACATTTTGGTGATCGTTGTTTATTTGTGTTTTGTTTTTCTGCTGCTGTGGTAGGTGTAAATATAATTGATAAACTGTATAAAAATAATCGTAGATATTTATTTTTGTAAAAATTGATAATAATTAGTAAAGATAACTTGTCAACGTAGAGCATTCCTTTTATTTATTTGTTACGTATAGTTTTCGCTTTTCTCGTGTAGATTTTGAACATTCTAATCGTAATTTTTTTCTAAAATCTTAGATGTTTTAAACCAGTCAATCCCAATGTGCAGATTTGCACACCATAGTCAGAAATCCTTCCAAGTAAATTATAGTGTTAATAAAATAGAATAAAATATCGGTATATTAAATGTTCGGGGCCGATGTCTTGTGTCCGGATTAAGTGATAAGTACAGAGTCAAAAGTACCTGTTCTATTGATAAATGTAAGAAACCTTCAACACTGCCTCACGTTTGTATTTTATTTAAAAAGTGTCTGGTCTGCAACTTTGGTTATTTTTGTTAAAACCTTAAACATATATCCCTCACCCAACATTCCCGATTAAAGCACGCGCCGTGAAATATGCAACAAAATGAATCTACCCACATTACACAGATATGCTTGAACCCAGCACCGTATTACCTGAACGAGAAATTCACCTCAGTTAGCAAAATGCTAAATTTCCGGTAAAATATCAAAACGAGCGGGGCATCTCTATAGAGGTATTACAATCACCTGCGCAATTTGATCATGGGAATAATTCGATTGACATTGTAAGAGCCATATCATCATCATATGTCGATATGGCCGATATATATCTATTTTGCTATCTGGCCAGTATTAAGTGACATCCACAAGTTATAATTTAAAGGCAAATAAAGCATATCGTTTAAGTAGACATATATAATAGTAACATTTCGGGCGAATGTCTTTCAAAACGCCGCTTTAAACCCCGAATTCCTCCTCTCCTTGATATCAATAATATTTATTTCCTGTTGAGGTGTGCAATAAAGAATATTCTATTCTATTCTATTCTATTCTATCAAGTACGCAATAATTACATTCCTTGATTTTACAATCGTTATCAATTGAAATTTAATTCCAAGTTTGTAATTATCTTCCATTGTAGACGAGACTCCGTGGTTTAGTTGCAAGAAGACAAACGCCGGAAATTCAAAGGGCTTTACCATCGTCGTAAACTTTCCTCGATGAATTGGTTATGGCTGAAGAAGAATTGACGGCCAGTTTGTTTTCAATTCAATCACAATTCTGTTTAAAAATAGTTTAATTCCCAGTAAGAATGTAGCGGCTGGTTGAAAAATTCGGTAGTCGGTCATTCGAGAATAGTTTCGATAGCCTAGTGTTGAAGGCGTGTATGGGGAGCTCTTAGATTTTTCTCATTTAAGGCGCGGTAAGATAAGCGTGTAATGAGATCTCATACAAAATTGCAGACCTCGGCTTTGTCTCATTGTGGCATTGTGCCCAATCTCGGTCACTTCGAATTCCGCTCGGAGCATAAAACTGTTTTTTTTTTCATTAGCAATCGTTTCTGATATAATATAAACTTCCATTCAAACAGTAACATAAAGCTCATATTTTAAGCAACTTCATCAGTCCTACACAATAACAACACGCAGTTTCTACATATTCAACCCCCCCTTTACTATTTAAATCTTAGAAAAACTTCTTATATACATTTCGTGAACCATTTTGGTCTACATTCCGTATCGACTATGAATAGGTTATATGATAAGGGGCTATGTATAAGAGCTCTGCCCCACCAGGACGCCATGGTTGCGCCGCCAACCCGGGCGGGTTAATGTACGAATGTCTTCGTGCTGGGCGTCCTGACTTTAGCTATCGACGTCCCGGTGTGGGGTCCCGGTGAGGCAGGGGACTAAGGGTCGAATAACACTAAACGTCCAATATCGCACTCCCTCCAGTGTTTTACACACATCATTTTTGTACAAAGTTGCGAGTATTTTGTTGGCTACTATTTGACTATATTGCCTATTCTCTAGGATATTTAAGAGTCCTTTCGCAGTCTAAGAATTTTCAAATTCTTTACAAAATAACTACCAAATGCACACTAACACTTTCTTTACAATTGTTGTGACCTCAAAGCAATAGAGTAGGTATACGCTAGTCGATATTTAATATTAAATTACTTGAAGAATTACTTTTGAAACTCAATATTTACGAATTAATGTGTGGTAAGATGTGAAAGGTCTCTTAAAAAGTCAGTGTCATTAAAATACGTAACATAGGTATTATTATAAGTCGATTTTCAATGATCTAGACGTATATACTTATCTGTAATGCAATAAATCTACAGCATTAATTTTGCAATCTTATTTTATTTTCTCTGTGTACGTAGCTAGCCCGCTTTTCAGTGAGTTTTTGTGGCTTTATAGCCGGTGATTTAGTTTGCAGCTCCTTATTTTCTTGGATAAATGGTTTCTATTTCATTAGTACAAGTTGAAGTGGGTCATGAGGTTACGTAGCTCGATCTCAGCCTCCCCACTTTCCCCCTTCCTGGACTAACCACACAGTGATACATTTTATCCAACCTTATAGCTTGAAATATCTGCTCAATCTTATTCCCAAGAGATATTCCTACTATATATTTAATTTTATATATTTGTTGTTTTAACGTTGTTATTAAAAGCAAGTGCCAAAGACAATTTAGGGAGCTTTTACTGTAAGTTTCAATTAATTACGTGACGATGTGTACTTAGTTAAGATATATTGTAAATATTCGCTTCATTAATGTTGTATTTCGTAAAAGTATCGAAATGATTGAATAAATTGTATGAAACGAAAATGTTTTTTATTGTTACCTTATGTACCTAGCTAACGCTCCAGCCACGACTTCCGCGGCAAGCGACAGCGGCGAGCGGTGACCATAGGAGGGAGCGAAAGGTCCGAGCTCACTCGTAATGGTTAATGGGTAAGGCTGCTGAGGTGACGACACGTATGCGTCTAGTCTACGCCGGTTTGTCACTACACAGCGGGGAAATGCTGCTACGCGCTACGGTGTAGCACAACGTAGCATTCCTGGGCCTAGAATGGGTTAATTAAATTAAAATATATACAGGGTGCGAACGAGTAGCCCGACTGATTTTAATAGCGTATTCCTGAGGTCATTAGGAATTTAAAAATGTTATACCTACTTATCATTTATAAACCTATGTGAAATCCCGCAAAATTAAAAAAAAATGCATTTTTGTTTGTAAAAAATCAATTAACAGTGGCTTATCTTATGGCCCTGGCAAATACATAAGGATACAAGGCTGACAAATCCTTTTCTCGTCCCTAATGTACCTATAGTGCTTTTCTCAGATGTACAAAGAGTAAAAAACGTCTGATATTGTATCACAAACAAATATTGAAACAAAAGAAGGTCGCTTTGCCGGCCGAGGCCTGCAATTTTGTATAAGATATCATTACACACTCAACTCACCGCCCGAAATATGAAAATTCCAACTCGGGTACTCTTCAGAAAAGAATTTTTTGTTTATTATTCGTGATTGCATCATATGTATGTCAAAGGAGAAAATTGACGTACTAACAGAAAACCTATGAAAAATAAATCGAGTTGGTCGACACAAACGATTCGAGTACGGCATCACGCCGCATCGATTTCGACAGCAATTTCAGAAACAATGCCAAAGCAAACAAGCCAACATGAAAAATTCAGCGACAACTGAACATATCACAGTACGACGACTCGACACACTGAAAAGTTAATCAGGTGAATGTTTATTGACTCGGCAATCGGCATCCAAAATGGCGATAATTTGCATGACAATTAAAGGTCCCAACCGAACGAACATACTTTTCAACGTTTTACGATCTTCAGATAATATTTCTTTTGTTTTATGTGAATTTCCTATCTTTAATTTACACAGTTTTAAAAACTAAGGATATACGAAATAAAAATACCTACTTTATTGCTTATTTTATTTATTTTCAATGTATTCTGATGATTTCTCATTGACCATGGTAGAGTCTGACTACTGAAATATTACTCAAATGTTTAGCGGGAAATTAAAAATCTTGGGCTGGTTAGTCTTAGTTTTTCATAAGTATTTAACATTATTTCCCTAGGTAACTTACGTGCGGAAAGAAAATTTAAAATATTTTCTTGTATCAAAACTATAATTTTTATTAGGTACACAAAGCGTGACCGCCCAAGATTTTTAGGGTTCCGTACCCAAATGGTAAAAACGGGACCCTATTACTGAGACTTCGCTCTCCGTCCGTCCGTCCGTCCGTCCGTCTGTCAGCAGGCTGTATCTCAAGAACGGTGATAGCTAAACAGTTTAAATTTTCACAGATGATGTATTTCTATTGCCGCTATAACAACAAATACTAAAAATTAAATAAAATAAATATTTAAGGGGGGCTCCCATACAACAAACTTGTTATAGATTATGGTACGGAACCCTTCATGCGCGAGTCGGACTCGCACTTGCCCAATTTTTTTAATTTTCCGCCATATATTTAGGTAATATTTAAGTAGCCAGACTCTATATAAATTCATATTCCATTTTGTAAAATGTTCTTCAACAGGTAGTACCTACCTTTATGTATATGTATTATAAAAATGTGTAGCTTGTAGCAAACGTTCAGTTCTGGGTACCTTTCAAATTAGCCGACCTCGTCCAAACTTACGTTTCTTGGTATGAAGATGTTTTATAATAGGTATATTTATACGCTCGTATTTTCTGCTACATTAGATCGTCTGACGTATCAAATCCACGGCGGAATCGAGTAAACATGATGCCGGCATGTGATCTCGCTCCACGAATTATCCCCCAGTCGGCGCCATCATCAGCAAATCAAATTCACGTTACAGTACCACTTTCTGGCAAATTGCACGAAACCGTACGCTACCTACCGACAACTTCACAGAGAAAATGTATATTTCAGCGAACGCCCATCATTGTTCCCCGTTGTTTAGCCTCTCGAAACGTCATTAGTGCCCCGATAAGTTTCTTGAAAACACGAGTTACTCCCGTCAACTCGACACGGCTAACAAAGGACGCAGATTAAAACGCCTACAGCTTTGTATTGAGCCGTGACAGACAAAGGCGCGTCAGATAAACGCACTAAGATTTCCTGCTAGACTCGTTACAGTTTAGATTGCGGGAACTGCGAGCGGTTTTCAGTTGCTACTTTTCCGGGCGTAATAGCGGTAATATATTCACTTATCTGGAGCGGTAATCCTTCCCCAGGTGCGTCGCTAATTCCCTGTTATCTTGCGTTAATTTCCCGCGCATAATCGTTCCGCAAATTGATTGTACTGCCCGCGCTTACGAAATTAAATTAAAAATATTTCCCTCCGCCGCTAATGGGCGTGAAAAAATGTTCGCATCATTTTTCACGAGCGTCGTAATAACGCACGGATTCCGCGAACTTTTTGAATTAATGTAGGATCGCTGACTTCTGACTTTTACATGTCAGCTTCTGTCCAGTCGGCCGTGGAGCTTGTACTCAACAAGTGCTGGAATCATAATTATGAGCATCAAGAGAAAATTATTACGGCATGGGAAGAAATATGAGTGATTTTTTCTTCCTACTGAAATTTAATCTTCTTCGAGCTTATTATCAGGGAGCGAAACTTTGGTGCCGGTGACGTCATTATGACGCAAAGTCGCATATAGGATGTTTTTTAAAAACAAAATTGCAACACCTCAGATGATTCTTTATAATATAATAATGGTAATATAAATATTATTGTTTGTTTATAAAAATGTTTGGTATTTATACAAAAAATAATGTAAATATTAAAAAACGATACGAATATTTTTTTTACTGGATAATGAAATTCTATCAAAAATAAACTTTTCCTCAAGTAAATGAAACAACACAACAAATGTTTCGTTGGATGACGAAGTATGCAGTATGCTTAAAGTTCAAACATAATAATCGCATCCTCTTTCTTATTTACATGTAGGAATAACGATGTACGAACTTTTGGAGGTGATACAGGGGACTATTTGGAAGAGTTTGAACCCTAAGAGTATAATTAATACTTTAGTCCAAAGCGTGTTTTTTTTTTATCGAGTTTTTCCAATTTATCCTGTGCGTACCAAAATTTGACATGAAGAATTACATTTAAATTTCAAACTAAACTACGCATATAATTTACATGTATACAATTAACACGTACATTCAGGGCAATATCCATTCTCAATCCTCTCGCCAGTTATAAATATGCCAATAAGTTGTCATTTGATTCGGTATCTATAATCTAAATAAAAACACTCTGTATGTAGCTTGACGTCATACGTCTGTCATCGGCACCAAAGTTTCGCTCCCTGCTTATTATAAAATGTTTTGTTAAAGACCGACCGCGGCTAAAGTGGATTAGTTTACTTTTCAGGATTTATACAGAAATCAAAATAATTTTCTTATACAAAGTAAATCGGAAATATGTAAAGTTGCAAAGTTTTAAGTGATAATAGAGGACAATGTTGGTGGCTATTAAAACTCGAGAGTTTCTATACTGGAACTAAAACTACAACTACAGGGTTGTAGGTAATCGTAACTGAGCTCAATGTTAGACTACCAAAAGTGTTGTACAGACAGCAGCATTAAGAAGTTACGCAAATAATTTTAAACATGTTATTCTGTGTCGACACTTTCCACTTTTTCTTCTGATTTTAAGCCGATGGGTGTTAAATAATCAATAGCATACCAATATTTGTACCTATGTACTTTTGACACAATCGAAAGTTCACTCACCGCGACGCTGAGCTAGCACAACTAGTCTGTCACGCGACATAGCATCACCGAACAGCACATCTAGCATAACTGTCATACGCGACTATTTCTCGCGCGAGATAATTATCGGTCTCTTTCTGTGCGGTAATGTAAGAGAGAGTAACGGGTAGCGCTGTATCGCGCGACAAGTGTCACGATACTCGCGAAGCATAGTTGTGCTAGGCGGGCAGAAAGAGATCGGTAATATATCTCGCGCGAGAAAGAGTCGCTTGTCACAGTTTTGTTAGAACTGCTGGTTCAATTCCAGCAAGGGGAGTAAATTTATTTTATCTTTGTACCGATTGTAACCTAACTTGATGCTTATTCTTGCTTACCTGTGACTGTACCCGCGCGGCAAGAGTAACCTCGATAAGTGCGCTCCGTAGGCACGATATCCGTGGATTAATATAATTCCCTAATTTATACGCGACAAGCTCGGCGCTTTCCATTGTTATCGGGCGCAACCGCGCCTTTCAATTACAGCAAGCCAGATAAATGTACTTCCTCTGAAAAGATAAAGGCAACACCATCATACGAGCTTCATAGTTCCTTAAGCCGTTTTTCACCTCAGCTGTTTTGTACTTGTATGTACGCACCTCCTATTGCTTTGTTACTTGGATAACGAGCACTGTCTAATTGCGTCGTAACAAGTTCAATGGCAAATAGATAAAATTACGCAAAGCTTTATAGAATAGGGATGTTTCCTGACAGATCAAATCAGCTATTTTTTATGAAAATTAAAACGCTACAATCATTTGTTTATAAGAAAAACAGCATGACGCCATGTTGACGCCACCCTGTACAATAAAATTGATTCCTTTTATTCGGTTTTTGCTTATTTTAAAATATTCAAATAAGCGATTTGGGCTCCCCTTTTCGCATACCATCAGGCGAAGTGGAACCACTATGTTGTGCCAATATAAAAAGAAACGAAATAGACCGCAATATGATCTTATTCCGTGTATATTTTTGAAGGTAGATGTAGAATAATTTAACATCACGAAACCACCCAGGCACCCAGTAGTGTAACACTAACACTACAGCGATCCATGGAAGTTTTAATTGGCGTTGAGAACTAGGAGACAGTTAAAATGAAGTTGTAACTTTTTTCACTAGTCTGTGTCATGGCTCTTCGGACTTCCGGCTGACAAAACTAAAGCGTTCGGAGTTTCGCTTTTGTACTTAATTCAATATTTTCTTAAATACTGACGTGATGAGTTACTCTCGGGTTGGGACATTTACGAGTATAACGCAACGTTTACCGGTCTGATTGCAAATACATAAACCTCGATTGACTCCTTTCGTGCGGTTAGAGTAAGACACAAGATTAATAAGTAGGTAACCGAGCGAGCTTAGCGAGCGAAGCCCCTCTGTTTCAACTTCGCCAAAATTTCTTTCGTATGACCGTATGTTTTGAAGTTCGGATTTCCGGCTGTTCTCGTCTGCAGGCACATTTCTTAACCGATTTTCATGAAATTTAGTGAGTAGGTTTAATAATAAGTACCTTTATAGATGAATTTGTTAATTCAGTTTTTCGCAATTTCTTTCAAAATGGGTTTGAATACCTGGGATTTCAGCAAATTTTGCCAGGTCTAGTATTATAATTAAGTCACTTTTATTGGATTCATTGGAACTTTACTCATTTAGAACAGCGAAAATATAATTCGAATTCGTGCAAAAAAGTTGTACCACCGTTAAAAAACTATCAGAAAATCCCCTTTTTTATTAAACCGAGATTACCTTTCAGTTTGTTTTTGTTACTCGTTGTAACAGTATATAGTCATTTACTCTTATAAATTCAAACGCTTAATTATTATGGTTCAAAAGTGCTCTACCCACGGCTCTACCACTCGTCCCAAATCTTTACATTAATGCGCTAAGGAACTATATATAAATAAAGATATTGTGTGTTTTTGTGTGGCGTTTTGTAATCAATGAGTGACAAGAGTTCTATTATGAGATATACGAAACAATAGTGCAATAATTTCAACAAAACAGTAACTTTATATAGATTCTCTAAAGTAAGTGAATTAGTTTAGATGATAAAAAAAACTTACATTAAGTAATACTTTATACATACGATATTCATAGCTCGAATTTTCGACAGATTTTGAATTGAACTCACGTAAAACTTACACGTTCCTCAACTCATAAGACCGACGGAACCATGTTCTAAATTAAAGACATCGAAACTCCATTCGAGAACAAATTAATTCGACAAGTTGGCAGTATCTTCGGAAATAACGCAGGCACGTGTTATCCGCATTCGCATTTCCATGCGATCATGCAAGTATTTACGATATGCATGTATTTACAACATGCAGTTCAACTTGCACTACTTGCAGCTATTTACGCTGGCAGTTACATAGCTTTTACGACGACGCAGGGCTCTAATTCGACGAGGCTTTGCGTTATCACCAATTTAGCAATATCTTAACTTTATCACAGCCATATTGAAATCGTAATTATTTATTTTATTCATAAATACCTACACAATAATAAAAATAACTCAGCAACTAGGTCGTATTTTTTTCTGCGAGGTATTCTGCAATTCCGTGGTCTTGGGTAACCAATCGTGGAAACGCCGGAACAAAACACCTTTCAGACAAAATTCTTCCGTCATGAAGGTCACTAGCTTGTCAATCGGACATTACGGACACATACAAGTATTATGATTTCTATTCGATGCGCATTATGTAACATTGACAAGCCAACTTTTAAAAGAAGATATAACGTGATATAGCTCAATTATATTTAATCTCTATAATATCTGTTAGGAATGCCTCGTCGGCCGGGTCCCAACACTGACATCTACGATAGCTCAGGGAAATGTAGAAGAGAAATGGTGTAAATGAGATGGCTCGATTTACTACTGTAGGAAAATAAACGCAAGGATAAACGGAAAAACACTATATATTCAAACACAAAAACAATTAACAAAAATAGAGGATCGGAGTATACAAAAATTAACACACAAATTAACACGCGAATTTACAATTAAAATCTTAACTAATTTAGTCCTTTTTCTAACACTGCGGATCGATGATACTACGCACTACTAACTATCAAGATGGTAATACACTTGGATGAAAGAGACTGGTTACAACTTGTATTGGCGGACCGTTGATCTAACGCACTAAACGGAGTGGGACTCTACGTGTTACAAAGTTGAACTTGAACTCAATAAATTCTGCAGAAACGGGCGTCCTTTTATATGATTCGTTCAAGGTTTGTTTACATTTTTAGAGGGACGCCCGCTCTGTTACATTTAATCATTTCTTGCTTATAATACAATTCTCATCTTACATTTAACTTATAGTTAATATCAAGGTTCGTTCATAGAACACAAATCTGTATTTGATTTTGACGTGAGAGCTCCCGTTTAATCATAATTATATAAAATGTGCATCATTTCTTTGTCTTGACTCAGAGGCCGTCTCGCTCACACGGGTCGAGATCTACACCTTCCTAGTCACTCATATCGCGCCGCGCTCGGCGCGTCGTGTTATTTCTTTGTTTGCCGTGCTCGCAGCAAGTTGCGGCCGGTATAATGTATAGAGATTTTACTTGTATTTTCATAAGGAATGGTTTTACAGAGTTTCAGAATAATCTAATTTTTATCCTCAAGTTTTACATCCAATGTAAACAAACATGATTCCTTTGTCTCGCGCTGCGAGTGGAAAGTTACCAGGATGAGTCATACTTGTTTACTTTTAAGACGCCGTGGTCTTTTAACTATTCTACATAGTACTTGGGAGCTCTCTTACAGTGAATTATTTCAGGAAAATAAGTGTTATACACATAGTATAGCCGCTTTTAAGGGCATTTAGGAACACAAGAAATATATTATTTATTTATCTTAATATTAATTTCGCCTAACTGTTTACAAGTATATTTAATCATTTATTTATTTATACATATTTATTACGTTGGCCTAGCTGTCCGTAACAATATCCAAATTTGTGCTTACATCTATCACTTATACTTTAGCCAATTTGCATTTTGCGCTTATCAAAGTATAATATATTCATTTCAATGACAAAGAAAACGTTCAATGGAGCACATCGTCAAAGCAGAGATATAGTGAGATCTTGGAAAGATATCATTAGCTACGTCGAATTTAGCCAATGAAATTATAATCGGTCATAAGTCATTATTACTAACACTAATATCACAGTTTGTTAATAAATTACTGCAGCTATTATCATTATTAAAATTATTATTTTTTACACAATCAGTATTAATAAAATTATCAAAAATAATAAAATTTGCTCTTTTTCGCTCATCATTAGCACAAGGTAAGTCTTTTCCAATAAATTTGTCCTCAAGAAAAACAACGCTCCTAGAATAAATAACCCTTTTTGGATTAATACGATCTATTAAGCGATATCCCTTGCACGTTTCACCATATCCAACAAAAATATACTGTTTTGCCTTTGCATCCAGTTTACGCCTCTTTTGAGTGGGTACATGCGAATATGCTAGACAGCCAAAAACGCGGAGATGACTAAGATCAATAGATGATCCGGTCCACTCACACTCAGGAATTCTATCTGATAAAGCACTGGTAGGCGATCTGTTTTTGAGATAAATGGCTGTCATTACAGCCTCACCCCAGTAGCGATCAGATAACTGAGATTCCTGTAACATGGCCCTAGCTTTTTCAAAAATAGTGCGATTAGCACGTTCACTAACACCATTCTGAGCAGGACTATATGGACAAGTGGTTTGGTGAATAATGCCTTCCTTTTTGAGGTAATTAGACAAATTATTATTGCAATATTCAGTACCCTGATCAGTGCGTAATATCTTAATTCGCAGACCAGTTTGTCTTTCAACTAAAGTTTTAAAAACAATAAAATGGGAACTTACTTCAGACTTTTTCTTCAGAAGGTAGCCGAAGGTACGCCTTGACTTGTCATCAGTAAATGTCAGCAAATAACGAGCTCCACCCAGCTGGGTACATGAATCGGCCCGGCGATGTCACTGTGTACCAGGTCCAGAAGGTTTTCAGCACGGCCTGCACTTGAACGAGGAAACGATGTTTCACACATCTTCCCCGTAAGGCAGGTAATGCATTTAGTGGGCACGCCGTCTTCAGCCTGAAAAACGACACCACACTGATTCCCTCCACCTAGTATAGACATACCTCGTTGATTCAAATGACCTAAGCGCTTGTGCCAGACAGAAAAAGGCACAGCAGCTGCAGCATTGGCACTCACGGATCCTTGCCTAGATTGCATGGACATAGAGACACCTAAAAGGGGGTCAGGTCGACATTGCACATTTACTTTAACTTTATAAAGCCCATCAAGTTTGTTAATAGTTAAAACCTGTTTGCCTGTGATTTGACAAGTACTATAAATATTACATTTATCTTTGGAAAAGACAACAGCATAACCTTTACTGGTAATATCACTAACAGACATCAAATTTTTAGATAAATTAGGCACAAAAAGCACATTATCTAAACAAATATCAGAGGAAATTACAGTTTTGCCAACTAACTCACTTTGTAATTGTTGTCCATTGGCTATAGTTATCACGCACTTCTTCGAAGTTGTCGCATGTAGCAGCGACTCATCGCCTGCCATGTGGGTAGTTGCTCCGGAGTCCAGGATAAATTCCTTTTCATATGAAGCCGAATATGCGGATGCATACATGGTGTGTTCCTGTTCATTCTTCTTTGCTTCATTTCTTCTGTTTTTGAAACATCGACTCGCAGTGTGACAATAAGTGCATGTGAAACTAGTTTTCTTCTGATGATTTTTAGCAATAAATGCTGAAGTGTCTGTACCGTGGTTGATGGAAGAATTTCGCCGGTGATCTTCTTGAAGTAAGCGAGTTCGAACGACTTCGCTTGTCAAGTTACGGGTAAGGTTCGCTGTCTCGAGGCTGGACACCAGTACATTAAAATCTTCGGGTAGCCCGGATAAGAGAATCTCTGCGGTCTCTGCATCATCAATCACCTTCCCAATGTCAGACAACTGCGTGACGAGCTTAAGAACACCATCAATGTAAGCAGACATGCATGAAAAGTGACTATATTCGACACGATGTAATTGTCGCAAAAGAAGTACTCGTCTATATAGCCCCTTGTCTTCAAATGTGTCCGACAACAGCTTCCAAGCGTCCTTAGCGGTCGTTGCATAAAGTCCAATTAACTTCTCAATTGACGACGACATAGAGGTTATGTTGCTTGTGTGACATGTGCCGTTGGTGGCAGTCCCAAGTTGCTCGTTGTTCGACTCTGCCATTTTAATATTATATATCACGCCTTTCTATTTGCCTTTCTTTGGCTTGTAAATTTTGTCTGGGTACTTAACCTGTTAGAGAGTCGGCGACAGGGATCGCGGGCGTGGTATGGCAGAGCACAAATTAAACAGCAACGACTTGCATATATCAGTGTATTTTCATATACAAAAATACCCCTTTATACGTTGAATTAATTATAATGTCTTCAAATATTAAAATGTATTGAATATGCAATTAAAATTATAAATTGGGACGAACACAACCTTACATGCTAACAGCGGCTTAAAAAGAGAGTGTTGCCATGTAAAACACAGACAACGAATAATTACAGCATAGACTACAATATGCAATATTTCCAACAGTTATTACAGGCGAGGAGGATGGTAGGTCATTGCAAGATGACATTGACGCGGTAATGGAATGGAGCATGGCAAACAGACTGTACTTCAATCCAGATAAATGCGAAATGATGAGCTTCACACGTTCAAGAGCCTTAACTGACTGCCAGTACACTCTCCTGGGAAAATCTATCTCACGAGCGAAGCTCGTCCGCGACTTGGGTGTACTGTTCGACAGTCAGTTAACTTTTAGAGATCAGGTCATTCGGGTTGCGAATATGGCTTCCCAAAAGTTAGGTTTCGTGTTACGTAACTCACAATTGCTGACCACTGGGGCTCTCCATACTCTGTATGCCGCCTTGGTAAGAAGCGTGCTGGAATCGAATGCGGTCGTTTGGAGTCCACATGAGCAAAAATATGTTCTCATGTTAGAAAATATTCAGAAGAGGTTCCTACGAAACATTTATAAAAAGCAGTTCGTGTACTATCCTTACTTGTACCCAACTTTGTTTCTACAAGGACTATTGGGGTACGATTCACTGGAGACAAGACGAGCAGTCGCTTTAGTGAAGTTCGTATTGAACATAATTCGAAATAAAGTAGACAGTACGCAATTGGTAAGTGTGGTTATGCGATTGTCCGTGCCTGACGCTCGGGCTAGAATCCGTCAGCCGCGCTTGCTGGCCGAGCAGGCCGCGCGCACCGCCCACCGCCGCCACTCGCCGCTGCCGCGCGCAGTTCACATCATTAACTCCGTGCTCCGGCTGGCGCCACAATGCGATGTGTTCACCACGCCCGTACAAAAGGTGATGGATGAATGCAAGAGAATGAATGAGGAGGGAAGACTTCATTGACAAAAGAGACTTAAATAATTATTCTGTAAAATGTATTAAGTTTGTAATGCAATGGCATCTAGCTGTAAGTTACAAATGTATTTTTTTAATAATAATAATAATAATAATAATAATGAGATATACGAAACAATAGTGCAATAAGTTCAACAAAACAGTAACTTTATATAGATTCTCTAAAGTAAGTAAATTAGTTTAGATGATAAAAAAAACTTACATTACACTATACTTACATTACATTATACTTTATACATACGATATTCATAGCTCAAATTTTCGACAGATTTTGAATTTAACTCACGTAAAACTTACACGTTCCTCAACTCATAAGACGTCGGTCCACCAACCATGTTCTAAATTAAAGACATCGAAACTCCATTCGAGAACAAATTAATTCGACAAGTTGGCAGTATCTTCGGAAATAACGCAGGCACGTGTTATCCGCATTCGCATTTCCATGCGATCATGCAAGTATTTACGATATGCATGTATTTACAACATGCAGTTCAACTTGCACTACTTGCAGCTATTTACGCTGGCAGTTAGCTTTTACGACGACGCAGGGCTCTAATTCGACGAGGCTTTGCGTTATCACCAATTTAGCAATATCTTAACTTTATCACAGCCATATTGAAATCGTAATTATTTATTTTATTCATAAATACCTACACAATAATAAAAATAACTCAGCAACTAGGTCGTATTTTTTTCTGCGAGGTATTCTGCAATTCCGTGGTCTTGGGTAACCAATCGTGGAAACGCCGGAACAAAACACCTTTCAGACAAAATTCTTCCGTCATGAAGGGCACTAGCTTGTCAATCGGACATTACGGACACATACAAGTATTATGATTTCTATTCGATGCGCATTATGTAACATTGACAAGCCAACTTTTAAAAGAAGATATAACGTGATATAGCTCAATTATATTTAATCTCTATAATATCTGTTAGGAATGCCTCGTCGGCCGGGTCCCAACACTGACATCTACGATAGCTCAGGGAAATGTAGAAGAGAAATGGTGTAAATGAGATGGCTCGATTTACTACTGTAGGAAAATAAACGCAAGGATAAACGGAAAAACACTATATATTCAAACACAAAAACAATTAACAAAAATAGAGGATCGGAGTATACAAAAATTAACACACAAATTAACACGCGAATTTACAATTAAAATCTTAACTAATTTAGTCCTTTTTCTAACACTGCGGATCGATGATACTACGCACTACTAACTATCAAGATGGTAATACACTTGGATGAAAGAGACTGGTTACAACTTGTATTGGCGGACCGTTGATCTAACGCACTAAACGGAGTGGGACTCTACGTGTTACAAAGTTGAACTTGAACTCAATAAATTCTGCAGAAACGGGCGTCCTTTTATATGATTCGTTCAAGGTTTGTTTACATTTTTAGAGGGACGCCCGCTCTGTTACATTTAATCATTTCTTGCTTATAATACAATTCTCATCTTACATTTAACTTATAGTTAATATCAAGGTTCGTTCATAGAACACAAATCTGTATTTGATTTTGACGTGAGAGCTCCCGTTTAATCATAATTATATAAAATGTGCATCATTTCTTTGTCTTGACTCAGAGGCCGTCTCGCTCACACGGGTCGAGATCTACACCTTCCTAGTCACTCATATCGCGCCGCGCTCGGCGCGTCGTGTTATTTCTTTGTTTGCCGTGCTCGCAGCAAGTTGCGGCCGGTATAATGTATAGAGATTTTACTTGTATTTTCATAAGGAATGGTTTTACAGAGTTTCAGAATAATCTAATTTTTATCCTCAAGTTTTACATCCAATGTAAACAAACATGATTCCTTTGTCTCGCGCTGCGAGTGGAAAGTTACCAGGATGAGTCATACTTGTTTACTTTTAAGACGCCGTGGTCTTTTAACTATTCTACATAGTACTTGGGAGCTCTCTTACAGTGAATTATTTCAGGAAAATAAGTGTTATACACATAGTATAGCCGCTTTTAAGGGCATTTAGGAACACAAGAAATATATTATTTATTTATCTTAATATTAATTTCGCCTAACTGTTTACAAGTATATTTAATCATTTATTTATTTATACATATTTATTACGTTGGCCTAGCTGTCCGTAACAATATCCAAATTTGTGCTTACATCTATCACTTATACTTTAGCCAATTTGCATTTTGCGCTTATCAAAGTATAATATATTCATTTCAATGACAAAGAAAACGTTCAATGGAGCACATCGTCAAAGCAGAGATATAGTGAGATCTTGGAAAGATATCATTAGCTACGTCGAATTTAGCCAATGAAATTATAATCGGGCGTGCTTAGTACGGAGTGGGACCAGACGATATATTAAATGGGAACACTATAGTGGCCAAAATATGAGTCTGACTTTATACTAGAACTTAGTTAAGTTCTATAATGCGTCAAGAAATTATTTTATGCAAATCTCAGTCTCAGAGTTAATATTTCTTGGGGATTAGTCATATTCTCATATCTCACAACACAGCTCGAGAGTAATACGTCAGAGCGAATTATGAGAGGGTTGAAGATTACGTGCTTATATTTTTGGCAGTAGAATAACTTTACAAAATGTTTAAGTTACATCTTAAAGACCAAAATGTGGGCAAATTCTGATTATTGAACCATACCGGATTTCAGGTTGCACTAACCGTAAAATGTCCCTGATATACGAGTACACACATACACATTACATTATACGTCCAGATCTTTACTACCTACACTTGTTTATTCCATTTCGCGGCTGATAACATTACCTTCACAGAGAGGCTCCAATTCTGCCAAGATTACTTCTATCAATAACAAACGAAGACTAATCAATTGGTCTGACCATCCGATGCGAAGTGGCAAGTCGGTCTACTGGCAAAGTCATATTATCGGACATCTCTATTTCAAAGCACGTAGGCTCGTTGTGTTTGCTGACAGTAATCTTGACGACTCGCCAGCAAATGTGTTGGGTCTCGGACCCAAGAGACCGGCTGTGTCATGCTACGGCAAAAAGTGGTATCTTATTATGAAGACCATATAAAGTTACGACCTTATAGAATGGCGGATCTGGGTGGCTCTCCACGAACACTTTTTGCTTCTCCCTACGAGCGAAACCCGCGTGTATCTCGAGCGGACAGAGCTGAAACACAAATGGTGTAGTGGATTAGTTATGGAAAAGGCCTGAAGATCGAAAAGTACGCTTTTCAAGGGGTCAACAGATAGCTTTATTTGTAATTTTGTATCGTACGTGATTGGTTTATGAAAGTAATGCACGCGAAGAAGGATTTTAAAATTTGTACTTATTTTAATTATACTAGGTCAAAAAAACATATATCTTTTTTTCCTCCGAACAAAGGACAACAAGCAGTAGAAGAGCGGACGAGGTTTGTATTGGATATACATATCCAATGGTATGTTTTTGTATATATCCAATACACAACACAAATGTTGAGTGAGAGTAGAGAAACTATCAAACCCCAACGCATCTCAAGAAAATCGGTACATCTCGTTTTGGCCTTATTTACAAATCCGAACCCCGAGGCGTCCCGGAGGAACGGGGTAAGTAATAAAAAAGATCGCAGGCAATCATATTTTATCGGGAAAGCTATTTTTCGCAGGTGGATCGGGCGTTTATGTGCATGCCTCAATCCGCCCCGGGCACATAAAACGACTTGTTAACAATAAGCTAACATCGCCAGTTCTTGTGTAAATATTAATTTAGTATGAACGTTAAGAGAAAGTTATTTCAGTTGGTAACTTTTCAGGGATGAACATGTGCCGGGTTTGATGTTTATCAAATGTTTGTGTGTGTGTGTGTGTGTGTGTGTGTGTGTGTGTGTGGGAAATAAACACACAATTATAAATTATAATTACTTAGATGTATTTATTTGGTTATGTTAATTACTTATTTTTATTTATGCCCCTTGCAATTTAGAAGAATTCTACTTTGTTTTAGTTGATAACTATGAAAACATTTATGAAATATGTAATTTAGTCTTCTATGGCCAAAAATTCATGCGACGATACACTTCATCATGGTATTGTGGTTTAAAAAACTTTCTTATTTGGTATACCATCTACATCCGTTCCTGAAAAAAAGTCGTGGTAGGTACTAAGTTTTTTTTTTTTAAGTTATACCTTTCAGTGTATGGAACCCAATAAAATATAAACACATTGTAGTGATGGCAGACGGCTGGTCACGAAACGAAAGCAGCACCTAGCAGCAATATATCGGCGCAGCGGCCGGCCGATTTACGCAAGTATATAGGTAATCGTGTAGTCCCGCGCACCTGCCGCCAACCCGTCCATTTGATTAACCCCCTCGTATGTCGTATCGAAAAATTTGTAGGTAATTAAAACATGTCCTACATGACCCTGAAATGTTAATTTAAAATATTTATATTCAACACGAATGTAGGTACCTTTAGTTAAAATACCTCAATGATTGGCGGTCGTTGGGTATTTATTGTATGGATCAACTGTAACAACATACAGAAACTGGAAACCATAACTAACTAACAATTAATTAGAATTCTTTTTAAAGAGCTTGCGAAACAGTTATCGATTATACGCGCCAGATTGAGCGAAATGTTTTAATACAGTATGGCACTTAACTAATATGTGTAACATTCGAAGTATGAGGACACCGCGCGGCACTTAAGTCATTTTAAAGAAAACTATAAATTTTTGCGATAACTCAAAAACGGCTCGGCCGATTTTCTTCAATATAGTTTTCATCGAAAGTAGGTACCTACCTACTCATAATCCCTCATTTTCATGAATTTTTCCATAATTTTTTGACCCGCGGTTGAAAAGTTAGAGGGACGCTATTTTTTTTTTTTGGAGCAAATATTTACAAAACTGCTGACTATCAAAAAATAATGTTTGGAGACCCCTATTATTTTTAAAATATATTATATTATATTCAACGACACCCCACAAACTAGTGTTAAACCAAAAAAAAAACACCCTACTTTAGGTGTACGGTAGGTACCCGAAAAAAAGTTTTTTTTTTAGTTTTTATTTTACCGTTATGTCGGCGTGATACATATACTCATCCAAATTTCAGCTTTCTAATACTAATAATCACGGAGCTAAGCCGCGGACGGACAGACAGACAGACAGACGGACATGGCGAAACTATAAGGGTTCCTAGTTGACTACGGAACCCTAAAAAAGGTATATAATTAACTGACAACTAAGAAAGTCGGAAAACATAATATGAGTACGACTACCTCAATGTGTTCTATCTATTATTATGCTGACTGTACCGAACTGGCTGAACAAGATTGCTTACCATCAATCTTCTATCAAATTAAATATCGTTTTGTGCTTCATCAAATGGACATGAGGCTTATTACTATTCGGAATATCCACAGCTTGTATATATTGCTCGTTATTTCCATGTAAACCATATTATCAAGTTCACTTAATGCAGTGCTGGTATCGTCGTACGTATCGGAATGGGACAGATGTTTTTTTTGTCTATCACACTATACCTATTATCTTAGGGCAATAACTATTATATAGGCCAACCACCCAAATGTGGTTTAATCCAAATCTATTTTCTATTCTACATGTATACATTTATTTAAAATTGTTTTATTGTTATTCATCTTAGAGTTTATCTGTAATAATTGTCAGATTAACGAGTAATTTTCGAGTCAATTTGGATTGGACCATAGTTGTGTGGACTGAGCCGTA
The DNA here is from genome assembly GCA_932273695.1 of Apotomis betuletana. NCBI lineage: Eukaryota > Metazoa > Arthropoda > Insecta > Lepidoptera > Tortricidae > Apotomis > Apotomis betuletana. The sequence continues at coordinate 9,667,551 of OW026313.1, read as the reverse complement.
GTTGGGTAGCTTTACGGTAATTCAACTTGAAACCTTACCTACTGTTTTACGTTATGAAATTATTTGAAATCTACACATAACATAGGCTAGAAACGAAATAATCTAGCTCGAAGAAAATAAGTACTCACTGCATGTCGCATATCTTGCAAACAATGCCATTCTTAGATACGCGGTAACTTAACCATCCTGCTATTAACAAAACACTTTACAACCTCCACAACCGATAAGAATTTCTGTGGAAAATAAAAGCATGAAACACAACTTACCTGAACACCGTAGGTAAATATCCGGGTGAAATTTATCATAATAATATAACGAAACGTGACCCGGCTCCTTCGAAATTACAACGCAAGCAATAATTCAATCAAGCGGGGCTTAACCGGCTCTCTCCATGTTTACCCGGCACCCTTCTCGCGCGACATTATCCGAGGCTATCACTGTATCATATTAATTGAGATTCATGGACGTCAATAAGGTAAATAATAGAAATCTTGCCGTAACATAGTAATCGAGTTACTGGGTTATAGCAACGATCCTTGCGTACGTAATGTTTAGTCAAATATCGCTCGGTTTAATCTTGAAATTTGATGTAAACTTAATTAGAAGTCTATGTGGCACTATGAGCAAACGAAACGTTTCCACAACAAACTCAGACGATATCACTTGTTGTTAAAAATAGAACAAATCCTTTGTAGTTTCACGGAGCCGCTCGTATCGACTGGTTGTGTGATGGCGGAGATAAAAACACTCATTTGTTTTGCGGCTGTCACCCTTCTGTGGCCCTGTTCCTGCCGAGATGAAGATAGGATCATGAAAGGTGATACCCTTTTTTTACTGAAGCAATACCGGCGTTAAATCTCTGACAAACTGTTGAGTTTATCTCGTACAATGTCCAAGTGGGGACTATTACTGTAAGTCTAGGCTATCGGGGCTCTCTGGGGAGCAGTAATGGAGCTGCGGAAGCGACCGGGAAAGAACAATGAAAGTCTAGTGTCCGCAACTTGATTTAGTGGTCTTGGACACCTAATAATGTCTGTCGCGTAAAAAGACGGTAACGTACGTAAGTTAACCCTCAGCTTTAAAGTTTAAGTCTAGGTAAGACTGCTGGGAATAGTAGTTGACTTTATTTCATTGCAGTTACGTTTTAAGACAATAATTAATTTTTATTTATCTCAAAATAGATATCTATGTGTACTATTTACTCATGTCAAAACAAGTGTTGTTTATTATTAATCTAGGCATTAAAAAACCATTTTCTTGTGAGATATTTTGGCACGTAGTTCTAATACAAAATTAGAACTTATTTTTATCAGGCTTAAACACTCCAATTTAAATTTTGATTAAGATCAATAGATTAGTTCTATTGTCGTAAGATGGCGTTAGGAGTCTGCATCTGTACTTTTTGATATTTTTATGGTAAGTGTAATATCTATCAACCACTGCTATCTACGATTTTTTGAAGCCATATCAACCAACCATCAAATCTTAAGATAATTACAATTAGTTAGGGCACAATTTTAAAATATTAGATTATTCTTAGTACCCACTCTAAAGTTACCACCAGTACTAGCATGGTACGAGTATACTGTAAAATTGTGTGTATATGTTATGGAAGGAATCAAAAACTTCACATCACATACAGTCGCGTAATCCAAAGTGCAAACTAAATTCTTTATACTATAGGTAGTTCTATTTGTGATTGAAAACTCAATAATTACAGCATGTTTCTGGCCGTATGAAGTGTACGAGCCGTGCTTCGGCGGATGTGCGGAGGTGACGTGCGACAACCCGCGCAACCACCTGCGGCCGTGCTACCCGTACTGCGAGCCCGGCTGCGTCTGCGAGGAGCCTTATGTACGCGACGATCGTACGCATCTCTGCGTGCTACCGCAGGACTGCTCGCCGTACGTATACAGTGCACCACAACCCGTGCTAACCGACATGCGAGCCCGGCTGCGTCTGCGAGGAGCCTTATGTACGCGACGATCGTACGCATCTCTGCGTGCTACCGCAGGACTGCTCACCGTACGTATACAGTGCACCACAACCCGTGCTAACCGACATGTGAGCCCGGCTGCGTCTGCGAGGAGCCTTTGTACGCAATGATCGTACGCATCTCTGCGTGCTACCGCAGGACTGCTCGACGTACGTATACAGTGCACCACTACCCGTGCTAACCAACCTGCGAGCCCGGCTGCTTCTGCGAGGAGCCTTATGTACGCGACGATCGTACGCATCTCTGCGTGCTACCGCAGGACTGCTCACCGTACGTATACAGTGTACCAAAAGCTGCGCAAACACATGTACCGAAAAACGTATTACACTCTATTCTAGCAGTGTGTTTTTGGCTTTAACGTGTACGAATATCGTGTGCCATGCTACCCATACATCCCTGTATGTCGCCGCACGATTGCTCGCCGTACGTAATACAGGATTGATAGGCTATTCAGACTTAGGGTGGATGCACTGCATAAATAGCGTTTTTGGCCTTACGATGGAGAATGCAAAGTGACTTTTACTCGCATACCTGTGTCACTTTATGTGGTCGGGACCAGGGCTCGCGGTCCACCAGTTACGGCCCGGCCACGATTTTGCGCGACCAGCGCAGTGGAGCGGCGAGCGGCGGCCGTAGGTGCGAGCGAGACACCACGATCGAGCCTTCCGCTCCCCACCCGTGGCCGCCGTTCGTCGCTCCGCAGGTCGCGCGAAGTCGTGGGCCGTTACAATGGTTGTGGCTTTTTGTTGAGAAATGTACTTAGTTAAGTATATGTTTATGTTACAGAACTCAAATGGGTATACCAGTACCAACAAGACGATCTCCAAAGTCACCTCCTCAAAAGTTCAGCCCCAGCAGCAACAACAATTACAACACACGACGATACCACCCTAAAACCGAGAAAGAAGAAGAAATTCCAGAAGTAAGAGACAACGAAGGAATGTCTAGAAATGAAAACACCCACCATCTAAAGTTCCCAACAGACGTGTCAAGAATGGGAAACTATTTCAATATAGTGATAGCTCCGCCGCCCATCAAAGCGCTACAGCCCAGAAAGATTTTGCAGAACGACGTTCGTAGAATAGCCCCCAAACGGATATTATAGTAAAATGTTACTTAATATAATAATAATAGGTTTAAACTACCTAACATTAACTTAGACGATTAATTGATTTTATTTATAAATATGAAGACCAATTAGGCAGTGTTTGAAATACACAATTAATATTTTTTATTTATGCAATAAATATTAGTCGAAGAATGTAAGCGTTTTTTTTTATAAGTAATATAACAAAATTTATCATCGTCAATATTTGTTACTACTTAGACAGTAATCTTGCTTATTCTAGATACATCTTCGTCTGCGTGAAATTTTAATTAAGTATTTTCATACCGCAGTTTTATTGTTTATTTCAATTTCTTAGAGATTGTATAAAGAAATTTAAAAGCTAAAAACAAAAATTCAATATTTAAATGCGCTTCTACACACATCCCTCAAGCTATATATTTTATATTCCATTTTCCGGTCTTTGGTACATAATTTTAACCCGCGCAATATCGGGTTATGTTCTATAATAAAATTATGTATATTATTTATAATGAATTTAAGCATCAAATAACTATGACTGGTGTAAGTGTCCAGGGGGCTTATGATGGTTGCGTTTATCACGTGATAAATAAGTGACAAAGCATCTGTCACTCACGCTCGCATCTTGTCAAAACGAGACGGATGCTTTATCACTTATTTATCGCGGGATAAAAGCAACCATCATAGGCCCGCTGGTTATTTGGAAATTAAAATTAATATAAATTATTTTTAGAATATATTTTATTACGTTTTGTAAACCACATTACACATTTTCATTTTACTAAACTAGTGCAATAAATGTCTAAATATTTTTTCTTGGTTATTTAATTTCCTATGCCCAAAATTATGAAATGTTAAAAAAAGATGGGCTGCTCTGTCTAACCGGTAGGTATGTTGCCGCCGATATAAAAAAAAAAACAATAATTTTGTTTTAAGAAGTAATAATGAAAATAAACTAAAATTATGAAAATTTAATTTAATTTATTAAAATTATAAGATATTTACGGTAATTGACATTAAAAACGTAAAATCCAAGATTATTATTACTAACACAAAAAATGTTTAAAATGTCCGCTATTATGTACTATTTATTTTGTACTGTATTGGATATATTTAAGCATAACCATAAGATTATACAGTGACTACAGTCATATACGATCATTCATAATGAAAATTAGAAAAAAAAATTGCAATGTCACGTTTGCTTTGACAATGATCGGCGATAAGCTCTTCGTCATTTTCTGTTCAATTCCCTTTCAACAAAAAACAAACGAAAGGGTACAATCATCGATACATCACATCCGCAACATGGCCGGCGATTATGTTTTTTAAACAACGCACATGTTCGAGATTAGAAGCTATTCGTATGTGTGCTCTAGTAAACCCAATGCTTGCAATACGGACGGCCATTGCTGCATCATAAAGTGATTATCTGGGTCAACGGGGTCTATCCGACATGCGTTACTTTTTAATATTGGCCTTTCTGTTATGTGAGTACATTTTTATTACCATTTGCATGTGTAGTATTGGTAGTCCTTTTTGCGCGATCAGAGTTACAGACTACGTGCTGTAAAATGAAATCGAAAATGTTTATAAGCTTGAATTCGCGTAGAAAGTGATTTTCCCAAATTATTTGATAAATGAAACATACATTTTTTTTTTCGTTACAGTTATAAAAATTGAATCAAAAATGTAGAGCATATATTCTGCTTTTGCAGATATTCTCATATGTAAGGTATGCAGTATACAGTGGCGGATTTACAAATTTTCAAGGTATAGGCTGAATAGTTTTTGCCGCCTTTGCCTCAACAATTGTCATATCATACATTATTTTTACAATGCAACAATTTCGTTGAAATTGCACGTAAAATAATTTCTCGGTATATTTTTTCTTTTTCTTAAGGGTAAAACTCGTGGTTCCGTAGTTTCGTGCCTTATTTTCCTTTGATCCGATTTTGTTTTCGTTTTTCGCCTCGATTTGTTCGGGTAACCGGGGTAAGGTAACCCACACGGTTATTGGAATAGAGAATGAAGCTCGCCACGTGCTCGTGCAACATTGACGTCATTGATAACATTGTAGCATTAAAAAAATACCGCGTTCGGGGAAAAAATATTTTTGACTTAAGACTATCTCGCTATTACTGACATTACTGTTTAAGATTTTTTTTTAATTTCAATCGAATTTCCTGACGTTACTAGTGCATGTGAAACACATGATAGTCGATACATAAGATTGAAGTCGGTAAAATTATTCACTGAATTATTCATTATATTCGAATAAAAATCGAAAAATTATATACAGACCGTCCAGTTCGTAGCCTCCAACCAGTAGTAAGACTACTGGCATGTATTTGGTTGTTAGTGGGAAGAGGGGCATATTTCTTACAATTTCGCTCTTTTCACTCATAAAAAGTGTGGGCAAAGGGCGCAGAGGCGAGAGGCCGATTATTGGTTGAGGGGCGGCGAACTAGCTGTTTTACTCTAGAATATGGAAGTTTGCTACTCTCGGAATGTGCAATGACAAGTGAGAGAGAAAAGTCGTCGACAAAATTTGTTGCAGACTTCTATCTGTAAGACATCAGAAAACCGTCATAGAAAAATCTTTTTGATTTCTATGAGGTAAAAAAAAAAAAATTCGTCCCCCAAATTTGCCGCCCCCAAAATCTGCCGCCCTAGGCTCGAGCCTACTCAGCCTGCTGGTAAATCCGCCACTGGCAGTATATCTTAGATTATGTTAATTAGTCGAGATACGAGTATAACTTTAGACAACTGTTTCAAAATTAAGAACTGCAGAGGTATGATGGTTGCGTTTATCACGAGATAAATAAGCGATAAAGCGATAGATGACTTACACTAGCAATTTGTCAAAACGTGACGAATGCTTTGTCATTTATTTATCGCTTGATAAAAGCAACCATCATACCGCAGGTAGTAAAAAAACTAGTAAGTAGTTCACCAAAGTATTAAAGGGTACAGATTCATCAGCAGAATTTATACGAGTATATACCATTTTTCCATTACTCCAAAATTTTTGTATTACTAAATTCGAAAAATAGAATGCATAAATTACATTCTAAACGGCGGGAAACTGGTTCATATACGTTACAGACGACATCGTCGCCCAGTCGATGAAGTCCAGCTACGATTACGACGAGCTGGACGGCAAGCGGCACGCCTTCGCCGACGACAGGAGGAACTGGAGGAAGAAGGCTCTCCTCAATCAGATCGAGGGCACTGATGCCGAGAGCATGCTAAGAGGCCAGCGCCGCTATGACCCGGGCCCGCAGAAGAGCGCCGAGTTATACGAGTAAATATTTAAATGCTGAGATTTATGTATAGTAAATACAATTCAAAGTCAAATCAAATCTCAAAATACATTGAATAAAAATCACAATTATAGACTTATAGGTACTCGTAGCTATTATTTATAGAGATATCTGTACATACGATCACTGCAAAGTATTTAAAAAGGATTAATCTATACATAAGGTCGAACGTCATATCAATGTCTGTACATGGAAGATATTCGAAAATACGTTGGCTGATACCTACTTAGAATCGATAACAGAACACGTTCCAATAGTTTTTAGAATTTTTGTCTGTTTATCTGTTTCTCTGTTTATTTGAACGCGCATCACGTGGAAACAGCTGAACGGATTTTGATGCAAACTTTACTAATACTCGTATGTCGAGAAAATCCCAAACTATAGGCTATAAAAATTTAACCAATAAAAGGGGGGGTAGCCACTACACTCGATTGAGTTCAGTTTGCACCGGAATCTTATGGCGCTACCTAGGAAGGAGGTGCAAACTTTTTTCAAACATGTGCTACAATTTTCGAGTACCCTGATAAACTAACAGATGGCGCTGAAATTAATATGTTGTGGCATGAATAAACCGGGTGCGGTTCAAGTTGCATAAAAACTTTTAGCATATTTTCATTTAACTACTTTCAAAATGAATAATAAACGCATTGCATAAAAACAAAATTCATAATTTTGTCAACCATAATATTTAAACATCATAACCATTAATAAACATAATAACATTAGTTATAATGTTCATAAGTCATAATGTCACTTGGAATAACATACATTCAGAATATTTATTAAAACTCATAAAAACACCTAAAATAATTATCAAGTTGCATAAATATCATATCAAGTAAGTCCTAAAAAAAAAAATATAAAAAGTTTTTGAGTACCTACTGAAATATTGTTATGTTTTTTTTTACCCTAAAAACGAAACTGCTCCAAAAGATAGGTAGGTTAGGGTTTTTTTTTATGACCCTTAAACGAAACTGCTCCAAGAGATAGGTAGGTTAGGGTTTTTTTTTATGACCCTAAAATCGAAACCAGAGATAGGTAGGTTAGGGTTTTTTTACCCTAAAAACGAAACAGGTAGGTTAGGGTTATTTTTTTTATGACCCTAAAAACGAAACTGCTCCCAGAGATAGGTAGGTTAGGGTTTTTTTTTTATGACCCTTAAAAGGTCATAAAAAAACCTCCTAATTTGGCTCGGAAATGGGGAAGAATGAATAAGAAAAAAATATTATATTTTTGTATATATATATTTGGACAACATTTATGCTTTAAGTTTTTATTAAAAAAGTATGATATGACAATGGTATAGTATACAAAGTGACTATTATGCTATTTGTCTATTATGCAAATACATTATTATGCAATTAAACTATTATAATTTTCGAAATTATGCAATTCGTTTGTATGCATTTTGTTTTTATGCTATATGATCACTTATGCAGGTTGAAATTATGCAATTCGTTTTATGTAAAATGAAAATTCGCAAATTGTTGTTATGCAAAACATTACACACCCGAATAAACCACTGAGGGCACAGCTAGTTAATATCCGTGTCACCTACACTGGGCTAAGCCTGCATCGTAGGCAAAATTTCAGTTTCCATACGCTAAAGAAAACCGTTAATGCCTTCACCCCTCGTATGCAATGTCAAAAATAACGTCATTGGTTTTTACAAGCTTTTATTTATTAAGTAACTGAGCATTTCAGAGCTGGCATTATTTATATACACAATTATGTTTTTTCTTCAGAGACAAAGAACAGAAATCGGCTACAACAATGAACTGTGACAGACCCCACGAAAGGTACCTACTTTATTTTTACTTCACACTGTCCATATTGTTTTATCAATCTACTTATATATCTACATCGATGAAGAATTTATACGTGAATTCAATACAAAATGTGTTGAGGTCTCTGTCATAATTCAAATAAAAAAAAAACAAATCAAAAATCATTTATTTTACAAAAGGTTATACAAATCTTGACGAATCCTCCTTTTAAGTTACTACTTTAGAATTTATAATTATAGATATTGTATGGTGTTTAGATCTCGCATGATACAGGTCTATTCAGAAGCTTTCTCCTGATGACAGTAGTACGAGTATGTTAAGAAGCACCAAATCGATTTATCGGACTGAGGGTCTTACATTTATAATTATGAGCATTACATAATTTTTTTTTAATAATTGTTTATAAAATAACAGCGCCCTCTCTCGCTTGCTCGTTAACTGCTGTAAAGTGGTGCGGTAAGATGTGGATATTAACGTATTCACATAGAGGTCGCTAAGGTGTAAAAATCCTTTCAAATAAACAATGCAAAGATCGACACACAAAGCATACGGAAAAATTCGATAGGTTGCTTGGGAGTTAGGGTAGCGAAGTGGTTAACGCGCTGGACCGGCAATCCAGAGGTACCGGGTTCGATTCCCGGTCTCTTCCACCAGGTAACTAATTTTTCAATTTTTCTTTAAGCTTTGATCTTTGTATCTATCATTTAAATAAAAATTGTGGTGTGTACCTACCCATATTAAAAAATGAGACATTACATGTATCATAAATTTGTGATACCTACCAGGTACGAGCCGTGCTTCGCGGGTTGCGCGGCGGTGTCGTGCGACAACCCGCGCGACCGGCTGCGGCCGTGCTACCCGTTCTGCGAGCCCGGCTGCGTCTGCGTCCCGCCGTACATGCGGGACGACCGCACGCACAAATGCGTCCTGCCCGATGACTGCACCAAGTACGATCTGCGACCTAATTCGAGAATTCCGTTTGATCGCCAAACGTCAAATCTCTATTAACAGTGATGTTTCCTTTGAACTGTCATTAAAATGCGATGAGCTTCAAGTGACACATCTCATCTCAATTTTGGAAATACGAAGGCGATAATGATTGTCAGAAATGCTATTCATGCATATGAATTTCCGTTCTAAACGAAACGTAACCGACTAATTTCACGCACTACCCGGTCAAGTTAAGTATGCGCCTGTTATCTATGCCGTCACATACAAAGGAGACGGAAATTAAGGGCGCCCGGATTGGCGAATTTGCGATGTTCTAGGGATATCGCCTTTTGTCAAGTAGGGAAACGTCAAAAGTGACGGATGGCAATGTAAAAGAGAGATCTCCATCATTTCTCTAAAATTGGTCGAATTACCCCCCTGTTTGTTGTGACGACATATAAGAGCTATGCTACTTTAGGCCGATTGATGAATGAATTCATTCATAAATAGGCCATGCATTTCTGCATCTCAGTACCAGTAGTACCTACAAGTATTATCTTCAAACTCAAGAAAGTAGTTTGATAACTGTAACTTTTTTTTTGCTCTTATTTGCCTCAAAATTTTAATAACTAGACAGGCACGTAACCAGTTACTTTAAACGTAAATATGTTTAATGCATGTTTTCTGTACTCTCAGAGCAATAATGTTGAACTATTAGTGGAAATTGTTTTGGCTTTTGTATTATCTACTTTTGTTAATTCTAAGTGTTGATTGTAAGCTGTTTGTTTCCCATTACAATATATAAATAAAAATAAATAACTAATAATTATACTTTGATTACAGGGGCTTAAAAGGAGTTCCTGATATTGGAGAGGAAGTGTAACATTCTCAAGAAATGGTATCATCAAATATTGTATGGAGTGATTGATGTAACAAATAAGTTATAATTTATTCATAAATGCTTGATAAATAAATAGAACCAAAATGACTTATTTTATTGTTAATTCTGTGACCAGACGGCTGTAAGAGTGACAAACCGTAGAGGGTATAGCTTCTGAAACCACATACAAAAAGTTGCTGACCTACATTCCAGTTCTGAAAATTTAGTATCGGCATTTGTTGGTGCAGCAATTTTAAACTCACTATAATTATGTAATTTGTTAATAAGGAATAATAAAAAAAGGTACATACATATGTATAACATTATTCGAAAATATGAATGTGAAACGCTATCTCAATGTATTTCACTTTTTTATTCAATTGATATATATATACAGGTCAAGTATATGTTCCTGAGCATTGGTATAATAAAATAAATAGAAGGTTCAAAGACAAGTATGATTGACAGAAATAAATTGTGAAATGTATTGGTAAAGAAAAATCATTCGTTTGGAATAAAATATATTATACATTAATGTAGATCTCATTCATCACTTAGCGGTACCTTAATTCCGCTATAATGTTTATTTGGTCTGCTCTGAACAAAAATGTACCTACATCAACGCAAAATCTTATAATTGATGTATCATCTATTGCATTGATCAATGATCATGTTGGGAATAGAGCACAACAATCACATCAATCTAATCAGGGAAGTAGTTATTGAAATCCCATCAAAAATAGAAATGTAATAAAATGCCAAGTTCGTAAACGGACGTAATAAATGAAGTGTGAAGTGTCTAACTGGAAACCAAGTTCTTCCAACGCTGCTAAGATAACAGTTCCATGCATTACCTTTTCCTATCGCTAAAATTATTTGTTATGTTATTCGCTGCTCAATAGTTTGACTTGGCAAGTTTTTTCCACTATTTTGTACACATTATGCATAATATTTTACATTTCGCCTATGTGTTCATCTAGGATGTCAGCTACCTCCGAATTTTGTCAATAATTGGTCCAGCCGTTTGAAGAGCCGTTCGATACATTGTGTGTTTGTATGCATTTAGAAGTATCTCACATACAAATCACCTTTATAATATTCGTATGATATCTGGGTCAATAAATACGGACCACAAAGTAGAAACCGCGAAATGTTTGTAATTAACGATCTAGTCCAAACCGGTTACTCTAAATCTAGCGTTAATTGCAGTGAATCGCAGTGAATTTTGATTTAATTTTCTATCTATTCATAACGTATCCCATGTTTCGGAATGATGTTATCAATTCAGTGCAAATTAACGCGTGTTATCCACAGCCGCTGTAATAAATTTATACAGAGTGATTGATTAACCCCAATCACTAGAACAGATCTATTATCCCTCATTCTATTATCATTTCAATGAGACCATTGTGTCGCTCCAAAAGGGAAACTTTGACAAAACCTCCATTGTATTAAGTAGTTCGACATTTCCTTTTTTCAATTGAATTTTATGATGTTTAGCAGTTGTGATTTTACACTAGATATAGGAAGTGGCACTAAAATACTTAATGAAAAAATGTACCTAAAAGTGTGTAATATCAAACAGTGATTTACTTTTACGTAGTAGTTTAATATCAGTAACATTATGTCATTGTTATTTAGTGTCAACATATTTATTACTTCCAAATGATTATTTTTATTCTTTTTCTATTAACCGCTAATGGTTGCGCTACTCCTGGTACATATGGTAAGCAATATTTTATTATTGTTCACGGTTTTGAATAGGTAATTTTTCCGAAAAAGTAATTTTCTGAAAAAATAAGAGTAACGAGGATTGCTTAGGGTTAAGGCCATTTTTGTCATCCACGTGTTTTCGTGTAATTTATATCTAAACAGATAGGGGTAGAAACTTGCAGTGGGATTTTGACCTAACACGGTAACTACATACAGCAAAGTTGTTTGCGAATAACTGACGATAGTAACAACAACTATTGGTTTTACGTATTTTCAGTCCACCAATTACCTCCATACTCTTTGCGATTTACAGCGAGCGTCAGGGTCAGGATCATTGGACCATGCGAGGTTTTTGATGCTGAGTGGTTCCCAAATTTAGTACATACCTTCAATAAAAAAAGTGTACTTCGTTAAAATTGGAGATATCACCTTGTTTAGCTTTACAACTTGCATGCATATATTCATAAAGATCTCTCTCCCTTTTTAGCGAGACACTTTTTCGGTGGAAGGTACTAAGTAAATACTAGGAAGGTACAAATAAGTACTAAATCTGGGAACCACTCAACATCGAATATCTCGCTTGGTCCATCCTGACGCTCACGTCACGTGTTATACCCACCAGTTCTGGTTCTCATAATCAGTTAATGTGTCTCATTGTAGAATGCGGTCTGCACGGACGGTTCGAGTACTGTGTCGACGGGTTCCCGGGATGTGTGGTCGGCTGCCACTGCTACCCCGGCTACTACTTCGACACCGACTCCAAGATTTGCGAGCCCAAGTAATCTTCACACTAAAACTTTGTAAAGCGACCGTGTCGCGCATTTAAACCAGCAGCGGGTCACAGGTATCTGTCAACGCGGTCTCCATGACTCGAATAACATCTTCAGCTAGGTACGAGCCTACGACACGAGTCGAAACCTCGACAAGCAAGATGTAGATATCCTTGTTTTCATACGCATGTCGCAATTTTACGATATTTAAACCGGATGATTAACGGTTGTACAGTTTTATGATAACAATCTGGATAGCGTAGCAACCGTCAAACTAATGCATAAACAAATTCTACAAAATCAAAAATTAAAATATTAACTATTGAACTCGTCTCCAATGCGTTAACAAATCAAATTTTAATGAAATTTTTAGTTTAGTTTTTCAACAATTATTTGCAGCACAAAACTGACACAAGACTTCAGGCGACATCTCGCTCCTAGCTATAGCTTGCCCATGGGCATGGGCAGCGGACCACAAGTGCCTGCACCAGTTGAAACTGCGCACCTGCCAAATCCAAGTACCAGCGATGCTCAGGACAACGGTGAACTTGGCGACTGGCTATACAACCAGTTTTTCAAAACCATAGAAAATGGGATCATAAATAAAACTGACGACGACGACTTAAAGGCCACAAGAAGGAGTGGTGCTCCACTAGAGCCGCCAATGTCAGGAAAATTCAGAAAAAGTTCTCGATACGGTCGGAAACGTAGGTCGCGAAAAAAGCAAAAGCGGATGAGATCAGAGGATAGTGACTCTTCGTCCAGTTCCGATTCCTCAGATACTAGTTCAGATAGTTCCGGTTCGGACGTGGGAAGCTGGGAGCGCTATGAGTGGAGTCCACAACAACCTGGCCAGCCGAAAGACGACGCCGCTCACCGGCAGATCGTCGTCTACAGTAAAAAGCCGAAACCGCCACTACCGTCATTTATTTTCTTGCCGAACATGGAAACGCCGTTTTTTCCACCGATAGGACTACCTGCTCCAGCCATGCCCTTGTACCCTATGGTACCTGTACCTCCGATTCATCCAGGCATTTATACAGGTAATTTTAATTTATCTTACGTATTACAAATTACCTACCTAAAATCATAACCCTTCATTTTATTATAACGTCAACTGCTGAATTCCCTTTGTTTCCGACATCGGCGATTATTATTCCAGAATTGGCTGAAATCAATTCAGCTTCATGATGTGAAAAGCTATGACACTGCTTTCTTTTTTGTGCCATTCGTTGTCGTCGTTATTCAAAAATACGTTTGGCGTAGGTATTACAATAACTATTGCTTTATCAAGTCATAATCTATAATAAATAGCATCCTTGCCCTTAAAATAAACCACTATCATTTATAATCTGCAATACTGTCGTAATATAAAAGTGTAAGTAATCGTATAAACAGTGTAATAGTTTTTTGTCCCAAATAAACTAATTGTGAAGACCCGAAAATTGTATAGGTACTTAATTAAATTGTCCACTCATGTTCTGTATAATTTTAATTATAAATATAATTATAGATTGCACTGATACCACGACGCTCGAAACAACGACATCTGGCAAGTCTGACATGACTACGACGTTGACTACAACCACTGCTACACCAGCGCCGACGCCCGCATCGACCCATGAACCGCCAGAAGAAACAACCTCAGACCAAAGAAAGGCATTGCGCTATGGAATGCATGTAAGCTTACGCTTGATCTTTATAAATATTTATGAGCCCTGATAATGTTACGAGTATCAGAATTTATGATTTCATGATCACTATTTATTATGCTCCTATAATAGTTCCATCTTCTAAAACATAGCACGAGTAGTATATATTTAATCATTCATCATAATTTCTATCACTTTTTTCTTACAGCGTTCGAAAGATCGGAACAAACCTCACCTACGTGCAGCATATAAACCACCTAAAGACATATTTAGCCTATACCAGGATGAAGATTCAGATGCAATGTTCTTGGGTGATACCCATTCACCATTCTTCGAAGATGACTTGAAGATGGACAAGGAAAGTGAACCTGATTTCAAATACATAAGTCAGCTCATTCATAGGGACTTCAATGAAACCACGACTGTCAGACCACCTTGGAAGGGTTTAAATTTTAACAGACAACCGACGCCACATATTGATGTTAAATCTCCGGCACCGTATATGCCTAAGAGACGGCAACAAATCAAGCCAGGTCGCTTGACTGACATGACTCGACGACAATTTGATCCCAGAAAGAATGGGCAAGATGATTCGTATTATAGTACTCTTGGAAGACAAATAGCGAAACTCATTAGAGGAATCGAACCCCAAGAAATCGGAGAAGCTGACACAAAACTGGAGCCTGTAAAGGATATCAAAGTTTCACATCCTTTCTTCGGTGAGAGTACTTTCGCAGCGCGCTCTTATTGGGAAAGATTCGTACGATCTCCTTTGAGTGTATTATTAAAGAATTTCACAAAATATGAGAATTTAATAGCAGGCAATCAACAATTATTTGACCTGGAAAACAAAGTGCAAGAAGCTACATCGCCGCCTCCTTTGAGTTTGCTTGAGTTAGAAAATGTTATAAATACAGTAGGGACAATGCAACGCCAGATAAATGGCAAAAAGCTAGGGAACAATAGTGACAAGCCTTCAAACCGTAGCCTAAACATTAGCCTGCTGCCGAAATTTAGTAAAAGGAGAATTGAGGAGCCACAGACACCGAAAATCAAAATGAACGGTCGTATGTTTGCACTTCATACAGCCCGTAAAGTTACTAATTCAAATCCGAACCAAAAACTTATTGATGATATAACTTCTGACAAGTCAAAACCTCCTATCACAATGCAACCTGAAAATGCGAATAACAAAAATAAGCAAGTCTACGCATACATCCAGAGACATAAGCTACACAGTACTATTACGACTATGCCACCAATACCGAAGAGCTCGGCTCCATTGGTTAAAAAAATAGATAAAAGTGGCCATGGACTAATTAACCAGAACAACTTTAAAAAATATTATTTTAACAACAGGAATAAGAAAGATCACTTAATATTCATAGCTGGTTCAGATTTTGTACAATCAAAGAGGTATTTCTTTGAACCTAATACCAATTACCAATTTGAGAATTGGTCTTCAGAGTAGCAACAGTGAATGAAAATTTAGCAGAGAACGCCTATTTATATTTCGGCATACATGTAGAACTTACCAAGTCAATTTTCGAATAATAAGGACCAATTCTCAAACTGGGTGTGCTCGCCGTAATCCAGCGGGTGTTTACGATACACAAACTCGGAGCAGCATGCCAAGCCTGGCTGCAGTGCAGTGGATACCCGCGCAATACGCTCCGCTCGCCGACCGCTCCTCGTAGGCTTTCACAAAATGCACCCTCACTATTGCGGCAAACTTTTGGAGTTGATGCTGCGCTGCGTGCACAAGGAAGTAATGTACATCGCCCAATATAGTCTATCTCTGTTTATGGAAGTAGGAATAAACGGTAATCCTGTTGTATTCTTCACAGACAATTTAATTCCCATTTCATAACGCGAGACGTGCAGCGGGGCTCGCGGCCGGCACGGCGCGGCTGCGACTCGGCTCAGCTTATAATACACCATCAGCAACTTGTGAATTCGAGCGCAAGACTCGATCACGCCTGCATTGCTGCTAGTATTCCCACTTGCATTATAGCCAACTTAATCTCCCCGATACGGGATTTCCATATTTTGGACTGGCTCCTAACGTTTTAATTTAGGTCGCAAGTTTCGGACCCATTATTAGAATTGTCAACTGATGTAAACCAATCGAATAGCGGCAGAGTAAAGCTGAATATATAGTCGCAATAACAGTAACATGCAGGTCGCGCCAGACAATTTTGCCGCTCGGAATGGTGTCGTTTTGTACGAGTTTTGGAATATAAATAAAGATTTGAATAATGTTGTTACTTTTATAATATGACCTGACAGAATACAGTAATGATTTCTTATTACGTAACGCCATACAGTGATGAAGTTTTTATCCTTTAAGCACAAATGTAAATAAAAACACGAAGTATTCAAGTTAGGTACACATAGCCAGTTCTTTTGTAAGTCTTAATTTCGCAATACAATTTAAATCGGACCTAACAAGTCTTGTAATGTTAGGTACACATAGCCAGTTTTTTTGTAAGTCTTAATTTCGCAATAAATGTAAATTATTATTTATGTGTTACTTTTTTTGGTGTGCAATAAAGCATATTGTATTGTCATGAAAATACTTTTTTCCGTAATACTATCGAAGAGCGTTCTCTGCCTTTTCGCGGAATTATTTTTCATCGAACGTTTCATTTTGCCGAAGTGTCTTTAAGAAAGTATTTTTCTCGGCACCGTAAACTACTGGGAATCGTTATAATAAACCTTAATTAAAATTATGAGAAAATAAAACACTAAAAACATTTTCATGTAAAATGATGCCAAAACGAGACAATGCCAAAAGGTGAGGTAATCTTAATTAAAATATGTGGCTTGGCCGTTTGACTAAGGTTAAGTTTGTGAAGTTACCTTGCAGTGCTAGGCCGTGTAGAGTCATATGGTTCTCGTCTTGGCGTTATTTTACATGAAAATGTATTCGGTGGGATTACACTTCTTTTTGAAAGTTATAACTCTTTTAGTATATTTATACATATATCCTCATACAAACTTCCATTCCCTACTTTAAGAGGTTGGGGTATAAAAGGTCCAAGTATTTTTTTTATTTATTGTTTGTGTACTATTACTAGCTTACATACCAAATTTCAGCTTTCTAGGACATTAGGAAGTACCCTAGAATTTTGATGATCGTCAGCACTTCGCTTGGCACGTCTTGGCGGGGGAACTACCGTGCCCCCAGAACATTAACAATTATTCAGCGAAAAGGCAGAACACCATCGAAGTCACTCTCTTACTGAAAGATGAAGAGTATTCGACAACCGACGATAGCCATATGAAGAGAGCCATGGATGTGAGCGAAGCGAAAGAAGAATCTGGCGCCCAATAAAAAACTGGTATTATTATTGGTATATAGGCACTATCTCAAGTCGGTATCACACGATGCCTCGACGAAGTAATTCGGCCGACAAATGTGCGGGCACTAGACACGTACACGTGTCTGCGGTGTCGGTTAATTGGGGCACTTGTATCAGGACACTGGACACTGCGACCGGAGTGACACTTGCCACCAAATCCTATTAGTGTCACAAATTGCCTTCATCGCCGACTTTAACTAGGTACAGCATCCTCTTTATATTACCAAAACGAAGAGTGATAATCAAATCTAAGTAATATATTGATGATGAATGACTAAAATTCACCATGAATTTTTCATTTCCTCATTCATTTTCAGTAGGTAACTACTATTAATTAATACTTAACGAATCTGTAGTAAACAAGTAGGAGTAGGGTTGGAGTAGTAGGGCCTCGTGCAGGGTCCGTCCGGATTGTTACTACCGTCTTGCCTGCTAACCCACCGCCAAACAGCAATGTTCGCATTGTTGAGTTCCGGTGTGGGGGTAAGATAGCCGGTGAAATTACTAGCATAGAGGCATTCTATCTTCGTCCTCCGGGTAGGCAAGCACTTGTGACTCCTCTGGTGTTGCAGGTGTTTATGGGCGACGGTAATCGCTTTCCATCAGGCGATACGTTTGCTCGTTTGCCCCGGCTTTGACATTAAAAAAAAAAAAAAAAAAAAAAAAAACAGCTATATCAAATTTTGTTTGAAATTACGTAAATTATATATTGGAAGCGCGTTCATTTTTGAACAGATTTAACTCTACTATGCCTAACCATTTGCAAACATTATTATTACAACAAAACGGACTTAATCGCATTCAAAAAGTGTTTATCGTGAGTCCCTTCGAGACCTAGTACGTAACATCACGTCTGAAACGTCGAGGTGTTTAAATAAATACCTTTCTTAATGCGATTCAGTCCCGTTTTGTTATAATAATCCAATTTCAACTTAAGTTCTCTACCGCTACACCACAATGGAGAATAAATGAAAACAATGCCTACCCGGTTCACACATGGCATCAACAACGCTCATGGAATCAAAGCAATCAATCGTTCGATTCGGTTTATCGCCTCGCTCGTATTCTTATTCTGCAGGCAGCTGACTGACAATTTCTGTCTGCTTTATTTGATTCCCTTAAACAGTGAACGAATCGAATGTTTACCGGGCCCCTTTACAACTTGCGATTTTCCTATTTCAGAATCCCGCATTTTAATATAATATGTAACCCATTATATGCCATCTATTTCGCATATTTTTTTATGTCTGAAACTTATTTCGCCGAACACGTTTCGCATAATTTGATTCCGCCGAATGGTCATCTTGACGAATCAACATTTTTCCGAATCTATACGCAAAATATTACATTAGCGAATTTTAGTTCGCTGCAACCAAGGTCTGCCAAGTTTCATCGTAGTCCGTTCGTCGAGTCACGCATTATTGCTTAAACTGTATCGGGGCAACTAAAATCTAATAATCTTTTAGTAGCAAATCTTTTAATACTCTAGCACTGAAACTATAGTATTCGCAAGCTGTATAAATCGTATTTCATCATAAGTGCCAATTTTATCCGACTTAGCACAACATAAAAGTTTACGAAGCCCGCATCCCGGCAAACGTAGCACTGTGTAAAAGAGCAGCTCCTCGACAAACTGCGGCCATTCGATGTGTTGTTCACGCCCGCATCTACTAGTAGTACACCAACCAAAGACTACTATTTTATGAATGACTTAGCATAGCCTGGTTTATGGAGCTCGCTTCCAGCGAAGAAAAAAAACTTAGGAAAGTGAATCTGATGAAACTTCGTAACATGAGGAAATTATAGTGATCATAAAAGATGGGGGGCTCGGGGCAGAGGCAGCTTATAAAACACAACACCTTAAAACAGACACAAGAAAGCAAGTCTGATGAAACTTTTATGTAGCTAGAAAAGACGGGAGCTCGCGGGGCGGAGTCCCCTGCATGAAAAAGCACAACACGCTAAAATGGAAAAGAGAAATAAACTCTTATGAAACATTTAATTTTAAGTAACCTGGGAAGAGATTGTCACTAAAAAAGAGGGGGGGTTTGCAGGGCCCTCTACAGAAAAATAACACAACATGCTAGAATGGAAAGAATTAATAAAGCTTTCAGCAGCTTTAAATAACCTGAGGAAACGGTGAAAAAAAAAGACAGACTTCAATTCACTTTGTGAGAATCTTGAATTTTTTAGATCGGAAAACTAATAACTTTGAAGCCACGTCACATAATACACACATACTAAAAGAACATACCTAGGTAGGTATGTTCTTTTAGTAGGTGTGTATTGGTGACGTGGCTTCAAAGTTATTTGCTTACAAGTAGGTACTTGTAAGCACGTTTAGCATAATCCTCGTAGCAAAACTATAATAATCCGAGCAAAACCATTCGCGACACCTTGTTAAAATCCACATTTATTACTAGTACCCTAACCAATGAAGGCTATTTTCAACCTACTTTGGAAAAGAGGAAGTTTTCTAGTCGACGATAATGTTATTTTTTTATATATTTTTTTCGACACTCATTCCACACTCCAAGTTAGTCCCATATAACTTTAGTGAAGATCCGGTGACGAGATCCATTAAATCGAAGAAATTTCTCAAATATTATAGGCACTTCTATGGTAATTTTGGTGTTTTTTTATAGTTTAACTCGGTTAGGTGTCCTCGGAAATACGATATTTCTCATTAAAGTCGAGGTAAAATTCTCGATAATGTTCCTTAATTTAACAACTAAAGTGTCTAAAATACTCATAATTTATTGGTCTTTTCACATAAACACGTAGATTCCAAGTAGCCAGTTACCAGCCAGCCGCTTCCAAACGACACTCTCTGCTCTGCTTCCCGTCGGTTCACGTCACTCTTCAAATGGAATACCGTGGGCTAAATTCGATTCCAAAAACATATATGTCCGAGATATCACCAATATACTTTGACAAATTGCACAATTTTTTTTTTCTTTCGACAAAATAATTTATTAATACACTATACTAAAGATTAAAGATTGCACTATTTGACTTTAAATGGCAACTTCACTTCTAATGGCGCACGATGTCCGGCTGGCTACATTCCTGTTCGCTTCTTGACCTGAGGGAACCAAAGGCCAGGGTTCAACACCTCTGCCTTTCTGCCTACCAATTATTTGAGGAACCTTGACACAAAAGATAAAGAATGGCCACTTCAGGCAAAATCTATATATTATATGTCGATCGGCCATATCACAGCCGTATTTCACATAGATGATGACACATCACTGAAATAGCTACACATCAATGTCAATAGAATTGTCTAGTTTCCTCTCGAAATATAAGTCCGCCAGATCGATTTTCATGAAAGTTTGAACATGCATTTTTTATTTTGTCAGTTACACAAAAGAATACGAGGATATATTAACATTATTATACCTAAACGAGACTTAATCGCGTTCAAAAAATAAATAATAAACACCCGTATTAAGTCTCGTTTAGTTATAATAATGTGTGAAAATACGAGGATATAGTCCGTTAAAATTCCTCGAGGCATCACGCTGTGCTACATTTTTTAGCTACGCTTTATCTTTCTATTTTTTGTTTTATTGACAAAAGAAAAAATACGTGTCCAACTTTTTTGATAGTCTAAATGACGAACATATAATTACATTTTATTGCCTAGGAAACTACCGAATTACTCCAAACTCAAACGCCGTAGATCGTCTATAAGGTGTATCTTGGAGCTAATAGGATCTCGAATAGTTTCAGAGCATACATAACATACCTAAATGTGATGAATAATCTAGTGAGAGAGTGCTCTACAATACAGTATTGAGTTAGGCAACGTGTTGAAGATAGTGTAGGCGGTATTCCATTACAACGAAAGTTTTATTAGGCACCTTCTTGAAAGGTTATTAGCGAACTGAAAACGAATAAATACAAGTAAAGCCTGACCAGAAATATATGAGGATTGTCAAGAGGGCGTTATTTATAAGATTTATATGGCAACAATTTTGCAACCAATCGCCCTCTAATAACATTAGTTTAAATATCTGTCAGTTCCTATGATCATAAAATCATTGCCAGTGTAAGAAATTAGTTTCAGCGAAATTCCGCAATATGGCGCATCCTCATATATTTCTGGTCAGGCTTTAAAGAAAAAACATGTCAAATAGGTAAGTCCTATTTCTTTGGTGTCTGTTTAGGAATAACATGAGGTTCATCAAAGACTACATCTACGCGGTCAAGTCCGAGTCGGACTCGCGTAACTAGGTTTCGGGTTAAAAGTATGTTTATAATCGCAAAACAAAAAAAAAGGGTTTTCTTGTAAAGTAACTAGGAATTTTCAGCTTTCTGATTTATTGACAGAGCGAGCGTCTCCATGTCAGTTTGGCCCAAAAATAATCCTTGACTCTCGGCTTGTTGGCTGTTCTCGCTTAGAGATCGCATTTCTCAACCGATTCCCGTCAAATTTTGTAATTAGGTCCAATAAATAAATAAATGTAGATTCACTTACGAAATTTTTCAAAATAGCGGAGATATGGAGGTAAAATAATACAAATGTCGGCAATTTTTAAGAATAACCTGTGCTGAGCCGGAATTACGATAGAACCTACGAAGCAAAAAATATTTCCAATCACACGGTAAAGCAATAAAAATCACGTTGAAGCAAGACGCATGGCGGCGGGTCCGAGCCGCCTGTCCCGCCCGAGTCGAGAAGACGCTCCCGGGAATACTAAGCAGCCAGTTGCCGCCTTCGCCTGTTTCAAACTAAACGTTCAATCACAATATTAATCGGATTTGATAAACATATATTTTTTTATCCTTTATTTCATAAAACCAAGTAAAACTATTATAAGGTACTTGCGCCAAAGATGGCCGGTTCCTAAGATAGCCTACTTCAACATTTTATAGTTATAACCTTCGAACGAATTGAAATTTCGCGCCCATGTTCGGTTAGTACCATATACATAAGTTAAGTCTATGGTACTAAAATTTTGAAGTAGGCTAACATAGGAACCGGGCCATCTTTGGCGCAAGTATTAATATTCGAGCACAGTTTAAACACAAAAAAAAATGGTAACAGTCGCCCAAATGTCAGCTGCTATCGCTAGTTAAGTACATAAATCGGAGGACTGACAAACTGAGCGTGATTAATAAAATAACCAAAATACGAGTTATGTAAAATTAGCATTATTTTGGTGCTACTAAGCACAATTTAGCTATTTCTCAAGTAGTTAAACTAGTTAAGCTATTTTTTTTTTTAGTTTAGTGTACATGTGTCAACTCGTCGTATGGTCCTTGCTTGATCGAAACAGTTCAACCGACGGAAAAATTGAACGTTTCTGGCGGAATCGATTCGAAACATTACCACAGATGTCTATTTTAGCGATGTAAACTGCTTACCTCTAAATGGTAACTTCTCAATCAAAAATATATTGATCTTATCATGATCATGTGTTAGTAATACGAACGTGACGTGACCATGTCAATGATAATCACCTTAGACCACCGATAGCCCTAAAAAAAAATTACATCTACTTTCTACCTAAATATGTAATTTAAAAAAACTAAACTGTAAAAAAGAAACGAAAAACAAACAATAAAATAATGAAAGATTAACTTACTTATACTAATTAGTTGGGCGCGAGGACGGCGGGGTGAGTTGGAAACGCATTAAACTTGACGGGTTGAGGTCTCTGGACCCCACTCGACCCTAACCCGGTTACCACACGAGGGCTCTCTAAGCCTCGCCCTGGCGTTTTAAATATACAATTCAAGTTTTTGTTCTAATTGCTGGGACCGTATTTACATAATAATGAAGAAGGTACGTGTTTCTGTACATGTAAAACCCAGTGAGAAAGGAGGTGAGACAATAAACGTAAGTAGGTAGGTACATGTACAGTAGGTTAAGTCCCTACTAACAAGAATTTTAAAAAACAAAAATTATTTGTTAAGAAAAAGATATTATTAAGTTTTTTTTTATTATACAAGAAACCCAAATGGCACTATGAAAATATAATATGTAAAAAGTTTCCCGAAAGAAGAAGTTAAATAATATTCAAATATTAACAAATAATATTTATAGCATTCGTAACCATCACCTGGGTGCTGAATTCTTAGATATACTTAATAACTAGTATAACACTTACATAAATACAACTTGCCCCCTCAATCAAAGTTGCCATCACCCCAAGTCTACGCTAAAAACCAATGCTATCGAAGGTTTCCTGTAAGTAAATTTTCGAGAATTCTTGTGCTCACCTATTCAAAGTAGCGTACTCACGTTAAGTAACTAACTTCAACTCACTACGAATATTAACACGACACTGCATGACATTTGAGGATAGTGTACTTCATTAGAAATCCTAATCACGTCTTCGGTTACTGCGCCCTAGTACACTCGTGCAGTACAATTATCATATCCCGCTCCCGATAGCGCAATGGTGGTTATAAGGTACCTATTTACATCGGAATATTGAGGTTCGTACAAATAGGGCTGGTTTATGCCGGCGGAGCGTTTCCAATTTTCATATTTCCCACGGTGGGCCGCACCGACCGCGCCACTAAATCTTACACCGATATTTATATTTACCGGCACTCTTGATACAAAGTTTATTTTTAGGGATTTTATCATTATAAACTAGCTATATCCTTATTTTGCTTATCCAGCTCAAATTATTTTGCTTATCCTTTGGTAAACATAATTTTTCACCAGAGTTGAAAGGATGTTTAACTACTTAAGCACAAGTGTAATTTTATTTTTTTGGAAAAATCAAGTTAATCAACGTTTTACCTTTCTTGATTATGGCTTTATAATAAACCCATGAAATAAGTAAATTTTACCATTCAGTAATTGGAAAGATTTGAGTACCTTAATTAATTATGATAATTTTGATAGTCACGCATTAAAAATAACTTCCCGTTTTTTTACAACAACCAAGTTGATTCAATTATAGATTACTTCAGTGAGTCGTGCCGTAAAAGTACTGTAACAGATACTTTAAAAGATTCTATTCGTGCTCCAGTTTTTGCTCCAGATAGATAACAAAGCGAGAGAATTAACAAAAAAGCAAAACAAGCAATCCTCTCGAGCAACACAACAGCCTTTACGCGACTGACATAAGACCCAACTTCCATTCTTATTATCGCAGCCGTGCGTTTATTTACTTTTGTATGCATGGAACGAAAGAAAGCTACTTAAGCTAAAGCGGCGAATATACTATTCACTTTACAAACCTCCTATCTCACGTTTCCGTTTTCTGGAAACGTGTGCTTTATTCTGTTCGTTACATGGTTTGTTTGAAAGGTGTGTGTGAGGGGTGTTATGAGGTAGAGATGGCGGGTGTGTAGCGCCGGCAGGAGTCGCTGGCTCAGCTCGGCACCGTCGGGATCGGTTGCGAACGTCAAGAATTTCCCAGAGGCGTGTTTACGACACCTAGCCTCTCCACCTTCCGCGTAGCACACAGAGTCCCTACCTAGTACCTACGTTCATAAAGCGTGGAGAATATCTTCACTTCATTGCGATACGGATACAAAGATGAGCGCACAATAAATAAATCATACTCATCCGTTTACACTAGGATCAAATCAAGTACTATCCGGAACATAAAACCAGTAAGTTTCAGCGCCTCAACCTTTCGACCATTCTAGCAATAGTCGCTTCAGCTAAAACTATTCTCTAAAATTGGTTCTCAAACTGCATAAATATTTCATGTACCTACGTATACTGAATATATATAATTTCAGTAAAAAATCATAGGTCTCTATCTACTTTATTATCACCCTAAAAACTACCTACTGTATTGGATAGATTTTTATAAACTTATCCATAATTTCAATCAAATGCATAATTTACATATAGAGCCAGATTTGTTCAGAGTGTAAAACGCAGTTTAAGTGATAAAAGTTACATCAGTGGAATATATAACAAAAGTCAAAAACAAATGTTCTCGAAGGTACGGTACTGTTTTTAATCTTTCCCCCGTCGATAGACTGAGCTTACAAACTGTGCCAAATTACCTCAACAATAACAAACGAAAAGAAAATCAGCAGAAGTTGTCAACTCGCCTAAAGTAATGCAGCGAGTTTGAGACTCCATTTGTTATTGCTAGCGGGGCGCCACAGGCCTGCAATTTACAATTTTGAGCCCACGGCTCCGCATAAAAAATATCTATTTATATTGGTGACAAATTGGATGCCAGAATAACGAGATGAGGAAAATAAACCTGCTTTATACCTAGATAAGTAGTAACTAAATAAATTGTGTCAGGACGTCAGGAGTGAATACACAAAATGAAAAAAAAATTAAGAGGCCTTATTCCTTTTAAAATGCTGATTGTTTAGACATTTTCATTCTCAGACATTCTCTATGATCAAACATGTTTCTTAACATATTATTGATGTTACTACCTAGAACAGGGCTATTGGGATTTATCGGTATATATTTGAAACCTACAGTTTGAATTTTTCATTGATAACTTTTGTTCGAAAAACTACTCGAAATTGACAAAATTCACATGGAAAATTCGTTTTTTCAACTTATTTTCGACTGCACGCAATGAAAGCATGAAATAGCTACGTTACTTCCTAGAACTCGGGAAAAAGTATTATTCACTTCAAAAAGTTGGTTGAAATTATCAATATATTCGTCATAATATGAAAAAAATAAATTTTAAAAGGAATAAGGCCTCTTAAAAAGTTTACTTGGTTAAACTTTACAGGTCTATTTTGTTGGAATTGGGTCCTCCTATTAAGAAAAAAAGTATCTCCCACCACAACATGGTTCGTGCCTAATATGAGTAGTCACCGATATAAGTGAAGTAATGCTACTTGATCATAGTTCAAAATATACTGGTAATTACGTCAAATAGTAAATTATTCATAAAAAACGAGGCTAAGGCGTCTGAAAGGCTGGCGACGGACTGAGAACCCTTCTGGGGTTCCAGAGCAGGTGTACTGGGCGACGGAAATCGCTTACCATCGGGCGCTCCATCTACTCGTTTGCCTCATATGTCATATAAAACAGAAAAGAGGTATATTAAAATAGCGACCAGTTAAAAAGCGTGGCGCAGACACTTTATGAATATTTAATGCTGTAGGTAGGTACTAGGCACCCAAATATTCAATTAAAAAGTTTATCGCCTTATTATCCCATTGTTGTGCAGTGTTAAGCTTCGGAATAGTTAACCGAGAACCCGCGCCTCTTCAACAGCCGCTTATCTACGTGAACCCACCATCCGACCCGAATTTTAAGTGGTCTCACCAAAATTTTAGGAAAATAGTAGGTTATTGAATAGCTTATAATTTGCATAGAGTTCAGTGGAGAGACTCCCGGGTTCGCCTTTCGCTCTAAACGAATTCACGCCGGGCAGAGAGTCCTCCGACAAATTAGGATTAGATGAGGGTACTGTGTTTTTAAGGCAAAAACGGCAAATACCATTCCAATCGAAAACTCAACTTCCCCTTCTTAAATATGCCGGTAGAGCACCTAATTGAGTCCGCTGCCGTACGTGTGCCGGTGATAAAATCACTCGCATATTTGTGATGCGCCTCGGTAATGAAATTTGCCACTTAGTTGATAAGCGTCGGTAAAGGTGAATTTTCATAAAATCCATTTCGAAAGCGCAGCGCTGCCGCGGACATCCCATTTGTCGGTCTTTGCAACCGGAAAATCTTCTCGCCTTTAACTTCTGAGAGATGTCTTTTGATAATCTTTTTATTCGGAGAGACATGTTTTATTCGCGTAGACATTGATAAACATCCAATAGGTACAAAAATAAATAGTAAATTGTAGCAATCCTTCCAATCAGATAATATAGACGCCGGAGGCGACGAGTCTGCGTCCTCCATACGCGTCTCTAGAGGAAAAAATCTCCCTGTATATAAAACAAAAAAATAGCATCAGTTCAAAACGTAGTACTTGTTTACAGCAAACAATGTAACATTCGACGGAAGGCTACGGAATGAAAACTTTGGTCTGATTTAAATGTAAAATGAAAGCCGCGGCGTCTTATTTGATTTGTGAAGATTTTGTATTTACATTGTACAACTTTGTCTTTCATAACTTGGAACGCGAATAGGTATCTACTACGGGCGGAGGCAAATAAACAGCAAACACTTCTCAATGACTCGTGTTTGATCAAGGTTCTAAGCGGCTGGAAGCTAACTTTGATTCAGTCTTTGTCTTAGAACGAAAGTGCTTCCGAAGCTGTAAGAGATCTTAGGATTTATTTTTACACTCCAGTAGTTTTAGGAACTTTATTCACTCATGTACTTCATTAATTAATTTAATTTTTAATGGACTTCAGTCATTTCTAATTCATAATTCACGTATTTATTTATTAAACATTTGTTGATATACAGGGTGCCCCATTTAAATAGGTCAGTATGGGCTATAATACATACAATGATCTTTATGGTATGCAGTATTGCAAGTAAAAAAAACGATGACATGGTTCCTAAGAACAGATTTTTGTAAATTTAATAGTTTCATACTGGCTACATTATATGGGCCTTACGAGTATGTATACTTAGCTAAATAGACAGAACAAGCCGTGCATAAAAAAGTTGGTGTTTAAGGTATGTACTGTTGTTATTATGGTCATATATCTCTACCGCCGGTCACGACGTGGATAGCTATATATCTATATTACAAAACTCATCTCTATACAAGACTCAGCTAGCAGATAGACTGTAGTTACAAAAAATTTAACATTGTAACTCAATCGAATTTTATGTCACACCTTTAGCTATTTGATACGTTCAATTTAACTGAGCGATGCACAGACATGAGTTTAACTTCGAAATCTCTGGCATTTTTTAGAATCGACCTGAGCTGAGCATGAGCATGCACTTAAAATTTAATGATTTGACTACAGTTCTCAATTATCAAAACATAAGTCAGGCTGTACGGTCAGCATAAAAAGTAGTTGACGATGTTACTACTGGCTTATGTCCAATCCTACCTACTCGTGACTCGTGGGTAACGTTCGATTTGCTTCGCGCACCGTAAGCAAAGCTAATTCCTCGCCAAACCGCTAGAGACGCTCCCCCGCAGCCCCGAACGAAAGTTGCCTGAAGAATACGAAGCGACAAGATAAAACGTCGAATCGGAAAAACTGCTTATTTTATTACTGAGCCGAGCTGTAAGGCGGATAGGATAGGCCTCGGGCGGGATTGGACGATCCTCAATTAAGTCCCTGAGCACTGATTCGAGCAGCCAAACTGCAGCGAAACTTCAACCGCTTGTTTTTTTACCGCCACTTGTATAGATCACTTTGTTAGTTTTCTTAAAGCAGCAGTTCTATCAAAGTTTTCCATTCCGAATCGGTGCGAAGAGACATATTCAGGTCCGTTCGTTGTAAGTGGTGGCCAGTGTACCAGTATGCATAAACATCCTTTTTGTGAATGGGAATTAACGAGTAGGGTTTCGGGAACGCTAATTACTTATACGTACATGCATAATTAATCCACCCGGGAACTTCTTGAGGCGTTTTGTGACGTTAATCTAAGCTAAATAATGGGGAGAAAGGTGACGCATCAGGAAATATTTTTGCTTGGAGACTGTTTTGTTTGAGTAGGGGTCCCTTCGGAAGGGCGAGTCAAGTTGGTTTCCAGACTTGCGCGTATTCTCTGGGGCAACGTCACCTTACGTTATTGTTAGGGACATATTTTTTAATAATATTTATTCCGTTCGGGAAGCTGCGGAATATCTTCTCGTCCCAAATACCGCATTGTCTTAAGACGAAGGTTTTTAACCTATGTATGTTGCCAGTGATGACATACGGCACTGGAACGTGGTCGCTCACAATGGCCAATGGACCTCATAAGAAGGTCCAGAGTTACTCAAAGGGCAATGAAGTGAGCTATGCTCGGAGTTTCTTTGCAGGATCGAAACCGAAACGATGAACCAAGGTTGTAGATATAAGTCAGGCAGTTGCCAATTAAACTTAAGTGGCAGTGGGCGGGGCACTATGTTCGTAGAACCGATGGTCGTTGGGGCAGAAAGGTTCTTGAGTGGTGACCGCGGACGGGAAGACGCAGCGTAGGAACGCCCCCAACAAGGTGGACCGACGACCTGGCTAGGATCGCGGGCAGAAATTATATGAGGGCGGCACAAGACCGATCGTTGTGGACGTCTATCGGCAGATATGATGATGATGATGAATATTTATTTTATCTTGAGCAGCAAATCAAAAAAGGTGCAATGAGAGGTTAAGGAATGTATTCCAAACAAACGACATCATCCGCTGAAATTAAAATATACATGTATACAATAAAATACATGTAACATATATATTGCATAAGTATTGCTTAGCTACATAATAATATGTAGGTTCAACTATAACGTTTAGTCAGATTTAACAGTCATAGTATTTATTCATAAACAATGCAGGTAGGTACATATTGTGTTTGAAATACAAATATGTATGTTTAAAAGTGTATCTACATAGACATAGATTGCTTATATGTATGGTACGATGGGGTCATACACTGAAACCTGAAAAAAAATAGTTAAACATATTTTAATTTACTTACAAAATAATTCTTCTCTTAAGTATTTTCTCCATAACTTAACTAAATAACACGTTACTAGGTACCTACTCGTTCATGAAACTTGCGAGCTAAGATTTTTAAGGAAACGCCAGCACCTGTTGTAGTTGCCAATATAAACTAATAAGAGCCCGCACGCTAGAGACGGACCATAAATATGTAACGTCACCATGAAAAAATCACCGTGATGGACCGTCCAAAAATATCACTGTGACTTGTCCTCTAACAAAGGAACATCGTTACAAAATCACGCAGATCATTCGTGATCGTGATAGCTGTTCTGCTAACATTTTTTCTGGTGGTCGTGGTAAGAGTTATAAATCAAAATCAAGGTAATTTTATTACAATAAATTAAATTTTATGGCATTATAGAAACTTTAACATGGCCGTCAGGCCTGTGAGTCATCACAGGCTAGTTAAAGAAATAATCATCATCATCATCATCATCATCAGCCTGTTTCAGTCCACTGCTGGACATAGGCCTCTCCCATGGCACGCCACTGAGCTCGATTTCAACTCTCGTCCTCCAGTTACTAAGAAAAATACTTCACAGTTATTTCCAAGCTACTTCACAAAAGAAGAGGTGAAGTCGATTCATTAATTTATGTATTTTATGTTGTTACCTTAGTACCCTTACCATAAGTTTACAGTGACCGTACTTGCTAGCGAATGCGTAAACGATTTGTATGGAGAATAGTACAGTACCCCGTACCATTCTCCATACAAATCGTTTGTTACGCAGTCGCTATCGAGCACGCTCACATTAACTCATGGTAAGGGTACAGAACTCAATTTATTAAGCCAATTTTGAAAATATTTTTGTTTTCTTAACCCTGAGTCCCACGAATGTTCCTTTTCTTGTCAGACTAGATTATTTTATTTAAAAACTAGCTGTGCCCCGCGGTGTTACCCGCTCATCCCACGGGAACACTAAATTTATTCGGGATGAAAAGTATCCTATGTCCTTCCCCGGGACTGAAACTATCTATATACCAAATTTCATCTAAATCGGTTCAGCGGTTTAAGCGTGAAGAGGTAACAGACAGACAGACAGACAGGCAGACAGACAGACACACTTTCGCATTTATAATATTAAGTATGGATCACGTATTCTGGACGTGGAACACCATTTGCATCGGCGCTTACCCGCATCTCTACCGCTCGCTGCTCCGGGCCTTCGAGCTGTGGATACAAGGATGTAGTGAAGCGGAAACGTAAGAAGAGGACATGCAAACCGATTCTCTAGAGATTTTCTCTATAGCAATTCGGATTAGTAATGCTCCAAGGGTATTGTAATGCCGCATAAGTGACTATAAAGTGCTGACAATAGCCTTTAGCACTGATTTCGATTTGACAATAACTGATGTCAATATTTCAAAATATCCTAGGGCTTAAATCGGTACTCCCCTACTTGACCTAATAACGCAAGTGCTAATATTATTACACCTATCAACGTTAGCTCTAATTTTCATTAGCCCTAATGTCATTTCACCTAATTTTTATACCCTAATTAGTTGTTAGACCTAATAATCCAATACTCTAATAATTATTTGTACTGATTGTCAACAATACTAATATGAAATAACCTAATAATTACCACACCTAATGATTATTAGACCTAATCATTACTGACACTAAATGTCAAGAGTACTAAAGATTATTAAACCTATTTTTACGTTAAAATAGAAAATACGGATTTGGACAAATATCGAATTGGCTGAACCCCGAAAACTGTAGGTTAGGTTAGGTTTCTATTGTGACAATGTATAGCGGAGCGAGCGAAGCGAGCGGAGCGTCAAAAGATTCCCATGTACATCCTGAGTCTATGGCAATTCCGACTCCACGTGGTCTGTCCTACCCTAGTGTTATTCCAAAACCGGAGGCGCGGAGGGAGAGCAGCCCTCGCCTTAGGTTTATAGATAAATAGGTTTAATAAAATTTAGGTTTTAGCATTATTAGGTATTACAATATTAGTAGTCTAAAAAATCGGCTAAGTGCAAATTAGGGCTAGTGAGAATTCGGTATGAAGTAATTAGGTATTGTGAGAATTCGGAATCCTGAAATTAGGGCTATTTATTAATTAGGATGAATGAAAATTCGGGTTAGTGATTTTAGGGTTACCAAAATTAGGGCCAATGAAATTAGGATAAAAGTTTTTCGGGCTAACGGAGGGGAACCAGATATTTTGGTTGTGACGTTGACGTGTGACAGATGCGTAGGTACATGGACGAAACTAATAGACTGTGACACGCCATGGCTAACCAAAACTGGCTTCACTTTCAAGCGCTGACTAGGTTTTTATTCTGTCTGATCTAGACACTATACTAGTGATAAGAAGTGATAACCGAACATATTAGATTACACATGTCGATTTTAGCGGTTCCCCTCCGTTAGCCCGTTCTATTGTTTCGCAGACACGCACACATACAACCAAAACCGGCTTCATTTTTTGCAAATCTGTTGTATGAAGACTCTTGTTCCAGGCGTGGACATGGATTAGGATTTTGTGATTTCGCTCAGGAACCCTTTCCGGATTGATATTTGAGAGTAGACTATAATACATTCTGGAGTAGACTCACAAAGAGATTTGCTCCGTCCGACTGTTAGATGGCGACGTAATTAATTCTCAATGTTCAAAAATTTACCCTTATTCACTCTTCCGATAGAAAACTGGTTTTCAATACATTAAAAAAAAATAACAATCTTATTTAGGTTGCCCTGTTATTTAGTATAGATTTTATTTGTATTATTACTTTAGGATGTGGACCAAAATAGGGGAAAATGTTAAATAAGTACAAATCATTGAATAAAATAATGATTTATCTCCTTTACTAAATGGGAGCACATCCCGTCTCCTGTACGTCCTGGGACCCCTACGAGCATGTCTTCTGCAAAGTTCGGATACAAGCCTGAATATGCAAACAGCAGATGTTAGCCATCCATAAATTAAATACCTACACGACACGCCCGCAATCTGCCCGCCCAATCTATCATCTTCTATTAAATCATCAACAACAACTCTACACTAATTAACTAAGA
The DNA here is from genome assembly GCA_932273695.1 of Apotomis betuletana. Taxonomy (NCBI): domain Eukaryota; kingdom Metazoa; phylum Arthropoda; class Insecta; order Lepidoptera; family Tortricidae; genus Apotomis; species Apotomis betuletana. The sequence continues at coordinate 9,634,484 of OW026313.1, read as the reverse complement.
GCAGGTTCTTATCCTCTTGTCTTGAGCATAGAATAAAATACTACAAAGTACTCTCTTTTGATCTACGCAAAAGCCTAATTTAAATTTAATATATAATATTTGCAAAAAGAAAACTGCATTTTATATATTGAATGTTTAAAAATTTGACGCAATTGATTGGTCAGATCGTTCGTTGGACTGACACATGTACCGACTACGACACGACTTGCTCGACGACTGGCTTGTACGCGCGCCGTTTTTACCAAACATCCAATGTGAAATTATAATGTAAACAAATACAAATTTCATACATGTGCATTGCCAGACAGTTTGCAAACAGTCTCAGACAACCAGAATTACCCATACCACAAATAATACTTGCAATTAGTTGACACGATAAAACATCCCTGAAAGACTAATTGTAAGTAAATAGCTAATGATCTACAAACGGCTTATCCGATTTTCCTGATCATACACCGGTCTAACCAACCAAATCAAAATTCAATCGTTTAGGAACTACGATGCCATAGACAGACATTAGGTACAGGTACACAGACACACAGATAAATCCCCTCTCTTTCATCAAGAATTAAAAAGGATCGTTAATAATATTTTTATCAAATTATTTGACAGTTCTCGTAACGTGTCGAGGTGTTGTAATCTCCGTCTGAATGAATAAAGATTTTTTATACTCTATACCGTCTATAATAAGACTATTATATATTTATAACTCATAAGAAGTTCAGGAGATGAATGGTAAATTCATATTTGTTGTTACGAAAATTATTTGAGGACTAGGCTTCTAACTTCAATTCTATTCCACCATACAAATTGCCTTCTTGTCCCGTTCCGCTAACTGATGGTTTAGTACGTAGGCAGTTTGCGCTGATTTGTCCACCATTTCTTTTATTTGTTAAAAACTTTACCTATTATTCTTATCTTTGAGTAATCTGATCACAAAAACACAAGATTGAATATTATAAAAATAAATACATGTATTTAAGTCATTCGGATTATCGCTGCATACCAATTTAATAAGCTATGCTAGGCTAGGCTAAACAGAAGATTGTAAGGTAGGTACTTACAAATACCTACCTTACAATCTTCTACTTTGAACTCTAGACGCGAGCTCCAAACTTCCAGCCTGGAAATAAAATAAAATTACCAATTTAATTACCAGACTTTTTATGCAGAAGCGGTCATTACTGCGGTCTGGTGCAACAGTTCCGAAGTACGGCGGCGCGCCACGACGGGAAATTTGAATTTTTCCACCGTTACCTGGGCCTATAAATCAAGTGTAAAGTCGCCCTAAGCTCTCCCAGATCGTGTTCCTAACACTTTAAAATTTAAATTACAATTCCCCGCGGTAGATATGTAGATGTATGACTTCACTGCACGATCATTAGGCAGGGACTTTGTGTTCGAGTAGACGGTAAGTATCGTAATTCCACGTTACTTACGCAAATTACCGCTCTGTGCGATTCTTGGGCGTTCGTTTTCATTGGCAAATTTGTTCAGTAATCATGTAGGTGTAAAACATACCTGTACATACACTGTAAAGGAAATATCTTAAAGTCTTCCTTAGTAGGATTCGTTCAGACTAATGGTTCACAAAAAAACAATTTTTCTGAAATTTAATACTTACGAAAGTTATTTGCCGATAATGGAAATTTAGGCATATCACAAATTAAAAGAAGAATCTTCCTAGATATAATATATTCAGTAGGAAAGTAAAAACAAATCTTTTTTCTCAGTGAGAAGGTGTGTAGACTGATGTTGAATTTACATTAAGATACCTACTATAATTATACGAACTATGAAAGCACTGCATAGTGCATATTGCTCTAACGAAAAAGTACCTGAAGGGTTACTCCGATGTTCGAAGTTCGAACTTCATGTCCTGCCGCCCCGCTCATTCAAATACTGTTTGACACGACATCGAGAGGGATGGCATGGTACAACCTTGAATTTCGATCTTCGGAATAGCCTTGTGTATTGAGCGGCAAACTTAACTTTACCGTTGGAAAACTGTTTTACGTAAGTACTTTAAATATAGACTAGGTATATATTTTTTATGATTTAATTACAAATGTATAGTTTATTCCTATATTTGTAGTATAAGAAGGTGTACTTGCCAAAATTCATAGTTCAACGGAAAATACTCTATAAATTTTAATTCCCTTCTGAGTATCGAAATATAATGGGCCGTATCTTTTTTTTACGTTATATCAGAAGCTTGATTTTATCACAGCTTCAAGGGACTGTAGACCAAACATTTAAAAAATAATCTCTACGCCCCTAAGCATCAATCAATAAAATAAATAGCCAGTGCGATGGATATAAAATGAGTCAGGTGGTTTTCACAAATTGTTGCTAATTTTCTTGACTTTAGCATTTTGGAGAAACATTTGGTTATTCTGACTTCCGACTCAGAATCCTGAGCACTGTTGATTCTAGTAGGAAAGGTGTGTTCAAATTCTAATATATTCATACTTAAGTTTTATTTTCTATGTTCGGAATAATTGGGTTACTTTTGTTTCTCCTACTAGAATCAATGGCGCTCAGGATTCTGAGTTGGGATAACAAAATTGACAACGATTTGTGAAAACGCCCAAGTATAACAATAAAACTATCCCCATTCCCCATCGTTAATGTTGTAAAATCATCATTCAATCTACGTATTTATCACGGTTCTGATTTAAATGCAACATCAAGTATTTCTTTCCCAATTCTGAAAGCAGAATTTCTTATTCTTAACGTAAAATCTACAAAATATCCTAGCAAGGTACAATAAAGGACAATTTAAAGACCATTAAAAGATAGTAAATTTCGATGTAGAAACCGGTTAATTAAGACAAGCAAGGTGACTCCAAATTAAAAGTTATGGGTTTCAGGACCATTACCATATTCATTAGAGCGTAACGACTATTTTCAGAGACATTTTCCGAAAGGTATGAGGACGACATCTAGCGAGAAAATGCGGTATCAGGCACACGGCCAGCCGGCTTCGCAGCGCAGCCGACTTTAACTCGGCTGGAGTGAAGAAAGGAAGCGTTTGTACGAAATAGTATCAGTAAAGTACACTAGAGGGCTGGTTGTTTAGGCTCAGCACGAAAATTTTGACGAGTATTTTCGCTTTCATAGATTATTTTTATGACGAATGACTAGACATGTCACTAGATCTGCTATCTATTCAGAAAAGATGATTTTATTGACTAACCACACGTCATTGATCCCACAGTACGTGTTTCTGATTTGTTTTACCGGTAAAAGGTAAAACCGGTGGGTTTATCATATCATTTGCGAAGTAATAACGTATATCGTTTTTATTTTTTGAACTGCCTCCACTTAAAAACACTATAGCATTTAGAGGTAATTAACTACCTCGGAAGGTTAATGGTTTATTGATTATATTTTCAGTATAGTAGAGCATGAATACACTTATACGTCACTTGACAAAAACAAATGTGGCCAAAATGTTTATTAAAATAAAATACACTACTGCTCCATTGGAAGCTTAGTGATAGTGACTAAACAATAGGATTGGTAATTCAATATCCTTATAAACACTAACAAGTAGCAGATAAGACTAAGACTATTATTAAGATACAATGCATTTGTTCTTGCCTGTAAGTAGATTGGCTCAGTTCAAAACTATACCTAATGATGTCATCATCATCATCAGCCTGTTTCAGACCACTGCTGGACATAAAGCCTCTCCCACGGCACGCCACTGAGCTCGATTTTCAGCTCTCGTCCTCCAGTTACTACCCACCTTGCGTCGCTCCACCTTGTTACAGGGCGGCCTACACTACGTTTACCGATTCGTGGCCTCCACTCCAGGACTCGTTTGCCCCAGTGGTCATCGGCTGTACCGTAGAGCCGATGACCACCTAATGATGTAAGGTGTGTAAAATGTTATTTAAGTTTGATCTTCGTTTTAATGTAATTTATGATATCGTGCTATACTATTATTCCGACTGCTTAATTGCACATTGTAGACCTGTCGACTTTGGGCGTGTGGGCTTTGACATAATTTTATTACACGTTCTTATTGTCATGTCATGTCATATGTGGCTATGTCTACAGCAAGCCTAAATGTCAAAACATTACGTAACCACCAATTACAATACCATTTACATGCAATTTATTATTTATGGCTCGTATGGTACAGTGAATGTATTTCAATTGAATCGCTCATTTCAAAATCATCTTAAAGGAGTATCAGTAACGTAGTGACTTGAGTTGTTTTGAATATTTAATCATTAGATTGAATCAACGATGTTCTGTCCAAGTGATTAGGCTAAATGGCTGTTTAACTCTAGTTTACGATCGAGAGTGTGGCATACTTTTACTTATTAACGTAATTTATTAGATTACATATTCGGTTCAAAAGTCACAGAACAGTCGGTTATCGATTTAACTCTAATATCTGTAAGAGCTTGCTGTCAATCTTTATGAAAGAGTTTAATACTATAGAATGCTAATCTAAATAATAGTTTACTTTGTAGTATTTTGAGTAGTTTTGGAAACTGAAAACTCTTTTCATGTCTTTTAAATGAAATATCATTAATTATTAAATTATACTTTATTTTAAATAATGAGATTAAAATGTTAACAGCTGCTGCTCGCGCATTCAGTGCCGGCAATTCACATACGCTTTAAACATGCATGACTTTAACTGTATCATTTTATAGGCAAAGTTCGTTATTATATTTAAATCTCAACGTTATCAACGAAGTTAATAGAGAAATCATGCTAAAACGAACTATTATTTATTTTTAGCATGTACTGTCCCACTGCAGGGTAAAGGCTCCTCCCTTTCTTCCAGTCGTCTCTGATCAAGGCAGCAACGGACCAATCCTTTCGGAATGTGTCTAGGTCGTCCCGCCATCTCCGTCGTGGTCTGCCGCGACGTCGTACTCTATTAGGTGGGATCCAGTCAGTAGTATTCTTGGCCCACAGTTCGTTTGACATGCGGCAAACGTGTCCAGCCCAGTCCCATTTAAGCTTAGCGGCTGTCAGGGCTACGTCGGCTACTTGGGTTTTGGAGCGCAAGATGGTATTTCTGATACAATCTGCTAATTTTATGCCCAAGATACTACGCTCCATTGCCCTCTGGCAAACCTTGAGAGAATGCTTTTGGGCCTTAGTCAAAGACCAAGTCTGGGCACCATAGGTGAGGATCGGAAGAATGCACGTGTCCATGAGTTTCCGCTTTAAAGTAATGGGAGGTTCTCCCATCATGAATTCCTTCATGGACCAATAGCTCCTCCATATAGGTACTTGGGCCAAATAGTTTCTTTCCAGGCACGACAAGACATGGAGGTCGCAAGGCGTACCGAAAATGCCTGGAAAACGAACTAGTCTGACAAAAGATTATTTACTACTTCTGTATATGTTTAATTCTAGGGTGAACAGCCGACAGCAAAATATGTACCTACTAGCTGTGCCCCGCGGTGATATCCGCTCATCCCACGGGAACACTAAATTTATTCGGGATGAAAAGTATCCTATGTCCTTTCCCGGGTCTCAAACTATCTCCATACCAAATTTCATCTAAGTCGGTTCAGCGGTTTAAGCGTGAAGAGGTAACAGACAGACAGACAGACAGACAGACAGACAGACAAACACACTTTCGCATTTATAATATTAGTATGGATTGATTTAAACATGCACTATTTTCGCACATTATTATAACAAAACGAGTTTTAATCACGTCACAATCTGCTAAAACCATGCTATAACGTATAAGAACACTGCCATAATTTCATAACATAACTCAAGAGGTGAGACGTGTTTTCATCAAAATGCCTCTTACGTAGCGTAGTTACAATAGCAGTGACGGTGGCAGTGACAGTCAAACAACATAATTCAGATCATCGGTTACAAAAGAATAACAAACTATAACTCCACCGCTTAGTAAAGTAAAGCCGCTCTACAATGCCCTAGATTTCCTATTTATTTATGGCAATATCTATTTAGAACCATTGGTTTTTCTTTATTTATTCAGTTGGCTTTCTTCTATTAGTAACGTGTGATAAATTTAGGAGACGGATCGGTTTAATGACGTGCCAGCGGACGCGGGACCTGACGGCTTGTCACGGCGTGCCGCCACGTTTTCATTGTGCGGTTTGGAACGGAAATTTAGGTAAAGGAAATTTATTTCTTAGTTGAACCTACGTGTTAATATTGAAGAAATTGGCTTACGCTATTTATCAATCTTCTTAAAAACTATCTTTTGTTTATGTTATAAGATCGGAAAATAATTAACACATAAATAACTATTGTAGGTATAACTTTTCACCTCAACAGCGAGAGCATACCTAATCGATTTTTGTACTTGTTCTTCCAACCATTCAAGTGTAGGTATTATGTATATTTTTAGTCTTTGCATTTCAATGATATTATTGATTAGAAAACAGATACCTATGATGGTTGAGTTTATCCAAATGCGAGTGTGAGTGACGAATGCTTTGTCACTTATTTATCACGTGATAAAAGCAACCATCATGGTGGTTAAAAAGGAATAACAATATCGTTTAATTGAAATTGTACATTCAGACACTGTACCAGTCCCTCACAACCACCACGGTTGTGATTATTTGATCAAATTGGAAGATTTAGCAGATACATTACGTGTTTAATTTATTATTGCGAGATTTTGTTTATGGTTTGATTAACATTTTTACTCGTAAAGCACCAAACAAAATAAATAGAATAGAAAATAACAATAACAATTTGAACACGATAGTTATCTATTTACAGTATAAAATTGAAACACCTTATTTCTTTGAACAATAATCTATTTGTTTTATATAAAAGACACAATTATTTAAACACACGGTGGTGAAGATGAAAATGTTGCAATTAAAACTTTTTTCTACTCCAGTACTTTTTTCTGTCATTTATGTACATATATAGTTACTAACTCTAATATAAAGACAAAAATTATGAAAGTCTGTAAAAGTCTATACTCTATTCCCCAAAAAAACACTGCTAAACGATGTTATAATGTCGCCAAAAAAGCATCACTTAGTACCACACATTACAAGATAAAAAGCTGCATTCACACAATTTGCAATTAAAAATAAAGCTTATTGTACTAAGGCATTGCTGCCAACTTAAAAAAAAACTTTTATCTTCAGTGCATGGATGTTTAGTATAACCTTTATGTATAAGTTCATATTTTTTTGACAGATGGACGCCAATAAAAAAAAAGTTTATCAGACTATTGTTTTTTTTTTAATTTTGCTGATTCCGAGCAGGAACTTGTAATTATTTTCTTTGTTGTTTATTTGCATTTTATTTATGAAATGTCGAGTCGTAGAAAAAGTATTGAATGCAACGTTGTAGGTATAAGTAGGTCAAAAAACGCTCGTGGCGTCTTTCTTCGTAACCCATGCCAATCGCGTTTTTTGCCCCCTCTTATACAACGGTTGCATAAAATACTAAATATTTTGGGTGTTTTTCATTTTATAGTAGGTATTACGCATATCTTATCGGAACGTGTTCTTATTGGAGGTCGGATTCGAAAATCGAATTTCGAATTGATATGTTTTTATTACTCAATTTTTCATATAGATATGAAAGAGGGGATCACCTCTAGTGGAATAAAAATTCTTGTCATAAATTCGATTGTCATAACTCATTTCGCATAATGGCTTTCCTCATACATGTTATTTGTCATAAATTGTTATTTGCATAAAATTTTTACGTCATAATTGTTGTTCGGCAGACTGTTCATAAGCATAATTTAGTATGGCACAAAATTTCAAATCATATTATTGAATGTTATAATAATTGATAGTACGAAGAAGAGCAACGCTTAAATTATGGCTTTCATAATTATTAATGGCAATAGACATTATATAGTATAAGTTATATCACATGTACCAAAAATATAACATTTGAAATAATGATACAAAACTTACATGAGCAGAAAAACAAAAAGGGGGGACGGGGGGGCGAAGCCCCCCACAAGGGGGGCTTGGGGGGCGAAGCCCCCCGCATTAAGAAATCCTTCTCCACACTGACCTCTTAGTTGTAGGTTTTTTTTTTTTTTTTTTGCGCGGGAGGAGGAAATCCTCATTGGATACTGCCAGGCCGGTCCTGACAGCATGCCCGACTCTAGTGGAGGTGGCACCCACCATATTACAGATGGGTGCCACCTCCACTAGCCTACGGACTAAAACCTCCTCCCTGTAGAGTGTACTGTTTCAGAAGCGCGGCGCTAACGGTTTACACGTTGCTTCTGGGTGTGTATACATGTGTGTGTGTATATGATATGATGAGTTAATGTACAGTGTTATTAGTGTGTCGTGGAGTGTACCTAACGGTGTGGAGGGCAATTTGGCGCACATAATACGCCCACTCGCCCCCCACTACATATAACATTATATATATATATATTATATTAATTAAGGATTTATTTACAGTAAATCAACATAAAAATTTACAGATCGTATGTCCATCCGCGGGGCGACCAGAACCCAAAAAAGATTTGGTCGCCCCGCGCATGGACCGATTAGCACAGATGTTAAGAAATATGAGGTTAAAAGGAATAGAGAATAAAAGAAAAGAATAAAAGGAATGCCTTAAGACAGAAACTTAAACTAATATAATACGAACATCGGCCAGAAAAGTAGGTTAGGTTAGGTTAGTTGTAGGTTAGGTTAGGTTAGAACTGTGAACCTATAAATACGAACATCGGCCAGAAAAGTAGCTTAGGTTAAGTTAGGTTAGTTGTAGGTTAGGTTAGGTTAGAATTGTGAACCTACAAATACGAACATCGGCCAGAAAAGTAGGTTAGGTTAGGTTTGAAAGAACTGCGACCCCCTCAGAAATGAACTGCTGCCAGAAAACCAGGCTGATGTTGAAATAAAAAAATTAGGAGCTTGATATTTATGTTCTTCAGTATTATGCGCCAATGCACTATATGCATAAGAACATTATGCCGATTAATGATTATGATTCAGGTTGATATGCTCCAAAATTATATGACATTCCTTACTTATGCGTAAAAACATTATGGTTATAAAATTTATGCGGATCAATTAATGACTATACAGCTTATGCGCAAGGACTATTATGACAAAAGTGGTTATGCGAATCGACATTATGGCTTTAAAATTTATGCAACCCAATATGGAACCATGAAAGAGACACAGTGCATCGAAGTTCGAATGATTTGAATTTTATAATTAACATATGGCTGAGAAATCACAATTCGTGGACAAAAGGTGAAAAAATTTCAAATTTACTTTGAAACAAAATCGTATTTTGTTCACTGTTATCTTGCAGCAAAATCACCATGTTTGAGCTGCTGAGGAGAAAATATAATTTCGATGTTTTTTTTTGTTCTTGTTAAGTAGGTACATTTGTTGTATGTAGAGGAAGCCTTTAAATAATTCAAGATCTAATGACCACGAATACAGAAATCCCCGTTTTTTTCTATAGAAAACCTTGTTTTGCCTAATTTCATTTAAACTAATATTTTTTTGTATAATTATTCACTTTCCTAAATTTTCATTTGAGTGAAAGTCGTTTCGTATAATCCTTATTTCACATAAATTTTTTTCTTCTATTTTTGTTTAACCTACTGATTGTTTCGTATACTCAAATTTTGTATAATGTTTGTTTGACATGTTTTTTTTTATAACATTCATGTCGCATAATTTTATTTTTTCTAATCTTATTTCGTACGTAACTTCGACTTTGTACTATCATTTCTAACCTAACCTAAACTACAGTTTTTTGTTTTTGACCTATTTTGACGCTCCGCTCGCTTCACTCGCACCGCTATACATGGTCACAATACAAACCTAACCTAACCTACAGTTTTTGGTTTTTAACCCATTTTGACGCTCCGCTCGCTTCGCTCGTTCTGCTATACATGGTCACAATACAAACCTAACCTAACCTACAGATTTCGGTTTTAAAACTGAATTAGACAGAATTATTTTCGCTAACGAAAACGTTATTCGGCTATGTAATGGTTAGTTAAAATAAGAATCGACAAAGTGAATTTCAAATAAAATAATATTTGACAAAACAAGTTATGAAAAACATAATTTAAACAAAACAAATTTCGACAAAATAATAACTATGAAAAATTTATTTATACATATTGACTTTAGACAAAACATTCATTATAGTTAAAGTTGATAGGCAATTAATGAAATTAGACAAAATATTTGTCGGCAAGTCAAGGGAATACCGAAAATCATTCTATAGAAAAAATAGCTTTTTTTTAAGTCCATAATATATGCCTTAAGTCCGTGATTATAGTTAACTAGCTTTAACTCACGGCTTCGCTCGCGCAGAAGGATGAAATGTGCCCATACAAACTTTCAACTCCCATTTAACCCTCTTATGAATGAATATCCTTATAAATTGTAGCATAATCTGATTTAAAGGTAACATGTTACAAAACCATTTATGGAAACCTGTTGTGTAGATTTTGTTTTTATGCCGAACATACATCCTGACAATCTTTTACTTTTTTAGGGCCCATAGTATTTTACATAGGTACATAGGATTATTCATGTCTGTCATTCCTCTGGGGAATTTCAGTATAAATATTTTAGATAAAAAGTATCATCTATTTTTAATACCGTTTAATACCGTGCTTGGTACGTGGATCCTGAGTGAGGTGGCCCGGGGTTAATGGCGGAGCCCCCTTTCCTGGCGGATAAGTGCTTTAATAATAATAGCTCATCTTGGCGGCTTTGATAAGATGTAGCATAATATAATGCACTACGCATCCGCGGCTTCGCTCATATAATCAGAATACAATTTAAATAGCACTATTTTAAAATCAATAGCATAAGTAACTGTTTATTGCTAATTGATTGTAAATACAACGCTGTACAGAATTTTCTGCTAAATTGTTAGCCTCATAAGACTTGAAGCAGACTCGACTTTCCTTTGAGGTTCCCAAAATGTTTATAAAGTAGAAAAACTGTTTTATATTTGGACCAAAGTTAGTACTTAGGGTCTTTCAATGTGTACCTACTTAGAACAGACGTTTATATCAGCAGTCTCTCCGTATCCATAGCAACCGTGAAAGGCAACAAACTAAAAAATTGGGCTTAATCGAATACAAAGTGTCCATTGCCCTGTAAAATCGCGCACGCGCCCTGCCGCGTATCCTTTTATCTGCTCGAACATAAGGAAGCCTCTCCTGCAACCCGGGTTTCCGAAAATAAGCATATGTCTATGAAGATGCCTTTTTTCTAACAGTTTTCATTCAGGCTTAGGGACTGGAATACAGTGTAGAAAGCATTATTCAAGATTGAAATTGACATATACATATATGTCTTCGCCATTTATTTTATTAGCCTTTTTTAAGCACGTAGGCATACTTTTAAGGATCCATTTTACAACATTCATCTGGATTGTTTAAGGTCACTTGATATTCAATGTTATTTCACTATTTTTTTAAATTACTTATGTATGATATTTAAAAAAAAAACTTTTTGCTTATTAACACTTACACAACCGTTCATTAACGCGTGCAAATTTTAGCTATTGTTTTAATATTACCCATCGAAGAACATTCTGAACAAACCCTTAATACTTATAAACAGTTTAGTCTTAGTATGTATTAATCGCATGTATTTTATGAAGACGGTCTGACCTATTTAGAATACTGGTAACTCCATTAATAATTCCGTCTAAAGCCCGTCACACACGTTACTATATAATAATAAAATTATAGCAAGTCATCTTACGGTATATTTTGCCTACTATTTGACATAGTCCAGTCCATACACGCAGCTATAATAAATATTATTAATATAAGAAATCGTAAGATACCGTGATATAATGTACTAAAATATACAACGGGTTTTATTCAGTCCTCTGCATTAAATATCTTGGCGAAGCGCCCTACAACCTCAAGCACTATTATTGTCCCGGCGGAAAGAAATCTTCTCTTGGACTTCCGCACATAAAGATGAAAGCGATTGTTGTCCTCCATTCCACAACGGTACAAGTAGCTTTTTGGGGAAAATACACCTAGAAATCAGTGAAAAAGTTTTTCAAACGTACAGAACGGTTCAAGGAGGGCTAAATATGTAAATCGGGAAACATCACGAGTGCTGACAAAATCAGACGCTTGCTATGAAGGGATATTAGAATTCGGTATTGCTATAACAATATCTCGTAGCTTCTGACAATGACAAAAAAATCACAAAATCCTAAGGAAGTACAAGAAGCTATTGAAAACATACGAAAAAACGAAATAATAATGCCGTTTTTAATAAATCTAAAATTGACGCCATGGTTCCAAAAAAGATTTCCCTATCTCTTATAGCTTCTGACTTTTCCCTACTGACCCATTTGGATTGATCACCCGATATAACCCACTCCGTGCCTTGTTCCATCGCAGCTCGCTAATCAACGTCACATGATAAAATTGTATCGCGCCATATCACGTGCCATCTCTTATGCCTTGATCACACGTACCGAGCAAACGGGCGAGACGTTACATCTGGCGGTTACGTAGCCCATCGAATAAGACGTTTAGCCACTTAAGGGTTGTATACGTATATCCCGTGGCTGTAGACTCGTTACGTTGTACAGAGGCTGCGCAGTAGGGCGCGGCGCCGCACATCGCCGCCCAAACCAGCCCGCGCGCCCGTGCCTCAAGCCGCACTAATCAGACAAAACAATCGAGTGAGTCGCTTATCTTATTAAACCTTATTATATCCATTTCAAATACCCCTTGATGAAGTGATAAATGTAATGGCTAAAATCGATTAGTTACGTAAGTGTCGCGTTTTGTTGATACAACAAAGAATCGATATTATATCGACGATAACCTAGATTTGAAATGTTTATAATTTGCTGATAAAAAAATGTGTTTCTAAAATTTATTGTCGTGGTATATTTATGCTCTGTTGTTCGATTGTTGTAAAAACTAAATAAACAAAAGCTAATCGATAAATATCAATTCTGTTTATCATCAAATTGATAAATAATTATTTGAATGTAGGTGGTAGGTATGATATTTTAATACTCTGAGTAAAAGCGGGGATCGATATTCCTAGCACCTTAATAAAAACATCAAGAAAAATGATGTCTATGTACCTTGTTAAGCCCAACACTTGTCATTAGTAGAATTGTACAGTAGCCATTAACAAAAGAGTGAAGTGAAATTACTGCACTGTCGAATCAAAGCTAATTGGAAAATGTTTCTTTAGATTATCATAAATGTGCAGAGGTAGTTTGCTTATTTATTATTAGCGATGGAACTTCATTTATACAAAAGTTGATTGTTATGTATTATTCATGACTGAACCTTTTGTATCATGGATGAAAGTGTTACAAAAGTGAAGTGTAGTGTACTATACTGTATTTTCTTTTTTCATTTCATAGTTTACAACATAGATGACAGTTAAAATTTATCGAAATTGTAAACAAAGTGAGGCTCGTCGTGAGAGTCGTTTCGGAAAGCAGTGGCTTAAAAGTGAAAATGAAACTCAACATTGGATCGCCCAGTTACACCACTTTGAAAAGTCGATAGACTATTTATTATGGATTGAAAACTAGCTTAAAAGAAAAGATTACGCTAAAAGTAACATTACATACACAAATATTTTACACTAACGTACTTTGTTAACAAATAAGCTTCTGTGGTTCAAAATTCACGATTAAGAACGACAACTAATCCATAATTTGAAAGTGAAAAGGTTAAAGCTCGTCGGCACACGCCCGGTTACATAATTTTGAAAAGTCGATAGGTCCGCAGGATGAATGACGCGTTCGGGAGGATCTTAACGGGGTCAACGACCTGGCTTTAGCCAATTCAGCACGAACTTCGCGATATCCTTGAGAGCCTTTTCAGTTTGGCGTCCATTCACTTTTTAGATGCGTGTTTATTTCTAAATTAGGCCAATGTTTTTTTATCGAATATGTTCGTAAATATATAGTAAAGTGTACGTACAAAAGGGGACTGATTTCCTACCTATAAGTGCCATTCCTGACAGCTGTAATGAAACAAAAAAACTGGACTACTCATCTATAGTTATTTGTGCAACAAGAGAGCAACAGCACGAGATGCAAAAAACTTTGCTCTCGTGTAGGACACACAACTTTTCACCTCGACAGCGAGAACATAGGTTCGACTTTTTGAACTCTTCCTTCCAACCATTCAGGTGTAGGTATGTGTATTGTCTTTGTTGCTGATTTCAATGACATTATTCATTAGAAAATAGATACCCGCTGCTTGAAATGAAATAAAAATCTAAATAAATTGAAATAATAGGTTCCAACACTGCACCAGTCCCTCACGACCACCATGGTTGAAATTGTAAGATTGAGCTGATACATTAGAGATTTTGTTTATAGTTTAATTAATATTTTTACTCGTAAATCACTAAATAAAATTAATACAAAAGAAAATAACAATTTGAACTCGATATTTTTTTAAATAGATTCGCAACTGCGAGCTGCGTCTATGATACATTGGTGAAGTCATAAATTATTTGTGCAGGTATTTACAGTATAAAGTTGAAAAATCTTAACTTATTTACAATAATCTATCTGATTTATATAAAAGACAAATATTTAAACATTCGGTCGTTCAAAACTGTATTTTGTAATAAAAACTTCTTTGGGTATTTTTATTTTATTTTTTTAGTACAACGCGTCGATCGGAACGTGTTCTTATTCAAAGTCGGATTCAAAAATCGAATTTCGAATCGATATGTCTATATCACTCTCTTTTTCATATAGATACGAAAGAGACAGAGTACATAAAAATTGGAATGATTCAAATTTTATTATTAACCTGTGGCTGAGAAATGACAATTCGTAGTCAAAAAATTTAAAAATTAAAAAGCTACTTTCTACTCACGCTCGAAACCAAATCGCATTTTGTTCACTGTTATCTCGCAGCAAAGCCGCCATGTTTGAGCTGGTGAGGTGAAAAATTCTTTTTCTAATCAATACACAGATATTGAATGTAGATTTATAAAATGCATTGCGCTGAAATATATTTCGTGGTGAGATATTTTAATAACAAATTCGGAAATTTACCCTTATAATAATTAATGACGCGGTTGGCTCGGTTTGTAGTGCAGCTGCCTACTGGGCTGGGCTGGGTTTGAATCTCGGCAAGGGCAAATATTTGTGTGATAACTCGAATATTTGTTCCTGGGTCATGGATGTTATTTATATATATACTAGCACCCGTAGTACAATCTTTGCTTAATTTGTCCCTTTGATTGTCCCTTAACATTGACGTAATAAATAATACCTCAATGTCCCTTAATTTATTTATTTAATGCCGTTCAAGTGCGCGTTGGACTCGCGCACCGAGGGTTCCGCATCAGTGCGTTGACTTAGAAGTTTGATTATTTTTACTGCCCCAAGGTGTAGCAGACCTGAGTAGGTATTTGATATTAATACCTCCACGCGTTCCTGAGAAAAAGGTATTGACAGACTGACAGACAGACAGACAATAAACAAACTATTCCGTCTTAAGAACAAACTGTATTCGTACCTATATTACTAAAATTTTAGTTCTGCGCCCAATTCGTGTTCCAAATAGCCAAACCGCACCATAAAGTTCGCGTCGTTATCTGTACTGCAGATACACTGTTTGCGGTCGGCGATTGAAATGTCAACCGAAACATTCAAGTTCGCGTTCGCGGCGTATTTCTACTGCAGTCTGCAGTGGCTGTTGTTAGACGCTGGAAGAGAGTCGCGCGGCACGACGCACGAAATATTCTGCGACTTATCGTAGTGCACGCTGTATAAGATTTAAGAAAATAGTGACTTGAGTGTTTGACGATTTGCTGATATTCAGCTGTGTATATATTTCACGTAAGTTTATTTTATTAATCAGGTTTCTTTATCACAATACCCTTAAGTCTAATAAAAACATAATTTAGCTCTAATTTTTTGTTTGTTTCCACTCTTGATTTAAATATTTTTGCAAATTGTCTGAATTTATTTTATTTATGATTATGAATATAGCCAGTTCCAGTCCCTAAAAAGTAGGCTGAGTAATATTTGTAATTCACACTTATGAAGGAAGTAACTAATATAGTTTTTTTTTTGCGTAATTGTCCTAAAGCCGTACCTAAGTACTTATTTTCCTAAAAGCAAACGGACCTGTACCTATTTATATCATCCCTCGTGTATTTTCCAGGAATATGTAATACAAACTCAATTCGAATTAGGAATCTTAAAACGCATTCGTTTGCATGCTTGTTTGTTACTTGATAACCGTCGAAATTATTTAAACGAAACTCGGCAAGAGATCACAGTTTAAGACGCTTATTCTCTCGAGAAATGCCTAGGGTTAATTCCTAGATCGTAAGTAAAAAAAAGTAATCGGTCTAACATTTGATGTAACGAGTATGTCACAAAGCGAACTGATTACAGCCGCGCGGTCGGCCTTGTACTGATAGCACAAATTAGACGGGATTGGAAATAAGGACACCAATTTGTTATGTTTTCGTAATGGCAGTCCGCCAAACCGTTTCTACTTGCTCTGTTATGAGCTCTTTAAATCTTTAAGAGTGACAAACAAAAGTAACTTTGATTTTCTCTTATAACGCATCTATGTGAAGGTTATCTATGTGAAGTGTTGTTGCCCAAATCCTTCCTTATCCATGTTCTACGAGAAAATACCTCTGCTCATTATTCCATACAAATCGAGGTTTCGTTCTCGTCTCTTTCCTCCTCCAAATAACCAATCGTTAAGACATTTTTCAAATCAAATAATTTTTTTTTTCTTTTTTAGGAAATGAATGAGAAGAAAATAGGTACCTAATCATCAATTCATATAGTTAAATCTAAGGATTTGTCATATTGTAGAGATTTATTTTATTTATAATTTTAATAATTAAATACTTGCTGGGAATTTTAACCACAATAGCCATATAGGCACTTTAGATTGCAATAAATTAATGAATAGGTATGACTTTGAATTTCATTTTAATGTAATCCGCTCCATAGATTTTTTTTAACGTCCTACCGTGCCGTGCTATTAATATTCCAATGCCTACTTATTCGCTTCAGAATCCTACAGTTATCTGTTGACAGTTATCTGGTGCAAACGCGCGGAAAAGCCATACTTTAACAAATAAAACAATGCAAGAAAACAATTCATTATGAAAAAATATCAATAAAAGGCATTATTGTCTTCGGTGAGAGTTTTATTCACATTTGCCCAGTAGAAAAATACGACACTTTGTTTACCTTCATGCTCTCTGGTTGACAGCGCGTACGAAGTATTTCCGTTTGAGCTACAACAAAAAATCTTTAGTAGGTATATCCAGATGTGCATAATTGTCCGCATTTCCCTCTGTTCTCGCCTACGGATCGCATTTTGAGAGCAGATTCGATAATAGGTAATATCGTTTTTTTTTTGTCCATTCAATTTATAAACATTTTTAAAAATGGCAGAAGTATGGGGGTTGCAAATGTAAAAAAGTCATAATTACTTATCTACAGACACGTGTGTTATGTCTTCTTAGTCTCCGACTTTTGGATGTTTTGCAGCATTCGTGAACACAAACACAATTGAAATAATGTAGCGGAATAAAATACTCCACATAATAAATTAAAATGATATTTACTTTTGTTAAAAAATAAATGAACTAGGTTAGGGAGTTTTAATGAGACCTTTTTAACGATATCATACGCCAGCTCCCACGGTTCCATTGCCCCACACGGAGATAAGATCGCAGGGCAGCCCAACAGTATTGTCAAACAAGACCTACTTTCTTATCAAGTGCCTTCTGAACCTTAATAAAACGTTTCCTAAGACAGCAAACGGCTAAATCGGGCATTCACTCAATGTTAACCTATATCAATATAAGTAGCGATTTTAGTATGCAATGTGACATAAGGCACTCATAAAATTGTCAACTACTTTTGATGCTGACCGTACACATTTCCTTTAGCCAGATTTTAAAGTAAGCCGTGCGCTTTAAACTGCGCAAAAGTGTCTTTATGTAAACGGAGGAGGATAAGAAAATACCAGTTGCAGACACTTGAAAACCCTAGTTTGCTACAGATACCAATTTTTGTTGTCCGGATCGACATTCGTGTGGACGTATATACAAAATGCAAGGTAAATCCTGTAGAGGGCTGTTTGTTAAGCTAATTTCTCTGAATGAATTATGCAAGAGCGATAGATGGGCCCTTTGTTTATTGGGACAAAGGGCTTAATAGAAAAATCCGTCCGTTCTCGGTGTATTTTATTTAAATAATAAACAGCTTTAATCACGCTTTAATAATGCAATTGCATACATGTTATGCACGGACATGCATGCTTCCCCTAACAACCCTCTACCATTCTGGTGGATGTCACTTTCATTCCGTTTCCTCTATTTGACTGGCGGTTGCATCACCTCTTTACCCTAAGCCAATATTCTATGAACATTAAATTGCACTCTATCAAACATGCAGTAATGCACAGTGCCAAACAATGCCACATTTTTAGACATGGACTACCAGATCCAGAATTGCTATTGTGTTTATTTTCCAACTTATTCATGTTGCATAACGCGTCCTGCAAAATGCGTATGACGTTATACTAGTAGCTAGGCATAAAACCACTTTGTATCAACTTCTGTCAAATAAACATGCAAAGTAAATAGTAATTGTCTAACATATTTACCAATATGGATTGTAATCAAATGACGGAATATCTAAACTAGAGGCGAAGCTATTCACAGGCGCGTTACATCACTTATCTCACCTCCCATATTGTACGCGCATTACGAAAGATACCTACTCAAACTGCAATAAAAATATTTGAATAACACTCGGTGACCCGTTAAAGCGTGGGCATCGACTTAGCCTAATTTATGGGCTACAAACATCACGGTTTAAAATAATTCATAACATATACTTACGAAACGATATTGTTGTTGTTGTTGGCGTCCTATGGTACCCCAGTGGTACAGAGGGCCTTCGTGAGACGTCGCCATCCGCTCCTATCCTGTGCCTCGCGCTCCGCGTCACTCCAACTCAGCCCGGCCGCCCGCAGCTCGGCGTCGACGGTGCGCTGCCACGTGTGCGCCGGTCGGCCCTGTCGCCTGCTCCCGCGCGGCCTCCACGTGAACGCAACTTTGCCGGTGTTGTCCTCTGGTCTTCGGAGGGTGTGCCCTATCCACTTCCACTTCCGTTGAGCAATTTCTCGCTTGATCGGGATTTGGTGGCATCGATTCCATAGATCCTCGTTGCTGATAGTGTTCGGCCAGAATACGCGCAGGATGGATCTTAGGCATTTGTTGACGAACACTTGTAACTTGCTCGTCAGACCCTTTGTCTCTTTCCAAGTCTCGCAGCCGAAGAGCAAAACAGACTTCACTATGGAATCGAAGAGGGAAATCTTGATCCGCCGGGTGAGCACGTTCGAATCCCAGACCTGTTTTAGCTGGGCAAAGGCGCCTTTAGCTTTCTTGATCCTCGCGTCGACGTCGTCGTCAGAACCACCGCTGTTGGTCACAGTGCTGCCGAGATATGTGAACTTTGCGACAGTTTCCAGCGGTGTCCCATTGAGTCTTATGGGTCGGTTTTCGCACGACTGAACTCGCATTTCTACAGTCTTCCTAGCGTTAATTCGTAGTCCCTTATCTTGAGCTTCCTCTCGTAACGAGTCCAGCTTAATTTGAAGATCGGGCAGTGAAGACGAAACCAACACTATGTCGTCTGCGTAGTCGAGGTCCTCCAGGTGTGAGCTTTTGTTCCATGTTATGCCCCTCGGTGTTTCTGTTGCTTTCCTCATGACATCGTCGAGCAGGGCTATGAAGAGCAGCGGCGACAGGAGGCAACCCTGTTTGACTCCTGCACTCATTGGAATTGGTTCCCCTAGAACTTGGTCGTGTACTACTTTGGAGATACTGCCATTATATAGGGACTGGATGATACCTATGTACTTGCTGGGTATTCCTCTTCGCCTGAGACTGGACCACAGTGCACTCCACTTCACGGAGTCGAAGGCTTTCTCGAAGTTGACGAATGCCAAGAAAAGTTCGGCACGCCACTCCACACACGACTCAATGAGGATGCGCAAGGTGTTCGTATGGTCAGTGCATGAACGTCCAGCTCGAAACCCGACCTGCTCCTCCCGAAGTGTCTTTGCAATCTCTGGGGACATACGGTTGAGAAGTATTTTTGCCAGTACTTTAGCTGCAGTTGACGAAACGATATTGAATACTTTATATTCAGCGAGGAAAATCGATATGACATCAGGGAAAAAAGATCTACGGTTCCTTTTTTTTATAATTATTATCTTTGCGCGATGTTGCACGGTCTGAGCGATCGATGTAGTCAGTAGTAACAAATTGAAAAAATGTTTCTATTTCGCTCTTGTCACAATAATCAATAAGGGTCAAAAAGGTACGCTTTTCAGTTTCCTTTACGTAATCACAGTCGGCGTTGCGGCTGCGACTTAATGTAAAATTGCTCGTCTTCGCGGCGCATGACTTCGATTATGGATGCGAGAGTATTTTACCATGAGCATGTCATCCAAACACATAACGTTAGATTTTGATGTTTCCACACAGATTGGGTCACGGCCGGCAGTGCCTAGTTCTCGATTTCCTTGGCCTTTCCGTATTCGATCATTAGATTACGTCGTCCGCTAAGCCCGCCTCGCCTTTTGGCTCCAAGCTCCGGAGATACTTGGCTGTGAGCCAATCGCGATTTCAGCTGCCTATTCAGTAACTAACTATGGCTCGAATAGGTGTTGAATTTGTAAATATGAATAGAAATTGTGTAGAATTGAATTTGTGTGAACTTAACGTATAGGTACCGAAAATTTAACAAACTATGTTTTCCTGCTTATTTAATTTAGATAGAATTCGTGAATGAAGATACTTGTAAAAGCATGAAAAAGCGATGAAGGGTCGTTCTCAAAATATTTGCACCGCCACCTGTCAACAGGTCTGTCTTAGAAGAAGTTTTTTACACCGCATTATTTTAAATATTCAATTATCATCACATATCTAAAGACACTTTTTACATAGAGGCCAAATTCTTTCAATTAAAAGTAAAGTATATTAATAGACAAAAAAACGATTTAAAACTAGGTTTTGTCGGTCACTTGCCGTGTCCCAACACGAGGTACTCATGTTTCGTTGTAATAAAAACATATACATTACCGACTTAGCTTAAGTTCAGTACTCTATTTTATTTTCATATATGATGAAGATTGAATACTACCATATCGAATAATAATACTGTGCTTATTTTGCGAATTATTTGCAATTTAAGTTTGTCCACGCCATTTTTTGTCGTTCACTTGTCATGAGACAAACATTACAATTGTGTGACTACTATTTCGTTTCCCCTGCCTAACCCCGCATAAATCGAGACCTTCAGTTGCCACCTAACACTGTTCCGAGTGACACGTCGTCAGTGTGCTGCACTAAAAAAATATGATACATACTCTTACGCGAGCGGGAGTTTGTAATGGGTATGTAGTCTATATTCTGCCTTCCATATTTTGGTTGACGTGTGTACTATTGCATTCATTTTAATTTATAACGCGTAAAGTATGATCTACTTTTATGTGTATAAATATGCAGTTCATCAACGAAATACTTTATTTGTTTTGATGACATAACTGTCATTTTGT
Organism: Apotomis betuletana; assembly: GCA_932273695.1. Taxonomy (NCBI): domain Eukaryota; kingdom Metazoa; phylum Arthropoda; class Insecta; order Lepidoptera; family Tortricidae; genus Apotomis; species Apotomis betuletana. The sequence continues at coordinate 9,612,895 of OW026313.1, read as the reverse complement.
CCATCACCTGTATGTCGTTCACTTGTCTATATAAAAACAGGTGAACGACACATACGGCAGGTGAACGACAATTATTTAAACACTTATACAAAATTATTTAAAAACCAGGTTTTATCGGTCACTCGCCGTGTCTCAACTCATGTTTCGTTGTTATAAAAACGTATAAATTTCCGAAGTAGCTTAGTTTGAGTATTCCATTTCACTTTCAAGCTGTCTTAGGAATCCTTAGCAGGCGGCGCCCGCACCAGATTTTGAAGCATGAATCCTCTGCCTGTCAGCGGCTTTAAGCGTCCAGGTCTCTGCCCCATAAAGACATATGGCAAGACAAGGGCACAGACGAGGTGCATGGTGCATGTTAGTTCGGTTGGGGATGTGTCTATCTTTCCATATTTTGCCGCGTTGGGTCATCGCTGTTCTGGCCATTCCGATTCGCCTGCGAATCTCTGGTTTCCATGTGCCTCTATTTGTGACAATGGAGCCAAGGTACTGGAACTGATCAGCAGTTTCAAACTCTTGAAGCAGGTTAGTACTTTGTCGACTAGTAATGGTCGACTATCATCAGCTCGGTCTTATATTTATTAATATCGAGACCCATTTTGAGGCTGGTTGTTTTGAGTCATTCCAAAAGTTGGGCCACTTCTGCTTCGGGTGATGCAAAATAGGCGATGTCTACCACGTACCTTCAAGGGCTCCATATCTGTTAAATAGTATTGGGGATATTATGCATGATATGCATATGCATCCCTGTCCGGAACTTAAAGTTCTTGTATGTGACATCTCCTACTGACACCATTCTGTATTCAGACTCGTAAAGGCTTTATAAAGTGTTACCAGATGTGCTGGCAGCTTCAGACAATACCTCCCATAACTTATCCCACCTAACGCAGCCGAAGGCTTTCTGGTTATCAGATGTGAAGGAATTCCTCGAAGATGACGAAAACAGCAATAAGTTACTCAGCGGGTAGGAAAGAATATGTCAAAAGAAGCAGCATCAGGATGCAGAAACGTAATTTAAATGATTCGCTGTTGAACCTTCATAACACATTTATAAAATTACGTGGGTATGCTTGAGTTTTGCATCTTTTTGTCGGTTATGACCTTTCTGGATAGTACAGGCTTCAAAAAACCTCCTGAGAAATGTCCTATGATATAAGAATTACATGCTTGTTTTTTTATGCAAATTACTAACATGAGGAAAAAATAAAAACAAAAACAATCAAATAAGCACTATTTGACAGTTCAACGTAGATTTTATTTAAAATGTCACTTACCTGCAACCGTCGTCGTTAACCTGCTAACAAATTCAGTGAAGTTGGAACATATTTGTCGCAAACCTGCACCCAATTGTCGATAACTTGGTAACAAATGTCGTTTACCTGACATCGATGTCTTTCACCTGTCGACCTAAAATTTCAAACACCTATATCTTCTAAGATATTTAATTTAACTACTTCCCTTGACGTGATATCAATTGTCTGAATATATTTCTAGCGATCCTATGAAAAATAAAAGAAGAAATCGCAACTTTAAAAAAAAATGCAAAATTAACGCAGCGGTGCAGATTTTTTGAGAACGACCCTGAAACATTTGTAGGTAACTCGAAGTGTGAATTAGGCACAGCTTATGAATTATTGTTGGGTCATATATTCAGTCGAACAAAAGTCATCTCCCTTGTGAGGAAAGGTAACAGCCTCTATGGAATAAGGTTATGGTATCTCATACGTAAAATAAATAGTAGAAGAAAATTAGGACTTTAACGCTACATATGTCTAAAAGAAAGTCACGAATTTAACGCTCAGTGAATGACCCTATGAAATCTTCTCTGAAGCTCTTCTCCTACACTAGAATTGCTCCATCAAATAATGTTATTGTTATAGTTGTTTACGTAACATAGTACGTAACAAGTCAGCTGACCGGATATTTATCGTTAGATGCCCTAAGGCCGGGCTGGAGAACCAAGTGCAATGCCTATTAACTGATTAGTGATTACCGGTCAAGAGCACGCGCCTTGGCCTTATTCTCCATATTAGCTATAGCTATACCTAATTTATAATAAGTATTTATTTAAACTTTATTCCACATTACAAAAAAGTACAAATGGCGGACTTGCTGCCATAGGCATTCTCCTCCAGTCAACCATAAGGCCAAACTAAGACATAGTTGATGCGGGATTTGTTGCGAGGTTGGTCTATCTTCCAACCAACAAATTAACGTTTTGATAAAAAATGTAACCCTCCATTATTAGGTCGCCGTTGTGTATTTCAAAAATATTTTGTGTTCTAGTTACAATAACGATGTTTACATTGTCATAATCATAATGCACATATATGAATAACTTAAATAAATAAATAGCTAGTTACAGATCTATAAACTAGACAAAGTTCCGTAAGTATTTCGTCATTATTAGCAATTGTTCCAAGTTCCAACGTTGACGTGCGTATAGGTATTTTACGTTGCCGAGAATACTTACTTAGTGGATGTGTGGTCATACGATTTATTACTCAGACATTAAAATAGAGTATATATTCCATTCAGTATTGGATTTTACTCTCCATTTAATAGCGGCCCTGTCGCAACTCGATATATTAGCTCATCACAGTGTTTACAGTGACAGCACTCGCTAGCGACTGCGTACAGAATTTGTATGGAGAATTGTAGTTCTACAAAGTAACCGCTAGGGGCGCTGTACTATTCTCCATACAAATCATTTACACAGCGAGTACAGTAAACGGCGATAAAGTTTGCACATCGATCTTTGGAAAGAGGCGATCGGCTAATTTCGACTTCGTATAGCGATATCTGTGTCGCACACACCATGACGTTTGTTTTGTCAGTCGTGGTTCAAATGCGAGAGAGTGCAGTCGCGTATCCAAGTCAATATATATATAGAGTTGCTAAAACCTACACAAAATTAAATTTGTACTATGGCATCTATAGGGAAAAAAGGTAAGCCGTTACTTTGCCAGTCACGCGAAATTATCTACAATGTTTATAAATATTTTGTAACTGAAGCCGACCAATTTAAAAAACATGAGAATGTTAATGTAAGTAATTACACTTTTTGTCGATCTTTAAACCCACATTTGAGTATCCTAGTAGTATAACATCAGTTGCTAATGCTCAGTCAACCCCTTTTAAGAATGTGGGCCTGAATATATATATATATATATATGTATATATTATTTTTCCCCAACAAGAACATTATAGCAATAAATATATATTATTACATCGAGTTTTACAGCTCTATATATTCCACGTGAAATGAAAACAAAACAACAATAAAGTACTTAGTTCTAAATTCAAATTCTGATGAACGATTAATCCAATAATTGATGTACATGGAAATTAGCATTCGTTTGTATTCGGAAATGCGATGATTGCCGATGTGCATTCTTTATCGCCGTTTACTGTACGCGCGGTCACGTTAACTCATGGTAATGTTCGTGACATAAGTAGACGTTGACGAGCGCGTCAACTGTATGACACCGCGCCCCGCTCTCTCGGTCTGCTGAGCCCTCAAAGGAAGCCACGCATCGGTTACGTTCAGTTAAACCGAATTTTTCCACTCCCATCTAACTTGAATTGCGGTTAATGCGCTCCACCCATAAATAGCTTTTTCAGGCGCAGTTTTATGAAACAGATATTTGATCACAACTAATCGTTACTAACTCAGACCATAGATGGTCTGAGGTTACTAATAAATGCATTATGATTATGACATGTAAATATCTTTTGTTGCAATCAACTGTTATGTTTTTTACTATTATTATATTATCTTATTTTTATCTTTATGACGATCATAGTATAAATGCAAGTAAGTTGTCTTAGCGTAATTTATACGGACATTTTATATTATGAAATAAAATAAATCTAAATCTAAATATCTGAGCGTACGAGACCCACCAGGTAATAATTAAGTAATACAATTTCTGCTCTGCACCAATTCTAGTATCTGTTTGGTTGACTGCTAGAAAATACCATTTGGCATTAAGTCTTTTTGTTTTATACAATTAAGTTTAAATAAATAGATAAGCACAGGCTCCCTTAGCTCGGACACCAATCCCCACCGCACAAGCTTTTGTAATCCGTCATCGTTTTTAAATTGAAACATATTTTTCGTATATTACCTAAAAGAGAGAAAAAAATATTTTTTTTAATTGTTAACTTTATTAAACTCTACTTCTGTGGTTTAGTAATGATGTTTGTTTCGCGACCACAAGTTGGACATTACCGCTTCTTCGCTTTGGATTGTGACCCTATTAACAACTATCGTAATAATCGTAGGCGTATCGGACAGGCCTAATGTCAAACTGCTGTTCTTGACACAATCACTGCTCGTGAGGTACAGTCAGCCACACATGAATATACCTAGCTACGCTTTACTGGCTTTACCTAGATTTTTATGTTTTTTATTTCTTGGTATGTAGGTTACTACATACCTACCTTTCACTTTAGTATGTACAACAGCAAATCATTGATTTCTATGAAGACATCTCAGACCTCATCAGGGTTTAAAACAATCTACAGGCAGAAGTTAATTTTACCATTTTCATATCTATAACAGGCATTTATGCTAAGAAGCTTAATTCATCGTTATTCGTAAATAACAAGCGGAACTGCCTTTAGTTAGTTAATTTGCTCCCAATAATAAAGAGCCGTGTAATTTTTTGGCTCTGCATCCGTCTAGACATACCGCTGTGCTAAATAAAATGTAGAGTAATATAAAAACATAAAAAATTGAGGTAAAACGTAGTTATAGCAAGCTGCGGCGCGGCCCAGTTCGGATGTGGGTCACTCCCGACGCGACCCGCTGCAGACGGCACAGGCACAGGATATGTCGTTGTGTAATAACTATGTGCTAGTTTTTCGCTAAACGCGGTAAATTGAATAGATATGGCAATGTATTGGGTTTGGATTGTTGGTGACGCAATCCGTATTGTGTTTTACCACAGAGGATAGAGATAGCACGATACTTTGTTTATTTATTTAATGTTTATTGCACAATTAAAATTTATCGTACAAAAAGCAGACTTAATGCCATGAGGCATTACCTACCAGTCAACCTTAGGACAAAACAGGAAAAATTTAAATTGACGATATCGTTGACATAAAGCAGAATCAGGGCGATGTCACCAATCTTGTGATCTTGGCGGTGATCTTTCCTTTACCACCATGTAAATGCTAACTGACATAACGCTACTTACGTAAGTTTCAACCGACTTCAATAAAGATGAGGTTCTCAATTCAGTTGTATTTTTTTTATGTTTATTATATCAGAATTCCGTAATGGTTTAACCGATTTCGTAAATTACTTATTGTTCGAGTTTATTAGGCATCTCCAAGTTGGTCCCATACAATTTTGGTGAACATCTGATGACGAGATCCACTGTTCAAAATTTGTTGTAGGTAGTTAGCATTTATAAGTAGTTAGGTAGATAGGTACTTTTATTATATAAAAAAGTTATTGTTTCGTAAGAAAGTGATTCATAGTGATGAATGACTGTACCCGACAGGTTAAGTTTCACCCTTGTATATTTTGTTTAATGCAAACATTAAACATTGAAACAATCCGTGTTTGTACGAATTCTTAACGCCACCTACGCGACGACTCTATTGTTCCAGTCACGCTCGCAGCGCGGAAACGAAATATGAATACGTCACATCATGGTCAGTGACCACAGACTACGGTTTACACACCGTGTTACTCTAGTATTACTTTACTAAGGAACCTTCGACATGTATGTATAGATTCCAAGAAAGGGGGAGAGGGCATGTTTTTTTCTTACTTTTTTTAATTATTTTAGGTTTTCTTATACCTTTCTCATGTTTTTACAATTTCTATACACACTACATTAAGACCGACCATATACACACTACATTAAAAATAAACTGTGGCCAAGAGTTTCAATGGACTATTGCGATCATTTCTCTTCATAACTAGGTACTTGATCTAAACAGTATCTTTAATGAAATTGTTGAATATCCTAAAAACGACACTAATGGTATAATACACTTTATATTTATATAGAATCTTTTTGTCGATTCATATTTTTTATGTGGTAATACCACATTTTTATTTTTATAAATAATGACACAAAGGTAAATTAAGACAGAAAAATTGAATGCGATCTACTACAATCTAAGCGGGATAATACACTTTGTCTAGTGTGTCTTTAAGAAAATAAAATATTTCGCCCAAAATAAAACCATTAAAAAATTACTAAATAAGCAAGACATAGAAGTACTACTACGGACGGTACTAAACGTTACGATCGTCGTTCAATTCAATGTACCACACCACAATTTTACCAGGCAGTGGACAATGTTACATAGTCCTGTGCTTGTTTCGAGCTACCATTAAGTACCCGTACTATCTGCATAACACTAGATCTATCACTCGAGCAGGTCAACTCTCTAGACAAAGGCCTTACCTTATAATTCTCTACTACACCCTATTAACTGTGTCACCATCTTTTTGGCCTGCCTCTGGTCCAGGAGGTATACATCCATCTACAACACAACATTAGATTATTAATAAACTAAAAACTCAATAGAAAGGAGCGCTAAAGTTCACCTGAGGTCGACCGATTACCGCGTTTGACGCGGAACCGCCACAACCATTAAAATCCTATCGTGATTGCCGGCTATCAGAGCGTAGCAAGTTGTAGTATTCCCAATCAGCTGGAAAGTATTGTTGATTACTGTAGAGCCTATTCACAGCACATATACCGTACACACTCATGAGCCACCAGAGGTCATTGAACCACACTTATAAAGTTTATGAACTAGTCCAAGACTTGTACAATGGCACAGGTACTACGGGTAGCTGCGATAATGACACTTGCCTTGCCCCGGCGTGGCAGTATTTGTTTATCTGATGGAAATGATGGAATCATAAACTGCAGACAGTGTCACATATGTTCGTGTAACCTTGGGTACTTAGTCCTTGTTATATCCACGTACCTACCTACCTACACGTATAGTTATGGGTAAATACCTACATTTTTAGTCTAGGTATGTATAATTGGCATCAGGTATCCTACTACGCAGTTTCTAGTCAAACTTTTCGATTTAAGTAAATTAAATTCGGGAAAGGATGTTCTCGTATCTTATTCAAGGTTGAACGTATGTACGTAATAACAGGTTAATAATAATGTACATTAGATTAGAATCTATAATATGGCAACTAAATCGGACGTTTCATTATCCGTTGACAGTTATCAGCAGCATTATCTATGTTGAAACTGTCCCTCAAATGTCTATACAGCCCGCCCTGCTCAGGGTTTATAATATCATCTTGCATATAATATCATGAACACTACTTTTTTTCAGAATGACGTCACCGGCCATCACAAAGTCTCCCGATAACCAGAAAGGCACCAAGTCGCCGACGCACTCGGCGGCGGCGGAGCGGCCGGCGTCCCGCGCCGAGTCGTCCTCGGCCGCCGCCGCGCCGCCGCAGTCCGAGCCCTTCAGCTGGCTCCGGATCTTCAAGCTCGCAGACCTCATGATGAAACAGGGGTGCTAGACTAATTTCTTGTCTAACGGGTTTGCCGCCAAGTATCATTTCATTTTCCTTCTTGGAATGGAACCTTCAAAACACAAAGCCACTCGAATTAGGATTAGGTACTTACCCAATTGTACACCGTGACCTTTACAACGCATGTTGGTACACAAACGGTTAAAACCTAAACCGAGTACAACTCTTTATGATGAACCTCTGGCTAAATTCGTCCCGCAATCCCTTCGTTAACAAGAAAAAAACGGATACACTACAATTTTCCGAAGTTTCATTTGTCCGAATGCATCATTGTTCCGAATTTTCATAATTGCGGAAACCATGTTATGATAATATATTTAGATTTTTTTGGGATATCATATGACCCTTACCTAAGCTAATTATAGTATGTAATAATGTAACATATAATCCATGGCGAACATGATCATTTCGCGTTATTTCACTATCGGAATTTTGAAAATTCGGAATAAGTATTGATGGTTTCAGATAAATGAAACTTCGGAATATTTGAGTTAACCCAAAAAAATCACTGAGCCATGCCTGACTCAGAAGATAATAAACATAGTAAAGTAATTCCAGTGATGTCATTCATGCCTACCTACATACTTTTGGGCAACCCGGATGAAAAGTCATGGATTGAAATAGCAATAAATAATACAGGAAGAATATCAATTGCACGCAAGCTTTAGTCTCGGCTTTTAACAAACAAAGATTCCATCTACTTAATAACTTGGCCAACTTGCTTCATTCAATGCTCGCACGCAATTGATATCCTTACCCTCACGGTTATGTATTAAGTACAAGGACTTTTTTGTTTTAAACGATGTGACTAGTCCTTTTAGATGTAAACATTGCGCAATTATGTCTTAGCGTAGACGGAAAAGTATTTAAACTTTATCATCTTCCAAATTTCTCGAAACGTTACTTATGTAGTGACTAAGTCGGCTTTAATATTAACGCCAATTTTAACCGCGTAGGTATTTATTTGGCGTAGACGTCACAATAATTAAACCTCTCAAGGTTTATGATTAAATTATTTTTGATTGTGATCCTGTTATCAATAATAATAGTAACAATTTTTTACATTCACATTATATTATATGGTGGATTTTTAAGTTGTAAATGGGAGTGCCAGGGGTTGCTGTAAAGGATCACACTGAGCGACTTTTACTATCGTTCCATATATTTTCGGTAATTAGTTATCAATTAGCTAACAATTAACCCTTATAAATTTATGAAACATGTAATGTCTCATTATTTTTAATGTGGATACACGACTCATTTTTTATTTCTTTGTATCAATTGTATTCAATGGTTTAATTAACCCTTAATTCATTATTTTCTTTTTCTCGATTGCATGGTTGGTTCCATAAGAAAAGTTGCTCAGGTCCCCTAACCCTTGGCACTCCCATTCACGACAATAAAATCGCCCAGCATATAGTTAATAGTTAAGTCTTTTATGTTTGTGGTAATTATATTTTAAAAGTTATCTGTACTGTCTTAATATTATAACAAATCAGTATGTTACGAATTCAATTGTTTACATTCGCAGCGTATATGTATTAGGTAAGAGAGTTCAAAATAAATTACTCGAAGTTGTTTGTTTTATCATTTATTATTTGTTTAAAACAGACTTATCACTTTTCACTAGCTTGTAATTGTGTGATACTGTCGAGGTAGTATGGGTATAATATAAGTTTCGATCGTAAAATCTAAATGACCCACCATAACCATAAAAATAGAACTGCTCTCTCTGAAAGCGCACGCGCGCGCGCGTGAGAGCGTGTTGCGGTCCGCAGGTATCCAAACCCCTTGTTGTCCTGCCCTCCAGTATACCTATAGGTATATACTTATCTATACCACAAGTCCACAGATTCATTTGGAATCAGATCGATTGTGACCGTCCGACCAAGGTCCGACCGCATTTTGCAATATTATAATAGCCCGCTAGAGATCCAAAAATATGTCAAGTCACTTACTTGTCTAATCGATCATTCTTGCATATCGAAATCGAAACTCAATTTCTTTTACGTTTCCAGTCTCATACCCGTCATATCGACAACAAAGATATACTTATCGAACCTACATACAAAATTTCATAAAAATAACTTGAGATATGCGACCCGTAGGCGAGAACAAACGAAAATACGAAAGAATGTTTGGCCAAGTTGTAACGGAGATGCTGCGCTCGCTCAGCTGATGAAACTTTGTGATTTTAACGTAGGTGTATTGGGCAGCCTCGTGTCTTTACTCGTCGCGTCCAGTGGATCTTCAGCTCGTGGCAAGATCTCTCGGTCCCGTCGTGACTCGTGATTTTCCGCACTTGGATCAAAATGTATTGAATGATTGTCTTTCAATTTACGTTATTAGGTACTAACGAAAATTTTCGCGCCCGCTGCGCTTGCGTTTTCATATGGATTTATTTTGACCCTTCCTCTCGAAAATTTTTGCACTCGGTATATACACTCGCGTTTGATCTGACTTTAAGTATTATTAACCGTCCCCTTCCAAAAAATTGTAGCGCTCGCGACGCTCGCGTTTTATCTGTCTATAGGTATTATTAACCGTCCCCTTCCAAAAAATGTCGCGCTCGCTACGCTCGCGTTTTATCTGTCTATAAGTATTATTAACCGTACCCTTCCAAAAAATGTCGCGCTCGCTACGCTCACATTTTATCTGTCTATAAGTATTATTATCCGCCCCCTTCCAAAAATTTTGCGCTCGCTACGCTCGCGTTTTGTCTGACTATAAGTATTATTAACCATCCCCTTCCAAAAAATGTCGCACTCGCCTCGCTCGCGTTTCCATCTCTGTATATTATGACATTTATGATTATGATAGTAAACCGAAATACACTTCTATATTTACGTGCTTGTAGAAGCTTCCTATCTTCTAGCAAGGCTGTGACTTCGTTCCTGTTCCTCGTCCTGCATTTATATCAACTCCCCCTGCCCACTTATCTTTTTCAAGTGAACAAATGGAAAACTGACGCAGCGTCGTACAAATGAAGTCATTGTGTTGTACGGTAGGCACCAGCGCCACCGCCCAATTTCCACAAATACCACAACCAATAAAAAATATATATATATTGTTAAAGAGATACATAACATATTCCAATAGACAGTGGTCATGATTTTAGGAAAAGTCTTAACATTGCCAAGCCAAGGGTCACAATTGTGACTAGGCCCGCCCATTGCTCTGTTTTTATTAATTATATTTTTTTCTACTCCAGTGCTTTTTCTGTCATTTAAATTGTTACTAATTCTATTATAAAGACATAAATTATGAAAGTCTGTAAAAGTCTATACTCTACTGCCCAAAAAAACACTGCTAAACGATGTTATAATGTCGCCAAAAAAGCATTACTTAGTACCACAGATTACAAAATAAACAAATGCATTCACACAATTTGCAATAAAAAAAAAACTTATTGTACTAATGCATTGCTGCCAACTTAAAATAAATAGTTTTATCCTCTGTGCATGGATGTATAGTATAGTGAACGTATACCTTTAGGTATAAGTTCATATTTTTTTGACAGATGGACGTCTTTAAAAAAAAAGTTTATCAGACTATATTTTTTTTTATGTTGTTGGTTCCGAGCGGGAACATCGTAATTATTTTCTTTGTTGTTTATTTGCATTTATTTATTAAAATGTCGAGTCGTAGAAAAAGTATTGTATGCAACGTTGTATAAGTAGGTCAAAAAACGCTCGTGACATCTTTCTTACGCATGCATAATAGTATTTTTTCTACTCCAGTACTTTTTTCTAGAAATTTACTCGAGAGTCTACAAATACGGTTTTCCCATTATCATTAAATCAGGATCTGATTATGGGACAGTTACCTACCAGATCTCAGGATTGTTTCAACGCAAGACACGTGTAGCTTTCGTTTTTCTACTCACCTAAATTAACATCTAGAGCCAGTACCATAAAATTGATCTGATGATGGTCCCTGGAAATACCTACTGGATATTAGATCTGGTGGCTCTAGAGGTGAGTAGAAAAACGGAAATGGCACATTACGTTGAACCAATCCTGAAATGCAGAAGGTATTTCCAGTGTACACACCATGAGATACATTTTATGATACTAGCTCTAGATGTTCATTCAGGTAAGTAGAAAAACGAAAACCACACATATCTGCGTTAAACCAATCCTAAGATCCAGTGGACATTTCCAGGGTCCACCATCAGGTAAATTTTACGTTATTGACTCTAACTAAATGCGAAAACTGCTTATAGGAAGGATATGTACTTTGAACGAATCCTGATATCTACTTAGTAGGCACTGCCAGGGTCCATCATCATAAAGATTGGGTCAGGTTCGACTTATTTAGGACGTATCGAATCCATACTAATATTATAAATGCGAAAGTGTGTCTGTCTGTCTGTTACCTCTTCACGCTTAAACCGCTGAACCGATTTAGATGAAATTTGGTATATAGATAGTTTCAGTCCCGGGGAAGGACATAGGATACTTTTCATCCCGAATAAATTTAGTGTTCCCGTGGGATGAGCGGGTAACACCGCGGGGCACAGCTAGTATTTAATAAAAGTAACGTGTAAAACAAGTTCAATTACCGAGGCGTAGTTTCCGTTTTGTTTGGGTAGGCAACCCTAGGAGTGTGACACGCCCCATAACGTGCTACAACCAACGACGTTGCACGTCATACAAAATTCCCAATCAGATACTAATAGACTAATTCCTTAGCAAAAGCCGCAAATAACAAGAGATTGCGGCTTCTGTTCTGTAGTGTCTTTGTTCTGTGACCGCCAGATTTCTTTTTAACCCACTTTATAAAAATTAGGAGGTTCTATGTTCGACTGTATGATTTTTGTTTTATGTACAGTCCGACCAAAAAGAGTAGAAATTAAAAAGTGGCAATACTGGAGTGTCGTCCCCGTTTTCTTAGAATGATTAGAAAGGGACGACACTACTGTATTGCCAGTATTGTCGGACTGTATATCCACCACTATATATATATATATATATGTATATCCACTCTGCCAATTGCGGACCGATTTTAAAAAATCTTTTTTTATTTGAAAGAGTATACTCCTGAGGTGGTCCCATTATAACCGAGTTGGGATCTGATGATGGGATCTCAGGAAAATCGAGGGCAACCCTCAAACTTTATAGGCGCTCATAATTATAATAATTATTATTTTTCATGGTATAATAATATACTCCGCCAGGTATTCCATTCCGAGACTCGCGAACCACGTGACTGACACAAGCCTACGTCATCATGCTGTTCACAGATTCTCAAACTTTAAAATGTGGGAGAATTTTAACCAACGGTGAAAAATATTTAAACGGCATTAATTTTAAGTTATTCATGTAGAAACATAGGTAGTAGGTACAATAAAACAAATCTAATATATTAAATCAAAATTTTATTTATCTATACAAGAGAAACTTTTGAAAAACGAATCCACATCTAATCAATAAACGGTATTCGACACTTTAAGCTATTTTCGTTTTAATTTCTTCTGGAGTTGAATACTAACGATTTTTTTTATTTAATTCTTTTAGTCTTATGTAACTATGTCCTCGTTGTGACTAAGCAAAGCAAAGTATTTTCTAATAAGCATTTCTATTTGAGGGTATTGTTTTTGACGTGCTTGTGTACAATATGCCGACGCGGTTGGCTCACTTTTTAAAGCACTTGCCTACTGAGCCGGCGGTCCTGGGTTCGAATCCCGGTTAGGCCAAGTATTTGTGTGATGAACTCGAATATTTGTGCTTGGGTCATGGATGTTATCTATATATGTATTTATATATTATGTCTATCGTGCGTCGTCTAGTACCCATAGTACAAGCTTTGCTTAGTTTGGTACTAGGTCGATTTGTGTAAGATTGTCCCTTAATATTTATTTATTATTATTATTATATCAGCTAGGCATTTAAAGATAAATTTTACGATTTTCATCCAACTTTACTTAGGTAGTTTTATCTCATCAAACCCTACAAAAATAATGACGAACCTTAGCACTAACGCAGATTTGTTACACACAACGCACCAGCATATTTATCTTTGCATAGTGTCCGGCCATGGTATTTCTCGAACTCATTTTCCATTATGAGCTCTTCACATGGATAAATCAATTTATTTTTTAAATTATAAAGTTAATCCACTCACAGGAACCACTTCCAGGTTCTAAGTCAGGTTCCGAGTTAGGTTCCCAAGATGTGGGTACTTTCCCATAAATCTTGAAGCGACATAGCCGGCAATGTATTTTAGTCAACAAGCAAACATAGAACTTAAAATTTTATTATTAATAGTAATTATTGTCGATAAGTATGTATACATACCATTTTTACATGTTTTCAGCCCACAATAGCGAAGCCATTCATTGGCTACGGATTCTTTTTTCTTATAAAATCTTATTATGCCCATTTCACTCCTACACTTACAGTTCCTAATAGAACAGCCAACCATTTTCGTAACAAACATTAATTACCAAGCTTACGACGTGAACAGTTTGGAAAACGCTGCGATTGCTGAATGTAAGCGAGAAGGAAATAACAATTAACACGCGTTAGACAAGGATGACGGTCGGGGACAAAATGACGGATTGTCTAATGTGACAGCACTATCCTGTGATGCCAGTAGTGTCATTTCATTAGAATTACCCGAACGTCTGAAGTTTATTTCGTGCATCGGAAGATATTGCTAACGAATAATTAAAAATGACGTGTTGTTGTAAAATTTAAGATGAAATACATATAAATGAAAATTATAGAACTATAAATATTTTTTTTAACTAATTAACCATAGTTATAATGTACCCATATGTAAGGTTTTGTTATATTTGGACATACATTCTTAATTAAAAGTAGCTGTATTGACCATTCTGGTGACGTCATGACCGACGGCGGGTATAGCGAGTGGGGTGAGTTGGCGCGCACGGGCATTCTCGGTCGGACGGTGAAACGGGATAGATCTATCTAACTGTGTTTATCTAGTTGTAATTAGAAAGTTAATCACCTGTGATTATACAAGTTAAAAGTAATTGTGAAATAAACATTATTACAGTTCCAAAGTGTTCGTTATTTCCGAGGGTGCTTACATTTCAGCCAGTGGGATAACGAAATTCCGTAAGTACTCGCCCACTTGTTTATATTTCTTGCATGTTTTAGTGAACCTAAATAATTTATGGCGAGTCCTAACAGGTGCCTTATAGTTCTATTATAATGCTAAGGTGCCAGGACATATTGGGTTGAACTGTTGTATACTTAGCTCGATGCTTGATGTCGTGGTGTAGGTAATCAATTTAATATTTTGAATGGCAAGTTTGTAATGCATATTCCTCACATACATTTTACACGTCGTAAGTCGTAACTACACCACGCTATTAACCTAAAAGACGTTAGATTTCAAACTAGAATATTGTTTAATGTGAGTAGATAAAAAAAAACGATACGGGCTGTTTCAAGTTTTGGAGGGTTAACTATGTGCATAAACCTTTTAAATTACCACGTGAGTTACAATACAATATCAAGGATAGTCCAATACCATTTCGAAAAATTCAGGTTTTTCAGGATTTCCGATTTACCATTTATTAAGCCTAGGGGGTAACTGGGGTTTCAAAGGGGAGCAAAAATTTGTTATTTTTACGCTACGACGCACCGTTTACGAGATATAAGCAAAAACAGCTGTATAGATTACCTTGTTTTTGCTCCCATCTATTGTTTGTTACTCTTTTCCTATGTGAATATTTCCTAAATATATGTCGGCGCGGGGCGTTTTAAGTACGTTGCTATCGAGACCCGCGAAGGGCGACGCGCATTCAGTTCAATGTTTATGTTATTAGCAGCATTGAGCTTTAGGTGATATTTGACGCATAGCAAAGGAACTCTTTGTTCATAGAAGCGGGGCAGTTATATGATGTTAATGTAAACACTGCCGAACGTAGCCGTGGGTCTGAGAAAAGTAATTTGACTATGTTGTTTTGTTCTAAGTTCTGGCTTGGGTGCCGGACGATGATACGGATTCGTTTCCGTTTCATTTAGTTGGTTCTCTGAGTTCATTCACTATTATTTAGTGTAGCGATTTAGTGATTACAGGCTTATCCTGTTACGTTAGTAATTTAGTGACTTTGTTCGAACTACTGACACTATTTGTGACTTTACTGTGCTTGTGACATTATTTGTCACTGTTATGTTTGTGGTGTGTAATTGGCCTTGTGTGCGTGATTGTACCCACTGTACCGCCCACTAAAGATGAACCCATCTGATGTTCAGAAGGCCTCTGCCGCTTATTCCCCGACACATATAACTAATACTTTGATGCGACGAGTTTTCAGATAATGTACGGAGGAGACGGAGTACGCCGGAGCTTAGAAACTCCCAGGCGTGAGGGCGACCGCTCCAGGTCACAGCGAAGCGAGACAAGTACTCGGCGTGGAAGCCGCAGTCGCAGCCACAGCCGCCGCTTGCGGGAGCGGGAGCTGGCTCTGAGACTGGAGCAGGAACGTGTTCGACAGATGGAGGAAGACCTGCAAAAGGACCGGGATGCCGAGCGTCGCTTACGGAGGAGAGAACGCCTCGGCTCGCCAAGGCCGAGTCGCGAGCGTCGGAGCCTGAGCCGGACGTCGAGAGCCGTGACCAGCCGCCAGCCCCGCAGCCGCAGCCGCGAGGTGGGCGACAGAACGAGACGCGACCGAGCAGGAAGAGACTCCACGAGCATCGATCGACGTTCAAAAAGGTCATGTAGTCCTTCTTTCTCTTCTAGCGATGTTGTTAAAATTATTAATTCAATCAAAGATGTTTTACCGTCTCAGCCGACAACTCAGAGCCAAATTTCGGTTAACAGAAGCATTGACCATAAAAACATTATTCCAGAATTTAACCCTTCTGTTAAAAATCAGAGGATTGATGCCTGGCTAAAAAAAGTCAACGAATGCGCCAAAGTTTACGGCTGGGACGACAAGACTGTGGTACATTTTGCTATGCAAAAACTGACCGGGTTAGCTAAGACGTGGTTTGAAAGTCTTAATACTATCCTATTCTCATGGGACGAGTGGCAAGCTAAATTGGTTAACGCATTTCCATCAGAACAAAATTATGGGCAATTATTAGAAGATATGTTGAAACGGAAAACTACGCATCAGGACCCTATTGAAATTTACTTTTACGAAAAATTAGCTTTGCTCAACCAATGTGAAATCACAGGTAGGCGGGCGGTTGATTGCCTAATTCACGGGATAGAAGACAGGACTATGCGTTCTAGTGCTTTAGCGTTACGGTGTGAGGAACCCGATCAGCTGCTAAAATTCTTGATGAGTAATAACAAAGACCCTTCAGTACAATTTCCGTTGAGCAGAGAAAGAAATACGACCGCTGACGTTAAGGGGTCTAATAGAGCCGGTATGAACATGAATGCTAACATATTTTGTTACAATTGCAAGGAGAAGGGACATATCTTTTCTCGGTGTCCCCTACCTCTAATTAAATGTAGTACTTGTCAAAAGGTGGGACATAAACATGAGATGTGTAAGCAAAAACCGGACTAGGGGTCGGCAATGGCTGACACTGTACCCAAGCTATGTGCATAACTAGCAGGGTCAAGCTTATGTAACAAATTTATAAAGCCAGTAACAGTAAATGGGGTAACAGTGGGAGCATTTGTCAAACTGGGTAGTGATGTCATTCAGATACACGAACCTGGTTTCTCTCATCTCGGGTTTTCTCATGGTCGCGTTCCATAAATTCTATCTGAATCGAGGGATTAAGCATATACTGAATGCAGTGGCGAGACAAAGTTCTATGGGCGAGATGAGCAATACAATATAACGATCCTCGACTCGCTCATAGCACAGGGCCTTAGATCGGATGAAAATTAATGGTATAGGAATTAGGGAGGTTTCAGTGGGGACTAAATAATATGATACAAAAAAAAACGATCAGTTGGCACCAGCTGAAATTATGTTCGGAGTCAAGGTGATAAGTGAGTATAATCTCGTATTAAATCGAATAATAACAAGTCGCCAACTCAATCATCCCTAACGTCTGTATTGACAAGGCTCAAGGGGCTCAAAAACTACGTGATTATCAGGGTATAGCCCCCGCGAGTTTTTATAAGAACGGCGTTTTAATTAGGATTACATAACGATATTAACATAATGACAAACGATGTTTTATATGTACGATGAAAACTAATTACTGCAAATGAATTTTTTTTATCTCGTTTCAGGTCAAGTGCTAGAAGACGCGGAAAAGGTTGGC
The DNA here is from genome assembly GCA_932273695.1 of Apotomis betuletana. Taxonomy (NCBI): domain Eukaryota; kingdom Metazoa; phylum Arthropoda; class Insecta; order Lepidoptera; family Tortricidae; genus Apotomis; species Apotomis betuletana. Next base: position 9,595,141 of record OW026313.1, on the reverse strand, counting down.
GTGCTTAGCTTGGCTTGGAACGAGACAATTGGATTTCTACATATGCTTAGCTGCATATATGGTTACTTGGTTACAAGGTTACAAGGTTACAAGGTTACTTGGTTACAAGGCTATTTGGTTACAAGGCTATCTGATGGTTACAAGGCTATTTGGTTACATGGATACTTGGTTATAAGAAAGCTGGTTACAAGGTTACTTGGATATCTAGTTACTTCGGATTAATTGTTACATGAGAAAAATATTGTCGATAGGATATTTATGATTTTATAGTTTGTTATGTATACTTTGCATTTATGGAAAATAACTAATCGGATTAATTTAGAGAAAAATTAGATTAGAGTTTTGTAGTGATATTATGATTATTACGTATTTTAAGTATATAGTAAATATTTAATAACTGTTTACAAAGGTGTCTATACAAAGTCATATTGATCCATAAATATGAGAATTCGTTGAATTGTATAATAATTGATTGTTATCTATATGTATACTCCTTGCTGAGAGTGTCCTTGGTCGCCGAGTGTAAGGTTTTGGTTTCACCCGATACGTGCCTGGGGACATGCACGTCATCAGGATGGTCGAGTGTAAGGTTTTGTTATATTTGGACATACATTCTTAATTAAAAGTAGCTGTATTGACCATTCTGGTGACGTCATGACCGACGGCGGGTATAGCGAGTGGGGTGAGTTGGCGCGCACGGGCATTCTCGGTCGGACGGTGAAACGGGATAGATCTATCTAACTGTGTTTATCTAGTTGTAATTAGAAAGTTAATCACCTGTGATTATACAAGTTAAAAGTAATTGTGAAATAAACATTATTACAGTTCCAAAGTGTTCGTTATTTCCGAGGGTGCTTACACATATAACATGTTATGTTGAAATAAAGTGGCAATGTTATTGTGACGTAGGCTTGTGTCACTCTGGGAATGGAAGACCTTGTTTTATTAGACCATGTTATTTTTTAAGAAAATATTATTAGTGGCAATACTGGAGTGTCGTCCCCGTTTTCTTAGAATGATTAGAAAGGGACGACACTACAGTATTGCCAGTATTGTCGGACTGTATATCCACCGATTACTCCGCCAATTGTGGACCGATTTTAAAAATTCTTTTTTTATTTCAAAGAGTATACTCCTGAGGTGGTCCCATTATAACCGAGTTGGGATCTGATGATGGGATCCCAGGAAAATCGACGGCAACCCTCAAACTTTATAGGCACTCATAATATTTTTCATATATTTTTTTAAGCTATTTATATTATTTGCATATGATAGTCATCATTTTCCTATGCTGACTTGATAATCGAAGGTAACTCCTTAAGTGGTTTGGCACCGACTTCAAAAAGTGATTCAAATGTAATCTGTACATGAACGGGTCATTTTTGGCTATTTAGTTTTTTTGAAGTCAGTTTTTTTTTGTTAATATTGTTTTGTTTCGTATGAACACTGATTACAACGCCATCTCTTATAACGGATTCTCGTTTCGTCGGATTTTTAATATCAAATGAAATTGTCGTGAAAACAAAAATGTATAAGGCACAGATAAGGCACACCTATTTCACCATAATTACTTGTGCGTAAAATGTGTAAACATAAATCTTCCTTTTTAGGATAGGTATTTTCTTGGACGTCCAAGCAAATTACTTCCATCACACGTCCGTGCTCCACGTTTGGGTCACTATGAAACGACCGCACGCACTCGGATGTAGCCGTTAGGAGTAGCGGAACAGCCCGGGAATAGAACCCGGGCCTCGTCGCTGTCGGGGGCAATTGTGGTGTTTCCACAGTTAAAAATATGTAACGAAAAGATGTTTCATAAAAAAATTACAATGCCTACTAGTTTGACACAACACACTTTATGTGCAATGATCAGTACATGTACAATAATTCGCATCATGATCGTCAGGCAAAGGAATATAACAAAATAGCTAAACAAAAATATAATTATAGTGATTTGAGTGCGTACCTGGTCGGCTATAGTGACCCATATACGGGGCACGGACTTGTGGAGATAGTTCGTCGTGACCCATGTATGGGGCACTGGACTGTGACGGTGTTAACAAATAATATTCAAGGTAAACTGTCAGCTTGGCGTCTGGGACACAATTTTTCGTCAACGAGCTGGGTGGTCAAGAGGGTAATAGAGTGCAGCGTTAGTTCTCCATTTACTATTGGTGAGATGTATAATTATCGTCGAAGTCAGCGACCAATAAAACGAAACCATAACCTATAAATAAGCAATGGTATCTATAAGAGGGTTCACTTTGAAGCGTTCATAGCCCTTCCTGGGTCAAGGCCCGATAGTCCGTGTGGTTTTTTGTAAATCGCTATCACTTTACAAAAAGCTCAACTCACTACGTTCTTAAAACCTTGACATTGGCAAAATTGTTCCAATGGACATGTCTTTTTCTTGTCTTTTTCTTGTCTTTCTTGTCTTTCTTGTCTTTTTCTTGTCTTTTTCTTGTCCTTTTCTTGTCTTTTTCTTGTCTTTTTCTTGTCTTTTCTTGTCCTTTTCTTGTCTTTTTCTTGTCTTTTCTTGTCTTTTTCTTCTTTTCCTTGTCCTTTTCTTGTCTTTTTCTGTCTTTTCTTGTCCTTTTCTTGTCTTTTTCTTTATTTACTTATTTTATGGATATAAAAAAAAAACTAACCTAACCTAACCCGGCCGGGTCGGATCTGCTCTGAAATTGATTCATCTCAAGTTTGGTCAAATGACTCAGTTGCTAAATGATCATTTGGTCAAATGATTATTTGTAAAATGAAAATTTAACATCTGATCATTTGGTGAAGTGAATCATTTGTAAAATGACTTTTTGTAAAATGATCAATTGGTGAAACGTCTTTTTGGTGAAACGTTGTTTGGTCAAGTGATCATTTGTCAAACGTTTTTTGGTCAAACGATAGGACACCCTATAAGAGATATCGATAGGACTAAAGGCACAACGTGGTACATTCAGCTACACAAGATAAAACGATTAGTTCGTTCAAAAATCCTGTTCATTATATTTATAAACGGACTAATCGTGTATATTTTTCAGCAGCTGACTGTACATATACAGTAGAACGATTTCAACATAGCTAAAATAAAACACAGAACTTTATGTAATATTTTTTTTAATAGTATTGGTAGGTAGGAGGTACATAACACGCAGGAGTCTGGGTCGTTTGGATAAAGGGAAGTAAGATACAATACTATTTTCAATATGTACAAAATATACAATTACTCCTAATTCCTAGCATTTTAAAACTATAATATAATTATGATCACAATATTTTTATATCCTTAGCTCTGCTATAATGAAAACTGATTGGGGCGGGAGCGGAGGCGTCTGGATGCGGCTGCTGCGATACAACAATCTATCTCTCTCACTTTCACTTTTGCTGCACGCTTGAGATCAAATGTTAATTTTACAAATATTTAAACTCTATTATCTCACACACCGGCGGCAGCCGCCGCCACAGACCGCCGCAGACGCGGCTGACGCGCGCCGCTCGCCGCGTGCCGCACGACGCATGCCGCACGCGCGACCCGCCGCCGCGCCACCCCGCCCGGCGCGCGCACACCGCCTGCGCACCGTCCCCGGCAGACGGTGTCCGCTTGCAGGCCGCCGGGGGACTCCGGGATAATCGATTAACAAAACCATATTATACTTCTCACATTAGTTTACAATAGATACATTACTTAAGTCTGCATTAACTTACTTAACGACACTGTTAAACCAAACTATCAAAACGGTCGACCAGTGGAGAGCATAGTGAATTTGAGAAAGTGTTAAATATTAATAATTGACATTTTTTTAGTAGCAAAAAGTAAGGATGCAGTTATATATTGGGGGGAGTCCGAACTCTAGTCGTGTCGATCTGTCGATATAGTAGTGTTGTTCTGCGACAGGTTTGTTTTTTTAGATAACTACATCCTTGTTAAACAAGGAAAATAAGTAAATACCAATTTTACGACAATCAATAAATATTTCTTTCATAATTCTCATTTGTTACCTATCTCATAATTTTCAATATGAAGCCTAAATACTGTATCTAAGTTTTATGAAGACTTATTTACATTGATTTCCTTTATAAGGACTTCAAGTTGGAATAAATATAGAGTGTACATCATTGGGCGTCTGTATGCTAATAAAATTATATTTTTAAAATTAATGGACGAAGTGATGAGTTCGTTAGTGTTCCTCCTAGCTAATTCGAGAACTGTTTGCGACGGAAACATGACAAACAAATGTCGTTCATACATTATATAGTTTCATATCTTAAAAATAATATACATAATAGTATATACCTGTGCTATTACTTGCTATTTTTATTACACATACAAAATTACAATACATAAAATATTTTGTACTTTTGGCGTACGACCGCTCAGTCGCACCATTATCTAACTATACAATTTATGCGAGATGCCGATGAGTTTGTTACTGTGTACCTAGGGAGGCAAAAGGCTGCTTCGAATCGAATCGCTAGTACACAATGCAGACGAAACTTATGAGAAGTACAATATTGTTAGTTTTGCAGTCATGAAATTACAAGTAAGGGGGGATAGTAAAGGAACAGGATAAGAAGCGTTGTAGTAACCGCGTCGGTTATGAATGTGATCGTTGTAACTGCGGCGATGCATGGGCAAGGGTTGTGATAATGTGTTGTGGCGGCTAAGACGGGTACGGGACGTGGAGGGACGCTGACAAAAGAGCAGGTACTCTAAACAACACCTCAGCAATCATAATCAACAAAATGGCATGATTATTAACAAATATTAAGTAATCATCTACAAGTAGTCTCAAAAAAATACAAATCTAAACGAAAAAAGGAACGATCATTCAAAGAGCACATTTAAATACAAAAATTGTACACACCCATTGATGTAAGAAATAATAGATAAAACTAAATTAACTATTACTTGTCACATCAAATATATAAATAATGTGTTTAACATTGTACAAATAGTGTCAAGTAGTATCTCCGGTCTTTTGTCAAGCGCCTCTCATGATGTTAAGTGACGGATGAGGGTTATGGATGAAGCCCGCGGCCGCACGAGCCGCGCCGTCCGCGGACCCGGCGTGACGTGACACGTGACGCATGACGCATGCGTCACCGCATTGCATCAGCGTCCGACTCATTTGTGCTTCACGCACGCCATAATAATTATTTCACTGCTCTTCATTTTCCATAAGACTACCTAAAGTCTACATTAAAAAGTCAGAATCACAGTTTATTTTCCATGTGTATTTTTATCCCTTACTGTTTAATATACTTCTCGACTAACATTTTTACAAGTAAACAGTAATCACTCGAATGATGAGTTTTCCTTTATCTACCGTAATCTAAGCGAATAAATCGATTTTTAGTACGAATAGATTCGGTATTTACAGAATTTAAGTTACTTTAGACCTAGTCGCTTAAAACAAAATAACAATATACACTAACAATAAAAAATGCTCGATAGATTGCCACTCATCTAACAGAACCCAAAACTAAAATATATTTTTATCAACCGACTTTTGCCATCTATTTATCTTATTTTTTTTTTATATAAATTTAAACTCCGAATAATGTCGAACCCAGTCGACCATAACAAAAGTATTTTACAAATAAGCTAAGTCCTTAATCTAGCACTTAAATAAGTGACGGCGGCTTACCTATTTATGTGAGAGTTTGTTTATACAGGGCGGAGCCTCGCAGCGGCCCCGCCGTAACAATAAATAAACTAACGTTACATCACTACAACGAGAGTTCAGCTTCATAGAGGTATTAAGACTCAATTCCTACGAACATTTATCATTCCGTCCACTATCAAAAAGCTTCCATATCGATCTCTTGACGGTCTCTACCAGGTCAGTTGCTAACTAAGATAAAAAATTAAGTTAATAAAGTTTCACAACCTGGCCGTATTTACAATGCATTATTAATCATCTAATCGTAAGCTTGCTTAAGTTTCATTTCCGATTATAGAATTAGTTGGAGAAATGTTAATCATCATATTCGGGGAGCGGCGTCTCGTCAGGGTCGCCGCGGACGCGAGACAGAAGGCACGAGGCGGCCGACGGGGCGGCCTGTCCGCGGCGCGGGACTGTCCGGGTGCGGCCGGAGGCGGGCTGGTCACAGGCGGGTCCGTCTGAGGACGGGGCGCGGCGCTCACACGGTGGCGATGACGATGAGTAGATGGGCGATGTCGGCCACGCGGTGCATGAGGTCGGGTGCTATGCGGTTCAGGTTTTCGTTGGCGAAGTCGCACGACGGGAAGATGTGCACCGTGTACATGGCCTGTAATGAACGATAAATTAGGTTTTTTTATTTATATATAACTACATAGGATAAATAAGAAGCCAACAGTGGGGAATCGATCCCCCGACCTCTGCTCGCCCGGTGCAGTGTTCGGAGTGTATGCCACGCACCTGCTGGTGTCCGGGCGGCGCCACGTTGACGATGCCGGCGGCCTGCTTGCGCTGCAGGTAGGTGATGAAGCCGGCGCTGAGGTTGGTCGACTGCTGTAGCACGTCCATGTGGTCGCGGCCGCACGGCAGCGCCAGCAAGATGCAATGCTCGCTCTCCATCTGCAATATGTTCATGGTAATAGAGGGATATTTTTCGACGAATTTTAATTACTTTCGGATATGCACAGATCGATATAGGATACCTTTTACCCCATTACAAGACAAAACAAAAATTGGGTGATTGTGACTTTTTCAGTCACGCGAATGAAGCTCGCGGGCAACTTCTAGTATAAATAGTTTACCGGAGGAAATACGACGAGAGCCAAACAAAAACAAGTTCAAAAGAATGTTAAAAAAACACTTCTTCACACTGCTACCGTAATGCTACCGTAATACATACCTTGTACCTAAACTAGAGATTCCACAAAGATCCCACAGTCAAACCAGCTACTGGTTTTGTGGGACAATGTATCTAGATTTAAGGAAATTGTAGTTCCTAATAAATAAATAAATAATAATAATAATAAGTACTCCTGGACACGGCGCGCATTGTCAGGAGGTTCCTGTCTCTGCAGCCCTAACCACCGGTAGCCTGGGCCCTGCCCCGTTGCCGGCGGCACCCTAGGTTAGGTTTTTTTTATAATGTGTTTATATTTGTAATGTATTTTTTATATTTTACTTTTTATATAAATTTATTGTAAAAAATACCTATCCTAAGACACATGATTAAATGAGTGAATAATAATAATAAATCATACCTTCATCTTGCGGTGGACCTGGTCGAGCTGCGCGGGCTCGAGGCGCATGCGCTGGGCGATGCGCAGCGGCGGCGTGGAGCCGTCCGTGTGTCGCGGGAGCGTGTCGCCCGCCACGTCCATGCAGCCGCCCACGAAATGCATTTGAACGGCTGCCGAGTCGTTCTTCAGCGCCAGCAGCCCTTGCCACATCACCGGGTAACGCTGCAATAACATACAAATCATTTATTTTTACACAACTAATCAATTGCCTAACGCATAACAATCAAGCCCCCCCCCCCGCCGCACGAATCTTAATAAAAATTGGTCAAGTGCGAGTCCGACTCGCGCATGGAGGGTTCCGTACCTATACATATATATAATCTATAACAAGTTTGTTGTATGGGAGCCCCCCTTAAATATTTATTTTATTTTGTTTTTAGTATTTGTTGTTATAGCGGCAATAGAAATATATCATCTGTGAAAATTTCAACTGTCTAGCTATCACCGTTCTTGAGATACAGCCTGGTGACAGACGGACGGACGGACGGACGGACGGACGGACGGACAGCGAAGTCTCAGTAATAGGGTCCCGTTTTTACCCTTTGGGTACGGAACCCTAAAAACGATGAAACATACACAAACACCAAAAAACATCTTCCAACCCTCCAAAGAAAACAACAACAATAAAAGTACCTAACTCTACATTTCTGGAACCTTGTCATCTTATGGACGCCTACTTGAACTTACAGAAGCATAAAAAACGGTCAAGTGCGAGTCGGACTCACGCACCGAGGGTTCCGTACAAACACTTTCCATCCGTAAGTGGTTAAGTTAAGTTTGCACCTGGTATGTATAGCGCTCCATACAAATGAGGTGCAAAGTTAACGCAACCAATCTCGTTTGTTGTATGGGAGCCCCCCTTAAATATTTATTTTATTTTATTTTTAGTATTTGCTGTTATAGCGGCAATAGAAATACATCATCTGTGAAAATTTCAACTGTCTAGCTATCACCGTTCTAGAGATACAGCCTGGTGACAGACGGACGGACGGACAGCGAAGTCTCAGTAATAGGGTCCCGTTTTTACCCTTTGGGTACGGAACCCTAAAAAATATAAACCTTGATATAATTGGACTATCGGAAACACGACGCATGGACACAAACATAGAAGAATATGAAAACTGTATACTCTGTCACACGCGACTCAAACAGGGACTATATGGAGTTGGCTTTTTAATAAACTTATACCACAAAAATAACATTAAAAGCTTTATTGGCATTTCTGATAGAGTCGCTCTTCTAAACCTAATTATACATAGCAACAAAATATCGCTTATAAAAGTCTACACTCCAACAGAAGCAGCAAGTGCAGTACGCAAAGTTGTATAAAGCCATGGACCTTTCTCATAACACGTATACGTATGGGTGGTTTTAATGCCAGAACTGGCCAACCTAGACCTGATGAATTGATTTATTTAATCGTATGGCATATACAGTGGCATCAGACAACTCGAGTGCTTAAAATTACAAATCAATATTAAGGTTAGTTAGCCACTTAATGGCTTTGTCACTGAGGGAGAACAGGTCTTCGGGAGGGCCGCCGGCATAGCGCGTTATGGATGAATTGATTGAAATGAAGAACTCACCCTGAGAAGCATCTGCAAGGAATCAGCCTCGCGCGGCACCTGCGAGGCGTGCGGCGGGCCGGGCGGCGCCGGCGGCAGCGCGCCCGGCAGCCGCGACACGCCGTGCGCCGGCGGCGGCGAGCGCCCGCAGCCCACGGCGTACACTGCAAGCAGAGTTACAAATTATCAAGATAATAACGAGCCGTGATAATTATCCGATAATTATCACCAGTATTAAAAGATCATTTGTTAAATTGTTTCATAAGAAATATCGATGGTTGATGGCATTGTTCAAATTCGACACAAATAACACAATAAACAATATTTAACTTAACAAACCAATGACATTCGAGTTCACTAGGCTTTGCATAACACCAACTGACGTTTTTTTTCGAAACGTTCGGATAGACGCAACAAGTGCGGAAATACACGTTTGGATACTTAGAATATAGTTCTATTTCACGGGCGCAATTTTTTGTTATTATCAATTGATAATTATCCACCTGTTATTATCACGATAAATAATTATCGTTGATAATTATCCTTTCGAACCCTGACTGCAAACAACACACGAGCACTGACCATCTGCCGGCCCACGTCGCTGCCTGCACACACACAGGGCACAGGCGGCTCGGCAGTGCCGGGGACGGGGACCCGACACCTCATAGGACCCGTCACACGCTATCCGACGCTATCGGGTGATAAGATAACTGATAACTTCGAGTTGCCGCCCTGTGCGAAATTTGACAACGCGCCACTCGATCATTCGACGAAGCCTCTTTGAGAAGGCCGGATACGTTATGGATTCGATATTCGTTAAGCTCTCGAGTCTCGGGTTATATTTATCTGACCTGTCTGTCGACGGCATTCAGCCGAGGAAAGATGATAACTAGTAGTGACGATATGTAACATTTCCAAATAAAGTTTTTGCTATAGGGCTGTGATGATAAACATTTTCCCAGGAAAGGGGACTCGTGTCATGGTTTATTATGTTATGACCACGCCAAGTAGCATTCCTACAAAAGTAGCTTAACATAGTTTTCGTACTGATATTAAATTAATTTCATCATTTCAGACATAAAATAAGTTTCTGTCAAAAATGACATTTTAGTAGCAAACTTTTATAGCCGACTGTACTTTTCTTTGGATATCCATCAAATGCTCACTGAGACGATTCTAAAGAACCCAAGCTCGGTAGGATTGCTTTTTCTATTATAGAATTCCTATGACCACCTTCCGGCTCCATCATCAGATCAGCCCCATGGTACCATATTATTGTATCGTCATCGAAGTTAAGTAAGTATGCAAAATTTCAGCTCAATCGGTTGACGATATCTGCTTCAAAATTGAGTTGCAAGATTTCACCCGAACATACATACTTTAAACATACAATGCAAGTTAAATAAAAGCTTGTAATTAATTTATATATTCAAAAATGAATATGACATAGGATCGACACTTAGCTACACTACAGGTATCGATTGATGCCGGATACTCACTGATATGTCGGTCTGCGGGCGAGGGCGAGTGCGCGGGGCGCGGCACGCGCGCGGACGGCGGCCGCCGCAGCTCCAGCGGCGGCGTCGGCGCCTCCGACACGTCCGCCTCCAGCACTCTGCGGAACCGATATCATTAATACGCATGTTGACTAATTTTTTTTGAGGATGTCAATCGATTCTATTTTTTATTGTGATCAAATGTCTATATGGGACTGACTACATTTAAACTGCTCTAAAAGTCAGAAATGACCGTCAAAGTTCAACATTCCTACGTAGCGCTAAAAACGCTCCATACAAAACGCGTCAGGCTAGTGAAGTCACAGGCCGGTATAGGTACCAATAATTGTATGGAAAAATTAAGAAATTTGTCATTTTCATCGTGAAAAAGTGCGTTTAAGTTCATAGTTCTCATACAATTATTGTTTCGTAAAATTATGAGGATTCTGAAAACATTTTCAAAATTTATATTGGATAAAAAAAAAATATCATAAAATTTGCGTACCTTTGAAGTCATTTCCAAAAAAGATATATGTTTCTGGATTTTTTTTCTTTGTTTCGTGAAATATTTAGCTAATTTTATTCATATAACTACAGTACGCTGTAGAATTCAACATCAGTCAAATAGCCTATTATACGGAGGAGAGAACACGCCCGTACATTAATATTTTAGAAATTAAAAAAATCTGGATTGTAGCGCTCCTGTGGAGACCGGTCAGTCTTTCTCGGAATGCGGTTGAAAAATGTGATATATTCACCGGCTATAATCAGGTCCCGGCCCACGTGTTTTATTTTAACCCTTTCGGCGCCAAGATAGCATATGTCATGCATCGTCATGCAAGCTACGCGATCGACGTGTCGCGCGTTAATGCGTATAATATAACTAAAACAAAACTCTATACTTTTATAAATAAGGTTTAATTTCACTCTCCTATATCATATATCTATCTTCTATATCTATATCGGTTGTCGTGTGAGTGACGCTTATCTAGTGGTTGCGAAGGTCACAAAATAATACGGTATTTTACCAAGAGTGAAAATGAATTGTATAACTGAAACCATCACAACCAACCATTAAACTAGGTACCAAATTTTTTTCGACATTATACTAATCTTAAGTGGACGAAAACTAAAAAATTGGGCAAGTGCGAGCCCGACTCGCGCATGAAGGGTTCCGTACCTATACATATATATAATCTATAACAAATTTGTTGTATGGGAGCCCCCCTTAAATATTTATTTTATTTTATTTTTAGTATTTGTTGTTATAGCGGCAATAGAAATACATCATCTGTGAAAATTTCAACTGTCTAGCTATCACCGTTGTTGAGATACAGCCTGGTGACAGACGGACGGACGGACGGACGGACGGACGGACGGATGGACGGACGGACGGACGGACGGACAGCGAAGTCTCAGTAATAGGGTCCCGTTTTTACCCTTTGGGTACGGAACCCTAAAAAGAAGACGTGGTTTGACTACTGTTTATGACGTCACAAAACCGTATCTTCATAGAAACTTCACACTAACAAATCGTTTTTGACATTTCATAGATTAGCTGATTGAGCCGTTATCAGATACCGTATTAGTATTACACTTAATAAAACAAAATACTTTATTTTAATACACTAAAGTCCGAATAATAGGACATTATTGTAGAGACGACAAAGTAAGCAACAGACGATCGAGTAATACGGGTACATCGAATGTTCTTTCAACCGAGACATTATAATAGTCTGCTCGGTACGTTACCGTGAATATTGAGGAGGTGTTGGTCGACTGTCCTGTGCTTGTGCGACACGGAAGTGTTGCTGATACATCTGGTAGTGTTGCGGCGAGAAGTGCGAATACATCCCGTCACTCTGCAAATAACGAACAACACCTTTACAACTATTTCTAATGACGCGCAATATATCTACTAGATGTAAAGTTTATCATAAAATGTCGAGTTGTTTTCAACAATGAACAATACTTTAAAATTTAAGTTAGAAAAGAATAGGACCCATTGCATGGTCATATATTATTAATTATTATTGTAAAAAAGCTGGAGCTGACATGGTATTAAATCGATATAATGTGCGACATTTTACTTATACTATAAAGGATCAGGGTATTTAGGGGTCGAAGTAAAAGCGCATAAATTTAGTTACATTAGGGTATACCGGGGTAACTGGAGAAGTATGTTGATGTGCAGGCGGAGGGCTTCTAACTAAGTCGGCAGACTATCCCGAGCGGCATGAACAAAATTACAATTATAAGCCACCTAATTAATTACAATAGCTCTAAAGTGGTATTATAAAACAATATCTATAAAAACTACCCAGAAATATAGTAAAATTAAGGTTTTTTTTGTGTATTTCTGGATAAATGTAACAAATAGTCAATAATCATATAAGTGTCTAAGAAGCGTTGTCACTCTATTTGGTCACGTAAACTCACCAAAGCGATTTGTCCCTGGGGGCTGATGGTCGGCACGCAGGTGATGGTACCACGGGAAGCAGCTCCTTAAAAAATAAATGGATTAAGAACGGGACAGAAATGATGTGTGTTGTTGTGATAGGCAAACACTCTGATCACACGTACGTAGATATAGTACGTAACAAGATAGAGTGCTATCCACCGATAAGGGATTTCCTCTCTTAGTCACGTAGAGTAGCATTATATATATAAGAGTACTGTAGCATAAGAGGAATGAACTGGAGTTAGTTCAATACAACCATGACCAGCATCATTGAGTTTTGGCTTGAACCCTATCCCGACGCTACATATTACAAAGTTTTCCCTAATTGAGCAATTGTAGATTGAAAAATCGAATCGTAGAATAGTTTTAAAATTTCTGTACTTATGTCTGCCCATACGTACGCATATATCCACGTGGTCGTCACACGCCCACACGTCGGTTAATGGATACCCGACTACGAAGAATCCAGTCTAGTCCTAGTACACGCATGAAGTTACCTGGATGGTGGTGCGGCGCGGCCGGCACGGGTTTGGCGTGAAGTAGCGCGTGCTGCGGGTGCTGCGCGCCGCGCGGCAGACTGGCCACGCTGCCGTAGCGTCGCGCCAGCGCGCCCTCGCCTTCGCCGGCCCTGTCACAACAGATACAAATACGGAGCTATAGTTTTACCTACATCCTAGTAAAGAATATGAATATCAGTTTGCCGCTCTACTGACACACAATTAGGTGACGGTTTTATGCTCACCTCATGAGCACAGGCGTGGCGCGGTCGGCCGGGCGCAGCGCGGGCAGCGGGCGGTGCGGGAGCGCCGGCGACTGCACGCGCTCGTCCGTGGCCTCGGTGGCGGCCGGCAGCAGGTGCGCGGGCGACGGCACGCCCGGCGGACACGCGTCGGCGCGCCGCAGCGCCGCCTCGGGCTCGGCGCGCGAGGGCAGCACGCGCGCCGGCTCGGCGGGCGCCGTCGACGCCTGCGTCTCGGGCGCGGCGGCGGCCGTCGCGGCAGACTCGATCGCCAGCTTCTCCGATATCATCTTCTTCGGAGGCTTCATGATGGGCGTGGGCGTGGCGTGCGGCACGACGGCCGGCTTGGCCGCGGGCGAGTCTTTGACGATGACGGGCGCCGGGCTGTCGGGGACGGCGGGGATTCGGGGCGCGGTCGACGGAGGCTGGACGACGGGTGCGTCGGCGGCGGGCGCCGGCGGACGGCTCGGCGTCGACGGCTCGCCGCCGATCGGTGGAACCGCGAGGCTCGGGGCCACGGACGATAGCGGCGGGTTGCTCGAGATCGACGGACCGGCCGGCTTGGGGACCTCCGCGTCGACGGCGATCTTCGACACGCTCGTGGTCTCGGCCAATTTGGGAACTTTTGGGTCTTTCGCCGAATCCTCCTTCTTCGGCGCCCTCTCATCGCTGCTGTCCATGGACGCGTCTGAAAAGGAGAGGCTCCGATCTCGAGATCTTTTTGTGCCTCGCGGGGATTTTCTGGTATCGGCGGCCGCCGTCTTGTCCTGCAGATTCGTCTTAGCGCCGGTCTGCCTCGTCGCTCTCTTCTTGTTGGGCTCCTTGGCGGCTTTGGCCGGGACGGCCGTGCCTTTTATGACGTCGTCTATCACATCGTCGACGGTGCTCCTTTGAACATCCTTTTCCTGTAGGCGCCTCGATTTCCGCGTGTTCGTCGAAGGTGAAACAAAATCTTCCGGTTTTTCGTCTTTATTTGTAGCCACGACGGGTTTCTCGGTATTTTTGAGCGCTTCTTTTTGTGCTATGCTGAGAGTCGAAGTAGCTATTGCGTTAGAATGGCCTAATGGACTTTTGATAGTTAAAATTAATCTTGGGCGAGTTTCGGCTTTATTGGGTGATGTTGAGGTTTCATCTCCGGAGTCTTCATGAAAATCGTATACGTCTCCAGGCATGTTATTAGAGATAGTACTGAGGGCATTTTTTATTTTCTTATCGACCTTCGCTCTGCCCCTTCCGCCCCGCTTCCCGGGCGCTCCACCTCGCGCCGGCTTGGTGATCTGCCGAGTTTGTACTCTATCTAAGTTCTTTTCGTATCGTTTGCCCCTCATATTACGGCCGCCTCTTTTACTGGGAGTAGTACTGGTAGTCTTTTCAATGCCTAGTCCCTCCGCAACACCTTCATTTAAATTATCAGTGTCCATAGGCTTAACAGTTTCTTGAAGTGGTATGGGATCATTTGACACATTGAATGTATTCGGAACAGGTTTTGCTTGTACGTCAATCTCAGTTTTAACTTCTTTTTTCTCTTCAAAGTTTTCATTGCACAAAGAATCTACTTTCTTAATAACTGACTCGATGTTAACATCTTTGGCACTCCATGAATCGTTTTCATCAATGCTTTTTATCTGGCTGTCAATAGATTCTTGTAAAAGAAGTGTTGTAAACTTATTATCTTCAATAATTTTAGTGGTTTTAGAGAAAGATGATAAACTTTCCGATTTAAAGATATTATTTATCGGACCTACTTTAGCGGGTGCTTCGTTTGTGTCTTCGTAAGGTTCTTTCTTAATTTCATTTAAGTTTTTGTCGATATCCGATTCTTGGCAACCAGGATTTGATATGTCTTTATCTACATCATTGAAGAGCTTTGTTTCTTTCTGAGAGCTGACAGACCCCTCGGAGGCTGTTGATTCAGGGGTTAGGACGTCAGGCCTTTGGACATCCTTCATACAATCGATACTATCATGTCTCTCGCGAGTTTGAGAAAATAATGTGACAGTTTTACCAACATTAATTTCTAACTTCTTTTCCGGGTCATTGGTAACTTTAATCTCATTGGTGGTATCCTTTAATAACTCCTCAAAATCTGTTTCACATTTAGCATTATGTTCTACAGGCGAAATGGGCGGTTTAATAGTAGTTGATATTTCCTTTTGTTTCTCTTGGACATCGCTTACTGTATGGGTTTTGCAATTAATTTCTACTTCATTTAATTTTTCGACTTTGTCCCGATTCAAATGATTTTGCATTAACATGGCAGGATTAATGTCAGTGCTCATATCACTTTTCATGTTTATTCTGGGAATACTGGGAGTATTACTTGTTTTTAATAACAATGGTGTCATCACGACATTAGTAAGAGTGCTTGTAGTGACGCCGGTATTGGTAGAATCTAATTTTGTTAGCACTGTAGGTGGTCGGATAGTGGCCATTGATAATACTGATGGTGGAGGTTTGTTCGCATCAGTTTGTATAACATTTGTAACAGGCGCCGATGTTAAAACTCTGGGCGTATTCAGCGTGTGAATTACATTCGACCCGGTTCCTCTGCTGGTATTTGTTTCCTGAATTGTACACATTACTGCCTTTGAAGGATTTTGAATGATTGACGCTGATGTATGATTTATGCTACTAACATGAAAAACCGGAGGCGCTCCAAATGGAACATGGTTATGTTGATCTACCTTTTGTATCTGATTTTCTCGTTTTTCTGACATATGGTTGACGTTAGTGATGATTCCTTTGTTAGAAATATTTAAAGAAGAATTCATTGTTGCAACATGCATATTCTGCATAGATATGAGACGATTCTGTGCCATTACTGTAGGATTGGTACTCTGTTGCAAATTTGTAGGAGACAAAATAATTTTCGTATTGCTATGATCGGGTCCAGATCTTTGATCGCATTTTCCGGAATCATCTGATATAATTTTATGCTGATGGAGCATTGTAGGCGTGTTCACTCCGATGGTCTTTCCATGTGAAACTATACTATTTACATGAATTTGTTTGGAAATTGGTGCTAATACAGGTGTGACAGGTAATCGATTGAAATGTATTGGAGTCCCTTGAGTTTGTACCAACACCGAGTTAGGTCTGTTAGGCGAGAGCATTGTTCGAGCACCGTGTTGTATGTGCATTCCCTGAATAGGGCTTAATGGTGGTTGTTGCATTCGCACTACAGTAACTTGACCCGGAGATCTTTGTTGGATTGCATTAGGAGATGCCATCCCCACATTTAAGTTCTGCGGAGATGTGCTCAAAATTGTCATGTTTGCTAGGCGAGGCGATGTCATGCCATCCCTACCTTGTGGACTCGCCTTTGGACTTTGCATACGAGGATCATTTGATAATCTAGGTGATATGACTATACCTTGTGGTTTTTGATATAATATGTGGGGTTCTGGTATTTTTATTGTTGGCGGTTGCATATTGGTTTGAGGACGAATCACATGATTAATTACTTGATATGGAGCACTCATTCTATTTGGTGAAATAATCGGCCTGGTTGCGTTATTTATCTGCAAATTCTGACTATGCGGGGCTTTTATCTGCACGATGTTCGCGGTTATGTGTCGGGGTTTATTCTCATTTACATCTCTCCCGACCAATTTATTTGATTGTATGTTCAAAATATGTGGTTCCAGCAATTTATTATTTGTCAATGTCCAAGATGTAATGACAGGAGTAGCCGTGGACGTTATCTGGTGAGTAGTATTATCTCTTTTCACTTGCGGGAATTTAGTGTCAGATTCGCTTACCTTGACTTTAATTTCGTTTGTTCCCGAAACAGGCATTGATTGTATTGGCTTGGAAATTATTATATTAGAAGTTGTAGAAGTAACGTTAGTAGAAACTGATACTTGAGCGGGTTTTGCACTCAATGTCTGATTGGTTGCAATAATATTAACTGGTAACCTTTCTATAGCATCTTGCGGAGCGTCATCGGCTTCCTCCGTATCGGTATCGATTAACAGGTCGTTAAGGTCGTTGTCAGAAACCGGTGTATCAGGTTTTTCCATTTCACTAGCATTTAAGTTTTGGACTGCTTGCCTCATTTCTTCGGCATCTTCCTCAGGTATGTTTTCACTTTCCATGTTAGAGCTCTCAATTTCGATTTGATGAGTAGAGTTGTTTTCAGCTTCTTCATAACAATTGGTAAACGGATTATCTTTTTCCCCAAAGCTCTCTCCTAAGAGTGCCGCCACTGCATCTGCAGTTTCTTCTTGGGAAATAATAGCTCTTGGTTTTTCTGCACTTTTTTCTTCAACTGGACAATTAGGTGTATCAGTCATCTCAACGTTCTTATCAGGCTCTTTTTCGAAATTAGAAATACTGCGGACCGCGTCTTCACTGACATCTGTTTCCATGCTAAAGGAAGGACTGAAACTTTCAGCTGTTTTATTAAGTTTCACGGGTTCAGGGTCCTCGGGTAAAGGTATTTCGCTAATATCTTCGACAATTGTTTCAATTGGTGCAGGCATAGGAATTTTGTCAATTTCTATTGTCGAAAAATCATCGGACATCAATTTCATGCCATCATTCGAAATAACGCAAGTAGTCATATCAGAATTACTACTTTTAGTATCCGCATTATCGTCTGGCTGAATAACAATTAATGGGCTTTCTGACAACCTCGGCAGACTATGCGTTTCAGACAGGGCACAGTCATCAGATTTGTTAGTTGCTGACGTTGATTCTGGGTCACTTGGCATAGGGATTTCTGACAACGTTTTTGGTGATAAGGTTATGGTTGAATTAATAAGTTGATCTGATTTCTCAATTTTGTTATGGTTGTGAAACAAATGATGTTCTTTTCTACTTTGGCGATCTTCTTTGCTCCTCTTCTTTTTCTTCTTCTTTTCTCGACAATCTCTTTTCAAATTATCGGTAAGGACTTCGCCAACACCAGTTTCGATAACAAGGTCTTCGTCCATGTAGTTTACGTCATTCTGTTCATGTTTAGATATACTTTCCAAAGGCGATTCTGCTCTAATGCGACTATCTTCATCATTTATAGAATCTGCAAATAATCGCGCTTCAATGGCTTTACTGACAGCATCCACGTCCAAACTGTTCTCATCCTCTTTTGAGAAATATCTTTTTTCCTTTCGTTTCCGATCCCTTTTACGTTTCATTTCTTCTTTTTCACGTTGTCTCGTTTCGTCCGATGTTACTTTAATATTCATATTATCGTTGGACATAGACAGTGCACAGTCATAATCGTTCAATATTGAATTTTGTTTGTGATTTATTCCTTTAGTTTCTTTATCCGACTCATCGGATAACGGACCAAAAATATCTTCCATTTTGCCTTCTTTTTTAGTATTATTCAAGTTTCCCTCTGTAATATCAGAATAGTTGTTAAGCAAAGTTTTATTCTTTCTACTCTTATTTTTCTCGTCACGACTTTCGTCACCATCAATACTGTCGCGAAGTTTATCTTTCCGTTTTTCCTTTTTATTACTATGACGTCGAACTTTATCAGAATGCCTGTGTTTCGAACCTATATCATTAGTTTCACCCTTTGTTTCATCATCAGAAAACGAAAATTTGTGTTTCTTTTGTCGTTTTTTGTGCTTCTTACGACCTTCTACAGAATGCCTGTGCATTGCCATTGATTCGCTTTCTGAAGAGAGATCGTTACAATTCGGAAGAAAACAAGGTTTATAATCAGTGTCTGTACCTAAACCGGACTTTAATTTGCTGTCATCACTGTCACTTTTGCCAAATAGATGTAATAGTGAGTTTTTCTTTATTTTATCATAGCTTGTTTCGGTGACTGGTACATTTTCATCTTTTCTAGCATTAAGTAACTCCGAGTCGGACATAAGCTCTTTTTTCACTTCATTAAGGAAATTCGGGCTTTTACTTATGCTTCTCTTAGATGTCTCATCATCTGATGTATCTGACATTATGCGTGATCTAGAGTTTTTACGAGAGAGTTTATTTTGTGTATCTTCTTCTGTGCTGGGTATACTTAGAAAGTCATTGACTTGTTTACGATCATAGTCAAAAGAACGTGATTTCTCGCGCTTCTTGCTTTGCACAACGATCTGTTCATCATCGGAGGAGCTATCCATAGAAAGCTTTTGAGGTCTTCTTCTTTCACCGTCATGATCAGAGTCGCTGTCTTCATCCCAACTTGATCTCTTTTTCTCTTCTCGTTTAGCACGACTTTGTTTCAGCTGACTAAATTTAGCTTTTATCTTTTCTTGCCGCTTCTCTTCTTCTTGTTTTTGCATGTTTTTACATGAGCGTGCTTTTACTTTATCATACATCGAAATATATGTAGGGCCCTCGTCCGGGATATCAAAAATTGAATGCTTTTTAGGCTCATCAGAATCCGAAGTGTCTGTACTCTGTGTTAATTTGCGATTTTTTCGTTTTTGATTATCAGTCTTATCGTCTCTACTTTTACGGTCAGTAGACATTCGCTTTTCACGCGCGGCTTCCTTTTTCTTTTCGTCATGTTTTTGCTTCTTATCATCTTTGTTTTTATCCCCATGTTGTAATACGTCTTGCTGTTTCATCTTCTCAAGTTCTTGAATTTGTTGTAATTGTTGAATACGTTTCTTTTCTTTCATTTCTTTTCGAAGCGCTTTTTGTCTCTCGTCTTCTTCACTTGACCTTAGTTCCAGGGTGGCAAGGAAATCCAAGTCATTGTGTAATCCTTCGGTTTGTGTGTCTGAATTATTCAGTTTTTCTTCAATATCCCCCTTTGGACTTTGTCTTGGGGGTTTCGATTTATCTAACTGTTTTTGTTCCTTCGTGTCATTGTTCTCTTTCCATTCCTCATCAGGAGGTTTCACTTGATTTTTCTTGTCATCTTTAGTTTTACTTTCAATGATTTTCGCAAAGTAGCCTTTGCTAAACTTTGTAGTTTTATGTCGATCCGCACTTCGTGACGAATCTTTCGAATCTCTTCGTTCTGGGCATTTTTTATCATTTTTGCTTTTTTTATTATCTTCGTTTAGAAAATCAAACGTATCTTGAGACGACATTCTACGTTTATGGCCTAATTGAGAAGGTAAACTTGAACAGGAATTCAGACGTTCCTTTCGCTTCGAATCAAAACCAGGTGAATCAAGAGAATAATGTCGTTGTTTTTCCGTGATATCTGGTTTGCTTTTTAACATGTTTTCTATAGAATTTTCCGTTTTGATTTGATCCGTGGAGACTTTTTCTTCTTTGATATCGGTTGCTTTGAGTTTTACAGTTGGATTCAGCTTTAAAGGGTCAATGAATTTCAAAGACATTTCCTTATCAGATTTGTTTTTTGGAATTACATCATAATGAAATTTGGCTTTATGTTTTGCCTCATCCTTGTTTTCATTGCTATCCAACTCTTTGAGTTTCGTTGAATCTTGTGAAGCCCTCGATGTTGACGAATCAGTAGAATCCTTACGACATAAATCACGATTTGACTCATCCCTAGACGACTTACGCATTTTAATAGAATCTGTTTCTTTTTTAATATCACGTTTTACATCATTGTCTTTCCTAGGCCTGTCATATTTACACTTGTCCTCTTTTTTAGATTTCGAGAAAACATCTATTTCCACACATTCCTTTTTTCGATCTTTTTCGTGTTTATCTTTTTTGTGGTGATCGTGCCGAGATTTTTCTTCGTGATGCTTTAATTTTTCCGATTCTCTCTCGTGTTTTTCTCTCGTAGTTTTATCAACATCTTTTTCTAATTTCACTTTTTCTATTTTGTCTGAGTGGTGTTTTTCAGAACAACTTTCACTTTTAGATTTCTTGTCTTTATCATGTTTTTCCAATACTCTATCATTTCTGTTATTCTTAAGTTTATCTCGCTCATGGTCATGTTTCTCCTTATCTGAGCGATCTTTATGTCGTGCTTTATCACGATCAGCTTTAATACGATCTTCATTAGGTTTCTCGATGTCTGAAAGTTTAGTTACTTCGGTAAAAAATGAGTTAACCCCATACTTATCTTTTTCAAAACATTTGTCAAATTCGATGTTCTCCTTTTCAAATTTTTTATTATTTTGCATAGCTTCAAAGATAATGTTTTGATTGAATCTTTCTTTACCATTCTTCTCTGTAGCTTTGATTAATTCTTGACTTAGCTCTGAGAATTCTTTCGATGACTTAATCGAGTTCATATTGTTTAAATGATTTTGTGGCACTTCAATTTCTAAAACTTCTTTTTTAATATGGTTAGACATCGGTGCTTCCTTTTTAACTTCACATTCAGTCTTCAGTAGGAAACTTATATCCTCAGCTTTGCTTTCATTTTCCAAACTTGTCCTAATTTCCTTTTCGATCGTTGATTCACATTTTATTTTGAATTCCATTTTCTCTGTGATTTTATCTATCAGTTTTGGTTTCTTATCTAATTGTTCATCGGTTAAGACACTCTTTTTTTCTAAAGCTTCCAATGAATTGGAAACTTCTCCCGAATTTAAACTGTCGGTTCTTTTGATCTTAATATTATCACTATGATCGTTTTTCTTGTTTAACGACGGTTTGTCTGCCACAGGTTCAGGATTTTCAGTCGTTTGCGTATCAGGTGGTAAAGCGTTATTTTCAATTTTAGTCTCGTAGTCGTGTACTATTCTCTCCAAACCTTCTTTGACATCCTGATCCAGGTCGAAGGGTAGTTTTCTCTCAGTATCTCTCGCGCCGAAGAGGAAATCTCTTTTTCTTCGGTCGACGTCCTTCCACGATTCACCGTCGAGGTCCGTCCGCTCCGACTCCGTCTTGGGGGAGGGCTTCCGCTCGCTCGAGTCGGGCTGCGATTTGTCCGTCGAGGGCGTCCTCAAGCGGACCCTCGACTCGAGCTTATAGTCGCTCTCATTGAACTTCCCCAACCTCTCCGGCTGGTAGGGCCGCTCGGGCCTGTTGAGCCGCGGGTCGGCGGGCCGGTCGGACGGGTCCGCGTCCGGCTCGGGCGGCGGCGGCGCGGGAGGCGGCGGCGTGCCGGGCGCCGGCGACGGGTGCACCGGGAACGGGTAGCGCAGTGCTCGGGGCACCGCGGGCGGCGCTCGCGAGCGGGGGCTGGACGCCGGGCTGGGCGCGCGCGTGGCGCCCTCGAGCCGCTCCGAGTCCTCGTCGAACACGGAGCGCTTGGCGAGCAGCGACCGCACCACCTCCGAGGGCTTCACCTCGTTGATGTCGACGTCGAGCAGGCGGTGGCGGAGGCGCGCGCGGTCGGGCGCGTCGGCGAGCGCGCGCGAACCGCTCCACTTCTCGTACTTCTCGTCGAGACTGCGGATGCGCTCCTCGAGCGAGGGCTCGTGGGGCGCCTCGCCGCCGCTCGAGGACGAGGCGGAGGGCGGGCGCGGCGGTGAGGCGGGCGCAGGCGCGGGTGCGGGCTGCGGGCGGGGCGTGGCGGGCGCGGTGCGCAGCAGCTGAGCGGCGAACTTGGGCAGCGGCAGCGACATGGGCAGCGGCGGGCGCTCGCGCGGCGGACGGCGCGGCTCGGCGGGCGCGGCGTCGAGTTCGTCGCGGAGCGGCGTGCCGGCGCGCGAGCCTCGCGAGTCGGAGCCGTCGCGTCGTCGCCGGTGACGCCGCCGCGTAGAGTGCCGCTCGACACCCGGGAGCCCGACGCCGCTCCTTGACCCGGATCGTGACCTCCGCCCCGTTCCGCCGGCGCTTCGATGACGCTCCTAAAATTATTACACGGTTAATGTACCTTTGGACGATATATCTGTCTCTTAATTTAGGATATAATTTAGTATTATTAGGGTATAAATTAGTATTTTCATTCCATATATCTTCGGTATGTTACTCCCCCGACGATACCATTTTTGTAACTTTATCGTCCGTCATTTTTGTCCGTATACGTATACGGCGACACGTCGTCCTGTTCCTTGACCTGGTGTCTGGTGATAATATAGTATGTACTTAGTAAAATTACGCAACACGCGATGGCTACCTTAGAATGTTTCCGATCTTCCGGGCTGGAGTCCCGACGGTGTTTCCGAGCTCGATGTGGGGAGACGACTACGGATTGTAGCCTATCTTCGTAAGGTGCGTCTTCCGTTTGAGGACTCGAACCGACTTCATCATATACCCTAAAGAAAAAGTGTTACGAATGATTACATAGAAGTTAATTCAACTTCAGACACACAATATCGCCTATTTCAAAGGAAATACAGATACATAATATCGCCTATTTAAAAGGAAATACAGTCCGTGAGCAGTTTTCAGATTGCGATTCGGGTTTTGGTGAAAACTGAAACGCTCTTATCTGGATCGCATAAGAAGTTATAACACGCGGATCACATTCTCACAGCTCACGCACTGTATTAATGTTACAATTAAGCGATAAACAAAATTATTTCAGACTGGGTTCGTACCCGCCACCACCACCGACTTAGGCAATAGAATGGATGCCCGTGTTGGCCTGACAAGCCGTGGAAAACGCGGGTTCGAACGCCATTATTTGTTTTTTTTTTTTTGGCTTCATTATATACTTTTAATCTAAAATCAAAGCGTCATGGTAACAAAATAGTGTTTAATGCAATCGTTGCAAAATTAAGGTTCTTATGCCGGTAGCACACCTCCGCCGCGAAACCGCGAAACGCCATACAGAGCGCGCGAAACTAAAGCGGAACTTCCTTGGGTTTGACGTTTCGCGGCGGAGGTGTGCTACCGGCATTAAAGTCGATTAAAGGTCTTCGCACACTATAACAACTCAACGGCGACTCGACTCTATGCCAAATATTGAAATTTAAGCCCTATGTCATATTAACTAGGTTTAATTTCGACGATGCACCGACGCGTCGTCCACTCGTCGTCCACTACTAATATCATTTTTTGAAATTAAACCTAGTGAATATGACATAGGGCTTAAATTTCAATATTTGGCATAGAATCGAGTCGCCGTTGAGTTGTTATAATGTGCGAAGACCTTAACACGTTTAGGTCACGAGGCTTGCCGAGTGGCCTAAGTGAGGTACACGAGATTTTAAGACCTAATCGTGTAACTATTGCATACAATACTTTTTATACGATCAAAACACAGAAAATCATTTTTTTTCTTTAAGCGTCATTCCCCACTATGAATTTTTATTTTCGATGTAACCTTTTTCGTTCAACTAAAACTATTAAAAAAAACATTATCGTGATGGTCATGGCGCCGTGCCTCGTCATTGGTTACATTTTTTGAAAAGGAATTTTAACCTATCAGTGAACAGTAGCGTCCTTTTTTTTTATCAAATATGCTGATGTTCTCTTTTTGAAATTATTTGAGTTCAATAGAGGGATGTCTTATGAATATTCAAGTTATGTAGCGGGTACCAAACAGTATAGAATTTTGGTACAGGAAACCCTTAATTTGGCAGTGTACCACAGGAGGCACACAATCTTAAGGCTGATTTAGACGATGCCAATTTTGAGACGCCTAAATTACGGCGCCAGTGATTACCGCACAGCACATCTCCGACCGTTTAGACGATGACTATGTTCAGCCGCCTAAATCTCGCCGCCAGTCGTGTTTACACGGTGCTTTTTTTCAGTGCCAGTCATTAGTGGCAGCGAGAGACGCGGAGGGGGGGTCACTGGCGCCAAAAAATAGGCTCGTGTTCTATTCCGCGCCAGCGCTGGCATGCGGCGAAAAAATGGCGCGGAAAGTGTTTATACGGTGCCTTTTCGAGGCGCCGTAATTTAGGCGTCTCAAAATTGGCATCGTCTAAATCAGCCTTTAGACCATCTTTTTTAATTTTTTTTCGAATCAGAATTTTTTGCTCTATTCTACCTTAACGTGGCTTGAAGTAGCGACCTCCGTATTTTTTTGTCAAATTAAGTGTTAAAAAGTGCATTATTGTGATTTTGTCTGTGAAATTATAATTGACAGATTAAAGAACGCACGTATAAAAAAAAGGTTTACGCTGACAGTGTTATTTATTACTTCTTTAATAAGAAATTACTACATGGTATAAAACAAAGTCGCTTCCGTCTGTCTGTCCCTACGTATGCTTTGATCTTTAAAACTACGCAACGGATTTTGATGCGGTTTTAATGGATAGAGTAATTCAAGAGGAAGGTTTATATGCATAATTTATCAGAATTGCACCCTTGCGAAGCCGAAGTCACTGGTAATAATATACAATAGACGTACCTACTTATACGTATATCAGATGGGTAATTTTATGGTTCATTACCTGTATCGTCGATCCGTCGCGTATTCCGACGAATCGTAATGCTCCAACGTGGAGTAGCGCGGTGTCCTCGACGAACCACGACCGTAGCTCGACGCCCGCGATCGCGAACCACAGCCTTCGTATCTATGGTACGAGAATACATTCTATTGAGTCAAGCCTAATCAATAAGCCGCATTATTGTCGAAGCAAGGGAAGTAGGCATTTACTGGCTGAATATTAATTTTGTCATCACATTTGCTCGTAAAAGATGTTATTACATGCAGGTGTATTGAAGGACAAAGACCTATGAATGGAGTTATGAATTGTTATAACTCCCCAGGGTGTTATAGTTTTAGTTTTAAAAATATAGTACGCACTCGTACATTACTTCTAAGAAGGATAAAGACTAAGAAGGTTTCAATTCAGCCAAGGTTTTTTGATATATCACCAAAACTTGACTACTAGTACTAGCAAATTTTATTGTGTATTGAACTAATACGGTGTATTTAACTGCATTATATTTATGTTTTACAATTATTTAAGTGTATTTTGCAATTATTTTATTAAATTTCATTTTGCCTAATCGTTACAATCTGGCAGTTTAGCCTGTCAAGTTTCTTAACTAAACGCAGTTCTTAGCATTATCTACACAGAAAAAAGTTATTAAATCATTTGTTAGGCACTATATAGTTTTGTAACATATATAGATAAATACATAATTAAAAACAAATAACATCCATGACCCAGGCACAAATATTCGAGTTCATCACACAAATATTTGCCCTTGCCGGGATTCGAACCCATAAAAAAATAGAGGTGTATTTTTCCTCCGAAAACGCCATATAAGCTATTTGAGGCAATTAAAGAGTCGCGATAAGTCGTAGCTACTGATCTTCCGTTTTGGCTGTTTAGGACTTATGCTTATATGGCCGTTTTAACATTTTTTTAATGTAGACGAATAAAGGAATTTCATACAACATTATTGTCGAGCAAACCGAGCACACAGTTTTTTTTTTTCTGACCATAAACTATGCACTTCACATCCTGATTTAAGTCAACATTCCCGACCATTTTTGAGAAAAATATATTTCTTGTATTTAATCTGGAGCTGGCATAGTTAGTTGAACACGGACCGCAAGTACAGTTAGTTGCAATGACGCACTTTATGCTGCGATGATGGTCTATCGCGATAAAATCGTCTGTAGGTAAGTCAACGTGATTTTTAAAGACCAACCGTAGCGGATCGTGTCGCGTCGACGTGTATCGCGTCGCCAGATCGCCACTCAGTCTCTCTGAACCGGACAGCGCCGCAGAGCCGCCGTGTTTCTCCAACTGCTCGTAAAACGCCTCCTGATACAGAAGAGATAAAAATATTGTCATTATATAGACAACAAAATATAAAATTTAATTACATAAGAAGCCAGACCGATTAGGGAGTTTTGTATTAGGTTAGTCAATACCACAACAACACATTAAATACAGATTTTTGTGAAACAAATACATATACATAAATGGAACCATAAAAATCAAGTAACCTAAGCATTTCTCCACCAACTTATGTGGGTAAAACTGTGGCCCAAACTTTTATTCTGTCCGAAGTCCTCGTTTATTTACGCCACTATCGCGCGTGGGTATCTCATTTTAGTCACATCGGCGGAGAGAATCACTAGATCTCAGCATTGACGATTTAATGTATTCTATTTAATACTTAACACTTCAGACATACTATTTATTTTAAGCCGGTTTTTAAGTTAGTAACCGTACAGAGATGTTCACGTTGCGTGATTCCTGACACCATAATAGTGTCCTATCATACCTGGCACTCCCGGGAGGCGTAGTCGACGCAGAGACGCGGATGGTCGGGCTCGGCGGCGGAGGCCTGCGCGGCGACGCGGCGCAGCTCGCGCACGGCGGCGCCGGCGGCGGCCGCCTGCTCGAAGTGCACCAGCGCCGCGCCCGCCGCGCGGTCCACGCACACCGACGTGGCCGCGCCGCACCGCGACACCGCGCCTAGCACCTGCGATAAGCAATCATTTTGCTTGTTCAAATGGCATTCGGATCTTTTCGACCGGCGAGCGACACCTGCAGGGGCTAGCAAACCTTGCCGCGACTTCGGTTGTCGGTTGTCACGCGACTCAGAATCACCAGTTCTTCTCGCACGATATTGGAAAGAAAGTGACAGTTTGTATTTGTCACGCGACAAAGAGTCACGTGTCACGGTAATGCTAGACGTACTGGTGCTTTCTATGGATTAGTAGAAAACGCTGCAAGCGCCCCGAGACCCAGCAGCGAGCAACTTGGATTGCGCGACCAGGTTGCTCCGGAAGCAGTGTGATCGCGCGACTCGGCTGCACCGCGTCCGTTGTGCAACAGCACCGCCGTCTTGGTCGAGGTGAATGATACGTATACATATCGGACGCCTAGCGACAGACGACCACGGTCGCTTAATCGCTGGGTCGCGGGTGCCGGTGTCGGAATGCCATTATTTCATCATTATTATTGCTTTAGACCCCTGCCAAATTTGCCGGACCATAAACGAGACCAAGGCGCTCTGGATAGTCTCTTACGGCGTGTTTTCCGCTCGAGTTAAGGTTATTCCAAGCCGTAAAGAATGTATTTGTATAGCTAAAAAACGATTAACATAGCGTGGCATTACACATGAGACGGTTATAATCATAAATAAATTATATGGCGCATTCGACCAATATTTTGTTATTTTACAGTAAACGCTTTTGAAAAATTACTGTCATTTTATTTTATTTGCTACATCTGTCGACGCAGTAGAAAATAACAGAACATTCTCAAGAATTTCCGATTTTATCAATAAACATTGAATCGGACAATAGGTCAGAGGTGCGAAAGGAAACACTACATTAGTTACGTTAAATGTACCTAATCTAAAATTAAAATAATAAAAGCACATCAATATGTGTTCTATCTATAAGAATAAGAAAAACCGCTATATAAATGATAAACTTGAAACCACCTTCGTTGAGAGACGGAGGGTTCGGCCTTGTAATCAAAATTCAATAAACCCCGTTGTCGTATAATGAGACAAAGCTCAGGTGCATGAGATACCCGCGATACCACTCAAACGCATCATGAATTATTGATTATCCATTTCTAGAGAGTGGCATGTATTTAAATGATTCCAATTCCAATGATTGTCACACCGTTTGCGTGCCGTACGCGTGCGCGTGCAGTAACACGTGCCGTACACGTTGCGAAAACCGAAAAGATTAGGAAATGACCACGCATATACCCATGACTCTGACCTGCAAACTAGAAAAACCGTTCTTCGTAAGATTCCAGTTAGCGGCACATGTTGTGATATCCACTACGTTTTTCGCACATTAATATCATGAACCCATGGGCTTTTAGATGTTTGCAGGAGTTTTTTGTGAGTGACACGAAATGACAAATACTTAAGTGCCTGTTATAGTCCTTCGGTTGGCGTTGTGTACGATCTCATTAAAGAAAACAGTACTATAAGTAGTGTGGTTTTGTACCTCATTATCGTCCGTCATAAAAGAGAAGCGAGTTTCATAGATAAGACACCACACGCTTCTTTTTCTGTACGCGGCTACTGAAGGGCTATACTAACAAGGCCACTATAACTATTCAGTTATATATATAGGAAGAGGACTCCCTCGTCCGCGGTAAGAGAGAATCCACTTTCAAATCACTGTGTCTCTAACTTCGATAATCCGCGCCTCTCACGACTAAGGACTCAGTTCAGCGGTTGTCCTATAAAGCTTTCGTCTTTTGTCTCGTACGTTTGTTATACTTAACATGAAAGTTTCATATATATATATATATATATATATAGAGGCTTCGTATGAACACGAGTCAGTACTTTGGAGTCTTCCTAACGAAGGTGAAACACCAGTGCAAATAGACATAGCAGTGACAGAACATGGTTGTTAGTTTAGTAAATAGCAATCACAACACATTAGTGAGCGGTGACGTGAGAGTAGGACACTTTACCTGTTTCTCTGTGTGCTCGGTGAGCCCGTCGACCCACACGCACGTGGTGGCGACGGGCTTGCCGAAGCCCAGCTTGACACGCGAGCCGCCCACGTACTCGCCGTCCATGGCACGGATCGCTTCCACCACGCTGGATATTGACGCGTACTGACAGAATGCATAACCCGCACCACCCCCACTGCCTTTCTTGATATCGATTTCTATTATTCGTCCGAAGTGCTTGAACTTGTCTCTCAATTGTTGTTGCGTAACGTCTTTTTCTAAATTACCAATAAATAACGTCCTAGTCGCCTGCAACAAAACACAGGTCTTAAAATTATGTGCAAAGACTGATGTATAAATACGACTGTCAGGAGACTAGAAAATACTGACCTTCGGATGGTATTCATCAATATCAGTCTCGTAAGGTTTGGCCGAATCCGCATCTTCATCGCAACTTTGGTGAGGTGCCACTGAGATCTTACACCCAAAAAAAAGCTTATCTTGAGACACTTCCAGTGCCTTCTCTACGTCGGACGGTTTCTTAAAACGGACCACTGCGTATCGGTCGGCGTTCTGACCGACCACCTTGACCCACACCACCTTCCCATGTTTCTTGTACTCGTGGTAAAGACCATCTTTGAGGGAACTGTCCGTCGACCTTGTAGGGAGGTTTCTGACGCAAATGGCCAGAGGTCTTCCACTCGCTGTCGACGCCCACTGGAAGGAAAAGATAATAAAATATTACATACACGGCCCACTGGCCAGGATATCTATACTATTATAAATAAAATTCTAGATTTGTATTGAAAATCAGTTTTCAGGAAAAATAATAATAGCGTGATGCAGGATCGTCTTTTGTTTTGTATGAGGGCGCGGCGTCATGCCAGTCTGGCGCCATCTGTTGGGCATAATTTCCTTTGTCCTCGCATCACGCCAAAACGGCTGCACAAATTTTAACCAATTTCAGTACAAGGATACCTGGACATCCAAAGATGGTTGTAGGATACTTTTTACCGAACTACGGTCGTGAACCTTCTAGTACACTAATATATTACTAGACAGTAGTAGCCGGGAGACTGTACCTGGTGTTGCATGGAAGGCGGCGTGCGATGGTTGGCGTGGATGGGGTGCGCGTGAAGCGGAGGCGCGGCCGGCGTTGACGCCCGTGAGGTGTCGGAGGGCTCGGGCGAGCTGGACTCGGAGCGCGACGAGCCCGAGCCCGACTGGCGCCGGCGCCGGCCGCTCTCCGTCGCGCCCCCTGGCGTGCTCGGCGTGCTCTCGCCGCCCGTCGCGGCCCCACCCCCGCTCGTCCGCTCCCCGCTCGCATACCATCGGTGGTGAGGTGTCGTCCTGCAACAGACCGACCCCTACATCTATAATCGTCCGCTCGAATGGCTTATTGATAATCGACACTGAAAGCGAAATACTAGCTATGGGGTTGAGTTACACATTAGAAGCAAGCGTGTCAGGATATGGTAATGTCTAATGTCGATTCTAAATATGTATATTTTTCTTTTAGCGCGAAGGATTTTCCTTTTTATAAAAAGTAACGCGAGCCATTTTGCAGAAAGTAGTTAGCCGCGTGAGTTAACTCCGAAATCCAAAACTACTAAAATTTATGTAATTTAACTATGCGATAACGATAAGCAAGCAGCATTACTTAACTGACTTCTGAATCTAGTAAGCACGAGATTCCATATAAACGTAGTTTAGTAAGAAATTTTATAAGGTAACAAACGAGCTGTATGCCTGTGGGATAAATGTCATTATGTAATGTTGAAATTGTGCTTATTACATTAGAATAGCTACGTTTATAATTATTTTCACATTTGTATAGTAAATGCACAAGTGATCGTTTCTGGAACGAGATGTTCAGCAGAGGTTGTCGGCAACAAAGTTACCGAAGGACCTAGCTGCTTATCATTTTTCAGCTGCTAGCGGATTTTCAAACTAAAATTATAGTGGACTGGTCACATCTGTTGCAAAAACGATTTCCGTTCGGGTAGTCGAAATCTACAGCAGAGTAAAATGCAACCTAAATTCATACGAAACACATTGTGTATAAGATGATACAAAGACCGGCCAAGTGCTAGTCTGACTCGCGCACTGAGGGTTCCGTACATACACTTATCGTATCTTAACTGGCCGGGTTAAGTTTGCACCTGGTATGTAAGTATAGCGCCGGATACAAATAAGGTGGAAAGTTAACGCAACCGATCACGCTTGTTGTATGTGAGTTTTTAGTACTTGTTGCTATAGCGGGCAACAGAAATACATCATCTGTGAAAATTTCAACTGTCTAGCTAACACAGTTCATGAGATACAGCCTGGTGACAGACAGACAGACATACAGACAGACGGACAGACGGACAGACAGTGGAGTCTTAGTAATAGGGTCCCGTTTTTACCCTTTGGGTACGGAACTCGGTAATAAACTACGCTTACATGGAAACGCAACTGACGCGAACTTATTGGCGATTCTAGGTAAATATAAAATTTGTAATAATGCCGCGCTACCGATAAGCATCGAATTGTAGGCTGCGCGGCCATAATAGTAAATTTCTTTAAGAACCGACGTTACCTTTCGACGTTAGAAGGAGGCGTGGTGTAGGGCGCGGTAGAATTGTTCCGCTGGTACCTGCCGTATGTGACTGGCGTGTTGCCGCGCCGGCAGTACTCGGTGGCGCTGTCGTTGGTGCCCCGCCAGTTCGCCGGGGCGGCCGCCGTCGCCGCTATCGCGCAAGGGTTGCTAGTACTATCTTCGCCGCCCCTGTAATAGGCAGAAAGCTAACTTATAGTGGTTGTCACATTATGCTATAGACAGTAAGATACATCATCAAAATCCGTCACTTAGCGGGTACCTATAATATGGTGGTATTTCTTAGAGGAATCGAAATCCCTAAATCCTGAATTTGGTGCAGCAATGACAACATCGGCCGCTATCACTAAGGAGAACCCCAGCCCTACCTATAGTACCAGCACCTAGTAGATGTATATGTCATTAGTTAAAATATAAGTACTCCTCACATTTACAAACCAAACCGGTACAATTCCAAATTCGATCGCAGTCAGAGAATAGTGTAACAGTAGTTTATGTGACTGTACATAATGAAGGGTATGAAACACGTGTGGGTTTATGAAACGAGCCGAAGGCGAGTTTCATAATAACATCACACGAGTGTTTTAAAGCCTAATTGTGTACAGTTACATACACTACTTTATCTACCCACATATCATAAGCCTCCATGATGCATTCAGGAGCCGCAAATTATGACAAATTTTACACGGTAATGGCGGCAATGAAGTTTCTGGCAGCTGTCCTAGTTTTTTTTTATTCAGAGACAAACTTGAGTCGGCCCCAACTATTATATCGTTCGATATAGTCTGGCTTATGAAATATTTCTCAAATTCTTGGCGGGAAACTTAAAAAATCTGCGGCTGGTCACACTTTGTGTAGTAGGAATTATAGTTTTGATACTAGAAAATAATTTTAGATCATCTATAATCATAATCATTTATTTATTTGTGCAATCAAGAGTACAATTAGATCTTATAATCAATAAAATAGTCCATTTCTTGTTTTACCATTATATGGCGTACAATTATTAAATTTTAATACCAAAACATGTGCTTAAACTAATGAAACAGTACAACAAAATAATAACAATAATAATACAATTCATAATAGATCATTCTCAATAATTAAATTTACATGATGTCAATAACAAAGATCAATTACAAAAATAATAAAATCTGCTTTATGGGTCAGGACCAAAAAGTTGGATGAAATTAAGTTGTAGTTAGCGAGGAATTAAAAAGAATTGAGAAAGTTCCGTTGTGCGACAAAAAATAACGATACAATAAGGAACCTTAAATTAGAACATTAAGGTACGTTATTGAAAGGTTAACTGTCGTCGCACAATGGAGACTTTGACACAAATATTATTGAGTGTATTGTAAAAACTTTATTTTCTGCAATTGTTTAAGGATCCAAAGCCAAGGACATGTGGAGAACACTGAGAGATGGCTATCTCAGGCACAAAAAGTCAGTGAAGGGGCAAACAGGTTCAAAACAAAAATATTCGAATTATACATGGAGCTCTCGGGTGGCATTCTTGGATGGACCCTTCAGCTACGAACAACAGGAACCAATATGACAACATCGCAGGAATTCGATCTAACACAATCACCATTGCGTGGTCCAGCTCCATGTCCACCTTCCTCTCCAACACAACAGTTATCTCCGCTTTCTCCGCAAACACAACCAGATCCATCATTGCCGTCATCTTCAGCCCCACGTACAATACAAAATAATAATGAGAGCGACACAGGACTTAACGACAATCTAAGATAACTATCTTCATTATCTTACTAATAGACATTCTTCCACACAACCACCAACGTCACAGTCACATCACAACCTGAAAGAGAACCAAATACATCGTTGCCACGTGCAACTAAACGAAGAAATGACAGTGAAATAGGTAGTCCTGATAACACCGAAAGAGTGCTAGAGTATCTCAGAAATAAAAAAAGAGGGAATGGGATGGCGTGGGCTATTTGTTTATGAGTTATGCCAAGTCATTTAAGGCATTACCCTTGAGAAAACAAGGGAAAATGACGAGAAAGCAAGGTGAAATGAAGGTGGCATTGGCAACACGGTTTGCTGATGCCGAATCAGATGACTTGATCAACCTGAGTCATATCCATTTATATACCTTTCACCGGCTTACTTCATGATATCAGTTGATACGGAGGATCAGGAAGAACCAGCCCAAGTCGATAATAGCAATGAGGCAGATGAAATTATTGACCTGTCTAATTTTACTGTAAATTAATAGTACATTACTGCAGAGGCCGCGAAATAGGGAATTATTGGCCGAGTAGTAATAGATGGCCGAGTGATAACGAGGCCATCTAGAGATACGAGGCCGATAATCCCTGTTCGCGCCGAGGCTTGTATAGTGCTTTTCTCAAATAAATCCAAGGAAATAATACAAATGTTCAACTTATATATTCATATAAAAACAAATTTATTTCAAATTTAATAAAAAAAAAAAATTATTTTTTTAAGCTGTTCGGGTCAATGTTTTTGCCACCAAATGTTAAGATGATTCTATTTATTAAAAAATGACAACACCTTATTAATTAGATATTGTTATAATTTTTAACAATAAACGTGATTCCTTGTTTATTTTATTGAATATCTGATTTAATCGAATTGAATAATCTAGTTAAATATAAGAAATAAAACGTAAATATACATGCACAAACTAATTTTTTTTTTATTGGCAGTATGCCATAGATTATCAATAAAAGAAATAAACCCCACTGAAACAAAAGACAATCTCTTTGTTGGCTACGGCCAATAATGTTGTTGCCGGTAGCACACCTCCGCCGCGAAACGTCAAACCCAAGGAAGTTTCGCTTTAGTTTCGCGCGCTCTGTATGGCGTTTCGCGGTTTCGCGGCGGAGGTGTGCTACCGGCATGTATGAAATTCCTTTATATCGTTCTAATTTGAAATTAGAACGAATCTTCAACAATTGCTATACAAAGACGTATTTCGCGTTCTATTACCACGATCATAAGAACGACATTTCCTTGGATGTTTGAGAAAATTAATAATAATGATGATTTAGCTGTTGTTTACTTGTATTTGTAATTTATTGCATTGTATTTGTGTTGTGAGGTTTTAAGAGTTTTAAGAGTACTTGTATTATAAGAGGGCGAATCAAAAAGTTCTTAGAACTGCATGGTGGTAAAACCTTTTTAAATGTAGGTTATTTTAATTTTATTTTAGCTGCCCTTATGACATAATATGGCGGCAAATTTTATTTGATTACGCGTACCAATTGCACATACCTAATTAATTATTTTGTGAAACAAATCGCTTAAAATCTGTCATTATGAATAAAAATGAAGCAAATCGCTTAAAATCTGTCATCACTACATAGTATAAAACAAAGTCGCTTTCTCTGTCCCTATGTCCCTTTGTATGCTTAAATCTTTAAAACTACGCAACGGATTTTGATGCAGTTTTTTTAATAGATAGAGTTAGAGTGATTCAAGAGGAAGGTTTATATGTATAATACATGCATAATTTATCAGCATTGCACCCGTGCGAAGCCGGGGCGGGTCGCTAGTTATGAATAAAAATGAGTTACGTGCCGTGATTAAGTATCTATGTCTGAAAAAAAATCCACTAAGGAAATTCATTTGGATATTCAACAGACTATAAGTATCGCGCCGCACTACGAGTGACGGACATCACTAGCGTCGCACATAACAACAAGCAAAACGGACCCGTCAATCACTTCACATTCGTCTCTCTACGCGGTAGTTGCATATATATTTAATTTATTATAGTATAGGATCCAGATATAAAACGACCTTCACCGAGATATTTATTTGATGAAATGTATTTTATATTTAATTTAATATGTCAATAAATTTATATTGCATATGGGTTGCCTAACAAATTTTAGTCTAGGGTATGTTTAGTTAAAAATAAAAATAAAAACCGGCCAAGTGCGAGTCGGACTCGCGCACCGAGGGTTCCGTACAAACCAAATCAATTTAATACCTCTACGCGTTTATGAGGAAATGGGTAGTAAGTTTAAAATTATTAAAAAAATATATATTATGTGATGTAACTAAAAATTTATGGTTTTCGTAATTTTTCCTTTATCTATGCTATAAGACGTTGCTTCGTACCAAATTTCAAGATTCTGAGTTCACGGGAAGCACCCTGTAGGTTTTGATTCCCTTGCAAGTGTCGAAAATTTGCGGCATAAACGGCTGTATCTTTTGATTGCGTTGGCTTAGAAGTTTGATTTTTTCACAGCTTCAAGGGACAGTAGACCTGAGTAATTGATATAAATTTCAGCTTCATACCTCCACGCGTTCCTGAGAAAAAGGGTCTTGACAGACGGACGGACGGACGGACAGACGGACAACAAAGTGATCCTATAAGGGTTCCGTTTTTTCCTTTTGAGGTACGGAACCCTAAAAATTAACCATTCACCGGTTTGATTATTAGATAAATTCATAATAAAATAATCTTAATTTTATTTAATTTAAATTCAATAATCAGACCGTTGCAAAATGCTAGTAGGTATAGATTTACCTGTTTATACCTGGATACCTGATAGTTGTGACGGAAAAAGAATAAGCAACCTAACGTTTGCATATTCTATGGGCTTCATACTTTCGATTGGTATAGAATTTATCTAATATTAATGAAACCGGTGAATTGTTTGATATATTTTTTTTTATTATTAATTAAACATACCCTGGACTAAAATTTGTTAGGCAACCCATATGCAATATATTTATTGACATATTAAATTAAATCGGGGGGCACGGCAGTGCCCCCGCCAAGTCGAGCGCGAAGCAAACACTGCCGTACCATCCTTTACTGGAACCATTTCGCCGCATTTTCAGGCCCCTATTTGAGCACCTCTGGATAAGACCAGAACGCAGAAATTTTCGTCATCCAGTAAGCTATAATCACATACTTAAATTCCAAAATTTCAAGTCTGTAGGTCATTTAGTTCCGAAGTTAAGCGAAAGCAAAGTTTCACATTTATGACACTCACTCACTCACTCACTCACTCACTCATGATCATCAGTAAAGGACTAGTACTTCCCATAAATTCAGAGAGCTGAAATTTGGTACAGAGTTAGGGTTTAATGGCCACATAAAGCGAAAACTATAAAAATTGGCCAAGTGCGAGTCCGACTCGCGCATGAAGGGTTCCGTACCATAAAACAAGTTTGTTGTATGGGAGCCCCCCTTAAATATTTATTTTATTTTATTTTTAGTATTTGTTGTTATAGCGGCAATAGAAATAGATCATCTGTGAAAATTTCAACTGTCTAGCTATCACCGTTCTTGATATACAGCCTGGTGACAGACGGACGGACGGACGGACGGACGGACAGCGAAGTCTCAGTAATAGGGTCTCGTTTTTACCCTTTGGGTACGGAACCCTAAAAAATAGGATACTCGAAGATCTGGAGTACTCTGATTAGAAAACACAAGAGCCCAACCAAACTATTAGAGATCGACCTACCGCCTTTACAAAAAATATTCAACTTGTTGTTTGTGTTCGGTTGGCCGCCATCACGACTGATCGTCTCTCCTGATGATGGATCGCGTACCGATTCGAAACATGTCGAGCGTTATTCGACTTCTACGACGTGAGTAAACCCGTTTAAGTATTTTAATATTCAACTTGGTAGGCCGCTTCATTTGATGTCAAAAATACAAGGTCTGAAGTATTTTGACGACGCGTTTTGCTCGGTTTGTAGACACCTCTGCCTACTGAGCCGGCGGTCCCGGGCTCGAGTCCCGGTCAGGGCAAATATTTGTGTGATGAACTCGAATATTTGTGCTTGGGTCATGGTTGTTCTATGTATGTAAGTATATATTTATCTATATAAGTATGTATATCGTCGTCTAGTACCCATAACACAAGCCTTCTAGAGCTTAATTTGGGACTAGATCGATTTGTGTGAGGTTGTCCGATATTTATTTATTTATTATTTATCTGATGAAGAACCCTCAGCTGGTTTCAGCTGTATTAGAGATATGGTAATGCCCCCTTCTACTATTGGTACATAAAAAAATCGACTGTCATTGCAAAAATCCAGCGTAGTGGGACACATCTTCTAATTTAATCTAGCCTATAGCGTCCCACAGCTGGGCGGGTTACGTATTACAATCCCGAAAGTTCATAATACCTACAGTTGAAATACCGATGGTCAAAATACCGAAAATAAAAATACCGAAAGTTCAAAAAGCCGATATTCGATAAACCGAAGCTCAATTTACCTATTTTCAGAAAATCGAAAGTTCAAAATCTCGAAACCTACGCTCGCCTCCGCAGCTTCGGCTTTTTGGTCACCTTCGGCGACCAGCCTCAGCCGCTGCGGCTCGCTTGATGCCCGCACTTTCTTATGGCGGCCGGGGGCTGCCCTGCCTCCGCGCCTCCGGGCTTTTATATACACTCTAGGGGTAGGGCAGACAAGACCACGTGGAATCGGGGTTGACAGCTTCGGTTCTGTGGCAAGTCGATTAAGAAAAGGAAAGAGTCCGGGAAAGTGGGAAATTATGACACTAAATATTCGATATTATGATAAAATATTCTGTCATGGACTGCCAACCGAACCGAACTTGTCTGGAACCGAAGCTGTCAACGCTCGCCTTTTTGGTCACCTTCGGCGACCAGCCTCAGCCGCTGCGATTCGCTTGATGCCCGCACTTTCTTACGCTAGGGCGGAGGGGCTGCACATCCCGCAGCGCCGGAGCAGATCGGTTCCACAGAAGAGTTCACTAATAAATAAGTAGTAAGTATAGTAGTAGGCTAGTAGGTTACGTAATTTAGGTTAATATTCTTTGTATAAAATAAACATTAGAATCTGTAAGACTACAGAAATATAATTCTCGAGAGTTTAAATAATATTCCGGATTACAACCTTCAGGCAGGATCATAGTCTTCGGGATTATAATCTTCGGGATTACATTGTTCGGGATCACAGTCATAATATTCGGTATTTCATCCTTTCGATCAAACGTTCTTTCGGGATTTTAAACTTTCGGTCAAATAAACATTCGACATTTTAATTTTCGGCTTTCCGTCCATAGGTCTTATGAAATTCGGTATTTTGAACTTCGGCATTGTAATACGTACCCGCTGGGCGAATGCCTCCCCTTCTGCTTTTAATACGCATATAAATAAAATTAAAGGAAAACTCTGGATAAGACTAGACTGGCTTTTATACTTATACTTACAAGTTTACAAGAAGAAATAGTCGAACGATTAACTTTATTCTACTCGAACATTACACCAAAATATTAATTTCGCTCAAAATTTGGTCAAAATATAATGCATTGGATTGGACTAAGAATGGCGGTGATACACGTCGCTAGATGGCGCTGACTGTATTTTAAAACGCGCCTACGTTTGTTTTTCCGATAACCTTATATGGCGATGTGGCAACCGGCCGCGTTACAGTCGTTTACGAAATTCTTCTACTGCGCTTGGAAACGTTTGCTAGGGATTAGGAGGGATTATTTGCATTTCGTTAATTTCGCTTATTATTTCGTGAGGTTCGCTAAAGTGAATTAGCAGGTTGTTATAAAACAATATGCCCACGTTTCTACAAAAAGAAGTGAAATCCCACCAAAAACATTCTGTAAAAACTAGCCAAGTCTCGATGGAGCTGCTTGTTTATCTCTAAAAAGTAATGAAATCTAGACAAAGTCGTACCAAGTCTAAGGTTCCTTACTGCGATTTCTTTATTATTATAGTTAATGTTGTGTGACTTGGCCGTTGAAGGGTACACAAGGGTACAAAACCAGGTGCTCCATGATACCATTGCACCAATCTGTCGCCAGAACCGCTCCCCATTGACGATGGAAAATTGCCACTTGGAAAACGTTGATTCAATAACCAGTCAATTGTAGGCTTGATAAAGCTGCGTATTTCGATAATACTTATGTATAGGTGAGCCTGAAACAAACAGTATAAAAAATATTTCTAGTACAGACGGACCTCTAATCATTGATAGAAGTCCGTCTGTACGTCTATTTTATGTTAGATCGGTGGTCGATTTGACGCGCCAAAAAGAAGAGAGCAGAAGTCAGCATTATCAACAACAGCACAATCAACAACAGCCTAAAATGAGACACTAGCGTCAAATTACCAATACCAGTATGGGCTATTATCTCGCTTAACAAACATAGCTAGTTACAACAGATATCACATTACGTGTAAACAAAATTGACTTGTTCTGGGGACAGATTGGTGCAATGTTGTCATGGAGCACCTGGTTTTGTACCCTTCAACGGCCAAGTCACACAACATTAACTATAATAATAAAGAAATCGCAGTAAGGAACCTTAGACTTGGTACGACTTTGTCTAGATTTCATTACTTTTTAGAGATAAACAAGCAGCTCCATCGAGACTTGGCTAGTTTTTACAGAATGTTTTTGGTGGGATATAAAATACATTTCATCAAATAAACATCTCGGTGAAGGTCGTTTTATATCGGGATCTTAGACTATTATTATTGTATGAGTTTTTACTTTTAGTAAACGTATTAGTAATTCCAGTGTCGCATTATAATTTAGTAGATTAGCGTACCACATCCACGCTAAATTGGTGACCCGCGACGATTAACAATTACGTCAGAATACGAGTATACTGAAGATACGACACAAGAAGCCGCCGGCCCAGCACACTAGACAACAGGGTCCATCGACCGAGTTACTGCAGTAAGATTGCCACCATTCTGGGCGGACGACGCCGAAATTTGGTTGGCTCAGGTCGAGGCGCAATTCGCAATTTCAGGCATACAAACCGACTCAACCAAATATTTCCAAGTCATTCGTGAATTAGACCTAAAAAGGCCAAAGAAGTTCGTGACATCATTACAAATCCCCCGAAAAAAAAACTGACCAAATTATTGACGCATCGCCTAATTCTTTCTTTCAGCAAGTTGCAAGCACAAGCTCCTTTGAAGACACATTGAAGAGGATAGGACAGTCAATCACGGCGCGCATTCAATATGAGTTGATGCAACAAATCGCGCAGCTGAGCGCCGGCAGCAGCAGAATTATCGGCGGGCGCGCTTCAACAGGAACAGGTCACGCAGTCGCAGCAGGTCCAAATCGCACGGTCGGTATCAAGCTGTCAAAGAAGGTATGTGCTGGTATCATAGCAATTTTAGTTCGAAGGCAAGAAAATGCATTCCACCGTGTAACTTCAAACACGAAAACTAGTACGACAGTCCGTCGCGGCGGCAGCAGACTGTCACGCCACAACCAGCCGCCTATTCATAACCGACAATGTAATATCACCTTTTCCGCACCAATAATGTCTCTGTTTGGCCTTGTGGTTGACTGGTAGAGAATGCCTCATGGCATTAAGTCCTCCATTTGTACTTTGTGCAATTAAGTTTAAATAAATAAATGTAAGCAAAATTCAATATCTCATTGATACCGGTTCGGACCTCTTCGTTCTGCCGCGGAGATGTATGCCCAAAAGTATAAGTCGCCCGACAGCTACGCACTCACAGCAGCGAATGGTTCCATCATCCATACCTATGGCATACTCAAGCAAAAATTTTACCTAGGTTTGCGAAGGGACTTTAGTTGGAACTTTGTCGTAGCAAACGTAGACAAACCAATTATAACAGCTGATTTCCTTGTGATTTTATTATGGTCTTGTTATTGACTGCAAGGCTAATTGACAGCGTGACTACTCTCACAACAGCGGGACAACTCAAGCATTGCAACCAAACCAGCGGGAAAGCTATATCAGGTGACAGCGGGTACCACCGATTGCTAGCGGAATATCCCAGTTTGACAAAACCATCTGGATTGCCGCGTTAGGTAAAGCATTCAACCGTGCACTACATCCGAACTACTCCAGGTCTTCCAGCATTTTTTAGGCCATGCTGTCTAGTTGTCAAGCAGTTGAATTGCTGTTTACTCGGATGACATTTGCAAGACAGCTGTCACTACACCATTCGGAATGTTCGAGTTCCCCTTCATGCCATTTGGTCTCCGGAATGCAGCTCAAACTTTCCAGAGGTTCCTGGATGTGGTCCTCAGAGACCTGGACTGCGTCTACTCATACATCGATGACGAACAGCACTTAGAACATCTATGGCAAGTTTTCGACAGATTTCACGAGTATGGTATGCTCATTAGCGAGTCCAAGTGTACTTTCGGGCAGAAAGAGGGCACATTCCTCGGATATACGGTCTCTAAAGATGACACAAGTCCCATTAAAGATAAGGTAAAAACAGTGTAGGAATTCCCGTCACCTAAAACTGTCGGCGGATTGCGCAGATTCCTCGGTATGCTGTACTTCTACAGGGGATTTATTCCTCACGCTGCCGAAGCTCAAGCACCTCTTCACGACATGCTATTAGGACCTAAATTCAAAAGCACCACTCCACTTACTTGCACTGAACAACAGTTGGAAGCATTTCAAAATTGTAAGTCTAGTCTCGCAAAATCAACTGTACTCTCTCATCCCATCATAGATGTACCACTAGCTCTTGTGACA
This sequence comes from Apotomis betuletana, assembly GCA_932273695.1. Taxonomy (NCBI): domain Eukaryota; kingdom Metazoa; phylum Arthropoda; class Insecta; order Lepidoptera; family Tortricidae; genus Apotomis; species Apotomis betuletana. The sequence goes on along the minus strand of OW026313.1, from coordinate 9,552,476 downwards.
GATGCATGTGACACAGCATTGGCTTCGGTGCTCCAGCAATTTGTGGAAGGACAATGACAACCACTTGCGATCTTCACTAAGAAGATGTCACGGCAACAGACACAGTACAGCACATACGTTCGGGAGTTGCAGGCTATTTACGAAAGTGTCAAACATTTCCGGTACATGGGAGAAGGCAGACATTTTGTGATATATACCGACCAATAACCAATCATCTTTGCTTTCCAGCAAAAAGACAGGAAACGCTCTCCGAGACAATTTAACTACCTTCATTTCATTTTGCAGTTTACGATCGACATCAGGCACATCTCGGGGAAAGACAAAATAACGGATGACACGCTTTCCCGCATCGAAGCAATTGCCGTGCCTCCGGACTTCGAAGCTATCGCGCAAGCGCAGCAAAATGACGCAGAGTTGCAAGATCTTATTGCCAAGCGATCTTCGTCACTGAAGTTGGAAAGAGTGCCCGTGCCAGGTACCAAGAAAGTACCGTGGAAAGAAGACTGCTTAGCAGTAAGCCATTGCGCATCCCGGGTGAGTTCTTTCGTACTCCTAACTCACAGACACTGCAGCCTGACGATTTTATCGCACAGCTAAGACGTCATATGTCGCATCTCTAGTCTGTTCCCGCATCGAGACACGGAAATAAGTCTGTCTTTGTACACAAGGAATTAAGTTCATGCACCCATGTTTTCCTAAGAAAGGATACGCTGCGTGGATCGTTAGAGGCCCCGTACACTGGCCCACACCGCATCTTAAGTAGAACGAACTAGACTGTCACTGTAGACTTACCCCGAGGACCAGTAACTGTCTCAGTTGATCGTGTCAAGCCAGCGTATATGTTCAGAACGACACAGCTTCATCTCCAACAATTCACTCTAAACATAAAGCTGTTGTGTCTGTTGCAACCACTCGTTCTGGTCGAAAAGTCACTTTCCCTTCTCAATGTCCTATGGCGCCGCACTACGAGCGACGGACATCACTAGCGTCGCCATAACAACAAGCAAAACGGAACCGACAATCACTTCACATTCGTCTCTCTACGCGGCCGGTGCATATATTTAATTTATTATTTTATTATTGTATCAGTTTTTCCTTCTAGTAAACGTATTAGTAATTCCAGTGTCGCATTATAATTTAGTAGATTAGCGTACCACATCTACGCTAAATAGGTACTAATGCTGTACCATATTCCACGGTTGCTTACTGGGTTTCTGAATTTGAGAGAGGTAGGCCCAACTGTGAAGATGACCCTCGCTCCGGCAGGCCTTCCACCTAACTGATGACAACGTGGCGAGAATCGAAAATTGGTATTGGAAGATAGAACAATTAACATCTAACAGTTAGCAGAGATCCTACACATTTCTTTTGGCAGTGTGCAATCAATATTGACGGACGTTTTGTGTGGAGGTTTCGAAGCGGAATCTCGAAATCATCGAACGTGACCCGGATGCATTTTATCGCCGATTTGTAACCATGGACGAAACATGGCTCCACCATTTTGATCCCGAAACAACAAAAAAACAAAGCATTTCCTGGAAACGACCATCTTCTCCACCTGTCAAAAAATTTCGAGTTTTTCCGACGGCGGGGAAAATTATGGCCTCTGTATTCTGGGATGCGGAAGGAATCCTATTTATTGACTTCCTGCCGAAAAGAGAAACTATTACAGGTCCCTATTTTAAAGAATTGATCCCGAAACTGCGGCATGCGGTCATAGAAAATCGCCGGGGAAAATGGTATACGGGCGTACTGTTTCACTACGACAACGCCCCAGCTCATCGCTCAGAATTGGCACTCACTGCGACCCACCAAGCTGGCTTCAAGCTGTTCGACCACCCGCCATATTCTCCGGACTAGGCTCCTAGTGATTTTCACCTATTCCCGAAATTAAGGGAGCACATCCGCGGAACATTAAATTTCTTGATGATTACTGCCGTACTGGATGCTGTAGCGGAGTTTTTCGAGTCCTCAGGAAAATCTTTTTTTTATGATGGAATACCAAAAAATAGAAAAACGATACTTAGTGTATAGAACAAGAAGACTACATAGAAAAATAAAAAATAAACTTTTTTCTTTTTTTTTTCACCCTTATTCTAAGAACTTTTTGGGTTACCCTCGTATTGTCGTATGTGATCCAAAGCAGTGATAATAGTTTTTTTATGCATATATATTCATGATAGTTTTGGTTTTTGCTGAGATTAAAAAATATATATTATTTTATAATAAGACTAATTTTGTTATACCTAATTGCAAAAAGTCTGACGCGTCACTGACTCAATTATTTTTAAGAAGCAATCGGTGATTATTCTGAAGTGCTTAGCTAGTGTTACAAAATAAAAATGTTAAACATATCATTCATTATCCAATATTCTTTACTACAAGGCTATCTGCCGAAGAAGGAGTGCTACATGTTAAATTATTAAAATACTTTTTTTAAATGAGACTGGTCTTGTTATTAATATAAAAAGTGCGTTATTGTGATTATAATTGTTATGAAATTATAATTGACATATTAGAGTACGCGAGTATGAAAAAAACTTTTTTCTACTCCAGTACTTTTTTCTGTCATTTATAAGATAAAAATCATTTATTCAAGTAGGATTCATGGGAATCACTTTTGCATCGTCAATAAATTACACACAATATAATACAATCTAATATAGCACTTACATATATGAAAACAAATTCAAATATTTCAGCTCAAACGCATCGTTAAAAGTAAGTGAAAAATTAAATCCATGAACTTTACATAGAAAACTATCGTGAGTCTCAGACATATTAATATACTTAAACGGGTTTACTCACGTCGTAGAAGTCGAATAACGCTCGACATGTTTCGAATCGGTACGCGATTCATCATCAGGAGAGACGACCAGTCGCGGCGGCGGCCAATCGAACACTGCGGGCATGCGCCCTGTCCGCGCGGCTGCTCGACGCGGGTGTCACCGGCGGAGGCGCAAAACTACCCTCATCATCACGCACAATGCCAATTGTCGGGTTGCACACAACACTCACTACGTCATTTGCTAAGGTCTCGTCCACACTAACCACCGATGTAGTATCCAAAACCGTCCTCCAACTAGGGGGCACTGACCATCCACATCTACGACGACGTGAGTAAACCCGTTTAAGTATATTAATATCCATGAACTTTATAACATACATCAGAACATTTTAATAGTTATTTACGATACAAGTGTGGAAGGTGGGTGATTTCAGACGAGTGTGATTTTTAGTCACGAGCGAGGTACGAGCGAGTGATTAAACAAACACGAGTCGGAAATCATCTTACACACGAGTTCCGTACAAAACTTTACTATGCATGTACGAGAAAAAAGAAAATACTTTAATACTCACAAAGACTGTTTACATTGGAAAAAAAAGTGTTTTCATTTGATTTATCCAACAAGAAGCCGTCGTTCACATTTTTTACTTCTTCAATAACATTTTACGGGTTTAAATTAATGATTCGTCCCTTTAACTCGCCATTATTTCAGCAGATTTGCACAAAACAACTTCAAAATAAACTAGACATCAATAAAAATGGCGGAGTTATTTGAAAACCGCGCTCGACATATCTATACTACTGCGCATGTGCAGAAGTATTTTTTTAATATTCGTCTTATGTCAAAATGGCACAAGCGCGTGTACATTCAGCCAAATTTATTGAATAACGATTTAAAGTTCGTTTATTAATCAAATTTTATATCTAATGTAATTAATGACGTGTCAAATGAATTAATTAATGAAATATTGGTTTTATTGTACTTTTATACGTGATAATAATCGGTATTTGACTTATTTATCAAACTTTTTGTAAATAATAAAACCTCTTTGTGTCAGGCTGTCAGATACGGCTATAAATTAAAAAAAAATTGAAAAGTAAAAAGCACTAGTGCGGAAAAGTAGTACTTTCCGCACAGTTTGAATGCCTAGAATATGCTCTTTTCGAGCACATGCATTGTAAAATACATTAAGTTAACAGTTAAAAATAAAAACATGACTATAAAAAAAAAAATGTTAATGCCAACAAAAGTGAACAAATTATTAAAAAAATAATTTTTAACAAAAAAAAGAACCGACTTCAGTAAAACCAAAAAGCCAAAAATAACCCGTTCAAGTACAGATTACATTTGACTCACCCTTCGAAGTCGATTTTTTATTGATGTTTAGTTTATTTTGAAGTTGTTTTGTGCAAATCTGCTGAAATAATGGCGAGATAAAGGGACGAATCATGAATTTTTCATGAAGATTTAAACCCGTAAAATGTTATTGAAGAAGTAAAAAATGTGAAAGACGGCTTCTTGTTGGATAAATCAAATCAAAATACTTTTTTCCAATGTAAACAGTCTTTGTGAGTATTAACCCTTTGACCGCCAAAGACGGCAAATCACGTCATCGGGAATTCGTGCCACCGACGCCAACGACGCCTATTGACGTCAAAAATTTCGATGGTCAAAAACATGTTAATTCAAACCACTATCTGTGTTTTTCAATCCCTGTTGATCTTGGAGCACTTTTTTTTTTTGGTTTGGCGTCAGTGGCTCGGAGAATTGCTTTGCCGCTTGGCGCTCTAAAGGTTAAAGTATTTTCTATTTTCTCGTACATGCATAGTAAAGTTTTGTACGGAACTCGTGTGTAAGATGATTTCCGACTCGTGTTCGTTTAATCACTCGCTCGTACCTCGCTCGTGACTAAAAATCACACTCGTCTGAAATCACCTACCTTCCACACTTGTATCGTAAATAACTATTTTAACGTAGGTAGGGGTAGTTCCATTGCTTCAACAGGTAACTTATTGTAAAACAGTATACATTGACCCATAAATTACCTATATATTTTCCGCACACGAAATTTCGGGATAGCAATTTTGTGTTTGTATCTAGAACTAAGCATTTTTTAAATGAATCTATATTTTTAACCGCGTAAATAATGTTTTCATATATGTATTGAGATGGCACTGTCAAAATATTAAATTCTTTAAAACGATCTCTTAGCGAGTCACGTGACTGCATGTTATAAATAAGGCGAATTGCTCTTTTTAGATAGTTACTAACTAATATAAAGACATAAATTATGAAAGTCTGTAAAAGTCTCTACTCTACTGCCCAAAAAAACACTGCTAACCGATGTTATAATGTCGCCAAAAAGCATTACTTAGTACCACAGATTACAATATAAACAGCTACCATTCACACAATTTGCAATTAAAAAAAAACTTGTTGTACTAAGGCATTGCTGCCAACATAAAAAAATAGTTTTCTCTTTTTTGTGCATGGATGTATAGAATAATAGTGAACGTATACCTTTAGATATAAGTTCCTATTTTTTTGACAGATGGACGTCAATAAAAAAAAAGTTTACCACTTTTAATTTTTTTTAATTTTGTTGGTTCCGAACGGGAGCATGTCATTATTTTCTTTGTTGTTTATTTGCATTTTATTCATTAAATGTCGAGTCGTAGAAAAAGTATTGTATGCAACGTTGTTTATGTAGGTCAAAAAACGTTCGTGGCATCTTTCTTACGATGTGAGCGTACACTCGCGTTTTTTGCCCCCTCTTATACAACTGTTGCATAAAATACTATTAAGTGTTACAAAATAATGTTATTATATTATTATCTAATTTATAGAGCCATCTGCCAATAAGAGGTAACTATCTTGATAGTTACTATTTTGCTATCTAACTTGCTTATGCAAAATTTTATTTAATTATTGATTATATATTATAAGTTTGTCTCTTAAAGGTACCATTCCGCGATGGGCTGCAGACAGCAACCGCAGGCGACACTGCGGCTGGCGGCTGCGGTCGACCGCAGTGCTGCCTGCGGTCGCGTTCCAAGCGCGGCGGCATGCCGCGGCTGCACAATTCATAGAATCATGCCTCATTTAAAAATTATTGCGGTAATTTGGATTAGATGTATCGTAAAGGACTGGATGACCAGCAACAAAGTTAATTAATTTCTCTTCATCGTCTTCGGAAAAAGTCGCCATTTTTTATACGTGTGAACTCTCTGCGGTTCGCTTCACCACTGGCGCTGCAGCCTGCGGTCGCTTCGCGCCGCGGCCGCAGGGTACGTGCCGCGGCTGCAGGCCGCAGTCACAGTGGTTCCAGCTAGAACAAAACAGCGGTTTCTATGGGGGAGAGTATTATGCTACCACTTAACAATAGATGGCTCTTAAATCAAAAAGATGACCCAAATGTATATTTGCTATGGTATCACTACAGTATTTTTTCGTATAGTAACTCTGGGATAATTTAATTGTTTCGTTTCAAATTACGCAAAATAAGTTAAATAAATAATCAGTTCTGGTATTTCAGATAAAAAGAAATATTCATTTAAGTATTTTACTGTAATTCGTATTTATATTGTAATAAAATAAAATAAAATTACGGTCATAAAATTTGTTGAAAATTTTAAAGAAACTCTTTAGTTACCGCAAACGAAACGCTAAGTTGACATCGTACCAAATGTCATTTTCAAATTTTCGTTTATTTCCGTGAACGTAAAAGTGCTTTCTGTGTTTATTTTCTATTTTTTACGAGGACTTGGCTGCACTTGGACTCCTGATTTCTGCTTGTTGCGTTGACCAATTTTTTGTTTCTGGACTCTGATTTGCCCCTGGATTGGATAACTTTCAACCATGACGTCAACAAAAATGTGTGCCGCGTTGTGAAAAAACTTGTAAGTATTCCTTTGCCTTCTAAATAAGTTAACACAACAATCTTCAGTAAAATTAAGATCCTAACAGTTCGTCGAAGTTTTCCTTATAGGTTAAACAGAAATCTAAAATGTTCGTGTTTTTATTTCTCTTTTAAGATGACTTTTATGCTATTATTATGAGCCTAAACTACGTCATTTAATATCTTTAATATCTTTACAGGTTCGAATAACGTCATAACCCATTTTTACCTGAACCAAGACACGCAAGCAGACAGATTTTATACTACCAGATTATATGCAAGTGAAAGCACGTAACTACTTTGTAAAAAGGAATAAATCTACTGCATAAATCTAAAATTGCCTTTTAATTTAGTTTTCTCTCCTATTTTGTAAATTATAACGCCATATTATTAATCTTTTACATGAAAAGAATTCAATATGGCGTTATAAAAATAATAAGTGAACAAGGAGAACTGCTATGTAGCTACAGTCGCGCGTCGTGTATAGTTTTGGCCACTTAACGCCGGTGGCGCTGCAATCGAAATCGTTGACTGATGACTCTATTATAAAACATTCAATATACTCTATGGCCGCAGTGCTGCCACGCTCGGAATACATTTCATAGATATTCATAGAAACAAGTGGTGTCGCTTGCAATTTGCGGTCTGCAGCCCAACTCGGAATGGTACCTTAAGTGTTGCTAGTTGCATTTGATCGGTGGATAAAAATAAATGTCATTTAATTTCTCCATTGATAAAGTGCAGTGCTTACTGGTAGCAATAAACATTTGGTTCATGATTTAAGCTTTTATTTACTTTCATCTGTCCCGGTATCTGTAATAAAATCTTGCAAGTAAGATTTGAACCACTTCCCGGTGACTGATTGAGCTGAAATTTAGTGTACCTACGTAACTTCGATGACACTACCTGTGACACTACCGATGATAGTATGATAAAAAACATGAGATACCTAATGACCAAGTAATGACTATTAGTAAGTAAAGTAGCTCGCAAACAGCCACAGACTACTAACATGTTTAAGTAAATAGATTTTTCTCAAACATGCTCGGAAATGTTTCACTTCCCATTTGAAAATAGAATACGCAAAGAGTCTAATTTTTACTAATGAAATAAAAAAAAGAATATTCGCTCCCTCGGGGAAAAATGTGCGAAAACCAATTTTTACTCGCTTCCATAACTTTTTAAAATTTCATAGGTACTGTACATAAATTGAAATCGACGTAGGACAAATCTCATACAGCCATGAGAACCACACGTTTAACATTAAGTAGCATTCACACATTCGCAAACTTTGCCGAGCTGATCAGCATCAGCACGTCTAGCATAACTTTGACACGCGACTCATGTCGCGCGAGATAGCATCACCCGTCACTATCTCATAGTACTGCACAGATAGAGACAGGTAGTATATCTCGCGCGAGAAAGAGTCGCGTGTCAAAGTTATGCTAGCCATGCTGATTGGCCTTCGTTTCAAAGGCTGATTTAGACGATGCCAATTTTGAGACGCCTAAATTACGGCGCCAGTGATTACCGCACAGCACACCTCCGACCGTTTAGACAATGACTATGTTCAGCCGCCTAAATCTCGCCGCCAGTCGTGTTTACACGGTGCTTTTTTTCAGTACCAGTCATTAGTGGCAGCGAGAGACGCGGAGGGGGGGTCACTGGCGCCAAAAAATAGGCTCGTGTTCTATTCCGCGCCAGCGCTGGCATGCGGCGAAAAAATGGCGCGGAAAGTGTTTATACGGTGCCTTTTCGAGGCGCCGTAATTTAGGCGTCTCAAAATTGGCATCGTCTAAATCAGCCTTAAGGTAAAAGTTTTATCATAAAATTTAATAATAGTTTATTTTTGAACTGGTTATTTTTGTTTTAGTTAAGTATGTGCTTTACAGTACTTAATTCAATATATTTTCTTTACAGGTTGCCCTTATCATGGGACTAAACGGAGCGAGCCGCAGTTTACAATTTACAAATATTACCATGGAAGACATCGAAAGCCACGACCAATCTATGATTGTCAAATTGTGCGACACTAAAACAAAAATTGACCGAGTATTTGTCATCCGCGGTGAATACCTAAATATCGTTCGAAAATATATACATAGAACTTCGTACCCCAACCACTAATATATAATAAATGGATTTTTCTTATAATATAAGGAGGGAAAGTGTACGCGGCAGCCTATTGGAAAGAATAAAACAAACATACCTCTACTTAATTTGTGTTATGATTGTTGTTCGTTTTTCTTGTTAATCCTATTAAATTACTTGTTATTTTGCAAGTGTATTTTTATTATTTCCTCACATTGTTTGAGAAAAGCACTATATAAACCTCGGCGGAAATGGGGATTGCCTGACTCGCATCTTTTGCAAGCCTCGCTATGCTCGGCTTGCAAACCACCTCGTCAGGCAATCCCCTACTTGCCGGGCCTCGGCAATAATGTACTAGTTCCTTACAAATACGAATCTTAAACATACAGCTAGTCTTTTTTCGCGTTCCAATAGCCTTCCTGTAGTCGGTATCACCTTTTAATATACAAGACCTCAACAATTCGCGTAATTCTTCAAAAGAAGCATGGACATATGAAAATCCCAGGAAAATCAATCTTCGAGTCGAGTTCGCGACACAGGTTGTGGATATTCACTACAGTTTTCTCTTATGGTTTATATCATGAACCCATAGTCTTTTAGGCGTCGCAGGAGTTTTATCACATAATAGTAAAAGCAGTGTCTCTTCTTCGTCCGATGAACTGCTATCGAACATGGTATTTTTGTCGGAATGAAAAATAGTATGCCAAACAAAATGGCGGCTAGTCACGCTACGGTGCTGCAGCGTGCGGGATCGATGCATGCGCAGCTCTCTGCAGCTCGCGTCCGGCGTTGCGTGCGCAGCACTTGCGGGTAGCTCGGTGTGACAGGGGTGCTCCGCACGCGCACGTGCTGCACACGCAGCCGGTGTGGCTAGGCCCTAAGGCGCGCAAAGCCTCAATAAATCATATAATTATTGAAAACAAGCTGTTGATAAGTGGAAATATCAGAATAACCGATCTTCATACCATTCCCGTTTGCAACACAAGTTGTGATATTCACTACATTCTTTAATTCTTACATACAGGTGTTTTTTGACATACGAGGGGCAAACCGAAATGATCGGGAATTTAAAAAACTATGTGCACTATATACATAAATTATATTTTATTGTTTTTCGAAGTATTCTCCGTTACATTCAATGCACTTTTGCATTCTTTTAAACCAGTCATTAAAACAATAATTCCAGTTTGAAGTAGGCATTGCCAAAATGGCCGATTTATAGGCTTCCACAGCGGCTTCTGGGTTCTCAAACCGCTGACCACGCAATAAATCTTTAATTCTAGGGAACGTAAAAAAATCATTTGGACTCAGGTCAGGGCTGTATGGAGGATGGGACATCAACTCAACGTTTTCGTCGTTCAAAAATTTAGTTGTTTTGTGGGCGGTGTGGGAGCTCGCATTGTCGTGGTGTAAGATGACGCGGCGTCTCGGGTTCCCTTGGCGAAGTTCGGCCAGCACCTCCGGCAAACAAACTGTGATATACCAATCAGCGGTAACGGTTCTTTGTTCTTCTAGAGGAATTGTGGCAACATGCCCCTTTTATGAGACGAACGAAGCCACCATCTTCTTCGACACGCTTCGAGAACGCACAACTTTCGTTGGTTTGACCTCGTCATCGAAGACCCATACTGCCGACTGGTGCTTTCTTTCAGGCTCATAAGAATAAATCCAGGATTCGTCACCCGAGACCATATTATAAACGGCTTTTGACTTTCCTCCATTGTAGCATTTCAGAATAGATCGGCACCAATCAACACGAGCCGCCTTTTGCTCTTCAGACAAATTATGGGGTACCCATCGGGAAATCAATTTTCTGACACCCAATTCACCATGCAAAATAGTGTGAATTGCAGTCATTCCAATGCCTATGGTTGCCCGAATCTGCTCGTATGTCACATGTCTATCTTCTTTTAGTAGTTTTTCCACAGCCGCGATGTTTTCAGGCGAAACCGCCGTTTTCGGCCGACCTGATGAAGGTACGGTGCCAAGAGAGGCACGACCCCGTCGAAACTCAGCATACCACCGATATATTGTCGTCTGACTAGGTGCTTCAATGTCGTATATAGTAACAAGCTCATTGCGACATTCATCTGGAGATAAGCCACGACGAAAGTTATGGTAAATAATTGCACGAAAATTTTCACGCGTCAGCTCCATTTTGTTCATCGAGTTGTCAATTTAAAAATGGAATTAAAAAAATATATCGTTCTTTTTTTAAATTGTAAAAACGGCATCGTGATTGTAAGTCGCCAGTATGCATGTGACATAAAAGGATTTAATGTAACTCAGTTTAAAGTACTCTATTCCCGATCATTTCGGTGTGCCCCTCGTAAAAGTAAAGGCAGTATTTCTTCTTCTTGCTGACGTGCACGCTGCACACAGCCTGGTTGTCTCAAGAGAGCCGCAACGCGTGCGGCACGCGCTACGCGCACGCACACGCCAACGGCACGCAAGCTGTGTGACGTCTACAATGAGGTTCCATACTATACAACGCGCACGTCAAGTACACGCACACGCACACGCGCACGTCGCATCCGGTGTTGCTTGGCCTTAACTCGGCTGCGCGCATGCACGCATACGCAAACGCTCACGTGCTGCGCACGAACCCGGTGTGGCTTGGCCTTTACTTGAACAGAAAGTCATTATGCCACATTATGCTTTTTATGATATTATGGTATTGTATACGCTAAAGTAAGCTTGTTATTGACAACCCTTTTTGTAAACTTGATAATTACCAAGATAAATGACGGATTAGAATTGAATGGCAGAATGTAGTAGTTTCGAAATTTTACATTATTTGTACGATGTATTAGGCTGCGCTTCGAAAGCTATAGCACTTTCACTGGTTAGGACGCACACAAGTAGCAGTGTAAGTAATTACAAATTACAATTACAGGGAAAAGTAATTAAATTTTTTATTAACAATAGTAATTGTAATTTCAATTACCTACATATTACAATTAATTACTTATTCGATTACAAATTACTTCTGTTTCATAAAATATTTTATCTATCCAAATCTTAGAATAATAACGCCTAGAATGATAGTTTTAAACGGCCGAAGCGTCACACGTGAGGCATAAAATGGATTCATGTAGTTGTGAACAACTCGTATTTACACGCGCCGATACGCACACAAACACACCAACAATGTTGCAAGCGCAATCACATTCCCCTGAAATTGGGGGAATACTCTTGCCAGTGGTGATTGGTTACTTTTAAAATTTTAATTGAATCTTAGACCTGTTGCTGAGTTCACACATCATTAAATACATTAACCAAAAGTTTTTTATTTATTATTTTAATTTACCATGTCAGTTATGATGTAGGTATAATCAAATCTTAATATGCAATAGAGCAAATCCTGAAACGGCCTGAAATGACTTTATAGCTAGCTGAAAACGATTCTAAATCACTGAAATTGACGTTAGAAGTTAATCCACCGGCGTAAACATATGATGTTGATCCATAATCCACACAACTACTCTGACACAAAAAAAAACTGTAAAAAAAAAATTGACTTGATTTTACAACTGACTTTACTTTTATTTGCACAGTCGTCAACTCATCATCAAGACATTTGTAACGAGCCTTAACACGCCGTGTTTTTGTGTAATTTAGGAGCTCCTATGGCCTCCTTCCGTCCTCATCATCAGACCAGCTTGGTAGTACCATAATAATGCATTGTCACCTGACTGAACGGGTGTACAAAATTTAAACTCGATTCTTTAAACCGAATTGCAAGATTTGACCCAGACATACTTAAACATACACGGCAAGTCAAATTAAAGCTTGATAAAAATCACGTGATTTATCTTCTTCGTCTTTTCATATTTGTTTTTTAAATTATAGGCTCCGAATAAATAAGTCAGTATATTATCAGGACAGAATTATGGGTAAATAATTTCGTTACACTGGTAACACTACGTGGTCATGCCGCTTATAGAAAATACAAAATTTTGATTACTGTTTTACGTAAAAATACGTGTTAAAGAATAATATTTACGAGTGAAATGTTATCTTAGCATGTTTATCCTTTTTATCCGATGCATTGTGACACCCTATCCTTGCACAAATCGTCATAATAATTGAAAATGTGGGAGCTCTTTACACCTATCACGCGTCCTTGCTACTGACAAGCCGATCGGCGCTTTTAGCCATTTCTGGCTAACTTTTAGTGGCCTCACCGTTGCGCGTGAACTGGGTTTCTAGGCGTTATTATTCTAAGATCCAAATATCATAAACTCTCCATGATGCGTTCAAGAACCGCACATTATGACCACCATAAAAATGGACTGTTTTATTAGAACAAATTTCTTATCTGTGAAAATGGTATTATTGCTAAATAATAACATCGATTTCGATAATATTATTTATTCAAATTTCGAGCATCTTTAAAAAACAAAGAAATTTGATTTGACCTCTATTCTAATATCAGTCGAGATGACGTTTAGTTCGAAATGAATTGTCAATTTGCATCAAATTTGAAAAATGTCGCACGTAGTAAGATATCGAACGATATGATAGTTGGGGCCAACTCTAGTTTGTCTCTGAATTAAAAAAAAACTATGACAGCTGCCAGAAAACTTCATTGCCGCCATTACCGGGTAATATTTGTCGTAATGTGCGACTCCTGAATGCATCATGGAGGCCTATGATATGTGGCTACATAAAGTAGTGTATGTAACCGTACATAATTAGGCATTAAAACACTCGTGTGATGTTATTATGAAACTTGCCTTCGGCGCGTTTCATAAACCCACACTCGTGTTTAATACCCTTCATTATGTACAGTCACATAAACTACTATTATCCATCCAAATATCATAAACCCTCCATGATGCGTTCAAGAACCGCACGTTATGACCACCATAAAAATAGACAGTTTTGTTAAAGCAAATTTCTTATCTGTAAAAATGTTATTATTGGTAAATTATTAAATAACATCGATTTCGATAATATTATTCATTCAAATTTCGAACATCTCTGAAAAACAAAGAAATTTGATTTGACCTCTATTCTAATATCAGTCGAGATGAGGTTTAGTTCGAAATGAATTCGCAATCAAATTTGACAAATGTCGCACGTAAGATATCGAACGATATGATAGCTGGGGCCGACTCTAGTTTGTCTTTGAATAAAAAAAAACTGTGACAGCTGCCAGAAAACTTCATTACTGGTTAAAATTAGTTTTGTGTTGCATAAAATTGTTCAATTTGTTGTTTCAACCAATCAGTGAACCAGCAGCGTGCTTTTTTTTTTAATCAAATATGCTGATGTTCTCTTTTTCAAATTATTAGAGTTGAGTAGAAAGATGTCTTATGAATATTAAGGTTCTGTAGCGGGTACCATAGAGTATAGAATATTGGTACAGGATTAAAAAGTGCGTTATTGTGATTATAATTGTTATGAAATTATAATTGACAACTTTTTTCTACTACAGTACTTTTTTCTGTCATTTATATAGTTACTAACTCTAATATAAAGACATAAATTATGAAAGTCTGTAAAAGTCTATACTCTATTGCCCAAAAAAACACTGCTAAACGATGTTATAATGTCGCCAAAATAGCATCACTTAGTACCACAGATTACAAGATAAATAGCTGCATTCACACAATTTGCAATTTAAAAAAAAAGTTCTTGTACTAAAGCATTGCTGCCAACTTAAAAAAAAAGTTTTATCTTCAGTGCATGGATGTTTAGTATAGTGAACGTATATCTTTATGTATAAGTTTATTTTTTTTACAGATGTTTAGTATAGTGAACGTATACCTTTATGTATGAGTTCATATTTTATTGACAGATGGACGTCAATAAAAAAAAGTTTATCAGACTATTTTTTTTTATTTTGTTGATTCCGAGCGGGAACATGTAATTATTTTGTTTGTTGTTTATTTGCATTTTATTTATGAAATGTCGAGTCGTAGAAAAAGTATTGTATGCAACGTTGTATAAGTAGGTAAAAAAACGCTCGTGGCATTTTCTTACGATGTTCGCTACGCTCACATCGTAATCACTCACGTTTTTTGCCCCCTGTTATGACAACGGTTGCATAAAATACTATTAATTGTTATTTGCGTTTAGTTCTCTATTCTCTTTTTTTTTAAATGGCAAGCGGTCACAGTTATGCGACCATTACTGCCAATGTCTCGTTGCCAATCGCACTCGGAGACTAGATAGTGGATTGATACCACGTTGTACGGTGAGTTGAGAAAATACACTAAACATTTCTCGGCTCTGCTACTGTCAATGTATTATTCTCCAACTTGCTTGGAAATGTTCCCATTAATGTAGTAAAACTGGACAGCGAATTCGATCGGCCTCGGCCGGGAAATAAGTATCATTTAAATAAGACGATTAAGTAAATAAACCGGCCAAGAGCATGTCGGGCCACGCTCAGTGTAGGGTTCCGTAGTTGCTTATCCTTCACAATAAACTGCTGTTTTAAGCCAGAGTTTTAAGTTAAGAAAGATTTTAAGCTCTATAAAAAGTCGTAAACGCCCTAGAAACTGTAATCACTTATTACCTTCTGGGTCAACAACTTACGTCCTTTATAAGAAAAAATATGAAATTTGGCGATAACTCAAAAACGGCTCGACCGATTTTGTTCAATATAGTTTTCATTGAAAGTACTTATAAGGCCTCATTTACATGAATTTTTCCGATTTTTTTTGACCCGTGGTTGAAAAGTTAGAGGGGGGGGGGGACACACTATTTTTCACGGAGTCACGGAGCTAAGCCGCGGACGGACGGACAGACAGACATGGCGAAACTATAAGGGTCCCTAGTTGACTACGGAACCCTAAAAAACACACAATCCGTTTATGTCGTCTCATACAAATGAGGGTACTCTTAATTTGGCCGGTTACTGCATTATTATAAGTGATGAAGAGAATTTTACTTTAAAAATTTTCAAAGACTGATAATTCACGATAGACCCAATAGCCAAGTATCAAAAACTTAATTTAAAAAATAAGAACTTAACATTTCTCGGTTCTGCTACTGGCAATGTACTTTTCTCTAACTTGCTTGGAAATGTTTCCATTAATGTAGTAAATAATAAGTAATACATAAAAATATTGTACCTATATACAAATGTATATTATTGGCCTCGGCCGGGAAATACGATTAAGTAAAAAACACACCTTCCGTTTATGACGTCTCATGCAAATGAGGGTACTCTTGATTTGTCCGGTTACTGCATTATTGTAAGTGATGTGGAGAATTTTACTTTTAATTTTTTCAAATACTGATAATTCACCATACAGGCAATTGTACACTGAATTTAAAAAATAAGAACTATTATAAACTTTTTAATTGTTCTCTGCGTTTAGTTCTCGCACTGAACAATTCTCAGCTCTGCTACTGTCAATGTATTTTAAATGTCGACAAGTTTCGAATAACGGACAAACAATTTAAATAATAATTTTATATGCGGTTAATTTATTTTCATGATTCTTAGTTACTTATTAGAGGTTTCTCCCGAAAGTTTAGATTTTAATAATATGATGTTATTTAATGAGTGAGTCGAAAATTAATAAGTTTACCAAACGTACATACAAATAAAAAATAAAACAAACGATTGTGTCCAAATCAATGTTAAAGTTATTTTGAACTTATAATATGGCATGGTTTCTAAAAAAAATCAGTGCGGTGCGTTTAGAAGTTGTTGATTTAACTAAAATTAATAATGATGTCCATATTTTTTATTATCGTTTTCATATAATTTTAATTCTCATTAATATATTTTTCTCAAACATCCAAGGAAATGTCGTTCTTATGATCGTGGTAATAGAACGCGAAATACGTGTTTGTATAGCAATTGTTGAAGATTCGTTCTAATTTCAAATTAGAACGATATATAAAGGAATTTCATACAACATTATTGGCCGTAGCCAACAAAGAGATTGTCTTTTGTTTCAGTGGGGTTTATTTCTTTTATTGATAATCTATGGCATACTGCCAATAAAAAAAAACTTAGTTTGTGCATGTATATTTACGTTTTATTTCTTATATTTAACTAGATTATTCAATTCGATTAAATCAGATATTCAATAAAATAAACAAGGAATCACGTTTATTGTTAAAAAATATAACAATATCTAATTAATAAGGTGTTGTAATTTTTTAATAAATAGAATCATCTTAACATTTGGTGGTAAAAACATTGACCCGAACAGCTTAAAAAAATAAATTTGTTTTTTTTTATTAAATTTGAAATAAATTTGTTTTTATTATGAATATATAAGTTGAACATTTGTATTATTTCCTTGGATTTATTTGAGAAAAGCACTATACAAGCCTCGGCGCGAACAGGGATTATCGGCCTCGTATCTCTAGATGGCCTCGTTATCACTCGGCCATCTATTACTACTCGGCCTATAATTCCCTATTTCGCGGCCTCTGCAGTAATGTACTATTGTTTTTAATCAAACATATGATTCAGGCCCGAAATTTTATTCCTATTCCCAAAAAAAATAAGTACCAAATGAAAATCATGGCACTGATATTTTAAATTCAAATGTAGATTCGTGATTATTTTCAAGCATATTTGGAGAAAAGCACTATACAAGCCTCGGCGGGAATGTCAGTTCGCAGATTCGTATATGTAAAATCATACTCATCTACGAACTGACTTTTCCCTGCCTCTGCAGTAATATAGGGTTTACTCGGGTAATTCCGAAAATTACTGATATCTAATAAACGGGGTAACATTTTTTGTGCTAGCAAACTTCCTGATACTATACACTTCTACAGTAAGAAGTGTTGCTAGCGCAAAAAATGTTACCCCGTTTATTAGATATCAGTAATTTTCGGGATTACCCGCCATTCGGAATTACCCGAGTACACCTTACTATTAAATTTCGAATAACCGTCAAACAATCTTAATAATAATTTTAATTAATAATTACATATATCCATAATTTTTATTATTGTGATTTCATATAATTTTAATTCTCATTAAGATATTTTGTTTTAAATCAAACATACGATTGGGACTTGGGACCCGAAATTCATTTCCTGATACTATACACTTCTACAGTAAGAAGTGTTGCTAGCGCAAAAAATGTTACCCCGTTTATTAGATATCAGTAATTTTCGGGATTACCCGCCATTCGGAATTACCCGAGTACACCTTACTATTAAATTTCGAATAACCGTCAAACAATCTTAATAATAATTTTAATTAATAATTACATATATCCATAATTTTTATTATTGTGATTTCATATAATTTTAATTCTCATTAAGATATTTTGTTTTAAATCAAACATACGATTGGGACTTGGGACCCGAAATTCATTTCCTGATACTATACACTTCTACAGTAAGAAGTGTTGCTAGCGAAAAAAATGTTACCCCGTTTATTAGATATCAGTAATTTTCGGGATTACCCGCCATTCGGAATTACCCGAGTACACCTTACTATTAAATTTCGAATAACCGTCAAACAATCTTAATAATAATTTTAATTAATAATTACATATATCCATAATTTTTATTATTGTGATTTCATATAATTTTAATTCTCATTAAGATATTTTGTTTTAAATCAAACATACGATTGGGACTTGGGACCCGAAATTAATTTCCCATTTCTAAAAAAATTGGTACCAAATTAACTTCATAACACTGATATACGATATTCAATATGTAGGTTGGTGATGATTTCCAAGCATATTTGGAGAAAAGCACTATACACGCCCGCCGAGGTCACTTCGTGGATTCGTATTAATTCGCTACTCGGCTACGCCTCCTCCTTCAAAATCATACTCAACCACGAACTGACTTTTGCCGGCCTCTGCAGTAATGTACTATAATTGCAAAATGAGTTTTTGTAAAATTAAACATTTGCGCAATAACACGTTTGCCGATTAATCATCTGATAAATCGTTTCTTGTCAAACGATAATTTGCTAATATATTTTTTGCTTAGACATTAGTGGATCTCGTTATACATATGCCCAGCGCAGTCGCTTGTATCTCGCGATACGTAACATGACGATCATGGATTCTGAGTTTTCGGCTTTTCGCACACCTTCAATACCTTGTGGAGCAACGACCGATTTTGAGCGACCTTTGTTAACTTCGTCCGTGAGCGCACTATATCCACGATTGAACTCACTAAACCGTGATACATAGTGGTTTTCGACGTAGCTTCATCACTAAAGTTGAAGCTAATTGATCTAAGCACTGTTGTTCTTTAAACCACGCCAAAAATCGTAACAAATCATAGCACGAATATTTTCGCGAGTTCCATTCTTGCAGCGAGATGATATTTTAAATCCGCAAAAAATAAAATAATGGCGTACATGAGAAAAAAATAAGCGTCTAGTATCAAAAAAATGGTCAAATTTTCCCGTGGAGGTCTTCAGGTATAGCGTCTAAAATGTTGGAATTCCGGATACGTAACCAGCCCTCGTATAAGTCAAACAATTATCGTGGCCTCATTGATCCCTCTTTTACAACTGATACAGTAGAATACTATTTACTTTTTAATTGCTTTTGCATCTAGCGGGCGCTGTCTCTGTGTGTGAGGACTTCCATTTTATAGTATTCGGAATTGATTGTTACTCCATTGTCGGTAAATACCAATGAAAGTTTACCCCAACTACTCCCCAAACCATGACTGATAGTGAATTTTGAAATCTTGGTGCATTCCACTGATCATCTGCAATGTTCTTTATATTTGCTGCCCACAAACGGTCATTTTGAGCATTGTGCGATTGCTCCTATACGAAAAGTTTTTCATTCGAAAATACGAATTCATCCCCTGCGTGCCAGGACAGTATACTTGCTTGATCGATCTACTCGTTTTTTCTTTGTGGCTTTGGAAATGCCGTGAACATTTATTTTCTTGTAAGCGTGACACCCGAGGTCTTCTCTCAAGATGCTGTGGACGGATCCCCTTGAAATCTTTAAATCTGTAGCTAATTTTCGGATCGACCGGTGTTTTTTCCGGCGGACACGCTCTCTCACGATTTTTACGACTTTGTCCGTTCTAGCTGAACGCGGCCGTCCAGATATCTTGCGGTCTGCTAATGAGCCTCCTCTCCTTGTATTGTAAAATGAGTTACGCCTAGTTCCAAAAAGATTCAACGCCGCAAAAATTGCACTTGGGCTCTCGCCCTTAAGAAATAACAGGTTCCCGGAACTGCTTCATCATGAATTAAGAACGAGCAACACCAGCTAATTATTTTATATACATTGTAATTTATACATGACAATATACACTACAAAATGTAATGTTTTTTTTTTTAAGTTGTATCAGTGAGTCAGTGCTATAAAAGTGTATTCGAACTTAATGGACACGGTGTAATTCCTGATATCTGTTCTACACGAAAACGATGCCGCAAAGGCCCTAAAAACTCGTCACACACGGAGCGATAATATATATTATTATACCGACTGATATCTTACAGTATCGCTGAGCCCCTGCTAGGCTCAGCTCCTTAAGATATTATCTTAAGATACCGAGCTGTAATATATTATCGCTCCGTGTAGACTCTGTCAAAAGGTAGGCAAAACAATATCGTAAGATACCTTGCGATAAGATATCATTCGGCATATTAATATATATTATCGCTCCGTATGTGACCGGCTTTATAGTTTGTCCGGCGGCCATAAAAAGAATATATCCAGTAAAAAGAGCGTAAGTGATACCAGATACACAAAAAGCTAACGTAATAGTGTGTACCTGAGTTTAATAACAAATTACATCAATAAAATTGAAAATAGAATGTAAAAATTCAAGGCTAACTACCGTTGTATGATATATAATTTTTAAGAATATCTTGTGAAGCATGACGTTATAAACGTTAAGTTTTATTGATTTGCAAACGTACTACTACTACTTTCTTTGAGCTCATGAAATAACAGATCACATGTTGTAACTAATAGAAGGATTTTACTCGGATATCTTCATAAGAACAGTAGGTAAAAAAATATATAATTTATTATTTGAACATAAAATAGTAGTTTTTGACACAAGTGCGGAAAGTATTTCATTTTGCACGAGTACCTTAGTCTTGGCTAGTGTTCCATAAGACTCGAGCCATTTTAGCCCGAATTGTAATCCTTACGAGCTCTTTTTAGAGCTGGCTTGATGAAATGAGTTTCGAAGAGCTAATGATTTTAATAAGGCCATAAAGGCCTCGTGTCATTAAAGCCCTCGGCGTTTTGGCTTTGGGCTTCTAATAGACACTCGTTTTGCATTGCGACTGCATTTATATAAGTTAAAGAATTTAACAAATACGAATTCGTATTTGTAAAACGTAAAACGAGTGTCAATTAGAAGCCCAAAGCCAAAACGCCGAGGGCTTTAATGACACGAGTTTGTAATGACTTTACCACCAAAGTCACGTACGACGTTTTACATCACACTTGCGAGGAAATAAAACGGAAGTATTAAAAAATAGTTCAATACCAAAATATTTATAAAAGAAAACTATGTAACTACTACTATATTTGATACAATTTAATATTTGTCCAGCTCATAGTGATGATGTATTTATTAAGTGCAGCGTTTGTACCTTCTTGGATTGAGAAATAAAATATATAGGTTAGCAACACGAATTTCTCGTAGCAGAGTAAATTGAGTGAACATGGAGGTAGATATTACAGAAAACGAATTTAACTACCTGATACGAAATATCTCAATAAATGTTTGCACATACTTATGTACTTTAATTTATACAATTGCAACAGGTATTTTCGATAAAAAAGTAAGTTTTCATTCTGCTTACCTATTTATAATTTTATTTATACATATACAAAATATCTCTATTTGCTAGCTAGTGCGGCGAAAATTAATGTGATTGCGACGTAACATATTCGTCAAAATCAGTTGTCTGTTGCCTATTACAAAAAATCTTAAACTTAAAAAAATAAACGGGCTCCCCCTAAAGTCTTCATAAGGATGAAAAACGTATTTTATTGGCGCTTTTTTGCCTGTTCCAAATTCGAAAGTTATATAATTGTTGAGAAATAATACTGACGTCTTTTGTTTTATTTAAAACACCCCACCAATAGAGCGCCGAGTTTATTAAATCTTTTTCATAAGCTCAAAAATATTTTAGCCTTCGAGCCTATTGAAGCTCGGAGGCCAAAATATTTGTTAGTCTTATTATTTTTACAAGGTCTTAACAGTTTTAGCCCTTTAAATTTATAGCCTTTTAATAAGGTTACGAGCTCTGAGAGTCTAGGCTGGTGGCTTGGGGGCTAAAGAGCTTTATAAGCTTTTAGCCCTCTAGGCGTCAAAATATAGGCCAGCCTTAAAAAAAGAGCTCAAGGACTCGAGTCCTTTGGAACACTAGTTTTTGCCCGAGTCGCAAGGCGAGGGTCAAAACTCGGGCGAGTTAAAATGACACTTCCGCACGTTTGTCAAACAACGTTTTTTTTAATACATTTCTAAAAGAATTTAAATTAAACAAAAATAAAACAGTAAACAAGAGACATCTTTCTTTATTTCTTTGATAAAATTTCAGAATTGAAACAATAGTTAAGGGTAACGTGAAAGGCCTTTGCGAGGTATGACTCAAGCTGTTATTAATTGATGAGCTTCTTTGTTTAATGCTTTCAACATTCTTAATGCTTTCAACATTCGAGTATTTTCCCCACACCTCCATTCCGCTATTCACAAAAAAAAACTTATTTTATCAAACTTGACGTGGCGTTATAAATAAAAAATTTAAGTGATCGTTGGTTGCTTGGATTAAAAAAAATTAAATGTAAAAAGCACTTCGAAATATCCAATCGCACAATATGCAGCTACGTAAGTTTTCGCGTCACAAGAATGTTTTTAACAGACTTCAAGAAAAAACGAGGTTCTCAGTCTAACTGTATGTATGTACGTATATATGTATGTATGTTTGTCCGCGATTATCTTACGTTTGGCACTTAGAAGGTTTTAATATTTTAACAGACTTCAAAAAAAGGAGATTCTCAGTTTGACCCGTGCGGCATACGTATGTATGTAATCCCGAATGACCAACTTTTTAATTTACGTCTGATAGTCATCATCTTCCTATGCTGAGCTGATGATGGAAGGTATAACTCCTTAGCGGTTAGGAGTTAGGGAATAATTCAAACGAGATTACATAGATAAAGGCTTTAATTAAAACAAAACTTACTTGACTCCTTCGTGTAACGTGTGTATTTTTTGTATGAGTAACTTTCGTAACACAAAAGACGCGTTCGTAACTTTGTTTTATTAAGCCTTTAACTATGTACATGTTTTTTTTTTAATAACGCATATACATGTACTAGCATTAACCCGCGGCTTCGCTCGCGTTCCTATATAATACATTATCCTACGGGAACGATGCTCTTTTTTTTTTTCAGGTTAAAAAGTAAGCTATTTGTTAAGTTAGGGTATAACCTGCAATCTGCATATATCCCGCATATCCGTCCAGCCGTTTTAGCGTGAAGAAGTAACAAAAATACACAGACTTTCCCTTTTTTTTAATATTACTGGAAAATACTTTTAATGTTATCACAACTCCACTTTATCAAATCAAACCGGAAACTCAAGCACTCAAATCAAGCGATCCCAGCTTTTACTGTACCTAAATAAAGTTCACTTCAAAATTCACTTTCGAAGTGAAGCTAAGACGCCGGGATATGTGTGCATTTTATTAGTATAAAGCTTTTATACCTATGTCCCGAGCCTCCGCTTATCGACTTGGGATATTCGAGATTGGTTTAATGATTCTAAGCCATGTTCTAAGTTATGTCATGTTCTATTGTAAGATATTGAGGTTCTCTTCGTTGATAAATGAAAAATTTATTATTTTGAGGCAGATAAACGTAATTCAGAATTCTGTAAAGACTTAACGTAATTGTTAAAAAGCTTGAATGTATTTATTACGGATGCAGGAAGTTTCCCGATGATTAAGGTCTTCGCACATTATAACAACTCAACGGCGACTCGATTGTATGCCAAATATTGAAATTTAAGCCCTATTTCATATTTACTAGGTTTAATTTCAAAAAATTATATTAGTAGTGGACGAAGAGTGGACGACGCGTCGTACATTTTTTGAAATTAAACCTAGTAAATATGACATAGGGCTTAAATTTCAATATTTGGTATAGAATCGAGTCGCCGTTGAGTTGTTATAATGTGCGAAGACCTTTACTCCTCCCATCCCAACGCACAGCCCGCGCTGGCCTAGGTACCGAGTGACGACGATCGAGATGGCACCAAATACTATTTTTTTAATCTATTAGGATAACGCGGGTCTCCATCCATACCTAAAAACCAAAAATAGAACCCTTATAGGATAATGTGTAGCTGTCTGTCAGTCCGTCTGTTACAAACGCTTTGCTGCAAAACTACTCGACCGATTAAATTGCAATTTAACGCAAAT
This sequence comes from Apotomis betuletana, assembly GCA_932273695.1. Taxonomy (NCBI): domain Eukaryota; kingdom Metazoa; phylum Arthropoda; class Insecta; order Lepidoptera; family Tortricidae; genus Apotomis; species Apotomis betuletana. The sequence continues at coordinate 9,528,325 of OW026313.1, read as the reverse complement.
ACTTTCAAGAATTTTCATGTCTATAATATAAAATTTCAAAATCAATGGCATTTTCGTAACTAAAGTCCCAAGAAACCATAAAAATGACACCCATACTCATATATAGTAATTTCAACCCCATTGCACCCCAGCGAGATGGTAAATCACGTCCACCACGTTGGATTTTAAAATCGTTGCGGTTTTTGTAATCGGCGACCCGATAAACCATAAAAACAATACCCATGTCTGACATATTTATATTTTTATAAAGATTACCTTCTAAAGCTGTTACAGGGTATAAATGGGTTACCTTTGATTTATTAAAATATGTTTGACAAATTAACACTCAGCTACCCTCGCTCCACGTAGACCTGACGAATTCTTCCTTATGCTTTGTGTGTCGATAACGCGGTGGACCGGTAATCCAGAGGTACCGGGTTCGATTCCCGGTCCCTTCCACCAGGTAGCTCCTTTTACAAATTTTCTTTAAGCTTTGATCTTTGTATTCATAGTTTAAATAAAAATTGTGGTGTACCCACATTAAAAAACAAAATGAGACATTACATGTTTCATAAATTTATAAAATTAACACTCCCCAAAAAAAAAACGTAGTATTTCATTTGCCAAATAATAACATTTCGCAAATATTTGTTATGAAAACCTAATGTTTCACAAAATGACATCACGTTGACTATACCCATCGAAATTTTTCTAAGTTCCCGGTCCCCTATACCATACCCTCATAACCTCATTTTGTATTTGGTCAATAAAATCTGGGGGCACGGTAGTGCCCCCGCCAAGACGAAAAAAAAAGAGGCGGGGCACTACCTACCTTTTCTCGAACCGTTTCGTCTCATTTTCAAACCCTCATAGTTTCGTCCCAGTTAACACCAGAGCGCCCAAATTCACAGGTTAAGATGCAGTTAGGGAACATATGAAATGTACTAAATTTCATTGATCTAGCTTTTATACTTTAGGTTTTATTGGTACCTAAAATACGTCGATTTTGCCACTCACTCACTTATGTATCAAAACCTCTGGGGTACTTCCCGATGACCTAGAAAGCTGAAATTTGGTATGTAAGCTAGGTTTAGTATACAAACAATAGAATAATTCTGAAACTTGGAACTTTTACCCCCCAACCCCTTAAACTAGGGGATGGAAGTTTGTATGAGACTTCTGCAAATTTTGATACTAGAGGTCTGAAAATTGATATAGGGACTCCTTTATTATTTATAAATAATAAAGTACATATTCTAGGATTTTAAAAAAATCACCCCCCACCCTTTAAATAAGGGGATGAAAGTTTTTATGGGTTTTCCATAATGGGCGATAAAAGTAGTATATATCGGGCTAAACGTAAGTATTTCTTATACACAATTATTACTACTTCCATATCTACACTTCGACTTCGTATCTGGGGGCACGGTAGTGCCCCCGCCAAGACGAGCAAAAAAGAAGCGGGGCACTACCTACCTTTTCTCGAACCGTTTCGTCTCATTTTCAAACCCTCATAGCTTTGTCCCAGTTAACACAAGAGCGCCCAAATTCACAGGATAAGATGCAGTTAGGGAACATATGAAATGTACTTAATTTAATTGATCTAGCTTTTATACTTTAGGTTTAATTGGTACCTAAAATACGCCGATTTTGCCACTCACTCACTGACGTATCAAAAACCTCTGGGGTACTTCCCGATGACCTAGAAAGCTGAAATTTGGTATGTAAGCTAGGTTTAGTACACAAACAATAGAATAATTCTGAAACTTGGAACTTTTACCCCCCAACCCCTTAAACTAGGGGATGGAAGTTTGTATGAGACTTCTGCAAATTTTGATACTAGAGGTCTGAAAATTGATATAGGGACTCCTTAAATAATAAAATATATATTCTAGGATTTTTAGAAAATCACCCCCCACCCTTTAAATAAGGGGATGAAAGTTTGTATGGGTTTTCCATAATGGGGGCTAAACGTAAGTATTTCTTAAATACACAATTATTACTACTTACTTAGAACGCTACGGCACATAAAAATAAAAAAATAAACCTAAAAATTAAAAACTACTTTACAAAAAGAAATGAGATCCCACCAAAAAAACATTTCATGTAAAATTAGCGGCCAAGACTCACATGCTCATAACGCTTTTGCTATTATTACTACTTACTTACAGACGCTATGGCCCAAATAAATGAAAAAGACTAGGGCACCTTACAAAAATAAATGAGATCCCACCAAAAACATTTCATGTAAAAATGGCGGCCAAGACTCATATGGTCTGGCTGTAAAAAAGTTATCAGATGCCTCGAAAAGCCAAGCCCCTAAGCCCTGAGTTTACTAATCCTACACCTTGGCTTCAAAGGTATGGCTTGGCCGTTTCATAAAGTAACGTAAATAAGTCCAACGGACCGTCTGGCCCATACGATATCAAGAAGTTAAGTTTATATCTCCATGATAATATATATAAACTTAATTCCTTACCATATAGGCCGGACAGTCCATTAGACTTGTTTACGTTACTTTATGAAACGGCCAAGCCATACCTTTGAAGCCAAGGTGTAGGATTAGTAAACTCAGGGCTTAGGGGCTTGGCTTTTCGAGGCATCTGATAACTTTTTTACAGCCAGACCATATGAGTCTTGGCCGCCATTTTTACATGAAATGTTTTTGGTGGGATAAGTAAGGTTCTGTCAGTCATAAAATGGAAAAGTGTTAGTAGGTGTAAGAGCAAATCAACAACTAGCCTTTGTTAATTATCAATAAGTATAAGCAAGTTAAAAACTTAACACAATAGTAATATAAATTACTTATTAAACCTAAACGCTTATTTACAAGAATTATCAAAATGTAAACAAATTATTAATTAACTAAATGAGATCTGCTTTTACAATTATTTTACCACAAACGAACACAAATTCGCCGCCGATATAGGTTGGAGCGGGGTGCAGAAGAAAGAGGGTGGTAAAGAAAGTACTGCGCGCTCGGTGAATTACAGGCCAGGTTATGCGCAATCCAGTCACGGCTAAGTCGTGTATCTTAAGTTACCTGATGTAGAATGTGATGTAACTTAAGATACAGTATTTAAGCATAATTGACAATGGCAAAATCACAGTTACATGAGTTCTGTGACAGGCCCGTACAGGAAATTGGTAAGATAAATTAAAAAACCTGGTATGTGGGTCCGTAAAGGTACTCGAAAAAATACGATTTAGAGCTGTTACGCGTATCTCATGTATGTTAAGATAACGGACATAGGTTTGACACGGCAGATGTTGATTTTCAGACTTTGTCACCACATATCTCCCTTTTAGGGGTTGAATTCTCAAAAAACCAGAAACACGTGTTTACTCATTTATTGTTAGAAATACTCCAGTGAAGTTTCGAATAAAATAGTCTAACTAATCTTGTTTCCCCATACAAACTTTGGACCCCCATTTCACCCCTTTAGGGGATGAATTTGGAAAACTCCTTTCTTAGTGCACCCCTACACCTTATAACAAACCTACTTGCCAAATTTGAACTCTCTAGAATCAGCGGTTTGGGCTGTGCGTCGATATGTCAGTCAGTCAGTCAGTCAGTTTCTTCTTTTATATATTTAAAATAGATATATGTATGTATTTTACTTGAATCACTAAAGCTTGAACTTCGTGGGTAGCGGGCCTTTGCTACAGTCGCGCACGAGGCCGTTGCGAATCTAACTTCCGTGGGTCGCCGTCGATGCGACAGTCGCGCGCGGCCACTGGCACGTAATATAGCTGTTATGCGTCCGGTTCAACTTTCGTGGGTCGCGGCCGATGCGACAGTCGCGCGCGGCCGCTGGCACGCCGCGCCATATTGATGTGTCCGTCCAGTGCAGTTTTGTGTGATATCTATGGCTTCTAAAAAAGATATTTGCAAGCAATGCTAGAAGAAGAGGATTACCACTTTTATTTAATTCATTCCCTATTTCTTCCCACACTTTGTCCCTCTTATATACTCACAATTGTGTCACGAGATACGTAACTAGCCCTAGCTCAGACCACGGTCTTTTTGGGCTGTTACCGCACACTATGTCGTTAAACGCTTGTCTGGACCAGTTTTTTTTTAATTTATGTAAATAGTGAAATTTAAGTTCTTTTATAAGCATGTTTGTTATAAATAAATAAAAAAATAAATAAAAATAAGAATTTCTATAGTCCGGTAAACTAAGATCATATAAAAAAGGGCGCTGCGCAACCAAATTAACAGGAATTTCTTCTTCTATGCTAGAAAATGTTACAATATTCGCCATTTTTACCGCGCGTCACGCGTCAGAAGAAGACCAACAGACACGGCCGCGCGCGGCTCGCGACTGTCGCTACTGACGCGAGCCGCGCGCGGCTCGAGCCGCTAGCCTCGAAAGTGGCCCCATATAGTTTCATAGTAACTATTACTGACGCGAGGCCAGGCGACTGTCGCTGAGCGTCAGCCGCGCGCGACTGTCGCATCGGCCGCTAGCCCTGAAAGTCCAGCTTTAACTATTACTGACGCGAGGCCGGGCGACTGTCGCTGAGCGTCAGCCGCGCGCGACAGTCGCATCGGCCGCTAGCCCTGAAAGTCCAGCTTTAACTATTACTGACGCGAGGCCGGGCGACTGTCGCTGAGCGTCAGCCGCGCGCGACAGTCGCATCGGCCACTACCCATGAAAGTCCAGCTTAACTATTACTGACGCGAGGCCGGGCGACTGTCGCTGAGCGTCAGCCGCGCGCGACAGTCGCATCGGCCGCTACCCATGAAAGTCCAGCTTTAGAAATAAAAAAGAAATACAAAAAATGGACCGACTTAAAAAAAAAACTGTAAAGCCAAAACTTTCATTGCTGATTTCATTTGAATCGCCTTTTGAAGTCGATACCAAACCTCACGTAAACTTCTTTATCGAACACTACTCTTAAATACCATATAGTAATCATTAAAGGCTTCATGCGTAGCATCTGTTTTCATAGTAATAATTGAGTGGTTCGGATCCGACTTCAAAAGGTGATTCAAATGAAATCTGCACATGAACGGGTATTTTTGTCTTTTTATTTTTTTGGTATATTCTTTCCTTGTTAAAAAAATTCACTGTTATTAGAAGTTACTTTAAATTATTTAAAACCGACTTTTGGGGAATCTTGTTGTTCAGGAGCAACCATTTTCAAGTTGCTTGCTAAATTTAAAAAATTACGGCTAAACTTTGAAGATGAGTCGACCGCCAACCACAGGTAACTCAAGAAAACGTACAAACTGTCGAAATGTTTCCTCCTCCTGAAAACCAGAGATGGGCATTAATCGATTAAATGTTTAATCAATTAAATAATCTATTACACAATTCATCGTCGCAAGATTAATCGCGATTAAATTTACCGACAGTGTTTTCGATTAATAATTTATTAATCGTCACTTTAATCGATTAAATTGCACGATCAATTCTTTATTAAAAGTTGGAGCGCCCTTTATTGCGCATTTGTACAAATGCAATTTGTCTTGTCATGTATACAAACACTTGAAAAATCATTTAGTGTGTTGTGTGAAATAAACATGTTTAATAATACAAGGTGATTTTATATTGCATTACATACTCTAGCGTCTTCTAGGTAAGGGGGAGACTTTAAATTACGAAAAATATCTTATTTCTTCCAAATATTAAAGGAGAGAAAATTAATCAAATTAATTAATCGATTAAAATTCCTATAACTGGATATTAATCTACAATTAATTTAATCGCAACTTGTACGATTAAGATTAATTAAACGACATTTTCAAACGTTAATCGCCTTTAAACCTTTAGCTTTTCCTCTCATGTCAAAATGTGGCTTATAAGCCAATACTTGAAAAAAGAAAAAGCAAAAATATACCTTATCTGTCAGCAGGAATATTGCTTTGACAGCGTCAGCCATTACCCCTTTAGTGGTAGTTGGCGTGGTAGGCACGACAGCACACGACCACTTTAGTGGCTCTTGGCGTTCAAAGGGTTAATTAGGTTAATCTTAATCGATTACATTGTGCCCATTTCTGCTGAAAACTGACGAATATAACTGCATTTAAATATATAGTCTCGTCGCCTGATACGGTAATAACTGCATTGCTCAATAAGTGAGGGATCCAGCGGAAAGATTACTTTCGCCTGATCTTGACGCATTTCGATGACGGTCTCATTTGAGTTTCATCCGTAGTCGAAACATCGTTTTTAATACAGTTACTCAAAAAGTGGTACTTTTCGTAGCTGCATATCGTGCGAAAAGTTGGAGATTTCGAACTAGTGCTTTTTACTTTTCATTTTTTTTTAATTTTCTATTGTTGTAACAATGCAAGTAATCACTTACTGACTTTATTTATTACGTTGTGATAACCTGACACAATGTCCCGTGTGGCAACACTCTACAACTGTACTGTCATTAATGTCATGTACGCAGCATGTCAGTTTAGAGCGAATAAAAAGTAATTAATTAATTTACAGTTATATTTCGCTCCAAAATATAACAATGGCGACGAGAAAATAACGTAATACGCGTGTGGACTATATATAATAAAAAAAGTGAAAGTTTAAACTTGGTGTTAGTGATAGTAGAACTTAAAGTGAGGTTAACTTCCAAATGTCACTAAGTGAACGTTTTTGGGGTGATATTTCCGAGAAAAAGACAAGTTTTGTGCAAAATTTAAGCAAAAAGGAGCTATTACAACTATCAACAGAACTACAGGTTGAACTCTCCGGTGAAACAATAGACGATTGGAGGAAAATACTAAGGGACGTGATTAAAAGTGGACAACTCTTACAAACCGTGGAAGAGCCTGAAAAGATCCCGGAAACACCGGAATTACAAACAATGGCGGTGAATTACCAAATAGAGCCTTTCGATGGACGTGATTTTGAAACATTCGAGGTGCAACTGCAGTGTTTAATCACCTTAAATAATGTTCCGGAGGACAAAAAAGTGGCACTGTTGATCACTAAAATCACACCAAGAGTATTAGAAACCCTTAATCATTTGTGTGCCCCCATAAAACCAACGGAAAAGACATACACTGACCTCGTTAAACTATTGGAAGATAGGTACAACAAATCCACTTCCATTCCTGTGGACCGGGCAGAATTTAGGAAATGTAATCAAAAGGCGGAAGAAAGCATTGAAGAATACATAATACGCTTAAAGAAAGCCGCAAAAAAATGTAACTAAGGATTTCAATGACCAGATCAAGGAAAAACTCATCGATGGAGCATATTCATCGCTAGTTAAATTTGAACTATTAAAGAATGGTAACCAGACACTTGAGGAACTAACTACCTTAGCCAGGACTGTGGAAGCAGCATGGTTACAGACAAAACTAAAGATGCCAACAGAAGAACCAGCGACTAGTATGTTTTTCATCAAGCAAAATACACAGAGTAAGCCGAAACAATTTTCCAATAAACCCAACCGTGGGTCATCAGCAACTGGTAAGGCGACCAAGTGTTTTTGTTGTGGTAAAAATAACCATGTTAAAGGTGAGTGCAGTTTGAAAAACCAATTTTGCTCTGAGTGCGGTCAACAAGGCCACCTGTACAAAATGTGCCCTAAGACACGTAAAATGAACCTGCTTGAAATTAAATCTGAAGTGCAAACTGAGCAAAACTCAGAAATTGAACAATCGATTCAAGGACTTTTCCCACAAAGTGATGATGATGACTATTATGATGTTTACAGTTGTAAATCAACCACCAATAAGATACCACCCTGTTTAGTGGAGGGCAGTGAGAATGGCATAGAATTAAAGTTTGAATTGGACACAGGTTCTGAAACATCAACTATTTTGCAAAAAGATGTAGAAACCTTAAATTTAATTCATGATGTAAAAAAAACCAGTATAAACTTCAAAAACTATGACCAAACAATCACACAGCCCTTGGGAATAATAAATAATATAAAATAAATAATGTAATAAAAAATGTTAGCTTATTTGTGGTTGAAAATTATAAACCTAGATTATTAGGCAGGGATTTACTCAATGTTTATGGCATGTGGCCATTAAAAATAAACAACAATGAAATGACAGACCCTGTCACTACCATAAAAGAAAACTATGCTGAAGTATTTACCCCAGGGTGGGGAAATTTTAAGGGTGATTGCATATCCTTGAAATTGAAAGAAAATGCTCAGCCCAAATGTTTACCGGTAAGAACTGTGCCATTTGCACTCAAAGAAAAAGTGGCCCAGGAAATAAAAATGTTATTAGACAATAAAAGAATAGAACCTGTCAAATATAGCAAATGGGGAACCCCAGTGGTGCCTATACTGAAGCCTGATGGGTCAGTACGCCTGTGCGGCGACTATAAAGTAACCTTAAATCCACAATTAGAAATAGATCGCTTCCCATTGCCACATGTGGAAGACATTTTCAATAAATTAAGAGGTGCAGACTATTATTGTGAATTGGACCTTAAGGAGGCATACCTACAGGCACCACTGGATGAACCATCACAAGATTTAACGGTGATAATAACAGAGATAGGAACGTTTAAATATAAATACTTAATATTGCGTTAGTACGGGGCCTGGGTCATTTCAAAGGTTGATGGCACAAAGACTACAAGACATTCCTAATGTAATTGTCTTTATCGATAACATATACATGTGCGGAAAAACAATTTCAGAGATGACACGAACACTTCAGTTGGTACTAAATAAATTCAAAGAATGTGAATTTAAATTGAAGGTTGAAAAATGCAAGTTTTTCCGAAATAGCATAGATGTCTTTGGTTATAGCAGGGTTTCTTAAAGTGTGGTCCACGTAGGGGTCCGTGGCATGTCTATCAGGGGTCCGCAGTAGGTCAGTTAAATGTAATCATATTTATTAGGAAATTGTGGGAAAGATTTTTTTTTTAATTTTAATAAGGTTTTTTATTCTTTCCCTAAAATATTTTTTGAGAGGGGTCCGTGGAGTTGTTTTAATTGTGAAAGTGGTCCGTGACTGCAAAAAGTTTAAGAAATCCTGGGTTATAGGATAGACAAACAAGGAATAAAAATTATAAAGGAAAATATTGAGCCTATATTGAATCTAGACCCACCTGGGAATATAACAATGTTGCGCTCATTCCTGGGTAAGATAAATTATTATGGTCGATTTTTAAAAGACTTGGCAACAACACTTCACTCAACCCACTATATGAATGTACAAACCAGGGTACTTTTGTCTGGACTGATGATTGTCAAAAAGCATTTAATTTAGTAAAAAAAAAAATTAGCAAATGCTAGAAACCTAACCCATTACAATCCAGATCTCCCCCTAATTTTGACATGTGATGCTTCTGCATGTGGGGTTAGTGCTATAATTTCAAACCGAGGTAGTGATGGCATTGTTAGGCCAATCGCATTCGCAAGTAAAAAATTAAACGATACGGAACAAAAATATACTTAAATATACCTTAGACAAAGAAGCATTTGCAATTATCTTTGGGGTAAGTAAATTTTACAATTACACATATGGGAGATCCTTTGAATTGGAGACCGATAACGCTGCTCTTACTCGGATCTTCGGACCACATAAAGCTATACCCAGAATGGCAGCTAAACGTCTCCAGCATTATGCAATTTTTCTTTCAGCTTTTAATTATACCATAAAACACATCAGTACAGACAGAAATCCTGCAGATTATATGTCCAGATTACCAAAAGAGACAGATGATACAAAATATCACACATTATGTATAAATAACATTGAAATTGCAAATGTAAAATACATTAATGAGTCTGAATTGAAAACTTTAAACTGGAAATTAATCCAAAACAATACAAAAAAAGATCTGGTCTTATCAAAAGTATTAATGTACTGTCAAGATGGCTGGCCAGAAAAATAACAGTAAAAAATTTGGAGCCTTATTATTTAAGGAGACATGAAATTAGCACAGATAGAGAATGTATAATGTGGGGTCACCGTATAGTGATACCTGAAAACTTAAGACAGGCTGTCTTAGATGAACTTCATTTGACACATTTTGGAACCACTCTGATGATTGAAATGGCCAAAGCCTACTTTTGGTGGCCCAAACTAAATGAAAATATTGAAACTTGTAAACTCTTGTAAACTGTTTGGAAAATAGACATAATCCATCTAAAGTAGTTCCAAAATGTTGGCCAATACCACCTGGACCATGGTTTAGGATCCATGCAGATTTTTTGGGACCATTATTTGGGAAAATGTACTTGATTATTGTCGACAGTTACTCAAAATGGCCAGAAGCATTTCAAATGGCCAACATAGGATCTAACCTAACAATAACTAAATTTAAAGAATTATATATACGCTTCGGGTTTCCGGTACATCTCGTAACGGACAATGGCACTTCTTTTACTAGCCACGAGTTCCAAGAATTTTGTAGAGTTACAGGCGTTAAACATAGCTTCACTTCACCTCACTATCCATCCTGCCACAAATGGGGCAGCCGAAAGATTTGTAGAGACATTTAAATCGCATATGAAAAAAATTATTGAAAGTGGTCAATCTCATAACTATGCCTTAGGTATATTTTTGTTTGATTATCGCACAACCACGCACAAAACTAGTGGAGTCACCCCAGCCCGATTGATGATGGGTAGAGAATTTCGGAATAGATTCTCACTATTGAGACCTGCACCCATATATCAAAACCTGGTAGAGTCTCAAGAAAAACAGTTAAAGTATGCTCAAGGGGCCAGAGTTTTAGTGTTAAATGAGGGTGACTTAGTGAATGTTAAAGACTTTAGAAGGGGGAAGAAATGGTCAAAGGGTCACATACTTAAAGTTTTGATCCCTGGATCTACCTTCCTAGTCGAAGTGGAGGGATTGAAATGGAAGCGTCACGCCAACCAATTGCATAAATTGTAACTTAGTTGTAGATAGGTACTAAGTGGTACTATGTAAATTAAATTAGGAAACAATTATTTTTGTTCTAAGAAAAATTCGTAAAACATTAGAGCTAAGGTCCTAGTTAATAAGAGCCAATGTGGCTCAAGTTAAGGGGGTGGAGAGTGTGATAACCTGACACAATGTCCCGTGTGGCAACACTCTACAACTGTACTGTCATTAATGTCATGTACGCAGCATGTCGGTTTAGAGCGAATAAAAAGTAATTAATTAATTTACAGTTTTATTTCGCTCCAAAATATAACATACGTCATACAGCAATGCAGGTGTATATCTCATAATTATGCTTAAAATATTTAAATTGCATATTGGATCAATCAAAGGGTTATCTATTAAAAAAACTCAAAAACGGTTTTAATAATTTGTCTGATTGACTATTATTTAATGACCAAATAAGTATTATGAATGAATGAATGAATGAATAAGCTTTATTTCAGAACTCAGGATTCCATAGTTGTTAGTTACAAAAACTTATAGCTACGTTAGTTAATACATATTTACTACAAACATCTTAAATACAAAACAAACTAATCTAAATTTCGTGCAACACTAGTGATCTGCCCCATCCAGTGTTTAAATATTGGACAGTCATATTTATCTGCAATTATATTCAGAATTCTGTTGGAGCTTTGCCTTATTCTACCCAAAAGAGAGGTGATTTTTTTGCGCATCAGTGCAGGAAATCCATCCGTGCGCGCTTCACAGAACATGCCAGAGGCACTACATCTGCTGGGCAGGCGCAACAGAATTCTGAATATATTGTTGTATTGCACTCGCAGGGCGCTGTAGGCTCGCTTCGTATACCGGACCCACAGGCTGCTCGAATAAAAGCTCTGACAGTACGCCTTAAATAGGGTTACTTTGACTGCCGGCGTGCATCGAGCAAACCTGCGGGCCAGCATATTTCCCCGAACCGCCAGCGCCCTGCGTTCTCTGTCAATATCCTGGTCATCATTGAGATCACTGGCAATTATGTGACCAAGATATTTAAAACTATCCACGATTTTAAGTGGTGCACCGTTGAGTATAACTGGGGGTATATGGTAGGGCTTGACTTTTCCCGCCTTAAAAACCATCACCTCGCTTTTTTTTTGCATTATACTCAAGGCCATGAGAGTTAGCATACGCCTCACAGACCCCCAACAATTGCGCCAGAGCACTGACCGCCGGTGCCAGCAGCACCATGTCGTCAGCATAGCTGATGTTATTCACACTAACACCATCTATGTAACATCCTGCATGCATGCTGCTGAGACCGGTTATCAACTCATCGACGTACAGGTTGAACAGTCTGGGAGACGTAATGCCACCCTGTCTAACACCACACTCGAGTTTATATTCAGACGACAAGGTATCTGCCCATCTCACTTGGTTCGATTGGTTTGAATACCAGTACTCAAGAATTTTAACACATTCATCTGGCATGCCTGTTTCACCAAGTTTCCGCCATAGAACATTGTAATTGACACGGTCAAAGGCCTTGGATAAGTCAAGTCAATTATGCGTGACCTAAAAAATTAAAAAGAAAAGTATAGTCACAGATTAGATAATACAGTATTATGTGTGACCGACGCGCTGCTTTATTCATTCATAATATGAATAACCGCTAATTTTGTGTATTAAATAATAAATTTCTTTACAATTATATGAAATGTAAAGAACTAAAAAAAGATTCACGATGTTTATTGTTTAGTTTCAATTAAATTACTATGTAACATTATCATATCTCTTCTGAAATATAAAAACTATTTCTTTTGATTTGGCTAAATGATGACAGCCCACATCATCTTGAAAAAATAATAATATTACAATTAAAAGTGCAATTAATGCTGCCAGCGTCTTCGGCACTATGCCAAAGGGGTCCGATTTTTTAAGTCTTTTTTTAAATTAAATTTAATCTGTTTTAGCCTTTTGTTTTAGTTAGTTAAGTTCTTAGTTTATAGTTAGTATTTTAATTTGTTTAGTATTATACTATTTTTATAGTTGCATTATCTGTTTTATTTTATCTTAATTTGCTTGAATTAAAAGTAATACTTTTTTTTTCATTCAAGATTGTTTTAATTATGTGAAAATGACACGTCAGTTTTATAAAATAAGACTTTTTAGTAGAAAATTATGGATTCTGATGATATCAGAATAGATTTAACACCGCCCGATATACGAGCCAAGGCAAAAATTGCAAGTGAGAGTATTTTACCCGCAAAATCGAAAGAAAAAATATATAGCCGTCTATGAGCATTTTATTGGCTGAAAACGAGAATACGAGAATTATTAACAGCTTGAACAAAACTTTAAACTTAATGCGACCCTTCACAATTGCTCTAAAAATTGTACTCGTTCCCTTGGCGCTATCTCTAAGAAAGATAACAGATTAGCGTATGTATGAAATTTTTAACTTGGATTGTTCGGCACTGCTGATCCAGTTCCTCATTTATTTATACGCCTTTGACGGAAGTATGTCTTTTATATTATTCCAGCGCTTCTTACATTCGTCACGTAGGAAATAATATCTATATCGGTTTACTTTTAAATAATTAATATTTTCACAAAGTTGTCGCGACTGTGTACGGGTAGCAGTCCGTGATGAAGAGCTCCATACGAGTTCGAAACATTACGGGCCGTTCCTGTCAATTTCACGTGAGTTTAATAAACCGCTTAATACAATAATTTTCCTTATTTATTTGATTTCAGCTTTATTAATAGAGTGAATCAACTTTTTTTGTGTTGTTTACTCTGTCCCCGTTGTCCAAGTGACATCTTCATACTGTTTCTGGATGGACTGGATGTTAAGGTAAAAGTTTAAGGTATCATAAAATGTACCTATTTTGAACTGGTTATTTTTGTTTTAGTTAAGTATGTGCTTTACTGTAATTCAATATATTTTCTTTACAGGTTGCCCTTATCATGGGACTAAACGGAGCGAGCCGCAGTTTACAATTTACAAATATTACCATGGAAGACATCGAAAGCCACGACCAATCTAACCGAATCAAACTGTGCGACACTAAAACAAAAATTGACCGAGTATTTGTCATCCGCGGTGAATACCTCAATATCGTTCGAAAATATATACATAGAACTTCGTACCCCAAACACTAATATATAAGGCCCAGCACACACGGTGAAACGCAACTGCATAGAAACCCTTTTGAAATTATTGGTTTGAAACCAGGTTCAATCGTTTTCCACACACGCCGCAACCAGAATGTGATGAAATTAGTCATACTCACTTCGCTTTTGAGAACGGACGTCTACAAAATGTCTAGTTCAAGTAATGAAGAAGTTGTGGTTCTATATTTGTATCTTCGACAAAGAAGAAGGATTCATTTTTTTTCCAATTTCTGCCCGTGCTTTATCAGTCTAGTCCTGCGAGAGTAGCTTGATACTGGTGTATTGTACAAACAAGGATACTTCTCAACTTCCAACACCAATTGAATGTTTTTATTTTCGTCGTCAGCCATTTTGGTACCAAAAAGTCGCGAATCCACAATGAACGCAAACACGAGTTTCCTGCACGCCGGTTTCATAGCAACTGATTTGCAACGCGTTTCAAACCGGTTTAAAAATGGTTGCGTCATGTGCGGTCTCTCCTTGGAGTCTACGGCATAAACTCAAATGAAACTCAAAAGTAACTAGAAGTTGCAGTTTCGTTGCAGTTGCGTTTTACCGTGTGTGCTGGGCCTTAACTCGATTTTTCTTAAATTATAAGGAGGGAAAGTTTGGTACGCGGCAGCCTATAGGAAAGAATAAAACAAACATACCTCTACTTAATTTGTGTTATGATTGTTGTTCGTTTTTCTTGTTAATCCTATTAAATTACTTGTTATTTTGCAAGTGTATTTTTATTATTTCCTCACATTGTTTGAGAAAAGCACTATATAAACCTCGGCGGGATCGGGGATTGCCTGACTCGCATTTTTGCAAGCCTCACGATGCTCGGCTTGCAAACCACCTCGTCAGGCAATCCCCTACTTTCCAGGCCTCGGCAATAATGTACTAACGGGTGATAACAAAAAAATTAGAATAACTTTCAATGGACCTAAAAACAAGACTATTCACTTAGACAAAAAACTTTGTTTATTAAGTTGTTACTACTTCTTTTGAGGTTCTTAAACTTCATTTGATTTTGGTTTTCAAGCATTAATATTTGTCAAAATGGTGTTGAAACAAGAAACGCTGCGAAAAAGGTTGAACATTTTTATAATTCATACTATAACTGGGGGAAAACGTCTACTGTAGATCATTTTAGTAAAGAATATGTACCTACATAGTCTCCACTATTTATAGAATTCTTGCATCCTTGACGATAGATCACAAAAGTGGTAGCGGGCGACCAGCGAAGATTGACCAAGAGAAGGATGAACCTACTCCATAGCACTTTTAACGATAATAATCATATGAGCCAACGAGATGCCGCGAGAAAAAATAAAGTGTTCCCAACCGTGCACTTGTTCGTTCTTGAAAAAGATAGGTCTGAAATGCTGCACCGGAATAAACTGAAAAAGATACACGAGTATTTTTTTACACCTCTGAACGAATTCTCATTTTTTTGGCTTGTGTATTTCAGTTATTTTCATAGTGTAATGTCATATGGAATTCTGTTGTGGGGAAAAGCGGCGGACATCCAAACCACCTTCGTGCTACAAAAACGAGCCGTACGCTCAGTTTTTGCACTAGGAGCTCGTGCATCGCTAAGAGAAAAATTCAAGGAAGCCAACATTCTCACCGTGGCGTCTCAATATATCCTTGAGAATATTATGTATGTCCGGAAAAATCTACAGTGCATGACTTTTTAGATGATAGGGATTACTTTAAGCCCGTGGTTTAGTCATGTGAATGTAAAGTAAGCATTATTTTAGTCGGTAATATTAGTTTGTTTGTAATGTAACATGAGGGCACATTATGTTGTTTCTCACCGGGCAAATAGAATTAGTGATGAATGCCCGGCAGTGTGAGCATGTCATGCTCGCTTAAAGGTCTTTGCTTACGGTGGCGTCGTTGATCGGGTCGCAAACTTCCCTATAATATGGTTGAGGGAGGCGATGGCTGAGATATGCGTCATGCTCGTGAACGGGTGCCGTTTGTGGGGTCCGGTCTGTTCATACTAGCAAGGGCCAAATTAGTTGTGTAGTAACTGCTTTCCAGTGTTTAATGAACTGACGTGAGAGACCTCATCCTGTACTCGATTGAAGTTATTTTTTACTTAGAGTAGAGACTTGGAGACTGTATAAATCTCTAATAAACTTAGTGTACTGTACAATGACGCTCAGAGACCTTCTACATCTCTGAAAAAATCAAATCCCTATATGAACGTGCCCCGAGTTAGCACAGGTACAAAGATAACATCCATGACCCAGGAACATGATAACAAAACAATAATTGTATAACAATCATGAACTTTTTCATGGTGAAAATGCCAAATTACTTATACAAATATTGGTACCCAAACCCAACCCACCGAATGACGTCACAATGTAGGTGGCCATTTATATGGAGCGTTTAAGCGCTCTGTAGGAATGTTGAACTTTGACGGTCTTTTCTGAGGTCTTCCAGGTCAACGGGAAATGCCCTTCAAATTTTGATTACCGTGAGTGTCGAAATATAAGTAGGTGTATGGTTTTAATTTCAACTTGATACCTCCACGCGTTCCCGAGATAAATACTTAGTCTTGACAGACAGGCGGAGTGACGGACGGATGGACGGACGTACAAAAAACTGATCTTATATTATTATCCTTATGGATTCCGTTTTTTTTCTTTTGAGGTAAGGAATCCTAATAATATATATGTCACACGCAGAAATAGACACCAGTGGCCCAAAAAATAGCTTGGGAAAAAGTGGATGCAATACTTGGAATTTCCAAATTTCATGTTTAGTATTGTGACGGAGAAGTACTAAGAGAAACAACATGCAATCGACATGCAGGAATATTTATTTCGTCCAAAATATGTGCAATTATTTGTTTAAATTCGTATGTGTCGGTTACAACATGTAGGTGTCGCTTATGACATGCTGTACATTTTATTATTTTATTTAATTACTAGAGGAGCGCGTTAACCGTTTCTGTTGCTGAGAAATAAAAAAGTAGTCTTTATATTTGTGCATTATATTAAAAAACTTAAATATTTGTCTCATAATTTGCTAAAATTTTCGAAATTACTACTTAAGATTTGGACTTGGCTGCTTGGGTGTCGCTAACGACATCCTTGGGTTACGTGTTATTTTTTTTAAGTTCTTTAACATTACAGCAAAATTATTTACTAGACTTTTTAGGTACACTTCACAGCTTTAAGATGATATCAATAATTAATTACTAAAACAGGAATATAAAGAGTACCAGTCTTGTAAATTCCGAACATTAAGGACGAATGTCGGTTACAACATCATGGAATGCTCCATTAACTGAGAATACTGATTCAAACGTTAGAGGAAATTCCTATTCTTAAGCAGATTAAACGAAATGCCAAGGTTTTGTACGAGAATTGTCGTATTTTTTGAGTAAGACTCGAGTAACGTAAAATAAAGATAAGGAAATGCATGCAACAAGTTTTTAGAGTCTCCATTAGGTATGAAGACGAGCTAGGAGAAGAGAGTGTTAGGTATCTTGCGATCACAACGCACCTAGATTACTACCTAAAAAATGGAGTCTCCCTTACAACTCAATAAAATAGAACGATTCACAGCTTTCTTTAGGTACGACGAAGACAGAAAAATTAAGATCCTTTTGATGGGTACATAGGATGTTATTTTTTCTAATTTTTGTAATAGTTAACCACAAAAATTTACAGGATCCCTTATTATTGTCGTATTCTTTACAACAGCAAGTACCTAAATTCATTATAAAGACCCAAACTGAGCCAATACTCATACATCCCGAACTATGACACATTTTTTTTTTATTCTTTTACTGATGTCTTTTTCTGCTTCGCTTTAAGCAACTTCACTTTTGACTATGATTTCGTTCGGTTCTTTGGGAAATAAATTGTCCCATGTGTATACCACGACGTCATCGAGAAATATATAAATCTACTCTACCCAAAAATGTATGTATGCGCGCATATATCTATAATTTGTATTATTTCAAGAAACAATAAAACAGGTATAAAGTTATGCAGAAAACGTTTCCAGACCCTGTTCCCAGACGAGCGAAGCCGCGGGCAAAAGCTAGTGATAAATAAATACGTAATGTATCTATTAAAGCCCGTCACACACAGAGCGATAATATATATTAATATGCCGACAGATATATTATCGTAAGGTATCTTACGATATATTTTGCCTACTATTTGACATAGTTCCACACGGAGCGATGATAAATATATTACAGCTTGGTATCTTAAAATACCTTAAGATATCTGTCGGTATATTAATATAAATTATCGCTCCGTGTGCTACAGGCTTTATTCTTCCAATTTGATCAAATAATAATAACCATGGTGGTTGTGATAGTGAAGGTCTGGTACAGGGTTGGAACTTATAATTTCAATTAAATTATATCAATTAATTTGAATTAGATGTATCGTAAAGGATGACCAGCAACAAAGTTAATTAATTTCTCTTCATCGTCTTCGGAAAAAGTCGCCACTTTTTATTTATTTTTAAACGGTTTTATTATATACGTGTGACCTCTGCGGGACGCGTCACCACCGGCGCTGCAGCCTACGGTCGCTGCGCGCCGCGGCCGCAGGATACGCGCCGCGGCTGCAGGCCGCAGTGCTGCCACGCTCGGAATACATTTCATAGAGATTCATAGAAACAAGTGGTGTCGATTGCAGTTTGCTGCTGCAGGTCTACAGCCTAACTCGGAATGGTACCTTAATAGTGTTATTTAGCCTAAATTTTAATACTTACAGATTACACTGTAATATTTCAATCCTCTAGTGAAAATGGGCATAAATCAACCTTACCTGCTTTTCAGGAGAGGCAAAAAGCTAAACGATCACGGAAATCT
Organism: Apotomis betuletana; assembly: GCA_932273695.1. Lineage (NCBI taxonomy): Eukaryota > Metazoa > Arthropoda > Insecta > Lepidoptera > Tortricidae > Apotomis > Apotomis betuletana. Next base: position 9,509,522 of record OW026313.1, on the reverse strand, counting down.
AGCGAAGGGTATAAAGGTGTCGGTTCATAGCCGACCGCAGACAGCAACAGCAGACGACACTACTGATCTCTATGTGTTTCTATGAAATATCATTCGTAGTTAGCGACACAAAGCTAGCGACTTGTCGGCGAGCGGCAGACGACATAGTCGCCCGACTGCAGGTCAGTAGAGAACTCGGAATCAACTGGATACGGACCTGTCGTAGGCAGTCGAGTCCGAAATCATAACATAGCGATATGACGCCAGGACGCGTCGTTGCAACACGTGTTCTGCTGCTGCTGTCTGCAGTCGGCCGCGAACCGACAACTTTAAAGGTATGTCACAGCGTTTAAGATAAGATCGTTATTAACAAACCTTATGCCCTTGATTACTTACTAAATATTGGTAATTACTAAATAATTTCTCATTGTTTCACAGTTTTCTTAGCAAAAAAACTTAAGGCCTTAATAAACTACCAGGCCTTATTGTGGTACAGTCCCCAGCAGATATATCGCAGCATAAAACACGTTCATAAATATCTGAACATGTACTGTAACGCCCAGTCAATAGGAGTCGTGGTCAGATATTTATGAACGCCTTATATGCTGAGATATATCTGATGGCAACTGTACTTTAGTACGTGACTTTTCTTCTTATAATAGTAAAAATCAGTCTCACGAAAACGTGTATTTCACTTAAAATATTGGTCAAAATTTACAAGATTATACACTGCCTAGCCTAAAAAAAACCTTTTTAATTATGATATAAACACATTTGAAGTAAAGGCCTTATTAGTTATTACTCCCCGGTATCTTATAAATTCTTCTTTTTTTTCTTCACTTTTTGGATTATTTATCACATTTTGTTTAAAATAAAAGTACTGAGTCGTTGACAATATTGTATGCAACATTCAATAATTAGGTCAAGAAATGCTCGCGTTATTACGCCCCTCTTATACAACTGTTGCATAATAATACATTACATGGTGAATTAATGAATGTCCCAGAACGCAGGTTTGTAGTACGAACCGAAGAAGAGGATGATCTGGGGCTTTATTAATTAACGCCCGTGGTGTGGTTAGCCTAAAATTTTACGTCTTGCCTTGGCCAGTTAGTGACATTTTCTCTCTGCGTAGCGGGCAGTAAATCCCAGTTACGACCTAGGGTGGCTATTAAAGACCGCTAACGTTAAATGTGACAATGCACAATAGACATGTTGACTGATGTTGAATTCTACAGCGTACTGTAGTTATATGAATAAAATTAGCTAAATATATCACGAAACAAACAAAAAAATCCAGAAAAATAAATCTTTTTTCGAAATATGTGACTTCAAAGGTACGCAAATTATATGATACTTTTTTTAATCCAAAAGAAATTTTGAAATTATTTTCAGAATCCTCATAAGTTTACAAAACAATAATAGTATGACAACTGTGAACTTACGCACTTTTTCACGGTGAAAATGGCAAATTTCTTAATTTCTCCATACAAATATTGGTACCTATACCGGCCTGTGACGTCACTAGCCTGGGCGCCTTTTGTATAGAGCGTTTTTAGCCCTACGTAGGAATATTGAACTTTGACGGTCATTTCTGACTTTTAGAGCAGTTTAAGTGTAGTCAGTCCCATATAGACATTTGATCAAAAACAAAATAGAATCTATTGAAATCCTCAAAAAAAATTAGTCAACATGTCTTATGAACTCCGACGTTGGCTTAGAAAATAAGAACACATTTCCTATGTATACTCGTTGACAAAAATGTATATGTACGCGCACCTATAATACAAGGTGGTACGTAAGCCATTAGAAATATAAAAAAGTAGTACTTAGCAATAAGAAATATCTTTTTATTTTGTATTCATCTTCATAAAATGGTAATTATCTCTTGAGAATTATATCATTCAAATATATAACCTGTTACGATCACGCTACTCCTGTAAGCGACTTCTAAAACTATAGATAATTGCGCAAAATGTCACACGAGTTGCGAAATTACGTAGTGCCCATTGCCTTAGCCTAATGCCTTGATCACACGTACCGAGTAAACGGGCGAGACAGTGCTCTGTCTCGCCCGTTTGTCTTGTGTGTGACAGGGACGAGAGCACTGTCTCGCCCACTGTCTCGGTACGTGTGATCAAGGCATAAGTGATTACCACGTAACCATATAACCAAAAATGATCGAGTGGCCAATGGCAAACTGTATTAAAGTGTATTAGTATATACGGATTCCGATGTAAACAAGATATGTTAGAAACACATGATTAATATTACAAAGCCCAGATATCAATATCTTAATGACACACAGTTAATAACAAGGTGCATAATAAAACAAATGGGGGGCCGCCGCCAGGGACAGTGACAATGAAATAATCCATGTTTCACTGCAATCCAGATACGATATCGACGATTTGCACACACTGTCACATTTTAATAACACTTCACTGAGTCACTTTTTAATTGAGAATCACGCACTGCAATCCAAGGTAATCACTGCAATCCTTCATAGAGAGCCGACGTAGCGCTCACTGTCTAGACGGCGGCGGCACCGATACTTGTGCGAGGACATAAAGAACATGCCACTGTTTAAGCTCAAATTACCACAACATTGCAATATAAGCGTCAGTGAGGTCCATTCGTGGATTCTATGATGCCAGGGTTCAAAATACACAAAAAACAGATTGACCATTACCGTCAATAGGCGGGTCATTACGAGAAGTTGAACAGTTATCTGCATGTAAATAATTATGCAAAACGCTTGCGTGAGTTACTAATGTAATCATAAAATCAGTCACATATGTATGTAGACAGGGTGCCCGTGTCTTAACGTTGTCTTTGTAATTTAAACTTTAGGGTGTTCCTCCTCACTGAGAGCATTCGCCTGTAATGTAACAAAAATCAAAATATTTTTGTTAAATTGCAGATAAATGCTTATAGTCAAAGGATACTTCTAAATATGTCATTTTTACATTATGAAATTATGATCATCAAATTGGACATCTTGCCACGTACCAGGTAAGACTGATATCGTTTATGTGAACGCGAAAAACCAGGGCTTGGCTGACATTTTCGAAGCGTTAGATTATTATGTACATACAGATACGTTTATATTATAATAAATGACATGGTACTTACGAGAGATGGTACCGCGAAGTGGAAGGTGGGTTAGGTGCTGAATTCACGGAGGATGAAGAACCCGAGTATCCGGAGCCGGCGGGTGACGAGCCGGCCGAGGGCGCTCCTGCCGCCGTCGGTATCGCGGCCGGCTCGTAATACTCGGTGGTAAGGGTGCGGTCGTCGAGCACGTGCTCCACGTTATGTGCCTTCGATGCCGACTTAATGTCCATAAAGGCCACTGTGGCACAAATACCGCACCCACTAATCGCGCTCCCGCCCGCCAGCGCGCTTGCGTTCTCCGTTCGACCCAGCAACTTGACATTCTGGACTCGGCCATAGCTGCAGAAAAAAGGAATGATTTTACACAGAAATAATAAAAAAAGTTATCGCAACAAGCTTAAATAAATATCTATAAAGAATCTAAATCCTCGATTGCTTACGCAGCCTTATCGCCCAATACAAGATACAAGCTGCTCCAACACAAACCACGTTATTCCCGCAGTAGTTTGTTGAGGTGAGGCGCGGTTAACATACATAAATGATGGCGAAAACAAGCTAGGTATGTATATTATATAGGAAGGACATCACTGTCCCTTTACATGGAGCATCTATAATGGAGCGAGGAGCTTTTTTTTAATGTCTCTACCATCCATATTTTCTTCCTAGTGGATTTTCATAACAATATGAGCCTTTCTACATATATGTTTCAAATTATTGGTGATGAAAAAATATGTACAAAATAAGCTCCATCAATACCGAATCATTTCTGTATCAAAATGTAAATTTACTTAGACTGGAAGGTCTCGAGCAAAATTACAAAACATCTGTAGTTGTTTATGCCGATAGCACACCTCCGCCGCGAAACCGTGAAACGCCATACAGAGCGCGCGAAACTAAAGCGGAACTTCCTTGGGTTTGAAGAGTAGATAAAATTAAACTTGGCTCTATAACCTACATATCCTGATAGATAAAAGTTGTCCTTTAATTTTGCCAAATTTTCCATACATTTCAATTTAATTTTCTTGGACTAAACACCACATTTATACGTAAACGTATACAAAAATATTGAGATAAGTATTTGTTTTTTATTATATACTAGCGACCCACCCCGGCTTCGCACGGGTGCAATGCTGATAAATTATGCATGTATTATACATATAAACCTTCCTCTTGAATCACTCTATCTATTAAAAAAAACCGCATCAAAATCCGTTGCGTAGTTTTAAAGATTTAAGCATACAAAGGGACATAGGGACAGAGAAAGCGACTTTGTTTTATACTATGTAGTGATTGCGATAAGCGTTGGTTTGATTTCGTATCATTTTTATCTTGAGCACTATGAATTCAGCATTCTTTTGATTCCGTATTAGGTGTTTAGTTGGAGCATTAATAAATGTCTATATATATAATTCATTATCAAGGGTAGACTGCCTTTTTTTAAAAGAAAAGGTCCGGTCAACCCCATTTCACGATAATGTAATGTACCCACTTATTGACCGAGCGAACGAGCGAAGAGTCTCTGTTTCATCATCATCATCATCATCATCAGCCTATTCTTGTCCACTGCTGGACATAGGCCTCTCCAACTGCACGCCATTGTAAGCGATCCTCGGCTACTCTCATCCAGCTTTTGCCAGCCACTCTGCACAGATCATCGCTCCACCTAGTCTGAGGGCGTCCCACACTACGCTTGCCGATCCGCGGTCTCCACTCAAGAACACGTTTACCCCACCGGTTATCGGTTCTTCGGATAATATGGCCAGCCCACTGCCACTTCAAATTGCTAATACGGTGAGCTATGTCGGTAACTTTGGTTCTCTGACGGATCACTTCGTTCCGAATTCGATCCTTCAAAGAAACTCCGAGCATTGCCCTTTCCATAGCTCTCTGAGCGACTTTAAATTTGTGGACCAGCCCAACCGTGAGTGTCCACGTCTCGGCACCGTATGTCATTACGGGTAGGACGCACTGGTTGAAAACTTTCGTCTTCAGACATTGTGGAATTGGCGATGTGAAGACCCGACGAAGTTTGCCATATGCTGCCCAGCCCAGCTGCATTCTTCTATTAGCCTCTCTCTCGAAGTTGTTTTTACCCAACTGCAATATTTGCCCAAGGTAGACGTACTCTTTAACAACCTCGATTTCAGCCTCTGTTTCAGCTTCGCCAAAATTTCTCTCGTATGTTTGGTTTTTCATATTTCGAGCGGTTCTTTGGCGGCCATATTCCTCAAGGGATTCTATGAAATTTTGTGGGTAGGTTCGATGATTATAAACAATGTTTTTAGTAGAGTCAGTTTTTCTAAGTGTTTCTAAGTGGCGGTGATATCGAGTTGAAAAGGTAAAAAATGACAAATTCTGCCATTTCAAAACAATCTCACGAGGTCTACAGCTCTCAGAGCAACTTGTGATCTAAAGGTGGTGGTGTTGTCCAGATACAGTTTGCAATAATACAAACGTGGCGACATTGTCACTGCAGAAACTGTATGCGAATACCTATGTAAGATTATGTAGTACATCGCGACGACACGGCCAGCAAACGTTGCCTGGACAATGTGGTGCGTTTCAGTTTTAAAACCTTGTTATACTTTTAAAACCATAATATTATCCGTTTTTTTGAGATGTTGCACAAAATGCGACGTTGCTTGCTCTCTGCTAACAAATAGTCTAAATTACCACAGTTCGCATCGGTAGCATTGTGCATCACGCATCAGTCATTTCGATGGACGGTATCAACTCGTTTTTCATTGTTTCATAGACGTTTTTCATTGTTTCATAGACCTGCAAGTAAGTAACCATTTGTTCAGTTATCGTCCAACTACACACACGCTTATCGATGAAGTCCGCTAACTACATATACTTTGTTTTACGATGATTATCTTTCCCTCTAAATAACGTTATATATAAACCAGCCAAGAGCATGTCGGGCCACGCTCAGTGTAGGGTTCCGTAGTTGCTCATCCTTCACAAGCGGTTTTAAGCCCGAGGTTTAAGTTACGAGAAAGATTTCAAGTTCTGTAAAAAGATCGTAAATTCCAAAGTAACTATAATTACTTATTACTTTCTGGAAGTCAACTTACTTCCTTTTAAAGAAAATTATGAAATTTTGCGATAACTCAAAAACGGATGGACCGATTTTGTTCAATATAGTTTTCATTGAAAGTACTTATAAGGCCTCATTTTCATGAATTTTTCCATATTTTTTTGACCCGTGGTTGAAAAGTTAGAGGGGGAGGGACACAATTTTTTTTATTTTCGGAGCGAATATTTACAAAACCACTGACTTTATCAAAAAGTAATGTTTAGAGACCCCTATTATTTTTAACAGACCTATTTAACGACACCGCACACAATGGTTAAACCAACGAAAAAAAAATTCACCCCCACTTTAGGTATACGAAAGGTACCCGAAAAAAAAAGATTTATTTAAATTTTATTTTACCGTTCTGTCGGCGTTATACATTGACATACTCATACCAAATTTCAGCTTTCTAGTACTAATGATCACGGAGCTAAGCCGCGGACGGACGGACGGACAGACGGACATGGCGAAACTATAAGGGTTCCTAGTTGACTACGGAACCCTAATAAAGCAACGAAAGAAATATTAAAACCTGAGTGAGTTGCATTTTCGTCATCTCGAATAGAAAACAAAACAGGCCTCATTATTGGATATATCAATCAATAGTAAGCGCGTAATTCATTGTCGCATTTATGTATATATAACAAACAATCAATTAACGGCAGTAAAAATGATACACGAGTTGCTATATTTATGCATACATTATACGTATTGTAATTCGTAAAGTAGCTACCACGTTATATGTACATCTATGCAACTTGCTATTCAGAAAGCAGACTGACGTCACCCAACAAGCCGGTATCTCCCTCCCCCTTCCTCACATCCTGCCTGATTGGCCTCGCTTCGTCGCACCGCACGCCGCTGCCGCCGCCGGCCGCGCGCCTCGCTACCCCGTCCCCTGCGACCCGCACCAGTGCTCGGTGCCACCTTGCAAGCTCGCAACGCAACACACAGTCAACGCAGTTGAATCGAGTTTCACACGGAAACGGGTACGACTAGCGCGCGGCCATGTTGTAAGAGTAAGTATGGCAACGTCGCACTACGCGCACCAGACATCGACCGATTTAATCACTCTTTGGCGCTGTTCATTTTACATTTACATTTTACTCTTAACCGAGGATTTGTAAATAAATATCAAGATCAAGCGTCATTTTATGAAACATTCGTCATGTTGCACTGTAAAAAGTACTTTACTATACTTTATTATTAGTAGAATTGCATAAAATATGTATATTTGTTATTTTTATTTATATACACAAGTGCGGTTTAGTTAACCTTTACCTTCGCAGCCCAATAATAATTATAACAACCGGACATCGCACTGACGTACATATAATATATATGCTGCTTCAACCTGTATGAAGATAATACATTTACGGTGCGTTCAACGAAAGTATAAAGTAAACTAACGTTACTACAAACGAAATAAACTTTTGCTCCAGCAAGATAAGATTACATATTATCATATTAATAATATATAGTCTATCATAAAATTATATAACGCTAACTAGAACAGCACACGCTAGGTAACAGTTCTGTGTGCCTTTACGGTTGATAAAATTACATATACATATATGTTTTAGTAAGCAGACAATGCAAGTCGAATGAATAAAGTTCATTGCCCTCACTTCAACTCGAGGTCCATAAACGTTTTGTTGATCCAAAAAGCATCAAGTATTTCAACTTTCACCAGTGTTATCATAATTTCTTTCGTAAATCGATAGTGGGTCGAATGAGTCGTACCAATAAGCATGACATGACTTAAATTAACCGCTTCAGTAGCTACGTTATTACCTAAACAAAGGTACATTTGTGTTATTATGACGATTCCGCAGAAATTATCAAGTAGGGTACGGACAGCATTACATTCTTAAATCTAAACTTTCACTGTGAAACTAAAAATTATTAGTTTTTATTGTGCAGCGTAGGTGTTTGCAACGTGTTTAGGTCATGACCACTCGTCACATTAAAGTATACGAAAGAAGCCAATGGTAATAGAGAATATTACTTTTGTGATAAAGGCTAGAGATGTCAGATGTACCATGTTAAACATTTTAAGAAGATTGTCCGTTATTTCCAAAAGGTGAATGCACTCTTTTTTTGTCGATTGCACCTTACAGTATTAAATTCAGCTCACACGCTGGCGACTCGGCGTGGGTGATCTTGTAAAAATAATACTCATTGGTATTGGTAAGAACCTAGTCTAGTAGAAGGCTCGCAATGCAATGATACATCGGTCGAACAGTTGTGACGACCTCGCTAGAAACCTGAACCGCCTACGCCCTGCCGCATTTTATTCATGCAAGAGAGGCTGTTTTTGTTCCTTCGAATGATTCGTACCGCGTCGGCTGCGTCGCTGTGTACCTATTGTTAGTTTCTTGAGAAACGACACGCTTTGTGAACTGAAAGTCTTACCGGTTTAAGTATTGTTATGTTTAAGACGAGACATCCAAACAATTGGTTTGTATGATGTGAATAATACGGCCATAAACAGTAACGAGCAATATGAAGGACTTAGCTCATGTGAGGTGTGGCTATTTAATTATCTTTTTCTACTCATCTTCTAGAGACAAAGGTAAATCCGACCTCAAAATGTTCTAATCTGTAATTCAATAATTGGATCCATTGCGGCATTATGTCGACAAATACTATACGATATTGTTTCGTCGTCGCGGAAATTAGTAAATTCAAAAAACATCTTTATTAAAATTCAGTAAATTCAAAAACATCTTTATTACAGTTCAACAAGGTTCAAAATCGAATAGTTGCTTTCAACTAGACGAAGACCCACTCCCCGCGATTGCGCCGCGCAGCAAACCTCGGCTAGCCGTTTTGACTTCAGCAGAGATTGGGAGGCAGCATACGGAGCCTAGGGCCCTTGGGTTTGGGTGCGGTATCGCGGTCGCAGGCGCGTAACAACGCGCCTAGTCTTAGGACCATCATTTTGTGGATGGCTGTGCTATATACCACTATCTAGTCGGCCCATAACTTCTGTCACAGGCCAACATTAACAAGCACTGATCGGCAGGGCCCGCGCAACATCGCAGTACTCGGCATAAAAAGCCGAACATTTTACATTATTAACAGTATTATAGAATAGAACATTTTTTTTTTCAATCCAGGTCACCGGATTTTAATTATGTTCATATTAAAATTACTATAGGAAACCGCTTCAGACCTGTGACCTGTCACAACGTCAATGTCACAAGCAAAACGCTCTATAATTGGTTCGTAGACAAGCACACACACAGCCAAAACCGACTTCATCTTCAATAACATCGATCATCATCTTCATAAGGCATGAAGATTGGCCGTCCTAGCTAGCCCAGACCAGACCTTAATCCACTGGACTTCAAATTATGGCAATATTTAGAGGAAAAGGTCTACTCAAAACCTCATACTAATAAAATCACTTGCAGCAGTCGTGGCCAATATTAACATGAATGTGGTATGTGAATCGATTGATGACTCGCCGTGAATATTACGAGCTTGTAGCCGTACGTGGTGGGCATTTCGAATAATAAATTGCACTTTAGCCGAGACTAAAGATAGTGAAATAAATTACAATACGAGTACAGATTTCATCGCGTAATAATAATTTTTGCAACCCGATATATCGGCATCGCCGATTTAAAAACATCCGATGACCCGATATCAGTTTGAAAAGCGCGAAAATAAATCAAGATTAAACTTTCTCAGGTATCTGGAGTGCTTGTGACTGTTTGATTTAATAATCAGAAGAAGAAGAGCGGTTATCCATCCTGAGCAAGAAACAAGATCTACAGAAGATTGGCGCAATGAAGATAAATACCCAAAATTTAAAATGATTGCGCAAAAACATTTGTCTTATCAAATGAGCTCAGTTGCCTCAGCAGGTATATTTTCACCGCAGGCCTCATACAAACTGATTTGCGTAACACATCAACATCATCTGCTAATAATTTATACGCACTTTGTTTCCTTATCAAAAATCTACGGTGGAATTTTGATTGTATTTTTCTTTATTTTTATCCTTTAGTTTTGCACACTTTACATAATCTATTAAACATAATAGTAGTTTATGCAACTGCTACATAATGAGGTCTTAACACACGAGTGTGGTTTTGTAAAACAGCCGAAGGCGAGTTTCATAATAGGATCACACGAGTTTTTTAGACCTAACTATGTACAGTTGCATACACTACTTTATATAAACACATTTTCATCATCATTCAGTCTGCCAGTCAGTCCGCGGTGACCTCGCGCCGCGGCGGGCGAGGTCACCATAACAGTATCAAATTTGATACTGTTAAGGTGACCACGCGGAGGCTATGGTACTGTTATGAAATAACATATTTGGCTTTGGTCGCTGCCAAGTAGTGTAGGCCCTTAAACTTTGGCGGCGGCTTTGTTGTTCAGTTGTTTCGTTTCGGCGGCTTTTTTTGAGGTAGCAATAGGATTTTGTCAACTTTAAGTAAATATCCACCTGAATTTCCAATCCCTACTTATTATTATAGTAATTTAACAATATGGGTGTAGATAAATAAGTTTGATGCACGATGTAATCATCATTAAATTTTGTCTTATTCCTAAAATTGTATTTCCTTTATCAATTTGAAGATTTATATGGCAACAATTTCGCAACTGTCAGTAACTCAGTAGAGTACGAAAACATAACATTGGCATTATTTTTTCTATGACATGTTTATTTATTTTCTAAATCTATTATTTGAAGAAAAGGGAAAAAAAAATTACAATTCAGAGATCTGTATAGCCTTTTCCAGTTATTTTGATAAAATAAATTTAGAATAGCACATCATTATTCCATCAACATCCATCCAATCTATCGCAACCGCACCATAATGATAATGACATTAGTTTAAAAACCTATCAGTACCGATGTTAACTTTGTAATATCATTTAATGGAATGCTCTCTTTTCCTGCCTGTTTTTGTGTAGTAAACATGTGTACGCTTTATTTATAATATTACGCTCACGACTGTAAATGGTTTTCGGCATTTTGTTTGGATATTTTAAATATTTGTCTTTTAAAGGAACGTAAACAAACCACCACGAATGAAATTGTTGACAAACAATCATAAAATCATTCCATAGAAGAAATTACTTTCAGTGAAATTACGCAACATGGCGCATCCTCATATATTTCTGGTCAGACTTTAAAAAACTTTACTTCTGTCTTACGACCTAAAAAAATGAGCGTTTTGTAACTATGGATCTGAGGAATCTGAAAATATATTTCTTATATTTATTTAATATGAAAACACGTCGCAGCACTAACTTTGTAAGCCTCCCGCTGCGCCGAGGCCTTAATGTTAGCTTTTATTTTTAACTGGACCCTACGAACGGAAATTTAAGAAAAAAACGAATAATTAAAACTGCTGGGGAAACCAGATTGTCTTGCGATTTTGTGCAAATTTATGTTTATATTTCGTCGCATTAGTCTAAAAAAGCAACTATGCTTAGTCTCGGCCAAAGTGCAATATAGATGAACTTGCATTATTATTAACTAGCTCGTTAATATATTGCTCACTTTCCAGTATGGCTTGCAATATCGGATGTTTTCCCAATTTCGGAATTGACTTCGAGACTGGCCCTCAATTCCATAATTTCGGAACTGAGGGCTAAAAGGACTTATTCAATCCGTATTATTAAACTCAAGTCAGTGAACATCTAGTTGTAAGCCCTTTGGTAATCTCTAGGTTTTTTTTTTTTTCATATATACTTGCCAACAACCAAGCAGCAGATTTGCTACTGGTACTGTACAGTGTACAGGTACACTACCTACCAGGTACACTATAAACAATCGTTTAATTTTTTGTACGTTACTTAACCTCTTTTCCACGCCATCGAACCGATTGAATAATGTACAATTCGAAAATTTAAATAATTATCTTCTCTTTCTAAATAGTATTCGTAATTCAAAACAATACTACCTTTTGGCCACGGCTTCGTTCGCGCAGGAGGGTGAAACGTGTCTGTCTAATTTCATACCGATAAACATTTGCATGCAAACTTGCGTTGTTGGGTAGATGTTAATTTTATTTCGTCACTTCCTTCTTCAGATATAATTATAACCAGGTAGTCTTTTAAACCTACAAGGCATCTCGCACGATTTTAAAGAGTATCGATTAGAGAATCGATATTTTTTTTTTTTTTTACAACCCTATGGTCTAGTCGCAACCGCCATTGACTCGTCATTCTTTTTCGTGCGAGGCATCGTACGCACGTACTCCGCCGCTACTAAAAACATTTATTGGAAATTATGTCGAAGCGAAAATATAAAGAAAAGCTCGACTTTTATGAACACGAAATCAAAAAATTAAAAGCAGGGCGTAAAAGAATACGCATCATCAGTTCGTCAGACTCGGAAGAAAATTCGGGTAAGTTACTTATTTTACGAAGTGATCAAAATAAGTGCATCTATCAATTATTTCAAAAGTATTATAGCCTGGAGGTTGTCCGTGGGTCAACACGAAGGTATTTTTTCGCCTAGAGGATAACCGTGTGTTATCACGATGGTATGCTAAAGATTTTCAAATTTCGAAATCTTTCTTTGTTCAATCCATCTGGTGCCTTGAGGTTGACCGTGGGTCAACACTAGGCTATTTTAGTTTACTACAATATTTATTTCGTGAGAAAGTTGTATATCTACTTGCCCAGAGATTAACTTTAGGTTAATACAGGGCGGACAAAGGCGAAATCATACGACATTATTTCGATTTGTCATCCTACCCACCTATTTCAACTTTATTCGACGCTGTCGTATAATGGTCTCGTTTTCTTATTAATTTTAGATGACGAGCCTCAATTAACTGATCAATCGATGCCCACAATTCCACCGGAGGTTCTTCAGACTCCAGGCGACAAGGACGTTCCTTTGGCTGAAGCAACGGAGCCTGGTCCGCCGCCCGTTGTGGTTCCGGATCTGGACCCAGAAATATTATTAGCACTCGGAGAAATAACTGAAGAATCCCCGAAATATGGGGAAAAAATTCACGATAACTTGGCGCGTCTATGGATGCCCATTCTACGCAAAGGGATGAAAGCTGATGCAAAGGAAAAACTGCTCAAGCAGTTTTTAGTTCCCGAAAACTGTACACTTCTCCAAGCACCGAAGCTTAATGCTGAAATTGCTGCGGCCGTCTCAGACGCAACTAGACTTCGAGACAAACGCGTGGAGTCAGTTCAGCAACAGTTAGGCCTCGGAATCACGGCCTTAAACAGGGGGCTTTCACTCCTTCTCGACAATAACAGCGACAAGGTTCAAGCCATCAAATGTTTAAGCGACAGCTGTCGTATTCTTTGCGACGTCCACTTCACGGAAACCGAAGCAAGAAAGAAGTTTGTTACGCCGGGGTTAGACAAACCATTCCTGAATATTATTAACGACGTCGATAGAGATGAGACCCTGTTTGGAAATAAGCTTTCCGAAAAAATAAAAGCTTCGAAAGTTATTGAGAAACAGGGCTTACAGATAAAAAAACCCGCAGTAACAAATAAAAATTCGACATCTACTGCTCCGTCGACGAGTAACCGCACTCGACCCCAGGGAAACTGGACAGGCCCTCCTCGCTACTCGTCGAGCAGAGGAGGGCGCGGCACCGGGTCGCGGAAGACATTCCCGGCGGGTCGCAAGTTACCCCAGACACCGGTAGCGAAGCCTCAACCTCCTACCAAAACTCGTGCGACAACGCAACAATAAAGGTACATGCAGGTAGAATTCAACATTTCTATAATTGTTGGTTGAAAGTTACCGATAATCCCGTTGTATTAAAGTGGATTTCTGCGGGATATTCTATACCATTTTGTTCAAGTATTGAACAATGTCGTATTTCACCTAATTTCTTAACGTGTAACGATGAAGCCGATATGATACTTGCCATAAATAACTTATTAGAATTAGGCGCCGTTTCCATTTGTAAACGATCTGATGGTGACTTTGTTTCACCTATTTTTCTGGCACCTAAGTCTAATGGAGGAAAACGCTTCATTTTGAATTTAAAATCCCTAAATAAGCATATTCCAAAGTTCCATTTCAAGATGGAGGACCATAGGACAGCAGCAAGGCTCATACCTAAAAATGGCTTCTTAGCTACTATAGACTTAAAGGAGGCCTATCTTTTGATACCAATTTGTCAAGCTGATAGAAAATATCTTCGCTTTATGTTCAACGATAAAATTTTCGAATTTAATGCCCTGCCCTATGGTTTATCCGTTGCGCCGCAAGTATTTACAAAAGTTATGAAGGAAGTCATAACTTTTTTAAGGAATCGCGGTCATAGATCTGTGATATACTTAGACGACATTTTATGCATTGGCGATACATACCAGGAGTGTAACTCTAATGTAAACGAGACCTTAGAATTGCTTCGTTGTTTAGGGTTTGTCATGAATATGGAAAAAAGCTGTTTGAAACCCTTGCAAATTTGTAAATTTTTAGGTTTTATGTTCCGCACAACTGATCTATCTATATATCTGCCACCAGATAAAAAAAGTAAGATAGCACAATTAATAAACAAATTTTCTTTGTTACCTAATTGTACCATAAGAGAATTTTCCCAACTTATTGGAGTACTTGTCGCGGCCTGTCCAGCGATCAAATACGGATGGTTATACACAAAAACACTAGAACGCCAAAAATATTTGTCATTGGTCCATCATAACAACAATTTTGAAGCCAAGATAAAACTTTCTGAGCATATTTTACCGGACTTACAATGGTGGAAGCAAAATATTTACTCCTCATCCAATTCTATGAGACCTGACGAGGACTTTTGCTTAGAAATCTTTACAGACGCTTCCAGGACAGGCTGGGGCGCGTACTGCAATAATAAACGAGTAAATGGTAGTTGGAAAGATGAAGAATTGGCTTACCATATAAACTACCTAGAACTCCTCGCCATTTTCATGGGATTAAAATGTTTCGCTCGGGATCTCAGTGATTGTGCTATATTACTGCGCGTGGACAATACCACGGCCCTAAGCTACATAAACCGCATGGGTGGCATTCAATTTTGTCACCTAAACAGCTTGGCGAGGTCTATTTGGCAGTGGTGCGAGCAGCGCGGTATTTGGCTTTTTGCATCGTACATCAACACGAAGGACAACATTGAGGCAGATCAGGAATCTCGTAAAATAAATGTTGATACCGAGTGGGAATTAGCAGATTGGGCTTTCCAATCTATAATTCACACTTTTGGCCAACCAGAAATTGACCTCTTCGCTTCTCGCACTAATGCCAAATGCGAAAACTATATTTCTTGGAAGCGGGACCCAGATGCAATTCAAGTAGATGCTTTTACAGCTAATTGGAAAGATTATTTTTTTTACGCATTTCCACCCTTCTCAGTGATCCTGAAATGCTTAAGAAAAATATTAAGTGACGAAGCGATGGGAATATTAGTATTCCCATATTGGACAGGGCAACCTTGGTTCCCACTTCTCAAAAGAATGCTTGTATCGGAGATTATATTCTTCACTCCTAAAAGAGACCTTCTCCAATCGCGTTACAGATCCCTACACCCGATGCACAAGAGGCTTATCCTGGGGGCCGCGAAGCTCTCCGGATCGCGTTTGCACGGCGCAATAACCCAGAGATAGCATTAGAGTTGATGTTAACGTCTATAGCTCAGAGTACATTAAAGCAGTACTCTAGTACCTATAGAGTTTGGTGGCAGTTTTGCTCTAATAATAACATTAACATTTATGACCCGGCAGTGTCAGACGTTTTATCTTTTTTGACAGAACAGTTTAACAAAGGAGTTTCTTATGGAACAATCAATAGTCATCGTTCAGCCTTATCCTTGCTCATAGGTGAACATTTAGGCTCAGACGAAAACATAAAACGTCTACTTAAGGGTATATTTAAAGCAAAACCTCTTGTACCCAAATACAAAAATACATGGGATCCCCAGACTGTATTAGGATTTGTATCTAATTGGTTTCCTAACGTAAATTTAACTCTGGAAAAGCTTACTAAAAAGCTTTGTGTTTTATTAGCGCTTAGTACTGCGCACAGGGTACAAACTTTTTCTCTTATAAAGATTCCCAATATGCTTAAAGGTCCTAACGCTTGGCATATCTCTATTGTAGATATGATTAAAACTTCAGGTGCTGGAAGAGATCAACCAGTGTTAACGCTTCCCTATTTTGCAAATAACGTTAATATTTGTCCTGCTAAAACATTAGATGATTACCTTCTTATGACATCTAACTTAAGACCACCTGATGTAGATAATTTATTCATCACGCATAAAAAACCTTATAAGAGGGCAAGTTCACAGTCGATTAGTAGATGGATCAAGCAGACACTAGCGGAAAGCGGTATCGACGTGACAGTGTTTGGCTCTCACAGCACGCGACACGCTTCCACTTCGGCAGCGGCTTCCGCCGGTGTCAGCATTGATACGATCAGACAAACAGCTGGCTGGACCAGCACATCTGAATCGTTTGCTAGGTTCTATAATCGTCCTATTATCGATCATAAACTTTTTGCTAGATCTGTTTTCTCGTTATCCAACGAATAAAACGTTATTGTTGTTCTTGATTCTGTTACATAATCAAATTTAATTATAATAGTTATAAGTTATTGTTGTTTTTTGGTTTTGAAAATCAAATAAAACTTTTCTAACAGCATAAGAGTTTGCAGTACTTGCATAGTCTCTAAACATCTACCTGGTTATAATTATATCTGAAGAAGGAAGTGACGAAATAAAATAGATGATCAAACGAACTTCTGAAAGTGAAGTTCGATCACTATTTTGTGAGTCACTTCCTTCGAAGATATAAATCACCCTCCCTGCCCTTACCCCTGGAAAAGTTTAATTTTATTTCTTTCTCTAAAGAAATGACGAGTCAATGGCGGTTGCGACTAGACCATAGGGTTGTAAAAAAAAAAAAAAAAAAATATCGATTCTCTAATCGATACTCTTTAAAATCGTGCGAGATGCCTTGTAGGTTTAAAAGACTACCTGGTTATAATTATATCTTCGAAGGAAGTGACTCACAAAATAGTGATCGAACTTCACTTTCAGAAGTTCGTTTGATCATCTATTAAAAATGCAAAATATTGTAAAGTCGTCTTGAGTATTAATTTATCGTTATCAATGGTGAATTGGTGTTAAATTTTGTCTATAAAAAGTGGTTTATTGGATGTATATGTTGGAGTAGATAAGTTTTATTGCACCTATTGGGAGAATTCGTGATTTTGAGATTGCATTTTTAATGCAACAGACTAATACGATTGATGTTCATCTAACCTATTTCATTATATAAACCGAATGCAACGAGGAAATGGTCACTATGCCAACATAAATGTTGTATAATTGTGCTTATATATTAATTTTATTTCTTTTATAAATGAAAAATTTGTCGACTGTACAAGAGATTTAACACAGAATTCTATTCCAATAGTTCTTGTTCCGTATGTCATTTGCATTCGAACGTCTGATCCCTAAATTACCACTCTTACTCAAAGAACCCCACGATTCTAATACCAACTTTTACCTCCCATTCAACCCCCTTCGGGGATGAATTGAAAACTTATACACAAAATATTACCACCCTTACTCTAAGAATACCACGTTTCTCATACAAACGTTCACCTTCCATTTGAACCCCTTAGGGGATGAATTTTTGAAATTGTTTATAGAGTATTTAATGTTTAAAGTTTGATTGTGAATTTAAACCACTTACTCAAAAATTACACCTTTTTCCATACTAACTTTCAACTCCAATTTATCCCCTTAGAGGGTTAGTTTTGAAATATCTCTTCTTATTTCTTGCCTACTACTACTTGACCTAGGTACTGTATAAATTTTAAAGTTCTAAGTTCAAGAGTTTTGGCTCTGCGTTGATATGCCAGTCAGTGGTCAGTGAGAACTTTTCCGATTATATGTACATATACGTACATTGTTATTATATGCATATATATAGGTGAGACTAAGATCAAACGCAAACCAATCATATGGAGTTCACAGCCTTCATAATTGTCGGTTACAGAACAGAATGGCGTTGCGTTCATCGTCTGTCCGTTATCGTCATTGGATTGGTCATTGGCGCGCAGTATCTGCCTGTGCTATGACCTTAAATTTAGTAATTCATCGCACCAATCGATACTTATTCATTGTCTTGTTACACCTACGGTATGCTTATTATAATATTGCTTCACCTGTTAATATTGGAACATAAACGTAATATCGCGTGAAATCGCCATAAAATGTTAATTAGAAGGTCAAATTAGACCTTCTAATTATTTATTTAATCGTATGGCCTAAAAAAACATGACAACTAATCCAAACTAGAGTAATAATTTGAATAAACACGGGCACGGTGTGCGACACCTTACCTTCATAATGAAATTATGTATTAGATTTATTTGATGTTTCGCAAGATATTTTAAAGGTTTCTATAGAAATGTATATTTGTTTTGATGTAAGACGTAAATTATTCTTTAAAAATACGGCAAAGAACATAAATCGTGTGGGGCGGATTTTTATTTCCGGATCGAGGTAGGGGGTGGCGTGGCGCGGCTAGAGTAGAATAGGATAGAGCGGGTCGTAGCGGCATTTGGAGGAGGGGATAGGTGGTTCAATTCGGTCGGAACAGTTCGGCGAGCCCGTGGCGGCCCGGATTGCCAGTGCCGGTCGATAGAGCGAGGGGGCGTGGGTGGGGCCGAGCGATACTGCACAGGGTGGTGCCCTCGCTCTCACCCCGAGAGTCCCAAGCGGCAACTTTCACGTTGCATAATAATGTTACAAACACCCTGTGTCCACGTTACCCAACTCACCCCACCCGGGTACGTCTCCTGTTCGATTCGATGTGCCAGATCAATTTTTAGGGTTCCGTAGTCAACTAGGAACCCTTATAGTTTCGCCATGTCCGTCTGTCTGTCCGTCCGCGGCTTAGCTCCGTGATCATTAGTATCACGCCGACATAACGGTAAAATAAAAACTAAAAAAACAAAAACTTTTCTTCGGGTACACCTAAAGTGGGGGCGATTTTTTTTTCGTTCCCTTTTGCATAAATACGTCCAATTGCGATAAGTTGTTTTGACAATTGAGTTTTTGCCAAATAAAAATTTGGGAAACAAACTGCGATGTGATACTTTGGGGAACGTTTTTTGCCAAACATTAGTAATCCAATCCTGGATCTATGCGTATGATCCCGAAACTAAACAACAATCAACAGTGTGGGTATTTCAAAATAAGCCGAACCCTACGAAAGTAACTCGTTCAAAAGTACCTTGAAGCAAATGGTGGCCAGCTTTTTTGGTATTAATGGCCACAGTGCCCACTAGAGAATCCTTTTGTTTACCGGAAGGAAAGGAAGTATTTGCAGAAATACGTAAAAACAGCCAGGGACGCAGAAACATTCTTCACCATGACAATGCCAGCAAAAAATCACATCAGGCGAAAAATGGGATTTTTGGATTGTAAAGAATTAAGGGGTCATCATAAACCATACAGCCCTGATTTGTCCCAGCCGTGGTCAATGATTTTCGGACCGCGAAGATGTCGTCGACGCGTTCAAAGGATACATGTTGGCGATACCCTAGTGAGGGGAAAAAGTGCTTTTTAAGTTGGTTACAAATCTTCCTCGAACCATGATATGGATATAAAAAAACATCGTTTCCTTGTTACCTTTAGTGGGCACACTTTTTTAGCGTTTGTAAGATTGATTGATGCCGGGCTATATAGGTTTTAGGGTCAGGGTTAGGGTACCCAAAGGATATAAAACGGGACCCTATTTACTAAGACTGCTGTCCGTCCGTCTGTCTGTCTGTCTGTCTGTCCGTCTGTCACGAGGCTGTGTCTCATGAACCGTGATAGCTAGACGGTTGAATTTTCACAGATGATGTATTTCTGTTACCGCTATAACAACAAATACTAAAAAACAATAAAATAAATATTTAAGAGGCCTTATTCCTTTTAAAATGCTGAGTGTTTTAAATATTTTTCTCTATTATCAAACATGTTTCTTAACATATTATTGATGTTACTACCTAGAACAGGGCTATTGGGGTTTATTGACATATATTTGAAACCTAATTTCAATTTTTCATTGATAATTTTTGATACAAAAAGTATTCGAAATTGACAAAATTAATGCTAAAAATTATTTTTTTCAACTTATTTTCGACTGCACGCAATAAAAGCATGAAATAACTACGTTACTACCTAGAACTCGGAGAAAAGTATTATTCACTTCAAAAAGTTGGTTGAAATTATCATGATAAAATAAATTTCAAAAGGAATAAGGCCTCTTTAAGGGGGCTCCCATTCAACAAACGTGATCGGTTGCATTAACTTTGCACCTTATTTGTATGCGGCGCTAGACATACCAGGTGCAAATTTAATAAAAATATATATTTTGATGTTACATTAAATGTTCATCATATAAAATTTTTAACAAAAAAAAGAACCGACTTCAGTAAAACTAAAAAGCCAACAATAACCCGTTCAAGTACAGATCACATTTGACTCACCCTTCGAAGTCGATCCCAAACCACTCAGTTCTTATATTTATATATAGTTTACGCGAGGTTTGGCACCGACTTCGAAGGGTGAGTCAAATGTAATCTGTACTTGAACGGGTTATTGTTGGCTTTTTAGTTTAACTGAAGTCGGTTCTTTTTTTTGTTAATTTTTTTTTTTGCTTTTTAGTGATACGTATGTGTTCATCATCAGTTTCCTTACACCAAATCCTATTTACTGAATGTAAATTCTTGACTTTATCAATAAATTACCGAATGCGCCAAACACAATTTGTAATTGTTCTTGAATAAATGATATGATATGATATGATGATGATGATGTCCCTATAACATTTGAAGAGTTCCCTCGATTTCTCCAAGATTCCATCATCAGATCCCGACTTAGTGCCAACGGGACCAACTCGGAGTTATACCTTTTCGATAAAAAAAAAAAATTAAAATCGGTTCACGATTCTCGGAGATATCGAGTAACATACATAGAAAAAAAAAAAAAAAAAAATATTAGTTCGAATTGAGAACCTCCTCCTTTTTTGAAGTCGGTTAAAAATGAGTTATTATATCCATTGAAAATATATTCAAATGTTGTTATACTCAATGAAATTATATTCTTTATTTTTGTACCGATCATTGTGTAATGATCGGTACCCCGGTTTTTTATCTGTTTAGTTGCAGAATGTCTGACAGACAGAGGTGTGTCGTTTGCGAGTGAGTAAATCAAATGAAGTATATACATTCGTTCATGTCAGTAACTCACTCACTCACTGAAGGATAAACCAACTCACTATATCAGTATATTTTACGATTACTCACCACTCCATATGAACTAAACTAAAGAATGCTATTTGACATTTTGAAGTTATTTACACTTATAAAAGAAATTACGTCAAATAATTGAATTTGTGGATTATTATGAGATGTCACATTTTTCCAATAATAACATCATTAGTATTCATTTTGTATACTTACTTAATACTTCGTACGACGCATCATTAAAATGAACCACTAAACGAAATTATAGAAATGAAAGACATGAACGAAATGGGTATGATAACTTGATGGAGCAGTTTAAGTTTATAGATCCACTGAACGAAATTAACGAAATAAGTGATATATCGCGAGGGCTAAAGAGGCATGAATCGTTTTCCTTCTTTTGAGTGTCATGCATGATTTGTGATGTGCATGTAGCCAGACATGACGAAAATGCATATAACATGTCTGTTTACTACGGAATCCTAATAAAACCTTTTATTGATAATTGTTCAGCCCTATAATAAATATAATAAAAATGAGATTATTCTGAAACAATACCGCACGAACATGTCGATTATTCAGTCCGGAGTCCGGACTCAATGTCAAGCGGGCGCTCGTGTCATACGTTACACATTTATAAGATAAGCCAACTTAAAGGCGATAAGTAAAGTAATGAATATACTTAGTATGTATTTAAATGTTTAAAACGTGCACGAAACCTACTTTCGAAATATCAAACTGCAATCTCGCGGCATTTCAAAGTTCAATTGAACACTAAAATGTCAAAATATTCCCACTACGATGTTAAATTGTTTAGTAGAATACCTTCCTAACAAAGAATATTATGTAGGAATAATAAATACTAGTTATTCGTTCGAGGTTGAATATTTAAAACAGGAGATAACAGATAATGGCAGAAAAATACGTCCC
Source organism: Apotomis betuletana (assembly GCA_932273695.1). NCBI lineage: Eukaryota > Metazoa > Arthropoda > Insecta > Lepidoptera > Tortricidae > Apotomis > Apotomis betuletana. Next base: position 9,487,173 of record OW026313.1, on the reverse strand, counting down.
AATAGGTATAAATAAACCCGAACGTATAACATCGTCATTCGACCACGACACTTATGAAATTTAAATAGCACTCAAAATAAGCTAGTACTTACATAAAATTATAACTTATCTATTATACCTTCCATTATACATCGAAAATATGACGCTATAAGGCCTTATAAGAACAATCTGCAATGAAATTGTTTAAAAAACATGTACGGTTTAGCAAATAGCACGTACTTATTATTGAGTAAAATAATATATTCATAGGATAGCTGTTGTGAGTCGAACATTCTTTGAGCAATACGCAAATAAAATGCGGAATCATACGATATCAAAGTAAGGCGCAATGGAGTTGTGCGCATGACCCCTCGCCCCTCGACGGAGGGCGACCGGCTGGCATCGATCGGCGGCAACTGCTGAGTCGCGCATACCATACGGCGCTCGTTGGACATTTCGTCCGTCTACTAAACAACTACAACTTTTTAATAGCAACACCAAGTTTCATGTTATAACTACCACAGTATAGTTAGTAATTTTAATAGTTACATTTTAATTTCAAGGTGAAAATCGTAAGATACGGTAAACTTCATTAGTTGTTTCATGTGGCATGATATTTTAGACAGTCCAATTGCATTCGTGCTTCACCGTCGATGCGTAGAAATCTTACCACATTGCTACAGACTAACGACATGTAAATATAGTAAATTGTGTAATCATTACTCATAGATGTTTATTTACGTATATTAGACAAAAATGTATGCATTTTTTATCGTATACGGGGGGAAAGGGCGGTTGAAACGCTCCGCAGCCATACCCATAAATAATACATATTTAAGAAAGAAAATCAAATAAATCAATCTACATTTACAATCGGCTATTAACACGTTTATTTTGGCACCACGACTAGTAAACATTAAATATTTATCTTGTCAAGTTCCATTCTTGTCAGTAAATATTCGGGACGCGAAAATATTAATTTGTTGGCAAAATTATCAATTTTGCGAGCGGAGGTTTATAAAAAACAAATTATTGAAGGTTGTAGAGTAAATAATACTGTACATTAAACACTTTTTTCCATATTTTTGCTGACGGTATTGGACGATAGAATAACTATTTGTAGCCCAAAACGGTAAACATCCGGAGTTGTTATACCGTTTTCATGACTAAGTATTATATAGATGACTTTACAGATTGTGGCTATATAGGCACGCATAAAATTGAGTTAATGCCAAAAAGGTGTGGCGTGATGTTGTCGTTGTGTACGGAAAAATACCGAATAAAGATGCCATACATCTACATATCTACATGTATCAATAGAGCGTCAACGTATCTAAATAATTCATCATATTACATCGCAATGATAATGATTGGTAGATAACACAGGACACAAGTCGATTTCTTTTTTTGTTGCAGAACTTGCAGAAGTACCTACAGCCGACTTATGGATCCTGAATCAAAATCTGGCGTTAATTTATTTTCCTACTTAAAAATATCATTCAGTACTCGTATATGTATTTTTACGCAAACGTATGGAATAAGCTAACAAATCATGAAACTTTCATCGGTGACCAAATAGCATAAAGCGTCAATTAAAACTGCAAGCCGAGTATAAGAACAACCTTAGATTACTCAAAATTCTTAAGTTCCACTTTGTTTTATATTAGATTATTCAGTGGTCAAAAAGTCATAGGTTCCTTGGCAACAATAAAGTGTCGATCTGTTTAATCGATCAGATGCAGGCATATTATTTATTTAAATAAGATTATTGTAGAAGAGTATTGTAGACGAAAAACAGCCTCCTTAAACACTATTGTTTCAATTTTAACAACGGCTCGTCGATGAAACATCGTCGCCTCAATAATAATATCAAGATTACGTACGGATTCCTCGAACAAAAACACGAAGGTACGTAAGTACAGACGTATAACCATGAGCAATGCGACGTTGCCAGCTCGCGCCGGGCGCCACACAACTACATTTACCCAACAGCAGCCGACACGATAGCTAGCGCGCGTTTGTTTGTGAGCGAGTTGATTATCGGTTGACTGGCTGGCCTGGCATAGAAGGCGGTTGAACGGGACGGGCGCGCACAGCCGGCCGGCACTCAACCAACCAAGGTTTCGCTTGTTGAAATAACCACATATTTTCTGCTCAAAATAAAACTTAAGTATTTAGATATACCCCACTTGAGGAAATCGCCTTTTAGAACTTTACTCCATGTTAATATGGCAATTTCGATTGCCAATTGTCATGCATGTTATACGTTACTAAAATGAATTTTAACAAAACATTGACTATTATTACACTTTAAGGAATAAGTACCTATTTTGGTATTTGAAGGTGTGTATTTATCTACTTTTTTTTAACCCCCGACGTAAAAAGAGGGGTTTGTGTATCTGTGGCATCGTAGCTTAAGCTCCTAAACGGATAGACCAATTTGAGTGTTTTTTTTTAATCAAAAGACTTTTCCATCGAGATAGTTCTTAGATATGTTTGGTGGAAATAGAACCAGTAGTTTCCAAGATATTCAGCTTTAATTGGAACAAGTGACAAGATCTTAGCCTATTTATTTGAAGCTGAGAATTCGAATTTTTTAAGAATAGAAATTGACAGAGATCAAGAGACGCAACTTGGCCGTTCTTTCATTCTTCTTAAAATATCTATAAATAAATATAGATTTATATCGCGTAAAATGATATCTTGATGTAAAGTTTTGTCACAAATGAAAATAATGATAAAAACAAAAGAACCATCAATGTTTTATAAATTATATACCAATTTAAGTTCCTAGTTAGTAACTCGTCCACTCCGTAAAAAGTTGAAATGTAAGAGGCCAGTATTTAATATGCAACATGTACGTTTCTCTAGAGGTTGTAATCATTCCGATTTGAATTATATAGCGGTTCTAGGAAATGTAAAACTGTGCTCAAATTTGGCACAATAATGAGTAATGCCCAAACTCAAGGGGGGCAGAATCACTTGGCTTATCCTGGCACGGCGTTTCACGATTAAATCACTATTAAAACTACGTAATCGCTCGTTTTTGCATTTTTATTTAACTTGCAATATCGACAACTTGCAATATGTAACTACGAGTAGGTATGTACATTGTAGGTACTCGTATGTTGTATCAATATTGGTTTGGGTAGAATCTTGCAACTTATTTTGAAGCAGATATCTTCAACCGATTGAGCTAAAAATTATGTATATATACACGTTTAATTTGAAACGCTTGAATAACAATGCAATATTATGGGCCATATTAACAAAATTATAACCATAAATAGCGAAAAACTGCAATGTTTACAAATCGCAAACAATATAGTAGGTTGGTGCTCTATTATTATTTTGATACTTTAAGTACTAGTTCTAACGAGTATCGTAAAGTCCTATACGATACTGAGTAAATTTTAGACATACATATATATATCATCAATATTTTGCTGTCTGTGTCATTAGTAAAACTCTTTTTAGTGTCACGCGGCGACAAAACAATGGGATAATCCTACTCAATACCTGGAAGTTGTTTGTTGCATTTGGGTGCAAGTGCCGACGAATCTTCTAAAAATAACACGTTCTATTGAATTAAACATCTGCATGTTTAATTCAATAGAACGTATAATAACGTGAACGTGTAATGTATAGAGTGCAACTAATTTAGTTGCAACTAAATTAGTTGCACTCTATACAACTAAGAATGATCAGTCGTCGTTTTCAATCGTCAATCGCAATTAATTCTGTTAATTTTAATCGTTAGTAGTTAGTCGATTACATTTTGCCCATCTCTGAATAAGATACACCCAACCAGACCATCACTGAACATGGATGATACCTATGTTGCACCCGCAGAACTCTTTTTATTGTATTTCATTCATCATTCTGTTTATTGTACTTCTCTTCAATATCGAAAATCTTTTCGTCTGTAAAGAGGATAATATCACGGTGTCGATTTTTCACGTACCGCTTTAACAACTTCCGGCATCTTTTAAGCCTTATTGTTTTTAGACGGGCATTAAGTAAGTTCCCACTCTTTTTTTTGTATGCTTGTAGACTAAGATCTTCGTTGAAAACCTTTTTGACGTATTTTCTACTGACACCCATCTGCAAAGCCATCAATTTCTGTTTTCGGACAGGATTTCTTGCTATGCGCGCCTTGATCGCTTTGATCACTGCTGGTGTTCGTACGGAGCGAGGCCGGCCAATTATTTTCTTGTCCTCAACACTGGAGACTTCATTGTACCTATCAATAGTACGGTACACAAACCTAAGATATTTAAATTTGTGAGCAACTTGAAAATGGTACTTGGCGAGAGCCCACAGCGGAACAATGCTAAAACAGCTATTCGGTTTTCTTTCCATGTCCACTCCATCATCGTGAGAAATTGCAGCGAATGACTGTTGTTTGTTTTATAATAATTGTCAAACATTCAAAAATTGAATTCAATAAAATTTTCTTAAAATCATGTTCTAAATTTTAAAATAATGTGCCCGTGACAGAACTTTGGGACCGACTACGTAGGTATCTGCTACCTAATGCTAGCCTACGCATCAAACGCAATTCTCTTAGAAAGTATAGAAATTCAACTTTATTGCGACAACGAATAAGGTAGACAATGCTTTGGCATGAATTCGAGACCCGAGTATGGTTAGTTAGTTAGATAGTTGCGCTGGGCATTTTCCGCAAGTCGACATCCAACGTGCCTATTTTGCGTGAAAAGGGGGTAGCGCTACTTCAAACACCCCAACTCCTCCACGAACCTAAGCAAAGCCTTGATGTTGCTTATGGCTTCGTGTACGGTACTTGGAGATCCTAGGTATTTCATCATGTATGCTTCTACCTGTTTGCAATCTAGTAGAATATGATTGGTGGTTTCTTCTGCCTCCATGCATGCTCCGCATACTGGGCTGTCTGTTATACCTAAATTGAAAAGGTCTTTGTTCAGAGTATTATGTCCCGTTATTATTCCTACTATCTTGTGTAGTTGGCCCGACCCGAGTATATTAATTATAATATAAATATGTATCTGGAAATGAAAATGAATTTTATTTTCATCAAAATGTATTTACTTTTAAAGTTTCTGTACGTACAGTAACGTACATACGTGAATACAGTAATTATATTTTCTTTATGAAAGGTTTGCTACTAGTGGTAAAGGTTTGTTAAATGACATCAATATAGAGTTCAAATCGCAACCTGATGCAAATTCCAAAACAAAAAAGGCGGGAGAACATTGTACTAACCATTAAAAATAATGAATTATCTTTATTTAAACAGAAGAATAAAGATTTTTGTCGGTCGTAGCGTAGGTATTTTCTAAATTATTGTAACATTGCCAATGTCACATTTGTTTACATTCTTGGCCAAATGCAACATAACTCGACGAAATTAGATGTGTTAAATCTTGGGATCGCGTGAATTACATTTCAGTCTTTATTTATTTCATCATCGGTACGAGTTGACTGTACGTGAACGCTCCATGCGTTCTAATTGATTAGTAGTGAGGCCAGTAAGTAGCGTCATCACGACATTTTAAATAGTTCATCGCTAACCCCTTAGGATAGGTTTGTTTTAACGCTGTCCTGAAATATGAACAGTTTGTAAAAAAAACTTTTCAGTCTAAGGCAATGTAGCGAAACTTTAGCGATGGGGAAATTGAACCAAAATGTATTATACTGCTATTTACAATAAATAAAACCGGCCAAGTGCGAGTCGAAATCGCGCAGGAAGGCATTCCATCAAATAAAAAAAAGGCAAAAAAATAACGTTTGCTGTATGGGAGCGCCACTTGAATATTTATTTTATTTTGTTATTAGTATTTGTTGTTATAGCAGCAACATAAATACATCATCTGTGAAAATTTCAACTTTCTAGCTACCACTGTTCATGAGATACAGCCTGGTGATGGACAGACAGAAGAACAGTAGAGTAATAATAATAGGGTCCCGTTTTCACCCTTTGGGTACGGGACCCTAAAAAACAAATTGAAAAAAAAAAAAAAAAAAAACAATGGTTAAACAAAAAAAGAGTTACAAATATTTCACCGGTAACTAAATCGCAACAAGTAGATTGAATTATTCAATTTAGTTAGCACCTATAGGTACAGAAGCAGTTGTTTTATTTAATGTACATACGAAGACACAGTTAACCTTACACCAATAGACCTTAAGAGGATATATCACTGCTCCTTTTGCCATACTATCAGTTTGAAATGAGGTCCAAACTTAACGTAACCGGGTTATACAAACCGAGGTTATGTTCTCGACTTTGGAACTGAATGGGAAGCAAATTTTCCGTGTCGGACCGTTTCGATATTTGCGCTTATTATTATAAAATTTGTGTAGGGTGCTCAAAAAAAATCGTAAAGTTGGTTAAGTTTTGAAAGGGGGCAACAAACGAGAACGAAACCTCGAGTGGTATTTCCTCTTAACACATTGCAATAAGTTTTATGTAAGTTTTCAAATATACAGTTAATAGTGTATTCGGCAGTATTATATAGAAACAATCGTGAAGAGTAGTAAACTCACTAAAAAAGCGACCATGTTTATATCACAGCAAGCTAAGAGGTTGAATTCAAAATAGAAAATCTACCAGCAACTCATTCTCGTCGAAACATTTAATGACCGTGAATTCAGAGTTATTCAACGTGGCCGCCGCCTCAGCACGCTAGCGTCGCGTAGACGAGAAATGAGTTTAGAATGTTTAGATCAGAATTAAGCGATAGCTTCTCTCGTCAGTATATTTTCGCTCGTGGAGAGTTCATCGACCTAACGTCCCCGCCCGCGCACCCATGCTGCTTTTGGAGCGCGACATTGCAAAACAGTGGTGGGGCGTTTGCTTGAAGTTGCCAGCTTGCCATTAGATGGAAGGCACTGGGCAAACTTTGCCATTTCAAACACAACATTGCATTATATCTAAGTATTATTGATGTTAAATTATCCCGTTTTAACAATTGTTCGTTATTATATAGAACTAAACGAAATTAATAGGTATACAGGTGGTATACAGCAATACCTACGCACAAGAATTTCAGTCACATCACATCTTGTATTGCTTCTGGATGTGATAAGGATAAGAATAGATTAGAAACAAATATCGTAAGCAACTACAAAACAAAAGAAAAATATGTAGGTATTGTTCACTGAAAATTAACAAAAAGTTATTAAAAACAAAGTTTTTACATTATAGCATGAAGTAATTAATCTTATCTGATAGCTATGAACGCAAATGTTTAACTAATAAAGTCATAAAAAGTTTAATTGAATATTGAGCGTTGTATGTAATATAAACGCGCGCAAGCAGACCTTTTCTGGGAGTTTTCCAAAAAAAGCCTGAATCCGTTTCTTCTAAAAATTGAAATTTTTGGGTTCGTCTTACTCAGAGTCAATGTGAAGCATTTTCAATGCGAAAAATAATAAAAAAAGTGTCTTAAATTTATCCTTTCCATAACGTCAGGTTTGAATATGAACTTTTTTTATTTGCACGAGCATTACGTAGTGCAAACTAAAATTCCCATACACATTTTGGGACACTTTTTTTTATTCATCACATTGAAAATGTTATCGATTCTGAGTAGGATGAACCCAAAAATGTCACCTGGTAAAAACAGGGTTTCGTTTTTTTTGGAAAATGCTCATTTATCAATTATCAATTTATCACAAATAAGTTTAGACGAATTGCGAAAACGCGCATAAAAGTCGTGATACGAGACGAAAACGATTATGCAGAATAAGCGAAGACGTCGCTTGTTAGAGGCTACGAGATGCACTAGAGGTATCATAATTTTTTAATTGGATCGCCGATTCCTCTCGGTACCCATACAACAATATTTATACATTTTTGGTTAAATTTTTTCAGATAATGAAGGGATCTTAATATTTCTAGTGCCTGAACAAACGTAAACTACAAGGTAAATATCTAACTAATGCCCTTGTTTTACATGTAGTAGGTTCTGAATAAATGGATATGAATACGGTTGTAAAGTTGAGCATAGACATATAAAGAAACAAATTTAGATAATAAGCGCCATAGTTTATTAGTTAATAGGCTTACTGACTTTTGGCTACCGTATCCTTTACCTTCGGAACTAATCAAATAGGCATACATAAGGGCCTTATCACACTTGCGATTTGCGAGCGTATTTTCTATACAAATAAGCGACGCGGCGAACACGCTGCGCGATCGCCTTCATACAAAATACGCTCGCAAATCGCAAGTGTGATAAGGCTCTATTTTGGATTCACTTGGATCTTCGTAATTTGAGTCCGGCGATGGTGATCTCTGAACGATTCTAGAAATATAACTAACGATTTTATGTCAAATTTAAAAATACGACTGATATAAAAATCACTAGATCTGAGAACATGCGTTTGATTAAGATTGATCAGTAACGAAAATCGCTAGGACCCGTCTGTAACATTTTTTTAAGAGAGGACGCGGAAGTATTGTTTTAAAGTGGAGTGGGCTGTCTACACGGCAGCCACCCCACCCCGAAATCGTCAAAACTAAAAATGTCTGAGTCAGGGGACGTTAGTTCACATTTGTTCAGGCGCTCATTGGTTTAGCTACAAACAATAAAAATAAACGAAGATCCATACAGGTCGATCAGTCAAGTGGTGTAAAATGTTATTTTGTGAGATGAGATCTGAAATGAGATCCTAACGATTTCAATGGCTAAAAATCTATACAAAGAATAAAAATGTCGAAAACGGCCATTTGCTTTTGTGTGCCCGTAAGTTAGCTATCTATATCGATTAAGTGTGATATAAAGATGTTAGTTCAGCCATTGAAATCGTTAGGATCGCGTAAAACATAATTTTACAGAACTTTGTTCGACTTATAGAGTTTTCTGATTTGTCATTTAAATTTTTTTGTGGCATCACCAATGAGATCCTAACGTTTCTTATGCCTAAACAAACGTGAACTAACGTCCCCACGCCCATACAACACCACAAAAATGGTTTATTTGGTTGGTTTCTGGATGAACTGGCTAGCGTGAGGACAGCCCCCACTTACTAAAAAAATAATAATGCCCAATTCGGTAATTTGCTGTAGAGTTAGGATTCCATAAAACAACATTTTACAGCAGTTTGTCTGATCGCCATATATAGAGATTTCTAATTTATACGTAATAAGTTCACCCAGAAACCAAGCAAATAAACCATTTATCTGGTGTTGTATGGGTATGAGGACGTTAAGTTCACGTTTGTTCAGGCATTAGAAACGTGAAGGCTGATTTAGACGATGCCAATTTTGAGACGCCTAAATTACGGCGCCTCGAAAAGGCACCGTATAAACACTTTCCGCGCCATTTTTTCGCCGCATGCCAGCGCTGGCGCGGAATAGAACACGAGCCTATTTTTTGGCGCCAGTGACCCCCCCTCCGCGTCTCTCGCTGCCACTAATGACTGGTACTGAAAAAAAGCACTGTGTAAACACGACTGGCGGCGAGATTTAGGCGGCTGAACATAGTCATTGTCTAAACGGTCGGAGGTGTGCTGTGCGGTAATCACTGGCGCCGTAATTTAGGCGTCTCAAAATTGGCATCGTCTAAATCAGCCTTTAGGATCAAATAAAACAACATTTTACAGCACTTTGTCTGATCGCTGTATTTGGAGATTTCAAATTTTTTAGGGTTCCGTAGTCAACTAGGAACCCTTATAGTTTCGCCATGTCCGTCTGTCCGTCCGCGGCTTAACTCCGTGATAATTAGTACTAGAAAGCTGAAATTTGGTATGAGTATGTGTATGTATCACGCCGACAAAACGATAAAAAAAAAACTAAAAAAAAAAAAATGTTTTGGGGTAATTGTCAACACCTAAAGTGGGGGTGATATTTTTTTTTCATTTCAACACTAATGTGTGGGGTGTCGTTAAATAGGTCTTTTAAAAATAATAGGGGTCTCCGAACATTATTTTTTGCTAAAGTCAGCAGTTTTGTAAATATTCGCTCCGAAAATAAAAAAAATAGTGTCCCCCCCCCCTCTAACTTTTCAACCACGGGTCAAAAAATTGTGGAAAAATTCATGAAAATGAGGCCTTATAAGCACTTTCAATGAAAACTATATTGAACAAAATTGGACTAGCCGTTTTTGAGTTATCGCAAAATTTCATAATTTTCTCAAAAGGACGTAAATTGACTTCCAGAAGGTAATAAGTAATTACAATTACTTTGGCGTTTACGACCTTTTATAGAGCTTGAAATCTTTCTCGTAACTTAAGTCTATTGTGAAGGATGAGCAACTATGGAACCCTACACTGAGCGTGGCCCGACATGCTCATGGCCGGTTTTTCTTTTTAATTTTTTTGCGGCTACACGAATGAGATCCTAACGTTTTTAAAGCCTGAACAAACGCGAACTAACGTCCTCACATCCATAAAGCACCGTGTTCAGCAGCACAGTTTCTGGGTGAACTAACAAGCGTGAAGACAGCCGCCTCCATGTATGAAAAAAAATTAAATGGCGAAATCGGCCATTTGCTGTCGAGTGCCCGTAAGTTAGCTATCTATATCGATCAAGTGTCGACTAAAGATGTGAGTACAGCCATTGAAGTCGTTAGGATCTCTTAAAACAACATATTACAGCACTTGGTCTGATCGCCTTATATGGAGATTTCAAATTTTTCGTTTTTATTTTTTTGTGGCTAGACCAATGAGAGCCTTACGTTTCTAATGCCTGAACAAACGTGAACTAACGTCCTCACATCCATACAGCAACATAGAAATCACTTATTTTCTTGGTATCTGGGTGAACTTACTAGCGTGAAGACAGCCGCCTCCATGTATGAAATAAATAAAAATGGCGAAATCGGTCATTTGCAGTCGAGTGCCCTCAATTTAGCTATCTATATCGATCAAGTGTCGTCTGAAGATGTTAGTACAGCCATTGAAATCGTTAGGATCCCATAAAATAACATTTTACAGCACTTTGTCTGATCGCCTTATATGGACATTTCTAATTTCTCGATTTTATTTTTTTGTGGCTACACCAATGAGATCCTACCGTTGTTAATGCCTGAACAAACGCGAACTAACGCCCTCACATCCATATAGCACCAGAGAAATGGTTTATTTGCTTGGTTTCTGGGTGAACTAACAAGCGTGAAGACAGCCGCCTCCATGTATGAAAAAAAAAAAAATGGCGAAATAGGCCATTTGTTGTCGAGTGGGCACTCGACAACAAATGGCCTATTTCGCCATTTTTTTTTACCAAGTTAGCTATCTATATCGATCAAGTGTCGTCTGAAGATGTTAGTACAGCCATTGAAATCGTTAGGATCCCATAAAATAACATTTTACAGCACTTTGTCTGATCGCCTTATATGGAGATTTCAAATTTTTCGTTTTTATTTTTTTGTTGCTAGACCAATGAGAGCCTAGCGTTTTTAATGCCTGAACAAACGTGAACTAACGTCCTCACATATCAAGTGTCGTCTAAAGATGGTAGTTCATCCATTGAAATCGTTAGGATCCCATAAAATAACATTTTACAGCACTTGAGATCTTCTTAATGCCTGAACAAACGTGAACTAACGTCCTCACATCCATACAGCAACAGAGAAATCATTTATTTGCATGGTATCTGGGTGAACTGGGCAGCGGGAAGACAGCCGCCTCCATGTATGAAAAATATAAAAATTGTGAAATCGGCCATTTGCTATCGAGTGCCCGCAAGTTAGCTATCAATATCGATCAAGTGTCGTTTAAAGATGTTAGTTCATCCATTGAAATCGTTAGGATCCCATAAAATAACATTTTACAGCACTTGGTCTGGTCACCATATATGGAGACTTCTAATTTTTCGTTTTTATTTTTTGTGGCTACACCAATGAGATCCTAACGTTTCTAATGCCTGAACAAACGCGAACTAACGCCCTCACATCCATACAGCACCAGATAAATGGTTTATTTGCTTGTTTTCTGGGTGAACTAACGAGCGTGAAGACAGCCGCCTCCATGTATGAAAAAAATAAAAATGTCGAAATCGGCCATTTGCTTTCGAGTGCCCGCAATTTAGCTATCTATATCGATCAAGTGTCGTCTAAAGATGTTATTTCATTCATTGAAATCGTTAGGATCTCATAAAATAACTTTGTACAGCACTTGGTCTGATCGCCTTATATGGAGATTTCTAATTTTTCGCTTTTATTTTTTTGTGGCTACACCGATGAGATCCTAACGTTTCTAATGCCTGAACAAACGTGAACTAACGTCCCCTGATGCGTAGATATTTTTAGATTTGATAATTTCGTAGTGGGCGGTCGTCCGTCCTTACGATATTTTATAGTGAACAAACGTGAACTAACGATTATCTAGCTAAGTGAACGGTTAAAAGTGGGAAAAGGTTTGGGGTGGTTAGCGTGAAGACAGCCACCCCATTTTGTTAAAAAAAAAAATGTTACAGAGTCGGATCCTAACGATTTTACCTACTGAACTAACGCGAACTAACGATATATATGCGGCATTTGCGGGCAAACGATTTGGGGTGGTCAACTCAGCGAACGAATGGTCAACTTCACAACCATGAGATTTCTAATTTCTCGTTTTTATTTTTTTGTGGCTACACCAATGAGATCCTACCGTTGTTAATGCCTAAACAAACGCGAACTAACGTCCTCACATCCATATTGCACCAGGGAAATGGTTTATTTGCTTGGTTTCTGGGTGAACTTACTAGCGTGAAGACAGCCGCCTCCATAAATAAAAATGGCGAAATCGGTCATTTGCAGTCGAGTGCCCTCAATTTAGCTATCTATATCGATCAAGTGTGGCCTGAAGATGTTAGTACAGCCAATGAAATCGTTAGGATCCATAAAATAACATTTTACATCACTTTGTCTGATCGAACGACCACCCGTAGATTTTAGCTAAGTTTCGTCAACCCTTCGTTTCCAATTTTTGACCTTCAATCACTCTCTCATCAAACGTTCGTTCGACACGCTGTAGACCTCTCATCGCATAGAAGTAAGTTGATTTTAGTCCACGTCGTATACGACCGTGGCGTGACGTCAAAGAAATCCCGAGTAAGCCTGAGTAGAATTGGCATCTTCACTAACAGCAATAAGAAAAGGTGCTCTAAAATAGTTAAGACAGTGAAAATTGAGGTCTATGGACACATCACCACTTTTGACAAATAACTAATCAAAGGATCTTTAAATTTCATTGGAATATTGAGAAACTAATGTAAGTGGTTAGCGAGTTGAATCTTTATTTTTGGTACGATCCACTATATAGTAGATCTCGTAAGAAAGAAAGATAATATATTTATTGCCAAAAAAACAGAACACAGTTTTATGTACACAAAAAAATACCAAAACAAATGTTCAGCTGTATAATAACAGACGTTCATGTGTTATTAATTGCTCCTGTTCAAATAAACTTATTGGAATTTGTAGGCACTTCACCCACCTACGACGAAGTCATGTGTTCAGTACACGTATGTTGAAATAGTAATCAACAGTAATAATGGTACCAAGAATTTTAATAGTATATCTGTCTCCGAAAAGAGCAGATAGGTATTATTTTAACCCCCAGAATATGGACTACCAGGACAGCTTATATGTGAGGCATTAAACTGTGGACTGCACTCAGAATCACGAAGCATGAGCCGAAATGAAGTTCATTGACCTTTAGGTACCGTCTATGACCCACGTTGATATAAAGGACTTGATAAACTTTGAAATCTTATAAATTCTGTGTTTGCCACATGGATTATTTTATTACGGAGACAGCCAATCCTTTACAAGCACCTATTTTATCTCTTCCTACGTGACGAAAAACAGTAACGCGATCCAAGGTTATTTTTTCCATGTGATGTTTGCTACACTGTGTACTAACGCTGCGCGCTGCCTTGGTTTATGCATAGCATACTACAAAACTTCGACTGTAGACGTGGATAGGTATGTGTTAACAGTACTACTCCGAAGATTACACGATAAAGCAGCATCACATGAATGGGGTGTCAGTAGTCAGTTAAATAAAGAATCAATAAAATTGAAGAAGACCTAACGAATATTTTTTATAAAATTTTGGAACTGCAACATTCAATGCTACCTCGCAATAAATCACATGATCTCGCTGCGAATCTACTTAATATTAGTAAATACTGAGCAGGGTCAGTGTACGAAAGGGGACCCGATTTTAGGACTTAGAAAATTTACGACCAAAAATTGTTTTTGCTGAAATTGGATTGATTGGATTGTTGGTTTGGGCTTAAATTGGATTGAATCTTGTAGAGTACGCTAAAATAAGCATATTTTATTCTTTAAACTTTTTCTCTCAGATCAATATTTACCAAGATATTGGGATTCAAATGCATAACATATTTTGATGTAGGTACCTAAATCGTAGACTATTTACGAGGGTCCATGTAAGCAAGCATTTTGACGCTCCGCTCCCTTCGCTCGCTCCGCTATACATGGTCACAAAACAAACCTAACCTAACCTACAGTTTTCGGTTTTCAACCCATGTACCATATTTTCATGCAAGCATTTTTACCTTAAAAACCTCAATATCTCGGTAATTATTAAGTTTAGAGAAAAGTTGCCCATACAAAACATGCTTATTTTAGCGTCCTCTATACGATAGCATCATAAAAAATAGGTATTATAATGACAGCAACAACCATCGAATTTTTTCTAAGTCCCAGCTCCCTTGAAAAACATCAATCTTTGAGGGCGAATATCTCAGCCATTTTTGATTTAAGAGAAAAGTTGCCCATACAAAACATGCTTATTTTAGCGTCTTCTATACGATAACATCATAATAAATAGGTGTCATAATGACACCACCCCCATCAAAAAAAAATTGTCCTGGGTCCCCTTTGCTACACCCCGACCCTGAGCAGTAAGCTCTATTTTTTTCAATACAGCAACAAAAATAGACCACCAACTTCTAGCTATACTGGTACTTCCAACTGTACTGTAGGTTCCTAATAAAAACCAATAATACGTATTATTTAGTAAGTAGTATCAATCAGCAGAATCAATAGAACAGCACGTAATCATAATCAGTCTAATATATATATAACTGAATATAGATGATACGAGTTGTGGAATTACTGGAATTAAAACATATTATGGTATATCCAATTGTAAGATCAAAATCTTGTCCCTGAAAGAAATGAGAAAGATCGCTATAAAATAACCAATGCTACGTTGGGACATCTTTACTAGATAATTAATTGTATCGTCTGAAGACAACCAAAACTCCGGAAATATCCCAGTAATGAGTCGATACTAAGACACGCCCGAGACCATTACATGCGAGCATTTTAAAAATTGGTATATTTTGATTGTCAATACACCACGTTGACACCAGAAATAATCTGAGTATATGTTCAATCTAAGCTTCTACATTCACCTAAACATTCAAATGTACTGGTAAGTTTTCCCCAAAAATTATCCAGGCTGATTCCAGGAATAACCAACAACAGTAACAATTGCAGGATGCAGGCATTTCCCCCTATTGTTGCATTATGATTCGGTAAACGTAGACCTTTAATACGTAGGGGCCAGAGAAGCTACGTATGGGACGTACATTTAGTAAATTTAGTTCAATTAAGTGACTTAATTAGATTACAGAATATAACTACTCATCACCACACATTCTTCTTTAGATTCGTGTCATTCGTGCATGCGTTGTGGGTTAATGTGTACCTTCAGACAGATGTAAACAAATAACGTTTCTGATGTATTAAGCATAATCCCTTAGCATAATGTAACGCAGGATTAGACTAGTAATTACGATTCAAACAGTAATGATTTGTAAACAAATTAAGAGGTTAAATTAATGAATGAAACATGAATTACCGTTTGAAGTGCTCCCTTATTCGATCCTCGCGAATGTTATCGGGTAAATTTCCAACCCACAGGTGCCGAGTCTCTCTAACCATCTTGCTTCGAACTCCACATTAGGAATCATTCACCCGTTCGCGTCACTACGTGGCAAAAATCAATTTTGCACACCACGGTGCCTCACACATTTTGATTCACTTCAACTACACCATATGAAATCTTTCGAACACATAAGTCGCACTTGACCAAACAACACTATCTTTCACTTTACGGCATTCGATAATCTCACCACAGAATCCACTTCACTGTAAACACACCACGTAATAGACGCGAGCGTACTCGTCGCAGCTCTCGAATTGACAGTGAGCTGAGCCTCGACGCGAGTTTGCCGATAAGCCCCGCCTTCTGACCGCTGCCGCGCAAAGTAGAGTGGGGTGGCCAACTACTAAACTCAAATTTGCCTAAATATTTATTGATAAGAATACAAAAATAACAAAATCTTGAGACAAATCAACAGTATTTTGGATAAAATCGTAAGCATTCGTTGTAATGTTTATATTTTATTACCAATTAACGTGCATTCAATGAAAAATCACGCGTCACACTATAATAAAGAAATGTGAAAAGTGTGTTTTGAAGCAACCTTAAGTACGTGTGGCCTAAAAGAAACTTTAGAGTATATTTTGATACATTAGCAGTCATGTAGCATTAAATAAAAATAAAAATCTTGTATAACAAAAGTATCAATACAAAGGATCGCTGGCCAGCTTACCCTGCTTGTCACCTTTCTCTGTCTATGCCGTATCGCTTCTACTCACTCTAACCCGTTGAACAGCTATTTAGTGTTGCTACTCAATAAATATTTACCGCTTCAGTGGGTAATATTAGGAATGTGCTAAAGTTGATGATGTCCTAATCCTGGTCGACAAATTATGATCCCTGGGAGACTACAAAATTTTGAATGCGTTTATATGCAAAATAATTGATATAGATTTTTGACAGAATTACACTTTATGTGGCATGATGTCCTAATCCTGGTCGACAAATTATGATCCCTGGCCTGGGAGACTACAAAATTTTGAATGCGTTTATATGCAAAATAATTGATATAGATTTTTGACAGAATTACACTTTATGTGGCAACGACGCCATTACAAGTTTATTAATTGATAACATAAAAACAATAGGCTAGTTGACTCATGTCAAATTGTAATAAACTAATGTTTATTCCGTATAGTATTTAGCAAAGGAAACCTAAATATATATTTTTCAATTCATAAAAGTGAAAGATGGCTGAAAAAATTTAATTTGAAAATATGGTTTTTAATCTGTATTTTGAAATGCTTAAAACGCTGTCCGCCATTTTCGCTTATGATAGTGACGTCATTGGTCATGTAAACAAAACTGAAAGTCTACTTTGACGACTTCGAATAGTGCCGTCCCTCTCGATCTCCTGTCAAAGTATATTGGAGTGAGCGGAATGGCATTATACGACGGTCGAATTTCGAATATTTACAGGTAATACGACACGCCACAGATTAGCGAAAGGGAAAAATGGCGGACGGCGTTTTTGACTGTTTATGAAATTTCTAATTTTCAATTGATAAAATTTAGCTTTCTAGCTTTCAGAAAAATACAAGACATTTTTTTTAGAGCTAGTAAGATCATTATTAACCATTTCCAATATATTTCGAAACTGGGTCA
Source organism: Apotomis betuletana (assembly GCA_932273695.1). Taxonomy (NCBI): domain Eukaryota; kingdom Metazoa; phylum Arthropoda; class Insecta; order Lepidoptera; family Tortricidae; genus Apotomis; species Apotomis betuletana. The sequence continues at coordinate 9,469,695 of OW026313.1, read as the reverse complement.
ACTAGCCTATTCAACACTACAATTTAATTAAGTACTTTTCTGTATTCCGCTTAGAAAGAGGACGTAATCACTGTTTTTTTCTTATATTTTTGCTGATTACTTACTAAATAATTTTATTATTTATTGAACGTTATAAAAATTATTGAACGTTATCGAAAAATTACTGAACCGTTAAAGAATGTCAAATAAAGAAACTAATTAATTAATAAGTTTAGTTTATACCTAAAATGGGTAACTAGGTCAGTTGTATTGTTGAAGAAAGGAATATATATTATATTGTTGATTTTTATGGAAGGATGTTACAAGTACAGAACTAATGATAAGGATTAGGCAATAGCACCTAGTTATACTTTACATTTAATTTATCCACATATCTATATAATATGAACGTAAAACTTTTTACTGATCCTTGTACAGTTCTTTCTAGTCAGCCTATATGATATGAGTGACAAAGGCCTCTCCACGCATTGAGGTATTTCCACGGCTCCCGATCAGGTGCCTGCCTCATCGCCCGTCCCGCCATCTCTGCCTAGTTGTGGTGTGCCTCGCCTGCGCTGCCCATCTTGTGACACTCCTTGACAGCCTTTCCGATTCCGGGTGTACACGGCAGATGTGGCCCAGTCTCACTTAGCTACCACATTTGCAAAATTACTTGTTGCAAAAATATTTTAATTTGAATTTAGAATGGACATGCGTGTCGAGATTGACGAATTAATCGTATGAGGCTTACATTCAACACACAAGTTTCACATTAACAAACTTGCCAAACCCCGGCAATGTCATGGAACATATGGGGCGCAGTAGGTAGAGTCAGTACAATGTACAATAGTCGCGCCATCGCCAGTTGAAATGAATTGTATGCACTTAGATGTCCTCTGGCATTGCATATTCTTTTGAACCCGAGGTGACCCTTCACCCAACCCAACCGACCAACTCACCTTGCACGTCCGCATTATGATTTGATAAGTGATGTAATTCGATTCCCGATTGCTTCACAGCATACACCTTTTTTTGCAGCTGCAGTCAACTCATACATTCTAAAGTAAGCTCTAGCAAAAGGAATCTTCGAATGGTAGCAATAATTAGATACAAAGACTTAAATAGAATATGGAATTAAATTAATTTAAATAAATTATAGTCCATCAAATGGCCGTGCTTACAATAAGGAAAAGACATCATTGTTTCTAATGGATCAATTATATGAATCTTTAAAAGGGTCCCAATGTAGCCTTAGCCTAAATCCGTATTTGCCAATATTTATGTTTTGTTTTACCAACAAAGGTGATGCTAAGATTTTTGAGAAATATTCAGCGAAGTATGTAAATATTACACAACTTCAAACTATAAGAGATTCTGCATTTTATCATAGTTGAGGGTTTTAATGAGTTTATCCTTCGTATATTTTATTTAATAAAGGAAAAAAGAAGTGACAACATGCTGACGATCGGTTTACCAAATAGGAAAGATCCAAACCCTTCCTTTTCAAATAAGTTTTCTAATAGACACATGATACAATGGAATCGGCACAATCATAATACTTGGAAAGGTCGCAGAAGACCCCATAACATAATACTCCTTTGTTAACTTCCCCTCAGTTGAAAACAAAAGCTGAGGTGCTTGGGTCTTTAAAAAAAACTTACCCTCGTTTGAGATTGATGACATTCATCGCGGAATAGCAGCCCTTTCTTAATCAAATTTGTACGATAAAACTTGATTATGCAAAACATTTGTTGTACGTGTCTTATATGCTTTTTTAAGGAGTTTTGTCATAAAATACTTACCATACAGACAATATCTCCAGGAACCTTGGGCATGATTAAAATGCTCAAAGAATTACCAACTTTTAACAGTGAATAGACTGATTGTATTATTTATACCTACTGAATCTGTTGTCACCTTTCGCAAATATTCTTTTTTTGTGCAAAGACGATTAATAAACAAATCCAACAACTGTTAATATGTATTTGTGTACTTGACTGTATCTATTAACCAATGTGTTTAATAACCAATTATTAAAAATATAAAAACTAAAATAGCTGTTTGATTGGAAGCCTGAGATTGATTTAGGTAAGCAAAGTTCTCTTACTTACTATTTGCATAATTCAAACCCCTTTTTTACCTTAAACAATTTTTTGTATTGAAATATTATTATTAACCAACCGCAAAAAAGGAGGAGGTCCTATTTTCACGGTACGGGTCCAGTTGTCCACCGATTTCTCCGCCAATTGTGGACCGATTCTCAAAACATTTTTTTTATTTGAAAGAGTATACTCCTGAAGTGGTCCCATCATTGTCACCATGTCGGGATCTGATGATGGGAAAGGGAAATCGAGGGCAACGCTCAAATGTTATGTTATAATCACTAGAAATGTTATTCATATATTTTATAAAGTTATTCAGGTATTTGCGTCTGGTAGTCAGTATGTCATTATGCTGAGCTGATGATGGAAGGCACAACTCCTTAATGGTTATGTCACGTTATGTCGCATTTGCTATTAAGTCTTTAAGTAACGAAAGACGATAAAACTAGTCTCAACTCGTGATTTAAATAAAACAAGCTCCAGTGTGCTACTGCTGCATAACTTGTTATACCTATAGGTATGTATTTAATTTAAATTTACTTGGATCTACCGATCTACAGTACCTACCTACAGTTATAAGACGACTATTAGGCTTAAGCAAGGGGTGGAGATGATATTTACGATAATTTTACTAAATTGCGCGTTTATTAAAATAATTAAACTTTATGTTCAAATAATCTCCTTGAATCCTTCTTTGAGGTTGGTTGCAAATACAAATATTTTCACTGGTGCACTCGTGGTGCACTGCAGTCAAGCATTTCCATTCAGATCTGGGTTTACAAATAGAAACACACAGCATAATACAAGTGTGAAGTGGTAGGTGTAAGGTAGGTAAGTACCATTACATTACCATTCTCCATAGTCTAGCTGTAGTTGGTGTAAAGGAAAGGCAATTTGTATTTAGTAAAAAAGGTACAGTCAAGAAAATTGAAACACGTACCTACACACCTTCGCTCTTCTTGGCAGTGACAATAAGAGTAAAAAAAACCGGCCAAGAGCATGTCGGGCCACGCTCAGTGTAGGGTTCCGTAGTTGCTCATCCTTCACAAGAGACGGGCGGTTTTAAGCCCGAGGTTTAAGTTACAAGAAAGATTTCAAGTTCTATAAAAAGGTCGTAAACGCCAACGTAACTGTAAATACTTATTACCTTCTGGAAGTCAACTTACGTCCTTTTAAAGAAAATTATGAAATTTTGCGATAACTCAAAAACGGATGGATCAATTTTGTTCAATATAGTTTTCATTGAAAGTACTTATAAGGCCGCATATTATGAATTTTTCCATATTTTTTGACCCGTGGTTGAAAAGTTACAGGGGGACACAATTTTTTTTTATTTTCGGAGCGAATATTTACAAAACTACTGACTTTATCAAAAAGTAATGTTTAGAGACCCCTATTATTTTTAACAGACCTATTCAACGACACCCCACACACTAGGGTTGAAATGAAAAAAAAAAAGTCACCCCCACTTTAGGTGTTCCAGAGATACCCGATTTTTTTTTTTTTTTTTAGTTTTTATTTTACCGTTTTGTCGGCGTGATACATAACATACTCATACCAAATTTTAGCTATCTAGTACTAATGATCACGGAGCTAAGCCGCGGACGGACGGACAGACGGACAGACGGACATGGCGAAACTATAAGGGTTCCTAGTTGACTACGGAACCCTAAAAAGGTCTACGAGTTTCAGTTTCCGTTACTGTACACGGTATTTTTTTTATTTTATGATTTTATTTTATAAAATATATACACACTTATTTTAAAACAGCGGAAATGTGTTCGCAATAAGTTATCGTTTTTTTCCGTGGGTCGAATAGGCCATTATGGTGCTGTCAACGTCGCAGCATAGACTTAGAGTAAGGAAAATTCAATAGAGTAGTTGTAACTTAGTAGAAACCTACGACTGCATTGCTGACTCTGTAAATCACGTGAAGTTTTCGCAAGAAAAAGCGAGATGACAGTATATTAGTCAACACGTCGACTTCAAGGACGTAAGAGCCCAAGTGTCAAATTATTGTCGTTAGTGATGTCCGAATACATTTACGATATCAATATAATGTTATTAAAACTATCGTGAGACATCTTTACTAATTATAAAAACGGTATAAACTCACGTAAAAAATTGTCAGGAACGGCCCGACATGTTTCGAACTCATTTGGAGCTCTTCATCAGGGGTAGCTATCCGTGCTGCTACGCGACTCGCGACCCACTGCAACATGTCGGGCCGTTCCTGACAATTTTTTACGTGAGTTTATACCGTTTTTTGATATCAATATAGTTGATAAAAAAAAAATTAGGATGGATTGATTTATGCTAAATTCCCAAAAAATTACGTCTCCAGCCTTAAAGATCTTAATTTTAAGCCTATAATATAGAATATAATATAAAAAGACAATGACACGGGTTTTTGTATGAATTTTTATTTCTGTAGATTTGGTTTTACATGGATATTATAATTATTTTCAAAAAAGAGCATTATGAAAAATCTCCATGATTAAGGTTTGCGATAAATAGTTTAATTAATAGTTCTAATAATATGGCTACTGAAATATTACTCAGTTTCGGCGGGAAATTGAAAAAATCTACAGCTGTTCACACTTTGAGTGGTAGGAATTATAGTTTTGATACTAGAATATTTTTTGAATTTTCTATGCACACGTAAGGTACCTAAAGAAATAAGTTAAATATATGTTGACGTGCACTCATAGTCAGCTTACATAATTTCTACCACCATGTACACTTGTACAGTACAGTCAACGACAAACACATATGTACACTTTCTAATCATATACAAGACGAAAAATTCAATGTAGTGTAAATAAGACCTGGCTCGACGATACAATATTAATCCCTCTCCAAAAAAAAATCATAATTACTATGCCAAATTTCAACTCGATCGGAATGTTAGAACTAGTACATAAAGTATCAAAATTATTTATAGCGGACCCACCTACTAAATTGTTTAAATCATAGACGATTGGTAATACCACAAGGAAATATCTGTCAACATTATTTGGTTAGCCAGACTATATACTTTTATTTTGTTTTGCAGAAGTTAGTGTCTCTACAAGAGGATAAAATATGAAGGTGGAATCAACAACAATGTGTGGAATACTCCAGGAAAAAAACGTCCTCATAAGCCGACAGACAGCATAACATAGAGACAGCATAGTGGAAGAGATATTTAATAAATTTAGTGTAGAAAGCAGTAGCTATAGAGTTCGAGTGATTCAATAGATGCTGTGTTTTCGAAGTGATTTTAATTGTTATTTTTAAGTATAAAGTAAAATGAAATCAATGAGTTTTATCTTCCCTCTTTACCCTTACAAATTCCACAAATAAATGTGAAGGATTATCTAATGCAACTTGTACTTTTCGCATTAGTTAAATCCATAGGCTTTACCTTCTAACAAATTCCATTATAACCAGAGCTCGGAGTGGGTGAGCTGTTTTCAGAATCTGCATAATATGGACATACCTTGTCATGCCCTTGCCCCATAAACGAATGAATGTTTTTTTTTATGTTTTTTATTAGGCTGCCTTTCTGCTATGAGTTTTACGTCGCAACCAAAACAAATTAATTTTATTAGAACCTACGGAACGTGACTAATCTATTTTGTACAGCTTTCCGCTTTAAGTGGGAAAACAGTTTCAACGAGTATTAAAGCAAACTTAAATTCCTTAGATAATATATATATATAGGTATATATCCATGTGATACTATGAAGGTTAATCAAGTGAATATCATATGATATCAAACCTCTTAAGATATGCAATAAATCTGTTATAAACTGGTCTTCATCTGCTTCTATCAGTCAGAATTTAGAAGACTAGAAACCCAGAGTTAGATTTTTTTAGAGAGTATGTCAAAAAACTTTCGAAAGCTACAGACGTGGACAGCATTCTAATGTACAATTTATCTGCACTCACTTCAGTGGATGCAGAAAGATCTTTTTCCATCTATAAATGGATATAAAACCCTAGGCGAAACTAGTTAAAAATTTAAAATATAGAAAAACTAAGTCATTTATTATAATAGCACAGAACATTTAAATTAAATAAAAAAGCTTAATATTCGTTTTGTAATGTATTTTCATTTTAATTTAATAATTTCAGTGTTGTCTTCTTTATTATTTCTTTATGGGTACACCTTATCCATATTAATATCTACCAGATATTAACGAAACCTATGATGAAAACAGATATTAAGAACTATATGACATTAATGTCTTAAAAATAGCTCACCCACGCCGAGCTCTGATTATAACATTTATTTTTAGATAATTAGATGGATGCAACCTTTTTTCTTCTTCTTTGCCATAGTATCTGAACTTTTTATAGTATCTAGTAAAAAGAAAGAAAAATACCAAATATCAATATTGTTTTTTCGAGTTATACGCGGTGTTGCAACACACTGTTTTTTTAAATTTGCCGCCATTTTATAGTCTACTTTCATTAGCCAGACTATAATACTAAATTAAAAATAAAAGAATTTTAAAAGGAGCAGCCCTATTTACTTCTATTCAGATATTCAATTATTTTTTCTGCACACCGTTACACAAGCATATAATTATATTGGAACATTTTTTTATAAATTAAAATCATGATTTGTTGCAATGGTAATTTTATAGATAAGTCCATGGTATAAAAAAACCGGCCAAGAGCATGTCGGGCCACGCTCAAAGTAGGGTTCCGTAGTTGCCCGTCCTTCACAATAGACGAAAATTACGAGAAAGATTTCGAGCTCTATAAAAGTCGTAAACACCAAGAAACAGTAATTACTTATTACCTTTTGGAAGTTATCGATTATACGTGCCAGATTGAGTGAAATGTTTTAATATAGTATGGCACTTAACCAATATGTGTAACGTTCGAATTGTAGGGACAGCGCGCAGCACTAACGTCATTTTAAAGAAAATTATGAAATTTTGCAATAACTCAAAAACGGCTCGACCTATTTTATTCAATATATGTTTCATTGAAATTACCTCAGGCCTCATTTTCATGAATTTTTGCGCCATATTGCGGAATTTCACTGGAACTAATTTCTTACACTGGCAATGATTTTTATGATAGTTTATCAACTAAGGCAAAGTCATTCTTGGGGGTTTCTTTAAAGGAAAAATATTTAAAAATATCTAAAGAAAATCATTCACAGTCGTGAACGTAATATTATAAATAAAGTGTACACTTGTTTACTAGACGAAACACAGTCAGGAAAATAGTGCATTCCATTAAATAATACTATGAGTTTGACCATAGGAACCGACAGGTATTTAAACTAATGTCATTATAGTGCGGTTGCGATTGGTTGCAAAATTGTTGCCACATAAATCTTGTAAATAGCGCCCTCCTGACAATCCTCATATATTTCTGGTCAGGCTTTACCCGAAAAATATTTTTTTTTTTAGTTTTTATTTTCCCATTTTGTCGGCGTGATACACACACATACTCATACCAAATTTTAGCTTTCTAGTACTAATGATCACGGAGCTAAGCCGCGGATGGACAGACGGACAGACGGACATGGCGAAACTATTAGGGTTCCTAGTTGACTACGGAACCCTAAAAATAAGGTATGGCATTCCGGAATGACAGGCCACACTTGTGACGTCATCACGCTATGATTGGTTGGTTGGTTCTGTCAATCCGTTTCTGTGCTGCCAGTAGTATAATATCATAATCATAATACTCCCCGATTCCTTTGGTACCTACATGTATGAATGTCCTAAAATCAAGAGTGTTCAAAATCAATGATTAAGACAAAAAACATTTATTCAAAGAATATGACAATTGCAATGCAAAAATATTTTTTTTTGTACGACTGGTGTTGAACATCACATCTTTTCTTTATAATTATTTTGTTCCTAGAAAGCGGGCTATTCGGGCATCACTACCAACTTAAATTTGTTATATGGGCTAGACACTGACCTTGACTTAAAGCCGACGTATTGACAAGTATACTGCCAGTCTCGTTTTTCATACAGAAACTTTACACGCTTAACAGCAATACAGTTGTAGATATTTTCTACTTAGTTACAGTACTCTATTGAATTCCATTATCTTAGATGTCGCTGTCACTTACTGACATTCATGTGCATTTATGACAGTGACTCTAACTGACGTTTGTGACGCAACGCATCGCAAGTGACTTAAAAATATTTTGGATAGCCTATTCGCGAACCAAATTGTTCACTGTTCTTTTATTTCATAATTATAAAAATATAAAAAAAAACGCAAAAATGCTTCGGAGAGCTAGACCAATATTTTCTGCGATTCGTGCTCAACGCAATAATGTGCATTCTTTGCGTAATATCGAGACATCGCCAGCAACACAAGACGGTATCGTAATCAGCGAAAGTTGCGTTCAGAAATTGAAGCAACTGTGCTCTGATGGCCAGAGCTTCTTGAGACTATGTGTAGAGAGTGGAGGCTGCTCTGGCTTCCAGTACAAATTTGATTTGGACAATAAGCTTCAAGATGACGACAGGTTTGAAGCATTTATTTTTATGATGCCCTGGTCACTATTTCAGAACTCGGTTAACCAGATGTGGTTCATCTGTGTAACTGAGAACTGAAATAGATATTGCTATAGTATAAATCAGGGGTTTGTCTAACTTGATTTGACCTAAGATCTACTATTTACTAACTAAACTCCATATAATCTCTACCAATAACATTCACAATCTTTCGGCTAGGCCCATATTCTTTAAACTTATATTTTTTTCCTGTCACAGTCAACTGTAGTGATAGCCGCCATTAGCCGGTTGACCACTGAGCCAATGAGCTATTATGACCCATTTCTTCAATATTATTGACAGCAAACTGATGGCGGTTGAAATGCCTGTGGATTCATTCTTAATTGTAGATTTGATTTTACTGCACCAATACTCAAAGACAAGAATGGTCTTTTGCAGTGGCTACTTGTTCCTTATATTTAAACCAATTTTATATTTGATGATTGTTTACATCAGCTACTTCTTTAAAATGTTTAAAACAATCTGTTAGTATGAAGATACTGGCTTGTGACATCATATAAATAAAATAAATAATAAATAAATATGAAGAGATAAATACTAAACATAAATCAGTAGTCAAACACATAATTTTTAGTTTTTGTTGAATTTTTTTAAGTCTATAACATTTATTTTAATTAAGATAATATTTGTTTCATTATAAATAGTATATGTCCAAAGTTTTGCCATAGTTCGTTTTCTATTTTGTCTAGTTTCGTTTATTTAAGGTCTTCGCACACTATAACAACTCAACGGCGACTCGACTCTATGCCAAATATTGAAATTTAAGCCCTATGTCATATTAACTAGGTTTAATTTCGACGATGCACCGACGCGTCGTCCACTCGTCGTCCACTACTAATATCATTTTTTGAAATTAAACCTAGTGAACATGACATAGGGCTTAAATTTCAATATTTGGCATAGAATCGAGTCGCCGTTGAGTTGTTATAATGTGCGAAGACCTTTAGAGTGAGATAATTTAAAGTATACTAGGTCGATGCAGAGTCAGCCACCGGCTAAGCTTGCACCACAGATTGGAGCGGAGTTTTTTTTTTTCGAAATTTTCTCTTCGTCACGACCTAGCGAAATTTAATTTGTGCATTTTAAAACAAAAATTTCTAAAATCGGTTGAGAACTCGCTGAGATCTGTGCATTGTTACAAAGTCCATTCGAGTCGATCCATGGGAGCTTCGCTCCAATAATTTCATTTTGCTTTTTAGGATCCAGGAGGTATTGATTGAACTTCTCCAATGTCAGAAGTTTGTAATACACCAATCATCCATTTGTTGTAGTATTCCAATGTTTCAGGATTCTGTAATTTTTATGAAAAAGTTAATATCTGTATAATTTATTTGTTGCAGAGTATTCGAAAGAGATGGTGTCAAGGTAGTAGTAGACGATACGTCACTTGAGTACATCAAGGGTTCCACAATTGACTATCACACCGAACTAATAAGAGCCGCTTTTCGAGTAGTGCAGAACCCTAATGCTGATCTGGGCTGTTCCTGTGGAGCCAGCTTTTCAATCAAAATTGACTAAAGGTAGACACTAAGTAGTTAGAATTTCTACGTGCCACAAAAATGTACTCATAAAGGTATTGATTTGTAGCCGCCTGTAGACTGCCATAGCAGACAACATATCGCTGCAACACAACTGATTTCTGTATATATCAATAAAATACTATTCTTATTTATAGAATGACATTTTCTGATACTGCTGATTCTGATTCAAGTCTTAAAATATAACATGTTTACGGATTTTCCAACATTGTATAATTTTTCATAGAATTTACATGGTTAAATAATATATTATTGTGTTGGAATAGAATGAATTTTGTTAAATTATTAAAAAAATATAATAATAATAATAATAATAATAAAGCCCTTTATTCTGAAATTAGTAAATTTACAATAAGTTATTAAAATTTCGATTAAACTACAATATATCCCTAATTTCAGTGTGCCTTTTGGCATAGGCCTCCTCCAAGGACTTCCATTGGCTTCTGTCATTTGCAATTCTTCTCCATTTTAATCCCACAGTCAATTTCAAATCATCCTCCCATTTAATTTTTTGTCTTCCTCGCTTTCTTTTTCCATCTCTCGGGAACCACTCTGTTATTTTCCTGCTCCATTTTTCCTTTTTTTCCCGCATCATGTGGCCGACCCATCTTTACTTTTGCTGGTCTATTTTTGTTAGGATATCAGTCAGTTTTGTTCTTGATCTAAGCGTGGTGTTCCTAATCCGGTCTTGTCTTCGTGTACCTGTCATACTTCGTTCCATTGCTCTCTGGCAGATGGCTAGCTTTGCTCTAAGTGCTTTTGTCAATGCCCAAGTTTCGCAGCCGTAGGTTAGACATGGTAGTATGCAGGTATTGAAAGTTTTTCTTTTTATTGCCATTCCTAGGTCTTTAGACTTCATTATTTCCTTAAGAGCCCAGTACTTTTTCCATCCCATGGCTATCCTCAAATGTATCTCCTTTACATTTTGGTCCTCAGTAGAAATAGTCTGGCCTAGATATACGTAGTCATTAACATAGGCGAGGTTTTCATTACCGATTTTGATGTCCCTCTGTACGAAATTGGTCATTATCTTCGTTTTGTCGGCATTCATTTTAAGTCCAACTTTCAGACTTACATCATTTAATCCTTGGATCATTACTGCTAGATTTTCATGATTTTCCTCGAAGAGGACTAGGTCATCTGCAAATCTAAGATGGTTCAGTTTTATGCCATTTATATTTAGTCCGAAATTTTCCCAGTCCAATTTTCGGAAGATGCTCTCGAGAACTGCTGAGAACAGTTTGGGTGAGAGCGGGTCTCCTTGTCTCACTCCTCTGTCTATGTTGAATTCGCTACCCAAAGATTCTAATTGGATTCTAGCTTTGCTATTAGAGTAGATCTTCTTTATGATGTTGATATAAACTGCTGGTATTCCTTGCTCTTTTAGAGTCTCCCATATATACTCATGCTTTATGCTATCGAACGCTTTTGCATAATCTATGAAGGCTATATACAGAGCTTTGTTGTACTCGTTGTATTTTTCTAGTACCTGTTTGACTGTGTGGATGTGATCTATCGTCGAGAACCCTTTCCGGAAGCCGGCTTGTTCAATAGGTTGTTGTTCATCTAGCATAGGGGTGATCCTGTTCAGTATGAGTTTCGCGAACACTTTGTACACATTTGACATAAGGCTTATCGGTCTATAGTTTCCGATGTCTTCTTTGTCTCCTTTTTTATATAACAGAATTATATGTGATTTAGTCCATTGTTCTGGGATATAACTGCTCACCAAAATCTCATTAAATAATTTTGTAAGAACTGGTACCAACTCTTCCATCGTTCCCTTCATCAGCTCGTTAGTTATCTTATCTGGGCCTGGTGCTTTGCCCATTTTTTGACTTAAGATGGACTTCTCTACTTCCTTCGGTAAAATTATAGGTAGGGTCTCTTCATCAACCTCTCTTTCTGGATAACTGCAGTTGTGGTTTACTGTTTTTACAGATTCTTGTTTCGCATAAAGTTCACGGTAGAAATCTGTCGCTAAGTCATTGATGTTTTGTCTTTTCGTGGTAACCTTTGAACCCTTTTTCAAATTTGGTATCCATTCTTTCCCAGTCTCTTTTAGCTCCTTGAATGCCTTTTTGACGCCTCCTGTTCTTGAGATATGGAAATCAAGGGTTTGTATTCTTTTTGCTTTGCGGTCTTTCCTAATATTTACTTTTATCTTTTTGCTTATCTCTGTTATCAATTTTGTATCTTTTTTCCCCGTTTGGCTCGATATTAATTCTTTCCTTTCGTTTATAAGTTTTAAAGTTTGATCGCTAAGTTCGTATTTGTTGTGTTTTTCTTTTCTGTTTGCAGTCATGTGTTTTTGCAGCTGTTGTCCGAGTAAATTGTACTTCTCCTTCACATCAAATGTTTCGTTATTGACTACTTTTTCCATGTCTTTGAGATGGTTTGTATTGTAGTTGTTGTAGTCGGCTTCAAGCTGTTCTGTCACATAATTTTTAACATGTTTCCGGGAACTTTTGTTTTGGTATTTTTTCAGAGAACTCCTTACCATGCGATGGTTTGTGTTAAAATTCAATGTCGATATAACTGTAGTGTCTGTAAATGCTTTAGGGAAACTGCTTATCACGTAGTCTATCTCATTTTTATATGTTCCGTCTGGAGAAATCCAGGTCCATTTAGTTTTCTTATTTTTCTTGAAAATTGAGTTAAGCACAGTTAAGTTGTGTTCCATTAGGAAAGAATATAATACATACAATAAAAAAAATATAATACATCTATTAAAAACAAAACTCAGTTCAAGCTCACAAAAGTAAGTAGATAAAAGTTTAAACATGTAAATATGTAATGTAGTAATATTAATTTAAATAGAGTTTCAGTAACTTGTATCAGCAAAGTAGATTTAGTTTAATTTATAAACATTTTCTGTGATATAACAATAAAGATTTTACAGCGTTAAATTTAGGACTGTTTTTATTTTGATGTGTAGGTAGAGGTACCAACCTATTTCTATTTTTGAACAACTGTCTACAAGGTGGACAGACAGTCTCGTGATGGAGATGGGTAGCTGTTGGATATGGGTATTGCAGGACCATTCAACCTGGAGATCCTTGTGATAGGGCTGCCATCTATAAATTCGCCGAAGCCGGATAAAGACTTAAAAAACCCGGACATTTGGCGTAAATCTATATGTAATGGGTTGCCTGAAAATGAATGATTTGATTGATTTATAATTAGCTTAATTTGGGACTAGATCGATTTGTGTGAGGTTATCCGATATTTAACGGGTGATAACAAAAAAATGAGAATTCGTTCAGAGGTGTAAAAAAATACTCGTGTATCTTTTTAGCACAATTTGATATTATTGGAAAATATGTACATAGAAACTATTTACAAAATCATCAATGCACATTAGAATAGGACTCGTGGTCAGCTGTTCCACTCAGTATAGACATGACGTTGGAACAAGACTCTTGGACGGAATTCTTGTCCATTTTCCGCACACATGTTTTAATTATTTATATCAGTTGGGTACAATTTTCAGCTCTCCAATTATTTTTGTATACTAAAATGCTCAAATAACCTAAGAAATCTTCAATCGGCCGACATTGTGCAAGGTTTATGGGGTTTCGGATTTTCGGTACAAATGGTATATTATTAGCGTCTAGGAAACGCGTCGTTTTTTTGGCATAATGCGACGATGCTTTATCCGACCAGAACATATTCTCCATCTGAGTGATGTTTGCGAATAAATGCTATCAGTATTTTTTTCAAGCATTCGCTCTCATACACTTTTTGGTTGACCGCTAAACCACTCGGTTAGAACGACAGTTTCGAAAGACCTTTGTCGGATATAGCCACATAAAGCATAACTTTCTGCTCAAACTTGTGCTTATACTTGTGTTTTATATCGTCTGGTGTTGTAAAATTATTGCTGGTGTAGTATCGGTCATTTCCAGGTATATGTGTTTTACTCAAAGGAAAATAACTTTTATCGTCCAAAATGAATGATTTTCCTTTGTAATTTCGGATCATCCAGCGACACTGTGATATAATAGTCAGTTTTTGCTGTTCAGTGTATTCCGGTGCTCTCACCTTCTTGCGGCATTTCAGACCTATCTTTTTCAAGAACGAACAAGTGCACGGTTGGGAACACTTTATTTTTTCTCGCGGCATCTCGTTGGCTCATAGGATTATTATCGTTAAAAGTGCTATGGTGTAGGTTCATCCTTCTCTTGGTCATTATCTTCGCTGGTCGCCGGCTACCACTTTTGTGATCTATCGTCAAGGATGCAAGAATTCTATAAATAGTGGAGAATAAGTACATATTCTTTACTAAAATTATCTACAGTAGACTTTTTCCCCCAGTTATAGTTCGAATTATAAAAATGTTCAACCGTTTTCGCAGCGTTTCTTGTTTCGACACCATTTTGACAAATATTAATGCTTGAAAAACAAAATCAAATGAAGTTTAAGAACCTCAAAAGAAGTAGTAACAACTTCACAAACAAAGTTTTTTGTCTAAGTGAATAGTCTTGTTTTGAGGTCCATAGAAAGTTATTCTCATTTTTTTGTTATCACCCGTTATTTATATTTTTAATATTTATATCCGAACACACTGACAACAAGAGTCGTGTTCACATATTTAATGACTACGTAGCTAGCTGCGATATATCTGATGACGACTGTACTAGTACAAGATATTTCATTTCTATGCAATTAACCTCAAACCGTTAAAAAAGGGATATAAGATTGTAAGATATATATTAAAAGAAAGAAAAATCAACCATTACTTTCACAGCGGTCACTAAAGGTTTTCGAAGAACAAAACAACTCCTTATTCCAAATGAGACTTTATTCAATAAAACATTAAACGCGTAAAATGTCACTTCTATGCTACAAACAATCTAAATGAGTATTCGTATACAAAACATTACAAGTAATTTTTTCAATGAGTATATAAAATATGTATGATGATGCGCACAGGTTCTTACTCGTACAGATCTATAAATAACTAGTGAGTGCCCGCGACCTCGTCCGGGTAAAACTTTTTTGTACCGTAATCTGGTAAAAAGTATTCTATAAGTAACCATCTTTGAATGCTACAGGGGTACCAAAATTGGTTCAAACCGTCCAGCCGTTTTGGCGTGATGAGAGGACACAGACATTCTGTCCAACATGGCGCCAGACTGGCATGGTGCCGCGCGCCCATACAAAACAAAAGACGATCATGCATCGCGCTATCATTTTTTTTACATAGAAAATTGATACAAATCTAGAATTTTATTGACCGAGCGAGCTAAGCGATGAAAGCGTATCTGCTTCAGATTCGGCTAAATTTCTTTCGATTTATTTCGATTATGAACTGATGTTCGGATTTCTGGCTGTTTTCGTCAAGGGGCTGCATTAATCAACCCATTGTAATGCAATTTTGGGGGTAGAATCGATAAGTATATATACTTTTTTGTCGATTCAGTTTTTCCAAATATTTCAAAATAGAGGAGTTATGGGGGTTGAAAAGTAAAAAAATACAAATTTCAGTCAAATCGAAATAAACTCGAAACAGCTCACAAAGCCTCTAAAATATAATAGTATAAGATGTCCACAGGTCTTGTCAAGGTGTGGTTAGGTACAAGGACCACGGTGCGAAAGAAAGAATTGAGACTGTCAGTTTAAAAATTTGCAGTAGAGGGGCCGAGGGCCCTTTACGAACCTAGGAGTCGAACCATCTCTTAGCCATTCGTTAGGTAATATATAGCTATACTATACCACTAAGTTTACATAGTTTCCGGTGTGGTAAATTTACATTTGTTACAGTTTTCTGACTTCTGTGCGTTTATATTATATTATTTAAGCTTATGCCTAGTGAGATTGAGATGCGTTAATGGCGGCCCACACCTTGTCCAGCTTGGGGGACGGCATCGTGATGATGGGCTCGTTCTTAGAGGAGTTGCCAGCGGTTCTGAAATATAAAGTAATGTTTATTAATAAACTTTGATATTACCTTAACAAAATACAATTTAATTAAGAACTGCCTCCTAAAAATAACGCTAAAAGTGGCATCTGTTCGAACGTACAAATACGTACACCAGCACTCACAACAGCCATGAACCAAGACCAGGTCTAGATTGTTGCGAAGTCGCAACAGAATGGCCCTTTTTTAACAATATAGTAGATAATGTTATTAACACTATCGTGAGACATCTTTACTAATTATAAAAACGGTATTAACTCACGTAAAAATTGTCAGGAACGGCCCGACATGTTTCATGTTGTTATGTTTGCATGAATATAGTAGATAAATTTATGAAACATGTAATGTCTCATTTATTAATGTGGGTAGGTAGGTACACCACAATTTTTTATTTTATACATAGATCAAAGCTTAAAGAAAAATTGAAAAAGGAGCTACCTGGAGGAAGAGACCGGGAATCGAACCCGGTACCTACCTCTGGATTGCCGGTCCAGCGCGTTAACCATTTCGCTACCCTAGCTCCAGGAAGATCTGACGAATTTTTAATTTGCTTTGTGTGTCGATCTTTGCATTGTTTTATTTGAAAGGTTTTTACACCTTAGCGACCTCTATGTGAATACATAAGTGATTGCGTTCGATTCCCGGTCTCTTCCCCCAGGTAGCTTCTTTTTCAATTTTTCTTTAAGCTTTGATCTTTGTATTTAACGCTTAAATATAGTAGATGCCTATTTCCTACAGTAGGTATGTAACAATCAGTTTATCAGACCACAATAAGTCAGACCACGCTTACTCTTCCAAGCAAATGAACTGTCAAACCATACAAACTGACTAACTTTGTATCGTTTGACAGTTCATTTGCTTGAACTTGGACCAGTATCCCTTCCATGAGTTAACATATTTCAGACATGGCAAAAAAAAAAACACGAGATCTACAGCTCAAAGAGCTCACAGAACTATTATTATTAGGGAGGTATTAAGGAAAGTGTGAATGCCAGTATTGCCAGTGCAACTGTTTGTCTCAGATATATTATGTTTTACAATCGGCTCGGTTATCAAATAACAATAACTCGCTGTTAAATTGTTGTTGACACTTTGTTATGGCATGATGTGCTATATAGCCACATTGGGGTCAAATGTTGCATTCCAGTCACCTTTCACATACGTATTCACTTATTAAATGATAAAGCGCTTAATTTCTTTCATACCAAACTATTGGACTTATTCTATAAAGTCTCGTTTGACTTTTTATCTACCTACCAACGATAAACGGGTGACCAATCAAGATCTCCTTATCCCTAAACTATATTTTTATTCCTTGGAGCCAAAGGTTAAGAAACGCTAAATGTTATCTTTTTGAAATAAAAAATAAGCGGTTTCGGCTAAAATTTCCTACGTCAAAAATAACCAATGGTATTTTCTGGTTCTATTTAGTAGCAGGCTTTACTAACATATAGTATACATAACTCAAAAAACACACAGAAGAATGAAAACGGGTAAATGTTATCGTAACACCGGTAGTGGGTCACGTGGGTGCCGTTTTTGCGAGAAGACAATACGTATCATAGTCAGCTAAGTTGTAGGTACAATAAGATAAACAAACATATTGATATTTATTCATCTACATTACACGGATACAAAATAAAAATTACTGAATCGCTAAAATCTAAACCTTACGATAAAACGGAAGACCTTTTAAAAAACTTGTGACACATAAACATTAATGAATACTAAATGTACAAGATGGTTTTTACCATCATTTGCTAAACAACATTTCTCAAATAATCAGTTAACAAACAACGATTCACAAACTATTCATTTCACAAACCTGTCATTCCCTAAAATGCTCATTTTATAAATAATTACACCACAAATATAAACAAACGTAAACATTTTGAAAGACAAACTAAGCTTAACCTGTAATTACCACTTCTGTACCAACTAGTTAATTTGCCCATGGAAGAGCGGTGTCTCACACAGGTATTAAGCATACCTACTTAAAAAAAACACCAACCTACGTTAACATTGTGTATATAAATAAGCAAATGCAAAATAACATTTTTATTTTATAGCAATATAAAGACGTATAAAGAATAGGGCGGAAAGACAGACATAATGCCCCGACTGGAAGGATCCCCGGCACGAGAAGATCAGTTATATTTTTTTCATTGAGAGGAATGACCGAATTTAAACGTTTAACACGGGTTTGAACACTGTAGTTACGCGACTGCCCTGTAATGTAACGTAACATGAAGGAACACTCACTGCTGCAACTCCCCGCCGAAGGGGCGGGCGTCGTTGACGTTCTTCACGTTGTGGGGCGAGTAGCGGTTGTACAGGCCCCAGATGCTGTTCATCAGCTTGCTGTTGTACTTCAGCGGATTTAGCTCCAGGACTGGAAAGATAACGATAAGATTTTAGGAATCGCCATAGATAGAGAGTTTGCACCTCTTTCGTACTCGCATGTGTATGCACTTGGTCAGTAGCGGCGTTAGGGTAGGACGCGGTAGGGCGACCGCCCAGGGCGCTCTCGCTCATTGAGCGAGGCCTTCTTGCTCGTAAATTTTCAAAATTTTGCGAAAGTCTCATTATGTTTAGGGGGCGCCGTAGAAGCCTCGCCCAGGGCGCTGGTAGTGCTAAAACCGGCACTCGTGTGTTGCAGTCGTCATGATCAGAAGGCCATCTTTAGTTTAGTGTGATGGAAGATAGAAGCGCAGTATTAAGAAATACAATCCCTTAGCATCCGTAACAAATTGATTAACACGTTCACTGTCCCAGTTTGACATGTGAACCTTATGTCGCTGTAATAGTTAGACGCTTGCCGTGACCAAATGGGTATCGAAATTGCAAATATTATACCACAATTTGCGTATTGAGTTCTCATATACCGGGTGATCAATCCAAATGGGTCAGTAGGGAGAAGTCACAAACTATAAGAGATAGGGAAATCTGTTCTTAGGAACGATGGCGTCGATTTTAGACTGCATTAACTGCATTTTTTTTTTTTTTATAAATTTCACAAATATTTTCATACATAACCCGGTCAACACCACTGTGAAAAATGTTACAATACGACATGCGATTACTTACGGAATTTTAACCAGGTTAAAATCCCGACTATGTATGAGAGTTATAAAAAAATAATTGAATGAAATTTCTATTAGATCTAAAATCGACGTCATGGTTCCTAAGAACAAATTTCCCTATCTCTTATCGTGTTCATTCCTCCCTACTGACCCATTTGGATTGATCACCCGGTATAATAGACAGCTGTTACCTATTCCAATAGTCAGTGATACACGTCTTAGGTATTTCTACCAACAATGAGTAGGTACCAACATGACTAATTGACTACTGTACACGCCTTGCAAAGTTTTGCCCAGACTTACTCATTTATCGTCTTTGACAGGTTTTCTTATTATTTGATCGTAGGGTTACCACTTACCATCGTTCTCACATTTATAAATAAATAGGCGTTGTAATAGATATTGCAAAAGCCACTTTGGCCTGTCTTACGATAAACGCATCGCGGTAGTTTTGGGAACGTAAATTTGACGCAGAGTTGTCGATAAGATATCACAAAGTTTGTAAACGTTTGTCATGTGATAGGTCGTTTCTTATCAATTCTGTTAAAAAATAGAAGCACATTTGTAGATCGACGGACTTATAGTTTTGTTTTGGTGTTAGTTGTTTTATCTCATCTGTAGATTTATTCATCTGATAGATTTGTTCATTTTGTTGTACCAGATAAAAAGTAGTTAGTGTCAAAAAAAGTAGTTAGTGTATCTGTTCGTGGCATTGTGGTTCTCAAACTCCAGTTAGTTTGATGTTTTGAATAGCTTCGCTTTTATTGGATAGCTGGGCTAGGGCTCGATTCGAGTCTCGCTTATAGCTAATACACAGTGGATCGTATTGAATGTTTCCCTAGTACTTGTATCTATCAATGTCCAGCACCTCTATTTAGCACAACTGTGATGGCACGCGACTCTTTCTCGCGCGGGAAATATTACCTATCTCTTTCTTCGCAGTACTGTGAGAGAGTGATGGGCAATGCTATGTCGCGCGACAAGAGTCGCGAAGCGTAGTTGTGCTAGGCACTCAGGTATGGACTGAAACTTTAATCAAACTATATAGGACAAGTCTCCCAAGTGAAAAACAAATAAGTTGACTCACAGCTGGTGTTAAATATCTTGGCGTTCGGATCCTTGGCGGTCTTGACGTTGGTCACCTTCATATTCCGCTGGGTCTCGCGGATGCGGCCTGCCGAGAAGGCGGACGGGGGGATAGACGCCATAGCCTTTACTTGACAAGCTGGAAACAATAGTATGTGTTATGTTTAGTTTGCGTCTTGCTTGAGACATGGACATCAGTGCGAATTCGTAAGAACCCCGTATCGGTTCGGAGTTGGCCGCAGACGGCAGCAGCAGACGTGTCGACTGCTGGCTGCGACACTAACTGGTTTCTATGTATTTCTACGAAATACCATTCGTAGTTAGCGACGTGTCGGCGAAAGGGAGACGACACAGTCGCCCAACCGCAGTCAATAGTGCACTCAGAACCAATTGCATATTACTCACGACATACGAGCCTACCGTCGGCAATTGGTTGGAAATCACAACATAGCGACATGGTACCACGGCGTGCCGCTGCTTCTGCGGTTGGCGTTGAACCGATACCATTATATAGTCAGCGTCATGCTTGAGAAATGGACATTATAAGTAGTGCGGTTTGCAAAGAATCCCGTTAATACGACATTTAGAGCACTTGGCGGTACCAACGTCCGAATGCGAGCGTCTTATGGATTTATCTGATGCCAATCCATACTTACTAAATTAGTGCTTAGAAAAATTTATTCAGCATGTTATTTTGTTATACCTACCTACCTATATAATTACTACCTACGCCAGTAAGACAATGGTATTGTGGGGGCATGTTTACAAGATAAAACCAAATAGGCAGTTATTTGGTTTTATGTTTTGGATGCCTATATGTATTTGGTTTAATCTTGTAAACATTAGCCCTATTAGCGAAGCAAGCATAATTTCTTAAAATTTTTGAATGTAGAAACGCGCAATTCATTGACAAGTTACTTTAACGCTGTATACGCAAGTTTAAAGGTTATGTATACGTGACCTTATGTTTTTGCTATTCTTGTACCGACGACGTAATATTTTGCAGTAGGTAAAGATAAAGACAGGTGCGCTTCACCTGTCCGCAAAGGTCACCCGACACCCGACTATAACCTAATTGCTCGTGTTTCGTCGTGCTACGGCAAAGTCGTATCTTACTATGTAATCGATTTAAAGATAGGACCTTTCACCGTACAACGGTAGTGTTTGTCCCTGCTAGCCTTTAGCCGTTTGTTTGTATGCCAATTATACACCGAGCGAGCGAAGGGTCTCCGATTCAGCTTGGTCAAAAAATATTTCGTATGTCCGGATGTCGTATACCTACTGTTCGGATGTCCGGATTTCTGGCTGTTCTCGCCTAGAAGTAGAAGCCGCATTTCTCAACCGATTCTCTTTCTAGATTCAATAATTAGGCATGTGGATTATAAGTACTCTGTCGAGGCTTTTTCGAAATAAAATATAAATGCGGAAATGGTTGAAAACGTAAAAAAGTTATTTCAGCCAAACCGAAAAATGATCGCGAGGTTTTTACTGCTCACAGAGCCACTAGTTTTATTTGCCATTGGATTAAACTCAAAACGGCGAGTGAAAATGGTTCCATTAGTAGATAGTATACATGCTAATTATTTGAATACCAAGAATAATGTTGTATGCATAATAGGTTAGGAACTTTTGTATGTATCTACATGTTTACTTCAAAGTGTAAAAAACAAACTTGTTATCTCATCGTTTTATGTCATGTGAGAAATTAAGAAGTTTGTTTAGTTTCTTGTAGATCTCGAGCTAATTTTGTGTTCGGTTTATCACAGTAATATATACAACTTTAGTCTAACAACTTGTTACTTCGAGTATAAAACAGTATACAGGGTTGGGCAGATTAAGTGTCCTACTTTAAAATATCCATAAAAATAAAACAACTCTCCAGATTAAAAAAGTATTTATGTATTTAGTTTAAACATAGACCATAAATTATAAAATTAATTCATAAGTTCAAATCTCTCTCCATTTGCTTTAATTCCCTTACGCATTCTCCCGTAGAAGGAATTACACGCGGCACGCACTACCTCATCTGGAATATCGTCCCATATCTTCTCCAACCGATGCTTGAATGAATTTAAATTCATGTCCTGCGTGCTCCCAATCTTACTCAGCATAAATCCCCATATTGAAAAATCCAACGGGTTCAAGTCGGGTGAAGATGAGGGCCACTCTTGCCAAGGTATAAAATCTGTCAAATTCGTTCGACACCAGTCTTGAGTGCGTTTGGCTTTGTGAGATGGGGCACTGTCTTGCTGGAAACAAAAATAATCATTTCCTTATAACTTTCGGGCATTTTCCAGCAAATGACCCTGCAATACGTTCTGAATATAGTACTCTTGGTTGATTTTGACTCCTCGATCAATGAACAGCAGTGGTAACTTGCCTCTAGGCGATATCGCACCCCACACCATGACAGCAGACGCACTTTGAAATCGTTGTACAGCTAATTTGTCCACTGGTATGTCCCTCAACGATACGCCATACACACGACACGATCATTCTGTTGATTGTGGCTATCCTGTAATTGAAACATTTTTTCATCGGAAAAAATTATGTCATCGCCCTCGTGCAATGCTAGTATCTCCTTACATTTTTTCGCTCTAGCTTTTTTCTGGGCTTCCGTTAATCCGTGATTTTTTTGTTTCTTGTTGGCCTTCAAGATCATGTCGCAATATACGACTCATTGATCGTCGGGATATTTTCATATCTTTCGCGAGTTTACTTGCACTTTGGGCTGGATTACCCCTAATACGCTCACGAACATTTTTGATTACTTTTTTGACGCTAACAGATGGTTTACGTCCAGGTTTGGGCCTGATTCGTGAAGAACCAGTTTCCTCGAATCGCTTGATGGTCCGCGATATGAACCTTATATTGATATTTAAATGTTTCAGTTTCCTTAATATTTCGCACGGGCGAAATTTTTTCTTGTAGGTACACTTCGACAACGAGCTCACGTTTCGCGTCCATTGTTGAAAACAAAACAAAAACGAAAAAAATCAATCATAAAAACGAATAAATTCTTTATTCGTTTATATACCTACACGGTAAAAAAAGGTCCATTACGTTAGAAAAAAAATAAGATGTACGACTAGGACACTTAATGTGCCCAACCCTGTACCACAGTATAAGGCCTGTACAATCGCAGATCCAAAATTAATGAAACGTATCTGAATAAATTGGTTTACCGAATAATTAATTAAATAGATGTTAGGCGAATCTTAAAATTGGCATATAACATCAAAAAATGTGATAAATGGAAACGAATAAGATAGATGGATACCTATATTTGATGTGTGACATCGGTTATTATGCTCTTTCTGGTGCCAGTTCAGTCCATCAGTCTCACCAGTCTGATCCGTCAGTTTACTGTTATTATTAATTTTCAATTTTCATCACTTCGAATCGTCAGTCCGTTAGTCCGAGAGGGTTACACGATCATTATTTCGTCATTCCGACCACACTGATGAACTGAACTGACGCCAGGATGGCGGCAAACGGCTCGACCTATAGACCAATTTTGATAGGTATGGAGGTAGCTGATACCCTGGATAACCATATAGCTAGGGTACTTTTTATCCCAAACGCGGGTAACACCGCGGGGCGCAGCTACTATGTTATAATTTTAGGTACGCAGCATTACATACGTACGTGACTACGTTATCATTATTACGTAGTGACACACTTGTCTGGCAATCTAGTAGGTACCTAGCTACCGTACCTACCTTATAATTTTTGTGTCAGATTATTGTGTTGTGTCTAGGGAACCATTTTGATATTTTTGAGTTACTAAGTGACAATTGGAAAGTGAAAGTTACCTTTACACAGATTGAAGAATATGTTAGACAACAAGGTGGAGTTGTTGAGAGCTTCAATCTTAAAGCCTGTCCCGTCCAGGCTCCTGCAATCGCCGTTGAACCTCAACGTGCTGAGTAAATGCACCATTAAATCACTGAGACGAGGATAAATGCTTCGAAGATAACACGGAGCGCACGGAGTGTGCCGAGAGTCGCGTTTGAGATGCCACTGATCACAAAGGCACGAACGCGCCTGACCCCTGGAGTTATCAGTGACCAGCTACATTTCTTATGTGTATATAGACGTATATATGTCGAGATAAGGCGTCAGCGAGTCAATATTTCAACAATGCTTACTTGCGTTTCGGATGAGTGGCTAAAATTTTCCTGCAAATGCAGACGTTTATTGGATGTGACATTATGGAAAAAAGAACGAGTCGAGCAGTTCTCATCATAAGCGTGCGCACTATTTGTGGTCGTATACATGTGTTGTCGGTCTTTGCAATTTTCTGTCACACATGTTTCAACAAAATCACTTGTCCGTTACCTATTTTATAAACTACATTCTAACTTTGTGACAGGTGTAAACTTAAAGTAAATTATATCTGAGGTAATTGCTCTAGGTCTAGGTATCACTTAGTATTATCATAATTCATTAGTCCAGCTACTTCTTAATGTGATGGCGTCAAACATGTATTAGGACAAACTGAGGCATACATATTTGCGCTACCTGATTAATTTTATTTAAGAGCAATAACTATATTAAACGGACTGAGATGCCACTTATGCCTCGACTGCCTAAATAATAAACTCGCTACAGATTCCATAACTTTGCACACCGAAGAAATAAGTTCACAAAGAATGCTGGGGTCACTACATTGGGGTCCATAATGATGAATTACTTAATTACCACAAGAGATAAAACGTTAAAAATATTAAATGTGTTGGCTGTGAGTCGTGGAACAGATAACGCGGCTGTGATGAAGGAACTTTAATAAGTAGGTACTCGTATAGTTCGATAAACGATTGTAATAGGATGGATAGACCTATGACGCCGTAAAGTGTTGAATAAATTCCATAATCTACTGGCAGTATTGACGTCAACCTATAAGCCTAATTAGGCACTTGCCTGTCTTGCCTCTATAAATTATAGTTTGATAGTGTAGTTAGAGTTAGAGTATAGTTAGGTAGATAGTTTAATGAATCCAGATTGGAAACTGATGTCCAATGTTTAGAATGTTGGGTTCGTTTGAATTGAAATTACAATCGTTTCCAATTACTACCATTGATCATCCTCCGTTCACAATTATAACATAACTTAACCTCTTAAGTAGAAGCAACTGTTAGAAATTGGAGACCTAAATATGCTGGATCGTCTTGGAGATTGTTAATTTATATTTACATAAAATCGAAGTATGAGATGAAATGTGCGATTTGAACACTTTTAACACGGCGGACTGTGGCTTGTGGAACCTTATTTTTTGTGCAGTGCGTGAAAGTCGGGTGAGAAGTTGCACTTTAGAACAGTTCAGATTTTAGATTATAACAGTGATGGATCAAATAGGCAGCGCTTTCACACCGTTTTGATCACCTGTCACGAGTTATGGGAATATTCAACAGTGGTAGTACAGAATGCTACCACCATCTTCTGTACCGGCAGCGTAACGTTGCGGGGCAACCGCTGAAATTATCAGAGGCATTTCCTGTTGCGGTTGTAGCTTCTGGGAAAAGACTGTATGGAGTCTACAGTTTTGCGTTAACCTGTAGATCTTTAGAGGGTGCAACACATTTGTGCCCTCAGCGCGACGGCTAAGGACCATAATCGCCTAGGCAGTTTCAAACTACACACACAGAAAAACATTATTTTCTAGAATAGGTAGTCGCTTATGTTCTAGGATCATTGCCGTGTGCGATACGGTGAACGCTGTTTCCCCACCACGACTCTGGTTATTCAAGTGTAATAGCATAATCGACGTTTTAAACTTCACCCTTACCTTAATGCGTATGTGTTTATGGTATACCTATAAGTATACTTATTTATAGATAAACACGGTTTTCTTCCGAGCTAGGGTTGCATGCGATTTACGTCGATAATGTGAAATTGTTCAAAATAAGCGTCACCACTTGACCTACTTTAGAAATTGAACTGATTCCATATTACTACTTGCGTGTTGCGTCACCAGTTTGTATATCTATATAGGTACCTACTAACGTTCAAGTTACCAGGAACATTGATAGCTTATCCTTGAATAAGTAATTGGAACTCGGAAGCACTACAATTCCGCTTTTGTTAGAGGAATAACTTCAGACTTCCTTCGATGAAATTAAAAGAAAATATATATGTATTGTAACTATATAGACATTCCGGAGTACCATAAAATTACATTAATAGCTTCCGACACCATATTATTTTGCTGACTGTACTGTAGGTCCTGTAATCTTCGTACCGGCAGGTACTTATCTGCATACTTACTTATGTTTCAAGCCCAAAGATGTTTGACCGAGCGAACGAAGCACCTCCGTTTCAGCATGGCCAGAAATTATGAAGCCACTAGTATTAGTATTATGAACGAGACAATGGATCTTGTTTTCGGTTTTAGTTTCCAAGATAATTGTATTGTATCGATAAAGTGTCGCCAGTTTCTGCCTTAGTTATTGTAGAGATAGAGTCGCAATCCGACTATATGACTAGCGTTAAAAATTATCATAAAAAAAATGTTTCTTGTGTGTTCGATGTTCGTTAATTTGGGGTCTCGTTCTGTAGTACATTCTTGTCCTCCATATTATAAGTATAAGACTGTTCGTTTGTTTAAAATACAATAATACACACAAAGGTAGTTAGCATCTAGGGGCAAAGGCCGAGAATACACGCTTCACGGATCGTTAAGATTAAGGTGACTACTCGTCTAACCCCAGATTCGTAGATACTTGCGAAAGTATAGGTATTGTGGGGCCCCGGCATCAGATAGCTCGTTTTCCTTGTACTGATGACTATTTAGAACGTTGTTTACACTTGAAATGATAATGAATCGTTGTGACGCCCATATTGGTACATGGAGTTTTGCAGTTAGTAAACAGGATAAAGGTCGGCAAAATCAATCGAGAACGGTAGAGTTACAGAGGCCGTTGACTATGGCCTGTCCAAGAAAGTACCAGGAACCCATCATCCGGCCTGCGGCAGCGGCCGGTGGGATTACTTTAAAATTGATATCGTGCCATTCCTCACGCTCTCGTGTTAGACTATATTGCTATGAGCGGGACGGTACGACACGAACTTTCGATTGTGGGTACAAAGATTCCATTAGATTTATTATTAATCCTCATACAATCGAGAATTTGGTATCTTATGTCTGAGTGTGAAAGGGTAATAGGTGTAATAGGTTTTTGTCAAAAATTTCATTTTTGTGACAAGCATTTATAGCTGACTGTACTTTTCCTTTAACATTCATCAATTGCTAACTGATACGATTCTAAAAGCTCAAACACGGTAGATTTGCACTATTACAGGCCACCTAAAGCCACCTTTCGGCTCCATTATCAGACCCTGAAAACTATCTGAAGACAAAGTACTCATCAAGACTAATCAAACGAGCCCAAACTCGATGGGATTATGTGGTTTTATTACGGAGTTCCTATGGCCACCTTCCAGCTCCATCATCAGATCAGCTCCACGTATATCATAATATTACATTGTCACGCGAATTGCATATTCGTGCAAAATTTTAGCTCAATCGGAAACCGGAAAGTGGGTCAAATTTAACTTGCAAAATGGGAATTTTGCAAGTTAAAGACACAGACACAGTTTACAGACAACGGTACAGGTGAAAGTAAATAAAAGCTTGTAAAATTAAAAACAACAAGTGCAAGGTGTATCATAAACGTATAATATTTCATTTTAATTTGTACACTTAACATCTAGAAATTACCATCTTGATTGGGTTTCAAAGTCAACCTTCATAATTATAAATTATAATATAATTAATTTCATGAGGTAAAAATCGAACGGGTAAATAGTGTCGTTCGTAGGTACTTAAAAGCAACACTACATCGCTTAACATTATTTATCGTATTAAGTACCTTGGTGCTGCTGAGGCTTTAACAAAACCGAAATAAATGCTGAACTATAAAAATATACAGTTGCTGTCGTGAGAAAGCAAGGCAATATCGCTATTGGTAACTAAACTGGCACTGTGTTTGTACGCTGGATTAGCGGTTAGTTTTAATTGTACGGAGTATTCTTGTTGATACGTTATTTTATTACTTAACCAGGCTAAACTAAAAATAAATAACGATATAAATAATGGTTGAAATGGCGGCCGCGGCCGGCGAATACTGTATAATCTCAGTCAGCACCCATGAGGATATAACCTGGAACAAAAACAGAAACTTTCATCATGACTGTCTGCAAAATCAACTGGGCCACGCGACTTGCCTAACACATAAACATTTAAATTGGGCCAACACGCAGTTCTTAATGAGAATGTAAGCCAGTTTTGTGATGCTTTATAACGAAAATAGGCGACGGCCCACAAGTCGTGCTTCGCTGGGAGTTATTGTAGAGATATGATTGCGATATAACTTTGCTGTGGTATTTTTCTGAAGATGATAATAAAAAACAAAACAGAGATAAATTAAAAGAATCGTCGGGGATAGTGCAATACCGCGTAAGTAACAAGTGTAGATATGAATCAATATTCAAACAAATGCTAAGTATTTTATTGAAATGAGAACTTTATCGACAGCTGTTGTTATTTACGCGGTATTGCACTATCCCCGACGAAATACGGCTCGGCTGTGTGCTGGCTGGACTGTGTGAATTACATAATGTAATTCCTTCCTCCTTCTCTTCCTTTTAGACTTCCTTGTTTGTTAGCTTCTAGACTTTGGATTACCATAGCTAAGGAGAATTTCAACACGATGTGTACGGAATATTTTTATACTTTAGAAAGATAAGCCAACATATATGCAAAATGTTTTTTATCAATAAGTCTAGAATTTTCTGTTGTTTTGTGCTATACTCGTGTCATGCGATTATTAAATGTATGAGATCATTAAATTAAGGTAAAGGCCTGAAGCATTCTTCATACAAGTACAGTCGAGTTCATAAATGTATACCTAAGCAAAAATTACCAAAAATATGTCTACCCGCCGTGTTCAGATTTTTTTGATCACAGTTTTGCTCATATAGTTGTGAACTCGACCGTACGGCAAATGCTATTTCTCTCGTATTCGTATGCACGTAAAATCAGGTTTTCGTTTATGCATAGTTTAATTATTAAAATTTTATTGCGTAATGTAATTGGTTTTGGCAGACTTAATGTCGAGAGCTATTTGTTCTATACCAGTCAGCCATTGGACCAAACTAAGGCTATCAAGGGTGTCGTATCTCTGTAGACAATTTGGTTACTTTTAGTGTGCGCAGTGAGCGTTACCGGGTGGGAACTCCAAGTGAATATTATTATCTTACGTTGTAACTTGTTTTGACCAATAATTCCACGGTAATCAAATTAGTATCATGACCTATCACGACCCCTAGAGCCGAACTATGAAACTACAAATAGGTAAAACTACCTTAACTTGCTCAGCACACACGGGTATTTTACCGTGACTACTTAAACCAACAGAAGAGAGAATGGCTGTTTAGGCCACTTCATGTTAAAGTTAAACAGAAACAACAATTGCATCAACTGTCATAGTACTTCACACATCTATAACAGACCACCACACCACCGTATTGATCTTGCATAGCACCACCAATAACCTTATTACATCAAAGTCCATTGATGTAAACAACTTTGAAAACGCTACGTCACAAACTTTTAAATAAACATCTACTTAGATACGCTCTTGTATAGTAATGACCCAGATTTCATTATTCAGCAACTTACTACATTATGACAACATACTAACGCTATGACACAAACAAATAATAAATGTGATAGCTAGATAGTGAGAGCGTAAAATCTCGTTTACTTCAACTGATTACAGATTCGAATGCCGCGTCAGAAATCAATTCTTACATAATTCAATTTTGAACAGTACAATAGGACGTATTTATGAAAGCAGGAACCATCCCATAAATTAAACCTTTTAATATTGGACCCTCATAACATAAAGTACAAACGTTTAATGTGGGTTGATTCCTGTTTGCATAAACACGTCTTATTGTATGTAGTACTAGCTGTGCCCCGCGGTGTTACCCGCTCATCCCACGGGAACATTAAATTTATTCGGGATGAAAAGTATACTATGTCCTTCCCCGGGACTGAAACTATCTATATACCAAATTTCATCTAAATCGGTTCAGCGGTTTAAGCGTGAAGAGGTAACAGACAGACAGACAGACAGACAGACAGACAGACAGACAGACAGACAGACAGACAGACAGACAGACAGACAGACAGACAGACAGACACACTTTCGCATTTATAATATTAGTATGGATTCATTTTATTAATTAAATAATATCACTTCTTTGAAGCAAAAGAAAGAAGATAGTTTAAGAGGCCTTATTCCTTTTAAAATTTATTTTTTTCATATTATGACGAATATATTGATAATTTCAACCAACTTTTTAAAGTGAATAATACTTTTTCCCGAGTTCTAGGTAGTAACGTAGCTACTTCATGCTTTCATTGC
Organism: Apotomis betuletana; assembly: GCA_932273695.1. Lineage (NCBI taxonomy): Eukaryota > Metazoa > Arthropoda > Insecta > Lepidoptera > Tortricidae > Apotomis > Apotomis betuletana. The sequence goes on along the minus strand of OW026313.1, from coordinate 9,439,009 downwards.
TTGCAGTCGAAAATAAATTGAAAAAACGAATTTTCCACGTGAAATTTGTCAATTTAGAGTAGTTTTTCGAACAAAAATTATCAATGAAAAATTCAAACTATAGGTTTCAAATATATACCAATAAATCCCAATAGCCCTGTTCTAGAAAGTAACATCAATAATATGTTAAGAAACATGTTTGATCATGGAGAAAAATGTCTAAACAATCAGCATTTTAAAAGGAATAAGGCCTCTTAATCTGTATAAAATAGACGTATCAAGTCGCAATGAACTTGCTATTTTTATTTTATTAGTCCGTTGTCGGACCGACGTTACTCACTGTGATTACTCAGTAATTAATACGGCTGGATCAATTTTGATAACATTCGGCATGGAGGTTGCTAACACTCTGGATTAACACGTAGGCTATTTATAATAAAGCCGCGCGGGTGGGGCAGGCGCAGTAATACTCGATAAAAAGGGTATTGTACACTGCCTACTGAGCCGACGGTCCCGGGTTCGAATCCCGGCAAAGGCAAATATTTGTGTGATGAACACGAATATTTGTGCCTGGGTCATGGATGTTCTATGTATTTAAATATTTATTTATCTATATAAGTATGTATATCGTCGCCTAGTACCCATAACACAAGCCTTCTTGGGCTTAATTTGGGACTAGGTTGATTTGTGTGAGGTTGTCTGATATTTATTTTTATTATTATTATTTATTATCTAAGTTACTTTTGTAACTGAAACGAATACGCTGTATGTATGTATGTATGTATGTATTAATGGTTTATATGTGTAATTATTAGTAGTCTTATTATTTTCAACACCTTTTTGTACACGGTGTTAGTTTGTCTATCGTCTTCTCATACTCACTCAATTGCTCAAAGGTTAACTGGAAGAGATCCCTTATAGGGATAAGTTCGCCTTTGTACCTATATGTTATTTGACTTATTTGTAATATATGTATTTTTTTACTGTTTTTGTGTACAATAAAGTGTCTACTTACTTACTTACGCTGTTAGACGAGGACAATGCTGCACATAAAACCTGCAAAACCTTGAACTTGGGAAAATGATTTACCATATTCACAGCGAAACTCACCTAAATATATCTAGTACGTCCTAATGACCGGCGGCACGGTCTTGCACTCGGCCTGGTCGAGCGTGTTGTCGATGACGGGCCGGTACGACAGCTTGGTGGCGCCGGTCGCCGCGTCCGTCTCAGCCATTGTGTGCTTGCGCCAGTGCTGCTCGAACGATAGCTTCGTCTGTTACGAGAAAATATTCACGATTAATTATGCCTTGATCACACGTACCGAGTAAACGGGCGAGACAGTAATATGTTTCTCGGCCGAGACAGTGATATAAGTGAGTAGCTGTTTACACATGTTTTGAAATTAGCATAGTCAGTTCCGTTCCATTGAGACTTTCGGACACGATGGATCGTAAAAAAATCGCCGAGTGGCAGACAGTGCACGTTCAGACCGGCCGAGTGAGCGAGCGAGATAGTGCGGGTGGCGGGAGGGTGGACACTCGGCCTAGTAGATAGAACAGGAGCCGAGCTACTGTCTCGCCGCTTTGTCCGGCCGAGCGCTCGGCCGAGCACTCGGCGCTATGTTTATACGCACCGAGTACTCGGCCGAGAGCACTGTCTCGCCCGAGAGTACTGTCTCGCCCGTTTACTCGGTACATGTGATCAAGGCATTAGGGATATTCTGTACCGTACAAGCCTGTAACTTCGCCTGGGATACGTATTATCGCCTATTTTTATAAAAGTTGATATTCCCGTCTAGTTTTTAGACTACTACAAACTAAAACTATTAAATAGAAAGTGCTTTTTTATGCATGGCGATATTCTCGCATCAACTGTAGCTAATTTAAAAACTAGGCGGGAATTTAAACTTTAAAAATAGGCGATGTTAGGTATCCCAGGCGAAGTTACGGGCTGGTACGGTAGTTATTAAAACATACTGAATACTGAAATCTTGATGGGATACTTGCTACGACATGATCTAGATAACTATAGATAGAAAGGTAGAGCGAAGGCGAGGCATGGAAAGATCTTATTTATAAGTGGGTGTATTGGGTGTATACTTTTTTCTTAGGGCCTTATCACACTTGCGATTTGCGAGCGTATTTTTTATACAAATAAGCGACGCGGCGAACACGCTGCGCGATCGCCTTCATACAAAATACGCTCGCAAATCGCAAGTGTGATAAGGCCCTTATTGTTATCAGGGATATTCTGGCGGAATGCCTCCTGTAGGTACTTCGATGTATAGTATAATGTTCAGGATAGTGGCTCTCTTTCCGTCCGAGTTGCTCTAATTACCAAGTCATAATTTTGACGACGCGGTTGGCTCAGTTGGCCAGCACCTGCCTACTGAGCGGCGGTCCCGGGTTCGAATCCCGGCCAGGGCAAATATTTGTGTGATGAACTCGAATATTTGTGCTCATGGTTGTTCCTATGTATTCAAGTATATATTTATCTATATAAGTATGTATATCGTCGTCTAGTACCCATAACACAAGCCTTCTTGATGGGACTAGATCGATTTGTGTGAGGTTGTCTGATATTAATTTATTTATTATTTATTATTATTTATAATTCCAAGTACAAGAACCACAGACCACCCCCACTCGACGGAGCATGTAAGGCGACCCGTAGGCGACCCGCGCGCACCAACGATATGGTACGGCAGAACATTAAAGTATCAACACGGCGGCCACCGTTTAGTTGCGTCCATGTTTATGAGGTCTCTCTACACCACTTAACACTACAATTTACCATGTTATTTATTTAATTTCTTTTTTCGTTGACGTACGCATGGATCATAAACAAGGACGCAACTAAACGGTGGCCGCCGTGTTGCTACTTTATGTTCTGCCGTACCATATCGTTGGTGCGCGCGGGTCGCCTTACATGCTCCGTCTAGTGGGGGTGGTCTGTGACAAGAACTGACCTGTCCCTCCAAAGACTTGGAGTAGTCGTACTCGTCCCGGCGGGTCTTGAAGTCCTCCCTCGCGTGGGCGCCGCGCGACTCCTCGCGCACCAGCGCGCCCTCCACGATCTGCACCGAGTTGATGAGCAGGTTCTGCAGCTCCAGGGTCTCGATCAGGTCGCTGTTCCAGATCAGGGAGCGGTCGGACACTTTGACGTCCTTGATTTGCTTGTAGATCTCGTGGATTTGCTTGTGGCCTAGATAATAGTGTATGGTTACAATCTATGGCTATTTCTTAAGAGGCCTTATTACTTTTAAAATGCTGATTGTTTGGACATTTTTCTCTATGATCAAACATGTTTCTTAATATACTATTGATGTTACTTTCTAGAACAGGGCTATTGGGATTTATTGGTATATATTTGAAACCTACAGTTTGAATTTACAATTGATAATTTTTGTTTCAAAAACTACTCGAAATTGACAAAATTCACGCGGAAAATTCGTTTTTTCAACTTATTTTCGACTGCACGCAATAAAAGCATGAAATAGCTACGTTACTACCTAGAACTCGGAGAAAAGTATTATTCACTTCAAAAAGTTGGTTGAAATTATCAATATATTTGTCATAATATGAAAAAAATAAATTTTAAAAGGAATAAGGCCTCTTAAACACGAAAATATATTTTCCGTTTTCGGTTTCCTTCTATAAAAACCCAGAGCCAGCTATATAATATACGTAATCTGGGCCCAACCTACCCAATTTGAAAAATAACTGTTATTTTTAATTAGTTACTTTGAAAAGTTGTAATTTCAGACCCAATACCCAATTTTTAGATGTACCAAAACTAATTTAGATTCTAGACACTTAGGAAACTAACTGAAGTGAATGCTATACAGTATAATATGTATGGTTTTTGTTTATATAAGTTAGCATTTCTATCGCTTTAGTATCAAATAGATCCCTCCTCAGAGTCCTCGGTAGGATTGCTTTATTTATTGCAGCTCAATCTGTTGAAGATATCTGCTCAAAATTGAGTTGAAAGATTCCTCCCGAACAAACATAAACACATTGCAAGTTTAATAAAAGCTTGTAAAAACAATGGAAAACAGTTGCCATATTAGAAATACTGACATTGGAATGCATTTTACAAGGTTGTTTAACTCCCATAACAATGGGTATAAATATAATAGAATGTCACGTTGCTGACAAAATAACGCTTATCAGTAAATAAAATACTTGAGCTGATTTCTATTAAGCATACATTGTATAGAAATAAATCGAAACGTGTACTAGTATTATAAAAAATATTAAAAACTTTCTTTGGTGAAAAATTATATTATGATTTTAATATACTTATTATGTAAGTAATGTTTTATAATTTGTATGCATGTTTAATAACCTACTCGTATCCGTATTTATCCATAAACAGACGCTTGCTTGCGTTAGACGTAGAGCGCTATATTTAACTTTTCAACTAGATAGATGGTGTAATAATGCCCTTAATATGGGACACGACCTTGATAATATCGAATCGCATTGTTACGATACGATACTACGTTGTCTCTATGTATATTCCTCTAATAAAAATGTATATTTTAGGTACGCCTCGAATGTAATTTGCTTACTTCGACAACGGTGACAGAATTAATTTTCTATTACGCGTAAATCAATGATTTTCGGATAACGGCTAGTGATAGCGGGTCATAGTTAGATTTAGGTTAGAGTCGTTCCGGGGGACATATGCGAAATAAAGATTACAGGGGCTAATTTTCTGATAAAACTCGTATGAGAATAAAGAACGTTCGAATAGAACGAATAGCAACATAACCTGGATTCATACAAGGTCTTAACTTTTGACCCCTGGAGAGACGATTGTTTTTTGAACTGACAAACCAAGAACATTTTCAAACATAGTTTATCGTGAAAAAAATTGTTTCATTTTATTAGTTAACCTTTTAAACGGCGTCGTTTGTTATATCACGACATCGGAAAATTGTGTCATTGACGCCAACGTCGTCTAGTGACCACAACACTTCGATGATCAAAAACTTTTGTGATTCAAACAGCTACAAGTGTTTTTCAATCCCTGTTGATTATGCACCACTTCTTTATTTTTTGCTGTGGCGTCAGAGACATGGTGTTTTGCTTCACCTCTTGGCGTTGAAAAGGTTAAAAAGGCTTCAGCTAATTTAATTCCCGTATGGCTATCGAATGTCTTTCAAGAGACGGGAAATGTCGAGTAAATATTTAGTGCCACCTGCCTCTGCCGAGCGAAACTAGCATCACTAAATCCCCACGCAAAATTGCATAACAGGTCCATACAAGTTAAGGGCTATCGTATAGAAATTACACAATAGCCTCTATTGTTTCCAATGAAAAAATGGTTGAGCCAGTTATGTCAGAGACAATTGAATTGAAACATTTAAGGACGTCGATGCCACATGCCGGCGGCGAAGTTTTTTGTAACGACCATAAACCTTTTTGTCTACTACCGGATTTTGTAGCAAAAAAGTTCAAGGGTACCAACGGACTGTCTGTTTTCGATTTTTACGCACGTGTTTTAGCTATGTCTTTCTATTTAAGGTCAATTAAAGATGCATTCATTCCGATAAAATATGTTGTTACAACTTTAAGGTTAGAGACCGAAGGTACATTATTGGTTGGCACGTCGCGTGGTATTTCTATAGAAAGAATGTTCCTGGGTGATCTAGTTGCGTTTATGGACATGTGCATGTTCTTTTTTATGACAAATACCTATTATTAGGGATATTGGTTCAAATGTTATGCATGACATTGATGCATGTCCGTTTTAAGTATTGTTCATAAAATAACCAATTTGGTTTGATATGAATATCATAAGATAAGAAATAAGTAACGTGTTGACGACGCGTTTGGCTCAGTTTGTAGAGACCTGCCTACTGAGCCGGCGGTCCCGGGTTCGAATCCCGGCCAAGGCAAATATTTGTGCTTGGGGCATGGTTGTTCCATGTATTTAAGTACATATTTATCTATACATATACGTATGTATATCGTCGTCTAGTACCCATAACACAAGCCTTCTTGAGCTTAATTTGGGACTATATCGATTTGTGTGAGGTTGTCCGATATTTATTTATTATTTATTTATTTAAGTAAGACATTCTCGAGATTTAAAATCCCAAGCTCGTAGGTTATTATTAATGCAAAGGTATTTAAGTAGATTTGACTTTTTACCTTTTTACAGGCATTTACACCGTTTTTCACATGGTCGAATTCGCGGAAAAAACATCAGAGAAGGAATATCCTTGACCACGGGATTTTGTTGTTTATATGTCACCATGTTATGTATATACGTTATACGTCTGACTGACATTATTAAAAACAACATTTCACTTATTGCAATTTCTTTAATATATTTAATAAACTTATCGTTAAATCAAGGAGTCTTTCCTAATGTTTTAAAGTTGTCTGTAGTTAAGCCTGTATATAAAAAGGTGCAAAATGTTTACCAGAAAATTATAGACCAATCACTTTAATCCCTATATTTTCGAAAATATTTGAGAAAGTTATGTATAACAGACTGATAAGCTTTTTCGAATCGCATGATATTATAACTGACGCACAACATGGCTTCAGGAGATACAGGAGCACTTCCCTTGCAGCTTTCAAACTGATAAAGCGCATAATGGAATATATAGACGATAGGATACCTGTCACTATACTTTTTATGGACATGAGCAAAGCCTTTGACTTTGTCTGTCACAAAAGGCTTCTTATAAAATTAAATAAATATGGTATACGTGGCCCAGCATATGATTGGATTAAGACTTATCTATCAAACAGAACACAATGTGTAGAAACATTAAAATACTGTTCGCAAACAAAAACTATAGTGACATGCAAGTCATCTTTCATTGAAAACACTTATGGTGTACCCACAGACCACCCCCACTAGACGGAGCATGTAAGGCGACCCGTACGCGACCCGCGCGCACCAACGATATGGTACGGCAGAACATTAAAGTATCAACACGGCGGCCACCGTTTAGTTGCGTTCATGTTTATGAGGTCTCTCTACACCACTTAACACTACAATTTACCATGTTATTTATTTAATTTCTTTTTTCGTTGACGTACGCATGGATCATAAACAAGGAGGCAACTAAACGGTGGCCGCCGTGTTCATACTTTAATGTTCTGCCGTACCATATCGTTGGTGAGCGCGGGTCGCCTTACATGCTCCGTCTAGTGGGGGTTGTCTGTGGGTGTACCGCAGGGAAGTATTCTTGGACCTCTGCTGTTTTTAGTTTACATAAATGACCTCCCAAGTGTGCTTTCTGATGATTGTGTTTTGTTTGCAGACGATACTACCATTATCGTAGGAGGGCAAGACTTGTCTACTTATAATGATAACATAAACACGACATTAGCTCAAACCATAAAATGGCTGACATCAAATAATCTAAAAGTAAATATAACTAAAACTAAATTTATGCAGTTATGTTCCTCTCAAAGCAAAACGCAGTCATTAATTGTTAAATATGGTGATGATACCATCTAAGAAGTGTCACACACAACATTTTTAGGTATAACAATAGATTGTCAAATGAAATGAAATAGTTTATTCAGTAAGTAGGCCACAGGTGCACTTTTACAAGTCAGATTATGAATCTACCGGCATTTCGCAAAAGGAGACCGCTGTTGAGAAGAAAGCCGAAAGAAACTCAACAGTAAGTCATTTTTTCGTAAATAATATTTAAAACATTTACATTACATTTGTGTTATAATTACATGGGTACACGTAAAGGCGAAGTATAGATACTCCAAATCAATGTTAAGTAGGAACAATTCCTAGCCTAACCTGTGAAAACCGTATTTATACCCACTGAACATACAATGCTCGCGTTTTAAATTTCATCACCCAGTTTCTTCCCCTATGAGTAGATTGATTACTTTAAATTAATCATGCTTTAAAAAAAATAAAAAATATCAAAGTTATCGCACAAAAACGTGAAAATATTAAGAAGAGAGCCGTTTTCGCCGCCTTGAGTTATAACGTGATGATTAACGTATGAATGAATGAATGAATGAATGATTTATTGCGTGTATGGTAATTCAGGTTTACAATAAGCAGATGTTATTACATAAAACAGTTTCACCGAACCCTACCTTTGCAGGTGCGCACGCTTAAAATTATACAGTATAAAACCATAATAATATTAATAAAATTACAAAATGATTAGTTAACTATTACAAAATGACCTTCATATATTGGAATAACATGTCAAATATAAATAAAATACAATATCAATGTCAATAGATTCATACGATTTATAAGTTATAATGTAAGCTCCATATATTCTTTTAAGTTATAAAAGCATTTGTCCGCGATCCAGCACTTAACTACTTGCTTAAATCTATTGTCATTAATTTGTTTGAAACTGTCTGGTAATTTATTATAAATGTCGATACACATTACGTAACAGTTTTTCGAGGTAAGTTTTAGTCTGGTACGAGGCTTGTAAAGTTTATGTGCATATTGTTGCCGTACTGTTCTGGAGGACATAGCCTGAACATCTTCAAACAAATGTTTGTGTTTATGTACAAATAAGCAAACCTCCAGAATGTAAATACTGTATATAGTTAGAATGCGATGTTTAAGAAAGTATGGTCGGCACGATTCATCTCTTTTAAGTCCAAATATTGCTCTTATGCATCGCTTCTGAATTAAAAACAAATCTGTGATATCTGTGGAATTTCCCCATATCACAACACCATATCGCAATGCCGAATCAATGTATCCGTTATAAGCTGTAATAGCGGCTTGCAAGGACACGACCTGCCGGACCTTTCTTAGAGCATATACAAACTTGTTTATTTTGGAGCACAAGTCATTAATATGTGTCTTCCAATTACAATGACAATCTATTGTTATACCTAAAAATGTTGTGTGTGACACTTCTTAGATGGTATCATCACCATATTTAACAATTAATGACTGCGTTTTGCTTTGAGAGGAACATAACTGCATAAATTTAGTTTTAGTTATATTTACTTTTAGATTATTTGATGTCAGCCATTTTATGGTTTGAGCTAATGTCGTGTTTATGTTATCATTATAAGTAGACAAGTCTTGCCCTCCTACGATAATGGTAGTATCGTCTGCAAACAAAACACAATCATCAGAAAGCACACTTGGGAGGTCATTTATGTAAACTAAAAACAGCAGAGGTCCAAGAATACTTCCCTGCGGTACACCCACAGACAACCCCCACTAGACGGAGCATGTAAGGCGACCCGTACGCGACCCGCGCGCACCAACGATATGGTACGGCAGAACATTAAAGTATCAACACGGCGGCCACCGTTTAGTTGCGTTCATGTTTATGAGGTCTCTCTACACCACTTAACACTACAATTTACCATGTTATTTATTTAATTTCTTTTTTCGTTGACGTACGCATGGATCATAAACAAGGACGCAACTAAACGGTGGCCGCCGTGTTCATACTTTAATGTTCTGCCGTACCATATCGTTGGTGAGCGCGGGTCGCCTTACATGCTCCGTCTAGTGGGGGTTGTCTGTGGGTGTACCGCAGGGAAGTATTCTTGGACCTCTGCTGTTTTTAGTTTACATAAATGACCTCCCAAGTGTGCTTTCTGATGATTGTGTTTTGTTTGCAGACGATACTACCATTATCGTAGGAGGGCAAGACTTGTCTACTTATAATGATAACATAAACACGACATTAGCTCAAACCATAAAATGGCTGACATCAAATAATCTAAAAGTAAATATAACTAAAACTAAATTTATGCAGTTATGTTCCTCTCAAAGCAAAACGCAGTCATTAATTGTTAAATATGGTGATGATACCATCTAAGAAGTGTCACACACAACATTTTTAGGTATAACAATAGATTGTCATTGTAATTGGAAGACACATATTAATGACTTGTGCTCCAAAATAAACAAGTTTGTATATGCTCTAAGAAAGGTCCGGCAGGTCGTGTCCTTGCAAGCCGCTATTACAGCTTATAACGGATACATTGATTCGGCATTGCGATATGGTGTTGTGATATGGGGAAATTCCACAGATATCACAGATTTGTTTTTAAGAGGCCTTATTCCTTTTAAAATGCTGATTGTTTAGACATTTTTCTCCATGATCAAACATGTTTCTTAACATATTATTGATGTTACTTTCTAGAACAGGGCTATTGGGATTTATTGGTATATATTTGAAACCTATAGTTTGAATTTTTCATTGATAATTTTTGTTCGAAAAACTACTCTAAATTGACAAATTTCACGTGGAAAATTCGTTTTTTCAATTTATTTTCGACTGCAAGCAATGAAAGCATGAAATAGCTACGTTACTACCTAGAACTCGGGAAAAAGTATTATTTACTTTAAAAAGTTGGTTGAAATTATCAATATATTCGTCATAATATGAAAAAAATAAATTTTAAAAGGAATAAGGCCTCTTAATTCAGAAGCGATGCATAAGAGCAATATTTGGACTTAAAAGAGATGAATCGTGCCGACCATACTTTCTTAAACATCGCATTCTAACTATATACAGTATTTACATTCTGGAGGTTTGCTTATTTGTACATAAGCACAAACATTTGTTTGAAGATGTTCAGGCTATGTCCTCCAGAACAGTACGGCAACAATATGCACATAAACTTTACAAGCCTCGTACCAGACTAAAACTTACCTCGAAAAACTGTTACGTAATGTGTATCGACATTTATAATAAATTACCAGACAGTTTCAAACAAATTAATGACAATAGATTTAAGCAAGTAGTTAAGTGCTGGATCGCGGACAAATGCTTTTATAACTTAAAAGAATATATGGAGCTTACATTATAACTTATAAATCGTATGAATCTATTGACATTGATATTGTATTTTATTTATATTTGACATGTTATTCCAATATATGAAGGTCATTTTGTAATAGTTAACTAATCATTTTGTAATTTTATTAATATTATTATGGTTTTATACTGTATAATTTTAAGCGTGCGCACCTGCAAAGGTAGGGTTCGGTGAAACTGTTTTATGTAATAACATCTGCTTATTGTAAACCTGAATTACCATACACGCAATAAATCATTCATTCATTCATTCATTCATACGTTAATCATCACGTTATAACTCAAGGCGGCGAAAACGGCTCTCTTCTTAATATTTTCACGTTTTTGTGCGATAACTTTGATATTTTTTATTTTTTTTAAAGCATGATTAATTTAAAGTAATCAATCTACTCATAGGGGAAGAAACTGGGTGATGAAATTTAAAACGCGAGCATTGTATGTTCAGTGGGTATAAATACGGTTTTCACAGGTTAGGCTAGGAATTGTTCCTACTTAACATTGATTTGGAGTATCTATACTTCGCCTTTACGTGTACCCATGTAATTATAACACAAATGTAATGTAAATGTTTTAAATATTATTTACGAAAAAATGACTTACTGTTGAGTTTCTTTCGGCTTTCTTCTCAACAGCGGTCTCCTTTTGGGAAATGCCGGTAGATTCATAATCTGACTTGTAAAAGTGCACCTGTGGCCTACTTACTGAATAAACTATTTCATTTCATTTCAATTCTTTAATATCGTAAAACAATTTTTGTCAGATTTTTAACTGTTTCATATTTCAACTCATGGTTTACCCTGAAGCAATAAATACATATCTCCGCATTCATATTTAAATATTTGTATAAGACACAATAAATTTGTTTGTGTTCTGGAAAGGGTAAAGTTTCTGAAAATAACTTATTTTGGGACATGAACAATTAGGTAATCTAACCTTCCTCGAGCGTGCTCTTCTGCCGGAATACGGCGGCGTTCTTCTGCATGCACTTCTGCATGCGCAGGCGCAGGTCAGCGGTCGGGATGCTGCCGTCCGCGTGCCGCACGCTGTCCAGGTTCGCCACGCTCGCTTCGCCGGTCGTCTGCAATAATAACATAAATTAATGTAATTGTGACGCCTGTGCTTAAGAGTGGGAAGAGAGACGACACTAACAACTACAGACCTATTTCTGTCCTACCTGCAATCTCTAAAATTATAGAAAGATTAATAAACAACAGACTAATCTCGTTTTTAGACAAATTCAAAATTTTATCCGACTCTCAGTTTGGTTTTAGACGCGAAAGATCTACAGAGGATGCTGTACTAGCCCTCACAGCCCTAATAACTGAAAAAGTAGATAAGGGAGAAAAATCTATGGCTGTCTTTTTAGATCTTAAGAAAGCTTTTGACACTGTCTCTCTTCCCATCCTTACACAGAAATTGGAGCACATTGGGGTAAGGGGAAAGCCACTGGAACTTTTGAGTGATTATCTGCACGGACGTAATCAGCAAGTAAAAGTTGACAATTACGTAAGCCGGGCATCTGAAATCTCATTTGGTGTCCCCCAAGGATCGGTGCTGGGTCCTACGCTATTTCTCATATATATCAATGACTTGACTAACATGCACATTAATCACGGACGGGTTTTGTCTTACGCAGATGATACGGTGATTGTTTTCAGTGGAAATTCCTGGGATAGCGTTTATGAGAAGGCTGAAACTGGTCTACGTAAAGTAAATAAATGGCTCCAATGTAACCTACTCACGTTAAACACATCAAAAACCCACTATATTTGCTTTACTAAAAATAAAAGTACCCAGCCACCGACTAATCAAAACTTAAAAATACATGCCTGTAGTCGAAATACTCTGACCAATTGTAGCTGTACCGGGATAGAAAAACTTAATTCTACCAAATATCTCGGTGTTATGATAGACCAACACCTTTCGTGGCATTCGCATATAGAATACGTAAACAGCAGAATTAGGAAAATCATTTGGATATTTAAAAATTTAAGACATATTGCGTCAAAAAAACTATTAAATCAAATATACATTACATTAGCACAGTCAATTTTAGGATACTGTATTACTGTTTGGGGTGGGGCATCAAAAACCAAATTCCTTGAAATAGAGAGAGGTCAGCGCTGTTTAATCAAGGTTATGTACTTTAAACCGTACAGATATCCAACAGATAAACTGTATATGGAATCAAATCTTCTTTCAGTGAGAAAATTATTTATATTATTGACGGCACTTAAAGTACATAAGACCTTACGATATGAACCACTCGTACTCCGTGGAAGAAAAAAGTTTAATGTTGCTAAGGTACCTCCCAGCAAATCTCGGTTTGCAAAGTTCCAATTTTACTCAATATCGGCTCGACTGTACAATAAAATCAATAGGACACTAAATATTTTCCCTCAACAATTGTATAAATGTAAACAAACCATACACGAATGGTTAAAATCTCTAAGATACGACGATGTCGAAGCACTTCTCTATGGGCCAACTTAACTCAACTTAACTTAAAAAACCTGAACTTCATACTCACACACACACACACACACACACACACACACACACACACACACACACACACACACACATGTACACAAACAATTGTTATTGTTAAATACATTTTAAACAATAGATCTAACATTATAGTTTTAAAATTAATTATAATAATATGATTATTTTTGTTAAGTAATTTAGTGCATTATTTGGAAGAGCGGGGTCTCCTGACACAGGTATTTACTATACTTACTAGGAGAACCCAACCCTTGTTACTATAGTAACCTGTATATTTAACAGAAATAAACATTTTTCATTTTTTCATTTTTTTCATCAACCTAACATCGATTCGTTAGGTGACAACACTTTCTTCCGGCGCAACGTGAGTTCTAGGACAAAATTAAAGGTATGCTTAAGCTGGCTCGACGAGTGTAGGCGACCGGTAATTGGTCAGAAAATTGTGATCGTCAAATTTTTCACGAGGTGCTTTCACATATATTTTTGTAAGGTATAAACAAATAAAAATAATAATTATGGATTCGGCGATAATAAATTAATGAAATTAGCTTAAACTGAACACTTTTTCAAAATTTTTAATATTGTTGATCGACAAAGATTACAAAGTCAAAGTCAAAGTGTTTTATTTTGTAAAACATAGGTGAATATAGGCGGAATAAAAATATAACGTAACAGTAACACTATGTTTTGCCAGTTGGCTGGTTACGCAACAATTAAATTGTTTTTGCAAGTCGTAGTCGCCACGCCGTCACCGGTACACAATAAATTAACTAACTAAAAAAAATGGGTTTCGGCACTCGGCATCGACGCGTGTCGCAACTGTGTAAAGCCTGACCAGAAATATATGAGGATTGTCAAGAGGGCGCTATTTATAAGATTTACATGGCAACAATTTTGCATCCAATCGGAACCGCACTACAATGACATTATTTTAAATACCTGTCAGTTTCTATGGTAACCTCGTAATAACGTTTAATGGAATGCACTCTTTTTCTGACTGTTTTTCGTAGTAAACACGTGTACACTTTATTTATAATATTACGTTCACGACTGTGAATGGTTTTCAGCATTTTCTTTGGTTATCTTCAAATATTTGTCTTTTCAAAAAACCACAACGAATGACATTGACAATGTTGACAAACCATCATAAAATCATTGCTAGTGTAAGAAATTAGTTCCAGTGAAATTCCGCAATATGGCGCGTCCTCATATATTTCTGGTCAGGCTTTACTATGGAGCACGGAACTTACGTGTTTAAGCGGCGCTTGCGCGTCTCCCGGGCGGCTGGTGTCGGCGATGGTGAGCGCGCAGGCGCGGCCGAACACCACGATGTCGAGCAGCGAGTTGGCGCCGAGCCGGTTGTGGACTATGGAGCACGGAACTTACGTGTTTAAGCGGCGCTTGCGCGTCTCCCGGGCGGCTGGTGTCGGCGATGGTGAGCGCGCAGGCGCGGCCGAACACCACGATGTCGAGCAGCGAGTTGGCGCCGAGCCGGTTGTGGACTATGGAGCACGGAGCTTACGTGTTTAAGCGGCGCTTGCGCGTCTCCCGGGCGGCTGGTGTCGGCGATGGTGAGCGCGCAGGCGCGGCCGAACACCACGATGTCGAGCAGCGAGTTGGCGCCGAGCCGGTTGTGGACTATGGAGCACGGAACTTACGTGTTTAAGCGGCGCTTGCGCGTCTCCCGGGCGGCTGGTGTCGGCGATGGTGAGCGCGCAGGCGCGGCCGAACACCACGATGTCGAGCAGCGAGTTGGCGCCGAGCCGGTTGTGGACTATGGAGCACGGAGCTTACGTGTTTAAGCGGCGCTTGCGCGTCTCCCGGGCGGCTGGTGTCGGCGATGGTGAGCGCGCAGGCGCGGCCGAACACCACGATGTCGAGCAGCGAGTTGGCGCCGAGCCGGTTGTGGACTATGGAGCACGGAGCTTACGTGTTTAAGCGGCGCTTGCGCGTCTCCCGGGCGGCTGGTGTCGGCGATGGTGAGCGCGCAGGCGCGGCCGAACACCACGATGTCGAGCAGCGAGTTGGCGCCGAGCCGGTTGTGGACTATGGAGCACGGAACTTACGTGTTTAAGCGGCGCTTGCGCGTCTCCCGGGCGGCTGGTGTCGGCGATGGTGAGCGCGCAGGCGCGGCCGAACACCACGATGTCGAGCAGCGAGTTGGCGCCGAGCCGGTTGTGGACTATGGAGCACGGAGCTTACGTGTTTAAGCAGCGCTTGCGCGTCTCCCGGGCGGCTGGTGTCGGCGATGGTGAGCGCGCAGGCGCGGCCGAACACCACGATGTCGAGCAGCGAGTTGGCGCCGAGCCGGTTGTGGACTATGGAGCACGGAGCTTACGTGTTTAAGCGGCGCTTGCGCGTCTCCCGGGCGGCTGGTGTCGGCGATGGTGAGCGCGCAGGCGCGGCCGAACACCACGATGTCGAGCAGCGAGTTGGCGCCGAGCCGGTTGTGGACTATGGAGCACGGAGCTTACGTGTATAAGCGGCGCTTGCGCGTCTCCCGGGCGGCTGGTGTCGGCGATGGTGAGCGCGCAGGCGCGGCCGAACACCACGATGTCGAGCAGCGAGTTGGCGCCGAGCCGGTTGTGGACTATGGAGCACGGAGCTTACGTGTTTAAGCGGCGCTTGCGCGTCTCCCGGGCGGCTGGTGTCGGCGATGGTGAGCGCGCAGGCGCGGCCGAACACCACGATGTCGAGCAGCGAGTTGGCGCCGAGCCGGTTGTGGACTATGGAGCACGGAACTTACGTGTTTAAGCGGCGCTTGCGCGTCTCCCGGGCGGCTGGTGTCGGCGATGGTGAGCGCGCAGGCGCGGCCGAACACCACGATGTCGAGCAGCGAGTTGGCGCCGAGCCGGTTGTGGACTATGGAGCACGGAACTTACGTGTTTAAGCGGCGCTTGCGCGTCTCCCGGGCGGCTGGTGTCGGCGATGGTGAGCGCGCAGGCGCGGCCGAACACCACGATGTCGAGCAGCGAGTTGGCGCCGAGCCGGTTGTGGACTATGGAGCACGGAACTTACGTGTTTAAGCGGCGCTTGCGCGTCTCCCGGGCGGCTGGTGTCGGCGATGGTGAGCGCGCAGGCGCGGCCGAACACCACGATGTCGAGCAGCGAGTTGGCGCCGAGCCGGTTGTGGACTATGGAGCACGGAACTTACGTGTTTAAGCGGCGCTTGCGCGTCTCCCGGGCGGCTGGTGTCGGCGATGGTGAGCGCGCAGGCGCGGCCGAACACCACGATGTCGAGCAGCGAGTTGGCGCCGAGCCGGTTGTGGACTATGGAGCACGGAGCTTACGTGTTTAAGCGGCGCTTGCGCGTCTCCCGGGCGGCTGGTGTCGGCGATGGTGAGCGCGCAGGCGCGGCCGAACACCACGATGTCGAGCAGCGAGTTGGCGCCGAGCCGGTTGTGGACTATGGAGCACGGAACTTACGTGTTTAAGCGGCGCTTGCGCGTCTCCCGGGCGGCTGGTGTCGGCGATGGTGAGCGCGCAGGCGCGGCCGAACACCACGATGTCGAGCAGCGAGTTGGCGCCGAGCCGGTTGGCGCCGTGCACCGACGCGCACGACGCCTCGCCCGCCGCGTACAGCCCGGGGACCACCTGGTCCTGACCGTTGTGGTGGGTGATCACCTGGCGAGTACACGGCGAACGTTAATCTTTGTTTACTGTTGTCTAGTTACACGCGTACTCTATGGAAGGACAGGAAGAACGAAAGCCACGAATATGACGGGGAAGCCCTTTGACTCATAAAAACTCATTTCGTTGAATGTTACATTTCGCCGCAAACCGCGGTTTTGGCTAAAAACAGAGTATTATCCATACTAAAAATAACCGATCGCATTCCTTAGTCATCATTCAGCACTTTGATCGAGTAACCTTTATCCGGGTGACGTTTCTAGGTTTTCAGGGTGTAGATTAGATATCAGAAACGGGATTAATTTTGGATTTTAATACTATTTAATAAAAATAAAATAAATAAATATTAAGGGACAATCATACACAAATCGACCTAGTCCCAAACTAAGCAAAGCTTGTACTATGGGTACTAGACAACGATATAAATAATATATAAATACATATATAGATAACATCCATGACTCGTCTGAAGGACCAGGCTGTGTGACGTTGGACGGTTCCAATGGAACATTACTTTGATGCCAGCCTGAGACTTCTACCCTGACGACACGCTCTCCTCTCAGAGCGACCGAGCGGGTGGGCAGGTTGCGGATAGCCCTTCTTCCATCTCGATGGACCCGGACAATGAGAGGACCTAATCCAAGGTGTGACCTACCGTGCCGAGGGATGCGTGGCTGAGAGGGTGCTCAGTCGCTAACGGTGGAACTTCGGGAACTGGGCGAAACCCGTCGTATTATAGCCTTATCTACGCAAGCGGGGCAATGCGTAGATGGACCACAATTCCCTAGCTACTCGTGGGAACAAAATGGAGAACAATTACTTGCAAGAAAGCAATTTAAAAATCAATAAGACAAACTCTACGCCCCCTACGACTGGGACGACGAAAGTTGAACCGTCTAGGGAGGTGTCACACCAATCGTGTGGGCCAGCTGTGAAGGAGCCGTTGAAACTGGGGAAGTCACTGGCGGTTGAGGTACCGAAAGGAACCCCAGCAGTAGTGACCAAACCAGGGGCGACGGAACCTTCTAAGGATGGCCCCTCACACGAGAACAAGGCGGCGGAGAGCGGGACGACCAAGGTTGAACCCTCAAAGCAGGCCGTAGACCCTGGCTGGGAGATAAGGTGTAAACCAAGAGGGATACCACCTAACCCCCAGACCAACACAAACGAGCCCCCGAAAAAGAAACTTTCGCAGGGGCAGAGGCGGCGGCTCCAAAAGCGGAAAGAGAGGCAGGAGAGCCACGCCTCTAACTACGGTAAGGCGGATGAAGCCCCGATCAGACCAGAGGCGGCTAAATCTACCACGGAACCAACCCAGGCAAAACCGACAAAGACGAAGAGAGGACGCCTGGATGACACCATCTCTCCCAGAGGCGAACGTAAGAAGCCGAGGACGGACGCCACGGAGAACAAGGACAAACCATCCACCTATGCGGCGGCGGCGGCGATGGACCTGACGGTGGCGATCACCAATGATCGCACAGGCAGGCTCACGAAGCAGGACGCTGCGGAGGTGGAAAAGAAGATCGGGGATGCCATTTTCCAGGCGGCGTTGGAAACCGATCTAGACGCAGTCATCGAGGCACCAGCCTTCTCAGGCAAACCGAGTTTTGTGGACGGTTACCTGAAGCTGTGGTGCCAAGATGGAAAAACCAAGGAGTGGCTGATGACATGGATTGGGACAGCCACCCTAGAGAACGGAGACCGTCTCGTAGGCAAGAGGGAGGACGAGATGGTCAGGAAAACCAAGTGTGGCATCCTGATACCCTCGCTGGAGGACAATCTCACCAAGGTCGGCCGGGTCCTCAATTTCCAGAACCCGTGGGCCGAAGTGAGAAGATGGACGCTTCACCAGTCGATCCCGCTGAAGAAGAGGGAGTGCACCCTTCTGCTAGTGGGCATACCGGAGGACGTAGTCCCTACTGTGCTGGAGAAGTCTAGAAAGCTGAACTACTTATGTGGGACAGTTTATATTCGTTTCCAGCACAGTGGGGGGCGCTTCAGAGACTCCCCACCTGCAAAAGCAACGGACACAGAAGGAGAAACAAAGCCTGAGGAGGTACCCGCCAATGCGGATCAGACAAGTACCAACTCGGCTATGGAGACCGAATGTGAACCCAACGATCCCTCATCTGACGTCGAAGAACGCATCCTGCTGGACTCCGACGACGAAGAGGGATGCACAAAAGGGATCAGCCGCCTAGACATAGTGGAGAAGGGAGCGGAGGGGGTGTCACCCGATGGCTCCTTCCCTATGTAAGGTCCTGCAGGCGAACCTCCAGCACAGCGAGACTGCAACGGCTCAAATTCGTGTATGGCTGGAGGCCAACCCAATATCTTTAGTCCTGATCCAGGAGCCGTGGATCAGGGACACACGTATAAACGGCCTCAATAACATCGGAGGTAATTTACTATACAATAACCAACACAAACCTAGAACATGTATTTATATATCTAAAAACGTAATAGCACAACCACTAACTGAATTCTGTTCCAGAGACGTGTGTGCCATAAAACTCCTCAGAACACAAAACTCGAGTCTACCGGAGATAGTTCTTGCCTCCGTCTACATGGCAGCTGAGGACGAACCACCTCCAGTGGAGATGAACAACCTCATACGCTACTGCGAACGTGAGAGGCTTGAGCTGGTCATATCGGCGGACTGCAATGGCCACCACAACCTATGGGGAATGGAACACAACAACAACAGAGGTAACGATATTGTTGAATACTTACTAACCACTGACCTGGACATCCTGAACAAAGGATCCAAACCTACTTTTGTAACCAGTAGATGTAAGACCATAATTGACATTACTCTAAGCACAGGGCTTGCAGCACAGCACATATCCAACTGGCACGTGTCGGACGAACTGTCCTGCTCCGACCACAGGTGGATCCGCTACGATCTGACTGCGGACGTAGTGACACCAGCACCGATAAGGAATCCGAGGCGCACAGACATAAAGGCGTACAAGGAACTTATGGTAGGTAAACTAAAGCACTATACAATTGCTCATAGGCCACAAACCGCGGATGAGCTAGAGGAACAGGTAAAGTCACTGACTAAAACTATAATAAAAAGCTACGAAGAGACATGTCCACCGTCAATACCATCTAGCGGCAACAAAACAAACGGCAGCTGGTATGGACCGGAGATGGAACGTCTCAGAACGAAGATGAGGAGACTCCTAAACAGAGCAATGAACACAAAATATGCAGAAGACTGGGACGAGTATAAAGCGGTCAAAGCAGAATACAAGAAAAGGTTACGATATAAGAAATCCACCTCATGGCGGAAATTCTGTGACACCATAACCACCAGCACACAAGCGAACAGAACAAGGAAAATACTTGCCAAAGAACCAAATCAACTACTAGGCACCCTGAGGAGGCAGGACGATAGCTACACCAGTTCGCCTGCTGAGACAGAAAGCCTACTGGTGGAAACTCACTTCCCAGGATGCAAGGTAATTGATAAGAACGAAGGGGAACAACAAAGGACGAATTATCAACCTACCGTGAGTGAATGGAAGATAGCGGAAAACATAACAGAACTAAATAAAACCACCTGGGCAATAAACAGTTTTGACAATTTCAAATCACCAGGACTAGATGGAATCTACCCAGCTTTATTAAAGTGGGGAGGACCAGCTCTTACCGAACTAATATCCAAACTTCTCTGCAGCTGCATTGCCCTCCGATACATACCCAAGCAATGGAGAGAAGTTAAGGTAATATTCATACCAAAACCCGGAAAAAGCGACTACACCGACCCGAAGTCTTTCAGACCAATCAGCCTAACTTCTTTTATGCTAAAGATACTAGAGAGACTATGTGACAGAGAACTAAAGGATACTGCACTCAAAAACATAAAAATCCACCCAAACCAACATGCTTACAGTCAAGGCAAATCAACAGACTCAGCACTCCACGCAGTGGTAAGCAATATCGAAGTCGCACTAACAAGGAAAGGCTCATGCCTGGGAACCTTCATTGACATAGAAGGTGCTTTCGATAAAACAAATTTTAGCAGCATCAAACAAGCTCTAGAAAGACATGACACAGAACCATTGCTAATAGAATGGATAATGAACATGCTAGAACAAAGAATCATAAGACTAGCAGAAAACAAAGATCAGCAAGCGCTAGTCGTGAGAGGATGCCCGCAAGGAGGAGTCCTCTCACCCCTTTTATGGAACCTAGTGGTAAATGATCTGATAACAAAACTAAACGAGAGTCACTTCACGACCATAGGATACGCGGACGACCTTGTCATACTTATCAGTGGACTGGTAATAAGCACACTGTGTGATCTTACACAAACAGCACTAAAAATAGTAGAGAAATGGTGCAGGGAGAATGACCTATCGGTAAACCCCAAAAAAACTGACACAATTCTCTTCACACACAAACGTAAACTGGGGTCATACGAAATGCCAAGCCTTTTTGGTACGAAGCTTACACTCTCCAAACAAGTGAAATATTTAGGGATAACCCTAGATGACAAACTGATCTGGAACAAACATCTTGAGAACAGATTTAACAAAGCCACAGTCGCCTTCTGGCAATGTCGAAGAATGATAGGCAAGAGGTGGGGTCTTGCCCCACGTATCATTTTGTGGCTATACAAGACGGTAATAGTACCTATGATCAGCTACGGAGCAGTAGTATGGTGGCCCCGAACGCAGCTAGCATGTGCGATTGCCGGCCTGCAGAAAATACAAAGACTAGCATGCACGGCAACAACAGGCTGCATGAGGACTACCCCTACAGCAGCACTAGAGATAATGCTAGGTCTCACGCCACTGCACATACACATACAAAGAGAAGCAGCCGTCACGGCGATCCGACTAAAAAGCCAAAATCTATGGACAAATAGCAATACCCAACACACAAAGATCTACAGTGATATGATCACAAAATTCCCAATAATGGAAGCACCAATCGACAAGATACCTAAGACTATAACCTGTAAGAAGGAATACGTCATACTCCTAACAGAAGACCCAAAAGAGGGGCTAAACCTAGAGGACCTGAGAATCTTTACAGACGGGTCAAAGACTGAAAATGGAACGGGCTGTGGTGTATTCTCGGAGGATTTGAGTATTCACATCTCTAAAACCCTAGGTATACACAACACGGTATTCCAGGCAGAATGCGTAGGAATAATAGAAGCCTGCAACGCTATAAAAAGACGCCAGGTTCAAAACACAAACTTACGTATACTATCAGACAGCAAATCCGTACTACAAGCACTAGACAGTGATAAATGTACCTCTGCTCTAATAGACGAATGTCATCGCAGCATCACAGAGGTGTGCAATGACAAAAATAAGGTAGCATTACAGTGGATAAAGGGACACAGTGGCTCGAGAGGCAACGATGCAGCGGACGAACTGGCCCGTAAAGGATCAGAGACACCAACATGCGGACCAGAGCCAATAATACCCCTACCACAATCTTACATATACAATACAATAAACCAATATACAATATACCAACACCAAAAATACTGGGAAGACATAGGAACGTGTAGACAGACGAAAGAAATTCTTCCGAACAGGAACCACAAACTCACCACAATCTTACTGAGAATCCACAGGAACCAACTACGCAAAATAGTAGGAATAATAACGGGACATAATACTCTGAACAAACACCTCTTCAATTTAGGGATAACAGATAGCCCTCTATGCAGGGCATGCATGGAAGCAGAAGAAACCAGCAAACATATTCTACTAGATTGCAAACAGGTAGAAGTATACAGGACGAAGTACCTAGGATCCCCAAGTACCGTACACGACGCCACAAGCAACATTAAAGCTTTGATAAGGTTTGTCGAGGAGTTGGGGTGGTTGGAGTAGCGCTACCCCCTTTTCACGCAAAATAGGCACGTTTGGATGTCGATTTGCGGAAAATGCCCAGCGCAACTAACTAACTAACTAACTAACATCCATGACCGAAGAACAAATATTTTGCACAAATATTTGCCCCGGCCGGGATTCGAACCCGGGACCGCCGACTCAGTAGGCAGGTGTCTACAAACCGAGCCAAACGCGTCGTCAAAAATATTTAATATTTTAATACTCTTCAGATTATTTTTAATTTTATAGATTATGTTAGATATAAGTATTATTTCAAACACAATGTATAATGTTATTGAATAAATAAAGACTTCGTGATAGCGGATGTCACTTTTACATCGTTATGGGTACCAATGTTTATGTTTTTCGGGTGCAGACCGTGTAGACGTGTCTTTAAGGCCTTTGATATGGACAGAAACATAGCGAACAGTAGGACACTACTACAATAAAAATGATCAGGCTCTAAAGTGTCGATTTCTAATTCAAGACCAAAAAAACTACGACAGATACGTCACTGTCAAAATTGACAACATTTAAATGACATTTGAGTGTGTTTCTTGGCTTGCACCAAATGCTCAAGTGTCACAAGTACAATACCAGATTTTGTACCAAAAATCTCCGATGTTTAAGTTTTTATTATCTCCTCTCGTAATTATGCAATAATAAATATATCTAGTTATTTTGTTAAAACATAGAGTTAAAGTTACCAATAAATAAATTATAGATAGATAGATAGATAGATAAATTCTTTATTCATTTCCACAACTTACATGGTTTGACACAGTAAATATTACAACACAGTCGAAACATGCTACCTAAAACTAGTACAAGTAAATAACAATTATATAGCACATTTTTAAAACCATGTGTCGTGGCAGAGAAAAGGCGCTGACTCAGCATAATGAAGCAGCAAGCCACTTCGCTGGTATTCTGCCAGGACCTTACAAAACAAAAACAAAAACTTCGCCGTTGCAACGCTTACGGATGGGAGTGCTTGTGTATACTATACCTATATATGAGTGTGAGTGAAATAAGTGTGAGATTGATTGTGGTGGTTAGTTGAAATTGCTGGAATTTACGTGTATTATACAAAAATGAGTAATAGCAAGGATACTGTAACCGATTTTATAAACGAAAAACAAAACCAGAACTGTTTTTTTTTTTTTTTTTATTAATAAAAACAATTTCGTTATATATGAGTTGATAAGGGATTAGGGATAAGGGATTTAAGTGTGTAATTTCTGCAAATTTAAAAGATGTTGGCGATATTTTAATTTAAAATTCCATTTGTTTTTTAGTTTACGAATAGGTGGAGGTATATTGTTCCAACATTTCGTTGCTCGGTATCGGAAACTCCCTTTAAAAGCGGCTGAACGGTGTCGGGGGAACTGCAATACAATTGCGCGTGATGCTCGAATTCGTTGGTTACTGCTATCGTTTGAGAACCACGTGAGTTTCTTATAGAGATAGGAGGGCGTTTTTGTATTTATCGTGTCAAAGAGTAAGCAAGCAAACATAAGCTCTTGACGGGCTGCCATTTTTAACATTTTAGCGTCATTCAAAAAGGGTGTGACGTGAGCGCGTGGTGGGATATTGAAACAATACCTAGCGCACGCATTTTGGACTCTCTGAATGAGACGCCAAGAGCGCGCGAGAAGACAGGGACCATAAGCTGTAATGCAATAATTGAGTTTGGACAAAATAAGGCTCTCGCAAAGTCTTACTCTAAGGTCTACACTAAGGAAATTTCGGACATTATAGAGAACCTTTAAACGATAAAGACAATTACGGGTAACTTCTATCACGTGATTTTCAAAGCGCAGATTTGAGTCCAGAATTATACCCAGATTTCTCGCTTCATCAACACGATCAATCTTAACATCACGTATAGCAATAACTGGACATTTTGAAATAATTGTATTTGTTTGATTTAGTGATCCGAGTACCATGTATTTAGATTTTTGAGGATTGAGTACCAAACAATTTGAAGTGGACCATTCAGATATACGTTGCAAATCTTCATTTAGCTTTCTTATTGCGATATCTACATCTCTGGGGTGAAAAGATAGAAATACTTGCAAATCATCGGCATAAAGATGGAATTTACAATATTTGATGCAATTAATTATATCACTACTGTACAAAATAAATAAGAGAGGCCCCAAGATCGATCCTTGAGGCACCCCCCTTGTCACAAGAGCCGGATCAGACATTATGCACGAACCATCCGTTTGTGATAATTTAACAATTTGCTTACGATCCTCGAAATAACTGCGGAACCATTGTATGGAATGATCATCAAACCCATAATAACGCAATTTTGAAAGCAGGAGTGGGACATTTATACAGTCAAACGCCCTCGAAAAATCTAGCAAGACCATGATCGTTCCATGTCCAGTGTCTTGCGCAGCTAAGATTTCATC
This sequence comes from Apotomis betuletana, assembly GCA_932273695.1. Lineage (NCBI taxonomy): Eukaryota > Metazoa > Arthropoda > Insecta > Lepidoptera > Tortricidae > Apotomis > Apotomis betuletana. The sequence goes on along the minus strand of OW026313.1, from coordinate 9,413,780 downwards.
GATTACGTCGTGAAGAGCTGTAGTGGTGCCTCTTTTTTTTCTGAAGCCGGATTGCATTTCGGGTAAAATGCTATTGAGTTCTAAATATTTGGAGACCTGGTCATAAACTACTTTTTCCAATATTTTAGATAAATATGGTAAAATACTTATGGGACGCAAATCTTTTAACTCTTTAGGATCATTAATTTTTGGAATTGGACGAACAATTGCCGTTTTCCATACTGCCGGTACTTCAGCCGTCCGAATAGAATTATTTATCATGTCCGTAATTGTTTGCAAAGTTTGAGGAAGTGTCATTAAAATCATATCAAATGTTATACCATCGTGTCCTTCCGCATTAGATTTCGTAGAAAGTAATAGTTTAGCTACTACGGTCTCATTAACAGGGCTAAGACTAAAATTTAACGCGGTATTATGTCGGTGATTGTCAAAATATATTAAGTACGTGTTATCTACGAGATTATTGCCTGGGGCATTTAAGAAATTATTATTTATAGTTGTTGGATCATTAAATATCTGTGGTAAGTCAGAGTTATTCTTGAAGTTAGGGACTACATTTTGCTTTAAATTTTTCCAAAGTCTTTTAGGGTTATTCAGATTAACATTAATATGTCGCTCAAAATAGGCTTTTTGTTCAAAGTACAAACTAGTATTCACCAAATGCCTCAATGTCTTATAGTTGTTTTTGTCAGTATCACTCTTTGTTTGCATGAATTTTTTATGAGCGTCATTACGGAGGCTCATCATATACCTAACATTTTCAGTAATCCAAGGTTTAGTTGTCTCTTTAAAGATTCGTTTTTGCACGGGAGCATGAAAGTTGAAGATATCTGTGATACAATTATTAAATAATTCCAACTTTTCTTTAATTAAACTTGAATAAGAACTGATGCTATTCCAGTCTAATTGGTTTATATGTCTGTTAAAACTGGGTAGGTCAATTTTATTTAATTGCCTTGTACTATATGTTTTTGGAGCAATTTTGCAAGCTTTACAATTCAGGTTGACAAAAACCATGGCATGACCACCCAGTTCCGCTACATGAACAATAATTATCTTAGCGTGTTTAAAAAAGAAATAGTACCTACATATTACTGCAGAGGCCGTGAAGGTAAGGGATTGCTGAACGAGTTTGGGGTAGATGGCCGAGTCGAAGACGAGGCCAGATAGAACGAGTCCTGCAATCCCTGTTCCGGCCGAAGCTTGTATAGTGCTTTTCTCAAACGATGTGAGGAAATATTAAAATTAAAATAACTACTAGATAATCAAGTAAGTAAAGAAAACAAAATATGCTACGGGAAAAAAGTAAAAACTATTATTTGTTTTTACTTTTTTCCCGTAGCATATTTTGCATGACTAAATTTGCCTTCTCATAAAGTTCCCCGTCATCCTTTGTTCATAAGTTCCCCGTCACTCTCATCACTAGAAGTAATTTTTATGTCTGTTAAAATTATATTATAATCACTACGAAATACGAATAAGCAGAAAAAAAGATTTTCAGTTTGCCACCTTTTTTATTTTTTAAATATGTTATTTGATCCAGCTATTTGAGCACCATGTTTAACCGCACATAAATATAGTACCATAGATTTTTTTTTTATGTCGCAATTATGCTTACATATTGTGGTGGTGGTTGGCTGTATGTAATTTTTCCTTTGCCAATTTAATTTTAGCATAGAAATTAAAAAAATTAGAGCAGCGGACAAAAAATGTTTTTCATACTTACTTTTGTGGCCTAGGCCAAGAAGTAATGTAGGGACCCATAAACGAGAAACTTCATGTCCTCATATCGGGACATTAACGCATACATTTCCGAGCATGTTTGAGAAAAAGGAATTTACTATTGTAAACATATTTTGTTGTAGTGGCCACCTTGTGGTAGTTTTTTCGGTCTTGAATTAGAAATCGCAGTTTAAGGGTTTGGTAACATAAAGGAGCGAACCTGTCCGCGGAAGTTGGTGGGCGTGCCGCCCATGTTGTAGTGCACGGTGGGCAGCACGGGGATGGGCTCCTTGGTGACGTCGACGCCGGCGAAGATCATGGCGGTCTCCGAGATGCCCGGCAGCCGCTGCTGCAGCTGGTCGGGCGGCAGGTGGTGCAGCTGCAGGTGCACGTGGTCCTTCTCCGGCCCGCAGCCGCGCCCTGCGCCAGGCATATTAGTCAAGAAAAAAAAAAAAAAAAGAAAAATTGGGCAAGTGCTAGGAGGGTGATTCTCATATAGTTTTAAAATATTTTCATTTTTTTTCTGTGATATATTGCGGTGTATATTAAGAGTACATACCAAAGGCTAATTTTTGGTGCAGATGGACAAGCTTAATACCCTCTGCAAGTGATTAAAGTAATGCATGTGTACACGGCTGTGACATCCCTAAGCATAGTTGTGAGACTGTATAACATGGGTGTGACAATTTCATCGAAAATCAAGTAATTGTGTCAAATAACAAGTAACCAAGTAGCCAGGATCATTCACCAGCAACTTGCTCTTCGATACGGTCTTGTGGGGTCTGAGGTGCCGTACTATAAGTACGCACCGATGCCAGTTCTTGAGAATGGTCGTGCCACGCTCTATTGTGATCGATCTATCATCACGGACAGGACTATTGTAGCCAATAAGCCTGATATCGTTTTGGTAGATCGATCCAAGCGCCAGGCAGTGCTCGTCGACATCACCATCCCCCATGACGAGAACCTCGTGAAGGCCGAGAAGGACAAACTCAGCAAGTACCTTGACTTGGCTCACGAGGTGACCGCCATGTGGGATGTTGACTTGACGATCATTGTCCCGATAGTAGTTTCGGCTAACGGTCTTATAGCGAAGAGTCACGACAAACATCTTAAGAGACTCTCGCTAGATGGCTGATTTAATTTATTTTTCTTTGGTGACATCTGCGGAAAAAATACAACAAATTGATAACCCTACTTAGCAAACAAAATCATCAAATTATCCAAATATACTACAAGAATGTCACAACCAAGCATTACATGTCACAACCGAGGTTTGAAAAATTCCGTGGTCGTGACATTTAGATCTATCTATGGTCGTGACAAATTTTGAACATGTGCGACATAATGGAACAATTTGCTTTGTCTCGCCAATTTTAAACAATCACCTTATTCTGTTATTTCTGAGGTAAAATTTATACAAGTATCAATAACATAACAGTAGAACTTACATTTAAAACTCATTCCACGGTGGTGACGTACTAAGGTTATCCTTTTCTTTAATAAATACAAGAAAATATTTTTGCTATACATTCACCGCACTTTGTCATAAGCAGAACCGACAAGAAGGTAGTTTTTCCGTTCTTAAAAAGCCTAAATAGGGCAGTTAGCTTCAAATATAATTGTCTACCAAGTTACACGTATTTAAACAAACACACATGGCTGTGACAAAAAAATTGATCACAAACTTTATGATGTTCTGAATCAGAAACTGTTGCATTATACTTTTACAACTTTTTAATAATGCTATCAGACATTTATTAGCTTTGCGTCATTCGTATAACATTAGTCAAAATTACTTGATATTGTAGCAGAAAAAAATATTTTATTAGAAAATCGGGAGATATCACACGGCATGGACGTGACATTTTGGGCAAACATTCTTTTTTTTATATATATTTCTGAATATTTTAAGGTAAATGTGTTTATAAAAGACTAGCTGTGCCCCGCGGTGTTACCCGCTCATCCCACGGGAACACTAAATTTATTCGGGATGAAAAGTATCCTATGTCCTTCCCCGGGACTGATACTATCTATATACCAAATTTCATCTAAATCGGTTCAGCGGTTTAAGCGTGAAGAGGTAACAGACAGACAGACAGACAGACAGACAGACAGACAGACAGACAGACACACTTTCGCATTTATAATATTAGTATGGATAAGTAGAGGATATTTGCTCAACAAAGGCATAAATAGATTTTTGATTTAAACAAAATAAACATGTGATTCTTACAAATCACAAAAAAATGCATGAGAATAAGAATCACCCAGGAGTATATATAATCTCTAACAAGTTTGTTGTATGGGAGCCCCCCTTAAATGTTTATTTTATTTTTAGTATTTGTTGTTATAGCGGCAATAGAAATACATCATCTGTGAAAATTTCAACTGTCTAGCTGTCACCGTTGTTGAGATACAGCCTGGTGACAGACGGACGGACGGACGGACGGACAGCGAAGTCTCAGTAATAGGGTCCCGTTTTTACCCTTTGGGTACGGAACCCTAAAAACTCCACTTGACATATTGAGTACATTACTGGAAACTTGGAAACGTACAAAACGTGGAGTCAAGTACATAAATATCCGACTCGTAATGCGAAAAAACTAACACCGCTCCCTGGAAAATTAGCAAAGACACGGAAGCGGAAGGCGGCTGCCCGAGGTGGTCACATCGGCGACCACCGCAACGTCGTTCAAAGCGCAATTAAAAAAATGGCTTATCGAGCAAACATTCTACACAGTAGATGAATTTTTTTATGTAAATTAAATATGTATAATTTTTTTTGACATGTAATTGAATAAATATAAATAAATGAGTTTATGAGTTTACTGCAGACGCTGGGAAACAAGGGCTTGCCGGATGAGTAGGTATAGACGGAGACGCTTTTCTCACGTAACGTATGCACTGAATGAATTAAAAAAATACACCACTCAATATCTGCAAAAATATCTCAACGCACAAGTCCTACATTAATTTTAGTACTTACAGGATTCTAAATAGACACGGAAAAGAGGTTAATATAGCTAATACAGGAAGTCACATTTTTCTTTGACTGAACTTCAACCTGTCCTGTAACTTGTGCATGCCGCGACATCACGCTTTCATCTGACTGACAAATGACAATGGACAAGTTCAAACCATATTAGTGCAAAAAGTATGATGAACAAATTTCACTGAATTAGTATTTTGGTTATATCCATTTCTAAGGGTATAAAACGAGGGATGAAAGTTTGCATAAATAAGTAGAAAATCTACTCTTTTACAGGACAAAAACCAGTTATCGATACCACAAATCTGTTTGTAACTGTGACCAGACCAGATACCTTCTACATCTCTGAAAATTCACTTTATTTTATACTAGCTGTGCCCCGCGGTGTTACCCGCTCATCCCATGGGAACACTACATTTATTCGGGATGAAAAGTATCCTATGTCCTTCCCCAGGACTGAAACTATCTATATACCAAATTTCATCTAAATCGGTTCAGCGGTTTAAGCGTGAAGAGGTAACAGACAGACAGACAGACAGACAGACACACTTTCGCATTTATAATATTAGTATGGATCATTATTACGGTAAATATTGATTTGGAGGATATTGTACAATGTATTAATTACCTAGTTACCTCGTTATAATATAATTGTAATGACTTAGTGTAGAGTGTTTTTCGGCTTCCTTCTCAAAAGCGATCTCTTCTTGTGAAATGCCGGCAGATTCAGATTCAGACACGTGAAAACTCCCTTGTGGCCTACTTACAGAATAAAAGTTTTGATTTTTGAACATGTACAAGACTTACCCTCCATAATCTCGACGGTCATAGCCCTGGAGACGACGTCCCGACTGGCCAGGTCCTTGGCGACGGGCGCGTAGCGCTCCATGAAGCGCTCGCCCTTCGCGTTCACCAGGAAGCCGCCTTCTCCGCGGCAGCCCTCCGTTATCAGACAGCCGGCTCCATAGATCCCTGCAAACAAAATATTTCAAGTCATAACTACAACATAAGATGAATACTTAACCTTTAGAGCGCCAAGCGGCAAAGCAATTCTCCGTGCCACTGACGCCAAACCAAAAAAAAAAAGTGCTCCAAAATCAACAGGGATTGAAAAACACAGATAGTGGTTTGAATTAACATGTTTTTGACCATTGAAATTTTTGACGTCAATAGGCGTCGTTGGCGTCAGTGGCACGAATTCCCGATGACGTGATTTGCCGTCTTTGGCGGTCAAAGGGTTAAGAGACCTTATTCCTTTTAAAATGCTGACTGTTTTAGACATTTTTCTCTATGAACTAACATGTTTCTTAACATATTAGTAATGTTACTAGTAGTGACCGACCGAAACATGATTTTTTGCCGAAACCGAAACCGAAACAGAAGGTTCGGCTTTGATTATAGTTTCGGCCGAAACCGAAACCGAACCTTTTATAAACGCGATTAAAACGTTGGATAAAATATCAGTGGGCCTTTTTTTCCATATATATGCATAATTGAACAACTAGGTGGCCTAATATTACAGGGTTCTAGGTTTCGCTTTTGTTATATAGTCACTAGGGTGTTTCACATTTCAAAAATTTTGATTTTTATGTGACCGCACGCACCTTGAACGCACTTACCCAAAAGGCCGCTGTGTCAAATTTCAACTTAATTGAACATTATATTGAGGTTGCACAACATTGTCGAATTTAAAAGAAGTGCGTAAATTCTTGAGCATTATTACTGATTACGGATACGGATTTCACCTTTCATGGGGTGTTAAATATTAAAACAAAACCTTGTTAAAGGCGAAAATATATAACTTACGAGAAATTTAGCTTTAAGTAAAAAGCTTCATCTAATGAATTTCTAGAAACTTATATACACACAATATAACAAAAAAAAACTTGCGATTATGTCAACATCTGCTAATAGCATGAAGTAAGTAAGGAAGATATGCAACTATACAATAGATTAATTACTTATAGCTAAACTTCTCCAAGGCTTACACTTATGTCCAGGAAGAGATTTTTATGATTAACAGCTTAAAAAAGATAAAATCAGTACCTACTAGAGAACTATTACGAATTCTATGATTTTTTGTTAAAGTGGTTTTGCGCAACTTCTAAACGTCCTCAAAATTTTCTTTAAATTTGGAATATAACTTATTTTATTGTAATGATTTGGTCTCAAGCGCATTGTTAAATTGACAGTTTATTTTTTAATATTTATTTCTCGGTTTGATACATTTATTTCTCTTAAGAAACACGGTTTCGCTTACATGAGAACTTTAAAAGCTAGGTAAATATTAATTATAGAAATAACAAGTTAATTCGCGCTTGGCAAGCATTGAGTTAAGTAGAAAGAAAAAGTAAACGTACCGTTTTTTATGTGGGTAAAATGACACCGCACTTTATTTACGTGTTGAGCCTTGTGTGTATAAGAGCAATTTTCCCAAATAGTGACATTATTAAGCCTAATAGTGACACTGGGTCTAAACTTAACTACTCTAAAAAGTAAAAATGTTACGTTAATTGTAATACCGAGGCAGCGAGCTGTAAATTGTAGATGGACACCATATTGCCAACCACGCCGAGCGCACCCGTCCTGTGACGACGCGACTCGAAAGTACAATGTAATAAGTTTCGGCGCGGCCGAAAGGTTCGGCTGTTTTTTGGCCGAAACCGAACCTTTGGCCGAAACATGATTTTTAGGCCGAAACTGGCCGAAACCGAAACCGAAACCGAAACTTCGGTCGGACACTAGTTACTACCTAGAACAGGGCTATTGGAATTTATTGGTATATATTTGAAACCTACAGTTTGAATTTTTCATTGATAATTTTTGTTTCAATAACTACTCGATATGACAAAATTCACGCGGAAAATTAGTTTTTACAACTTATTTTCGACTGCACGCAATGAAAGCATGAAATAGCTATGTTACTACCTAGAACTCGGGGAAAAGTATTATTCATCTCAAAAAGTTGATTGAAATTATCCATATATTTGTCATGATATGAAAAAAAAATATATTTAAAGGAATAAGGCCTCTTAAGATGAATTGTGATGCGGACCGAACCGCGTGACCTTGCCACTATTACATAAACCTCCCGGGTTTCCAAAAGTGGCTATATAACATTTAAAGCTTTGTAAAAAGACACTGTAGATTTAAAAAATGAATAATAAAAGAAAAAAAAATGAACACTAAATCTTTGTTATTTGCAAAATTTAAATTACTATTTGACGACGCGTTTGTCGCAGTTTGTAGTGCACCTGCCTTCTGCGCCGGCGGTCCCGGGTTCGAATCCCGGCCATGGCAAATATTTGTGTGATGAACTTGAATATTTGTGCTTGGGTCACGGTTGTTCTATGTATTTAAGTATAATATATTTATCTATATAAGTATGTATATCGTCGTCTAGTACCCATAACACAAGCCTTCTTCAGCTTAATTTGGGATCGATCTGTGTGAGATTGTCTGATATTTATTTATTTAGCAGTCCACTAATGGACATAAGTTTCAAAAATGACAATGATCTAGGCTTAAAGTGAAGGCATTCAAATGCATAATGGTGACTGTTCTCCAATCAAAAATCGATTGGGTGTATCAACCATTCTGTTTATATGTGACCAGCCCCATAAAGCAAATTAGTCTGTTCAAATGTCTACCACAGATAAGCTTGTTGAGCGACAATTTCTTTGTGAACTAGTTTTATGGCACCTTAGGTAAAACTGACCGAAAACGTTTGTCTTCATCAGGAACTATGGTAAGAAATAAAAATAAAATTGTATTAGTATATAAAATAATATTGACACAACTTCCCAAAAGTTGTCGACCCAACGGTAGATGCACCGGTAAAGGTAATTTGCGTAATCCAAGAGGTCGACGCAATCATAGTTTTCACAATATAACTTTGAACCTGTATAAAGTCATAATTACAGTCGCCTGTAGGATCCCTAAGCTTAAACAATGAACCTGTGTATATGTCAAAGATTTGGTTCTGTGGGTTGAAACTCCACAAATTGTAATCCTCGTTTTAGCAGGCGGTTTGCAAGGCTAGGTCAGGGACAGCACCGACCTGTGGGGTGGAACTGCACGAACTCCATGTCCTCGTTCTGCAGGCCGGCGCGCGCCGCCATGGCCGTGCCGTCGCCCGTGCACGTGTGCGCGGACGTGCAGCTGAAGTACGATCGCTTTAGCAGGCGGTTTGCATGGCTAGGTCAGGGACAGCACCGACCTGTGGGGTGGAACTGCACGAACTCCATGTCCTCGTTCTGCAGGCCGGCGCGCGCCGCCATGGCCGTGCCGTCGCCCGTGCACGTGTGCGCGGACGTGCAGCTGAAGTACGATCGCTTTAGCAGGCGGTTTGCATGGCTAGGTCAGGGACAGCACCGACCTGTGGGGTGGAACTGCACGAACTCCATGTCCTCGTTCTGCAGGCCGGCGCGCGCCGCCATGGCCGTGCCGTCGCCCGTGCACGTGTGCGCGGACGTGCAGCTGAAGTACGATCGTTTTAGCAGGCGGTTTGCATGGCTAGGTCAGGGTCAGCACCGACCTGTGGGGTGGAACTGCACGAACTCCATGTCCTCGTTCTGCAGGCCGGCGCGCGCCGCCATGGCCGTGCCGTCGCCCGTGCACGTGTGCGCGGACGTGCAGCTGAAGTACGATCGTTTTAGCAGGCGGTTTGCATGGCTAGGTCAGGGTCAGCACCGACCTGTGGGGTGGAACTGCACGAACTCCATGTCCTCGTTCTGCAGGCCGGCGCGCGCCGCCATGGCCGTGCCGTCGCCCGTGCACGTGTGCGCGGACGTGCAGCTGAAGTACGATCGTTTTAGCAGGCGGTTTGCATGGCTAGGTCAGGGTCAGCACCGACCTGTGGGGTGGAACTGCACGAACTCCATGTCCTCGTTCTGCAGGCCGGCGCGCGCCGCCATGGCCGTGCCGTCGCCCGTGCACGTGTGCGCGGACGTGCAGCTGAAGTACGAGCGCCCGGTGCCGCCCGTCGCCAGGATCGTGTTCTTGGCTTGGAACCTGAACATCAACATATATATACTACTAGCGACCCGCCCCGGCTTCGCACGGGTGCAATGCTGATAAATTATGCATGTACATGTATTGTACATTTAAACCTTCCTCTTGAATCACTCTATCTATTAAAAAAAACCGCATCAAAATCCGTTGCGTAGTTTTAAAGATTTAAGCATACAAAGGGACATAGGGACAGAGAAAGCGACTTTGTTTTATACTATGTAGTGATTATTAAATTCTAGATTTGTATTGACAATCAGTTTTCTATGGAGGGAGGTCATCATTTCAGGAAAAATCTTAATATCACGCTATTAACGATCGTCATTTGTTTTGTATGGGCGCGTAGCGCTGTGCCAGTCTGGCGCCATCTGTTCGTCCATTATACTCTCACTACGCTGAAACTGCTGGACAAATTTTAACCAATTTCGGTACAGGGATAGCAGGACATCCAAAGATGGTTATAGGATACTTTTTACCCGTCTAAGGTACAGAAAAAAAAAGGCGGACGAAGTTGCAGGCACTCATAGTTCTTATTATTTATTTAACCTTTATTGCACAAAAGTGTACAAATGGCGGACTTAACGCCATAAGGCATTCTCTACCAGTCAACCATTGGGCTAAACAGAAACATTTATTATTCTAGCCAGCTATCATCTGTTTATATAAAAATCAACAAAATTTTGAGCATACAAAAATCCCTGTCCTGTTTACCTGTGCAGTGTGCCGTCCTCGAGGTTGATGGCGATGCAGCCCTTGCACTCGCCGTCTTCCATGAGCAGGTCAAGCGCGAAATACTCGATGAAGTACTCGCAGTCGTAACGGAGCGACTGTCCGTACAAGGTGTGTAGTAGGGAGTGGCCCGTTCTGAAAATAAAATAAATTGATTGAAATTCTTTACTAAAATAATGATTAGTCTATTAGATTAAATAATAATGAAGACGCCTAGATAGTAAAACTTGCAAACCTTTAAAAACCTTTTTGATCGGAAAAGCTTACTATAATATTGATGAATACTTTAGTGATAATATTGATTGATCTTATTGTGATAATATATGAATTATGTAATAATAATTTTATTGTATGTAACGACTGTACAGTAGCGATCAAAAGTATTTTGACAACGGCAAAAGCTTTGATATTATATGCCATATGTTAGTTTTTCCAACTTAATTCTTGATAAAGTATTTCATGGCTTAAAAGCTTCTCGAAACAAGTAAAAAGTTTAGTTTCATTGAATTAAAATATAAACATAGCAACAAAAAATATTTATATACCGGTTCAAAAATATATTGACAATGTCTCTTTTCCAATTTAACTGAGAAATGGGGCTGCAGAATTTAAATACTTTGTAGGAACTACAACTTGAGGCTTTTCTTAGCATGTCTCGACATAAATAATATTCGGAAGATTTTAAGTAACCCGTTGCGGCTGCGTTTAAGAAGGGTAAGTCGCAAGCTGAGATTTCGCGAAGTTTTGGTATATCACGGCAATTCATTAGTGTCTGGAATAAGCAGTACAAGGCTCGAAACAGCGTCACAAATAAGCCTGAAAACAGTCGTCCTCGAAAAATTACTTGTACAACTGATTGTGTAATAAAAAAGTAAGACGTAGAAACCCCACGGAATAATGCAATACCAATTAAAGATGAGCTAACAGAAAACTACAACACAAATGTTCATATTTTTACTATTAAACGACGCCTAATAGACCATGGATCACATGGTCGACGCCCATTAAAAAAAACTACAATGTTCAGCAAAGAATATGGCTTCCCGATTAGCATTTGCGATTCGTCACAAATCATGAACAAGTGCCGATGGGTCAAAAATTGTATGGAGTGACGCGAGCAAGTTAAATTTAATCTCGTGGGGTGGTATCCAGTATGTGCGTCGTCCTCATAATAAAAGACACGATGTGCGATACCTGGTACCCTCACTCAAGCATGGTGGCGGATACGTAACGGTGCGGGGATATTTTTCTCGCTATGGCGTCGGGCCTCTCGTATGAATTGACGGGATAATGGGATCGATATGTGTATGAAAATATACTTTATACACATACGATACCCTATGAAAATAAATAAAGAAAAATATGCCACCTCGTTGGGTTTTTCAGCACCATAATGACCTCAGACACAATTCTAAAAATTTACAGGCTTTCTTAAAGCGTAAAAAAGTCAAGGTTTTTGAGGGGCCTAGTCAAAATGCTGACCTTAATCCTATTGAGCATCTACGAGAAGAGTTGGATCGTCGAGTGAGGTGCAGAAATTACTCCAAGGGGCTTTTTTTCAAGCACTTCAGTCAGAAAGGACGAACATACCTTACGAACGTATATATAGAACTTAGTGGACTATATGACGGCTCCTTGTACAGCTGTTAGGAAGGGCAGAGGATATGCAACTAAATATTCATGAAACGTCTTATTTAACCCTGTTGCAAGTTCAGCAAAATAATTTTATGTAAGTGTCAAAATACTTTTGACCTACCTGAAGCGTGTATTATCAGTATTTATTCTAAGTCCATTGTTAAGTTTTAGTTATCTAAGTGGAAACGTAACAAGAAAAGGGCCATAAGATGTTATCATAACGTAATTATTAAATATATATTCAATTCATCAACATCTTGAAAAAAAATGGTTTGTCAAAATACTTTTGATCGCTACTGTATATGTATAATATAAGAATTTATGAAATATACGAACAGATTAATAATATAACAGTAAGTACATAATAATACTAAAACAATTTAATATGATATGGATCTAGACTGGCTGATCCACACATTTTATTTTTATTTTGCATGCCACATGTGGGCAAATTGTGCCGTTCTGAAAACATGCTTGTATCATCTCTAAATGTAACATGTACCACAATTTCAGCAAATAAATAATTTGAATTTGAATTTGCATAACTATCACTGATCTCTTGCTATATGTTAGATATCAAACTAGAGCGACTGGTTGGAATATGCGGCCCTCGGGTGTGCGTGAGAACGGTATGCCGTTTGTCCAACTCGATGATGGTGTGAGGCGCCTCACGCATTGTAGCGATCACAGTCAATGCTACAGTCTAGAAGTAAGTCAGTATTACCTGTCAGCGACAGCGCAGCACCTGTGCGCCCTTGCCGAACTGGAGCGACTGGCCGCCGAACGCGCGCTGGTAGATGCGGCCTTCGGGTGTGCGTGAGAACGGTATGGCGTTTGTCTAACTTGATGATGGTGTGAGGCGCCTCACGCATTGATAGCGACCACAGTCAATGTTACAGTCTAGAAGTAAGTCAGCATTACCTGTCAGCGACGGCGCAGCACCTGTGCGCCTGGCCGCCCTTGCCGAACTGGAGCGACTGGCCGCCGAACGCGCGCTGGTAGATGCGGCCTTCGGGTGTGCGTGAGAACGGTATGGCGTTTGTCTAACTTGATGATGGTGTGAGGCGCCTCACGCATTGATAGCGACCACAGTCAATGTTACAGTCTAGAAGTAAGTCAGCATTACCTGTCAGCGACGGCGCAGCACCTGTGCGCCTGGCCGCCCTTGCCGAACTGGAGCGACTGGCCGCCGAACGCGCGCTGGTAGATGCGGCCTTCGGGTGTGCGTGAGAACGGTATGGCGTTTGTCTAACTTGATGATGGTGTGAGGCGCCTCACGCATTGATAGCGACCACAGTCAATGTTACAGTCTAGAAGTAAGTCAGCATTACCTGTCAGCGACGGCGCAGCACCTGTGCGCCTGGCCGCCCTTGCCGAACTGGAGCGACTGGCCGCCGAACGCGCGCTGGTAGATGCGGCCTTCGGGTGTGCGTGAGAACGGTATGGCGTTTGTCCAACTCGATGATGGTGTGAGGCGCCTCACGCATTGTAGCGATCACAGTCAATGTTACAGTCTAGAAGTAAGTCAGTATTACCTGTCAGCGACGGCGCAGCACCTGTGCGCCTGGCCGCCCTTGCCGAACTGGAGCGACTGGCCGCCGAACGCGCGCTGGTAGATGCGGCCCTCGGGCGTGCGGGAGAATAGTTTGCCGTTTGTCGAACTTGATGATGGTGTGAGGCGCCTCACGCATTGTAGCGATCACAGTCAATGCTACAGTTTAGAAGTAAGTCAGTATTACCTGTCAGCGACGGCGCAGCACCTGTGCGCCTGGCCGCCCTTGCCGAACTGGAGCGACTGGCCGCCGAACGCGCGCTGGTAGATGCGGCCCTCGGGCGTACGAGAGAACGGCATGCCGTAGTTGTCCAGTTCAATGACGGCGTGCGGCGCCTCGCGCGTCATGTAGTGAATCGCGTCCTAAAAATGAAAAAATGACTCACTTGATGTCGCCTGATAAGCCAATGTCGAATATAGTTGGTTGAATTAGTACATTTTGGGTGTTTGGATATCTCTACAGGATCGGACTCCCCTCGCCTACAGGCCACATTTCTCGACCGATTCTCATGAAATTTTGGATGTAGGTTCGAAATAAGTAGATTCTTTTGTCGAGACAGTTATTAGTTATTTTTAGTTATCAGTTATCTGCGCAGTTGTTTTAACTATGAAATTTAATGTCACATCCAACCTTGAAATAACATTCCAGTGATTTACTTCAAGATAAAGTTCTATGTACATTGATGGTTCTAAATATAATAACGATGAAAACGTGGAAATGTGAACATTCAAGCTGAACAAACACAATATGACCTTGGTAGAAACAAATGTGAATTCATGGCAAGTTTCCATAATACAATTACTAGTTGTGCAAATTGCAACTAAATTACTGTGCAAGTAGCAGCGAGATTGTCGTGTGGAAGATAATGACATAAAATGAATACGCCCTGTTTTGTGTCGTGCGCTCTTACGTACAAAATTACATAAGCATGGCAAGTTATGACATGACAGGTCATACGAGTGAGCGAGATAACGTACCACTCACTGCTGCTCTCGCCCAAAATCGTGACATCTTCGTAAGAGAGGGGTTCGACTGGCGCGATGAAAGGTTGTTAAGGCTAACTACAGACATGCAAAGTTACGTGTCGTGAATTTGTATAAACGAATACTTTTTCTCAAACATGCAATTAAATGTCGTCGTAACCTGCGAACAACTCGAGAGAACTGTAAAGGAATTTCATACAAATTTGAAGGCCTGGTCGGGAAGTATTTTTTTTAAACATGGCGTCTGTGTTCATGAACAGGGTAAACAGCTGAATTATATATTACTAGCTGTGCCCCGCGGTGTTACCCGCTCATCCCACGGGAACACTACATTTATTCGGGATGAAAAGTATCCTATGTCCTTCCCCGGGACTGGAACTATCTATACCTATACCAAATTTCATCTAAATCGGTTCAGCGGTTTAAGCGTGAAGAGGTAACAGACAGACAGACACACTTTCGCATTTATAATATTAGTATGGATTTGAGTGGTGTATTTTCATTATTTCATTGCATATGTTTGAGAAAAGCACTATACATTTGTTTAGCACTCATTTGCTCAAAGGTTAACTGGAAGAGATCCCTTAAAGGGATAAGTTCGCCTTTGTACATACTTATTCTTTTGTAATGTGTTTTTCTTGTTTTTATGTACAATAAAGTGTTTACATTCATACATACATACCTACATACCTTAGCCGTGAAAAGGGCTTGCCGGCTTCGTATCACTATACCTACTCACCCGGCATGCCCTTTTTTCTCGGCGTCTACAGTAATGTACTATTATAAATGCGTAGTCTCCCCTTAAACCCTCTGTAAATCTATTACTATAACGCAGTGTTTTTCAAACTGTGGGTCGCGACCCCCAGAGGGGTCGCGGTATATATCCAAGGGGGTCGCGAGGATCAGCATCGAGAAAGTCTCGTGACTACAGGGAATGCAGATTTTTTCAAACTAGTACATTTTAATATAAGCGCATATAATTTAATACTTATCAGCAATTATTTTTAGACATTTTCATTTATTCATCATCATAACTGATCATAGGCCTCCCCTTTGGACTTCCATATATACCGGTTGGAAGCGACCTGCATCCAGCGCCTTCCGGCGACCTTTATAAGGTCATCTGTTTCATTTATTAATTTTATGATTATAATATTTAGGTATTTTTTTATATTTTTAGCTTTTATATTTTTGCAAAACGTACCTACCAACTGGGTTTAAGGGGGTCGCGAGGGAATTTTGATGGTCATTAAGGGCCGTGACACCAAAAAGTTTGAAAAACACTGCTATAACGGAATCGATATGTAGTCTTTCTTTATAATGTCCTTGAAAGTCGCGCGGGTAATAATGGTACCGCTATGATTGTCTAGACCGCATTATAGCTAGTTGCATTGAGTATTCACAAGCTGGACAATAGCGAGCCATCGTATGACAATGGGTTTCCAGAAAGTTCCGTTTTAACAAATACTACACATAATAAGCAATTTTTTTTCTCTTATTACGAAGTCACATTGAGTAAAGTTTTTTGTTATGGATTTGTGCTATCAAGATCAGAAAAGTGTTCTGGTGTAAAGTTGAGATTATCTTTTATTGTTGGATTAGGCATTCAAATCAGTGTGTAGTAAATTTTCTACTATCGCCACCAATCGTAAATCATTTATTAAGGATAAGGTTGTTGCATGCCTACAATTGAAATGTATGTAGGAATTAGAAATAAATAACAAAACGGTATTTGACTATAAAAACAGTTGCAAACGAATAACAATATGGTGAACATGAAACACGAAACCCTATGAACCATCCTGTTGTATCTGATATGCATGTGCGAACAAAGTGTTACAATGTTTTAGGTCAGACAAGAATTAATAAAATAGAATATTCTTTATTGCACACCTCAACAGGAAATAAATACAAACAAATTCAGATTACACACAACATTCAATAGACGTAAACAACAGGCGGTCTTATTGCTAAAGAGCGAACTCTTCCAGACAACTTTTGGGTAGCGAAATTAAATAAAAGCGTCAGAAATAAGTAGGCGATGCAAAAGTAATCATGGAACCTGTAGAAAAACTACTAAAATAATACATAAATAAACGTACATAAAATACCAAAAAATATATATATATACGCACAAATACACCTACTTAACCTTTTGACCGCCACAGTCGGCTGTGGCCGACAACAAAAAATCGTGCCCCTGACGCCACGTCGGCCACAGCCGTCCAAATTTCAATGATCAAAAACTTTGGAATTCTAACCCCTACAAGTATTTTTCAATCCCTGTTGATTTTGGGGCACATCGTTTTTTTTTACTCTGGCGTCAGTGGCACGGTAAATTGCTAGACCGCTTGGCGGTCAATGGGTTAAACATACATAACATAGGTATACAAATACAAATAGTCATTTTTGGAAAGGAATACATTAAACATAGCTTTAGATTCAGTGTTTCATAGTACTTTACCTGATCTCCCAGCCAATCTGAACCCTTCACTGTGTCATACATGTGCCAGAGCCAGTTGTCGTCTTCCATGTTACCTGTGAAATTATAAAATTGTTTAACATTATATGCTTCTCCTAGTCAGTGGCGGATTATCCCTATTAATCCGCCACTGCTCCTAGTATCATATTATTATAGATTGTGACCTCCACAAATTTCTTTGTGGATGACTGCTTTCCAGTAGTAGTTTTCCAATAGTACAAAGCATGCATAGAACATTTTGAAAGCTTTTTATTCACACCACATTAATCACTTTGAGAAAATGTGAATGGTTAGGTCTGGGTTGACAATGAATGAGGAATTGGGACTGGGTTTCATTTTGCACCATGTTTAGTTTAATATAGTGTTTGTTGCATGTTCCTTTCTTTTTTAATGTGCCTACTGATGGTCAAATGTTTAATGTTGATTGAGAATCTCATAACTATTTCTGTTTATTTATGGATAAAATAAATTACTAAATTTAATGTAGATATGATATGTATAGTCATTAGTGCAATCAACTAATATTAATGATGTTAAGGCCTGCTTCATTGAATTTTGGTAAAGTTCTAGAATCAACATAAAAATGTAACTACCTCATGTTGCTCATGTCAACATGATTAAAATAATATATATACATTGTATACAAAATGTACAATTACTTTTAACAACTTACACAAATATAAATAAATTATACATTTCAATCAATTTTGATACAAATAACATTTGTGCTTTACTGTAATTTATTTGTCTGGATTTATAGGATACTATATACTGACTAGCTAGCTAGGAACAAACATTATTAGGTAGCTGGCAAGTTGATAAATAGATTTAGAAGTTAAATGTCTTTGTAGTCACAACTCAATCTTTGGGCCCTTTGGCACACCTGGTACCATGGATATTTATGAATATCAAGCCAACTCTGACCTAGGTATTAGAGGCTTGTATTAAATAAGAGCAAACAATACTAATTCCATTTTGTCTTTCCTTTTCAAATTATAAGGGCATACCTAAAGCAGCATTGATTCCACCCTGCGCCGCAACGGTGTGGGACCTTGTAGGGAACAGCTTGGTCACTACAGCGGTCTTGAATCCCTCCTGCACCAGCCCGAAAGCCGCGCGCAAGCCCGCGCCCCCCGCTCCGATGACCAAGGCGTCGTGCTTGTGGTCCACCACATTATATGCCTTTGTCATGTTTGCATTTGGTGAGCCATCTTTGGCAGCACCTCCCACTGATAAGTGGAGGTTACGGTATAAGTATGATGCCTGCAACAATACATGCAGTAAAAAATGTGGACCTAATATCACTTAAGAGTCACCCAAGTAATTAAACAGTACCAACATATGATTTGAATAACAAAATAAATATGAGATACAAAATAGACACGTTATATTTGAATTGATATTACTACATGGAATCATTCACAAATAAATAAAATAATGCATTATTGATTTTGATATTTTTTTTTTTTAATTTTGCTTTTGCTGAAACATTTAACAGTCTAGAAATTTCTTAAATTTCTTTTTGATCTTCTAAATGAGATCAGTAAATATTTTACAATAACTTTTGTTTAAACGTAAACATAAATTCAACCAACAAAAAAGCATTTCTACATTGCGCAACTTCGAGTGGAGAAATTTGAAGGTGGCCGATCAAAACATCTCTCCTGAAAGTGTATTACATAACGTGTTTTCTTTCATCAGAGACACTTGTGTTGACTTACCAATGGTGCAGGGCTACGAGAAACGGCGGCTTTCATGATTGAACTCATGATGGAACTCTCTGTTCGCACCCTGAGATCAAATTCAATAAAAATACACTAGTGATCGAGTTTTCGTGGAGATTGGGCTGTCAAGCGCGGCTATCACATCACATTGTTTTTCTAAAATAATTATTATGGATTCTAGTATTTTTGCCAAAAGTATTTTCACACGAGCTGATTTAAATGCTTGGGTATGTACGTGTATACACGTTTTATTTTAACCATGTTTCAAATAGTAAAATACACTTCTGCTATGTCAATTGTCACTGTCATTGAGAAAAAAAAATCTGTGGTATTTATACTTATAATTGAATTGCGAAACTTACAAAATTTTATATTTGAAGACTTCCATTTAGTTTATAACAGCAAAAATAATGGCAGAAAACCCTAGTAGCGACGGACTGTCTGAATCTGATAGGTTGAGAGGTAAACATTCAAGAATCACAACAACCCTCATAAACACTTTCTGAGCAATAGAGTTGTGAGTGCTTGGAACAAACTCCCCGAGGATGTAATTTCAGCACCTAACGTCAATAATTTTAAGAATAAATTAGACAAGCATACCACTGAGCAACGATCTCAAGACACAGATAGCTGGATATAGGCACTATCAGTTGTTAAACTGCCTGCCTCATTATAAATAATAATAATAATAATCTCGTCACATGTAACGCTTGTTTAAAAAGGTTTATTATTGCAATTAAAATTAAAGTAACAAGCAAGCTTTTTATTATATCCTTAATAATTTATAGTTTACGTCAAATATCTATGATTAACATTGTCAGTAATTCGATTTATATCTGCATACACTTATGTTTTGACCTATATTCCATTTAGCTAAATTACTGGGGTTTATGATTGATATATTTTTTATTTTGACTGACTTCATTGTTTCAGAGGACGATCTAGCTCGGGAGTTGGAGCATAGCGATTCCAATGAAGAGGATTCACAAGAAATATCTTTAGAAATAGAGGAGAAGCTGTTGAAAGATGAACCAGAATGTAAGACATCCTACTGTGTTGTTCAATAACTATTACAATTCAGAACCCATTAGCAACTTATCAAATCAATCATGTATTTATCTCTATTTTTTAGTTTGGTGAAATTATAAGCATACCTACATAACCTGTGGCATGTCCTTTAACACATACAGTGTGAGTAGGCGGCTAGTCATATAGACCCTGTACAAAGTATACTTAATTACAAGTAAACTTAATTTCTATTAACAAAGGTGTTTTAGTTAAAACATCAGTTCATTACCAAGAATATCTACTTAATTGGTTTAATCACATTGTACCATTTACATTACAGATACAACCTTAGTAAATTATGGAGAAAACACACTGACCTCAAACAAACCAGACAGTGAAATAGTTGAGACTTATTCTGACAACTCACAGAGCGTTGAAACTATCCATAGAGCTGACGAACTGGGCAACATTTACTTAGACAGCTCGGAAACATTTATAAATGCCCAAGATAATATAACAGATGTCACAGAAAACTATGATTCTTATATGTCAGATTACACATTTGAGAACCAAACTATTGACCACACTAGACTGGAAACAAATGAAGAGCGGAATGATGTCAGTGAACCAGATGAGTTAAAAGATAACATAGTGATGCCAGACATTAATGACTTCCAGCAAGGTGATACTAATTATGACTCGCAAACTGCTGAAGAGATGCTTATGAGTGAGCGGGAAAGGGAAAAGAAGAGTAAAAAGGAATTAGAGGAGGAAGAAAGAGAAAAGATGCAGTAAGTTGAGGGCTTAAATTAATACTACCCCAAGAAGCAACAAAGCCCACTAGGTGGGCGCAACTACACACCAGATACCGATAGAGCACGCCAAATCAGTGTTTTACTTGGTTCTTGACTATAATCATATCTGATGGCATGCATTGATTTTATACCCGCTTCATCTCCTTACCTCGCTGTAAATCTTACTGGCAACTTAATAGACTAACTGGTTTCGTTGTTAAATCCCAATATATCTATCTTGGTTTGAACCAGGATCATTATTTTAAGACATTGCAACTCTATACCTAACAAATTTATTTCAGAGTACTAGTCTCAAACTTCACCGAGGAGCAACTAGACAGGTACGAGATGTACAGAAGAGCCGCCTTCCCGAAGGCTGCCGTCAAGCGTCTGATGCAGACCATCACAGGCTGTTCCGTCGGCCAGAATGTCGTCATCGCCATGTCTGGTATTGCTAAAGTGTTTGTGGGTGAAGTTGTTGAGGAAGGTTAGTTATGTATTTGCTTGAAATTATAATGAATTTATATTTTAATTTTATTAAAACTTTCGTGAGACATATTTAATTATTGTATTAAGCGGTTTACACTCACGTGAAATTGTCAGGAACGGCCCGACATGTTTCGAACTCGTATGGAGCCCTTCATCAGGGACGGCTGCCCGTACACCGCCGCGGCAAACTCGTCACAGAAAGTTAAATAGTATTAAAGTACTACCAATGGATATTATATACTATTTAACTTTCTGTGACGAGTTTGCCGCGGCGGTGTACGGGCAGCCGTCCCTGATGAAGGGCTCCATACGAGTTCGAAACATGTCGGGCCGTTCCTGACAATTTCACGTGAGTGTAAACCGCTTAATACAATAATTATATTTTAATTGGTTCCTACTGGATGAACCATACTAGTAAAATTATATAATAATCGCGTAAAAAACACTTATATAAACTTTTTGGACCCTTCATCTTTGAATTGTATAAAATAATTAAGTTTTTGTCATAAAAGTTTTTTTTTGCTTCATTGTTCATTGGTGACTGTACTTTCTTACACAAACGGTAATTTCTCATCAAGACCAAATGAGCCCAAACACGATGGGGTTAACTTGTGCTGTTAAGGAGTTGCTAACGGCCACCTGCCACCTGATACCAAATTATTGTATTGTCACGTAAAATTGCAGTTTCATTTTAATACGACAATTAGGTTTCTTCCAAGATTTGATAACAAACTAACAGCGATAAGACCATATTGTCTACAAATATACATACTGTTAAATTAAGGTTTCAATTGTAAAAAAAAACTTGTGAAGCTAATAAAAGCGTATCTTGTCTTCTCTTTCTCTATAATTGTCATTAGTGTTTCTATCAGATAGCATAAATAAATAAATTAAGGGACAATCTTACACAAATCGTCCATTGCATAACATGACATTCTAAATAAACATCAATAATCGTCTTGTTTTACAGCCCTAGAAATGCTGGAAGCATCGGGCGAACCTGGACCGGTGCAGCCCAAGCACCTGAGGGAGGCGCTCCGCAGACTACGGATGAGGGGCACGATCACATCGCGGAAGGTTCATAGAAGCATGTTCAAGTTGTAAGTTTCGTTTTGCCTGTTAGGAATTTTAAATAGTACATTTCTTGTCTAATTGGATAGATCAACTTTTTTCTTGTTGTTATTCTGTCCCGTGGCCCAGCCCGTCTAGCACAACTACGCTTCGAAACTCCTGTCGCTCGACATAGCATCGCCCGTCACTCTCTCACAGTACAGCGAAGAAAGAGATAGGTAGGTGCGAGAAAGTCTCGTGTCACTGGTGTGCTATAGGTGCAAGGGTTTATACTGACTAAACGTTTTAGAAAACTGTTGATAATGTATATAATTACTGGTATTGTCAGGAGATAGTCTACCTACATAAGAATGGGCTTATAATTGTTGCAATTACAAACTTTTGAATTTGCTTTTCGGAAATATAACCGCCTAAATCGTAATTTCAATCGCAGTATTAAAGAGTGGTCCAGGGGACATCACCATGGCAACGAGCAACAGAAAAAAGTTGACTGATCCAATTCCCAAACTAGAATGGATTATAATCGATTGTCCCCTAAAGTATCCAACATTTCACAAGCCATTAGTGCCTTATTTACGGCACAACACTGTAATTGAAATACTGGTTAACTGACGTTGTAATAGTTAAATATCGCTCACACAGGTGAAGTTTTCTATTGGCCACGACTGATCGGCGCTCCTGATGATGAATTGCGAACCGATTCGAAACATGTCGCGCGATATTTGACTTTTCCGACGCACGTGAGCAAAACCGTTTCATATGTATTTTAATGTCTCAGCCTCACGGGAGTTATCTATATAAAACACTGTAATTAATGTCTAGTAAATCCAAAATATAACAGCAGAGTAGGTTTTTGGTTTCATACTAACTGTCAATTCAATAATTTATGAGAAATAACAATAATTAGTGAAAAAAATCAGCCGACTCCAATCTTCACTAAACGAATATGGGACCACCACTCATGTGATTAGAAAAGAAAAAAAATGTGATTCATCCTCGATTACCGCGTAATAAAATATACAGAATGTCGAATTGAGAATCTCCTCTGTTCTTGAAGTCGGTTGATAAAAATTATGTACATACTAATAAGTATCAATAAGTATTGACGTAAGTAGTTTAATTTGTTAACATTTATAATAAATCGGACGATAGAAAATGTATTGTTTTCTTTTCTTCACTGGATGAACTCGCGATTCAAGGGGATGTTGAAGCTAGAGGTACCATAAATGAAAACGACTATTTTATTGAAATGTTAATTTATTACATGATAAATTGTTATTTTATTAAAACATAATATACAACAGTAACTAAGGATTATTCATAGTTCGAAAACTTTGAAAATAAAATCAGTCTTGTTAAAATGGCCAACAATGTTGTAGTCTGAAGACATTAGTGGAAATCCTTAGAAGGGCATTGATCAATAATGATAAAAAATAAAATAGCGTTGGCTAACAATCGCAAAACAAAACTTAAAAATGCACACAAAAAATCCCATTCAAAACCCAAAGATGAATTGGCACTTAAAATTAACATTTGTTCCATGGAAGGAAGAAAACCGAATTGCTCTTGTTACCAATTGTTTCCGCATATCACAGACACTTTACATTCCAAAGCTTCCACTGGTTGTTTTGGCATTTCTTGGAATTAAAATAAAAACTTTGCAAATCAACTAAAATAACGGAACCTAACAGAATACTTGTTGCGTTATCGAACAATATATTAATTTATTTTTTAATCTAGCTATTAGGGAAGGCACAAATTAGTTTAAATAGGAATTCGGTAACATTTAAAAAGTCGGATATATAATCTTCAAGACGTAATTAATGCAAATTGTTATGTTTTGTAAACGATTTAAGGCTAAAATATTTTATTTATACTTTCAGTTTGGTCCTGTTAATAACAGTAGTTTCAATTGTATAAATAAATCATACTTCTTTATTATTATATTTCATTACATAGAAAATTACATCAGATCTAAATATTTTCCAACACTACCAGATTCACAAGATCATAATGTTGAATTGTATAAATTACATACGTGCATTCTATGATTACCATTATACTAGCAACCTTCTAACCAATCAGAGTCAATTCCATCGGACACCAAAACATGTCCACCGAAACCAACCGATACATATACATAAATGTATAAAAAGCCAAATAATTCTGCCCATCACATTTCAATACTGGCTAGTATCTCGTCAGTAACATGTAGTCCGAGCAGAATCTAAAGCACAACCGGAGTTCCTAAATAAAAAAAAAGCTGCTTCCCGCACTACTCAAACGCAAAGCTTATCACACCAAGCTATAGTAAAGACTAGATTGTCGCATCTGAGTCTAGTGTCTAACGCAAGAATTATCTCGAAACATTTCAGTTTTAAATGCGTTCAGGATTATTTTTGCGTCACCTCCAATCTAACACTAGAGACCAGCGTAGCTACCGCCCGTTAAAGACTCCGTTACAAGGACTACCGCTCTCTCGATTTGCCGTGTCGGTTTCCGTCAGCAAACGTCGACACGGCAGGGCCAGGGGGCCGCACGCCGGTCAGACCGCGAGCCGCTTGACGCCGCACTCGATGCAGAACTTGGCGGCGTCGGGGAACTTGCTGCCGCACTCGTGGCAGAAGCGCGACAGCCGCGGCGCGGGCGCGTGCGCGTGCGCGTGCTCGTGCGCGTGCGCGTGCAGCGACGCCTCCGACCCGCTCGAGCTCAGCGACGCGCGCGCGCGCCACGACGAGCTGCGCCGGGACGAGGCGCGGGAACTGACGCGTTTCTCTGAAATATTTACTGCGCTTCAAAACCTATTTTTTGGATGAGTTCAACGTGACGGATAGTCAAATAATGAAAAAAAAAAAAAAAAGTTTATTAGGTTAAACTTTACAGGTTTATCTTGTTGGGATTGGGTCCTCCTATTAAGTAAAATATACCTGTGTCAGGAGGGCAATATGAGTTAGAACCTCGCCTCGGTATGTAAACCGGTTGGGATCAAATTTTCCAACTATTAACCAATCTTGCACATGTTTGCTATATACAGATAAAGAATTTATTTGGCGGTGGAAGTTCAATTTCATTTCACAACGGCAACTGCTCATGAAATAAGATGTGTACTTAGTGATGCAATCTTTTATATACGGCACCGTATAATTGTAATCTCCGATTCTTGGGGCATGTTAGGTTAGTCTGTATACACTATACAATGCATACCCACAGCCTGAAAACTGGTTATAGTAACATTATATCCCAAAGGCTAAAACTGAAAATATAACTGAACTGTCCATTGTCCCGTCTGTCCTGAAATAAATTATAAATATCTGGTATATTGACACAAATCGGCTGAGTGCCAAATTAAGCTCAAGTAGAGTGACGAAGTAGTCACCCTTACCATGTAACCGATTGTCGGGTTCCTTGTAAGGCGTGGTCCTCTCGGGCGGAGGCAGCGGCTCGTCTAGCTCCGCGGACCGCTCCATCGCCAGAAACTCTTCGCTGGAGATAGACCGGATCTCATCTTTGTGACTCCCACTCGAATCCGAACCGGCGGGTATCCTCTCCAATGACGACGGGCCATTTGGCTCCTTCGGGCATACTGTTAGCTTCGAAGGAGATATTCTGTTTAGGCTGGACAAACGAAATGGGTAAGTAAAATTGTTCTATGTAGAGTATAAAGTTTTTATCAAAGAAATATCTCAAAATCAGCAGTCGCTTTGTTTACTTTGTAATTCTAGTCATAGGTACTGTGTATTGTATATGCGCAAATAAGTATGATCTGAAGAAATAAGTTGATATATTCGTTCATAAAGATATATTAAAGATATATAGCTGTTTATGATTTTCGCTATTAATTACCTGACTAACCTGCTATAAGCCGAGTCGTTGCTGGATTTCCCGTTAGGCGTGTAGTTCCCGTTGGAGTTACACTCCGATTTCCCACTTTTCCGCTGCGTTTTGTCCCGTGACTCCTTTTTCGCTGTCCCGTTTTGCATTTGCATGTTATTGATTAAGTTTTTCTTCGATTGATTCAGTTCGTTCTTTTCAGACTCGTAAAACTTGTCGAAATCTTTCAAAGAGCGCATAATGTCTTGTTCGAGTTGATCGGATTTATGGCGCGTCTTGCCGCTCTCTGTTCTTGGGATAGTCTTCTTTTGGATGGAGTCAAGGAGGGAAGTGGAACGTTTGATGGAAGATGGGAAGAGGCTTTCGCTCACGATATTGTTACTGCTAAAATTGAAAGACTTAGGATTGGTAACTGGGGTGAGACCGTTACTATTGGGGTTTATTACTTTAGGAGTGGAGCTAACGCTACTAAATGCTGATGTTCGGTTGCTACCGATGAGCTCAGACTGCCTCACTACCCTAGTAGTGGAGCTACAAGTTCGTTTGTTTTCAGATTTCCTTTTATGAATTTCTTCGTCAAAAGTAGTCATGAACTCCTCGAGGTCAAATTCCTCGAAGACTGACTCTTCGTCCTTAGCTAAAGCTTTCGATGCAATGCTTTCTTCCAAAGACGACATAATTTTATCGTATTGGGCACTTAAGTTATCAACTGGGGTTGCGACTATTTTATTAGAATCAGTGTTAGTGTTATTATTAACTTTGTCTTTTTCGGCTTTGATTTGTGCTTCAATGTTACTATTTAATTCATAATTAGAAGTTTTGCTGAAGGAATCAAATTTGGAAGGTAAGTTTTCAGTGGTAAGGAGAGACTCCATACTACTGATAATGTCGGGATTGTTCAAAATTGTGTTTACATTAATGGGTAAGTTATCATTTTCGTTGATAAGCCTTGGGTCTATATAGTTGCTATCGGTCATGGAAGAGTTGTCGTCTGCAAGAATAGCATCTAGATTCACGAAAGTTTTCTTTTCAACTTCATCGGTTTTTATTTTGTCTAGTTTTATAGGTTGCTTTATGGTAGTTCGCTGGAAGCTATGATACATAGAGGTAGCAATTTTTGGGATTTTGTCTTTTAGTTTTGGAGTACTATAACTAGATGCGGTATAACTTGAAAATGACCTATTGAGACTGCTGTTGCGGTTAAAGTTTGTTTTGTCTGCTACACTAATATTTTCTTTGCTCGATTTAGTAAAGGTTGTGTTTAGCTTTGGACTAGGTTTCTTTTCATTCCTGTTAAGCCTAAATGAGCTGCATCTACCCCCAAAATTGCTAGTGTTATTATCATTGTTCGTGCTTCCGAAAGATTTCATTCTTTGCAGAGTGGGTGTTTTTTGGTAAGTTTTGTTTAGAGTGTCTTTTATCATCTTGGAGTTTTCAGTGCGAAGTTGTGACAACGGTGTTTTGTCTTTGGCAGGACGAAGGATGGGAAGAGTACGGGTGAGGTCTTTGGAAGAGTTGAGCATTTTTTTAGGGATATTGGTCTCTGAAGACAGGAGCTCTTTCATCTGCCTAGCAGCTGACACAAATGGGTCATAATTGTCGTCCAGTCTGAAATAAAAGTAACAAGTTCCTAGTAAAAATAATCATAATGTCACTATAATTGGAATACATAATTAACTTCTTATTACATATACTTTACCGTTTTAATAACCAGGTGTTCTGAAAAAAACAGTAGGTTATGAAATGGACTTTATGGTGAGGAAAGGTAGTGTATAACTTAACCATTCAATCCGTGGCAACTTCAAAGGCGGCGCTTCAGTTGTTGTGGATTGTTCATCGCTGTCTCGAGCATTTTCTCTAACTATGAACGTCCTGTTATCGGCGTCATCGCGACTGCGTTCGCGAAACGCGATACACTTTCTATTAGATTTGAAAATCTTCTGCATTTTCTTCTTAGTACAAGTTACTTTTGCTTCAGGTCTATTCGTTTCCGTTATAGAAGGCAACTTCAACTTGGGTTCTTCATCGATTTTTACAATACTTTCGTTTTGTCGTTCATAGTGTTTTAAACCATATACTGTGATATGCTCCAGAGCAGAGACATCACTTTCCCCTTCAGTATCGTCTATTTTGTCTGTTTGTTTCTCTGAATTATCAACAGTATCGCCAGCTAAATGCAGCAGTTCCTTTAAATCGAGTTTTAAGTCTTCGAAAGTATCAGAAAACTGTTTCATCTCATCTACAGAGGCTGTTCTGGTGTTTATTGTTTCCAGAGAAACAGTCCTCGGTGTATGTAAATTCTCAATATGTTTCTCTAAGTCCAACTCCTTTTGAGTTTGAGAACTAATTATTTTATCTGTCAAATTCATAAATTCATCCAAGTCGGCTGGATTTTCTGTGAATTTTGTGTATGTATCACCACTTCCATGCCTGCGGCTGGCTTCGTTATTTTCAGCATTTTCTTCATAATTATTTTCATCGGAATTATCAAAATGATCCCCACTGAGTTCGGGTCCGACGCTGTCTTGTTCAAAATGTTCACCAGACAGATCTAAACCTTCTTCATTATTATGATCACTGTCTAGATCTTCAAGTGAATTAATCGGTGCCAATTGAGATACATTTAATTTATTCGAAGAATTATTATCGCTTTCGGTACTTTCATCCCTTTTCAGCTTATGTTCCTTTCTTGAACTTTCAGGCACATAATTATCACTTTTACTAAAATTTAATACTGAACTTGTTGTGTCTTCAATGTTAGTCGAGCTCGCAATAACTGAATTCTTATATAAGAGTTCAATTTTTTTGTTATCAGCGTCATTATATTTTTCTTTCCTTGCACTAATTTTAACATTCTCAACAAGCGCAGACTTGTTTTTACTCTTACAAGTTGGAGTTTTTACAGCAGTCTCTACATTTTCATGGATAATACACGGTGCACAAAGAAGTTCTGTGTTTATGCAAACTGTCTGACATAACTTATCGTTTCCCGTCACAGTAACACAATCGTCTAAGCTATCGACACTCATACTGTTTTCTTTCGGCAACGATACCGCCACTTTCTCTAGTTTTTTTCTTGTGCTCTTGACTCTATTTTTTGTGCTCTTTTCTTTAACATGTGTTTGTTGCTGTGGCTCTTCCGAAGCCTTTGGAAATGTTGTTTTAGTTTTGTTAGTGTTAGGTTTTGTTGCAGGTTTCGAAGCTACTTTGGTAGTCTCTGATTTTTCAATAGGTTCAGCGATTTCTTCTTTAGGTTTTTCTTTCTTATTAACGACCTTCTTCCGAACTGGTATTTGCGTCTTCTCTTGCTTTTTCTTTTCTTTTTCTTCAGCAGCTTTCGCTTGTCGTTCATTATATTTATTGGCAATTTCCTCTAGCTTCTTTAGCTGCTGTTCTTTTTTAACATTGTTCTGCCGTTTTATCTTATCCTGACTCTTTTTCGGTTTAGGATTGGTATTGCTTTGTTGGATTTTAGGAGAATTGGGTTCTTTGGTGTCTCTATGGAAGGGGAAAGGAAGGAAGTATATAGGTATTGTAATTTAATTTAGTGAACAAACAAGGAGACAGGAACTAAAATGAGCAAAAAAATAATACCATAAAAAAATAGAGCCAGGCTTCCTTTCCCCTTATTTATTCCCTTAATGACTAAAACAACCAAAAATATTTCCCTTAATAACATTGGACTCACCTAGTGCTGCTGAGATCCCTTGCCAGTCGGGCTTGTCTTGCCTTAACATTAGCATCGCCTGAAGAATTATTTAAAGAATTTCTGGAGTTCCTTATAACTGGCACATGAGGTGACGGTTCATCATGACAATCGTTGCTCGACATGGATTCTGTAATAAAGAACAATGACTCCATTATTCTATTTATTTTGATCGGTTTAGTATAAAAGTGATTATGTAGTGTTCCGAGGAATTAACACTCGCAGCCGTTTTGATGATGTTAAATCTTGAATGCATACAAAATAATTCTATATCTTCAGCTTTTTCTTTACACATGGAAAATAATGTCTAGTTCTGTACAATCTTGTCGAAACTATATATTAGCTAAATGGCGATTCCCCATCTTAATCCCCCCCCCGATATGTAACAACGACAGGAATGGAATTTGGCTATTATACTTAGTATATCGACGGAAAAAGCGTAAACGCCAAGCGAATTCATTGGCGTTAACAGCTATTACGCTTTTTGCCGTCGATATGTAGTGTCTATGGTCGACAGTAGTTACCTGAGGCCCGGACACGTCGGCGGCCATCGCCATACTCGCGCGGCGGCGGCGGTGACACGCCGCGTGACGACTCCACCGACGCAGAGCGGCTGTTGGACGACTTGTCGCGAGTTTGAGACGATCTGTCAACAAAATAAATAGTGGTTTAATAATAGCGGCGGTTCTTCTATCCTTGTCATTTTGGGTTCGCGTCGTATAGTAGATTAAATGAAATTACGAAATATCCACAATGAAATTGTCTCTTTTCTAGGTGTCGAAGTTTGTTTAAACTTACGCTTTTGTTGACCGCGTTGCACCGAGCAGGCTGCTGAGTATCCGTCTTCTTTCTATAGTTAAAACCCGATCAAACGAGTCACATGCAGTTTCCAAACTACATATCGTCGGGGATTGTGCAATACCGCGTAAATAACACTTGTCGATAAAGTTCTCATTTCAATAAAATACTTAACATTTGATTGATTCGTATCTACACTTGTTACTTACGCGGTATAGCAACATCCCCGACGATATCGCCTGGCGACAACCAAAACTCACTAAAATTTCTGTCACTACTCTTCTAAACCTCGTAGGTACATAGTAAAATAAATTGACACTGAGTTACGATATCTGTTTTAAGTAGATATTTGTTATTTAGTGAGTTTTGGTTGTCAACAGACGATAATTAGTATGTTGGCTTTAAATTTTCTGCAATCGTAGACTATCTTCATGATAGTAAGTAGAACTAACCGTCTGCCCCTCGCAAGAGGGGCCTTGTACTTCGTTCTCGCATTTAGCCGCTGCTTGGCATCGGCGATGTGCTGAGGAGGTTGCGCCGGCGCCGCGGGCAGAATCTTGGCCTTATCCGCGCACCACTCGACGTGTCGCTCGAATGCTCGCAAGCCGAACGCGCGGCTACAGTGCGGGCACTTTTGGAGGTCGGCGGCAGGCTGAAATCATTTTTAAACTCTTGCGAGATCTTAAATAGATAACTGCCCCAGACTAACAGGGAAGTTCCGACAACATTGTATGCATATTCAGTGGGGTCAAATCAGGAGCCCTATTTTGCGCTACTGCGGTACCGAGTCTTGTTGAGGTGTCAAAAGGGGGATTGTCACACTATTTGCAAGGACTAAATACTGACAGCTGATGGGATAACTAGTTAAAACATTTGTGTCCGTATGGATATTACGGCACCAACGGTTTAAAAAAGGTATTAAGCTACGGTAAATGTCCCAATAATTCCAATATAGATGAAACCTTGTCATCTCTATCACTATTGATGTTAAGAGGGCTCCGAGCGTTAGCGACTGAACTGGCCATAGAGCGCGGGGAATGCGTAGGTATTTATTTAGTTCGGCGCGCGGCCGCCATAGTAAAAACCGGCCAAGTGCGAGTCGGACTCGCGCACCGAGGGTTCCGTACAAACACTTTCCATCCCTAAGTGGTTAAGTTAAGTTTGCACCTGGTATGTATAGCGCCCCATATACATTAGGTGCAAAGTTAGGTATTAAAAAAAGTACTTACTAGATCTCGTTCAAAACAATTTTCGTTGGTAGTTTTTATAGTAATGTACATCATATGTTTTTTTTAGATTTTTCATTTTCTTATTTTAGAAGTAAGAGGGGGGGGGGGGGGGGGGGGGAACAACTTTTTTCCACTTTGGAAGCGTCTGTCACGCAAACTATTCGGTTTAGAAAAAAATATCTTAGAAACCTCGATATAATTTTTTAATAGGTCTTCATGGGTCCATAATGGCTCTCATAAATTTTTTATTCCTATTTTTTATTTTACTACCGATTTTTCTTCCTAACAATCACTCTTCATAATTTTTTTCCTCATACTTTTTTTCTTCATACTTTTATTTTACTACCATCGGAACTCATAACAGTCAGTTATCATACTTTTTTTCTTAATAATGTCATTACTAAGAAATGTTAAAACTCATAAAATTTTTTTTCATAACTGTTTTACTTCATAACAGACAATTATCATAATTTTCCTATTCATAATAGGAAGGCATGAAGTGGTTGGGTGGATTGTTCTTGTATGTAAACAGTATGAATACAAGCAAGTCTTTTTTACGGGACGCAAAAAAAAAATAACCTCGAAGGCCAGGCGGGAGCTCGCTACGCTTCGCTACGCTTCGCTCCCGCCTGACCTTCTAACCTAACCCGGCCACGTCGGATCTGCTCTGAAAGGTTTTGCTCGCTCGCTTCGCTCGCTCGCTCGTTCAAATTTTGTAATCCAATCTATTTTCCTGGTTCGCTGGGTTGTTCTTGTATGTAAACAGTATGAATATAAGCAAGCCTTTTTTTCGGGACGCAAAAAAAAAATAACCTCGAAGGCCAGGCGGGAGCTCGCTACGCTTCGCTCCCGCCTGACCTTCTAACCTAACCCGGCCACGTCAGATCTGCTCTGAAAGGTTTTGCTCGCTCGCTTCGCTCGCTCGCTCGTTCAAATTTTGTAATCCAATCTATTTTCCTGGTAGTGGTTCAAATATTAGTTTTAGTATGAACAAGGTGTATGAGTGTTGATTTTATGAGTTTTGATGATTATGAGTTAGATTAGTAGTGTAAGAAAATATATGAAAAAAAAAATTAGTATAAACAAGTTGTATGATTAGTGATCTTATGAGTTCTGATGATTATGAGTTTCGATCGTTAGTATAAAAAAAAATTATGAAGAGTGATCATTATGATATAAAATAGTATGAGAAATATTTTCGGACTTCAGATAATAGGACTTAAAAAGTTATGTGAGAAAATACGCACCCCCTATCCATAGATACCCCACACGTATGTGTTTGATGAAAAAAATATTTTCGAGTTTCTGTTCTAAGTATGGGGAGCCCCCAATATTTATTATTATTTTTTATTTTTGCATCAAAATCTTAATGCGGTTCACAGAATACATCTCTACCTACCAAGTTTCAACAGTATAGCTCTTCTTATAGTTTCGGAAAACAATGGCTGTGACATACGGACGGACAGACGGACAGACAGACATGACGAATCTATAAGGGTTCCGTTTTTTGCCATTTGGCTACGGAACCCTAAAAAGGACCATGTCAGAACATCCGAGAACGGAATCCTAAAGATTAAGCGACATATCTTGTAAGAATAGACATCATTAAGCAAATTTCAATAATAATGCACGTGTTATTTGAATTTAAATGTTATGCTTAACAATTTATGAGCGATTCTTTTTAACAGCCATTCATTCAAATATGTAAATTATGGCAGTTACACTATGTGGAATATTTATTTTGTTCGAGGTTGTTTTTACTGGTTTGCTGGTGCGTACACAATACCTACCTACATTAGAAATGTTAATGAGTTGTTATAATTAACATCACAGTATGGCACCAACATATGGGAGGAGGTATGACCGTCAGTTGACTTTGTTGAGGCAAGCCTTACAAGTTGCAACATAGTTAAGTAGTAGGTACAGACAGCAGAAGTAGCTAAGCAGAATAACATGCTCACAATAATCTGTACAACCCTAATTTTAGTGATGACGTGCGTAGCAACTTCTGTTGCGGACTGTACCTGCGCCGCGAAAATGGGAGCTTAGTGCATTTATCTTTATATTGACTGGAGGTAAGTACGCTTTCGCTGAAAAATTACCCAGGCATGGCGACCCATTCAGCCAAGTAACGATGAAGCAAGTAGAGGTTAAGGTTATGCATGTTTCGCTTAGCGTTGGCATGCTATTATAGAGTGCGTGA
Organism: Apotomis betuletana; assembly: GCA_932273695.1. Taxonomy (NCBI): domain Eukaryota; kingdom Metazoa; phylum Arthropoda; class Insecta; order Lepidoptera; family Tortricidae; genus Apotomis; species Apotomis betuletana. The sequence continues at coordinate 9,379,821 of OW026313.1, read as the reverse complement.
GCTGACATAATGTGATTCGAGTTTTATACCTGTCTAGCTCGCTCTAACGCGATCCAGATAGGAGCATCACAGTTTTCACCCAAACTCGAACTCCAACCGGAGAAACCTCACGGACTGTAGGTACGTATTTTGAATCATCCAAATACGCACATGAAACACAGCACGATACGTGAATTACGATCGTCTATAGCTAGCAGTGGCGTGGTGTCAAACATATCGTTGATAAAGTCGGAGTGGGTTTGCATCTCTTGATCACCTAGAGCAGTAGAGTAGGATGCACAAATTTTATAACAGGGTAAGCCGGTGGGAATCGAGTTCTATGGATGCCTCGCCACTGGTAGCTGACTACGGACCCGTGCAGTATGTAGGTACAGGAACCACGTTCCAAAACTTCGAATTTAGGACTAGTTCCCTGAGTTTGCGTGATGATATAAAAAAACCGGCCAAGTGCGAGTCGGACTCGCGCACCGAGGGTTCCGTACAAACCAAATCAATTTAATACCTCTACGCGTTTATGAGGAAATGGGTAGTAAGTTTAAAATTATTAAAAAAAAATATATTATGTGATGTAACTAAAAATTTATGGTTTTCGTAATTTTTCCTTTATCTATGCTATAAGACGTTGCTTCGTACCAAATTTCAAGATTCTGAGTTCACGGGAAGCACCCTGTAGGTTTTGATTCCCTTGCAAGTGTCGAAAATTTGCGGCATAAACGGCTGTATCTTTTGATTGCGTTGGCTTAGAAGTTTGATTTTTTCACAGCTTCAAGGGACAGTAGACCTGAGTAATTGATATAAATTTCAGCTTCATACCTCCACGCGTTCCTGAGAAAAAGGGTCTTGACAGACGGACGGACGGACGGACAGACGGACAACAAAGTGATCCTATAAGGGTTCCATTTTTTCCTTTTGAGGTACGGAACCCTAAAAAATGCAGAACAGCGTGGGAACGCAGACCTGTTTACGTAGCACCTAAACTAAACATAGCCTGACTACGAATTGTATACTGTAATTGATAGTTTAATATTCTCCTCAACATCATAACCCATCTAGCCTGAGCTGTCCAATCGTCTGCAAATTAAATTGTTTTTGTAGGCTTCCTTTTGCGAAATTGCGACCATTGTATAGTGATAATAAGTATAGTATTGTTGTTTCTTCCAACATAATGAACTTTGAAACCAATCGACTTCAATTAGTATTATTTTCTCGAGGAGACAATTATTATCTCTATATTTGTACTCATGTACGTCCATTCTGTTATTTCTGACATCAGGAAAACCGGTTGCCGCGAGCTAAAATACCTAGGTTTAATCTACACTTTACTTCACAGATCGTGACTGGCCTGATATCTCGTCTCATACATAATACGGCACTGTTTTTAAAAGAGTGTCACACACTGATTGAATTATAAACAAAAAATATCCCTCTTTTGTCGTCACGTGCTACTGGAGCCGACTTTTAGGATTCCGTACTTATTTGGATGCTTTTATAACGTAATTATTATTTACAATCTGACAAACATTCCACAGCAGTACGGTCCTTGATCTAAAGGTTCAACTCCGCCGTCTGTGATTGTCCGAGCAAAATTTATCTTCAGTAAGTATAATAAGGGTAATTGTTGTGATCTTTTCATAATTTAAAAATATTCTAACCCCACTACACAACAATAATGGATGCCGGAAATGGTTCCGGAAGATGAATGCGCCACTAAAAGTATTTTTAAGAATAGATTAAAAAAGATGCTATTAGATGCCCTGTCTTAGTGTAACACTTACTGTTATGGTTACTACCTACCTACTTAGTTTGATTCTAAAGAATCTAAAGTGTCTGGCAAATAGTTACCTACCTACTTTTAAGGTTAAGTGAACGTATTTTAAGGATAAGGATCCAACCCGCACAAAACAAAAATTAAAATTTTAACCCTGAGTGTACAGCTCACATCATCTTTTTTTTGTGTGGATTGGATCGTTTTCGTTAAAAGGCGTCCTAGTTAAGATTTTAATGGTACTAATGTTAAAAAAGTGAGTGCAATACTCGCCAATAAACTTCGTGTTTGGCGAAATTAGTTGTAAAATGTGTACCATGCTTTTTTGAAATAAATAAATTAAAAAAAAACATATGTATGTAGGAATGAGTATTGATGACGGAGTGACAGCTGATTGAATGTAAGAGTGAATATGACGTATGGGACGAATGAATGAAGGACTAGGAGATAGACGAATGACAGATTGAGGACTAGACGTTGCCTTGTGATCTCGCTTTACTAAATTCTATTTAATTTTCTTATTTTTGTAAATAATATTGGTTTATGGGTAAATAAAGTGCTATATATTGGGATTCGGCGGTTTTATTGAAGAAAACATCTACAGTTTTGGGGGCTCGACCGTGATTGAAGAAAATTCGAGAGATTGAATTTAACGACTTCGATGAGCTAAGTACTACGACGACGACGTGGAACAAAGAAACCCAACCAAGTTACGACGTGTAAGCGAGTGCAGACGTTATTTACGGAGAACGGCAACTACGACGACGACGAATATGCCTAAAGACGGACGACGCACCAGCCGACAAGCTGATTTCGACGACGACGACAGATTTGTACGTAGCGGTACATCAATGTTACACCTAACGCAAGATCTTGTACCAAGGTTCACGGGGCAGGATAAGACGTATCCAGCTGCCAGGTGGATTGAAGACGTTGAAGACAATGCCGAGGTGTTTGCATGGAGTCCAGTGCAGAAACTTTTAATGGCGAGGCGGTCATTATCTGGTACTGCAGCGCTCTGGCTACGGGCTGAAAAAACGTTTAAGACGTGGGAAGAATTAAAAGCAGCGATTGTGAAAGAATTCCCAGACACCGTTGACATAAAGACCATGTACACGAACTAATGAGTTCGAGAACAAAGAAAAGTGATGAGTCATGTTTGGACTATATGTTAACAATGAAAGAGTTAGGTAAACGAGGAAAGATGCCTGACTATGTGGCTATAAAATACATCGTCGAGGGGATTCCAGACAACCCTGTAAATAAAATGATGTTATACGGAGTTACGGCGTACGGCGACCTGAAAGAAAAATTGAAGATCTACGAAGCTATAAAAGAAAAGCCACAAACTAGTACGTATCAGCATCATGGAATGAAAAATAGCCGACCGAAGCATCCGGAAAACTCGAAGAGGAAATGCTATAATTGCGGCGAGAGCAGTCATGTTTCCAGCGATTGTCCGCATAAGCAGAAGGGGCTGAAATGTTTCCGATGTAATCAATTTGGTCACATTTCATCACAGTGTTCATCATCGACGACGGGAACAAAAGCGCAGAGTTCGAGTTCATCATATTTGAACAAAAATGGCGGTTCTTCATTAGCAAGACAGATGTGCGTTCAGAAGGAACGAATGAACGAAGAAGTAACGACGGAGACCGGAACGAACTTCGCAGTGAGTGAGAATGAGTCTGCGAATGGATTGAGCGGAACGAACTTCGCGGCGAGCGAGAGTGAGTCTGCGATTGGATCGAGCGGCGGAACGAACTACGAATCCGAGAACGGAACGAACTTCACGGCGAACGGAACGTACGGACTGAACGGCGACGACACTAGCACCGGATTGGAGGAGAGCAACATGGCGGCGACTGAGGCGACTGAGGCGACTGGAATGAATGTAAACAACAATGGCGGCGGAACGAGTGAAACTACGGCTACTTCCAAACCTATGAAGGACGTTATTTTGTGTAATAAGCGTGTTTCTTCGTTAATAGACTCGGGAAGTGATATAAATCTAATAACTCTCGAGTGCTACCAGTCATTAAACGCTAAGGATTACGTACGTAACGAAATATCATTGACGGGACTTGGATCGACGCTAGTGAAATCGTTAGGTTATATGAAAACAAACATTTCTATCGACGGTCAGTGTTTCGAAAATATAACGTTATATATTGTGCCTAGAGACGCTATGCCTTTTGATTTAATATTAGGACAAGAGTTCTTGAAGGATGTAACGTTTGTTATGGAGGGCAGTCGTGTTTTATTGTTAAAATCTGGCGAAAGTTGGCTTAATAACCTAATGTGTGGTGTATGTGTTTCTGACGTTGTAGATTATGTGAGCGACACGGCGTTACAGGACGAGGTAACGCAGCTAGTCGAAACGTACCGACCGAACAAGACGTGTGAGGCTCCGGTTCAACTACGTGTTACACTGAAGGATGACGTACCAGTTGCACAACGACCAAGACGTTTGGCGATAGCAGAACAAAAGGAAGTTGAACGTCAGGTGAAAGAATGGCTTGAACAGGGAATTATTCGGGTAAGTTTCTCTGAATATGCTAGTCCTTTGGTTCTCGTGAAAAAGAAGTGCGGCAGCATAAGGATATGTGTGGATTACAGGTTAATAAACAAGAAAATGGTCAAGGACGAGTATCCATTACCTGTCATAGAGGATCATATCGATAAACTTGCACAGGCGAAGGTGTTCAGTACACTCGATTTGAAGAATGGTTATTTCCACTTAACCGTACATGAGGATTCCATAAAGTATACGGCATTTGTGACGCACAATTCACAATACGAATTCCTCAAGGCACCTTTCGGTTTGTCAGTTTGCCCGAAGACGTTTACAAGATTTATAACCTATATCTTCAGGGATTTCATCGAAAAGGATCAGGTTTTAATATTTATTGATGATGTGATAATTCTTGCAGAGGACGAGGCACAAGCAGTTGAGCGACTGAGGGAAGTGCTACAGCGAGCATCCCAGTATGGCCTCGATGTGAACTGGAAGAAATCACAGTTGGTGCAGAGACGAGTTGAGTACCTCGGACATGTGGTCGAGAATGGTACAGTACGACCATCACCCGACAAGACGGATGCGGTGGTAAGATTTCCTCAACCAACTAATGTAAAGCAAGTACATGGATTTGTAGGATTGACGTCGTACTTCAGAAAGTTTATTCAAAACTATGCTCTTATAGCAAGACCACTGACGGAGTTGCTCAAAAAAGATGTTGATTTTGTATTTGAGGAACCTCAGAAGGCCTCATTTCATGAGTTGAAAATGAAACTAGCTAGTATGCCAGTACTAAGGATATTTAATCCAGCATTGTATACAGAATTGCATTCCGATGCATCTAAGTTAGCGTTGGCCTGTATATTGCTTCAACGATGCACAGAAGACGGCCAATTGCATCCTGTGTATTATATGAGTAAGAAGACAAGTGATGCAGAAAAGAAATATAGTAGCTATGAGTTAGAAGCTTTAGCTATAATAGAAGGAGTAAAGAAATTTAGGCAGTACTTATATGGTATCAAATTCAAAATTGTTACAGACTGTCAAGCGTTCGAGTTGACCTTACGGAAAAAGGATCTGTCGACCCGTGTGGCAAGATGGGCTCTGATTCTCCAAGAATATGACTATATAGTAGAGCACCGCACAGGATCCCAGATGAGACATGTCGATGCTTTGAGCAGATCACCTTATGTCGGATTGGTGACAAGAGAACTCCATGAGCGAGTAAGAGAAGCCCAGGAGCACGACGGAGGCTTGATGGCAATCCGAGAGATATTAGAAGAGAAACCATATTTGGATTACACGATAGAAAATAATGTACTGTATAAAGGATTGAAGTTGGTGGTACCAAGTGGTATGGAAGGTGACATCATCAAGAGAGTCCATGAAAAAGGACATTTTGCAAAGAAGAAAATGTTGGAAATGTTGGACAAAGATTACCACATAAAGGACTTATCGAGGAAAATAGATGAATTTATTGTCACATGTGTTCCATGTTTATTGGCCACAAAGAAGAGTGGAAAGCAAGAGGGATTTCTCCACTGTATTGATAAAGGCAGCATTCCACTGCACACAATCCATTGTGATCATGTCGGACCTCTCACAGAAACGAAGAAACAATATAACTATATACTGACTGTGGTAGATGCATTCACCAAATTTGTATGGGTGTATCCGACGAAGGGTACGACGGCGAAAGAGACACTCGATAAATTGCGTTTGCATCAACAGACATTTGGGAATCCAGTCAGAATGATAACCGATCGTGGAGCGGCGTTCACGAGCAACGACTTCAAAGAATACTGCAATACAGAAGATATACAACACGTACTCATTACGACGGGCGTACCTAGAGGAAACGGTCAAGTTGAACGTATTCATCGCATTATTATATCTGTGTTAACTAAACTTTGTATTTCAGAACCAGGACAATGGTACCGGCACGTGGCGAGAGTACAGACGGCTCTTAACAGTACGTACCAACGAAGTATCGATACGACGCCTTTCGAACTTATGGTTGGAACCAAGATGCGGTCCAAGGACGACGTACAGGTCGTTGAACTGTTACAACAAGAGTGTTACGACAGTTTCGTAGAAGAAAGAGAACAGCTACGACAATCGGCTCAACGGCAGATACTGAAGATACAACAAGAAAATCGATCGACGTACAACAAGAAGCGTAAAGAGAGTACCCTGTACCAGATTGGAGATAAAGTTGCTATTTTAAGGACGCAGTATGGCACCTGTTTAAAATTGAAGCCGCGGTTCTTCGGACCATACAGGGTAACAGCTATCAGAGGACAAGATCGGTATGATGTAGAGAAAGTTAACAGCACGGCAGAAGGACCAGTCCGCACGTCGACGTCGGCGGACAACATGAAGCCATGGCCTCGGGGTCAGTGAACTCTACACCACATATGGTAAGGGTTATTTTGCACCATATTGTAAGTAACCGACTGCTCTGATAACAACGTTATGATCTGATATTTATGTCAAGTTGTTTATTTGTGTCTAGTACGTATTATTGTTTAAAAAGACTATGTTGTACTTAAGAGTAAAATTATTTCAGTGTGTTATGACTATGTCGTTTTGTTATTACTGTTGTTGTTCATAACATGTAGAGTCGTTAGTTGCTTATAGTGACTTACTGTTTTGTTTAAATGATTTTTGTCATGCTATACTAGATGTTGTGTTATAGTATTTAAGATTCAGCTGTTGTAAAGAGGCAGGTCTGCCTGAGGGCAGGCTAGCATGCAGGACGGCCGACTGTAGGAATGAGTATTGATGACGGAGTGACAGCTGATTGAATGTAAGAGTGAATATGACGTATGGGACGAATGAATGAAGGACTAGGAGATAGACGAATGACAGATTGAGGACTAGACGTTGCCTTGTGATCTCGCTTTACTAAATTCTATTTAATTTTCTTATTTTTGTAAATAATATTGGTTTATGGGTAAATAAAGTGCTATATATTGGGATTCGGCGGTTTTATTGAAGAAAACATCTACATGTATTAACGGACAGGCAATTCAAAATCGTCTCTATTCGTAATTGACATTGCGGCCCTTTTCGACTACTTTTATATTATCACGAAATTGAAGAAGCAATAAAGAACTGTGTCTGAAACATTTTATTTACCTTCATGACAGTAGTCCTGACAGAATGTGCTTTGGGCTTCGGTGCGACTTTTGCAGTGTTCGGCGGACTCTTCTCCAAAAACGGACTGTTTTCTGGCAACATAAAGTTCTTTGGCAAGAATTGCTCCAAATCCGTACCTGGAAAATTACAACCATTATCGGACGTTAACAAAACAATGCAGTGCGTCTGTTTTGTGTGTACCACTCAGTTATAAATAGGAGCGGTGACGCATTCTCATATCAAAAAGCCTAGAAACAAATTAGCTCACATCTGTACAATCTCACAATCTCAAGTCAACATTAGACAAAAGCATGCTTTTCTACTCAAAGTGGTATTTGTGCAACAAACGTTATGCTACGAGTAAACGAAATGCGATGTTTTGTTTGATATTGCAAATATGCAATTTGCTAAAGGACCCCACAACAAACCTTCTTAGATATAGGTAGTTATACTACTGAAAAGAAAATAAGGGTCACTATACAAAATATTGAATATTTCAATTTGTTTTAAGAGAACAGGTTCTAACTTAAACTTTTTGTAAGGAAGATCATATACCTCTTCTCGCTTAGTTACATCCTGACATAAACAAATTAACTTTTTGTAGAACCGTTTGCGAAACTTTACCGACGTTATCAAAGTTATAATTCGTTTTATTTAACATGCGCGACTCTATCAATAAACAAACGGGTTTTTATTTTAAATATCATCATCGATTATGTTTTAGTAAAACGGTTCGACGTGGGCGTTAGTTGCCAAATACATTTTGAAATTAACAATAAACAGTAATACCTATGCAAATAAGGTTTCAGAAACTACGAGTCAAGATAAGGGGTCTTGAATGACCGAGTGTTAGTAAGACCGTGGTAAGACGTTCACAATGTTCTCATAGGATTGAGGTTGCAGTTAAATTAGAGATGACAGATAATGACAGTTGACAGTTACGCAAACGCACCACCCACTCACCGGTATTAACACCATTCGCCGCTGGCAGCCCTTTTACCCACAACAATAAGTCAATCGTCAATATACATAAAATATTTAAAACATGCCTGTTTTTATAAGTAGGTACAGTCGCCATCAGATATATCGCAGCATATAAGGCGTTCATAAATATGTGAACATGTACTGTAACGCCCAGTCAATAAGAGTCGTGTTCAGATATTTATGAATACCTTACATGCTACGATATGTCTGATGGTGACTGTACTACTTAAAATAATATAAAAAATAAATGAAAATTCTGCACGAATCGGCATTAATATAACGGAATTAAAACAAATAGAAAACGCATCAGAATAATGCAAATGAAAAATGATGTACAACAGCAAATTTGGTATTAGTAGCCCGTCCACCTTCGATTAGGTTAACAAAAAGAAAAGCATACCTTCGCGTCTTTGTCGGGAAGAATCGAACGTCTTCCTTTTTTTGACGGTTGTCTTCTCGCATATTTTGACATGTTTGGAGAGGGACTCAGGCACGAAGGTTCTCCCGCACACGGCGCAGGGGATGAGCCTGACGGGACCCGGGGGCTCGGGGGCCACGGGGGCCCTGGGGTGCGTGGGGACCGGGGGCGACGGCGGGGGCCCCACGCGGCCGGGAGGCGGAGTGCACGGGATCGGCGAGAAGGACTCGACGCTGGCCGGGGTGTTCGCCCCAGACTGCTCCGGTGATGGCGATGCTGATCGTGAAGACTTCGAAGGGTGATGCCGCTTGCCTGTAAAAATGAAGATTCATCATATGAATGCAAATAGGACACCAAACCTCCAAGAAATAATTTTACAAGTTAAAACTAATAAAAACTATATCGCCGTTATTTTATTATGATTGATGTACCTAATCTAACGATGAGTTAATATGAATAAGGAAACTATGTAAATCATGCCAAACAACCTCACTCTAGGAAACATCAACAAACATCAATCTTTAGCGTATGCCTGTGAAGGTCAAGTCCAAAACCGTATAATCGCGACACTAACCAACGTCTTCTTGAATTACTAGCAAAGTTAACATCTTTCTTCAAAACACCGCAATCCGACAACATATTAGATGCTATATCCCGATGAAAGGACATGTCAAACAATCGCTAAAGTCACAGAATGAGGTGTCAACGCACACAAGGGCGACCACGGTTATGCCATGACGCAAACCGGCCACAACCTCCATATCGATTAGGTAAATTACAACCTAGGTCACGCGATCTTACTACTGAAATAATAACACCACTCAAACAGCCCTAATACAAGGTTTTTCTAAATAACCAGCACAGCGCCTGATTATAGTGACGATAAAAAAAATCTAAAATTTCTTAAGTTTTTTTTTAGAAAACCGGAGCGGATGGCCTCCTTCCTGAAGATTCACTACCTCTAAGTTTCATTGCCAAATTGTATTCAAATTACCCGTATGCTTTAAAGATAAAAGGTAATTTCCTGTTATTCTGTTTATGATATTACAGTCGATGACTGAGCAAATTGTTTATAATATTTGTCGAAAGAAACGTTTCAACCGAACGCCTAATAGAATCAACGCGGGGGCTCTTAACTAATTAATTCTAAGTGGCTAGTGACTCGGTGAGAGGCCGCTTCCTTTTCAAGATCGCATTCGTAAATGACACTTCATTCCGGTACTCAGTTGGCTTATGCTTATGTAATAAGCGCGAATTCTTCACAAGGCGGTAGAACCAGAAATGTGACCTTGAATTCGTATAAATTATATACAGAATTTGACAGTTTAATGATAGTACTTATTTGAATATTTATCGTTTGTTGGACGTTGAACATAATCCAGACGTAAGATTACGTGGTAATAAATAATAACTTTATCAATAAACAGATTGACTGAAGCGGGTGGGTGAACTCTGCGCAGACGCCGCGCAGCTTCGAGGGCGGTTGAGTGGTCGCACATGACTGGATTGTTAATTAACTATTGTTGGTTGTAACACGGTCCCCTCATACTGCAAGAAGTTAACCACCATTAAGATTCTAGATTCTCGCGATAAGGCGTTTTCCGCTTAATGGTCTAGAGCAGAACAGAAAAAAATGCGCCAGAAGGTTTGATATTACATATAATAATATAAATTTCCTTAGTTAGAAAGGAAACTTAGACAAATAAATCTTTTTTTTTATTACAAGCATTTATATAGTTTCAGCAGTACTCGACCGATGTGTGAATGTCGCACGTTTAGAATTATAGCGATAACTAGTGACCTAATTCTAAATCTTGAAGTTTTTGAATTAGATCTCTTTCATTGTAAATATGTATGTAATTTAAAATTGAAGTGTCTACGATTCGTTGCCGTGTCTGTGTACGGGTCGTTGGAAAAGAAGGCAAGTAAGGAAAGTAAGGCAACTCAGCTTTCGAAAAAGGGAATAGTTCCTCATATGGCTCTCCATATGAGGAACTATTATAACACGAGAGTGAGAATACATATATAATTTGGTTAGTTTACATTCTTGCCAGTTTAGACAGACAAAATTGACCTTAATTTAGTATCTTCGCAAAACAACCAAGTATTCAGGGAGATATTGAAATTCTTATTCCGTACCGACCTTTCCGAGAACGAATTCGTGGCGTTAGACATATTTCGATATGCGGCAGGCGTTACATAGGCTACGCGTGCCGCGAACACAAATTGCTACAGGTTTTATCGAGGCTGGTAGCTAACAAACGAGCCGCTGTCTGCTTCGGACGTTGCTGGCTATCGAAGCATATGGTGCAAGTCACAGGCGGATATCATTATCACAGGCCTTTCAGTCCATTACGTACAGATGATGTATGTGCTACAGTTTGCGAGAACATGCTTTTGATGATTGAAAAGACCGTTACAGAGTATATTCGACCGCTGCCCTGACAAGAGGGCAATGGGGAGACGTAGGCTAAGGTTGATGTTAAGATTTGATGTCATTTCAAGCGGGTATAACTCAACCGTCATATTATATGTATAATAATAGGTATACAGTAGAAAACTATCCTGCTTGGTAACGAAAAACGAACCTAATTCAACTTAAGCAGCACGTATTACACTAATCATCCCGCTGCTGCCCTGATCATGACCACGATATCAAATTTGTCATCCTATTTGTACTGACGTGCATATAATCTCTGACAATCGAATTGCAAATCTAAATAAATACTCTAAAAGTGGGCGCGCAGGTATGCATACGTGAGCCTTATCCTTAATTGGGAATTGTACTACGGTTGATATGGTATTGATTACTTGATGGATTTAACTGCCCGGTGATTTGATTTACCTACATTTGAATCCATAATATTATGCTATCAATCCAATTCAAATCAGTATCATCTACTTCAAATTATTCCGTTAGAGCAGTTTTAGTTTCTCTCAATTCCAAAGTTGGATAAGATTTTTTTAGATTAATCTACGCATAGGTACACAAGTAATGGTGATTAATTACGATTTTAAATAAAACTTTATCATCATTCCCATTTGCACGGTTCTAACTGTTAAGAACTCAAAAAACCCAACGCAAAAAAGTTGTATAGGTAACCGTATATAGTGTCCTCATCTAGGAGAGGCAAAAAGTGGTTTCCGCTTGCTAAAGTATTTTGTACGCACGACGTTTTTATAATTGCATCCAAGCCTGCCATGAATATCTTCCACTCAGATGCTATCTGAGGAGGAACAAGCTATGTTAATTGAACCGGATATTTAAGCTAGTAAATCGCGTACACGTTTTAAAACATGACGAGATCAATAGTTTACAAATTTGGAAAGTTCGTGATCAGAAACATAGTTATTAAAGGGGAGCAGTACAAGTTTAAAGGTGAAATGTGTCGAGGGGGGACACCATAGGATGATAGTGCCAAGCACTAACCGGCACCGACCAAGGAACATGGAAATTAGCATCCGTTAAGGGAATTGTGACAACAATGCGACTTCTTAAGGTAATTACGCGTCAACCATGGAAAAGATGAAGTCGACTAGACACAGATATGTCTAGTCGACTTCAAGGTTGTGTAATGCTATGAGGAAACATCTTTTATATTGTTCATAACACTATAAAGTAGGTGTATGAGCATATATCACTGACGCAAATGGAAAGACAAGTATCAGAAATGGCGAAGTAGTACAAGGAGTAAACAGGCACTGTTACGTTCATTGACCAGTTACCGGTGGATTGAATAAAGCTTATCACTAGCCTTCAGAATGACGTGAATTTGATTGTTTTATTCTAAAAGTTATGTACAGAATACTAAAAGAGAGGTCATTACAAAATTAATATTCTAGCGGTTAAGAAAAACGGAAATCGTACGACGGCGGTAAAAGACTCAACAATATATCTAAAGCTCCCGCGTTTGTAACGTGATTCTAATATCGTTTCTGAGAACTTCACTCGAGAATTACATAAGGTATTCCGTTGCTAGGAAAAAAACATTATTAAGCAATCCACACAAACATAAATTATAACTACGTATTGTAACGAATTTGTTGACGAAGCCAGCGAAGAAAGCGTATCATAAAGATGGAGTTTAATTATGAACCACGAATTATGTATTATTGCGTGAAGAACTCAATAAAGCACAAAATTACTTCCTTTGAGTAAGTATTTCCGATGAAGATTGCATGGTGTTGGAGCAGTTTTTAGCTTGCTAAGACGTGACGAGGTGTTTTGTGGTCGGCGGGTGTTCGTGTGAAACGCGAAAGGAAAAAAGATCACACGCGAGTTTAATCAATTCTTCGAAATCTCGACTATAAGAACTAAGAAGTCGAGATGATAAATGAACATTGGTACCGTAAGGTGAGTGGTGGTGGTGAATTTGCAAAATAAGGGTTTTATTTTAAGACCTACACGTAATATATATTCCCATCGCAATAGTTGGAACAAGTGTCTTATACCTGATGACATCTATTTTGCTAATTATTCAATAGTTCGGCCTTGATAGCATTTTTTGCTTAGTACCAAAATAACCCCTTGGATTCCAAACAGACTCACCTTACGTTAGTGTAATGGAGTTTGAGGTATCAAAAATCCGGCCAAAAATGGTTAGGAAGGTCTATCACACACTGTTGTTAAGGTGCACTGTTTAAGGTAAACAGACTCAGGTTCTAATCTATATATATATTACGCGAGGCCGATTTTTGTACATCCCATCAGATCTACAGTTATGGTCCGATTTTGATAAATGATATGTCATTAGATTCGTTTCATGCTGGAGAGGTGCATAAAACTCTTGGATTTTTAATTTTTTCCTAAAAAAGTACTGAAAAATGGATTTGAAAAAACTACTGTGCGCTAACCACGTGACTTTGGCCACGTGACCTGTGATCCCTATTTTGACATAAGATGACCAAATAATAACAAGCATGATTTGCTCACAAACCTGTAGTAAGTTGTTCAGCATGATGAAATATTATTTTTGAGTCGGCAACGTAATACCGCAACACTTAAAACATGTACGAATATGCAAAAATAATTTTACAGTTTGTTGACAATGAATGACAGTAACCATATTCTGACAACTTTTAATGTATTTTTTATTGGGGGCTATTATGTCAATGATCTAAATTGCCAGGTTGTTTTTCTTTTTAAAATGTTGATATGAAAACTTTTTTCGCATAACTGTTAAAAATGCTTTTAAAAATGTGAAGGAAAAAGTCGGTTAAGTGCGAGTTGGACTGGCGCTCGCAAGACTAAAACTAACCGTCATTCAAGAATAGATTATTTTTATAGGCGAGTTTTACAATAAATCAAAGCAGAAAAAATGTAGTAAAACTAATTTAAACGTCATTCAAATAAGTAAATTTCTGATAGATTATTATAAATATGATTATATAAGTTCATAAAAAAAAAAACCAAGGGAAATGGCATGAGTTATGGTAAATTAAATGGTATTTTACAAGAAAAAACTTAGTCCTCGACGGGATGGGAAATGTGGTCGAGTTGAGAATATGGACGACTTGACAATGTAGCTAAGTTGGGAATGTATCTACATTGGTAATATGGATGAGTTGGTAAAATGGACGAGTTGAAAATGTGGTTGAGTTGAGAATATGGACGACTTGACAATGTAGCTAAGTTGGGAATGTATCTTCTACATTGGTAATATGGATGAGTTGGTAAAATGGACGAGTTGGAAATGTGGACGAGTTGAGGACATGGACGAGTTGGCAATGAAGACGACTTGGTAATACGGACGAGTTGGTGATATGGAAGATTTGGCAATAAAGACGAGCTGATAATAAGGACAAGTTGGTATTGTAGACGAGTTGGGTGTATCGTCGAGTTGGGAATATGGACGAGTTGGAAATGTGGATGAGTTGGCAATGTGGGTGAGTTGGTAAAATTGACAAGTTGGGAACATGGACAAGTGGGCAATGTGGCCGAGTTCGCATTATGGACGAGTTGGTAATACGGACAAGTTGGCAATGATGACGACTTTGTAATACGGACGAGTTGGTGATATGGAAGATTTGGTAATAAAGACGAGCTGATAATAAGGAAAAGTTGGTATTGTAGACGAGTTGGATGTATCGTCGAGTTGGGAATATGGACGAGTTGGAAATGTGGATGAGTTGGCAATGTGGATGAGTTGGTAAATGGACAAGTTGGGAACATGTACAAGGGGACAATGTGGACGAGTTCGCATTATGGACGAGTTGGCAATGAAGACGAGTTGGTAATACGGACAAGTTGGTAATATGGATGAGTTGTCAATGTGGACGAGTTGGGAATATGGACGAGTTGGGAATTTGGATGAGTTGGCTAAATGAACAAGTTGGGAATATGGACGAGTTGGCAATAAAGACGGGCTGATAATAAGGACGAGTTTGTATAGACAAGTTGGGTGTATCGTCGAGTAGGGAATATGGACGAGTTGGAAATGTGGACGACTTGGAATTGTGGACGAGTTGGGCCTATGGACAAGTTGGAAATGTGGACGAGTTGTATTTGTGGACGAGTTAGCAATATGGACGAGATTGACAATAAAGACGAGTTGGTATTGTAGACGAGTTGAGTGTATGGACGAGTAGGAAATGTGGACGAGTTAGCAATATGGATGAGTTGGCATTGTGGACGAGTTGGCAATATGGATGAGTTGGCAATAAAGACGAGTTGGTAATATGGACGAGTTGGCATTGTAGATGAGTTGGGTTTATGGACGAGTGGGCAATGTGGACGATTTGGCATTGTATACGAATTGGGAATGTGGACGAGTTGGAAATATAGACGAGTTGGAAATATGGACGCGTTGGAATTGTGGTGTTGGTATATGGACGAGTTAGCAATATGGTCGAGTTGGCAATAAAGACGAGTTGGTAATATGGACGAGTTGGCATTGTAGATGAGTTGGGTTTATGGGCGAGTGGGCAATGTGGACGATTTGGCATTGTGGACAAATTGGGAATATGGACGAGTTGTCAATGGAGCCGAATTGGTAATATAGACGAGTTGGCAATGCAGATGAGTTGGGTGTATGAACGAGTTGGCAATGTGGACGTGTTGGGTGTGTGGACAAGTTGGCATTGTGACCCAGATGGGAATATAGACGAGCTGACATTGTGGACCAGTTGGCAATGTGGAATAATAATTAACATATTACCCTAACATGCGAAACTTGATGGTAGAAATAACCTACATATGATGCAAATTTCACAAAATTGACGCCCTCAAGGATAAATCATATTTGAATTAATGACGTCTGGCTGATCATTCTTATTCTCATTCAAAATAAAGTTTGACAAAGTCTGCTATCAACAAAACAAATTGATTTTGTAAGGCTTCCGTTTTTACCGACTTTGGTAAGGAACCCTAAAATTAGGTTTATATCATAGACTTGAGAGTATAGATAGCATCTCCCTCACTCTTCTGTCAGACACTATTTCAATGAGAGGAAAGACGAAAGTTTGAATTTGGAATTCGGGTATTAGGCCTTCAGCTCTAAATTTACTGAAAAAAATATGTCTGACTTTACTATACGATCAAGGATTTTATTTCTTATTTTAACAACTGTACCTGGGGATGTCGAATAAGTAATTTGACGAACGAGGAACTTGACGAAAAGAAAATTTGACTTAAAATCTAAGTTGACCAAAAGACAGCTTGACGAATAGGAGCCATGACGAATAGCAGATTTGACACATGGATTTTGACTCATAAATGATTGATGATGATGACATGGCAGCACCCATATTAAGAAAATTTGGACGATCTATTGAATTTCATTAAAAAAACAAGCATTGATAATAGTGGTTTTTCGTGTATCTATAAACGTTTTATACTCTCTATTTCATACAATTGAGTTTATTTAACATTTTTTATTATCACTATTTTTAAGTATTTACGATTATAAATGAATACATAAACAGTTACGCATTACATGATTTCCTTTTTAAAACCTGCGTAGTGAGTGCCCAAATGTGTCGTTTCGATTCATGTGCTATTTCTGGAAATTGATAGAAATCGATCAAATCGATAAATTTATGTCCTGAAGAAAGAACAACAAATTAAATTCTACCAATCTTATGTTCGGTCCTATGCACAGACCATAGTCCTATGAAAATATGTCAATTATTTTTTTAAGATATGGAATTATTTTTATGGGTTATATTTTTCCATAAATCGAATAACATTCATTTTATTTGTGAAACAGATCAGCAGATCACATGTCATTAATGCACAACTTATTTTTACAGGAGTTGAAAAAGTTGGCACGATGAAGCTGGCAGTTGGCTACCAGGCCTAGCTCTAGCCTTACCATTTTACCGTTTTTAAAACATCATTTTAATTCTTCGTTCGCCAAAAACTTCTTATCGATAAAGTAGTTATTTTCTGTAACACTACCGGATTTCCATATTCTAGCGGCGGTTCGACGCCGCAACGGGCCTCTAGTTATTTTATACAAGCAATTCTAGATTTAAATACCTACACCCGTAGAAGTAATTCTAGCTGCATGAACACTGATTAACAAAATAATAGGTCTGTAGCGGAACTTTGCAAACAAATAATCTTCTAAAACCGGAGGATTTATAACTGTTTGATCTACATTAATTTACAGTACAAGTCCCCCTACAGTTTCCATTTGTTCTCATTGTTCCAAATCTGTCGCACGGCAGCGGAGACCGTGTAAATGTTAAGAAAGTTAGAAGCTCTTGAACAATTGAACGTCCAACACTTTCCGAAGAAAAGGTCGTGTTAGCGTGTCCAAGTGAAACATGACCATAGTACAGATATCATAATCAGTACCTCGAGCATACCTACGCAAGCCATAAAATGTTCGCACAGATGCTCCGACGTTTACATCGGTGCGGTGTTCAAGTTAACGGAATTCTCAGTGTTTTAAGTATGATTTAAGGTACTGATCGTGACAATTACTGTGTTCTATGGCCGTGAGAACTAGAGTCTAACATATGCAAACAAGTTGGGCCGAGATATGCGAGAGTTTGCCCCGCTCGTTCACGCCTCTTACGTAAATAAAGGTCAACCTAGCGAGCAACATTCCGACTTTTCTGGTGCACTTTACGTGAGACTGACAATTATTTTGAGTTACAAATTATGTAATGTGTAGTTTCTAAAGACATTAATAGAAGTGTTCCTCTGAAGTTCAGGGATCAAAGTTTCTGTCAAAATTTTCATTTTTGTGACAAGCTTTTATAGCAGACTGTATTTTTCTTTGAACATGTATCGATTGCTAACTGCTACGGTTCTAAAGTGCCCAAACTCGGTAGGATTGTTTTAACCTATTACAGAGTTCCTAGGGCCATCTTCCGACTCCTTCATCAGACCAGCCCCATATATGGTACCATATTATTGTATTGTGATCAAAGTAGGTATGCAGAATTTCAGTTCAATCAGCTGAAAATTGAGTTGCATGATTACCTACACCCGAACAAACATATGTAGTTACATACATTGCAAGTTAACTACGCAGGATTGGAACAAGTGGCGTGTACTGTATATACATATGAGGCGCAATCACAAATGATAACCGATATTGTCGAATTATTCCTCTCATTAACGCCGCTTTCCACTTTTTCTTTATCTTTCTAGGTACTAAGAACTATCAACATTACATTCCAAACATAATACTGTGCATTACACTTTTGTACTAGACCAATTTATTATATGCTGTATTTAAAATAATAGCTGCAAATATTCGATCTCTTTGTATAAGTATGTATATCGTCGCCTAGTACCCATAACACAAGCCTTCTTGAGCTTAATTTGGGACTAGGTTGATTTGTGTGAGGTTGTCTGATATTTATTTATTATTTATTTATTTATTCTTTGTACCCGATACTAATTCAACCGTATACAGATATATTTAGCTATATAGACACGGCGTACGGGCACGTATTTTTAAACGTATTTGTGAATCATATTTCAAAGTCTTGCGCCACTAAATCAATAGTAATCTCATACATCTTCACGCTAGCCGCCGATCGTTGGTTTCCGTATTCTAAGACGCCTGTGAAAACCAATATTATCGACGGCTCAGGTATCTTGGAGAGTTCGAAATCTTTATATCTAGGTAACATTATACTTTCTGCTGTTCCTTCCTACCAAGGAACAATGCCCGTCACTGCACGATTTCACAAGCTTTTGATTCATTAAGCCGAGACAGATTTTGTTACTGCTGCGAGTGCTGTGGTCTATACAAGTTGCAATGCTGATGTCCCCTGGGCCACTCTTTAAAACTGCGATTATAATTACTATTTCGGCGGTTATACCTATTTACCAAAAACTTATAATTGTATCTCCTGTCAATAGCAGTAATATAAATTATCAACACTCTTCTAAGAAGCTTATTCACTAATTGTCCCCTGAGCCACGGAAAAGAATAACAACAAGAAAAAAGTTTATCCACTCAGTTAACTAGTTGTTATTGCTAATGATAATTTTATTAAAACTTTCGTGAGACATATTTAATTATTGTATTAATAATACGGTGAATAGAGACTAAAGTACTATGTGTGACCTTACAAACGGTCCGGTAGTTTTGAATTTTTGATATGTTGTCTAGGATGGTTAGTCAGTGTTTAAAATGCAAAATGCACAATTCCCCCCCCTCCGCGCCCGCCGCCATATTGAAAAAACCGGCACTTTCTTCATATTTTTGCTCATATCTTCCTTTAGGAGCATTTTAGCTAGAAGAAAGCTTCCACAATGTTATAGAGAGTTAAATTTACTACATTTTCCATTTTATATTGTTTTTCTAGGACAGATAGTTACGGAGATATCTACATTTAAAAAAACGTAAAAAATCCCAATTTCCTACTGAAAAACAAACTTCTGGATTATATCTTCGTTTAGAAGCATTTTAGCTACAACAAAGCTTGGGCAATGTTGTAGAGAATTAAATTTACTATAATTTACACTTCAAATTTTGTTTCAAGGACGGTTAATTACGGAGATATGCACATTTAAAAAACAGGAAAAGTCGAATTTTCCGAAAATTTCTGAAAATTCTTGGTTTAGAACGCTGTCATTCAGTTAGGGACTTGTCTAGGACAAATTAAAACATGTAGGAAATATAATTGCTTATAAAACTCATGTCCATTTTTACATACATTTTCGGAAAATGTAACTTTATTTTTTACATATCTCCGTAATTATCTGTCCTAGAAACAAAATTTGAAATGTAAATTATAGTAAATTTAATTCTCTACAAAATTGCCCAAGCACTGTTCTAGCTAAAATGCTCCTAAACGAAGATATAATCCAGAAGTTTGTTTTTGAGTTGAAAATTGCAATTTCTTAAGTTTTTTTAAATGTGCATATCTCCGTAACTATCTGTCCTAGAAACAAAATATAAAATGGAAAATGTAGTAAATTTAACTCTCTATAACATTGTCGAAGCTTTCTTCTAGCTAAAATGCTCCTAAAGGAAGATATGAGCAAAAATATGAAGAAAGTGCCGGTTTTTTCAATATGGCGGCGGGCGCGGAGGGGGGGGAATTGTGCATTTTGCATTTTAAACACTGACTAACCATCCTAGACAACATATCAAAAATTCAAAACTACCGGACCGTTTGTAAGGTCAAAATCCTTTATTCACTTAATTATAAGCGGTTTACACTCACGTGAAATTTCACGTGAGTGTAAACCGCTTAATACAATAATTGCTAATGATGGCTAAAATTTGTATTTTTTTACGTTTTAAACCCCATATCGCCGCCATAAAAATTAAGAAAATCTGATTAGACAAATAATTCTATTCATTTATCGACCCTACTCACGAAATATCATGATAATCCGTTGAGTTGGGATCTGTAGATGACAACTGCCGAACATCAAACATGCGGAAACACGAAATCATTTTTGGCCAAGTTGAAACGGAGATGTTTCGCTCGCTCGGTCAATAAATCTAACAGAAGTAACAGACAATGCCCAAATCTAGATATGTATATGAAAACTTGCTTTAGTTGCATTTTCCACATCTAGAAGAGAATCGAAAAGTATTTTGCAAGAACAAATCGAATAGAGTTTTAGCATCTTAAATATGTTGAATACTTGAATACTCTCGTCGGACGCAGAAGGGACACTACAAAATAAATATCGATATTTATTATAAAATGCCATAAACTTTCTACGACCGTCCATTAGCAATATAATTAAACTCATTTGAGGTCCATTGGGACGGAAAAATATTACATCAAGTTGTACAGTAAATAGGTACTTTCGTATCGTAATGGTTGACTTTGAATTTTAGAATCGAACACTTTGTTCATATCTTATTGTTAACTTCAATAATAAATGTAATATGCCTTGCTGATAAAAAGAGCGTCTTATTTGTATATTTATTTCTACATTCAGTTCGACGAGAGAATTTTAGCAATTCATTTTAAGACTGCACCGAGCGAAATGTGAAAAAATAGGCAGTTGCCGTTAAGTAGATAACGTCAACACTAGTTGTTTAATCCATTTCTAAACTATATATTTAGCACTTCGAAGAATGTGTTAACAACTTCTCCGTGGAAAAATTGTAAGATTATTAATATTTTACCCTAGAGAACCAAGTAAAGTTGGACGAAAATTGTAAAATCGTAAGCAGGCGTTAAGTGTTTTTTTATACTTTAACAATGGAAATCTATTCTGATTTTATGTTCAAAGAAAAGATGAATGTTTATATTGCAATTTGTCCGCATCAAATATTTCAATTATTGTTTGGTATTAAAGGTCCAGATTTATCAAAAAGTGCTATTAATTCTCCATACATTTTTACTATGGCGGCCGCGCGCCGATCTAAATCCGCATTCCCCGCGCTCTATGGTTCAGTCGCTAACGCTCGGCGCCCTCTTAATTGAATGTTAATTCTTTGCGCAAGTGTCTCCATGTGGGCAGCGCAAATTTCAACAATACGACATTAATTTAAACTGTGACTAATGCTAACAAAACTGAACTCTTTTCTGAGTTCAATCAATTCAGGTTTACAGCGCAATGTTTTAGAAATTAGAATGTTGGCGATATTTTTGTACAAATTCGTGGAAACCAGTAAACAATAGATTGACGTCACAAACCTGCCATTTGACATGCTCGCGACTCATCGCTTAAGATATAAAAAAACTCTCGAAGGATAACAAAAATATACCTAACACTAACACTGTTTATCGGATCCTGAACACGCTAGGTGCATGTTGAATTCTGCATATATGGAATCTAGATACAGTTATGACTATATTAAATAAATAGAAAAAATATAAGGATTCTTAGTCTTAAAAAGACTGCAGGGCCGACCTGGAGTAGGATCGCCGCATCAAGATCAGTTTGGAAATCCATGCAAGAGGCATATGTCCAGCAGTGGACGCATATATGCTGAGAAGAAGAAGAAGAAGGATTCTTCAGACTAAGAAACTTATACGGGAGACTGATTAGACAAAACAAGGGAAAACATTAGGGACATGAATACTCGGTTGACTAACGAATGTGTGGAAATAAGAGTACCTAAACGAGATTACTTAATTTGTTACATATAACATTAGCGTGCTAGTTAGCAATTAGCTAAGACATCATAATTATCAAGTACGATTTATCTAACACTGCGAACTCCCCGGTTGGGCAACGAATCTAATGCACGAAATCACGTATAAAAAAAAGTTTACGTAGATGCACTTTCCAGCCATCTAAAATCAAAATTCCCTCAACCACTAAACACGGTATTGTGCCGTTTCCATTAAGGTTCAAACTTAAACCAAAAACAGTCTTGACAATTGTCTAATAGCAGCTACTATACAAACAAACGGACACGAACTCGATATAATCTTACTATAACTTCAGCACACGACTTCAAACGTTCCCACGAGCACACGGAAACGAAAGACATAGACATGTCGAAATTGTGCAAAATGAGACGTCTCGACTGGCAGGTGTCAGATATGATGGATGTCGTAAGAATTATCAGAAACAAAAGTTAATTAACCTATACTTACACGAGAGACACGAAGCTCACGAAATTTAACATCATTAGAGCAATGAAAGGTGGATTGATGATCGCCTTAAAGACCATGTGAAGTTTTTGACTTATGTTGACATTGTGATTGTGATAGGCGAGGTCATAGGCTATAGATAAAGAGACAATTCTTACGACCTTACCGCATTTATCATAGGCAAAAATACGACAGATTAATACTATATTAAGTAAACAAGATGTTTGTTTCAACAAAGAAATGGGTAATGTGCCGGCAATGTAAAACTAACTAATACAAATGCCCTAATGATTTTCTAATCTTCATTCGACTTAGATATTAATAACACCGACACTAAGTATACTTTTTCTTATTTACTTCCATGAATACTGAAATTTTAAGTTAGTAGTTGAAATGGTAAACATGTTTGAATATTTATTTTATAGTTGCAAATGTTGATCTTATGATATAACATAACAGTGTTTAGCTTGTAACCATTGACCTATAAATGCCGCTCACATCCTTAGCGTCAACATGCTCAATTTAAACTTTAAAGCGTATCAAATCAATATTGTGCGTGTTATTACCTTTTCTCCAGCGAAATTTTATTCCACACGGCATTTTCAGTTAAACACAAACACACGAGAACATGCAACCTTCTTTACAGTATCTTAAGCACTGAACAAAACAATTGTCGTAAGCGAAGTGAGTACTAAGCGAGTCATATATCCATACGGCGAAGTATATACACATGCGGTACACCACGTGTTTATCAGTTCGTAAAACTCGACTCTTACCTAGGCAAACAATAAGTTCAGAGAATAAGCGAAATATTGTGTACATATAGAACTACACACGATCACTCACAGTCTTGCATATGAAACGAGTTTATTTTTATCTGATAAAACGTCAAACATTTTTAGTATAGCGGGTATTTTATAAACTCTGAGTAAACAATGATAGTATAAGCGATTAAGTAATTTGAGTCAATGACACTTCACTAAATTGAGTTTTACTCTAATTCCACTAAAATTCGGACAGTGTAACACGACCAAATCGAATCAATTGTTATGCTAAAAAGAAGCCAAGTTGTTTTGCCGCAATCGCAAGGGCTATTAAAAAACTGGTAAGATTCAAACGTCAGAACATGACTTGAAGACATTAATTATTTTTTAAACAGGATCTTCACCGTATATTGATAAGACATAGACTTCCGTGTCCATTAAATCTGTTTTTAATAGAATTTATGTTAGGTGATTATGCAAAACATAATTAAGTATAAATATTATAATCATCAATGGTATTATATTATAGTGTATAAATTCAATACGAGAATAATAAATAAATTACATACGTAAATCATGTTGAGATCATATAGTTGACAGGCCGATAATAACTAATAGTTTTTATCTTTCCGTAGAAAAAGTGTATGCGCCTGCGCATCGACTCCGAAGTGATTTAAAGCATCTTTTTAAAGTCGCTCTCAAACGGGCATGTTATTGTTAAATTTACTAGCAGCTGTTCATCGACGTATCTATATTCTACATTCGGCTCTATAAAAAAGCAACATGGGTTCCTTAAATATAAAGGGTCGATTATTTCTTTTTAAATTCATGAAAAGTTGGAACCCTAAAAACGAAACAGCTGCCAGCCGGCTGATCGCGTGAAGAAACGCAACATTAACATTGTGAATTAAAAATCTATAATTTACACTAGAAATGTTCACCGATCTAGCAATTAACGGAGAATCGTTGATTAGCAATTTCATCAAATACCCATGCAATGTCTAGTTATAGAATGTTTTATCCATGATTAGGCAATGGAATAAGACATAAGTAATTAAACTAACTTTTACTGGAAAAAAACTCGCTAAATTAAACACATAACATTAACCAAATTTTACAGCTTTTGATTGTTTTATAAGATTTCTAATTCTTCTATAGACTCAATATTATTTTGAAACTACATACCTACATATAATATTTGCTATGGTGATCAATTGATCGTTCTTATTAAATTCGCGATTACTGTAATTTAATAAATTGATATGAATATAGATTATTATATGGAATTTTCCAATTAATCGACCAAATTATAGATACATATGTCTATTAATAAGATGCCAAAAATTTAATAGCGGTTATTTTTTATGAAACGATTACCGGCATCCCATCTCTGGTTTGCTCCCGCAGAAAAGGGAACTAATGAGCGCCTCTAAATCAACGAACTAATCGTCAGAACGTGACAATTCGACAATACGCGAAGTTTACAAAACAATTCACACTTCCTGAGGAGAAACACTTCGTAAATATAACATCAAATGAGGAGTATTTACCTTTCCTTGAGCCAAATATCGCTTTGAGAGTCGATATCGTCCTTTTCTTCATTTTTCCCATTTGTTATAACACTGCACTAATTACACAAGCAACTGTTATAGACATCGGATCACAACAGACAGAAATACACTCGACACCACGACCTCAAGTTTTTCAGTCGGACGCCTTTTTGCTCCTTTTGCCGCTCTTATTTCCGTGGTACTAAAATAGGCCCGCCGCTACACTTGCACCGGAGCAGACGCACCACGCATCAGTCATACGCACACTGATCAAGCGAGATCCCCACTTAATGCACATCAATATAACCGAACCGTAGAAAACTCTACGACTTGCACGCGCATAAATCAAGGGCTAAAAAACAGGCCATATACATACACTTGCAAATTTTTAACACACGCCGGCGCCCCTATTACCGATTTAAATTTTATCAAGCGCGTTATCTTCACATGTATGCACAGTTCGAGTGATAACGAAGTTGTAAATTGCCGGGTGAGATACGCACGAGTTTACGTCGAACTGTTAACTTGAATACTAAAGCAGTAAACAACGATACACGCGCGCATCACCAATCAAAGGTCGAAGCGAAGGTTTCATAACCAGCCGTTTACGACTAACGAATTAATCCAAATAGTCCAACAGGAATGGGATCCATCGCAGCGGCTATTCTTGGGCGAGCAGCGAACGCAACTAAAACACGCAGCGCCGGCGCAGCACGCGAGCATAATAGAGAGCTGACCGGTATGACACAAAAATGGTCACAGAACGAACCCCTTCCTAACAAAGTTCAGCTTCCGTCCACATCCAATCAACCGGTGAAATGGGAACATTCCATAAGGACTATTTCAATGGAGCTGCGATGACAACACCGGAGGCGACATCCGCCGATAATTTTAAAAATGGAATTTAACGAATGGCACTTTCGGGGAACTTGCAGCCGGCTTGACTAAGAGTGTGGGTTCGGACCAGGCGTAGATCACAAGGGTGCGATAATATAAAAGCTTAGGTAAGGAGAGAAGGGACCGAGTATAGCAAAAAATCTTAAGAGGAATTCCGAAATAACAGAAAAAAAATATACGATCCGTACTGTGAAGCGGGAGAGATAACATCCATTACTTAACGCTATTGATTTCATTTCATACGATAAGATGTCTGGTGGATTTTTGACGAATGCTATTTTGTGCGAATTAGAGTTCAATTAAGAGGCCTTATTCCTTTTAAAATGCTGATTGTTGTAGACATTTTTCTCTATGATCAAATATGTTTTTTTACATATTATTGACTATTGGGATTTATTGGTAGATATTTGAAACCTAGTTTGAATTTTTCATTGATAATTTTTGTTTCAAAAACTACTCGAAATTGACAAAATTCACGCGGAAAATTTTTAGTTTAGTTTTTTCAACTTGTTTTCGACTGCACGCAATGAAAGCATGAAATAACTATGTTACTACCTAGAACTCGGGAAAAAATATTATTATCTTCAAAAAGTTGGTTGAAATTATCAATATATTTGTCACAATATGAAAAAAAAATTAAAATGAATAAGGCCTCTTAATATGTAAGTGAAGCGCTGTAAATACTACTCCTAGAACCTGCTATTAAGTTGTCGTTATTCTAACTATTATAAACGGTTCCTATTATAGAAACAAATCAGACAACGGGACGTAAGAAACTCATTAGAGACAGTCCCTAATTTATGTCCACTTTAGTCGTCGGGCTTCAAACGGAAATATTATGCATCCTCCATAGTTCAACTCTAATTTTGGTCCTGACGAAAATTGCTTCCTCGTGTGTGAGTTATGGCTGCTATTATAGTGGTGGTAGCATGGTTATTGTTCGAAATTATTAACATTAAAATCTTTATTATCGTGTAATTGAGTTCAATAGTAATTTAGTTGCCACTACCACAGCTCCATACATGAGCTATTAACTCAATTTCTGTAGCGAGGAAAACAGGTATATTCTTCACATAATATTTATTTATACATATAGGTAGGTATATAAATGCACCCTACGAGGTGCGACTACGACTTCAAAGATTCTAAAGAAAATGCATTCTAACTAAACGAAAAATAAATACCTATGGAAAGTTTGAAGAAGTTTGTCTTTGAGTTACTTAACAATTTAAGCTAATGAATACAATACGCAGTGCAACATTACGTAACTTCAGACTAACAATTACAAAATACAGTAGAAAACCCAGACAGAATCACAAATAAACCAAACAATGCAGCTGAAAGTACAAAGAAATGCTCTAAAAGCGTGAACAACCGACACATTGTGGGTGCGGCAGACAAAGTGTTAGTTTGTTATTGTTTAGTCTTACTATTAGATTGTTTGGATTTTCAAATACTTAACTAGGTTTCGAAACGTGTATGTACAAACGTCGTGGCACAGTGGCGGTTATATGTGTGAAGGACAATATGGCCACTCTATGCAAGTGCGTAACCTATGCAAAACCAAATAACTTACACGAGCGAATGCATACCAATAACAAGTACACATACATACATGTCATAAAATATAAAATTATATCACAATTGTTAAGTTATTTTATTTCACAATCATGTTCTAATGATTTTTGAACCACTCAGTTTTTTTTAAGTCAGTCATCATTATAAGCTAGAAACATTATATTTTCCTGACTCCATCATATAAATTCCGTCAAGAATCTTCCCACTCTCTCATCCTAGACTCACATGTCTTAGACTGTTGCGTATTGCATATGCATTAAGTACGGCCGCAAAGACACGTCAAAAGCTTTATGTTAACCGATCCAGCGTCGTTCGATCCATTAAAATCAACTCTGAAATATTTTCAACTGATGTTCACATCTCGCAAAGAGAAAGAGATCAACAAATTTGATCAGCGATTTGTGCAATATGCAATAGTGCGTGTCGGACCGCTGCCTCACACTCGGTTGCACATTCGCTTACTTTCCCATGCTCTTTTACGACAAAATCGTTCAATGAAGAAATAGATCGTATGTTCATCGGGTCATGTGTGCTTTTACAATACTATACATTAGTTTTTTATGAGTTTTAAGGAACTGCAGGCGGCCCACCGGCATACGGATGTAAGTACGCCGCGAGATCGTAATATGATCAACCACATTTGGCACAGCTATTCTCGTAGCGCCTATTAATAAAGTATCTTAACTGGGGACTGTTATTGTCGACTAGTTGAACCCTTAGGCTGCAGCCACACCTAACGCAGAATCTCACTTAAAGCGAGGTAATACCTACCAACATACAGATTAACGTAAAGTCACGCACAGGACAGGACATGGCGGCGTTGCGCTTTAGAATAAAGTAACCCTAAAATCTTTGATTCAACTGTACTGAAATTCAACCAAATTACATCAAATTTCATCACTGAATCAAGTAAATACGAATTGTTATAAAATACCCTCACAAGGATCATATATTTTATATTTGATTTTTATGTCACAAACAGGCCAGACACTTATCTAGAGCGCACGCACATAATTTTTTTGTCATGCAGAGTTCGTAAAATGCGAGCATTGATGTAATTTTAATAGATTTTTCTCGCATTTTAAGATCCGTGCTCATGAGCTACGTTCCTTATGAAGTTAGTCTTACAGCTGCATATGTGATTTATGATCGACGTAAACATGTAAGACTATGACAAAAAACCGCTAACATCGCCACAAACGAAAGACGTATTAAAATGTTTAGAACGTAAAGTGTACCGGTTCTAAGTGGCATCCTCTAGGATCGATAAATCGAATGTGGCTGCTATAACGGCACCTCAGGCCACGCTGCTATGCCGATAAAAAGTTGGTTACTAACCCATTTCGTACCGTACCACGATTCACCTAGAATGCTAACCCTAGA
This sequence comes from Apotomis betuletana, assembly GCA_932273695.1. NCBI lineage: Eukaryota > Metazoa > Arthropoda > Insecta > Lepidoptera > Tortricidae > Apotomis > Apotomis betuletana. Next base: position 9,350,843 of record OW026313.1, on the reverse strand, counting down.
TCATGGAAGCACGCTTCTATTTTTATAACATTTTATTTGTAAAAGTTTACTAGGAGGTCGTATTGTACGTCTTACCAAAAGGACTAACTTTTTTTAGGTCAGTAGGTATCTCATTAACATTGGTTGAACGTTTGATTCAAAAGACATCGTTTTTCCAACTTCAGCGCCAACAAGCCAACAAGAAAAACATTCGCACATTATTATTCCTTAGTGGGTGCCCACCTTAGTGAGCAACAATAAGACCTTAGTGAGCGGATTCATTTATGAATCCGATTTCACACATAACATGTACTCATGATCCAAAAACCGGTTCAGATCTCATTCTGTCATTCAACACCAGATGCGATTGACGTAACGAGCAAGTCGAAAGCTGAAAACTTCCCGACACTAGGACAATGGATTCTGGTTTCACAATGGAATGGACCAGTCGCGGCCAAAACAAGCTCATGTGGCGTATAAAATCGAATATTATGCAACAGATGCCAAAATAAATCGACGGAGAAGATATGCGAGTCGAAAGTCTGGCTAATAATATGGGTTCATGACATTTTAATATCCAGATCACGAGTCTGTTTGGAAATAAATGGCTGAAATATGTACTTTTTACGTTTACAACTATTACCATATATCCGCCATTTGAAAAAAATCTAATAAAATGTCTTGACATAGAAAATCTGTTTTTATCCAGCACGTTTACACAATTTCACGAAAATCAGTTGAGAAGTAAAGTACGACCTAGGCCTAGCCTTGCCTGTAGGCAACAACAGCCTAGGTGTAGGAACCCTGGACAACTGTAGGTACTTCCAATAGAAGGTAATCGCATAAATTATAAGGACGGTCAATCAGATCCCTAAATATAACCGAACGGGTAATAAAAAAGTCCTTTCCCAACATAATGCTAGTTTCTCTTTGGCCCTATGGTTGACTGGCAGAGAATGCCTTATGACATTAAGTCCGCCATTTGTACTTTTACTTTTGTATTTTGCAATAAAGTTTACAAACATAAATAATTACCATAGTTAGCATTGTGTACCGATATGAATTACGATAATCTACAAAAAACTAACAATTCAGGTTTTCCGGCCATGATCTTACCACTATGAAATTCGATCGTAAAATTTTCCTAATTGTATGCGAAGTCCCACGGCCATGAAACTATCTCGCGGCTCCCAGCAATCAATTTATGCGTTATCTTGTAAACCTATGCTGGAAATAAACAAGTAGAGAGTTTGAGAAACGGCCGCTATAAATAACTAGGGCTAGGCGGGACTAAATCCGACAAGATTACTTAAATATGTACTTTGTTTCATTAACTTAAGTAAATCGTATATTGACAATACTTTTACACAAACAAAAAACCGGCCAAGTGCGAGACGGACCACGAAGGCTTCAGTATTACCAATTAAAAAGAAAAATTTGACGTTTTATGTTTTGTATGGGATTGTTACCGGTATTCATTCAAATTCAAATATTTTTCTAATTTCAGGTTTTATTTCAAGCGCTACTAAATTTAATTTAGGTATTGATATAGAGCTTTGAAATTAGCTCACTAAAATATAGAAATATGTAATAATAAGCGAAATACCGAAATCGAATACCGGTATTTTTGTATGGAGCCGAATACCGGTATACGATCCCTGTTTGTATTACCTAGTTGTCACAGAAGCCACAAACAGTAATACATAATCTATGAACATCTCAAGTAGGTATAAATGACATGATCTTGACCAATTTTTTTGATTGATCACATCCTCCAAACAGTGCTTCATAGGTGGCGTCATAAGAACAGGTGTCCGACGATTGGGACGTGTGGGGGGCATCGTGGGCGGATGATTGCCGAGTTATCGGCCCTTTGGCCGACGTGACAAATTCCGAGATTACACCAGGGGGCCTATGATGGTTGCGTTTATCACGTGATAAATAAGTGACAAAGCATTGTCCCTTGCACTCGCAATTGGTCAAAACGTGACGGATGCTTTGACACTTATTTATCACGTGATAAACGCAACCATCATAGGCCTACAGGGGTCACCAAACAACGGGCCGCCAGGCCTCTCTAAAGCGCAACCGCGGTCGCTTGCATATATAGAAAGCAGTAGGATTGTGGTCGCCTGGGATCTGAATGACATCTTCTAACACAACTCATGACAAAAAATTGCCGCAATATATCGACCTGCCCATGGCTGTATTCTCCTACCTCCTGTGTGATAGGCCTGACTGATGTGTCTCTGACGAGCAGGGTATGCCTTTGTGTATGCAATAAGGACATAAAATACACATAGGATACGAAGATACCACTCACGAACCGCGAAATAAAACCAAGAAAGGTGCTGGTGTGGCCCTCCAGTCTAAAAGTTTAAAGACCCCTGGATTATTGGCGGTCGGTTGTTCAAGGCTAATTAAAAGATATGTAAGCTTGGATACATTTTGGTAAACAAACAACGCATGGTATCTCAGTTTCTAATACCGTGCATGGTCCAGCGGTGCCATTTATATTTTGATATTAAAAAAACTATCCGTTTTATTAAATGTATACACCAACTGCTATTATTAGGCACATACTAGTAAAAAAATTCACAGATCTCGTGCCTTTCACGACCTTCTGGTACATTGGAAATGCACTTAGATAGGGCAAACTATAATGGAAACAACTCTTTGCGCAAGAGAAACACAAGGGTTAGTAGCAGGTACCGGCGAGTACCGTTATTTTTTATAAACCAGATGTGGAATCATCAGCATTACCCAAGCCACGCTATTCCTACGTTCGAGAAGACGAAGTATAGAAATAATAATCATAATTTTTTAGTTGAAGGAACTTTCTACTTCATGTGTCAAACAATTTATCTTGTAACAAATGAAAAAAACAGTCTATAGGTAAGTTCTCGTTCTCTACGTATAAAATAAGATAAAGGATAGTGGAGTCATGAAGCAATAGTAATTACTAGAGACCCGTTGCGGCGTCGAACCGCCGCTAGAATATGGAAATCCGGTGGTGTTACAGAAAATAACTACTTTATTGATAAGAAGTTTTTGGGGAACGAAGAATAAATACTGGAAAAAAAACACGTTAAAATGATGTTTTAAAAACGTTAAAACATGCCAGGCTAGAGCCAGGCCTGATAGCCAACTGCTGGCTTCATCGTGACAACTTTTTCAACTCTTTTGTAAAAATAACTTATGCATTAATGACATGTGATCTGCTGATCTGTTTCACAAATAAAATGCATATTAGGTATTCGTTTTATGGAAAAATATAATTCATGACAATAGTCCCATATCTTAAAAAAATAATTGACATATTTTCATAGGACCGAACATCAGATTCGTAGAATTTTAATTTGTTGTTCTTTCTTCAGGACATAAATTTATCGATTTGATCGATTTCTATCAATTTCCAGAAATAGCACATGAATCGAAATGACAGATTTGGTCACTCACTACGCAGGTTTTAAAAAGGAGATCATGGAGTGCGTAACTGTTTATGTATTCATTGATAATCGTAAATACTTCAAAATATTGATACTAAAAAATGTTACATAAACTCAATTGTATGAAATAGAGAGCAAAAAACGTTTATAGATACCTACACGAAAAACCACTATTATCAATGCTTGTTTTTTTTATGAAATTCAATAGATCGTGCGAATTTTCTTAATATGGGTGCTGCCATGTCATCATCATCAATCATTTATTCAATAATTACGATAGTTATACTTAATCAAACCCTACTTACTAATCTAAATAAATTACTGACCAACAATAATCCACCATAAAAAAAAGAATGTGTCAAATATGTGTAATAAAAAAAAACAATATATAAAACAGCTAAACATGTTTGAAAAAAATATATAATATATATATATATATTTTTTTTTTTCAAAAAGTTGAGCTGAAGGCCTAATACCCGAATTCCAAATTCTAACTTTCGTGTCTTTCCTCTCATTGAAATAGTGTCTGACAGAAGACTGAGTGAGGGAGATGCTATCTATACTCTCAAGTCTATAATAAAAACCTAATTTTAGGGTTCCTTACCATTGTCGGTAAAAACGGAAGCCTATCAAGTTTCGCATGTTAGGGTAACATGTTAATTATTCCACATTGCCAACTCGTTCACAATGTCAGCTCGTCTATATTCCCATCTGGGTCACAATGCCAACTTGTCCATACACCCAACACATCCACATTGCCAACTCGTTCATACACCCAACTCATCTGCATTGCCAACTCGTCTATATTACCAATTCGTCTCCATTGGCAACTCGTCCATATTCCCAATTCGTCCACAATGCCAACTCGACCATATTGCTAACTCATCCATATTCCCTACTCGTCCACAATTCCAACGCGTCCATATTGCTTACTCGTCCACAATGCCAACTCGTCCACAAATACAACTCGTCCACATTTCCAACTCGTCCATATTCCCAACTCGTCCACATTCCCAACTCGTACACAATGCCAAATCGTCCACATTGCCCACTCGTCCATACACCTAACTCATCTACATTGCCAACTCGTTCATATTACCAACTCGTCTTTATTGCCAACTCATCCATATTCCCAACACGTCCACAATGCCAACTCGTCCACAATGCCAACTCATCCATATTGCTAACTCGTCCACATTTCCAACTCGTCCATACACCCAACTCGTCCTTATTATTAACTCGTCTTTATTGCCAATCTCATCCATATTAATAACTCGTCCGTATTACCAACTCGTCTTCATTGCCAACTCGTTTATATTCCCAACTCATCCACAATGCCAACGCGTCCATATTACTTGCTCGTCCACAATACCAACTCGTCCACAAATACAACTCGTCCACATTTCCAACTCGTCCATATTCCCACCTCGTCCACATTACCAACTCGTCCATACACCAAACTCGTCTTCATTTCCAACCCAACAACAATGCCAAGTCGTCCATATTGCTAACTCGTCTACAAATACAACTCGTCCACATTTCCAACTTGTCCATATTATGCCCAACTCGTCCACAATTCCAAGTCGTCCACATTGCCAACTCATCCACATTTCTAACTCGTCTACAATACAAACTCGTCCTTATTATCAGCTAGTCTTTTTTGCCAACTCGTCCATATTCCCAACTTGTTCATTTTGCTAATTCATCCACATTTCCAACTCGTCCATTTTCTCAACTCGTCCGTATTACCAAGTCGTCTTCATTGCCCAGTCGTCCGTGTTCCCAACTTGTTCATTTTGCCAACTCATCCACATTCCCAACTCGTCCATATTCCCAACTCGTCCACATTGACAACTCGTCCATATTACCAACTTGTCCGTATTACCAACTCGTCTTCATTGCCAACTCGTCCATAATACGAACTCGTCCACATTGCCCCCTTGTCCATGTTCCCAACTTGTAAATATTACCAACTCATCCACATTGCCAACTCATCCACATTTCCCACTCGTCCATATTCCCAACTCGTCTACAATACCAACTTGTCCTTATTATCAGCTCATCTTTATTGCCAAATCTTCCATATCACCAACTCGTCCGTATTACCAAGTCGTCTTCATTGCCAACTCGTCCATATTCTCAACTCGTCCACCTTGCCCACTCGTCCGTGTTCCCAACTTGTTCATTTTGCCAACTCATCCACATTCCCAACCGTCCATATTCTCAACTCGTCCACATTGCCCACTCGTCCGTGTTCCCAACTTGTTCATTTTGCCAACTCATCCACATTCCCAACTCGTCCATATTCCCAACACGTCTACATTGACAACTCGCCCATATTAACAACTCGTCCATATTCCCAACTCGTCTATATTACCAACTTGTCAATTTTACCAACTCATCCACATTCCCAACTCGTCCATTTTATAAACTCATCCATATTACCAATATAGATACATTCCCAACTTAGCTACATTGTCAAGTCGTCAATATTCTCAACTCGACCACATTTCCCATCCCGTTGACATGCAAGCGGAAGGACTAAGTGTTTTCTTGTAAAATACCATTTAATTTACCATGACTCATGCCATTCTCCTTGAAATTATTTTTTTGATGGACTTATGTAATCACATTTATAATAATCTATCATAAATTTACTTATTTGAATGACGTTTAAATTAGTTTTACTAATTTTTTTTCTGCTTTGATTTATTGTAAAACTCGCCTATAAAAATAATCTATTCTTGAATGACGGTCAGTTTTTCTAGTCTTTCGAGTACCAGTCCAACTCGCACTTAACCGGCTTTTTTCTCCACATTTTTAACAGGTATGCGAAAAAAGTCTCCATATCAACATTTTAAAAAGAAAAACAACCTGGCAATTTAGAGCATTGACATAATAGCCCCCAATAAAAAAGACATTAATAGTTGTCAGAATATGGTTACTGTCATTCATTGTCAACAAACTGTAAAATTATTTTTGCATATTCGTACATGTTTTAAGTGTTGCGGATATTATGTTGCCGACTCAAAAATAATATTTCATCATGCTGAACAACTTACTACAGGTTTGTGAGCAAATCATGCTTATTATTATTCGGTCATCTTATGTCAAAAATAGGGATCACACGTCACGTGGTCAAAGTCACGTGGTTAGCGCACAGTAGTTTTTTCAAATCCATTTTTCAGTACCATTTCAGGAAAAAATTAAAATTCCAAGAGTTTTATGCACCTCTCCAGCATGAGACGAATCTAATGACATATCATTTATCAAAATCGGACCATAACTGTAGATCTGATGGTATGTACAAAAATCGGCCTCGCGTAATATATATATAGATATTGTTAAAATAAGTTGAGACCATGAAAAAAATAGGACTTCATTGTTTATAGCCACTCAATTGCTTTTGGTAACTACGGCTACCTGTCAACGCTTTTATTTTATTATATAAATAGAGCTCAACTCAAAATTCGAAGAAAGTGAGTAGATAGTGCCGCTTACGAGCAATAATACAAAAAATTGACTATGAAAAGGGTGGTACAGAGCCTGTCGCACGTGTCACAGTGATAATAAAATAAGTTGAAAATTAATATTTGCTTCATCACGCCATCGCCACGTAGTAGGCAGAGTAAATTTTGTTTTCTCAAACATGCAATGAAATATTGTCTTTACGTTCCTTATAATAGGCTCGGAAGTATCGCTTTTTGGGCGCAACAACTCGAGGGGACTGTAAAGGGATTTCATAGTGCTTTTCAGGCCTAGGCCTGCAAAGTAACTTTTTTTGGTTTCAACAACAAGGTCATTCACACAGCTGGCTGGTTTGACAAAAAGCAGGTTTTGTTTTTAAAGGTTGCAGTTGGTTATTAGACTAAAATGTCCTTTAATAAAATGTTGTTCTTTGAAGTATATTTTTTTATTTCATTGTATGTTTAAGAAAAGCACTATACATGCCTCGTCGTGAAAACGGATTCCCGGCCTCGTATCACTATATACCTACTCATTTTCCCGGCCTCTGATGTAATGTACTATTTGTTTAATTTATACGATTCATTTTCAAAGTACTAGAAGGGCACGAGATTGTATGATACATAGGTATTAGATTGTATAGCAAATAGAGAACCAAAGAAATAAAAAAAAATTACATAAAAGTATTTTATTGTATACATTATATATTTTTTTTTCTTACTTTATTACAAACATCTAAAAACATCAAGGTTTACAACTTAACTAAAAAAATATTAAACTTACTAGTACTCGAAGATCTATTATATTAATCTGTGCTAGTACGCGAAACTCACTAGTATACGCGCGCGCCGCACGCCGCGAAAACTGCGCCACATAAAGGTAAAGCTTTCTCCAACTCCATTACAGATAGTAAAGTTCCGTTTTTTGCAAACTGTAGCCCAACTCAATACCCCGAGTGCTTTTTTTAATTTTTTCGATATCGCTTTTCGTTTTTGAGATATCGTCGATTTAAGTTGAGAAGTCGCAAAATAATCACGTAATTTTTCGACATTTTTGCACTTTTTCGAAAAAGTTTTTGACTTTTTCAACTTTTTTTTACACCATCTTGTAGATCTCGTCAAGACACGTCTTTTGATACCCCATTGACCCGCGTAGCCCCAAAATTGACGACGCCAGAGCGATGTCGCACTTTCGCTGAAAACGGTCCCCTACCAACGCGATCGAAAAAACATTTCCAATGTTAAAATTACTATATGGCCGCTAGAGAGGCGCCGATGTGGTTTTGCCTCTAGGGTGCACTCGGCATTTAATCCGCCTCTGCCTACCGATCTTCTAAGTTTTAATTCATTTAATTTTAATCCCATACGCATTAAAAGACAATAACGTGGTTTCGTTTATTTGTCATCACTATCACTAAACTCATTGAGCTAGTTCAAAGAATTGATATTATATTATTTAACCGATCAGGAAACTTGATAGCGTTAAGCTATGTCCACACTGTGCCCTTTTCACGTTCAACTTGCGCTTTCGTCTATTGCGATCACGCTCGCATCGTACCAAAATGAGCAAGATAGCAATAGACGAAAGCGCAAGTTGAACGTGAAAAGGGCACAGTGTGGACATAGCTTTAGAAACTTTTCATGGTGTTTATTGCAAATAATTAAAAGAAATTGTCGTTAACACACAGACAGACAAGTTGTCGTTAACAGCTAATGTAACGGAAATTTAAATGTGTGATTTAAATATACATTAAATTATATAGTAATCATAAACTAAAGAGTGTATTAAGTATAATTATACCTACTTTAAATAAAAACTTTTCAATTACATTTGATTTGTATTAGTTTCACTCGTGGTTTCTCTTAACAGATCCGGTTGCGTTTTAAGCGGTTGTCACACTGCCGCCGCGTCTCGTTGCGAGACGCGGAGCTACGGACTCGCATGCGGAGACAACGCATCAACGTCCGAGTTTTCTCAGCATCTCCGTCCGGAGCTGCGTTGCGCGACGTCCCGCGTTACTTCCGTCTCGCGTTCATTTCACATTCGAACGTTAAGGTGAAAACAGTTCCTATTTGTCGATAAAATGGAAACGGAACTTATTCAGAACGCTGCGGTGATACTTTCAGCTTGGGTTTTGTACAATCGAGTCATAAATTCTGGGTACATTCCTATTTACAAACCAGACCGATAAATGGGTCTTTTGCTAGAGATTACAAAGATTTAAGGCAACGCGAAGAAACCTTTTTTAATTGCACCACCCGCATGTCAACCGCCTCATTTGATTATTTGCTAAGCAAAATTGGAGTGATTATTACTGGCGCGGACACAAATCGACGTTCTATTACAGCCGAAGAAAAGCTTTAGCTTACACTCAAGTACTTAAGTAATAATCTACTATGTATGATTAAAACCGATACTTACTATAAAACTAAATAAATTTGGAATTAAATAAAAACAATATTTCGAATAAGTAACTCAGCGTTTAATTTTTTTAAATAACTATTCACTAATTGAGCATAAATCACAGATCATACATTTACTCTAAATACTTAATAAAAATATTTGTTTACAAATTACTATAATCTTGTTTTATACTTTCTTAAATACGCCCTTCTTGCACTAAAATCCGTATGGCACTGCGGAGCTCGGTGTGACATACCCTGCGGTACGCACCGCGTCTCCGTCCGAGCGCGCGAGTCGTCGTGCGTCTCGCTACTCCGCGCGTCGAGGCGGAGCCAGTGTGTCGTACCATGCGATTTTTCTATACAAAATCAAGATTCTACATACAAAGTTAAAAAACGCATCAACGGACGCCGCTGCGAGACGCGGAGCAGTGTGACAACCGCCTTACTCCTAATATAATGAATAACTAAAAGCTAAGTCTGCCATGTGTATAGGTATTGAAGTAAGTACATAACTAATAGCACGAAATAAAACAATACTCGGAGCTAGTGTGTCATTTGAGATAAATTTAATAACAAATAAAAATTAGATTTGCAATAAAAGACACAAAAAAAACACTTAGCCTTGTAGTGAAGATTGCATCAAGTTACACTCCATCCACATTTCGAACTTAAAATAAATTTCCGTTTATGAAATGTGGAAAGAAAAGTGATATTGCAGAATCAGACTTGTATAAAATGTACAAGAGTGAATTATCAAGAGTTAAGAGTTCAAAATATTATTATGAGCGGTTGGCTCAGTATGTAAGCATCTGCCTACTGAGCCGGCGGTCCCGGGTTCGAATCCCGGCCAGGGCAAATATTTGTGTGACGAACTCGAATATTTGTGCTTGGATCATGGTTGTTATATGTATTTAAGTATATATTTCTATATAAGTATGTATATAGCCTCCTTGAGCTTAATTTGGGACTAGATCGATTTGTGTGAGGTTGTCTGATATTTATTTATGTATTTATCAGATACGCGCCAGCCTGACTCGACCAGACATAAAAATATTTCACTACCCAGTTGCAAGTATTGCAACTTACAATACAGTATCCGCTACTTAATACCAGTGGCATAGATGGATGAGGGTGCATTAGGATAATCCTAGAACGCGTTTCGCCAATCACCGATGTAGATAATGGACAAGACGTGACTTCAATCTGAACAGCCAAGCTTGTAAACGACAACTTTATGTCTTCCGAATAGACCATTAACGGTCGCTTCGAGTGACAGACTCACGCCTTGAGATGCCACATACAGGATGGAAAGAATCAATGGGCTATGACTAATTCCTAGAAACCTGGAATGAAAAAATCTTATTCAAAGTAAACTTTATTTTATTCAAAAGATACACTGAGAAAACAAAAAAAAAAACATTTGTTAACAGTAAAATGATAGCTGCTATGCTAGTTACATAAATCGGAAGACTGACAAACTGAGGCTACTAGTAAGCAAAATAAGTTATGTAAAATTAGCATAACTCGTTTCTACATTTTGGTCATTTCTCAAATAGTTAAACTTTTTTTCTTCATTGTGAACTTGAAAATAAGTATTAATAGAAGTAATTAGCAAGGAAAAATATTGGACACCTTATATGATACAAGTATATGACATCACATATCCGTATAAGTTCGGTACGGTAGTAATATTTACTAAATGCAAGCGTGGAAGGATAAAACTCAAGGAAGCAGCCAGATATAGGGTTAGATGGAGAGAGCAGCACTTTTAATCGATGAAAAATAAATACTAGATAAAAATTAGTTTTCTTTCACGATCAAAAATTTTTTTCCACTGTAGGTATACAGGATGGATCTAACACAAAAGTAACGAACACGAGTATTTGCTACGAAGGTAATGGAATTCCATTATCTAAAGGGATTTATATGCGGACTATTTGTGAGTTCCTGTAATTGGCTCTGTATTTCTATTTAAGTTTCTATATTTAGTGTATTAGCTGTTGGTTCTCCTAAAATAAATAAATAAATATGGCTGGTTAAGGCGATCGTAAAGTCAAAATTACATTAAATCTTTACCGGTTTTAAAAACAACGGTACAACTGAAAATGAACACAAATTTGCTCTTGCTCATTAGATTTTGAAATATAGTGATTGTTTTGAGTCCTCAAAATAACGAATGTTTTTTTTATCTAACTTGAATTTACCGCCTGATTTTTTCTTCGATCAAATTCGAGTAAGTACCTAAACGACGTCGCAGCATGAAAGCAGTTAATACAAAGATTGCAAGTGCTATTCGAATTTACATACGATATGCGAGAAATTGTAATTGCAGCAATTTAAATACCATGCGTTAACAATACAAAAAACAACTTTCTTTAGCAGACTATAAATCAATATTTTCCAGCCAGAAACCTAAAACATACATAAATATTAGACACGTTTTTGCAAAACAGGAGATACGGTGAACCAAAGACAACGCGGGTGATAAAACGATTTTTATACCTAAAGTTAAAAGTATAATCCAATACAGCTATTAATACACTGAATGAGACTTCACCCGCCGAATATAGGTCAAAAGAAGCAAATGATTGATGATGCCAATTTCCTATTGATCGGAGCACATACCTTTATACGAAGCTTTTTATTTGCGTAACATTTGATTTAACTATAGAAGCATTCTTTCGCAATAATGGACAGTGGTTTTATGAGCACCCGTTTAAGCAAATTACATATTATATACATAAGAATATCAATTGCATATTTACTTTTCAAGCGCTATCGTACAATCTTAGAATTCTTACAAGAATCATTTGGAGTAGAGTCAATGCACTTTCTATTATGAATCGAGGACGTTACGCGTGCAATATGCGAAATGATCATTGACGTGACGTCTCATTGATCAAGAGGTCGTTTGTCTAATCAAATAGAACTGAGCTCCAGTGCGTCGTTTATCTATTTGTTCTATCTTTTATTCAAATGGCATCTTCAAATAGAAGGCATTCAATGGTAGGTCTAATAAATATCACAATCAAAGTTTATAAAAGTAAGATCAATTCCAATCCAAGTTTCACCTTTGCACGCTATTAATTTGCAAACCATACATTTGTTGCAGTAAAGAGTAGCCTTACTATGCGCACCATAGTCAGATATGACGTAGCTTTATCAATGAGTACAAAATGGCGATAAAGTTAACAAACAACGATTATTTGTTGAATCAAATGATTGACGACGTGCAGCTGGCAATAATTGGTCGATTTGTTACAATGACAGCCATGTGAACTGTAGGTAATTACGATACAGTCAGGACGTGACAGAACTAACCGACAGTAATCAGAGATTATAGGTTTTAAATGAGTCTGAACTTGTACCCTTTCATTGTAATGTACGTTAGTTCTATTTATTCGATCCTTATTTGACCTATTTAGTTTCTAAAGCTAGACTGTCTTAAATGAAGCGATATATTTTTGCTTTTTTTGAAATTAAAGTTGAAATGCGTTGGGTTATTTATTTTATTTATATATTACTTTAAGGACCTCAAATATCGGCTCTACTTTTCGAATATACCTATGAATATATATTCGTCTAGAATCTCTAGTTAAAGAGTCATATTTTTATATTCACCTCATTATGAACTATATTTCAAGGCAGTTCAATAAAAAAAAATTAAAAACGAAGCTTTATTACGCACATGGTCTAATAAAATTAAAATACTATAATATGACTACTTACTATATTATTACTAATATTTTCATAGCTACAACAATGAATGCCCTTTATCGTCTAGTTATTTGGCTCAAGTAGAAGGTATGGTACAAAATTTAAGTTACATTGTTTGTCTCACCAGATGAGAACGAGTAAATAGTCGTGACTTGCTAATCAATCGAATCTAAGTTAAATAAGAGATCTCTTCAAATAATTGTTCTATATTTATATCTGTATGTTCTATATCTTCAAAGACGCGACGCCAGGCTAATGTTTATTCTAATCGTTTGGCCGTAAAAACGACATCGAATTTATTTACGCTTACGTGATCCCAAGTGGGTGGATGGTCCCACGACCGTAAACATAATATTCCGCAATTGCTTATTGATTCGGACCATTAATATGTTCATGATCAGTCCATGACGGATTAGGATGCCTGACGGTAGCACGATTTGGCTTTCACTCGATTAATGTGAGAGATCCATTCCGCAAGAATTGAGCTCTACATAGATTAAAACTGGAATTAAAAAATACTCCGACTAAGCGATGACTTCGCGAAAACGCCAACCTAAAGTCAAGTTCCTGTAATGACTCGGTATATTTTAACGAATTTATACTATGACAAGTTGATAGCATCTCTAGACATTGTCACATAGGACACCATTGTATTTAGTCACATAAAAGACAAGAATAGAAGCTTAACCTAGCTAATGAATACTATTGTTACCCATGGGCAGCGATATACACAATGTTAAATGTCTATGCCGTAATAATACAGTATAAATTGAAAGTCAGACTATTTGCGTCGTGACTGGCAAAAACGGTTCGGATCGGTCGAATATAAGTTTTCAAACAAATTCAGATTTACGATTAGACGCGAAGAATATTAACGTGGAGATAGTGTTTTGTGTCGGACATTCAAAAGCAATTACGTAGTTAAGTGAAGCAAACAGCCTGCAATGTAGATTGGATCCAGATAACCGGAACATTATGGTGGGCTATGACGAAGCAAATTACATAAAATATTTGTTAAACACTGATTCGTAGATAATTTTGTCAAAATTGCTAGCAATTATATCAAATAGGAAACTTTTACGATCCATTTAAGTTGTTTGAACGGTATTCCCTTGGCAATTGTTTTAAAATCTGAAATAAAAGATCTATGAAATGAACTTTCAATTAGTTTAATGTCTCTTCCCGACGGGATAACATCATAGAATTTACGTTTTATAACCAACTTTTCTTTGATGAATTTAATTTAACTAAATGAGGTCTTACAAATAATAAACGTGAAAGCTTGTGAGGTTGTACGTCCACGTACTCTGTCTACAATTATTAGGATACACATTCCTAAGAGGGCTAAACAGGAGTTGAACGTTTGTACAGTCCAGTTCATTTACATAGAATCTACACACTTACGAGAACAAAATGTACTCGATGTAAATGAACTCGACTGTACGGACACATTTCATTTTCTTGTGCGCGAGCGAAATCGCGAATGGGTTTGATGTAGGTAGAGGCTTTTCAGTTGTATCTAACAATGACTAGCCAAAACTCTTGATTAAGAACGATGTTCGCGAGTCATTAGTATCACTGGTGTGAGCGACAGACGAACCTTTGTATAGCGACGTGATAGTAGCGATTGTATTTAATGAACGCCAACAAAAAACGATATCTGATTACACTTTAATACAGCAAAATTGTGCTAAAAAAGAAAGTTTGAAATACGATTTTCGTTCGATTTTTATCAAATTGGTCTGTAAAATGTCTGCAAATAATGCTCAAATATGCTAATTGTACATTAGAAAGCTGCAAGTAATGTTTAATTGACAAATGCAATTGGAAAAGTGTGTGTTATACTCACAACAAAAAGTCGCCTGTGACTCGCTTTTTAGCTTAGTAACCTTATGTTTTTAAGAATGTAGTTTTTGTCAAACTACAACTTTTTATTAAGTTTCGCCTGTCTATAATCAAATCATGCAACATGGAGCAATCACTCCTGTGGCGCGGAGACATTTCAGTTAGTGGGTTTGTACTCCCAGACAAAGATCGACTCACTGGTATGAGAGCCTCCAGCCAGACCAGCCCTGATACAGTTCAAGCCGTGTCTAAAAAATGAAGCTGATCTGATGATGGAGCAAAGAGTTGGACAAGAGAATTCTCGCGCCACGCCATCCCATCGAATTCGACTCATTTGAATACTCTTCGTGACGCACAGTTGGCGTTTGAGCAAAAAAAATACACTTGGAAAACTGCAGGATCATTTGAAAATCTTTCCATAAAATGACCAGTACCACGAATTTCAAAACACAATTTGATACTCAAAAGGCACATGGAAGAAAAATATATCTTTCCGTCCATAATCATACATCGTTATCGCGAGAGCAATAACGATTTGACAGGTCCCAAAGACTGTAAATAACAGAAGAGACACCATCCAAACGCAAGATATTTCGTTTATACCTATCGACGACGAGCGATCATTTAGTTAGCCGAAGTGAATATTTCCTGCTCGAAGGCGCCGCATATGAACGGTCTAAGCTACTGTATTAACTACTTGTATTAGTTACGCTAACCTGTTATGTGTATAATGACAAATATTATATTATGTTAGATAAATATTTATTAACAAATGACAATAGGGTTGAATAACTCAATTTGGGACCTATATTGTTAAATATGCACACTTCAACCAACTTTATAATAAAATTCAACATTTTCTTATCCATAAAAATAATAATGTGAAATGGAACAAACATTAAATTATTAATAATTACCAACTATACATTTTAAGAACTAACTTCATGTAAGATATCAAGATCTTCTCAGAGGTTGCGAACGGGTAGGCATTTAGTTCGGTTTTACTGAATAGACATTCTGTTGCGTTTATTCTTTATGTCAATTGATTTTGTCCCCGCGATAACGATGTCTGTCCATAATCCTCAAAGGACTAGTTTAGATGTACGAAGGATACAGGTGGATATGGATATACAGTCCGTTGTTTATTCATGCGCAGCATTAGGTAAACTCGGCGAAGTTGCGAGCGCTCGTCCGTATAACGCGGGGCATCGTCCTCAGAGACCCGTCTAATGCAAGAAGGTGACCTTCAGGACGAATTGTTCAGCATTTTTGTACGCCTATCAGGTTTTGGTTTAAATTCAATGAATATTTTAAGAAGATTTTTTTTGTTAATATTCTGTTTATTTCCGAATTTAATGTAAATTTAGAAGCCAACTTTTATGTTTTTTTTGTTGATGAACAAAGGTTATAAATAAAATAAACGCTAACTCTTAATCTATAGACCGTCGAAGACCTCATAAAAGGCACTCCCGGAAGCGTCAATGCGTAAAGTCTAATTTAGGTTAAGTAGTTTCAACCCTTCACACGAAGAAAATGAGGTTGAGAGTTCGTCTGCAGAAACAAATCATTTGTGAAAGCGCAGCAGATAGGATAGGATCAACAGGTAAAGGTAAGAATGACAAACGATGAAGACCGTCACATGTTTAGAACCTAGGTAAATAAACGTTAGACTGAAAGCGTGTCATGGAAAACAAACAATCGTGACAAGACGAGACGTAATCGCGGCCTCGAATACGATAGATAAGACAACCATGGCGACAATTCTTAGTCTGTTTACCATCAATAACAAACGTATAGCCAAGCAGATCCGTAAATTTCTCATCGCAAAAGCATTGTTTTATTAAAATTACGTTTTATATAATTAAGTAACTCGTTTTATAACAGCTTCGGACAAAGATCGCGAATACGTTGTCAAGTTAAACCAATATTCTCTGGTCTAAGTCCAAAAACTTAGTTTCGACTCTTACCATGTTCTCACCTTTGGTAAAGAGAGAGCGAGAGATATCGCAGTTACAACACCACGCAAAATGGAAGTATAACGCTGTTAAGTACAAAACGGAAGTATCAGTTTTGAACTTAACAGCCCATGTGGATGTGGGAGTTCTCTCACGAACGTTAGAAAATTTGGACACTTGTTGACAAAACTATCAGAAAATTACTACTAAAATAGTTTCTGCTCGGTTGTAGCATATCGATCGTCAGGATCAGGACGAGACCCGCACACTTCTGCAGTACTGTAATGGAACATCAAATATTCACGCGCAGGTTAAGGTTACTTTCATGTTCAGCTTTCTTACGATAAAAGCGGTGGAAAGGAAAACTGTTCTAATACTTTATTACGTCACCCACCTGCTTTTGTACCGTGGTAGTTACGTCAAGAAACTGTAGCTGAAGACAAAACAATCGCGGCTCCAACTGATACCTGTGCTGATGCCAACGGGAGTGGCTGGTACAGCAGATGAAAGCAATTAAGGACTAAACCACCATTGTTTACCAAGAGATCAACAACTAAACGACCTAAGTCAGTCAGACTAAGTATTAAATTTCATCCTTAAATCAGCGAACGCCGCCTTCGCGTGAATGACGTAATGTTGCCTATTGCGCACCATTGCATATTTACTGCCCATAGAAACTAAGCGCGGTAAGACATTGCCTTGCGCCGTATTTGCTCACTTCTACTTTAGGAATAGGTACTATCTTGATTGGTATGTCCTGCTAAGTATATAGACAGCACAGTGTACCTGTGTTTGTCATGACGTGGCATGTTTTTAGTTTGATAAATTCTTAGGCTTGTATTGTTACTTTACAGGGACAGACGCCCAACTGCGATTGAGTAGGCGCAATGTCAAGCATCTCAAACAAAAACAGAGTTATGCCATATGATTAAATAAATAATTAAGGCAGTGTCCTTGGGCAACATCTTTAGCGCTCTCGTCTCGCGTTAAAATTTGGTAGAGCGTTAGCGCTTCTGAGCTTAATATAATACGTAAGTATTTGATAATTCACTCTTCAGGTTTAATCATGTGAGCAACAACCTTCTTATGTCTAATCTGTTGATTAGATATTTTAACATCAGGCTCAGGATTAAGCACAGAACGAAAATTAATCCTCTATAAAATACAAACGCAGCTTTAACTTTAATTAATATAGCCAAGATAAAATGAACTAGGTAGCTGGTATAACTTATTTAAGTTATTATCAATTAATGGATGAATAACATCTTATAAGGACCTGAAAGGACGCTGACATGACATTTCATAGTTCTACTATTTATATATATCTAATAAGTTCATCGAGGGTATAAATATACTCGTTTTTAATCCTTGATTTCTACCTGACATGATTAAAAATTTGTCGCGAACCTGTTCACTAAATCTTTGTTTATAAATTAACGGTCAACTTCAAAAACTTATTATATAGTCAAATAAATCACTAACAAGATAAATATTATCCACAAAAACTCACCTTCGTAAATCTCCATGTCGATCCCGGCCAAAAAAATGAAAAGTTAATAAAATAATAAAGCGTTTCTATGACGACGCATGACAGCAATCAAACTCTTGCTTCAAAACTTATTGGATTCCTATTGGTTAATTTTTGACGTCAAAGTATTATCTATGGTTTTAATTGTTTATTGCTAGACCCATGACACGTTTTGGGAGCCAAAACAAATGCGTTAGAAGCTTTATCTGATTACGTCGGCCATAAGTTCTGACCTTGTGATCTGACAAACACGACTAAATCTGCCACGTCTGGAAGCTATTTAATTTAAGTTCCGTTTGACCCAACTTTGCTGCTGATTATCGGTTTTACCTATGTGAGAAATATTAATTTATTGAAAAAGTAGTGAAAAATGTTGCAAATAAGAATTAAAAATGCATAATATATCTAGACAGCCGACCTTAAAATGATGACGTGTCTAAAATGACATACCAATAAAAACCGTAAACAATCGATATAATCTTGAACAACACTAGATGTAAAAATTAAGAAAATTGGTATATTAAGAAACGACGTGTATCAGTTATTCGAGTTCGAGTAATCTGTTGTACTACGATTACTGCTTTAGCCTCTACCAAATTGTTTGTTTAATAAAGTTATTAAGGATTAAACAACTCCTTAAACATGGGTTTGACGATATCAAGTGTTTTTACTAGGCTTTTTGGCAAAAAACAAATGCGTATCCTTATGGGTAAGTGACAATTGACAGCTCATCGGTAGACGATAGCGTTGAATCGTGTTTTTTTACGGCTCATTAACTCGTAATTAAAGTATGTAACAATATGTTATTCATATTATAATTTTCGCGTTAACCTTGGTTTACAGTGGGTCTCGACGCCGCCGGGAAGACTACTATACTTTACAAACTAAAACTGGGTGAAATAGTGACCACTATACCGACGATTGGGTTCAACGTAGAAACAGTAGAGTACAAAAACATAAGCTTTACGGTGTGGGACGTCGGCGGCCAGGACAAGATCAGGCCACTGTGGCGTCATTATTACCAAAACACTCAGGGTCTCATTTTCGTGGTGGACTCAAGTGATACTAAGAGAATAGCTGAAGCTGAGAATGAACTCGCTAATATGGTACGTATTGTTTCTTTGTATTCGTATACATATCAATTATGTGTCTCTATCTAAGATATGCCGAAATTCAAAAAAGTAAGCAAACATTATTAGGTCTGATCTTGTACATATTATTCATTACTATTTACTTTTGTTACAGTTAAAGGAGGACGAGCTGAGAGATGCAGTTATTTTAGTATTCGCCAACAAACAGGACATGCCTAATGCAATGACTGCAGCTGAGTTGACCAATGCGCTAAACTTAAACAACTTGAGAAACCGCCGTGTGAGTATTATTAATTTTATTTCATCATATTTCTTTAAACATAGTCCACTATCCTAAGTACAGTCGAGTTCATTTACATCTACACACTTACGAGAACATAAATATCTGAACACGACTTTATGCTCCTGACAATAGGGTCGTGTTCAGGTATTTTTGTTCTCGTAAGTGTGTAGATGTAAATGAACTCGACTGTACCACTGAATTAAAAAAAAAAAATATAGCTCAATTATGACCAAAGTCCGTAACAGGTTATGCCCATATGGTAAAATTTTTCATGAATACTAATCTCTCATGCATGTCTAATGCAGAAATTTCTAATATATGGGAACCCCAAAGAGGACTTCATTATTCATACAAGTGGTCCATCAGCCATAGGAATTGAAACATACTATTTCCACTAAAGTGAACATGACTGATTATTTGTAAATCTAAATGTAAGCCTTTAGAGTAATCAGGGAACTTCAATACTCAATAAAATACAATGTTATTATTATTTCTTGGTGGTTCTATCCACTCTTGATACTCTCAAGCAAAATTTAGGTATATATGTCGGCGGCATATAGACACTGACTTCTTAATCAAAAAAGCCAAATGGTTTGGTAATTCATATTGCTCTAATAAGGATTTTTGTTTTAATTTTCAGTGGTACATCCAAGCAACCTGTGCGACACAAGGACAAGGCCTATATGAGGGCCTGGACTGGCTGTCTAATGAACTGGCGAAAAAGTGAAATATAACATTTCCTGCAGTCTCTGGGAATCTATCGAGTACATTCCCTAAATGGCTAGCAACTTCCTGTAATGTGAATGTTGTTCAATCTATATTGAATCCAAAAGACTTTAAAATTTGTATGTAACTAATTATACAATGTCGTTTTAATATTTTTAAGGCTAAAAACTTTAATTTGTTGGTGTATATTTATCATTTTGTTAATCATCAATAAGGATTTCATATTTTATAAAATTTCGTCTGTTTCCATTGTTAATCTATGGAATAGACAGCACACCCTATTCATTCTGAATAGAAATTTCATTAGATTTTGTATGGTATAACAGATTTTGGTAAATGCATTTATACATTAGTACATAACTTTAGGCACAATTGGAGTGTTTACATACACATTTTTAATACTTCGAGTATACACACATAATAAATAGAGACAATAACATTGTTTTAGAAAGATCCAGAAACTTATTATAGTTATGTTAAATTATTATAGTTAATTTGGGTAGACATTATTATTTAATGTGTGTAAGTTAATATTATGTAACATTTATAACTGCTTTCGTATTGTGAAATCTGGGCATTTCCTATAACACTATCCAAAGTAATCCAATGGCACAACAAATATCCAGCTTTCAATTGCAATGTCAAGTGTAATAAAATGTATATAATGTAAATCTTTCAATTGGCCAAAATATCTTTACACTGAGAGAAGTGTACCCTAAGCCTTAGCCTTGGAAGTTTTGCTATTGTATGCTGAAGATACTTTAAAGTTATAAAGTGGCAAATAAAGTATAGGTGTAAATAAAATGTGCGTCTCATTTCGCCAAAAAAAATCGGCTACTTGAAGTATACGTGAAGACTACTATTAATGTTGGTTTTTTTGTAGAAGAACATCACTTGATAATGTTTTTCATATATATTTAGTAAATTTCTCTTTTTCGAAATATAAATAGTACGCTCATGACCATTTTTCGTGATGTTCACCATCTAGAAACTCGAAGCGGACGTTATTTTCTAAATCTGCGCCATCAGGTTCGAGACCTAGAAAACGACACTACCCATGATACTAAGAGTATTCATTTTTTGGACTTTGTTTGATTGCCGGTTCAAATTTTTCTTAAAATCTATAAATGCAGTTATTTATCTAAAGAAAATAAAAGAATGTTTCCTTTAAGTAAAATCAAGCTATATTAAAAAAATAAGGGCTGTTACTCTCCAAGAGCACAAAAAAAATCCAACCTTATCTTAACCTTATGGATAAGTATAAGAAAAAAATCAAGCGCACAGTCTGTGTCGGTATAGTCTGAACCGAATAGTATTTAGTATCCTAATATTCCTAATAAAATAATATATATTGAGATAAATTTTTATTTACATATCAGCAAGTATAATTACGTTCTATATTTTTCTACTTTGACTATTATTTGTATAGAATCTTTTTATCGATTCATATTTTTATGTGGTAATACCACATTTTTATTTTTATAAATAATGACACAAAGGTAAATTAAGAAAGAAAAATTGAATGCGATCTACTACAATCGAAGCGGGGTGTAGTAGATCGCATTCAATTTTTCTTTCTTAATTTACCTTTGTGTCATTATTTACTTTGACTATTGCTATCTATACACCAAACAAAGTGTACTCATGTGTATTCTATTTTTAAAATCTCTTGTAAAAAAAAAACATATTTTTTCTTCATTTGGCTGGTAACACAGAAAAATCAAACGAAAGGAAGAAATTGATCCCGCAGTCTGTATGATTTTTAAACACACATTTGACAGTTCTCTGTTGATGTTTGTAGTAGTGATGTAGCAAATACATATTGTTTGCCAAATCTAACGATTATGAATGGTTGATCAAATCGATTTTATCGACGAACTTTTTTTTAAACCTAATTTTATGTTTTTTATTTGGTGTAAATCAATATTTTTTTGAGCTACGAGCCGTCGGATTCACTGGAGCTTTTTAGGTAAAATAATAGTTTTTTCTTTTAAATTAATCGATTTCTACCAATTTACAGAAATAGCAAATGAATCGAAACGCAAGATTGCCACAACTCAGCTTTAAAAAAAAAAACGAAGTACGTAACTGTTTGAGACTTGAGCAGTGTTGCCAGACACCCATCTTTTCCGCTTTTTACCCCGCGTTTTTGCCACTGGCCCCGCTATCCGCGTTAAGCTAACGCGGATCCGCTTTTTTAAAATATACATCCATCATACATCTTGCTCGTGGGAAAAAGGTGGTAGATTCAAAACATCGAACGAACGACAAAAAATTCTGTGAATCCGCCTTTTCATTTAAAAATCCGCGTTTTAAAAGCCCAGCTCCCGCAGTTCGTATTCCGGCATCTGGCAACACTGGACTTGAGTAATGATGTATTATCGTTAAATACTTCAACACCGTGATAAGAAAAAATATAACATGAACTCAATTGTATCAAAAATAAAGTGAAAAACGTTTATAGATACTTATTATTATTAAGCCGAGAATGGCAGCTCGAGGCTTATAGATACTTGAAAACCACTATCTCATTGCTTGTTTTTTTTTATGAAATTCAATATGTCGCGCAGATTTACGTTAGTCCTGTGATGTGATGTGACAAATGTTTGTTTAAAAATCATACAGACTATAGGGAAGAAATATGTAAGAAAAAAAAAGAGGCGTTCATATACCTTAACGTATTACTACGGTATTTGAGTATGGAATCAATCAATTTAGAACTGCCAGTAGTATTCATATTAAATAGTATCATTGAATAGAGATTATCCCAAGACGTAGGAATAGTGTTGCACTCATGTTAATTTTGAGAAATTGTATAAAAACATTATTACTTATTAGTCAGAGTAAATTAGTGTAGTTTCTGAACGTATTCTGATCCTGATGTCATCATACTGAGCAATAGCTGAGCTGACCTTATGACTCATGAGCTGAGTCAACTTCAATTGAGTGAGTCAAATAAACAAGGAAAACAACCGGTATTCTTGCAGTGCGTTGCAGTATTCAGTTATATCGCAGTGTTCGTATAAAGAACTCATACTTGACATTCAGAGAGCGTGTTGCGTCCCCAATGGCAAATTTCTTTTCAAACCTTTATAATAAGCTTTTCGGCAAATCAACCATGCAAATTTTAATCTGTAAGTATTATAATTTGTTGTGACAATACTTCAAATATCTTATATTTTCTATATTCAGCGTTCAGCCATGCCTAACACGTCTTCGACGTTACTGCATTACTTTTCGCTGGAAATACCCTCTGAGGGCAATGAGTGATCTATTCTTAAAGGATTATTGCGCTGTTGTGCAGGGTGGGAAGGGGAGAAAAGCCTAACCTAAAAATACTGATAAAAATAAACAAAATGCGCATCAGCATTTTGATTCCACATTTTATTTATTTCTCCTAGAGTTAATTTACTCTCAAACTTTCGTTCCTTTGTATAAGTACAAAACGTCCACTGCACTGTACCTACCTAAAAATAACATCACAACATTAAATGATTAAGTGTTGCATTTTTATGATATCTTTAAATTGGTTCTAACGCACAATTTACGTTATTTGGTATGTTATTAGTATAAAGTATTGGTTATTAATTATTATACTTTTGTAAAATAAGAACTTACATTTCTAAATCTCAATTTATTATCAGTGGGTCTCAATGGAGGTGTGGGCAAAACAACTGTGTTGTACCGAATTAAAGATGGTACCACAGTGGACTCCACTCACACGGTTGGATTCAACTTGGAAACAGTGGAACATAACAATGCAAGTTACGAACTGTGGGACATAGGTGGTGGTGACAAAATAACAGCACTGTGGAGCCAATACTTTCAGAAAACCAAGGGGGTGATATTTGTGATTGATTCAACTGATAAAGAAAGGCTGGATACTGTAGAGTTTGAGCTGAACAGACTGGTAAGACTTCCCTCTTATTGCATAATTTACAAGAATGTTTCTCTTTCAATTAAATAAAATATCTGTAACTGTTTTGCAATGAATGGAAAAATCCAGGTACCTCCCTTAAGCAACAGAACATCTCTTGTTTATGTCACCATAAGAGTGAACACCATTAGTTAATAATTAATCAAATGAAATTATTAACTAACCCAAACTGTTTGTCTGCATAGAATATCACGGTTTAGTTTGTAAAAAATAATATAGTGATATTATAAATTTATAGTATACCTAACATATATTATTTAAGGTTGACAGTTGACAACAGTTGTACGCCAGTTGTACTTAGTCAAGTATTTCTTCAACAAATCATACTGCTTTTACTTACTGTACATTGTGCAGTGTTTAAAACATTTGTTTTTTTTTTAGCTAAATGAGAAGGAACTTGAGAACTGCCCATTCTTAATCCTGGCTAATAAGCAAGATCTGCCAAATGCTGCCAGTTTAGATGATCTGAAGAAGGAATTGAAGTTGGACCAATGGAAGGATCGTAATGTAAGTAAAATACGAACTATGTTGTAGTACAGAACAAAGAAACAACAAAGTAAATTCTTCAACAAAGTTTAACAATAGTGATCTGCGTTCAACACTAAAGTTCAATATTTTTTTTATACAGTACTTTTCGTAAGATTACTTCTTCTATTTCAGATCCACATGCTATCAACTGTCGCAAGTCAGGGCACTGGAATCTCTGAAGGCTTTGAATGGCTTTGCACTGAAATTGCTAAGCAAGGCAAATAGACCTAAGTTCCATTATAATTGATCTACATTTCGAACCTGTTGACGTCTCTGGAGTCTGACTTGTCAAGGGTACGAATTTATTGTAAGTGATAATTGTCCCATTTATATTTTGTATTGTATAGTATACAGATATCTAAATTGTATTATAAATAATAGTAATGCGTGCTGAATACTAGGTAAAGCTGACACAACAGCTAGCAGTAACTGTTAGTGGTATGTATGTGTTGATGTATAGACTGAATGAGAGAAGTCATGATAAATATAAATGATAATACATATATGTATACAGAGTTAGGCTTTGTATCAAGTTTTTTGTTAATATTTATTATAAAGCTTTTTGAATGTCTATGTTGAATAAAACTATTGGCTAACATTTTTGTTTCAATTGTTAGCCCAAGGTGACATTAGTTACAATATAAAATTATATAGGCACATTAAAAAATCCTAAGAGTTGTTGTTGTTGCTGCGCAAAAGGCGGATTAGTCTAATATAGTTGTGGTCTGCCTAACAACAATTGCTCAAAATCGAAGATCCTAATATGTTGACTTTCAGTCTGTTTACTTTGGCAAACAAAGCAGTTTGACCTTCGATTACATATTGCTGTTTTCATTACTAGTTCGATAATATATGACACGGTTGGCGCAGTTTGTAGTGCACGGAATGCACCTGCCTACTGAGCTGGCGGTCCTGGGTTCGAATCCCGGCCAGGGCAAATATTTGTGTGATGAGATGAACTCGAATATTTGTTCCTAGGTAATGGATGTTATCTATATAATATACCTACCTATTATGTATATCGTCTACTACCCCTAATACATTGTAGATATTTTACAAGAAAATAAGTGTAATAGGCAATCTCAACGTCAGTGAATCCACTTTACCCGACTATGGTAAAGCAAAAAAAGAGGATTATGTCTTTTTAACAAGGTTGTAGCATTGGTATATAAATTAAGTAAGTAATTAGTATTCTCAAGGTCAACTTCCTATTTGCGGTTAGTTAGATATGTTATGTACCTACTAAGTATGCGACGCTAAATTTGCTATACCCTTATGGGTATACCGATATAGGTATATACCTATCTATCCTATCCTACATCCTTAAGTCTGAGGGCTACCGCGACTCGAAATTCGATTTTCGTTTTGGTGAATTCCTACTATTACATTGAGTAGATTTCCGTCATTAGTTTTTACTTTGTTGATCAATACGATGAAGTCACGTGGGTATTTTCCCCAGTAGAATGACTCATCGAATGGCGGAAATAACGAAACAAGGGGACTCCAAGATGAAAATTAGAAGATTGTGCGGAGCCATCCCTCTCAATCTCCGTTCTAACAATATTTGAATGAGCGGGACGGCACGATAAAAAGTTCGAATATCGGAGTTAACCCTAAAATGTCGTATTCTGAAAAATCACGATTAACTTTCATGTTGAATGTCGTTCCTACTTATTTTACATTTATCATCGTGTTTTGATGAATAATTTCGATCTGCTTATCTATTAAGATACTTTGGCACAAGGTACAAACTACCATATAGGTATACATGTAAATTTAAGGTCGCTTTTCACTCGTGCCAATTCAAAAATTATAAATAAAGCAATATATGGGTCTACTCAGGAGTGTTTTATAGGATATGGCGGAGAACCGAAGCGAACTTTAATTAGCAAGTGTAATGTTCATGAAATCTAATTCTTCACTATACTACGATTTCTAATTCAAGACCAAAAAAACTACCACAAGGTTGCCACTACAATAAAATATTTTTACGATAATAAATTTATTTTTATTTTTTAAACACGCTAGGATAATTTATTTATTGGTAAATTTAACTCTATGTTTTAACGAAATAACTAGGAATACTTATTATTACATAATTACGAGAGGAGATAATAAAAACTTAAACATCGGGGATTTTTCGTACAAAATCTGGTATTGTACTTGTAACATTGTCCATTTGGCGCAAGCCAAGAATCAAACTCAGATGTCATTTAAATGTTGTCAATTTTGACAGTGACGTATCTGTCGTAGTTTTTTTGGTCTTGAATTAGAAATCGTAGTATAGATGGCGTTACTATCGCTGGCTACAGTGGCTATATACTCACCCCTCACTTACATTTTACTGTATAACACACATTATACCTATTGAGCGACGCTGAACTTAACATTTCATTATTAGTGAGAGTAAATAATGAAATGACTAAGTATATTAGCTTAGTTAAATTAACCTTCGTCTGTACAAAGTAAATCTGCCCAATACAAAATGGGTGATTCTACAGGGGTTTCAAGCGCCCTCAGTCCGCTGTCATACATATCGAAGCAATGGGCCATAGTTACATGCTTTAAATTAGCTCAATCATGGTAAGAAGTACGTACGGTTACCATTGCATGAAAATTTTCAGCTCGGTGTAAATCACCCAAATTACGAATTTAACGGCAATATTATGCATTGATGGGGATTCCAGGAAGTACGCGCCAATGCACACAACGTGTAGTCAATACGTGCGGATGAATAATAAAGATAAGGTGCATACTAATACTGGCAACCGTGAGACTTATACGTATTTTAGATTTGGTACAGAACTATTATATTGCATTACGACGTTAAAGTCGAGTCGAGTCAGTAGGTAGGTACGTCAATACAAATACAAAAGTACTCTTTATTCTCACCTCAAAAACGAGTAAGAAAGAGTACGAGGCAAGAAATTACAATGAGAGGTAAACATCAGGCGGTCTTATCGTTAAATAACGGTCTGTTCCAGACAACCTTAGTGGAGAGCTGGAAAATTAATTATGTTATTAGGCGGTGCAAAAACAAAAACCGGCCAAGAGCATGTCGGGCCACGCTCAGTGTAGGGTTCCGTAGTTGCTCATCCTTTACAATAGACGAGCTTAAAACAGCGGTTTTAAGCCCGAGGTTTAAGTTACGACTAAGATTTCAAGCTCTATAAAAAGGTCGTAAACGCCAATGTAACTGGAATTACTTATTACCTTCTGGAAGTCAACTTACGTCCTTTTAAAGAAAATTATCAAATTTTGCGATAACTCAAAAACGGCTCAACCGATTTTGTTCAATATAGTTGCTTGATAAATAAATAAATATTTTTTTTGACCCGTGGTTGAAAAGTTATGGGGGGGGGGGGGGACACTATTTATTTTATTTTCGGAGCGAATATTTACAAAACTGCTGACTGTATCAAAAAATAATGCTTAAAGACCCCTATTATTTTTAAAAGACCTATTAAACGGCACCCCACACACTAGTGTTGGAACGAAAAAAAAAAAATCACCCCCACTTTAGGTGCTCGAGAGGTACCCGAAAAAAAAATTTTTTTAGATTTTATTTAACCGTTTTGTCGGCGTGATACATACACATACTCATACCAAATTTCAGCTTTCTAGTAATAATGATCACGGAGCTAAGCCGCGGACGGACAGACGGACATGGCGAAACTATATATAAGGGTTCCTAGTTGACTACGCCCTAAAAATAGTTACATGTCAGGTCTCGATCCAATTCGTGGACGATAATGATGAATGTGAAGTGTGCCGCGGCGGCTGTAAATACTATATCCAGCAGCACTCAATTTTAACGACATGATGTACTTACCTAATATAAACTAAATAGTATCTATACATCCGTTTTATCTCAGTCGGCCGAGATAGAGTCGGAAAAGAGAGTAGTGTCTTATATAGAGATTATGAGATTAGTGACCGGAAAAACAGTTCACACTATTCCGACAGTTGGTTTCCGATAGACGATTTATCTATTTATCTCTATGTGCTACGCGTCGAGGACAAAAGATGGCGCCACTGAAGCGCCATTATTATCCGGGAACCAAAGGGGTTATTTTTGTTCTAGATTCGACGCACTATGAATATTGCTTATTGAATATGAGCTAACGAGATTGGTAGGTTATTCTAATAATTATCTAATCCGGTTATGGAGTAAGATGACGCATGGAGAGCCTTAGGCAATACGGTCAAACGTTAACTGTCTATCTTCGTATACATAGATTTAATACAAGAAAGAGAAAAATACTCTAGCTTATTTTAAGAAAATCACTAACATGCATTGAACGTACACTGCTGAATGGAAGTCTCTCCAAAATATTACTATTACGAACGGTCACATCTTTTGTATCCATCGCGACTTTAATCAGATCAACGATCCATCTCCTGGGCATCTACTAGTTCGTGATCTCCATTCGAGAACATCTATACCCTAAGTAATTAATATATATTAGTCACTAATACACACGTCAGCACTTTGAATGATGAAACATTAATGCAATATGTTTACTACGTGATTCAACTCGATGCAGTGGTGGCAGATACAGTGTTGGACATTTATGTATAATTATAATGATGATGAAATGAAATCGTAACAACACTAGGGCTGTGACTCTGACCCACAAAATGGTCCGGTTTTTGCCACGTGGTCGGATGCCACGTTGTAGTGGATGACGATGGTAAGGGTGACACGATGGATCGAATAAAGTCACTATTCGTATCTAATTATATTCTCAGGAAAAAACGTTGAAGGCCACCTTCTTGCAATCAACAAAATGGAACCAAGACTTAGCGTAGGATAGAACCCTGGCAAATAAACATTAAAAGTCAAACTATGGGATAAGTAGTAGCTACCTTATTTTGTGAGTCAGGGCTCTATTAGGTCGATTGTATATAGTACCAAAGTACTTAATGTTAATAATATTTATTGATCTTTAGATACGTCTCCAACCCGCGTGTGCTACGCAAGGAAGAGGTCTTCATGTATTATTGCTGATAATAAGGTGATTAGGTGAATAAATAAGAGTTTAATTTAACTGAAATATATTTAGATTGTAAATTTAACATTATGTATATAATAAATTCGACATAAAAGCATTAAAAACATGTATAAAAGATTATCCTTTCACCTTTCCGTGTATAATTTTAAGTAACATCGTTTGTTTTCTGCAGACAATATCTTTTAAATGCTAGCCTAATAGCTATAGGGTTGTCAGTCTCGGTCTCAAATAATCAAGTTACTCGTGATGCCATTTTGCTTTACGTTTCTCAACAAAACTTCTTATCCCCTCCTGTCCATCGTTCATGTTGATATTTTCCACCATTATCTGTTCACCTAAATCATACGCGTCAAGTAAGCTTAAATCGATCTGTTTATAATAAAACTGTTTTCCTAGAGCAATCACACTTCTACTCTTGTGTTTGATGCTTTCGACTATTTTGTTAACTTCGTCGTCTAGTTGGCTAGCAGGAACTACTTTAGTGACAAGTCCACTCTCATATGCCTCTTGAGCTGTTAAAGGTAAACCTAGAACAGAAACATTCCATGTGAGTATCCCATCTTTTATTGCGATTTTGCGACTGTATTGTACAGTCCGTGAGCTCTAAGATTGGAATTTGGGTTTGGGTGAACTCCTGAGGGCCTTTTCTTATCACGATGGCATAGGAGCGAGCGAGACAGGTATACGTAAAACTCGAATCACATTATGTCAGCTCACGTACTGTACTCTCGTTCAATTTAGACCAAGAGCGTTAACCTCGCCAAGTTATTGCCCGGTTGAGACTCTCGGCGAGAGAAAAGTTACGAGACAAATGTGTGAAGCTTCTATTATTCAGGAAAATTGTGGTAAAATAAGTTACTGGTCTTGTTAGGAATATTATGCTAAACAATGTTTTGTGAATCTTACCTGTAAAAAGCATGTACATAGCCCTTGACTTTGGCACACATCTCCCAACTGCTATTCCAGGAGTTGAGCAAAATATCCCAAAGTTTGCACTGAAAATAATATTGCGTTATAAAAGGTTGGCATTCATCGACTAAATTACCGCGGTTAGGCATTCGTCCGAATGGTAAGGCGAGTGGTGAGGGAAATGCGTATCACAATAGGACACAATGTTTTTTTTAAATATATATTTCATGTCCTGACCATTGAACAATTGTGTTTCAGTTCAGTACATGCGATGTTAACATTAGGGTTGCCAGGTCATTCCATGGAATAAGAAAATGAGGTATGGCACTCCGAAATGACAGGGGAGACTTGTGACGTCATCACGTTATGACTTGTCCGTTTTTGTGTTGCCAGTGGTGTATCATAATCATAATACTCCCCGATTCTCTTGTTATCTGTATGAGTCGCATAAGATCTTTACTGTTTTAAATCAATTATTACGAAAAAATAATAGTCAAAGAACATGCCAATCGTAATGCGTAATTATTATTTTTTGTACGACTAGCGGCAAATAATTTTCTCCATACATTTATTTTAAGTGACGTAGAAAGTCTCACTAGCCAGAGTGCCATACCTTAGTTTCTTATACCGCGGGTTCTATACAGGCATGACCTCCATGGCGTTAATGGTCTTTTTTATTTATTTAATTCATGACCATGAAATCAGTGTCTTTCAGTCGAAAACACATTATTCATGCTTTAAGGCGTTGACCGATGTTATGAATGTTGTGATAATTAAGTCTCACCCAGGAGTGGAGAACTTGCTAGAGTCCGAGCATACAATCATGTCGCAAGTCGCGACCAACTGGCAACCTGCTGCTGTAGCAAAACCATTTACCTAAAAATAAACATAGATATTAAGAATTCCAGATAATTTTCTGCAAAGAAACATGCAATACATAAACATGAAAATAGCTTGCAGTGCCTTCGACGTTTTATTTATTTATTTTTCTATCGACAGATTTCTTTTAAGCATCTTATTTTTGCTTAACTAAGACTTTGAAGCTGATATTTTAATATTTTATTAACGTATTTAATTACTTTTTATTTACTATTTTCGTACTTTTGCTATTACAGGAACAGGGCTTTGAACAATTGACTTCATTAATTCTGTTGCTTTTTTAAACACCAGTTTATGCTGATCAACACCAGTGCTTGCTTGCTAAAACATAAAAAAACAAAAGGGTATTATATCTGAAATTAAATTGACGGGTAATTTTTTCGTTTTAACCGTCTGATTGCCATGTCCGCAATATTAGCCAATTAGTAAAAGGAATCAACATTACTTTTAGGCAACCGAAAATGGCACCTCAAATCATAGGGAGTTAGTTAAAATTGCAGAAATAACTGGTAATAATATGGTTAAAACGCTCAAATAGTGACCCAGATAAATCAAATTTTGAGTACAAAGAATCTAAAGTACTTAAATAAGGGATGCATTTTCGTATATTATAATACACCAAATGAAAGTAGGGCCTACAATGATGAAACACCTAAATTAATCTACTCACTAGTTCCTTCAAATTATGTCCTGCAGAGAACACATTGCCTTTAGCAGACAATACTATAGCTCTCAGTGAAGTATCATCTTTGTTTGAATTTATTGCTTCAGTGAGGTGGCTCATCATATCCAGTGACAAAGAGTTCCTAGAATATATATTTCAATAGTAATAAGATACTTGGCACCCAGTATTTGGGCAAATTCACTTTTTGACCACTTTTGAATGTCTTCGGTCTTCAGCATTACTCAAAATGGCTGGAGTGATCAAGAAATCAGGCTTCTAATATATGTGTTTTCTGTTTACTAGGATGAACAGCTGGGACGTTTAAACATACATAAATTGAAAAATAGAGAAGCCATTATTAAATTTAAGGGTGACATTTTATGATGAAGTTTAAGGGCCTTATCACACTTGCGATTTGCGAGCGTATTTTCTATACAAATAAGCGACGCGGCGAACACGCTGCGCGATCGCTTTCATACAAAATACGCTCGCAAATCGCAAGTGTGATAAGGCTCTCAAAGTTATGGACTGATTTGTGTCGGTTAAGTTGATTTGCCCATTTATCAGACCCAAGGCACCTCCTTGAATTGTATTAGAAAATGGTTCCCTCTGTATCCACCTTTACTTATCTGACAAAAGTGGAAACTCGCTTGAAATGTGGGTGGTGAGGCTCTTATAGAGCATTCCATAAAAAGACCTCCCAAAGTGGGACTAAGGATAGTACAAATATTACAATGTTTTGTAGCTAGAAAATAATTGATTACAATATGTACAGCTATAATAAAAAAAAAAACTATAAACAATTTCTAATAAGGTCTTTCTAATAATCTTTGAAAATTGTACTTGCTTTGTTTTTTCATGGTTTAATGTTATTTCTCTTGTTCCATTTACTTCATTTGTTATTAGGTATTGACTATGAACACCACGGTGAAGCAGCCGGCAAGACTTCATGATGCTCCTCTATAAAATAAACATACAAAATATTTCAAATGTTAATTTTGTAATATATCAACGTTTTGGAAGATTGGATTGAATTCTTACCTCTATAGTAGCCAACATTATGGAATTAGATATGATTAAATGAACTGTAATGTAAATCACTGTTTATTACTATACTTTTACTAAAAAAAGTTTTTATCAAAACATAACCTCCTGATAGCTTATCGTAAACTGTTTACGATATGCGATATGAACTGTCAATATTGTCAGTCTGTCATGTCAATATAGGGTTGCCAGCCGTCTAGCCGTTTTTTCCGCATTACGTTACGAACGTGGTGTGAGGATTATGTTAAAGAAACAAGTAGGCATACATAAGTAAATTTGTTTGTTATGGGGCTTCTAAACGGGCCATGTTTAGCTGCAATTTTATTTTTTGTGGCCCGGCCATTATTTTGCATCTTGCTCTAGCGTAGGGTGTCAGGGAAGGACGGCCATAGTCGCCGGATAGCAAAGTTCAAATGGAATCGAATATAGATTTTCAGACGTGACCATACAATTCACTTTTTATTTTTTTCTAACATTACCTAACCTATTCAGCGTTAAAGACGAGTTACCACGTCGACTGAAATCTATGCCCTAAACGCTTTGACGTCATTTGCCGCTTGACACCGGTGAGGAACAGTTTTCAAGCAGCTGTTAACAACAGAAATAAAAATCATTAACAAATAAACTTCTATTTATTTAAACTTACATGAATAGTAAGGAACAACAGTTTTTATAACAAAATACATTTTCATTTACTTAAACTTAGACCATTATATAATTCATTGAATTGTAAGATTAGGGTCGCCGCTTATAATGGTATAAAATCTAAAGTAGGCACTGTGGTATCACGTGGAGGTTCAGGTTCTGGGTCTGAATCCTCCAATTCTTCAGGTCGCTCGTCTTCCGCAGTCATTAGATCTATCACAGCCCTGAAAGTATGACAGTTTGAATTAAGTACATACAGAAATTAACAATTTCTGACATTGTTGACTTACTTATAAAACTACAAACGAATCACTGCTAGGCTGCTTAGAAGTTCATTGACAAAAACAGTTGGTACGAAACGAAAGTTCGTTTCTGTTGAATTTGAATCAGCCCAGAAACTAAATATAGGATTCTTATTTGGTTCTTGAATTTAGCGACAACATTCACAAAAAAGGTAAACACTAATAATTATACATAGTTCTTGTATAAAGTTGTATAAAATAGGTACACATATTTAATATAAAGTGGACCACCACCAGGTGATTTTATATATGTATCACATATAAAACGTATTATTCACTTACTTGAAAACTAATTCATCAAACTCGCTATAACGGGTAGACCTGTCACTAGACTCCATCACCATAGAAGCCAGGACCTGGTCCAGGAACGATCTCAGCTTGAAGAGCACATCTGCTGTCTCTTTCCGACACCGCACCTTCACTGTCGACACCGACATGTAGCAGTCTTCGGCCGAGTCCTCGACTGAAATTCACAAGACCTTTTATTACTGTTTTCGCCTCGTGGTCGCATTTCTCAACCAATTGTCATGAAATTTTGAGAGCAAGTTCGTTAATTATATTGAAAATATTTAAAAATATTGAATATTTTTGTCGATTCCGTTTTCGAAATGGCGGAGCAATAGGATAACGTAATAAAATTACAAATTTCACCCATTCCGAAACAAGCAAATAACGTCTATTTAGGGCGACCTGAATAAGGGTTGATCGTGGCAAAATTCGGGGAGGGTTTGAACGCCCAAAACCACTACGGACGGTTCGGCGAATGCCTTTTAGTTATGGGCATCGTACCACAATGCGATGTCGACGATGTCGTATCTTGTAGGTCAGTGTTTCTTTACCTGTGGTCCGCGGACCCCTGGGGGTCCGCGAGCATATGTATGGGGGTCCGCAGCCTTATCTATGGACTATTTAACAATCATAAATAAATGCCACCAAAAGTCTCGTAATCGCTACGCACGCCGTGCTATTTATTGCTGTTTTTTTATTAAGGGGGTCCTTAAAAGTGTGCTTGATTTCGTAAGGGGTCCGTGGACAAAAAAGGTTAAGAAACGCTGTTGTAGGTAATTATAGTTTGACCCTTACTAATGTAATTATACTATGGTATTTCCCAAGCTGCAATCTTACCTTTGCTTACAACCAACTCTCCGAAAAACAGCAGTGGTATAGTGAAGACCAATGTGACCTCGAATAGGAATATTTCTGATATTTTCTGCTTTAACGAATACACCAGCCAATTAGCTCCCGGGTTGTCACACAGCGGTATCTTTGGGGCCGGTCTCCTTGTCGGTCGTTTTGGACCTTGGGGGGGACAAACTACCATCACACTGGTTTGGTGCAAATTGACTCTGCCATCTTCTGGTGTTGTAACGTTGATTTTTTGCTGGCTTCTAACCCAATTCTTGCTCCACCTGTGAACGTAATTAACTGTTTTTTTATATGCTAAACGCTTAAGCGAGTCATTGCCTGAGACACGCAGGGCTGTGGCGACAAAGGGATTTGGATGCTTGTGAGCAAAGTTTCAAATCCTTTTGTTGCCTTATCACCCGCAACGTGGACCTAGGCGTATTTAGGGAGGTGGCCGGGTGGGCCGTGCCCACCCCAGGATGTTGAGTTTTCGATAGAAAATTCATGGCTACATCTCATAGGCCATGGCCAGGCCCCCATCTAGGCCCCGTCTGAAAAATAATCTTAGATACGCAAAGTTGAACCACAACCAGACTACAACCGAAGTAGTGATTCTAGTGACTGATAGACAAGACGTAGTTTAAGTTGGTTGATCCGGGGCATTACATTTTTAGCACAAAACAATATAAATAAATCAATACAAAACAATAGTATGCCTATACATCTAGGCGAGAAATCCTAATGGATAAGTATGCGAAAGGAATCTCGAGTCGAAGTGACGTAACAAGCATATACCTCTGTAATAAATAATGTTGTAGTACATTATATACCTAAGGCGGTGAATTTGTGAATGACCTAGATCGCAGGTGTTTCTGGCGGAGAGGCGATCTGGGGCTTTACTAATTACGTTTGTCTAAAGTTTTACGCCTTGCCTTGGCCAGGAAGTGAGATTCTCCACAGCAGTAAATGCCACTTACGGACTTGTGTAACGTATTTTTTTTTTTGCATCCACTTAAATTTCTTTTATAGTCGAATTAGACAAAGCAGTCCAGCAATCTCACTAACCAATCAGGAAGATGCGGTTGAAGTGTGCCGGATTATTGCCGAACTATTGAACTGCCGGATTAGCGAAATTCTACTGTACTTTTATGCTGAACCTCCTTCGTCACATTGGAAGTTTCCAACTTACCTCACCATACCGATATTCGGGTACAAAGCAGCAGCCACGATCGCCTTGAAAACGCACAAGTTATCCGCGTTTCGATTCTCCCACGCCACACGAACGTTACTCCCAGCTAAAAAGCCCATTTGTCGTAAGCTGTCGCATAGCTGTACTTTCATCTCTAACAGCGAGTTCATTGTTTGAATTGAGAGGAAATGTTCCATGGCGAATGTAGGCCGTTCCTGTTCTGGTGTGTGTTCCCACTGTATTAAAGCCTCGGACAGAACTACGTGGTCGCTGGGCTCGCCCAACGCAAGTCTGCGCTTAGCCGCGTCGATTTTGTCCTCCATGCCTACATAAAAAAGGTAAATGGCAAAATATTGACATCATCATCGTCACAGATCTGATAATTTAATAATGGAGTACCATCAACCAAAAAGATTTTTGGAAGAACTACCTATACTTAATGATTAACATACGTGCAATAATAGTATTTTATGCAACCGTTGTAGGTATAAGAGGGGGCACAAATCGCGAGTGGCATGGGTTACGATATGAGCGTAGCGAACATCGTAAGAAAGATGCCACGAGCGTTTTTTGATCTACTTATACAACATTGCATACAATACTTTTTCTGCGACTCGACATTTCATAAATAAAATGCAAATAAACAACAAAGAAAATAATTACATGTTCCCGCTCGGAATCAACAAAATCAAAAAAAAAATGTCTCTGATAAACTTTCTTTTTATTGTCATCCATCTGTCAAAAAAATATGAACCTATACATAAAGGTATACGTTCACTATACTAAACATCTGTCAAAAAATAAACTTATACACAAAGGTAAACGTTCACTATACTAGACATCCATGCACTGAAGACAAAACTTTTGTTTAAGTTGGCAGCAATGCCTTAGTACAATAAGTTTTTTTTTTAATTGCAAATTGTGTGAATGCAGCTGTTTATCTTGTAATCTGTGGTACTAAGTGATGCTTTTTTGGCGACATTATAACATCGTTTAGCAGTGTTTTTTTGGGCAGTAGAATGTAGACTTTTACAGACTTTCATAATTTATGTCTTTATATTAGAGTTAGTAACTATATAAATGACAGAAAAAAGTACGTGAGTAGAAGAAGAGTATTTGTAATACTTATAGGTAGTTATTAACTTACCCATAACAAGGCTGAAGGGATCCTTGTAGCCCCAGACGGCGGCGACGCTAGCGGCGCGGTCGACGCACCCAAATAAGGCTCCGAAAAGCAGCAGCTTCCCGGCGGCCGGGTGCACGGGCAGCCGCGCCAGGTGCCAGCCCAGCGGGGTCAGGCGCTCCTCGTCGTCAAGGGCGCCGCATCTGGGTAATGTGGGGTATAGGATAGCTAACACAAGCTATAAGTAGGGTGACCATTTTAAATCAGTCCTCGCTTGCGGTAAGAGGCACAGGTTGATTGATAAAGGAGTATAGAGGGAAGCGAAACGTTTCAAATCTACGCTCTTCTAAGTTAGAAATGTAATAAAATATAAATAAATATTAAGGGACAATCATACACAAATCGACCTAGTCCCAAACTAAGCAAAGCTTGTACTATGGGTACTAGACGACGATATACATAATATATAAATACATATATAGATAACATCCATGACCCAAGAACAAATATTTGCAATATTTGCACAAATATTTGCCCCGGCCGGGATTCGAACCCGGGACCGCCGACTCAGTAGGCAGGTGTCTACCAACCGAGCCAAACGCGTCGTCATCAAGGGCGCCGCATCTGGGTAATGTGGGGTATAGCTAACAAAAGCTACAGGGTGACCATTTTAAATCAGTCCTCGCTTGCGGTAAGAGGCAAAGGTTGATCGATAAAGGAGTATAGAGGGAAGCGAAACGTTTCAAATCTACCCTCTTCTTTAGAAATGCAATATAGCAACTTTATGTTCCTACACGGCACTGAAACGTGGTCGCTTACAATGGGCCTCATAAGAAGGCTCACAGTTACTCAAAGGGCAATGGAGCGAGCTATGCTCGGAATTTCCTTGCGGGATCGAATTCGAAATGATGAGATACGCAAGAGAACCAAGGTCTTAGATATAACCACGCCAAACTTAAGTGGCAGTGGGCGGGGCACATTGCTCGTAGAATCGATGGCCGTTGGGGCAGAAAGGTTCTTGAGTGGCGACCGCGGACCGGAAGACGCAGCGTTGGAAGGCCTCCAACAAGGTGGACCGACGACCTGGTTAAGATCGCGGGTAGAAATTGGCTGAGGGCGGCGCAACATCGATCGTTGTGGAGAACTTTGGGGGAGGCCTTTGTCCAGCAGTGGACGTCTATAGGGTGATATGATGATGATGATGTTCCTACATGAGGAGGGTACGACTTTCTTATAATAATCCAAGGTTGGCTGACCTCTCTCCTGGAACTAACGCCAAGCAACACGAGTTCAGGTTTATTGGTCGTTAGTATCGACTAGTAACATGATTGAGTTTCTCGTACTCCACGTTGCTTTGCTTGTCCGAAAAATACGTAACATACATCATAAAGTTGACAGCAGAAACAAAAACAAATGGAACACAAAATATTGCAAACATTGCATAATATATAACAAAGTGTGTATCTTTATTGTGGACGAGGTCTCTGTTGCACCTAAATATCGCTGACCGACTCTGTGTTACCTAAAGTCGATGGATACATAGCGAAATTTTCCATATAAATAACATTTTGACCGTTCGCTCCCAAGGTCATTATTGCCTGTCTCATGATTATGACAAAGAGGGAAGAGTCTAGAGTAAATCCATACTAATATTATAAATGCGAATGTGTGTCTGTCTATCTGTTACCTCTTCAAGATTAAACCGCTGAATCGATTATGATGAAATTTGGCATGGAGATAGTTTAAGATCCGAGGAAGGACATAGGATAGTTTTCATCCTGGAAATTATCCCTAAAAAGATTGAAAAGTGAGTAAGTAATTCATGATGCCATTGAGGACCCTGTAGGAAATGTAATTATTAGACCAAAAGTACAATTGCTCTTACATTTGCTTAGGCGCTTTTAATAATCCCTTTTATTAATTAAGGTGATTAGGTGGATATCCACCTAATCGTGTTGTACGCGATTGCTTCCATACTTCCAAGTTCCACGGACGTAGTCGCGGGCAAAAGCTAGTTAAATATAAAACGGCAATTACTGTAATAACTTACTGCTGCAAATGTTTCACAGCCTTCTCAACGGTTATCTCCTGTGGCGGATCCGGTACTAACTTCAGCGCCGCTTGCGCGTTGCCCAGCCGGAGCTTCTTGATCATCAGGACCTGTTCCAGCAAGTTGCTCCTCTGCAGTTCCGGAAGATGTCTGTCCGGGAGGGTTTGTGCGCGGTATGACGTCAGCAAGTGAAAGGCGACGCCTGGCCGGCAACGACCCGCTCGGCCTCGTCTGAAAAAGTGAGGAACTAAATAATAATTGAAGTCTTGATCGTCGCAGATTTACGGATGCCCGACGTTTGATATAACGTTTTTTGACCTAATGTAACGCTCCGCATAATCTGATATTTGACATAACGCGTTTTATTCCTTTGATTTATTTCATCCATTGTAAATTGTTAGATGAGTTAGGCAAGGTTGGGGTAGGTTAGGTTATGATTTAATGGTTCAAGTCATCGCTTTATATTTCCGGAGTATTTCATTCTAAAGGACCTAATTTGTTCAACGACAGAATACGAAAGGGTGTAGGCAGGTGAAGGCCTAGTTTCAGCAACAGTTGAATCGGTCACCTACTTCATATAAAAAATATATAGTATTGACTTTAACAATTACCTTTGTATTAAATTGGCTTTTGACTCGAATTCACTGTCCAGTGTTTTAAGGTTGTGTTCCACATCCAACCCAGACAGCTTAACCCTGCCACAATCGACGACGTATTCAATATCGTCTATAGTTATAGACGTCTCCGCTATATTAGTCGCTACGATTATCTTCCTAATGTGATCCGGCGGTCTGTCAAATACCTTGTGCTGGTCTATCGAGGTCAGTTTCGAATGCAGAGGGAAAATCCAATACTGAGATACGGGAAACATTCCACTTCTGTTCATTAGTGATATAAGTCTGTATATAAGCGCTATACCGGTGAGGAACACTAGTACGGCGCCTGGCGGGCCTTTGGATATGTGGATTAGCAGTGCCATGATCAGATCGATGTTCATATCTTCGATTATGGAGTCGGTGAGAGTGTTGTATACGTGGTATGGTATTTGTGGTTTCATATACTCCAACCACGGGCCTGGAATGAAATTACAAGAAATAAAGCAATAGTTTTGGTAATTGTTAAATTTCTAGCAACGTCAATATTTAATCTATTTATTTATTTCTACACCCCAGGATTATGATAACTGCACAAAGTACTAAAATAATTAGATAGCGGAAGAAATATATATAACATTTAGTGGAGTAAATAAGCAATTACTTTGCTATTTAAAAATTCGAATTGCGGGATTTCAAAGGAACTAATTTCTTACATTGGCAATGATTTTATGATAGTTTATCAACAATGTCAGTGTCATTCGAGGCGGTTTCTTTAGAAGAGAAATATTTAAAAATATCCAAAGAAAATGTCGAAAGCCATTAACAGTCGTGAACGTAATATTATAAATAAAGTTTACACGTGTAAACACAACACAAAAAAACAGTCAGGAAAAGGTGCATTCCATTAAATGATATTTAGCGGTTACCATTGGAACTGACAGGTATTTAAACTAATGTCAGTGTTACCATTGGAACTGACAGGTATTAAAACTAATGTCAGTATAGTGCGGTTGCGATTGGTTGCAAAATTGTTGCCATATAAATCTTATAAATAGCGCCCTCTTGACAATCCTCATATATTTCTGATCAGACTTTAAAACATTGTGATTTTAGTAAACAATTACTTTTTTAAAGAAAAAACTAAGTATTTATAAATATAACTAGCTCCCTTTGGGAATGGAAACGACGCATTTTGCTTCGGTAAACAGTAGATGATATATCGTTACTGGGATAAAGAAAGACAAACCAACAAACAAAAAAAAAACATTAAATCAACAAACAACACTTATAATAATATAAAAATTAATAAACCAGCAAACATATTTACCAATTTCGACTCTGTACTTTTCATCTCGTTTCCTGTTCGATACCCTAGCTTTCGTAGAACGGTAGTCTTTACGCCATGGGTATTTTCCGTACAGTTGGAACCCTGTCATCCTCAGAACATCCTCCAAGAAGAACGGCTGCACTGCGTACGTAAGGCCTTCAATGTGCATGATAGGGCAGTTGTCGAAGTACGCGGACAACCGGTCACTGTCCAGGGTTGCACTCATGAGGATGAGTTTCATGTCACTGCGCTTTTTGAGCACCTGGAAGATAAGATAAGGGCAGCATAAAAATACAAACAGAGAGTATAATACGTGTTTTTTTTTTAGATTTTCAACCGTCTTTATAAAGGAAGTTCACTTGTTTTTATTTATGTTTGTTACCTTAGTGTGTCGTTTGTGAACTGTTTTCGTTTTTTTTTTGTTTGAGAGTAGGCATCTCCAATACGGTATTTGATGACAGCTCAAATCAGCTACTCTTTATGAAATGTCAAAAACGATCTGTTAGTATGAAGCTTCTATGATGATACAGGCATGTGACGTCACGTCATAAAAAGCGGTAGTCAAAACACGTCTTTTTTTTAGTTATTGTACAATTAAAAATAGTATAATGTCCAAAAGTTAGTGATAGTTTATTTGGTTCCGCGTATTTTTAGATGTGTTTAGTGACTTCAATGTCGCAATTTATATTCACAATAGTCAAACAGCGTATTATATACCATACAATTTTTGTGAAGATCGAGGGAAGTCCTCAAATACTTATCTATGACAATTTCGGGGTTTTTTAAAGTAACTCGCTCGGAAATACGTTTGATACTCGTTGAAGTCGGTTATTTTTTGAGAAAAGGTGACCATATCAATGCCGAATTACAGTTATCAGTACCACGTGTTCAAGGTGGCGTGCACACAGGCGCACACAGACGGGCTATAGGGGTTTTTACTGAATATGGAAGTCTAAAAAGGAGCTAATTTGACCGATAGGAAAAGTAAAATACTGTATTGCAAAATAAAAATTTGTTAAACTTAAGTTAGTAGGAGAACAGGTACATTTGCGTGACGTTACCTTGTATTTTCAGTTTTGTTTTCTAGTTTACTTCTTTATATTTTGTTTGTCATTGACACATTTAGTAGTAAGTGTAACATAATTTATTTATTTGACAAGTTAACGCTTAAGCACGATATCTTGAAAGGGAACTTTAAGTGTCCCGCTGTGAGGATCGGAATCTTAATATTTCGTCAAATAGA
The DNA here is from genome assembly GCA_932273695.1 of Apotomis betuletana. Lineage (NCBI taxonomy): Eukaryota > Metazoa > Arthropoda > Insecta > Lepidoptera > Tortricidae > Apotomis > Apotomis betuletana. The sequence goes on along the minus strand of OW026313.1, from coordinate 9,307,824 downwards.
GTATTGTTATTGTTTTTAAGTGCTTAAGGACGCACTTAGCGCAACGAATGCCAACCATATGTTGGTCCCGGGTCTCACGGCCGCTGCGTCTTCGGAGAATTGTTTTGTGTCCTAGTTTTATGAATTTATGATCGACCCTGTTTTTGGACTCGCGGACTGGACTCACTCAGAGACATGGTTCGTGGACTGTATCTAATTACTTACACCAGTAAAGCAAGACATGAGAATTAAAGTTGGACATTTGTTTTAATCGGTAAAAATAAAGACGCGGATATCACAGTAATCAAAGTTGGACATTTGTTTTAACCGGTAAATATAAAAACGGGATTCCAAACTGCGTGTATATCTTCTAGTAAGTAGATATACAATCTAAATTCAAACACAACTAAACTATTATAAGTTGACGTGACTACTAAAGCTAGTAAAGATACCTAGGTACTATTAGTCAATAATTTATAATCGATCTGGAACTGGAACACAAACTGGACAGCCATTCAATATCTTAGTCTATGTATTGTCTATTATATGACACTATTAACATAATTTAAGTTGTTGGTTATCCATGTATTAATAAATAAATAAATCAATACATGCATAGATACGACATACGACTAAGTAGCAACATGTATCAAGTGTCAACTCCATTGTAAAGAAAATAACGCTTATGCAAAATATTTTGAGTAAAAGTATTGTTCATATTTTGAGCTCCATACCTACCTGAAACAGGTAGGTATACAGTTACAAGGTAGGCAAAGTTACCAGTTATTATTGAAATTAAAGTTTTCGCTATTTGATTCTGAGGTTTATGGGCGGCTGGGACTACATTTCGTTATACAGTTATGGTCATATTGAAAAAAGACATCGGTAATGGAAGATATAGCATCTAAAACAATATGAGGAAAGCAACAATTAAAAATAACAAAATATACCTATTAAGATTTAAATCTATGCACTTTTAATACCTGTTTCAACATGCACATAGAGAAGTCCATATGGCAATCCCTCTCATGAACCTCGTCCAGTATGATGTGGCTGTAGCCATTCAGACCCTGGTTCACCTCCAGGTCGGCCAGAAGGACTCCAGTAGTCACGTACATGATGCTCCCTCGCTTTCTTGATTGGTGTCTGAAAAAAAATGCGAACTTTGAACGTCGGAAGAGCGGGCTTCGTTCGATCACTTAGTTTATTGACCGTGTGAGTGAAGCGTCTCCGTTTCTGCTTGGCCATAAATTCATTCGTACTAGACGGTGCCCACGTCCGTCCATCTGGGGATGGGCAGCACCTGTCAGCACCAAACAAAATCTCCAGTCAAAAGGTCCAGCCACTAAAGCGTGATGAAAGGACAAGGACTTCAATCTTATGATATATAGGTCTCCGAATTCCCAATATCGGACTGTACTCGCCTATAGGTCGCATTTCTTAAACGATTCTCGAGAAATTTTGTGAGCAGGTTCGATAGTTAAATAGTTCTTTTATCGATTCAAAGTCCTGGATTGGCGACCACGTGTACGAAAGCACAGCGTGGGACGACCCGACTAGGTGAACTTTGTAACGGAACCATACACTTAACTGCCAAAAGCAAAATGTACACGTGTACGCGCCTTACAGCTAATTTCTATAAAGAAAAAGTAAGGTCACCACATTTTCTGACCATCTGTGAACGATAAACAAAAGATAAGAAAGCTCTTTGTACCTTTGTCGGCCTACGGTCGAAACATCAGCAAGGGATTTCTAGGAATTTGTTACAAATGTTTCATTAAAAAATAACAGTCACCACGCCAGAAAAATAATCACATGAATTTTAAACTAGTGTTTTACACTTAAGAGAGATCGCTCTTTAGCGATAAGACCGCCTACTGTCTACCATTATTTAATTTATGATTTCTCATGTAATATTTTTATTGTTGGTATGCAATAAAGTATTGTTGTATTGTATTGTAAGAGACTTAGATGCAACGTTCAACGTACATCCAAGGTCATAATAAAAATCCATTATATATATAGTATTTAGGGCCGAGAGAGTGAATCTGAACTCTGAATTTAGTTTTTTTTTTCTAGGAATAGGTTTCCCCTACATATAAACCAACCCATTGAGGGGGGACAAATACATAGACGTAACGCTAAATTAAACGTTCTTACTTTTCTAATCGCACAGCGTATCCAACTGTATTGCCAAGTTCCTCAGCTCTCTCCTGGGCAACCCTCGTAGCTAGGGACGAAGCTGCTATTCTTCTAGGCTGTGTCACCAGTATGTGGACGTGAGCACCCTTGCCTTGGCATATGGCATCATCTAGAATTATCTGGGGTACCTTAACATGGAAACAAAGTCATGATTATACTAAAATTGAGAGATTATACAATTAACAACCGTTATAAATCTCTACTATAAGACGGAATCAAACAAATATAGTCCGATCCAAACCATTAAATAGGCTTTTATTTTAAATATTATATTTTAAAGAATGCTGCAGGAAGCGAAGAGTTCCTTTATTAAATTTCTCCATGATTAGGATTTAATCCAGAACAAATGACAATTGAACCAACAAGTGATATTGTTGTTTACCTCTAATTGTAATTTCTTGCTTTGTATTTCTCCTGTATATTTTATGAGGTGTGCAATAAAGAGTACTTGTATTTGTATTTGTGATATTTGTGTCTATTAAAAAATGTTACCTGAGTAGATTTGCCACAGCCAGTTTCACCACTTATTACAACCACCTGGTTATTATTTACAACATCAAGAACCTCTGCAGACCTCTGATATGTCGGCAAATTCTTACGGAAAGCCAACATGTTTAGGTACTGTGGTGTATTAACCATATTCTGATACTCTTCATGGAAAATAACATTCCAAACATCATTTTGTTGTGTTTTGGCACTAATTTTAATACCTTTAGCAAGGCTTTCATCTAATTTTTCGTCAAATGACTGTGTTATAATGGATTTATACCCATATTTATAATGACCTTTATCTCTTAAAAACAACTGTCTTTCTTGAAGAAGCTTTTTTTGTTCCTTTGTGTCTGTTGTTATTGGGATAAAGTCATCACTATGCATACATGGCTGTTTCACTTCAGTGATAGGCAGAGGAACTTCAATTGCCTGTCTGTCTTGAACACATTCTATTTCTTCTGTTGGTTCTTGTTTTATTTTGATACAATTAAAACTTTGTCCTGTAGAATGGTTTCCGTCATTGAATTTTTGATCCGGAAAACATGTTTCTTCTATTGGTTCAGTTTTAACTGTGCTAAACTTAACATTTTGTTGTGATTGCATGTTCGTTGGCTGTATCTCTTCAGGGCTTACTATTTCTTCTGTGGGTTCCATCTTAACTGTGATCAAATCTTGGTTTCCAGGAGTATTTATTTTTCCAGTGGATACTTTAGGTTTTTTTGTTCCTTCAGTGTCATAATAAAATAATGTTCGCTTTGTTGCTGAATCTAAACTTGGTGCCAATATGGAACTATCATTGGAAGTGGATGGCCCAGGTTGTGTTGCAGCAACAGCTGACGAACTGGTTTCTTCATATTTTTTTACTCCCTCACACTTTACAGCTTTAGGCAAAATTCCAGAACCCACACTGTTGTCAAATTCCTTGACTGCTTTCATAAAAGATTCAGTTCCCCTTAAAGGTATTTTCTGTTCTTCTGCCAGTTTCTCAATGGCTTGTATGTTTGAGATTACTTGGTTTATGACCGCAGATGGTATTTTCAAAATTATCTGTTGATATTGAAAGGCATTATAATCAATATTAAACTGGTTTTTCTGTCTATTTATGCTTAGCAGTATATTCTACCTAATGATTATCGGTATATTAAAGAAAAATCCCCATCATATGATCTACACAGATCCATGTGTAGATCATTTAAATCTTATGTCAATATGCGAGTATTTAGCAAAAGGTTCCATTGTGCTTGTGCGGTATACCATAAGGATGAAAGTTTGCATCTTTATACCAATAACCTGACAATGTAAGGGTAAGCGGCACTTTGGGATCTTTGCCTGTTCAGTGTAAGATGAGATCATTTAGCTATCATTTAATAGACCCAATTTACGAAATTACATGCACAGGGTTAAAATCTGATCAAACTTAAACCAAATTTGTTCAAAGTTTCAAACTTACTGCCCAAATCATACTTACTACTACTATACTTACTATACAAACATTTCTACCCTCATTTAAAGGAAATATTAAAATGTTCAAAAGTTCAGTGAGGGTATAATTGATTTAAAAAGATTAACAAGATTATGCTTTAGGCAGTCTGAAGAAAATTAATTAATCAGACTGCATTGTTGTGAAGCCCAAAAACCACTTTACACAGCCCTGCTCCAGTGGACAATAAGTTAGGACATGGTATCTATGTAGGTACTTGTTATATTATAATAAACAAGTTTTTTTACATTGCCTTATCAAAAAAAATATATTATAAAAGAATTTCTAATAGTGGAGGAGTTCTATGCGCTTAATATAATCGGCTATAGATGTACTAAACTAAATGAAATAAAATTCGAATCTAACCTGGACATCCTTTTTACTTTTTTCCCCATCGTCGCTGGGGGGTACACCAGTTTCTTTTCCTGTCGACTTGTTTGATGTAGGTGGTCTGGAGCCGGGGTCACCATATTTTGCATTTTGTAATTTTACCCAATAACGATAGTGATGAGTATTCTTGTTCTTATGCACTTTCGCTACTTTTCCTTTCTGCCTTCGTTCACCATTTTCATTCTGTCCCCGATTACCTTTATTTTTCTTTTTCGGCATTGTTCCAGTTTAATTTATTGAAAAAGAAAATAACATACAACACTACTTCAGCTTTCTTCTTTAAATCACTAAACAAGTTAAACTAAACAACTCATAAACAACAACTGTATCGTGTGAGACACAGGTGTCAAATGTCATACTTGTCAGTCAGATGTTCGTATTTTTTTACAACTTTTTTTTGTTTACAACAGTAGACTACAATCCGAGACCATTCTACTTTTTTAGTTAAGGGTGCGCGAGCACTACGCTGCTGTGGAGAGTCACGCTCACAGAGCAGAAAAAACTGTTTTTTCTATACCGTGCTCACGCTTTTACTTATTTTCTGTTGTACCACAGTGCCAGTGCGCTTTATCTTATACAAGTTCATGCAAATAATACTTTACCGCGCAGCGTAATGCGCGCTTACCTTTACGTCGTGTAAAGAAAAGGGTACAGTATAGAGTGCAAAAGAATACAGCACTTTTACACTGTAAAAATACAGCATGCGAGTCTGCTCTTAGATCTTGCTTATCTCAGCGCAGCTAATGTATAGGTGGTGTATATACAATCAGGGTAAAGAGAAACGAACGCTTTGTCTGTAAGTTATAAACTTTATATTGCTACTAGATTCGGGATCAGGTGGGTACTAAAAATACACTCGGGTATAACTATAACACATTTATTAAGAGGCCTTATTCCTTTTAAGAGGAAGAGGAAGGCCGAGGTTTAACTATTTGGACCAGATCAAGAAAAAGGCAGACGTCGGGTCGTATCGGGAAGTCAAAGAACTGGCGTTAAGTAGAACCACAGAGTAGAACGGACTGGAGAGAACTGCACCGACAAGAGTGAAACTCTTAAATAATAATAATAATTCCTTTTAAAATGCTGATTTTCTTAGACGTTTTTCTCTATGATCAAACATGTTTCTTAACATATTATTGATGTTACTACCTAGAACAGGGCTATTTGGATTTATTGGTATATATTATGAACCTACAGTTTGAATTTTTCATTGATAATTTTTGTTTCAAAAACTTCTCGAAATTGACAAAATTCACGCGGAAAATTAGTCTTTTCAACTTATTTTCGAATGCACGCAATGAAAGCATGAAATAGCTATGTTACTACCTTGAACTCGGGGAAAAGTATTATTTACTTCAAAAAGGTGGTTGAAATTATCAATATATTTGTCATAATATGAAAAAAAATAAATTAAAAAGGAATAAGGCCTCTTAAAAACGCGCTAAGGATTATGGTTTCCTCAATATTTTACACCTTAGCTAAGAATTCTTGGACTTTCTGTATGATTTTAAGATAGCTGCCATTGCCGACACTTCCTCGATAAAGTAGACGTTCTGTGTTTGACTGTAGTGAATATAAATTGTAGCATTGAAACCACTAAACACACATTAAAAAAATATGCGGAACTAAATAAACTATCACTAACTTTTGGACATTATACTATTTTTAATTGTGCAATAACTAAAAAGACGTGTTTTGAATATGTACTGATTTTTATGACATCACATGCCTGTATCATCATAGAAGCTTCATACTAGTTAACAGATCGTTATTGACATTTTATAAAGAGTAGCTGATTTGAGCTGTCATCAAATACCGTATTGGAACATCCCTCCACAACTTTTCACCAATATTAATATAATAACTTACACTACAAATAAAAAACTCATTGGACGCGGCCATGTTTCTATAGTAAATCTGTTTAGATGCTGCGAATGTGTCAGACAGTTATTCACCTCGCAAATTCAGATCTTGAGTTTTCGTTTTCATGACAGCAGAGCAGTTTGCTGTCATGGAAGCCATCGCGCATCACTGACGACTGTAGTTTTGTATTGAGTATTACCTAACTTAGACGACATAAATAAAAAAAAAAAAATTAAAGTGAAGTAACAAGTAAGCCGGAAGAGACATCTAGTGACCCGATAACTAGTTGCTCTCTTTGTTCAATGCATTTAGTGATCAGAATCTGAATAGTAGGTGTCTTCGTCTCTCTCGTCCTCTGCAGTCATCAGGTTTATCACAGCCCTGAAAAATAATAAGCAGTATTTAAATACAGTTAGTGACATTTATACTAAATGATTGTGGATTATAGCATCAACAAAAAGCTGGACATTCCGGTGAGCTCTGAAAATAGCCGTTAGGTTCAGGTTATATTACAGAGATGCTTATCTCGACCGCAAAAAAGCGAGCGAAGCAGATATACAATTGAAAGCTGTTTAAATGGTAACAGCTTTTGGGAGAAAATCTACATAAAACCAGTGCTCAACACATTTGTTATTACAAATTAAGAAAGGAGGAAATAGATTCGGTAGACGAATGGTTCAAGCGTGCGACTTTCAAATCGGAGGTCGTGGGTTCAAATCGGGTAGTACTACTGAGGTTCATGGAATTGAAGTATGTTTAAGGGGCTCCCCGCTCTCAATGACCTTCGATCTGTTGTGATAGATTTTCCCATATTATAAACAGCTAATCATAATAACATAGTTTTTCCACAACAAAATACCGTATCAAGTACCTTTCACATGTCACTGACTTTGAGATACAGGCCGTCAAAGTTTACGATTTTTTCGGGGAAAAAGTTGTGGAAACGGTTTTTTGCGTTTTTCTCGAAAAGTATTGAGAAAAATAGAAAAAGCTTCACAACAAATTTTGTGGAATATGGTTTACAACAATAAAATGTAAGATATTTTCTACATATACACCGGGGATAAAAGTAGAAACGAGATTAGTGTATTTTTGGTCCTTCACCGAATCTAAAAAGAATTTTCCAAATCAACTCATAAATGACGGAGTTCTGAGGTAACAAACATTAAAAAAAAAAAAAAAAAACCTACGACCGAACTGAGAACCCCCTCCTTTTTTTGAAGTCGGTTAAAAACAAAATACAATGTAAAATAATTTTGTCCGGCTAAATTCCTATAATCGACCTATGTGCGATGTAAAAATCATCAAATTGGCTGATTTCTGTAGGGAGCCCCTTAATGTAAAGGAAAACATCTTGATAAAATATTTGTATAGAATCATTTTATCGATTCATATTTTTTATGTGGTAATACCACATTTTTTTATTTTTATAAATAATGACACAAAGGTAAATTAAGAAAGAAAAATTGAATGCGATCTACTACAATCGAAGCGGGGTTGAAAAAAATCTTGATAAAAATAAAATGAAATTACGAGTTTTATACTTACTTTAAAACCAACTCATCGAATTCGCTATGACGGGTGGATCTGTTGCTGGACTCCATCACCATGGAAGCCAGGACCTGGTCCAGGAACGACCTCAGCTTGAAGATCACGCTTGCTGTCGATTTCGGACACCGAACCTTCATCGTTGACACCGACATGCAGCAATCTTCAGGTGAGTCTTCAACTAAAATACATGATAATTTTTTAACTACAAATCTTGTGTAATAACATACAAATTTGAAGGTTAACAGATACCTCACGTATCAACTTATGTCGAATCCGAAATGGTGAGATACGCAAGGAAACCAAGGTTGTAGATATAGCTCAGACCATCAGACAGCCGCCAAACTTAAGTGGCATTGGGCGGGACACATGCTCGTAGAACCGATGGCCGTTGAGGCAGAAAGGTTCTTGAGTGGCGACCGCGGACCGGAAGACAGCGTGGGAAGGCCCCCAAAAAGGTGGACCGATGACCGATCCTAAGATCGCGAGCAGAAATTGGGTTAGGGCGGCGCAAGACCGATCGTTGTGGAGAACTTTGGAGGAGGCCTTTGTCCAGCAGTGGACGTCTACCAGCTGATGGTTGGTGCGTTTTTCCCGCTTGTGCACATGTCCCGACTGACCTTAAACGCCATACGAAATGTATGGGACAGAGACCTCGCTATAGTACAATAGATCAGGTCGTTATAGTATCCTTTAGGTATCGGTAGACCCACAGACCACCCCCAGTGGGGGTGGTCTGTGGGTAGACCTTTAGTTATTGATTGAAGACTGTGCTTACCTTTGGTAACAGCCAGCTCTCCAAAGAACAGCAGTGGCAAACTGAACACCAACGTGACTTCGAACAGAAACAAGTTAGTCGATTTCTGTTTAAGCCAATACACAAGCCAGTTCGCTCCTGGTTTATCGCACAGTTGTACGATTGGGCCTGGTTTATGGTTGGTATGCATGACACTGCTTGGGTGTAAGCAGACTCTGCCATCTTCGGGTGTGGCAACCTTGATACTTTGTTGTTTCCGAATATTACGAGGATTTGACCATCTGTAAAACAAAGCCAGTAATTGGATTTTTGTTTAGCTAGCCAACACAACCATAGAAGACTAAACTTCTCCCTTATCCGAAGCGGCTAACATCCTTACATCCTAAGATAATTCCGCAATTACGAGTGACAATATATTTTCCAATTCAAATAGTAGAAACGGCTAATGGCGACATTATAAAATTAAGTCTTAGTCAATTTGCGGCCAACGTTTATAGTAAACTTTCGTATGAATACAGTTAGAATAGAGATATATTAGAGCAAGGAAGGCACTATTGAAATAACCCTAATCCAAAATTACAATCTACTAAATGTAACTTCGCTTCTTGTCAATAAAGGTACAACTCCATAAAATCAGAATACGTATATAATGACCACCTTACCTAACCGTAGCTATATTCGGGTACAACGCAGCAGCCACAACCGCTTTGAAAACGCACAAATTATTCGCGTTTCGATTCTCCCACGCCATACGAATATTTTTCGCACTCAAAAAACCCATTTGTCGTAAATTATCGCACAGCTGTTGTTTCATCTCAGACAGCAACTGCAGAGTATTGTTGGAGAGGAAGTGTTCGTAGGCGAATCTGCCGCGCTGGTGGGACTCTAGCTGTTCCCACTGTATGATGGCCTCGGAAATGGCCACATGGTCGCTAGGCTCGCCTAATGCTAGGTGGCGCTTTGCATCGTCCACTTGGCTCTCCATTCCTGTAGCAATTAATCAAATAACGTTTTTTTGACCGCAGACGGATTTAGATACAGCGTCAAAGAATTCACTATCCCAGTAGTGGATTTTTTAACGCTGAATCTAAATCCGTATAATACCTATTTATAAAATAAAACAATAATACAATCTTAAAATGATGTAGGTAAGCAAGTATTTTTAACTAAGGCATCCTTTAGTTAGTGCAACCTCTTCTACTTTCTAATCCATTTTTAGGGATCCGTACGCATCCATAGGGTAAAAAACGGGAGCCTACTACTGACTCCGCTGTCCGTCTGTCTGTTTGTCTGTCCGTCTTTCACCAGGCTAATAGCTACGACAGTTAAAATTTTCACAGATGATGTATTGCTGTTGCCGCTATAACAACAAATACTGAAAACAGAATAAAATAAATATTTAAGTGGGCTCCCATGCAACAAACGTGATCAGTTGCGTTAACTTTGCACCACATTTGTATGCAGCGCCATACATACCAGGTACAAACTTAACCCGGCCAGTTGACATGGGAAGTGTGTGTACGAAACCCTCGAAGACCGAGTCCGACTCGCACCTGGTCGGTTTTTTGTATGCTTCACTATTTTACGCTTAAGTCGTTGCCTACGGAACTATATGGCAACGGGGCTGTCAAACGCCGTTACTTACAGTCCGACCAAAAAGAGTAGAAATTAAAAAGTGGCAATACTGTAGTTTCGTCCCCGTTTTCTTATATTGATAAGAAAGGGAGGGCACTACAGTATTGCCACTTTTTAATTTGTACTCTTTTTGGTCGGACTGTACGCACGTGCACAACGAATCCATACTAATATTATAAATGCGAAAATGTGTCTGTCTGTTACCTCTTCACGCTTAAACCGCTGAACCGATTTAGATGAAATTTGGTATATAGATAGTTTCAGTCCCGGGGAAGGACATAGGATACTTTTCATCCCGAATAAATTTAGTGTTCCCGTGGGATGAGCGGGTAACACCGCGGGGCACAGCTAGTACCTAATATAGCTCACCAATAACAATATTGAAGGGATCCTTGAATCCCCAGACAGCGGCGACGCTGGCGGCGCGGTCGACGCACCCAAATAGGGCTCCGAAAAGCAGCAGCTTCCCGGCGGCCGGGTGCACGGGCAGCCGCGCCAGGTGCCAGCCCAGCGGGGTCAGGCGCTCCTCGTCCTCCAAGGCGCCGCATCTGGAAAAGGTAGTCCGTAGTTCTTATTTGCGTAAGAAAGAATTAGATCATTTAGTTTTAAATACACGTGGCTCGGTAAATTTGTATCCTAAGTGCAGCTAGTTCCTGCACTACCTAAATCAAAGGTCACGAACTGCAAGTAATCTTACCTCACAGACCACCCCCACTAGACGGAGCATGTAAGGCGACCCGCGCGCACCAACGATATGGTACGGCAGAACATTAAAGTATCAACACGGCGGCCACCGTTTAGTTGCGTCCTTGTTTATGATCCATGCGTACGTCAACGAAAAAAGAAATTAAATAAATAACATGGTAAATTGTAGTGTTAAGTGGTGTAGAGAGACCTCATAAACATGGACGCAACTAAACGGTGGCCGCCGTGTTGATACTTTAATGTTCTGCCGTACCATATCGTTGGTGCGCGCGGGTCGCCTTACATGCTCCGTCTAGTGGGGGTTGTCTGTGTCTTACCTATAACATCCATTTTTTTTAAAGACAGGGTTGTTTTATCATTACTTATCAGCAAGTTCCAACAAGGTTCTTTTAGAACTTTGGTAGTCTGAGCTCTAAAACTTGAGATAGTTTGAAGGAAGCACACTTAATTTACTATTGCAATTGCCTCGCAGTCTTTCGAGTACAGACAGAATGTAGGTACTTATCCGAAGAACTGGTTCCAACAGATTGTTCCATAGTTCTAGCTTGAAGAATGGCTTGCAGTGAGTATAGCTCGCGAGGGAGGAACTGGCACCACTCAACGTCGCCCGAGCCTTGCCTAGACGGAGTTTCTTTATCTGAAGCTCTGGTCCCAGTAAGTTGCATTTCTGCAGCCTTAGTAGTAGTTTGCAGGCGATGGCTAGAAGAAAAACTTACTGTTGCAAATGCCTCACAGCCTTTTCGACAGTTGTCTCCGAGGGAGGATCTGGTACCAAACTCAACGCCGCCTGCGCTTTGCCCAGACGAAGTTTCTTTATCTGCAGTACTGGTTCGAGCAAGTTACTTCTCTGCAGCTCAGGTAGTAGCCGATCAGGGATGGCTTGTGCTCGGTATGAGGTTAGCAAATGGTAGGCGATGCCTGGCTGGCAGCGGCCCGCTCGGCCTCGTCTGGAACCAATTTAGTTAGAATTAATAGCTATTTAGCTAGAAGATGAAAATTGTGAAAGTCCTCGTGTGAGATGACGCCACTGGGCCAAACAAAAATGTTCCCAATCCTATTCTCGATTAGTTTTAGATTTTGAAAATATCGTGCTTCTAACAAGGAAGGGTACCAAACTGTTCGACTCCGATTTGATTAATTTTGATATATGTTATAGAGTAGTCTAAAATAGCTGACACATTTTTTTTTGCTGCTCAAATTCAACCTGTTGGGAGAAATTGTCCTTCAAAGTACTTAAAATTGATCAAACCTTCTAAGTTCTGCAGAGAGATTTGTTCAAGCAAATTGATAATTAATTACTGGTTTCATCATATGTTGGAGAACATGAAAAAAGAATGAGCACACGTGTTTTGTCATTTCAGCTCTCATATTTTATATAAAAAAAAAACACGTCAAAGTTTCACACTTTAGAAGTTTTTTTAACTTTTTTGTATTCACAGTCATACAAAAAACCAGGTAACCAGGCTATTATTTTAGATCACAACTGAAGTAATAATATACCTTTGCATTAAATTGGCTTTGGACTCAAACTCATTCCTGAGCGTCGAGAAGTTGCGTTCGACATCCAGCCCTGACACCTTTATCCGCCCACAATCCACGACGTACACGATATCGTCTATAGTGATCGACGTCTCCGCTATATTCGTGGCTATAATTATCTTCCGTATACTACCCGGCGGCCTTTCGAATATTCTGTGCTGGTCTAATGTAGGCAGTTTCGAATGCAGGGGAAAAATTCGGAAACCCGAATCAGGAAACGACCCACATTCCTTAATCATTCTTACAAGTTTCGATATGTCTGCGATACCAGGTAGGAACACCAGTATAGCGCCTGCTGGACCTTTGGAGATATGAATGAGCAGTGTTATAATTAAATCGATGTCCATTTCTTCGATTCTGTGGTCTTGTAGTGTTTGATATACACTTCTGTCCAGTTTACTCTTTACGCTTTCCAACCAAGGACCTGAAATCAGTATTTTAAAGATTTTTTGTAGGTGCTATTTTTAAAATATTGTTATCATTTTGGAGGGACTGACCACCGCGATGAGGCACAAATTCCGGGATTGGTGGCACAAATTGACACAATAAAAATAACAATAAAGATGATTTGTGCATGATCAGAATTTCGGTATGATTCGGTCGACCTTTGTAGTCATAATCATAAATCCAAAACTGATAAAGCATAAATTCCCAGATTGGTGGCACGAATTGGCACAATTAACATGAGGTATTTGCGCATTCTTAAAATCTCTCTATCACGTGATGGTAACACAAGATCTGGAATACGCATGATAGGACATTTTCCGAAATACACAGAAAACTTGTAGTCCTATCAAGTGGCGCCATCTCTGATCCTAAGGGGTGAAACTAATTTATCCTCGAGTGAAATCGTTAATTTTGGTCTATATTATCACTTTGCAAAACGGCTTGCTTCAATCACAAAGTACAGCTTTCGGTCCAAGTGTTCGTAACAAGTAGCACTATTATCAATAAAAGTACCTACCAACTTCAGCTCTGTACTGCACATCCCTTTCAATTTGATTTTGCTCCGTTTTCCTATGTTTCCAATTGTGGGCACCGCGTCCCCTACCACGCTGTGGGCCCCGGTCGTTGGCACGCTTCTGTTCCACCGGCAGCTGGTATCCTGTCATCGCCAGGACATCCTCTAGGTAATATGGTTGCACCGGGTATGCGAGGCCTGGGATATGCATTACGGGGCTGTCCCCGAAGTATGCTGATAGGCGGTCACTATCGATGGTTGCACTCATAAGGATGAGTTTTAAGTCACTGCGTTTCTTGAGCACCTGTAACATAGGACGAATAGTTGTATAAAAAATCGAGATGAAATTGTGACGGTTACAAGGTAGGCAAAGTTACACGTTTTTATTTAAGTAAATTAAAGTTTTCGCTATTTCGAGTTTTTATTTTATTTATTTTGTGTTAAGCTCTAAGGTTTGGTTAAGGTGGCTGGGACTACATTTCGTCAGACAGTTATGGTTATATTGTAAGCTAGAGCCAAAAGACATCGGTAATCGAAGGAATAGCAACTAAAAACAATATGACGCAAGCAACTATTAAAAATTATCAAGATTTAAATCTATGCACTTTTAATACCTGTTTTAACATGCACATAGAGAAGTCCATATGGCAATCCCTCTCATGCGCCTCGTCCAGTATGATGTGGCTGTACTCAGTCAAGCCCTGGTTCACTTCCAACTCAGCCAGAAGGATGCCAGTAGTCACGTACATGATGCTTCCACGAGGTCTGCAATCTGTTCTGAAAAATAATATATTAACCAGTCACAGAATAAACTGGTGGTTCTATAGACCTCGCGAGTTTATTTCGAAATGGATGAAATTTTACAGTTTTCATCACCCATACTTATCTCCGCCATTTTTTTTTAATTTCGTAAGACTGGATCGTCAAGAATCGCGTTTCTCAACTGATTCTCATGAAACGCGACTTCTAGGCGACAACGGTCGGAAATCTTCTCACTTAGGACATCCAAACATCCAAGCATCCGAACATACGAAAGAATTTTGGGCCAAGCTGAAACGGAGACGCTTCGCTGGCTCAGTTAAAAACTATAGAAGGTTCTCTTTTTTCTCTTCACAAAATCCGCTGAGAACTGAACTTTATAGGTTGTTTCTGTAAATTACGACGCCTTTTCGTGGGGCCTAGCGATGCGATGGACCGGCGCGTGCAGCTGGCTACGAACGCTTACTGAATTGCCTCAACAGCGGAAGTCGGATCCGTGCACTATAGTTTGCCGTGCTAATGGCCCGCACGGCTCGAGGCCTGTAGTAAAACCCTCATGTTGGTATAAATGGAATTTTATAACTAGATATGGGATGGGATGATAGCTACGTCATGGGTGATCAGTGTGCTGATAACTCAATTATTGCATAAGATTGGTGTGTATGACTATGTTCATCTCAGTACAATGTTAACCTTAAAAATACGCACGAAGGGTTCCGTGCCATTATCTGTAAATGAATTAAATATTTATTTTATTTTTAGTATTTGTTGTTATAGCAGCAATAGAAATACATCATCTGTGAAAATTTCAACTGTCTAGCTATCACCGTTCTTGAGACACAGCCTGGTGACGGACAGCGAAGTCTCAGTAATAGGGTCCCGTTTTTACCCTTTGGGTACGGAACCCTAAAAAGTAAAACTGTACTAAGACGGCAGTTGTCATACACTCAGTGAAAAATCCGAAGATGTGACAAATGAAACATTTGTTATAAGAAACCAGTATAGTAACATAAAAATTCTTACTTTTCTAATCGCACAGCATATCCAACAGATTTGCCCAGCTTCTCAGCTCTCTCCTGGGCAACCCTGATGGCTAAGGATGATGCTGCTATTCTTCTAGGCTGTGTCACTAGAATGTGTACGGTGGCGCCCTTGTTTTTGCATATGGCATCATCTAAAATTATCTGTGGCACCTAAACAGGGGAATTCCATCACAATAACAAAAAATCCAAATATATAATTTTTGTAAATGAAAACTGGATTTGATTGTGAAGCTCAACCCCAAATATATTTGTAGAAGAGTATTATTAATAGGAGACCTCATTTGGGCTTTATTGCATCCAAATATTCAGTATATTGGGAATTCTCTGAAAATAAATAAATTTCGGAGACAATCTTCCCACAAAGATCTACGAAAGATTAAACGCGATCTGCTATAGTATAAGTGAGAATCAAACTCAATTGAGAATGTTGACACAAGTTTTATTCTCACTTAGACCCACAGATTGTACATACAACTATATGAACACCTTAGGTAGTTTAATTCTTTTGAGGTCTGTGGGAGGCAGAATAAATAGTCTTAATACATTCACTGGCAGTTTTTGTATTAATACTTGTGAAGATGTACATGATTATGCAGAATAGCAATCTCTTTAGGTCAAGTACTTTAAAATGCAGCAATAACCAATAGTAAGAGCTTGCATTTCCAGAAATGATTAGTATGGCTATATACCCTTATTCCAAAAAAGAATTGATACCATCAGATAACCTTACAAAAGGGGTAAATTACCTGTGTTGATTTACCACAGCCAGTTTCACCACTTATTACAACCACCTGGTTATTATTAATGACATCAAGAAGATCTGCAGACTTCTTGTACGTTGGCAGCTTCTGTCGGAAACTCATCATGTCCTTATAGGTCCTTCTTGTGATCATATCTTTATACTCCTCATGTATAGCAACACTCAAGTCATCAAGTTCTTGTGTTTTTGCACAAATAATGACTCCCTTGGCTAGGTTTTCATCTAGTTTTTCATCAAATGAACCTGTTATTATATCCTTATATCCATATTTGTAATGCCCTCCATCACTTATAAGTAACCGTCTTTCTTGAGGGCTTTGTGGTTCTTTCATTGGTTCAGTTTTTACTGGCATAAAGTCACCATATTCAGGTGTTGGATGTTTTACTTCAGGAACTGGTTTTGGAACTTTAAATTCAAAGTCTTTGGATGATGATGGACCCGGTTCAGGTACACTGTTCTCTTCACATGTCACAGTTTTCGAGGAAGGTTGAGTCTCTTCTTTGATTTCTTTTATAAAAGAATTAGTTCGCCTTAAAGGTATTTTCTGCTTGTCAGCCAGCCTTTCTATATCTTGTATGTCTGAAACTACCCGGGATATAACTGATGATGGTATATTCAGAATCACAGCCACCTGTAACAAAAGAAGCATTATATAAAATCTGTTCATTCATCACTATTGAGGAAACATGCAAGTACGTACAACGTACAGCAGTCAATTTTTACACAATTAGTAAAAAATATGAACTTTACAGACTGTAGTGAATGATTATATATTTGGACAGATATTGAAACTGTTCGACACATACATCCCTTTTCGGCTTTGCAAACTTCTTCGCATAGTCTCTATAATATAACCCAATTTCTTTGCCTCTTAAACCAGGCGGCGGCCGGGGAACAGCGTTTTCGTTCTTTAATTTTCCCCAAGACCGGCTTTGATTCCTTCTTGGTTGCCATCTGTTAGACATTGTTATAGTTTAACTGATTGATAATATACCACTTTTATTTATTCAAATTGTATATTCTATATATTGAAATCAATCAAAATTGCGATTGAACATCAATCGATCGCAGAAGCAAGCGCATGAAGCGCAAGGAAAATATTTTCTTTTTCCGTGATTTACTGATTTCCGTCATTCCGTCATGACAGTCACTGTCAACTGTCAAGGCTCCGCTGGCTGTCAATGTCAACTACTGTAAAAAAAAAAAGATAATTAATGTTCAGAAGTCTTTATGCGAATATATGAGATAGCCATAGTATTCGATAATATGTGATTAGTTAAGGGCTTTTATATATATAGGCAATCTCAGCCTTTATTATGATCATTCATGTTAAACTGGTATGTCGCGGGCGCGGGAATGCAAACTAACTTGCGATTATTAACATCAAAACACTTCCACTTTACGTTTAGTAACCAAATCCACAAATCACCATATTTGAAACATTATCTAGGTATGATAGTCACTACAAAGCACAAGATAGGGAAAACAGTATGGTATTGAACTAGCGATTCGTCAAAGACACCGTACGCGAGCATTCTCAACAGAAACAAGCAAGTAAACTTAGCGTCTTTTTAACTGCTTCGCGCGCTGTCAGTTAGACGTTCCGCTAGGGCAAGATGGCGCCCTTGTCCAACCCATATTTATGGTCAGCCGCCGTCACGGCCAGACTGACAGTCGACCGTCCTCGGGCGAACAGAAAACGTTATTATTTCTTCTCGTCGTCATCGCAATTGCGCTCGTCCAACCTGACACTGTGGCTAAGAATACTAGAGCCCCTCACATACTTATCATACAATATGAGCATGGACCGGGCATGTACGTCCTTTCAACCAGCCACGAGGACATGGCGAAATTAGCACTGCCCCTACGACCAGCTATCAAACATCTATCATCCAACATTGTCAATAAGCGACCAGAGCGTCCCTTCGACCAGCCACATGACGTGGACCGGACGTCAATATTCATATCAAACAGAGCGTCCCTTCGACCAGCCACATGACATGGACCGGACGTCAATGGTCTTATCAACTAGTGCGTCCCTTCGACCAGCCACATGACATGGACCGGACGTCACTGATCTTATCAACCAGTGCGTCCCTTCGACCAGCCACACGACCTGGACCGGACGTCACTATTCCTGCCAACCTGTGCGTCCCTTCGACCAGCCACACGACCTGGACCGGACGTCACTATTCCTATTAACCAGTGCGTCCCTTCGACTAGCCATATGAGTATGACCTAGACCGGACGTCACTTACTACACTCTAATACTCAATCTCTATCAACCTACAATAACAAGGAACACAGCAATTTCAATTCCACTGTGTATATTGTCCCCAAAAGTAATTTCTGAATAGATACCAAATGTTTCTTTATCTGAACTCGATTTGGCGGTGCCTGCCCTTCTAATACAACTAGTCACGCGACACATCCTCGCCAGCCACTCTGTGACAGCACTGAACAGAAATAGGTAGGCAACATTTTCTTGCGGGAGAAAGAGTCACCCGTTACAGCCGTGCTGGCGATGATGTGATTTTTAGGCGAACTCGAAGTTGCCTTGAGAGTTTCTGAATTTACCACTGAAAGACTCGGGCTTGCGATGAAGATTCAGTGCCCCCAGTTAAAACATTCGAGCCTATGGTCAAACATCGATCTTCACTTTTATCAACACGTAACTCGGTACCCGACGCCGTCTCGGCCTCCTCGTTGTTTAATAAATGATCAATTATTAGCATCACGGTTCGATGGTTCTGGACGCAAATTTGTGCGTACTTATTTATGAAAGCAATTAGTACCCGTAATTTAACTCGTAATGGTCGTTTTTCAATTTCCAATACAGCGGCGTTAATGAATCGACTTAAAAATAACAAGTTTGGTTTGAGATCAAATTGTTTGCTAATTTTAATACAGACAAACTTCTCGAAATGGTTTTACTACAACTCAATTGCGACTATAAACTTTTTTTTATTTTTAAACTGACCGGCGGTCGACCTCAGCAGAACCCGACAGTGGCTACGGAGTCGAAGACCCCGCTCGCTGGCTCAGCAAAAGCCCACTCACCTCTACCTTGAAGAGACCCAAATTACAATTTCCAGATAATACACATGATGGGAGCGAGTCGTTAGCGGTTGGTATTAAAATGATGACGCTAAACGTATTCTTACAAGACTAGGATAAAGCGCTCCACTCTCCTGTCCTGGAGTTCCGATGGTGAAACGACTACGGCGGGATTGAATCGTGTGCACACTCTCCAAAATATATCCGATAGAAAACTGACAAGCTGGTAACTTTGCGCCGATATTCGAGGCTCTGGAAGTCACCCCCAGCTGGCAAAGCATTATCAATTATGACTCTTAGAAATCGCGTTTTACTGAATCCAAGGCAGCTAGCTTAGCTGGTACTTGTCAGAGCCATCTCACCCAATGTAGTACTCCATGCACGAACGAACGAACCTAAGCTTGGGGGTAAAGAGTCATTTTGTTTATTTGTCACGCGTCCTCCCTGATTAAGGAACTATTAAAATAGTGGTGGAGTCCAATCGCGGTTCATCATCTAGCGAATTAGGGTGTAACTAAACAATACTTAAATACTGGGCCTTAATACCCATCATGATCTTAGTATTTCGTGAGATTTGATACAGTAAAGTCTAGGTGCTAGTTCAATGTATGTGACCTAATTCATTTTGGCAGGATTCTTTCATGCACAATAGTATTTTAAGTTACTGCTCTGGTCAGCTATGACACGTTTTAGTGCACAGCACTAGCCAAATCAATGGAAGACGTTATGTTCCAAGATTACAATTATTTTATAAAACAGTAAGTTTCCCCGTAAACCATATTAGATATCGAGGGACAAATTAAACTGGCATCAAGAGGTATCTTTAATCCGTTATTATTATTTTTTTCTGTACAAAAAATTTTTTTTTTTTTTTTTTTACTTTATCCGAGATTTTGTTGGCACACTTTTGCTCGACAAATAAGCACCTTGATTGTATTGCCCCATACAACTTACATTTCCGTGGTGTTGTTCCGCGCATCCATGGTGTCGCGAACTATCGCGAACGTGAATGTAAATGCCAGCGCTTCTCGCAGAGATGGCGCTAGCATCTACGTAAATGACGTTACTATGACAACAGAAAGATGGCGGAGGGAGCGAACTAGGGACGAGGGCAGGTTGACGGACGCTGCTTGGGATTAATGAATCAGTTATAGTAATACCAACTATTATCTATTCTATGGTAATACCAGCAATTAAGTCACAAAAAGAGTTTCTTAGATCTAAGACTGACTGAGAGGTCGGGGTCATTTACACAGATCAGTTAGTACTTGCGGTCGACGATGTTCTACAGTCTGCATAATTGCCATAGCCTCAAGCTCATAAGGGTAGTATCGCAACTCAACTTTAGTCAGCACTTGACCTTCTATTGTATGAGGATATTCTAAAACCAAGAGATTTAGTGTCCATGTGTAGCTCTACCTATAACACGGGTCCAAAATGGTAAGTACGGCTCGTTGGTGCTTTTATTTTCTCGTGTTTATCGTCCACCGGATATTCTTAAACTTATCGCACTATTTAATTTGACCCTTAAATTTACTAAGCGGGTACAAAGGTCCAACAACATGAGTAAATCCTGGCGGAGCCAGCCCTATCCATATAGGTTAGGCCCGGGTTAGACAATCGCTATGCAGCACCCTAGGCACCCCAGATCCGATTAAAGATGAACCTTAGACGAGTAAGCGCCACGGGCGGCCGCGGCCGCCCGGGTCGACGCCGGCTAAAGCCGCCACTGAATCTACAGATTAACTTCCTAAAATAAGAAGCTAGACCCAAAAAAACACCGGAAAATTGTTTTAAGTGCTGTGTCTAAGTAGCACGCAAGATGATCCGCTTTCAAATAAGAAAGATACAGTCTCACCCGACAACGCCATCAGACCTCGCGACGCTCGATGCCTGCAAGAATTGACGTCTTTGATACTTGCGTCGATACCGCTCTTCTTGTTAGAAGATGTTCAAGTTTCATCATCATCACCATCATCAGCCAAAAGACGTCCACTGCTGAACATAGGCCTCTCCCAGAGAACGCCACCATGACCGGTCCTGCGCCGCCCTCATCCAGCGGACTCCTGCGACCTTCACCAGGTCATCAGTCCACCTTGTGGGGGAGCTGCATCGTCCGGTGCGTGGTCGCCACCCAAGAACTCGATGGCCCCAGCGGCCGTCGGTTCTACGAGCGATGTGCCCTGCCCATTTGCCACTTAAGTTCAAGTTTACCGCACTCAAAACAAATACACAAACACACACACACACACATACACGCACGCATACAGGTAGAGGTTCCTATTATTATTTTTTTATCACGTTTGGTGAAGGTGTGTATTCCTTCAGCTTAGACGCCAGTCTTCACGTCGCTTCAAACACTCAGTATATTCACTAGTGCCTAATTTCTTAGTTGTTTGTCTTTGCCTTGATGATATTGTCTTTTTTTTTTTTTTTTTAATCGACCGTTTCGCTTTTGGTATTTGCTCAAACATGTTCCATAATCTACTTACAACATCTGTTACGGCACCTAAATGGGATCTCATAACGTAATATCATCAAAATAGTCCTGCACAACTTAAGGTCTTGAAAATTGCAAGCCAGCTTAAATCTGAAAGTCACATTTTGTCAAACAAGCCGCAGTTCGCCCACTTTAAAGCACTATACGCGTTATTAAGCGCTAACAATAAACCAAAACTAATCGTTTACTGTTTAGAATAATCTCGGTCATTTGCACCAACTCTCTATATCGGCATCTGCGTCATCTGGATTAAATTGTAGATAATATTACTAGCTTCATGTAAACCTTGTTCGCCATTCGATTGCATTTTAATCGATCCCACATCTGATATAGGCAATCTCAGCCTTTATTATGATCATTCATGTTAAACTGGTATGTCGCGGGCGCGGGAATGCAAACTAACTTGCGATTATTAACATCAAAACACTTCCACTTTACGTTTAGTAACCAAATCCACAAATCACCATATTTGAAACATTATCTAGGTATGATAGTCACTACAAAGCACAAGATAGGGAAAACAGTATGGTATTGAACTAGCGATTCGTCAAAGACACCGTACGCGAGCATTCTCAACAGAAACAAGCAAGTAAACTTAGCGTCTTTTTAACTGCTTCGCGCGCTGTCAGTTAGACGTTCCGCTAGGGCAAGATGGCGCCCTTGTCCAACCCATATTTATGGTCAGCCGCCGTCATATATTTGAATTAATATATATCAAGCTTGAAATTCGATTTCACTCTCAAAAATAAATTGCATTTCTATTGAGTTATAAAATAAACATGGACCTAGTAAATACTATAAAATAAATCATCATAAAAGTTTCTTTCTTTTGAACTGTTTCCGAACATACTTTTGATGCTAATGACAGTTAACAAGTTCTGTTATCTTATCTGTCCTGTCCTGTCCTGCTTGACTTGACTGTTCTATTCTATCCTATCTGTTCGGTCTATACTGTACATTGTTTATTGGATTGGATTGGACGGCTTGGAAAAGATCTATTCTATTGTATTATTTCGGTGACACAGTTTTATTTATTGGCTCATAGAAAAGAATGGGTTGTTACAATGATCAGTGAAAATCCATAGAACGTTACAAATAGGTTTGGGTATCTTTTCAGTAGGTTTTGGTTTCATACATATAGGTCTCGAATTATTAAGATAAAGATGTTGCAACGCGTGAGTTTAAGTGTTTATTACTTTATTATATTATGTTTCTGTTTTGAAATACTTTTTCGTGTATTTTGAAGTTGTATTATAAAGATAATAATGTTATTACCAATTACAGGATTTTTGGTCTCTGCTGTGCAGAGGACGTAAAAAGAAAATAGTAACTTTAATAATTATATTCATTTTTTTAATAAATGCAATGCTCTACGTGAGTTTGGAATTATACAATACCATAAGAAAAAACCGTGAAGACTGGAATAAAAAGTAATAATATAACAGTTGCTTGTATAGTTGTATTTGCTGGTTTTATAATTTGCATTGGTTTATTTATTTTTCAACCATTTTTGTAACATAAGTGTATACATTTCTCATTGCAGTTGGCAAAATGGGCAATCAAACAATGAGAAGAGTGGCATGAGAGTGATAGTTGGGCATTATATTGGAGGCTTTGGTAAAGGGAACCTGTCTGATGGTAAGTATTATAGTAGATGGGCATTTGTGCAAGTGTTTCAACCATACTGACTGCTGTGGTCTCATTATTGTAAAATTTTGGTGGAAATTGGATGCACTTATTGGTTTTATTCTTGCCTATTTGGTTTCTGGTAATATCTGGTAATAATGCAGCTAAGTTTAAATAGAGTAATTTGCTGTAGATTTTCCCATTTCTAATAAGAATTTTGACCAAGTCTAATAAGAAATTCTTAATTCAATTCATATCAGGTGGATATGAATAGCTTAAATAGCGCTCTAAATAAACTAGAGTCAGTGATGATGCTAGGTCACATGTGGGTGGCAGTGACTTAAACTTTGCAAGGCTTTTGCAATGCTTGTTATTTTTCCGATCAAGGTCTCTAGAGGCTACTGGCTGGATTCCACAACTTAAACCCTCCAAAAGAAAAATATCACCTCCCCTACTCCCTCTTTGTTGCATCATTGTAGGCAGGTAAAAATAATTGTGTAGTTTTGTGTCAGCCCTAGTATTACCAATTTACCAAAAAAAATATTGGAGCAGAAGTTGAGGTGTGATGAGGCAGCAAAGACATATCGTCGGGGATAGTGAGATACCGCATAAGTAACAAGTGTAGATACAAATCAATATTCAAACAAAATGCTAAGTATTTTATTGAAATGACAACTTTATCGACAGCTGTTATTTACGCGGTATTGCACTATCCCCGACGATAATATGGTCATACACACACATCCACAAACATCTGAAACAGAGCAAACAAATCCAATTTTTTTTTAGTCTATGTCTATGTCCTCTTAATAGTTTATTTTGCGAAATATCCATATTGTGTGTATATTATAGATTGTTAGTTTGTTAGTTTTTTACCTGACCACCACAAATCCACAAAAGAGTTTCCATTTTAAGGCAACTAGTATAGCCATTTGGCATCTAAATTAAATTTACATAATGCCTGATGTTATCTTAATCTAATTTTCATTAATTTGATCTTTGCCATTGTTTCCATTCATTTTGCTTTTGTAGCGTAACATGATTGGATCTGAGGTCATTGATAGGATTTTATTAATAGTAATTACTTAGTTATTTTAACCTTAAATATCTTTAATGTAACCAGTATTTTATAGTTTAAGGATGATTGTTTGATTGTACATTGTAGAATACTATTTAGAAATGCAAGTTTTTGGCAGATATTATTTATTTATTTATTTAAGCCTTCTATCGGACAATTTTTTTTTTAAATATATTCTCCAATGATTATTTCCGTTTTTTTTGTTTCATTACTTTTCTTATTATTCGTATATATCCCTTTTTTATTTTTGTATGTCCGTTTGCCAGGTGGCAAAGGCCTCCTCCAATCTTCTCCATTCTGGCCTTTCTATTGCCACTCTACCCCATGTTATTCCCGCGACCTGTCTCATCACATCTGTCGTCATCCCACCATCGCAGTGGTCTACCTCTCTTCCTTTTTCCATCCCTTGGGTACCATTGCGTGACTATTTTGCTCCATTTGTCTTTTCCTCTAACCAGCCCATTTCCATTTTTGTCTTCTAATTTTCCGAGTTATATCCTAAACTTTAGTCTTGTGTCTGATGCTACTGTTCCTTATTGTCTATTCTTCTGATTCCATTTTAGCAGATATACCCTTATAATAATTCTAAACACGTACCAATTCTAAATTGTTGGCTTTTTAATCAGATGAAATTAATTTTCGTACAGTCTCTAGCTATTCGGCCAATCCTTAGGGGTTTTAAGGTGAAATTATAGAGGTTCAAATCACTGACTGAAACTGTTCATCTGTTTTGTATATATTCAACAGTAGGTTATCCTTCCATAGTCACCTGGGAGGTAATGTTACTCATCGGTCTACAGTGTCTAAAGCCAAGTTCATCAATAGGAGCATACCAACAGCAAACATTCGCCTGTAATGCCATGTGATTTTCATACGAATGCTTGCAACCTGTACTATTCATATTTATGCTCAAGAGTAGCGTAATAAAATACTTCATTTCTTTTAGATATAATAAACAGCAACAACTATGCGCCAGTAAAAGGAGCGGGTGAAGGTGGCAGGCCAGTGCAACTAGCCCAACGAGAGCTGATAACAGCGAGAGAGTTGTATCAGCTGCATTCATACAATATCCTTGTCAGCGATAAGATATCCATCAACAGGAGCTTGCCTGATATGAGGAGTGACAGGTAAAAAGGCGTTCCTCCTAAATGCTTTCACATTTTCCGAGTCTCTATAAAGCCCAAGTAAACTATTCAGAATGGTACTCAAACATTCTAAAATAGGCAATTCGGTAGGAATCGGTTTCTATGGACACCACGACACTGCTGTCTATATTAAAGTGTCAGTTTTTATAGTCAAACAATGAAACAGATAGTAAAGCCACAAAAAATTGTACGCGAGTATTGTGTTCATTATAGAAACCATTCTTATTCTCGTTCACATAACGCAATTTCTAGCTCGCAATACCTCGGAACGTACTCCTATGTAACATTGAAAAATAAACTACGTTTTATTCAAAATCAAGACCGCTAATTAACAAACAACACAACTGTGAGAGAATTATCACATAAGATTGAGATATTCAGTGTATCTAGAGCATTGTGTGTTATGTAATCAACTTGTTGCAGTTGTAAAAGTGTGGAATTCAACCTAGATAATCTGCCAACGGCAACTGTGATCATCGTTTTCCACAACGAGGCGTGGTCTACACTGATGCGGACTGTTATGTCGGTTATAATGAGGTCCCCTAAGCAGTTGTTGAAACAGGTGAATTTACTTTATTAATGCAGTTGCCCTTGCGGTCCCGAGTACGAAGGTTCTACCTACATATTGTTAAAAGGATCCTATTTAGAATTTTTTATTAATATTTTTGATAAACCTTGAAATACCATCCTCAGGTAAAAAAGCAGTAAGTGCACACTATAATAGTGTAGTAACTATAAAAAAATCGTAGGAGCAAAATGAGATACGAGTTTCTTTCCCAAAATAATGACGATATCTTAAACCAATCTTGCCAGTCTAGTCGTTTTCATAGACAAAACTTTCTTTTATGTGTAGGTAATGGGTACGGTACACATCAACATTACTTAAGATTGAGAATAATGCATGCAATAATGTAAATGTTAAAGCCCTATGCAACGATTGCGCTCTAAGATCTGAATACAGCTCAATCAAATATATCTAGCCACTCAATTGCTTCGAATTTTTAGTTGGACTCTAATTATATATAATAAAAATAAGAGCGGTGACAGATAAAGGTAACCGTAGTTACCAAAAGCAATTGAGTGGCTAATTGGATCAACTTTTTTCTTGTTATTAATTATTATATAGCTCACTTCTTAAAAAAATGTTGATATTTTTATATTACTGGCTTTGCCAGGAGATAGTCTACATAAGAATGGGCTTATAACTGTTGCAATTGGATCAATATTTTTTTCTCTGTTGCTTGTTACCATGGTGATGTCCCACTTTTTAAAACTACGATTTTCGGCAGCAATATTGAACAAAAACATTTTAATTGCAGCAGTTGTAAGTCCATTCTTATTTAGACTATCTCTTGAAAATACCCATATTACTAATTATCCACACTTTTCTAAGAAGTTTAATCACCATTGTCCCCTAGGTGACGGGAGAATAACAACAAGAAAAAGTTGATCCACCCAATCAAAAAGTTTTTGGTAAACATAACCGTAATCGTAATTTTAATTGTAGTTTTAAAGAGCAGCCAAAAAAACAAACCACAAAAAAGTTGATTGACCTATAGCAGTAAGTAAGTGTAGCATAAGTAAGCTGAAATAGACTACAATTACTATGACCAACCCGTTTCCGTAACACATTTTCAGATCATTCTAGTAGATGACGCTAGTGAGAGACGGTACCTCGGCAAAGAGCTGGACGATGCGATAGCCGACCTGGATAAAGTAGAAATATTGCGTATGAAGGAGCGCAAGGGGCTCGTGGGGGCTCGCCTGTTGGGGGCTAGGAAGGCTGATGGGGACGTGCTAGTTTTCTTAGATGCTCATTGCGAGGTAAGGATTTACTCTAGAGTCTAGACTTTAAATATATGACAAAACAGCTACTTACTACTCGTATTACTTGGAATCACATCAAATAGGCCTGTTGTCTAGCGTATTTTTTTTGCATTTGTTTCCTTTTGCAAATGTATTATGGTGTTCAAAACGTATTGTATTCTATTTCTAGAACGCTTTTACGGGCCATTTTTAGGATTTTGCACTTTAGTGGGTAAAAACGAAGCCCTTATATGAAATCACTCTTTTCTCAGTTTGTCTATCTGCTTTATCTTTATGAATCATCTTGTCGTCTTCTAATCACCTTCATACCCCATTTTCAGGATCAATATACTTAATTTTTCACTCTATATAATTATGTTGTATGGTCACGAATAAATGTATTTCTTTCTTTCTTTATTTGTTTTTCGAGATGTTTATCATTACAAGTTTCTTCTTCTCGATTTCAGGTGACACAGGGTTGGATAGAACCCCTGCTAGACCGGGCAGGAAGCGATGACGTCTTCATATGCCCCCACATAGACCTGCTCTCTGAGGACACTCTCGCGTACACGAAGAGCATCGACGCCCACTGGGGCGCTTTTAGCTGGAACCTCCTCTTCCGCTGGCTCAACCCCAGCGCCGAAGTCATGGCGCAGAAGGCAGAGAATCCTTCCAAACCATACCCAACTCCAGCAATGGCTGGAGGACTATTCGCTGTCAGAAAGAGCCTCTTCTGGCGCTTAGGAGGATACGATGAAGGTATGCTAATATGGGGGGCAGAAAACTTAGAGCTGTCATGGCGAGCATGGCAGTGCGGCGCCAGAGTAGAAATCACACCGTGCTCTAGAGTAGGTCACATATTTAGAAGGCATAGCCCTTATAAGTATCCTGGAGGCGTGAGTAAGGTTTTAAACATAAATTTAGCTCGTGCCGCCAGCGTGTGGATGGACGAGTGGGCCGATTTCTTTTTCAAATTCAACCCGAGCATCGCCGCTATACGCGACCAACAAACTGTGTATTCCAGGGTAGAGTTGCGGAAGAATTTGAAGTGTAAAAGTTTTAAGTGGTACTTGGATAACGTGTGGCCACAGCATTTCTTTCCGACTGACGAGAGATGGTTCGGTAAGATCAAGAGCGATCTTGGGCCTTGTTTAGCAGTTCCAGAGCAGACCACGACGGGGCTTGCGGTTCCAGCGAAAGGGGTGTCGTGCGGAGTGGACGACAGTCATTGGGATACTATGGTAGTATACACTCCGGAGGGTAAGATCATGGGCGATGAAAACTTATGCTTAGAGCGAACAGAAGGTCGCGCTATGTGGAAATCATGCAAAGATAGCCCGAAGCAGATATGGGAACAGAAGGGGCCTTGGTTAAAAACAAAGGACGGCAAGTGTTTGTCGTTAGCTCTGACTGAGAAGCAAGCAGACGGCTTCAGTGACCTCATCTCCACCAAGACATGTCGCGACAAGATGCGCGACTCCGAGACGACGCAACAAATCTGGCATTTCGAGCGAGTGCCTTGGCGATAAAATGTGATATTTAGCGTACTTAAATAGATATAATAATACAAGTACAATATTCTCGAATATTCTGGTGATTAGATAAATATGAATCTCTTTATATTCTTCGTTCTTTTGTTCTTTATACATATCTTGTTTTATGATAATGTTTATTGCAAAACAATGCACATCTATTGTTGGATTTAGATGTTATTATTAGGCACAGTACGGCATTTGTACAATGTACATTCCATAGACACTATTGATGTCGTAAAAATTTAGATTTTTAGATTGTGTATTAATTTGTACATATCGATACCTTAGTTCACACTAGTACTAACTTTTTGGAAAAAGTTTCTGCAATTAGGACGTTAGTACACAACTCTCTCTCATCTCACTCGTACGAGTGTGAACTAAGGTATCGATATACTTTGTAGCATCTCTTTGAAACATTTGTATCTATGTAGTTTAGCTATATTTACTTCACGTAGTACCTGTATATGTGTAATTTAGTTAGATGACGTTAAAATTGTTATAATAGCTATCAGTCTGATTTCCACTTAGGGGAGAGTAACCTATATTGAACCGGCGCTTAAATTGGACCACTAGAAGTATTTCTACCAAATAACACAATTGATTTACACTGGCAACAAAAAATGAAGCGACGACAGCGCCATAATCAGTCCACCAATTTGGTGTAATAAATAAATTGTGTTATTTGGTAGAAATACAGGTGGTCCAATTTAAGCGCCGGTTCAATATAGGTTACTCTCCCCTATAATATATTATGTTTAGCTGTTTAAGCAAATATTGCATTTTAAGTAGCAGTCATGTTGAACCTTGAGCTATTTTATAAGTACAATCCTAGCAGGACTTTAAATAGATCATACCTACTTTATTCAATTGATGGCATTTGAAGAGTTTATACATTTTAACTTGCATTAAATACGCATTTAATGATCTATACGGAATGATAATATACGTATTAAAACGGAGCACAAAATCGGGTCAAAATATTGAAATATGCGTGCATGCTCTTATGCAGCTAGTAGCCAAGTTGCTCAGAGGTCTAGGAATAAGTTCACATCTGCTCTTCATAACACTCTCGTATATAATATTTGAGTCAGTGGAATAGCACGATATTAAGTTTTGAAGTATAAAAGATAAAGATGCCTTAGACATTTTGATCCGATTTTAGCTCCAATGAAAAGTAGTAACGTTTTTACATATTTTCAGATGCCGCTTTAAATTAATGAGCTTATTTATAAGACGCTGAACTTACCGAGCTTATTAATATTATTGTTTTATGAACCATGTGTTATACCGTCTGTATAGGAGTACAATTAGTACCTAAGTTTTCTTCCGACGTAAGGCCGTAGCCAGGGATCGATACCGGTATTCATGAAAACGCTCTAATTTCGCGTTTTTTTTTCGTATGTGAAAGGCTTGTGTTATGTAGAATTTCGTTATAGATATAGATCCTTGAAATTAGCCCACTAAAATATAAACATGTGTGATAATGAGCGAAAAACCGGAATATAATAACGTTATTTTGTGCTATTTTGTATGGAGCAAAATAACGGTATCGATCCCTGGCCGTAGCTTTGTTGTTAATGTTGTATTCTTCTTTCTAACCTCATCGGTCTTAGGTGAAAATAGAGTAAGTCCTGGCAGATCAAATAAATATGCCTATACAGTGTCGAAACAATGTATAAAAATAAAAGGAAAGAATAAATGTGGCTAGAATTCTTCCGTTTTTCGGAAAAGGAATGTATATTGGGCTCCGCAATTTGTAATGAAAAGCAGGTGAGCTTGTATAGTACAATTTTTTAAAACTAAGCTCATCCACTTACCTGTATTCACAATGGCATTGTGTCTAATACAATCCTATCTGCTTTTGTTCTCGTAACCGCCAACCAGTTACTTACAAAAAAAAGGTTAGACCTACATTGCGTGGATATTGAATTTTCAACCTTATTCGTTGTTGAATAGTCCTGTTTCAAGAGAATACGTTCTTGTGGAGAGTCGGGCGGTTGTAAAATACTAAAAAAGTTATGATCACCATTATTCTGTTAGTGTATTTTGTAGTCTAATGTCCAAGGAAATAGAGTCGATAATCTATATTAACCTTCCAAGGTGGTTACAATCTGCTTTTAATACAGCTCGCTATCTTAATTTGTGGGTAACCACTCAATGGTATTCAGTTCTTAAGTGGATGAGCTTAGCTTAGAACATTTGTACTATACCAATGTTTTAGAATAACTGGTAATGTCTTGTTGTGGCTATAGAATCTTATTCATGGTGATATGTGCTTCGAACTACAGTCAGCGTCAAAAGTAAGCGGTAATTCAAGTACTTTGTTGTAATAGTAAAGCGAGAGTTTGTATGTGTTAAATCAGCTGAATTGAAAACGTACTAAACATGAACACTTGGACGGTTACTTTTGATATTGACTGTAAACATTGCAGGCGCATTCCAGCAGAGCGTCCACTTTGTCGGCCACGTGACGAGTACTGCAGCTACCTTAAGAACATATAAATGTAGTTATCCATATAATACGCGATATGATCCTGCTACGCCAGATTACGTAAGTTCGAAATTTCATTTTGTGATGGCCCGTCCAGGCGGTGAACTGTTACTCTCTGTTCCACCCCATCGTTTTGGTACCATGGGCTATTCGTTCACAGTCTAGGCGATTCCGCTCTTGTGTCATTATGCTCATTCGCACAGAACAAGCTCTCGTTCTATATGTTTATATTTATATGTTGTTGGTTGTTTTATATTATAATGTCTACATAAAAAATCTAATCAAATTCTTTATTAAAAAAACACATATGGTTTCATAATATAAGGGATGGAGCTGTCCATTAAGCATGTTATTGCTTGTCTCGGGACTTCGGCAGGCACACATATACAATATATATTTAATGTCTATCAATGTACCTAATGTAAATCCGCCATTTATACCTACGTTTGTAATATGCATTAAAGTTTTAATACATAAATACACCTATTACCGGGCACAACACCTCGCGGATCTCCGAGGTACTTTCTGGTAGAGTTGGTTTGGCAAGAGTAGTGCCAGCAACCCTTCACGCAAAATAGGAGCGTTGGAAGACGTCGAGTTGCGGAAAATCCGCCCGCGATAACCTATTAACCTATAAATAAATCCGCTATCAATACAAAACCCAAGTGATAAAATATTGATATGCTTACAAAAAAATTACTTGCTAGATTTGTATGAAGTATGAAAAGAATGGCGTCATCCGACATTCTGGTGGAAATGCCCCTGCAGACAGTGCTACAGGAGTAGTCTGTGTTGCTTTAGATCTGATTTATTACTCGCTTTATATTAAATTTAATTGACAGTGTATTAACTGATAGGATAAGTAACTAATAAACGAATATTTGCATTTATTTTGTGAATACTCAACGCCATGGGCATATTTTAAGTAACAAAACGAGATGTTAATTTTGAATTGTATTTCGCAGCTATGTCTAGTCTACTGTTAAGTTAGAAATTGCAATAATAATATAGGCACGCATTATGTATAAAGGTAATGCATACGATGTAATATTATGTCATGAAAAAAAGACACGGCATGGCAAAGTAGGAGAAAGGGAATTTACTCTCGAATTTTATAACATATCACTAATTATATGTATAGAATACATAATTAATGTTCTTGTTTTATGCAGTAATGTAATGTATGTGTATTTGCAATATGTGTATTGAAATCATACAAAAAAAAAACATTATTATCAATTATTGATCTTTACTTTTAGTATTGAATTGTGTTTTAATAATTGTAGGCAATAGATGGTTGTGTGATTTAATCTAACAGTGATATATTTTGACAAATAATGTTTACGATATTTTAATTGAAAAAAATACAAGAAAGTTGTATAATTCACATTGTATTTTATTTATGAATCCCATTTATACAAACAAGAAATGACAGTAATTCAATATTAATTAACAACTACCCTTATCTTTAAAACTAACCTAGCACAAAGTAAATTAACAAGGTAGCAAGTAACACATGAAAACTGAAAGTTTGTAATCCATCCGCCGAATTACAATTATTTCGGTTGCACGTAAAACAGCGTGCGTCACTGTGCCCTCTCGCTCGTTCCACCGCCTTTAGAGCGAGACACACTGAATCCACCTGCACCCTGGGGATGCACCCTCGAAGTACGTCTACGGTGTTGCCAACTGGAAAAAATAAGAAAATTTTTAATGCAAGATATCATCTTCCTAATAATTGGAATTAGAAAAACTATTTTTTTGGTTACTGATTGGCGCTTCACCGCTCACAACGAAACGAACACATGTAACCTTTTAACCTATGTTGGGTAAGTAAATGATTCTGATTCAAATACCAATAATAAAATAAACTGCATTTTGTTACAGTAAATAAGTTAACAAAGATTATCAATTGGTAAAATTATCATTCAATAAATAAGTAAGTAAATAACTACTGCGCAATGAGTTTGACACCGCTCTTTTTACGTGAGATTAGGTATACTGGATGCAGCTAGGTCGCTTCCAACCGGTATATATGGAAGTCCAAAGGGGGGCCTATGTTCAGCAGTGGACGTCCTATGGCTGAGATATATGATGATGATGATGATGAGGTATACTGTCTGATTTCAGTGTCACACTAGTTAACTCGACCTATATAAGGCCAATAAAAATTCAATAGGTTAGCTTCTAAGCATTTCATTTACTTTTCAACCAAATATTTTGACAGAGAAAGCGAAGATTGCTCATAAAATCTTTAGTATTCCGGCTGTTCTCGCCTACAGGCCCCATTTCTTTCTAAGGTTTTCAAAATTATCCAAAATGTCGGAGATATGGGGGTTGAAACCGTAAAAGAAGTCATATTTCAGACATTTTGAAAGATGATCGCAAGGTCTACAGCCCACAGAGCCACTAGTATTCATTTTTACTGTTTTTAGTTATTTACTGTAATTATAACTAGTGAAGGCAATAAGTGAACGCCTCGTTGCAATAAAGTTGCCATTGCCTTCATTTAATCCCCTAAACATTTGCTCAATTGCTTTCATAGGCGTTTTGACTTTAGCAAACATGTAATGCAAGTGTGAAATTAACTCACTTGTTTTACCATCTGGGGTAACGACCATCTTGAGGCAGTGGTACTCGATGGGTATCTTCGAGTCTGTGGACGGCGGTGGATGCCCCGGGTTGTGGATCCACTCGGCTCTTAGTTGTCACCCAGTTGCTGGTGTGGCATTCTACGGGGGACCCGGTTGCCGCCACGTAGGGAATGAAAAACCGGTACTAACCGGTTATATCTATAGTAAATCCAGTATTGCATTCTCTACTTCCATGTTTTAGAGGTAGCAGTCGGCTGCTAAAATATCACTCTCGGGAGTGATATTTTTCCTTCAATTAAATCCTCTAAACATTGGTTTTGTAGGTGTCCTCAAAAACATTCATATCTGAAATGAACTTACATGTTTTATCATCTGGGGTAGCGACCATCTTGAGGCAGTGGTACTCGATTGGTATCTTCGAGTCTGTGGATGGCGGTGGGTGTCCCAGGTTGTGGATCCACTCTGCCGTCACCCAGTTGCTGGGGTGGCATTCTACGGGGGAGCCGGGCGCCGCCGCGTCGTCGAGGTGGCAGCCGAGACAGCGCTGGTAGAAGCAGCTTTCTGGCGTCACTGTTGATAAAAAGGAAACAGTAGGAAACACTAGACGGGGCCTGTGTACTACATCTACGCGGAAGAAAAACCGATTTATATTTTTACTTCTCAGTAGTGGGGCAAAAATAATCCCATAACCATCGGTAGATGCTTAGCTATCCGTGTACGAAAAATAATTAAAATCGATCCAACCGCCAGGAAATCGCGCTACGCTTTGACGAGTTTTTGTGAGATGTCATAATCTAACTAATCCTTATGTGAGCTACCAGTGTTAAGTTATTTAAAAAAATACGACAGTCAATGTTATTACCATTAATTCCTCCCCATCCGTCATTTTCCGTCTGTTTATTTAAACCCTTAGGGCGATTGTGCACTACAATGAATTTTACTGTCCGGCAGTCCGATTTTTTACGGTCCGTTATGGCATGAAAAAAACGGTAAGACCGATTGTGCACTACAATGAATTTTACTGTCCGGCAGTCCGAGTTTTCATGGTCGATATGGCATGAAAAAAAACGGTTTTTGCTTGTGCACTTGTCCGTCTTTTTACTCGCAGGTGCGGCGCAGTTTTCGGTTACCTCTCTCTTTGAAACTACACGCCACGCAATCGTAATTACACTAAGAACGATGAGTTTTTTATGATTTTTTGCTATACCGTTTAAGCACATGGATCAAGAGGCGACGCGGCTGGCGCAGTGGTTAAGCAACTGCCTACTGAGCCGGCGGTCCTGGGTTCGAATCCCGGCAAGGGCAAATATTTGTGTGATGAGCTCGAATATTTGTGCCTGGGTCATGGATGTTATTTGTACTTACTTAGGTATGTATTTATCTATATAAGTATGTTTATCGTCATCTAGTGTCCATGATACAAGCCTACTACTAGAGCTTACTGTGGGACTAGATTGATTTGTGTGAGGTTGTCCGATATTTATTTATTTATTTATTTAAGAGGCAAGATACAACATTTAGGCTGGGTGTACCACCAAATGAAATGCTTGCAGTAACGTTAAGGTAAGTTTATACAGTATTTATACAATGAGTGAGCGAGTGAGTTGTTTATTGAGTATAGGCACAGGGCGGACACTGCCTACTAAAAACTGAACTTGAATGTCAGTGTCAATGTGTGTGTGTGTAACACGCACAGGGCTGCCTCAGACGCATTGCAACCACTAGTTGGTGTTTTGGTGTTTTAGTTGCACATAAATATGACATGGCGGAGGGTGATGACGGAATCACCTCAGAGTTTCTGAATGGGGGTGGAACACCGATACTGAAAGCCCTTCAGAAACTCTTCAACTCCGTCTTGCTCGAGGGAATAACGCCAGAGGCATGGAACAGAGGTGTGGTGGTGCTCTTCTTCAAGAAAGGGGATAATACCTTGTTGAAGAATTACAGACCCATCTCGCTTCTGAGCCATGTCTACAAGTTGTTTTCGAGGGTCATCACGAATCGTCTCGCGCGTAGGTTCGACGACTTCCAGCCTCCCGAACAAGCAGGATTCCGAAAAGGCTTTAGTACCATAGACCACATCCATACGCTGCGACAAGTTATACAGAAGACCGAAGAGTATAACTTGCCACTATGCTTGGCGTTTGTAGACTATGAGAAGGCCTTCGATTCGGTCGAGACTTGGGCAGTGCTACAGTCTCTCCAGCGGTGCCATATTGACTATCGGTACATCGAGGTGCTGAAGTGTTTATATAAAAACACCACCATGTCGGTTCGAGTACAGGAGCAGAGCACGAAAGCTATTCCTCTGCAGCGAGGCGTAAGGCAGGGAGACGTTATCTCTCCGAAACTGTTCACCGCCGCATTGGAAGATGCTTTTAAACTCCTGGAATGGGAACAATTGACAACATTTCATATTTTTAAGACTATCATTTTATTACTTTTCTGAATTCTGCTTAAAAAGATGAAGTAATCTCTGTTTTTATTTATTTTCTGAGATGATTATTTACTTTATTATTAATTTATAAAAACATACTCATTTTAAAATGTGGCAACACAGAAACCAGAACTTAATGGAACGGTTACTTTAGTCGGTTTTCTTATTAAAAAAAAACTTAATCAAACTCGGTATGCATCTGTCAGCTGTCAACGTCAAATAAAAAAAAAAATATTTTTTCGCTCTTTGGTTTAGAGAACAACCCTATTCAGCCCGTATTGTCTTAGATTGTAGTTATTTGATGTATTTTCTTATATTTCTTTAAATACAGAAGAATAAATTCAAAGATTTTTTTTTTAAGGTACACGACTTAAAGCCCTGTCGATCTCTATATTAATTTCCACCTGTTATAAATATGAAATGTTGTCAATTCGGCATCAACATTAATGGCGAATACATTACTCACCTTCGGTTTGCCGACGATGTTGTGGTCATGGCAGAATCGCTGGAGGACCTCGGCACAATGCTCGATGGCCTTAATAGAGTTCCCCAACAGGTAGGTCTTCGGATGAACATGGACAAAACAAAGGTAATGTCGAATGCCCATGTTGCACCCTACCCAGTAACGGTTGGGAGCTCTACCCTCGAAATTGTTGACAAATATGTTTACCTGGGACAAGTGATCCAGTTGGGTAGGTCCAATTTTGAAAGGAAGGTCAATCGACGAATCCAACTCAGCAGGGCAGCGTTCGGGAAACTACAAAATATCTTCTCGTCCAACATACCTCAATGCCTAAAGACGAAAGTCTACAATCAATGTGTGTTACCAGTGATGATGATGACATACGGAACAGAAACGTGGCCTCTTACTGTGGGCCTTATAAGGAAGCTCAAAGTTGCACAGCGCGCTATGGAGAGGGCTATGCTCGGTGTTTCTTTGCGAGATCAAATCAGAAATGAGGAGATCCGTGAACGAACAAAAGTCGCTGATATAGCCCAACGGATTAGCAAGCTGAAGTGGCAGTGGGCGGGGCACATAGCACGTAGAACTGACGGTCGATGGGGCAGTAAGGTTCTCGAATGGAGGCCACGCACCGGCAAGCGCAGCGTCGGACGTCCACCCACAAGGTGGACGGACGACCTGGTAAAGGTTGCAGGAAGCCGCTAGATGCAGGTCGCTTCCAACCGGCCGATCTGGAAGTCACTGGGGGAGGCCTATGTTCAGCAGTGGACGTCCTGTGGCTGAAATGATGATGATGATGATGAAATATGACATAATAAGATAGAAATTTATCACAACCACACGACAACTGTAGTGGTGGTGATGGTGATAGTGGTGATGATGATGATGGGGCTGGTGGTGATGGTGGTGGTGGTGGTGACGAAGGTGGTGGTGATGATGGTGGTGGTGGTGATGGTGGTGGTGATGATGATGGTGGTGTTGGTGGTAGTGGTGGTGATGGTGATGGTGGTGATGGTGGTAGTGGCGACGGTGGTGGTGGTGGAAAAAAAACGGTCCGGAATGGGGAAAAGTAAAATATCGGATGGTAAAATTACGTATAGTGCACAAACTACTATATACATTTAATGGCGTGCCATATCGGACCGTAAAAAATCGGACTGCCGGACAGTAAAATTCATTGTAGTGCACAATCGCCCTTACGGTTCATTTGCATTGCGCCATTTGCGCCATAAAGCTTAAATAAGATAAATAAATAAAGAACTTTCATTTTATTAAAAGCCAAGGACGATTAAGATAATTTATCCAAAACTATATACATATAGGCCTTATCGTGTAGGTCGAAGCTTAAAGAGGGTCTTATTAAAACCGATCGATTTCAGACACCCTTATCATTCTTAAAGACTCGTTATTTATAAAAGTTAAGGTGTTTATGTTGCTCTCGGTTCAGGGTCTAGGTCATAATCGAAAATTGGCCATCGATCACCTCGGGATCAGATAACGGCTATCTGGGATCTGGAAACCACTTCCATACATGTGTCAGCTTTGTAAATTATTATCTTTAAAAGTTTTCCAGCCCATAATGTGGTTATTTTGCGGACAAAATATTATTAACCAGTTTCTGATCATTATCTTTTTATATTAGTTTTATGGTAGGTACATTTACATACGTAAAATATCGCTTTAAGGCTCTCCTTCTTGGTCCGCGTAAAACTTTCTTCTTTACCGCAGTCGGGTAACAAGTACCTATCCTATAACTAGGCATCGGATAATCGGATATAGATAGGTAAAGGCGGCTTTGTTTGAGGTATGAGTGAGATAGCATTAGGATTTTGTCAACTTTAGGTAAATATCCACCTGAATATCCGATCCCTACCTACCTATAACCATATATGAATGTCCAGCTATCCCTGTACCAAAATTGTTTAAATCTGTCCTGCCGTTTTGGCGTTGTGAGCGGACAAAACTTTTTTATCAACAGATGGCGTTGTATGGCTGGCGGCGCGCGCCATACAAATCCTACATCATGCTGTTGATTTTTACAAGCTTTTATTTAGCTTGCATGGTATGTTTAAAGTATGTATGTTCGGGTGAAATCTTGCAACTCAATTTTGAAGCAGATATCGTCAACCGATTGAGCTAAAATTTTGCATACTTACTTAACTTTGATGACAATATAATAATATGGTACCATGGGGCTGATCTGATGATGGAGCCGGAAGGTGGCCATAGGAACTCTATAATAGAAAAAGCAA
Organism: Apotomis betuletana; assembly: GCA_932273695.1. Classification (NCBI taxonomy): domain Eukaryota; kingdom Metazoa; phylum Arthropoda; class Insecta; order Lepidoptera; family Tortricidae; genus Apotomis; species Apotomis betuletana. Next base: position 9,268,727 of record OW026313.1, on the reverse strand, counting down.
TCCTACCGAGCTTGGGCTCTTTAGAATTGTCTCAGTGAGCATTTGATGGATATCTAAAGAAAAGTACAGTCGGCTATAAAAACTTGCCACTAAAATGTCATTTTTGACAGAAACTTATTCCTGATATATTATATTCCCTCTACATAGAAAACTGATTTTCAGTATAATTTTAGATTTTTATGCTAGTATACTTAGACTATCTATATGAATTATGATCGTTAAACGCTAAGTCACGTTATGGGTTTTCATTTTGTACCTACCTAGTAAAGATTCATTCATACTAATATAGCAAGTAAAACTAAAATCAACAAAGTAACCTAACCCTCTCTTTTGTTTAGGAGATAAGTATTCTTAAAATGGAAACCTAGTGCCCCATGCCCCTAAGACCTTAGTACACTGTAACAGTAGTGCCCACGAGAGATCGTGATCACCAATTTGCGCCCCAGAATTGCTCCCTCATCACCGACTCGCTATGGCGACTATTCTGTATCGATCGACATTTGACTCCTGACATTTGGGTCCCTGCATGTCCAATCTGCCTTTACCTGTCCGTAACTGATCGGCGTGCCCGCTTGTAATGACCGCTCCGGAGCGCAGTTTAAGTTTGTTTTAACCGCCGCAATCATATGTCATTTTCTCGCGTTTCGCGCCGTTTTACCGGTCATCAGCCCGTCGTTCCGATACTCGCGCGTACGCTACGTAATTATTGAAAGCGAGAGAATCCGCTCTCGATGCGTCGGTATGCCGGCCCTGCGACCATTTATTTAACTCGTTCGATTTTCTTTCGCTTTCCTCCTTTTAAATTTGACGCATCGATCGTAATTAAATTAATACGATTAAGCCTGCCCGAGCTATGCAATGTTGCGGCACGATTTCCCGGAACCGCAGAGTATCATCTTGTTTTGTCATAGAACACTGACGGCGAAACTAGCCTATAATGAGGCGGAGTGTTCCAATAAGGACAGTTGCACACGACCAACAATGCCAGCGGCTTTTCTATGATCTGGAGAAAGTTACCATAATTTTATGCATTTGCGTTATAGCGAGCAGGCTAACTTAATGCTTGATAAATGCAATCGCTTAGCAACCAACCATCGTGCTTTCCACGGAAAAAAAGTAAAAAACAGCTCGGAAAAACATTTAAACATTTTGCGTTCATAATTTTTCACAATGAAATATTTTGCTAACTACACTTTACTACAGCTCAGATCGTTTTTTAACGGCGTAACAGGTCTAAAGTCTCTGCGCGGTATAGGCTCCATCCATCTGTCTGTGGTCTTAACTTGGTGGTCAGCCGCCGACGCGTGAAGAGCGGCGGCCGCCCGGGAAAGTGGATGATAGGCGTCTGACATAATTGTGCGCGGATAAGTGCGTGCACCTTCCATTGTGGCCGCGGCTTTAGATAGCGGGCTTTCTACAGGCACCCGAAGATAACTAGAAGGAACGTCGTGACAGTTGTTTGAATCGACAGTTTTGTACTCCTACCTCAATGCGCAACGTTCTCATTCTTTGCGATTTATTAATTTATTTAATTTTAGTTATTATCTTGATTATCCAGTGACCTATAATAATGCCATACGATAAAAAAAAATAGTTTATTATGTAAACGTAGGGGCGATAACTATAAATAAAGTTAAAGAGTTTTATCATTGAATCTGTATGGCAACAGTAGTACTGTATAATAGGGTACCTCCTATATAATAGTGTTTTTAATTTAAAAAGAATGTACTAGGTAGGTATATAATTTGGAATCAGCAATGTGAAGTAAGATTTTCTAAAAATTGGCTTTACTTCCCGATATGCATGCCGTATGGTGTTCTTTCTACGAGCTGTCAGTGTGCATACACGTTCGTTTATTGTAAAGGTATGTAAGTCCGATGGTAGATTACATTTTCAATTATTTATTAGGGCTTTCGCTCCATTGCTAAACATTAATTAAATTTAAGGCAAGAAAATGTAACTTTGTAGTGATTAATATAAATTGACCGAGGAAACGAACCGTCTACGTATCAGCAGGCCTAGCATGAGTTGCCGCGACTTCACCTGTCGCGCGACTAAGCATCACCGCAGGCCCACACGGTATAGAAAGAAAAGTTACAGTATTAGTCGCGCAACAGAGTCGCGTGTCACAGTCATGGTAGACTGCACCAGGTACCACGCCCGGTTTGCGGAAAAGGCATCTATTATGTCTTTTTGGTGTGCAATAAAGCATTTTGTATTATATTGTATACTGTCGTCAGCTGTCAGGAGCCTTACCACGATCTCTTAACGCGACTCACTTTAGGCCCTAAACTGAACTGTATCGCTATTTCATACCATGACATTGTATTTACGACTCAGTTCAGATGACAGTTCAGTAAGAGCGTCTCAACTATTTCATTCTCTCATTTCAAGTACTTTTCGTACCACGATGTGTCACTTGAGACGAAACTGAATCGCACGAGTGTCAAATTTTGCGACTCATAAAAAGTTCCTCATTGAATGTATCGTTCTGGATAGTTTTGTGTAGAATATTTATTAGTTCTTAGCTTTTGTTCGCGACTTGTCTCGCACAGGTCTGGAAACGTGTCTGTGTAACTTCCTACCGTTTTATTCAGGGACGTATTTACCCTAGGGCGATCCGGGCTATAGCCCGGGGCGCCAAACCGACAGGGGCGGCGTAGGCGCCCCTGGCCGTTTGCATTTTGTTTTGGTATTGGCGCCTTTCAACCAACTATTACTTTTCAACTTTTTTTTTCAAACCAAAATTTAAAATGAACATGAAAAATAACAAGAACAAATAGTTTTGGTCGAAAACATGCTTGTAAGTTTGTCAATATCTTCGGGGCGCGTCTGTAAGTAAGAACATGAACATGCTTCAATTGTATTTCGCTGCACAGTCTCTTTATGATAACTCAAGTAGTATACGCAGTTATACAACCTTTTGACCACAAAGTTCAGAGCCCAGGAGTTTAAGCTTTCGATTCAAAAAACGCGCCAAACTTCCGAACGCAGCCATGATTCCCGCGCTCTGACTTGTCAACTTCATTATCGTTTTTGTGCGACCTACGACCATGTTACGATTTTTCGTGTTAATTATAATAATGTAATATTGTGTTGTGAAAGGTGTTTAATACTATTTGTTTTTATAAAGACAATGTTGAGACATCGTCGAAGCGGTTTGTTAGATAAAGTGCGACAGGAATTCCGTTTTTTTTAAGGACTCAGGGCGAGGTCCATATCGACGCGTAGGTGCCCTCGACTCTGTTGGCAAGCCAAAGTTCCTAAGGGGATTCGCGGCGAGCGACATCCCGGGCATAATGGTCATCTTGAATGCGTTCTCGATCACCAATTGTCATCATCGAGCAGGCGCCATTCGAAGCGCGATTCTGGTGGCGAAGCCACTTCATGCCACACACAGCATGAGAGATGACAGAAACGGAAAAACATTAAGCTAAGAGGATCCTAACAAACAAGGTAAGACAAGAATGGTACAAGTTTGGATCGTTACCTTGCCCGTTTCCCAGAATGCCGCAACATGCATAATCTTAGCAGCGTGTGCTGCTGGCGCATTAAAATATATTCTTGCGAAGCAATGTGGAGTGCTAACTATTGAGCTGGTTGGGTACTCTCGTTGCTCATTTAGTATTGTGGTGCGCCATTAGTGGGTACTTTTGTAGCTTTTAACAAGTTATATTTTGTACTACGTGGGTCCACTCTATGCTTATTATCTTAGCAAACGTGGTGAGTTATTCTGGATTCATTTCCTGCCGGCTCTGCTGAGCAGAATGGTGTATCAGTTGGATTCACTCGTTGCTTTCTATGCGCTGCAACTAAATATGGTTTCGGGTGCTCATGTCACACTAGTCCAGTTCATGCTAAGATCAGCATTCTGGTGCACCATATTGGGCTCACATTCTACTGTTTTGTGCCACAAATAACAGTCTGATATATGTCTTACTACAGAAAGCTCTTTAAACAGTCCTTTATACGCGCTTGTCCTTACTCCAGCGGATGAATAAGGATCACATCAGTGCAGAGACTGGCCTTACCGGTTGAAGCTCTAGAAGTCGAGTCACTTGGCCTGGACCCAGTGAGTCAGATCTGCTCTTGCGGAGAATATAAGAATAATTCCCATTATAATCAAGAATGTAATTGAAAGAGGGGAAAAATTCAAAGGTACACCGTTCCGGACTATTACAAATTGGAGGATTCGTCAAGATTGAATGGAGGCCGAAGTGGATAGTGGATATAAAGTGAAAAATATAAGACAAATAAATGCCAAGTATGACTAGGTCATATGTCTGTGTCTTATAGACATTGAGGAGACCAGCGTGAAATATACATACACTTTGTAAATCACCTGGGAATTCTGATTCCCATGATCACTCTGCTGAGCGATAGTGCTTTAAGTACTGCTTAGTAAAATGGCAATTTGTGACTTAATAACTAGATAGTTATAAAATCTCTTTTACAGCAATGATGCAACAGGGAGTAATTAAAAAATAATAATTCTGAATTAGATATTTTTCAATTGGAAAAATTGTAAATGAGATAAGATCTATTACTAGGCAAGCAGTTATTATTAAATGCTTACCTTGCAGAGTCCAACATTTACCTATGATAATTTCTTTCATAAGATCTAGAGTCTTAGTACAATTGAAGGGAATTACATAACCATATTGCAAAGCAACAAGCAAGAGGTGACTAGAACAGCCATAATGCTTATGCATCCCAACCGCTATATTGGTACTTAAGATTTAAAATTAAAATCTTTATTCTGCAAATATGCCTCGAGGGCATTTTTACAAGTCTGATTCTATGTCATTGAATAACAATAATGAATATGAAATTACAATTATAATTACATCACAACAATATAATAGTAAATTTATGCGACAGGTAAATCACTGGGCACACTTTACCCGGAGAGGTATATTTTCTCCGGGTCTATTAATAGAATACTCTTAATTTAACTATCAGAGATATAAAGGGTATATTTTCTAGGATTAAACATGTCATATAACGTTTACACAGAGTTGCTTAAACCTGTGATGCAGTTCTCTGATTGATATTAGGGTTGTGATTGATATGTGTAGTTTTTTATTTGGTTGGGGGAACTACATATATAACGTTAGTATTAGGTACTACCTACATTATGTTTGTTCTGTACAAATATGTACTCACACTCTCACTTGTTTTGTGCAGTAAAGCTAATAAACAAATAAAAATAAATGAATGCTTTAATAGCATACAAATAACTCTAAAGTTGTTAGAGAATCTAGGTTTTCAGTGTAATTTTGGAAATAAATCAATAAAAATAATGAATGCTGTAATAGCAGACAGAAAAATTTAGTTGTGACAGAATCTAGGTTTCATGGTAAACCATAAGATGTTTTTTTTTTTTTTTTTTTTTTGTCCAAATTTTTTGGGTTGTGTGTTAGATTCTGACAATTGTATTTCGCTGCACAGTCTCTTTATGATAACTCAAGTAGTATACGCAGTTATACAACCTTTTGACCACAAAGTTCAGAGCCCAGGAGTTTAAGCTTTCGATTCAAAAAACGCGCCAAACTTCCGAACGCAGCCATGATTCCCGCGCTCTGACTTGTCAACTTCATTATCGTTTTTGTGCGACCTACGACCATGTTACGATTTTTCGTGTTAATTATAATAATGTAATATTGTGTTGTGAAAGGTGTTTAATACTATTTGTTTTTATAAAGACAATGTTGAGACATCGTCGAAGCGGTTTGTTAGATAAAGTGCGACAGGAATTCCGTTTTTTTTAAGGACTCAGGGCGAGGTCCATATCGACGCGTAGGTGCCCTCGACTCTGTTGGCAAGCCAAAGTTCCTAAGGGGATTCGCGGCGAGCGACATCCCGGGCATAATGGTCATCTTGAATGCGTTCTCGATCACCAATTGTCATCATCGAGCAGGCGCCATTCGAAGCGCGATTCTGGTGGCGAAGCCACTTCATGCCACACACAGCATGAGAGATGACAGAAACGGAAAAACATTAAGCTAAGAGGATCCTAACAAACAAGGTAAGACAAGAATGGTACAAGTTTGGATCGTTACCTTGCCCGTTTCCCAGAATGCCGCAACATGCATAATCTTAGCAGCGTGTGCTGCTGGCGCATTAAAATATATTCTTGCGAAGCAATGTGGAGTGCTAACTATTGAGCTGGTTGGGTACTCTCGTTGCTCATTTAGTATTGTGGTGCGCCATTAGTGGGTACTTTTGTAGCTTTTAACAAGTTATATTTTGTACTACGTGGGTCCACTCTATGCTTATTATCTTAGCAAACGTGGTGAGTTATTCTGGATTCATTTCCTGCCGGCTCTGCTGAGCAGAATGGTGTATCAGTTGGATTCACTCGTTGCTTTCTATGCGCTGCAACTAAATATGGTTTCGGGTGCTCATGTCACACTAGTCCAGTTCATGCTAAGATCAGCATTCTGGTGCACCATATTGGGCTCACATTCTACTGTTTTGTGCCACAAATAACAGTCTGATATATGTCTTACTACAGAAAGCTCTTTAAACAGTCCTTTATACGCGCTTGTCCTTACTCCAGCGGATGAATAAGGATCACATCAGTGCAGAGACTGGCCTTACCGGTTGAAGCTCTAGAAGTCGAGTCACTTGGCCTGGACCCAGTGAGTCAGATCTGCTCTTGCGGAGAATATAAGAATAATTCCCATTATAATCAAGAATGTAATTGAAAGAGGGGAAAAATTCAAAGGTACACCGTTCCGGACTATTACAAATTGGAGGATTCGTCAAGATTGAATGGAGGCCGAAGTGGATAGTGGATATAAAGTGAAAAATATAAGACAAATAAATGCCAAGTATGACTAGGTCATATGTCTGTGTCTTATAGACATTGAGGAGACCAGCGTGAAATATACATACACTTTGTAAATCACCTGGGAATTCTGATTCCCATGATCACTCTGCTGAGCGATAGTGCTTTAAGTACTGCTTAGTAAAATGGCAATTTGTGACTTAATAACTAGATAGTTATAAAATCTCTTTTACAGCAATGATGCAACAGGGAGTAATTAAAAAATAATAATTCTGAATTAGATATTTTTCAATTGGAAAAATTGTAAATGAGATAAGATCTATTACTAGGCAAGCAGTTATTATTAAATGCTTACCTTGCAGAGTCCAACATTTACCTATGATAATTTCTTTCATAAGATCTAGAGTCTTAGTACAATTGAAGGGAATTACATAACCATATTGCAAAGCAACAAGCAAGAGGTGACTAGAACAGCCATAATGCTTATGCATCCCAACCGCTATATTGGTACTTAAGATTTAAAATTAAAATCTTTATTCTGCAAATATGCCTCGAGGGCATTTTTACAAGTCTGATTCTATGTCATTGAATAACAATAATGAATATGAAATTACAATTATAATTACATCACAACAATATAATAGTAAATTTATGCGACAGGTAAATCACTGGGCACACTTTACCCGGAGAGGTATATTTTCTCCGGGTCTATTAATAGAATACTCTTAATTTAACTATCAGAGATATAAAGGGTATATTTTCTAGGATTAAACATGTCATATAACGTTTACACAGAGTTGCTTAAACCTGTGATGCAGTTCTCTGATTGATATTAGGGTTGTGATTGATATGTGTAGTTTTTTATTTGGTTGGGGGAACTACATATATAACGTTAGTATTAGGTACTACCTACATTATGTTTGTTCTGTACAAATATGTACTCACACTCTCACTTGTTTTGTGCAGTAAAGCTAATAAACAAATAAAAATAAATGAATGATTTAATAGCATACAAATAACTCTAAAGTTGTTAGAGAATCTAGGTTTTCAGTGTAATTTTGGAAATAAATCAATAAAAATAATGAATGCTGTAAAAGCAGACAGAAAAATTTAGTTGTGACAGAATCTAGGTTTCATGGTAAACCATAAGATGTTTTTTTTTTTTTTTTTTTTTTTTTTTTTTGTCCAAATTTTTTGGGTTGTGTGTTAGATTCTGACAATTATAAACTTTCTTGTGAACTAAAAACCTCTAAAGCTTTTTAGTTTATTGAGATTATATTTTCTTATCCAGATTTACTAAATTATCAACGTATTAAACCAGACATTTTGCCTATTTGACTGTTTGATGCTTGAGGTTCACAGAGGTAGAAAGGCATAAATACATATTTCCTAAAGAAATATCAAAACAATTATGACAACTCCATGCCAATTAATTAATGGTAAAGAATGAGCTATTTTGGTGGATATTATTAATTTACTATAGTACTACCTATAGCCTAAAGTCTTGGCAGCTTTTTTAGGTTAAAATCTTTCTGCTCCAACTTAAAATAACTGTGAGATCTTTTAGAGGATTGCTTAAACCACAGATTATCTCATACAAAAACTGAATTCAGTTTCAATATGAAAATTATTTTAAAATTCCTACACCCACATTCTATTGTAACACAAATCTGGCAAGGGTGTGAAAAAGTAATGTTACTTTTTTTCTTCATATATAAAATCTAAACCAAATAATATAGCTGACTAAGAATCTAGAATAGTAGAAGGAATCAGTCAGAAATTGAATGTGTTAGCTACATAATCAATATTTTAAAATATTAAGTTGACTTGCATTAAAAATGTGTGTGTTATATGTCATGGAAAAAGTAACCATAATTGATTTCTCAGACTCCTTCACATGTTGAACTATTGATACAGACATCCTTCACATAAATATATGTATTTATTATACACATAGGTATATTATAATTTTTTATAGCAATCTGAAGGCACTTTGGTGGCTCCTTACTGGTGTTTTTAAAGTTACCTAGTAAGCTCTACATGTAGGTATAACAATTGGTTCTAACTCAGATTTTATCAAGTTACTGTGGGTTGACGGTAGCAGTTCTTGGAACGCTGTACCCTGGTTGTGGTGCTGTGCAGGATGTGTTATAACCAAGAGGAATGTCCATCAGTCTCAGCTCAGCGGACATGATGCTGGCTTGCTGCGCGGTAAGACACATACCGTAAAATGCTGGTATCTTTTTTGTTTATTTCAAAACATTAATAATTATTTAGATGCATCAGTCCTTCAGCATAAATGTTTTAAACTATTTTTATTATTATTATTATTTGTATCTCGCTATCGAGACTCGGGCTCATACGTCCCGGTCTTTTGGAAGACTTGCGTGGGGATATGGATCCTACACGTAGAGGCCCCTTGGAGAAATTTACCCACTATTATTATTAATATCTTTTGTTTAAAGCGAGTTGATATAGAAGTGGCAACTGCTATAAATCTGCTCTCTCTCTTCATTATGTACAAGAATCTTGTGTGATAACAGAATTAAAAGCCTTGTGAAGGCTGCGTTTATCCATTATAATATATTAACCAAAATATAGTACAACTTGGGACCCACAATTAGTGGTTTTAAATTACTTGCCATCATTGTCTTCAAAATAGTATCTAGTTTCTCCTTAGAGGAACTAAGCAAGAAATAATTACCTTGCTAATAAGTATCACTGTACAGTGAGTAAAAACACTGTCTATTATCTTAATTATCTAATATTTTCCAATATCTGGATTAAGTTTTGAATTAAATTCTGGGTCTGATGAAGACATCTAGGCAGGTTTCGAAAAGCCTTTACTCTCGCTGCCTTTCTTTAGATACAAACCTGAAGTTGGTCTAATAAAAGCCCTGCTGTCATATGAATAAGGATATGCATCATTATGTAATTTTATTTTTATTATTGTTTAAATAATAAGTTAAAAGAGATAACTTCTCAAACGCTTAGCTAGCGCATTGACAAGACAATTACAAGTTACAACACAAGTCACATAAACAAGAGCGGTAGTACCTATAGATACTCTTATATTCACCGCCCACTCGACTCGGCCTGTCCGGGTCTTTGCTGTGGCTCTGCTATGTGTTAATATTGATGTTATAGGGTAGACTGCAGGCACCTGCAGGTTTGAATGAAACTTAAAGATAATTTTCTCTGGTTTATGAGAGGCCTCTCGTGCCGCCTGAAGTTTTCCTAATACCTCTAAGATATTATAAATTAGTCAATTAGGTGATGTTATGATGAGTAACACTTATGAGTTACTTGCAAAGCTAAAAATAAACTTTGATTTGACTCTGAACATCTACTTGAGTTATCATAAAGAGACTGTGCAGCGAAATACAATTAGAAATTAAACGAACTTACCTGAAGTGAAGTTCTATTTTAATTGTATGAGCTGCACAGTCTCGAAATGATAATCCCTCCCACCCTATACCCGTTACAAAGTTTCTTTTCCAGGTCATTTCCAAAGTTCCTGTTTTCTCAGGCGTCACGCCAGGAAGGGGAAGTTGCTGTAAGCTACCGAACTCTAAACTAAATGAAGTTGACAAGTCAGAGCGCGGGAATCATGGCTGCGTTCGGAAGTTTGGCGCGTTTTTTGAATCGAAAGCTTAAACTCCTGGGCTCTGAACTTTGTGGTCAAAAGCAGTGGCGGATTTACCAGCAGGCTGAGTAGGCTCGAGCCTAGGGCGGCAGATTTTGGGGGCGGCAAATTTGGGGGACGAATTTTTTTTTTTTTTACCTCATAGAAATCAAAAAGATTTTTCTATGACGGTTTTCTGATGTCTTACAGATAGAAGTCTGCAACAAATTTTGTCGATGACTTTTCTCTCTCACTTGTCATTGCACATTCCGAGAGTAGCAAACTTCCATATTCTAGAGTAAAACAGCTAGTTCGCCGCCCCTCAACCAATAATCGGCCTCTCGCCTCTGCGCCCTTTGCCCACACTTTTTATGAGTGAAAAGAGCGAAATTGCAAGAAATATGCCCCTCTTCCCACTAACAACCAAATACATGCCAGTAGTCTTACTACTGGTTGGAGGCTACGAACTGGATGGTCTGTATATAATTTTTCGATTTTTATTCGAATATAATGAATAATTCAGTGAATAATTTTACCGACTTCAATCTTATGTATCGACTATCATGTGTTTCACATGCACTAGTAACTTCAGAAAATTCGATTGAAATTAAAAAAAAATCTTAAACAGTAATGTCAGTAATAGCGAGATAGTCTTAAGTCAAAAAATATTTTTTCCCCGAACGCGGTATTTTTTTAATGCTACAATGTTATCAATGACGTCAATGTTGCACGAGCACGTGGCGAGCTTCATTCTCTATTCCAATAACCGTGTGGGTTACCTTACCCCGGTTACCCGAACAAATCGAGGCGAAAAACGAAAACAAAATCGGATCAAAGGAAAATAAGGCACGAAACTACGGAACCACGAGTTTTACCCTTAAGAAAAAGACAAAATATACCGAGAAATTATTTTACGTGCAATTTCAACGAAATTGTTGCATTGTAAAAATAATGTATGATATGACAATTGTTGAGGCGAAGGCGGCAAAAACTATTCAGCCTATACCTTGAAAATTTGTAAATCCGCCACTGGTCAAAAGGTTGTATAACTGCGTATACTACTTGAGTTATCATTTCGAGACTGTGCAGCTCATACAATTAAAATAGAACTTCACTTCAGGTAAGTTCGTTTAATTTCTAAATATAGGGCGCGGGCGCCGAGTGAGGTCGCGGGCCGGCAAGAGGGGCGGTGGCAATAGGCCATACATATATCAGCGTTGCCAGATCGGATCTTTTTACACTATATCGGTCAATTTTGTTACTACGTACCCCCGCGCCGAACAATTTCGCTCTCGCTGCGCTCGCGTTTTCATCTGATCGTGTTACTACGCATCCCCGGGCCAAAAATTTCGGGCTCGCTGCGCTCGCGTTAATATCTATTTCTGTTACAATATATACTATACTACGTAGTTTACGTACGTTTTTTTCTGATTGTGTTACTACGTACGCCTGCGCCGAAAAATTGGGCGCTCGCTACGCTCGGGTTTTTTTCTGATTTTGTTACTACGAACACCTGCGCCGAAAAATTTCGCCCTCGCTGCGCTCGCGTTTTCATTTGATCGTATTACTACGCACCCCCGCGCCGAAAAATTTCGGTCTCGCTGCGCTCGCGTTATTATCTATTTCTGTTACAATATACACGCACTACTACGTACGTACGCACCCCATCGCCGAAAAATTTAGGGTAGCGAAGTGTTTGACAGGTTTTTCAGAATACTGACGAGTTAATTTCTTTTGAGTTATTATAATACGATCTCTTGGATAATGCAACGGGGAAAAAAAGATGCACAATGCGCATAGATAAGAGTGCATTACTGGTAATAAGTAGATAGAACTTCGTGTTTTTCGGTTCCATATGACTACTGCAATACTACGGTAAAGAGCTCGTAGCTTTGTATGGATTTCATAGTAAGATACGTTTTTTTTCCGTAGCATTGCAGACTGTAGTAACTAAATTAGCCGCTCGAGGGTGCTTTACATCATGCTTCTTTATTTGGTTACTATTTAAGTTCTTAAACCACAATATGATTTTTAATAGATTGAATTATAAAAACAAGTAAACTATTTTGTAAAACAAAGAACTGGAGTTACAAACATTTGCACTGAACCTAAAATAGGCAACTATAATTGAACATATCTTTAAGCAGTTGATAATTTATTTATTATTCAAAAAAGTTACACAGCATTACAGTAATAAAACCAATAAGGCACTGAACTACAAAAATACATATAAACAAGACTTAAAACTAGTTAATTTAGGCGACACAACCGCGTGGGTCCTTTGCGTCGTCTGATCTGGTGTATAATTCGGCAAATTACCGCGGAACTGCCGAAACACAACACCCTTCCGCCAGAAGTCTGCACTTGCGATGGTGTCCTGCAGCGGCCGCGGCACGCACACCACAAATGAGCTGAAGTACACGTAGTGCCGGGACTGCAGCTGGATAATATTGATATCATGGGGTCAAAAATATAAGCCCGATTTCAAAGGTCTCTATCTCGGCGGGAGACAGCTGGCGATAAAAACGGAGCTTTTAACATTGTCATTGACACACTTGATATTATATGGGTGATAAAATCACTTCACCGCATTTCCTGGTCACTATTTCTTTCCCCTGAACGAATACACTAAATCCGCGGAGGATTAAACTGAATTCGAAGATTGGCATACCACGTAAAATTCATTTGAAATTTAACAAATTTACATGTCAATGATTGACATGACATTATCACAGGCGGAAGGCGGCACACGTTCCGAGTCTTAATTACAATTCTTTTGAAATACAGACATTTTAAACTTTATTTCATTCAATAAAGCATTTGGTATGGCAAATATTGTCATTAAATTAAAAAAAGAACATAAGTCCGCTATGAAATTTATGTCTTTTCTTTTCAAAATTACCAATTAGTTTTAAACAATGTGTGCTGCGAAATTAATTTGTAATATTTTAGTTACCGAACGGATAGAAGCCAGAAAGAGATAAACATATACGAAACTCACATAGCGGCATCCCTTTCGCGCCGTAGCGTCTCAATTGCAGACCAGAGACAAATATCGGTCTTTCATTCACTTTATGCGATCGAGAATCAGCGCTGCTTTAAATGTGTTATGGTACGAAATTCAGCGATTCAATTTAGGTGCCTAAACTGAACTGCACTGCTTTTGGATAGTTTTTATAAAGATTGTGGTAAGGCTCCTGATTAGTTTATCAAATTAAAAAAATAACTTTAGGTCTCCACTTGTTTATGTATTCTGTTACTACAATTCATAACAGCATAAGCTTCCTAAAAACAGAAACTACGTTTAGCTCGAACGTCTATTTATACCGCCGTCAACCCGCAGTGACCCAATTCATAAACAAAATGACGATCAGCATAAAATCCGGGCCCACGCGCGTGTCGACATGCTCGGATGCTCATTGACAATGTAAATACGTTTGTCAACAGTTGAATAAATAAATATTTATTTAGCAGTAGTTGCTGGACGGGATGAGCTGGTAATACATTGCCACAGTAGACATTTTACATATTTGTAAAACAGTAGGTACAACAGCGACACCAATTAATGAAAATGCATATTGATAACTGTAATTCCTATAACATTCAACAGTTACAGACCCATGACACTTCGTTGGCCTAATATTACAGGATTCTATGTTTCACTTTTGACTAATTCAAATTTGAACATTGTCATTGTGACGTAAAGTTGAAATTTAACTACCCGGAAAATGTAACATAGAACCCTGTAATATTGGGCCAGCGACTTATGTACCTACGTATTCTTAGAAATAATGTAAAGTATTGATTTAATAACTTATGCATGCGTCTAAATATTATATTATCCACAGCGCAGGTTTCGTCATAAATACCAAATGCAATACATCCATAGCAACCATCGTCAAAATCACACATAAATATTTATCAGCTACAAGCTTCGTCCAAGTGATACAATATATAATAATCCGCAACACGCTTTGTCAATTACACATCAAAATCAAACTCCGGTATGACGAGTACCTGACGGAAAAGTTCCAAAAATGCAGCATTGCCCCGTTGTATTGCCAGCGATATTTGCTGAACCAGGTCCAGGACCAGAGCGGGGGTCACAACCTCTCTCACTCAAACGCCACCCACTACACACATCTCTTCTGTAAGTTGCGCTACTAAGGCAAGACGTGCCTTGCCTGTGCTGTATGAGGTCGTCGTCGTTTCAGACGTTTTCATGGATATATTTTTTACCTACTGGTTACGTGGCATTTACTGTGCCGGTACAACGCCTTGACGTGGCCGTAGGCGCTGGTTTCATTGTAGCGACAAATGGAATTCTAATTCGTGCTATAATGTGATGCAACGGATGTAACCGTGTTTTGTTTTTGACAATAGTTTTGGCGTGTCACTTGTGTGACGTGTGACCGAGGTAGGTTCAGTGTGAGGAAGAGTAACATTAGAACATCGCGATCGCGATGTGGCAATGATGATGCTGATGGAATTGACGAAGTATAAGCAATTGGTACTCTGAGATTCCGTACCAACAGAGACGGTAAGTATATGTTTTGTAAAAACAAACCCTCTTTGTCAATACAACAAAATTTACAGCATATTTGCCAAAATGCTTATTCTTTGAAACATTGAATAGGTTTTGAAAATGAAAAGATAAGAAGAGAAATATAGGACAGACGGACAATGACAGTGACTTTATTTTAGATACCATTGTTTGGAATTCATTCCGCCAATGATTGGTGGTAAAACACATCAAATACCTATATTTATGACGACTTACCTACTTTTAAATTAGGTTGTTAATAACTACTTGACTAATGTAATTAGTCTTAGTGTTTTTGTGTCTAGAATTCTAGATAGACAATACAACAAGGTGAAGGATAAATTAAAACAAAAAAAATTTGATCGACTGCGAGAAAATACAACGCGAGTAATCACTAATTATCCAGTACGTAAAAGATCTAATCCGTCTGGTCCGTATAGATTATCCCTTAACAAAACAAGACAATTCTACAAAGGCTGACTACTCACTCGCCTACGTAAGGTGTAGGTACATTATGGTGTCTTACTTAATCCTGTTTTTTACACAAAGCGACATTTAACATTATGTTACGGGCTTACGATTTATGTTTGTCCAAAGCAGTAGCAAAGATTACCGATAAGAAAACAGGTGTAACCTAATAATACTTTTGTGTGATAACGTCGTAGTTATTTATAGCGATCATGAGTGAGGAAAAATATGTTAAGTACATATGTTTGTTACAAACACTAACCAAACTAATCGGTTAGTAATTAACTATTAAACATTAACACTGGTTGGATATTATAATCATTTACTAATGTAGATAAGACCTGGAAAAGGTAGGTAACTGTTACAGCAAAGTCACTATTAGCTAGCTAGTTAGTTTCCTAATAACATTATTAATCAACACCAGAATTTAACGTTAAAACATTTTCATGCAAATACATTTTGGAAAAAACAGTAAGTATAAGATACATTAAATCAACAGGGAGAGGTAAACAACAGCCGGTCTTATCGCTAAATAGCGATCTCTTCCAAACAACCTTTAGGTAGCGGAGTACTTAATGTAAGAAGGAGCATGATAAATGTTGTCATCTATAACAAGAATCGAAAACAATGATTTTATTGATACGGTCGTAAAAAATAAATAAAACATACCATACGGTATCAGTCCAATAGCACAAAACACTGCAAACACTAACATTTTTGTCCTCAGAAACAGTTTTCCTTCACTAATTATCCAACAGATAGCTCCTATCACCACGACATTTTGTATCGCACTATCTACACTGCACCATTTTATCTTTGTCCGAGTTCTGTTATCACTAGAGCACTAAATTATTCAGACGTACCCATGGAAATATTTTTAACATTTTTAAGACTGTGTACTCAGAAGTTAAAATAATAATTTAGACGAGCGTAAAACAGTTGCGGTTAGTAATACAGTGTGACTGTATTTTAGGGATGGAGTACACCGGCAGAGACCAAAATAAAATGTATCCGGAGTTCTGATTAGTGTTGTTCGTATGCGCTCGGACGTAAAGTTTACGGGCTTTGGCAAATGGAATGCAATCAATAAGTAGTGTACGTTTTTTACGCACACACGCACACGTTTTTATGTTATTTTCGCCTTTCTTTTTACTCTTTGAATTTCTTTATTATTTTGTTAATTTTTTTTCGATTACAAGGTAGTTTTAGTGCGCCTGAAAATTATATTAAGCAAATGTAGGAGGAATTCGGGACTGCGTTGTTTTTTTTCTTTTTTTATGTCATAAGGGGCAAACGAGTAAACGGATCGCCTGATGGAACGCGATTACCGTCGCCCATAGACACCTGCAACACCAGAGGAGTCACAAGTGCGTTGCCGGCCGGCTTGTACCAGGAGACCAAAAAAACCAACGATATTTAAGAGAGAGTGGCGATTACACCACCGACAAGAGCTGAGCTCTTAAATAATGTAGGTACTGTAATAATGTAATGTACATGTACCTTACTTAATTACTCCGGTGTTGCTATTTTCTTTCTTTTTGACATAATGTATTATAGTGTGTTCTGTCCGATTAGTATTTCTGCCTTGAGAAAGCCCTTTAAACTTCATAATAATTCTATACGACCAGTAGGTATATACCATATTATTGGCGTTTACTGTAATATTTTTAAATGATCTACCAATTCTACCGTTAGAAATTATAGTTACAGAAGCAATTCAGAAACATTCCTAATTCGTGCGTAATTTCCTTGTACGCCGCGATAAGTTCCGTAACATCTACCAGCGTGGGCCGTAATGAATGTGCCAGCATTATGCGCTAATTAAAAGCATTTAGGTGTACAATTCCGAAGTTCGAAATCTTTTTTTCTCTCTCGCAGACTTCGAAGCCTGTTGCTCACAGCCCCAACAGTAACGTTGTTGCAAACGTGTTTGAAACTGCGTTTAAAGTAAATTTACTGAGCCTCTGCTATTAAACATATATTTATATTTTACACATACCTATATTTTTATTGAAATTGGTGTTATGTCCTTTAACCTCCTTCAATACATCCACCGAATCGCCGTTTCTCTTAAACTAACAATATTTCATTTCGGTTTTTTATACATTACAAATAGATATGGTACAACGGCTACTATGAATAGACATTAGTGTAAATAGCATAGCAGTTTAAATATATTGTTGAAAATGCAAACACCAACGCTTTAAAAGAAAGCTTTCATTCGTAAAATGTTGCCATAAAGTTAAACGCACATTAAAATTAACAAAAACGGTTTATAGAATACACCGTAAACGGTATATAGAATAAAATATATGAACATCAAACTTCGGAATAGCCCCCCTGCGTCCAAAACAGTTTTAAACTAGCTCAGAGTTCTCTAGCGACACTTTTTGGCAATTTCCGCGCTTCTAATGTCATCAAAGATGCCGATAATCGTTTCAAGATACCGACGGCAATAAAAACCAATTACCTACTACACATTTGGTAATAAAATCAATCACGTTTAAATAGACGTCTTTGGTTGGGGACTGGTACTTGGAAGTAAGCTTATTTGTCAGACGGCGACCCACGGGGCGGTGTTTTTGTAAGTGAACTTTTAGATGTGTAATGTAGCGTCGGTAACTGTGTATGTAGAAATGTGTTTTTGTCGTCTTTCTGGCTAACTGTACAGAGTATCTAGAGGTGAAATGGTTGCAAAAGTGGTTACTAAAAATGGAAGAAACTGATGTTTTATGGCCATAAAATAGTGATGATCCTTTACGAGGTTATGTTTTCGCCCTTGCAGGGCGTCACATGTACCTATACCTAGTCTATAATCCATCTATTGTCTGTAATGTGATATGCAATAAAAATTGAATTGAATTGAATTGAATTGTTTGTGATTGTACATGACAGATTGTATTCGCTTCTGTAATCGCTTTTATATATGCAACAATGTTTACATACATTACATGCCTATAAGTATTAAAACTTCCATTACTATTAGTCCTTTTTAGGGTTCCGTACCTCAAAAGGAAAAAACGGAACCCTTATAGGATCACTTTGTTGTCCGTCTGTCCGTCCGTCCGTCCGTCTGTCAAGACCCTTTTTCTCAGGAACGCGTGGAGGTATGAAGCTGAAATTTATATCAATTACTCAGGTCTACTGTCCCTTGAAGCTGTGAAAAAATCAAACTTCTAAGCCAACGCAATCAAAAGATACAGCCGTTTATGCCGCAAATTTTCGACACTTGCAAGGGAATCAAAACCTACAGGGTGCTTCCCGTGAACTCAGAATCTTGAAATTTGGTACGAAGCAACGTCTTATAGCATAGATAAAGGAAAAATTACGAAAACCATAAATTTTTAGTTACATCACATAATATATATTTTTTTAATAATTTTAAACTTACTACCCATTTCCTCATAAACGCGTAGAGGTATTAAATTGATTTGGTTTGTACGGAACCCTCGGTGCGCGAGTCCGACTCGCACTGGGCCGGTTTTTTGGGTTGTCCGTGTACAGTCATCAATACAGTCAGCAATCATCATTATCAAATGCGGAATCACGACACGTAGAATTGGGGGGTATCTGAAACACTAAATTTACAGATGGGAAACAATGCTCCGGAGTTGTGATAGGATACCAGCAATGGGTCATTCAGGGGAAAAAATAATTTCACAGGGAAAAAGATGTATACCTTTTTGGCTTGACATGGACTTGGAGCCCAGATTTACAGGTGATTTGTGTGATGATCGTGTAACTTCGTGGCCTGTACGAAAATCATGTCTCTAAAAATGAAATCACAATTTTAATTTTTGTGTTTATTGAAGGGGTATTTTAAATTAGAACAACACATACATATTAAGATTTAGAACAACACAGCCCGTGATCAAGTATATCAGCCAAGGTCATCCCGGAGGCGAGAAATAGTAACACTCGGCCATCTGGCCGTGTTATCTATCAGAGCCATCCGCGACCACCACATACCGACACGACTGCGACCACATATCTCCGACCGAGTGTCATAGCAATTGAATTACTGTTAAGGACGTAAAAAATACAGTAGGTACGTGGGCACAGTCGACGTCAGAGACATGTAATCTTAGGCTTAAGCATGTATCGCGTGTGTTTTTTAATACGTCCCACAATGGCCACAATTGCAGAAGTTGAACTTTACTTTACAACGTACTTTAGTTATATGATAGCAGTACAAGGTATCACAAGCAGTTTTTTCGGAATGGCGGCACGGTAGTGCCCTTAACTAATCGAGCAAGAAATCATCGAGCAAATGTAATGTAACCAAAAACAATTAGTTGTCCATATAGTTTTTGTTATATTACAAGGGAATGCTCGCGGTGAGAAGCACACTTACAATCGATTAAACCAACTAGCCCTATATATCGCATTTCTCAGTGACCAAGAATGTTAGCAAGCCGCACTTACAACTCAGAGACATTGTCGGCATTTGTCTGAACATCAAAAGACACTAGAAACTGTGGTACTGGTAGATAAACTCTGTTCAATGTTCAGACTGTCATTCTGACCATATCGGTCAGTATTTTCCACATAGGTACCGAAACGTACGATTTTAATTCAAATGGCATACAGCTATCTAAACGTAATCCCAAATCTATCGCATTTCAGTATTACGTCTTGGACCAAATTGAAAATGAAAGGAGTCTAGCTACTCAAAACAAATTTTCACCAGTTTATAGTCACTCCGTTTCAGTTTGGCTAAAATTCGTTCGTATGTCCAGATGTTTGGATGTCCAGATGTCCGGTTGTCCGGATCGGATCTTCTCGTCTGGAGTTCGAGGTGGTCAATTCTTCAAAATGGCGGAGATATGGGGGTTGTAAATGCAGAAAATACAAATGTCAAACTTATCGAAACTCACCCATTTATATGGATCGATAAACAGATATTTGTGTCGACTTAAAAATTCATCGACGTCGTCGTTTAAACACTGCGAATACTTAAATACGATGCTCAAATTAAAAAGAAACAAAAACAGTAGTAAGTTATGGCATTTCTTGGTCGTCATTGATATCAAGGCACTATAAGGATAAAATACATAAGGAGTTATCTTCACATTATATTACTTTACAGGTGGAAGAAGAGTATAAAAAAAACTAACATTAAAAATGTTGCAGTTACGTACGAGTGTCAATTATTTTTTATTACTCCTCATTAGAGTTCCGCAAGTAGACTAGAAAACCATACAGAGGCTTTAGCGTAAGTTTGCCTTTAACGGAAAAACGGAAACGCGTTTGTACTGTTTGTAGCAATAATAATGTTATCTACCTACACGGGAAACGTAAACGCGAAGACGTTTTGCTACGGCGGAAACTTACAATGAGGCTCAGAAGACTACACAGTGCGACCAAAAAGAGTAGAAATTAAAAAGAGGCAATACTGTAGTGTCATGCCCGTTTTCTTATATTGATTAGAAAGGGAGGACACTACAGTATGGCCACTTTTTAATTTCTACTCTTTTTGGTCGGACTGTACGTTATAGCAACCACTTATGTTCTTTGGTAATAACAAATAACCACTAAAATAAAATAAAAAATATATTACTACCAATTTGGAAATCACCTCGTCTTTTCATGTTAATACTGACTTATAATATTATTAAAACCTTTCGTATGTAAGATTACAAAAAATCGCGAGTTTACTCTCATATTCATATGCGTCGGACGTTATTAATAAATGAAAAATACCGTAAGTAAATAAATGCCAAAACGGCTCTTTTTTTTTCAAAAATTACCAACAGTTAATAAATCCATCACACTACAATAAAAATACATTGGTAACAAACAGGATGTTTACCCAATTATAGGTAGGTAACCACGGCTTACAGGCTCTATTATGTGACCCTTTTTGACCAGATTCAGCCCAAGGGTTAAAGCTTCGTGAAAGAATATTGCTGCTACCGAGCTGTACATTTTCATGGCAAAAAGTATGAAATACAATAATCATTCACGCTTGACGGATTTTATATTATTGTTATTGACTCATTCATTCAGCTTTGGCAGAGGCATCTTAACTGTTTGAGGTCTTCGAAAGGAAATCTCCGCTATATGGCAATACTGCTATAAAAATATTATGGTTCATTACGTGCTAAACGATTTGAACTAATTTAACGATATGGTTTCTTAATATGACCTACATTCTTTTCACGAAATAAAAATACTGTAATTGATATGAAAAAAATAGACCTCTACCTTAAAAAATAGAGAATGAAAGTAAAGCTATATGGAATATTTTCCTCAATTGAGCCTATGACGGCGTGCATCGGTAAATAATAACAGGTATAATAAACATACACACGTACATAATATGAGTACGACACTCGACAGTGACCTTTCATCAATGGCGTGAACGCGACCTATCTAAGCTTCTGAAATATTATAAAGGCTGCCTTCATTTGAACTAGTGCAATGTATGAACTGTAAATACCGCGCTATTTTCGTTTAGTCATCGTACCACATAGAGTGACTTGCACATGACCATCCTGTCACTTTGTATTCACCACACGGTTTGCTTCAGTTCTCATTGCCGCTATACTCGTAAACACTTCTTGCTGACACGCCCGCCAAACAACTCAAAGTCGTTGCCCGTTTTAGGGATAATAGCTACCATTTACCGAAGGTGTAAAGTTATGAGTGTATCCATTCATATATCAAATCGTAATTTCATATGACCGGATGATTGACGTACGTATCTAGATGTGTACGAGAGCGTACATGTTGCTAATCAATATCAGATAGTTCCATATAACGAATCTTTATCATCGGATCTTTGGCTTAAGTGTTTTTGAGCGTTATAATTTAAAGGCGGCATGGCTTTCACTCAAGAGGACCAATTAATTTTTGACCGAAACATAAAGCGTTCGATAAATTTCTTGAAAACGCCGCCGTCGATAAGAGGAACGGGTTCGGGACTTCTTCCGTCGAATAAAAAGGTTTATTTATCTTGGACAATTTGTTATTGCCACTCGTCTTGCCTTCCGGTAGCCGTGTAATTGAATCTTCTGGTTTTTGAAGATTTATTGCGTTCATTTGATTGAGCTACCGTCTTTTGATTAGAGGCGCTGTTTATATATGCCCCTTGATTACTCTGTTTTTGGATACCGTCTTAATTGATTTTGTTAATCACATAAAAAAAATGCTTCAGGCATGGAGCAATTATTCAATAAGATTGCCAATACCTATATATTTGCGTCCCACTATACATGCTATAAGGCGCCACCTTTTCATATGGTGCAAAGGCCTTTCTTATTACTAAGCGAAAACTTCTACCGAAGCTTCGAGATATATTTATCTAAAAATTACAATCCAAAAAAATTAAAGGGAGTCCCCCAGTACTGAGGCCGTCTGAGGCATCGTCCCCAGCACGCTCGCCGCGTTTCCTAGCTCAGTCTTTGAGCGAAAAAGGAACCCGCTCTGATATTACCTGATATTCCGAAAACTTCTACCTAAAAATGACAATACATTCATACATATTCAAGTTCACATATTCAATTTGCAATTCTTAATAAATTTTATTAAAGTAATAACGCCTGCTAGCGTAAGCCAAATGGTAACATTGAGGCGAAAGATTTAAAAAAAAAACATGGTTCGTGCGGGGTTCGAACCTGTGTTTCCAACGGCTTTCCGGGCAATCACAGGTGTTTAAACCTGTTACTCGTAGATACCAAACCGATGCGCGAGCCATGGAATTTTTCAGCAGTTTCGTCATTTGTTATATGCCTTAGAGTGGCATCGTAGGTCCATCTACCATTAAGATTCTGACTTTGTGATCGGCACCATCGTCTCAAATTATGTTGAGAATCGATAATAACGATGGGCACACCCAAAATAATTTTTTTTTATTAAAGCAATAACCTCCTCTGCTAGCGTGAACCAAATGTTTACTTTGAAACGAAAAATTGTATACATTTTGTTTGGAATTGCGGCTTTGAGCCCCGCCCTAACCATTAAATGTAAATATTATTTGCTGCAATGCAAACATTTGGATCGGTCCTTGCACAGAGGAACGACTTGTTTATGATGCTTTGTCAGGACACGGCCACAGTACAGTTTAGCGCAGATGTCCTAATCTCGGTATGCGAGTGTCCGCGACACTGCCCCGCGATACCATCGGCAGGACGCGCGATCGCGTGCGATACTCGCGCGCACGTCCGCGCTGCCCTCACGAGTCGGAGCCGCTATTTTAATTTATCTTCTTTCTTCGTTTCTATATCTCTGCTAACGTTTGAAGTTGACTGTTAGCGTGCGATCTCACCTTTATGCAAAGTATCTAAGACTTTTGACTTTGTGCTAAAATGATTATTTCTGGATTAAGGCTATTTGTAAACTGATCGGTATTATTTAATAGCATTAAAAAAAAAACGTTTTAGACTGATTGCTTAGTACCGAAAATGGCTATATAAAGTCACTCATTTCACCGACTTAACCTTTTAAGCGCCCAGCCCACTGACAGAAAACTGTGTCTCAGACACCTGGCAAGAATATTACAGTACAGACGTACTGGACTGGCAAATTATGTCGTGGTCAAACATAAGATTGACGCAAAAATATTCGTCAGCCACAGTTGACTATGGCGTTCAAAAAGTTAATGTAAACGTCGCCCCCATAGCGAGGTCTCGTCCTATATATATTTTTTTCTATAAACTTACATCTCCCTTAACACACTAGCGCCATCTGTTAACTTGTGTAGAGGTTAAGTGTGTTAAAATAGATCTAAACGTTGATTGACGCATGGGTACTAGTCAAGTTTACGCGTGTTCACATTACAATTATAATATTGTAAGTTTTCCAAACGGGACAACTTGTTATGGACGTAGTAGAGTAGACAGATTACCATACCTATATAAGTTTGTCTAACTTCAATAACTCTCCAGCGTACCCATTTGATCGAATGGTAGTCCAAAAGTGTGCTTTTAAATTAAATTTTCAACTAAATTTGTATTTTGCAATCGAATTTGTTAAATTGTTTTCACGTACAATACAATAATGTGTTTATATTTACAAATAAATATACCTATAATGCACATAATTTTAAAAATTTCTTACTTCCAAATCGTTTAGTCTTACATAATAGGCACTTAGCTTCAAAATTCTAAAGTAAACTTTCGTTGTGTAACGGTTCTTGGATTTTATTTCCGATCACGCAAAGGACTTGGTGGCAAAATTTTTCGTGTCTGAAACTAATTGATGTCAATTGCTTCGAAATAAAAATATTTCTAAATTGTATCGTTCGCGGAATCGCCATCTGAACATTCGGAACGGCATTTTCGCGTGACTGTGACCACTGAAGGTGGCAAATAAAACCGATTGGTCGAAGATACGCAAAGCGGTGCAAAAGTTTCGGAAGACTTCATTAAATTGGACTTAAATAATTGGTTTAGCGAGAAGAACTTGTAGGATACTTCTTTTTAACGATCATTTATACTTTCGAAAGCAATTCTCATTAAGGGAAACAGTTTTGTTTCTCTTGGTGGTACTCAGTGAAGAGTAACGTGAACATACAGTTGAGGTCGTCTGGATAGGGACTAATGTTGGATCCAATAGAAGTCCATAATGGATTACTCGTTCTTTGGGTTGATGTACTACTTAACTGGTACACATTGTAATGAATAAGTCTGCTTCATTGCAATTTGTACCTACGCTCATTATTACCCTTCTGCCCTTCGGTCTAAACACTCATATTCTACTGGAATCTAAAACACCTAGATCGGGCGTAGGTATTTGGAACTACTTGGTCGAGTCGAAGATACGGCCACCTGTTACGGTATTTCTTCCGGCAGTAGATATTACAATTATTGCTGAGCCAAATTCTTGGCAATTTGTCGTAACGATGCGGCAGCTACTGGAGTGGCAAGCACCGTCGCTCTGGTCATAACACCTCCCAACAATTTATAACACCAATTACCCGATCACGGTACCGATAATTTCTCGCCGTTTGTGTAATTTTTCCAAAATTATCACCCAACCGCCTATGGAGCGATCGCTATTAACATAATTTACTTTTTAAAAGTATACCACATAAAAATCGATGAGTGTTAAATTGAATTCGAGGAGCCGCGCAAATAAGAAATGGAGGCGCGAAAATTGGACGGTGCACCGTTTAAAGTATCGTTAAGGCTTGTCGGGAGAAAATTTTGTAATCACGGCCGGACACTTTACGAGCTGCGGAAATCAGGTCCATTATTGTTCGGGGAGGTTTGACGCCGCTTTCTGGCCGGGGACCTGTCTCTTTTACAAAGATGAGCGGTAAAAAATCGTACAGTAGCATTTTAGGAATACTTACCTATATACTTAGGGGATGTTATACTAATTAACAGTTAACTTTACCTAGGAAAAACATGTTATATGATAAGTTTTCCACCCTTTACACTTAAGTTTGGTGGTGTAGCCACAGTATAAAAACAGCCACAATATACAAATGGTCGGCTGGTCTAGTCGTTTAGATCTTATGTAGAAATAATTATTAATTAGCACGAATTGTCAGAGGTGAGTTTATACTACTTTTATTTTATCACCAAAAGCTGCATTTACCTATAGGTATATTAGGTAACTTTTAACCACTGGTTTTCACTTACTACGAGCCTTTGAATTATCCTCGTTTCATCAACGCAAACCCCATCGTTAAATTGCTAAATAAAATAGGCCTGACCAATTATTTACCATCAACACAGTCCTTGCAGCTACGAAATTTAAGATCAAAATCAACCAGTGCGAAAGGTCATGGTAAGTCGGTCAGCGGGGGACGCCAGCCACTCACGTACTAGTACGAGTACATGTTTATTGTAAAGTAATACAAAGAGATCATGATTGACTCTGCCCGAAATAGCGCCAATCATCGACTCACTCACACTTAAAAACATGACATTTAAGCGATAATGTACTTTTGGACTTTGAAATAAGAGCCATGATTTGTGACAAAGTTTGTGTAACATTACGTGCTCGGTCTATGCTGTGTCAAGGATACACGTAAAATTGAAGTTTTCCAATTTTCATTTGTTTTATGTAATCGGTTTTGTAATGGAACGTGGGTAAGTGCCTCTACACGTAGGCGTTTTATGGATTCTAGATGGATGTACCCCAGCATAGAGACTTAATAAAGAGCTTTGGAATTTCCTATACACAATAATTTTCATAAGTGTACGAGAGTTTGCGAAATTTATAAATTACATATGAAAGATATATATATACCTACTATTGATGAATTTAAGCGTCCAGTCACTCTACTGATTGAGAGCTTTTACATGAAACAGCGTCTTCCGCTGGCATATCGGTGGAGAAATAGGAAAAGGGTAAAACATGCCTTACGTTCATTAGTGTTAGGGCACTTAATAGTAGTTATGCAACTGTTACGTAATGAGAGGTCTAATCATCTCTTATAAAAAAAACTTAGACGAATGCTAAGATTTCAGATATACAACAGAACTACACGTTCAGAAGAAATTTACGTAAAGGACGGTTTAGGTACGTATACATATATGGATGATGATAATAAAATTAAAAACATATTTTTTTACACCAGTTATCCAACACGAGTGAGTTGGTTGTACGCAGATGTCAATATTTTTTATTCCATTCTTCTTTTTTACGTGCGATTGTATGTATGTCCATTATTTGGCTTACCTTAACCTATTATGGCCCCGAGATACGAGTGATCGGTTTCATTCAGTCATGAATCGATTTGTTTTTATAACTAAATTTGATTCCAGAGCTTTTGTGTTAGGTCTGAAGTTTAAGTACTAGATTTTAATCAGTTGATTTGAAAATTAGTATCCTAGTAAGCTCAAATGGTTATTGCATGATAACAACATCGAAATAGAGCGAGACACGATATGAACAAGGAATTTAAATTAAGTCTATTAATTACACGTATAGATAGTCAATAAGAAACACTAAGACGACTAAGTAGCTTAGAGGGTTTAAAAAGTATATCCATTGTTAATGAGTCACAGATTTTTGTACGTATTTAATGAACTAAAAATTTTGAAATCAATTGAACAAATTGTTTTTTTTTTTCAAGTTCTTATTAAGTTTAAGAAAGCTACACGGTTCCCATCTTGTTTTTTTGGAATAGTTGACAGGTTCGATGTTTTTAGGATTAATTTTTTTATTCAGATATTTCAAATGGAGTTGGGAAACGTAAAAAAATACATATTTTAGCCAGCACACAGAGCCGCTAATTTAATAAATAGTAGTTCATACAATAACTATAATTTGAGACGGATTCCTGAAACCAGAAATGTACACGGAGTTGTAATGCAAAAATTGCGCTCGATCAGAATATGACACTTACTTTGATGTGAGTGGAATCTCAAAAAAGAGAAAATTAATCATCATTGTTTAACAGGAACCCTAAAAGTGCCTTGTAATTCAATATTTCGATGTCAATAATGCATCGGCGCAGCCAAAAGAGTACAGCTGCCTATCACACCGACGTTCAACACCTTGAGATTCGTTTTTTATGCGAGATAAGTTGAAAATGTGTTTAAAACGATAGCAGAAAAAACTTAGAAAAGATAAAGGAAGCTAGGGCTGCGAGATAAGTTGATAATGTTTATGAAACAAGATTCAATGAACATATTAGAATGACATGTGTTTGTGATAAGTTGATAAATATGCCGATACATGGCCCTTATAGAAAATCTTGTTATTTTTTTTGCTATGTAGTAACGTGTCTAATGATTTGGATGTAGTTTGTGGCACGTGGAAACCTTTAAGTGAATATTGAAACAAACCAATGATATAAATATTAATATAATAATATCATGGGACAATCATACACAGATCGACCTAGTCCCAAACTAAGCAAAGCTTGTACTATGGGTACTAGACGACGATGTACATAATATATAAATACAAGTATAGATAACATCCATGACCCAAGAACAAATATTCGAGTTTATCACACAAATATTTGCCCCGGCCGGGATTCAAACCCGGGACCGCCGGCTCAGTAGGCAGGTGTCTGCAAACTGCGCCAACCGCGTCGTCATTAAACTGACAGTAGGAAAACAACAGAGAAAGCTATAGTTACAAATCCAAAAGAGTAAAATAACACTTTACTTTTTTTGGACTAAAACTAATCTACACGACTGTGCTCCCGCGGCATGGTGACAAAGATACTGGCATCATTTCTCCGCTGTTTTGCAATGTTAATGGGTTGTGCGAGGAAGTTGACAGTTCTTTGAAGAGTTTGTGGGCGCGGGGAGTCCACTGACCCCGAAGGGAGTGAAATTATCTTTATTCGGGGTCTAAACCCCAGATGCGTACTTATTCTGTTTCAATCAATGAGAACTGTATGGGATTTAAAATAAAAACAGTCTGTAAATTCATCTCTATTTTGTTTACCACAAAATAACGCTAGCCTGTTGTGATTGTTATTACATTATGGTGTGATAGCAGCCACATCTTAATTCTGTACTTGAGTATGAAACTTCACGTATTGGAATGAGTTGGCGTATTTTTATATGTATGAATTTTGACTGCATTAGCAATTAATGAACAACACAGGTATATGTAAGGTAGTATAATCAGTTACTTATGTTTTTATTATTTTAATATTTAATATGTATGTTAGATTTTAAGGTATTTATCTATGGGCCTTTGATGCCTGAAATAAATAAATTATTATTATTATTATAATCAATGTCAAATAAAAAATTGGGAATAAAAAATACTGAAACAAGTCCTATTAAGTAAGTATAAGTAAAAATTTACAATTCCCAAATTGCGCTATGCATATTGTACATGTACAAGAATAAAAGAGTAACGGCAATCCTTCAATTTAAAAAATCAACGAGTTCTGAGGTAATATGGTAAAAAATATCCACGGGTTAACGTGAGAACCACCTCTTCTTTAGTTCAGTTGAAAATGGACTTACTTTTTGTCCAGAAGGTAATAAAATATTTTCTTTCAGTTTCATCATTCAATAGAAATCGTCTTAAATTACCCTTCGCCTTTCACATTACTGGGAGCTGCAGCTGGAAACTGTAGTTATTACTTAATATATCTGCACCAAAATTATAGTTAAGAAATACGAGTATACTAGAACAATACAGCAAATTTAAATTAATAATTCAGTAGATTGCCTTGTTATTGTAGGTTTTTTGTTGATGTCGATTGTCGTCTATTTAATAGGTGTAATGACCCATTAAAATGGCCGTTAATGCGGATTTGGTAAAGTTGGGTAGGTATGAATATGCTTAAACTTTGTACTAAGACATAAGAGTAAATCTAGTGAGCAAACTATCGAACATAGATATTCTATAGATATACTTCTATATGTAGAACATGAACCTTACATAATATTATTGAGATAGAGATCAGCGTGTCCCAAAGACAGACGATTTAAATTGCAGTACGATGACTGGGCACCTTCAAGAAATTTCTTTTCGCAATAAAGAATTCAATTTATTCGATTTTAATTAAGAATGTTTTAACAATCAGTTAATTTAGACATTCAAAAACAACAGTCAAAGTTCAAAATTTCGGTTTATACAGTCATTATCATTAATGCAGGAAGCTCGAATGGTAAGGTAAACAATTTAAAAGGTAAGCTTGAGTGTGGCACAAAATTTAAAATTTGACGTGAGTCTGAGTATCATTTTATTTGGTCAGAATGAGCTACAAAAATCATGTAATATATTTCAGAATAAAGGGTTTTATTTCGAACATTTAATTATTTCATAATTATCGATAAAGGGAATATAATGCTATCGGACAATAGGAATATCAAAACAAAACACCAATTCAATACAAAGTATTCGGCATTCGATCGCTATTCCGCAACCGTTCGACAACCGCGAGTGATAAGTCTTATCGAGCGGATCGATAAATTAAAAGATAACCAATTAAAGGAGAGATATTAAATAATTTCATTATCGCTGAAAGCGCCGCTTCTTGTTCGACGCCGGAATATGTGGTTCTTTGATTAATTGCGACGCTTTATCCCATTACGGGGATGCTCGGCTACCGTTAAAAAGCGATTTATTTATGGCGGCTTCGGGGAATAACAATGAATATGAATTAATTGTGGCCCTATTGTGATCGGAAAATGCCCTTTATCCATTCAAAAATGCTGATTGTTTTAGACTGTTTCTCCATAATCAAACATGTTTCTTTACATATAATCTCATCATAATGTAACTAGTTAGAACAGGGCTATTGAGATTTATTGGTATATATTACAACCTAAAGTTTACATTTTTCAATGATCATTTTTGTTTAAAAAACTACCCTAGGCCTTAAATGTTACTATAATAAACCAGTTTGTACATTTGCATATATGTATATATTTTTAGTTTAGTTATTACATCTTTGAGTATGTTGTTTATGAAAATATTAGTCCTCTCGTATTGATGTGCACTTGCTTGAAAACCAGAGAAACCTTAGCCTTTGAATTTTTGGTAGGTAGAGGACTTCAATGAAAGAAATCGTATTTCGAATGAGTTACTATAAAACCACTGAAATCGCCATAGATATGCCTGATACATTTATGTTCCTTCAATTCCTCATAGATCTCGTCATGGGATCTTCACCAAAATTTCATGCGACGAAATTGGGAATGCCTCCTCCCAAACAAAAAAAATCCAAATCGGTTTAAAAATAAACAATGAAGTTTTTAACACACTTAAAAATAAACTACTGAATTGAGAACCTCGTCTTTTTGGAAGTTGGTTGAAAATAAGTGCATCCGATGTTCAAGTGTTTTGTGTCGTAAATCCACATTATTGTCACGTGACTCGTGTAAGTTGCTCATATTACCTACAGTTCTCAGCGTGGCGTCTCTCGACCATCGATTAAGTATGATATATTTCCTTTGCTGGCAAAATGCCTTGAGCAAGTGATTATTAAAATGTAAAGTGCGTACGGGCACGCCAATTAGGAGCCCCGTTCGTTATAGTTATAAACGTCCGAAAATACGAACGACATCTTAAATTCAATGAAATATAATTTAAAAACATGTATTTAATTTTGCAGTTTTCATTAAATTGCAATATCTGTCAATATGGAAGGTTTTAAGTTTTTATGATTGTCCATGTAAACTTTCATAAGGGCTCATACCAGTCGTACATCCTGACAGATGATTCAAGTAACGTATGTATGCGTGGGAGAGTGATTTTTCGTGATGTCTTCCGATTTACATTATTTCCACATACGAGTATACATGTATACGAGTATTTATATTATGTTAACAGCCCCTCTAGCACAACTGTGACTATATCGCGCGACAAGTATTATATCTGAATAGGACCTAGTTAACATTTTTCATTGAATTTGTTTAGGAAATATTATTTTCAATGTTCAGATATTTTATTTTTAGAGTAAACATTTTTAAAGTATAGTAGAGATGTATTAAAATGAGAAAGAAATCACTGGCTATGCCACTAATTTGACCCATAATATCGATATATCGTGTAACTCTTTTCGATCAAGATATCAGTCTTTGTGACAATTAAGAATATGTTTAAGTTCGCAAATAATATGCGCATGACCATTTTACCATGTTAATACCCGTTTTTATGAGAGACAAAGTGTTTCTTAATTATTGTGCCTTTTAAGGCAAATTTTACGTTACATCGTGGCATGACAGGGTTCTTAGTGGGCTATTAGGGTTGTCAAATTACCGTTGCCAAATTACCATCTTATCGAGTCAGTCGTATTTATACGCTATTAATCACAATACTTATCTTAGTAGGAAAAGGGCTTAAACGGCTATGGCGCTCATGATCACATATGACCTTGTTTTACTGAAGGTATGAATAAAAGGGCCATTGGGATGATCATCGATCATGTGCATCGGGGAAACAACAGAATACTTTGCAAGTATATTGATGTTCGGACAAAGAGGTAAAATTTATCGGAGATTAATCGAGACTTAAATCGCATCTTATTGGCACTTGGGCCTTGTAGGAGAAGTTTGCGGTAAATTTGGATTTATAAAGGAAATAAGCGTATCACTATGGATATAATTCCCAAAACATATTATATACTATACATATCATAAATATTCTTAACGACGTGGATCGATTACCTATATAATTAGAGTGGAAATACAAGTGACAAGAACATATAATCAATATTTACAGAATATAATGAGATTAACGGTTTAAAACTTGCAGCAAATATTATGAGTTCAAGCGACCAGTTATTACTTTTCCTCAGTCACAAGTCCTCAAAAACTATAATTGTGTATTGCTCTTTTAAAAGCGAAAACTTATTTCACGCGGATGGATAAATATACAAAATTAATATCATTTACATTCCCATTCGATAGCTCTACTTTCTCGAACATTTAAGCCAAAAATGGTAACAGATAAGAATAAGTAATGTAGCGTCAGTCTCGTACCAATTTGCACTGATTTTGGAAATGCCGGACGTGGCGACAGTAAAGTGAAATGTACGATGCCGCTGCTTTAATATAATGACAAAACACGTAACTACTCAATAATTAGTTTGTTTAATATGTGATAAAGGAGATTGCTTCAGAATTGCGTAAGAATTTGCTTTCTTTGGAAACGTGCTTGCGTAAAAATAGCATTTCAGACGGAGTGTTAGAAAAGTTGATTTTATAATAGTGGTTAGTACTTTTTGTGGCTATTTATCGTGCACATTTCACACTAGTGTTTTTTAATTTTTATTTTTCTTTGTTTTCCATTTTTACTTTACATACACATACATCCAAGCGAACTTTAAACTCTTTATGTTCTTTTATTTCTTTATTTGGCATTGAAAGTATACATCTCTAATATGTAGTTATAAAAAAGAATGACATATTAAGTGTATGTTAAAAATATGCATTATGCAATGTTATTAAGGCGACTCCGTACGTGGAATGGTGATTTTTAAAGTCCTAAGGCTCGTAATCTAGCCAACGGAAAAATCTGAAAAAAATATATGTTATTTTTGACTATTTCTTCTAAAAAATTATAGTTGGATTTTTTTTTAAAGCAATAATTACTATGGAAAAAATAATGTTGAAATAGGGTCGTTTTCAATTTTCAATTCCCTAAGGCTTCTAAACTACAAATGATATTTACACGGCTCTTTCGCAAGAATATTGACAATTCATTGATCTTTAATCGTATTGTTTAAAAGTTTGTAAAATGTAAATTCGGTCTAATAAAGCATCAAAAAAACTGAATTTCCGCGAGCACGGCCGTGCCCGGGCTGCGAGCTCAGTGTAAATCTAACCGTCGAAGGGGAAGGCTGTGTCACTTGCTCTCGCGATCCATCTAGTTACGGAAAATTGTTATAGTACCGGATACCGCGGAGGTTGGATCTGTCTTCGTGCGTTTGAAGTGTATTTTAAGAGAGTGTAGTTCGTTTTTTACGACTACGCTATGCGACATAACAAAAAGCACTCATTTTCATATAGAATTAAATGTAACTGTTTTTTTTCGTATTTAGGTATCTATTAATTTTAAGTACTTATAAAAAAAAATTGTCATAGCTTAGCATTCCCGGACACATTTGGATACTTAGATATTCTCAGTCATGGGCCCACACCAGACAGGATTCCCAGAAAATAACACTTTTGGTGTGGGTTTTAGGGCCCTTCTCTGTGTAATATTAGAGTACCGTAGGTATTTCGGTTAGTAAAAAATTCTGATAATACAGATATTTAAGTATGATAACGTCTAATGATCTTTATTAATTCAACCTTAAGAGATATGAATATCGTAATGCAGAACAAGTATTGTTCGTTTGAATACCATTGTAATATTCGGTAAAACGCTAATTTACGAATACGAATATTTATTGTAAGTATTCACATTCGTTGCGTCACTAGTACAGTACATGACATATGATATAAAAATACATTATCAAAAATTACAATAATTTTCTAGTTCAAGAAGGCAAGTGACAATCTGGGCATGAGGGCTTATTTATGTAAATATAGTCAGAATACATATTTGCATCAATAAATTTCCCACTTCATATTTAAATCTAAATGAGCGTTAGTAATTATTGACATATCCGCCGGGCCTAGCTAGACATACCTAGCCTGGCCATAAGTTCTGTTCCAATTGTTTACCGTTTATAAAATAAAAACCTGATTTTTATTACATATCGTTTAAAAGCCATATATTAATGATCGGATTACAGTTGAATTAATGAAAAAATATATAACTTTATTTAGACTCATCGTAATGCCCAGACTTGATTTTTGACTAAGTAATGCTCAGAATTTTTCTCTCTAAGTTTGCCAGAGGGCAATGAAACGATCTTGGATCAAATTAATCGATCGCGGAAGGAACGCCAAAACCCAAATAGCTTACGTAACTCAGACAACCGCTAAACTAAAGTAGGGCTGACACGTTTGCCGCATGTCAACCGATCTGCAGATCAAGAAATCTACACCCACCCAATAAAATTCGGAACTTCTAAGTTAACGTAAAATAAAAAAAATTGGGCAAGTGCGAGCCCGACTCGCGCATGAAGGGTTCCGTACCTATACATATATATAATCTATAAAAAGTTTGTTGTATGGGAGCCTCCCTTAAATATTTATTTTATTTTATTTTTAGTATTTGTTGTTATAGCGGCAATAGAAATACATCATCTGTGAAAATTTCAACTGTCTAGCTATCACCGTTGTCGAGATACAGCCTGGTGACAGACGGACGGACGGACGTACAGCGAAGTCTCAGTAATAGGGTCCCGTTTTTACCCTTTGGGTACGGAACCCTAAAAAAGATACGGCTCTTTATGCCGCAAAAAAAACGTATCTACGCTGGAAAGGAAAATTATCCAAGAGACACGGCGCTAACTTTACAGGACATCTAAAAAACTACGAACTTTTAAAAAAAAATAAAAAGTTTTAAATATTCTGTGGACCTTCTTTTTAAATGAAGCATTTATAATTATAAACAACATCATGTTCTCTACATGTCGCTTTTGTTATTTTGTCTATTAATGGAATAATTTAAAATTTAGCATCGCTTACGCAAAATGGCTGTCAAAATAGAATTAGGTAAAATTATCTAAACGACACGTTTCCCGAGATACTAGGTAAAATAGTATAATCTACATTTTACACAACAATCAACACAGTAAACAATATCTATGTGCATACGATGCTCATTTTATATAAACAATATCATGTTTTTTACATGTTGCTTTTGTTAGTTTGTCTATTAATGGAATATTTTAGGATTTAGCGTCGCTTACGCAAAATGGCCGTCAAAATAGAATTAGGTAAAATTATCTAAACGACACGTTTCCCGAGAAATTAGTCAGGTAAAATAGTATAATCTATTACACAACAATCAACACAGTTAACAATATATATGTGCATGCTCATTTTATAGTCAGGTAAATATATAAATGTGCATAAATTAGCATGAAATAAATCAAGAAAAATTATCTAATCGCCTTTGTAGGAAATATTTCAGACATGAAAAGCTATTTATCGTACAATAAAACCTCACGATTAATGTTTTAATTAGAGAAAAATATTTATTTTCAAACATTAAAATTAATGAAGTGACATTTAAAGTTCTCTAAGACAAAAACTTATGGTCCAACTACGCAAATACAAAAAAAACTGCTTCAGGAATTAAAGATTTATTCATCCAATGTATGGTAGCAAACGATAGCTATGACTAATGAGAACAGCACAAGAGTTCTCAAGACTGCAGTCACTCGGTACTCATTAAGGAATTTTAAATCACGAACTACGTGAAATTTCAAGTTTTACAATTGCAATGAGATAATATCCTATCCTAACAAGAATAACAAAACTACCTACAACTCTGTGTGGTATAAGTGACGTCTCGTAAGACACTGTTTGAGTGAGATGGCGTTTGGGTCCATCAAGCGAGTCCAAAGTAATGCCTTAGCGCCACAGACACATATTTACGCCGCAGATGGGCCTAAAGGCCTTTATGAATATATTGAATTACTACTAAATGTGTGATATTTTATAAAACAGAACCGGTAAATTTGTCTAACTACCAATTTAACGAAAATATTTGTTTTTTAGTACATTCTATGCGACAAATACGACTCAATTGTCATTCAAGCAATTCAAGATAAGCGACAGTAGACGATCAAAGTCATATTAGGTAAAAAAGGATAAGCGACAATGGTTTCATAGTATCAAAGCAGGTAAATTTGGATAAACGCCAATAATTAAGATAGTTAAGATAGACAATCAGGTAATTTATCTAACTATGTTATTTTTTTTATAGAATCTTATTTCGATTCTGTTTAATAATGTGGAAATACCACATTTTTACTTTTGGCTAATGCGCATAAGCATTTTAAACACACATGACATGACACAGAGGGCGCTCCAGTAGCGAAGAATTATGGAATCAAAGATTTAGTGTGATTGACGTAACGATATGATAGCTCAGTTGGTAGAGCACTACGCCGGAAACTTAGGGTCGCAGGTTCGAGTCCTGCTTACATTGCAGTGGATCACATTCAATTTTTCTTTCATAATTTACCTTTATGTTAATTTTATCATAAAGACATAGGTAAAATGCCTCAAATGACATTAAAATATATTTTACGATCAGATAAAAACAGTTAACCAACAAGTGCAAGGTTAGTTGCAATAAAGAAAATTATCCAAGTTGTTTGATCTGTTTTGACAAATAAGTAAAAAAGCTCTAAGGTTCATTATTATGCAAAAAACTTTTTATGTTATCTCCATTTTGCTAAAAAAACTCAAAAATCAAGTCGTGTAGTAGAAAAAAAAGTAGAGATTCTCTAAATCACCGACGGGATAAGCGACACAAAAGTCGTCAGACAGATGTATACGAGACCCAACCCATTCGATGCAGAAAAATCTGCCGATCCCAACAGTGTGTATAACTCAATATCCCCAAAAATGTCGCTTAGATAAGTTCTCCTTTCCAGCATCGGCATATTTTGACACTCAAGTAAATTAACATTTATAGGGTATCCATTGACCTTGAACATTGAAATTAGCCAAAAAAATCGTCTAGTAAAATATCGTCAATATCAACAAGTATAGGGGAAAATCTGAGAACATTACTAATGTAGTCATAAAAAACTATCACTGTTTATAAGTAGGTAAAGGACGTAAATCCGTTTTCCAACGGTAAAGTTGAGTTTGTCGCTCTATTATTTATAGTTTATCTTTTCATTAGAGCAGCATGACCCGGGGGATAAAGCTGTACCTCCACTACTACTTATGTTAAAATGGATTATGCGATCGAGGACACAAACGCGATTCTAACTATGCGTGATTCTACACAATATGGGTTCAACACAACTGCAGTTTACTACATTCGTGATTCCACACAGCCGCTATTTTAAAGCAATCGGGATTCAACCTATTCGTGGTTCTGCTCAATATGGGTTCAACGCAATCGCAGTTTACTACATTCGTAATTCCGCTCATTTTTTTTACAAGCTTTTATTTAGCTTGCATGGTATGTTTAAAGTATGTTTGTTCGGATGAAAACAGAACGGTAAAATAAAATTTAAAAAAAATTTTTTTTCGGGTACCTCTCGAACACCTAAAGTGGGGGTGATTTTTTTTTTTTTAACACTGGTGTGTGGAGTGTCGTTGAATAGGTCTTGTAAAAATAATACGGGTCTTTTAACATTATTTTTTGATAAAGTCAGCAGGTTTGTAAATATTCGCTCCAAAAACAAAAAAAAATTGTGTCCCCCCCCTGTAACTTTTCAACCACGGGTCAAAAAAATTCGGAAAAATTCATGTTAATGAAGCCTTATAAGCACTTTCAATGAAAACTATATTGAACAAAATCGGTCGAGCCGTTTTTGAGTTATCGCCAAATTTCATATTTTTTCTTTAAAAGGTCGTAAGTTGACTTCCAGAAGGTAAAAAGTGATTACAGTTTCTAGGGCGTTTACGACCTTTTTATAGAGCTTAAAATCTTTCTTAACGTAAAACTCGGGCTTAAAACAGCAGTTTATTGTGAAGGATGAGCAACAACGGAACCCTACACTGAGCGTGGCCCGACATGCTTTTGGCCGGTTTTTATATGCAAAATTTCAGCTCAATCGGTTGACGATATCTGCTTCAAAATTGAGTTGCAAGATTTCACCCGAACAAACATACTTTAAACATACCATGCAAGCTAAATAAAAGCTTGTAAAAAAAAATGAGCGGAATTACGAATGTAGTAAACTGCGATTGCGTTGAACCCATATTGAGCAGAACCACGAATAGGTTGAATCCCGATTGCGTTAAAATAGCGGCTGTGTGGAATCACGAATGTAGTAAACTGCAGTTGTGTTGAACCCATATTGTGTAGAATCACGCATAGGTAGAATCGCGTTTGTGTCCTCGATCGCATAATCCGTTAAAATATCGGTTCATCCGCTGGGTCACGATATGATTTATTTATTAAAAAACGGTTGTTTTTATTTCTGCATGATTTTACACGTATAATCAAAAATCTTGTCGGCATTTTAACTATTTTTGGTAGGTACCTACACATACAAAAGAAACTAAAAAGTATTTTTCGATGCGAGACTTCCAAATGGCCAATTTCACTTATTTTTTTGGAAAATAGCTTTAACGCATTTTATTTTTAATATTCTACTGTAGTGGGTAAATAGATATTTAGTAATCCGCAATAATTATATCATTGTTTAAATGATTTATTTTACTTCGAGATTTTTCAATGCCTTTAAATATTATACCTATAAGGTTTGTTGATCTTCAACTCTCGCTCGGACTATGCGAGTGTATGAAGCTGCTTGGACGCCACTCAACGAGATTATGAACGAAGTAATGTTCCGGGGGCGCACGGTCGGCGGGGGGAATAACGTTAGGCTCCGCCCAGATCCTCAAGGACGTTGGGATTAGGAGTCGCCTTAAAAACCGCCTATATAACTAGGTAGTTATTAAAAACCGGCCAAGAGCATGTCGGGCCACGCTCAGTGTAGGGTTCCATAGTTGCCCA
The DNA here is from genome assembly GCA_932273695.1 of Apotomis betuletana. NCBI lineage: Eukaryota > Metazoa > Arthropoda > Insecta > Lepidoptera > Tortricidae > Apotomis > Apotomis betuletana. The sequence continues at coordinate 9,229,370 of OW026313.1, read as the reverse complement.
TCCTTCACAATAGACACAACACAATAGACCGAGGTTTAAATTACGAGAAAGATTTCAGGCTCTATAAAAAGGGCGTAAACGACAAAGTAACTGTAATTACTTATTACCTTCTGGAAGTTATCGATTATACGCGCCAGATTGAGCGGAATGTTTTAATGCAGTATGTCATTTAACTAATATGTGTAACGTTCGAAGTATAAGGACACCGCGCGGCACTTACGTCATTTTAAAGAAAATTATGTAATTTTGCGATATAGCTCACAACGGCTCGACCGATTTTATTGAATATAGTTTGAAAGGACTTATAAGGCCTCATTTTTATGAATTTTTCCATAAAATTTTTGACCCGTGGTTGAAAAGTTAGATGGGGGGACGCTATTTTTTGGATTTCCGGAGCGAATATTTACAAAACTGCTGACTTTATCAAAAAATAATGTTTGGAGAACCCTATTCTTTTTAAAATACCTATTCAACGACACCCGACAACGAGTCGTTGTTGGAACAAAAAAAAAACACCCTCACTTTAGGTGTACGAGAGGTACCTATCCGAAAAAAGGTGTTGTTTTTAGTTTTATTTCACCGTTTTGTCGGCGTGATACATACACATACTCATACCACAGCTTTCTAGTACTAATGATCACGGCGCTGAGCCGCGGACGGACGGACAGACGGACAGACGGACATGGCGAAACTATAGGGGAATCCTAGTTGACTACGGAACTCTAAAAACTGCGTTGAAGTATATAGTTATCGTAAATTTATGATTACGTTTGTGTGTAAAAAATGGAATAATGTCATTACTTTTACTGAAAATTTCAAAAGATGTCATTTTTTTGGGATCTCGCTGTTTAAAGTACCTTCGGCATTTTGTTGTGAAGATATACTTTATGAGTTAACAGTGACCCGCCCGGACCCCTTTGCACGGGTGCAATGCTGATAGTTAAATTATGCATGTATATATACATATAAACCTTCCTCTTGAATCACTCTATCTATTAAAAAACCGCATCAAAATCCGGTGCGTAGTTTTAAAGATCTAAGCATACCTACATAGGGATAGACAGACAGCAGGAAGCGACTTTGTTTTATACTATGTGTGAGTAGTGATTTATCGTTAATGAAGTGGTATTACTAAAATAATTATGAATGTATACCTGAAAGACCTCGCTTGAAAATGCAATTAAACTCATAAATTTTTCGCCGTATTTCGATTTTACGTTAGCTGGATAGCAGCAATGATAGGCCTTATTACATTCTGTATGAAACAGTCCAATGCCCATTCTACGTGCATAATGTGGCACAACACATCGTTTTAAACTTACAGTATTCAAATGCGATTTTAATTAATTCACGGTTAAAGCTAGCCGACATGCTATTTTAACCTAATTATCTAGGCTTACAAAAGCCGACATCGCTTTTCCCTTAGCTTCTATGTTTTAGTTAAACCTAGCCGGACAAACCTGACTAGATGACCTATGATATATTTAACACGCGGAGGCTGGGCGTGGTCGACGCGTGCGCAACTAGGCCCGTGGGGGAGGAGGGAGGAGGGGGGAGGGGGACAGAAGGGACAGAACGGGAGGGCGATTGTGCAAGTAACGAGATCTGAGCGGGCGATATGTGGAACACAGATGCTGGATTAGGCGGTTTGCAAAACGTTGGCACGAGTATGATGTTATTGTTTTGTGTTGAGGAAGCTGGAACGAAAGTTACGTTATTCTGTTGACAATTCTTGAAATGAAATTTAATAAGTAGCAAATCCATGTGTAAGTTTACAACGAATATTTACAGTCCACACCGAAGCTCAATATACCAGCTACCGGCGTATTAGTTTATAGAGTAAAAGTAATAAATTATTTTGATAATAATTATGAAAAGGTGCAACTTCTACAAGACAACAGAAAATGGCGCCACAATTCATATGAGTCAAATCATCTTACGCACTTGTCTCATACAACGTTTTAATATACATTGTGCGAGGAAATAAAATACTTACATTGGCTTTTACGTAGGAAATAAAGTATTTTCTTTCGATTTAACCTAAGTAGACACTTTGGACTTCTGAAGTATAATTTTTTGGAGTTAAATCCCTTTTAATAGATTTCAGTAAAAAGCATAAATAGTGGCACTTCCTGCACAGTATGGCTGCTTAGAAAAAGCACTTTTCGAGCGCATGCTTTGAAAAATATAAAATGGCCACAATCGCCTCACCCCATTCCTTGCTTCACCAGCGCTTGGTAAGGAAGAGTGGCCGGCGTCGTGCGGCGATCGCGGTCGGCTATTGATAAATCATCGACAGGCCACGCGCGCCCCCGGCTAGCGCAGCAACAAGCTTTAAGGACCCGAGCGTTTGCTAGTTATCATACAAGTTTTGATGATATGTGATGACAGGTTAGACACATTTATCAGTAATCGTCGGGTTTTAAATAGCTCATGATTTACATGATTTAATAAATATAATCTATCAAATTTCACAAAAGTGACAAATGACAAATCAAGGTTATAGCAAATTTTATCATCCATATTTTTGAGGATTTCAATTATTTTTTGTATATTATATGTAAAATCTGATAAAGTCAAGCTAATACTATATGTTGTTGGGTTAACAGGATTTTAGATATTCCTTTAATTGGACATAAACCTACTATAAATAATTTTTGGTGCACCACTATTTGAATCGCAAGTAATTTCTTGAATCCTATTGTTTAGAGAAGTAGGGCTGGCATTTTCCAAGAATTTGATTGTATTGTAGCTGACTAAATTCTCAAAGTCGGATAGGATTTCTGTTCGACACTGAGTTATTTATAGGGAGCAAGACTATAGTCGGTAGGTACATTCAGCTAAGAAAGCGGTCTAACACTTTTCGACTATATTTTATAAATAGGTATTAACCTCTTATAATGTAGTTGAAAAGTGGTACACAAGATTTTTGGCAGACGGTAGCTACTTTTACTGAACCCGAATACTCCTACCGTTGCGTTCAGATCTAGACGCAACACAGTACCTAACCAAAATAAAATAATTGTATCATGTATTGCATCAAAATCATACAAGTAGTATTTCACCCCCATTTTGTCAAGTTTACAATTTTACGCGCAATAAACGTGCCACGCGAAGGTTTACGTAAGTATTCCCTAATTTTTTTTCCGTGACGTCATCGGCGGGTTATGCCACGTTTTCTAAGCATACTTGTGTCTCTTGTCTTCGGGAAATTAGTGCCCACTTATTTTAAATCACCTATGTAAATTAGTTTAAAAAGTATCAGATTGGTTTTGAGGCGTGTCGCACGCAGCGCTCGGAGCGGCGCGGGCGCAGCGCGAGCACGAAGCCTTGTAATCGATGACAACCGACTCTTACGTAAAAGTGAACCCGATAACGTGCAGAAAACGCCTCTTACTAAACCGCAAAAGGAATTTCAATCGAAATTTGAAATCAATTTTTTTCGTACATAATTCGACCAGTTCCGCGGTGAACAACCAAATAACACTTAATTTTCAACCAGTTTAAACACATATAAAACTGTTTTAATTTGTTAAACAAACCGTATGTTCTGTGGGAACATAAATTCGACCGAAGTTGAAATACGTGACAGTAATAATTCCATCCCCAAACACGTGATTACGTTAAAATACGACACCGTTTTAACGTCCCTTATAAAGAATAATGCGGGTTTTTCGCTACAAGCGCGCACGCACCAAGGAACTATAATTTATTTAGTTACAATATTACGAGGCAATTTCGTTGGGCCCTCAATTTTCGTAAGGGGGAAATAATTTTCGTAAATTTATGGTGTTAATAAAATCGCTGGATGGATTGATCGATATCTTGTTTTATCTTTTACAAGAGTAAAGGGCCCAAAAGGCATGACACGTGTACGATGGGCTTGATTAAACTGTAAAGTTGTGCTTTATACGCGTCTCGGGCGCATGTCGCTGTCACTGTGTGCGGGTTTACAAATTGATGTGAGTATTGGATTCGAATCAACTACGCATTCCTATCTGAAAGTCGATGGACGCTGCAGGCTGTCGATTGGGTCTATCTATACCTTATTTATTTACATGTCTTCTACCGAGAAGATTACTTATAAATTAGTCTGAATATGAATTCTGTATTCGTAATTAGTTTTCTTTAATTTTCGTTCTAAAACAATAAATATAATAACATAGGTATTATAGGTATTTAAAAGAATTTGCCAACGTCCCTAAATGATGAAAGATCAGGTTTAGCAATAAGATGTTTGGCCCGTATTACTGTCCCAATTTTCACATAAGTAAAACGGCTTTAGTCTGTTCAATACATTCTTATGTTCGCATTTATAAAATTATAATAAAATAATTGTAGAATAGGATAGGATATAATGTTCAATTTACGATTTGTTTACCTATTTAGCTTTCAATTCATTAAAGTTATCTATCGTGCCGCCTAATGCAACTTATGGCATTTGTAAGTCAAATTTAATTCAGAAACCAAAGTAATTCGGTGTTAAGTAAATGCATGGTCACGTTCAACTCTTGCAGAACGCGTGATTATTTCGTCAATTGACTTATACAAATTGCTTTATAGCAATCGAGGTACATATAGCTATAATCCAGTGTGAAATTAAGAATTGATAGCGATATAGAGACCCGGATAGATTCCATTGTTTGACCACAAACTCATTTCATACCGCGCAACGCGATCACTGTGAAATTTTGATCACGGGAATTGGAACAATATTGCTTGGAAAAAACGTTGACGCTTCCACATTAAAGCGGAATTCACGTCAATTATTATACAAAATGGAACCATTTCGGATTGTAGCTACTTAAGACATACCTAAGCTCTTCTTACTACATAATATAAATAGTAAAAAAGCGGGTCAAATTGTTGTTGTTGCGTGAACCACGAATCGATGTTACTTTTGCATAGAAATCCAGCCAGTATCGCTATTTTTCAGTATCAAAAATGTATGATGATTCCGGATCCAAATATTTATCACAATGCAAGCCAAACTATGAAACATGTCTAGATTTCTATATAAAAAAGCAAACAAATAACATCCTATTAACAATACGTAGCACAATGTCCAAGATTACCTGAAGCCCTATTGGCCAGCTATCAGCCGTCAAAGCAATCGTCTGTAATCGTACAACTCTCGTGACTCGAATAGGTCAGCAGATTAGTTCCCAATTAAACGGTATTCGGTCGAGACGTGTCTGGAATTCGGCGTCAGGTGTGGCTCTGACTCAGCGCAGAATGCTGCCTGTAGCAGCCCTTTATTCTCCCTGAGAAACTTGACTATTTATAAGAAGGCAACTGCAACTTCGTCTGCGTGGAACAAAAGTGATAAACTTTTTTCTTTCTTCACCATAACCAGATAAAAAGTATCTATATCCTGCTGCCCGTGAGCCAAAAATATTAGAATTTTTCCAGCCATTTTGATATTATGAAGCTGTGACTCAATTACCATGGGTTCGCCTATTATACTTTGTTAATGATCAGAGCAGCTAAACAAAATAGTAGTTTTTGATACAAGTGCGAAAAGTATGTCATTCTGCACTAGCCCGAGGTGTCTTAGTCCGAAACAATTTTTGAGTTTTGTTTTTGTATTATACAGTTTAGTTTATCTCATATTCTTTCAATAGTTATCAAGTGACGTAATAAAAAAAAAAGAACAGAGAGAGTTTAAAAGTTGCTTGGATAATTATATAAGTATATAGCACTAGTGCTAAAAATCCAAGTTTCCGCACGATATGTAGCTACAGAAAGTACCACTTTTTGAGAAACTGAAAAAAAAAACTGTCGTTCCTATACGGAACGTTTTGCTCTAAATATGCGGACACAATAGTTACACAGTATGAAAATATGATGTCTATCGGATGCTGCTATATTACATGAAAGACGGATAACTCAATAATCTTAACATATTTACATCAAATTTCAGTCGCAAAGCCCGTTGACAGCTTGGTAGGCGATCCAAGAGCCAAGCTGTCCCGACATTATACCGAAGACATCCCGGACATCAGTCTGTACGAGATTAGGATGGCCCTGAAGCAGCTTAAGAACAACAAGGCGCCGGGCGAAGACGGAATCACCTCAGAGCTTCTGAGAGCGGGTGGAACACCGGTACTTAAGGTCCTCCAGAAGCTCTTTAATTCCGTCTTGTCCGAGGGCAAAACGCCTGAAGCATGGAATAGAGGCGAGGTGGTACTGTTCTTCAAGAAAGGTGATAATAGCCTATTGAAGAACTACAGGCCCATCACGCTTCTAAGCCATGTTTATAAGCTGTTTTCAAGGGTCATCACGAACCGTCTCGAACATAGACTTGATGACTTCCAGCCTCCCGAACAAGCCGGTTTCCGAAGAAGCTATAGTACCATAGACCACATACATACGCTGCGGCAAGTTATACAGAAGACTGAAGAGTATAACTTGCCATTATGCTTAGCGTTTGTGGACTATGAGAAAGCCTTCGATTCGGTGGAAACATGGGCGGTGCTCGAGTCACTTCAGCGATGCCATATTGACTATCGGTACATTGAAGTGTTGAAGTGTTTGTATAGTAACGCCACCATGTCGGTCCGAGTTCAGGAGCAGAGCACAAAGGCCATTCCATTGAGAAGAGGCGTAAGACAGGGGGATGTTATATCCCCGAAACTGTTTACGGCCGTTATGGAAGACGCCTTCAAGCTCCTGGAATGGCAAGGACTTGGCATCAACATCAATGGCGAATACATCACTCACCTTCGGTTTGCCGACGACATCGTAGTCATGGCAAAGTCGATGGAGGAACTCAGCGTGATGCTCGATGACCTCAATCGAGTTTCTCAACGGGTGGGCTTAAAAATGAACATGGACAAGACGAAACTCATGTCAAATGCCAAGGTTGTGCCCATCCCAGTCTCTGTTGAAAACTCGGTACTCGAAGTTGTTGACTCATACATCTACCTAGGACAAGTGGTCCAATTAGGTAGGTCCAACTTCGAGAAAGAGGTCAACCGCCGAATCCAACTCGGCTGGGCAGCGTTCGGGAAACTACGCAATGTCTTTTCGTCCGACATACCTCAGTGCCTCAAGACGAAAGTCTTCAACCAATGTGTGTTACCAGTGATGACTTACGGCACCGAAACGTGGTCTTTCACTATCGGCCTCATCTCAAAGCTCAAAGTCGCTCAACGTGCAATGGAGAGGGCTATGCTCGGGGTGTCTCTACGTGATCGAATCAGAAATGAGGAAATCCGTAGACGAACTAAAGTGACCGATATAGCTCACCGGATTAGCAAGTTGAAGTGGCAATGGGCAGGCCACATAGCACGCAGAGCAGATGGCCGATGGGGCCGAAAAGTGCTCGAGTGGAGACCTCGGACCAGCAAGCGCAGCGTAGGACGTCCACCTACAAGATGGACAGATGACCTTATAAAGGTCGCCGGAAGGCGCTGGATGCAGGTCGCTTCCAACCGGTATATATGGAAGTCCAAAGGGGAGGCCTATGTTCAGCAGTGGACGTCCTATGGCTGAGATGATGATGATGATGATGATGATTTACATCAAACGTACACATATTGTCTAAGGATAAGGATATTAACGCATGGACTGCCATGATCAAATACTAAACACCCACATCTTTACACCTTAAGAGAAAAGTGGGTTTAGAATGCAACGCCACTCTGGTATCCAGAAACATTTCTCTCGCCCCGTATCGGCATTCGATTCGAATCCATCTTTCGCTGAACAATCAGCGTTGACCAATAAACCTTTAGTAGTAGATTTGCCAACTCTTTCTCTATCTAGCGGTCATAAAAAGGGGTATATCGACAAGCGATACCATCGCTCTGTGAATTACCAACGGCTCTTGAGGTCCCATTATTCCTGGACAAGCATGTAGCCCCGCTGGATGTGACTGGATGATAACTGGCTTACTATAAAAGGTCATTTGGAATATTCAACACTATTTAGTGATAAGATTACGTTGTTTAATAGCTTGTGACCTGTTTTTGTATCCTGGTTAGGTGTACAAGAATTAACTAGTACATACTGCTGTATTGCTTGGGATAATATTGATTTGACTGATCTCATACAACGATGTGTACGAGAAGAGAGCACACTTGGAGAAGCTGGGTGGGAATAGAATTCTAAATGCGATATTCTATACCTTTTATAATCAGACTATAAGTAACTATACCTGACATAAATTTAGGTTAACAGATCTTACCTATCCGCTACTACCACTATAATTCAATAATATTAGCTGAAAATTTGGCAAAATGAAAGGACAACTTTAATCTATCAGGATATGTAGGTTATAGAGCCAAGTTTAATTTTATCTACTCTCCCCCCCTCTCAGGGGTGAGCTCGAATGTGTCCCGGAGCGCGGTATTTTCCACTTTAAAAGAAAACCGTGTACGATAAATACAAAGTGTATAGGAACGAAATAATTCTGAATAAATTTACTATAAACCTTTCATACATACAAAAGCAATAGCAATTATACAATCAGCGCAATCTGTTAGCAAATACTAACGTTTTTAATTATTGATCTTTTTTTTTTGCTAAAATTATGAAATATATATATTTGAGATGTTCATAATGTACCCTTTCATTTGATATGTCACACGATATACTTTACTTTTTTTTTCTAATTTACCCCTCAAATCTGGCCCCCATATTTCAAATTACTTGATTTACTTTACGTTACGTTACATTTCCATGTTTGGGTCATCAATTTACATACGTGTACAAAATTTCAACTCAATCGGTCCAGTAGTTTCGGAGAAAACGCTATTATTATAGTAGGATCCCTCGTGTGTCTGTGTCAGTCCGTCCGTCTGTCATAGCCAATTTGCTCCGAAACTACTTAACCGATTGAGTTGAAATTTGGTACACATATGTAAATTAATGACTCAAACATGGACATTGGACGTGTAACGTAACGTAACGCAAATAAATCAATTTTGACATGAGGGCCAGTTTTAGGGGACAAAATAGAAAAAAAGGCATAGTATATCGTGTGACATATCAAATGAAAGGGTATATTATGAACATCTCGAAATATATGTATTATATAATTCTAAATTAAACGGTTTTGAAGTTATTTACGAAAATGAGCAAAATTTGACGATTTCCCCACACATCCCTTATTTCCTAAAATAGTAAGTCTAAAAAAAATTTAAAAATACAGGATATAGTTCAATACTTGTAGATTACAGAAAAACATATAAGAAGTCTATGGTATTGAAAGTAACACCGTTTAACTAGTACGAATATTTATATTTCGCATAATGGCCAAATGACTTAAATTTTAAAAATAGCATTGTTACGGTAAATGAATGAGTAACAGAAATAAATTATAAATTTTTAGAAAGAACATTTTCTATTCTTTACTTTTGTCATACATATTTTGGCCGAGAAGTGTGAAGTTTCTGAGATAACTAACCTTTTAGCAGAAAAAAAAGATCAATAATTAAAAACGTTAGTATTTGATAACAGATTGCGCTGATTGTAAAAGTGCTATCGCTTTTGTATGTATGAAAGTTGTATAGTAAACTAGCTTTTGCCCGCGACTACGTCCGCGTGGAACTTGGAAGGATGGAAGCAACCTCGTACAACACAATAGATATCCACCTAATCACCTTAATTAATAAAAGGGATTATTTAAAGCGCCTAAGCAAATGTAAGAGCAATTGTGCCTTTGGTCTAATCATTACAATTCCGACAGGGTCATCAATGTCATCATGAATTACTTACTCACTTTTCAATCTTTTTAGGGATAATTTCCAGGATGAAAACTATCCTATGTCCTTCCTCGGATCTTAAACTATCTCCATGCCAAATTTCATCAAAATCGATTCAGCGGTTTAAGCGTGAAGAGGTGACAGACAGACAGACAGACAGACACACTTTCGCATTTATAATATTAGTATGGATTTATTCAGAATTATTTCGTTCCTATACACTTTGTATGTACCGTACACGGTTTTCTTTTAAAGTGGAAAATACCGCGCTCCGAGACACATTCGAGGGCGCGGGGGGGGTGACGCTTACACCTGTGAGGGGGGGACAGTAAATAAAATTAAACTTGGCTCTATAATCTACATATCCTGATAGATAAAAGTTGTCCTTTAATTTTGCCAAATTTTGCCAAATTTTCCATACATTTCAATCTTATTTTCTTGTACTACTACACGTCACGGATCTGTCACTTTAATGAGTATGAGTGCAAAAGTGATGCTTTATCATTTTATAGATAAACTCAATCATAAATGAATGTCTGATTAAAGAAAAAACAACAAGATTTCTAAAGATCTAAAGATAAATATTTAGAGAGATAGCAGACTTAGGTCAAATCACCGCTAGCCACACCACAATCACTGTCTGTCTGGCTATGCGTCTGCCACAGCCACATCGCTGTATCTTTAGGTCTGAAATAGGTAGAGACTTACTCTTTGCGTGAAATTCGTGGCTATAGATTTTTGTAACGAGTAGTGATGGATATAAGTCAGCGGCGCTCATTGTTACCCTACCTTTAAGGCGGTGACAAATTTATTAATGTCTGTCAACGTGCCCGGTCACTTTTCAACAGGAATGAGTGCAAATGTGATGATTGTTTATCACATTTAATTGCAAAATAAATATGACCTTAGATTTTTGTAAGGAGTACTTTGACAGATGAAAGCCAAATCAAGGAAAAAGCATCGGAGTCATCTCAAAGAGGAGTATTTCGATAAATTAGCAAACTCAGGTCAAATCACCGCTAGCACTATCCAGCCGGTTCCAGAAACGATGTTATCCGCTGCCCATTATTTTGTAGCTTCAGAGAGACTAATGGGCTAACAGTGCTATAAGTCAGCGGCGCGCATTGTCCGCGAATCGCACTCTTACCCTATCTATAAGGCGGCGACAAATTTATTAATGTCTGTCAACGTGCCCGGTCACTTTTCGACAGGAATGAGTGCAAATGTGATGATGTTTCATCATTTTTCAATTGCGCAATAAATATGACCATATATTTTTGTAGGGAGTACTTTGACAGATGAAAGCCAAATCAAGGAAAAAGCAACGGAGTCATCTCAAAGAGGAGTCATCATCATCCTCCTAGCCTTTGTCCCAAAGAGGAGTATTTCGATAAATTAGCAAACTCAGGTCAAATCACCGCTAGCACTATCCAGCCGGTTCCAGAGACGATGTTATCCGCTGCCCATTATTTTGTAGCTTCAGAGAGACTAATGGGCTAACAGTGCTATAAGTCAGCGCCGCTCATTGTCCGCGAATCGCACTCTTACCCTATCTATAAGGCGGCGACAAATTTATTAATGTCTTTCAACGTGCCCGGTCACTTTTCGACAGGAATGAGTGCAAATGTGATGATGTTTCATCATTTTTCAATTGCGCAATAAATATGACCATATATTTTTGTAGGGAGTACTTTGACAGATGAAAGCCAAATCAAGGAAAAAGCAACGGAGTCATCTCAAAGAGGAGTCATCATCATCCTCCTAGCCTTTGTCCCAAAGAGGAGTATTTCGATAAATTAGCAAACTCAGGTCAAATCACCGCTAGCACTATCCAGCCGGTTCCAGAGACGATGTTATCCGCTGCCCATTATTTTGTAGCTTCAGAGAGACTAATGGGCTAACAGTGCTATAAGTCAGCGGCGCTCATTGTCCGCGAATCGCACTCTTACCCTATCTATAAGGCGGCGACAAATTTATTAATGTCCGACGTGCCCCGGTTCATTAGCGGCTGTAATTTGATGCCGGCGGCTCTTTGACTGTTTTTGTTACGGTTATCAACGGTTTTTGTATGGCTAATTTATTGAATAATGTTTTGATTTTGACTGCGATTTTATGAGCTGTTAATATTTACTTAAGTGAGGTCGATCAAGCGAGCCGCTAAATAAGAATAAAATTCGACGTTCCTAATGACCTATGTCGAAAATAATGCCACTATACTTACGTACTTGTCTTTAGCGATTTATTCTACTATATTTTATTTTAATATGATATGACAGGTAATACAATTGCATGAAAGTACATGAGAGTGAAATATCTGATGGGCCCTGGAAAAGTCACATTTGTAAAAACCGGATCCAGCGAGTTTTACCCCACTTTAAATAGTCATATGATGAACTGGGTAATTTTGTAAGCGTAGACAAAAAATGGCGCAGCCATTTTATCCTCAAGGTCATCATCTAGTTATAATTATTTTATAATTAGTATTCAAGCCAGGTTATGTGTTTTGTAACTAATCCGTCTGTTAATTATGTAGGTATGTCTAAGAGAAAAAGTCGAGATTCAAACTTTTAGAAAATTAAAATTATTTCAATTGAGTAGAGAGAATGCCATTAGTCCGCCATGCCATTTGTACTGACTTTTTGTTTTGTTCAATGAAGTTTAAATAAGTAAATGACGGAGTTATGAGGTAACAATATACCGGGTGGAATTTTTCTATGGGCCCTGGAGGGGAACTACCTTAATTCCTTTAGTTAGCTCATTTTACTGAAAGGAAACATTCCTTTTATTTTTAAAAAGAAACAAAACTGCATTCAAAGATTTTCCAAAAATTGCTTGCCTCAACCGGGGATTAAACCAACTATAAATTTAAAAAAATAAACCCCCGATATTTTATTTCAAGAATCAGTAGGATTATTGTTCAGGATAAAATTTATCCAGTAAACTTAGCCCTACACTCATCTGTTGTACGAGATTCCATGAAATTTAATAACTATTACAAGTTTTTTCCCGGTTGAGGCTAGCAAATTTTGGAAAATCTTTGAATGCAGTTTTGTTTCTTTTTAAAAATAAAGGAATGTTTCCTTTCGGTAAAATGAGCTAACTAAAGGATTTAAGGTAGTTCCCCTCCAGGGCCCTGTTTCATATACGTGACAATGACAGGCGACAGGTGACAGGTGACAATTCGACATTTTGACAATTTTTCGTTTCATAAACATTACCTATGACAAATAAGTCGTGGTGGAAAAATTACAATTATGTCAAATTGTCGCGACGTTTTGACATATTTCTGTTTCATAAACATTTTCCCTTGACAGGCGACAGGTGACAATTTGTCGCGAAAAACTTGACATATTTGTTTTATGAAACACAAAATTGTAATTACAAGTTGACAAATTTGTAGACTTGTCGAAGATTTCTGACAGGCGACCTCACCCAATGCCAGCGGCTACTTCTCACTAAATAATTACTTATTACCAGTGAAATGGTGCTAACATCGACACATTAGTAGCAACAGCGATGAAGAATATTTAGTTCAACCAATACGTCGGCGTCGTCGAGCATTTAGGACAAGGGCAAACTTTACTTTTGACGTGGTTGACCCCAAATCTATAGAAAAAAATCGAGTTTGTAAATTACCGTCGAATACTTAATAACTAAAATAGGACAAGAATTACAACACTCAACAACGAGAAATTTCGCACTTACTCCGACTCAGCAAATTTTATGCGTATTACAAACGAATTCAATGATTTAACAGGCCCAATATTTGCGAAATATACCCAATTCCTTCAATTGCTCTGAGATTTCCATCCATTTTTTTTCGTGCGTTAAATGTTAACTAAATTGGCCAAACAATATTTCTCGGTTGTCTTGTATAAAGCCCAAAATTATTATTTTCGTGTCCATTTTACTTGTTGCAAGTTACCGAACAAATCCTAGAATGCTAGTCAAAATTATCTGATGAATGCTATCTAAGACAATAATTTTTATTGCTGCTCTCATACTGCTATATCATTTTAACAAAAATGTATGCTGTGACATATCTGTCGCAATTTATGACAATATGTCGATTACTATGACAAAAAGGTCTTGACAATTTTCTTAAATACTGACATTTTAAAACTGACAATTGTAGACCTTTATGAAACGCGATTGACACTGACAATTTTGTCAACTATTTACCTGTCGCAATCGGACATATTTGTCACGTTTATGAAACAGAATTTGTAGCTACAATTCGACAATTTTGTCAAAAACTGACAAATTGTCAACTTGTCACGTATATGAAACAGGGCCCAGGGCCCATAGAAAAATTCCACCCTGTATAAAATATACGCGTCCACTTGAGAACTTCCTCTTTTTTTAAGTACGTAGCCCGTAAAATTATACTGTTTTTCTTTGCCTAGGAAAAACTGACAGATTTTTTATTTTGCGTGTCATACTCATACAACATTAAATGAGTCTGAAACTGCAGCTCATTTTACAACTCACGGTTTCATAATATCTTTCCAATTTCAACTTGTCAGCTTAGTTATCGCCAACATTTCAATACACAGATTTTGCATAATACCCGCCTTTTTAAGCACTGAAACCAACCACAAAAAGCTCTACCTACTTTCTACTTTTCGGTGACGTAAGTTGGTAGGTGTCGGTTTTAATGTATTCCCAAATATTCATAATCAATATTAGATAACGTAAAAAAACTCGTTACCGCTCTTGTCACACTGGGCAATGCAAGGCCGTTGAAAGTAATTAGTCTCAAGGTAGACCACCTTGGAGACATTTTTAAGGCTTCTTCGCCAAGGACGGAATGCAGAATTTAATGCCCTTTTAAAAAACATCTGAGAGCATGTTTGTGGTTTTCCGTACAAAAGGGTTTCCTTTGGTTGTTTTGTAAATAACTGCGGACACTTGAGCATGAGCAAGAATTACGGGCCCTAAAATATGACTTTCTTGTACATTGTAAAAATGAGACTTAAGAGTTTACCGGGTGATCGATCCAAATCGTACTGACTGAGACCACGGAGGGAGATGACGGAAACATGTAGTTTTTATTAAACCTGAAATCGACGCCATGGTTCCTAAGAACAGATTTCCCTATCTCTTATAGTTTGTGACTTCTCCCTACTGACCCATTTGGATTGATTACCCGGTATAATCAAGGACTAAGGAGAAGAACTGGCTAAGTCAAAGTCACATTTGCAAAATTTTACAGTAAAGAAGTTTGAAGTTGTAAAGTCTTGTATGGCTGTAAGGCTTAAGTAAAATATAGCTGAAAATAAAATCGGCGAGTGTTAGATAGTCGTATAAATCTGAATAATTTTGTGGCCATAGACTAAAAAAACTATTTGAAAATTAAACAATACTTAGCCAGTTTTCCCCCTATAAATATAACAGCACATAGTTAGTAGTACCTTAAGATAGACAGCGCGTCTACACTGCACCGGTATAGAGTAGACCTCGACGGAGATGGCGGGGCGAGCTGGACGCGTTACTTAACAACAGAGGCATGAAAATCTAGGGAGAGGCCTTTTTCCAGCATAGTCGTATAGGCTGACAAAAAAACTGTTTGAACGGCAAAGGAAACTGAAACTCTTAATGTAAGTGTGACAAGAGTGGAAAAAATAGCAATTTCCATTGACTATAATACATAAGAGTATATTCATAAAACGAATTTTCCTAATTTTTAGATTTGCCAGAAAATTGTGTACTGTACACTAGGTATTAAAGTTCCACACATTCAGTGTGGCATATGTAAAACTTTCGGCGTTTAAAATTTTGCAATCTCCTTTTATAATAGGCTCGTCTTTATAGACATGTTCTTTGTCCGTCGCAATCGATCGGCCTTCTTAACCCACTGGTCCAATACCAAGAAAAGTTCCAAATTCTATACCGCAACCGAAACCGCAATGGTCTATTTTGATACGCTCACCAACGATCGACACTTCGGTGAAAACCAATCTTGGGAAGACGGGGCACTCCTTTGCCAAATGTAATAGCACAAAAACTTTTCAATTTCTGATAGGTATGCAGACGCCTTTACACTCACAATTACCCCATAGTAAATGTATGTATGTATGTATGTAAACACTTTATTGCACATAAAACAATATTGACAAAAACTCAAAACAATACATGTGTACAAGGGCGAACTTATCCCTGTAAGGGATTTCTTCCAGTTAACCTTTGAGCAAATGAGACAGAAAACTAGACATTGAAGTGATAGACAAACGAACAAACTAAAACGTGCAAATATACTAAATGTAAATATAACCTTAAGATAAATAAATATACATATAATTACAAACGTATACCTATTGTATTAAACATAAACTAATAAATATAAATAATATAATAATAATAAATATTCAGTCTTATTAGCATTGAACTATAATATTAATAGACGAGATCAAGGATTGAAAAGCCATAACTTTTTCAAACTTTCCTTAAATGATGCCACGGATTGTGATTGCCTCACTGACACCGGTAACGAGTTCCACAACTTCACGGAGTGAACTGTGAAAGATTTCCTATATGTGCGCGACTTATTGGGTGGAAAGGCAAGAGAGAGATTAACACTCGAGCGCAGGCGGTGACCACTTCCAGCCGCCATATAGGTAAATCTTTCGGAAAGGTAGAGAGGTGAAACCGGTTTAAACAACACATTATAGAGCAACGACAGGACATGCACATCCCTACGACGACGAATCGGAAGCCAGCCCAGCTGCGAACGGAACTGAGATATATGATCAAACTTCTTAAGACCAAAAATATACCGAATACAGACATTTTGCAGACGTTCCAGCTTGTCAAGCAGCTCCTCTGTAAGGTCGAGGAATGCAATGTCACCATAATCAAGAATAGGGAGTAAAAGAGAACGGGCGAGAGATAATTTAGTTTGAAGTGGAAGGAAATTCTGTAAACGCCTTAGAGAGTGGAGTGAGGCAAATAATTTCCTGCTACCTCTGAAATGTGCGCTGACCACGAGAGTGTCTGGTCCATGATGATGCCCAGATTTTTGACAGTAGAGGAGAGGGGAATTGTTATTCCGTCATAAATAATGTCTGGTACCACCAGGTCTGACAGTTTGGAGACGAAGTGAGGGCTACCAAAGACAATTGCTTGCGATTTCTTTGCATTAATTTTCAAACCAAAATTTGAAGCCCACGCTCGAATGGATTCAAAATCTCCGTTAATTTTTCCAACCACCGAAGGAAAATCATCTATACTGGCCGCAGCATAAATTTGCAAATCATCTGCATAAAGATGATAGCTGGATTTTAATGATTTAGTAATGCCATCAATAAAAATGGAGAACAGAAGTGGTGAGAGAACACCTCCCTCCTCCAGTAAATATTTAAGATTGTAAGTTTTTCTTTGACATGTTTGTCAAATGTTAACATTTTTGAAATACAAGCTTATTTTTTTCCGTTTTACCGTGGACATAGCATTTCAAGTATCGCCTTTCCTTTCGGGAAAAATATCTACTCTTTCAAGAATTTATCGGCTCAAGTCGAAAGTGTAAGACCTGATGTGCTGAATAGAAAAAACCGATGAGTAGCCGTCACCACAAAAGACTTGGGTAGTAGGAAGTGTAGTTTATCATCATACTCGACAAAAAGCGATCACGAAGTTTATGTTGCGTGAAATTGGAACACGTTTTTTCAGAACTATGAAAATGCACCTCTGAGGGGCTTAGTACAGGCTGGTACTAGTTCTCAAGGCATATACAGCTAGCCGCGTATTTCTACATTATCTCCGTTACAAAATAATGTACTTACACATCATAATGTAATTTTCATATAATGTAAAAATATCTGTACTGAAAATATTCTATATGAGTAGGTACGAATATGTACCTACAATTGAAAACTATTAGTAATTGTATCTGCAGGCGTTGTTTCGCGGAATTTCATATTTAATTAAGTACCTGTACTTGGTGATAGTGACCCAGTAGTTATAATTATTTACTAATCCGCTAAAAGCGTATTTCCGGTTGCAATTACTGTGCCCTTTTTCACAAAGAAACATGAATCACGTGTTTCACCACGAGGCATCATCTGGAGGTGCTAAAGATGTTGACGGTCTAGCGTCCATCAGAGAAGAAGGTACCTACCCCTTTTTCAAAATAGCAAAAGAACGAAATATCATCCAGTAGTGGTTATAAAAGTTAAATATGTGAGCCTTATTTGATTTGTTTTCGTAGAAGATACATTTTATATGTATAAACAAACGTATGATACGACTACATATTATATTTAGCGTTCTATAATACTTACTAACATAAATAATATAGGTATGAGTCGGTAATCGTTCTGGCAATGAATGTACATAGTGGTCAGGTGTACTTGTAAGCCTTCAGTTGCTTGTTATTTTTGGTTAATTTTCCTCATCAATGCATTGATAAGATCTGATCAATGAGTAGGCTTACACATAGGAACATGTTTGTTTCGATTAAAAGTTTTCCTAATAATACGATTATCAGGTGTTCTAATTAGTTTATGCAAAACAGCAGAGCTAATTGTGATTAAAAAAAAAGAACGATGTTTGATAAATGGATGTCTTCGTATATTAAGTGAGTTTTATCAAACCTTTTAAGTTTAGCACATGAACTGGTTTGTCAACTTGCACCTAAGACGAAGTAAATATACTTCGTGATCTGCCTTCCGCGTCTCCAAGGTCACCGCCTCCAGCTTATCCGAGGATAAAAAATACCTACAAAAAATGTCGCCTACGTAATTATCCGGTCAAGCGTGTAATCCATTAGAGCAATCGAAAGTGTCTGATGAGTGACAGGTATTTGAAAAGACGCGACAAGGTCAGGCTGTCTGAAAATTATTATTTGGGTGTTGTGACATTGGAGCTTTGTGGTGCGCGGTAGAAGGAACGATGCTGTGATATCTGCTAGTTAATTCGTCTGTTTTAATAATTAATCAATTTCGGCCTTTGGTTGATAATCGGTTTATAAATTAAACTTACTTAATAAGTTAAAGAAAGGCTGACTTCAAGTCAAGAACAAGACACCCACGTCTTAGATATCCGTCCCAGGAGGAAGACAAGGGTATAATTTCACCATAGAAGTCTAGCCAAACTACACCTATCATCCATTCACCTTATTGTCGCACTAGGTATTTCGCTTCAAAATTCATTTTACAATCAGACAAAATGTGGAATTCCCCTTCTGCGTCATTATTTCCGATCAGCGGACACCTTTAATCGCTTCAATGTAAACATTTTGTTCACGCTAGCTGATATCATCATTATTCCTTTAAACATATTTTATTAGGGTTTAGCACTTCGTTTTTTTCGTCTTCGTAAATTTACTATCGATTTTCAACATAATTTGACGATGGTGCCGATCATGAGCTCAGAATCTTTTCGGTAGATGGACTAGATAGAGTTACAATAGTAGCATGTAAGAAATGGAGCAACTCGTTGAAAAATCAATGGCCCTAGCATTGGTTCAGTGGTCTAATAGGGAAAGCGGTTGGAAACGCGGGTTCAAACCCCGTCTAACCATTTAATTTTTTTCTTGAATGTAATTCCATTCAAGTTAAATAAAAGTCCTAATAAAAAAATCGGCTTATGACTCTTGTAGTAAGAATCTTCACATCATATTCAATGAATGAAGTTGACACTAAAATATGACAGTTGGAGCGAATCGAGTCTGTAAGATGATGGGTCAGTAAAAACGAAATTTCTCTACCAACTGAAGCGAATCATGCCCGCTGTGCTCTTGAATGCTGTTATTAGAGATTTCTAAGGTCCAACAACGAGGCGTGGCAGGCACGAAGAAATTTTACTTATGTAAAAACTGTATATTTTTACTGTATGTTTGAATTGATATTGCATTGAGATTGTTTGTGATTATTTTTTACTGGACTGCATCAGAAGGCGTTTATATGATCATATGGGTTAGAAAAAGTTGGATGAAATTAAGGCGTAGTCAGCGAGGAAATAAAAGCGTTTGGAATAAGTTCCGTTGTGCGACCATAATTAACGATACAATAAGGAACCTTAAAATAGAACCTTAAGGTACGTTATTGGAAGGTTAATTACTGTCGTCGCACAACGGAGACTTTGATAATATTTATATCAAAGTCTCCGTGTTAAAATTAAGTGTGTTAAGGTGGGAAACTTTTTGGTCTTCACCCATATCTCTCTTTAAATATATGATCTGAGATACGTGCAATATATCCAGGATGTGTATGTAGTAAAAGGACCTGGTAATTTTTTTTTTCATTTTTCTACAAGGTAACTCTTTATCGCTCTTTGTCAGAACATGCAACCAATTACTTCATTAAAACCAGATTTAACACGACATCATGTTAATTATTCTATATTCAGTCCATTGGACGTCATAGCCGGGGAAAATACGAGACAGGTAGCGTTACATATGAGATAATATAGCCTCATGAATAATTTACCATCGTACACTTTTATTTCAGAAATTTTATATTTAAGTATGCTACACATTTGACGGCGCGCATAGTGAATATTATTATTATTATTAGTATTAGTGGCTTTGTGAGCTGTGTACCTCGGGTTCACCTGAAATATGTAATTATTTACGTGTTAAATCGATAGAAAAAATACGTGAATCCGTTGAGAAATGCGACCTGTAGGCGACAATAGCTGGACATCCGCACATCAACAACCCCAATTCGGGCACACGAAAGAATTTTTGGCCAAGCGTAAACGGAGACGCTTTACTTGCTCGGTCAATCATCAGTCATCATATATATAATACTAATAATCATCATCATCATATACATGTAATACAGCAGAAATAATCCGGTCAAGTGCGAGTCAGAATCGAATTATAGCATAATGGCATTCAGATCTTCGTGTCTACAACCGCCGACTGCACCGGCTACAGCAAATGGCGACCTGCGACTAACTGTTTTCTATGGAATACCATGAAATGCCAACCGCTCCAAGTGCCCAAACTCCAAAACACTCAAACGCTCAAACATTGCGTTCCGACACGTGTCAAGCGTACTTTATACTTAAATGATTAAACAGCTTCTTCACGGATGAAGTTGCGTACTAGAAGATATCAGTAGTTAATATGAAAAGAGTGATCGTGCCACATTTGGGTGATCGGTTCCACCCGCCTCTGTTCGGATAAAATCGGCGTGCGATTGCATTAGACAGTCGTAGTACTCGCCGGTTGGTCGTATCTCCCTACGTAGCGTTTGTCGTATCGAATTCTACACAAATGATGAATAAACAGCGTTTGGACGGCTTTTGGGAAAATCAACAGAGAGAACCTTCTGTAGTCTTTTATTCTGTGATCGGTCGAATATTTTATTTATAATTTATAAGTTTCACTGCGCTCCGTCACGTGTCAAGTGTACTTTACACTTCAGTGGTTAAAAAACCGCGCCCACGCGTCGACCTTCGGTACTCTACGCATTTACTCCAATTTCGACATTCCTGGGTGATTACGCGGGGTTGGAGTGGTATGGAATATTACCCAAGTAACTGCACTTAAAAGGAGCAATCAATATTCATGAACAAGCCCGCAAATGTTCGACTCGGATTCGATCTCTAAGGCCTATGGGCTTCTATTTTAGTGTGCTCAATCGTCTTTAATATAAGGGATTATAAAGTTGTAAGACAGTTTTAGTTTGTCTGTGTATCGAGTAAGTTGTGCTAAAATAAGTGTGACTTGATTGGTAACCACGCACCGGAGAACACAGCGTGGGTAGGTCCGCACAAAATGGAGTGTTGACTTGGTGAAGTTTGCTGGAGGTTGATAAAGGCGGGCGCCGTATTAGGACCGGTCATAGAGGTTTTTTGGGGGGCCTATGTCCGGCAGTGGACGTATTGTTGATGACGCTGTGATCGAATTATACGAAGATCACGTATTTTAGAATTTAGCACCTAGGGAATATCGCGACCTAAATAGATATCTGGCCATGGTTGAATAGGAGTCGACTGTCCTATGTATAGGTTCGAATTCCGGGCGTCCCGGTAAAGGCAAATATTTGCGTTGTATGTTCAAGTGTTTGTTCTTGGGTCATGGATGTTTGATATATATTTATTTATCTAAGTTATATACAATATTCAAAAAGTGGTAAAAGAGTTGATAAATACTAAATATAAATATGTAAATATCTTTTTTTTGTTTATTTATAAATAAACTATTAGACATCTAAGTTATAACCAAAAAATATCAAAATGATTCATTAGAGTAAAATAAGACCGGTTCTATCTTTTACACACCTTCGCGCAATCTTCGAAAGGAATTGAACCAGTAATCAAAGAGATTCCCGACTACTCATTGAAATCACTCATATCACGTTCGATACAGCTTCAATCACCTTTGAGCTGCCAATTGCACATCACTAATAAGCGATGGTAATTACAGTAAATCATGGCTGAGTGTTGTAAGATGTTGTGTATTACTAACTCTAGGCTGTCATCTAAACAATTTCCACTTCGGTATGAGAAATGGAAAGTTCGCTGTAAT
Source organism: Apotomis betuletana (assembly GCA_932273695.1). Lineage (NCBI taxonomy): Eukaryota > Metazoa > Arthropoda > Insecta > Lepidoptera > Tortricidae > Apotomis > Apotomis betuletana. The sequence continues at coordinate 9,207,182 of OW026313.1, read as the reverse complement.
TTTCTATTTAACTTATCATAATATCAGAAAAGGTGCATAAACAAATATAAAATAAAGTCGGATAGAGATACAATTACTTTCAACCATATTAATCCTAAATATTTTGTTATTTAAAAATGATGTGCCCTACCTATAGCAATTAAGTTGTTTAGTTTAGTGACATCTTGTTGTCTTCGTCTTGGGCAACAGGCATATGATGGCCACGTTTATTGAATTGGAGAATAAACTACTTTGACTTATTGCGACGACGACGTTTATTGCAAGTGATAATGATAAAACATCTGTCACTTTCGCACTTAATACAATAGAATTGAAAAGTAACGAATGCTTTATAATTTATTTATCGTACGATAAAGAATGCCTATCACATCACAGACTCGGGAATCAGCTGTTTTAATAATCCTAATATATACGTTTGGCCTTTTATTTTCGCGGATATGTCGGTCCGTCTTAAAGTAAGTTGGTCTCCCTGATTTATTTCAAAATATTAACCTAAATATCGTTATCCGAATAGATATCATTGGCACTGTGAATAGGCTCTCAGAATTCCAGTGCCTTGAATTAGCAGGCACGTATCGTCACGCACGAGTGGCCGCGACCTTGCTTCTGATCCTGTCTGATGTGACTTGCAAGTCTTCTGGTGATTTCTGATGCCCGTTACCTTGCTTCGAGGTGACTCCTCGCTGGTCTTGTCCGAAGGCGAACATTAACAAAAAAGTGGCAAGGAATGCAAACACGTACGAAAATAGCACTACGTAAATCGTTCGAGATCAAGGTGCTTTAATAAAATATAGGGATCTATAAAAATATTATTATGACAAAACGGGACTTAATCGCGTTCAAAAAGGGGTCTATTGAATTACCTCGACGTTTCTGACGTGGTTAACGTTCTTAAGGTCCAGTCTTAAAGGGACTCAATCAATCGAGTAATTATAATATGTGAAAATCAAGTAAGTTCAAATCAATATATAATTTCCAGAATATTTGGACGTTGTTTTACATTTTCGTTTCCAAGAAAACCCAGCTTTTTTAAAGTTCTTAATAATTATTATGTACTAGTGTACTACATCTATACTATAAATTTATACTATGTATTCGAAAATTATTAAATTTATTAAAAAATATTTTTACGGGATCTTTCCCGTAAATCATGATTTCAGGAAAAATCTTAACGATTAAATATAAGTACATATTTATAACATACACGATATTTAAGCATTGTATTATCAGCATGAATTATAAATGCTAGTGGCAACAAAATCGACAACTGGAGATGCCCCTGCGTAATGTGTAGCAACACCGAATTCTTGTAGGAATGCAATGAAGATACGTGTTCATTATTTGTACCGTCAAATTATCCACCTACTTAAATTGCATTAAATCCGCAATCAGGACAAGGCTCGCATCGGCTGCTGACATAATAACCATCGGTTATAGGGTTACCAGAGAGAAAATTTACAAGTCTGGAGAAAGAAAAAAACAGATGTTCATCGAGAAATACCGAGATCTTCTCGCAATTTACAGTTTGCAGAAAAAAATAGTTTTGTGCACTGAAGACATAGGGATCATATCATTCAGTTCATATCAAATTTATATTTATATAACCAAAACATGTTTTATTTATAGTTGGTACTTTCTAAAAAAACTTTCTAAATTGTATGCAATTTTTCAGAAAAATCAAGAAATCCTGAGATTTTATAAGATTTTCAAAATCTTATTATAAATCTGAGCAAAGCCTAAAAATCCTAGAACTCATGACAAATTCTGAAATCTCAGGACACATCCTGAAATCTCAGGACATATCCTGAGATATGGTAGCCCTAAGCGGGTAGGGCATTTGCCACCGTTACCGATAAATCTCACAGTTTTATTACGACAGTAACCAATAAACCTATTTGTCCGCGGATAGATTCACATAACGATTAAAAACCATATCAAACTCGTATCACAAGCGACCACGCAAACGTAAAATAGACTGTACATCATATAATATAAGGCATATATTTCTAAACACCGTTGAGGTAACAGATGCGGTGGAAAGAGCAATCTGCGAATAATCGGTCGGTACTTGGCAGATATGGAGCTTTAAATCAAAATTTCTTCGTAAAGCACTTAAGCGCAAAATTATGCTGTAATTCGTCTAAAATAGGGTCGATAATAGTTGTTATTTGTGTGAAGTAACTGCTCTGAGGTTGATCACGAGAAAATAGTAGAAATTTTACGGGAGATTCGCCTGTTCATGTGATGAATATGTCGTAAATCTATTGTCGTACGTTTTGGTACTAAGTTTGGTCCACACGTAGCGCGGCCACGCTGTCTTGCTCAAACCCAAGATGGAATCATAAAGAGTAGTTGTTAAAAGTGTACCGTAAAACCGTACGGTTTTTGGTGAAGTCATAAAAATTGGTAAACATGTTGATAAACGTGATGTTCGTCAATGTGAACATAGTCTAAAACATTATATTTTATCACTAATATTGTCCATGGCAAAAAAATATACTGACCAAAAGTCCTCAGTTACCAACGGAGGTACTGGATGATGCAGCACATACCAATGTACGCCAATTGACTTGGCTTCGACTGACACTGGGCCACGTGCATCCAACAGGTTTCCGAAAAGTGTACCAGATCAATCAACCAAGGGGCTTCTTCTATCTTGAGAATTTAAGATGGTTGCTTTTCAGGGCTCATAGATTTTTTCATTCTGTATACCAGTTTTACTACCGACTTACAAACGCAACCCGTTAATCCTGTACAATATCAGATTACATCCCCCATCAACCTCTCGAGCGCCGACATCTTTAATTGAAGTAAAATGTCCATCGCTGTCCGCTGGATTAAAAGATTCGATTTGATTTTGATTGATATTGTAGTGAAACTGTGCGCTTGTCCGAGAAGCTTTAGGATTTCGCTCAATTTAATTCTCGGTAGAAACATTATCTTGGTTATCTTGGTCAGTCTTGGTCAGTTTCGGAAATCATTAAAATTAACAGCCGTCAACATAAGATATATTATTAACAGGGTGCTTCGGGGATTGGCTGTTTTTCTTTTCCTCCTTCGCCATCACCCGTAATCTCGTCGTGTATGTCCTTCTTATAAGTACATAAGTATTTTCACCCCATACTTACCTACCGTCCATCCTTTTTTTGGTCTTCCTCTTCTTCTAACTATAATCCTCTACATTTATGCTTAACGTCTTTTAAATACTCAACAGGGGTTAAATTCAGTTACAAAGTAAATCCTTAACCTGCCTCTTCTTATCACAGTATTGCAGCAGCTATGCAGCAATCAGATAGTAGCTAATACTCGATTTCATGCGCTGTCTCCGCTGAGTCGTTTTGAAACGCTCCTGGCACATTAGATACACACTCGCGCGCAGGGAGGCATCGGCCAATTCATCTCGATTTGTCCGCAGGTCACGGATAGCGTTCGTGACTATGCGCTTGTGCATTGTAACGTATATGTCGTATTTTTACAAGCATTCATTGAGGTTTTGTTTGAAATGACAAAGGAGTTTGAGCAATTGAGTCGGTCGGAGAAATTAAGTAGGTTACTGAAATCTCCGCCGTATCACTATAGTATGATATGGCATATTGCTTGGCGCTAAATCGACAAAGCTTTGTGATATTTTTAAATTAGGATCGGAAACAAGGCTCCTACGATTTCAAGCATGGTGGTCGAATGAACAAATAACTCGCGAGTGTGATTGGTATTTCATAAATATATTTTCCACTTCCGCGTCGCATCGTACGTATAGTCACTTGGTTTATTAAATCACGAACTTTATATCATTGAAAAGAACAGACCTGTCGATCTGATTCTTTCGATACTTGTTACCAAAAACCTCGAGAAAATTGCTCAACAAGTAAAGTGATAGTAAGAATTTATCGCCTTTTAATTCATCTCAAGGCGAGGGCGAAGGGTGATCAATTAACTGGTCAATGTGTTGCCCTCCGGAAAACACTATCTGTGTAGCTTTGGGTTCTCGACCTTAAAAGGAAAGGAAACGTTAATTATAATGTAAGCGTCCATAATTTTGTCCGCGAAAAAATTAAACATAAACCTCTATTTTACTATAGCATAGTTGAGCATCGAAAAGTAGCTTACCATCTGGATACTCTTCCCAAAAATATCTACCATGCCAATAATAGTTGAAACATATCCGGCCATTTTTGTGTGATAATGATAAGGCCCGAAGACATGTAGGTACTTGTACGTCTCTGTGCAGTTCCATACAAATGTCCAAAATTGTTGTCGATTCGGTGACCTCGAAATTGATCATATATTTTTTGTGAATTATCTTCCATCTAAAGTCATTGTATTTATATGCCATTGTTACGGTTTTTTAATATTTAGTAGTAAGTTCCACAGAATGATCGAGAAGATAGCAGACAAAGTGCAAAATGTACCATTTCAAATTGGAGACGTAGCTTAAGGGAATACGGCGAATAAGTATTGTGCGCTTTAGTTTGCAGCATTGTGAGCATTGTGTCTATTCAGGCACCTTGGACCGGAAAGGAGAGCGTTCGTAACCTTTCATAGCAGCGCGCATACTCTTTCGGGCACTTCACCATGTCCCACATCCAATAGAATCGCTGTTGATAGAAACAAACAAGAAAATACAGTTGTGGCGACGATTGCAATGAACAAAGGAGATAACCCGGTAGTGTTTAAGTAAATATTCTGTGCCAGCATTAAAAAGCAATTTGTCTGACACGCAGACCCGCAGCGAAAAGTTTTGGGTAATCCATTTCCAATCGCTTCATAACTTGTAGCGACAAGCGCGCCGATGTATGAAACGCATTAAATATTAACGATTGGCTGCGATCGAATGTTCCTGAACCGCGATACTCTTTATGCATGTGTGAGACGTGTGTTAAACTCTTGTCCTTCAATATTGCTGTTGTGTAAAGTAATGAATCAGCTGTAATAAAATTCCTTAAACAGTTCATTTAAAGTTGACGAAAGGGGCCATGATAAAGATAGATCGTAAGTATCTACTTGGAAGATTGTTCGTAAAGTGTTAGCATACTTCTGTTTAGGGTCGACCGCATCGATCTGCCATCAGAAGAGTTATTTCTGTAGCACTCATAGATCATCTCTAATGGACAAAAATGGCCTATGATGACTATGAGGAGATATAGCCGTATTTTAATATGCAACGTTTGGAAGATGACTATTAATATTGTAGGTACGAATGTTCTAAACAGTCCAAAGTGCAACAAGTTTGTACTGATGATGTTACCACCCGCGCAGTTCTCGCCCAGGCTGACATTCCCCAAATCCCTCGCAATCACAAGCCACCTCGTGGGAAGCTGAATTCACATTTATTGCTCGAATTATTGCTTGGGAGGCCTCAATTAATTACCAACCTCGCCTGACATTAAGTGCAGCGCGCGGTATTTTTTCACTTTTACGTAAAATAATGAATCCTTCGTCGTATAAAGTAGTGAGGTAATTTGCGTGTTCGCTTGATAAATTGGAGCAGGGCAGCGTTTTCGACGGACCTTGGTGGCGCGGAACGTTTTTATCTGCGAAGTGACCGAGAATTATTTCATTCGCTTACATAACCCGGCTCCAGTTTGGTTCCGACGTAATTATTAGAGCCGTAACCTGCACTTGTCTTTCGTGACGCGAGCGGAATAATCGACGTCGAATTTTCATAAAATTTTGGCCGTTTTGCGTAATACAATGTAGCCGGTTTGCGCCGGTTCCGTAACCGTCCTAAAGCTTTATTAGTTAATGCACCGACGGGTTTAATTTATGCATTACCTACAAGCTACAAGTCTATGAATAAGTGATGTTAAACATGCGGGCCAATGGGTGTAAGTGCCGTCTAGTCGGAGTTATCGCTCAGTTTCCCGTTCAATCAAGTGATCAATAGTTGGGAAACGCATTATGTCAATCGTAGTGACTGTTGTTCCAGTTTTAAAATAATAACAGTGAAATATCACTGTAAGTCACTTTCGACTACATTTATTTTAAAAACTTGTTTTTTTTTATCCTAGTAAATAATATTTTGAACAATTTCTGATTTGAACTAAATGTTCTACATTCTTAGTGTTACAGTTTTATACCCTGTGATGTGATGTATATTATCAGCTTATAATAATGACATTCTCGTGAATTTGTCATATTTGCTGCTCACATTAATATAGGTTGTTAACTCGTTTCGGACGGAATACAATGACACTTCTATTTAAAGACTTCACACTCTACACAATGCCACTGCCATGATAGACTGGACAAGTATTGCTAAGAGCGTAGAAATGACCTAAAGCATTTCGTAATAATATGTTACTTCGTGTCAAGTAACGGGGATACTTTCTGACGTCCGATCACTGTGACTTTTTCACCGTGACGTTTATTTATCGTCGACTTCTAGTTGAGTACCATGTAAAACCACTTTAAGTAAACTACTTTCCATGATGTCCTTTATCTTACTCATAAACTTCCCCAAACCAATATCGAAACTGCATACAAACTCATTTAGCAACAGAATTGTTAATCAGTCGCCGTCCCCACAAATCTTCTTCTCATAATTTATGTGAGACATGGCTGAAATTCCTTGGTGCAGAATTAATTATGTCAACTTTATGAGATATGAATTGTTGAGGAGTTTGCCGTGACAAATGCGGCCAGCGACTACGACCAGCTAATTTGATAAAGCACGAGTCGGGGGCGCGCGTGATATGGGCATAGGCGGCCCTTAGCGAGGATGCCCATACCTTAGTATGGATAAGCCTTATTTTTTATTTATTTTATACCCGCCGACCCGCTCCGGCTTCTATTGTACATGTAAACCTTCCTCTTGATTAAAAAAAACCCGCATTAAATGCGTAGTGTAGTTTTAAAGATCTAAGCATACATAGGGACAGACAGACAGACAGCAGGAAGCGGCTTTGTTTTATACTATGTAGTGATAAGAGGAGCCCGCAACTTCATTGGCATAACGCATAACCCTTCTTTTTATCCATGGTTGTGTGTAAAACGAATCTTTGGATGTACAGGTTATCCTTTACCAAAGTTCTGTTCAGTTCTGGCCGATGGCGTTATAAACAATTTTCTTACGAATCAAAAGAAAATGTATGTATCGCGCTGTTAGATTTTCCCCGCAATCAATATCACTCTCCGCTCCTAATATATCTTCTAAATTTATCAACCAAGTAATATATACAACGTATTACATATAATGTAAGTATTACTTACTTACTACTTACTAAGCTGGCTCGGTGACCCAAAGAGGTTAAGGTTTAACGTAAGTATTAAGCTACTTTATTACGTACCGATAATAACAATCGATAAAATAAATATTACGCAATACAGAAAACAACAATGTGGTTATTAGTCAGATAAACTTACTTACAGTCCGTGAGCTCTCAGATTGCGATTCAGGTTTGGGTAAAAACTGAGAGGTTCTTACCTGGATCGTGTAAGAGCGAGCGAGACAATGTATAAATGCGAATCACATTCTGACAGCTCAAGCACTGTACTCTACTTACTTTACTGGCGCAGCGACCCGAAGTGGATCCTGGATACGAAATGGCGACAACGCGCCCTGTTTTGAGGGACATCCTCCCACTTACTTTATTTAATAATAATAATAAACCTTTATTCTAAATAAGAAATAATGTGTAGTTAGTTAGTGTGTCTCTTTTCAGAGTGCCTGTTGGCATAGGCCTCCTGCAACTCCTTCCACTCCCCTTTATCAAGTGCTACCCTATTCCAATGAGGTCCTAGAGTTGCCCTGATATCGTCTTCCCAATGTCTTGCTTGACATTCTCTGTCGTCAACGGGGTACCATTGGGTCACTCGTTTGCTCCATTTCTTCACTTTATCGCGTAGCATGTGGCCTGTCCACCTCCATTTCTGCTGGTCTATTTGCTTGATGATGTCTGTGACCTTAGTCCTCGATCTTATATTTCCTTACCCTGTCACTTTGTTTTACTTCAAGTATACTCCTTTCCATTGCTCTTTGATATTTTGCAAGCTTATCTCGGCGTTGAGCTTATCTTTATTTAAGTTTTTACTTAATATACTTGTAAATTTACTTTGTGTTCCACATTTAATTTAAACACTTGTTTTACAAATACCAATAAAAATAAATGGTTGTATAATTTTTTTGTGTCGAAAATTCATATCCACCTTATGATATCGTCGGAGATTCAATGATTTATACGGGTGCCTTCGTGTCGAGTTGTTTTTGTATAAAACAAATAAACAAAAGTCTGTTCTCTTTGTCCGTCCGTCGCCGGACACCAGTAGGCGCTGCTTGGGTTACCCCAGACATGACACTTAAAATGTTGATAAACGAACAAAATCAGCTTTTTGTATACGTTTTGTGAATCCTTTTTGGGCATGATTACAGTTCTAAAAGGAATATGATAGGGCTGAATTTATACCATCGTAATAGCCAAAGGCTCCAATTTTGTATAAGCACGTTAAAAATGAGCTCATTATTGGCGGGCCGTGTTTGCCGATGAGCCGATCGGTCGTAAACCGTTCAATAAATTACCAAAATCACCGCAGATTAAGTGATTATTAAGTAAAAAGTGTGTAAAAAATTACCACAAAAATTGATAAGGATTTCTTTTGTTGGCGCTCGGCGAGAAAATTGCGTCGCCGTACATTAAATACCGCTTTAAAAGAAGGGCGACGTTGCAAAACCTTGGAGAAAGGTAGCCTGTTTTAATAAAGGCGATCGGCGAATGGACTTATTTAAAGTTGCAATAAAAGGAATGCCTTAATGATGCTGACGCCGATATTAATATCGAGCGAAGTCGTCCGGCCGCTCTTCGGGTAAATGTAGTTTTTAAATTACGTTTTTGGAAGAGCTCCGGGGCTGCCCATGTGTGCCCTTACCGGCCGATCTTGTTTCTCGCCGTTACATTCGATATAATGATGCCTTTGTAACGTATTAAATCAGCAGGCGACGGTTACAGAATGCTCGTCATTTTATATTCTCCACGTAGTTCTGTCCTGCTTTGGATCCTTGACGTTATATTATTATTTTCTGGAAAATAAATACCGTGCTTTTGAGTATAATTTACGAAAATATTACTTACTGTTGAGTTTCTTTCGGCTTTCTTCTCAACAGCGGTCTCCTCTTGAGAAATGCCGGTAGAATCTGATTCAAACATGTAAAAGTGCCCTTGTGGCCTACTTACACAATAAACATTTTGATTTTGTAACAGAAAACAAAATTTTATTATATTAATGAAAACAATTCGACTTTAATATTCTGAAATTATATCTTGTTTCGAATAGTTGTGACTCATATCAGATTTTCGTGAAATTTACGACAATACTTAATACACTGTATTTGTCTGATGAAAAATTGTATCGATTAAAAATGATGTCATTTATATAGATCGAGCAAAAATTAAGATATAAATATAAACTTTATTGTTTTTAAAATAATTGTCAGATTATGTCGAATGTAAAGTCCGGATTAAAACATATTCGGACAGCGGGGTTACGGCGCGACCTCGCCCGTCGATCGGCACATCAGTTCCGCGAACTTCATTGTGCTCCTTTCCTCGTAATTCCAACATGCATGGCAAAATTAGGGAGTCATTAAAAACAGCATTAAGTTGTAAATCTTTGCGTCAATATTGAAACAACTTCATCGTCGAATTCGATTTTTGACGCGATAGTTAGAAAAAAAAGTTGCATATGCGCTTATATAGCCTTTATTTAGCTTAAATTAGCAGTATAAGGGCTGTATAAGCGCTTCTGATGCTTGTTTGCTACATGGGAAGAAACGAGTTGCTGCACGTCAATTGAATAGCAATCTGTCGATTAAAAGTGTATTCGTATGTAAGTAATCGCTGGAACGTTAGTTTAGATAAACCGTAGGTAGTATCAAAAAAGCGTTTAACGAACAGCCCGGAGGAGTGGGCAGAATTAATGTAAAGTCACGCCGATTTGAATAAATTATCGTTTCGATATAACATTTAATAAAAACTTCATTTAACTATTCCAAATAATTTGATTATAACGACTTAATTCGAGTTGTTCGTTTATAGCTGTCATTGATAAAATTTATGAGTCCTCCTCGTAATACGGAGCAATTAAACCTTTCATAACAGCTATTAATTGGGATTGTGTTAGAGATTAATTAGTAATTGTCGATCTTTCGGATAAGCATTAAATTGTTTATTGTTTGCATATTAGGCGCGGTCGTAGTAGGCACTCCCAGGTCATTACGAGACACCATTCAGCGTTTTAAATGTGTTTTGTGTAACAATAGATCGGGTGTAATAGCCGAAGGGTACGGGCGAGAATAGGCTTCGGTCATTTTGCAATATTGAGTGGCGTTGGTAATTAGACTCGCGTCCGGACTGTTACAGCATCCTGATTCTACTTAATGCGTGCCTCATTGGCCCATAAAACGACGCATCTCACGAACCCTACACTACAAATAATAATTTTATTAACTAGTGAGTAAAGTAGGAATTTCGCTGTCGATATAAATGCACTCGCCCATTCAACCTCTACCATAGTCCAGCCACAACAACGGACACAAAATATCTCATGCGAAATTGGAGTATACGAGAGTCTTTGACTTACGCTGCCTTCTTTAAGGGTTATAATCGCGTCAGAAAATTCTGTTATATGCCCTTTCAATGTACGAGCGGCGTCGATATGGTCCCTTAGAAGCTAGGCAAGTTTCGCAAGAGGCCGCCTTGCTATCGCATCGAACTGATATCGTCTAATTATAAGGTATGGTAATGGACCAGCGCGTGCAGCTGAATCAATTGCTCTACGTTCATTCAGCTTTTATAAAAACGAACAGTCACCTACTGAGGTTCAATACAATGATACACAAGTACTCATGCATTAAGTAAGCGTTGCTAGCATGTACAAGTGTGTAATTTAAGCAGAAGAAAAACAAAATATAGTTTGACGTGTTTATTAAGCTAATTGGCATGCAGGATGTTCAATTATTATTTAAATTAGGCTACTAATACAAAATATAGATTGGAGGCACTATCATTACGGTTCTAGCCGCGTGTTCAGATAAGATCAACCGAGGTCACCCGATCGCCGTTTTCTGGTAAGTGTGGCCTCAAAGATCAACGCTAACATTAATTCTTGGCGTATCGGTCGTCAAATCTCCGCGGCGGTCACGTCAGAATGTCTCTGCAATACACTAACATGTTTCCAATAAGCTACACTTCTATACGGACAAATCATTCGTTCCGAGTGGAGGTTGCCCCGAGGTCGCCCCAGTTGCCCGATCCACACCGATCAGACCAATAAAAAAACCGCTTTTACAACCGTGATTGTTGCGAGAGGACACGGTGAATTATTATTTCCTTTATAAAACTTTTTATTGTGCATAACGTCATCATTTTTATAATGCCACGCGTTTCCGAGAGAAGCGGTTACGAGCGCAGTTTCCCAGTAAAAAGTATGTTTGCTGGTTTGTGAATCTGTTTTCGCATAATGGAGGTACCCTTAAGTGATGTTAATGCGGTGGCCGGCGCAAGCGCAGGCAGTGAGACGTCTCGGCGTCCGGCGTCGGGCGACAGTAACGAACCGAGAGACCCGTTTAAGGACGCCACATTATGTTGGCTTTTGACATCATTAAGGCAATTCTCGGGCCGGTCCCGGGTAATCCTTGAAGTTAAGGAAGAACGTAATAACACTGCGCAGAACCAAAAGCATTTCTCGCTACAACATTATTCCTCTTATTTCCTTAACATTCTAGAAAAAAAATAAGCCCAGTTATCCGGATTTGAACAGGACACGTCGGTCAAATTAGTGTTAAACGTGACACGAAATATATTAATTAATTCATCCACTAATCCTGGTGTTTGTTTATCGTCTATCTTGATATGTAAAATTAAAATAATACAAGCTGTCAGCTTATGCAACTTCCTCTAAATGTATTTCGCGGCATGCTATATATATTACATTTTCCGTGGGCGTTAGGGCAACATTCAACGTTTCTTATGATATTTACCCGAGATTTTGCCGATTTATAGTCACTTTAGCGATGTACACTGTTGCGAGTAGGTGACGGTAATGTAATGACATTTTCTCTCTCATTGAGATGTAGTAGTGGTAGGTTATAATCAATATATATGGCACAGTCTTTTAAAACACCCCAAAAAGTGAACCGGTCTTATTATTCCACATTATGATAGACTAGCTGTGCCCCGCGGTGTTACCCGCTCATCCCACGGGAACAGTAAATTTATTCGGGATGAAAAGTATCCTATGTCCTTTGCCGGGTCTCAAACTATCTCCATACCAAATTTCATCTAAATCGGTTCAGCGGTTTAAGCGTGAAGAGGTAACAGACAGACAGACAGACAGACAGACAGACAGACAGACAGACAGACAGACAGACAGACAGACAGACAGACAGACAGACAGACAGACAGACACACTTTCGCATTTATAATATTAGTATGGATTATGTGGATTTAAACACTAGACTGAAACTCCCGCGTTGCTGGTGCACATAGAATATGAAATAATAATTTTCCAAGTTAGCGAAATTCCGATATCGGATAATAAAAAAACAGGAATAATTCGTTATAAAACTACAATAAAAAAATTGAGTTTTACTTATAATTAAACCCTTATACAATACACAATTCTGCTGAGTTTCAGCTCTGAAAACCCAACAGTAATTGAGATACAGCCATTTATAAAAAAAAATGTTTTTTTTTTTTTCTCAACTAGGTATAACAGCGTATTGGGGTCCAACTCTTACACCAAAATATAGCTAATAAAAATGCGTATGTACCATATTTTTTTCATATCCCAATGCCTTGTTATGCAAAAGTTATTTGTGTTTATATAACTTTGCTCCATTTTCGGTACTAGGGTTGTCGCTTCCGGACTTTTAGAAATGTTTGCCAATTCCAAATACCATTTTGGTGGCCAGAAGTTTGGTGAGTTAATTTCAGTTGCATGCAGTTATGTACACCTTTAGACGAAAAAAAAATACATTAAAAAGTTATTAGTGTTTACATAATTTTGCTCCATATCCAGCTCTAGGGTTGTCATTGTCAACTCTGGGCTAAAATGTAACATTCTGACTCCGGAACAACCAATGATAATAATACTGCCCGAACTGCTTTATCGGAGAAGTTTAGAGATAAATTAGGTCAGATTTTAGATATTACCCAATGGCTTTTGGATGACTTACATACTTTATGTATTGTACTTTCTAGCGATTTGTATATTGACGCTGAAAAGTTAAAACTATTTTGCAAAAACATCGCTGTCAAATATGTCGCCAAATACAATTGGTATCTAATGACAGTCACAATACTTACATAAAGTACAACTTGACTACTGGACTTGATACATGGTGCCGACATAATCGAACCGAGCAAAGTGCCACTTGGAATGTTCTCCGAAGAAGCTGCGGAATCCCTAAACAAATATTGGAGATATAACCGAGAGCATTACACCCGCAAAATAAGCCGTGTTAATGCTATGAACGACCTGTTCCATAGAGCTCTGGAAACGTCGGACCCTGTCATATCTAGCATAAGGATGGAAGATAGGAGAAAGAAATGCCAAAAAGTACCTTTGACATCAGCAGCTGTCACCTTGTTAAAAAACCGTCAGAAAATAATTTAATGGTCTTTGACCACACAGACTGTGATGAGTTACTTTTAAACGCAGAAACTGATGAGCCATAGTTTCAAAGTGAACTCTGATGTCATAATGGCTTGCACTTGCGTAAAGTTCACCCGCGACACTGTCATCGACACTGATGATGATTAGGATGACTCATTATCTCACCCGATAATCCTGCTGCCACAGTTTTTCCTGAAGTAAATTAGGTGAAATTTCTGGCATATGAGGCATTCCATATAATTTCTTAGTGTTCAGTTAATTGCCTATATGACAATAGCATGTTGTGTGTATAATTTACGAAAAAAACGGTACAACGTCTTTTACACATTGTATTTTAATAAAAGTAGTAAAGCCATCGTTGCACGTTATGTTACAATTGAAATATGGTGAAAAGGCGTTATTTCATGTTTAAAATAAAAACGAGAAAACATATCCGGAAATGCATTACGACAGTGACAACCCTGAGTGAAATTTATTTTTTTCTGTAAGTTTTACATAACAAGGCATTGGGATACGAAAACGTGAAAACATGGTACGCATTACCACATTACATTATTAGCTATATTTTGGTGTAAGAGTTGGACCCCAATACGCTGTTATGGTTGAGAAATAAAATAAAAACATTTTTTTTTAAATGGCTTTATTTCAATTACTGTTGGGTGTACAGAGCTGAAACTCAGCAGAATTGTGTATTGTATAAGGGTCTAATTATTGGTAAAACTTATTTCCGGTATCGGAATTTCGCTAACTTTGAAAATTATTATTTCATATTCTATGTGCACTAGCGACGCGGGAGTTTCAGTCTAGTGTTCAAATCCACATAATCTATCATAATGTGGAATAAAAAGACCGGTTCACTTTTGGGGTGTTTTAAAAGACTGTGTATGGTATCCTTTTCTTTTATAGAAAAACACTTCACCGATTGCTTTATTTAATAGAATTTTCATTTCATACACAATTTTTTCCTCGGAAGTCATAATTTTTTCAGAAATCTTGATAATGTCAACGTAACAACGTAATGTCATAAATACAAAATGAGCATCCGTAGCAACCATCGTCAAAATCACACATAATTTTTTATCAGCAACAAGCTTCGTCCAAGTGATACAATACAATATAATAATCCGCGGTCCGGTTAGGTTAGGTTTGTGTTATAACATTCCGACATATTTTATGGTTTCAGAAAAAAAATGTTTTCGATGAAATAAAATTTCTATAAAATGAACATTCAATGAAACGTTTGTCTCTAAAACAAGGGTAAACCTTAAAATATTGCAGGTTACTTTACTTATTTTGATTGGCAGGTTATATCGCGAAAGTACGACTGATTGCTGCGTTTTGATATCTTAGGTATTGAACTAGAATAGTGTACCTAATTATTACTACAACCCGAAATATTAATAAACAAATTAGGGATATCACGAAGTCGAATTAGGGTCCTAGTTATCATTTGATTCATTTCTCAAAACAAATTGAAGCGAGCGAGAAGCCAGATAAATGTAATGGTACCGATACAATGGGTGCGAAAGCGCATACTTAATTAAATTCTACCGATCGATCTCAAGTTTAGTATTTCGCGTTCTTACACAATCGGCCTATAAAATGATAGCCTTTCATATAGAATGTGTAACACGAATAAATACACGGAAACGTTTAGGTGGCTAATGGATTCTTAACATGAGAATTAAATTCATTCTACTTTCGAACGCTCGCGGATTTGTTTGTAAATAAAGATTTGTTGGTGAATTCGGCTCAACTGGCTGTGCTCTTTTTAAAAAGCAACTGTTTCTTCAGAGGATATACATTATGGTCTGTCATCAAAAGAAATTTTTGGTTTTATTTACGACTAGAACTTGCTTAGAAGTCGTGAATAAAACCATACTGCAAACTTCATCCGGTAAAACCTCTTTTTTACCGTAGTCGAGTGAAAAGTATTCAAAAATTGGTTCAATTCATCTAACCGCATTGGCGTGATGCCCATGCAATTATACTCCGACAGATAAATGGGTATACAGAGTGATCAATCCAAATGGGTCAGTAGGGAGAAAACGAAAACTATAAAGGATACGGAAATCTGTTCTTAGGAACCATGGCTTCGATTTTAGATTTAATAAAAACTGCATTTTTTTTTTTTAATAGATCTCATTCATAACCGGGCATTGAACCTGGTTAAAATACTGTAAGTAATCGCATGTCGTATTGTAACATTCTTTACAGCAGTTTTGACAGAGTTATATATAAAATTATGTATGAGATTTATAAAAAATAATAATGCAGTTTTAATTAAATTTATAATCGACGCCATGGTTCCTAAGAACAGATTTCCCTATCTCTTATAGTTTTCGTTTTCTCCCTACTGACCCATTTGGATTGATCACCCGGTATAATCAATTCCTATACGAAACAACCGCCAACATTCATCGTGTTATTCAGATTTTTTTCCTTCATACAAAATTGGTTTATTATACATTTTGAGAGTTTTAAAATAGTACTAGAAGATGCTCGCAATTTCGTCCGCGTAAAACTTTTTATTAACGTAGACGGGTAAAAAGTGGGTATTTTTTACCCGTTTAACCAATATGTATAACCATATTTTCACGTCCACCAATTCCTCCCAGTACCAAAATCCGCCCATCCGTTTCAGCGTGAAGAAATGACAAAACCTTCTTACTAATAGATGGCGCTGTACGGCTGGCGCGCGCACCCATTCAAATTCTGCACCGTGATGTTACGTTTTTTTCTGAAACCTTTCCTTCCATAGAAAACTAATTTTCAATATAATTTTTGAGGTTTTATATTAGTAGACAAAGTTTATACGCTCTCAAATTAAGTATAATATAAAAATAATGTATTGATTCGTAAAATCATTGTGCAAAATCCGTACAGAAAGGATTATTAAGAGATGACTCGCTTCAAACCGACAAATTCATCAACTTTCCTTTAAACTATATTAGTGTAGATTACCTACTCGTCACCGCTCGCTGAGAGCATTCGCTTGTAGCATTTAAATCGAAGATTGATGACACGAAATTGCCGAGTGACAGGGCTGGTTAGTAATGCCAGCGATAGCTCCGATGATCCATCCATTACGAATTTACATAGCAATCATGTTTAGACTACGGTAATTATGGACAAAAAAGAGTCATCCCGACGCGGCGAGATTACAAGAAAGTTGGAAGTTTCTAGCTTCTAATGAACGTAATGCTTCTGTAATTGGAGCACAACATAAATATGTTCATTAATTTATGGTTAAACGAGTGTTTTTATTAAACAGTAAAAGTTGACGTCAGCATGGATTTAAGTACAGTTTCAACGCAATCTGGAACTTTCTTTGCCCTTATCTTACTTAGGTACAATTTCATTCATAGCCAACGTTAGTTTATCTTTAATAAAGTCATAAAAGGTTACTTACGGTATGATTCTCAGTTCTCACTACCACAAGATAAGATTATAGCTATGTTATTCAGACGATATTTAAAGGAGCGACCACTCTCAAAAGACGCTGACGCACCGTAAACGCAGTGACGTGCCTTATGAAGCACAATTTTGATGCGTCCTATCCATGTCGGTACTTGAAGTTGCATACCTATACGCTGCATGCGTCTTTAACGTTAATATTTCTTACAACATTTGCGTAAACGCATCGGCAGCGTATTTAGAGCATTGGCGTGCACGGTACGCGTTAAAAATTTGTCGCAAAAGTACGACATAACACTGCGTAATCGCACCGTGTATCTTAAGCAGCGGTGTGGTAGCTCCTTAAAGGCCATAAAATAAGTAATGGAATGGTACTCTAATCGCAACATTGTAGAGCTAGAGCTTTAAATCTTCTTGCGGAAATTATGTGCAGAGCATTTATGATATATTATGAAATCTCATTAACAACTTATTTATTCCGTTGTCGTTAAGTGGATGAGTACTCCAATCAATAAGGGGGCCCAGGAAAACGTACCACGTATTTACGTGTATCTTATCTTGTAGTCTTTTATCCTCTCATTTAATTTTAAATGAGAGGATAAAAGACTACAAGATAAGAGATGAGAGAAGATAAGAAATCAGTTATATCTGTGCTGTTGTTATTATTATTTTAAAATGCTGACATGTATTTTTTTAATATTCTCTCTCTCTTGTCGCTCCCTCATGACTGAGGATCGTGGTCATCACTGGATGGCTTACACTTGGTGTGAACGATTTGTCTACATCGAGTCCTGTCCATTGCGTCCCTTACAACCGAGCAAAACTTGGAGGAAGACGTGTCCTTCACTTGATCGGTCCATCTGATTGGTCCGATTGGTGGTTGATCGGTTAATATTACCTAATAATAAATGAGTACGAGTATATTGTCAGACGGAGATGTAGAATTTCATTTATTTCAACGTTACAACGACGTAAAATTCACATTACGACCACGATGACATAGAAGATTACCACAATTTTGACCGCTCGGAGAAGAGACAAGTCATACCCGTGTTTTTTACCGTAGGTAGTCGTACAAAGTATCCTATAATCATCACCCGTCTAGCGACTTTGGCAAAAAAAAACAACTAGCCCTTTTTTCATATTTACCATGTTTCAAATAAATATACGTACAATTATATTAAAATACTTGAACGGGTTTACTCACGTCGTAGAATACGTACAGTTATTTTTTTTTTTCTATCTTTCTATTTATCAGCCACAGATGAGCCAGTCATGATTGCCAAAATGTTATTTTACAATTCGTAATATTAAAAGCTTTGCAATGCATACGCATCCTCATTGACTAGACTACAAGTCTTCTAATTATAGTGGCAATTATGAAAGCGTTTGCGACAATAATTGCTTTGGAAAAATGCGCGGCGCTCGACTGACGGCTAAAGCTGCGCTGATTACATGATTGCGATTGATTGTGGACGAGGTGATGGACGAATTCTGATTTCTAAGTGAACTGTTTACATGTAAAATATTACAAGCATTTGCGTTCCAGCAGCCGGTCACATGCAGATTTCAACTGTAACTATGCGACCACGGTAACCAGCAGAACGATCATCACAAGCGACTTGCCAGAGATCGGGCATTAACGTATGCCGTACTTTTCGCACGTTGTAAGTAAAAAAAGGATTCAATGCGCGCCTCACCCGGTCTCCACGAGTGTGTACAGTCGGCATATTAGGTACTTTATAAAAGGTACTCGCCACCCAAATGGTCGGGACCAGAGATGGGCGCTCATGGGTAAATACCCGGTAAATACCGGGTATTTACCCAATCTACCGGGTATTTACCCATTTATACCCAAATTAGTGGGTATAAACTATCTATCATCAAATCTTTGGAAATAAGTAAATAGTTCAATGTGATATTCAACTAAAAGGTCGTTTCTTATAAATTTATGTTTATTAAATGTAAAATATATGATTAAAAAGGTAATTAAGTGAAGCTGATGAAGCGTCTTACATTATTTCACGTATAAAACTTATGTTGTATTCGTGTTTAATGGAATTTAGTGAAATAGTATTACATAGGTATTATAAGGTTGTATAAATTTAGAAACATATTAACATACAATCGATTTACCATCACCAATATTTATTTTTTAAATACTCAAAATTTACTTAAAATTATATCGTAGATTTCAATAATGAAGCGAAATATTATTAAGGCTATTAGGGTTCTTCTGTTTATTCTAAGTTTTCTTCAGATTCAGACTTTCAGATTCTTCAGTAGTTTCTAATGAAATGAAATGAAATGAAATGAAATGTTCTTTATTGCACGATTATGGAAAATTCACATTGGTGAAGATGTTACAATTTTCGTAGAGTCGCATAATCTACCCATTAGAGCATGCAATAGTGGGTTGAAATTGTAAATTAAATATTACACATATCATTTTAATTCTGAGCAATATAGACAATGGCTTAAATAATTATAATAATACGTTGTGACAGCACATTAACAATATATAAATTTGATTACTAAACTTGTCATGCATTTTATTCAGCTTAATGTTTAAGTCATAACTATTGTACAAAAATAATAATTAATTATATATTTTCAATGTCAAAAGTGATTTTATCTACTAAAATAATGATTAACTAACAGTATTATTAAATTTCAGGTCACATTCAAAATATTCATTTAAATTATTAAAACAATTCTGGGCTAGATTTTTTTTTAATGTTGTTTTAAATTTGATTCCCGTCATCATAATAACCAATCAGAGTGCGGTTACAGGTACGAGTAGCGTCACTGGATAACGGGGCGACCCGACAGACGCGGTCAGTTATTGTTTATCAACCACAAGGTTACGACTCCTGTACCTTCCTCCATCCACCGGCTATGTAGACAGCTAGTGACAACATCAGAGGCTAGTCCACACTCCACACTGCGATCCAGGAGATAACACCCTGCGGTACAAAGCCGAAGATCGGGTGGAGATCTTTGCAGCGTACCTGTAGCGCCAGTTTATTGAAAACCCGACAACGAACGACGACCTCCGATGGCGTGAAGCCTACGGCACTTTGCGGAACCATTACGATCAGAGGAAGACCCGGTCTTTTTCTCGGTCAGTCAGGTGCAGGAAGCCCTCCAACGATGCGACCCAAAGAAAGCCCCGGGCGCCGATGCGATCCCTAACTCAGCACTCCGTCACTTGCCACAGTACACCATCGTGGCAGTGACGCACCTCTACAATGGGATCCTGCGCTCGGGCCACTTTCCTCAGACATGGAAGCTTGGACGGATAGTCACGCTTCCCAAACCTGGCAAAGACCGAAAAAGACCGGAGAGTTATAGGACGATAACTCTGCTTAGCACCCTCTTCAAGGCCCCACATGGGGAAACTCCTTCCACACATAGAGCCCGAGCCAGAACAGTTCGGGTTCGAACGACGCTTCAGCTCACGCGCGTGCTGCACTTCATGGCCGACTCAATAAACAGAAAGGAGCGCAGTGGCCGTCATACTGGACATGGAGAAGGCGTTTGACAGAGTATGGCACGAGGGGCTGCTGTACAAACTGTCAAACGCCACCGCCCCCCGCCACATAATAGAAGCCGTCCGGTCGTTCCTGCTAGAGCCCCGATTCCAGGTAGCAGTGGAACAAGCTATCTCCGCTAAACGCCCAATCCACGCGGGAGTTCCCCAAGGTTGCTGCCTCTCACCTGCCTGCTATGCAGTCTACACCGACGACATCCCTGTCGTCGGAGACGTCAAGTTGGGTCTGTTCGCAAACGACGCTTACTACACCTCATCCATCAGCCCGGCCCATGCTGCGTGGAAAATGCAGGCCCAACTTGACGCCTTCCCAAAAGGGCTGAAAAACTGGAGACTGTCGGTGAATATCGCCAGAACCCAGGCGATAATCACCGGGAAGAAGAAGACGCCGCAGCCACTACGCATGTCCGGCCAAGAGGTGCAGTGTCAACACACAGTGAGGTACCTGGGCGTCACCATCGACAGGAACCTCACTATGAAACAACACGTGGCGGAAGTGGTCACCAAAGCCAAGACCGCCCGAACACTCCTGAGGCCAGTACTCACAAGCAACCTGCCAATCCGCACCCGCACGAAGCTGGGGATTTACAAAACGTACGTGAGGTCCAGGCTCACGTACGCAGCTCTGGCGTGGTACGCCCTAGTGGTTGCCACCAACAGGGACAAAATCCGAGCGCAAGAAAACCTGGCACTTAGAATAACTAAATCCCCACAGTGCGGAACGACCATCTCCGTAGGGCACTGGGATGGGAAAACATAGATAAATTCATCAGACGACTGGCAATCAGGATGTTCTGCCAGGCCGATGAATCCCACCACGTGCTGCTCCGAGGTATAGCGCCACTGCACGGACACACGCCCGCGGCCACTCCCAAGAGAATTGCTGCCACAGACTTAACAAGACGTCTCAAGACAAGCTACGGAGAGACCAGCTGCAAGATGCAATGCAGACAAGAAAAACATAAAAAACAGACAAGGCCTTCGAGCAGTCAACTGACGCTACAAATCGACTACCAAAGCCCAGCCCGTCATTACGGGCTGCGATAAATGTAGTCTCAATGCGTGACACACAGAAAAGGCGCCCCCACACTCCAGAATGGAGAGTGTGTGATGAAACGTAGTATCGAACTTCTGATGATAACTCGTTCATATTCTCACATATTTTTTATTAAACTACCGTATCCTCGTTTTCCTATTAAATTATATCCACAGATATAAACAGGTAAGTACACGGTAGATTGATATATGTATGGTATTTACCTACCGGCCATTTCTAGACCCTGGAGACCATTCTAGACCAGAGGTACTTGTCAAGACATTCAAAGAACCCGAACACGATGGGATTCTATTAAATAATTGAGATTTTTTCGCAATCAAGTACCGGGAAGAGAGTGAAATTGAACTAACAAGATTTGATACTAGGCATACTGACAAGCATACAGCCTAATACCTCATAAAAACATGATGTTAGTGGTGATAATAGCTATTTTGTAACATTTCTACACACCCCTAATTTAATATTTTCAATAAATAGAGTACAAATAGTTTATACCCACCAATTCGGGTAGAAACGGGTAGATTGGGTAAATACCACCGCCCATCTCTGGTCGGGACTAGACGCGACGAGTGTATACACACCATCACACATCATTTTATGAGTAGACACATCATTTTATGAACGCTGCTCGGCGGCTAAATGGTCGCCATTTTTATTTTTTTGAACATTTAAGTTTAATGTCGTTTCGACTACGCGCGTAGTAAAATTACGATTCGTTTTTTTATCAAGTAATTCTAATTATTCTTCTCCTTCATTGCTTTTAGCCATTTGATATGTTAATTTTTGTGGTATTTTACCTACTGATTTATTTTTATTTAGGTCACAGAATTTGAATCGAAGAGTTAGTTTAGTCAAAATAATAAAATCTATTTATCAGAACAGTTTAAAAAGGGCGCCTAATATATCACTAAAATATTCGATAAACTTTCCAACCTTAACAAAAGGTAATAAAAAATAAACAATCGAAACAATCGGAAGAATTCCATCCTTTTCGCTTCTACTAATGGCTCTACGGTATCACTGCACTGCGCCATTCAATCTTTGTAACTTATCTTATTCGTGTATCTCACACAAACACCAACTAATATCCATACAATACTACACATAATAATACGTACTTTGAGTTCAGTTTCGTATGAAAGTGAAAGATTGTTAGGTCTTTTTGGACGGTGTGAAGAACGCGTGCCCAGCTCGTGCCAATTTGTGAATAGCGCCGGACGCTCCGGGCAGCTTTCTTTCCTTCATTGCTAAACTTGTTAGTTGAATATCACTGCTGTGTAAAATAGGACTCGATTGCTTTGTGGAACATCGATATCGATTTAGTTGTTCTACTCGTATTCTTCTAGAAATGTTATAACGTGTAGATTCTATGCTACGTTGTGATATGTGAGCACATCCTTTCTAGTACAACAAAACAAAACATACATGTGTTTTGTCATTTGAATACTTATTTATGGGATAGCTTCTTCTCGTTGACTTGTGGTTTCACATGATATGTTAATATTGATTTCGTAATTAGAAGTTTCTGCTACATCACAGCTAAATTTTTATAGTAAAACATATATATTAAAAAAAAACTTTTCTTTGGTGGTTATCAGAGATGATTGTATCATGATGTTATAAGATTTGTGCATCTGTATACAAATTTTTGACGATACTGTGGATTCATATAATGTTATTTTCTATTTTTTTTTATTTAGGGGCCTAGATCATTGTGATGAATGTGTCAGCTCCAGCAGGCCTAATACATATTTTTAATTATAATTGTAAAAGTATACTAGAGCAGGTATCAAGATAGCATTCATTGCTGTTTTGCGTTCCTATTCATCATCAATGAATCAGTTCCTTTTTGTGGCTGTAAGAATAGAATAGCCGGAATGAATGAAGCATAATAAATCATCGACAGTTTGAAGAAGACCCTTCGAGCATCACTATCAACACGTGATGCCCTCGCGCTCCGTATCTGCCTACTGCCCGCCAGCTCATTAGAATGATTGATGCTGTGTTTGAATGCATAAATATGTGCCTACCGACCGTACGGCATTACCTCAGTCACGAACTAACATGCGTAGAACAACCACCCTAACTTGAAACCAAAGAAATATCAGCGTTCAGCCCAGCAAGTGTACTCTTACGCTGGTCAGCCAAGTAGCAGTATGTATGGCCTCCTACTTGTATTTAGCTGCATATAATTTAGAGGCCTCTTTATTCTGGTTGGTGGTCACTAAACAATGCACGAAAGCTATTCTCCGAGACGAGTAGGATGGCTGGAATTTCTTATACGTTGTGATCTGTTTTATTAGGTTAATTATGTTGTTTATTTAAATGTGGTTTGTGTTGTAGGCAGAAGATGAGTGGCTAAGTGCACATTCCTTGAAGTTTAACATAGATCTTTGTTGTTTCATGTCATGCGGTTGTAAGAGATTGCTTCAGAATGTTACCCAGCTAACTTACCTGTCTCAAAATTAATACACATTTTAATTACTCCTACATCTTTAAGTTATATACAGTTTACATTTTATAATTTTACTTGTATAATATGTATATTTTTATAATTTTAGGTATTTTATCATAATACCTTCAACTTAAAGAAGAAAATAATGCATTTTGTAGCGGTAATTTAGGTTGTTTCTAGATGTTTAGAGAAAACTTTACTTCCCTTTTATTTGTAAGGTATAGGTTAGGTTAGGTATATATTTTATATCTTTTAACTCTTGCAACAACTTTTTCACTTATATTTCGCTAATTTTGATAAACCTAAAGCTAGGCGGATTAACAGATTATTTTAAAATAAAAATACCGAAAGTTTTTAATATTTGGATCAACCTGTAGCTGGGCGGGTTCAAATAATTAAGTATAACAGATAGTCGTGGGCGATAACAATTAAATGAAGAGATGTCTCTGCGCATGTCGTGCCGGCGTGCCGCAGCACTCGTGGCGCACAGACAATGGTCTAATTGAGATGTGAGCGAGAAATATGGTGTGGTTATTATTTTTTGTAATGTGATCGAATAGCAATGAATACGTGCAGGTAGCCTCGGAGCTACTTCACGGTTGAAATGGCAATGAGCAGGCCATGTAACCGGGAGAATGGACGGCCGTTGGGGCAGCTTAGTAATAGAGTGGCGACCACGTATAGGAAAGTGCAGCGGGGGTCGGCCCCCGACTAGATGGACGGATGACCTCGTGAGGGTAGCGGAGAATCAATGGATACGGTCTGCACGGGATCGTACTTTGTGGAGAGTCATGTCATGGGGGAGGCCTATGTTCAGCAGTGGAAGTCTGTGGCTGATAGATAGATAGCCTGGGAGTCCACGACATCGCCGATAAGCTGCGGGAAAGACTGCCTGAATGCTAATACTAGTTTACTGAGCGATCCGAAAATTTAGCTAGGGCCAAAATTCTTTTGTATGTCCAGCTTTTCGGCAGTTCTCGCCTAGAGGTCGCATTTCTCAACCATGAAATTTTGTTAGTAGGTTAGTTTTTTTGGCGATTAAATTTTTTGAAACTTTTTAAAACTGTTCTTCAGCTCACAGAACCACTAGTTTTTTGTTGTGTAATCGTACCAATGAAAACAATAATTTTGTCAATTGATTCGTTATAGTACTAACAGGGGAAAGCAGGATGAGGTGGTGTGGACATGTCAAGAGGAGACCACCCGATTACGTTGCCAACCAAGTGCTCAAATTGTCCGTCTCCGGAAAAATAACCAGAGGGAAACCTTAAACCACAAGGACAAATATATTGCTGGCCGACATGGATAGATGAAACGTTTCCGAAGACGAGGTCAAGCAGTCATGACAAAAAATATGCAAAAATTTCGTGAACAAAGTTGTCGCGCCGGTGTACGGGTAGCAGACCTTGATGAAGAGCTCCATACGAGTTCGAAACATGTCGGGCGGTTCCTGACAAATTCACTTGAGTGTAAACCGTTTAATACAAAAATAAAAAAATATGCTCTTTTGTTTTCAGTTTAAGTTTTTCAAAGCAACAACTAGTCTAAATAATTACAATAAGTACCCAAGTTACACTTCAACATTTTTTCCCATCTTTTAATTTCATACGCTACTTACAGAATGAATTACACACATTTACAATATCAACTTACTGCCTCGATATAAATCGCGTATCAGTGCAGCAAAAACGAGCAGACCAGACTTGCGACATCAAAATCGCAGTCGTCGGATGAATAATGCAACCATATGATGTATTATCACCTCGAGTTGTGTAGGCAGTGCAGACACATTGCCGAGTTTAGAGGCGCTTTAGATTTTCGATTAAGTGTTGAACTGTTAGTTGCTATATCTAAACAATGTATTTTTAAATTGAATTCACAATCAGATTAGTACGTATGTGCGAGCGATCCAGCTGTAAGCGCCATCCATTGGTAGAAATTTTTTTGAACTTCAAAACGTCTTGACGGATTTTAACTAATTTTGGTACAGAGAGGTGATACTGAGGTCTATCGCTAATCTTTTTGAAAAAAAAGACATACAGTTTAGCGTTACACAATTTGACCTTTCCTGAGTAATATTGACAAGTCGTTAACTGAAGGCAAACAGAGCACACAGATAAAGCAGACGTAATAATGGTCATATTTCAGGCTAACATCAGAAACGGTGAAGTTAGCCCTAAGTTTTCAGTCGTTTCTGCTAAACCGCGCAAACTTATAATACCTACGCATATAAAATGTTAGATTCATCAAATAAGTATTCTTCCTTATTTCGACATCTAAAGCCGGTTCGGCGCATGGCACTATAACTCACTCACTGACGCGATGCATCATCGCTTCCATTCCTATTGCAATTTCCTCTATCTTTTCCCTAAATCTCCTTCCCACTCCACGCGAACTCCTACTCTTTGCAATGGAAATATTGCCGTCATTCCAATGGTCTATTTGGGTATGTATTTGTGGCTTTGGGTATCGATTTTATCAGTAGAAGTTCTCGTAACATCGCGGTCTGCGCGAACGCATTACGTACTTACTCAAACCGATCTAGTTGAAGAGCGTTGGAATGCCGTCTACGGTTGTGCTGGCAAAGATTAATAGCTGTAGAACGGCAATTTGTGTAAAAAATCACACAATGTTGTTTATGATACATATTTATGTGTTTTTGTTTGAACAAGGTTGTTTTATTAACTAGAACAAAATATATGCGTTTGTAAGTGTTGATAATTTATTGGTAAAAAAATATTTGGTTAACTGAGTGTGATTTATAAAATGTTTGAGTTTTTGGACTTAACACTTAGCTAATATGAAGACTTAGCTACTATTGATGAAATTATAGCAATAGAGATAGATACTCAGAAAAAAAGAGTATTTTCTTGAAAATTGGCATCAAATACACTAAGCCCCAATTTCAGATTCTATTATCTATAGACTTACGTGCTCTATTAGTTATTAAAGGAACGTTTATATTTAACAGAATCATTATAATTACTAGCTCAATCAATTAATTAGTATTTATTTCTACGAACGTAACTTTGTCATATATGTACGTGCGAAATCGATATTCTTACGCATCAAGTATTCGTTCGATAATAGTGCGGAACGGCGTTCTATGCATACGAGATTGCACGCGATCGTCATTTGTCGCATGCGCCGACCACCTACACAATATCGACATACACATATGGACTAGCTATTGAGAGCTTTTTAAAATAAATCTTTATTCTTACGCATCAAGTATTCGTTCGATAATAGTGCGGAACGGCGTTCTAAGCATACGAGATCGCACGCGACACTCATTTGTCACATGCGCCGACCACCTATACAATATCGACGTACAAAATGGACTAGCTATTAAGAGCTTTTAAAATAAATTCATATTCATGCGCATCAAGGCATCCTAGTTCGATAGTATCGGAACGAGGTTCAATACTTACGAGATCGAACGCGATCGTCATTTGTCGCTTGCACCGACCAACTACACAATATCGATACACAAATATGGACAAGCTATTGTGAAATTTTAAAATAAAACAGTTCTTGAGCATCAAACTATCCTGGTTTGATAAAAGGGGAACAAATGTTTTCAATAGCTTGTCCATATTTTTGCGCCAAGAACAAGCTATTGAAAACATTTGAAATTTAAAAATATATATTTCACAACCCATCAATTTTATATTTACTTAGAAGCATTATCGTTCTTATTGTCTAGTAAATATTTTTTTTGCAGCCGATATCAATTTTTATTTGTTTTAACCTCTGATGAAAAAAGAAGTGTATTTTATCATGTATGTATCTACATCTATTTAGGATCCGAAACAGATGATCCAAATTTAATTTAATCTTGTTTCAAAGGACATTTGATTGATAGTCATGATCACGACAGTTGGTTCAGGCATTTGAATACCGTAAGTTTTTTTTTATACTTACGCACTTGTACGTAATACTTAAATCGCAGAAAAACATATAGGCTTATTTAAAAAATATATACATATGTTTAACTCTTGTTAAAAATACATAATGTCGCCGAAATACATACCAAAAGGTTTCCCAATTCTTCAGGGTTAGTACATTTTGCCGCGAACTCGCTTGTCTTGCTCGCACGGTATTGAAAGAAAAGTAACAGGTACAGTTATGTCTAGACATGATGATCTCGATTAAGTGGCATCTCTATCATAAGATGAGTCTCGTGCAAACCTAGTTCAGGTAGGTTCGATGTTGTTACGATGGTCAGTTATTTCCCGAACATTCCCGAAGCCGCAGGGGAGTTTAGAAGCGCGACAGACACGCGAATGATAATCGTTTATTTATAAAGTTACGAATCGGGAATGCTCGGTTACGATCGGTATGTCTCGGAACCCAGATTACGCACATAGTCGGCTAGAGACATACTGCGATAACTATTTATTGGAGCCAGTTTAAAACAGCTGGATGTAATGAGAACTGCGACGTTTATGTGATTGAGGCAGCTCTATTATGGCGATTTTATAAAGAAAAAGCTCAATGACTTGTTATAAAATGTTGCCTTTACGACGAATTGTCGGTTACGTATGAATGTTGATTAAATAATGGATAGGAACTGAAACCTTAGTTTATTTGTGATAACTAAAATATTTTCAATGCGTTTTGCATTGAAAATATTGATAACTGTAGAAACTAGACGAAGTGTTTTCTACATGCTATCAAAATATAACCTAAATGAAAAATTTAAAAGACTCCGATCTATCATCAATTTTTGATAATCATGAGATCCTCATTTGATAACTGATATAAAAAATCTGCTAAAACTAAGATATGTATCTACAAAATCAAAAATTTAATGCGTATTTCATTTTCATAGTAAATACCCACTGTAGGAGATGATTACCTACTGTGCTATCCTATATAATTTCCAGATACTTACTCAAATAGGCATCTAAACGGATGTTAAATTATACAATATGCTATAATTATACACATAAGAAAAGCTCAATATGTCATGAAATAAAGAAAAAAAAACAAAAAAAGGGCTTTGAATTATGTATGTGACTTCAAAGGTATGCAAATGTTAAGTTTCTTTTTTTAAGTCCAAAAGCTAGTTTGAAATTGTTATCGGAATAATTGTGTGCCAAATACGTACTCAAACGCACTTTTTCACTTTTCAATATATTTTGATCCCACTGAAAACTAAGATTGATTGACATCTTGTAAAAAATAAATTATCTCTCCCTCACTATTATATTCGTAAGTTACGAATCGCAACTAATTTCATCTAAAAACATAGTCAGACAGAGTAACTTTCGCATATTTATATCAGTAGGGGTCATTATCAGAACATTTATTTGTTCTCAATCATCCAACCAGACATCTCTAAGTGCAGGCAATGAGCGTAAACTCGGTTTTCTTCTGCTAACAAGGTTTTTGCCGCCACAAAAACGCAGGTGAGTGCGGCGCGCCCAACGAGCGAGAAAGTCGAGCTGCCCAGCCGTGATATTGTTTAATTCGGACTACTTAACTATTTTACTATGTTAGCATAGTAGCTGGTGTAACAAGCCATCAACATAGACCTTTGCACACGGCGTTTTTAGACGCAAAGAGTACGTGCATAGTTAGCACACACTACAAGAATGCGGCTCATCATGTGCTAGGAGCAAATCTCATAGTTTATATTTGATTGAGAAAAAATATTTTTCTGATAGAAAATTATAGCACTACTAGCTACATTAATAAATATAATAAATAATACATTAATAAATAATATAAATATGAATTAATGATAAAAAGTAGCCAATGTGTTAATCCAGGGTGTCAACTACCTTCATCCGTTTGAGCGTGAAGAAGAAACAAACATAAACACACTCACAAACGAATTATAATATTAGTGTGTGTATAAAATATCTACAGAAATCTTAATCTTGGGTTATCTTAGTGAGGCGTGGGCCTTCAAATGTCTTGGAGGATGAAACTGAAGTCATTGTACGCATGATATTGTAATACGTAGGTACAAATGGCCTCAGTTTCATTTAATAAATTAATAGCTGCACCGCGCGGTGTTACCCGCCGATCCCATGGGAACTCTAAATTTTTCGGGATAAAAAGTAGCCTATATGTTAATCCAGGATGTCAGCTACCTTCATACCGAAATTTATCAAAATTGGTCCAGCCGTTTGAGTGTGAATAAGTAACAAACATACCTACACATAAACACACTCACAAACTTTCGCCTTTATAATATTAGTGTGATTAGTGTGATAATTACGTATAATATTGGACACAAAAATTATCTGAACCCTTATTCTAGTGAATTCAATTATATTCAATATAAAAACAACTATGTCGATCGTCAAACTATTGTTTGAAAGAAACTCAAACATGTAGGTTTACAGTTACAAGTGACGGTAAAAATAGATACCTAGTTTTATGAAATTTTATTCCGCCACCCAAATATGACAATTTAATATTACATCACACTATGACAATCAGTGAAACTAGTGGAAGGAATAGCTATCGCCATAGAAACCTCGGGCGGTGGCGGGATGGCATAGAGAGTGAAACCGACGCCCGCCCGCGGCAACTAGATCAACCGTGTATTTATATACTACGAATACATTATTATTTATTAGGTAGGTACCTACCCAAGTAGAACAGAAGCTGCATAAGCACTTATAGAATCTTTTATGTACAACCATCTACCCGATTGTGTAACCGCACTCAATGACGCTAAATTTAAATTGAAATAAATATTGAATTGTATTGACTAATAACTTGACTTTCATCGCTGTGGATAGTTTTGGCAATTTAAGCGATAATTACTTGAAGTTCGCAGAATATTTAGTCTTGTTTCCTCTTTGTTTAAATCAGTGACATTCATTGTTTTTCAACGTCAGTAACCAAAAATTTGTCGTTGCCAGTAAATAAATTAGTACCAATAAAAATCTGCAATATGGCGTGACCTAAAAACCTACTTGACGGGATATATCAATATTTTTTTAGAAATATATGACACTTTAATGATAATATAATGAATTTCTTTGTGCTTTGATCATGAGTATCAATAGTACCATATTTAATTTCGTACAAAACTACAAAACACTGCAGAAAAGTGTTTATTTTAAACTGATTTTGTACTGGTGAAACAATCTCGAACACTTTGTAGCATGTGCTAAGTTAGAGGCTGATAGAAACCTCCCAATGGCCAACAATTTCAACCAAAGTCCGGGGCAAATGATAGTCTTTAAACGTAATCACTTTGCCACTAAGGCAGCCTTACTCAAACTGTGCGCCACGGAATTCAATAAACCTCTCAGAAGGCCCCAATTGAATAGTTTATATCAACCTGATGGCCTTTGACCTTCAGTCTTGTTACATTATAGCCAAAAATGTGGAACAAAGGTAGACAAGAAACAATTATGTAGGTAGTAATGTTAGGTACATACATTTCTCAGTTTATAGAATTTTACCTTTTTCAAAGTAATGACATCACTTACTAATATATATTTTTTGATTACAATAAAATGACTGTAACTACGTCCGCGTTGTTAGCCTTCCCTTTTAACGTTGCCGTGCTAAAGGGCGTGGCCACATGTCCACGACACGGCGTCGTAAACGTAAAACGACACGGTGTCGCGTCGGAGCGCGACACATTATCCACCGTGCGAATATACGTTGCCGCGTCGTGAAAACACACGACACGGCGTCGTAAACGTAAAACGACGCTGTGTCGCGTCGGAGCGCGACACATTATCCACCGTGCGAATATACGTTGCCGCGTCGTGAAAACACACGACACGGCGTCGTAAACGTAAAACGACGCTGTGTCGCGTCGAAGCGCGACACATTATCCACCGTGCGAATATACGTTGCCGCGTCGTGCAAACCAGAGATGGGCATTAATCGATTAATTTTTTAGTCAACTATATAATCAATCTATTGAAAATATCAATCGTCATTTTTCAATCGCGACTAATGTAGTTGCGATTGAATTAGTTGTGAGAATCTTCGACTAACAATTGAATTAGTTTCACGATTTTCGTTTCTTCTGCTTTTTCTTCATGCTTCTTCTTAAAAGCAACAAGAGCAGAATACGTGTGATAGGATCCATTTCGAATTGAAAACTGATCGCAAAATATTTTGAGCATGTACGAGAAGCTGCGGCGTCGTAATCGAACGTGGCACCGCACCGTGCATCTACTCAACACAGCAAAGTTTGCCCGGCGCGCGGCGCGACCTGCGGTGCCCGGTGCAGCATGTGTTTTCACGACGCGGCAACGTATATTCGCACGGTGGATAATGTGTCGCGCTCCGACGCGACACAGCGTCGTTTTACGTTTACGACGCCGTGTCGTGTGTTTTCACGACGCGGCAACGTATATTCGCACGGTGGATAATGTGTCGCGCTCCGACGCGACACCGTGTCGTTTTACGTTTACGACGCCGTGTCGTGGACATGTGGCCACGCCCTAAGTCAAAAGGCGATCTTTTAGTTTGGAGCTCCATACAAAAATGATACCTTTTACTTTAGCACGGCAGAACGTATGTTGGTAGTCGAGTAAAAAGTATCATATACATATCTCATTCATCATTGTTATCGTAACCGACCTTGCGTAAAAAAATGACGAAATGTATTAAAAGGGCCTCTCAGCACGCCAGGATTTTCGATTGAAATAAATTCTCCTTTTCACGAAATCTAGACTAGACAGTTGCTTTTCTTTAGTTTTCACAACTCACAGCATACCCGATATTAATTAAAGCTTAATTTTAATTAGTTTTTTATCGATTCCAGTCGGTATATTTTCGGGTATGGAAATAATGGTTTTAATTAAGAGATTATTCGGAATATCGGCGCCGACAGGACGCACTCAAATCAATCTCTCGAGCGATGTAAATCATCGACCGACATATTCCGGGCGAGTTTATATGACTATATCTTAAGATGCACCGCTATCTCTGTTCCAAAACTGGTTAAAATCCAGCTGTTGTGATGAGAGTACAAAGATAATCCTACCCATAAATGGCGCTATAATCAATTCCCATAAGAAACAAAAACCAACGTGCATCGTGCTATTAAGATCCTTTTCTCAAACATCCAAGGAAATGTCGTTCTTATGATCGTGGTGATAGAACGCGAAATACGTCTTTGTATAGCAATTGTTGAAGATTCGTTCTAATTTCAAATTAGAACGATATAAAGGAATTTCATACAACATTATTGGCCGTAGCCAACAAAGAGATTGTCTTTTGTTTCAGTGGGGTTTATTTCTTTTATTGATAATCTATGGCATAATGCCAATAAAAAAAAAATTAGTTTGTGCATGTATATTTACGTTTTATTTCTTATATTTAACTAGATTATTCAATTCGATTAAATCAGATATTCAATAAAATAAACAAGGAATCACGTTTATTGTTAAAAAATATAACAATATCTAATTAATAAGGTGTTGTCATTTTTTAATAAATAGAATCATCTTAACATTTGGTGGCAAAAACATTGACCCGAACAGCTTAAAAAAATAAATTTGTTTCTTTTTTTTTTTTTAATTTGAAATAAATTTGTTTTTATATGAATATATAAGTTGAACATTTGTATTATTTCCTTGGATTTATTTGAGAAAAGCACTATACAAGCCTCGGCGCGAACAGGGATTATCGGCCTCGTAGGTATCTCTAGATGGCCTCGTTATCACTCGGCCATCTATTACTACTCGGCCAATAATTCCCTATTTCGCGGCCTCTGCAGTAATGTACTATTTTTGAAATCAAGTATCCTCTTCAAGCTAATTATACCGCGGTCTTCGCTTTTTGGGGACTCCATTAATTAATTAGTATTTCATTCAAAAACTATCACCAAAAAAGTTAGAGAACCGCTGAACTAAGGTATAACTTGAGGAGCTGCGGTAAGACCGTATATTATTATTTTCCCATACAACCAGTGGTATCTCAATACGTCGGTTATAGAGACAGATGTTTGAAGGAATGCGCCGCAGGCATAGCTTTTAAAAAGAAGATATCTATGAATTATTGCCGTCTATTTATCCATTCTACTTCGGTACTATCTGTAGATTCTAATTGTAGATATGCGTTAGTTATTATATTTTTCCATTTGCTGTTTTATGAAACGCGGCGGCAAAATTCGACGTTTACATGTGTCTTAGATCTGGCATCTACTTTAGCGATGCGATTTATTCGTAGAAAACGTTATGCCAATTTATTTCTAAATGAGATGAATAGTATATACTCTATTTTGATCGGCATAAAATATTTCAAGTTCGAGTGTAAATTAGGTACACGTGGAAGCGATAGAATATGTACCTATTCAATTTTTATTTAGTAACATTATCCATGAAAAAGTTGATTCATCAATGTGACTTAATGCAGCTCGAACAAAAAAAAAAGAGGAATATCGCTAAATAGAAGGTGTAGTAATGTTTCGTCGAATTTGGAATCAGGCCAGCCTAATGCAATGACAATTATACCGTGATTGACACGGTCAGATTTCTAGCGCCTCTCAGTATGTGATTTAAGAATATTAATTGGTTTTGCAATACGTTGTATACTGGTTTCACATTTAATTTGTAGGTTCAACAATCATAACAGTGTCAGTGACAGATCGTTTTAATGTACATTCGAAATTTAAAATTGCCCCTTTGCTACTTGAGACTCTGTGAGCTCGCTATAATTTTTCAAAATGGATAAAATATGCCCTTTTTAGGGGTCCGTAGTCAACTAGGAACCCTTATAGTTTCGCCATGTCCGTCTGTCTGTCTGTCCGCCTGTCCGTCTGTCCGTCCGTCCGTCCGTCAGTCCGTCCGTCCGTCCGTCGGTCCGTCCGTCCGTTCGTCCTTCCGTCCTTCCGTCCGTCCGTCCGTCCGTCCGTCCGTCTGTCCGTCTGTCCATCTGTCCGTCTGTCCGTCTGTCCGTCTGTCCGTCTGTCCGTCTGTCCGTCTGTCCGTCTGTCTGTCTGTCCGTCCGTCAGTCCGTACGTCCGTCAGTCCGTCCGTCCGTCTGTCTGTCCTTCTGTCTCTGTCCGTCCGTCCGTCCGTCCGTCCGTCCGTCCGTCCGTCCTTCTGTCTGTCTGTCTGTCTGTCTGTCTGTCTGTCTGTCTGTCTGTCCGTCTGTCCGTCTGTCCGTCTGTCCGTCTGTCCGTCTGTCCGTCTGTCCGTCTGTCCGTCTGTCCGTCTGTCTGTCTGTCCGTCTGTCCGTCAGTCCGTCAGTCCGTCCGTCCGTCCGTCCGTCCGTCCGTCCGTCCGTCCATCTGTCCGTCTGTCTGTCTGTCTGTCTGTCTGTCTGACTGTCTGTCTGTCTGTCTGTCTGTCTGTCTGTCTGTCTGTCTGTCTGTCTGTCTGTGTCCGCGGCTTGGCTCCGTGATCATTAGTACTAGAAAGCTGAAATTTGGTATGAGTATATTATGCATCACGCCAACAAAACGGTAAAATAAAAACTAACAAAAAAATTTTTTGGGTACCTCCCGTACGCCTAAAGTAGGAGTGATTTTTTCGTTCCATCACTAGTGTGTGGGTTGTCTTTGAATAGGTCTTTTAAAAATAATAGGGGTCTTCAAACATAATTTTTTGATAAAGTCAGCAGTTTTGTAAATATTCGCTCCAGAAATCTAAAATATAGCGTCCCCCCCCCCCTCTAACTTTTCAACCATGGGTCAAAAAATTATGGAAAAATTCATAAAAATGAGGCCTTATAAACACTTTCAATGAAAACTATATTGAATAAAATCGGTTGAGCCGTTGTTGAGTTATCGCAAAAATTCATAATTTTCTTTAACATGACGTAAGTGCCGCGCGGTGTCCTTATACTTCGAACGTTACACATATTAGTTAAGTGCCATACTGTATTAAAACATTTCGCTCAATCTGGCGCGTATAATCGATAACTTCCAGAATGTTATAAGTAATCACAGTAACTCTGGCGTTTACGACCTTTTTATAGAGCTTGAAATCTTTCTCGTAATTTTCGTCTAGTGTGAAGGATGGGCAACTACGGAACCCTACACTGAGCGTGGCCCGACATGCTCGTGGCCGGTTTTTACATTCTCCAATTCCGTTTTTCCACCAGTGAAAAAAAAACGAAAATCTGTCTCAACAACAAAAAAATGTATTGAACCTGCTCACAAAATTTCACGAGAATTGGTTGTGAAATGTGACCTGCAGGCGAGAACAGTCGGAAATTTTACAAGCTACAAGTAACAAATTCCAAGCGGTACCTAATCTCTTTCAAATTTAAAACGTTGAAAAGGGACTTCCGCTTGTAACGTGTAGAGCTAGGCATAGGCCCCTAATAGTGTGTGCTAGTGCGGAGGCTATTAACGCGGTTAATTTCGGGTAGTGAGCCAGTCTTGACGAAAGGATCATGAAATACACGTGGGAATGACAAATTTTGTTTCAGCCTTTAACAGATGTATTCATTTTTTTACAACATAAAATTATTTCAGCATGATGCTCCGACTTTCCATCGCATTGGATCGATCGTGTTGCGATCGCGATAAGATCAAGGAAGCGGGCGCAGCCGTGTTATCATAAAACTCGTAATTAAGCCTCCATGCCTCGAGACTTATTCAGAAACGTTTAGTGACCAAACTGTTATCACTGTCCTTTACTAACAAACCTTTTAAACAAAGACAACACGATTCCATCGAGTTATTGTTCGGTACGTTGTTGCAGAATCGAGATGCGAAGATGGGTAATTGGGAACATAAATATAAATGCTGTGGCTCGAGCACCTCATTATTTAAGAATCCGTTCTTGTTTCAGTGTGGCGAATTAATTCATTTTTTACTTTAATTCACGAATTGGCAGGCTACGGCACTTTGTAAGGGTTCATTAAAACGTACTTATTTTAGGGTATTACATTTTTATATTTTGTACTTACATCGAGATATTTAATATCATTTTATTTTTACTTATAAAACACCATTTATTGGACAGATAGACCGAGAGTTGTTTTACTTGTTTTCTTACATATATATCTTTGGAAATGCTTAATTTTTACTAGTTCGGCAGATATCTAAGCCTAAGTAAAATAACCCGAAGATATCAGTAATATTTAAGATTTCCTAGGCTTTAGTGGTTCATTTTAACATTACAATAGGGACGTCATAAGTTATGCATTCATGCATGCAGAATGCATTCTTCCTTTTTTCATATTCGTTAACGTTTGATACTTAGGTACAGTTGATTGGTAGAGAATATAGGCTTTGAGTCCAATAGTTGTAGGTACAGTCGAGTTCATTTACATCTACACACTTACGAGAACAAAAATATCTGAACACGACCCTATTGTCAGGAGCATAGAATCGTGTTCAGATATTTTTGTTCTCGTAAGTGTGTAGATGTAAATGAACTCGACTGTACGTACAGTATAAAAAAAGTAGAATTTAAAAAGTAGCAATACCTTAGTGTTATCCCTTTCTAATCAATCTAAGAAAACGGGACGACACTACATCATTGCCACTTTTAATGTCTACACTTTCTTCTCGGACTGTACCTTCATCAATTTTTTTTTTTTTTTTGATTTATTTAGGTAAACAAACAGTCACTACAAATTGACTAGTCAACTAAAAGTAACTTAGAATTATATACAGTATGTGTGACCAATACCATTCACCACTTATTAAATACAATGTTTTGATCTTTCGGTGCTGGGTATGGGTATGGCATAGTGAGTCTGAAGGACTCCTGTTATCTAACAACAACATATGCAAAATAAGTGTCTACACATCAACAGTGCGGCATTGGCCGCAGAAAAGAGAAAAAAAAAAAGAAACGCAAGAAAAATAAAAAAATGCTTATACGGATATTGATATTGACCCGTAAGCATTTTTTTTTCACCATGGTTTACCTGTCGGTACAGCTGCACCGACGTCCATTGGCATATAACACCGGTCAACACGATTTCTGGGTCTGGCTCCTGAATGTGAAATTTTGGTTTCTCCTATGTCACAAATAAATAAAAAAATATCTGTTCCGATCAAAGTTTGCTTTTGTAGAAACTAGAGCAATTTTACGGAGTTTAAAAAAAATACTAATTTTTATATTTTCTCTGTAATTTTATTTAAACAAAAGCAAACTTTAAGAGTTAAAAATGGATATCCGAGTGTTTTTCGATGTTTGGAATCAGAATTCAAGCATTAGAACAGAAACCCAAAAAAAAATTTTGTTTTTGTAGACCTGTGTAATATGTGTACAGTACAGAGAACATTTATAGTATTTTTAATGCATCAATAATTTTTTGTTTATATTGACTTACTCTAGAACTAAATATGTCTACATGACAGAATCGTTTATTGTAAGTGTCTACGAGTCTGCGCAGAGGTGCGCGCTCACCAGCGTGCGTAGGTACATACGTAGGTAAATATAAAAATATAAAAATGATTATTACAAGTTATTTAAAGTATGTAAAATTCTTCCGGCAAGCCTAAAACACAAATACTTATTATCAGTCAATCAACACAGTAATCAAGAGAGTAACCTATCTAAAATGAGCCATAACCATGGCACCAAGTCCGTAGCTGCAGGTAAGTATGCTGTACCCAGAGTAAGCAATTACTACGGGGACAGGCTCATCGAAAAGCGCTTACCATATTTACTTAACGCCTTACCTGCGGCTATTAGGACAGAGTCAAATAAAAATAAATTTAAAAAAGCTGTACTAAAATACTACCTAGACAGTATTTAACTTAATTAAGTCAAAAGTTTGAGCTAAAATTGTATAGATATTTGCCACTTACCTACCTATATTATCATTAATTAAGATTTAGATTTTAACACTTGAGTATTACTATTGTATAGAAAGGATCCCACAGTCAAACTGTGAAAACAGTTTTGTGGGACGATGTACCTTACCTGACATGTTCTTGACATTTGAATAAAATATATAAATAATAATAATAAATATTGCACAAGTAAACGAGATAAAATAAATTTAGCTATATAATTTCTACCAATTGCTCCGGTAATTACATTTATTTTGAAGTTTTCATGTCGTATTTTATGTTTAGTGCTGTTGCCGAATCTATTTATTTTTTTCCGGAATCTTTCCTCACTTCCCATGCAAAATGAAGAATGTTTCCGGGCAATTTCGGAAACGACACGTTTCCGTGTGCATGTCATGTCGGTTCTGAATAAACCAGAGACACGCTGCAATACGAATTTTGGAAGGCCGATGCCGAAAGTGTTGAGACAACCGTATAAGTTTAGTGAAGCTAATAAACTGTAATAAAAGCTTGTAAAAGTGGCCGACAACCGGCACATTTTTCGTTCATTAAATTTGGCGTGAATTTAAATCATATGACAACGAGGCGAATTAATTCGAAGCGGCAATAATCGACCGCGCCGGCCCGTTGCAAAACTCGCTCGGAATATATCGGTCGATGATTTACATCGCTCGAGAGATTGATTCGATTGCGTCCTGTCGGCGCCGATATTCCAAATCATCTCTTAATTAAAACCACTATTTCCATACAAAAAATATACAGACTGGAATCGACAAAAAACTAATTAAAATTAAGTTTTAATTAAAGTCGGGTATGCTGTGAGTTGTGACAACTAAAGAAAAGTAACTGTCTAGATCTCGCGGAAAAGAGAATTTATTTCAATCGAAAATGCTGGCGTGCTGAGAGGCCCTTTTAATACATTTCGACGTCTTTTTACGCAAGCAAGGTCTGTTACGATAACAGTGAACTAATTAGGGTTCTGTACCAAAATGGTAAAAGAGGTGGCGCGGGTCTGTTCGTTTTGCTATCCATCTGCCCCAGCACTAAATCAGGAAATTAATCGTTTGCTATTTCCTACTCAAAAATGTGTCCCTACATTATTAGCAACCGTATTTAACTTATTATCCTTAAGCTGGATTTAACCAAACTTTTATTCGGCCTACTCTCGGATAGTACCTAATGTCAATATCCCATAACTATTAGTTTGACTTTACTATCCGAGAATAAGCGTTATTCTTGGATGGTTAATAAAGTTTGGTCAAATCCAGCCTTAAGAGGCCTTATTCCTTTTAAAATTTATTTTTTTCATATTATGACGAATATATTGATAATTTCAACCAACTTTTTAAAGTGAATAATACTTTTTCCCGAGTTCTAGGTAGTAACGTAGCTATTTCATGCTTTCATTGCTTGCAGTCGAAAATAAATTGAAAAAACGAATTTTCCACGTGAAATTTGTCAATTTAGAGTAGTTTTTCGAACAAAAATTATCAATGAAAAATTCAAACTATAGGTTTCAAATATATACCAATAAATCCCAATAGCCCTGTTCTAGAAAGTAACATCAATAATATGTTAAGAAACATGTTTGATCATGGAGAAAAATGTCTAAACAATCAGCATTTTAAAAGGAATAAGGCCTCTTAATTGATCAGAATATCACACTAATATTATAGTAAGGCGAAAGTTTGTGAGTGTGTTTATGTGTGTGTTTGTTAATTCTTCACACTCTAACGGCTCGACCCATTTCGGTAAATTTTGGTATGAAGGTAGCTGACACCCTGGATCAACACATGGGATACATTTTATCTCGATAAAAATGTAGTATTCCCGTGGGATGAGCGGGTAACACCGCGCGGCGCAGCTTGTGGACTATAATTTTATGAACAAAATTAGAACAACAGGACATTCAAGTTATAAAATAATGGTATTTAAATACAGTCACTTTTTCTCTTTCATAAACTTTTGCAGATATAATCTACAAAATGAAAACGATGTATTTGAAATACTCTGATTTCATTACAACTTTACTTAACAAACCTAGAAAACCCACACAATTACTAAGGCAATACTACAGGGTATTCACGATTTCACCAAGGTGCTAATCAGGCATGTTTATGAAACAGATTCTGATACAGTACGTGGCAGCGTAAAATTACTAAATAACGAATTTCCTGTGGTTTTCAATTGGCACGTCTAAAAGTTACAAATCTTAGTTCAGGCTAGTTTACCAACATTAGACTAATTATATTTACTAGACTGATTTATTTCCCACTTGTTTCTTAACCGTCGAGTATGTTGCTTTAACTACCAAACCGTAATCTATCGGGTTTAAGAAATAAATAACTCAATTAAGTTCCACATAACCTAAAAGTCTTGGGCGTCTAGAGTACATACATACATTGAAATACATATTATATGTGTAAAAAAAGTCTCGTGTTACAATCGGCTTTCATTCAAAATTTCTGTCAAAGTATTTTGTCTGCCAAAGATATCGGTAACATTTATCGAAGCTAGTAATGACTTTGATAAGCATAAGCCACCCATGTTTATTGATTACCGAGACTGATG
Source organism: Apotomis betuletana (assembly GCA_932273695.1). Taxonomy (NCBI): domain Eukaryota; kingdom Metazoa; phylum Arthropoda; class Insecta; order Lepidoptera; family Tortricidae; genus Apotomis; species Apotomis betuletana. The sequence continues at coordinate 9,165,823 of OW026313.1, read as the reverse complement.
CGTGCTGTTCTGATCTGGGTATTTTTAATTCCTTAAATTCACTAAAATGTCTGGTCCGTTTCGAGAAGCATTAAACTCGGTGGTTTAATGGTGGTATCGAATGGATCAAAGCGGAAGAAACTGCGCCGGCGCAGAATATATGCGACGCAGCGGGTGACGAACCCGCGGCGCCAACTGGAGTACTGGCTGAGGGTTCCGCGGTATTTTAATTAAAAGAAAAAATATACAATGCAACAATTGAGTGTGCAAATACATAACACAATAAATATAAAGGAGGGGTCCTAAAAGCGGCACTCGTCCAACGATAACAAAAGTGATCAAAAGTGAGTCAATCTAGGGTAGATGTCAGTGTGTATCGAAACAAGGTCCTAGGTTGGAAAGCAAACATGAGAATAAACATGGGAATATTTGAACTTCACAAAAAATTAACTTAATAGAGCAAGTCTGTTAAGATAAATCCGTATTGTTTTTTTGGGAAAAAACAATACATTTATTAATAGTATTACACTATTTCGTTACTTTTGTGCGTCATTTTCAGTATGAAGAATATACATACTTATATGGAGAGTTGCTGTCGATACCAATGCCATCTTTCCCTATTACCCTTCATCTCGTAATTTAATTCCTTCTTACCTATTATCGTTTGTGATACAATCTATCCATCTTTTCTTTGGTCTTCCTCCTCCTACCTCTAACCCTCTCCATTCATGCTCATATAGCGCAACTGACACTTTTTTCCATACCTTCGCGTAGCATATATCGCTTTAATACCTCTATAAGCTATATTCAATGCTGAACTCACATCACTTTTTGCTCCGATAACATCCCAAGGATCCCCAGGACCGGTCTCAGACAGGTACGAAGAGCGTAAGCGCTTACAGACGCTATAATTTAGTCATACTGGCAAGTATTATGCACAATAGTGTCGACGCTTATCTGCCGGGCTACCGTATAATTATTGCTCGCCCCACTTATTATCGATTGCACTGAACCACTTCTTATCTTAAGTTTCTCGATTTGTGGTAACTGCATTAAAATGATGCATAACAACGTCCATCAAGTCCGTCTTACTTTTACAACCTCTTATTTGTCTTTGCTGTGCCCTATAAATTTCCACTTAATTTTGTAGCTTATTAGATTGATATTGCAAGTAAATTAGTGCTTTAGATGAAGTTTCTAAGATGTTAGTGGACGATGTTCTTCGGAAGGTGATAATGAAATTTGTCGAAGTAAAATTTCGATAATTATATGTGCAAGTAGAGGGAGCCGTGAGCGACGATGAAAATGTTTTAACATACCACAACTAGGTTGTGGGCGAATCAACTTTTTGAACGATACTTTTGACTTTCTCTGGCGTTACTTAATTTTTTTCTGGAGTTAACAAGAAATCAGGCTTTTAATCTACATATTTTCTGTTTATTAAGTAACACAGTTGGGAATATAACGTTTTAACGTAAAGAATACATTTAAAAATAAGCCATTATTAAAATTGTGAAATTTTGCAACAAAGCTTAGAAGTTGTGGATAGATTTGTGTTGTTCAAAAAGTTGATTGGTTGATTGCGGCTTTATATGAATAAAATAAATATAAAGTTCTAGCGTCATTATTTTTTTCTCGATTACCGCCACGAAAGAACCAGTCGTTTTAATTATGATCTAACTAGGATCACACTCAGGAGTGGCTTCGGGATATATAAAAAATAGACTTCGCGTAGCTTTAGTTGGGCATCAGCAACACGTGCTATTTGAACAGGCCGCTTTTAGAAAAATACTCATAAGACAAGAAAGATAAACCACAATCAAACTTAATATCACTAACGAAATCATGGGCTAGTTTTTCTTTTTGATCATGCACTGAGAGACATAAATTAATCTTTGAGAAAAGTTCAGAAATAGCGGCAACACAAAGTTTAGCAATATTGTTCAGTATATGTATGCGTCTATAACCTATATGTATGTATAACAGCAAGTATGAACATTTCGTGCGAGCGGCAGCCGATGTGTTCAATTAACGAAATATGTGTTGGGGCACTCGCTTGGACGAGATTTCCTTCTGCGCTGGACCGAACGGTAAAGGCACAGTGGACCCACTCAATATTCCCCGATAAAGCAAAAAATATAAGTGTTAAACAGTTCACGAGCTTTCACATTGGGATTCGGGTTTTGATGAAAACTGAAAGCTTATTATTTGGAAACCGATTTATATTTTTCCAGCTCTCGCGCTGTATATTTCTAGATGAATTAGGTACCTATTGTCAAAAATTGCTATGTAACGAAATATTACTTATTGTAACTGTAACTGTTAAAGCTGACATATAATAACTGCTAACTATATTGTAAACATACCATTTTGTAAAACTGACATATAATGGATTTTGTGCATTATGAATAAATGAGTGTGAGGATGAGTATCTACCCTAACGAGGCATTGCGATATCCCCTATTTGAGATCGACGCAGGTTCGTAACCATTTCTATAAATTCCTATTTACAGTTATTATTCAATTTAAGATACTATTTTCCCAAGTTTACCGATTATATACGTTGTTTTACTCCCAAGTAGGGAAGTATTTGGTCGGTGATGTCCTATTCGAAACGACTTGTACCTATTGTAAAGCGGCAAGTACAAGTGAAACTCAAAAAAATCAATATGAATAATTTTTCACAAGTGTCATTGACACAATCTCATTGTAGTATTGCGGTTTGAACTCTATTCCCAGAAATGGTTTCGGAATTTACATCGAGTATATCCCAACTGACAAACACGCTCCATGATCAATCACGTCTGGTTTTACATAAAAAAACTCGAATATATGTATAATATATTCATAAATAAAAATAAGCCTTTCTAAGTTTCCATCAGAGATGTGGAGGATGCGTAACCAATAAAACCACTTTATAGGACCTATCCTCGCTGAGTGCAGTAGATTATATTACTCGTTCTATTGGAAACAGTCTTAGTACTCATATGTGTAAAATGTGTGGGTCAACTACGGCTGGCTACGAGCGCTAATCGATTTCATCTGAACTAACGAAGAACTTCTCCAGCATTTATTCGATGCCTTAAAATGGCATCGTCCTTCTGTGCCTTCCCCACTATACCTCTGGTCATGTCGCTCCGGTTAAGGCCCCGCCGCCCCATCTTCGGGCCTATTAAGATGCCCTGCTTTGGGCAGGACCTCATGCCTCAAGAGATATTTTGATGAGGCCGCGATAAATTAATTATAAAGTCGCGTCGGAACACTAATAAAGCGGCAAACATGCTTATCGATACAGCCTAGATTTAGTGCCTCGACGGGTAATGGTGGGTATTACTGGTATAGTGGTTTATACTCACCATAAAATTAATCGGTTCTAAGTTTGGTTAACGGCGTTTTAGAGAAAACTATGTAATAGACTATACATATTTGTGTCTGGGTAAAATATTTGAAAATTAAGTGCCTTTTAAGGTCGAGTTAATGACTATTCGGAAACAGATGATCATATGCAAAATACTTGTTATATTTTTTTTCAAAATTCAAAATGTTGTACTACTACTATTCTTTACTGGGACAAATTACTTTTATAACTTTCGACTACTAACTGCTATAGAATAAATGCTTACTTGTATTTGTTACATAGGCCTATATAAAAAGTGGGCAATCATGGATTATATAGTGTTCTTGCGCTCAGTTATAGAATTCTCGTTAAGACTAAATCAATTACGTAAATTGACTTCTACACTTACGTAATTTGCGTAAAGTATTGTAACAGCTATATCTTGCGTAATAGTTATATTGTGACAAACAAGTGGGTGCTAGGCGTGTTTCATCATCGACCTTGCTTTTGGTTAATTAGCCACTTCGCTGAGCACGAGTGATGGATCGGTCACCTGTCCGACACAAATGTACCCAAACTGGAATCGACTTACTCGGTGATACAGTTAACATACTATTACCAGTACTTTTACAAAACATTTTAATTAATAAGTGAGTAGAGTTCCTAAGTAAGCCATAAATAAATATTTGGATTAACAAGAGTAAGCCGACGCTTCGCTAATGATCCTTTAATTAGAAAGTACAAAAACAGATTCGAGAACATGACAGAATCTAGACCTTGATGTTTGATGTGTGAAGCTAAATGTTTGAGGTGTGAAATAAAGATATTTGTATTTTATTGAAGGTAGCACAAGTAAATCAAATTCACTTGGGATATGTTGATCTTGGTGTTTACGTTAAGCATTTATTCTTATATTTTTTTCAGAAATTATGGCACATGTGTGGCTTACATTTTATCAATATACTGTTTAACATGACCCTATTGCGATACCAGTCAGTGCGTAATTTTAAAATCATAGCACTGTCTCTTTCACAAAAGAAATCACATTTAATTAAATAAAAAAAAAACATTAAAACGAACAGAGCCAAAAAACTTTTAAAAGTTTCAAAATACGTGCATCATACTTAATGTGTACAAATTAAATTCTTTGCTTGACAATAAAATTGATCATAACAATTTTATAATAAGGACTCTGACTGGAAAGAATTTATTAAGTAAGTATAGGAAAGAGGCGGTATTCTTTGTTCTATGCAGAGCAGATAATACTAACTGACAACTGAACATATTTCTGCAGGTGTCCAGTTAAAGTTAGCTGAGAGAGAAAGTACCTGTACTGTTGTGTTTTACAACGTGGTGTCATGCTTTCAGCGCCATGCCCAAATTTACGACCCATAGCCATAATCGGCTAAGGAGTTCCAGTTCCAACATATACATATACCTACCGACACTAAAAGAGACGGTGGGTGAAAATCAGGAGCGTTTCATTACCGTCCAAATTTCGTAACGTAACTGAGGTAGCGGTTGAAATGCTTCTGATTTTCACCCGGGTTCTCTACGTTACCGCTATTGAACACTAGCGACGGGCACCAATGCCACCAGTGCGTCAATTCCTTGGAACAGTGTCTCCTAAATATACTCCGATAAACAAATCTCCTGTTTCTTATAGAAATAAATGAAAAATGTTAACAGCGCGATGCAGAAGCCTTTCGTTTTTTTATGGGCGCACGGTGCCATGCCTGTCTGGTGACATCTGTTGGACATAATTTATTTTTCACGCTGAAACGGCTGGAGGAATATCAATCAATTAATAAATTGACGACGCGTTTGGCTCGGTTTGTAGACACCTGCCTACTGAGTCGGCGGTCCCGGGTTCGAATCCCGGCCGGGGCATATATTTGTGCAAAATATTTGTTCTTGGGTCATGGATGTCATCTATATATGTATTTATATATTATGTATATCGTCGTCTAGTACCCATAGTACAAGCTTTGCTTAGTTTGGGACTAGGTCGATTTGTGTATGATTGTCCCTTAATATTTATTTATTTATTTATTTTAGTATTTTTTTTATTTAAGTAGTAAAGTAAGTATAACATTTTACAATAATCCCAAAGTTCTGAAAGCTTTTTCAGTTTCCATTTTCACAGGGTAATCTGGATAACCGCGGGAATCGAAGAGAATATTATACGTAATTTTGAATTATGTCACTTCCATGTATAAAATATCCGTGTTTCTCAGTGTAAATAAGTACCTAACGTGTGGTTACCGCAAACTGCGCCCAAAAAACGGTTTGGTAACTGACCGCAGGCTCGCCCGATTCTATGGTGACATCTCGAGTTATGCTCGTAATCTCATTTAGATGAGGTACCTTATACAGCTTGGGCAATACTTATTGTTTACAATGAAAACTGCAACGCTGCGTAAATAAAGATGTAGCTGACTTTTTTCCCAAAAATATTGCTATCCGATATCATAATATATAAGTGCCTATGTGACTATTTTTTTTTAATAACATGCGTTGAAAACGGCATCGCCTTCTTTCATAAACAAACGTTTCATCGAATGTCTATCTATCTATCAGCCACAGACGCCCACTGCTGAACATAGGCTTCCCCCATAGCTCGCCTTAAGGTGCGATCCTGTGCAGATCGCATCCATCAACTCCCTGCGAGGTCATCTGTCCACCTAGTCGGGGGCCACGCTGCGCTTTCCTATACGTAGTCGCCACTCCAGGACTTTGCTGTCCCAACTTTGCTGCTTATTAGGCGGCTTAAAGTCACGCAACCTGCAATGGAAAGGGCTATGCTTGGAGTTTCTCTGCATGATAGATTCGAATGTCTAATTTCATCCAATTTTTATATGTACAATGTTTTTCCTCGTCGCTCATGGATAGAACCAGCACCAGGAGAGCTACTTATGCCTAAATTGCCTAATTATGTAACCTTTAAGTACCTACCCTGGGTAGGTACTCATTTCTTGAAAGATATAAACATAAAACATTTAAATTGGGTCGTACGTACCAAATTGATTAACTGTTTTTACATATATCCAGCGTACTAACTCATATATACCTACGGACATATATGAACTTTTTCGGTACATAAATGGACACAGTCTCATTAAATAATAACTTCTTTATAGCTAGCCAGCCGTCCACAGACAACCCCAGCCGTCACAAAAAAATATAATCGATTTACATCTCAAAAATATAGTTACTTAAAATTGGTATATGGCTGAATGATTTTCGCAAAAATAAGAAACCCAAAATCTACGAAACATCTACGCAGCTCCGTCGACCGTGACAGTTACAACAAATTTGCGTCACAAAAATTGTTCCGCAAAGAGCCAAAACTCAGAACTAAAATGACTTAAAAACGGTAGAGCAGTGGAGAGACTTAGGTTGTTTTGGTTTTGTGTAATGTAGTTGTTATTCTGCGATCGGTAGTTTTTCAATAAGCAATAAATAATGTAACGCAACGCAACGGTGGCGCACGCGCCTAACAAGCCTCGCCGTGCCATCGTTGTGAAACCTGCCCCACCCTGGGCCGCTTCGGTTAGTGCCTAAGTCACAGGCGATAGTTGCTAGCGTTGCTACTTTTACTGAAGCTTCAAAATTGATATATAAAACGAATGAAATTAGGAGAGATAATAAAGAAATTAGGAGAGATAGAAAAAAATGGTGAGATTTGTCAGTATATGTATATGTTCCTTTACATTATATTTACAGAATATTATTTCTTTTGTTTCGCAAAGGTCACCTTTTTGGTTATTTATTTTTATTTTATTTTTTATTTTTCTTTATTGGCACACTAAACAGATTACATTCATTTCAAAAAATAAAGATACAAAGGACAGGCATTACAGATAAATGTCATCCAAAATAAGCATGCACATCATGATTTTAACAATATAAGTACATTGAAAAAATATCCAAAAATAAAAATTATTATAAATGTAATATTATTATAATGGCTAAACAGGTAATTTAACATTTTATTTAAATATTTTATACATATTGAGCATTTTGAGATAGAATAACAAAACATTCAAAGATGTGTAAACAGAGATGGCGTTTAACGCGATATTTGTGTTACATGCCATGCAATTACGTCAGTCGAACCGGTCGTATACGTACTACCCTCATCCCAATTCGTTGAAAATAAACTTGACACAATGCTGTATCTCTCAGTACGTGGTCTTCTCACATATTTTTACTTCTCAGGGTTTTTTTTGACGGTGATCACGATGATTGGCTTTTTAGTCCGATTAAGTACTATACTATACATCTTATAATACTCAACATCATATTTTTCCAGGATAAAATCGTGAGGTGCTTCATTTTCAGGGCAACAGTTTGGTGGTGTAAAAAGGGTGTGTAATGATCGATATAAAAATAAATGGTATAAGTATGTTGGATATAACAACATTTGATATAATTTCAAAGGGTATAACCACTCATTTGATATAATAAACGTTTGGTATAATTTTCAAATATCTATTTTTATTTCGTATATTTATCATTTGGTAGAACACTTATTTCCTATAGCCATCATATGGTATAATGTTCATTTGGTATATGCCAACATTGGGTATAATTTCATATGAATTGCTTTTATTTACCTAACCCAAAGTTTTCTTTCGTTTTGTGTAGTGCTCGTACCTAACCTATTTTTCTGGTAGCAGCTGGGGGATGCTGTTCAAAGGTTTTTTTTTCTCTTTTTTTTTCTTTTTTTTTTCTAACCTAACCTAAACTAACCTACATTTCTAATTGAACTTTTGGTTTAAGTTTTTTTAATGCGCGAGGCTTCGCCCCCCGAGCCCCCCTGTGGGGGCCTCCGCCCCTGCCCCCTATTTCTCTATACCCTATACGTTATGCCATTTGAACGCTAGATAAAATAAACGTTATACCATAAATTCATTAGAAGAAATATGCATTATACTTAAATAATGTTATATTAAATGTTATTCGATAAAATGATCAGTATATGAAACAATAATTATATCAAATGTTGATATATCAAGTGTTGTTATATCATTCAATAATTATATCAAATGAGCGTTATAGCGACTGAAATTATATCAAAAATTGTTATAGCCATCGTTACGCACCCGTAGATTTAAACTTCTAAGAGAGAAAGCAAAAAAAACAAAACAAAAAACAGTTTTATTTTCTTCGGTTTCCGCGACTGTCACACATTTAAATAAAACAATTTAAACGGATTATATCGCGTATATTAATTATTTACATCATCTTGAAACGGGCTTCCATTAAAACATATTTCAAGCCGATGAAGAAGATGTCTCAATACCTGAGGCCCGTGAAGTGTAGCATCCCTCTGCAGAGTGCTGGTGTTTACAAGCTGGACTGCGAGTGTGGTCTGTCATACATTGGCCAAACGAAACGTAGTATAGCTACACGGGTTAACGAGCATGTAGCCGATGTCAAGCACCGTCGTTGCAACAGGTCTGCAGTCTGCGAGCATGTCATGGACAATCCAAACCATTCAATTAAGTTTGATAACACTTCAATCCTTGCCAGAGAGAAACGATATTTTCCCAGAATGTTGCGCGAGGCTATTGAAATCAAAAAATATCCCAATTTCAATAGAGAAGATGGTTTGTCATTACCACCGGCTTGGGATCCTGTTGTACATCTTATCAAGGATCAAGCAAGACACAAGACTGGAAACCTTGGGCCTCGAACGGTGTAAAACAAATTAGTGTTAAAAGTAGTATATGTAGAGTTTTTGTTTAAAAGTATTTTATAGTAATAAATAAGGCAATCTGGGAGTTTTCTTTGTCGGTTCTTTCTCCTCAGTAAGCCTTTAGTGAACCGCTGGTAGATATTTTAAATAAATAATAAATGCCCTTCTGGCACATGTGTAACTGTCTTTACACATTAGGCCCATCTGGCATGTATTTAAAATTAATATTTGCAAAATGGGTAGTTTGCACAAATGTAACTTTGACAGAGAAAAATTATGTTTTTCTCAGTCAACCTTTGACAACGGTATCTGTAAAGGTACTGAAACGTCAGGGACGCTCAAATAATTAATATACGCGATATAATCCGTTTAAATTGTTTTATTTAAAAAACAGTTTTGCTTATTTTTTCTCTTAGAGCCGGTGTGAACCGATTTTTATTAACACTAATCTACTGCAGTATATGACTTTTTTACTGAAAGTACCCTTCCTCATAACTTTTCTCTACCGGAGGAGGTACCACGAAGTTTTATAGAATGAAAAGTATCTAAAACCCTTTGGTTTCATTTTACGTATTAGCCTTTGCCATCTGGTTATAATTCCTGGTTTGGCCCCAGTCGTAACCCTAACGTCTTTTAGGTTTCTTTACTTAGATGTCTTAAAGTGATTTAACAAAATACTGCTGATATCAAAAATATAGTGTGCCTTATCAGTATACTCCTAATAGTATTAGTGTTTAAAGATACAAGCGCCGCCGTTATCTTCTATAGGATGGAAAATAAATTAGATTCCTCGTCGCTTCCCTCGTTATTGGCACCGCAGCTAGTGGTTCAATTCTAGAAACCTGTGTTCACAATGATACATACCCTCGCTCTAAACTAGATCCGTCCTCGCCTCGGTACATTAACTCGAACTACCGTAAATTAAAACAGCCACGGATCTTATTTCATCGTAATAAATCGTAGTGACGAAAAGGCAATTATGTATGATGTCCTTGAATTTAGGTTCTGCCTTTCTAATTGCAAAGCTACTATCAGTAATCAAACGAGATCTGAATGTAGATTAGATTTGATAGTAGTCATTGTTGTGTGTTAACTTTGTGCTGCAAAACTGACTTGAAAGGTTTAAATTGACGCCATTTTGAGGCTGAATAAAGGTGGTCTATTCATCCAATTAGATCAATAAATTCAATGGTTTGCCAACATGGCGGTCTCGATGGTTCTCGGGCGGTGCCGTTTGTCGCAAATTAATGGCAATAAAGCATAATCATATCGTAAACGCGCTCGTGAGCTGCGCAAGCGACGCCCGGGGGCGCCCTTCGATTCCAAGATGGCGTTCGTTGATTTGAAAATTAGTAGCTTTTGGATTTCCTACGCGCTTCTCGGAATTTTGAATTTAGGTTAGTATTCGAGAATATACTGTAAAATGTGGTGTCCAGACACTACATTTTACACTACTACTTCTGACCTTAAATAGATATTTCATTCGTCAAAATTGCACATTGCTGCGCGTTGTTTGCCAAATGTTTATTATTTATATTTTAAGCATATTCTTGAGAACTTGGACAAATAGGATGAAAAGAATATTTCCATTAGATAAGTGACAATTTTGAGAAGGAACCGCAAATTTCATACTCGAAAAGTTATGAAGTAAAGGAATTTCCTGCTGAGTAGGTATGCATTTTGGAATAAATGCTCGTTGTATGGTCTGTAACAACGAGTCATTTCTTCTATTCCTAATAAAAGAAAAGAAAAACTACTCTCAGTAATTAATAATTCATTAGTTGATTTACTACGAATAACAGTTATTTTCTAACTTTTCGAGTGGCGTGAATACGGAGAGGTAGTAAGTAAAAGCAACAAATTATTTTTATAGCTATTTATTTCATTTTGACAAGGTAATCGGTGACCTTTGAACGACTAATAAGTAGGTATCAAAAGTACAAAATGACATGAAAATAATCTCTATCTCTTAGCACATCCTAGTCATAAATTATACAGCATCATTTAGAATGAAAGACACATTTGGTACGAGTATACTAGGGTTAAGGCACGGCGCAAATTATTTTGTACAGAGGTAACATCTATAGACATATTCAAGATTTTTAGGGTCCCGTCAAACAAAACCTTAAGTGAAAAACAGATTTTTTACCTACAGAACCCTGTTTTGTTTAGGGTGAGACTTCAGTCATGTTTGAGAGGACCCTATGCTTGATTGGGAAATAACTAGCACTATAAACATTTCAGTAATAACAATTGTCGATGCATATAAATAATATTTTATTTAGTCGTTCAGCGAGAGTGACAAGGCAGTAGAGGCAAATCTAGCCAACTTTATACTCGTAACAATAATAGAGATCTATCTATACCTACTTAAAGGAACGTTTAGATTAGTTCTTTGAGAAACTGCTTCCATTTTTACTGTGTGAGAAAACATGATTATCTTGTCCCAATTTTAGCTCAGCAGATAATAATTAAATCACAGATTTATAATCTTAATCTTAATTTGGAGAGAATACCTAAATCATTTTCTTCACATGTTGTATAATCTCTTTTTGATAAATTCCTAATTTACAATCTCAAAATATGATTCTAATTCGCGTAATTTTCTGAAACTTAACAAAGGCATTGAATCCCGGAATTAAATAATTTACGCAACCACAGTAGGTATATAAAATTCCCAGATATTAGATAATTTTAATAACTTTTCTAACATTTTATAAAAATATTTATATCTTTAATAAACAACAAGTTATATTTTTATTGGTAACCGGCGTTTCCTCTCAGACTAATAATACTAATTACCTTATGTCGACTAAAGCAAAATTTACAAAAAAATACTAACAAAATTCTTACATACATCCATATAATAACTATATATCAATAAATTTTTATTATAATATAGCGAACACTCTGGAGGCTTAAAATAATTAGGTAAACACCTATTTAATGTCTTTCACGACAAGGGCAATTATTTATACAATACAATCTAGTGCGGGTTTTGTAGTACCTATAACTCTACCGGTAAATTGATTCGGTAAGGACACTAAATTACTTTGAACGAGAGTTCCACACTATTTACAACACTACCTACACGACGCGATATCACTTCGGAGTATAATCTAAGCCAACATAGAGGCCAGTCGCTTCCAGGAACCCAGGCTCCATTTGGTGCCATGTTCGAAATTGCGCCAATAAAATAGGTAACAGTCATGTGGAAGTTTGCGGAAATAACACGAAGCAAAGCACATGGACATTATTATGCTTTAGCTGTCTTAAGAAAAATAGTGAGACCTCTTAGAGAGCCATTTTAACATTTAATGTTTAGAGCATCTATTGCTTTGCCATATCATATTATATTTTTACATCCCTTCAAGTTTTGCTTGAAGACACTAGAAGCTTATTTCGACGCAACATTTTATTTGAGATACAACACACACCAAAACAGGGTTCAGTAAAGTCTACACAAGAGTCATTTGGATGTTTCGACCAGATTATAGTAAAGGTGGATGCTGTCGGGTCCACTATCAGGTGTGGTCGGCGGCGTTGGCGGCGGCGGCGACGCGACGCGCCGGGGCTACGCGCCCCATAAACGACCTGATTTCTTCGAAGTACGTCTCATCAGGTGATCTCCGACGACTGTCATCCCCATTTTCCGCTTCATGCTTCTTTAGATGTCTGTCGAGATTCGTCTGCTGGCCGAAGCAACGGTCACAATGACGACATCTAAACGGTCGTTCTTTATTGTGAATATTTCTTACATGCCGCTGCAGGTTAGACGATATTGAGAACGAGCGCTCGCAGTATTTACAGCGGTAGGGCTGCTCGCCGGTGTGCGTTCTTAGGTGCCGAGTCAGGTTGGCGCTGCGAGGGAAAGCTTTGCCACAGTACGAGCAGGTGTAGCGGTCCCGCGCTCTCGGCGCGCCAGGGCTGGGAGGTACAGGTGGAGCGCGGGGTGCGCCAGGGGCGAGCAGGGTAGCTGCCGCGGCTGGCAAGAACGGGTATCGACCGAAGGGCGCCGGCAGCGCTAGGGGTAACCGTCGGCAGAACTGTAGCAGAGCTGGGTGAGCCGGGTGCGCCGGGTGCGTGGGGTGCGGCGGCGGCGAGGGGGTGATGAGGTTGCAGTTCTCATCCTCGAGACGCTGCGGGCGCTTGTGGGTGACTCTGAGGTCGAGCGGCTCGTCGGCGCGCGGCGAGCCGAGAGGGCTGGAGATGTGTTCGTGCGGCGAGGTGGGCGGGGAGGCGAGGCGGCGCGGTGCCGCGTGCTTTTCGCGCATGGCGGCCGCTGCGCACGCGCTCATCGGGCTCGTGCGCCACCGACCTGGAACAACACGAGAAACGAGTTTAGTCGACAAGCAACAAGTAATACATTTTGTTAAGGAGATGGAATGACGACTTTCGAAATTCTACCTGTATTGAATTTTCAAGACACATTAGCATCCTAAAATATTGGTGAGTTTGCAACCACAGGCGGAGGTGGCCTGATGGATGCCGGCTCCTACGCTCACCTTCGACGCACACCCACTCTCTTGCGACATCGAAACTGGAGCATTCGCTACCGAAACGATGTTTTTAAGTTAATTATTGCCGTGGCGTTAATAGCTACTCCAGTATCGTACCGTCACTAGTTTCTATTTATTTGCTGATAAATATTTATGGGCGTAGTTATAACACAACGCGATATTTATCTTGTACCTATCAGCTTTTCTGTGTACAAGAGGCTACTGGCTCTATAATAAACTACCTTTATGTGTTTCGGGCGGGTATTGAATATCGAAGAAATCCAAGGTAACTTAAATTTATGGCCCAAACGGAATATTCAGTAGACTGGGGATTATTGACTACACAATTTCTGATATTTGTCATAGTTCGGAAAGGGTGAATGTGATTGTGATTATAGGCTAAGTCAATTGTAAATTAAGTCGCCAGTTTTGGCCTCTCACCTTACCGGCCCACGTGTTGACAATAATAATGTTATAACAAAAGTAATATCCAATAATCGTGGTGCAATAAATCGGACGACTTCATTCGAGTGATGGATCGGCACCGGCGTCTCCCACGTAACGTCACGAGCATTGTGTCCCTCCGTCATGATCTGTTCTATCGATAATTTCACCGTACACGGATAAACAAGCATTACGTATTCAATACAACCTAATTACGCATGATAGATGGATGGGAAAGTGTAATGGAAACGGATGACGGCGGCGCTTGACAACGATAATATGTCACGATCTCTATGCAACATGCTTTGAAAAAATAATAAATAACTTTACTGATTTCAAAATCTAATGAATTAATGAGCACATTTATTTCAGGCAAGTGTGGCCCGTAGATAATATGTACATGAAAACTTATTATTATATAGGTTTATTCAATATAAAAAGCATAGGTAGGTAGTTAAATTAGGTCACCTTTTTAAATTTAACAGGGATGTGTTACGCGTGTTCGAGGTGTCTGGTTGGAGGCAGGTTAATATAATATCACATTAGTGTTTATAAAATACGTCAACCATTAATTCGGTTTGTATCAGTTATAACAGGAATCTCTGCCTCTGTTTCTCGAACAGGTCAAAGCTTGAGACTCGAGAGTTAACTTTATGATCCCTATTGAAATTTTAGTACCAAAAATTCTATACGTACGCAAGAAGTCTCTGGAACACTGTAACAGTAAAATTAAAAAAAATAAAGAGTACATATAGACTATAAAAATTGTCTTGTAGCGGCATTAGGTTGAAGTTAGGCCAATGTTACCAATGTATTGATATTTTTTGATGCGAAGATATCTGGACTTTTACAGATGGTTATTATAACGTTTAAACCATCTACGGTAAAGAAAATTACGGAGTTATGACTTATTTCCTTTCCGAAGACGAAGTTGCAAACCGATTAACAGTAGAATAAAAAGAGGAGTGATTTACAGTGTAACTAAGATGGTGTAGCATTATAATAACTCTAGTTGTGCTACCTGAAATTAACGTCGTAATAAAGCATGTTTTAGTACCTATTGGAGCAAATAAGATTGCTTTAACATCCTAATAATAATGCTAATAATCCAAATATAGATGGAAAATTATATACATATAATATTTCTGCTATTAAACTTATACTGTATGAGTTTTGTCCGCACGCAATTTTCAAAATGATCCTATATCAGTGAACGTGTTAACTTTTGTTATAGCCTTAAATGAGTGATTCAGAGATAGTATCTCGCGGTATAAATTGTTAGCTTGTCGTGTAACGTCTTAAACGACTGATTTAAAGACAACATCTTCCGAGTGCTGATACAAATTTGTTCGCTCACGCCTACAAGTCTCCACGCGGCTAATTTGAGCCAAAAGCAGTCGACATAAATCCCATGAACAAGGGCCGGCTTCGACGTCCAGGCTATATTTGGAGGGACTCGTGAGCCTCGCTGCATGTTTATGATTTGTTAGACCCTAACCCTAGTAAGAGTACTTGTGAATGGTGTTTGTGCGGAACCCAAATGAGCTACTCATGTCCGTAAACGGGCAAAATTTCTGGAAGCCACCGATTTATTAAGTCGTTATGTCATGACAGATAATCTAGAGATAATGTAATATTTCCTTGCGTTTACAACTGGTTTTTGTTACACTTAAAAGAAATTCAGGCTATCACCTTAGAATAATAACTAGCTAGATAACTAGTTCGTTTTGGGACTTAAATCGTACATTTATCGTTTTGCACGGCATAGCTTAGGTATCTATAGACTTAGAGTTTATGTTTAATTACTAGAGATCGAACGAATGGGCTTCATTTCATGCAATAAAAAGGATATGTCTGAACTCTGATTATCTCATAGATTTGTAAAATAACATGGTTATACGTGACTCAAAAAATATAAACCTAGAGTCATAATTTTTCAAATGTTTACGCGTACCTTAAGTTATATTTAACCATTATGTTTTGAGACGTTTTCTATTACGAAAAAGGCGTTATCAAAACTCACAGCCATACACTCACAACATAGCAGCACCCGTTACTCTCTCACAGTACAGCGAAGAAAGAGAAAGGTAATATTTCTTTTATCACACAGCCACTTGTTATGACGATCAGGAACTGATCGGAGTCCATTGGAATCCAATCCAATTGGAAAAAATGACGCTCACTCTACCTGTACTAGTGCCGGTTAGTTCACTCTTAGATCCATTTCTCTGATTTAATTCGACATTTTCATATTAATGACTGGTTTCCTGCTCGTGATGGGACACTTAACACCTCGTTATATAAATGATCACTGGCTTAATGTGACTTGGTATTGAACAGTTGAGTAATTGCGTTACATTAGAGTTACAGAAGCCGAATTTATACATTTGTGATCATGATACTTATGCATGTAATTATCGGTAGATTAGCTCACTTTGATACACAAACAAAATCTTATGAACTGAACTGGTTCAGAAACCAGATTATTTTTGTTTTATAGTTAACTAGGTGTCCGCAAATTTGTGCGTGTGTAACTTTTTTATTTACCGTAGTCGGGTAAAAGTATCCTTTAACCATTTTTGGATGTCCCATACGCTTGTCAAAACTGGTTACAATCCTTTCAACTTCAAACGTTTAGAAACAAATGTTTACTAAGAGATGGCGCTGTACAGCTGGCGCCCACACAAATCCTGCATCGCACTGTTAAGATTTTTCTTGAAACAATGACTCCGATCCATACAAAACAGATCTTCAATACAACTTTAGAAGTTTATAATACTGCAGATGACCAATTACCCCTTGCATTATAGTGACATCTCTGTGTCTCAACTATACGTTGGACACTGAAATCTATTTAAAATTTCGCAACTATATTTCTACTCTAGCGATAATGTTTATTTTTTATTTTCCTCTGAATCACAGAGTCACAGCGCTGACTTGCAAATGACAATAGCGAGTAATACGAGGACCTATCTATGTCTAAGTTTACCATATCAACTATCTAATTTCACGATATAATCTTTAAAATTACAACTTGTCAATGTCACTTAATGCAGCTCAAAAATAGTAAAACTGGAAATATGGCACCGTTGGCAAAATAACGACGCAATATAGAAATTATCTTTGAACCTGAAGTCGGTTTCTGAAAATTTACATTTCGCAGTTGCAACGTTATTATTATGATATCGTTATTAAAGGATATTACAATTGCGATATTATAACATGATGAACGCTAAATATCGTTCTTTGAAGATATCGTTATTATAGAAAGAGAATGCTTCGAATTAGCGCCGTGGCAAAAAAGGCTTTGAAACGAAACCAACACGAGTAGCGCTTACAAATGTGGTCGGCGATTAGGACACATTAGTGCGCATCACGACCCACTAATTACTTGTAATTAACGGTCTTTGGAAGCGTGACGCGGGGGGCGGGGCCAGCAATGTTAATACTTCGACCAATGAGCGTCACGACCCGCCTAGTGATATATTAGCATTTGAATCGCTTATCGACTGCTAACTTTCACAAGCTCACATCTTCGCTTCCGTTGCAGCCGATGTAAACCTTATTCCGAAGTTTATATACCTGCTTTTGGAATTATGTAATTGGTTGTGATACGAGTTTGATGAAGTAAAGGTTGCTTGGACGATAGAAACTGTAGACTCGTCTCGCTGGTTCGTTATGTAAATATTTCAATAAATTATAGTGTTTTGCGCTAACGTTGGTATGTAAATTCAGGTGTTAGGTGCTTAGTATGGTTGATGAGGTTGGTATTTGTAAGAAGAAGATTGTGTTATTTTAAAGTGCTATACCTGTTGCCACTGATTTATTACATATAAATTTAAAAACAAGTGACTCGGTTAGCTGTAGACCTCATGAACAGTTTTGGAAATAGCTGAAATATTTTTGTTTCCATCCCCATATCTAAAGTTGACTGGTAGAGGATGCCTCATGGCATTAAGTCGGCCTTGTACACGATAAGTTTTCTTTTGCGCAATAAATAATAAATAAATATGTTCTTAATTTTGAAGTACTGAAAATTCCATTTAATTATCGAAATTGGTCACAGCTTTCACAAGTTTTAGTTGAGAGCCCAAGCCGAAACGGAGACGCTGCGTTCGTGCTTCGCGCTCGCTCGGTCAATTGAAAATATTTCCTCCTTCCTTCTTTCTTTGGAGGAGATTGGTTCATCCAGAAACTGAATTTTACCTACTAAACATGAATAGTTTAGATGTGATCAAGCTTTGTAGGTACCTACTCCAAAGTACTCGTATCTAAATAAAGAAAAGTAATCGAATAAATCATGTTGCTGTCGTTTACGAAATGAACGTACGTAGTAAAACACTATAGAGATTCGAGTTACAAAATTCTAGGAATGCAGTGCTTTAAATGTGCCAAAGATAAATAGCTTCATTTATCTACGAACACTATGTATCAAAGAGTAATTCCATGTTTAAATCGACGTTTAGACTCGATACCAATAGGTCAGATGTGCAACTTGAATGTATAGGATATACGATCTTAAGGTTCTGAAGTAAAGATTAGTGATCGGAATCGATCGTCGGTTAAAGGGAGTATTAAAACATCGTTCAACTGAGGCTATCTGTATTAATAGTAGTTTATTGAAGCGATATTTACATATTATTGTAGTAACGTTGATGAGGGGCGGTTAATGGTGGCTGATGCTGAAAATTGTTAAAACAAATAAATACATTAATTAATTACATAGATCGACCTAGTTTCAAACTAAGCAATACTGGTACTATGGGTACTAGACGACGATATACATAATATATAAATACTTATATGTATAAATAACAGCCATGACCCAGGAACAAATATTCGAGTTCATCAAACAAATATTTGCCTTTGCCGGTATTCGAGCCCAGGACTGCCGCCTATATGGAGCTAAATTCAACGTTTGTAACGAAAATCTGTTGAAAATATCAAAAAACAGATAGGTATTTGTACCAAAAACTAATATATATACACCTGCTAAAATGCAAATATAACCTTTTTTGTAAATTAGAATGTGAATTTTGACCTGATTCTTAACCATAAGCCTCCTTTTTAACATAGTGTGATAAATTACCAGTTATCCCAATCTAGTAGATCATTTGAGGCTCCAAAAAATGCTTATAAAATTGATTAAAAATGGCGTTGTAATGAATACGAATACGTAACAAAAGATAACGTGCATCGTTGAGTTAAGGTCTACATGGAAAACTACTTGAAACAATGTAATTGTATAATAGTACAGACAAGTGATATGCTAAATGTTTAGGTATCCATTTGATTATCGGATGCGCGCGCGCCGCCCATACGTCACGCGGCCGCGAGCGCGGAACGCGTCCCATTGGTAGTTCACCGTTACCACTCGCTTACTAAATTAACTCTTGTGCATGTTTACCCAATCCAACCAGTATATAAGCGGTATCTATCGGATGTCACGTGCGGTTATGTAAACAAATCTATGTTATAGGTGTACAGTCAACCAATTTGATTCCTAGGCCATTTCGTACCTTGTCACAGTGAACGTCAATATGAAAGCCGCTTTTGAAATCTCATATCATTGTCATTGTGACAAGGTACGGTTCTATAGTGGCCTAGAAATCAAATTGGTTGACTGTACCTAAATATAATTTCCCAGTTTGATTACTTTGTAGGTACCATGAAGTTCTTTTATACAATTTACAAGTTGATATGACATAATGATACATAATGATGAGTTGATATTTAAATAGTGATAAAGTAGAATTATGTTTGTCCTTAGTCTAATTAATAATAATATGTATTTGTGTAGCATGTAAGCGTTTTGGTGTGTAACTGTGAGCTTGTGTGTGTAATTTAATAAACAATAAACAATGACAGTGGAATAATAAAGAGGCCTTACCTATTCCTTCTCAATTTTTTTTTCTTCATATTATGACAAATATATTGATAATTTCAACCAACTTTTTGAATGTATGTATACAAGCGTATACGCGTAAGATAATGAAAATGATACGCTTGAGAACGTCTCTGTATTGGTGAGCTGCCAATGAGACGCGTGCCGTCCGTCGCGACGTATGGGGCGGCGCGAGCGCATGTTGTGTCATCCGATGCGTTTCCCTGCGTACTAATAACCGTCACGGACATCCAAAGTAGAGTGCAAGTAAAACACATATCTCTAGCACAACTTGTTTGTTTGTTTTACAAAAGTTTTTATACATAATTAGTGTTCATATTAATCGTAAATAGTAAAAACATGCAAATATACATACTCCTAGCAACAGGGTCACTCTATACCTTAGTACGGCAGCATAGTTTGCTGAGTTATTTATCCACTTTAGAAATAAGCCAGCCATTTTTAAGGTAGCAGGAGATTTACACTCAAGATAATAAATAACAACTAATATAACAATTTAGATATGCTCACTTTGCGACGCTCATATTGGTTACACGTCAGTAGATAGTTCCCCTTAATTTATATTGTGCCTTCACCTCTAGCATAACTGACACGCGACTGTCATCGAGATGTGCCGTTCTCGAGAACGTTTCCCGATTAGTTGGGAAATGTTCTGTCACTTTCGTTTCAATACCCTGCGAGCAAGACAGATGCTCTGGGTTGGAAGGTCAGATGGCAGTCGCTTGCGTAAAAACTAGTGCCTACGCCACATCTTGGGATTTAGGTAGCCGACCCCGACTGAGAATTCTTTCTCTACAAAGATATGGGACAAAGGCTAGGAGGATGATGATGACCCTGCGAGCAAGACAGGTGATGCCGAGTCGCGCGACAAGCGAAGTTCCGGGAAGATATGCTAGCCTTGCTGAAAGAAGGGCGGATAGGTGTCGCGCGACATGCACAATCGCAGCTAATTGGGCTAGCCCGGCCCGGGTATTGGAAAAACGTTGTAATAGGTACGGTTTTGTTAAGATATAAATTGATTAAACAATGATCTCCAACTTCCGCATTTAAAATATATAATTTATTATTCAAATTTGCATCGTTAAATATATACCAGTTAAATTCAATTTAAAAGTAATTTAATTACCGAATAGTTATACTAGCGAGCGTCATAATATGTTGTATCGCTTCTCTTCAACGATAAAAAATAATTATATGCCTTAAACGTGTTCTCGTTTGCTAAATCAGGTGATGTTTTTTTCAACCAACCAAGTCACGTAGTCTTTGATATACCTTAGAAGTAAAGATGCTAACTTTTGGGTCTAATTTATGACTTCAAGAGCTTTTTTTCACATTAGGTACCTAATCGTTGTATAATCCACGCAAAGGTATCAAAATTCAACATTATACTTGCTTTAGATATAACACATATACTTGCTATGTGGTAGGTATACATATCGCTATGTAATCATAATCAGTGGTGCTAGTATGTAAATAGTCGGTAATTTATGTAGATGGCTATCGGGCCACCAGTGGAGTGCGTTTCAGTTTATGTTCATTGGAACATAAACTGAAACGCACATCATAAATGTTAAAATGGTTAACTACTAGCGAGTAGGTATATCAGTGTTTAATATCAGTGTTAAATATGTAAACGGGTATATGAAATTGATGTTTTTACAAAGTTAATAGATGTACCTATTTATGATTACCGATTGATGAGCATTAGGTAGGTAGAATGTCTTCAATTAATTTATAAACAACAATCGTAATGTATAAAGTCCGAGAGAAGTTCTTAATACGATTAATATGTGTCGTGTCCCAATACACACGCGAAATTACAAAACCAGGGAACAAAAAACAAAAGTTTGTGCAACGTATCTCCAGACAAACGTAATGAGCTTTGCATTTGTAATGAAAAATCCCATATTAGTGGTATCGAACAACATAGTTGCGGTTTATTAGGTTAGGCCGAGCATGTTCTAAAATCTGTGCGAGCAATCTCGTAAGTCACATACCTACTAGCAGGCATTCCGTGTCATATTCTCTCACGCGATCGCGGCCGGAGCAGATTCACACGGCGGCTACTTTTTTAGACGGCCAAGTATCGACAACCACGATCTTTGATTTATTTCACATCACTATTTTAGGAAACGAGCCCGACGTACACCTTATGGCGAGATATGAAATTGCTCCTCGATGTATGAACTAAATGGTCGTACTATTTAGATGGATTGATTAGGCACCAACCGTCTGGTGATCCGACTTGCGACACCGGCACTAAATCTTTCTTGCTTTATTGCCCATCTTGTCTTATATAAATAATAGTTTTTCATCTCATATAATGTCGGCACGCTCGCGACCATCTACGTCGCCGCTTCGCTCGTTCGATTCCCTTTAAACGCGGTCCGTCCTTATTCAATTCAATACTATCTTGTTTTGAACTTACCAATAAAATGTAATAGGCTACGTGTATAATTAATAATCTAATCGATTTCGCACTTCCTTTATGGGCCAATCACAACGGAATGCTATGTATTTTAGAGTGGAGGTTTGTGCGTACGGCCGAATCTGACCAATGGCGTATTGGTTTCGCGCGCAGGCGCACTTATGACGACTATGTTGTGAATAAAATAGCTGATTGCTGCTGTCACGTGGGAACGAGGGCGACGCGCGTCGTGGGAACGCCCGAAATCAGGACCTTTTTTCTGCGTAGGTACATTATTTATCTTTGATTAGTTAATTACTCGGTCAGAGATTGCAAATGTGAATAAACTATCTTATGATAATGTTGGCTTATGACTTCAGGACTTTGGATTAAAATCCGTTTAATTACAGATCTTCCCAGGTTTACAATACGATACAAAATACTCTTTATAGCACACCTCAATCTTCATAGAAAAATAAAAACAACATGAGTTTAACTACGCTTCAGGCGGAGTAGGTTAATAGTAAATTTTGTATATCTATATTAAAATACAATTTAATTCGAAATGAAATATGTTTTTCGTTGGTGTCCTTTACTTCCAAGGACGCGGAAAGTCAGTG
Source organism: Apotomis betuletana (assembly GCA_932273695.1). Lineage (NCBI taxonomy): Eukaryota > Metazoa > Arthropoda > Insecta > Lepidoptera > Tortricidae > Apotomis > Apotomis betuletana. Next base: position 9,142,928 of record OW026313.1, on the reverse strand, counting down.
GGGTAAAAACGAAATTTACAAACGAGAAATCCCGGTCGGTTTGCGGTTTCGAACTATACCTAATACGTGTCATGGTGCGAACTGGTAATTCATTTGCGGTGGCTATGGGACTATTAGGTACTACACGACCATAATTATGTCATTATGTCAAGTCAAATTCATGCCATCTGGTTAAGTTCTCGCTGATGACTGATTAAGCCTATGATCGGACTAGTGTTTGGCCGAAATTGGCCGAAAATATTGAAGTAGGTATATTAATTTATAACCCGAATTTATTTAACTATTCTAACACTAACTCTACAATGATATTTAAGCATTGCGTTTGACCTTTGCCCGAGCAAAAAAAAAACAACTTGGACCCGTTTTTATAATAATCGAAAAGTATTGGTAACAAAAGCGGCGTTTAATTTAGAGTTCGCAGTCCCAGGAAATTTGAATATGGACCGTTCCAAAAATTCCGGGATTCTCCATACAAACATTTCCCGAGGGTCTGCAAACTCTAGTTAAATCGGCGCACGCGTCGTGTTGCACCGATGCACTGGTTACGTAACTAAACTAAACTATTCGTAAGTTAATCTTACCGCTCGATTGAACTAATAAACTCGCTCAGCGGCGAAGTAGTTGGGCACTTAAAATTGAAATTGCAATTAATCACACTTATATGAGGTACTATAAAATGGGATAACTTAGATTCACAGGGTAACTTTGATCATTATTTTTTAAATTGTTGGAGGCTTGATTCGCGTTCCATAGATTTCATATAAAGTAGGCAGAATAAAATTGTTAAAATTACATTTAAGTTTAAAAATTGGTGATCATTGTTACCTCGCGGATCCTAATAACCCCGGTTCAGGCGTGTAACCACTCAATTGAAATTCCTACCTGTGGGCAAATTGAAATAGAGCTTATTCTTCAGTGATCTTTATGGAACGACCATTGGCATTGATTTTGCTGGTCGAGCTGCGTAAATATACAGTACCTACTTATACACATTGATAAAGTAGACATATAGTAGAGATATTTCGGGCATATGCCAGTAGAGACGTCGAATATAGTCTTTATCATTAGGGAAACTGGAAGAGTGTTATTCAGTAGTGGTCAAGTAATTATAATAGGTATGCATGAAGCAATTAAATAATTATATTTATAGAACTAGCTGTATTCAGATATTTTCCTGATATTGATTATAATTTATTGATCATTTGTATATGATTGTAGCATACTAATTGTATCAAGTGATAAATTCGTGCTTTAGGTATCTATTTACCTTCCGATATTCAAAAGAAATGGTGATGATTTTGAGGAGATACTTTTTTTCAGAATATTTACATGTATTCATAGAGAACGGAATAATCCGCTGTTCTATACCGCGGAAGGCTGTCTATAAGATAAATATGAATGAAAATACATCCCATAATAGTATTATCGGCACTAGACTTTTAGCATAAAGTTATACCATACAATATGCATAACATTTGCATTGTGTAAATATTCTGCCCAGCCGTAATCTCTATGAAATTCAATACAAGAGCGGAGATAACGAAACTGGCTGTTTGATAATTTATGGTGCACCATTAGAGGGCACGTATACCCTGTGAAGGCATTTCATTTGAATTGGAGATTCGGATTTGCGGCGACTTGTCCAGTATTAAAATGATGTATCGCGGTTTGATTGCGGCGCGGGCAGAGGCGCGCGCGTGGGCTGCACGCTAGTCTAGAGCTAAGCTGACGTAGGTTTTCCTGGCTAGCACTTGCTAGCACCACTAGGGGGCCCGTCAAAGTGATTACTACCCGATTAGGGGACATTCTTCGACCCTATAGTCACTTACCATCAGGTAAATTGCTGGTAATAATAAAAAACCGGTCAAGCGCGAGTCGGACTCGCGCACCGAGGGTTCCGTACAAACACTTTCCATCCTTAAGTGGTTAAGTTGAGTTTGCACCTGGTATGTATAGCGCCTCATACAAATTAGGTGCAAAGTTAACGCAACCAATCGCGTTTGTTGTATGGGAGCCCCCCTTAAATATTTATTTTATTTTATTTTTAGTATTTGCTGTTATAGCAGCAATAGAAATACATCATCTGTGTAAATTTCAATTGTCTAGCTATCACCGTTCTTGAGATACAGCCTGGTGACAGACGGACGGACGGTCTTTAACAAGTTGTATGGGAGACCCCTTAAAAATATTTTTTCCCGTTTTTACCCTTTGGGTACGGAACCCTAAAAATAACATAAGAATCGGCGAAGTGACGCTATTCTTTTCATACTTAAGGTAAGGTGGGGTAAGGTTAACACAGTTTATTGTCTAATGGGTTAACACAGTTTATTGTCTTACAGTTAGTTAGTTAATGGACTGTGGCAGTCTTCTCCCGGTGATAGTCTTCCCCATATTACCTTATAAAGTAAATGTTTGGTATATGAGTGTTTTATAACTGGGTTTTTGTATTGACCGATAGTGAAATTCTGGACACATAGTCCAGTATAGTATAGTATATTCAAAGGGAGCTGTCATAGCCGACATGTGCCCGGCGATGTTGACGTTCTAATGGAAGGCTCCTGATGCCTAGGCTGATTTTCCACTAGAGATGTCGTAGCTGAGACAAAAGATAAATGATTTAACTATGTGACCATTTCCACCAAAGCTAAGCTGGTAAGAAGAAAGACTTAGATGATGAATACCAATACCCTTCGTGAATACGTCACATGTCCATAGCTAACTTCTTAAGCTCGCGTCTAGTTACTTTTTAATTTGAAATAAATTAACAAATCTACTTGTGTTAAGAGTGATACTAACTAGAGATGCCACGAATAGTGAATTGGCCAAATACCGAATACCGAATATTCGGCAACGCTGTCGGCCGAAGCGCCGAATATTCGGCCGCCGAATATTCGGCCAAACGAGTTGGATTTTTATTTGAAAACAGTTCGCCTAGATCGGAAGGCCGATCCTTACAAGTGGTGGTCAGCAAACGAAAAACAATACCCGAACCTTTCGAAATTTGCAAAAGTTTATCTTTCTTCGCCTGGAAGTAGCGTTTATAGTGAGAGGTTATTTTCTGAGGCTGGTAACGTTTACGATGAAAAGCGCAATCGTTTGCTACCAAAAAATGCTGAAAAGCTCGTTTTTATCCATCACAACTTACCACTGATTAATTTTGAGTACTAAAATGTTGTAATTTGGAAATAAATACATAATTTTGAGTAAAATAACGTGTCTTTTTTTACATGATTTGGTATTCGGTATTCGGCCGAATAGTACGCACTATTCGGCCGAATACCGAATAGCAAAAAAGTGGCCGAATAGGCCGAATATCGAATAGTTGCCGAATATTCGTGGCATCTCTAATACTAACCCAGAGATGTGCCGTTCTCGATAACGTTCCCCGATTTGTATGAGAAAAGGTTCTCGAGAACGTTCTTTTCCCATACAAATTGGGAAACGAACTCGTAAACGGCTTATTTCCAAACTAATCTGTATTTGACACGAAGGTAATCAGGTATTTATCGCCCCTCCACTTCTTGAATTTTATTAGATGTCCCCTTCATAAATAATGCAAATGCGAGACGGACAGAAAAGGTGATTCGGTTGCCGAGGCTTAAACGCGTCGTCTATATGCTTTATGTTTACTTAAAAATTCAAGACAACACGATGTAAACAGTGTCTGAGTTATCTCATCGGTAAAAATATTTTCTTTGTTTTTTTACCGTGCCTGAAATAAAAGCTTAGTAATTTTTTTGTTTCAAGAATTTAGATTTGAATGAAAGTAATACGAACAAAAACTTGAAAAATCTGCGATATTACTCAAAACAAACTTTCATTATGGATTGGCATTGGTGACAAATAGAATAGAATTGTAATAAAATCAAAAAGAGTTCGAACTAACCTCAATATAATTTTAAGAATTGTGTTTACTTTTCCTACTATAACCTAACATTATGTCATTACAGTAAACATAACCTGCAGAAATAATTTATGCTAAAATAAATTAGGAAAGTTTATGAGTTGTTCTCGCTGACCGAATATTACGATAATTAGATCTGATTAGAGCACCGTGAACAACATATATGGCCGAACGGGTTTACTGTATACTCGTTTACCGTTCTGTATTATTTGGTTATGAAACTGATAACGGTTAATTGAATAATAATTAGGATCGTGTGTGTAACGTACAAGTAAAGCGGTATACAGAACTACTTACTACTTACGTTCTATGCAAAATGCCAAAAAAGAAAAAGTAGGAAATAAAATCTGCAATCGCCTAGTCTTTGGCATGAATGCTTTTTTTTCCTCGTCGATATTATGCTTGTCGATGGTTCATCTTATACTTTGTGCCAACTAATTTTCACAGAAGTTTACTTTTAGTAATTAACATATCAGCTGATAGACGTCCACTGCTGGACAAAGGCCTCCCCAAAGTTCACTTAAATTTTTTGGAGGGTAATGCCATTATTCCCACGCTTGACATGCGGTTTAGCAATAAATAAATAATAAATTAATATTAAGGGACAATCATACACAAATTGACCTAGTCCCAAACTAAGCAAAGCTTGTACTATGGGTACTAGACGACGATATAGATACATAATATATATAGATAACATCCATGACCCAAGAACAAATATTCGAGTTCATCACACAAATATTTGCCCCGGCCGGGATACGAACCCGGGACCGCCAACTCAGTAAGCAGGTGTCTACAAACCGAGCCAAACGCGTCGTCATTGGTGACAAGCAATCACAGTACTTTCCACCGGACTAAAACAAGGATGCTGCTGCCCATCCTACGATGGTCTGGACGTAATTTTAGGACATACTGCACTGGTTAGAAAGAAATTGTTTTACGATTTGATTACTACTAATACTTTATTCACTAGAATTCCGGCTATATATCTGCTGCAGGTTTATGAACAGCTCAGTTCAAGAAAAACATATTAAGTAATATAAATAACTGCCATTCTCAGTCAAATTTTTATCCACAATCAGTCGATCAATACTAATTATAGTCATGTATCGAATCACGCTTCGTCGATATTGCATCTATAGGGCAGTAGTTATCTAAATAATTTCAGACCTCGTGCATCTTTAGGGTTGATCAAAGTTGCGGATTTCAACTGCCGGTGCTAATCATCAATCATAGCCTATGTGTTCTCAGCTTTACAATTATCCATAGCTGCCGCAGGCAGGATCGGTGCCGGATGCAACAGGTGTCACAGATTATCGCACTCCACATGTAGTTTACGCCCGTGTAATTATACGCTGTACAAGTGAAAGTGAGGCTGTCAGATTATGCAGCCTTTCCGATTTAGGATTAAGTGATTTTTGTTCCGAACATCCGATTGATGCGAGATTGTTTTAACTGGTGTTTAATTGTGCGCTAATGTGTTTGCGGGTTTAGGATGGGAGAAATGTGTAATAATGAATTTAATACATTAACCTTTTGAACGAACGGTGAAGCAATTCAAACAAACCCCACCAAAAAAAGAAGTAAAGTGAAATGTGCTCCTTAATCAACAGGGATTGAAAAATACTTGTAAGTAGTGGTTTGAATTACAAAGTTTTTGATCATCAATTTTGTCGGCTGTGGCCGATGTGGCGTCAATGGAACAATTCTCCGTTGGCGGCACAGCTAACTGTGGCCTACAAAAGGTTATTCGTAACCCTTAGACTTATTAACTTTATAAATATTGTTATAAAAAATATATTAAAATATAGACCAGATTAAACCGATTTGAAAATTAAGGCGTTTCATTTCGTTTACGTAAAATTGGCCAAAGTCTGATTTTGCCGTGTTTACCTAATTTTTCTCATGCATAGCCGGGAGAGATTACAGTCTAGCGGATGATACTTTTTTTCACTTGTCCGATATACCTCAGCGTTATCGAGTATCTGTCTTTTAAAGATTTATTGTAAATAAAAAAGAAATAATTACTCTGTTACTGAATGGCTCTATACTTTTTATTGTACGTGTAACTACGTGTATCAGCGAGTGAAATCACGGGAAAAGTTAGTACGTGTGATAAAGACCAGTAGCAAGTTTGTCTGGATATGAAACTATAACTTTTTGCTGCCATCATAAGATCATAACGCCATACAAAATGGCTATACCACATTTTAATGATTTCAAGGCAACGTTTTATTTCCTAATTGGGTAAAAACGGATATCATTTATAGCAGTTAAAATTTAATGTAATGTATGAATGAATTGCGGGGACATTCTTGTCCATATATTGTTGTACTAACTATGTTGAGACCGCGGCGTCGCTTAAAGTGGTTTCGTTTGCAATTAAAGTATTTAAACGTTAAAACGGCAACTAAACAATTATTATTGTAGACGACAACCGCGTCCGTCGGCTATCGGCTACAAGGGCACTCCGAAACTCAGCGATGAGTAAGGAGCGAATGGACTGTAATGAAAACTAGGTAACGAAAACGGACGAATATGAAACGCAAAGTAAATCAAACGATATATATTTACACACAAATTAACAAAAACAACAACGGATCGGAAACACTTAAATTTACTCTTAACTAATATAGTCTCTGTCTAAAATGAATTTAACACTGATCGCGGACCGATGGTACTACGCTAACACTGATAAACTAAATTCGCGGACCGATGGTACTACGCTACTGTATACAAAGATGGTTAATACTCGGAAGTAAAGTGGAGAAGTGATTCTATACAAATATGGCCGTCCTTTTATACAAAATCGACTAGAGGCCAGGGGGACGCCCGCCCTGTATGTTTATATCAAATTACAAGAGTTACATATTACTTAGCCTAAATATGACTTATATTATAGATTGACGTCTATATAATGCACAAAATGTGAGCGTGTTTACGCTGTGGGAGCTCCCGTCCGACTGTGAGGCGTGAAAATACCTAACGATTCTTTGTCCCCGGCAAGAGGCCGTCTCGCTCGCACCGTCCGAGATATACACTCGCGCGGTCACTCTTAACGCGCTGCGCGCCGCGAGACTAGTTTAGTCTTTGATTTATCGTGTTCTCGGACGGTTGCGGCCGGGACAATGTTCTACAAAATTACTCTATTTATTGAAATCTACATTCTTACAAAGTTTCAAATTAATCTATAATTTTCCTCAATTTTTACATCGAACGTAAACAAAGATGGCTCCTTTGTCTCGCGCTGCGAGTGGAAATTACCACGATGAGTCATCTTTGTTTTGTCGTGGTCTTTTTACTAAGACATGACGGGAGCTCTACACTGAATAAATGATTATACAGGGAAATTTAATTAATTTCAGCCGCTTATACGGGCAAACGATCTTATATCTAAGTTATTTAAAATATTTATTTATTATTTCTCTTAAAATTAAGCGCTCTGCAAAGCTGTCCGTAACAATCTCCCCCCGTCGAGCTGCCGCGTAGACTCGGGTTGCATGGGGAGGACAGCCAGCTTCCTCACGGGGCGCCGAAACACGCCGCCCTTGGTGCGCACGTCCGCGTTCCGCACCTCGCCGTCAGGACCCGGATGCGTTGCCTCGACGATCCCTCGTGGCCAGACGTTGCGTGGCAGCGTGTGATCGGCGATGACCACGCAGTCGCCTGGCTGGATCCGTCGCTCTGCTCCCGACGGCGACGATTGCCTGGGCGCGAGTGTGGGCAGATACTCCCGTATCCACCGCGCCCAGAATTGATCGGCGAGCGCCTGGCTGGCCCGCCAAGTGCGGCGGTCGGCCTCCAGGCACGGCCCGATGATGGGTGTCGCCGTCGGTCCGCCCAACAAGAAGTGGTTGGGCGTAAGCGCCTCCTCGTCCCGTGGGTCCACAGAGACGTGCGTGAGTGGCCGGGCGTTGACGGTCGCCTCGGCCTCGGCGAGCAGCGTCATCAGCACCTCTTCTTTAGGCGCCTTGGTATGCAGCGTTGTCGTCAGTGCGGTTTTGATGGACCGCACTAGCCGCTCCCAGGCGCCTCCCTGGTTCGGCGCGCCGGGCGCGATGAAGCGCCACTCCAGGCCGCGCTGTAGTCCGTAGCTTTGGAGTGCGGGCAGCCATTCTTCGTAGGCCGCCCGTAGCTCGATGTCTGCGGCCCGGAAGCATGTAGCGTTGTCGCTCCAGATTTGTCGCGGCCAGCCGCGCCTCGCCGCCAGCCGTCGTAGCGCCATGATTGCGGAGTCCGTCGACAGCGTGTGCACTATCTCTAAGTGCACGGCGCGGGTGGTCAGGCAGGTGAATAGCGCCACCCAGCGTTTCTCGTGGCGTCGGCCGATGGTGACCCACACGGGACCGAAATAGTCGGTCGCCGCGTAGGTAAACGGCCGATGGTGTGGCTCGACGCGGGCTGGCGGCAGGTCCCCCAGTGCAGGTACTCGGGGTTGTGTGCGGCGCAGGATGCACGTCCGGCAGGCGTTTGCGACGGCTCGTACTGTTGGCCGCAGCTTCAGCACCCAGTGTTGTTGCCGGACGTCGTTCACGACGCGCTCGTTGTTGGCGTGTGCGGCCCTCTCGTGCTCGCGCTGTAGCCACAGCCGCACGAACGGGTTGCGGCCGTCGAGTATGGCCGGCGTCTTGTTGATGTAGGCGGGCGCGGCGTTGATTCGCCCGCGCATTTTCAGCAGGCCGTCTGCGTCGATGAAGGGATCGAGCTTGTACAGACGGCTGCGTCGAGTGATGGGCTCGCCTCGGGATAGCGCCCGTAGCTCCTCCGGGAAGGCTTCGCGTTGCGACTGCTGAAGCCACATGTGCTCGGCTTGCTGCATGTGTTTCAGCTGTAGTCCCGTGGGCCGCTTTGTTTTCAGGCGCTCCGCAAACTGGAGCAGTCGCGCCGTCGTGCCTATCAGCCGGTTGTATTTGGAAAACCGGCTGATGTCAGGCAGCGGTGATGTCCACACGCTTGTAGCTGCGATTTGATGCGGCTGGGCTTCCATCGCTTCTTCTGTGGGCGGCGTCGGCGTCTCCTGTGGCCACTCCGCTTCAGGTTGCCACAGGAATTCGGGGCCGCTGTACCATCGGGCGCCTATGTCCAGGCGACGCGTGCTGTCTGCTCTCGTAGCGTCGTCGGCGGGATTTTTCTTCGTAGGCACCCATCTCCACTGCTCCGTTTCAGTGATTTCAGCGATTTCACCGAGTCGGTGCGCGACGTAGGCGCTGTAGCGGCGTGCGTCGTCGCGCACCCAGTGTAGGACGGTCCGACTGTCTGTCCATAGGACCGTCGCGTCGATGGTGACTCGGTGTTCGTGCGCGATGCTTTTTGCCAGCCTCGCTCCAATAAGCGCCGATTGTAGCTCGAGTCGTGGGATGCTCTGCTGTCGGGTCGGCGCCACTTTCGCCTTGGCTGCTACGAGGCTGACGTGTGTCTCGCCGTCGACTTCTTGGCGCCAGTAGGCGACGGCTGCGTAGGCTTGCGAGCTGGCGTCTACGAAGATGTGTAGCTCGCGTCTCGTAGCTCCCCCCGTTAGAGTGTACGGGCGGGGTAGGCGTAGCGCTGCTACGGACTCCAGTCCGCGTAGCCACGTAGCGAACTCGGCAGCTTCTTCAGGCGGCAGCGTAGAGTCCCAGTCGAGTTTGAGCTCCCACAGCCTCTGAAGTTGTATTTTCGCCGTCACGGTGTAGTGCGCCAAGAGTCCGATCGGGTCGTAGATACTCATGACGGCGCTCAGCATTTCTCGCTTCGTCGGAGTGCGGCGTAGCTCACGCACCTCCGTCGGGACCCGAATCATACTCGTGTTGAAGCCGAGTGTGTCTGTGTTCGGGTCCCACATCAGCCCGAGTATCTTCTGGCTCTTGTCGCCGCCCAGCTGCGCGGGCGTTGTGGCTCGGAGCTCCGTAGGTAGCGACTGTATGAGTTTAGTCGCGTTGGAGCTCCACCCGCGCAGCAAGAATCCGCCCAGTCTGTGTGAGGCGGCGACTTCTAGGGATGTTTCGCAGGCCTCCTCTTCAGTTTGAAAGCTCGAGACGAAGTCATCCATGTAGTGGTTTTCAGTGATCTCTCGTACAGCCATCGGGTGTGTCTGCGCGTTCTCTTCGGCGTTATGATCCCGCACGCTGTGGGCCAGGAACGGACTGCTCGCCGCACCGAAGAAAATCGACGTCAGCTGGTACACGGTCGGAGGTCGCGATCTGTCGGCGCCTCTCCACAAAAACATCTGTGACGGCCGGTCCTCTTCTCTCAGTTTGATCTGTAGAAACATCTCCGCGATGTCGGCCGTCACGGCGTAGGCTCCTTCTCTGAAGCGGTACAGTATGCCCAGTATTGAGCGCAGCTTGTCGGGTCCCTCCAGTATGTAGTCATTCAAGCTGCGGCCTTGTGAGGTGGCCGCAGCGTCGAATACAAGCCGGATGCGTCCAGGCTTATTCGGGTTCGTAACCGCGAAATGGGGCAGGAACCATGTAGCGCTGCTTGTCGCCGGCACCGTCCGCTCGGCGTATTTCTTCTCAATTAGATTTTCAATCTCTTTGGTGTAGGCCTCAGCAAACTGCGGGTCGCGGTCCATCTTCTTCTCGATGCCTTGTAACCGCTGCAGGGCCATGTTGTACGTCGGCGGCATGTTAGGGTTGTCGTCGCGCCATAGCTGCCCGACTTCATAGCGTGGGCCGTCGATGCGTCGTACAGTGTTGTTGAAGATTGTAATAGCCCGCTCGTCTCGCGGGGTAGTCTTCTTTGCTGCCGTTATCCCCAATGAGTCGATGTCGAAGTAATTTTTCAGCTGTGCATTGAGGTCGTCGTCTCGAACGGCGTAGCAATGTTGAACGGCCTCTTCTTGATTTCGTCGAATGATTCTTGGCGCCGTTCCAAACACCACCCAGCCCAATGGAGATAGGAGGGCGGCGGGTTCGTTGATTCTGCCCACGCGGATTTCGTACGGCAGCATCAGATGCCAATTGTCGGCTCCGATGAGTATGCGTGGGCGGGCTTCGTCGTAGCAGGCGGCACCCATGTCAGCGAGATGCGGGAACTGCGTGACGTATCTTCTATCGGCTCGTTGTGCGCGGAGGCTCAGATCATCCACGGTACGCAGCATTATAGGGTGTGCTGGACCGCCTGTCTGGCTGCGCACGTGAGCGTGTACTCGACGACTCCTCTGCTCGGTAGCCATCGATCCCACGCCTTGTATGTGTAGGCGTGTGGTGGCGCCGTCGGCGCCGATCTCGTTCGCGAGGCTCTCTTCAACGAGCGAGATTGTGGAGCCCTGGTCCATCAGAGCGTAGGCCAGTGTCTCGCCGCGGGGCCCGCCGATGATGATTGGGATAATCTTCAGAAGCACGGTCGAAGTGGCACGACCGAACTCCGCAGTGCTCGCCGTAACTTCGTGTGTGCACGCCGTCGTCTCGGGTGCGTCCGTAGTTGCGTGCGTAGCAGGTTGGCGCCGCGACGCCATTGTATGATGCGTAGCGGCTTGATATGGCGGAGCGGTGGGCCCAGCTCTCGGCGTCGCGACGACTTGCTCAGTCGCGTATGGGGCCGGCGCGTACGGATAGGGCGCGTACGGGACGGCGTGTTGCATCGGGATATACGGCGCTGGGGCGTTCGGCGTATATGATTGCTTCGTCGTTGGCGGGCCCGCTTCTGAGTGTAGCAGGCGGTGATGCGGGTAAGTGCACCCGGGAACACCGCAGCCGCGGGCTCGGCACTGGTCGCGGCGATGCCGGCGGTCCAGGCATTTGAAGCAGATTTTGTTGTTGCGGACCCAATCCCATCGGGCTCCGACTGTCATGTTGAGTATCTTGCGGCATTCTGTAGTGCGATGAGCGCCGCCGCAGCATAGACAGGCGTCGGCGTGCTCAGTTGTGTAGGTCTGCGCTCGATCTTTGAGAGGGCGTCGTACGGCTCCTCTTCCGGCGCCGCTGCTGATTGCTCGATTGTCTGGGACGCGCTGCGATCCCCGTAGCTCGGCGGCGGGCGTCGGTCTTCTTGTCGGCGCCTTGGCGTGGGAAAATTCCATTTCCGCATCGCTCTCCTCCAGCAGGAATTCCGCCATGAGCATGAGTTCGCTCTCGGCGGAATGTAGGCGCTCCTTGGCGTAGGAGCACCATCGGCTGCGTAAGTGCGGGCTTAGGCGCTCCGTCACTTCTCGAATCAGCAGCGGGTTGGCGCCGTAGCTACGGCGATCGAGGTCCACCAGCGTCGAGACGATGTTCATGACTTTGATGGCGAAGTTGTTGAGATCGATGGCGCTCGGTCCCAATGGCGGCATCCTCTTCAGCTCTTCAATGGCTCGGTCGATGAGAAGGTCAGTCCGCCCGAAGTTTTTCTTCAGTACTCGTATGATGAGTTCGGGGCGGGTCGACGAGGCAAGCATGTGTTGTACGCATTGCCTCGCCTCTCCCTTCAGGCTGTGGCGCAGGCGCGCGACGTTCTCGAATGGTGAGAATTTGTAGCGCGTAGTGCTCTCGGTGTAGCCGTTGTAAAATGTGAGCCACTCGCTCGGCTCTCCGGAGAATGGCGGCAACTCGTAGACTTGACGTGGAGGTGGCCGCATCATCGTTTCGATTGTGTCCGTCAGGCGGTCGATAGCTCGTCCTCTGCTCGTCGATCGCTCCCGCTGGCTATGTGGCGTCTGTGGCTCGTGCTGTTGCCGCTCGCGTGTCTCGCGTTGCGGCGTCCGTGCTCGAGTATGCTTCGCATTGTCCGCGTCAGCATTTTGTACGCCTGTCAGCCAGTCGTCGACTCGACGTTGAGAGTCAGCTTGAGAACCGCCGGCTCGGGATTGTTCATCGATGCGCTCCATTTCGACCGCGAGCCTCTTCTCGACGAGCTCGCGTTCCAGTCGAATTTCCTCGCAGCGTAGTTGCTTGAGCCGCTCCATAGCGGCGAGCTCCGCCTCGCGGCGGAGCACGTCCGTCGTGTTCGACGCTCGAGAGTGAAGTGATGATGGTCGGCGCGGCGCGTGGGCTTTATGTGCGAAAGTCACGTTGAACTCGCGCCGCTGCGCGCGGGCCTCTGATTGGTCGGCCGGCGCGGAGTGCTGTGATTGGCCGGCGTGCGCGGCCGGCGCGGTGCGCTGTGATTGGTCGAAGCGCTCGGCGTTCTTCGACAGTCGTTGTTCCAGTTCGCTGCGCCCAGCCGTAGTGTCGGTTGGTGGCGAAACTGGAGCTTCTTCGGCGGGGGACTCTGGTGAGTCGGTTTGAAACTGCAGTCCCGAAGGGCCCGGCCGGGCCTGGGCAGCGGGCGGTGAGTGCGTGACTGCAACATTTGTCACCGCGAACCGTTGTAGGTCGACTGCAGCTTGTGTGCGCTCACGCTGCGAGCGCGCACTCTCCTCACTCTTGTTTCCTCGCGTTAAAACCATCTTTGATGACGTTTGGAAAACCGCACTTTTCCAACTACACACAACGAACCTAAACTAAAATAACTAATTCCGATCCGGCTACTCGAAGGACCAAACAATGTAGACGACAACCGCGTCCGTCGGCTATCGGCTACAAGGGCACTCCGAAACTCAGCGATGAGTAAGGAGCGAATGGACTGTAATGAAAACTAGGTAACGAAAACGGACGAATATGAAACGCAAAGTAAATCAAACGATATATATTTACACACAAATTAACAAAAACAACAACGGATCGGAAACACTTAAATTTACTCTTAACTAATATAGTCTCTGTCTAAAATGAATTTAACACTGATCGCGGACCGATGGTACTACGCTAACACTGATAAACTAAATTCGCGGACCGATGGTACTACGCTACTGTATACAAAGATGGTTAATACTCGGAAGTAAAGTGGAGAAGTGATTCTATACAAATATGGCCGTCCTTTTATACAAAATCGACTAGAGGCCAGGGGGACGCCCGCCCTGTATGTTTATATCAAATTACAAGAGTTACATATTACTTAGCCTAAATATGACTTATATTATAGATTGACGTCTATATAATGCACAAAATGTGAGCGTGTTTACGCTGTGGGAGCTCCCGTCCGACTGTGAGGCGTGAAAATACCTAACGATTCTTTGTCCCCGGCAAGAGGCCGTCTCGCTCGCACCGTCCGAGATATACACTCGCGCGGTCACTCTTAACGCGCTGCGCGCCGCGAGACTAGTTTAGTCTTTGATTTATCGTGTTCTCGGACGGTTGCGGCCGGGACAATGTTCTACAAAATTACTCTATTTATTGAAATCTACATTCTTACAAAGTTTCAAATTAATCTATAATTTTCCTCAATTTTTACATCGAACGTAAACAAAGATGGCTCCTTTGTCTCGCGCTGCGAGTGGAAATTACCACGATGAGTCATCTTTGTTTTGTCGTGGTCTTTTTACTAAGACATGACGGGAGCTCTACACTGAATAAATGATTATACAGGGAAATTTAATTAATTTCAGCCGCTTATACGGGCAAACGATCTTATATCTAAGTTATTTAAAATATTTATTTATTATTTCTCTTAAAATTAAGCGCTCTGCAAAGCTGTCCGTAACAATTATAGTTATGCTAAAATTGTAAAATTAACACATTGAAAATATGTGTTCAAAGTGTTTCAATGATTCAATCATATTTTCTTTAATTTATTTGATTTCACAAAGAGACACTATTTTTAATTTTTGTACTACATCCGTTGCAGGCATTTAGGTACTTAAAAATTGAATATAAATTAGCATATTAAGTTACATTTAAAAGACATAACCTCATTCTATGGCAGTAGGGTAAAAATAGCGCTCAAGATCTCATGACAAGCAGCACACATAAACATAAGCTCGATACATGACGTGAATGTTCACATCACCGCACATTTGCTACAATTACATCGCATATGAATTAATTTATGTGCGCGCGCAGGGTCAGCTGATCCTCAGGAACAATGCTAACCACTTCATTACCATCGGCTATAACTGGAACAGGTGGAAGGCCATATTGGTGGCTATGGAAATCCTTGCTGTCATAATAACTGAGGCTGAGGTACGAGTAGGTTCATGATGAAACTAAATTTAATAGCAAGAAGTAGGTACCTATATTATATTTGGTGTTCTTATTTCGAAGAACAGACTTTTGCTTAGCTATAACTGGAACAGGCGGTAGACCATATTGGAATGGAAATCCTTTTTGTCATAATATCTATGTCTAGGTACGTACTACTATCAATTTATGAATTACATGTTCAAATATTCTTTCAAATTGTAAAAACATTTCTTTTTGAGCCATAATCGAAGTTTATATAAACATATTATTATAAGGCAATGCTCTTAATTTTTAAGGAAGATTATTGTAAACTTTGTCTGACATTATAAATATATTTTTACTGTGCAACGTTGATTTTGTTATAGTACGTAGAAACTGAATTAGTCAAAACATAAGATGTATATTATATTTGGTGCCCTTATTTCGACGAACAGACTTTTGTTTAGCTATAACTGGAACAGGCAGGCTATGGAAATTATTGCTGTTATAATAACTTAGGTTGAGGTAGGTTCGTAATTATATGGTCAATGGAACTGAATGTAGTCCGTAGTACTATATTGTATTTTATTTAGAAATCAAGTCAAGTTGTACTATATCTATAGATGGTGTACCTACTTAATTCAGTTATTTCCAAAAACAAGATTTTTGTGTCAGTAACTTGATATTAAGTATTTGTTATTTTTCCCTAATCTAATCTAATGTCGCGTGTCAACTTCGCTTGTAGTGTAGCACTAGGGTAAGGTGAAAGAGAGTGCTCTAGAACTACTCGTTCTGTATTCAAAGGCTATCGCGTAAAGCAACTGATGGCCGTTTTGTATCGCCTTCGAATAATATCGGACAGACATGAAGTCATGTGCGCATAATTTACTCACACGTTTTAATTTTATGCAAGGCGTAAGTATTACTATTTTAAAATTAAAGAAAAAGTAAAACTGTATTTGCAATGTGTGGTTCACTATAGAATGTGAAATCTAGGAGAAAAAGTCAGTATATATGTAATTTTTCAGAGGTTACTTAAAATTGCAGAATAATCAAATATTTATAACCGTAAATGTAGGTTTGAATACATTCAAGGAAAAAAAACACAAATACATGAAACTGTTAAAACCCTTAATCCATACTAATATTATAAATGCGAAAGTGTGTCTGTCTGTCTGTTACCTCTTCACGCTTAAACCGCTGAATCAATTTTGATGAAATTTGGCATGGAGATAGTTTAAGATCCGAGGAAGGACATAGGATAGTTTTCATCCTGGAAATTATCCCTAAAAAGATTGAAAAGTGAGTAAGTAATTCATGATGACATTGATGACCCTGTAGGAAATGTAATTATTATAGGTAAATGTATAAACATACCTAATTATGTGGTTGTAAGTTGTAATCCATTTTAACGTAGTTCTATTGTTAACACTATAAATTGAAGAGCGAGGCCTCCTGATACAGGTTGGATAAACCTAATAGAAGGACTCGACCACACTCTGTAGTAAGTACACCTAAGTTTCAATGGAAATAAATAATTTATTATTATTATAATTTATTATTATTGTTAATTATTAGACCAAAAGCACAATTGCTCTTACATTTGCTTAGGCGCTTTTAATAATCCCTTTTATTAATTAAGGTGATAAGGGGGATATGGATATCTATCGTGTTGTACTACGAGGTTGCTTCCATACTTCCAAGTTCCACGCGGACGTAGTCGCGGGCAAAAGCTAGTATTCTATAATACCTTCTTATATTAGGCTAGTAGTCTTTACCGTAGTCACCATCTTTTAATGTCCGGATATCCCTGAACCAAAATAGGTTAAAATCGGTGTGATAAGCGGACAAATACATTTTTACCAACAGATGGCGCCGTACAGCTCGCGCAGCGCGCCATACAAATCCTGTATCGTGATGTTAAGATTTTTTGCCAAAACAATGACCCTTTTCCATAGAAAACTGATTTTCAATACAATTTTAGAATTGTACAATAGACTAGGAGGCGCCCGCAACTTCGTCCGCGTATTTTTTTCTTTAACGTAGACATGTAAAAAGTATCCTATAACCATCTCTGGATGTTCAGCTATCCTTGCACCAAAATTGGTTATAATTTGTCCAGCCATTTCGGCGTCATAAGAGGACAATGGAAATGATGACCAAAAGATGGCGCCAGAGTCGCCAGACTGGCGTGCCGCCGCTCGCCATACAAAACAATTGACGATCCTGCATCACGCTATTAAGATTTCCTGAAATAATGACCCCTTTCCATAGAAAACAGATTGTCAATACAAATCTAGAATTTTATAATAGTATAGAAGTAGAAATATATAGTTTGAGTATCTTCGCAGTTACTAGAAGGTTGTTAATTTAGTTCTATAAAAGGCTCTGCGAAGACTTGCCCGCAGCAGACCGGTAAGATCGCTACACCTGCTTCAGTAGGTAATACACGACTATTACCCAGCCTACCTAATTCTCAGCACCAGTTTAATTTGCAACTAAAACTAAGCACCAGGCCAAAGTAATGGAGCGAGTATATTTTTCAAACCGAGGCCTAATGCTTAGTATCATTATAAATCTCGACAAGTAATGTTTATCGTGGCAAGATTGCGGGCAAGGCTGTCTCCTCCCTTGCTGTCGCAATGTTACATCTATTGATCGCCTATTACTTATGTACATGTAATGACATATGTTGGTTATGATATAGACACAAATTGATATAGGTATGACCTCTGCTGTACCTGTAATTTCAAACCATATCCTCTTGACTCATACGCTATTATAGTAAAGTATGATGTTAGCCTTTAAATATAGTACCTATGTATTGTGACACATATAGGTACTCTGTGTATTCTAATCTATGTATCAGCCACAGACGGCCACGGATAAACATAGGCCTCCCCGATAGGTCGCTACTAAGTGCGATCCTTTGCAGACGCGTCTGTACCCCGCGAGGTAATCCAATCTACCTAGTTTGGAGCTGTCCCACGCTACGCTTTCCTATACGTGTTCGCTACTTTTGGAATTTGCTGCCCCGACATTGCCACTTCGAAAGTGCAATCCTGTGAGCTATGTAGGTGTAACATGGTTAAAACAGTATTAAAGAAAAAAAAACTAAATAGAATTGATAATGAATAAGTTATAAAAAACAAATAAAAAACATACATATCAACGACAGAAAGACTAATCTGGATCGAAGTTCGCAAAACGTGTTGCTACGAGTATAAAAACTAATTAATTTCAATCAGTCTTATTAATTGATTGTTATGCGCTGAACCTCACCAGTCATCGTGTGAAGGTGACACAGATTATTATTACTGTTTAATAAAGGACTTGAGAGACAACGCATTATAAAAACAAATTATTGAAACTTCATTCAAAATTACAAATGATGCCGTAATCTCAGGTTTTATTCAAAATGTATCTCGAAAAGTTATAATATTACACCCAATTGAGTAAGACACCCCATAGTTGTGATAAACCCCAGATTACGGTAGCTACTCCCTACTTCTGTTTCATGCGACAGATTTATTTCAAATTTTACATAGCGTGGGCGACTTCGCAGGAAACCGTTAGTGACACTATAAATGTTGCACCACATTCGTGTTCAGACGTCCTTATACTGCGTAGGTATATTTTAACATATTAGTTTATGGCAGTAACTCGGGCACGTACTTACGAGTATGTAAATGGGGCAGTCGCTGGGTTATCAGTGGTCGTTCTGGCCATCATAATTGTATGCCATTAGAACATCTGTGCCCATAACGAGACCAGATTGAGTGTTTTACATAACGCAACGATGTATAGATTGATTTATGTTGACGCGAAACTCGATGATTATCCTTAAGCTGCTGATGATTTGAGTGCAATCGTAAATAACAGGTGAATACATAGAGCGTTATAAAGTACACATAACATACATTTTACGATCATCATTAGCCTTTTACATCTACAGATGAGTTAAGCAGCGTCTAATAAACTGCGGCATTTTCGAAGATGGCTGGATAGCCCGATAATCTTACGATATTAAAGAAAATATTCAGTTAAAGAAGGAACAAAAAACCTAGGGATGCTTTAATAAACGAAATTATGTCCTAACCCCTTACCGCATACGAAGCTATTTATGGCACATACCGTGTCGAAGTTGAAAGTTAAGAAAATAATCTCGTATTACATGCGATTAAATAAGCCTAGCATGCTGATGACTTCCCTCATTGAATATTAAACCCATATACCACTTAATAAATGGGTATTCACTGTTAAATGCATCAATAAAAGCCAACATACAAAAACTGCAGAAACTGATATCGTTTTCACAGCATCGGCAACAAAATGAAGAGCAGAAAGATCAAAGTTTGCATAAAATCACAAGAAATAGAAGCAACACTCCTCGGCCTCAATTTCGCGGAACAATTAAGCGGAGGAATCGCAATCCGGCCGATCAGACACATTACCGTCGACCTTCGGGTTCAATGGCGAGCCAATGAGTGGTGCGGCACCCGCGCGCTGTCATTACTGCCTATGGGGCCCTATCGTAGTCATTCTGAGGGTTGTTATAGAGCTGGTATAATAGCTGGGCCTGATACGGGTCAAGATCTTCATGCGATGCGTAATGGGTGCTCAGGTATTCATGTCGGTAGCTGTTGATTTGCATGCTGGGATAGATTGAGTGCGCGGATAGCCAAATCGAGTTTGCTATCGGATTTCATCGGGCCACTACTGGGTATGAGTTTCTAGTGCTTTGATCTGCTTTCGTGAGGTTGTTGGTCTCATCCGGATCTATCCTGGCCAATTTATCTGACCTATGATGATAATATGATGGTCTATGATGGTTGCGACATGACCACATAATTATACCTATAACATTCACGAGATCTAATATTTTATCTATCGCCTGATAAACGTAACCATGTTTGTACCAATGATATAACATTTAATCAAATCTCCTTTAAATTGGAGAAACAATTTGAGTCATTGTATGCATTAAGGCCCAAGGCACAATTACAAGATACGACACCGCATTGTAGTACAACGACATATTGTGCCTCGATGCGACGTCGTGAGACTGAAAACTGTATTTTAATTTTGAATCTTTTTGCATGACGATAAAACTGATTTTGGATTGATTTGGACACGACACGACGTCACATCAGGACACGATGCGATGTCGTGTCTTATAATTATAATAAGTTTGGTAACAAAAAACGGTATTTAAAAGATGGGTAACATCGAAAGCGTATTGCGACACATAATATTTCTAAACGTAAATTAACAATGACAAATGTTTACAATGCTGCCCACATTTGATTTCCGCGGGCCTTGGCATTAGTTCCAAATGTCAGGCAGATTCCTGAGGATGATATGGAAGTGGCAGCCGATTGTTAAAGTGCTAATGCTCCTACAGACGACACTTCTATCGATGGACAATAAATTTTTGGAGCGAGCCGCCTGTCAAGCGAAATATTACGCATGTCAATTATTTTAACGATAACGAATGAGAATAAATAGCCGCTCAAATTCTGGATGACCTTTTTGTAACAGACAATACTTGATTTGTATTAATTTGTCTTATTGAACAATTACTTCTACGCAGTTATGATTCGGACAAGTCTATTTCATTGACTGTTAAACAGTTGGCTTATTTTCGCCATTTTAACTTGAAATCTTACTTAAACGTAATTTGTCGGTTTCTAATAGCTCGCCTCGACTCCGATTTGACAGCCATGGCAATAACTTCTCCAGATCTTCACCCGTCACATAAAAAGCCTGTGACATTGAATAGACTATCAATTTCTCAATCGTTGACAAGTGTATCAGGGTGGATCCAATTTGGAATCTGAGTTAAACTGGGGATTTTACAAGCAATTACTTTACGAGGATCAATGCAAATTCTGGAACGGATGGCCGTCCGTGTATGGGCCTCATTAAGAGGGAAATAAAAACTGTATCACTGCCTTTTGCGTTGATACAGGAATGTGTTTTTAATTAATAAGTGGTTTTCAATGATAACACCATTGTTACGAGGTACCCTGCCGTCTCACCCATGGTCTTTTCGGTGCAAATAATGATGGGTTGTGGTTTGTAAAGTAGAAGCTATGTTGCTTGATGAGGAAGGTTACTAGGTAAGGTTAGTGAGATTTCATAATAGGTAAGCTGGCTTTGAACTTCATCTCAATTTACATTCATACTCCGAACTATTTAGTAGCTTATGGAATAGCAAAGCAAAGCGCATACATTCTGAAAAAGATAGAAAAGATAACGACACAAAGGCAACATTGTCAAACACAATTAACGAAACACAATAGGCAATAAGCATCGTTTAAATTGATATTTACAGATATCGATTAGAAATAGGAAGACAGTAAATATCCGTTGTATGGGGCATTACTGAATAAAGTGCCGTAAAGTGCGGTAAGACCGGGCCGGTAGATGGCGGTAATGTGCATGGTACAATGGCGTGGGGGCGGCGCGCACGCTTCTGCGCTGCTATTGATTTGCTACCGACCCAGCAGAATATCAGATAAATTCGTGTTTGTACTTGCTTAGAGTTTATGAACGGTTTCACTGAGTTTCGCTAATTAAGAAATTGTATTAGACGTTTCTTAACTTAGTGTTCATTTAGTCGTTATGTATTTATTTCACTATTGTGTTTGATTTTCACATGGTATTTTCAAACGTACTTGGCTAGTTTTCACCATTTTATCGAACCTCTTCTTTATCACACATATGGGTGACAAGCCTATCATTTATAATATTGGAATAGAATACATTAGATTTTTTTTATCAATGTTGAACCTATTTTTGTGGCGAATGCGCTTAGCATTTTAAAAACATAATATAGAGAGAGCGATGTAAAAAGCTGAATGAGAAGGCATTATTGCATGCGTTCGGCATTGCGGTCCTGTAGCTCAGTTGGAAGAGCACTGTTCCAGTTAGACAGAGGTCGTGTGTTCGAGTCCCTCATCGCATAAAATGTTGGGTTCTGATTTTATCCTTTGTACTTATCGATATACCAAATAATAATATTATATTACTAACATAGTTTTAATTACAAAATGTTACTAACGCTATAAAATGGAACTTCTAAAATAATAACTTATCGATATACAAAATAATAATATTATATTACTAACGTAGTTTTAATTACAAAATGTTACTAACGCTATAAAATGGAACTTCTAAAATAATAATAATAATTAATATTATTTATGGGATGATATTGAATACATTGAGACTTGTGTTTTAAACTGTAACACCTTTACCAATATTCCAGATAAATAGATGACAGATGATACCTATTATTCAAATAATAATAATCGTATCAGAGCGCATTAACGTTTTTGCTCCACCGATGTCAAAATAAGCATCCCGTGTGTGATCTCCGATAATGTGTTTAATCAATAATCTGAGCCAGCGGTGAAACCGGCCCACTTCCTGCTCACCAAAGAAAAAACTTAGTAGCTAAATTACCAGTATGCAATAATGGCACGTTTTAATTTAAAATTTGTCATCTTTATCGCTGAGTATCGAAAATCGAGTGATTTATGGTCAGTAGAAATCAATTAAATCTTTAAATCACGGTAACATGGTTGTGCTATAAATTATTTGCGTAGAATTATGACTTACTTAAAACTCAAGGACCTATATTTAATTTATTTGATAGTACAAGAAATGTAGCAAACGAGTAATACGGATACATCAAACAAGTTTATTATATGGAAATGACAAGTCAGCGAAGCAATGAAAATAGTTATTTACGATACAAGTGTGTAAGGTAGGTGATTTCAGACGAGTGTGATTTTTATTCACAAGCGAGGTACGAGCGAGTGATTAAATAAACACGAGTCGGAAATTATCTTACGCACACGAATTTCGTACAAAACTTTACTATGCATGAACGAGAAAATAGAAAATACTTTAATACTCACAAAAATTGTTTGCATTGGAAAAAAGTGTTTTGATTTGATTTATCCAACAAGAGGCCGTCGTTAAATTTTTTTACTTCTTCAATAATATTTTACAGGTTTAAATTTATGATTCGTCCCTTTATCTCGACATTATTTCAGCAGATTTGCACAAAACAACTTCGAAATAAAATAGACATCAATAAAAAATGGCGGGGTTATTTATAAACCGCGCTCGACATAGGTATATCTACTACTGCGCATGTGCAAAAGTGTTTTTTTAATATTCGTCTTATGTCAAAATGGCACAAGCGCGTGTACATTCAGCCAAATGTATTTAATGAATAACGATTTAAGGTTCGTTTATTGATAAAATTTTATATCTAATGTAATTAATGGCGTGTTAAATGAATTGATTAATGAAATATTGGTTTTATTGTACTTCTATATGTAATAATAATAATCGGTATTTGACTTATTTATCAAATTTTTTGTAAATAATAAAACCTTTTTGTGTCAAGCTGTCAGATACAGCTAGAAAAAAAATGAAAAGTAAAAAGCACTAGTGTGGAAAAGTAGTACTTTCCGCACAGTTTGAATGCCTATAAAACGCTCTTTTCGAGCACATGCATTGTAAACATATTTTCGACTTTAGTTAAAATTATTAAACTAAAATTTATTTTAAATTCTGCACATAACTACCGTCAAACTTACAGACATTTAGATTTCAGAACAGTTACATCGTTAAAGTTGAGTACTATTCGACGTGTACTCGACTTTAACGATGCGTGTAAGTAACCGTTCTGTAATGTTAATATATTTTGTAACTTTTTCCATACCGTTATGGTAGTCTCAATCGAAATTTATGCGAAAATGATACAGATGCAGTTAGAGTTTGTTTTGTTTACTTACAATAAAATTTAAATAACACATTACAATTGTCCAATGGTCCCACGCTAGGCTATGTATGTCATGCGGTGATCAGATTCGGTTTAAACAAATACAATTTCAAAATTTCAGCCTTTAAGGTTTATTAAAATACTTAATCGGGTTTACTGACGTCGTAGAAGTCGAATAACGCTCGACATGTTTCGAATCGGTACGCGATTCATCATCAGGAGAGACGATCAGTCGCGGCGGCGGCCAACCGAACACTGCGGGCACGCGCCCTGTCCTCGCGGCTGCTCGACGCGGGTGTCACCGGCGGAGGCACAGAACTACCCTCATCATCACGCACAATGCCAATTGTCGGGTTGCACACAACACTCACTACGTCATTTGAAACATGTCGAGCGTTATTCGACTTCTACGTCGTGAACTCGTGAGTAAACCCGTTTAAGTATTTTAATATATCTGAGACTCACGATAGTTTTCTATGTAAAATAGCCTTTAAGATAGCGTTGGATGGGGTATTCCTTTTATGACCCCTTTTTTTATTATTGTATTTTAGGTTATTTAGAGTAAGGTTTTATAATTATTTATATTTGTTTTAACTTTTAGATTTAATTATGTAGATTGAGTTAGGTTTATATAAAATTGATAGTTTATCTAAAAGGGGGAAGTATACAATAGAATGAAGATGGACAGATGACCTTATAAAGGTCGCCGGAAGGCGCTGGATGCAGGTCGCTTCCAACCGGTATATATGGAAGTCCAAAGGGGAGGCCTATGTTCAGCAGTGGACGTCCTATGGCTGAGATGATGATGATGATGATACAATAGAAGTTCTGTGCAAGTGTATGTGAGAGTGTGAGTGTGTTTGTGTGTGTATCTCTAAAATTTAAACAGATCGCACGGCCCCAAACTACGCATAACAGGATTGCGTCACGTTCCCAAAATGGTGAGGTTAATCACGCGCAACTCGAGCAGAAGCGACGGAAGACTTTCTCCGAAGGAAGCATCAGGAGCGACGCCATTATGCCTTACGCGGAGCGCACCTGCTTTACATACTGATCTTGCCTATCCGGAAAGCGTGCACTAATTCAGAGGGATGGGCGATTCTATCGATATAGTTTGTTTTTAACCGCAAATGCGTAGGGTGGTTTCAGGGAGTTTATCATCGACGTCATAATTTGTGTGTATAAATACCAAATAGAAACGTCAAAATCGTAGGACTTTAACGTATACAATTTACTAGCTCTACGTTTTAGCTCCAGGGTGTATATAATAAAATATATTTTTGATGTCAGGGGGAAGCTTGGAATATGTGCCTTTATTATGAATTTATGAGGTATGAACAAATAAATATACCTATTTACAGTGTCTGATATCTCAAACCTGGCATGAGGTTTGAGAAGATTATTTGTATGTTTTTCTACCAAACAGCCTGATGTATAGTGCGTTTTTTAGCTATATTTTCATAAGTATGTGAAGCGCGTATAGAAATTCTTGAGATGACCCCTATTGTTATAGTTCCTATGTATATTTAGAAATGATACATGTTCGTTAAATGTCTAGGACAATTTAACGAAATCGTAACGGCATCGACGATTATCGACAATCGATAGATCGGCAATCTCTATGTAAACCAGTGTCGACTGCAGACGATGTGCCGAAGATGTCAGTAACCATTAACGGTAAAACGACTTTTTATTAGTATCGTACCGATATAGTGTTTTACGAGCCACCGAGAATAACTAGATGTACGATAAAGTAATATTAAACATTTTTTTATAGTGCAAGGTTGTCAACGGAGGTAATTTATGTGGGCAACTAAAATTTTATCGCGACCGATGTTCTTTTTTGTATCAGTTACTCAGTCTTTAATGTATCATTTAAGTTCTAAGCTCGATATTTTTCTTTTGACTTTCATGCGCAGAATACAAAACAATCTTCTGTTATGTGTTCGATATTTATAATATAGACACTGCTTCATAAAAGTTCTTACACACAATTACACTTAACTAATTAAGATTTTATTGTCAGAAAAAATATTTGATGTCGACGTGTCCGTTTCTTAATTTTATACGTAATTATGTCTTGAAAATCGAATTTGGAATCTTACTGGGAAGTGTTTCTGACATTCGGACCACACGCGAGGACATCATTACGACAAACCAATGAAATAAGACCCGTGGGTATGCCATCTTCATTACCCAAGTGTGTCATTATGAGAAATAAACGGGAGGGCGTGGCGGCTCAATGCCGAATGGTTCCGATCTCATTTCAGAAGGGCACAATGCTCCAGTATACTAAAAATTCACGCACTCAATAATTTAAGAAGCGGAACTTTCTTTATGATGAACTCGGACCTACCACACATAAATTACTCGAACGTGATTTCGTTTTGTATCGCCAATTTTAAAGGGAATTGCGTAAAGATTTGTCGGAATATGTAGCGATGGGCGGAAATGTTGAAAAAGTTTTGCTTTAATATTCGTTCTGACATTTGCACGGCACCTGATGACCTGACACGCGAGATTATACTGATTTCGAATGTCGATATTATCTTTTCGATCGGTTGGTTGGTTGAGTAGTTGGGGTAAATGTGTGTGATACTTATGGTAACAATCTGTTACTCCATAAAATATAACTGTGATTGCTAAGCGTTTATACTTAACACGTTCAGGACCCAGGACCATTTTGAAAACTGCATGCTACGGCACAGACAAACCTCATACAAAAAAGTTCTAGACAACGGCTTTTACATAAAAACAACGATCGGCAGAATTGCGAAGGTAAAAGTCGCCGTCCACAGACGTGGTGCCGTATCACTAGGGTCCTAATTTACGTCTCTCGACGTACTGTCCGTTGAAATGTTAAAATGAGATCCATAGGAAAACGCACATTGCGTTACTTTTTTGTTGACTTTCAGGTGCAAAATCCGGGAATATGAACTTCAAGTATAGTTCACCTCGTCGGTTTCAATGACAACCTTACTACCCTACCCTACGTTAGTATTATAGACTTCATCTAATAACATATATTGATGTGTGAGAGTGCGGTGCATGTAGGTAACATGAGGAATGGTTGCAAAACGATTTGTGGACATAATTCGATTTCACGGGCCGGTTAATTACGATTAGAGGATCGATGCATCGACGCCGCGGACTGGTTCTTGCGGAGAAACTGACCAGCGATCGTCAACCATTTGGAGCGAATAACTATATCGAGATGCGCTGACTATTTTAACCAGAAGTTACTGAGGCCCTACTAGTACCAGGATTATCTCGTCAAATGTGAGATTAGTACAACAACATTACCTAATTTGGGATAGCACTACTCGGGAAAAGTAGGAGCGCGAATTAAAGTCAATGGAAGCCGTAAAATGTTTGCTTCATAATAATGAAATTGCAGACATGTATTTAATTAAATTTGTTTACAGTAAATATTGTTACGTTACTTTGATTTTGATAATGACCTGGGTTGGCGCATGATGCTGGTGGTAGTTGTGTTGTAATTACCTGAAAAATTTAAATATGTTATTAGTAAAATGGTGTTTTAAATTATAATTATAAATAACAATGAAAATAATTTGATACTTTTATGGTATATATACGTACATCTTACTTTATTTTGCAAGAGATAGAGGTATGTACATCAAATCGATCCGATTATGTTAATAATAATTGATCAGTGGCGTGGTGTCAAACGAAAATTCAAGGCAAGCCGGGTAGCGGTTAGAGAATGGTACTCAATCTTCTTACAGTGGTCAAGCCAGTGAGAATTGGGTTGTATGGACGCCGATCCACTGATAATTATACTGAAAGTAATACGAAATACCTACTTATCTTAACCCAAACACTGTGGTTAAAAAAAAATGTTTACCGCGTAGGCATATATGTACATACCGTGAATACCTACAAATGTCTAAAATTTTAAATATTACGATATGTATTATAATAATCGTTCGAAAATGTTGGCGACAGCGGGGTGATTTCACCGCCGGCCGCCGCGGACACTCGCTCTTGTTAGAGGGACATCTGCGTCGCTTTTCACTCGCGCACGTAACGCAACGGTACAGATGCATAATTGGACGAAGTGTTGCAGAATATCCTAGCTTAAATATACAGTCGAGTATTCTGATTACGTCGTGGTGTCCAGGCCTATAATAGAGGAAGTGGATAGATATGAGGATAAGATTGATGAATGGAGGGATTCTAGTTCCAAACTGAATGATTTGACGGAGGGTAGTGAATGATTGCCGTAAATTAAGGAATGCGAGTGTTTCAGACCGGGTAGGTTTTTATTATCTGTCTTGGTTATCACACTGATATTATAAAGGCGAAAGTTTGTATGGTTGTTACTTCTTCACGCACTTCTAAACGGCTCTCCTAATTTTGAATCTGTTCGGTATCTGTCGCTATGGAGGTATCAGTCGCCTTGGATTAACACATAGGCTATTTTTTGTCTGACAAACCGCGGGTATCATCGCAAGGCGCAGCTAGTTACTGTATATCGCAACGAAATCGTGACGGCTTCTGTTAATCAAATGAAATTTATAGCACAAAATACAAGTGAATAATCGGTTCACGTGCCAGAAACACGTTTGCAGTTTAATTATCCCGTTTAACGAAATTCGACGAAATAAATCAAAGGCGTTTAAACGTCGAAACTAGGATAAATTGTAGGTGATGTAAAACGTAAGTCTGGATAACAACATAATTGGTCCGACGACGCGCGACGCCAGCGCTCCGTGAGCTATTTATATTGGCCGCTAATGCACTATGAATTACCGTGTTTAACATATCATTTTATGCCAACCGAGACGCCTGTTAAAATATCATTTGCTTCAATTCTTTTTGTGGCCATTGAAGCCTGCGGCCGCGGTCGCGCGACTACTTTTTGCCGCGCTCGTGCGAAGGATACTGAGTGCCTATTAGTATAAACACTGCACATTTTATTCCCCCAGTGTGACGTGAGACAGCGAACTTTGAAACAAATCAATTAGCTGACAGTGACCACCCATTGTCTTTGATTCAGTTGTCTCGTTAAGGCACCGGACACAGCGAGAAAAACGGACCACTGTCAAATTTATGTGTACCATTAAGCTCTTTGTCGCGGCCCGTGAATATTCAGGGTGCGGTATTTTAACGAAACTTTAATTTGAGCTAAAACGTTTAAACCAAAAAGGTTTCCGAAGAAATTCGCCACCGCAAATGAGACTTTCATCGGTCGCCTCATTATGAACGCGTTTTTTTTTCAGCTCTAATTTAATTGGACGCATAAATTTGATTGCGATTTATTTGCTTTTTCATTGTGCTATATGTAATTGCTGGTAATTGAAGTGGTATTTATAAGGACCAATTAAAAGTTGTCGAGTTGCGAGGTGAAATTGGTTATGCGGGGATCGTTGGTAAAGTGGGCCCATCAATATGGTGGGGCATGTATCCGGCGACGCAGCTGCGATTGAAAACTAATAATATTTCAAACGCGGTGCATATTTGCGCAAGACACTTCCCGCCTTCGCCGCGCTTGCGCATAACGTTAGCTCCGAGGGATGGCTGTACCGCACGCCTGTCCGTTCGGTTATGTTACGGTGCATTACTTGGAAGCTTATTAAATTGGAAACCGTGTTAAAATTGAAGAATATATAAAATATTTAGATACACATAAAATATTAGATGGCCGTTATACATATATACATGGGTTTACTAATTTGAAAACGTTTGCTCGTAGCTCGTAGTTAAGTAGCACAAAAATCTATTGGCTTTCAATTTGGTCGATACTTGAAGGTCTGATCCGTGTATTTATTATGGATATATCATCCTCGCATTCAACTTTCCTCTTTCTCTTTTTCTATTTTTGCCATAATCAAGCCAGATTAGCAATCGCTCATAAAACATATAATAATAATAATAATAATAATCATAGATGGTTACGGCGGGTGACATTTTTCTTTTGCAATAGCCCAAATAAATAGTCCATCCAAACTCCATTTTAATAGCCCGTTTTTTTCTTTTTCATACCAATACAATAGTACAATCACCTGCTGGGACCTGTTCATGGATGTATCATCTTATTGATATGATCAGGAACGGGTCCCAGCAGGGCTACAACCACAGCAAATTTCTCCAAGGGGCCTCTACGTGTTGGATCCATATCCCCACGCAAGCCTTCCAAAAGACCGGGACGTATGAGCCCGAGACTCAATAACGAGAAACAAATAATAATAATCTTTATTGTACATAAGCATGTTACAATGTAAAGGTAGTTAGTAAAGCTATATGGACAGTTTGTACAAGATAGGTCATTAATAAATGGTCAAACTTCCGTCCCCTAAACTAGGTAATATATACCTGTGCCATAGGGGCTTTGAGTTCGTCCGACATTCAGTATCATTAACAAACGAGTGGGAATAGAGTAACAACGGTTAAAATGGGATAATTTACAGCAAAATGAATTTTTTTCGAGCTACAATTTAAGTTATTATTGTATTATTTAAGTAAACTGATAAAGAATAAGAAAAATAAATTATAATAAAAATGAGTACAGGAATACAGTAGAAGTTGTGATTGTATCTAGTTTTCTAGAAGTATTTAGAATGTAGTTACACTTTGTTCAAACCACACAATTCATACAGTTATTCAGATAATCCTATATGAATATCTGTGTGTGTGTTCAGACACAGATATTCAGATTGTTTGAACAGAGTGTCCGTTTTTAACACGTTCACGGACATAGGACCATTTTTAAAATTACATGCTGTGGCACAGACAAAGGTCCAAAAACGTCCTAGCCAAAAGCGGCCCAAGGCCTTAATATAAAATCTGCGAAATAATCGGCTGTAGGCGGAGTGGCAATTTTGCGATGAGAAAAATCGCCCTTCAAAGACATGGTGCCCTATCCAGACGGTCCTAATTTACTTTCCATGTTTTTCATTTACCATGTTTTATGACAAGACAATATTTACTTACTAATTAATAAATAATTAACTTCCGACACAGTTAATTTGCCACAACTAATGTACTCGTACAATGCTAATGAACTAATATAATAAACAACATTTCTGACATTAACTACTGCGACACGCTATGGGATGTTTCAATTTGTACAGATATTTCGTCATTTTATTTGTATTCATATGTTTTAAATATTTAATCACACCAATAAATTATTCGTTAAATAACCAGATTTATTGAAAAACTCGCCCTTGGAGCCCTCAATAAAGTCAACGAAATCATAAACTTATACGGTAACACCTACAACTATTATATCCATGATAAGGTATGCAATTGATTCTTTGCCTCATTTGATTAACAGTTCAAAGATGACTGACAGGCAATCATTATTCACGAAAAAAAGAAAAATTGCCCACATTAAATTAAGCTTTCAGTTGCAAAAAATGAACTTTACTGTAAAATTAACTTTATTGATGTCATCTTTTATATTCTTTAAAGTTAAAAGAAACTTGTTCGTACGGCCGGTCCGGTCATAAAACAAGTGTGCACCGTAATCATATGAAGATCTCAACATTGACTGATTACTGTAAATCAACTCGCATGTAATTTGGGGCACTGTGGGAGTTTTCTTTCACATTTTAATCTCGCCCGGTGTTAATATTCGACGCTCGTAATTATTATGTCAAGCAATTTATATACAAAATAATAATTACGCCTCTAAATTATCGAGACAATAACGTATATAAATTGATATCGAAAACAAACACGCTCGATAACAATAAGTAACTTATAAAAAAGATAATATTTGTTGGCAATGTTAAAAAATATTTACTTTAAAAAGGTTGCCGTCATCATGATAAGGAAAGGGTAATGTATGTGTTTAATTAAAAGCATTCGTTGATTGGTCGAAAACTTATCGGTTCCTTTAAATGTCGGAGTGCGATTTGGGTCCCGCAAGATAGCACATTTTTAAATGCTAAAGATAGTTAGAGCGAAGAATAATTAATATTTCTGATAGGCTTGGTCTAATATGGATTTTTTAAGTGTCAAAATAAGTAAATATATCTTGTGCTCATATAATCTGGACCAAGGTTTCACAACCCCTGCATCAAGTTTAAGTTTTACGAATGTGCATTAATTTCGTCTGCGAATAATTAGCGTGCTCTTCAGGTGCCCCAGACATTGCAGAAGTCGCAAACAGTTTAATGGCACTGTAAATTTACTTGAGACGACAGCTTTGAGCCAGTTTGAAAAGTTTTCAATGTGGACGGGGAGAATTCGAAGGGTTCTTCCAGCTGCAGTATTTTTATTTAAGTGAAATTAAAATGAACGATCTATTGTAGTGGTGTGGTAATTTTTTAACTTTGATAAATTTCATGACTTTCTCAAAATCTGGCAATACGATATTCACAGAAATTTGCAGGTAGTAAATATTTAGGTAGTACATTCAGTACGATGACTCATAATTAACTTGAAAATATGTATGTCTACTGCATGTATTACTATTACTAAATGTTATAAAATAAAATAAATTATAGTGAAAACGTTGATTTTTTGCTTTCTGTCTCATATTTGACAATATTGAATAAAACTTTTCATTGATTTCGCCTAAAACAGAAACATTTAACCCATAGAGCGATATGTCAGATTTTACTCACAGTCTTATTGATACCCGTACATTTGATTAATTAATCTACATAATGACAAACACGTTAGTATCACGCGCATGATACTAGCACGCTCGACTAATTAATATCAATATTTGACTTTCTGAATGAAATCCAAAATAAAGACAATCCTTTTATATTGGCTTAAAACGGCAAGCATCTGTAATAAACGTGCATCTTAAGGTTAAGACGACATTTGGATCAATTTACGTACTTAAACTTTCTTAAAGAGGAAATATCACATCTTCGCCCACAAACCTTTGTTCAACCTTGCGGTTCTCCTTTGATACGGAGATCTCTAAAATGCGAAGCGCGCGTTAAGTGACCGTTTTACCGACGGCCAAGGGAATTATTTTGGAACTTAAGTGTCATGTTGAAATGTTCTCTTCACTCCGCCGATGTCGTAACGCGTACTGTCCTGATACATCGTCTTTATTGCTCGAATAAACCGCGTAATCATGAAAAAAATTACATGAATGTGAATGTCACTTTTTCTGTTGGTTTCAAGTTCTATATGTACCCGTACTTACAAACGCCTTGTTATTAGTGAACGCCTTATGCAAGGTATTATAACTAAAATGAATTATAATTGATGAAAATTTAATACATTTTGTGTAGGTATACAAGCACTAATCTGATCAAAACTATCGTGAATTTAAGCCATTTAAATAATTATCAGGTATAGAAGTTTTAATAATCAAAAGCTGTAAACTCCTTTTGCAAGCTATTATGATTCTGAATAATGATGTGCCTATGGAAATTTTCCTATGTTGCGGAATGTTCCCAAGATAAATTTTCATGAAATTTCCTGTAACTTTCTCCAGACCTAGAAACAATGGAAATTTATAGGTAATGAATTCCTACCCACGCAAACGTAGAGTAAGTAGGTAGTGAGTATAGTCATACGATACCATACCGCTATTGATTACAACAGGTTGTTATAGAGTTAGCCTGGAATTCATAAAATTCATAAATTTCAATAAATTCTGGGAAGAATATTTCGAAATATTTCATGGAATGTTTCTTTTTGAAACATCTTGCAATATTTCGAAGTAATGATAGTTAAAAAAATTGCAAAATATACTCTTATACTCTTAATTATACATCTAATAGAGGTTGATTTCATAAAGACAAACAATTTACATACAGCTACCAGACACATGGCCACTTCAAGAACGGTCATCGATAACAAAGATAATTAACTTGTCATATATTTGTCATTCCCCTTACACAATTCAAACATGAAGCCTAAAGGTGAAATACATAATTATTTTTAACCGACGTCCAAAAAAGGAGGAGGTTATATGTTAGACTGTGTGTATAAGTATACTTATATTTATATATTTTTTATGTATGTTCCCCGATTACTCCGCGAATTGTGGACTGCTTTTAAAAAATCTTTTTTTTTATTTGAAAGAGTACCTATACTGGTGGTCCCATTATAACCGAGTTGGGATCAGATGATGGAATCCCAGGGAAATCGAGGGCAACCCTCAAATTTTATAGGCACTCATAATGTTGTCCATATATTTTCTAAAGCTATTTAAGTATTTGCATATGGTATTTATCATCTTATGTTGATGATGGAAGGTATAATTTCTTAACGGTAAGGAGTTGGGGGATAATTCAAATGACACGCACGCAAACAAGACTTCCCCGATCACCGCGCCTTAATATTTTATTTGCTTCACTAAAAAGCAAAAAAAAAATCAATATAAAAAAAGAGCCGAATTCAAAATAACTGAAAAGCCAAAAATAACCCTTTCATGTACAGATTATATTTGAATCGCTTTTTGAAGTCGGTGCCGAACCTCACGTAAACTATAATATATAAATATCGAACAAAACTACTTGTAACTACCAAATGATAATCATTAATGGCTTTATGCGCGGCATTTTTTCATAGTAATAATTGAGTGGTTTGGCACCCACTTCCAAAAGTGATTCAAATGTAATAAATATGTACTTGAAAGGGTTATTTTTGGCTTTTCAGGTATTTTGAAGTCGGTTCTTTTTTTATAGAAAAGTACGTTTCGGACAAAGTCCTTCAACTGTGAGTTACACATCACGAAGGGGCTCCAGTGACATCTCATTGGATGAATTTGAACAGCGTTTATTTACTAGTTCGTCAGTCTTGAAACCGAAGCCTTAAATATAACAATAATTTATCGTTCGTTTATTTTTATTTTATTTTTACTAAAGAAGTGCACAATGTTTTCTATTGTAGTCTAAGTCAGCCGATTTTTATTTGAGGTTTTATAATATATTTTCGAGAATTATTCCATGAAGTTTACTTTATGTTCTCGTAATATTCCGAACATGAAAATTTCCCTAGAACTTACCTGTGAAACTTTCGGAAATTTAAGAAATTTATTCGAAAACTTCTAAAATGAACGACACAAAACATTAGATTGTACATTATTGCATGTAGTAGCTAGTTGAAAATATAAATTTCCATGAAATGTGACGTTGTTATTTTCGGTTTTAAAATATTCTGTAAATTTCCGGTTTTTGAAATCTTCTCGAAAGTTTCGATGGAAAATTCCCTACATTTTTGAAAGTTTCCGCATTTTGCGCATCATTAATTCTGAACAACAAAATAGATTATAATTGATAAAAGGGTCGATTGCAAAAAAAAAATACATAGTTAAGGGCTTTAATTAAAACAATCAATTTTGAGTACTCGTAATAAAGCACGAATTTGATTTAAACTATAGTGAGATAGCTTTAATAAAGTTTTAAAATGGTTTGTCGCACAACAGCACGGATAGCTACTCGTGTCCCTGATAAAGAGGTCCATATGAGTTCTAAACATTTCGAGCCATTCCTGACAATGTTTACGTTAGTTTAAGCCGTTTTAAATAATTATCAGGTAGAGAACTTACAATAAATATATATGCGGCATATGAATGTATATCTTTATTATTTTATTAATCCAATCACATGTAATTTGTAATAAATTTTAATTTTATTGTCTAAGTAGGTTTTACTAATTATAGTGAGTCTGTTGAACCCGGAACGTATAAAATTTTCCAATCTTTGCTATAGCAAATATGTAACAGCTATAGCGAGCCTTATACAAATATACAATCCTTGTCCATAGAAAGCCCTCAGCGATGTACCCACATGACGGGTGCAAATTACATTATTACCTTTATCCCGAGGACATCTCGCCTCCCTCCTGCAGTAAAAGGTCGTATCTTTCTATGGGGTTCATAGTAAGATACGGGTTTTTACCATAGCACGGCAGATCCCGATCCGGTCTTGTCCCGCGGGATAATAGGCGCTGTAAATAAAACGCCATTGGGCATTTGTTCTCGACGCCGCATAAGTAACGGGGAACACGGGAAATGCGATGATACAGTGAAACTGTACTAACAACTTACGTCGATAGAATGTTTACTCGTATAACAGGAGATTCTTTATTTGATTGTAAATCAAGTTCTTTCACATTCCAAAGACATCATACCTACACAAATACGAGTATACATAAATTAGTGACTTAATTGATGATTTTTGTAATTATTGAACTACAATGAAAAAGTTAACCATGTTTTAATGTGACTTGAGGTTCATTGGGTTCGAGCACTTCGTTGGCTCAATATTACAGGCTTCTATGTGTGACTTCCGATGACTTCAAATTTGAACATTGTCATAATGAGATTAAATCTTATTTTAATTACCCTAAAAATGTAACATAGAACCCTGTACCTAACATTGGGCCAGTGACTTGTCCGAGCTACTTTTGTGGATACAATTTGCCGAAATTGCTATAGATTATAATGGAACTCAAACTATTTATATGATGAAGTTCGGGATATCACCGACCTTGCTGATAATCAGATGCAGATTTAGTGGAATTAACTACAAAAATATGCATATATTTCAACAAAAATGTGTTTATGAAAGTGAGACGGTTGAAACGCTCGAGTAATGATCAAATTCCACACTGTTGACCAGGGATTGCGAATCTTGCACGCTGCTGAACGCTCTAAATCGAAGCTATATATCTTTATTATACTGAAAGAAATAAAGATCATAATTAAGACAAATCCGTAATAAAATTTAATAATACATATCCCGTCTTCCACATCGAAAGGAGAGTTTCAAATAGCTATTTTGTTTACCTTCGATAATGATGGAAAATCCAGCTGGCTTATCTATTCATACGGTTTAGCTACTCGCCTCACCCACTGCCCGTTTTAAACAGGCCCTATCGAAGCATCGGGGGAAAGTTTGCATTGGACAAGCGCGACAGTGCCCTCTGTCCAGTATGCTATCTGAGCGAAGGAACTTGACTACAAAGGAAATTGTAACGTATAGTGTTATAGTAAAGATATAGGATGCTGGTTGGTCTTCTGTTGTGTACCGGTGTGGAGTTCCTTGTTGTAAATGATGACTATTGTTGGCAATAATGAGGTCTAATGTTTCTTTGGATTTAGTCCGTGTCGTGGATGCGTGGTAAGGATGGGTACAGATTGTTAACTAATGTCGCGACGCGACGTACATTGCTTTAGACGGTATGTTTGAATATCTATAATATAGTCAATCTAACGAAACAGGATAAATTGAAAATATTTTTTTATAAACCGAATATGATTTGTTAGTATTAATGTCATAGGACAATAAATGTCATGCTTTTACTGTACAAACATAAATCAGAGAAAAATAAAATTTTATGACTTTTTAAAGTTCCTTCCAAAACTACGCTCATTCTATTTAAGTGTACGTTAAACAATTAATAGTTAAGGTATATTTACCTACTTTCATAGATAATGGTCAATTAAAATATTACACAGTTTTTCTTTGCCTAGTTTTACCAAAAGGTTAGGTATATCCTATTATGTAGTTATACCGTAACAAGTGTCGGTCCTGCCTAGGGATGATGGCGCTACAAACAGCTTTCATATGGCAATAATGTGTATATGTCATATATTTGCATTATTAAACGTCAGTAGTGATTTGTCATCAACCAAATTCAAAACATAATTCTACTCAATCTCTTCGTTCTTCTTACGAAATAAATACTCCCATTGAAAAAAAAAACTTGACTTTCATCACAGTGGACAGTTTTGGCTTTATTATGCAAAAAATATTTGAAATTTGCGGAATATATCCGCTTCAAGGTCAGTTACCAATTTGTCGTTGGCATTAAAATAAATTGGTACCACTAAAACTCCGCAAAATGGCGTGAGCTGAAAAACACCCTGTTAATAAGATATGACATCACAGTGCAAAAGTGAACAGGCCCCCATCGTCCAATCTTCACTTAATTGAGCTATTAATTGATATAATAAATGAGTGTAAATACATAAAATTAACTGTTTTATGGAGCCGATTAAGCTATTTACTTAGCAGTAGCGTCGTGGCCGTTAATGGTTTATACATATATTATATGCCTATAATGATTTGAGGGGAATGTGTTAAGGTAATTATGTCGCTAATTAAGGAGCTTGAATCTATTTGAATCTTCATGATTTTATTTGCGTTAATAGTGAAGTCTAGCTATTAATGAGCACGAAAATAAATCGTTCAGTATCTCTTTTAATATAAATGCTACGAGGGCACACCGAAATGATCGGGAATAGAGTACTTTAAACTGAGTTACATTCAATCCTTTTTTGTCACATGCATACTGGCGACTTACAATCACGATGCCGTTTTTACAATTTAAAAAAAGAACGATATATTTTTTTAATTCCATTTTTAAATTGACAACTCCATGAACAAAATGGAGCTGACGCGTGAAAATTTTCGTGCAATTATTTACCATAACTTTCGTCGTGGCTTATCTCCAGATGAATGTCGCAATGAGCTTGTTACTATATACGACATTGAAGCACCTAGTCAGACGACAATATATCGGTGGTATGCTGAGTTTCGACGGGGTCGTGCCTCTCTTGGCACCGTACCTTCATCAGGTCGGCCGAAAACGGCGGTTTCGCCTGAAAACATCGCGGCTGTGGAAAAACTACTAAAAGAAGATAGACATGTGACATACGAGCAGATTCGGGCAACCATAGGCATTGGAATGACTGCAATTCACACTATTTTGCATGGTGAATTGGGTGTCAGAAAATTGATTTCCCGATGGGTACCCCATAATTTGTCTGAAGAGCAAAAGGCGGCTCGTGTTGATTGGTGCCGATCTATTCTGAAATGCTACAATGGAGGAAAGTCAAAAGCCGTTTATAATATGGTCTCGGGTGACGAATCCTGGATTTATTCTTATGAGCCTGAAAGAAAGCACCAGTCGGCAGTATGGGTCTTCGATGACGAGGTCAAACCAACGAAAGTTGTGCGTTCTCGAAGCGTGTCGAAGAAGATGGTGGCTTCGTTCGTCTCAAAAAAGGGGCATGTTGCCACAATTCCTCTAGAAGAACAAAGAACCGTTACCGCTGATTGGTATATCACAGTTTGTTTGCCGGAGGTGCTGGCCGAACTTCGCCAAGGGAACCCGAGACGCCGCGTCATCTTACACCACGACAATGCGAGCTCCCACACCGCCCACAAAACAACTAAATTTTTGAACGACGAAAACGTTGAGTTGATGTCCCATCCTCCATACAGCCCTGACCTGAGTCCAAATGATTTTTTTACGTTCCCTAGAATTAAAGATTTATTGCGTGGTCAGCGGTTTGAGAACCCAGAAGCCGCTGTGGAAGCCTATAAATCGGCCATTTTGGCAATGCCTACTTCAAACTGGAATTATTGTTTTAATGACTGGTTTAAAAGAATG
This sequence comes from Apotomis betuletana, assembly GCA_932273695.1. Lineage (NCBI taxonomy): Eukaryota > Metazoa > Arthropoda > Insecta > Lepidoptera > Tortricidae > Apotomis > Apotomis betuletana. Next base: position 9,103,933 of record OW026313.1, on the reverse strand, counting down.
CAAAAGTGCATTGAATGTAACGGAGAATACTTCGAAAAACAATAAAATATAATTTATGTATATAGTGCACATAGTTTTTTAAATTCCCGATCATTTCGGTTTGCACCTATTAAGGTTATACAAATAAAATAAACTGAGTTCGATATTCGTATTATACAGCCTTCGTTTATTCTCTTAATTTATTAAATTTTGGGTGCAATCCCTACGTATTGACTCTTAATTTATCGAAATAACAGATACGGACCGCATTGGACCTGTATAATGGCTGCATTCGGTAAAACTGCACGCCGACTGCAGTTTCAAGGTAGTTTGACAATTGCAATAGAACTGTATGCAATCAGTACATTTAAAGCCAGAATCCAGCTCAAATGTAGTCCGTCTATAATGGCCCTTAGCTCCCTTGTCGCATGGCATGGTATAAATACTCCCACTTAACAAACATTTCTTGGTCAAAGGTGAAATAAACTCATTGAGAATAAACAACCACTAACGTCCAATTCTACGAGTAAGAAATTAGCTGAATATTTAGCTTCGCATTAACTTAATAAACGCGGTCAATAAATACTCAGAGGCTAGTTAACATTTCTCTTCAGGCCAACATTAGTTGAAATTCGATCGGATCACAACCCGCCACATTCAATAGTGTACCTAAATAGCTATGAACTTTATATGTACTTACTACCTTGTTCAAGTGTACAGTAACCGAGTGTTAGAATGCCTGCGTTATTCAATAATGTAGTAAATATGTATGAACTTTATATGTAGTTAATACCTTGTTGTTTTGATAGTAATGAGTGTTTACACCCAAGTGCACTCGAATAAACGGTCTCGTGCTAATGAACAACTATAGCTGCGTTACTGTATCACGGTTAGTTATTGACTGTGGAGTCAAATGCGGTGCCGAATTACACCTTGTTTGTGTTAGAAAACTGGAAGCTCAGGGGCCCAATTCGATTAACATTGGCATATAGGCATTTCAGCGATGGTGTGATATGCCCGAGAATTTTTTGTGTCTTATTGATTTTCGTTATTTGAGCTGCGTAGTCATTTAAAAGTAAATGAGCATAAAGCAGACAGACTACATTTTAATCCAATAAAATCAATACATAAAAAACCCATTAAAAGTATTTCAACAGTGATGAGCAACTTTGGAATCGAGAGTCTTCTTTTTATTTCCCGTGAATCATTTATTACCGATTTTTATTTCTTTTACACGCTTTCTTATTTCTCAATCAAGTCAAAATATGGCAAAAACATTCGGCGCTGTGTTGATCGGGATGATGGATGCGCTTGCGCACAAAGGACCACATTATAGCGCTTGTGCACAAAGAATTTGATTTATTGCTTCATCGGAAGCACCTTCGCTCTTCTTTGAATATATTTTCGGGTCATTTGAGACACTCCCACTCACGACCTGCCCCGAGCTCCTCAATAAAGACATTGCATTGAATGCATTCATAAATCAACCATTGGTAAGAAAAATTCTGTCTAGTTGAAATATTGTTCGTGAAATTTCGAAGTTCGACGCACGCCAGGGCTGCCTCGATAGCTTAATTATAGTACTTTACTAAGAGCCTATATGGTTTGCATGTCTTCATCAGGGTTGTCGTTTTACCTTGTCAATTACGTGTCAGTGTGAACCGAAGTTGAGCTACCTTCCATAACCTTACGCTATAATTAGAGTTCAAAGTGAAATCTACCCGGCCGACCGAAAGCCTAAAAGTTTTATTGAGCTGCTCTTGAATAAAACGCTTGAATAAAAGCATATATGAAAAACTGTGGCAGCCCTATCCAATAAATTGAGTTGTTGTTCATCATTCGAGGCGGGGCCCACGCATTTTCACTGATGCTGGTAAACAATATTCCGCATTCAACTTTCGTACATTGTCGGCCTCTACAATTATTCAAGACGCATTTGGGATGAATACCGCTTTATAAAACAGCCGTATTCGTAGATGCCCAAATTGCAACGATATAAATACAGCATACAGCATAAAGATCGTCTTAAAGACTTGGTATTAAATGTCAAGGCGAGGAAGCAACGCATATGCGAGGAAAAACATGCATGACTCAGCTTTGCTATATTAGTGTAGTTATTGAAATTATCTGAGAAAACATCGGGGGTTTTTTGAAATGATTTTTGACGCATCGACTTAATTCCGGGAGGCAAAAAAATACAGTATCGTCAAGTTAAGCTGTACCACTAAGTAAAAAATGCGTAAGATGGTTGTTTTTATTAGCGTAAAAACCATATAATATCGTAGTGTTTACGCATAATAATTTTTACGAAAAATAAAAAGACCAAATGCGCAAAGGAATGCCTGCACTATCATGTTTGAGACGCCTACAATGTCTACAAAGCGAAGATTTAAGTCTCCCAGTACACGACAAGGCTATTTTGAGGCGATACCAATCAGTCCTGCCCGGTAATAAGTGTTAGGTTACAAAGCGCAGCCTAGAAACTGGTCGTGCCGATGTGACTTTATGAACTGTGGATTAGAAATTATGAGGTGCGTCTAAAGTATAAAATAATGCGCTCTACGACCGGTATCGATAGCAGACGCATTTGTGCGACCCAGATAAAGGTATTCAAAGTTAGTACTTTAGATTAGAACATAAGTCTATTGAAATTTAAACTTTAACGGGTCTGAAGATTGTAGTGCTTTATATGGTAATAAATCTTAGTTTCGTAGCTAAAACTGATGCGCACTACATCAACCTTTTGCTCGTTGTCCTATTTTACGGGTTCTGTTAGGGTTGCCAACCGGACAAAAATAGTAAAAAAATCAAATAAAAATGATATTTTGTCACCGTTTCGTTTTTTTTTATTCTGTGTCTAACTGTTTTTAGTCGTAGGTAGTGGTCTAAAGTGATACTAATGTATCAACTACGGCGGAAAATCAGATTTTAAAATCATGAAACACTTGTCGGTTTTTGTAATGATGCTATACAATGTTGTGTACCATAATGAAGCCCACACAAGTAATAACGTGATCCGTCGAACAAGTGTCTGCAGAACAAAACAAATAGTGTAACATATGTATAAAATATTCTGTATGCGCTCTGAAGAAGCGCAATAATTGACCACTTTGCCCCCGGCCAGATGGGAGCCACGCAACATTCTAGTTTGTTAGCGGTTTTAAATTACTCTACAATAAATAAAATTGCCCGTTTGTTGCGCTCAGGGAGATAAAATCATTCTTGAGTGTTAAATACATGTAGATTGTAACATATCTTGACGTCGTCAATTATTCAGTTAAATAAGTCACTCATATTCATAATATGCAAGTATGTAAATATCATAATTATGTAGTATATACCTATCATTGATCTAAGGTTTAGTAAGTTTTGTGTAAGATTCTCCCTTAATATTTATCATTAATAAAATCTCACATTATTAAACCTATCGTATTCTCTAGTTTTCTCTCAAATGTACGAGGGCGGCATAAGAGCGCATATTTAGCCAACTTTCGTTACCGTCAAAGGTATCTTTTTCAAAGTTTTGAATATTTTGTTATGGTCTTTAAACGCTAAGCTACGTAAGTTGTATAAGCTTGTTTTATTATGAGTAATCGTGAGAATCATTATAGTTACTAATAATTTTAAAGACGCACGATTTAGAATATATTAGCTAAAATTTACAGTCGATGTTTCTGTCAGGGCAGTCACAGCAAGTAATAAAACTACAATTTTAATCTCATCAATTCTTTATCTAACTCGCCTCTGAACCAGATCAATTCACTGACTTTTACAAAAACATAATGATAGTCATTTGTATTGGTCATCACCACAGTGGGTCCAAATCAGCGTGCAATGTGTTTAGTTCTAGATAATAAGTTGGAAGCGGCGCCTACGGCAAGATGAGCTGTGATTTATTACCGTGAGGTCACCGGACCGAATGAATTGACACTTAAATTTAATTATATGTGTAGATAATTTAATATTCTTTTTTAAGCGATCGTACGAATGATTCTTTGCATACTTCAAACATTACGTGTTCGTCAATTTAGCTCGGCTTGACAGCAGTGACTCCTTTCATCTAAGATAGAGTTTTAGAAGTTGACCGGCAAATCATATGTTTCTTTCATAGGACTTTTATGGTATTACAGTATAGGTGTATTAAAAATAAAATAAATCTTAACCATCACGAACTATATTTCTCGCAACGGAACGAACCTTCCATTAAAAGTAATTGTTTAAGTCTGAATATAAGTATAATTTGCATCAGTTCATCTATCATATTGACGCTCATATCAATGCAAATTATAATTATAATAATAATTAAGATTAAAGTCAATAATACAGACAAAGCAAGGCAAACCTTGTATCACACTTAACATCATTTAGAGTACTAATGATCGAATCAATTAATTTATTTTAAGGTCAGATACTTTTACTTTCAATAAATCCTCGTTAAGAATTGATTGATATTCTGGATAGCTATTTAAACATTGATTTCGCTGTACAATCCGCTTTTGCGGTTGAGTCGATGAAACATAATGGATAGTTATTAAAAACCGTTCGAGGAATGGATGGTCATTGGACACGTGCTGCATTGAAAAGTCATTGGACATCGTATTGGTAATTATACTGCAACATTTATAGAAGCTATACATTTTTTTTCTTTAATAATTCGTCGGAATCTAACTGAACCTGAGGACACCCGATAAATAACATTATGTAAATAAACGATGCCAAACCAAAATTTGCTTGTTTAAAACTAATTCTTACTTGGTTTTCAGGAAACAATCGATGCAAAATATAAGATTGTGAAGTTGTAATCTTATTCAAACTTTCATGAGACACATTTAATTATTGTATTAAGCGAATTTTGTGTGACGAAGATATCACGCCGCTGCGCTGTGCGGGTAGCAGTCCCTGATGAAGAGCTCCATACGAGTTCGAAACATGTCGGGCCGTTCCTGACAATTTGACGAGTGTAAACTGCTTGATACAATAACTGTCAAGTTGTTCGTATTTTATTAATTTACCACTTACAATTATTATTAGTAATGTAATTATGAGAAGACGACGAACGACTCGAAAATGACCGATAAAAAATACGTCTTACAAAAATATCTAACGTGCTACATTCCCTACATTAATTGCATACAAACAAGTTTAATAGTGCAGTTACATAAAAACTATTTACATGTAGGTCGTCAAATAAACAAAATATCGCAATGTAACCGGAATATTGCAGAATGGCGATCATTAGTGGCGCGTGCGCCGCGCGTGCGACGATGCGCCATTAAATTTACGCTTCATGACTAGACGTCTTAAAACTGTAGTGCATTAAGTACGTAGAATGCCATCTAATCCAGTTTCGATCTTACAACGCATTTAGTGCTGTTCAAGAGCTGCTGAGAGCTGGAATTGGGTGTCGATGATTTTTATTTTTCAGCAATTCCTTTCCATCCATCGACGGTGTTCGAGACTAGGGAAATGTTTTCCTCTTTTAAATCACGTTTTATTAAAACAACCGTATCAAAATTAGTGCGAAATTCAAATTTACGAACTTTACACATTTCATTATGTAGATTACTTTTTAATACGAGGATTTTTTTTTAATCCAATTGACAAAAAAATTAGTTAATTAAAAATAATTGTTTATTTCAGACCTGAAAATCCATATTTGGTTAGTTAAAAAGAACTTCTCTCCTTTGTTAGTATTTTTACTTTTCCAGTTTATTGATTCAATATTTTTTTTACAATTTCCATCCACATTAAAACGGTAATATAAAGCCACTGAGTCAATCACTAGTCTCTTAAAATTGGTTAACGAATCAATTGAAACGGAACTAAAACAATTCGAGACGGTTATGGGCAATTAAGCAAATATACCTAGATTTTAAAATGGTTGGAATCTCCATCTGTAAATTTATGATGAATGGTTTAATTGCGAATTCAATCGAATGCTGAGTTAATTGAGTTTATGCTTTTTCGGTGTTACAGTTGCAAACGTAATGATTAAGTTGTTAACCTAGGCCTATTTTTATAGTTCAATCACTATAAGGAAATGCTTAGATCATGTTTTGAAAAATTAGTTGTTCAAGTTAACATTTTACAAGTCGCATTATGTCATATGTAGTTCTAATTACAAGTAAAAATTTCAATAACCAGAATCGCCGAGCGAAAGTCGATCATTAGATAGGTTCATCATTTAGTTTAGTTTCATCATGGTGTACATTTGCTGCGTTTTTTAGTCCTCCATTTTTAAAAATGGCGTTGATGTCCATCAATCATATTTTTCAACGTACTTCAATTCCGATTATAGACTTCTATGGAAACCTCCTTGAGGGAGCATAGCCGATCCCCATAATCCATTCCAAACTAATATTATTCAATCAGAATTGAGTGTTACGGTAATCTAGCAGCGTTTTCAGCGCGCGCGCCGCCCCGCCCACGCGCCTGCGCGCTATCAATCATTCCGTTCGTTACCATCACGACAGTCTAATGTGCTTGCTCAATAGGGCTAACATCTGACCGTCTGAGGTCATGCTTTAATTAAATAAGTGCTGGCAATCTAGTTACTATGATTAGGTTTCATCGGCTTTCAAATGTGGGCGGTGTAGGTCCACTCAAATTGACCTAGGTTAGGCGGTTAACAAGCTCCCATGAATTAAAAAAAAATGATCATTTTTAAACAGTTTGATTTAGTCTAAATAAACAGAAGTAGCTACGTACCCAATTTAAATAAAAAATCAACTTCATAAAACTGCATCAAATTTGGTTCCATGCATTTTAGAAGTAGTACCTGAAGATTATTATAAAAAAATTACAATTGAAATGGACGTTTCTTATTTAGAGTCTAAGTTTCAAGTGTATGTGCGTCAGTAAAATAGATATTAAAATAATAATGTATATTCAAAACTCAATGGAGATATTTTACGTATACAAATTTAACTATCAGTTTTGCTTTTACAGATTATTGATTTACAGTTTACCTCATTTAAAGCCGTGAATTACGCTGCAATTCATATTGGCTCTATTCAGATAATTTATAACTAAATCATAAACTAAGTGTACGCAAACGGATCTAGCCAAATTTGAGCAATCACCATTCGTGCCCACGGACCGCGTCCCATAATACTTACTGTATCAGTTGTTGGTAAAGTAGCCAATAAATAAGCTAGACAACAATGCAATACTGAGCCATCGACAGTTCGAATGTGTGTACCAGGATCATATCTGTTCGGAGCGCTGTACATTATGCAAATGGACGCGAATTTTCGTAACTCGCCGGCGCCGCCGACCGATTCATCATAGAAATGTGGACGGATCGGCCCACGCGCACATTTTAATGCGGAGCGTTTAATGCGTTATTGCGCACCCAGCCGGCGTAACGCAGGCGGGTGTAAATCGTGGATATCTGTTTTACATTCACCTTTAACACCTTTAGGTCGCTGGTGCACTGCAGACGATCCGAAATTTTGGGGCCGAAATTATCAGAACGCACACGCTTTTGCTTAATCGCCATTGGATAAGAACCCCCATTAAATTCGGATTTAACGACCCGGCCACGACTTCAGTCTTAGCGGCAAACGGCAGAGGTGCGCGGTACGTGTGTCTTGCTCACTCGTATGGCCGCTGTGATCGGATCTCTCGCTCAACCGCTCGCCGCGCCGCTTGCCACCGAAAGTCGTGGCATGTCCGAAAAAAACACCAGTCTTTGATATATGTTACTAGAGATTTTATTTACCTACTATAAACACATTATTACATACGTCTAAAGAAAGATAATTTCAAGCATATTACCTAATACATGCATCCATAATCCATATGCTTCTTTATATTTCAGATAAGTTATTGCATTAATGTTGTACGTTCTTTAGAACAGTCTTCTTATTTAACATCTACTACTTTTAGATAAGGTATTGAAATTGTGTCGGACAAATGTTGTAAAACACCTTCAATATCCTTAACTCAGTTTCGCGTCACTGTGGTATTTGCGAACAAGACTCTCAATCGTAGATATTTAGTGTCGAACGTTTCGGCGTCCACACTTTGAATGGTGTTCATTCAGTCGGTTCATTTCATATTCATGGTGTCTGGGCACTTTGAGGCGTCTGAGAAGTGATAAACGTCGCTTGAACAGACTGGAAAATTTACGATTATCAATAACAGATTGCGACATAATACGGCATCGGGGTGATTTTGCTTTAAAAATGTAAACAAATGCAAATTGTTAAATCAGTTTTCTTTAACAAGTTACTCTTGAAAAAAATATTGAAAAGAGTCATAAATAAATTAATAAATATATATACATATTAAGGGACACAAATCGAGTCCCAAACTAACCAATGCTTGTACTATGGTTACAAGACCACGATATACATAATGACCCAGTAATAAATATTCGAGTTCACCACACAAATATTTCCCTTTGCTGGGATCGAACCCAGGACCGCCGGCTCAGTAGGCAGTTGGACTACAAACTGCGCCAACCGCGTCGTCAAAACTAACCATGAAGCAAAATATTTGCTAACAAGTTATTTGCTGCATAAATTGAATACTGGATTTCGAAGCCAAGATCGTTATATTGAGATCTGATCGAGATTCTAGATTGTTAACTTTGCTAGCAATTTGAGGTTGTCCGAGTATACTTTATTGATTGCGACTTGGATGACGAAAATTCCTGTGATTTCCGTCGACATTGTCATTGTGAAATGTGTATGTATTTATTCAAATTGAATAGTGATGAAGTAAAGCTTCGGTTGATCAAATATTTCAAACTTAAATATGCAGTAGTATTTATAAATATGCATGTTGATATTTTTACACTGTATTAAAAATTAAATAGTATAATATTTCATTGACAAATAATTGCAAGTCCGTGACCCTTTTAGATAAGCGTTTACGATCGCATAAATTAAAGCTTTCGCTTTTTATGGAAGTTAGTTAACAATCATAAAACTTTTATGTACGTAATCAAATTTTTATTTAAGGGTCCTGAGGTAATCGCTATAACCATACTCATACTCCCGAATATTGTTCAATAATACTTAAATATTATTTACAGAGTTTACGAGGAAGAGCATATTTTGCGAAAAAGAAATATGTCAAGTATTCAATTGTCAAACAAGGAGGACCGACGTTCTGGTCGGGATCCCAGGAAGCCTTCGGAGCAGTGGATGTTTTTCCGCTGATGTGATGATGATAATGATATATTTTTCGTCTATATGACTACCCAGCGAATTTTTTTCGTGGTGATATAATCATGTCGATCTCTGTTGCATCGTTATAGCAGGAAAACACCAATAAAACAGTTAAACAATTAGCAGATTTTTAGCTTAAAAAAAGCTGCAATAAATGTGTCATCGTCACTACAGGAATGCACGAGGAAGGCGGCTATCAGGGAAGAATGGCGGCGTGTTATGAAGCTTACCACCAACATCTGAAATGATGACCACGACCACTCTGCCAAGAGTGAAACCGACAAAGAAGATTTTCTCTGGCGATTGAACGAGGGTTAGGATTGTTCAAATTTGACGAAATTAGTTTCGTCATGATGCGAGACTAATGTCGACTCGCGGAATAGCATGGTCGCCGGGGGCCTGAGCAAATACTAGATACGTGCGCGCGCCCATGGGCGATTGGCTGCGTGGATCATCCGTAAAGTTGCCACAGATCTCGTGTGAAACTAATCGGAAAATTTACCTTTTGTCAGCTGTAGGCCTAGCTACAGATTATACAAAACAGAGGTAGTACCTACAATATAAATTAGTGATATGCCTTCATAATGATATTTTGCCTGTATTCCAGTCGCATAACGTCAAACAAAAACTCAGGGCAAGAAGAGGTAGATTTTGCTCACGTTTTCTTCAGCAACAACAAATAGAGCTGTATCTTGATAGATGAACTGCTAGGGCTAAGATAAGGCTAGTCTCAAATACATACACAGGCACACACGCACTTACACACATCGCATATCCCGGTGTTACAAAAAATCCTGGGTTTGGTAGTTCTAGTTACAGTAAAAAACTGCTCTTTACATACATTTTCATACATCAAAGCAAACTTAGTCAAACTGTCTGTAAATCAACTTATTTATAAAGTCACTCAAATATAATAAAATCTTAATTGAAGTCATGAGCCTACGTCCTATTAAAAAGAGAAATTATTCAATGAAAGTATAGTAGAGTAAGATTATTGAATTAATGCGAAACATGGCTTACAAAACTTCCTCTTAATGACAGACGCGGCTTACCCTCGACCTGTTTGACCAAAATTTCGTCCGTATTGATCAAGCATTACAGGATTATACAATTAAAATCAAATTTACAAAATGTCAAGAACGACATCGTAAGTTTTGATTGGGAAGCTTATTAATGATATTAATTTCTCGTACTGACGGGCCTGATCAGCTGTACAATAAATGAGTCAAGTGAATTATCAGTTTTAAGTTTAAGCGATTATGTTTATTGCAATCGCGTTCAATATGACTTTTGATATGTTTGACATTTGCTGAAAACGCATTATTTAAGGCTTTATATACTGTATTAAATTACCCACCTTCGAAATTACAGTCATAATAGTTACGTTATTTGTATTTTTATTTTGTGACGGTTAAGGTGTCTCTTAAAAAGACCTCTCTCTATAAAAGACTTCAACGGGTTTCATCGATGTGTAAGAGTAAAAAAAAGGGTCATGTAATTATTAATAAGGTTCTTAGAACCATTATTTTCTTGAAATATATATTGTGAGTTTAGTCCAGTGTTTAATTAAACTGATCCAATCTCCTTGATCAAATCATTCATCATGTGCCAATGGCGCTGGCGTGGCGTGAAAAAAATCTCTGTGCAAGCCGGGACCAATTTAACTTACTCATGAAAACTTGTAAATTTAGGCATATAAGTTTCGGTATGGTTTTGTATTCAATGTTTATATGTGTTAATCATAAGTCGCTTAGATAGTAGCATCATTTAAGTGGTTAAATTCTACGTAAGTGGCTTCATACGGTGTAATTTGTTTTGTTTCGACTGTTCTTGATGCTTACTGTAATAATATAATACTGTTATTTTTTAATTATGTGTAATTATTATTTTTTCTGAGAAAAGGAAAAAAAAATACGTAACGTTAAATCCGCAACGCAGGCTAGATATAATACAAAATCTAATCAGTGACAGGCTTCGTCAAACAAACACACCAATAAGAAAAACAAAAGTTAGTAAATCTAATAATAATAATTTGAGAAAATAAAGTTCGTAAGCCTAAATAATAGGTAGTACATTAAGCTTAAAAATGAGCAAGCTGGAGAGAATCGGCTTCTATGGATATAGTACAAAATCACAATCACATCAAAATATACGAAGCAGCTATTAAAACTAGATCAAAAGTACAGTTTTCGCACAGTGCTGGCAACACTCAGTCGCGGGTCTCCGACGGCCGGGGGCGGTCGTGGCCGCGTAATGGGTTCAGGGCCCGGCGCTGTCATTACGGACACTGTAACTGATTGGAATAGCCTTTGTGGCCCGAGCCATAGGGCGAGTGGATGGCTCGCCTGGGGACAATTTGTGGTTAATTTTATTTATTCACGATATCATTTATTTGCTGGTCATATACGGAGGATGCCACCTTTATAAACATGCCCAGGTTAAAAAAAAACGACTTTAACGAAAATAAATCATATATCCGTTGTGGCCCAACGGAAATATGATTTATTTTCGTTAAAGTCGGGTGCATAAGGGTGTACCTCAAATAATATATTGAATGTATTGGGTATCTGTAGGTAACACATTTTAAACATATTAGATTAGAGGAGGATAATTACGTAACTATATTTTTACCTAATTGAAATACTTTTCTTACATAATAAATTATCACTAAATACGCGTTCTACTTTATCAATCTAATTGATTTTACTAGCGCAAATTGACTTACACTTTCTTCTCTCGTATCTCATCTTATTGTATAATTATAAAACCTATTTTCACATAACAACATAAGATTCAAATTACTAGAGATCAGCGTTTGAAGAATTTTATTGCAAGCAATCGTCATGCCGACTCAGCGGGATGCTTCGATGAATCGAATTCCGATCACTATCGATTTTAATTAATTAACAGAGATTCTAATTATGTGAGAAAAAGCTCACCTTTGGGTTATTAATAGATACTTAGAGATGCTTTATTATGGCTGTTATTGCTATAAAATGACCACGATATGCTACTAAGTAATGACGTTACTGAGCCACAAAATTAACATGATGAAGTATAATATTAGTTTATGTCTCTAGTAGTATAATCATAACTATCTCTGAGATAGAGATAGTAGTGATTATACAGGGTGGAACGTGACGACGATCCTTTGCGGAACTGGCAGATAGTTCAACCTTAGCACTATATTTCCTCCATAGAAACTATGGAAATACATGTTACCGTTTTCAAGTTATAGCCTTTGAAACATTCATACCAAAAACTACTTTGTGCCAACCCTAATCAGGTGGCTGGGTCAATGAACTTACTTGTAAACAATCCTTAGATGTTGGATATTACGTTAATATGTTGCTTTTTTCCATTCTTAGGTCGGCGTGAAACGCTAAAAAAATCATTGCAGGAATTGCAGAGGTGATTGTCTCTGTTATTCTACTTACTTATTAAATTTTCTAGTGGAGTATTTATGTAATTTGTTAGTTAATAATTTTTATCCCGACAAATAACTCACATGACATGACTTGACACTGACAACCACTCGAATGTACTCAAAACATCATAAACAATTAAAGATGTTGTAACCTCTTTCATCGTAAATAAAACGTCTCTGTTTACCTACCGAAACTGATAATAAAAAGGTTTTAGTTCGTTAACACGCTTTATAAAATTATTTTCGAGTAAATTGAAATTGTTCCCTGTTTGATCTGCAATTCATACAATAGGCCGTCCTTGTTATTTATTTTATTTTGGTTATCGTCAAATATCGTCGTTTGGATATTGCAGTAAAGTAACACGGCTCTTCATTCGCCGACGCAAGATAGAATTAACGCATTTTTTACAACTATCGAAATGAAATGAAATGAAATGAAATGAAATGAAATGAAATGAAATGAAATAATTTATTCAGTAAGTAGGCCACAGGGGCACTTTTACAAGTCAGATTGTGAATCTACCGGCATTTCGCAAGAGGAGACCGCTGTTGAGAAGAAAGCCGAAAGAAACTCAACAGTAAGTCATTTTTTCGTAAATAATTCTTAAAACAATTACATAATACATTTGTGTTATAACTAATTACACTGGTATACACGTAAAGTGTCCAAAATCAATGTTAAATAGGAACATTAAAATGAAAATTTAACGATAAATTAAAAATATTAAATATACCCAGAGATGTATAGTCTCTGGGTGTCACAACATGCAATAAAATATAATTACTTAATTAATCAAATTCTTTAGAGATGTATAAGGTCTCTAGGCGTCAACATGAATAATTTACAATAGAAAATAATTATTAAACCTAAATTTCTTTGAGATGTATATGGTCTCTAGGCGTCATAACATGCAATAAAATATTTTAAAATTATTTAATTTCCTCAGAGATGTATAAAGTCTCTGAGTGTCATACTATACTAAGCTGTTTCTTAGAGATGTATACAGTCTCTAAGGGTTCAAAAAGTTAAAATCAACATTGAATAACTTCAATCGAGTACAGGATGAAGTTTCTCACGTTTGCTTAATTTAACACTAGTATGCGGTTCCTACATATTTAATTTGGCCCTTGCAAGCATGAACAGACCGGACCCCACAAACGGCACCCGTTCACGAGTATGACGCATATCTCAGCCATCGCCTCCCTCAACCATATTATAGGGAAGGCTGCGACCCGATCAACGACGCCACCGTAAGCAAAGACCTTTAAGCGAGCATGACATGCTCAAGCTGCCGGGCATACTTGACTATAATACTATTTGCCCGGTGAGAAACAACAAATTGTGCTCTCATGTTACATTAAAAATTACCCACCAAAATAATGCTTATTTAAAAATTTACTATTGACACACAACACTAAACTACTGGCTTAAAGGCATCACTGTCGTTTAGAAAGTCATTGACAGTATAATAAGCTTTATTCAATAAGTGACGTTTTATTTGCGCTTTAAATTTGCTACAGGGCAATTTTGCTACATCAATAGGTATTTTATTGTAGAAGCGTACACAGTTCCCCACGAACGACGAGCTAACCTTACGGAGACGGTGGGCAGGTATTGCGAGCTTGTCCTTACTTCTCGTATTGTAGTGGTGAATGTCACTGTTGAGCTTGAATTCATGGAGATTTTTCCGCACATACATGATATTCTCAAGAATGTATTGAGATGCTACGGTGAGAATGTTTGTTTCCTTGAATTTCTCTCTTAGTGACGTACGACCTCCTAGTGCATAAATGGCGCGTACAGCTCGTTTTTGTAGCACAAAGATGGTTTGGATGTCCGCCGCTCTTCCCCATAATAAAATTCCATATGACATAACACTATGGAAATAACTGAAATATACAATCTTTGCCGTCTCGACGTTTGTCAGCTGCCTGATTCGCCTAACTGCATAGGCCGCGGAGCTAAGCTTACCTGCAAGAGTGGCTATATGCGCACTCCATTGCAGTTTAGAGTCTAAAGTAATACCCAGGAATACTGTTTTTTCTTCAAATTCCAGTACTTCGCCTTTCAGTTTTACCTTGGCACAATTTACTTGTTTCACATTTGGTAATGTAAATTTAATGCACTTAGTATTCTTGGCATTTAAAAGTAAATTATTTGCAGTAAACCAATCCACAATAGAGGACAGTGCATCATTTATCACATCGAAGTTGTTTTCTTGCCTTTTTACTTTAAAAAGAAGAGATGTGTCATCTGCAAATAGTACTATATCATGTTTATCTCGCACAAGGTTTGGTAAATCGTTAATATACACTAGAAAAAGAAAGGGACCCAGAATTGAACCCTGAGGTACCCCCATAGCAACAGCTGACCCAGTCGATTGAGTCCCATTGATATCTACCCGTTGCGTTCTGCCTGAAAGATATGACGAGACAAGGTCAAGGGCATTGTTTTTGACTCCGTAGTGTTCTAGCTTACGTATTAAATTCTCATGATCAACGCAATCAAATGCTTTGGATAGATCACAAAAAACTCCAATAGCATCTTGAGCCTTCTCCCAGGCATCAAAGATATGTTTAACTAGTACCACGCCAGCGTCAGTGGTGGAGCGACCTTTAGTGAACCCGAATTGATTGCTGTGGAGTAGGTTATTCCGATTGAAATGAGATATAAGTTGATTTAGAATAATCTTCTCAAAAACTTTGCTTAATGCTGGTAGTATTGATATTGGTCTAAAATTTGTGGGGTCTGATTTTGTACCTGATTTGAATAAGGGAATAATTTTGCCATGCTTCATCAAATCAGGAAATACTCCAGTATCAATACATTTATTAAAGATATCAGCCAAATATGGTGCAATAGATTCAACAATTGAATGTAACACTTTTACAGATAGGCCCCACAGATCCTCAGTCTTCTTTAAATTTAGCGATTTAAATGCTTTAATAATAGTGGTAGGGGTTACATAAATTAATTTAAAGATAGTTGTACATTCTGCTACATTCGTTTTCAATAGTAATTCTGCGACATCGGGCGATGAATTTAAAGACTTTGTTGTCTCTACAGGTATATTGCAGAAGAATTGCTCAAAGTGATGGGCAATTTCAACATCGGAACTTATTACAGTATCGTCGATTCGAAGACTGTAATGGCGATCTTTTGGTTTCGTTTTCCCAGTTTCATCATAGATTACCTTCCAAATAGTTTTCACCTTATCACAGGAATTTGTGATCTTTTTAGACAAGTGATCAGCTTTAGCGGCGGCACACATTTGCTTAAAGGATTTGGAAAACATTTTCACGTACTCTAGGAACTCCGGTCTCTTGTCGGTTGTCCTTTGTTCATATAGATCGTAGAGACGACGTCTTTTTTCATGAATATCAGGTGTAGCCCAGTCGCTGAATTTAGTTTTAACCCTGTCTTGTACTTTCTTTAACTTGAAACAGGCATCAAATTCTTTTTTGATGCAGTTAAACAAGACCGAACACATACAGTTAGCATCCTCTTGAGTAAATGTAACATAACATAGTCTCCTCTGAATGTTATGGTTAAATAAATCTAAGCGATTTTCAGAGATAGGTCTGCACATGGCGTCTTGTGAATCACTTTCAATATTTCCACTGAAGTTGAAGGAGGCATATTGTCCGCAATGGTCAGAGCTTAGTTTGTTTATGATAGATTTATCAATCGCATCAACACTACTAAATATGTTATCAATACACGTTGAACTGGTAGCTGTGATTCTGGTAGACTCAAAAAACAAATTCACTAGGCCAAAAGAATAAAAAGTGTTCAATAAACTCACACTCAAATCGATCGAACCTCTTTGCACGATTTAACATTGATCATAAATATGATGTTTGAAATGAAATTGACATTTAAGTTAATTTCAATTTGCTTTACCTTTAAATGGAAATGCCTTTGTTAAAAGCACGTGGATATTTATATTTGCTCATGTTATGCGCGAGGTACAATTATAATGCGGCTGAAGCTTTACGATGATACAGTGAAACATATCCACCACCACACTCAACAGGTCGTTGGACAATTTTACGTGCTTTTGATCGTGTCGCCAACAATCAGCCCGTTGAACCACGAACAACTTAGAACGATCAACGTTAGGGACCCGTTCAGAGGGTTCAAGCTTTATTTCCTAGAGACTGCCCTATCCGTGAAGCTTACTGCCGGTGGCTATTGCAAAAAACAGTGAAAGAACGTGATTTTATCAGGCATGTTATTTGAAGCGATGAAAGCTTGTTTACTCGCAACGGTATGTGGTGTGGAATAGACGGATGGAACATGTGTATTTGCCGAAGACAATCGTGTCGCCTACCGATTTACAGCACACGTGTCGTTGGTCAGTTAACAATTCACGGGGAAACAATTATAGGACCAGTGTTTCTGCCTCCAACTCAAAATAGAAGCAGCGTGCTGCAGCGTGTATTGTGAGACACGGAGGAACATTTGAACACCGTATGTAACAATTGTAATAAAGTAACTGATATTCATATTTTCGCATTTTATGTGGTTCATTTGTCATTTATGTGTCATTCTTACATCAGTAGGTACGATGACAACAACTCACGGAAATAAACGTAATATCTCCAGCGAACGAATAAAACATAGAAGCCTAACTAGCGTCGGAAAATGGACCCACGGATTTTGTGTCAGTTAAGGCGGGGCGTAAATTTTGTGTCAAACGGCTGTCTAGTTTGCAAATGGCGACGCAGCCGAACAGTTGCATTACGTGACATATATGAAGTCTTAAAGTAACAAAATATGCCATAATGTTCAGTGAAATGGTGTATGATCACTCAGGAAAACACAAAAAAAAAACATTGGTATCAGTTTTCATACGTAAATAAAGCCGCACACATATTAATTTAATTTATTTTACGGAACAGATTTTGTATCTTCTTCTTTGGCGGTACACTCTTGCCAGAGTGGTCGTGGCCGTCACGTCGTTGATTTTGTGGCCTGCTTTACAATGCGACGCCATTCTTCTCGTACTGCTGCCCTCCTGGTATATTCGTGGTAGATTTTGTATAGGGATGGTGTTATGCCATATGACTAATTTATATACGATGTTTGAAAAAAGTAATGGAATCAGTGGCGTGCCTAGGCTTATGGGTAAATCCAATATGGGCCAATTATTGCCGCATTACTGTTCAAAGTACAATTTCAATAATACACAGGTTGGGTGTGGGGTTTGGGGAAAATATAAGCTGTTTTTTCTGAGAGAGTGCCTACCTGAGTGTTTTATTCGTTCGCTGAATATCTCGAGTTTTCCCGACGGCGATTCCTTAATCTAGCCACCTTGCCGTGATGTGCAGATCCAATATAGGGTTATCACCACAGTTGAAAATGAGCAAAATTTGTATTATTTATTTTTTTACTTCTTTTAAGTTTCTAAACATTATAAATGGACTGTGTATCACTTAAATGATGCTATATTTCCGCAAAGGATCCTCGTGCCAATCCACCCGGTATATATACTTATGTATATTTTCTTTAGCGGTTAGTCTGTTCTTATATGGGTATTTTTTAGGTAGATAGGTAAGTACAGTCAGTAGCAGAATTTGTTACTATAATCGCGACTTTAAGTAATTTCAGAGCCTTAGTAGCTGTAACTGTTGAAAATATCATTAAGCTAATTCTATTCTTATCATTTTATTAGCATTTATCAGCGGTTGTGTTGGCCACGTCCGTCATTGATTGCTAGGGAATTTTAACCACAATAAGCATAAAGGCAATTTGGAATGAAATATATAAATTAGTATGAGTATGAATTTTATATTTTAATGTTAATGTCGGCCCCCTCGCTCTCTAATATCCCACTGTGCTATGAAAAGTTCGAATCCTGGTCATATCGTTGAAAGAAGCAAACCTACATGCAAATACTTCATGGCACTTTAATGGTTTAAGCAAGCGGTAGTATGTATAGTGCTCATACAAGTTGTCATATTTTATCACTTTGAAGTTCGTTTTAATAAACGGAAACCGACGAGAAAACTTTGGAGTTTGTGTTACAAAGCTGTTGAACCTTTACATCTATCGAAGGGAAAAGTTTCACAACTTATCATCCGGCCATCAAATTCATCTCCGATCATATCCCGGGGGTCCGTCCAGCGCGTAACGTCAGTGAAACGGCGCATTAGCGGCCGCCGGCGTCCGCGCAGCCTGCAATCACCCTGATTTATATCATTCGGCCTGCGAGAAAATGTGGGAACATTTTCACTATCCGACCCGTAGGGTTGTCTCTCAGATTTCCATAAAAATTCCTTGATGATCTGTGGTTTTAGTAACGAAGTCTTCAATAATGTCTCAAATATGTTTGTAATAGTGTTATTTATATTGGGAAATGTGAACGCGATCGAGCTGTTTTGCTGAATTGGAAACTTACACTTGAGGTTATAAGGGTTAGTATATTAAGGTGACATTGCTTTTCGTGCTTCTATACTTTTGAAAGGCATCTTGAGCATAGGCCTATAGGGGGAAGCCGGGAGGGCCTGGGCCGTGTCCGAGCCCAATATCATATTGGGCACTAATCATATTGGCAATATGGTCTAGTGCCCACCCCAGGGATGGTTTACCGATTTGACATTCTGAACTTCATAGCATGAACCATGGCCAACCATCCAACTAGCCAACCATGTACAAACAAATTATCTACAAATACCTACCACTTAATTCGAATGTTTTTTTAATAAATTTATTATACAATAAATCTGCTCTAATTCATAATATATCTACAAATAACTTCACTTCCAGAACAACATGTGATATCTCGGGTTGGTATTTGGTTACAATAAATAGGTACTGAATACTGATATTTGAAATTACATTTTTCAAATATTTAGTCGACCCTAGTATTTTTTTTAACAAACAAATTGGAGCATAAAGCATTATATCAGCGTTCAATAATCGCCGTAACCATCCATCAGAAAACATAGCTATACTTATCCTAAACTAGTTCCTAATGATGGCAACCCTAGACTAAACCCATAATTTGATAAGAAGAATCATCGCTCCGGTTCTCGATTGAAAGCGACAGTTTCCGCCAAGCCGACCGGTCCGGCGAGAGAGAGGAAAACCTACCCCTTATAGAATACCTTCTAATTAGTATTTATATCGACTAGTCGCTATGAAACGCGAATAGCTGGAAAGCACATGTAATAGACATTGATCGGTACAGACGCTTGTCTGCTGGCGTCTATATTTGGTGCTGGTAAAACGATCTGCATGTTGTAAATGGATGGATGACCATGCGTCGTGTTGATAGGCCCGGTATCCGGCTGGAATGTGGATAACTAGCAGTTGCGATACAATTTAAATGTACTCAGATAAGTGCCGCTTTTATTCTGTGAAATCTATTCTCTATTAAAATAGTTTTTATGCGTTCTGTTCTTATAACTAATTATATGTACGTTGACATGCAAAAGAGACATATATTATGGCCAATTTGTATTTACTTTTACTTTTATTTATTATATTAGTAACAGAATATTTTTTTTATAGTCTGGTGCAAAATAACAATGTTCCGTATTTAAACATAAAATGGTTGTCCTCAGAGAGCCATGTACAGCTGCAGACTAAGTACGTCAGCATCAAACGTAGCTGACAATTTTAGTACATATTTTATTTGTTATAAGGCCAAAGGGTCCAATTATCAGCTACTTTTGATGCTAACCGTACCGGACTTAAGTTGTATCAGTCGTGGTGTCAGTGACGCCACTATAACTTATGCTAGAATTAACTTAATGTGACACGCGGTGACATAAAGCGCGTAAATTCACACGGTACGCGCATCTGCCGTCGACTGAGATGAGTCACAGCTATAAAACTCCACGCTAGACATAAACGAGCCGCCACACGACCCCACACTCGTATAACTGTGTGAACTTATAACATAACGCGGCGCGACGACCGTATTCCGGTAAATTGTCACATTAATTAGCCGTATCACGAATTAACGTGGTCATTCCACGTGACCGAGTCAAAGGTCCACAAACGACTCTCACATTTCCCGGACGCTATTTCACGCATTCTCAACGCACAGAAGCTCTGAAATGCGGATGAAACTAACGGTCCACCGGCGTTTCACATAATAAAAAACTGTGTTTCATACGTGCCTAAATAAACATTCCGTTGTGTGTAACAGTAACGAAAAATATAAAATACCGTTCATAAAAGCATCGGAACGATAATCTATTGGAATTGAACGTGAAAAATGTTATCGAAGAAGCGGTAGCGTAATGAAAGCAGTTTTATGCGAAATACGATAAACACGTCGACGACCTCGTTCGGGTGGGTTCGGAAGCGTTCGGCGGTTCCTTTGAGGGGCAGTTTAATTTCTTAATCCTAATTGAATTTGTTTGTTCCGTCGATAACGCAAGAGGTGCGCCTGCGCCGAACTAATCGCCGTTGAAGGTTAGATGGATGGTACGGTGATTAGACTCTTTGTGCTGTCGAAAGGTGAAGATATCTCGGAACCTATTAGCTAGTCACTAGGTTCGTCATCGACATTTGCTTATCAATCTTCTATATTCATTTCTATTTTGAATAACACTCAAGCAGCGTTTTAACCTAATTTCAATTTAGATTACATCTTAATATAACATGATAATAAATAAATAAATAATAAATATTGGACAACCTCATACAAATCGAAAGTCCCCGAAGTGAGCTCTAGTTGGCTTGTGTTATCAATTCAATTCAAATGAGAGTACTAAACGACGATATATCTACATACTTAGTTATATCGATAAATCTGTACCTAAGTAAATATATATATAGATATTATATATTACATCACACAAATATTTGGCTTTGCCGGTGCACTACCACTGCGCCAACCGCGTCATCAATTATACGCGTATAATTATACCTAAAGATTATTTTTTGAGAAATCTAGGAACAAGTTAACATTATTAATTGCGATATGCGTCATACTCGTGAACGGGTGCCGTTTGTGGGGTCCGGTCTGTTCATGCTAGCAAGGGCCAAATTAAATATGTAGCAACCGCATACTAGTGTTAAATTAAGTAAACGTGAGAAACTTCATCCTGTACTCGATTGAAGTTATTCTATGTTGATTTTTACCTTTTGAACTCTTAGAGACTATACATCTCTAAGAAACAGCTTAGTGTAGTATGACACTCAGAGACTTTATACATCTCTGAGGAAATTATATAATTTTAAAATATTTTATTGCATGTTATGACGCCTAGAGACCATATACATCTCTAAGAAATTTAGATTTAATAATTATTTTCTATAGTAAATTATTCATGTTGACGCCTAGAGACCTTATACATCTCTGTGGAATTAAATTAATTAAGTAATTATTATTTTATTGCATGTTGTGACACCCAGAGACTTTATACATCTCTGGGTATATTTAATATTATGAATTTAACGTTAAAATTGTATTTTAATGTTCCTACTTAACATTGATTTGGAGTATCTATACATCTCCTTTACGTGTACCAGTGTAATTAGTTATAACACAAATGTAATCATTGTAATTGTTTTAAGTATTATTTACGAAAAAATGACTTACTGTTGAGTTTCTTTCGGCTTTCTTCTCAACAGTGGTCTCCTCTTGCGAAATGCCGGTAGATTCACAATCTGACTTGTAAAAGTGTAAAAGTGCCCCTGTGGCCTACTTACTGAATAAATTATTTCATTTCATTTCATTTCAATAACAGCTTTTGACCAAAAATGATGATGGTAAGCATTTCAAGTGTTCAAAAATTTTAACGAAGATCATTGCAGCACGCGCATTTTTAACATTATTATTACCTTTAAATGGTCTTTAATATTTGGTGTTTTTAGTGACTTTACTTAATCAAAGTTGAAATAATGAGATTGCAGAACCCTCATTAAGGACGGTATGGATGCCATCCCCGTGTCTTGGGATTTTTGTGCGACTTGCGTTTATGCACCGTTATATGTGAGTTACGTCCGAGGAACATATTAACAAATTGTTTGACGCTTTGCGGCCTTTTAACAATTTTAATATGCATATCTTTAGCTGTCATGAGTTGCATTGAAATCAGAAGCTGTAGATATAACCGAATTTAATAACTTATCCACTCTTCGTTTTATACATTCGAATTTTTTATTCCACTCATAACATTACTACCAATTTGGTAAACTTAAATTATCAATTTGTAAAGAACGAAAGTAAAATAAAACCCGGTTGTTATATGAATGGGACATTTTGATGGCAGTTCCCACAATTGTTATCTCGTTTCATTTCTTTGACAAAATGTCACAGAAATGGCTCTGATAAGCTTCATAAAGTGGCATAAAAGAAAAGTATATTGTGAGGACATTACACTGTTATTTAAAACGATATTATAATTTGGTTCTTTGAATCAATATAAGGTATATTAATATATTGAAGACAATATTATTTCACACAAAGGTATTGGAAAGAAAGATATGCTACGCTGACGCCCAGTAAAGGATAAAAGCAAATAAATGAAAGAGCGTTGACACCGTCGCTTAGAATACCCTGACCCACAGTAATCGCAGTCAAATGTATGAAAAAAAGTCGCTCAAGTGCGAGTGGGGCTCACGTAATGAGGGTTGCGTACGCACTATGAAAGCACTGCTTTACCGTAGGTATTTTACCGTTGGAAAGCGGCGGAGACTATATTTTTTATGATTTAATTACAAATGTGTAGTATTGAGATTTTTCCCTATACATGTAGTATAAGACGTTATTGCTTGCCAAATTTCATAGTTCAAGATTAACGGAAAATACCCTATAATTTTGATTTTCTTGAGAGTATCAATTTATACGTTTTTGGAGGCATAAACGGCTGTTGTTTTTCCCTTTTGAGGTACGGAACTCTAAAAATGTGACGTATACGCAGCGTCGAGCTTCGGTGTGGTCGATCCTTCATGAATATTGATGACGCCCGATAGTAGTGTTTCTTAATGAATCTGAAACCTAACTTCCAGGGCTTGGCGTAATCGGCGACGCCGTCAGCCACCATCGCTTTCTATTGTTTGCCGTTCCAAACACAGCATTTTAAGGCTGATTTCACACCGCAACCACAAGGGCCGACGTGTCGTCATAGCGAGCTACCAGCGAGGAAGCGAAAGCGAATCAATCGCATCGCTTTATCGACACAGTGCGTGACCGAGGCCATTCTTTGGAAAGGGAAAATAGGACAGACCCGACACGAAAAATTGTAGAATAGGCGCTGCGCTTCATTGGCTTTTTTTTGGATGTGGCCGAATGGCCCCGAAAGGAAATCTTGTTTCGCTTTACTGTTTGCTGATTTCTTGTTTTTTTGCACGTAGTTGCCTGTAATTGATATCAATTTGTTCGACAGACATCATTACTATGAATAGTGGATGTAAGTTTTGACAATCGTCTTTTTTTTCTTCATTTCCTATTTATATCTACATGATCAGATCATACTCTATTTATTTAAAGTTTACTGCACAAATCAAAAGTCAGTACAAATGACGAACTTAATGCCTAATGGCATTCTCTACCAGTCAACCATAGGGTCAAACAGATATGCTTCAAGTGGGTGCAGAATTAATCGTTCGCAGAGCGTCTAATATATAACTGTCTCTATAATACGGTGAATAGAGACTAAAGTACTATGTGTGACCTTACAAACGGTCCGGTAGTTTTGAATTTTTGATATGTTGTCTAGGATGGTTAGTCAGTGTTTAAAATGCAAAATGCACAATTCCCCCCCCTCCGCGCCCGCCGCCATATTGAAAAAACTGGCACTTTCTTCATATTTTTGCTCATATCTTCCTTTAGGAGCATTTTAGCTAGAAGAAAGCTTGGACAATGTTATAGAGAGTTAAATTTACTACATTTTCCATTTTATATTGTTTTTCTAGGACAGATAGTTACGGAGATATCTACATTTAAAAAAACGTAAAAAATCCCAATTTCCTACTGAAAAACAAACTTCTGGATTATATCTTCGTTTAGAAGCATTTTAGCTACAACAAAGCTTGGGCAATGTTGTAGAGAATTAAATTTACTATAATTTACACTTCAAATTTTGTTTCAAGGACGGTTAGGTACGGAGATATGCACATTTAAAAAACAGGAAAAGTCGAATTTTCCGAAAATTTCTGAAAATTCTTGGTTTAGAACGCTGTCATTCAGTTAGGGACTAGTCTTGGACAACTTAAAACATGTAGGAAATATAATTGCTTATAAAACTCATGTCCATTTTTACATACATTTTCGGAAAATGTAACTTTATTTTTTACATATCTCCGTAATTATCTGTCCTAGAAACAAAATTTGAAATGTAAATTATAGTAAATTTAATTTTCTACAAAATTGCCCAGGCACTGTTCTAGCTAAAATGCTCCTAAACGAAGATATAATCCAGAAGTTTGTTTTTGAGTTGAAAATTGCAATTTCTTAAGTTTTTTTAAATGTGCATATCTCCGTAACTATCTGTCCTAGAAACAAAATATAAAATGGAAAATGTAGTAGATTTAACTCTCTATAACATTGTCCAAGCTTTCTTCTAGCTAAAATGCTCCTAAAGGAAGATATGAGCAAAAATATGAAGAAAGTGCCGGTTTTTTCAATATGGCGGCGGGCGCGGAGGGGGGGGGAATTGTGCATTTTGCATTTTAAACACTGACTAACCATCCTAGACAACATATTAAAAATTCAAAACTACCGGACCGTTTGTAAGGTCAAAATCCTTTATTCACTGAATTACTATGTGGAAATTATATTTATATTTAGAGCATATACATTATTACGCTTTGCATGATTTATTTTACAGTACAATCTTTAGCTGACTGAAAATGGGTAAAAGAAAAACGCCAAGCAGTGATTATTTTTTTACATGGCGTTGCTTTTTCAACTAGGTATGTTCTGATTTCGACGTTTTACGAAAATTGGATTCTAACCTATTCTATCTATGAGAATTCACCTAGATACAGCCAGTTAAGTTTTTTCAAAGCGGTGACTCGGTAGCCGCACGTCACTTGGTCACGACTGCACTACGGTAAACGTGGTCATCGAATTGTATAAATTTATTTAAAAGCATCGACTAATTTGCTTTTACTGTGTAATTGGCCTACGTTGAATCGAGCACGCGACCGTTTGAGCAATGCATGGTTCGGGAAACATTTATGCCTTTTCTAGGCAGAAAACTACTTTTAACGGGATAGTGAAGAATTGAGAGAGAAGCCACAAAAGTCACAGAAGGAGAAAAGGTTAATATTTTTAGACTATACAATCATTGGTCTGGTTACAGACTAATGTGTAGATATATGGGGTATAAGTGGCTCTGAATGCATAGTTTGTCTGGGACACATTTTAAGGAAGCATAGTTTATCAGGTAATATTTATGTATTTATAAATGATCAGTGAATAAGATATATGTAAGTACACCAGATAATCAGTAGTATATTGACGGATGAGATCCGTCAGATTGAGAGGTTCTTTGTCACTCGCTGACTTGGCATAGACGATCAGTGCTAGGCTAGGCTAACAAGAGCATCTATCATCCTCATCAGTCCGTATTAGTCCACTGCTGGACATAGGCCTCTTGCTACCAACCGCTGTACTACGAATGTCGTCGCTCCACCTTGTTAATGGGCGCCCCACTACGTTTACCGAGCCACTATGTTTAAAATAAATCTATACCTACTGTCTTTTATCTAAGCAAACACTGTTTCTTTGTTAAGGACGAAACCCTAGGTCTGGCAACTTACAACCGAGGTATAGAAAAAAATAAGTGAAAAGTGGCTAAACGAAGGTTAAAGTGGGTAAAGATACAGCTACTTTTATCCCGCGAAAAACATCGTATTTCTCAAAGATACCTCAAAAGCCGCTTTAACCTAGTATTAAAATTAAATTGAGTCCGAAGTAAGTAGCTAATATTCCACAATTGCATTTCCTTTGCATAGCCGTATATAATTAAGTCAAAGAAAACCAACACCCTAGTTTCACCGACACCCAATTTACGACCAGCACGTTACCAGTATCAGTCGTCAAAGCCTAACGGGCCCGCGGCGCCCGCGCACGCGCGAGCGCATCAATTATGGCGTCGTGCGCGCTCCCGCGCTACAACCAATATAAATAAAACTGCCCAGCACACGCCAGCGTAAGACTAAAGGAAAGTAGACGCGATTCTTGTTTCAAATGTAAAGGCTTCTTATAGTATTGTAGGTATTCCTTACCCACGTTTTATAGCACGGTTCTTAAAGAAGAGACAAATAAACGCGGCCCCACGCGTTTGCTGCGCAAAAACGATTTGCTAGTTCATTAAAATTATTAAACCTTTTTCTGTGTTTATACAGGATCCTGACCACATATTAAGGCCGTATTTTCGTATTTTGTAGGGATATGTTTTGTTACTCATTGCAGCTCAAATGGGGCTTGAAACCTTGACCGTAAGTTTTATTTAATATTACATACTAAGTTAAAAAGACACTGAAACAAGCTCTAATTCTAATATCTTCAAATGCTAGTTTTTCACATTAAGTCGTACAAATATAGTTTGTCAGTCAATCTATGATATGTATTATATATGCAGAAGAAATCACATTAGCTAGTTTTCCTTCGAAAACTGGGTACTAGGCTTGAAGATTTTCTCGAAAACATTTCTTTGTACTTTCGCGTTTTAATATACCTAACAGATAATTTGAAACTACGATTCTACCACGTAGTTAGATACTCAAGGTAGGCAAACGAGCAATGTTTAGTAATATAACAGTGTTGCAGTTTTCGGCCCGTCTATGTATCTTTAATCTGGCCGCCACGGCGATGTGGCGCAATTGTAAAATGCTAGATCGAAAAGGTCTCGGGTTCAGACCCCTTATCTTCGTGTCAGTACTCCACATAGGTAATGTGATGTATACGAGCCATTAGCCGCACGTGCCGCGGAAACGCTGCCTTAACTCGCTAGTGCAATATAAGATTCATTGTACCGTAAAATCCTTTAATTTATGGCATCCTAGTTAAGGGATTACTCCTACCGGCTGAATACGCTTCCTCTACCTATACGAGGCTTAAAACCCACAAAAGTGCATCCTACGAAGCTTACCCATATTTGTCCAGAATCTCTGAACTCTGGTTGAGGCAAAATGATTTTATATATGTAAGGAAACCATAAAATTTATATTATATTTCCTACTTGCCTGACACGAATTTAAATTATCTATCGTTCTCATTACGTGGATTTTCTCTTAATGACCGAGTATGTCCAATAGAGAGAGCAATATAAAAGCAAAAAGCTTTTTACGGCTTGCCGTGTTAATATTTAAATGGACGAAAGTGAGCGCGTTTTCGGGAGCGACCAATCATTTTAAAAGCGTCGTGTAAGTGGCATATCGGAGGAATCAATCGGCCACGTTTATATCGGCTTTCGCGCAAATGGAGGTAAAAGTCTTACGCGATTTCGGTAAATTGTATTAAACAAATCGATAAAAACGAAAATTGATAAAGGTTTTTTTTCCAATCACTTTACGCGTGAGTGGTTCGTGATTTAAGGCATCTCGATAGTGTCTTGGGTTCGTGAGGCTTCTGCTGCGCCGCGTTCACGTAACGATCATTTACGATTGTTTGTTTTACGTGACCAACTAGAAATTTTCTATAGAAATACCATGATACAATTTTAATAGGAATGCTTAATGGGCATCATTATTAGGTTAGAACAGTCGTAATAAAATAAAACACTCGACATACTAAGACGTGTTCTTTCTTCGAACCTAACACACACCTCTCCACAGGGTCGTATTTCTTTTTTGACTAGTGACTAGAGTAACTTTTCACATCAATTGGACTCTTTGAAAGCAGTAGAGCTAATTTGAAACATTTTTAGCACACACGTTTAATTTAATAATCCCAGTGATTTTCTACATAAATAAAGTCATGTTACTAACATAGCAATGTAGGAAGACGATAGAGCATCTAGTATGGCATCTGGAAATGATTGGATTATAAAACTGTCTCAAGTCATCGGAGTTTTCTCAGATATACTTCCGTTCCATAATTGAAAACGCATCCGTTATGAGCATTTTCTCCGAGTTAAGTGTTCACTACTAGATCGATATAAAGTTATACGAGTTGTACGCAGAAATGTAACACACTTTGGCAGAAAGGATGGCTAAGCCTAGTTTAAGCGTACTTTACGCAAATGTTACGGCAAATAGGTACACAGGTATTTGCATACATAAAATTGTAAACTGTGTTAAAACTGCAGATATTGTGCACTAGCCTTTGCTCGCGGGTTTGTCTATATGCCATGTAAATTTTTCTCAGCGTTCGAGACATAGTCATGTGTTAAAAAAATACAGTAATTTCATTTCCAGTGAACCTGACTCAGGTGTGGTCTTATAGTTATCCGTTTCAAATCTAATAATGCAAATAAAAGAAGCATCCCAATTTCTCAAGAATCTTATGATGTGTTTTGGAAATTATATATGGTAGTTTGATGAATTGCAGTTTGAAATCGGTTTTAGTTTCTCTATTAAATACACAATAGTGTAAATATAATTCCTAATTTATAAACAAAATCATCAAATAAACACCTTAGTGATTGGCGTCATCGGGCGTCAAATGAGAGTGACAAACGCACTTTCGCATTAGTAGGGCTCGGTTACTGACAAATGGTCATGACCAAACTCGTTTTAACATCCTCTAAGCACTTTAGTACAGCCAATCTAGCCGTATTGAGCGCCATACAAAGTCGTCGCCGTAACCGCAGTGTCATTTACTCGATTTCTATCATACTCCTCAGTTACGATAGGTAATTCAGCGTAAGTGTATTCGTTGCATGCGATATCTCTATCAGCTGGTCAATAATAAACATTATGTGCCCTTTTCCGTCTTTGGACTCCAAATGTTTGTTAGGTAATGTTTCTAGCTTTATCTTTTCCTAGTTTATTTTATCTTTTTGCCACGTCACGTGGATGCGTTGAATTGGCTTACGACTACTAATTGTCACCATGGTATGTATTTTTGTAATTCATTATCATTCTGTGCTGAAAATTTTCACCTCAACTCTTGATATGTCATTAAAAGGGTTGAATGCATACACGCATGTTAGGTTATTTGCTATCACGGAAAAAATCCCTTAAGGAGATGAAACGAGGGGTTGACCGTACTATGGAAGTGCGAAGTATCAATTGTGATTTAAGAATTAGATGTAAATACTATAAACTGAATGTTTACCACTCATTTTTCGTAAATCCACGGATATACGCAGAAAAAGCCTATAGAAGCTATTAGCACCTACGTATGGATAATTAAGATATTAGAAACGAACGGTATATTTACGAGTAGACGACATAAAATAGAAAACGAGATCATAATCCTGGCTCCGTATCGATTATAGTGCCATCGTCAAGTCGTATCGGTTCAGGTAATCTGTAAGACTGTCATTTATTGCCAGCAAAACAGAAAAGTGTGGCTACTGCATTAACAAACGAGTTTATGGGATGACAGCGGCGCGCGCGCCGCTGCGCCTCGTTACGTACCCATGTTATAACCCAGCTTTATCTAACGAATTTGCATATCAACATATTTTATTGAAACAACCAGATCTTTGCCACTCCAAATGTCTTTATAAAGAATGTAAAATATTCAACTTTGATATTAATTTGTGAAAATTGGTAGCACCATTATTTAATTGATTTTGATGTTTTTGTGGATATTGATGGCCGTTGCATGACGAATAATTGAATCGTAACCGTATTATGCAAATGTTATTTCAACACTTTTATTTATATTGAGGCTATATAAATTAAGGCTTCGTAAGCGATAACAAGGTTTCTGGAAATACGGGTTATTTAAATGCAAGTATTTTATGCATCTAAATACGGATTTTTTTAAACTACGTCTACGTATGATATACAATAAATATAGAGTAGTTATTTTACCAACTGTGACTTGTTTCGATAAAACAGTCGAGATAAGAAGATTTTGGTTTCCAAGAAATAATATTAAAATTACTTAGGTATTTGTATTTTTTACTAACTTTGACCAATGTCATCTTTTTATGTAACGAAATTATTGATTAAAATTCCACAAATATGGCGAATACCCACCTCACCGCTAGATCAACGCTACTGCCACCCATTCTAATGTAGCAACCGCATAATATTCAATTGTAGGAAACCGCAAATACCTTAGATCCGTTGCTTTCGCGATGTATCGGGCGCTCCGCTAGCCAAGAAAGTGGGCTAGTGATTCACAATGCTGTCTGATAGCCTGGCTACGAAATCAGCGGTAAACGAAAGCGGTGAGTGGTCGCCATAGACAGGAGCAGAGGGTCCGAGCGCAGCGACCAGCTCGCTCCTACGCCGATATCGTGGCCGGGCCCTGATAGTCCGGAGTCGCGTGCCTCATTTTATCACTTTATACAGATTTTGCTTGGAAATTGATATTCTCTTCTATTATTCATGTTATCGGCAACGGGTGAATTGAATAGTTAAAGTAAAATACGCTAGCCAAATGCAGACTTTTGATTTATGTTGCATTGTATTTAAGCTACATTAAAACGTTCGCTGCCTCTTTAGTTAGGCACATGGGAGCTATCTCTGAAAATACACTTTGATAACACTTTCCATAGCAACAGTCACCCATACAGGTCATAGGATCTAACTCAGCCCCTTTCACTAAAATGTCTTTTGGTATCCAAAAACGCAGTGCGGTGTAAATAAAATATATATTTCGATATTATGTAGTATCAATGCTACTAAACTAAAATTAATACCTACTTTATAACTCGTACAAGGTTACCACAAAACATTATATTGCTTGGATAAACTAAGATAATATGTTACCGTTTGCATTCAAAGCTTAACAGTGAAACTCTAGAGATTTCACTTACCATCCGTAATAAAATACCTGCCTTTGGAGTCTATAATTTATGCTCCCTGGTCTGCCTTGAGGTATCTTTCTTTTATATAGGTATGGCGGTTAGTTAAATAATTAAGGTTAGACTAGTGGTCAAGTTGTTGTGGTTTATATCGGCACATAATAAGGCGCGTCTTTATACGGCATGTGGGTAAAACAATGCTTTTTTAATAGACTACTGTTAAATGAAAATTGATATGCAATTGTCAGTTTTGTGTTGTATGAGAGGTCGTTTTTAATGCAGTGTTTTATTTTTAAAGAAGTGTATGCGACTGGTTATGTAAACGTCTAACCCAAACCTTTGCACGTAGAATTTGAAATTTTAAAAATATTTTTGAAGAAGATTGGTTATTAGTACCTACTTAGCGGTTTAAGCTCATGTGAAATTGTCAGGACCGGCCCGACATGTTTCGAACTCGTATGGAGCTCTTCATCAGAGACTGCTTCCCGTACAGCGGCGCGGTGACTAC
This sequence comes from Apotomis betuletana, assembly GCA_932273695.1. Classification (NCBI taxonomy): domain Eukaryota; kingdom Metazoa; phylum Arthropoda; class Insecta; order Lepidoptera; family Tortricidae; genus Apotomis; species Apotomis betuletana. The sequence goes on along the minus strand of OW026313.1, from coordinate 9,071,997 downwards.
AACTAATTAGTGAATGTCAATCGGTTAATAAAATAATTAAATAAGTCTCATGAAAGCTTTAACAAGATTACGTTTATGAGTGTTTAAATTTCTTATCTCTAAACTTAAAACCAAATCATATGTTACGAGATATTTAAAACATCATGATATAATAAATAAATAATCAAACAAAAAAAAAAATCTATAAGCAGGTCACTTTTACATATCTGAATCTACCAGAATTTCACAAGAGGAGACCACTGTTGAGAAGAAATGCTGATAGAAACTTAACCCCGGCTCTACACTACTCGCGAAGTGTGCCAAAGCGAAGTTGGCCGAAGTATGAGTTTCCGCAGCGAAGTGCTTCTCCACACTATATATATACGATACGTTAGGCTCAGATATAATTATATTATTTGGTATGTACCGGGTCTACTTTACTACTTTTGCAGTTTAGGTCATCGTGTAAAACTAGTTATTAATATAATCTAAAGTCGATCAAAGGAAATTGCAAACAAAATAGGCTACTTCCTGTGCTCTCTACATCTGTAATCTATGAATAAGTGAACTTTAATTTGGCACGATAATAATTAATCGATGTTTTTAAGTGGGTCGTTTTACAATTAATTATATTAGTATCATATGGATCGATACATAATTAATCATGTTGGTGTTATTTATGTAAATAAATTAACGCTTTGATTAATCCATACTATCCATACTAATATTATAAATGCGAAAGTGTATCTGTCAGTCTGTCTGTCTGTTACCTCTTCACGCTTAAACCGCTGAACCGACTGAGATGAAATTTGGTATGGAGATAGTTTGAGACCCGGGAAAGGACATAGGATAGTTTTCATCCTGGAAATTATCCCTAAAAAGATTGAAAAGTGAGTAAGTAATTCATGATGACATTGATGACCCTGTAGGAAATGTAATGATTAGACCAAAAGCACAATTGCTCTTACATTTTCTTAGGCGCTTTTAATAATCCCTTTTATTAATTAAGGTGATTAGGTGGATATTTTATCGTGTTGTACGAGGTTGCTTCCATACTTCCAAGTTCCACGCGGACGTAGTCGCGGGCAAAAGCTGGTAGTAAGTAAATTCTACTACATGACAATAAATTGTTTTTTGAACCATTGATCAAAAATCAAAGAGAAATTGAAATGTATAACTTGCTGCTGGACTATTATGGTTGCCTTTATCACGTGATAAATAAATGATAAAGCATCTGTCACCCACACTCGCATTTTGATAAAACATGTTTTTTTTTTTTTTTGGGCTGGTTAGCCCTCACTACCAGTAGTCGGACTTTGTGTGGGAGTATAACATGACGGATGCTTTGTCACTTATAGGCCCGCTGGAAGAGACCGCCAAATTCAATTATTTCAAATAATGGTTGACACGTTGGACCGGCAAATCCACATGTTCTGGGTTCGATTCCCTGCAGATTCGATTCCTCTTTAGGCAGGTTTCGCATTAAATATTGTTCGTACCTGCTTCAATCATCTTTGTAACCATACAAACTCGAAGCGTTTTAATAACATTTTAGTGTTTCATCATATCATATCATATCATTTATTCAAGAACAATTACAAATTGTGTTTGAAATTCTTATATACCACATAATAAGAAAGAAATATTACATGTTTCACAAATTGATAAGTTTGTTTGTTACCTATGGTTTATTAGCTACTTATATAACGTAGGTTTATTATGATCGCGTGACTGCATATCATTATGAGATCGCCGTCAAAAATTAGTCGACCCCACGCCGTCATAATATAAATTAAAATTGATTGCCTACTTCATAATAACGGGTCCGTATAAAATTCTGACAAAACAATTAAAAAGACTCATCATTTGCAAATCAGTTTCAAGAAATCATGTTTTTGCGTGTAATTACTTACAAGAAATTGATTGTAATGCAATTATTTAATAACCGATTATTAACAATACGCAGTCTCATCAAATTTACTTACATGGGGAGCCTTTTTAACTGCTATAACAAAACGGGACTTAATCCTATTCAAAAAGTTTAGTTTTGTTATAATTATGTCTGAAAATTGTGTGGGTTTCAATTTAAAATCAATATATTACATTATACATTTTTCAAGTATAATTAACATTATTTTGGAAGTAAGAAAGCGTTAATTGGTGAACTCTCAACAGAGCACTTTTTGTGATTTCAAAAATAGGGTTCTATGCATTTTTTTAATTTATTTTTTATTAGCTATTTGAGTGTCCCACTGCTGGGCAAAGGCCTCTCCTCTTGATTTCCACGACTCCCGATCAGAAGCCTCCTCCGGCCAGCCGTTGAGGAACGTGTCCAGGTCGTCCCGCCATCTCCGCCTAGGCCTGCCCCGCCTGCGCTGCCCATCTTGTGGCACCCACTCAGTGGCCAAGCTAGCCCACCTTTCTGGGTGCGTGCGGCAGACGTGGCCGGCCCAGTCCCACTTCAGCCTGGCGGTAGTTACTCCAACATCGGAGATTCGCGTTATAGAACGCAGCGTGCTGTTCCGGACGTGGTCGGTCCTTTTAAAACCTAGAATGCTGCGTTCCATGGCTCGCTGACAAACCTTCAGTTTGGACTTCTGGCTCTTTTCGGGGAGTTGTACATCATGGGAAGGTAAAGACCATAGTCCCACCACGCTGGTCAAATGCGGGTTGGTGGGCCGCCAGTTTTGCCTCGTTTGTTGATTAGCAGGGTGAACCACGTGCAGGTGAGGTTGGCTTGGGTCCCGTGAGATATTGTATGGGACCCCTTACACCCCTGTACATCATGGGAAGGTAAAGACCATAGTCCCACCACGCTGGTCAAATGCGGGTTGGTGGGCCGCCAGTTTAAGTTTAAGTTCTATGCATATGCATACATATTTGTGTGTAAATTTTGTTGGTGTTTTCAAAAGCTATTGTTAGGTTTTGTTCGAGAACGCATCGAGAAGCCTTCAATTTACGATTGCCACCAATGTTTTTGTTAAATCATTATTGCAACATCTAATAAAATTGAATACATTTTAATCGAATAGCGCCATATATTTAACTTATTCGTACGTTCCTGTTATTTTATTACAAGTACAGTAGCAAAATTTGTACTAGAGAAAACTGTTTAAGAATGAAATTACAATATTAATTTCGTCAAACATAAAGTAAATTATGCTCAGTCAAGTTGTGATCTTCTCTGAAATCATACATGAGCTGAAACTTAACTGAGAAAAAGCCATTTTATTACTTGATCAAAAATGTTTTGCATATACCTATTACATTGCTCCCAAGTCTAGTTCATTGCTAAAACCAGTCATATCAGTAACTTAAAGCCATTTAGGTTTTTGCAGTTGGTGTAAGCTACTCTACATTAGATAGTGTTAGAGCTACTTAGAACGCTCGGAATTCTTATGGTAAGTCTGCGCACGGTCATTTGCGATACAGGCGTGTAATGCGTGCGCGTTTCCTTGTATCCGCGGCCAATGTAGTGTCGCGTTACGCGCCAACCCAATCAGATACAAGAAGCGGCAATAAGGAGCAGTATTTTCTAAGTTTCATATAGTAGGGACTAATTCAACCGTTGCGATATCTTTAATTTAGCTATGTCTCGGCTTTATCACAGAATTGTATGAACTTTGCTGTTCAAAAGGTATTAAATGATATTAACTGTTGTTAGATTTATTTACTATGCTCGTATTTCTTATGTTAAGTATGCGCGCGGTCATTTGCAGGCCAGGCGTGTAATGCGTGCGCGTTTTAAAGTATCTGCGGCCGATGTAGTGTCGCGTTACGCGTTCCGCGCTAAATCAATTAAATACAAGAAGTGGCAATCGAAAGCAGTATTTTCCAAGTATCTTCAATTTAGCTATGTCTCGGCTTTATCACAGAATTGTATGAATTTTGCTGTTCAAAATTGATTCAATGATATTCGATTCGAATCGAAATCGAACTGGTGTTCGATTTACTCGTAAATGTAGCTTACTGGTTCAGCAACAGTCTCACTCTTGCCATGAAGAGATCCAAATTATAATATTCAAGAAATGCACACGATGAGGGTGAGTTACATTCCTTAGCATTTCGCATTAAAAATAAGTACGAATAAGTGCTCCCGTCGCTTGGACAGTGGATCAGGGATGGCGGGATTAAATCATGCAATTCCTGCGCAAACTTATCAAAATATTATCCGGTAGAAAACTGACAATCGATATCTTAAAGATGGGTACCCCTTATCTTGCACAATCTCTATTGTCCGAAATACACTTCGCATAATCGTTTGTGCACAATAATTTTTAGCCGAATGATACTATCGCATAATTATATACTTACCACAATTGTTATGTCGCACAATATTCATTTGGCACAAATTTGTATAGCTGAATACGAATATCGCCAACTTTTATTTCGCAGAATTTTATGTAGGTAGCACAATATAAGTTCCGCCGAATTTATTGCGGCATAATTGTACCATAGCATACCCACAGAACCGAATCGCTGCCAGAAAACCAGGTTAGGTTAGGTTGAAACTGCGTCCCTCACAGAAACGAAGACAAGGCAGGTAAGTAAGGCAGGTCCGACATGGCTTAGGTTAGGTACGACGACGAGCGAAGCGAGGAGGAGTGTTAGGTTGAACTGCGACCCTAACGAGCGAGCGAAGCGAGCGAGCCGCGCAGGTCCGACTTGGCTTACGATTCCTAACATTACCTATTTCACCTTAAGGCAGATCAAACTTGGCTTAGGTTAGGTACGACGACGAGCGAAGCGAGGAGGAGTGTTAGGTTGAACTATGACCCTAACGAGCGAGCGAAGCGAGCGAGCCGCTCAGGTCCGACTTGGCTTACGATTCCTAACATTACTTATTTCACCTTAAGGCAGGTCCGACTTGGCTTAGGTTAGGTACGACGACGAGCAAAGCGAGGAGGAGTGTTAGGTTAAACTACGACCCTAACGAGCGAGCGAAGCGAGCGAGCCGCGCAAGTCCGACTTTGCTTAGATTAGGTAGGTATTATGTTGTTTCGTATTAATATTGAGTCAGACTGTTAATTTTTCGGTGTATTAAAATAATCATGCAAACGGAATATTATGCCATATAAATTTCGACGACACAATTATTCGACCATAGGAGTATTGTTCTAATCAACATTATGCCAATGTACTATTCTGCCAAAGAAACGTGTGCGAAATGATAGTATGCCAAGAAATTTAGGCAAAAAGCAATTGTGCGAAATGATGATTGTGCCATTGGTTGCTATGCGAAACTAAAATATGCCAATCAATTTTGTGCAACACATTAGTAACCCCTTAAAGATAGATCAAACCAAGACCCCTAAAAAATAGATGGCACTGTCAAGCGTCGAACCATCCCACCTATAGCTAGATTTCTCGTATCACAATCGGTATACCAGTATTGATTCCATTTCTAGAAAATATTAAAATCCGACTTCCTTACTTTCTAAATGTTTACCAACATGGAGTCACATCCAGCGCCCCATCTAGTAGCAGAGCATGTTACTAGGTATTACAACTGCCGCTAGTAGCACTAATCGGCGCCCTGGGGTCAGACCGTGTAGAAGCCTCTCAGGCCACCACGTTTATTATAATAAGCCAGCCATAAGACATATTATAAACTGTATAAAACTACCCATAAGACCTTTTAGATTGTCCCTTTACGTTGCCTCATGTTACTGGATTATAATGGAATTATTTTCACATTAATTTTCTGTTGTATTATGACAGTAGAACGTGATTTAGTTATTTTGCCGGAGAAAGGCGATGCTTACGAGTAGCTGTTGATGGATAATGAAACGCTTATAGTTGTTCTGTTAATAGAACATTACGAGCAAACTACCTTTTATTAAACATCAACAGCACAAATTATTTCTTTTATATTTATTAAGTAAGGAAAATAGAGTTTAGCTAGGTTTTATATAACTTAACGTTCGAAATTACTCGAAGCGAACTGTCAAACGCAGTAGTGATGTGCCAGTGCCACTAGGGCCCGACAACTAGTGTTGTCGGGCCCTAGTGGCATAGTGTGTCCAGGAAGATCGGTTTTCTTCGTCTAACACTTTTAAGATGGAAATCAGGAACTAATTAGACGTTTTTAATTATTTCTTTCCGAAATATCACTACACTTTATCACTTATTTAAGTGCCCTATTTAAGTATTTACGTTTAAATCCCACTTTTCAATGTTGCTTCATATACCTACCTATGTTTAATATACATAGGTATATTAACAGCAAAATTCAATATATTTTGGCCATATCACAGATAACACGGAAGATTTCGAATAAAAATTGAATTATAACCCCTGAATTGAATTCTAGTCTTGAGTATTGTACTTAGGTACCTACATTTAGAAAACTCGATCACTCATACTTACCTATAAATACAACATATTCGAATTTTTTATACATAAATAATATTTGCCTGATTACTTATGTATCGATCCATATATCCTAACACTAATATATTTAACTAGCTGCGCCGCTCGGAGTTACCCGCTCATTCCACGGGAACACATTTTTTTTTTGGGATAAAAAGTAGCCTACGTTACAGGGGACAAGAAGTAACAAACATACACACAAACACACTCACAAACTTCCGCCTTTATAATATTAGTCTGATTTATACATAAATAAGAAAATCCGCAAACATAATAACATACCATATTGATTATACTTAGGTAGGGGGTTTTATACCGACTACGACTTACCTATTAGCGCTTCCACGTGGTAAATGGTTTTAATCTCATTTGCGGTAGACAGCTTGGCGGCGGTGATTCAAAACTGAAACAAAAACAAATAAAATTAATAATATAATCTATTAAAATTACACTCATATCATTGGCTATCACCTGATACCAAATGACAAGAATGATGCTACTGCGTAGCGTCAAAAGAACCTAATCACCTCCATTTGAACTTCCTTTTCTAGTCTTAGTGATTCCGTTTTGCATCGCGTTGCTTAGGTATTTTATTGACTAGACACCATTTTTGGCTATTTGTATCTCAACGGAGATTATTGTAGTAAAAAAAGGGGTAAGTAATATAAGATATAAGAACTTATACTATAATATTCATATTATATACGCTCATATTGTATAAGCTTGTTTTGTATACCGTTCAAGGTGTATAACGAACGTTAGATATAACATCAAAATATCTATTTTTGTTAAGTATAACGTTATTTAAGTATAATATCATTGTATATAACGATCATAACGTATAACGTTCATAATATCTCAGATTTATAATGTCTAATACTCAATACATCTAACACCAAAATGCATAATGCTCGCATAGAATAACCGCCTGCACATCAATTGTGTACATACTTATGCAATAGTTCGCTATAAAATTTTAATATATGTACCTCCATGCAAGCAAGAATTTTGACGCTACGCTCGCTTCGCTCGCTCCGCTATCCATGGTCATAAAACAAACCTAACCTAACCTACAGTTTTCGGTTTTTGACCCATATTCCATTTTGTCAGTTTTCCAAACGGTATACTCGTGTTTGCCAGAATTTCATCTGCCATTATCAATTGTGTACATACTTATGCAATAAATAGTTCGCTGTAAAATTTTAATATACCTCCATGCAACCAAGCATTTTGACGCTCCGCTCGCTTCGCTCGCTCCGCTATCCATCGTCATAAAACAAACCTAACCTAACCTACAGTTTTCGGTTTTTGACCCATATTCCATTTTGTCGCAGTTCTTCCAAACGGTATACTCGTATTTGCCAGAATTTCATCTGCCATTATCAATTGTGTACATACTTATGCAATAAATAGTTCGCTGTTAAATTTTAATATACCTCCATGCAACCAAGCATTTTGACGCTCCGCTCGCTTCGCTCGCTCCGCTATCCATCGTCATAAAACAAACCTAACCTAACCTACAGTTTTCGGTTTTTGACCCATGTTCCATTTTAGGGGCATAGGGGTAGCAGTTATAATATAACCTATTTAATTTAGTATATCATGCGCTATTATATTTTCTAATCATTATACGATTAGCAAAAGTTTATTATATCTTGTGAACGTTATTAATATGAAATTATATATTATGTAGTTATATCTCATGGGACGCACCTTAAAAAAAGTGCAGATTAGTCATTCATCTTGGCCAAATGACGTTCGCTGCTGCAAAGACCTTCCAAAAAAAACTCGTAGTCTGCCTGCTGTTAGATATGATTTTAATAATTGTGTACCAATAAATTGGCTCAATGTACATATTATCAAACCGCGATGAATATGAGGCGATATAAATTTCGACTTATGTATATATAATAACTGTCATATCCAATTCTAATCTCATTGCAGTCTTATAATAGCGATAGATGCGAGATTGGTACGAGCAATACATTTCTTTCGCGCTTGAAACAATAGTGTTATTCGAATAAACAAAAAAACATCATTAGAAAAGACTATGATAAATAAATAAAATTGGAGTTGTAAAACAAGCTTGTTTCAAAACTGAAACAAATGCACATCATCAGAAAACAACATAAATAAAATAGAAGCTTGTTTGGACACGTAATGACACTGCTCAAGATACTCTAATAACAGTCGTTAAGAAATAATAAGGTAATATTGCGAGACGTTAATTTCATCGCCAACCGATCCGATTGCACAACGAGTCTCGGAGTCCCCAAATATTTTCTCCATGGTTTCTATAATAATTTTCATTGTGAAATTACCAGAGAATTAGTTGCATCGTGATAGATTGCCATCTGGCTATTGGTCATTGGAAATTAATTGAGTGATCTTTGAACTCTTGCCGAATGTCTTTTAAGTAATAAATATCGGTTAAAGGATATTGTAAAGCAACTTTTGAAGTATAATCATCATGCCCCAGGGTTTTCGGCGCACGAATTATTTAACACCAGGGCGGCAGTGTAGGCGTCAAATCATTTGTGCACCTAAAACCACGGGGTATGATAATCATAAGTCCTTGTAGGTATATGTTTTAAAGCTCTCCATGATTATTATAGTAGTTTATGTGACTGTACATAATGATGAAACGAGCCGAAGGCGAGTTGCATAATAACATAACACGAGTGTTTTAATGCCTAATTATGTACAATTACATACACTACTTTATCTAGCCATGTACCATAAGCCTCCATGATGCATTCAGAGTTGCACTAATAACGGCGGTAATGAAGTTTTCTGGCAGCTGTCATTTTAATTCAGAGACAAACTAGAGTCGGCTCCAACTATCAAATCGTTCGATATCTTACTTACGTGCGACATTTGTCAAATTTGATTGCAAATTGACAATTCATTTCGAACTAAACGTCATCTCCACTGATATTAGAATAGAGGTCAAATCAAATTTCTTTGTTTTCCAGAGATGTTCGAAATTTGAATGAAATAATATTATCGAAATCGATTTTATTATTTAGCAACAATAACATTTTTACAGATAAGAAATCTGTTCTAACAAAACAGTCTATTTTTATGGTGGTCATAATGTGCGGTTCTTGAACGCATCATGGAGGGTTTATGAATTTGGATAGATAAAATAGGTACTATGACTAATTTATTATTCATATGTTAGTAGTAGTTTTTCCTTGTAAAATATGCGTTTTGACCGCACATGTAAATAAATAAATAAATAAATAAATAAAATATCAGACAACCTCACACAAATCGATCTAGTCCCTAATTAAGCTCAAGAAGGCTTTGTGTTATGGGTACTAGACGACGATATACATACCTAAATAGATAAATACTTAAATACATAGAACAACCATGACCCAATCACAAATATTCGAGTTCATCACACAAATATTTGCCCTGGCCAAGATTCGAACCCGGGACCGCCGGCTCAGTAGGCAAGAGCTTACAAACTGAACCATTCGCGTCGTAAATAAGGATGAGACGGATACTAGGGATACTAAGCTACCTAAAGACAACGGGACTGTTATAATTTAAAGGAAATGTTATGGTCCCATAACTTTTCAGTTAACGATTCGGTTTATTTCATCGTAAATTATAAGCATATACTTATACGTACATACATTGCAAAATTGACACCATTGTTGTTTTATTATTGTTAGGCTTTTATTGCATATCATAAACACAAAACTTGTGTTACAATAAATATATTTGTTAAATCATGAATACAGCAAAGTTATTCAAGTTTGGTTAATTTTATAGTAACCACATTAAATATAGCTCGTTAAGCAATACAAACGCAAATAAAAATAAAAGAAATTGCTTTCTGCGTCACAAAGAACGTTTGTCAGTACGCTATAAATACAATACAAATGTGTTTCGTTGCACACTATAACACAAGAAACACAAACAAATAAAAATTACAATCGGTCGGTCTTATCGCTAAAGAGTGATCTCTTCCAGACAACCTTTGCCTAGAGAAAATTATGTAAAACGCGATTGGAACACATCTTAAATACCAATTCTTTAAATTAAAACGAGTGTGTGTAGTAAACACATCTGAATTACCAAGTTATGGTTAGAAGTGATTGATTGGCCGCCGCTGCGACTGATCGGCGCTCTTGATGATGAATCGCGAACCGATTCGAAGCATGTCCAGCGTGTCCATAAATTTATGAAACATGTATTGTCTCTTTTTTTTATGTGGGTAGGGTACACACCACAATTTTTGTATTAAACCATTGGTACAAAGATCAAAGCTCAAAGAATAATTTAATGAGTTACTTGGTGAAAGAATATCCAGCGATATTCGACTTAATACGAAGTGAGTAAACCCGTTTCATATGTGTTTTAATATATCTGAGACGCATGGGAGTATCTATGTAAAATTCTTTAAGGCGACTCCTAATCCCAACGTCCTTGAGGATCTGGGCGGAGCCTAACGTTATTCCCCCCGCCGACCGTGCGCCCCCGGAACATTACTTCGTTCATAATCTCGTTGAGTGGCGTCCAAGCAGCTTCATACACTCGCATAGTCCGAGCGAGAGTTGAAGACGAATAAACCTTATAATATTTAAAGGCATTGAAAAATCTCGAAGTAAAATAAATCATTTAAACAATGATATAATTATTGCGGATTACTAAATATCTATTTACCCACTACAGTAAATATTAAAAATAAAATGCGTAAAAGCTATTTTCCAAAAAAATAAGTGAAATTAGCCATTTGGAAATCTCGAATCGAAAAATACTCTTTAGTTTCTTTTGTATGTGTAGGTACCTACCAAAAATAGTTAAAATGCCGACAAGATTCTTGATTATACGTGTAAAATCATGCAGAAATAAAAAATATCGTTTTTTAATAAATAAATCATATCGGATGAACCGATATTTTAACATAGTAGTGGAGGCACAGCTTTATCCCCCGGGTCATGCTGCTCTAATGAAAAGATAAACTATAAATAATAGAGCGACAAACTCTACTTTACCGTTGGAAAACGGATTTACGTCCTTTACCTACTTATAAACAGTGATAGTTTTTTATGACTACATTAGTAATGTTCTCAGATTTTCCCCTATACTTGTTCATATTGACGATATTTTATTAGACGAATTTTTTGGCTAATTTCAATGTTCAAGGTCAATGGATACCCTATAAATGGTAATTTACTTGAGTGTCAAAATATGCCGATGCTGGAAAGGAGAATTTATCTAAGCGACATTTTTGTGGATATTGAGTTATACACACTGTTGTGATCGGCAGATTTTTCTGCATCGAATGGGTTGGGTCTCGTATACATCTGTCTGATGACTTTTGTGTCACTTATCCCCTCGGTGATTTAGAGAATCTCTACTTTTTTTTCTACTAAACGACTTGATTTTTGAGGTTTTTTTTTAGCAAAATGGAGATTACATAAAAAGTTTTTTGCATAATAATGAACGTTAGAGCTTTTTTACTGATTTGTCAAAACAGATCAAACAACTTGGATAATTTTTCTTTATTGCAACTAACCTTGCACTTGTTGGTTAACCGTTTTTACCTGATCGTAAAATATATTTTAATGTCGTTTGAGGCATTTTACCTATGTCTTTATGATAAAATTAACATAAAGATACATTATGAAAGAAAAATTGAATGTGATCCACTGCAATGTAAGCAGGACTCGAACCTGCGACCCTTAGTTTCCGGCGTAGTGCTCTACCAACTGAGCTATCATATCGTAACGTCAATCACACTAAATCTTTGATTCCATAATTCTTCGCTACTGGAGCGCCCTATGTGTCATGTGTGTTTAAAATGCTTATGCGCATTAGCCGAAAAGCAAAAATGTGGTATTTCCACATTATTAAACAGAATCGATATAAGATTCTATAAAAAAAAATAACATAGATTAAATTACCTGATTGTCGTATCTTAACTATTGGCGTTTATCCAAATTTACCTGCTTTGATACTATGAAACCATTGTCGCTTATCCTTTTTTACCTGATATGACTTTGATCGACTACTGTCGCTTATCTTGAATTGCTTGAATGACAATTGAGTCGTATTTGTCGCATAGAATGTACTAAAAAACAAATATTTTCGTTAAATTGGTAGTTAAGCAACTTTACCAGTTCTGTTTTATAAAATATCGCACATTTAGTAGTAATTCAATATATTTATAAAGGCCGTTAGGCCACCATCTGCGGTGTAAATCTGTGTCTGTGGCGCTAAGGCATTACTTTGGACTCGCTTGATGGACCCAAACGCCATCTCACTCAAACAGTGTCTTACAAGACACTTATACCCCACACAGAGTTGTAGGTTATCTCATTGCAATTGTAAAACTTGAAATTTCACGTAGTTCGTGATTTAAAATTCCTTAATGAGTACCGAGTGACTAATTCTTGAGAACTCTTGTGCTGTTCTCATTAGTCATAGCTATCGTTTGCTACCATACATTGGTCTAGACCTACTGGAAATCTTTCAGCAGATCACACATAAAAATTGATAAAATTTAAATTTCACGTGATATCTGATAAATCTTTAACATTTCTAAAGCAGTTTTTTTTGTATTTGCGTAATTGGACCATAAGTTTTTGTCTTAGAGAACTTTAAATGTCACTTCATTAATTTTAATGTTTGAAAATAAATATTTTCCTCTAATTAAAACATTAATCGTGAGGTTTTATTGTACGATAAATAGATTTCATGTCTGAAATATTTCCTACAAAGGCGATTAGATAATTTTTCTTGATTTATTTCATGCTGATTTATGCACATTTATATATTTACCTGACTATAAAATGAGCATACACATATATATTGTTAACTGTGTTGATTGTTGTGTAATAGATTATTCTATTTTACCTGACTAATTTCTCGGGAAACGTGTCGTTTAGATAATTTTACCTAATTCTATTTTGACGGCCATTTTGCGTAAGCGACGCTAAATCCTAAAATATTCCATTAATAGACAAAATAACAAAAGCAACATGTAAAAACATGATATTGTTTATATAAAATGAGCATCGTATGCACATAGATATTGTTTACTGTGTTGATTGTTGTGTGAAATGTAGATTATACTATTTTACCTGACTAATATCTCGGGAAACGTGTCGTTTAGATAATTTTATCTAATTCTATTTTGACAGCCATTTTGCGTAAGCGATGCTAAATTTTAAATTATTTCATTAATAGACAAAATAACAAAAGCGACATTGTAAAATGCTTCATTTAAAAAGTAGGTCCACAGAATATTGAATAACTTTTTATTTTTTTGAAAAAGTTCGTAGTTTTTTAGATCTCCTGTAAAGTTAGCTCCGTGTCTCTTGGATAATTTTCCTTTCCAGCGTAGATACGTTTTATTGCGACATAAAGAGCCTCTTTTTTACGTTAACTTAGAAGTTCCGAATTTTATTGGGTGGGTGTAGATTTCTTGATCTGCAGATCGGTTGACATGCGGCAAACGTGTCAGCCCTACTTTAGTTTAGCGGTTGTCTGAGTTACGTAAGCTTTTTGGGTTTTGGCGTTCCTTCCGCGATCGATTAATTTGATCCAAGATCGTTTCATTGCCCTCAGGCAAACTTAGAGAGAAAAATTCTGAGCATTAGTCAAAAATCAAGTCCGGGCATTACGATGAGTCTAAATAAAGTTATATATTTTTTCATTAATTCAACTGTAATCCGATCATTAATATATGGCTTTTAAACGATATGTAATAAAAATCAGGTTTTTATTTTATAAACGGTAAACAATTGGAACAGAACTTATGGCCAGGCTAGGTACTCGTATGTCTAGCTAGGCCCGGCGGATATGTCAATAATTACTAACGCTCATTTAGATTTAAATATGAAGTGGGAAATTTATTGATGCAAATATGTATTCTGACTATATTTACATAAATAAGCCCTCATGCCAAAATTGTCACTTGCCTTCTTGAACAAGAAAATTATTGTAATTCTTGATAATGTATTTTTATATCATATGTCATGTACTGTACTAGTGACGCAACGAATGTGAATACTTACAATAAATATTCGTATTCGTAAATTAGCGTTTTACCGAATATTACAATGGTATTCAAACGAACAATACTTGTTTTGCATTACGATATTCATATCTCTTAGGGTTGAATTAATAAAGATCATTAGACGTTATCATACTTAAATATCTGTATTATCAGATTTTTTTTACTAACCGAAATACCTAAGGTACTCTAATATTACACAGAGAAGGGCCCTAAAACCTACACCAAAAGTGTTATTTTCTGGGAATCCTGTCTGGTGTGGGCCCATGACTGAGAATATCTAAGTATCCAAATGTGTCCGGGAATGCTAAGCAATGACAATTTTTTTTATAAGTACTTAAAATTAATAGATACCTAAATACGAAAAAAAACAGTTGAATTTAATTCTATATGAAAATGAGTGTTTTTTGTTATGTCGCATAGCGTAGTCGTGTGAAAAAACGAACTACACTCTCTAAAATACACTTCAAACGCACGAAGACAGATCGAACCTCCGCGAGATCCGGTACTATAACAATTTTCCGTAACTAGATGGATCGCGAGAGCAAGTGACACAGCCTTCCCCTTCGACGGTTAGATTTACACTGAGCTCGCAGCCCGGGCACGGCCGCGCTCGCGGAAATTCAGTTTTTTTGATGCTTTATTAGACCGAATTTCCATTTTACTAACTTTTAAACAATACGATTAAAGATCAATGAATTGTCAATGTTCTTGCGAAAGAGCCGTGTAAATATCACTTGTAGTTTAGAAGCCTTAGGGAATTGAAAATTGAAAACGACCCTATTTCAACATTATTTTTTCCATAGTAATTATTGCTTAAAAAAAAAATCCAACTATAATTTTTTAGAAGAAATAGTCAAAAATAACATATATTTTTTTCAGATTTTTCCGTTGGCTAGATTACGAGCCTTAGGACTTTAAAAATCACCATTCCACGTACGGAGTCGCCTTAAATGTAAAAAATTCCGTGTTACTTACAACTTTTATAAACAAAAATAATGCAGTTCTAGAATCCCATATATCGAGCTAACCACAAACAGTGAAAGATTGCTAAAACCGATTATATTGTACACCTGCGCAAACCAACACCGTAATTTGTTCCATCTCCAATCTCAGCGTATACCAAATGGATGTTTCATAACAAAAATGATGATACGTTGCCTAACAAGATAGATTTTGGTATCGTAGCATGTGCATGAATGAATTTCTCGAAACAAAGGGTACAAACAATTTGCGGGCTCCATTAGATGTTGGCTTGAAATAGAACACGCGCCGCGCCATTGATCGCCGTAATACACACGGCTCACAAGTTTGACGCACTAAGGTTTATTCGGCAGTGAGTAGACTTTTGTATGAGAGTACAAACTCGCTATAATAATGTCTCCCCGATACAGGAGTGGGGTTTTGACTAAAGATCGTGAACATTTCCCGATTTCTATGGGAATTTTTCTCGAGAACGTTCTTTCCCTATAAAAATCGGGAAACATTCTCGAGAAAGGCAGATCTTTACGCGAGCATACTAGGCGCATGTAATATGTCTTGAATAGACTGACTGCGCATGACATAGGGTGGGAGGAGCAGGGTGAGTGGGACTGAGGTGCATGAATTAATTTGCCAAAACAAAGGGTACAAACAATTTGCGGGCTGCATTAGAGGTTGGCTTGAAGTGGAACACGCGCCGCGCCATTGATCGTTGTAATACACACGGGTCATAAGTTCGACATACTAGAATATTTTTGGCTAGAGTAGACTTTTGTATAAGAGCACAAAACCGCTAATAATAATTTCTGAGTGGGGTTTTGATACGATTAACAAATTGGACACACTAAGTTTTTTTAAGGCAGTGAGTAGACACTTTTGTGAGAGTATAGTAGGAATCAAATACAAATACAAATACAAGTACTCTTTATTGCACACCTCATAAAATATACAGGAGAAATACAATGCAAGAAATTACAATTAGAGGTAAACAACAGGCGGTCTTAATCCTTCCGAAATCCTTTTTGAGTCCGAATTCATTTGGCTTTGTTCTAACAAACAAATGAAAAATCAAGTAAGTTTTTAAGTTTATAAGTATGTAGTAATTTTATTTTGGTCGTAAGTTTTAATAATTATATTATACTATTCAAACAAGCACACCGTGTGTCTCACAATTTTTACATATCGCATACAATAGGCGATGATTCCGACGTACAAAGCGATGGGAGCCTATTATTAATCGTCACCGAAGATTAATGCGACACTGCAATGCGCCTGCGCCGTTTTGATCTAGGTGAAGGCTATGAAGCAAGCTATGGTTTCAATCTTCTTCTAATACAATGGGTTAACTAATAGAGGAGCTAATTAAGAATTTTACTGCTTCGCATACGCAGTCATTGTTTATGACGTCTTTTGAAACTTAGATGTAACTAATATTACTACGGTCGCGCGTCGGGTAGGTCAGAATAACTTGACGCCGCTCGATAATCTATTTATATAAAAATCAATTGATGTTCGTTTGTCTCGTTAAAGCTCGAGAACTGCTGGGCAGTCTTAGCTAATTTTGGTTTTGAAATATTTGTCGTAACAAATATTTCAAAACCAAAATTAGCTAATATTTGTTACGACAAATATTTCAAAACCAAAATTAGCTAAGACTGCCCAGCAGTTCTCGAGCTTTAACGAGACAAACGACTACGTCCAGGGACGGTTTAAACGGTGAGGTATTAGCAGCTTACTGACACATACCGAATTCCACGCGGGCGGGGCACAGCTAGTAAATATATAAATATCGGACAACCTCACAAAAATCGATCTAGTCCGGCAGTATGCTCTGGTAGGCTTCTGTTATATCTGCTAGACGACGATATACATACATATAGGTACATAGATAAATACATACTTAAATATTAGGAAACATCCATGACCCAGGAACAAATATTCAAGTTCATCGCACAAATATTTGCCCTTATCGGAATTCGAATCCAGGACGGCTCAATAAGAAGCTGCATTAACACTCCGCCAACCGCGTTGTCAAGTATAATTAAATAAATATCAGGGGATAATCTTACACAAATCTATCTAGTCTTAATTTAAGTAAATATATTATAGGCATATTCGTTTAAATGGTAGGTACATATAAAAGCCAATGAAACAGAACAATACTTAAATTCACCACACATCCCTTCCTACAGGAATTCGAATACGGTATTTGATGACAGCTCAAATCAGCTACTCTTTATGAAATGTCAAAAACGATCTGTTTGTATGAAACTTCTATGATGATACAGACATGGTGACGTCATAATAAACAGTAGTCAAAACACGTCTTCTTTTTAGTTATTGTACAATTAAAAATAGTATAATGTCCAAAAGTAAGTGATAGTTTATTTAGTTTCGCGTATTTTTTTATGTGTGTTTAGTGGTTTCAATGCCACAATTTATATTCACTATAGTCAAACACCGTATTCTAGGACAGCATTAAAATTACTGAATGTTTTTCGAAACAATCTTGCAAAGACGGACGCTTAAGCTCAAGTAGAGCGAATTTGGAAAATAAAACCGGATTTTAACACTTACAATGCAATCCTTAATTCAGTTATTAAAATTCACATTCCAATTCAGTACGCATTCAAATACAAGAATTCCTTTTTTTATTTAAAATCACGTTATCCTTATCGTGAACGTTATTCGAATCACATTATAATTTAACGTGAACTTGTTTAAGACATCAAAGTTGAGTAACAGTGAGCAAGGCCGCTCCGAAAGCGGAGTGGCTCATTTTTAACAAAAATATTACTCCTACTCTTATTATAGATGATACAAGTCGTAATTACGGCTCTGAGCGTAGAAATAACAATAATTAAGTCATCGAGTCAGCTGGGCCATTCCGATGAGTTTTATTTCTCTTATAATTGCCCTTATAAGTATACAGGGTGCCTATAAAAAAGGGGCTTTTGACCAAGACTCGTTTCTGCTCCTCAATCTGAAATACTTTTTATTTGCATAAAAATCATTTTGTTATTTTTTCCAACTGAATGAAATTTTCAATAATAATTGAATGATTCTAGGGTTAATTGGGTGCTTTACATGCGTCAGTACCAAGGGTATGTTGCTTCGTAGGTACCATGAGATAGCGATAATATCGTAAAGTGTGATTACACTAATTTCACATTTGAACTTTAAAGAGGAATAACCATGTTAATTTATGTTATTTGAAGATTTCCAAACAAAAGTTTAGTTAAGCGAGTAAAATCGAACCTTACATTTTAAACCCCTTCTTATAGCCACTCTGTATAATGATTACGTGTAACAGTCGTAGTTATTGTTTCAATTACACAGTTTTGACAATACGTGAATCCATTTACTCAAAGTAACCTTGCGAGTCTTATGTATGTCACTATAAGGGCACCATTTGAATCGAAAATTTGGAACGCCGAGATGGGTTACACAAGGCAAGTTGAGGTTACGATTCGATTGACAATTAAATCTTAAGGAATTATATTATATCATCGGAGTTATTGCAGAAAACTGCCCGTGTTTATGACCTGGTGTCCTTTTTGGTTGATGATTTCGAAAGTGATTTTACTTTTAGTGATTACTGCCCAAGTAAGAAATTTATGAGGATGTTTTAATGACAACTTGAATCTTAATGCGTTCAGTTTTCTTGGGTTGCGTAATGTGACCCCAATTATTTCGGAAATATACCGATATGAAGTATGAATTACCATATTCTTAATTAAACATAGAATTTCACTTACATTGACTTAATTGTGACCTTGTATGGTTGATTGATATTTACAATTATTTAAACGGAAAGTTAAATTCCACGTTATCTTAAAAGTGTTGAAAGGCGCCTTGATTTAATGACACGATAAAATCAAAATGAACATGGAGTCATCATTTCGTGGAAAAGAGAAATAATTTAGTACATTTTCCGCAAGCCCGCAATAAGGAAGAACAATAAAGTTGACACGGCCATTTCGGCAATCGTTAGTAGTCTAGTTCACTAGGTTTAATACATGAATAGCCATTATAAATTAAATAAACACCTCAGAGACATTAAAAATAACAGTTATGATATCTAAAAACTAGTTTAAGCAAGTAAACGAGATTTTTTGCTACTACCGCGTAACAGAAACTGTTTTCGTTTGTTTTTGCCGTGCAGTTTATTTCATAAATTTTGTGCCAGTATTTTATAAAACTCGTTTCATAGAAGATTTAAACCACAGTTGTCTGTAGTAAGGTCTACTATCGCTGGTTCATTTCGATTGAGTTTCTTATTTATGTCTATAGATTAATAAATTCATATTTCATAACGATACCGGGACGATGTCACAAATAGGAACTGCTGAAGAAATGCAAGGGTTCTGCTCACGATCTTTCTTTATTATGCGCATGAATAATCGGTTCCATTACTGATTTATATATGAAGCCATGTGGCACGATATCATAAACTATGAGGCTTAATATATTATGTTGATAATATTGTCATGCAAGGTAAAAATGAATATAAATTAGCAACGACATTCTTATTTAGAGGAAAGTATTTTTTTACGTAAATTTACTGCTCATATTAATTATAATAGCCACGTATCTTTTGATGCAGATTTTAAGCTGCATAAATACACCATATAAAATATATAAAATTTTAAAACGATGACTTTGGGATTTAAAATTACTATAACATTCAAGTGGCCCTCATTTTTCATTTGAACATTATACATGTGTTAATAGTAAAAATTAAAAAAAAAAATGAAAATGAAAATTTATTTGCTTGAGACATGATATGACATGAGATGGTATAAAATTTTAGAGTAAACATATCTCGCCAAAAATATCTGGCATGCAAATGTAATGATTATGATAACATTAAATACCTGCAATCCAATCTTATTTTAATTGGGTTATTGTTTATTTTGTTCTGTTCTATTTTTAATAAAATCTATATCAATAGACACTAAAATTACAAATGTGTTGCTTAAATAAAAGCAATAATTCTTGAATACATGTTGAAGTGATAATAATGGTAATTCTATGTAGAACTATTTTCAACCGGCTTCAATAAAGAGGTTCTCAATTTGACTTCTTTTTAGGGTTCCGTACCCAAAGGGTAAAAACGGGACCCTATTACTGAGACTTCGCTGTCCGTCCGTCCGTCCGTCCGTCCGTCCGTCCGTCTGTCACCAGGCTGTAGCTCAAGAACGGTGATAGCTAGACAGTTGAAATTTTCACAGATGATGTATTTCTATTGCCGCTATAACAACAAATACTAAAAATAAAATAAAATTAATATGTAAGGGGGGCTCCAATACAACTTTTTTATGGTACGGAACCCTTCATGCGCGAATCGGACTCGCACTTGCCCAATTTTTTTGTATGTATGTTACGCCATCATTCCGCTAATTGTGAATCGATTTTGATGTTTTATCGAAATTGATTTAGCACTTTTTGGGAAAATAAAACAAAATATACACCTATTGCTTATTGAAGTCGATGTTTTTTGTTAAATTATGATTATAGAGTTCGAAATGTATATTTATTAAAAAACAATAAGATTCATTTTCTTAATAGCGTCGAAAACAGAACTCCATAACAAAAGAGTTATACTGTATACTTACCGCCACTTTAAATATGCTCGAAGCCTTTTAAGTGTGTAATTAAATGAAACTTAAAGATGCTGACATTTTATACAAAACCGCTTTAATATAAAAATAATAATATATGTTCTTAAAAAGTCAATTTTCTATCTCAAGATCTACATATAATTATAAGTGAAATGATAAGTATTTGTATTGGAATTTACCTTAACTTTGTTCACTGTCACAGATTAAATAAACACAGAAGGTACTTTTCATACATTTTCTGCCCAGTCTACGGGTATTAAGTACATGAGAAAGGAATTCCCCTGTAGAGAATGACAAGAACAATGGGGTAAAATAACATATTAGGGGGTAAGGGGGTCAACACTGCTAAAATGCGATCTTTGCGTACCAAATATGTCTAAGGTACCATTTTGAACAGGTGGGGAAAAGAAATAAATATTTGAAACAATCTGGTGTTTGGGTTATCACCAAATAGGCAAAGGAAGGTGAGGCAAAACTCGATTACAGGTACATTCACAAGAAGAACTCCACTTATATTTTTTTAATTAGTAGCCACACATCATGTGTGACACATGACACTAAATGAAACGATGACTGGAGACCAATACAGAGTGTAACTTCTACAGCTAGTTTCTCTGTGTAACACCATCACTGGCGTATTAAAGTCATCCTTGCACTTTACGGTCCTTCATTTCACACTGCGCATCGGACTCATCTCCGCCGTTACTCACAAACTGGTCCGGCTTCCTACGGCCCAGCTCGGGATATTGGCCCACATTCGCCATTCATACAGAGGTAAAATTATATTATGTATAGGTTGAGCTCATCGCTAAAAAATTCTAATTTCCGTATAACCTTTGAACATTTAATAATATCGAAGGGGATATTTTGGAAAAAGTAGTGTAAGAAATATTTGACACCATTTGATATTTTGTCTTTTTAACAATCATCGTTGTCTGCCACAAGGAAAAAGAGACAATAAATTTTGTATATAGAAATTAATTATACTTTGTATCTATATACCATAAAAATATGATCAACATTGATTCTGTTAAATATTGAAACAATGAATTGTTTTTTTTGTTACTATTATTATGATACACGCACCAACAACTTACGATGGTCGGTTAATATAGAGTGTAACTTCTGCAGCTAGTTTCTCTGTGGACCACAGTCAGCGGTGCATTAAAGTCGTCCTTGCACTTTACGGCCCATCATTTCACACTGCGCATAGGACTCATCTCCGCCGTTACTCACAAACTGGTCCGGCATCCTACGGCCCAGCTCAGGATATTGCCCCACATTCACCATTCATTACCTTAATGGCTTTAGCCTGACGATTATTATTGCGAAATATCGATCCCAATATAAAAACGATGAGCTGATTCAGTTGTTCGACTCTGATCTCAATTGCTTCTAAGTAAAGTTGAAGAGATTTTTCTGCAAAACGCATATTTTATTAATATTAAAATTACTGACGGTCTTGCTTAAACCTACCATCCGGTTGAGATTAGTACCGGTAATGTATGTAACCAATGTTGCGTAGGTTCTAGGCTTGAAGAGCTATTTTATACTGTTATACAACCATAACAGGAGCACAGCACAGTTCACAATTAACAACACGACTACATATGGATTTAATAGTTTAAATCTTCACGATATACACGCACAATAAAATGAGTAATCAAACTAATAATTATTATAAAGGCGAACGTTTGTGAGTGTGTTTATGTGTATGTTTGTTGCTTCTTCACGCTTAAACAGCTGGAACAATTTTTATAAAATTTGGTATGGTGATGAGATCCTGGATTAACACACAGGCTACATGAAATTATCTCGAAAAAATGTAGTGTTCCCGTGGGATGATATAATATTCGATACGTATATTACATATCAATATTGTATGTCGGTCTTGTAGCCATTATGCAAACTAATTATAAATCCCAAGTACGGGTAAACCGAAAAACTCGCTCAGTAGGTACTGGTATATGTTGATATCCGTCTATTTAGTAGCTTCTACATTATATGCGTTACGAGGTAATTATATTACACCATCATGTTCTATTTTGTTATAAGTATTTAAAAATACTTTATGTTCTAGTGTAGTATGTAGCTAATGTCTACATTTAGTATAGCATGCAGTATAACTGTAGCCTAATGCATATTGCTTGGATAAGCGTTAACCTTATTGTAAAAATGTAT
The DNA here is from genome assembly GCA_932273695.1 of Apotomis betuletana. Lineage (NCBI taxonomy): Eukaryota > Metazoa > Arthropoda > Insecta > Lepidoptera > Tortricidae > Apotomis > Apotomis betuletana. The sequence continues at coordinate 9,048,822 of OW026313.1, read as the reverse complement.
ATAAGCTAATGTGTTAAGTAATTAAACGTTCACTACTATCTAGAGCTCGGCATATACTTTGTCTCCCATCAACGTCCCTTGACGACCACATCATAACATATATTACATGGCGATCCTGCACTAACGTTCCGAAGACGAACTTCTGAACCAGCCAGAACCTCAGAACCTCGCACCGGACGGTGCGGCGGGACACCGCACCGTCCGGGACACCACACCAGCAACAGCGACAACGACAACCACCAGACTGACGATGCAGTCACAAGAATGAAGAAGAAGAAGAAGAAGAAGAAGATACATTTATTTTGCAACCAATTACATTTATATTTTACATCTAAATAATTTAATGAATGAAGATTTGAATTAACTTAAAAAAAAGAAGACAATTATGATAGAAGCCATAAGAAGAAACCAGTATCAAGAAAAGAAGAGCGTTGTCCAGGGTTATCCCGGCTCGCAAATCAAGAGGTGTCCAGGGTTATCCCGGCCCATCTCAAGAGGTGTCCAGGGAAATCCCGGCCCATGCTCGAGGGTGTCCAGGGTTATCCCGGCCCGTCATCGCATCGCGCATCAGCAACGGCATCGTGCTCCACGTGCCTGCCAGCCGCCAGCGCATCAACGTCCCGCCATGCATCGTGGAACGTGACGACTCGTGATGACCTCAATATCGTTAGGCATTACTCCTACGTAAGCGTTGAATTAAGTAAGTGAATATTTTATTGTATAACTTATGTATTCGGTTATAATTATTTTACATTTACGCACGATTTAATTATATTATGTCTACTGATTTGCAAGATTTATACACTATGTTGGAATATATAAGAGAATATTTAGTTAAACTTGGCCCTCAGAGGCGTCAAAAGGAAATTGCATCTAAGAAATTAGAATGAGATTTTTTATGATATTTTTTTTTATTATATAAAAATTAATTAGCTATACAGGTTAACGCCCAATTCATTCAAAATCTTTTTCTTTTACATACATAAATTGTTAGATAACTTTCGTACATGAAATTGTTACCCGTGTCACTTAGCATTTCTAATTATTAATTTTTTAAACCAGATATCATCACTTAAAATCATTGTAATAATCATCGCTAATAATTTTTAGATGCAAATGTCGTAAACAACTTACACATTTCGCAATTTCCGACCGCACGGAAATGCATACGCCGCCGCGAAGTCCGCGCGTAAGCAAAAATTTTAAGTAGATCACGCGTGTTCGCTGTCTACAAGTAAACTTTTAATTATTGGTGAATGTAATTTGATATTCACAGTTAGAAATTTTATTGAACAATTATACTTTAGCTAGTTATTCGATTGATCACCTAATAATTTAGTGACAGTTAATTGAGTTATATTTGCGTAGATATTTCTTTTATAAAGTATTACAATACGAAATTTTAATTTCAATTTTTTTTTTACTCTCTCAGTACTTGGTAAGGTACGGTACATACGTATTGATTAAGTATAAAGTTTGGGCGCTAGTCCTTCTTGTTTGCTCATGGTGTTCTGGACTATCGTGCCCTCCGTGAAAACAGTTGGAGGCTTATTAAGTCTTAATGTATTTGCGACTCCGACTTACAGGCACATAGTACATGTAGCCTGATATGCCATTTGGGTGACCATGCCCATGTTTTGAGTAAAGGGTGCGCGTGGACGCGTAGCCCATTGAGGATATTATATAGGGTGACCATGCCCTGGGTAGCCATTCCCGTTAATTATTTTTGGAGCGAAGACTCCATTGGTACGGCATTAGATATATATTTTATAGGGTAAATGTACCGATACCGTAATACAAGTACCTTTTATGTGATTAATACACAACTTTAATGGCAAATTTTTATAATTTTTTTTTATTTTGAGAGAGATTATTTGATAATAATACTGATTATTTTGTTGAAACAGACAGGAATTTTAATAAAAATAATTTTAACTTCAACTATAAAATATTTCTTTTGAAACAGTGACACTGGGACATGACGATATTTTTTTTTTGGGGAGACCAACTAATTATTTTTTCTCTTTGATATATTCTTGTAAAGTGTATAAACTTAGTTCTAAGTAGTTTACACAGTGGTCCCCATCTTCATTTGGAATTGTAAACAAGTAACATGCATTATTTTTTTTTCTTTTTCTCCAGCACCCCGGGGGTGAAGGTATCTTACGGGGAAGCTGTAGTATGTAGCTAATGTCTACATTTAGTATAGCATGCAGTATAACTGTAGCCTAATGCATATTGCTTGGATAAGCGTTAACCTTATTGTAAAAATGTATATAAGCTAATGTGTTAAGTAATTAAACGTTCACTACTATCTAGAGCTCGGCATATACTTTGTCTCCCATCAACGTCCCTTGACGACCACATCATTACATATATTACACTAGTTCTATTTAAGTCTAAATTCTAAACAAACTAAACCTAAAATCATTACTTAATATACAAATAATAATTCCATCAAACGGACGCAAGTATTTAACATGCTAATCTCTGATTGTTAACATGAGATGATTCAAACGTACCGCCGTCCACCGCTGTTTATTCAAACCTAGTCTTTAATGTTATATCGTCTTGGTTGGATTTAGTTCGTTTGGTTAAAGATAAAATCGTGCCTACGGTAGCCCGAAATCTAGGGTCACAGAGATCAAACGTGATCGAAAACTGATATTTAAGATTGTAACGAGTGACGCATGCGTGAATAAGTTATTAATGCGGACTACTATAGTGATGAAATGAGTAAGGCTAGAGACGTAACGACAACTATAATTAGGTCATTGTCATTTCTCAAACAAGAAACAAAGAAGTGTACAGTAATCGTTTTTTTCGTTTTTTTGACGACGCGTTTGGCTCGGCTTGTAGACACCTGCCTACTGAGCTGGCGGTCCCGAGTTCGAATCCCGGCCAGGGCAAATATTTGTGTGATGAACTCGAATATTTGTGCTTGGGTCATGGTTGTTATGTATTTAAGTATATATTTATCTATATAAGTACGTATATCGTCGTCTACTGCCCATAACACAAGCCTTCTTGAGCTTAATTTGGGACTAGATTGATTTGTGTGAGGTTGTCCGATATTTATTATTTATTTATTTATTATTTATTTTAACGTTGTTAAAAGTTTGTAGCTAAACAAATAAAGGAATTTCATACAAAATTATTGTCGAGCAAACCGACTCAGCAAGGTTTTTTTTGACTGACCCTAAACTTTGCACTTTGCGTCCTGAATTTTTATCAATACCGTCAACATTTCCGATCATTTTTGAGAAAAAAGCGGATGTGTAGTGACAAACAAACGTGAATAAAATGGATGATATTGCTTGTTTTGCTTCCTTAGGTTGTTTGCTCACCGCGGGCATTCGCCAATTTATGAAAAAACAAATGAGATTCATGGGATTTTACATTACAGGCTCGTGGTAAGAAGCACCCTTAGGTACGCATTATCTACTTGGTTAGGCCAAAGACAAGTTTTTGAATAGGTAGTGAACTGCATAAAATGAGTTACTGCATTTAGTTTTCCACCTACTCATCAAAGCAAAAGAAGATCTCTTTTGTATACGACGTAAATTACGCGCCTAATTTTACGCAACTCATTACTCAAAAAATTATCCTCGTGTGGCCTTACATTTAGGCTCAATGATAGCCTATATAATTTAGTTAAGTGGACTTATGTCAATTTAGTGAAATGAACTATTGTAATTTTGACTCTGTAGTTTTATAGTTGACAGACCGAGCATAGCGTCTACGTTTCAGCTTGGCCAAAAATTGTTTTGTATTTCCGAATTTCAAAATAAGGATGTTCGTCTGTTCTCGCCTAGAAGGCGTATTTATTAACCGATTTTCGTGACATTTTGTGACCGGCTTCAATAATTATGTGTATAAATTTTTGTCCTTTCAGTTATTTGAAATTTTTTGGCGAAGGTGAAATGAGAGTTGAAAACGTAAAAAATACTGCTTTCAGTCATTAAAAAAACATCGTTAGACTTCTCGAACGTTTTTTTGAAATGGCATCTCACGGAACACTAGTGCTTAAATACAAAGAAAATGTTCAAAGCAACATAGTACATGTGTACATTGTGTACAACCACCAAAGCTACCATCATTTAAGTTCATATTAGTATTGTTTACATAATTAATTACAAAACTTACAAAAGCATAATTCAGGTCAAGTTGAGTCAAAACTGGATTACAATTAAGAGATTCACATGTTTTACTTTACAATGCCATAAATGTTGTATGACATATAAAATGAAACGGGGACTAATTTAATACCATTGTTTAAGCTTGGTAACGTGTTACCGAGTCTCATGTGTAATATAAAACAATGGATTCTTTAGACCTTGCTCTATGGTCTCAGAGCATCTGCATGACTGCAATTAAATGAGAAGTGAATTCTTGTAAATCGCCAATTACCTACTGGCCACCATTCAATAACTGGCCACCTCATACTAAAAATTCATTTTAGTATAAGGTTTTAATTACTGGCCATTCTTCAATTACTGGCCACGTTATACTAAAATGAATTCAGTTTGCAGGTAAACAGAGTTCATTTTTAGTATGAGGTGGCCAGTTATTGAACGGTGGCCAGTAATTGGCGATTTACCCTACATCGAAATAACAGAAATTTAATAGAATACAATACAAGTACTCTTTATTGCACACCTCAAAAAACATACAGGTGAAATACAACGCAAGAAATTACAATTAGAGGTAAACAACAGGCGGTCTTATTGCTAAAGAGCGATCTCTTCCAGACAACCTTTGGGTAGTGGAGAACTTAAATTTAATGTGCTTCGAAGATCTCCATTAATGTCTTTACTATCTACGTAACGTTATGAAAACTATCACCTTATTTAGATTTTTACCTGCATTAAAAATATAATAAATAAGTAAAAACAAATTTAGAGTAAGCACATGGGCGATAGGGACATAAAGTTTCAAGCGATTTAACAGACAGTGATATTCTTCACAGGTAAACATAAATTATATGAAAGACACGTATGATCCAGAGATAAACATTATTTACCTCATACTAAATATTACTCGGGATTCAATCTCAGGACTGTCAGTTTCGTAGTTTTGATTAATAATACGTTAACACATTAGTAGTTCGTTAAATTTTATCTTACTCTCTTTCTAATCACACATATTAATGAAGTTAACAAAGGATAGGACAGATTCTGCTAATTTTGCAAAAACAGTTAAAAATAAGCTTATTTCTAAATATTTAAATTAATACCTACTTAAAATTTATATAAATATGTTGAGCTTATTTTAAATTAATGTTCTTAAAAGGTGGTATTCAAAAAATTATAAACCTTAAGACCGACAGCGTTGATGGATTCGGTTTCCATGTTTTCAATGCAAGGCGAAAGTTCATAAATCTTCTCAGCAAATCATTCGTATGTATGTCCATTATAATAATCTCAGTTAAGAGGCTATCGCTAATCTTTTAAAGTTTAAAACATCGACGCTCTTTGAAGTAGCCGCAAAGAAGAAAAGGCACTCGATTCATACCAAGTGGACGACCAATTAAGAGTGAAAAATATCGCGCAGTCCAAAAAGCGAAGTTAGTTAAGGTTCATCAAAATTGTCCACTTTCGATGAGCCTTTTTTGCGTGAACGATACCGCAGATATTTCAGTTGTCGTAAAGGACATCACATCACAAAATCAAAATGGCGTAAGAGTCGAGAAACAACACGGTGTTTAAGACAGTATAGAACGGAACTTAGTGTCCCTTAGGCCAGTTAATGTTTGCTCTGCGCTTGCGGTGATTATAACCTTATAGGTCGATGTAATGCGTGGGTCACTGACGCATAGCGTTTTTATAGTCGAGGAAGTGGAAACAAATGAAGTGCGCCCACCTGTTTCAATATAACGACATGTTAATATGGTCGTTGATACATCTTTGTATGCTTAAGGCGATTTGTTTTCATTGACCTATAGAACAGTAATAGACATATTACTAAATTATGAAGACATCATCTTTTTTATAGTAAGTTAAAAAGATATTGGGATTTATTTCCAATCATTAACATTTTACGCTATTTAGGCGGCGTTTCCACCAGAGATGCGCGAGGATGCCTAGCGAGGGATGTTTTTGTTAACCAATGGAATAACTTCATTTACCTACTTACCCTCGCTCAACGCAACTGATTGTCTGATTCTATTGGTTAACAAAAAACACATCCCTCGCTCTCGCTACGCATCCTCGCACTGGTGGAAACGCAGCCTTAAAGCCCTGTTTCATTACGCTTTGCAAATATCGGAATGACTTTATTAAGCAGAGGTCATAAACATCCGTTGATAACTAACACGGCGGCGTGAATTTGGCAAATATATTGGTTGAGGTATCATCTTGGGGATACCATTGTAATTGAGTGTTTAGTAATGTTATTACAATATTCATCTATGTTAACCTTGACTTGATTATGATATTATGCATTCAATTCAATGCACATGCCATAAAACCCACGCAAGCGCATCAACAAACGAGTATTTACCGAAGGGCGAATAAACAAAACGCCGCGGGGGCGCCTTAAATAAGGTGGAAAAGTTTAAAACTATAAATGTTTCCATTTAATCGAAAGTTATTGTTACAATTATATGCGGACATTCCAAGGTTCCGGTGAAGTCATCTTAGTTTTATTTGACTTTTATTGTCGGAATAAATTTGGAAGCAAGTGAGAACACTGTTTAAAATTTTAAGAAACAAAATATTTAATACAATCCTGCGGCTTTCATGTTTTTCCCGAAAGGTTTATTTTGAGTATTGCTTTATAAATATGTTATGGGCTAAGTGATAAATTTTACATAAAAGGAAATTAGGAAAAAAAAATTTTAACAAAAAAAAGAACCGACTTCAGTAAAACTAAAAAGCCAACAATAACCCGTTCAAGTACAGATTACATTTGACTCACCCTTCGAAGTCGATCCCAAACCACTCAGTTCTTATATTTATATATTATAGTTTACGCGAGGTTTGGCACCGACTTCGAATGGTGAGTCAAATGTAATCTGTACATGAACGGGTTATTGTTGGCTTTTTAGTTTTACTGAAGTCGGTTCTTTTTTTTGTTAAAATTTTTTTTTTTTTGCTTTTTAGTGATTCGTATTTCGAAATCCTATTTACTGAATGTAAATTCTTGACTTTATCATTAAATTACCGAAAGCGCCGTACATGTCCCTATAACATTTGAAGAGTTCCCTCGATTTCTCCAAGATTCCATCATCAGATCCCGACTTAGTGCCAACGGGACCAACTCGGAATTATACCCTTTCGATTAAAAAAAAAATTTGAAAATCGGTTCACGATTCTCGGAGATATCGAGTAACATACATAGAAAAAAAAAAAAAAAAAAATTAGTTCGAATTGAGAACCTCCTCCTTTTTTTGAAGTCGGTTAAAAATACGCTCACTTATCGTGATAAATAGGTGTGGGGCGTGAAATACAAATTATTTAAATGCAGTTAAGGTCGTTAGTCTACCTTATGCCTACTAGAAAAAATACAATAATTATTTATCACTATTACCATCATGCCCTCAACATATATGTACATATAATATGCATTGGACTTTTTGTAAAAGCTTTCCTAAGTATTAAAAATGGTCAGTTTGACTATAATTTTCAAACAATTTACAAATGAATGAAACTATTATAGAACATAATAACTGTGTAATTGGTTTCCATCACCCAATCAATTGAAATTAATTGCCAACTGACAAGACAACATATTATTACAGGTAGTCCCACTTTCGGAACTAGATTCATTAGGAACGGAAACATCACTCTTATTTGCGAATCGAGTATTGGAATCAATATCCTGTGGTTATTTGATATTGGAATTGCATATTCTATTCAATAGGCCTACTTGAGTAATAAACGTTGTAACATTTATGATTTAATTATTCATTGCATTTATTATCATTTTTTTTATGTAAATTCAAAGTACTTTGATTTAATTTTATGCGTGTTTTTTATCAGTCACATTTAAAACGAAACAGTAAGTGTACACATGTACACTATTGTATAATTTTATACACCTATGACTCGCAACTCTTTGGCGCGCGACAGATACTACTCGTCACTTTCTTTTCAATAACGTGCGAGCAAGACAGGTGATGCTGAGTCGCACGACTAGCGAAGTCGCAGCAAGATATGTCAACCCTGTAGGTAAATAAGTGAAATAGTTTTCTTTTCTGATTGAAAACTAATTTGTAAAAATATAGCACATTGTATTGGGCAGGTATATTATACATTAAAATTGTTAAATAAAATTCTATGAATGTCTTAGTAATATCGCTGTACGATCTTACCCTGCGTTTCAGAGTATAAGTCTTTAAAATCAATCCGCTGTCGTTTAAAACAATCTTAAGAAGATTCGCCATTATCTCCCTTGAAATAATCAGTGACAGGCGACATTGATTTGCGGAGGAGCGGACGAGCAAATCCCCGTGTGAAGTGACAGCTGATTCGACGCGTCCGAGATACATTATATCAAAACACCGTTACTTCTACACTTCGTATATACTCTCCCATCCAAGATGAAACCTTAAGATGTGCAGATAAGGTGGCAGTTATTATTTCCGGATGCAATAAGTAATGTTGTCGAATAGCGTCTTACTCCGGACGGATTAGAGCATCTTAAACGCGTGATCCGTGAGAATTAATTTTAAATGTTGTATGACCTTGATGTTGCGTCTAATTTGTGACATCGCTGTGAGAAAGATTGGCTCTTTTTGATAGTGTTTATTGGATACGGTATATTTGTCACTATGTTCGAGTTGATGAGTTTTTGGTAAGTGGAATTGGATCTATTTGGAAGGAAAAGTGTTTTTGTCCGTCATTAGTAAAGTTTAATAGTGTTAATAATAAATAACTTCAGTTGAGGCTAATTATATGTTAGTATACATTTGGAAAATGTAAAGAGGATATTACTGAAAGAATTTATAATTCTAAAATTTCAGTGATACTGATAATGATGTGTACGTATACCTAAAATTTCGACTAATTGCATTTCGTGGCATAATAATCGGAGATTCATCAAAGCAAACCCGTTTTACCCACATAATTGATAAAACTGCGAAATGTGATAAAATTCTGATCGGACTGTTTTTGCATTACTGCATTGCATTTGTACCACCCACTAGGGCTATCCACAATCAATGTTCTCAAACATTCCCGGGAACTACGGCCATTGTGGTTACCCTGCGACAGTTAGAGCGCGGCATGTCCGTACCGTTACCTACACGTGGGGTTACATTCAATTAGGTCGCATTACATTCCTCGCAAACGCATCTGTTGTTGTGATAACGGGATGCGTAGATTACAGGCTTTTTAGTGGACATACTTACTTAATTCATTGAGGAATGAGATTGTGCATTTAAAATGTATTTTTTTTACTTTACTTTTCAGGCAGCTTCTTCTGGGTCTCATTCAATTTTTATCTGTGAGCATTTTTTTTACTACATCTGATTTGTAATTATGTTAACACTTTCACGGACAGTGCATTGAGATACTTAAATACGTAATACCTTTTTGATACGGCGCCACGTCTGTGGACAGCGACTTTTATCTTCGAGTTACTGAGTGCACACCCTTAACCGGTTCGCTACCCAAGATAAATAATTGATTTATACATAAACTTAGTATAATTATGTTGACATGTAAAACTATGTTTTATCAAAATAAATGAATGAATGAAAAATTGCCACTCCGTCTACTCTACGCCGAATATTTCTCATAGCTTTTTTATAAAGGCAAATGCCTCGAGCCATTTTTGGCAAGTGCCTTTTTGTTTTGTCTGTGCCATTGTTCGTCCGTGAACGAGTTAAAAATATACGCATTAAAGTCATCAGAGGATACAGCTGCTATACTTATCTGGTTCGAAAACTATCAATAACAGGGCCTTAATCTAAATTTGATAAATATTGACACAAAGGTATATTATGAAGTTAAAATATAATGTGATCTGCTAAAATGTAAGCTCTCCCAACTGAGCTATTAGATCGTTATGTCAATCACACCAAATCTTTGATTCTATAAATTCTACGCGCCCTCTGCGCTAGAGCGCTCAGAGGACTATGCCGGAAACGTACGGTCGCAGGTACGAAATCACCTTATTTTTTTTCATAATTTACTTTTGTGTTAATATTTCTAAAAATAAAAATGTGGTATTTCGACATAAAAAATATCATTGGTAAAAATATTCTATAAAACAATCTAACTTTGACATTTATCTCGTCGCTAGGTATTTTAGCTATATGCTCTATTCACTCGTTACCATAGTTTATTACCGAGTCACCAATATTACTACTTTATAGTAGAATCCACATGTAGATTTAAACGAACTGTAAACATAGGCAGGTACCTCAGTATAAAGAAGGCTCGAATGCAACCTGATACACTGGAGGCCGCAAGAAATGGCCGCGACGGTGGGTGGTCGCTGTTTTTGCTCTTCCCGTAATTAACGAACGAATACACCACGAAAATAAAGCACACGTCAACTTCTTGACGCTTTGATATAAGGTTTAACATTGCTCGATCCTGTCATCTTGTTCTGTGGTTTTCCTATACGACTCATTTACCTACAAATCCAGGGTCCAAGTTTGTCACATCAACAATTACCTGTAAAAGAACGGAAATAAACGTTAAAAATGTGACGATTATTTAAAGTTCAGGAAGCATGTAAGTATAATTGACAGCCGAATGATAGCGTTAAGTGCTTATTTTCATATCTTGGTTGCAATATTTTAACGCGAACTATATACTGTATGTATACACTTGGTATGTACTTCCACGTATTAAAAACTAATCTACGCAAAACATTGATTACAAAATACGGCAATTTATGATAATGATAATAAAGAAACAATGTAAAATATCCAAACACCAAAAAAACCATTGACGTTCATGTAAAAATTTACAAACGAATACATTTATATTTTATTTTTGTAAAATTTACACAAGAAGTAAACACCAGGGAAGAGAGAAACGAAGCGAGATCTATAGGTAGCTATAGCTGTATGAAACCCTATTGAGTTTTAATTAAGAATTTATTTAATTTAAGTATCCAACAATATCCATGGTTGCCAGTTTACTGACTTACGTTGATTACTGAGCTATTCAATTACAATATAAATTAATTGAATTAGAAATCATGTAGTTATCAATAAAATTGATAGTTTTCATAGAAACAGACTTAATGAATTAAATAACGATTTATTTAATTTGTATTCAATAAGTAATTAAGTTAAAGGTACTTATACATATACCTTTGGTATGGAATCTATTATATGTATAACAGTAAAATCTTGAACTACAACTGGTCTCTGTGAACCTGAACTAGAAATTTAGTGGTCAGACATGATTAAGGGTAGGCTACAATCAATTGAATTTCATGTATCTAAGTAAGCTAAGTTCTTGATTGATATGATTTGACCAAAGAACAAGTAGACGTATTATTACAAATGCTTTTTTATTCGTATTTGATTAAATACATAGTCCTAGATTAGATTCACGGTAAGGTGTGCAAATGGAGGCTATTAAAATCCTTTTTCCCATGAACATAGAAAAAACAAGCAATCAAAACTTATCTATTACAATATATACATATGTATATTATAATCCTCACAATGTTCCACATGATGGCTACACGTAAAAAACTGAGTTACAGGCTGCACAAACAAGAGCTCGTTTTCCATCATTTATTCGATGGGTGTAGCCGATGTTGAAGCACTGATTTCTCAATACACATAATCGATTGTGGCCACAGCCTAACATCGCTCTTCAAACCCGCTCGGCATCCTCCGGTTATGGCATCCTATCTATAATATTATTGCCTATTACAAAAACAACCATGTACGCGTATCCACTTTTCACTAACAGGCCTTATAAAGCTGTAATAAACCAATAGCAATGTTGCAGCGGCGGGAAATCTTTCTCAAAAGAGTATAGAAAATCTTCAAATGCTTGCTACATTTCAGAGAGCGCTTCAATGTAAGACGGGAAAGTTTGCGGATACTTCATGAATATTTATTTACCTGGATAATTTTGGATCCATCAGGTAAAAAAGGAGGTAAGAAATATTTGGAGCTCGAAGAGCACGATATTTTAAGACATATGTCTTTTTAGAATAAGAAAAATCTGCAGTCCTCTTTTTATAGCTATTGGATAATTTGCAAGCAAGATTACCCACGGCGCAAAGGTAACCCTGAACGACATCAAAAATATCAAAATATAAGTTATGGCTTTGTGTAAGAGTTGAACTCAACCAAATTCTTTACAGCATTCGGAAATTGCGTACGAATTACGTATCAATATAAAGCAAGGACATCGGCTTCGAATCTGTGATGCGTGCGTTACAGACTTGCGCCACGGTATCAGATAACGTTACGTTAAGCAACAATAACTTTATAATTACTCGCTGTTGCAAGTCGTGTCGCTGGGATCAATATCGATACAATGCGACTGATCGATTTTAGTGACTCATCAAGGCGAAACCATAGCTATCCCTTGACCGACGACCTTGCTTTCGACGTGTCCGATCATAAGATAACGAAGAATCGATGCCATTGAACATGATTTAAATTAAACACGATGAACTGTCCGCCCCGACTTCCTATGACGCATATTACACTCTTTATTCAATGTTACTAGATGGAAAAGGCTTTACTTCATTGTTCCAATTAATAATGCACTTAAAGCCTTGATATTTTGATCAGGTAGGACCTTGTCTATGATCCGTCTGGATCGTTACTGCTGCCTGCCTCATATCCATGAAGTGGCAGTTATTGTTGAACAGTGCCTACTTTAAGGCTCATTTAGATACAGCGTAAACTTGCAAGCGTTTCATTTCATTGCGGGTTACCAAACTTACCAACATACGATGTGTTCAATCGCTTGACCTAACCCTGCAATGTAATGAAAACCTAACTCCTAAATGGGCCTTTATTGTGGATTCAAAACGCAGAGTGTGACTGCCGCGAGATATAATTTGACTCAAGATGATTTTAGCCTGCTTATTCATGAGTAACATGTGCTCGTTAGCTGCACTAAATACTATGAAAAAAAAAAAACATCAAGCTGGACACAATCGGATGATCGTCCGGTATCGGATCGAACGCTTATAAGTGGCGATGCTATCACATATCGAAGGTCGGCCGTGTCCTGCAGGGATTGAGGCTAATGGCTGTCTTCGTGATATGCACATGATATGATCATGTCTATTATAATTAGTAGTTTTAGGTGACTTCAAGTATTCAAGGTTAATAATCGTACGTCAGTTTGAAGTGCAAAGGTGCAATATAAAGTTTGTCGTGGTTTCATAAGTTAACAGCTAAAACCCTGAATATAATCTTACAATGCGCCAAGAGGTGAATTCTAGAAAAGGTCAATGATTTTTTAATATGGACAATTGGTTTTCCTATTGAGTCACAAAGACATGTGGTTGCTTTTTTAACCTGTAAAGTAGATTTGGGACTGAAGAAGCCTCTTAAACATCTGGTAAGATAGTCCCAAGCAGCACATTAGTGAATTTTGCAGCTTATCTTACAGCTTTAAGTTCTAAATGAGTGGTTTAACAGTGTTTGATGCAACTTATAGCTCTAAACACAACTCAAAACTGTATATGAGTTCATCCTATCACTTGTAGTTGCATAGGAACGTTTTTTGTTTCTACTTTATTACTTATGGTGGGATAAAGTCGATTTTGCTACTTAAAGTTGCATGCAGGTTCAAATAGTCACTCAATAAGAAGCAATAGTGCTATATAAGGCCTTAAAATCACTTATAAGCAACTTTTACATATAAGTGGCAACATACCCTTATTTGGAACTAAAAGTTCCAAATGACTAGTACAATAGCGAATTATATCACCAATAGTGGCTAAAGGGATAATTTTACGGCTCTTTTGGAACCAAAAAATATTGCAACTTTAAGGCCTAAGAAGTACCTTATTGCCACTCCAACGCATAAATAGGAGATTCTTAGAACCAAAAGCAGTTATTTTCACTTATTTCAAACCACTAACGAACTAAAAGTTCTATTATAGTTCCTATTGCGCCTTGTCAAAATATATTTAATAGTTGCACTGCTTTGCCACTCGCAAGATACAAATAAGTGATTATTAGACCTAATAGTTCCAAATAAGGAACAAATAAGTGAAAATAAACACTGTAAGATCTTTTTTGTTTCGCCATGTTTACAAATGGAAGCCAATGAAAATTAATTATTTTGACCAGAATTTTGCCACACTCACGCATAATCACAGACTTTTGATAGTTTTGACGATGTTACTTTAACATTGTAGGTAACCTACAATCATTAGGTCAGGTTTTTAACAGTTTTATTTCTTATCAGTATCTATTCCTTATTTAATTTAGCACTCTCTTTTTTAATATTCCTGATCAAATGAAAGGCCCGTCGAAATTTACAAAGAAAACATACTATAGTTTCACAGTAACAAAAAATTCGCAAGAATTTCGTGCTTATTTCAATGCTTGTATAACGTAAAGTTTTAATCACTCACCAAACAGACGTATAAATCCAAAATAAATATGGCAGATCACGTATTACACACAACACAATTTGACAGTTGCCTCGCCACTCAAAGATAATTTGGCGACTCATTTATCACTCATTGAGCGAACTGAAATGTTTTCATTCGTTCACTGCGCATAACTTTTACCCTTAGTTCTAATTGCCACTTAAGGTGATTGTGAGATCTCTTATGGACGCATAACTTTCACCCATAGTTCTAATTACCACTTAAGGTAATTGTGAGAGCTCTTATGGATTCTATTTAGCACCAAAAATAGGCTGCAATTTTTCTCCTTTTGGTTCTATATAGGTGGCATAAGGGTTATTGCCACCTATATAGCACTTAGTCATGGTGGTAAATTTCACTTAAGCATCTAATTAGATATGATATACGAGCTATTTAGACCCAGTTGTGCTACTTGGGGTATTATTAAGGCCAGTCGTAGGCCACAGAACGTAATAACTCCATCAATACAAGTATAATATGTGCTGCGCAATTTGTCTGTGTCGCAAGCGAGAAGAATAGATAAACAAAACTGGCTTGTAATCTCACCGGCGATCATCCAGATGGTTACAAGTATTTGTTCGTAAGATAAAAAGTAACTGGCTGATGCGCACGCGCACACAGCCTACAATGCCACAGTACTGTCATATTGCAGTAGTATTGCGCTGGAAAAAACTAGAGCAACAGCGAGGGGACCTACGTATAAATCTTGTGAGTTTGGATTGGAAACACATAATTTAAAGTTTTTCTATTGCAGTTGAACGGTCAGTTGGAAGTGTTACGAGTATACTCGTAATATGTAACAATTCCCGGTTCAAAAGTTGCGTTAGTATTCCCATTGTTTAGAATTTTAGTGTAATAAAACTAACGTTTCGAAGGACTATATATGCGAATACAATTTTTGTGTACCTAGGTACATGTTAATAAAGAAAGATAGTGAGTGAACGATTATGACTGGAATCTCCTGAAAACTCGAGAAGTTCCAAAGCCATGTCCATCTATCATATTAAATGATCGATGCGTTTATGTATGTATAATAATATATATGAACTTTATTAGTAGATCTTCAATCTTTACTGTGGCCCTTAGTGTGGGACTCCACCTGTGTGGACACTTTGGCACCTTCACACATTGCAACAACGTGCCAAAATCCAGGTGGGGCGGCCACAAACGCGGAGGCGGCTAAACGCCGAAAATATATGTGTTTGGGTGACAACTATATTTTCGTGCCGTTTGCGGTAGAGACTCTAGGCCCATGGGGCCCAGCCGCACATAATTTGTTTGATTCCCTTAAAAAAAGCTAATACGAACTACCTGTGATCCCAGAGCTGGCGCGTTTCTCGGGCAAAGGCTCAGTATTGCTGTGCAGCGGGGAAACGCCGCCAGCATCTTGGGATCATTTCCGCCAATGAGCGACCTTGGCTAGAGTTAGGTTAGTGTAGGTTTTAGGTTTTTAAATTGTTTTACCACTTAATCCGCATGTTTTTTTTAATAAATATTTTACTATCTTTACTTTTATATTTGAATTTTAAATATTTGATAAAGGCTAGGTAGACTTACCTACTTTTATATTAAATGAAGTTAAATAACTGCCTGTATTAGTACTGTGACGATGCTATCGCGGCACGGGGGGCGTTAAGAAAACCACTTATCCGATGCCATCGCATCGCGAACGCCCGTAGATACCTACTCATTATTTTGGCTACTTTGGTATTCTTATCGGTTATTTTGATCTTGCGTGTATTACGTCTTGGTTGATTTCGCTTTCATACTTATGTTGAAGGTTTGTCGATGTATGGTTAAGAAAATTCGTAGATACTTATACTTATGAATATGGTCGATGTAACTTTACGGTGTCTAATGTTATCTTTGTTATTAAGTACATAATTTATATTATAATACAATTGTAGATTTGTATTGAAAATCATTTTTGTATAGGGTGGGGTCATGATTTCTGGAAAAATCTTAATAGCGTGATGAAGGATCATCATTTGATTTGTATAGGCGCGCGGCGCCATGTCAACTTAGCGCCATCTGTTTCATAATTTCCATTGTCCTCGCATCACGTCGAAACGGCTGGAAACATTTTAACCAATTTTGGTACAGGGAAAGCTGGGCATTCAAAGATGGTTATAGGATACTTTTTATCCGCTTACGGGCGGGCGGGCGGGTTCTTTATAATACGCGGGCGAAGTTGCGGGCACCTCCCAGTTCTTAATAAAAGTCTTCAAGACATTACACTGCGTTTGTGAGTAAAAGGTTCCTTTGGTTGGAATACTGTTAGGTTAAATATGAACCGTTACTAAAACGGTCAAGAAATCTCATCTCCATGACAGAATTGACAAAAGCGCCATTCCCAGTGACGTACAAGCCGGCGCGGCTATAAATTGTGCTAAACTCATAACAGTTCTATTTAGCATTACATCTGTTTCCTTTTCCAACCTCCAATATCTGTAATTATCAAATATAAGCCCCATTTTGAACAGAGTAAAGCTGATTTTACAAACTGTGATGTGGTTGGGTTACAGGCTGGTCGGTCAACGTGCCCTATTCAGCACGATATGCAATTGGCAGATATTTCGAAGGCTTGGCAGAAATTCGCTTTGTAATCTATTTATTTGGACTGTAAATTTAGTTTTGTCGGCAATTGGTGGTTATTCGTCTTGGAGTTTTGTTCGAATGCCATTCGTGAATTTTGATTCGGTTATAGATCAGTTGAATGTATTCGCGAACATTTCTGAATTTGTGGAACAATAGTAATCAAGTTGTAAAATCGCCGTCATAGGAAATTTCAATATACAAAGGGAAATAACTCAAATAAAATCGTAAAATGAGTATTTCCTATAGTAAAATCTAATTTGTAATAAAACCAACTAGTGATCATATTCTTGGTTTTGTTTTCCGCACTGTCAGCTGCCGGCAATGTTCAGATAACTTTTACATAACAGACGTGCGCAACGCATTCCTTTGGCGAATTGCTCATCAAACTAATGTGCGTATACTTTGACAAATCGTACCCATCAACGTGTCGAAACTCCGAGGACAAAGTTGGGCAATGAGTAATTAATACAAAGATATTTTAGTTTTTCGCATGACTAGACTATCTCGCGGTGGATCTCGGGCGCAACAATAGACCCATTAAGCCGAAGCGCTGTTGTTTTCTTTAGATTCAAGGTGATGTTTTGACAAGCGTAATTGGTTGCACGCTACTCTTCATAGCATTTTGTTTTTATATAGGTATTAGGTATGTGATAAATGAAAATAAGCATATATGATAGTTATAAAAAACGGTTTAAACTCACGTAAAAATGGTCCAAAAGCTATACGTGCGGCTACGCGACTCACGGCCAACTACGCGTAGTAGAACGGATAGGTGTCCCTGATGAAGAGCTTCATATGAGTTCGAAACATGTCGGGCCAATTTGAGGTTCCTGACAATTTGAGGTGTTTAAACCGTTTTTATAACGAATAAAGATGTCTCACGATAGTTTCAATAATATTAAGCTTACATATATGCATGTATATAATCAACCCGCGCAGTTAATGTGTTCCACTTTTGTAGGTACTAACTGTACTAAGTTTATTATTTCGTAGCATCGTTTGAGCCTTAATTTGACAAAAATAAACGAAGATCGATAGTTTAACCCTCACTAAGATAAAAAAAAACTCTTTGAACTAAAGTTTCTAACTTAACCCAACGTAATCTAAGCTAACTCGTCTAACAATTTAAAAGTTGATAGATTTGAAAGGAAAAAAATCACGTTATATTATACGTAACGTTACATTAGGTCAAGACACGTTATAGTTATTAGACGTCGAGCACCCGGCTAAAATGCATCGTCGGACACCGCGCTATGGCACCTAACTTACAATTATTGTTATGGCGTTATTTGGTATACCTATGGGACACACCTAGACTCGTTAGTGACTAATTTTATGCCTTGTTCAGACTGGATAGAGACTTAGGTACTTCATCTGCATATTTTAGTTGCAAAGATGCTGAATCATTTTGAGATGGTTACATAAAAAAAAATACGTTAAATGACGTTCTGTAACTTACGTTTCTTTTGTGCCGTATTACTTAGTTTGAGTTGTTAACTTGAAACAATAGATCATAACATAAGGTAATAGATCATTATAAAAATAAGAAATGTGTTTTTTGGTTATGCACGATTTTACTACTATTTCATATCAATGTTAATGAATTTCTATCGCCTATGTTTAATATTTAATTACCTATACCGCACACGATAGATATCATAATCAATTTTAAAACCAAGTTAGATTCTAAACCTTAATTTAGAAAGGTGCTTCATTATTACCTGCCAGTCTCTTTAACGCATGATATACATTGCGGTCGCTTTTTCTTTAGTTGCTAGACACATAGATATCCTTAAAAGGGATAATCTTATCATTAAAAATATTTAGCAACTTACCACCAGTACTAACGCCACGCTAAACGCTCGCACTCTCTGTAGCCTTAGTATTGCAACATCTCTCATTGTATGTTAAGCGGGCACTTCATCTTTACCAGCGGCTTGCGCCTGCGCCGATTTATCGTCCGACGCGCCCCTCTCGTGACAAGCTTGTCGGAATCAAAGATAATAATACACTTAATAGGCTTTAAAATTAACTGACGGTTTATTTATTTGTATAGCCGATATATAATTCGTGACATTTTGATGACCGATTGACAGTGTGAAGTCTATGAGTTAACGCTTTTGATATCAAATGTCTGTTGTATGACCCAATCACAAACGAGTAATGCAGTACAGATAAAATAATTGGCTTCTTAGCTATATTTGAATAAACGGTCCATTAATATTACTTGATTTACAGTTTTAAGTTTGTCAGCCATGTATCAGTAAAGTATGTACCTAGCCTAATTACTGCCAATAAAATATACAGGTAAAAAATATTTAAAACATTTCATTAATTTTAGTATCACAATATACAATTTTTCCGCTTTGCCCTAAGGTTGACTGGTAGAGAATGCCTCATGGCATTAAGTCCGCCTTTTGTACGATAAGTTTTTCTTTTGTGCAATAAAGATTAAATAAATAAATAAATAAATGAATTATTTTGCGTATACAATATTATTTCGCCGCAGAAGTTTTATAGCTTCCGTTTTCTTGGCATAACTATATCGAAGAAACAAATCATGTTTACAAATGGGTTTAAATACAGTTACATATTTATTGTATATAGGTAATAAAACAAAATACAAGCATTTGAATATAAAGCTTACTGAAGAGAAATAAATGCCGCAAATCAATCTTCCAGGCTGCATTATTGAAAGTGAAATTTGATGTTAAGGCTGATAAAATAATAGTAGATGCTTCTAAAATATTATCTCCGCTAGTGTTAATGTTCGACGACAATAAATAAATAAGTCAATCCCAGTGACAAGCCAGATACAAGGTGTCTGTTGAACCTCGTCTGATTGAAATAAAGCCTGTTCAAGTTAGTCAGATACGAGCGACGCTGAGCTATGGAGATAAAGTTTCAACTTGTTTAGATAAGGGTTGCGGAATAAGACAAAGAAGACAGGGACAAAAAAATAAAAGAGAGATTACATAGAAACAGTGATTTACTAGACGCATATTTTATGTATACAGGGAATCTGTAGTTCGGTTTTTGAATCGTAAGATATGTTATTATGTTATTCTGAATCTAGCTTCAATGTCTGACAAATTGCTAATATTTTCATATTCTTCCACAAAAAAAAAATAATTCGTATTGAGATCATTCTTCGCACAAAAACCACTCAATTAAAAGATTTTGGAGAAACTTAATAAGCATTTACAGCAAAGACGTAGAAATGAAATAAAAGGAATTTGTACAGTTCTTAGTAAAATTTTCTATTTGCTGTGTTACTGGTATAGCCCTACGTAGCTTTTATTTTACAGCATGATCAAAAGCTAGCCAATTTTTAAAGATATATATTGCTATATAATATGTCCTATCTGTGGGCTTACTCATAATGTAAGTGAGCAGTTGTGTCTAAGCCTATAAAATAACCGTAGCGTGCCGCATTCTTCACAACAGCCTTTATGAACGCACGTTCATGCACAGTTAGCACTAATAGAGTAGCCTATTACAAAACGATGAGTTCACTTTCGCCGGCCAATCAGCGCGCCGGCAGCACGTGGCGCGGGTCAGAGGTGCGCCGGCGCTGCCCGCGCGTGCGACGCCATTGTTTGCGCCGGCAAACAACGAACCCGTCAGCCGTGACGAAATGCCTCTCGCTTCGGGTGCGGCTATATTGAGAATGTGGTGGTGTATATTCGGGTATTGAAAATGAAAAAATCCATGGCTTTCGATCGTGTGTGAGGGGAGGTTTTCGTCTTGTCATACCTAGATGTTATGCTGACGTCTTCCCGTATGTAGTATCTGAACATAAAAGTGACGGATGCTTTATGATTTATCTATCGTATGATAAATGCAATCATAATACGCTGCGATTACTAATTAACGCGTGGTGATTATGTATGTTAGTTTTCTAAAATGCATGGGTAAAGCTATGATATCCATTCCAAAGCTTAAGTTTAAATGGCATTGGAGGAAACAGATTCCCTCGAAGGGATTTGAAAGGAATTGTAAAAGCTGGTAAAACCCTCAAACAATCAATCATTGAATTTTTCTGCAAATGAACAATTGTTGAAGTTTCACGGGCTTGGCATGAATGTGTGCAAGGGTAGATCGACCTACTCACTGATATCGTACTATTCACGACTGCCAATAATTACGATTGACCTTTCACGAAGGGGTTGACTCGTTTACTGTAGCCAGAATTGACAGGTTTAGATTTATTTATTTAGATGTACATACATTTGCTGCATAATCACTTAATCGGTCTGTTGAACATACCATATATTTTTATATATTATCATGTAAAAATATATAAGCCGCCTGTCCACAGAATCGGAGCAGAGAAAATTAACCAATCCTGATGCGTCTTTGTGAAGCCCATAATATGGCTATTTACGAAATATTTATTTGGCTCTGATTTCTTTACAATGGTAAACTGAGCTTTACTTTCCAAACAAGGCCAGTGAACAATAATGTTTAAGACCCGATGATGGTCCTTAGAATATAGTGACTCGTCTAATTCGTGACCCAAAACAACAATAATATGACAAGCCATTCATGAACTATGTAGTAGTTTTAGCTATACGTAAAAAATGCGAACATTTGAACAATTATACAAATTAGTATTCTAAAAATCAAACTGTTGAGATTAGGTACCTATGAATATGAAATTAAAGAATCTACTTAACTAGAAGAGGAAGGCTGAAGTATTTTTAATTTGACAAGAAGGCAAGAGTTTTGGCTTCTGAATTTTGTGATGTCACATGCAGAAAATAAAAATGAACTAATCTAGAAAGAGAACCAACTCCATGTGTCCGCTTTGCCCTAAGGTTGACTGGTAGAGAATGCCTCACGGCATTAAGTCCGCCTTTTGTACGATAAGTTTTCTTTTGCACAATAAGTTAAAATAAATATAAAGATTACACGAAAAAGTAAGATGTGTTGCACCTCCACGATGGAACGGAAACATTTGGAATGAAGCTGAGTAAATTTACTGAATAATATTTCCATTGTGCCAATACATTTAATGGCACCGGGACATTTTGAGTGCATTATTTCCTTTGCGTGGCGCATAATACCGGGGAAAAGCGCTCACGTGCGGCCTTCGGTGCGACAGGGAACGTATTGTTCTGTGACATTTTAGCCTTGCTAATGACAAGCAATTTTCATGTCGAAACAGACCACATTAGATGGATTTATATTGTCTTTTAATTTGCCCTAAATAACTCACGGATTGATGGTAAATGTGAATTTGGATTGATTCTGGAGCATGTTTCTGCAAATTCAGAATTCCTCTAAGTGCTCACAGAAAACATTTTCATAGTTGTACGTTTCTTTCACTGTCTCCGGTAACTAGGAAGGAAGAAAATCAGGCTCTAAAAAAGGCAGGTTCTGATTCTGCTCAAAAAACTTCTTAACTTTATGACTCGATATAGTTTTTTGTTTCAAGATTAGAAAATGAAAAAAAGATTGAATCATGTTTCACATGCTAATTGACTTCGCTGGATTTGACAAAGATCCGATGATAATATCAAAATCGAAACCCGTAGTTTGGTCTAAAATGTTGGTCAAATCGAGCGTTTCGGAACGCAAAACTAAGAATACAAATAATAGTTGTTGATGAGTGGTCATTTTACTACTGATAAAGTACACTGTCAAACAAATACATAAACTTACGTTAACGTTGCCAATCTACTTGATGAATCACAATATGCGAAAGGTAAAGCCACAGTTGTAGTGGTATTGAAGTGTTAATCATATTGTTTTCAGCGTCAAGGTCGCCTGCAGCATTAAGTCCGCCTTTTTGAAGTAATTTTTGCGCAACCGAGAATAAATAAATAAATATACCAACACAAGAATCTGTCACGAGAAACATCTTGACATGCAACTGGTTGCTGCTAAGCTTTCGACTCGTATCTTCTCATCGTGTGGGCTCGAAACTGTCAAGCCGGCTGTCAAACAAGCTGTCAGACTGGTGACTCAGTTATTGACGTGACAATGACAGCAACAGTGAAAGATGTCTACATCCGCTTGTTCGATGCTGACACATCTTGAGCGTACTTGAACCGAAGACCGTGAAATTAGAGCAGGAACGCTAGGTACTATTCTATGATACAATCAAACAACTACATATATATGACAAGTAGTACTTGTACTGTACAATTATAATAAGTAGCTTACAACAATCTAGAGTTTTAAATACGAGAATTCTCATATCTCTAATATGAAAATGCTATTATACTGGGTTCTAATTCCATCGTAACGTGTAGTACATGAAATGTCACTTTATGCAGCTCGAATCGCAAACATCGCGGTTTAAAGACCGTTAAAGGCGATATACCTGAGATGTTGCTTATTTGCCGATATATCATAATCATTATACTCACGAATTGGCATCAGAGCAGAGCCATGGCAGCGGAATATTCTAAAGCGATACGATCGCTGGTGAAATAAATAACGTTTAAATAATTTTTCAATTTCATATAGCCAGTCTTTTCCCTCCTATTTCACCACGCGTAAATAGGTTGTTTACTGAATTTGTAAGTAGCATTTTTGTCTCATAATCACTTTCTATTACAAATATCTTGAAATCCTCTGGAGTCCACTGCTGGCCAGCATAAAAATAAAAATAAATAACAACATTTTTTTCATGCCTTCAAGCAAACACGGTAAAAACATTAAGTAAGTAGTACGATCCGTCATTCTCCTTAGGGTCATCCTGTCCTACAACTACAATTAAAAAATAACTGACAACTCCTGTCGGACGATCGCGTTTAAATCAGAACTTTCTAATAGGAAGGAAGCAATCAGTCTTTTTTTAAATAAACGAAGTTTCGCTTTCTATAGCGTTCAGTATCGGAGACGTAAAAAGTGAGGTTTGTTTTAAGCGGAGCTCTATCTTTACGTGTCATCTTGGCATTAACTAAGGCCTGTAATATCTATTAATGCGACAAATATTCGCTTCTAAATAAAACAAAATAAGCGATACTACAGCACCATTGTTGGTTTGGTAAGGTTTTATTGGTCAATAACTATATGGTTCGAATCATATTTATCTAGCACTTTATGGTAGGCACCTACGGTTGTAATATTTTATATCATATGAAGAATGTACATCATCAATACTGAGCATTATGGCTTTCTATACGATTTTTTATCACGGTAATTATATAAGGTCATTTGGCAATTTAAAAACCTGTTATGTCTGTTGACGGATCATGTTCTATTCAATAGTTAGTGTTTGCTGCTTTAACTCGACAAGAATGCGTTTCAATGCGTCCAGCGAACGTAACAAGTTTAGAGATTGATTTATTACCCTTTACAATAAACATCCTCCGCGGATCGATTCATTCATGGGCAATAATAAATCTCTTATGGGGCTTAAGGCTCCCGCCTCAATAAAGAACCATCCACACTGACCATATACAGACAATGCTTCGGACGCCCCGAAATATTTATATCGATGTTTTTATCGGCGAGTGTGAAAGGTCAACCGTAAATCGATCAATGTGCCGTTGGTTTCGAGAACTGATTAACACTAGTAGTTAGCCGCATCTTAATCTAACCCATTAATGCAGAGGAAGTGTCTAATGGAGTCCGTTCGGTAGCAACGTTTAGAAGATGGTGTTAAGAAATAATTACTATTGACCACGCCCCGTCTGATTGCTTTTCGTAAGCAGCCATAAATCGACTTCGATTCCCGCTCGCAACATGTGTTCTTATTAGAAATAATAAGATAATGGCCGTGTATTGCTCAATATATACATATTTTACATTTCAAATGAACTCAAGAGGATGTTGGGTCGTAATTGTTAACGAGATGATTCCCAAATTAATGACTCTGTAATTAGAGGTTGTGGTTATTTTTATTGGATTATATTACGTAGTTTTGTTATATTAGGCTCATTGGTAATAAAAGTCGTGATTTCGTCGTCCGAAGCGGTTTAAATGTCAGTTGTATAGTGATCCTTGGAGTGTTAGACAAAATGCTTTTTTAATTGCGTGGTATCGCGACGATTTTTTTATATTGGTACTTGTAGTAGTAGTACTAATCCCGAAAAATAGATACGAATAAAAAATATTGTAAGTATTTTTTACGCTTTTTAATCACTTAAGGAAAAACTCGTCTAAATTTAATCAGATCATTATTTTATGATACATCGTCGCTAACTATTGTGTTTGAAAAATAAATAATTCAGTACATGCAGCAGGTTTATGGTGGTCACGTTTATCGCTCGATGGATACGTTACAAAACGGGATTTAATTGCGTTCAAAATGGTGTTTATTTAACCAACTCCACGTTTCGAACGTAATGTACGTCCATAGTCTCAGGGACTGAACAGGCGGGCATCACATATTCTTGTCGCGCGAGTATTCCAAACTAGTGCATTAGGTCTATCGCGCGTTAAATGCGACCGTCATAGTTCCGCAGATCGTATATTTGTATCTAAGTTCTTTTTACTACCCAAACGACAACTGAGATGACTAAAACCCTGCATATAATACTCCATTCGGATGCTCTAATCTACATTATAGTCCGTTCAACTGAAGTTTGAGAACAAGATTGACGTGTACTTTATTTGATCCATCTATCGCGCGATAAATGCGAACATCATAGTCCCACATATCGTATATTTGTATCTACGTTATTTTTACTATTTAACCGACAAATGAGATGACTAATACCCTGCATAGTAGTCCCGTCGGATGCTCTAATCTACCTTATCGCCCGTTTAGCCGGCTGGGCGCGCACGCTATCTCCCATCGCATGGGAACCGTTCTCACGCGCAGAATGCAACACAACAAAAAGGAATGTCAAGATGCACATTGTGTAACGCTATTATACTACTAATACAACAGTTTGACATTCGTCCAATTTGCATTGAGCGTTTGTTTTTGAGTTTTGAAGCCATTTTTCATGAAGGTCCGTTCTCTTCATTGTTTCGGGTTTCATATGATGCCTTTGTGTTGCTGCGATGATATCGATAAAAGGAGTACTTTGTAGACTGATTTAAATATGCATATCTTAATATACAAAGTGCTCATGAGATTTCCGAAGGATTTCAAACGTAAATTTCTGTTCTTTTTGTTCATAAATTACATTTTAAAGTCTTTCGTATATTTTATGATCACCTATAGTTATATAGTTAAAAACCACAGATTATATTGGAATTTATAGCTTGGGGGTTTTCTTTATTGGATAAGAAAACTGTCATCACTGTCATGATGTCAACAATTTGCCAGATTTCTATCTAATTGTTTACAAGCGATTGCGTGAAAAGCTTCCACAATTTCTTAGCACACGAGTCAGTTTCGGCGGCTGATGATATTCATTAGCAATAGAAACATGTAATTTGAGATAAGTAAGCACGCGCTAGCGTCACAAAATCTGTTTTAGATTACACTAATTTGTCAGTCCTCTGTCAGTCCACCATTCATAGCACATGTGTGGGAAACGTTATGAAATTGAAAATGATCATATTTCTTTTAAAAGACACCACACGATTGCACAAAGATTCACCTAGTTTTCGTCGTTAACTATTCATTATTATGTGCCGTGGGAGATTTTTTGTGGTAGCTATTGTTATGGTTTTATTAGGCGCATTCCATAGGACTCGCCAGTCGACGGCGATGCGGGCTAGGCGTTGCTCGACTCACCTGATATCGAACTGGCAGTTTGTTTCTCTATTAATAGTTTTATTAAAGCTTTTGCAAGCCATATTTCATAAAACACCAAATCCTAACTTTAACATCAATCTATATTTTGCAAGTGGGCATTTTTGTAAAAAAATCATCCTGTACTTTTCCCGGAATACTCGCACGTACCTTACCTACGACCTAGGAGAAAACTAGCTTTACCTAACTCTAAAATGAAATTGGTCCACTCTAATTCCTTTTCTATGTCCGTAAAAATATTTAATAAACTCCCTAAAGCTATCCAAGACATAAACAATATTAAATCAATTTAAGAATACTCTAAAAAGCTATTTAATAGAAAAAGCATACTACACTGTTCAGGAATTCCTAAATGAAAAACAAGACATTAACTAATTTAAATGAACTCGAATACTATGAAATTTATGAAATTACCGTATTGTATTATAA
Organism: Apotomis betuletana; assembly: GCA_932273695.1. Taxonomy (NCBI): domain Eukaryota; kingdom Metazoa; phylum Arthropoda; class Insecta; order Lepidoptera; family Tortricidae; genus Apotomis; species Apotomis betuletana. The sequence continues at coordinate 9,021,584 of OW026313.1, read as the reverse complement.
TCATGAAAATTAATGAACATTATGACTATGACCAAACCTGTATTGAAATATAATTTTAATTCTTTTTTTTTTAATGTGTAAATTCCCGGCATATTGATATTTATTTTAATTCTGGTTGTAAGATATTGCTGTGCCTGACAAGGCTCATGTTTTGGACTTTACCTAGTATTTAAGACCCTTAATGTACAACATGAATTGCAATAAAATGATTTGATTTGATTTGATTTGACATCTCTAAGGTTGTAAATTATAGTATCACTCGCGGTTTTACTCAGGAACGGCCCGATATGTTTTGAACTCGTATAGTGTTCATCTTCAGGGACAACTACGCTTATGGAATGTCTGCTACGAAGCAGATCGAGTCTTCAGTGTAGAAAGATGCGTATAGAGAACATTGAAACCATGTTGAACCAAAGAAAATGAACTATAATAGCAACACAAATAATTTTTTCGTTTATATTTTAAATAGTTACCTAATAACAAGCCGTTAAATAAGATAAACAAAAAACAAACCTATTTTTTCAAGGATTTATGACTGGGTATTTTTTGTACGCAAAGGATTATAGGATATGCTGACATTAAGTAATGTTTGCTTGTATCGTAGAAGGTTCTATGATAATTTCGGCACCGGAGTGGACACGTGTTCGACATAAGTACTATGTCGTTGATCACTAAACCAATCAACAAGTCAGTACGAACAGTATTATAGATAATCAAATCAACACAAAACATATATTATTAGTATCAATCAACTATTAGGTACTGTCAATCAACTTGAAGGAGTTATAGCCGAGCACTGATTTCGAAATAATCTAATAGTATTTATAAATGTGTTGAATTATTCTTGTATGTATGTGTTAAAACGTTTTATCTTTTCACAAATTCAAGCATACTTTATTATACGGCTTTGGGTCAATTTCGTAATGTGCCAAAAATCGATATTCGCAAATGCAATTTTGTCATTGAATTTGAGCAAATGTTATAATAACATTACATTTTATTTGACAAATCCATTAAACCCAGCCGGTGTAAATAGAGGCTTGACCCACATTTGTAGAATCTGGGGTAAATTGAATATGTAAGGAATCATAATGTATCGACGACATAACTATCAATTAAAACGTTGCATTAAATCAATAACTGAAGTAAATTACAGTACACCACGATATGTTTTTGGCACAAACTTCTGTAGCCATATTGGTTGTGAAATAAAGTTGAAATTGTCAATAACTTTGTAGACTTCATTTGAATTTTAGACGAAGAGTTGATGATATATTACGTTATTGCAGAGCAAGGTTAGTTCAAATTGTCACTACTGAATAATGAATATTCAATAGTAAATATGAATTCGTACTAGATAACACTCAATTAACAAGTACAGTCAAGGCGCTAATTATTTGTGCATTTATTTGTATGACGCATGTTGCAAAGGTGACATACTAGGTGGGTGGTTGTTCCAATCGCCATTCTTCTACTTAATTCGGAAAGTCCAGGCCTTAAGGTGCATCTACTTTGAAGCGGAGCGGAGCGGAGCGGAGACGTGCGGAATCGACCAATCACTTGAGTTGAAATCTGTATCTCAGCTCCGCTTTACTTTTGAGATTGGTCGATTCTGCACGTATCCGTTCCGATCCACTTCAATGGAGACGAACCCTAAAACCCCTAAGTAAAGAAGATATTTAACATTGGCTATAGATATATATATTTATAGAGAATGTGCATGTATAATACGGTTAAGAAAAATGTTTATGTTTTCAGTTGTATTATAGGAACTAGGCGATCGAATCTACCTTATCTGTAGTTATACAGTTGTCAAATCTTTTCAATACTACTGGGTCACGCAAGTATTGTTATAGTGCCCCAATTTTGATGGTCTATTACAAAACCGTTTGTAATCGATTGGTTTATAATAATCGTAACGGCAATTAACCGCCGGTGACGCAACGGTCATTTTCGTGATTTTTTTTACTGGTGGGAGTTTCCGATTATTGTTCAAGATCACGACAGATGCCAATACTGTTAGCTACGAAAGGTATCTTAGAGCGCGTACACACCTGATTTTTATACGGCTTGTCGACTGACGCAGGATCGCATATACTATTTGTTCCGACGATTGTATCGGATAATTTACGAAATGTTCTTCTACTTCAATTAAGGAGCTTCGCACTTGCCGGCGTCACCCATTTCTTTCTTGGGCTTTTTCCTTTACTTCTTGGTAAGACATGACTTTAACCTTTTATTTTATTGTTTAGAGTAGCCAAAATGAACTTTGGGTTTCTAATATCATCAACCATGTCTGCACTGAACGAGGTTGGCAAATCTATTTTTTTTGTAGCACAACTTGCAACGCTTTTCATGTGAATTCACTTAGATTGAAAAACATGCGATGTGCAAGCGTCTTAACATACCTTTCTAGTCATCTACATGGCCAGTATACTGATTGAGTGAACCAATTTTTAATACGCCAATGAAATGGCGAGTGATGTTTCAATCAAGGCTTTTGTAATGCCCGTTATATTTTACTATTGCTTCGCTTCCGTTCATGTTTACTGTATATTGAAATCCCATACAAATAAAAATTGAGACAGTTATTTCCGTTGATAATAAAAATATTATTACTTTCCATATAAGATTTTACGCTCTTACTACTCAAATTCATTAAATATTATGTAGAACTCGTCGCAAAGACATAATTTTTCCCTGAATTGTGCGTTAACATTTTCTGTCATAGATAACATTATTAACGCAGCATCATTAACGCAAAGTTCATTAGCACTGTGGCAACTGTGTCAAATTCACTGTAATCATAACGAGGCATACATATAGGTCCGCCATGTGTGTGAACGCGTTTTGTACGCAAAACAATAAAATTCCCATGCACCCGATTGCCATCAAATTAACAGTAAACTTGCGTTTACGCAACCAGAAGACGTATGCCACGGAGATAATGAAAGTGATCTTTTTGTGTAACGCTACAGTACAATATGGGTGCTGGCTAATGAGGTTTGTGGGTACAATCATAATAAAAGCAGTAATATAGCGTCATAGAATCGCGTGGCTTGAATGAGTGTGTACCGATACCGATATGCAACGCAACACGCACACTTCCACATCTACACAGTTTACGAAGAATAGTATTTGCGATCGGAAAGCTCAGGCACTCTTCTAGTTAAGGGTCAAACAATTATTCGTGTTATACATGATCGACGTTTTTAGCTCTTTGAATACAAAAATTTGTTCGTGATTGTCAAACGCCTTGTAAGAACTGATTAATAAGTTTTATGTTATTGGACACCTGGGTATTGTTAGATTTTTCTGATATATCCTATAATACACTATATTTTAGTAATTTAAACCGATACGTGGACTCTTCAGTGCAATCACTTCGGTAAGTCACATATCAAAGCCTGCAGCTAATCTACTTCTTTGTTTCTACTGTGACACAATTGTCATTGATATATTAGTGCCGCGCATTGGAATGAGAGTGAATGTTACAGACGTGACAGGATAAATAAATCATTAAATGCATTGATGCATCGCAGACCAGCCGTCATGACAAGCTGAAAATAAGTAGCATTGATCGCTAAACAGCTTTCTGCAGTGTGTAGGTAGGTTAGACCGGTTTGGCACTATCGCGAAATGGCGGGCTGTTAATGAGATTCATAGGATGTTATTCTTTGATATAATTCGCGTCACCTATGATTGTACGGTTATGTATATGGAAAAACTCCATACGAGTTAATACAAGACGGGCAGTGCCCAACATTATTACGCGAGTGAAAGCTGTTTTTTTTTAATTAATACGTATTTTTGTCGTTTGAAGTTCGCCTCAACACCCTTCCTCTACGCCCACGGACTAAAACGGTTTACTTTGGCGCTAGTGACATTACTAGTTACTATATTTAGAAACGCAATCCTACGTTGCGCAAATCATAAGTGTCTTAAATAACTAAACTCTTAACATCCCGTAAATAATACGTCTAGACATTCTGGCTATAAATAATACCTTTTGACCGAAAAACTTCCCCGCGATTAACGCAATTCTAAATTATTGAAACTTTAAACAGAACCAATATCCGGCGGCTAATCGTAACTTTACAACAGACAAAAGAAGCAGTGAACAAATTAAAAACTTGTTCACCTTTATTTGCCTGGAACCATCTTGAATTGATTTAACATTATTGTTTATTGACACCGCAACGGACGTTGGTCAAATAATTGTACAGATATTTATGAGTTGGCTTCTCCTTAATTGTAGGTCCGTGCATTAATCTTCGATGAGCCTTAGGCCATCTCTAGACCCATGTTTCTGTATGTAAAACGGATGTCCGGTTAGAAAGGTGATCTAATTGTTTTATTGCACAAATGCTTTTATTAAGACAAATCCAATAAAATGAGCTATTTAAACAATGATGGCTAAGTTTTCCTACTTTTGAGTACTTTAGAGAGTAAAGTAGTTTTATAATGACTTAAACTCACACTAACTTATTACGGTATTAAAGTGACTTGAAGAAAACGTTACTCTTAATTTTTTTAAGTAAGGGTTAACAATAATGTACGATACTATGATGCTAATGCCATGACAATTAAATATTTCTGTTAAATTAGAACTTGATACTTAAAATAAAATAAAATAAAATATTCGTGTCCTTTAATAAAAATACGTTTGTATATTACGATTGAAGGAATATAGTTTTTAGACTTGGCTAATATCCTTATATATCTTATGTCATAAGAATGACCGCAGACAGAGTGCAGACTATGAAAATGAATCTGAAAATTATGCGCCTCTATCTAAGAAACGTCTGTGCATTTTTTTGCCATTTAAATTTATCCCGAGTGATGTACTTGAATGCAGACTAAATTTCCTTGAATTTAAATCACGACGTCTATCCATGTCTCGATACTCTGAGGGTTTATTATCAAAGCGGTCAGTGAAAACGAATGCGACTTTGGCTGAAGTCATGTTTCGATCGACCTCTCTTGGTTTTTTTCGCTAGCGATATTTGTCGCTGTGGTGAATAGTAGACCGTTTCGTGGGACTGAATAATTTTCATCTGCATCGTGATTCATGTGTCTGCTGCATAGACGAATAAAATTTCGTTGTTCCCTCATAGCGACACAAAGTTGCATGTTAAATAGAAATGATATGTAAACTGGGAAATGTAAGAATACGTGCACGTTTGCTGATATGGAGAACATGTCGTGGTAAACCACGCGTAGTTCACCTTCAGGAGTTATGATGTTTTTTTTTTTTTGGTATCCATGGTTGCTTGCGGGTCCGAAGGACCCTTTGCACTGCTGGTGCCAGACGTGCTACTCCGCTTGGAGAAGCACCGGAGGAGTTATGATGTCCGCAGGGTGTCGCTACTTGAAGATAGTACCAAGTCAATGATTATAAATATATAAATATAAAGATAATTTTGCAAATTAGTATTCAGTATCCTCACATGTTGACAAAAAAGATATTAAACTATTGATACAAAGATCAAAGCACGAAGAAAAAATTAAATGCGTAACCTGGCGGAAAAGATCGGGAATCGAACCCGGTACCTCTAGATGACCGGTCCAGTGTTTTAACCTCTCCACCACCTTAACGCTAGATAACTTTTATTATTTATTATTTTATTTATTATTATTATTTATTAAATTTTCCTTTACGCTTAGTGTGTCGATTTTGCATTGTTTATTTGAAAGGCTTTAGACTTTTGTATCAATGATTTAATATAAAAATTGTGGTGTGTACCTACCGAAATTCAAAAAATAATGGGACGTTACATGTTACAGAAATGTATAAGATTATAAATCTAGATGGATTGTATGAGTAAAGTTATAGCTAAGACGCATACTCGTATTAGCGAGAAAATGATGTGTTACGTACGGTACGGGTATCGAAGGAAAAAAGAAATACTAGGAGTCATCCAAGTAAAGGATGATCGACTACATGGCATCAGAACGTACGTCTGTTTAATTCAGTATCACATCTCTCGTATCATTGTTAAACATCGCATCTAAACGCCGTGTCAAACACCAGGAAGAGCTCTCTTCGCAGCTCTTCGTAGATAATTAGTAATAGCTGCAATTTGATGCAAATGCGGGCTCGTTTTGAAACCCCCCGTTAGGCACACCCACGAGCGCGACACTCATTGTTACGGCGATTCCAGCCTTTAAACAATAATTTATTTGATGGGCTATTCGAGTTATTATGTTTTGAGATATATGTTAGGTGAGATTTCACTTTCTGTCGAAAGTATTGGTTATTTCCTGCTGGCACAAAACAAAAATGGAGCATTTCTGTAAATGTTGCTCATGTTGAGATCGCGTGTGAATTATTATCCAGGAAAGTTTCACTTTTTGAAATGGCAATAAGCTATTATTAGGGTAGGTAGCCGAATATGCATACAAAACTTTCTATAGTTACGTGACATCAACATGTTTGCAAATATTTTGTTAAATGTGACATAATTAGAGTGATCCTCAAGAAGCCTTTGTATCCAACATTTTCTCTTTGAAATTTTTATCACTCCTGTGGTGCGGAAACATTCCCGTTAGTGGGTGTGTACTCTCACATAGTCCAACTCACTGGCAGTGAAGGCTAAATAGCCCTGATACAGAACAAATCATGCTTTTAAAAAAATACCGTTAGTTACCGGTCCGTCCGAAACTCGTGTCAATTTGCTCAGAATTATAATAAAATGTCTTTATCTGTAATCCTCGTTTAGTTACAACATTAAAAAACGATCGAAATGTGGCAGTCGTGAGATAAAGAAATTGCGTAAAACCAGGTCGAAGGCTGTAGCGCCGATTCAATAAATTCGACGTATTTTAATATCTTTTTTGTCAACATATGAGGATACTGATATCCTCACATGTTGACAAAAAAGATATTAAACTATTGATACAAAGATCAAAGCACGAAGGTAAATTTAAATGCGTAACCTGGCGGAAAAGATCGGGAATCGAACCCGGTACCTCTAGATGACCAGTCCAGTGTATTAACCTCTCCACCACCTTAACGCTAGATAATTTTTTAAATTTTCCTTTACGCTTAATGTGTCGATCTTTGCATTGTTTATTTGAAAGGTTTCATTTTTATTTACACTTTTGTATCAATAATTTAATATAAAAATTGTGGTGTGTACCCACATTCAAAAAATAATGAGACGTTACATGTTACAGAAATGTATAAGATTATAAATCTAGATGGATTGTATGTGAGAAGTTATAGCTAAGACGCATATTAGCTAGAAAATCATGTGTTACGTACGGGTATCGAAGGAAAAAAGAAATACTAGGAGTCATCCAAGTAAAGGATGACCGACTACATGCATCAGAACAGAACGTACGTCTGTTTCATTCAGTATCACATCTCTCGTATCATTGTTAAACATCGCATCTAAACGCCGTGTCAAACACCAGGAAGAGCTCTCTTCGCAGCTCTTCGTAGATAATTAGTAATAGCTGCAATTTGATGCAAATGCGGGCTCGTTTTGAAACCCCCCGTTAGGCACACCCACGAGCGCGACACTCATTGTTACGGCGATTCCAGCCTTTAAACAATAATTTATTTGATGGGCTATTCGAGTTATTATGTTTTGAGATATATGTTAGGTGAGATTTCCGTTTCTGTCGAAAGTATTGGTTATTTCTGGCTGGCACAAAACAAAAATGGAGCATTTCTGTAAATGTTGCTCATGTTGAGATCGCGTGTGAATTATTATCCAGGAAAGTTTCACTTTTTGAAATGGCAATAAGCTATTATTAGGGTAGGTAGCCGAATATGCATACAAAACTTTCTATAGTTACGTGACATCAACATGTTTGCAAATATTTTGTTAAATGTGACATAATTAGAGTGATCCTCAAGAAGCCTTTGTATCCAACATTTTCTCTTTGAAATTTTTATCACTCCTGTGGTGCGGAAACATTCCCGTTAGTGGGTGTGTACTCTCACATAGTCCAACTCACTGGCAGTGAAGGCTAAATAGCCCTGATACAGAACAAATCATGCTTTTAAAAAAATACCGTTAGTTACCGGTCCGTCCGAAACTCGTGTCAATTTGCTCAGAATTATAATAAAATGTCTTTATCTGTAATCCTCGTTTAGTTACAACATTAAAAAACGATCGAAATGTGGCAGTCGTGAGATAAAGAAATTGCGTAAAACCAGGTCGAAGGCTGTAGCGCCGATTCAATAAATTCGACGTATTTTACTAAAATGTCAAAGTATATTTTTTATACCGGCTACAAATTAAATCAATATAATCATAAACTTTTTGTGAACGGGCTTTTTTTCGTACCGGAATCGGAGTTTATAGGATACGTTGATAAAAATCGCGTCACGTAAGCTTTCCTTCTGCAGTTCGCCTCGACAACCTCTCTCCCCGCGGGACCGCTTTTACAGCTTTAACCGTTGTTGTGGCGCTAGTGACGATACTAAATAGTATGGTATAAAAAACAAGGCTAGTGAGACTCTGGTTAGTGAGAATTTCTAAGTCACCGATTAATTGCCGCTTTATGATAACAAAATAATTATAAGGAATAAATATATGCCGCCAGTCGTACAAAAAAAATGCATTTATGCATTACAGATTACAGTTGTCATGTTCTTTGACAAAATTTAATTTTGTCGTAATAATTGCTTTATTAGTTACACTCACGATTTTAAGAGATTCATACAGGTAACAAGGGAATCGGGTTGACAGAACCAGCCAACCAATAGTAGCATGAAGACGCCGAAACTCCACCAGTCATTCAGGAGTGTCATACCTTGTTTTCTTATACTTATAGAGTTCATGTTATGTTTAACTAAACGACACGAATTTTGTATGAAGGCAATCACGCAGCGAGTTCAATGCGACGCTTGTTTGAATAAAAAACTCGCTTGCAAATCGCAAGTGTGATAAGGCTCTTAAAGTAAAATTTGTAAACCAGGCGCAAATCAAAACGTTATTATAACAAAGCGGGTCTTAATCGTGTTCACTTTATCTAATTACCTCGACTGGAAGAAACTGAAGAAGCAGGCATCAACGATACGTCTTCTAGTCGCGCGAGTATTTCGAACTACCCGCATTTGGCCTTTATAGTCAGTTTGTTTTTCATGACCATGGAATCAGTGTCCTTCAGTCGATATTGTCAGTTTGCTCACTAGGGTTGCCACTTGACTGACACAACACTTACGATATCAGTAGTTTGTGAACGACCTATTTTATGTGATTCACATTTTTTTATTACTGGATTCCACAAAGACAAAAGCTTAAAACCCACCTTCCTGTAGAAATTCTTGCATTTTCTTATTCCAACTGCTTCACGTACAATCCTGCTTAAAGTTTACGAGAAAGTTCCGTTTTGTTATAATTATATGTGAATTCGGTGAAAAAGTTTAAATCAAATCAACACAATAAGCTTGGTTTTTTTTGTGAACGGGCCTTTTTTCGTACCGGAAGCGGAGGCTGGCACGGCACCTGATCGATATAAGTTCAGACATGTCTGTCAGTTACCTAACGATAGGCTTACGTTGCCTCCGGTTTGGACAAAAAATATTTCGCTCGACAACCAGTGCAGATGGTATTCAACACGGGGTGAAGATATTTTAAGCCTACAATGCCAATCATCGATTAAATTGCTAAACTATGTTTTTTTGACACTTTATATATGTGGAAGAGACTCAGAGATATCGTCGCTCTGCATAGATGAAAAGAGATTAACTTTGTCTTTTTTGCCTGGAACTCCTTTTAGCATTTCAACCTCAGTCGAAATCTTAATTTTTAACTGTAAACTTGAAATCTTGTTTTTATTTTACCTAATATTTTTCATACCACCATAAACTATAATTATATACCTAGATTTAGATTAGATTTAGATTTATTCTATTCATAATAACAAATTACATTATAAATTATCCTAAGCTAATCTATACGAATTTTGATATTATATGTATTTAGTAATATTCTTAACCTATTGAGGGCCAGAAACGTCAAATCAAAACCACGGAAACCGAACGCCACGTCGCGTCGCCATATGTCGCTACACAATGTCATGCTATCAGCTGTCAGCTTGGCAGCTGGGACACAGCTTTGCGTCGATGAGCTAGAGGCGGCCAAAAGGTTAATAAAATTGGTCAATTTTATAAATTAAAGCAATCTCATTACAAAAGTACAGTATAGGAATTTAACTGTAACAGTATCAACGAAAAACCGTCGGCAGCGCAAGCACACCAAGACGCACCGCGTACTACAATACCAGTGAAAGCGAAACGTTTGATTTTTTTAATAACAGAGATGACACAGCGGTTTGATGGCTTCAGGTTTTTTTCCTGCGTGGATGAAATTGAGCGTGATTGACTTGGTCGGAGTTTCCGATCAACTAAACATCTACTTTCCTTTGCAGTAGGGTTAGCATCAGAAGTAGCTGACATTTCTACTGGCGTAAGTCAAAATACTAAAATTGACAGCTACAAAGGTGCTGACTGTACAGGGCTTCTTCATTATCTTCCTTACGCAGGTAGCTTCGATTCTGGCAGACGAAGGCTTAGGTAAAGCATTTCAAATGGAGATAGATTGGATGTTTAGCTAAGGAGGAGCGGTGGATAGAGACACGTAGAGAGAAATGATGTATACTATTTATTTATTTGAGACGTCTGGTTCTCAATGGTGTAACTATCTTTTAAAGTCGTAAGTAGTACTGTCACATCATTTGTTTGAAATATTTGGATAAAACTTTGTGGGTATTTAGAGATCTCTTTGTAAGCTTCTGAATTGAAATACTTTTTTCTGTGTATGAAGGTACATGCCATTCTCGGATTAATAATAATGTAACAACATGACATCAATACAGCGTCTAAAAAGACAACTGGTTATTTCAGTAAAAATATGATACCGTAAAGGAACAGGAAAGCATTTCTCAAAAAAATTGCCTGCAATAAGACAGAAATTAAGGTCCAATATAATTTTCCTATGTTGTTACCAATTTTCTTTGTGATTTCCATTACATTGATATCAGATTATGTATAATTAAAAAAGTATAAGCATAACAGAACCTTAATTATCGAACATAGCCATAACATTGAATATAAACTTACTAAAATAATTGGTAACAAAATAGGAAAATTATATTGGACCTTAATTTATGTCTTAATTGTAGGCAATATTTTTGAGAAATGCTCAGCTTAGGTATACTCGTAAAAGTGTTTTGTGTATAATTATTATACACGCAGCATGTGAAGCACTGTGCAATTATTTCAGTTTTAATAAATCTACAATTTTACGTCAAATGTGACTTCGTTTTAAACAAATAAGAGTGTGTATAAAACAGTTTAGTTAAAAAGCTTTCTTCCGTCAATTGAAATATCTTTGAAACGCATCGACACTTAAAAAGGCTTATTTGTAAGTGATCATTATCCTTGAGCGAACGGAATTGGGTGAAATCGCCTTGTTATCGTTCATTTGAATAAAGCAGACAGTTTATGCCCGTCTTTACGGAGTAATGTAGGGCTGCTCTGTTTGTACAAAACGACAGATGTTACTACGACATATATGTTACTTACGACATTCTTTGCAAAAAAGAGCAGCGGTTGACGACAGGTCTGATAAGTGCATGTACGTAAGTTCTCTTCATTTTTATATTTGTATTCTTTAGAGATCCGTGAGAAATGTGAAAATTTATACATACATGACAAAACAGTGACTGACGGGCAATGCCTACACCGGTTGAACAAGTTTACTTAGTAGTTTCTTATACATTATACATATTTTTGGGTTCCAAGAAATATTTTTTCAAAAGCTTTCTGAGGTTGCGTTTGCCTATAACCAAGTAAAAGTGAAATATATTTGATTTAGAAACATACACATGTAAACGGTAGGTATTGGTAAAGAAAATGATTCGGATAATGCAGACACTGTCGTATTCTATTCGCAAGTGTCGTTTGTTAATACTGGTTAATATGTATTACAAAAAAATAAGACATAAAACAAAGTTTTGGTAGCCATGAATAATTTTCTTAAAAGACATGGATTGGATAGATGGATTTTTATTTCTATATATTTAACATACATTGACATACCTTGCACGTAATTAAGTGTCAAATAAAAAAGGTTCTGTATTATAGTTACACGGTTTGTTTTAATAAAATGTGAAAAAGAGTAAGTAAATAAAATGTAAGTTAAAGGCGCAATTCAAAATCAAATCAAAATTAACGTGTGTCTTTTTTTATAGCTTGAGAGGTGAAAACAATATTTAGTGATAATTGCTAGTTACACATGTTTTTTTAAACGGAACCCACATGGTTTTATTTATTTTCTCATTTTTAGTAGATTTGTAACGGCGATGACCTTTTTGAGACAAACCTGAAGCTGTTTATGATCGGTTGCACTTTTCGTATCGATGCCAACTTGACTTGTTTCGTTACACTTATCATTTCAACGTTTTCTTGTCATCATTACTGATACGGTTATTGATATCGAGTAATCTTGATATAAAACACAATCTTTTTTTTTTTTTTTCCGGAACTTATAATTTTGTATTAATTAATAAATCATGAAGTCACATGATATAATCTCCAAAATCCGTATTTTAATACATGTTATATAGTTACGTAAAAATATATCTCATAATAGACGTAAGACGTGATTTAAATGTTATTAACAAAAAAAATAAAAAACAACTAGGTGATGTATTAAATAATTGTATCGCGATGGATACGGCATAATTTGTGTGCATTATGTGTTTTAAATATTATTACCCCCATATTGACAAAATCCGATACACGGAGTGTAATCCTCAAACTATGTTATTCAATTTTATTTGACTCATCAAAAGTAAAGCAATATAAATAAATTTTCTGGCCATAAAAATCAATATAAAATATAAATACATAGCGAGTTCAAATTGCTTAAATACCTATTTTCTATGATTTATAATGATTAAAGTATACTCTGTGATGTAAATAATTTATGAATATTTAAAATACATTAACATAAAGTTTATATGTATATTATGATGTTACGTTTTAACATAGCCTAACGCTTTAATGAACTTTAAAAGTTTTGCCGTCGGGCGCCGTTGGAATGACTTTCCAAGAAGCTTTTACTGCTTTACAGTAGCTTAAATTTAATGATGGTTTTTTTTTTATTACTTTTTTTATTGTTCTCCTGATCACTTTAGAGGCTATAGTAAATTGTAATAGTACAAGATATAATGATTTAATCCTATTTAATAAAAATGTAGCTAGTTTTATTGTATGGGTTAAAAATAATCTAAGGATTTATCATTTTTATGATTCAAATTGCGTCACAAAAGTTAAATTTAAGGAGTAACTAATATTTAGCTATAACTAATATTTAAAAGTCATAAAATTAATGAAAGTACAAATAGGTAAATTCTTGAAATATATAGTTCCTTGGAAATTTATTAAATATTATTGGCTTATAATTTTGTTTTTCGGAATCATAATGAAAGCTTGAAAACTTTGAAACAATTAGGTATATGCGAAGTTACATTTTGAATGATAATCAAGAATAAATTTTACTAAACTTTTTTTATAAACTTTTTATGCTTTTAAAGGCTCTGTAATAGCTTGCATAAAAAATGTGATCATTGTTATTTTAATTGAGAGTGGTTAAAAATAACAAAAAAAATACACTTATTTTTATTGGTTACATATTTACGAGGTTGTATTTAGGCATTTTTATTACACGTTTTTGATATTTTATTCGAAATATTACCGTCATAAAAAATATTATTCATGTCGAGAAAATTTAAGCGCACATAACATCCTTGCCGTAAACTTTAAGAATAAATAAGGCATTAAAAACAACCTAAAAACTTCAACGTCACTAAACCTACCTCGTACAACGGAGCTCACGATCGTATCCTTCAGAGCTTTTATTCAAACCGAAAACACTCAAAAAAGTCAGTGAAATATCCTTGTCATTAAAAACACAATCCTTCACAAACACTATAACGTTAATAAAAAAATAAACACTAAAAAATCCGTACACTTATAAGTCGAACTTATACTTATAAAATGGACTTATTCGCGGACTTATAAAATGGAGTTCGTGGAGCGCACGTGCGCACGGGGCCGTCGCATCGCGTTATCAGCCGACAACAGAAACTTGAGAGTCGATCTCAATAATAACAAGAAAAGAAAACGGTCCAGTTTCAGCGGGCTTCCGGATGGCTCGGACGGGGCAGCCGTGCTGCTCGCACGAGGGGTCTCGCTCTAACGGGACTGAGGTTGAACGATAGTGCAGTGCAGTCGCGCCTGCGACGCCGGCGCGTGCGCAGCCTTAAGGCTGTTGCGCGAGCTATGTAGATGCGATATCGCAAAATGTATGTAATAACAAGTTCGCACATTATCATAATAAGGACGGACTAATCGCACTTCGAATATTTTTTTATATACAGAATTAGTAGGTGCGCATACATAATATGCAAAAAAAATATTGAAAGAGAATGCTTTAAATTCACTACATGTGCCATTTTTTATGTTTTTACTATGAAATAAGTCACAAATAAAGAATCAATATAGCTGTGATATTACGAAAAGCACGTTTTAATATTATAATAATTATTTTGATGTTTCTTAATGCTGCAGATAATATCAAGTCACACAAGAAATTTTGGGAGTGTGTTTGTACGTTTGTTACTTTTTCACGCTGGACCAAATTTTTATACTTTTCGATATAGATGTACCTAGCTGATATCTTGGATTAACACATAGCCTACTTTTTATCCCGAACGTGGGCAACACCGCGGGGCGCAGGTAGTTAAAATATAAAAAAATACATATTTTGTACTTGTCCTAAAGAATGATAATTGTTTTATTATCACATATTATGAAAAGACGAGCAGTGTCACATTCACATAATTTGTACCTACAAATATATGTGAAATATATATGTACAGACGCCTTTCTTTACATATATGTTTCACTCTGATGTATTTTTTTACTTAATTGTACAGTTAAGTACGTTTACATCAGCCCATCAGAGATAATGTAATACTTGGCTAAACTTTTCTTCCACCAAATAATATATAACAAGAAGCAGTAATGTAAATAATAATACGTGTAAGTGATATAATGGATGAAAAGCCGATTTATTCCATAGATATTACGGAATGTGACAATGCAAGCTAGTAAACTTTGCATATAAAATTACATCGAAGCATGTCGAATGCAGAAGCTTGGTTCGATGTAAATGAGTGAAGTTTTCAATATTCACAAGTCGCGTTGATGTCTATTGTAAGCACTTCGCACGTTTAGTAATAAAGCGGGTCAATTCAAAGAGCATTTCTCAAAAAGTTTGTACAAAAGAATGTTCAATTATATTTTCCGTTTTGATAGCAATTTTCTTTGTTATTTACAAAATAAATTTAAAAAGTATAAGCATAACAGAACCTTAATTATCGAACTTAGCTATAAAATTGATATAAAATTACTAAAATAATTGTTACCAAAAAAAGGGATATTAAATAAAACTTTAATTTCTAGTCTTAATTTTGTACAAACTTTTTGAGAAATGCTCCAAAATGAAGAATCGAACCCTAATATAAAATTTAAATTTTTATTTTAGCAATCAGCAAATACTAATTTGTAAAAATTGGTTGCTCAAGATACAGGCTGCATCTAGTTTGGGAATTCTTTACTAAAAAAATTCAGTATTTTTCAGCTATGTGCATACAATTACTTCCTGTTTGTTATCATGAGATCATGTGAATGAAATTAATTTGTAGGTATGTGCCAATAACATTAATTTTACTTATTTTTTTACTGTATAAAAAAAAAAAATGTAATATATTTAACATAATCCCCCATCACCCCCTGGATTTTTTTTTCCCAAAATAATCTAGAAATTACACACAGGGCACAATGGCACATAGCTCGAAGAACCGATGGCCGTTGGGGCAGAAAGGTTCTCGAGTGGAGACCACGTACCGGCAAGCGCAGCGTAGGACGGCCACCCGCAAGGTGGTCGGACGACCTGGTCAGGGTTGCGGGGACTCGCTGGATGCGGGTCGCTTCTATCCGGCCCATGTGGATTTGTGGAAGTCTATTGAGGAGGCCTGTGTCCAGCAGTGGACGTCCTATGGCTGAAATGATGATGATGATGAATCTAGAAATTTGGCGTAAAATTTGAATTCAGTAAGAAAATCTATTGAAAAATTATGACAGTCGATTATACATAATGAAATTAAGGCAATTAAGCATGAGCCGTTCGTTTGTTGCTTATTAAATTGAGTTACCATTTCAAGCTGCATATAGTTTATGAAATGTTTAATAATGTAGCAGGAACGAACTTATGTTGAAGATAATCTCGTGAATATATATTTATTAAATATTAAAAGGAACCGCTTAATAAATATGTCAATTAAAAAACAATGCTATAAACACCGACTATTCAATAGCGGCAATTTCTTAAAAATTAACTTAATGCTCATATTTTGGGAGATAACTTATCTGATGCCAATAAATTCTGCTGGTGGGAAATATTAGTCATTTTTGCGTTAACCAAATAAAACATTAAGCCGCTCAAGTCCCGCGGCCGTGCTGTACCGGCACCTTATTATAATGCAATAAAAGGCGGGAGATTTAATCGATTTTCGTAAGAATTTAACAAAATTGTGTATGAGCGCGGGAGTCTGTTAAGGGTTAGTAAAGGATTTTACAGTGCAAATCCAGGGTGGAACATAACAAGGGACTTTCCTAACAGTATAATATGTCATCTAAGTGATGTTACGTTCGACTTTTGTGTAAAAAAAGGAAATGATACTTTAATTAAAATTAATTATCTAAATTTTTTGTCGTTAATTACGACACTAATTATAGTTTATTCAAACTGGATAGTTGAAAATAAGATGGAGAGGAAACATTATGACCATGTTTGAATATATATAATACTAGTTGCGCCGCGCGGTGTTACCTGCTCATCCCACAGGAACTACATTTATCGGGATAAAAAGTAGCCTACGTATAAATTCAAGGTGTCAGCTACCTTTGAAGAAGTACCAAACAAACACGTAAACACCCTCACAAATTTTTGTCTTTATAATATTAGTGTGATATATTATACGGATCTTACATATTGTTACTACAGAAGTATAGTGGTTACTATGGGCAAACAAAACAATTATTTGTTTGCAGGCAAGTCCCTTGTTCTGTTTCACCCTGTAAATAATTTTATTCACACGGAATTTGAATACCGCGGTAGAATATTCAAATGCTAAACTTAAATAGGAGAGTTTCTCGTTCTGCTCCACGCTGTATATGATTTTATACACACGGTTATCGAATACCGCGCTAAAATATTCGAATATTAAACTTAAATGGGAGTGTGCGGGCCTTATTGCTATATATGCTTGGCAAATAAGTACGTACGTACAATATTAATGTTAATAATATAGATGTAACCTATAAGTAATCGCTCACCAATGTCGCCAGAATTTACCCGTAAAATTCAAAATCTTGATAATATCGGGTTGACGCTTTTTAAATTACCATGGTGATTATGTTAAAATCAACAACAGCTCTTCATTATTCACGACCTTACGTCGCCGTGCCTTTGCCGTGACATATCGCTACAATTACTCGAATCAGTGCGACAGGTTGCCGATCTAGAGCTTTTGGGGAAAGATTTTTAAATGTCAGACGCCTTTTGGTTTTGTAAACAAATGTAAACTTTGTAAACTTGTTGAATAAAATCGGCGACGGGCACTTTAAGTTATTCGTACAGTTTTACAATGTAGGGCAGGTTATTTGCAGGTTTCAATTGGTGTTTTGATAGCATGCAACAAAGCATGAAACCATCGAAAGGAGAAAAGTTGCCTAGGTCATGTGCTTAGGAACTCCAGATACGAAGTTTTGCAACTAATAATTATGGCTAAAATGGCTGCAGGAAGAACTGTTGAACGCAGGAAGATTAAACTTGAAACGTGGCTGCGAATCATCCGGGAATGGACTTGAAGAAATGGTGGCTGCGGAATTATCCGGGAATGGACTCGAAGAAATGGTGGCTGTGAAACATCCGGGAATAGACTGGAAGACACAGAGGCTACGAAATATCCGGAAAGGACTGAAGTGTGAACAAGTGCAGCGGAGTTTTTCAACTTCGCCAAAGATCGAGACAAATATGCGGAGCTGACTGCCAACCTTCGAAAATCATTAATTTTTTAAACCGGCTCAAAAAATTTCACCAGAATCAGTTGACAAATGCGACCTGTAGCTGAGAATAGCCGGACATCCGAACATTCGGAACTTGGACACACGAAATAATTTTTGGCCAAACGGAAACGGAGACGCTTCGCTCGTTCGATCAATAATTAAAATCTTAATCATGGGCCATCAATAACACGGAAAACAGCCGTCTTTTAACACAATCGGCCAACTTTACGCGTCTGTCTCAAATACCGAATCCTTGATAACAGTCCGATACAGTTCATCAGTTCCTTAATTAAGACAAGCAGAAAGGAAGCGGAGTTCCTTACTACCGCTCTTTAAATTCGTTATGCCTTGGGAAAATGACATAAACACCCGTTTAAAAATAATAAGGTATAAGATTACATATTAATGGCGATGTTGTCCGGTACGCTGTAAGAAGTTAAGTGAGAAATTAAGTGAGTATATCGGGAATATTCAAGGGCTCTTGTTTCATGAGAATACCACGAATTATGTACCAATAAGGGTCAGCTTGAGGCAATGCTACTAAAAGTTCATATTATAATAAATCTTTGAAGGGTTCCCGTACCAACAGATACTTTTATATATCAGATTAATTACAATAGATCCTTTGGACACATCATTTCGTGTGTATTTTCAGAAAATTATAACCTGTCTATTCAAGGCAAGAGTGAATAGGCTGTTGCTGAAACATCGTCGACTCAGTACCATCAGTTGTTACTGAGGTCAATCGCTGGTAAGTTTATGAATAAAAAAATAAAAGCATCTGGTAATAACGTCGATGTCACATCCACATTTTTGAGGCTACAATTACTTCCCGGCCTAGGCCTTCAATTTTGTATGAAATTCCTTTACAGTTCTCTCGAGTTGTTCCGCCCGAAACGTGACACTTCGAAGCCTGTTATAACGCACGTTATGAGGACATTTTGTTGCATGTTTGAGAAGAAAATACTTACGAATATTGTTCTAACAGTGTATAATCTAGAGGCTAATAACATGACTTATGTACAGAAAGTTATGTAATAAAAGAAATAATTTGAATATTTACCTGACAGGCTTATTATCACTTGTCTTGATATCCTGCAGGTTAATTATACGTATGTAATGTAATGTAATGACATATCTGACACTTGGTAACAGAAATCTATCAGACAGCAAAAAACAGACACTTCAACTCCTTATCAAATCATAAAAATTGCTCTGAATATTTTTTTATTAAAAAGCAACTTCGTCCGCGCATTTTTTTCTTTATCATACTTAGTCAAGTAAAGACTTTAAAAGTTCTATAACCATCTTTGAAGGTTCAGCAATCTCTGTACTAAAATTGCTTAAAATCCGTCCACCCGTTTCGGGGTGAAGAAAAGACGACGAATATTTTACCAACAGAGGACGCTGTACACTGGCGCTACGCTGCTGCATCGCGCTGCTAAGATTTTTTCTGAAATAATTACCCACTCTCCATAGAAAACTGATTTCCAATACTATTCAAGAATTTTATAATAGTATCCTTGGATGCCCTACCATTGGGTGGTTAAGCCAATGTACATTTTCTGACAAGTTGAAGTATCGACATTTTTCGGAAGATATAGAAATTTGCATAATACAAGTGACGGGTGTCGAAAAAGTAGTTCACATTCACATTGACAGCCGATTATAAGTTGAAAATGTCAAATTTAATTTGACCAAATTATACTAAAATTACATATGAGATATAGTCGATATAGTGTCAACTTAATACGGCCATGTCAAATTTACCACCGGAGTACACGCATTACACATTATTTATACAAATTATATGAATTATTACGATTGACTTCGTATAATTAGCATAATTTCCAATTTTCTGATATCCTTGTTCGAGCTACTACAATAGTATCATGCAATTATATGCATAACTTTAAATACTGTAATAGCTTCATAAAAGTTAAAAAAAAAAACAGGAATATGAAACATATATATTAGGCATTGGCATTGAATGGTAGTTACGTGGTTACGATCTAGTTTAAGTGTGAAAGAAGCTTATTGTCGGTATAAGTAAGTATGTATTGAAATATATGGTTGTGCATCGATTACTTATAATAAGCTATAATATATGTCACACGTAGCACTTGGAAATAATTTAATACTAACAGTCTAACGTAGGTACTGCAGAAGTTGGTAGAATATCCAAGATGCTTTGAAATTTTACATTATTACGAATAAAATAAAATCAGATTGTGTGTTTATCCTTAAATAAATATTTATTATGCTTGGTTAAAAGAAAAACATGAATCATTGTCAAAATGCTTTTGCTAAATAAATACTTAATTTCTTAAATAAGGGACATATATTATACATAATATATGAAATGAAATGAAATAATTTATTCAGTAAGTAGGCCACAGGGGCACTTTTACAAGTCAGATTGTGAATCTACCGGCATTTCGCAAGAGGAGACCGCTGTTGAGAAGAAAGCCGAAAGAAACTCAACAGTAAGTCATTTTTTCGTAAATAATACTTTAACAATTACATAATACATTTGTGTTATAACTAATTACACTGGTACACGTAAAGGAGATGTATAGATACTCCAAATCAATGTTAATTAGGAACATTAAAATGAAAATTTAACGATAAATTAAAAATATTAAATATATCCAGAGATGTATAAAGTCTCTGGGTGTCACAACATGCAATAGAATATAATCACTTAATTAATTAAATTCCTTAGAGATGTATAAGGTCTCTAGGCGTCAACGTGAATAATTTACAATAGAAAATAATTATTAAACCTAAATTTCTTAGAGATGTATATGGTCTCTAGGCGTCATAACATGCAATAAAATATTTTAAAATTATTGAATTTCCTCAGAGATGTATAAAGTCTCCGAGTGTCATACTATACTAAGCTGTTTCTTAGAGATGTATACAGTCTCTAAGAGTTCAAAAAGTTAAAATCAACATTGAATAACTTCAATCGAGTACAGGATGAAGTTTCTCACGTTTGCTTAATTTAACACTAGTATGCGGTTCCTACATATTTAATTTGGCCCTTGCTAGCATGAACAGACCGGACCCCACAAACGGCACCCGTTCACGAGTATGACGCATATCTCAGCCATCGCCTCCCTCAACCATATTATAGGGAAGGCTGCGACCCGATCAACGACGCCACCGTAAGCAAAGACCTTTAAGCGAGCATGACATGCTCAAGCTGCCGGGCATACTTGACTAATACTATTTGCCCGGTGAGAAACAACAAATTGTGCTCTCATGTTACATTAAAATTACCCACCAAAATAATGCTTATTTAAAAATTTACTATTGACACAACACTAAACAACTGGCTTAAAGGCATCACTGTCGTTTATAAAGTCATTGACAGTATAATAAGCTTTATTCAATAAGTGATGTTTTATTTGCGCTTTAAATTTGCTACAGGGCAATTTTACTACATCAATAGGTATTTTATTGTAGAAGCGTACACAGTTCCCCACGAACGACGAGCTAACCTTACGGAGACGGTGGGCAGGTATTGCGAGCGTGTCCTTACTTCTCGTATTGTAGTGGTGAATGTCACTGTTGAGCTTGAATTCATGGAGATTTTTCCGCACATACATGATATTCTCAAGAATGTATTGAGATGCTACGGTGAGAATGTTTGTTTCCTTGAATTTCTCTCTTAGTGACGTACGACCTCCTAGTGCATAAATTGCGCGTACAGCTCGTTTTTGTAGCACAAAGATGGTTTGGATATCCGCCGCTCTTCCCCATAATAAAATTCCATATGACATAACACTATGGAAATAACTGAAATATACAATCTTTGCCGTCTCGACGTTTGTCAGCTGCCTGATTCACCTAACTGCATAGGCCGCGGAGCTAAGCTTACCTGCAAGAGTGGCTATATGCGCACTCCATTGCAGTTTAGAGTCTAAAGTAACACCCAGGAATACTGTTTTTTCTTCAAATTCCAGTACTTCACCTTTCAGTTTTACCTTGGCACAATTTACTTGTTTCACATTTGGTAATGTAAATTTAATGCACTTAGTTTTCTTGGCATTTAAAAGTAAATTATTTGCAGTAAACCAATCCACAATAGAGGACAGTGCATCATTTATCACATCGAAGTTGTTTTCTTGCCTTTTCTTTACTTTAAAAAGAAGAGATGTGTCATCTGCAAATAGTACTATATCATGTTTATCTCGCACAAGGTTTGGTAAATCGTTAATATACACTAGAAAAAGAAAGGGACCAAGAATTGAACCCTGAGGTACCCCCATAGCAACAGCTGACCCAGTCGATTGAGTCCCATTGATATCTACCCGTTGCGTTCTGCCTGAAAGATATGACGAGACAAGGTCAAGGGCATTGTTTTTGACTCCGTAGTGTTCTAGCTTACGAATTAAATTCTCATGATCAACGCAATCAAATGCTTTGGATAGATCACAAAAAACTCCAATAGCATCTTGAGCCTTCTCCCAGGCATCAAAGATATGTTTAGCTAGTACCACGCCAGCGTCAGTGGTAGAGCGACCTTTAGTGAACCCGAATTGATTGCTGTGGAGTAGGTTATTCCGATTGAAATGAGATATAAGTTGATTTAGAATAATCTTCTCAAAAACTTTGCTTAGTGCTGGTAGTATTGATATTGGTCTAAAATTTGTGGGGTCTGATTTTGTACCCGATTTGAATAAGGGAATAATTTTGCTATGCTTCATCAAATCAGGAAATACTCCAGTATCAATACATTTATTAAAGATATCAGCTAAATATGGTGCAATAGATTCAACAATTGAATGTAACACTTTCACAGATAGGCCCCACAGATCCTCAGTCTTCTTTAAATTTAGCGATTTAAATGCTTTAATAATAGTGGTAGGGCTTACATAAATGAATTTAAAGATAGTTGTACATTCTGTTACATTCGTTTTCAATAGTAATTCAGCGACATCGGGCGATGAATTTAAAGACTTTGTTGTCTCTACAGGTATATTGCAGAAGAATTGCTCAAAGTGATGGGCAATTTCAACATCGGAACTTATTACAGTATCGTCGATTCGAAGACTGTAATGGCGATCTTTTGGTTTCGTTTTCCCAGTTTCATCATAGATTACCTTCCAAATAGTTTTCACCTTATCACAGGAGTTTGTGATCTTTTTAGACAAGTAATCAGCTTTAGCGACGGCACACATTTGCTTAAAGGATTTGGAAAACATTTTCACGTACTCTAGGAACTCCGGTCTCTTGTCGATTGTCCTTTGTTCATATAGATCGTAGAGACGACGTCTTTTTTCATGAATATCAGGTGTAGCCCAGTCGCTGAATTTAGTTTTAACCCTGTCTTGTACTTTCTTTAAATTGAAACAGGCATCAAATTCTTTTTTGATGCAGTTAAACAAGACCGAACACATACAGTTAGCATCCTCTTGAGTAAATGTAAGATAACATAGTCTCCTCTGAATGTTATGGTTAAATAAATCTAAGCGATTTTCAGAGATCGGTCTGCACATGGCTTCTTGTGGATCACTTTCAACATTTCCACTGAAGTTGAAGGAGGCATATTGTCCGCAATGGTCAGAGCTTAGTTTGTTTATGATAGATTTATCAATCGCATCAACACTACTAAATATGTTATCAATACACGTTGAACTGGTAGCTGTGATTCTGGTAGACTCAAAAAACAAATTCACTAGGCCAAAAGAATTAAAAGTGTTCAATAAACTCACACTCATAGATGATTCTTCACACAAATATATACAATATACGTACATGTTCTATTGTACATGTTTGTATTGCCGCTTCAGTGAGTTTGTCTCAAGAAGGTATTCCTGATGCAACGATGACCTTGGAAATTAAATAAAGTGAAAACTAATACGGATGTCGGACATGCATGACATCCTACACCAGTAACCCTGACCATACAACTCGTCCGTTGATTTGTTATGTATAGGTACATTTTAGATGGAAACAAAATTAAACAGATACGTACTGGCCAAGTAAACGTAGCTCTTAACCGCGATTTTGAACTAAAAGGGAAATTAATAAAAGTGAAGAACTTAGCTGTTCTCCTGACAGTTTGATTTTTAACGTAGGTAGATATCCGCGATTACTTCTCTCGTGGTGGAAGAAACTGCCTTAAATCCTTAAGTTCCACATTTTAATCTTATTAAAAATGTATTGTCGTGACAATTTCGCGTAAATTTATACCGCTTAATACAATAATTCCTAATTTTGCTTTAAGGAAACATTATTTTATTTTGAATTGACAAATACCTACAGTTTTGTTCCTTTTTGTTGGAATATAACGCTGGACATTTTAGTTGCAAGTTCTTCTTGTTTTTTGAACAGCTGTCTCTTGGCTTTCTGCTTGGTGTGTCAATGGATGTATTTTCCTCGTGCCATGTTTTTACAAATTAGTAATGTTTAATATGTTCATAATATTCACTGCGCTCTGCTGGTTTTAATCAATAACACTTATGATTTAAAAATAACATTATGTTCCGTTTCCAGGGCCCATATTTTTTTCAACACTGTATATATGTATAAAATGACGAATACATACTCGTGTCTCCTGCGCATTCTTACATGTCTCCACTGAACCCCTACAGAAAATAACGGACTTTTTGCTCAACTTTTTACCGTCTCATTGTCAAGGTATAGTACGATTTCTTGTCCTGTTATCCGCGCCGCGCCACACGCTTTATTAACATTTATTCTCCATTAATAACTATCCATTAAGAATAATTACAAAACCATAGAGTAATCACAATACATGCGACCTTGGGACTGAATGTAAAATAAATTACCTATTCTGCCTTATCAGTTATTGAGTAATGGTCGATGGAGGGCCGTTTGGCACGCAACGATGACAAATATCCGTAACTACTTCGCAGTAAAGTTACATTATTAATTATTAAATCAGAACAGCTTCTGAACGTTGCGGATCTGCAGACGTCGGCACCTTTCCGGTAAACCCAGCCGGATAAATTACACTTGCGATCATTAATTAAACATTGATTAATAGTTTATTTACTGACTCAACCGTAAATATATTGACAGCGACGGGGAGCACGAGACAAAAAAGCGGCTCGAAACACCCGCACTTACGTAAATTTATAATAATCTTACAAATGACGCGGAATTACGGCTTTTAAAAGTGCATTACACTGATAAAAATTATGATGCTTTTTAATGAGGGATTCTTTCACGATTCGAGTAAAGCTGCCAGCGTTATTTAGCGTCACAAGGACTCAAACGCATCCATATTTGTGCATAGCGAGCAAAAACCACGGATCATTTTCATCGCAAACGAAACAATTAGTATAAAACGGCTCACTTTTCCGAGTTTCTGAAGGCGGCATCGCTTCGCCGAACGAAATTAAGCTATAAAAGTTAACGATACGATCTCGCCAAAACTCCTCCGGTGTACATAAATTATCATATTATAATTATTTGGTACGAAAAGAAAAGCCGTCTAAAGGAGCGCTGTGGAGCGACATTCAAGCTGTCAAAATACTGGATCTGCTGGGCTTATTGTGGTGGTAATGATTATTATTTTTGACTTTAATTCGGCGCAGCGGCGGCCGGCTGACCTTTTCACTCAAGCGATACTTATTTTGCTTTATTTCAGATGCGGTTATCATCAAACGTCGATCGGGCGAGGTGGCGGCGCGAACGAGGCTGCTACATCCGCTCGCTAAGGTCTCGAATGGCCACGCCTAGCTTAATTGGCTAGAGCGATGCCTGCAGCTCTATTATATTATGCGCTACCGTGCCTTTGAGCACTGCGAGCTACTAATTTGCGATAATTATACGATAGCCTCGGAATAGGCTCTGTATTATGGACTCCGATACGATTGCTTGATATCGAGAGTTTTCAATTTACGCGTAGGTTGCGTCTCGCTCATTGTGGGGTTAAGTATTGGCTTGCATTCAATTGCTTTCTACAGTATAAACTTTAACAACACTAACAAGGTTTCAAATGAAGCAATTTACGAATACAAATAAAATGTAAGTATCTCTGCAATGTTTTGTTATTAAACTCAAATAGTTCGATAATAGGTATCACCATGGTCACTTCAACTAGCGCAAAAGGTAAGGCAAAGCTATTTAACGAGGTAACGGGGTGATGAATATGGGCATTTTATTTCCAAAATATATACTTGAGGCTTCATCTAATTCTAAGAGTGAGAAGTTGATACCATCATAAAGATAATGTATTTTATATTCATTTCAAATATATAATTCATTGTATAGAAATGAGAAGGACCCACAACAGTAACGCTAATATCCCTGGATTAATCTGGTGGTCTCTTAATTAAAAATGTATCACTCTTGTGGCGCTGAGATAATCCTTTTAGTCATAATCCCACCCAAAGCCCACAAAATCACTGCTAGATGAGGGTTAAAAAGTCCTGATACCATAAAAGTCATAATATGATATAGATATCTCGTTTGTACGCAGTGCATTTTCTTCAAATACCCATTCCTTCAATTAGCCAAAGGTTAACTGGAAGAGATCCCTAATAGGGATAATCTCGCATTTGAGTACATGTACATGTTTCATTTATTACGAATGTATTTATAACCAGTTGTTGTGTACAATAAAGTGTTTACGTAAATACATAAAGAAAAGATATGTGATGTTAAGTTGTTTAAAAGTATTTTGTATTTAGGTTGCTGATAATTTAAAGTTTTTCTTTTACGCATTGTTTGTTTTGGCATATTTTTTTCGTATAAATTCAGTTGTGATAAAGGCTAACATTTTCTTTATGGGAAATTGTTATCACTGAGTAGAAAGTGTATTTTTGATAGTGTAAATAAAATAATATAACCTTATTTATATTGATATATATATACTTACTTATTTATACTGGTCGATTTGTGTATGATTGTCCCTTAATATTTATATTTATTTATTTTTTATTGCCACCTCAAGAACCCCCTCCATATTTCTACACGGCTTAGTAGCTCTATGTTACGCGACTGATACCATCAGCTCGCTTGATTGACGTGCTTTAATGATTTTGATGCGTTACTATAATTCATATAAGACAAAAGGTAAAAAACACCGACATCGGCCTATCTCCATCCGCTAACTACTGGTTAAATTTTTGTTTGCGTAATCGATAACCGACAATGACTTACAAATTGAAATGGTTTCTCTTTCGAGAAATGAATGAATGTCGTAAGTAGAGCATGTAAGCGTAAAGTTCAACAATAACTAGCTTTTTAAATGCTCTGATTTATGCAGTCAATCAGTTTTTTATGTCATTTACCGTTTTAAAGTTCACATGTTACTTGAACAAAATCAAAAATGGTGTTTAATTACCTTCTGACTAATAATATATTACTGTCATGCCTTAAATACACATAATTGTGTAATAAACTTGGAAACAGAAATGGTTTGAAATTTGACGGGTTGTCCGTGACAAAATGACAGCAATTAAAAGTAAAGTGTAGGTACCTATGCATGCAATTAAGCCTCAAGTATAATATTTTTATTGACTAGGAAGACAATATTTGGTCTGTACTTTTAAGATTTCAACTCGTATTTTAAAATCGTTGTTCATCATCATCATCATCATCTCAGCCATAGGACGTCCACTGCTGAACATAGGCCTCCCCTTTGGACTTCCATATATACCGGTTGGAAGCGACCTGCATCCAGCGCCTTCCGGCGACCTTTATAAGGTCATCTGTCCATCTTGTAGGTGGACGTCCTACGCTGCGCTTGCTGGTCCGAGGTCTCCACTCGAGCACTTTACGGCCCCATCGGCCATCTGCTCTGCGTGCTATGTGGCCTGCCCATTGCCACTTCAACTTGCTAATCCGGTGAGCTATATCGGTCACTTTAGTTCGTCTACGGATTTCCTCATTTCTGATTCGATCACGTAGAGACACCCCGAGCATAGCCCTCTCCATTGCTCGTTGAGCGACTTTGAGCTTTGAGATGAGGCCGATAGTGAAAGACCACGTTTCGGTGCCGTAAGTCATCACTGGTAACACACATTGGTTGAAGACTTTCGTCTTGAGGCACTGAGGTATGTCGGATGAAAAGACATTGCGTAGTTTCCCGAACGCTGCCCAGCCGAGTTGGATTCGGCGGTTGACCTCTTTCTCGAAGTTGGACCTACCTAATTGGACCACTTGTCCTAGGTAGATGTATGAGTCAACAACTTCGAGTACCGAGTTTTCAACAGAGACTGGGATGGGCACAACCTTGGCATTTGACATGAGTTTCGTCTTGTCCATGTTCATTTTTAAGCCCACCCGTTGAGAAACTCGATTGAGGTCATCGAGCATCATGCTGAGTTCCTCCATCGACTTTGCCATGACTACGATGTCGTCGGCAAACCGAAGGTGAGTGATGTATTCGCCATTGATGTTGATGCCAAGTCCTTGCCATTCCAGGAGCTTGAAGGCGTCTTCCATAACGGCCGTAAACAGTTTCGGGGACACAACGTCCCCCTGTCTTACGCCTCTTCTTCTTAAATCGTTGTTAGCACCTATGTAATGTATATTTATAAATAATAAAAGAATCATTTATTGATTTAGATTTTGATTCGAAATAAGTACATTTATATTTAAAAACCTGCCGGGGCACAATAATCACACAGCTTTCAACCATTTCTATGCTGAGTATTGGTATACCCTTTTATAGTAAGAATAAGAAGAATAAGAATAAGAATAAGAATAAGAATAAGAATAAGAATAAGA
The DNA here is from genome assembly GCA_932273695.1 of Apotomis betuletana. Taxonomy (NCBI): domain Eukaryota; kingdom Metazoa; phylum Arthropoda; class Insecta; order Lepidoptera; family Tortricidae; genus Apotomis; species Apotomis betuletana. Next base: position 8,992,708 of record OW026313.1, on the reverse strand, counting down.
ATAAGGATAAGAATAAGAATAAGAATAAGAATAAGAATAAGAATAAGAATAAGAATAAGAATAAGAATAAGGATAAGGATAAGGATAAGGATAAGGATAAGGATAAGGATAAGGATAAGGATAAGGATAAGGATAAGGATAAGGATAAGGATAAGGATAAGGATAAGGATAAGGATAAGGATAAGGATAAGGATAAGGATAAGGATAAGGATAAGGATAAGGATAAGGATAAGGATAAGGATAAGGATAAGGATAAGGATAAGGATAAGGATAAGGATAAGGATAAGGATAAGGATAAGGATAAGGATAAGGATAAGGATAAGGATAAGGATAAGGATAAGGATAAGGATAAGGATAAGGATAAGGATAAGGATAAGGATAAGGATAAGGATAAGGATAAGGATAAGGATAAGGATAAGGATAAGGATAAGGATAAGGATAAGGATAAGGATAAGGATAAGGATAAGGATAAGGATAAGGATAAGGATAAGGATAAGGATAAGGATAAGGATAAGGATAAGGATAAGGATAAGGATAAGGATAAGGATAAGGATAAGGATAAGGATAAGGATAAGGATAAGGATAAGGATAAGGATAAGGATAAGGATAAGGATAAGGATAAGGATAAGGATAAGGATAAGGATAAGGATAAGGATAAGGATAAGGATAAGGATAAGGATAAGGATAAGGATAAGGATAAGGATAAGGATAAGGATAAGGATAAGGATAAGGATAAGGATAAGGATAAGGATAAGGATAAGGATAAGGATAAGGATAAGGATAAGGATAAGGATAAGGATAAGGATAAGGATAAGGATAAGGATAAGGATAAGGATAAGGATAAGGATAAGGATAAGGATAAGGATAAGGATAAGGATAAGGATAAGGATAAGGATAAGGATAAGGATAAGGATAAGGATAAGGATAAGGATAAGGATAAGGATAAGGATAAGGATAAGGATAAGGATAAGGATAAGGATAAGGATAAGGATAAGGATAAGGATAAGGATAAGGATAAGGATAAGGATAAGGATAAGGATAAGGATAAGGATAAGGATAAGGATAAGGATAAGGATAAGGATAAGGATAAGGATAAGGATAAGGATAAGGATAAGGATAAGGATAAGGATAAGGATAAGGATAAGGATAAGGATAAGGATAAGGATAAGGATAAGGATAAGGATAAGGATAAGGATAAGGATAAGGATAAGGATAAGGATAAGGATAAGGATAAGGATAAGGATAAGGATAAGGATAAGGATAAGGATAAGGATAAGGATAAGGATAAGGATAAGGATAAGGATAAGGATAAGGATAAGGATAAGGATAAGGATAAGGATAAGGATAAGGATAAGGATAAGAATAAGAATAAGAATAAGAATAAGAATAAGAATAAGAATAAGAATAAGAATAAGAATAAGAATAAGAATAAGAATAAGAATAAGAATAAGAATAAGAATAAGAATAAGAATAAGAATAAGAATAAGAATAAGAATAAGAATAAGAATAAGAATAAGAATAAGAATAAGAATAAGAATAAGAATAAGAATAAGAATAAGAATAAGAATAAGAATAAGAATAAGAATAAGAATAAGAATAAGAATAAGAATAAGAATAAGAATAAGAATAAGAATAAGAATAAGAATAAGAATAAGAATAAGAATAAGAATAAGAATAAGAATAAGAATAAGAATAAGAATAAGAATAAGAATAAGAATAAGAATAAGAATAAGAATAAGAATAAGAATAAGAATAAGAATAAGAATAAGAATAAGAATAAGAATAAGAATAAGAATAAGAATAAGAATAAGAATAAGAATAAGAATAAGAATAAGAATAAGAATAAGAATAAGAATAAGAATCATTTATTTCTCAGAATATGGTGCTTATCAATGAGTGATGTTACAATTTTATTTCCCGTACCTTCATATTCTACCAGTAAGTACTGGCGTAGAAACACAATAAAATAAAATAAAAAATGACTAAATTGACAAGCATGAGATAAACATAAAATCATAATAAAATCAAAATTAATTTGCAATAACATTGTAAAATTGGTAGCCTAAAATTTTAAATAAAAAAATAATACAAAAATGTCAAATATAATGATAATAAAATGTCACTAAAATAATATTAACAATCATGTCGCAACAGCATAAGAATGTAAGTTGAATAATAAAATTAATAAAAATGTCTTTCTTCCTTATAATTTAAATATTCATCAACTTTATAAAAACATTTATCAAGTAACCAGTTAGTTAGGGCTCTTTTAAATTTCAAAACCGGTAATTCCTTAAAGTTAGATGGTAACTTATTATATATTATTATGCACATACAGAATACATTTCTCTTACAGTAATTCAAACGATAGCATGGCAGAGAGAGTTTGTGTTGGTATCTTGTTGGCCTGTTTGCCACGTCTGTCTGGAGTCTAAATAGTGAGGGATTTAATTTTACAAATAGACATACTTCCTTTATGTACATGCAGGCTACAGGCAGTATATGCAGAGTTTTGAATAGTGGCTTACAAGATTCGAGGACCGGTGCGCCACAGATGGCTCGTATGCATTTCTTTTGTGCTTTAAGAGCATCATCTAAATCTACCGAGTTACCCCATATTATTAGTCCATAGTTGAGGACTGAATGAACATAGCCATAATAGGCAGTGACAGCTGCTTTTTGTGAGACTATTTGCCTAAGTCGTCTTAAAGCATATACAAAACGATCTAGTTTGTCACACACGTATTTAATGTGCGGTTTCCAATTTAAAAATGAATCTATTTTTATACCCAGGAAAGTTGTTTCCTCAACTTGGTCAACGTTTTCGTTCTTGAAAGTTACATTAAGTGGTGCTGGATTAGCTTTGTGCGTTTTGTATTGTATAACTTTGGTTTTGTTTACATTAATTTTTAGACCATTTTGCGATAGCCATTCATTAATTTTTGTTAATGAAGTTTCTATTTTGACCTTCGGGGAAACTCCTTGATCCGCTTCAATGACTACCGTTGTATCATCTGCAAACAGTATCAGCTTGTCGTCGGTGACTTTGGGCAGGTCGTTTATGTACAATAGGAATAAAAGCGGTCCAAGGATGCTGCCCTGAGGAACCCCATTCTTGTTAATTCTGAATTCAGACGTAAACGTATTGGTTTTTTCTGGTTGAGGTCAATATTTGAGATTTCGACACATTGTTTACGATCAGTGAGATAGCTTACGAACCAGTCATATGCTTTACCCCGAAAACCATAGCAGTGCATTTTTTGGAGAAGTATTTTGTGGTTGACAAGATCGAATGCCTTAGACATATCGAGAAAGAGTGTTACTGCGGGTTTTTTCTTTGTAACACATTCGGTAATTTGTTTTACAAGATGGAAACATGCTAAAGAGGTGGAACTACTCTTCCGAAAACCAAATTGTTCCGGTGTAAGAATGTTATGTTTAGAAACAAACTTGTCTAACCTTTTGTACATGATTTTCTCGAACACTTTACTAAGAATTGGGATGAGCGTTATTGGCCGATAGTTATTAATATCTAAGGGGTCCCCTTTTTTATAAATGGGTTTAACAATAGATTTTTTTAGCGTTTTGGGGAAAGTATAAGATATAATTAATATTCACATGATATAAAGATCAATTAAATAATAGAAAAAAATATGCAATACAACGCATGTATTGTAGACCACATCGCACCACACAAAACAAACAGGGGAGATAAACTACAACCAGTCTTATCGCTAAAGGCGATCTCTTCCAGGCAACCTTTGTTACGAAAATAAATATTGAATTGTCTGTCGATAAACCTGAAATTCTTATTACATTCACTCGCGTCACCGGGATTCACCAAGGTCGCTGCAACTCTGTACCGCAACAAACATGTGATGAGTCATATTGGGAACAATAAACTGAATAAATGGTAATATCCCTACACTTCCGCATATAAATTTCATAGCTATTAAATCACCAAAGGAAATTATTAACCGGCCGATACCAGTAAGAGGCGCAATTAAGACATTCCGATTAACATCAGCAAATACCCGAGTCATAAATAACTTTAAGAAGTTTTGAGATATGCTTTCTGAATTTACGTTTTCAACCTTATTAAAAACTTGGTAAAGGGTGAAGTAAGACTCTATAATCGTGTAGGTATGTATCAGGTATACGAGCGGTAAAATGCGGTAGTGTAGACAATTTTATGTTTTTTCTATACTATTAAATTAAGTTGATGCAACCGCTCTGTGTGAGGGATGTGTGCTAGAAAAGCTGACAAGAACCCACTTAGTTTCCTCGTACTTACTGCCTACTGAGCCGGCGGTTCTGGGTTCGAATCCCGGCAAGAGCAAATATTTGTGTGATGAACTCGAATATTTGTTACTGTTTCTATTTATTTAAGTATGTACATATTTAGCTGTATAAGTATTTATATCGTCGTCTTGTACACAGAACACAAGGCTACTAAGTAGAACTTACCATGGGACTTCAGAATAAAATAAATACGCTTAGAACGAAAGTCTTCATACTCGTACAACAGATTTGTAAAAGATGAAACCGTTTTTACATTGTGACAGATGCGCCAACGGACGAAACTTAGCCCGTGGCTAACTAAAACTGGCTTCGCTTTCAAGCGCTAACTAGGTTTCTAAGCGTATTTATTCTAAGCTGTGAGACTATATTTTTTGAGCTTTGTGTAAGGTTGCTCGATATTTTTTTTTATATATTTCTTTGGTGGAAACGCTCGCCGGAAGCCGTAACTACCAGTGATTCGGACTTTGTGTCGGAGTACAAACCCACGGGTATGTCTCTGCGCCACAGGAGTGATACCTGATACATTTCCGGTAGATGTGCAACCTTATTACTCGAAACTAAATACATGTATGTTTACGACTTACATCGTCATGAACTATGAAATTTATTCAACTTCTTGATCACTTGCAAATACTGCAAAATAATAGTTTGTTACTAATAAATATAAATTATTTATACTACAGATTTCAATAAAGTTAGAAAATTTTCCAGTCCGTTAGTAAATAAATTGAAAAGGGCAGCTCTATTAACATATTTCAACACGACGACTGAAACTTCAATCGATTTGCCGCTTGTGGTCAAAAAGCAGCTAACTAAATCGTGCCACCATCAGCAACCATACTATTAGTCAGTACCAGAGAGTACAGAGTTTATAGAGTGAACTGTCTGAGAAAGAAACAAATTACAGAATTTTGATCAGCAAAGGGCGTTTAATACGATTGATGGGTAAGGATCAAAAAGTAGGGCGTAAAAAGTTCCGTTGTGCGACAATAATTAACGTTACAGGGCCTTAAGGTACGTTATTCGATGATTACGAGTGATTGTCCCTGGTGTCCTGGAGTTGCAAGCGTCCACAGGCTGCGGTAACCGCTTACCATCAGCTGGGCCGTGCGCTTGTTTGCCACCTCCGTAGTATACAAACCAACCATAAGAAGATATGTACTATACGTTCAACGGCACGTATGTTTCTTAAATACCATGGCGTGGCGTCTACGTGGCGCCATCTATGATCCCACTGGAAGCACCACAGCGCTGGCTCTCGAGCTAGCATTATGCTCAGTGGCTCAGGTGGGATCATTTCGAGGCAATTCATAATAGTCCAGTCTTATTTTTTTTGTTTCTCACTATTTATGTAATTATATTATGTTCTCGAAGACAAAAAATATTTTATTACTTTCTTTCTTTCTAAATACTTAGTATCACATTTCGTCTTCCATTGTTTAATATAATTTCTTTGTTCTTTGCGGGGAATCAAATGCAAACAAATCCTGCAATATATCTTCCACAAATTTTAAATAGTTAGCAGACACAATTTTGATTTCTGTGGACTAATACTGGTGGTCCGCGGACCACAGTTTGAGAACCCCTGATGTAGTACGAAATTTGTGTAAAACTACGTCATTTTTCTAAAATAGATTATCAAATTTGCTGTACGGATACAAGAAGGGATTTTACCGGTAACACTCTTATTATTTCATACTCTCTGCCGAAAAGGATATAATAACGAGGATCGGATCGGATCGAATCGCCGGCGCGGCGCGGGCGTGGTCGGCGGCCGCTCTCCTTGACTTCAGCGCCAAGCATCGCATGATCTTTGCTGCAGTGCGCCGCGACAGTCTTGATACTTTGCTCAAATTTTTCGTGCACAAAATAGGCGTTAACCACTTTTTGTGACAATTTGGACTTCTGTTTAGACTGTGACTCTGAGTCTGACTGTGATTCTGACTCCATCTGGCTGTTGACTCTTAATTGGATTTCGAGCTTTACAGTAATTTGGATTTTGAACCTGGCTATGGTTAAGCGTTTACCTCTGTCTGACTGTTCCTTTGACTAAGATAACGAGGATCGGATCGGATCGAATCGCCGGCGCGGCGCGGGCGTGGTCGGCGGCCGCTCTCCTTGACTTCAGCGCCAAGCATCGCATGATCTTTGCTGCAGTGCGCCGCGACAGTCTTGATACTTTGCTCAAATTTTTGGTAAACAAAAGGGCATTAACCACTTTTTGTGATAATTCGGATTACTCTTGAGACTGACTCCAAGTCAACAGCCAGACGGAGTCAGAATCACAGTCAGATTCTGACTCCGTCTGGCTGTTGACTGAATCGGATTTCGAGCTTTACAGTAATTTTGATTTTGATTCTGGCCATGCCTCCTCTGTCTGACTGTGCCTTTGGATGTGAATGTGACTGATATTTATAATGACGATCGGATCGGATCGGATCCCCGGCGCGGAACGGGCGTGATCGGGGACCGCTTTCCTTAACTTCAACGCCAAGCATCGCACGATCACTGCTAGTTGCTAGTGCAACGAGATAGTTTTGATATTTTACTCTACTTATTCAGACTTTCACATACCAAGATTAAAACCCATGATATTTTGAATTTTTATTTAGACTGTGTGCGATTTCGACTCTAACTCTAACTGGGTCACAGTTAGAGTCAGAGTCGAAATCAGACACATGAAGATAACTCTGGTATTGGATGCTATTTTTGAAATCAAAAACCCAGAACACAACTCTCATTCTATATTTTCAAGTCAGATTTCCATGTGTTTCTTGCATAGAAAGTTTTACGAACTCAAAGTATTGCTTCGTAAAGTATCAGTTCTGCTTGTACGTAGTACTCTAAAGTGAATATGTTGGCTCGGTGGACGCGGGCGCAGTGATGACGCGAATTATCGCGCCGCCTCCTACAATGCAACCCTGCTTCGAATATAATGTACCTACTTTACTCGTAAATTATCAGTTCTGCTTGTGCGCAGTACGCCAAAGAGAATGTTTTGGCTCGGTGGACGCGGGCGCAGTGATAACAGGCGCGCTGTCGCGCCGCCTCCTACAATGCAACCCTGCTTCGAATATAATGTACTTTACTCGTAAAGTATCAGTTCTGCTTGTGCGCAGTATGCCGCGGTGAATGTGTTGGCTCGGTGGACGCGGGCGCAGTGATAACAAGCGCGTTATCGCGCCGCCTCCTACAATGCAGGACCCTGCTGCGGTATTACACATAGTACGATGTAGGTGGGAGTGGGACAGACGTTAAGCTAGATTTAGGGGTATAAATTCTTACATTAAACTCGCTAGACACGGTGACAAAATAGAATATTGTTGACATCACCAACATTCATTACGTCTATTGGATACCTACACTTCTGTGAAATAGACCTACGAAAGTGATCTAGAATCATTGAAGAATCCTCGGATCTATTTACGCTCAACATTTACTTCGACCAAGGCACCCAATAATTTTAGTTGGGTTGTTGTCGATATTTTGTCGCGATATTTTCGTAGAATCTGCTATTTTAGTTTTAATTTTAAAAAAGTGAATGAAATTATTCGATGTGCGAATAACAGACACCATTATCTCCAGCATTTACGCTGCCCATCTTAGGGCATAAGTATCCTATAGTGGAGTGACTGGGGCGTTGAAAACAAGAGAACCTCAAAAGGCCGTTTCCGATTAAGGGAAGAAAATATGCCCTTTCGTGATAATGGACAGATTTTTTTTTCTACAGTCAGTTACGTCTAGTAGAGTAACTATGTCAAGTTTGGTTAAAAAATTCTTTGTGGTTCCGCAGAAAAAAAATAAAAACGGAAATAATGAAAAATGGTTTTTCTCCAAAACTATTTAACTTTAATGTACTATTATTTTTTCATTCTGTAAAGCTTAGTCAAGTTCATGTTTTAAGTGAAAATGGTATCTCTATATCTAACGATTACGTAAAAAAATAAGTAAGTCAAAATTTTAATATATATATTTTTTTACTTTTGTGAGAGATACCACTCTAATTGACATTTCTAAATAAGCCTTAGTTAACGTCCTGTAACACATATTAATTTGATGGATAAAATCGGAAAGCAACTGTGTCAAAATGAAATAAATAACTGGGCTGGAATTCATTACTATTTAATGAGTAAACTACTCTAACACTGCTAAATAACCAAAACATATCCTCTTTACAAATAAACAAGATTTGACAGTTACAGTGACATTTGCTATAAAATGTCACCTTTTTAGTTACGTAATGAAAAAAAAATACACTTATTCTAATCCTCATCGCTATCTTCATTGACAGTAACGTGAATTCCGTGATTCAAAAAAAGTCCGCTTAAAGTTTCAGCAGGCCGAACGATTTTGGACAAATATCTTGCGTGCGATAAATAATAAACAATAGCAACAATGTGTGAAAAACACCCTACTGTTCGCATTCCGTTGGCACATCCACAATAATGCCGCCTTATGGATCCAACACGAATGCTGTTTGGGACATATTCGATAAAGCATCTGTAAATATTTTTTGAAATATGGCGAGATTGGACTTTCAGTTTCAGTATATTAGAATTTTCCTTCACATATTCCAAATTCAACGAACCATCTTCATTAAATATTTCTGATAGATACGAAATCGCTACTTATATTATTGCGAGGTGATATAATGATGTAGGTTTCTTTCTTAATATTTTTTTGATTGCATTCGCTTTAGAATTCATTTTGTAAAGACGAGTTATCTTTCTAATGTCCCTGAAATGTCACGTTACATTTAAAAAAACAATTCATCTTTATTACTGTCATAATATGTATTTATTTTAATTTCGGTAGAAAGAGGATTATTGCGTGGCAAAAAAATAATAGTTTGTAATTACAATTTCAAGATATTGAAGTCATACCCGAAAAGTCTTTTAAATTCCATTTTACAGTTAGTGTCCGATTAAAACCTTTAAATTGATAATCTGGTATAATGAGTAAAGCTTATATACCAAATAGCAAAAATGGTTAATATATGCATAGTTTTTATGTTATTAGAAAAATAATGACATTTTCAATAACAATAAAAGGCAAATGTCACTAACTGTTAAATCTTGTTCATTTGTAAAGAGGATGTATGCTTTGGTTATTTGGAAGTGTTAGAATAGCTTACTAATAAAATGTAATAAAATCCAACCCAGTTATTTATTTCATTTTGACACAGTTGCTTTCCGATTTTATACATCAAATTAATATGTGTTACAGGACGTTAACTAAGGCTTATTTAGAAATGTCAATTAGAGTGGTATCTCTCACAAAAGTAAAAAAATATATATATGAAAATTTTGACTTACCTATTTTTTACATAATCGTTAGATATAGAGATACCATTTTCACTTAAAACATGGACTTGACTAAGCTTTACAGAATGAAAAAATAATAGTACATTAAAGTTAAATAGTTTTGGAGAAAAACCATTTTTCATTATTTCCGTTTTTATTTTTTTTCTGCGGAACCGCAAAGAATTTTTCAATCAAACTTGACACAGTTACTCTACTAGACGTAACTGACTGTAGAAAAAAAAAACCAAGTCATAATATTAAAGGGCATTTTTGCTTCCCTTAATCGGAAACGGCCTTTGTATTAGGGCAAATGAAATGTTTACAATGAATGAATGCGGGCGAATGAAATTAAAAGCAACGAAATGGGATGTTTATCAAATAATATGTATAAATTGATTGCGGTGCGTTGAAGTCCTAGGTAAAAACCTCCAGGTGGTCCACCGCTAGTTCCTTACTGTCATTCAATTGGGATAAAAAAAAACCCATTTTTTTTTTATTAAAATCCATAAAAAATAGTCCACCGCTAGTTCCTTAACTGTCATTCAATTGGGATAAAAAACACCCCAATTTTTTTATTAAAATCCATAAAAATAAACCTATCTTCATTTGTTTGCAAATTTGTATTTTATGATGACGTCACTAGTGACTAGACTTGTACTGCCAAACGGCGAGGACAAATCGAAGTCGAAGAATTTAACATGAATAACTTTACGCAGGTGTAATCTTGTCCAAACCTAATTGTTTATTGCTGTATAAAAGCCCTATTCCGAGGAATGGTTTTTTAATTAACATAGGTCGTAGGTAAATTTCATCCCAATCGGAACTAGCATAGCATTCGATTTTGTTCACTAAATCGTGAATAAAATTATAAAAGGAGTTAAAGTGACATGAAACTTCTATGGGTATCTTTAGGAAGCTATCCGTACAATCACTAGGCTATTAGGTATTTCAAAATTGTCACAACTAGGGACGTATTTTACTTCACCTTATACTAAGTCTACACAGGTTGATATTTATGATGCCTCTGGTTCTCGGTGGATAAACGTAGTATTATGTTTGAATGTTACCTCACTTAACTATTGCAGTTTTGTAGGATTAGTATGAGACGTAGTATTTGGAATCTCTGATTCTATTTCTAGGATTCGAATTCTAGCCGGTTTTACTATTAAAAGCTTATGTTATTGCAATTTTTTGCACTCATTTTCCCATTATTTTATTAACAATATACCATTAGCTATCTAAAAAACTGGCCAATTTCGACCAACGCTCATACTACATAGGTTTCGTAATTAGGTTTGCTTATTTTCTGAATTTAAGCTAAGGAAAAATCATCAATTTTAGCATTCGGTAAAAAATCCGCGTTCTTAAAGCGTCGCACAGAAATGAAGTGCAATTTCAAGAAATATTATACTTTTGAATTATTTTCATTAATGTACCTATGCTGTTGTTTTACCAAATTAATTTAGAAGCTAGTGCCGTGCGCCGTAGACTTTAATTGTTTATAAGCTATGTTATTTTTTTAATAAATAAATACGCATAATTATACCACACTTCCGCAACGGTTTTATATTTTTAAGTTCATAGACGTATAACCAGTATGTGACAGTATGACACATAAGTTGGCGACAATTTTCCAATAACATCAAACCGAACGTCCTTGCTTCACATACTACTAATACATCATAACCGGAGTCACCTTCCGCGTAATCGATCCTATGTTAATTATACATATTCATATTCATCAACTTAGGGCTGGGTATTACACGTAATTATAGGAAGACACTGTGATCTAGAATACGCAGACACAAGGAAACTACAGTAGATACGAAGCTGTCTACGCTGTATGTCTAACTAGCATTAACCCGCGGCTTCGCCCGCGTTCCTATACAATATACATTATCCTACGGGAACGATGCTCTTTTTTTAGGTTAAAAATTAGGCTATTTGTTAAAGTTAGGGTATTCTCTGCTTATCCCTCATGCATATCCGTCTAGCCGTTTTATTGTTGAAAAGCTTGAATACATTTATTACGGCTGCAGGAAGTTTCCCGATGACTACTCCTCCAGTCCCGCCGCGCCTTGACGACAATCGAGATGGCACCAAATACAAATTTAAACATCTATTAGGTTTAAGTTTATGTCGGAACTCTCATATTCTTGCTCTTCTTTATAGTATACTTTTTCATCCTGCAACTCCCCGCTATCTCAAAGAGCGTTTCACTTATCTCACTTCTGCTCGATCTGCCCAAAATTTGCTCCTTGCCGTACCTTCTTCCGTCTCAAAATTTTATAATAATTCGTTTACTTTTAAAGCTGTCTGCTTATGGAACTCCTTGCCTGTTAGCTTAAGACGCGCTAATCTCATGTTTCTTTCAAAGCTCAACTGAAAGAACACTATCTATCCCTTTCATAATTCGTATTTTATTCAAATGGTCCTATTATCTGTTGGCTGAAGGTATGTATGTATTTATGTATTAATTTTTTATTATATTTACCTATGTTTTTATTTGTTTTTTATGTATATATTATTACTATTAACTATTATCCGATTTTTGCACCGCCTAATAACAAAATCTTATTATTTCAAGTTCTCCACTACCCAAAGGTTGTCTGGAAGAGATCGCTCTTTAGCGATAAGACCGCCTGTTGTTTACCTCTAATTGTAATGTCTTGCATTGTATTTCTCCTGTATATTTTATGAGGTGTGCAATAAAGAGGACTTGTAGGTTTACTAATTTATTGTTAGAAATACTCCTGTGAAGTTTCGAATATAAATAGTCTAATCTTGTTTCCCCATACAAACTTTGGATCTCTCTATTTCATCCCCTTTAGAAAAATCGTTTATTAGTTCACCCCTAGACCTTATAAGGAACCTACGTTCCAAATTTGGACTCTTTAGAATCAGCGGTTTTGGGCTGTGCGTTAAAAAACGACACCCATATTTTTAGACATTATTTAGACATTTCTACCCCATCGCGCCCTAACATGAGAGATGGTATTACACGTCCGCCACGTTGAATTTTAAAATCATTCTTTTTTTTAGTAATCAGCATCCCGATAATCCATAGAAACCAACTCTTCCCTCTTCCCTCTTCCCTCTTCCCTCTTCCCTCTTCCCTCTTCCCTCTTCCCTCTTCCCTCTTCCCTCTTCCCTCTTCCCTCTTCCCTCTTCCCTCTTCCCTCTTCCCTCTTCCCTCTTCCCTCTTCCCTCTTCCCTCTTCCCTCTTCCCTCTTCCCTCTTCCCTCTTCCCTCTTCCCTCTTCCCTCTTCCCTCTTCCCTCTTCCCTCTTCCCTCTTCCCTCTTCCCTCTTCCCTCTTCCCTCTTCCCTCTTCCCTCTTCCCTCTTCCCTCTTCCCTCTTCCCTCTTCCCTCTTCCCTCTTCCCTCTTCCCTCTTCCCTCTTCCCTCTTCCCTCTTCCCTCTTCCCTCTTCCCTCTTCCCTCTTCCCTCTTCCCTCTTCCCTCTTCCCTCTTCCCTCTTCCCTCTTCCCTCTTCCCTCTTCCCTCTTCCCTCTTCCCTCTTCCCTCTTCCCTCTTCCCTCTTCCCTCTTCCCTCTTCCCTCTTCCCTCTTCCCTCTTCCCTCTTCCCTCTTCCCTTTCAAATCAACGGTCCATAAAGGAAAGTTTATCCCTTCCCTCTTCCCTCTTCCCTCTTCCCTCTTCCCTCTTCCCTCTTCCCTCTTCCCTCTTCCGGGATACAGGGTACCTAACAAGTTATCTAATCTTGTTTCCCCATACAAACTTTGAATCCCCATTTCACCCCCTTAGGGGGTGAATTTTGAAAAATCCTTTCTTAGTGCACCCCTACATCTTATAAGGAACCTACGTGCCAAATTTGGACACTCTAGAACCAGCGGTTTAGTATTTAGACATATCAACCCAATTTCACCCCAACAGGGGAGATGGTAATTCACGACCGTCACGTTGGATTTTAAAATCGTTGCGGTTTTCGTAATCAGCGACCCGATAAACCATAATAACAATACCCATGTTGATTTTCAGACTTTTTCACCACATTTCTCCCTTTTAGGAGTTGAGTTCTCAAAAAACCGAAAGCACGTGTTTTCTCATTTATTGTTAGAAATACTACTGTGAAGTTTCGAATAAAATTAACTAATCTTGTTTCCCCATACAAACTTTGTACTCACATTTCTCCCCTTAAAGGGGTGAATTTTGAAAAATTCTCTCTTAGTGCACCGCTACACCTTATAAGGAACCTACGTGCCAAATTACACAAACCTGTAGAATTACAAATTTTAAATATAAGGGTATTACAATCTGTTTAATTAGGCAGTTTTGCATATGTTCATGTTTATCTTTTAACTTAATCTTAATCCAAGTACCATTTGATTTAATTACTATAGAAATTTAAACAGCGTAGGGTTTTATTATTTCGATGTGGTAAGGTAACGTGATTCTTGACCCCACGAGACAGGCCTAGCCTAGTGTGAAGGTCACAGGTAAAACTGTTAAAATGCATGTAATCCATTACTGGCAAATAAATTATATATATTTTTTTTATTAAATTTGGACTCTCTAGAACCAGCGGTTTAGTATTTAGACATTTCAACCCCATTTCACCCCAACAGGGGAGATGGTAGTTCACGTCCGCCACGTTGAATTTTAAAATCGTTGCGGTTTTCGTAATCAGCGACCCGATAAACCATAAAAACAATACCCATGTTGATTTTCAGACTTTGTCACCACATTTCTCCCTTTTAAGGGTAGAATTTTCAAAAAACCTGAAACACGTGTTTACTCATTTATCGTTAGAAATACTCCTGTGAAGTTTCGAATAAAATAGTCTAACTAATCTTGTTTCCCTATACAAACTTTGGACCCCCATTTTACCCCTTTAGGGGGTGAATTTTGAAAAATCCTTTCTTAGTGCACCCCTACACCTTATAAGGAACCTACGTGCTAAATTTGGACTCTCTAGAACCAGCGGTTTGGGCTGTGCGTTGATATGTCAGTCAGTCAGTCAGTCAGTCAGTCAGTCAGTCAGTTTCTTCTTTTATATATTTAGATTGTAGGATAATTATCGCTTATTGTGGTTTATGCAGATGATATACGATTATAATTATTTTTTATATCAGTTAATAAGCGGATAGTATTAAACAGTTATATTTAAATCTCAAGTCTTTGGTCGATGAAGTCGATATTCACGCCATAATTTTAGTTTATTGATCTTGGCTCTCATTTTCACATCATATATGTTTTTGGCGGGATAGATCATAATCAAAGCCACCTTCCGCGTATCAATCCTATCTAAATTATACATATTCATTTTCGTCAAGTTAGGGCTGGGTATTAGAAGTAATTAGGGGAAGACACTGTGATCTAGAATATACAAGGAAACTTTATGCAGATTATATACGAAGCTGTCGAACTGTTACAGCATATCTGTGAACCGTAGGGAAATGCTCGCGACTTAGCGTAGTCCTTTTTTACCATAGTCGGGTAAAAGTAAAATCCTGTTACATTTTACTGTTGAAAAGCTATCCTTATTACAAATTTTGATAAAAAATATGTAGCTGGTTTGATATGATGAGGCTGTAAATTTTTTTGAAATGGTAAGAGATAACTTTATTGTAGGAAATGCGAAGCGGTAAAATGTTGTATGGAAATTACCGCCGATTCGGCCGGTAATTTACTAGATCACCGGTAAGTTACCGGACGGTAAATTAAAAAACGGCCAGTTTGCATTCCTTAGTTGTAATTCAAGCTCATACAAAATAAAATAATGTGTAACATTTGTGTATAGATATTATTGTAGATAGTATGTGCATCCAGTACTTTACACTCAACAAGCTGTGGGTATTTGTATTAGACATGGCAAGTCCGGAAATATTTCCTCATTTTATTGCTTATTAACGTTATTAGTACGCAGAATCACTTTGCTATTCAATAAAATGTATTAAACAAGATGTGTGGGTGTATCACAAATACGGCGAGTCCAGGGGCTAAATTTAGCGAGAAATCGCCAGATATGCTTGAAATATAACCAGTATATTGGATGTACATATACCTATACGAATAACGTTAAATACTAAATAAAATCATTATCATCATCATTATCAGCCAAAAGATGTCCACTGCTGGACATAGGCCTCCCCCAGAGACGCCACCATGATCGGTCCTGCGCCTTCCGCATCCAGCGGACTCCAGCGACCTTCACCAGGTCATCAGTCCACCTTGTGTGGGCCCTACCCACGCTGCGTCGTCCGGTGCGTGGTCGCCACTCAAGAACTCGATGGCCCCAGCGGCCGTCGGTTTTACGAGCGATGTGCCCTGCCCATTGCCCTGTTACCCTGGTTCTTCTACGGATCTCTTCATTTCTGATTCGATCTCGCAAAGAAACTCCGAGCATAGCCCTCTCCATTGCTCTCTGAGTGACTTTGAGCCTTCTTATAAGGCTCATCGTGAGCAACCACGTTTCAGTTCCGTATGTCATCACTGGCAACACACACTGTTCAAAGACTTTTGTCTTGACTTGAGACACTGCGGGATATTGCAACATAAAATACTACGTTTAAATTTTGATCTTCATAAAAGGCTCTTCAGTTGAGAACTTTTATTAGTAGTCTACGTAAGACGTAGGTAGTCGGTCTTAGACATGACCGTCATATGTATGTCACTACGACTGGCTACAAAACTGGCGATATATCAGCAAAGACATGGCCAACACGAATATTATATCACTCAATTGGTGACATCGCAATATCACATCGAATACGGGCCCAGATGATGCGATATTAGAATAATTTATGCGACGGTCGGCCGGTGCGTGCGCAGTCGCGATCCAATCGCTGTTTCGGCCAAGTTTCCGCCTTAAGTGTGAATTATTCTGTTACAATGTAACATATACGCATACGCGTTTAAGGAATTATGTCCATGCAACAAAATTCAGAGTGAAATCTGGATATTTGTTGCGAAAGGTAATTTTTAACCGACTTCAAAAAAGATGGTTCTCTGTTCATCGGCATGTATTTTTAAGCATGTCGACTACCCGAAGTTGACTGGGGCGATATGTAATTTTTTGTTACGTACGGATTGTTTTTAGGATACGTACTTATTTTGTAGTTGGTCGCATTGTCATTAGGTCAGGATCTGATGGTATCAATCAATGGATGATGGAGAAATCGAGGGAACAAATATTAAAGACTCACCTATAACTGATTTCCGTATTTTTAGTAGGTAGCTCGTTCAATTGTTCTCGGATATACGATTTTTTTACAACGCTAACGCTAAGGCGGAGAGTCCTGGTATCGGATCTAGTGTAAGTATGCTTTAACAAAAACATCATCGAGACATTTTGCTGTTACACTTTAGGCTCAGCCCAGTTTTCTCAATATAAATATGATTATACAACTTCAAAAACGTTTGCATTGAGAATGTTAAACGCTTGAATGCGTAAATTTTTCTTGGAAAATTTCAGTCAGTCATTTAAAATTCATACACGCATTTATTTTCATTTCTACAATCACTTGAATTCCCACATAAATAGCATGAAGCCCAAAAACCGTTTTTCATGTTATTTTAAATGAAAGGTGTTAATATTATTTCGAATTAAAGGCGTGTCGGTGCAGCCGATTTCAAGCCGGGCCCGAGGCGGACGGGTATTGGAACAAGCAAAATTTAATAAACCACAGAACCACAGATACATAACATTGCAATTTAAAGTGAACACAAAGTTGAGAATATAAGGTAAAGACTTAAAACGACTGCCGAGACAGGCTGCAATTAAAGCACTCTCACTTTCACTTTTTTATCACTTTTAGGGACATAAAACACCCTCCCTTGTGAGCGGAACTAAAGTTTAAGTAGCATTAAGGTTAATTAATTGATATTTTATACTTACAATAAGTTACATTAACGTGCAACTAATTAAATGTCACAGTGAAACTTCTATAGTAAAATACGAATACACTGCGGGCCAAACAAGTGTATACGCTCCAGTTATGGCGAAAAAAATAAATTAAATCAAGATTCTAGATCAGATTTCAAAGTGCCTGTAGTTCTGGGAAAGATTTTGGGAACAACTAAGGACCGACAAAATGGTATACAGAGACTAGTGAATATTCAAGGTATTTTCTTAGAACTTCCATTTGCATTTACTGTTTTTTTTCAGATTTAGAAGATATAAGATAAAATCGAAAGTGGCGCTATTAGTTTTGCATCATAATATATATCGCCTTAACGTACAAATTTGAGAACTCTGCGTGTATTAGGTAGGTATCTATATTGTATTGAACTTTATAGTTTCGCGGTGTTTTATGTCTGTACTGATGTCACATCAGTAATTTCAGAAACAATAATGTCTTTTTTGGACATATACAGATTACATATACAAAGCTCTTCCATGCACACTTCGAAAATGTTTATTTGAAAAGGGGGAAATAATATAGTTTAGTC
The DNA here is from genome assembly GCA_932273695.1 of Apotomis betuletana. NCBI lineage: Eukaryota > Metazoa > Arthropoda > Insecta > Lepidoptera > Tortricidae > Apotomis > Apotomis betuletana. Next base: position 8,974,691 of record OW026313.1, on the reverse strand, counting down.
ATACCTACGTACTGTATTGTTTATAGTTCAAGATTGCATATTGTTGAATAAAACTGTTACAATCTGTTTCTCTTCCTGGGGAAGTCCACTATGTACATGTATACTGTGTATGTGTTATGTCTTGTAGCAGCTGATAAAAGGAATTCCACTTTCAACCTGCCCATATCTCCTAAAATCTACGCAACTTTACTGCTCAAAAGAATTATCTTTTGCGCTTGAATTTTATATACTTTCTTTACAAAATTGTGATTTTCATATACAAACTTTAAAAAACCAGGGAACGTTACAATAGCAGGTTAAAACTACGTAATTTCAAATCCAAATTAGAATTTTTTCCTTATGATTTATTAAAAGTTTGAAATCGGCATGAAAAGTCACGTGACCCTTATAATTTTTTGAGTTATATACATACAAGTGTAATGGGTAAGTCGATCGCATCGAACACCCGACACGGCGGATCATCTGTCGGCGACGATACGGCACGGGACCTTGGATCGCGCTTACGGAATCCGCGTCTCATGCGTATCGGGTTCAGCCGTTCCCTGTACCTACTTGAGAATTAAGATTTTACCCGCAATCAAGACTGATAGCCATGTCTTAATTTGTGCACAAGTTCCGCCTTCTACTTTAGTTCAGAGCGCATTCTAAGCCAGTCATAGCTTGGTAAACACGTCGATCGCTCGCACAGCCACGCCTTCAAATTCAACTAGAAGAAATATAAATAATATTTCCGAGAAAATCTGCACGAGTTACTTAAAAACACCAAAATCGCCGTAGAAGTGCTTAATAATATCCGAGAAGTTGTATTTCGTCTAGATTTAAGGCTTTCAAACTTTTATTCTATGAATGACGCCTACTCTCAGATACCTAGTAATGTCAAAACCCCATATTAATCAGCGTAATTTTATCAGTACACTTAATAGTCAGAATAACGTACTCATATGTGATCGTGTACCATTCCCAGACTCTTTAACGCGGTATCGAAAGAAATAAATAATTAGAGTGACAAATGAGACCAACAAGAAGCAATCGCAACGGACTGCGCAACGCTCTTCGCATGACATACCGCACTGAGCAGAAACACATAAACTTTTTATAAACCATGGAGAAACCCGCATTGTATAGGGTTTACAACATTTAATGCGATGCCGATACGTCGAACGATTGCATAGTATTGCACCGGGAGTGGGCGTCAGCACGCAAGTCTCGATTGGAGCCATGCAAATGTTTTGATATACATAACATTGGCCGATAGTGTATTAGGTACTGTTTGATTTGTGTGGGCATTGTCGATTTAATGTACCGTACGTCGTACGTATTCGTGGTTTATTTGAAATTAACTGTGTTTAATATGCTGACGGTAGTGAGAGTAAGTGCATGTATGTCAGCATAGTATACGAATTTGTTGGCACTTAACTAATATGTGTAACGTTCGAAGTATAAGGACACCGCGCGGCACTTATGTCATTTCAAAGAAAATTATGGATTTTTGCGATAACTAAAAAATGGCTCGACCGATTTTATTCAACATAGTTTTCATTGAAAGTACTAAGGCCTCATTTTTATGAATTTTCCCATAATTTTTTGACCCGTGGTTGAAAAGTTAGAGGTCCCCACCTCAAAAAGTTAGAGGTGGGGGGCAATACAATTTCAAACACAACTCATGTTGTTATTGAATAAAGAATAAATAAATAAGGTTCCTAGTTGACTACGGAACCCTAAAAAACGGCAACAATCACGTTTGTTATATAGGAACCCCACTAAAATATTTATTTTATTTTGTTTTTAGTATCTAAGAGACAGACGGACAGTGGAGTCTTAGTAATGGGGCCCCGTTTTTACCCTTTGAGTACGGAACCCTAAAAAGCAACTCAAAATGGTAATTCATTTAGAAAAGGCATAGTTACAAGTCACAAACTTAAGAACTTAATTAAGGCTTACACTTGTGAGACGTGTATGTGTCTGTTACTCAATTACAACGACGCACAACATTTTAGAGTGTTTCTAAAGTGTATGCAACTATGAACTAGCATGCATTAACTAACTAAATTACTTAGGTTACACCAATATCACTACGTGCTTAATGTCCTGCGGGCAGTACAAATAAGAACACTAATTTTACATGTAAAAATGTCCAAATCTGGGTTTTCCTTTAACAAATTATAATAAAAGCGTGCCATTTATATTTTCCCGGCTGGGATTCGAACCCAGGACCGCCGGCTCAGTACACAGGTGCACTACAAACTGCGCCAACCGCGTCGTCAAATTATATAAAGTGTAGGGTCTAATTTAAATACCTAAATCTATGAGGGTTCTTAAAAGACGTTTCACCTTAATAAATATACGGTGTATGTACCTAGCAAGTAGGTACTTGCTAGAACTGGCCAGCTGCTAAACAAGGAGTTACATTAAATATCAAAATAACAATAATTTCGCAATTTCTTGACCTTTCAAGCTCGCTTTGCTTACCTATCGGTCTTAGGATTGTAGTATTTTTAGTATAGAACCTACGTGCCTTTCTTGCGTAAGTATATTTTTTTAATTTTGGATATAAGGGTCATAATACTCGTATTATTATTATTCTCTTGAAGATACTCGTTCTTATCTTTGCTATTCGAAGTACGTAAGTACCTATTATTTTTCTAAGTCAATACCCTGTATAAAATCTATTCTTATGTTTTGGTATTGATTCAATAGGTTTACTGACAAAAATTGAAAACCGGTTTAAATGTATTAAACTAATCGTAAATTAAACTATAAAACAAAGTTTTTTTTTTTGCTGCGCATGTATTTGTACAATTTGCGTTTTTTCGTTACCATTCACATGTTCGCGCCAAAACGCGATATAGTACCTATTAATGTGACGTCACAATGGCATAGCAGACTAATGCGGATATTATACTATCCTACATTAGGTAGGTACTGACTAAATTAGTCACTGACTAACTTAGGAAAGTGTATTAGCTGCAGAACAGAACCTTTTTTCTGAAGTATAAAAAGGAAGGAGCAGAATATTCATATATCCAAAATTGTCCGGCGAAAGGAAAGGTGTTAAATTGGTGGCGCTAGTATTGCAAGAGAGCTAGACTATTTCCTGTTCCTAACAGATCATATCAGTTACTTATTATTAAAATCAAAATGCTGGAATAGTTAGCACAATTTTTCCAATTAGCTAGCGCTACCGGAGCCTTTTGGGACTATTTACCGCTGCCGCTGTACACATTTTTTTTTTATTTTTCTATGAAAGATGCTACTCCTTCCCCCTACACTCGGTAATAGATAGCTAACTTACTACTGCGATACTACGGTAAAAAGGTCGTATCTTTGTATGGATTTCATAGTAAGGTACGTTTTTTTCCGTAGCATTGCAGATTGTAGTCACTAAAGTAGCCGGTCGAGGGCGCTTTACGTCACGCTGCTTTATTAGTTACTACTCATAATCTCTCGAATTTGTTACAAAATAATCGGAAGTAAATTTTCCTTGTAAAATATTTAATTTTCTAAACTACAATATGATTTTTAATATATTGAATAATAGAAACAAGTAAATGAATAAACTATTTTATTTTTAAGCATTTAATAATAATTGTAGGTACAACAAATAACTGGAGTAAAGATGTTACTAACATTAGCGTTGAATCTAAAATAGACAACATATATCGTGGGGTCAAAAATGTAAGCCCGATTTCAAAGGTCTTCATCTCGGCGGGAGACTGCGGCGGCGATAAACACGGAGCTCTTAATATTGTCATTGTTTGGCACACTTGTAAGTGATACACTGCACTGCAATTCGTGGTCACAAAATGTTCCAGTAACATTCAGTTAAGTACAAGATGGCTCCTCACAGTTAGAACTTTACTCTCCTTTTCACCAATAACCATAGTCACGGCATATGGTGGTTTTCTTATTTTGTGCTCCAGACACACTTTACACTTAACAGTGCACAAACTCGCCTCACGTCGAAGCTGAACATAACCTATGGCATCATCGCCATAAGATTCTCTTGAAGATCTATAACAAAGGATATTCTATGATACAAGGTGATAGTATATTTGGTAACAAAACTAATGAATTGACTATCTTATTATATATAAAGAAATAACATATTATTCATACTTACTGTGCACTTTTTACATTCCTAAATTCAGCTGAACAAAAGTCGGGATTCGTACCAAAAAAGTGGGCTACCATGTAAGAATCCACTTTGGGTAAGTTAGCACTGTCTGCTTTCATATAATGTTCTTCCATTTTTGAAGATCTGGATTATTAATTATAAACCAAAAATGTATTAAATGTGTGAGAAGATGAATCCAATCGTAACAACATAAAGTGAACGACAGTTTTGTCAGTTTTAATTTTTGACAGCAGCCGTTTGTTTATGCCGGTGTGACGTCATCAGCAAGATGGCGTCGTTTTGATCATTTGACTCACAGATAAAAAAAACTGAAACTTATTTAAATAATATTAATTTATTAAATCATTTTCATTGAAATGTAACTACTTATTTTGGTTCTAGGAATCATAAGCTACATGTAACAATACGTTTTATAATTATTCATTACATGTGTCAAGTACCCTTATCCGGTTACACGATTCGATTGGTACCTAATGACGATGCCAATTCGACTATAAAAAACGAAATGTATTAATTGAAACAAGATCAAAATATTGTCCTGGTGGAAGGAATCGAACCCGGTACCTCAGGATTACGGGTCCTATGTATCAACCACTCCAGCACCCCAACGCCAGGACGACCGTTCGAGTTTTTCCGCATTTTAATTATTCGTTGTGCTTTAATCTTTGTATCAATGGTTCAATAAAAATTTTAGTGTATTCACTTAAAAAAATATTGCAACATTTTACATGTTTCACTAATTGAAAAAAGTGATTCTTTCATTGTCATCATCACATCATTAGTCTGCGTAGGTACGTATATTTGTGTATATCGGCGCGTAGCGCGTAGTAGGTACATAACGTGTATATCGGCAGCTAGTATTCAAAAGACATTTGAAAGTATATTAAACGGCAAGTTTTCTTTATCTAGGTTTTCTTTTTGTGAGTCATCATACTTTGGATTTAAGTACTGCGCCTTGTCGGAAAAGTTCTTCAGTTTCAAGTAACTTTTAGAAGACAATTAACATTTAGAATATACGAAACTGACACCATCTAGTTAAATATTCAAAGATCGTCAGTGTAAATAACCTATCACGCAAGTCATACTTTAGCAAGAAAGGAGTTGGGGTAGTCTAAAAGCCTAAAGTAAATATGTCTACACTGCCTGCAGAGAGCATTAGGCGGTAACAAAATTTTCGAATGGCACTCCAATAATTTGTTTTAACATTACTTTTTTTATTTTATACTAGCGACCTTCCCCAATACTGATAAATTATGAATGTATTATACATATAAACCTTCCTCTTGAAACACTCTATCAATTAAAAAAAAACGCATCAAAATCCGTTGCGTAGTTGTAAAGATCTAAGCAGTAAAGTAACGCGACCTTACAATACTCTTACCATGACTTTACATTGACGGTACTCGCTAGCGTCTGCGTAATGCCTTGATCACACGTACCGAGTAAACGGGCGAGACAGTGCTCTGTCTCGCCCACTGTCTCGGTACGTGTGATCAAGGCATAATACCTTGATCACACGTGCCGAGTAAACGGGCGAGACAGTGCTCTGTCTCGCCCGTTTGTCTTGTGTGTGACAGGGACGAGAGCACTGTCTCGCCCACTGTCTCGGTACGTGTGATCAGGGCATAAAGGATTTGTCTGGAGAATTGTAGTTCTACAAAGTGACCACTAGGGGCGCTGTACTATTCTCCGTACACATCGTTTACGCTGTCGCTAGCTAGTGCGGTCACGTTAACTCATGGTAAAGGTACAGTACTTTGTTCTGAGCTGGTAGCGTCCGGGGCTAGCGCGTATCGCTCGCTCGTCGAATCAGCGCTCGCGGCGTCCCGCGCTAATGGCCGCGCATCCATCGCGAGAGCAATCATCCACTGTTCTACAATATCGCCATTTACTTTGATTATTTTTATTAATGCAGTAACGTCTGCTGACGTAAACCGAACGTTTATTTTAAAGTAAAAATAAAAATAAAATATGACTCGATGGGTAGTCAAACCCACGTCCATTTATCTGGGCCGACACGGGCGCTTTGACCAAGCTACCAAGTCAAGCCCGAGACAGTTTTTTTATTATCAGCTGTTTCATTCCTTACCTATATGCCTTAGGGTGGAATCACAGCGCCATCAACTGTAAACATTCTAGCGTAAAAACTGATTAGTGGCCGATTTATGGTAACAAAATAATAATACGGAAAAAAATGTTTGCCGCCAGTCGTACAAAAAATCATTATGCATTTATGCCTGTCATGTTTTTTTGGCTAGGTTAAATTTTGTCGTAATAATTGATTTAAAACATTCATGATTTCATGAGATACACGACTGGCAACACAGAAACGGATTGACAGAACCATGGTATAATAATATACATGGACAGAACCAACCAACCAATCATGCCGTGATGACATCAAAAGTATCGCCTGTCATTGCGGAGTGGCAAAATAAGGATTTTTTTATACCATGAAATCATTGCCTCGTAATCCGACACCACTGTGGATGTGGCACGGATCGCGACGCCCGCGGTCACGCTTGACATTAGCTGGAAATAAACATTGGTGATTCGCAGTTTCCATGCTTATGCTCCAAACGGCCCATCTTGGCTTTCTACGAATTTATTTATAGCCGATCACCTAGTTACTGTATACTCACAAGGGGAGATATATTCTTTGGAGAGCGGTTAGGGGTTTTATTCAACATTTCATGTTAATAATTTGCCACTATTATGTTTATTTAGCTTAAACAAGCGGGTTTATTTTATTACAAATAGATAACAGAAATATAAAACATACCTACGTGAACACTCTTTTACGAGCCTTAACCTATTGAGACGTAACCCCGAAACTGTACATATAATTATTATGTTCATTTAATATACAAACTAGCTATCTTTGCTCTTCCGAAGTAAGTACTAATCTGTTTCGACACTTTCTTTGTCATTGAGATAAATATTATACCTAAATGATCATTTTAATTCAAAATTGTTCACTTCTTTTCATACTCTACTGCTTAATTTCGATTTCGGCTATTTGTTGTTACACTGGCAGCTTGAAATCCGCGAACATAATTTCAACCCGACTGCGGAGAAGTCAAAAATGTCATAACCCATTTTTTCATCCATGCTGTCAAAGTTGAACGAAGTGCAAATGATGGTGCCCTTCTAGGCTTTAGTATTTAAAGGAATTATAGGAATTTTGGAAAAAGTATTGGAAGAATGGTAAAAAAGAAAGAGGCGAGGGACCTTTTCTCTTTTATGGACGACGAGGCACGTCTTTATTTCCTTCTAGTTTATTTATAAAGTAACTTGCTCAGATTTTCTAGTTTACAAACCCTAAATTAATGTATAACTTTCACTAAAAACGGGGTAAAATATGCAAACGAATGGAGACGGCCGCTGGACGGCCGTTTTAATTTGTGCTCAACTTCCCGCCATTAGGCACGTCCGGGGGTTCGGATAAGCGAGCACTCAAGTGTTTAAAGATACAGATTTTACTCCAGAACTCTCCAGGTGCCTGCATGTTCATCTGTGTACCTTAGGAACCAAAGCCATCCCAATAAGTTCGAATCCTGTCTGAACCATTGAATTTTTCAATTTTTCGCTTCATTGTAAACATTTGGTTTACGTTAGCAGACGTTACTGCTTTAATAAAAATAATTAATTCGGGTGTAGCACATCGTTACTATCGATTCTCAACAAATTTGAGACGATGGTGCCGACTATAAAGTCTAAATCTTTACGGTAGATGGCGCTACGATGCCACCCTAAGGCATGTCGAAGCAACTGGTTGAAAAATTCAATGGCTCTGACATCTGGTTCGTGGTCCAGTTGATAGGACGCCCGTGTTGGCCCGGAAAGCCGTAGGAAACGCAGGTTCGAATCCTGTCCGAACCATTAAATTTTTCAATTTTTCGCTTCATTGTAAACATTTGGTTTACGTTAGCAGACGTTACCTGCTTTAAAAAAAAAATGACCATCATATAACCAGCACCACTAGCATAACTTGTCATACTAGACTATATCTCGCGCGAGGACCTGTCTCTTTCTGTGTAATAATGTGAGAGAGTGACGGGTAGCGCTATCTCGCGCGACAAGAGTCGCGAAGCATAGTTGTGCTAGAAGGTGCAGTGTAAGAAATAAGTTCCAGTGAAATTCCGCAATATGGCGCATCCTCATATTTTTGTGGTCAGGCTTTATATTTATTGATTTTATAGTAGCGTAAATCAGCACTTGTGTCCAGGACGGTACCGCACCTGTTCGTCAGGGAGCGCCGTTAGCAGACTTTGTAAGCCAATACTCAGTCACGATGCAAAACCCTGCAGATGCTCATTGTCGGCATTTACACTAAACACTAACAAGCTCTACTGTTTTTAGAGTTTCAACAAGATTTTTGCTACAGGAAATAAAAACAAAAACCGAGTAAAAAACTTAATAATAAAAACCTAATACTTTAAAGCCAAAACAAAAAAAGATTCATAGAATAATTGCAGTAAGCCTAGCGGGATAAATATGTGGCCCTTCCGTATAACATTGGGCCACTCTTACACACTGCCAGTTTAATTTGCTTTGCTTTATGCACTGCGCAGCGCAGATAATGCGGTTTAAAAACTAACATTTGTTTACAATTTGAAATAAATTATCTATTCGCTGTAACAGTGTCTAACATTAAAATTAATGTAAGCAGTATGTAAGCAATTTTATTCCAAAGGGGCAAAATTTACCCCGATATGCCCCGATAAAATATACATGTTTCCGAACGCATCATCAGAACAGTGCCTCTGCCGGCGCTATAGTGAACTATGTACTTCGCACTTACTTTCCTTACGATTAACCTTCCGCTACAGCGTGATATAATTTACGAATACAGATTATAATCCTTACATTTAAAAAATAAATACCAGTGTTATTGTACAACAGTTTAATTATTCTCACAAACACAAGACCTCCTTCCAATCCTAAATTATATAGTAAATTAAACAAACATTAGTTAAACAATGTATAACGTTTTTAAAACCAAACACTAAACAGTGAAATGTTTACATTGAAGCCAAAAATTTAAATTGTTCAGGCAGGGTTCGAACCCGCGTTTCCAACGACTTTCCGGGCTAACACGGGCGTCATAATTATGTATTAGACTACTGAACCGATAAGAGAGCCATTAAATTTTTTAACCAGTTGCCTCACTTCTTACATGCCTTAGGGTGCCATCGTAGCTACATCTACCGTAAAGATTCTGACTTCATGATCAGCACCACCTTTCCTTCTTTTTTTAATTGTCAACCTTATTAAGCCACCGTAAAAAATGTAGATATGAGTAATAAGAAAGTACCATTAGAAAACAACTTCCAAAAAACATAATTAGGTACGCACAAGTTAGAAGTAAGTACATCAACGTCTATTTTCTAGTGTAAATCGATCGAGCATACGTTTTCAACAAAAGCAAGGCACCATTTAAATTAGTATTAAAGCAGTGTACAGATCGTCCCGGCAGATGGCAGCAGTTAGGGTTGCTTTATCGCTTCATTAGGGCGGGTCAGCGCAACACCTCTCGTGCCAAGAGCGGCCGATGCACCGCGATTGTGTCGCTGGTAAAACACGACACTCGTGGTGTCAACCCTAGATTCGCATTCGTAATGGCCTGCCACTTGTTCGATTCCTTTATTTCAATTGGTTGAATCTGCAAGAAATTTCTTAACCTTTTATACATAAATTTAAATTATCAAAAATCTGATAAAGTCCTGTCCAACTTAAGCCATTTATTTTTCATGGTGGCAAGTCGCAACTTTTCATTCAATGGTACATCCTATACTCGTGTAACCCCATCATCATAAAGAGGAAGCCCTCCATCTCAATGAATGTGAAGATTGACTGGTAGAGAATGAAAAGATTAAATAAATAAATAAATAAAGTATTATACTAAAGCTAGGGTTATTTTAAACTTTTGGTTTATTGAACCATTGAGATTGCACAAAGAAATATTGAAATGGCTAACCTGGACATGGGACCGGAAATCGAACCCGGTCCCGGTCACCAGACGTCAGTTAACCCTTCGTATTTTTCCTTATACTTTGTGTGTTGATTTTTGCATTGTTTATTTGAAAGACTTGCGACCTTAGACCTTAGCGACCTCTATATGTATAAATACGTTAACATTTACATCTCACCATATTACTTTTCAGCAGTGAACGAGCAAGCGAGAGATGGTGCTGTTATTTATACATTTTTAAAACATAAATAATATTTCAGTATTCTTAGTTAATGTGGGGGACACACCACAATTTCTCATAATGCATTTTGGTTATAAAATGCTTTAAATTATTAAACAATACAATACAAGTACTCTTTATTGCACACCTCATAAAACATACAGGAGAAATACAATGCAAGAAATTACAATATGAATGCAGAGAGGATAAAGAGCAGAAGTGTATTAAATAATATGAAATAGAGAAGCTTTATCTACGGAAAAAAATCTCTATGTTTATTATTAAAACGGACATTTACTACTGGTGAAATTCTCTTGAGCATCTTATACTGTTGCATAATGTACTATGACGCTCCGCCCACACACTAATACAATGTAAGTATATAATGAAGTCATATTGACATTATAAAATCCTTAGGTGGAAACGTAGCATCGTGCCCACAACTTAGCGTTTAAACGACTGTAACACCATCCCTGTATCAAGTTCCACAACATAACTAATCACAGAAAGTTTACTTGTGTATACAACTCTAAATTTTTACTTATTGAAGTATTCTATAAGGGGTCATTATTTCAGGAAAAGATTTTACAGCAAAGTCGCAATGCTGTTTTATTTTGTTTCATATGAATAACTATTTTCAAAATAATTTGCGGTTTCATCACACCAAACCGACTGGACGGATTTTAGTACAAGGATTGCTGGATAAAGATGCTTATAATGACACTTTTTATCTGACTATTTTTCCATAGTAGATCCTGTCTGCGACTCGTCTAGTTCCGATGTCCGTGTCGACGGAATTCGTCCACCCAGCGCTGCGGTGGCCTGCCGCACCTTTGTGTTCGCTTTGCACGTCTAGCACAACTATACTTCGCGACTCTTGTCGCACGACATATCGCTACCCGTCACTCTCTCACATGACTGTACAGAAAGAGACGGGCAATTATCTCGCGCGAGAAATAGTCGCGAATGACAGTTATGCTACAGGTGGTCGTTATCCATTCATTCATCCTCGCAATGTATCCCACCTGTCCTCTTTTTCTTCGCTGTGACAACACGTCTTCAACTCAGGTCTTATTACGAGACAATTTATTTTGTGTATTATTATCTTAAACTGGGCCTTCTGGATATTTAAGTGTTGTGTCAGTACTGTACCGTTGCACCTAATTTACATTTCACCGAGGCGCGAGCGGTTTAATTTTTGCACGCGCGCTGTCGCCCTACCGTTTAACAGCCCGCGAAATTAAACATGGGATTATATCGCTGGTAGGTTAAATAGCACTTCTTAGGTTATATACTGTGAGTAGACTTCATACTACGAGGGTGAAAACCAGCAAGCATCATAATTTGTTTCAAAAAGATTTGGTAACTAATCAGGAATAAGAACTTACAGAAAATATCCTCAGTCTCACCTAATTAACTATTAGCTGAGATGTAGACCTCGAAATCATTTTTCGAAACGGCTGAAATATGACAAATACGTTTTCTACGCCCATATTTTCGCTATCATAACTGATAAACTCAATTTACAAGAAAAGTCTATATTCCTACTAATCGAATCTGTTCACAAAATTTTATAAGAATCGTTTTTTAGATATGACTTCAACTGTATCATAACTTTTAAGCCCCTAACAGTGAGTCAGGCTTTGTGTGGGAGTAAAGCCCACTTATGGGTTTAAACGTTATTTCCGCACCACACTGGAGATATTGGATAGACTGAACCTCAGTTTGACTTAGGGCGGGAGAAGAGGAGAAGGAGACGGGAAGGAGACGGGAAGGAGAGTCCGACAGTGGAGATTCGGTTGAGTAATGCGACCTCTAGAGGAAACAGTCGGATATCCGGACACCGGACGGTAGTTGGACCTACGAAAGAATTTTTGCCTAAACTGAAACGCAGTCGCTTCGCTCGTATAGTATAATCCTGCTTGCCAAGAAAATACCTATCTATTCACTGTCGACCGACAGGAAAAAACCCACCTTCATTTTTCACCTGTCCACGTGCACATGTCCATTGTCCACCTGTCACATTTCCAAAGTTCTCAAAATCTCGTCCAAAATTAAATAGAATATTTTATGGAAAATCAGTAAGTATAAATATACTTCAGAATATTTTATGGACAATTTGTGAGTATCAGTGGTGTGGCGTCCATAAAACCCGATTCCCACCAGCTTGCCCACTTCTGGACGATTGAGTGCCATTCTCTATTGCTACTGTTGGAGTTTAAATCTTACCCCGGCTTGCCCTGAGTTCCTGTTTGACGCCACGCCAGTGGTGAGTACACACTAGAGTACCTAAAAGGTTCAGATTGATACGAGCGGTTTTTTTGTCGCGTAACTTATTATATCCTCCAAGCTATCATTGAGGACTAAGTACCTAGTGCATTGCATCGCTAGCATGCATAATAATCAGTTTAGTAATTCTCGTATGGCTCTAGCAAGTTCTTATATCAATGAACTAGATTTGCCTCACATCTTAATTAGAAAAGGTAAAGTGGTCATGTGTTTACTGGACCATTTTATGGCGGGTGCCAGTTATTTTAGAGTACGATCTGTTTCTTTTAGTTGTAAAGCTGGTCTATGATGATACTAGATTCCTTGCTGTTTCTTCATCCGCGGTTGTCAACTTTTTCGTAGAAACGTTCATCTCTCGTTTCACTCCCTAAGGAATTGATTTTCATATTGTACTTCTAAACTATCGATGTCGAATGACAAGTAAACTGTATGGAGGATATATCACCTATTTTTTGCTCAAAATAAGATTCCACAGATTTATTGTTATTTAATAATGCAATTTTTTCGACGAGAAGATATGACGTAGCTTCCCGAACGCTGCCCAGCCGAGTTGAATTCGTCGATTAACCTCCTTCTCGAAGTTGGACTTACCTAGCTGGACAATTTGTCCCAGGTACATATACTCGTCGACAACTTCGAGGACAGAGTTCCCAACCACTATCGGGTAAGGCGCAACATGGTCATTCGACATGATTTTCGTTTTGTCCATGTTCATTTTCAGACCTACCTGTTGGGAGACTCTGTAGAGGTCTTCGAGCATAGCGCTTAATCTCTCCAACGACTCCGCCATGACTACGATATCATCTGCAAATCGAAGGTGAGTGAGGTGCTTGCCGTTGATGTTGATGCCAAGTCCGTTCCAATCCAGTAGTTTAAAGGCATCTTCCAGTGCAGCAGTAAACAGTTTTGGAGAAATTACGTCTCCTTGTCTTACTCTTCGCTGCAGTTGGATAGGATCTGAGCTCTGGTCTTGGATTCGGACTGACATGGTGGCGTTTCTGTACAAACACTTCAGCACTTCGATGTATCGATAGTCGATACGGCACCGCTGGAGAGACTGAAGCACAGCCCAAGTCTCGATCGAATCAAAGGCTTTTTCATAGTCCACAAACGCTAAGCATAGGGGCCGGTTATACTCCTCTGTCTTCTGTATAACCTGCCGCAGCGTATGAATGTGGTGCTAAAACCTTTTCGGAATCCGGCCTGTTCGGGAGGTTGGAAATCGTCAAACCTGTGCGCGAGGCGATTTGTAATGACTCTGGAAAACAGCTTATAAACATGGCTTAGCAGTGAGATGGGCCTGTAGTTCTTCAATAAGGTTTTGTCACCTTTCTTGAAGAACAATGTCACCACACTCCTTTTCCAAGCTTCAGGCGTTGTGCCCTCATGTATGACGGAACCGAACAACTTCTGGAGGACTTTGAGTACTGGTTTTCCACCCGCTCTCAGAAGTTCAGTCGTAATTCCGTCATCACCTGGTGCCTTGTTGTTTTTTAGCTGTTTCAGAGCCATCGTGATTTCATAAAGGCTAACGTCCGGAATGTCTTCGGTATAGTGTCGGGTCAGTTTCGATCTAGGGTCAGCATCAAGACTGTTAACGGGCTTTTGTGCTGAGGTGTATAACTGTCCATAGAACCGTTCGATCTCTCTCAAAATCTCAGTTTTGGACGAAACAATATTGCCACTATCAGTCTTCAGCTTAGTTAACTGGCTTTGCCCAATAGACATATCTTTTGCGAACACTTTGGAGCCTTTGTTCTGCTCAATGGCATTTTTGACACATGTTGTGTTAAAATGCCTCGTGTCACGCCTCAGAGATTTGGAGATCTGTCTATTTAGCTGCCTGTACACCAACATATCAGCTGAAGACTGCAATATTAATTCACGTCTTCTGTCCATGAGTTTGAGAGTGTCATCGGAGATCTTTTTGGTCCTACTTGTGCGTCGGGGCTTATAAAACTTAGCTCCAACGGTACGGACAGTTTCCACCAGCCCGTTATTGATGTCGTCCACAATAACGCAATCTGCTAGGCATTCAAAACGCTTTTCGAGCTGCAGCTGAAAATTTTCGGGGTTTTGAATATCGGCAGGGCCTGGACGGAGCGTTGACCTCATCAATTTCATGCGTTCCACTGCAGTATTCAGATTCAATGTGCCTCTTACCATCCTATGATCACTACCGGTTTTCACCCTGTTGATCACGGAGACATCATTGAATATCTGCTTTTTGGTCGAAATTATGAAGTCTATCTCATTTCTTACGCAACCATCGGGACTGATCCAGGTCCACTTTCTGTGGGGTTTCTTTTTGAAGAAGGAGTTCATCGCGTAGAGTCCCTCCCTCTCCATAAAGTCGACCAGCTGCTGCCCCCTGGGGTTACGTATTCCAATACCAAAATTCCCTACTCTCTGCTCATTACCGTTTCGTTTACCCAGCTTTGCGTTGAAGTCCCCCATCAACACCGTATAGTGAGTTTTGGAAGTCCTGTGCATGGCTTTGGAGATGTCCTCATACATTGTCTCCACTTCCGTATCGGGGTGTGCCGAAGTTGGTGCGTAAACCTGTATCACCTTCAGCGAATACCGTTTGGTAATTCTGAGTATAAGATACGCCACCCTCGACGACACACTCTCTATACAAACCACGTTGTTGATGAGGGACTTGTGGACGATAAACCCGACACCACCTTGGGACAGATCGCCCTCCCGGTAATAGAAAAGGTTCCCTGACTTTAAGACTATCGTATCCTCCCCCTCTCTTCGGACCTCCGATAATCCTATAATGCCCCAGCGAACCTTTTCTATTGTTTTTTCCAACTCGTCGATCTTCTCTTTAGTCCTCAAAGTGCGTGCGTTATAAGTTGCCAGGGCCAGTTGTTGGTTCTGGTAGCCTATACGCCTCCGGAGATTCTTCGCACCCCCTGCTCCACCGCTGGCCTGACCGCTACCGTAGCCAGCAGCAGCAGAACTACCGGAGACTGGGGGCCGTTTATTATTTGTGCTTATCATATTATATGGGGGGGTTTTTGCCCTAATCGCCACGCTGGGCATGCGGGTTGGCGATCGCAGTAGGTTGGTAGTATGTTGTAGTTGACGGCGCTGCTGCCCACCGCCACCATGTGCACCTTAGTCGCCTCTTACGACACCCAAGGGGAGAGATGGGGTGAACCTATTCTATGCCGGGTCCACACAGCAACAGAGTAGTAGTAGAGTGGCGACCACGTATAGAAAAGCGCAGCGTGGGTCGGCCCCCGACTAGATGGACGGATGACCTCGTGAGGATAGCGGGGAATCATTGGATGCGGTCTGCACAGGATCGCACTTTGTGGCGAGTCATGGGGGAGGCCTATGTTCAGCATTGGGCGTCTATGGCTGATAGATAGATAGATAGATAGATAGAATAATGCAAAAGTCTATTAATTTTTACTTGGTCCCCAGTTTTCACGCTTAGTTGCATCGTTTTATTGTTCTTCTTATTCCAGTTTAAATGAAAATCTATTAAGAAGGTGCTTTAACAAGTTTGGGAAAAAGTATAAAAATATAAAATAGGGGATATCCTTAATAAAGGTTTTTATCTATAAACTGACCGACCGGCGATTGACCTCAGTATCACTTGATGGTAACCACTGGGTCGAAGATGTAGTTCGCTGGTTCAGCAACAACCTATTCACTCTTGCCTTCAAGAGACTCAAATTATAATATTTATTGGGAAATACACTCAATGGGAGTTATATTATTAGAACTATCGTGAGATATCTTTAATAGGTAATTATAAAATGGTTTAAACTCACATAAAATTGTCAGGAATGACCCGACATATTCCGAGCTCATATGGAGTTCGTCATACATGTCGGGCCGTTCCCGTTCCTGACAATTTTTACGTGAGTTTAAGCCGTTTTATAATTATTAAGGGAGTGAGTTCCATTTTACTATTCCCAATTGCTTCGCGGGAAAAAGTGATAAACTAACAACTTAAGGCTGATCGCTGTCCTCGTCAATGGATGTCCGACAGTGAAACGGGGATGGATGGATTAAGCCAAGCACTCTCTCCAAAATAAAGTCGTTAAAGATCCCACATTAAACTGTATGAAAATGTTGGAAAGTCAATGCGGGTGAAGTCGTGGGGCTCGCTAGTAAATTACAGAATTCCTGGCGTACGCAACGGAAGCGTAGCAGGACATCTAAATCAAGCATGTCGTGGACGGACAGGGCGGCGCGAACAGGCCGTTACTCAGCTGGATGCAAGATGGCGGTATTAATGCAGATATCGACGAGAAATTACGTCTCCGAGTTAGGAATATCTCGGGTGCCACAGCCATCGTCCCCTGCCTACCATCAATCGTTCCTTTCAGTCTTCAACAGGATCTTAATCACATCACACTAATATTATATAGGCGAAAGTTTGTGAGTGGACAAATTCAAACGGTTGGAGCAATTTTATAAATTCGGTATGGAGGTGGGGCACCCTGGATTAGCAATTTAGCACATAGGCTATTTTTTATCTAATAAACCGCAAGTAACATTACGGAGCGCAGTTAGTTCCATGTCTATGCGTCTGAGCTGTATGACCTATAATAAAAATATTAATATTAACTGCAGGGAAGATCCCAAACACTAATTTTGTCATGAGACCTTAACGCGAATCTAATAATCAAGACCGCTTTCCCCGCGTAATGTATGCCATTACCCTCTGAAGATGCTCTGCTTTACTCAATTATGACTTTACGATAAATTATGTGTTTCGCATGACCGCATATCAATTTAAAACATCCAACATAATCTTCCATCCCAAAGTAAGTTAAGTCTTATGTATGAAGCACGGAGGTTTGTTTCGTTTCGTTGCTGTTATGTTCAGGGGATGTTTATAGTCTGTCTGCTCCCATTTTCAGATTATTCCAAAAGATAAGTGGTGGCCGTATGCAAAATACTTCCTCTTGAGATATGAGAATCGGCCGCTGGTTGTATATTATTTAAGGTATCGGGAACGCCACACACGACGCTACCGTGCAGGCCTGAGGTGCCGCTAATGTAGGAAAGCCAGCTACAGTTATTTATAGAAATTTATGATAAACGTACAGTTATGGCCGTCATCTCTAACAACGGTGCACAATACATGAATTTATGTTCTATTCCGAACGAGATACGTGCACTTAATATTTAAGTCGACTAGTCTGTCTTTGTGATCTGTAATCGAAAACTGAGGCTAAATTCGTAAATTCTTAAGATATTATTAAGTATTCGAGATCTAACCACAATATGACTAGTTAAGCGATATGCTCTATTTGAAGTCACCGTTATGACATGATCTTTCAGGAATATTATTTCGATAGGTAACCGTGAAAAAATTACAACTTCTCAATATCACTTTAGCCCTTTAGGTATGTAGGTAGCTCGAATAACAAACATCAATAGGTATCTATCTATAGACACAGACGCAAACGTCCACTGCTGTACATACGTCTCTCCTATAGCTTGCCAAAAAAAGCAATCCTGCGCAGACAGTATCTATTAACTTCCTGCGACCCACACGACGTCGAACTAGTTTGTTTTTACCTTGATTATAGCCACAGTTTATTTATAGTCAAATATGGTAACATATATAAAATGCCTCATACCTGTTCCATCGTTCCCTTTTTAATTCAAGTTCAAATCATGTTAAATTTGCTTTGCGTACCTTCATATGTCGTTCTAGCGCTGCGATTAGGAGTCACTCAGAAGCTCTAAAATGGTCAAAACGGGACCACCCGTCGCCTCGGAAGCGGAACCACCCACTCCACGTCACGAGTCCACTATCGCAGTTATCTTAATTATGAGCGTGTCGATCATCATCTTGAATTTTACCTTAAAAGGTCTATAAAGAGTCGCTAAGTGTACGCAATTTGGAGCGATTGCGCCCCGCCCGAGAGTTATGTCACGACTCGCTGATGCGGACACTTCTGTTCGAGCACGTGCCGTTTCTATAAACTACTTACTGACTTTCTGGGGTTTGTTTCACTTGTTTTTACACAAACTAATATTGTCAATTGATTTGATTACCAAAGCAGTTTGATATAATGTGATGTGTTTTTTCTGTGTAGGTAATTAAATACCTCAACCACTAGGTACTCACAAGTCTACTGTGCCAAAAATACGTAAAAGAAATGTAAAAGACGCGGTTGGTGGTAAAACAGCTGCCTACTGAGCCGACGGTCCTGGGTTCGAATCCCGGCAAAGGCAAATATTTGTGTGATGAACTCGAATATTTCTGCCTGGGTTTATGGATGTTATTTGTATTTAAGTACCTATGTGTTTATCATCTAAAAAAACTACCGTGAGTCTCAGACTAGACGATGATAAACATATTAAAATACGTAAACGGGTTCACTCACGTCGTAGTAGTCGAATAACGCTCGACATGTTTCGAATCGGTACGCGATTCATCATCAGGAGAGACGATCAGTCGCGGCGGTGGCCTACCAAACACTCGAACTCGAAACAATATGTCGAGCGTTATTCGACTTCTGCGACGTGAGTAAACCCGTTTACGTATTTTAATATGTTTATCATCGTCTAGTGTCCATAACACAAGCCTAATAGAGCTTACTTTGGGACTAGATTGATTTGTGTGAGATTGTCCGATATTTATTTATTTATTATTTTTCGTCGAATGTTTCATTTCGCCGAAAAATCATTTCGTAGAAAGCATTTTTCTTTGCAACCGCAAACTCTTTGAGGTTGTTATATAACAAACCTAATCTAATCTAATCAATAGGATGATATTTTCATAAATTATGAAAAAAAATATGACTACAGGGGAAAAAAAATCTGGGAGTCAAAGGGCTCTCAATAGAAATACGATCACAGCGCTTTAAAATCCCTGCACTCCAAGAAGATGATACCTACCGGGTCACCCATAATTTTACGAATTGATATAATGAGGTGGAATGTTCTTGAATTTTTTAAGTTAATTACAGTTACCATCAGGCGCATTCAAGGTTAAATGCATGGCTATTTTTAATAAAAAAAAAAGTTTATAACACTATTGTTAACCACTTCTTATGAGGAGAGGAGGTTCTCAAATTCGTCTGTACGTTTTTTATTAGGCATTTACAGATAAATAAATTTTATTTCTGTATAAATATCCGGTTTGTCAATCTTGTACTAATGTCTGCCATTACTATCTTCATTAGTTAAATCCATAACAGAAGCAGTTAATAAATAGCAGCGGTATCATGTAAAATGCCGCGTGCGGCGGTGCCCAGCTATATGGGCACATCACGCTGTCGCTGTTATAACAGACCCGCAGGGCTAATGCGACGCCATACACTTACTTGATACTTGACTAGTATTTTGTATTTAGCTTCATATTAATATTCACATCTTGTATATTTAAAAACGAAATTATAAATAAAAATATAGACACTATGGTGGGCCTTAGCTGCCAGTAGTTAGGGTTTCAGAGAGTGAAACCTTCTGAGGATGCACGTCATCTCTGTTATTGCCTTTTTTAATCTGACCTTTGAACCATTTAGAGGGAACCTCTTACAAGATGTTACTTCTGACTCTTAGGTATAAAGACCGTCTGCCTAAACGATTATCGGGATATGTACAATTATCGTCGAATCAACATCGAACATAAACACGAATTTTGGAAAGTAAAAAAAGCGAATTATAATAAGATTATTTTACTAAGTATGACCATTTATTCTGTGAGAGAAATTGTCGTTCCTTCGGGGCCTCCTGAGAATGGGGGCCCTGGGCACGGGCCCCGTGTGCCCTTATGGTGAAGACGGTATTGCAAACATGTTACACTAACACCATCTTACAACCATGCAACTAACATCTGTACTTTTTAATTTTTATTATGGTGGCGTGTTTAACTGCTTGAGAAATAGCCAAATTGTGCTTAGCAGTAACCAAAATGATGCTAGTTTTACAGAACTTATTTTAGTTACTAGTAGCCCTCAGTTTGTCAATCCACCGATTTATGTAACTAGCTGCTAGCATTTGGGCTACTGTTATTATTATTTTTTCGGTGAATATGTACAGTGTTTCAAAAACAAATAGTTACCTATTGTTTAGGTTTTTGACAGAGTTGCCAAACGTGATTGCTATTTTGGCTGATCAAGTTCTAGCAGCATCAATCTCTATTATCACCTCATAAATTCTAATAATATCCTCTTTAAATAAAATCATTTTTACATTTATAAGGCTCCTCAAATGCCAAGCACGTTCAAAGGCCCTACACCAGGAGCGATGTGATTGCGCGGTACAGTTAAGGTAAATAGCTCATACAATTGTTGGAATGGAGGGCTCGGAGCCCCTTTTGTTGAGGAAGTGGCCTCTAATGGGCGAACGTAGCCACTGGCTAGACTTACATGGTGTCAATTGCTATGCGGGCCCCGCACCAAAACGGAGTGGCGATTGCCCACTCAATGCCGGATAGTCCGCTTCCACTGTCTAATTTGAATTTAGTATAAAAGGCTAAACTGCTATTCTGACGATAGCATGCACGGTTGTTATTGAAGGTAATTTACTTGTTTATGTCTGTATTTTGAGTTTTCTAATGCTAATTGTATGCGTGTTATGGTCGTAGTTCTCATTTCATATGAGTAGCATTAGGTTAGAGTGTTTATTTGACACGTACCTGAATGGGCCGCAATAGTTGCATAAGTGTAACATAGTTGCTATATAAAGTAGTACGTAAATTAGATAACATCATAACGAAATAAGCATCAAAAGAATATATATATTGTAAATATAAATCTTCCACTTGACGGGCTATGGGGAAAAACTGGACAGGTCACATTCGCAAAATTTTACAGTTCCGTAATACACACAATTGAATTTGCCTTAGAATAAGAACAAAAAACAATACAAAAATTAACTTTTCACCTCACCAGCTCAAACAAGGCGGCTTTGCTGCGAGATAACAGTGAACAAAATGCGATTTTGTTTCGAGCGTGAGTAGAAAGTAGCTTTTTAATTTTTTAAATTTTTGACTACGAATTGTGATTTCTCAGCCACAGGTAAAATTATAAAATTTGAATCATTCGAATTTTGATGCACTCTGTTTCTTTCATATCAATATGAAAAAGAGAGTGATAAAGACATATCGATTCGAAATTCGATTTTCGAATCCGACTTCAAATAAGAACACGTTCCGATCGACGCGTTGCTAGGTACAACTTTTGTACCTGTACCAAAAAAATTAAACAAAAAAAACCCGAAGAAGTTTATTATTACAAAATACTGTTTTGAACGACCGAATGTTTAAATAATTGTGTCTTTTATATAAATCAAATAGATTATTGTTTAAATAAGTTAAGATTTTTCAACTTTATACTGTTAATACCTGTACAAATAATTGATGACTTCACCAATTTATCATAGACGCAGTTTCGAATCATATTTAAAAAAAATCGAGTTCAAATTGTTATTTTCTTTTGTATCAATTTTGTTTAGTGCTTTACGAGTAAAAATATTAATTAAACTATGAACAAAATCTCGTATAAAATAAATAAACACGTAATGTATCTGCTCAATCTGCCAATTTGATCAAATAATGACAACCATGGTGGTCGTGAGGGACTGGTGCAGTGTTGGAACGTATTATTTCAATTTATTTAGATTTTTATTTCATTTCAAGCAGCGGGTGTCTATTTTCTAATTAATAATGTCATTGAAATCAGCAACAAAGACAATACACATACCTACACCTGAATGGTTGGAAGAAAAAGTACAAAAATTCGAACCTATGTTCTCGTTGTCGAGGTGAAAAGTTATGTGTGCTACACGAGAGCAAAGTTTTTTGCATCTCGTGCTGTTGAGTCCCTCGCTACACTCAGGATTCTAAATTAGAATCACTCGCTACGCTCGTGATTCAAACATAGAATCCTTCGCTTGCTCGGGACTCAAAATCAGCACTCGCAACAAAAAACAACTTTGCTCTCTTTTTGCACAAATAACTATCTCCGATTTTTCCCCTTGGCCCTTCACTTTTTGCAGTATAAAATGTAATTGCGAAATATGTTAGAGTATTATTTAAATAACGACCACGATATTGAATTGATTGCCGGAAAAGTTTCACAAGCAACCAACCCATCAAAACTTGCATGTTTGACCTACATGTCGTATTTTAATATGTCATAAAAATTAATATCGTAACATCATACCCTGGAATAGTTTTGCAGTGCACTTCATTAGTCGTTCTTGACTGCAACCATGTACAGAACCACGAAAATAGCCGTGTCAGTTGAGGTATAGTAGGCCTTTATGTGAACGACACAAGGGTGGCGAAGTAAGCTACAGTCAGGTGGTCCTACTATAATTAAATTTGCATAGAAATCCCCCTAAATTAGTTGGTAGGGACCGCCTAGTTTGCGGTATTGACATAGAGCAGCCAATATAATATATATGTATATAATTGAGAATACCAAATATAGATAGAAACGATTAGTTATGAGTGTTACATATTTAAATCGATCGAACTAATTATAGGGAAACAAGCGTTAAATGAATACGTGCACGGAAAACATAGCTTTATAAATGGAACGTTTTTTAATGAAAATTATACTTCTGTAAAGAAGCCAATATTCATATTTATCTAATACTAGCTGCAGCTGCGCCACGCGGTGTTACCCGCTCACCCCGCGGCAACACACTAATTTTTTTTCGGGACAAAAGTAGCCCATGTGTAAATCCAGGGTATCAGCTAGCTTCATAACAAAATTTATCAAAATTGGTGGAGCCGTTTGAGCGTGAAGAAGTAACAAACACACTCACAAACTTTCGCCTTTATAATATTAGTGTGATAAATCGAACGGGTAGGTAGTTGAAATACAGACACAAAATAGAACGCAAATAAATGCGTCAACCAAACATTGAAATGCCACTTCTAAAGGCGATTTTGAAATACGATTTGGCGCTTATCTTTATCGTTTTTGCCTTTATTTCTTAGAGCATGGTATTCTAGAATAAACTACAACATTGTAAGAATCAATATTTCGAGCGTGGATACTGTAGCTGTATGGGGTCGCGTCTTGTCACGATCCGGGCCTAGCTGGACCATATTCGATGCTCGCGCACCTATATAAGCTATCACTGATAACCAAAACTATGTGCAAATGTGCATTGAACTTGGTACCTAGTACCGAAGCGTTTTAGATCAGGTAAACGATAGAAAATTCTAGTTATAAACGTCTCATTTAAAAGATACGGTTGGTTTATCTAGTTTATCTGCTAGTCACATCAACGTTTATAAATAGTATGCAGAAATGTTTTAATAAGGAAGGATTAATTAAAAAGGTTTTAACTTGCACGTCCCAGAGCGCTTTTGTTTTTAAATGTAGAATTCTTCTGTTCTCTGTTATTCTAAGGGTGCGAAGAACACACTTAACACGAAAATAAGAAGAAGAAGATTGTATTAAATTTATGTTACGTTTATGCCAAAGGAGGTAAACGAGCAGACGATTAATTGTTAGTGAGACAGCACAGAGCAAAGTTTTGTGCATCCGCTACACTCAGGATTCTAACTTAGAATCCTTCTCTTGCTCGGGACTCGCAACAAAAAACAAGTTTGCTATATATCTTGTTGCACAAATAACTATTGCGTCGGGATGATGACAGAGTAAAAAAACTGTAAAATGAAAAGCATTAGTGCGCAAAAGCGGCATTTTCCGCCCAGTTACGCTCCAAAAAAATCTTTAGTCGTGTGCAATACAACTCTGTTCGTCACCGCCACGCCACGCGCACGAGCGTCGCCCCACCGATAAGCAATATTAGTGCACTCCGGAATAACGACAGCTATCGAGATCCACGAGGGCTATAATTCCTGTGCCAATATGTTTTATCGATCCTCTTATTAAATTTAATAATTCCAAGCACACACGAGTTTTGTTTGTAAGTGCTCTAATGATACGATAAACCGGTAAGTAAATAATATTTAGAAACTTACAAATATTGTATTTAAACATACACACGTATGTGTGCTAGTTTTTAAAACATTTTCTTGAGATTGTGTGTTTATGGATATTTGCTGACATCTTCTAAGTTTGTCCATTTCCACAAACTAAAAGCTAATCAGTTGTCTTCACTTTTACTTCTTTGTTTCTTGTATTATCGGTTTCTGTTCCTGTAAACTGTAAAGTTAATTAAAGAAAGGCATCAGAAAGGCTCAAATATTGAATATATGCCTTTTAATCCGTTTAATTTGTTTTATTTAAATGTGTGATAATCGCGGAAACCGAAGAAAAAATAATATATTATTTATTGTTTTTATATCGCAGTTTAATGCCGTTTGCGTGCATTCGGTTTATATTCATAAAACGAGATTCAGTTGAATGAAGCCATGTACATATTGATAACACTTTTAATGTTACGTAATTTATATGTAAATGCAAACTATCACAATGGTAGGTATGAAGTTCAAAATTATTCTGGTTATACATTCAACTTAACACAATGGTGGCACAGTCATTCTCTTATAAATCGTGTTATTTTAACAAAATTAAAGTATTTTTTTTTTTCTAGTGAAGTATCGACAATCCCATAACACGAATCTCGGGAATATTTTATCAAACGTAGGCATCAATTTGAGGGATTTAAAGCAACTATCAAGTAAGTAAAGCAATTAAAAAATCAATCATCTAATTGCATTATTGATGCTTTCTGGGTTTTCATTTCATTCTTAACCGTAACGAGATAGGAAGATATCTCTTGCTCTCTAGGCTTTATTTGTTGTGCTCTAGGGATAGCTTCGCCATTGTACATTTATTGCTAAGCTTTTTAAGTGCTATTATGTACAACAGTACAAATAGGTACTAATTAATAATATTTAACTCGTTTTGAACTTGGTATTAATTAATAAAAAATAATAATACATATGAGGGGTATCTCAGGGGTTTGACCATGAAACACAAGATAGGTTGGGAAAAAGTCTAATTCGTAAAAAGTTACACAGTTTACACGGAAAGTCATTAAATGTAGAAAACACAGGTGGGACGTAGGCCCTAATCTTAGAAAGATCTGGTAACAATTTAGGTATAGTGCGATAGCGCGCGTGTATACAGTGGCCGCTCGGTACGAGGCTCCCAAAGCAACTGGCTAGGCCGTTCGGGCGCGAGCGAGACAGCAAGCGCTGAAAGCGCTACGTTGTATATCGTGTTGGTACACGGCCGCGAGTCACCCGCACAGGCAAAACGGATGTGTTCATCGGACGGTTTGCTATATGCTCCCCCTCTAGTCCTGGATGACGCCCTCGCTCCTGGGCTAGCTCTTTACAAACCTTAGCTGGACGTCCGCGTTTCCTTTTTGGAACAACAGGCTTGGGAGGCGTGTCATCACTACCTTGGTAGCGGGTGAGATCTTGAGAATGATACCTTCCCAACACTACATCAGGTTGGTCGGTATTTGAGATAGTATATGTCGTGGGGCTAACCTTTTCAGAAATACGGTATGGTCCGTCGCGTCGCGCTTCATTGCGCTGGTTCATAAGAGGTGTTTGTAACAGACCTGCTGGTTTGGCGTTGGCGGCTTTGTAGCGCTGACAGTGTA
Organism: Apotomis betuletana; assembly: GCA_932273695.1. NCBI lineage: Eukaryota > Metazoa > Arthropoda > Insecta > Lepidoptera > Tortricidae > Apotomis > Apotomis betuletana. The sequence continues at coordinate 8,948,540 of OW026313.1, read as the reverse complement.
TGCAGGCTTTGACATAATCAGTGATTATTCTCCGCATACCTGTAAAATAATACAATTCAGCTACCTTCTGATAAGTCCTGTCAACGCCTGGGTGGCCAGCTGTTTGCGAGTCATGCATCTCCTTCTTGGAGGGACTGATACGATCAGGTGGAACAGCTATAGGCGGGTGCTCATGCTCACCTGTTTCGATGCGGTGCTCTGCATAAGGGGTTGGAGCTCCCCCTGCTTTGAAGACGTGCGCGTGACGAGTGACGACATCAGCGAGCGCCTGCCGCTCAGCTGATTTAAGGTGAGTGCCCTCATCATTCCTGAGGACATCTGCAGCAGCACAGGACACGCCACGAGAGGTAGGCTCGAAACACAACTTATACTGAGTTGTATTATTATTACTAAAATACCAAACTTCTTTGTGAAAATCAATCACAACTCCAGCAGCGGTAATAAAATCAATGCCTAATAACGTTTCGTTATTCGTCGCCTCTGGGAAAATTAAAAACGGTACCCTAATCACCTGTTGCTCTAGACGTACCTCCAGCGTGGTAGTCAGCACTTCCATCGTACGCACTATCCCGTCAGCAAGCTTCACGTTCTGCGTTGAAGGCCGGAGCGGATGGTTGTGACGAAGAAGGAGAGCATACAGCGTGTGACCCGCAATACATTGCTTAGCCGCCGTATCAATTAACGCGGTGCCGTTTACGCCTAAAATACCAATTTTAAAAATTGGGCGGGAAAATCGATCCGAGCGACCTGCGCGATCGGTATCATTTGCCAGAAGGGCGACATTGACATTGTGATCATCATTAAACACTGCCGAACATTTTTGTGCGACGGAATTCGAAGCGACACCAACACTATCACTTGAACCCGTCGAAACTATAACCGAACTAGGTACTTCGCTTAATGTGCGAGAACAAAAACAAAAATGTTCGTTACACGAATTGGTGTCAGTCAAAACATGGTTCGTATTACAAGTAACGTTGTTATCACCATGAACCGATGGTCCATAAAAACACAAACATTTCGTGCTCATAGTTTTGCATGCAGTAACATTATTATTACAAACATGATTTGAAACTCCACTGCGATGATAACAAGTTAAATTATTCGCAAAATTATTATTTTGTTGAGAAACGCGCGAATTATTGCATGCATCACTATTTTCATTAGAAGGCACGTAGGTATTTTGTATAATATTTTCAGAACAAGTATTACTATTTCCGACATTTACTTTCGAAATAATATTCGAAGACCGAGTTGTACGTCGATAATCGTTATCGATATTACGCACTTCACTTAAACACGACCGAGATTCGACACTATAAAAGCTTTGTTCACTTTTATCATTAACTGGCACATTTGCAAAGTTATTATTATTTGACTCACCCGAGTTCAAAAGTTTACGGCACTCTTCTTTAGAATGTCCAAACCTTTTGCAATACGCGCAGACAAGACGATGCTTCTTCACGCCGCCCTCCGCGGCAGGCCGATGCGCGGGAAATGTCATCGTCGGCGGCGGCGGCGGCGTCGGCGAGCGTTCCGGCAGCGCGGCGGCGCGAGGCGCCGTAGGGCTCTGCGGTGGCGCTGGCGGCGTCGCGGTGGCGCGCGGCGCGTCGTTCGCGGCAACCGCGCGGCTCACGGCCGCAAGAGTGGGAGGCGCTCGTTGGTTCGAGGGCGCCGCGCAGCTCGTTGTCTGCGAAGCCGTCGTCCTCTCCCCCTCGTCGAAAGAATCCTCAACACTCCTAGCACGACGAAGCAGCTCCTTGAAATTTGTGAAGTCTTCTCGGCGAACACGTTTTCTTATTCTGTTGCTCAGGAGGCCGTATAGCATGTCTAACTGGGCCCTCTCTGAGATATCGCCCTCCGGGAGTCGGGCGAACAGGGACCGGATGCGCGGAACGAACACGTCGATATTTTCATTTGTTTGCGGTGACGAAAATATTTGTAAATAAATCCGATGGGGCGGGCGGCGATCGCCGTAGGCACTTATTAAGTTATCTTTAGCCTGAGACCAAGACGATATTTGGTTTTTCACGCCCTGCCACCACGTGGCTGCGTCGTCCTTGAACAAATACGATAGACCGCGTAGAATATTCGTGTCCGATACTTGTGCGCATTCACTATACGCTTCTATAGCGTCAATAAATGCTTCAACTGATTCCTGTTGTAGGCCAGAAAATGTTGATTTGCAGCCGGTGAGTGTGCCTTGGCCTTGACCTTGAACCATGTACGCCGAAACCGGGGTGGAAGCGTGCGCTCGCGACACTGAATCAAGTAGTTCCTTGAACGCTTCGGTTTGTGAACGTTGCAGTGAAGCGATAATAGTCTGCACGCTTTCAGTGGAAAACATGGTTACGTCGGCTGTTGTTGAACTCATACGCGGCGAAACATGGGCGGCGGGGCCGGCGGCGGGGCCGGCGTCGGCGGCGGCGCGGTCTTCTTCAAAGGCGCGCGCGCGCGGACTGCGCGGCGAAGTCGATCGTTCAGATTCGATACGATCTAAACTCTTCGCCCTGTTTCTCGTCTGCATTTTGGATTACACACGCGAAAAGAAAGTATGTTCTTTCACTGCACTACACTAAAAAGTCACATAAAACGTTGGAGCGCCATATATGAGGGGTATCTCAGGGGTTTGACCATGAAACACAAGATAGGTTGGGAAAAAGTCTAATTCGTAAAAAGTTACACAGTTTACACGGAAAGTCATTAAATGTAGAAAACACAGGTGGGACGTAGGCCCTAATCTTAGAAAGATCTGGTAACAATTTAGGTATAGTGCGATAGCGCGCGTGTATACAGTGGCCGCTCGGTACGAGGCTCCCAAAGCAACTGGCTAGGCCGTTCGGGCGCGAGCGAGACAGCAAGCGCTGAAAGCGCTACGTTGTATATCGTGTTGGTACACGGCCGCGAGTCACCCGCACAGGCAAAACGGATGTGTTCATCGGACGGTTTGCTATATACATAATAAAAAATCGTGTTATTGTGAGAATTAAGAATGACACAACTTTTCGGTATCACAATTCCGAAATCATGATTTTTGAGGAATCGACTTAGTCCCAAATTAAGCTCTTCGGATGAGTTTATTCAGTCTGTCGAAGAAAAAAAATAAAAAAATACGATATTGATTATTGATACAATTTACTAAACGACTAAATTTGTCATATATTTTACAGAAACATTCCCAAATCATGCGATTGAAATACAGATTGAAGGAACACCAGGAAAACGGCATCACAAACCAAACTACTACATCGACCAAACTCGGTTAAGAGGAAATCCACCGTATAGAAGCTTGCGTCTGCCAATAGGTAAGACTCATGGTGATGCTTTGCCGGCTGGGTGCGCCTCGAATATCACCACAAAGTTGCCGACTTGTCAGTCTTCCATTGGATATATTTTGGATCGGTCATTCAAGCGAGGGGAGCGACTTAAAAAAATAAATAAATATCAGACAACCTAGTCCCAAATTAAGCTCAAGGAGACTTGTTCCGGTTAATTTTAAATGTTGACATAATCGTATCAAGGTTGTTTTTTGAGCTTCTGCATAGAAAAAGATTCTGATTCTTTAGTCTAGTATTAGAGCACTCAAAGGCATGAATGTTAAGAGGCAATCCACCGTATCGAAGTCTGCGTCTGCCAATAGGTAGGTAAGACTCACTGGTGATGCTTTGCCAGCTGGGGGCCGCTTTGAACATCGCCACAAAGTTGCCGGCTTGTCAGTCTTCTGTCGGATATATTTTGGAGAGTGTGCACAGGAATAGAGCGATTTAATCCTGTTATCCCTGTTTCACTATCGGTCATCCAGTCGGGAGGGAAATACATTTACGCAAGAAATCACATATAAAAAAACGGTAGGCAAGAGGTGGTCTTATCGCTAAAGAACGATTTCTTCCAGAAAACTTTTGAGTGGTGGAGTAGATGAAAAAATTGCATAGTAGGTGATGCAAAAGACGAATGGGACACATTGTAATCTACTTTTCCCATCGTGCCAAACGAGAGTGTAAGGCAAAAGCGAATAGGCCGTTGCTGAACCGACAAGGTTAAACTGATCAATCGCACATTTTTTCATTATTTGTGCCGTCTGGCGCTTCAGTAATTTTAAGGATTACCGTAGTCGAAGGTGGACTGAGAAAAACACAAGTTTACTCTTTGAAAGTTACATTTGTGTAAACAACCCATTTTAAAAATATTGTCGTACATAGATACCTACATGCCGGGTGGGCCTAATGTGTAAAGGTCACTTATCTTTGATAAAATGCACAACAGGATCCCAAGCCGGTAGTAATGACAAACCACTTCTCTATTGATATGAAATCACGCTTCAACCAAAAACCCCATGTGCTAAGGCTTTTAAGCAATATGTATGTTTGACAGATGCTGCGAAGTCTTCTACAACATCGACGACTACAACACCGACGACTACAACACCGACGACTACAACACCGACGACTACAACACCGTCGACTACAACAACGATGACTACTACTACAACTACAACCATGAGCATAGTCACTGCGATTCAAGAACTGTCTGGAAAATCTGCCATGCCTCAACAAACAGGTTTTTTGGATCACTGCCATTTTCTAGTCTTTAGAGAGTGTAGTTGCGTTTTTTTTTTAATTTTATAAAAATGAAATCATCTTCGCCATTGGATATCTATCGTTCCGAGTCCATGATCTGGATGAGGTAGTCTGAAACTTCTGAAAGTCGATTACCAATGTAAGATAATTAAATAATATTTTCCGAGGTATTAAGTCTCGTTTTAATACTGTGTTTATATATCCATTAGACTCAAAGTCAATTTAAACACTTTCACCGACAATACGTCGAGAGACGTAATTTAGGATATGACATCACGTCCGGGTACGGCCACTTTATTACCTTCGCAAAACTGCCACTCCGTCTACTGCCGAGCACTTCTCATAGTTGTATATGAAGGAAAATAAATATTTTGTGTCGCTTTCGGCACGTCACAAAGCTTCAGGGTAGCCACAACTTTAGGCACTACCCACCATACCCCACTTCCTACTGAGGAAATGTAGGTCCGCATCACGGCTGTGCACGTTACGTCAATGGTCGTGCAGCCACAATGAGTGAGTTTTGGCATGTATGATACTGCATATATATTGATCCATCACAAATGTGGCACAATGTTTACCAACAACTAAATATGACACTCCGTCTCCGGGTGGGAACCATTCTTGTCTGTGCCACAGCATGCAATTTTCAAAATAGTCCTGTGTCCTAAAACGTGTGAATCGCGAGACTAAAATGAGTTTACACATACAATGTATTTTATTATAACAACTAATATTGTAGTAAACATTTCACAAAAATAACCTTAGATTCCGAGAAACGGCCTCTTTATATGGAAGATCTTATACGGGCTTTAGAAGAGTTCGAAATGAAGAATGGTAACACACTGAGCCCCAAGGATACAAGTAAGTTAAATCTAGCTCAAATAAACCTTTTTTATCCAATATGTGTGAATTCCGCGACTGCTCATATACAATTAAGTACCTATATAAATACAAACATATATTATTATACAATTCTAGATTAGTATTGAAAATCAGTTCTCTATGGAGAGGTCCGAGAAGGGTCATGATTTCAGGAAGAATCTTAATAGCGCGGTGGAGGATCGTCTTTTGTTTTGTATGGCCATTCTGGGGCCATGGCCAAAATTTGTTTATTCTCTCATATCATCGAAACGGCTGGACAAAATTTAACCAATTTTGGTACAGAGATGGTTGGATATCCCAAGATCTCGGGACGATAGTTATAAGACTTATAACTACGATAAAAAAAAACCTTTACGCGAACGAAGTTAGAAGCCATCTTCTAGTATTTAATAAACCTGATAAGACATAAAACTAAGTAAAACAGAATAAGCAAATTCTGTCAATCAAACATTGATAATAGGGCTACCTCTATCGCTGTCCTAACACTTGCGGGAGAAGCAATAGGGTGGGGATTTTGCGTAAACGCACGTCCCAGAAGTATGGTGAATGCACAAAAAGTTAATTTAACGCGATGTGATGTGCGTAACGTCACATTGGCCCAGGGGTTAGAACACTACTCTGGATAAGTAAAGGCCGTCGGTGCGATCCCAACCCAACCTGCAATGTAGTGGATCACGTAAACTTTTTGTATTTATATTAAGCCTCTGCTAGTATCAATGTTCATAAAAATACAAATGGTAATGTTTTGTTAGGTATAAAGTCAAGAGACGACGGCGACCGTCCATTGGTGAAAAAGGATTTATGGGAACTCCAAAAGAGCCTGAGTAAGATTTATATCTGATCTCTTTTTTTATAAATAATTTATATGATTTTGTGAATGAATATTTAATGCAACATTTCGTTAGTTCACGTTGTTGTTAATTTTAATTAAGAATTTAAGACTTATCTTGAAAAATGTTACGTACTCAGTGAATAAATGTAGAAAAAGCGTTTTATGTTTACATTTTTTTTAATAGAAATATGTATATCGTTTTCTTTTTTGTTTTAAGCTTCGCCAAGTAAGTACTTAATAATATTAATATCAGTAATAAAGACAAGAGACAAGTTAAGTGTATATTTAATGAAATCGTAGTACCTATAAACAATCGTCACTTTCAAACAAGCAATGAAAGACATTGACATTGTATTCCTTATGGAATTCCTACTTGCAAACACGCGGATAGTCGTCATGTCACAACATATTATATGACATGAAATTGTTATTCATATTTCTGAAAGTATTAACTTTTGGAATATATTTGAGTGAGAAACATTCTAAAAATAAGTACCGTAAGGAACTCATTAGTTTTATATTAAAAATATATTTGAATATTCGAATTATGGCCGTTTCTGTCACTCACCAAGGGAGCTGGGCATTCGGAATTGAACCCTGTAACTGTATAGAAGTATAATATAAAAATATTAAAGGAGCCCTAGTCTGTATTTTAACCTCCACTGAGTTGCACCCCCGTTACAGTACATAAAATAAGACGACAGGAAATTACATATTTATCGTATTTTTATACATATGCCTTGATCACACGTACCGAGCAAACGGGCGAGACAGTAAAATGTTTCTCGGCCGAGACAGTGATATAAGCGAGTGCCTATTCACACGTGTTTTGACATTAGGACAGTCAGTTCAGTTCTATTGAGACTTTCGGACACGATGGATCGTAAAAAAATCGCCGAGTGGCGAGACAGTGCACGTTCAGACCTGCCGAGTGAGCGAGCGAGACAGTGCGGAGAAGCGGGAGGCTAGACACTCGGCCTAGTAGGTAGAACGGGAGCCGAGCTACTGTCTCGCCGCTTCGTTCGGCCGAGCGCTAGGCCGAGCACTCGGCGCTATGTTTATACGCACCGAGTACTCGGCCGAGAGCACTGGCTCGCCCGTTTGCTCGGTACGTGTGATCAAGGCAATAATGATCCATTGTTTTGTCTTGAATAAGAGAAGTATAAAACTTTAATCTAAATACCTAACCTACAATATATGTAGTTTTTTACACTTATTAAAGAAAAAACACACAAAGTCAAAAATGTATACCTAACTAAACCTTAAGAAATTTATGATCTAGTCAGAGATGGGCATTAATCGATTAATTTTTTAGTTAACTAATCAATCGATTGAAAATATCAATCGTCATTTTTCAATCGCGACTAATTTAGTTGCGATTGAATTAGTTGTGAGAATCTTCGACTAACAATTGAATTAGTTTTAGTTTCAATCGACTAAATTTCACGATTAAATCAATATTAAAACTATGTAGTCGCTCGTTTTTGCATTTTTATTTAACTTGCAATATGTAACTATGAGTAGGTACGTACATAGTACCCGACCTGACACACTTAAAGAGGTTTTTATTTTGAATAAATACTCTTTTTAAAAAGAACGCATTTTATAAAGTTTAAATTTGAATTTCGAACACGTAGCGTCGTTTGTCTTTTGTTTAGTAGCCATCAATAGTGAACGCTGTGAACAAATTTTCAGACATGGAGAAAATTGGCCATCGTTATGTGATACAATACTTTCATTTGAAAGGTTTTAGTCCAACTAGCATTAAGGCGGAGCTAGATTCTACATTGGGGGAGTCTGCTCCATCGCTTACAACAGTAAAATATTGGGTGGCAGAGTTTAAACGAGGTCGCTCTAGTTGTGAAGATGAACATCGATGTGGTCGACCAAATGAAGTTACTACGACAGAGACAGTTCAAAAATCCACAAAATCGTATTAGATGACCGTCGATTGAAATTACGCGAGCTAGCAGACATGGCAGGGATTTCAAAAAGTGCTGTACATCGCATATCAACTGAAAATTTGGTTATGAAAAAGATGTGCGCAAGGTGGGTGCCGCGATTGCTCACAGATGAACAAAAACGACGTCGCGAAGATATTTCAACCTAGTGTCTGGCAAAATTTCATAACAATAAAGCGGAGTTTTTGCGGCGTTTTATCACTATGGATGAAACGTGGGTGCATTATTTCACACCAGAGACGAAAGAACAGTCGAAGCAATGGACTCGAAGAGGAGAACCGGCCCCAAAGAAGGCAAAAACCGTTCCATCAGCAGGAAAGGTCATGGTCTCCGTTTTTTGGGATTGCCGTGGGATAATCTTCATCGATTATCTTCAGAAAGGAAAGACTATCACTGGCGAGTATTATGCTAACCTTTTGCATCAGTTGAGTGAAAAAATCTGTCAAAAACGACCGCATCTAGCGAAAAACAAAATTTGGTTTCACCAAGAAAATGCACCAGTACACACGTGTACCAGGGCCATGACCAAAATCCGCGATTTAAAGTTCGAATTACTTCCTCATGCACCCTATTCGCCCGATTTAGCCTCTTCGGATTATTTTTTGTTTACAAATTTAAAAAAATGGCTTGGTGGTAAAAGATTTGCCAGCAATGATGAAGTGGAGGCTGCGGTTGATGGGTATTTCGACGAGCTCGACCAATCTCACTACAAACAAGGTGTTGAAGCTATCGAACATCGCTGGGCCAAGTGCATAGAACTAAAAGGAGATTATGTAGAAAAATAAAAAATAAAAATTTAGATTTTCTTTTGTTTTCTTTGTCAGGTCGGATACTTCTGGGACTACCCTCGTAGGTACTCGTATGTTGTATCACTTGTATCTATGTTGGTTTGGATAGAATGTAGCAACTTATTTTGAAGCAGATATCTTCAACCGATTGAGCTAAAATTATGTATATTGTATATATAGTTTAATTTGAAACGCTATAGAATGACAATGCAATATTATGGGCCATATTAACAATATTATAACGATAAATAACGAAAAACTGCAATGTTTACAAAACGCAAACAATATAGTAGGTTGGTGCTCTATTAATATTTTGATACTTTAAGTACTAGTTCTAACGAGTATCGTAAAGTCCTATACGATACTGAATTACTGAGTAAATTTTATTATCAATATTTTGCTGTCTGTGTCATTAGTAAAACTCTTTTTAGTGTCACGCGGCGACAAAACAATGGGATAATCCTATTTACCTGGAAGTTGTTTGTTGCATTTTGGTGCAAGTGCCGACGAATCTTCTAAAAATAACACGTTCTATTGAATTAAACATCTGCATGTTGTTTATAATCTATTTTGTAGCGGTCTATTTTGTTCTCACCGTGTGGTCATTTAAAATATTTAAACCTCTTTGTAAAGAAATCTCAGCATTAACTATTGTACATTTTCCTTGCCTCATTCTACATTTAAATATATCAACATGACATATATTATTTATTAGCGCTATTGCCAATATATTGGAGCGGCAGCGAATTGATCGATCAGGCTATTCGATGTAAGGCTCATGCTTCATAAATTCATACTCATAGATGTTTTGAGGTATCTAGGTCATATTATATTATATTTTAGATTCTAAGTTCTGTCATTTTAGATTTTAGGTGATTATAACTTATTACGATGCTTTTACGATTATTACAGCAACTATAGGTTTAAGGGCACGGATCCTAGGTAAAAAAAAAAGAAAGAGAACGATGTACCTATGAAGGAGGGAAAAAAATATACCTACTTTACTAATTCATTTTATAGCTTATTAGATTTAAACTGCACATTAATACTGGATGGTTATTACTTGTTATATTATAACTGGTCATACGTTTTACGGCCGTTATGGAAGACGCCTTCAAGCTCCTGGAATGGCAAGGACTTGGCATCAACATCAATGGCGAATACATCACTCACCTTCGGTTTGCCGACGACATCGTAGTCATGGCAAAGTCGATGGAGGAACTCAGCATGATGCTCGATGACCTCAATCGAGTTTCTCAACGGGTGGGCTTAAAAATGAACATGGAAAAGACGAAACTCATGTCAAATGCCAAGGTTGTGCCCATCCCAGTCTCTGTTGAAAACTCGGTACTCGAAGTTGTTGACTCATACATCTACCTAGGACAAGTGGTCCAATTAGGTAGGTCCAACTTCGAGAAAGAGGTCAACCGCCGAATCCAACTCGGCTGGGCAGCGTTCGGGAAACTACGCAATGTCTTTTCATCCGACATACCTCAGTGCCTCAAGACGAAAGTCTTCAACCAATGTGTGTTACCAGTGATGACTTACGGCACCGAAACGTGGTCTTTCACTATCGGCCTCATCTCAAAGCTCAAAGTCGCTCAACGAGCAATTGAGAGGGCTATGCTCGGGGTGTCTCTACGTGATCGAATCAGAAATGAGGAAATCCGTAGACGAACTAAAGTGACCGATATAGCTCACCGGATTAGCAACTTGAAGTGGCAATGGGCAGGCCACATAGCACGCAGAGCAGATGGCCGATGGGGCCGAAAAGTGCTCGAGTGGAGACCTAGGACCAGCAAGCGCAGCGTAGGACGTCCACCTACAAGATGGACAGATGACCTTATAAAGGTCGCTGGAAGGCGCTGGATGCAGGTCGCTTCCAACCGGTATATATGGAAGTCCAAAGGGGAGGCCTATGTTCAGCAGTGGACGTCCTATGGCTGAGATGATGATGATGATGATACGTTTTGCATGGCAAATCTTGATAAGGGGTTAAGAAAAAGGAGTGCAGGTAAAAATATAGAAAGAGAACAATAGGTATGAAGGAGCGAGATACCTAACTACTTTACTCATCCGTCTTATCACTATCAGTTGTTTACTAGTTAAGTTTTAGTTGAAAATGCACAAATTACTTATTAGTCACTAAACTTCACTCGAATTGAATGCAACGGTCAAAGCCTTTCGCGACAAAAAACTTGTGTATAAAACTGTTTTAAAATGAGTGCCATCAGTGACGATGATGATTCTAGTGGGAAACCGTGAAATTTAATCCAGGTTCCGAGAGATGCACAACTTTAGTAGCAAAATAAGTTTTTCACAAAAAGTTCATTTTTGTTACAAGTTTTTATCGCTGATACTACTTTTTCTGACAATCGTAATCTACGAGTTAAGGAGCTCTGACGAGCCCTAACACGACGAGTTGTAGCATTGCCATCCAAACTAAACGTATAATACAGAATTTAAGACCATTCGGTTGGTATTATCAAAGAGAATATAAATAGAAATGGTCAAAATATCGTAAGTAATACGTGACTATTTTATTTTTGTACATTCGTTAAGATGTCCTATTCAGTCTGTCAACATAGACATACCGAGGTTTTCCATTTAATTTGCTTTTAACATTAGTTGCAGAAAATTAGTCTAACTAATTAGTCGATTACAAAATTTAGTTGTCCAAAATCAATCGGCAACTAATTTAGTTGTAACTAAATTAGTTGCACCACTAAATTAGTTGCACTCTATACAACTAAGATTGATCAATCGTCGTTTTCAATCGTCAATCGCAACTAAATTCTGTTAATTTTAATTGTTAGTTGTTAGTCGATTACATTTTGCCCATCTCTGGATCTAGTTACATTAATCAATATAACTTAACCTATTGGGCCCTAAACTATTATGATGATACGACAAAAAGCACTGTACATACATATCTCACTTGCTACTTTCCGACCTCGGAAACGAATGCATTTTTTTTGTAGATTGTACCTTTACAGCAATGTACATTTTTTTTGCAGATTGTAACTCGGATCAAGAGTCCGGTAGTTATGAACAATCAACTCCAGCTAAAGTTTATCGCAAAACCTCGGCAGTTAAGAATTTCAATGATGTTTTAAAACTCATGAAGAGAGGTAAATATTAATTTTGAACAGTCCTTCAGTTGGCGTTGTGTACGACTTTATTAAAGAAAACAGTACTATTGTGTGGCTTTGTACCTCATTTTCGTCCGTCTTAAAAGAGAAGCGCGCTTCATATAAGATGTCACTTAGGTGGATTGTCAGGGTCAATTTCCCAAGCAGTATTTTTTGATGGCAAGACTGAAATCGCAGGTGCAGAAAGGTTGAATAATAAAGTACCATTTTTTTTCTGATACAGCCCGCTATTGTCTACCTCGGGCAACAGCTAAAGTTTAAATATTGATACATATAATAATTAAAAAAAATATATTTAGACCAAATTTCTCATCAAGGTGGGTTGTCCCCAAGCCGGTTTTGTTTGTAAAATGCCGGGTAAGTCAAATACTATGCATGACAAAGAAAATCTGTTACCATTATTTTATTACCATATAACTAGGTAACGAAAAAAGCACATTACCCGTTATATATCTCCTTTGTATACCCTTGAATAAGTGCATATACGTTTGTCCCGTGAAAACTTCTCATTACCGCCGACAATGTTTCGAACCGATTTATTTCCCAAATTTGATCAAGTATGCCCCCCGTCTCCCGCGCACTTCAAAGAATTAGTTAAGCTGCGGCGCTCGACGAGGCCGGTTGTGTATAGTGGCAATACTTTGGCTCGTATAAACGTGAATATTTCATCGCGGTGGACAGGGGACAAAAAAAATGTCATTCCGGAGTTTGTTATAGTTTCTTTATTTTTTAACTGCGTGGTTTGAAATTTATATATATCAGGTAAAGTACACTCGCCATTACAAGAGTTGAATTAGTTTTAGAATATAGGGATTACTTTTTTTTTAAGAAATAAAAATATGTCGTGTTTCTCATTCCACCATTCTCATTCCGGTGTTTCCGGTGTAGTAAAATGACTTTGAACCAAACTGAGGAAAGCACCGGAATGACATCAAAAGTAGCTTCACTTTTCATAAATATTGTTGAAATAATAATATTTTATTATTTTGTTTTTAATGCCATACTAAGATATATGTTTATATTATTATGTAATGCCAATAAAATATATATTACGAATATAAAAAGTAAAATTACTTTCATAATATGCCACTTTTCTTTCATTCCGGCGTATGAAATTTCATTGCGGTGCACTTATTTTATCATCCTGGTGTACATTTATCATTCCGTTGTGTGTTTCATATTCGATCTCGAATATCTCGAAAACTATTTCAGATTTCAGGGTCCCTTTTACATATGTTTAATAATATAGTCTAAAGTATCTCTCACATTTAAAAAACTTAAAAATAATCTAAAATAAAGAATCACACCGAAATGATACAAAAAATGCGTCTTGTTGAAATTGACCCGTCAACTCAAAGGCCTTTGCCAAGTTATAAATTTAATTGTTTCAATAGAAAGGGCGTTTTCCTGGCAATTATTTGATTCTCGGGCAGTCAGGTAATCGCACTTAATATTAAGCAATTTTAACTCTTGGCAAAGGCCTTAGAGTTAATAAATCACAGAAATTACACCTTATATACAGATATACATGGTAAAAATTTTAAACCGATTAGTCGGCTAGTCGGTATAACCCTAGTCGGCCCGTCTCTAGTTTATAACCCCTTTTTAATGCTTGTCCTACCACTTATGGATATGGATACCCTGCTTTCTTTGTAATTTGTACTGTAAAAGGTTATGCTTATAACTTCTAATATTACAAAACTATTTTTGTATTAGTACAATATTCCTTTGTATTGAAAATCTGAAAATGGAAGAGGCATTATTTCAGAAAAATCTTAATAGCGCGATGCAATAGCTTGACCCTATCCGTACTTCTTCCATCCGTCTTGGTAATTTTTTCTTTGTCCTCTCATCACACACAAACAGTTATACGGATTTTAACCAATCGTGGTACTTTGACACCACAAGGTTACTTTGTCCACCCATGAAAACCCATTTTATATAATTAATATATTTTTTTAAAACGACACCTAATGCATATACATACTGTTAAATCACGTGATGTTGTTTAAAGAATTAATTAATTCAATATAATGGTTTTTTTTGTTGGACAAAGTAACCTTGTACGGTCAAAGTACCCCGATGTTACTGTATAGGGAAAACTGGACATCTAGAGCTGGTTATAGGATACTTATTACCCGACTATTGTCAGAAAAAAAATACGCTGACGAAGTTGCGGGCACCTTCTAGTCTTTAGTAGTTCTAGTTACATTATTTTCCTGTATATTACCGATTTTTTATTAATTCTAGGTGTCAAAGTTAAATTTGAAGTAACGACACCTGCGGATATGAGCAACGAAGTAACCTGGGTTCCGATTAAAATACAAAGGGAATTTTTATTTAGCAGTAGGTATATAGGTTGAATATCTAGAGTTGCAATAAAACGTTTACTAATATAAGGATTTTTACTACATTAATACAATAAGGGCTTATAGTGGCCCTGAAACTGTCGTTTATTTTACATAGAAAAGTATTGTGAGTCTCAGATATATTAAAATGCTTAAACGGGTTTACTCACTTCGTAGAAGTGATGTCTTCCCTGATAATGTATCGCGTACCGATTCGAAACATGTCGAGCGTTATTCGAGTTCTACGACGCTTAAGCATTTTAATATGTAGTTTATTTCGATATTTTTAATTTTAAAATTGTCGACTCCCGTATCTTCACTATTGTCAAAAAATTTGAAACTGAATCTAGAATAAAATTCTACATACTTCATAAGAACTACTCACACAATTTCATGAGAATAGACTCTTAGACGAGAACAGCCGAAAAGCGTTTGGACATCCAAACATCCAAACATCCGGATATGAAAGAATGTTGGGCTAAGCTAAAACGGAAACGCTTCGCTTGCTCGATTAATTATGAACCGAACACACTAAAGTAAGTGCATATACGCTGCATGTCGCGATAACAATATAGTGTCAGGATGCACCGCCTTACCGCTTTTTTTTGAGGGAATTATTAGGCGGACGATCTTAGCCATTCGCAGTGTATACACAACATTAGGTTTTCACAATAAAAGCAAGTCGCATTTCGTTCTACGATCTATAGTAGGAATTCTTTTTTGAGGCCGAATTCAGTTGGCTTTGCTCAATCCGTGAGAGCATTTTGAAATATGGCCACAACTATATACTTTGATAGACGATATATGTACTTTGAAATGAAAGGTGCAGTTTTTGGCTGAAAAACCCGTTGGGTCCCATTGTTTGTTCAAACAAAGATAAGAGAATTTGGCCTCAAAAATCATTCCTATTTTACCTACTTATAACAAGCGTAAACAATATTTTAAGCAATTAATAACTTCAGCAATATGACTTTGCACGTGCCGAATGAAGCCCCAGCTCGTGCAACATCGTACCCCACCGGTTCGCAACCCATTCATCTTTCAAAAGCCTAGTCAAGGACTTGTATGACTAAAACACATTGCTCCGCCGCTCATTACATTAAACAAAGAAACGAACCAATCAATTACTTTCATAAGAACAATATTTAAAATGCTACTTGACCTCTAGCGCACGGAGGCACGTATAAAATTAAATGGAACATTATTTATGGACCTCGGCAAAGGATCTATGCAATATTTATTAACTCATCGAACCAGCTGACGATGACGTTAAATAAGAGCGCTATTCATAGCGTACACTTTGATTCAAAATTCACCGTGCAAATGCCACAGGAGGCATTAAACATTATTTTTGTTTTTGAATAAAATAAGTATCCGCCGTCTGTACGTTTAAGATTATTTAATGGTGTTCATTTATGGACAGAATGATTAGGGAATGCAAATCGGTATTTTTTTATATAAAATTTTCTTGACTAATTACCGGTAATTTTCACAAAATCTATTACCGGTTTGCATTCCCTATGAGTGCTTCAAGAGGAAGGTTTATATGTCGGCTACGATAGTGGTGACGAAGATGGAAGGTTAGGTAGATTTATTGAACGTTTGCTACAAATATGAAAACACAAAGAAGAATTGAAATGCGTAGCCCGGCGAAAGAAACCGGGAATCGAAATTAAAGATCCAATGCGTCATACACACCATCACCCCAACGCTAGAAGACCTCTATTTTTCCTTATACTTAGAGTATTGATATTTACATTTTTTATATGAAAAAAAAAACAATAATAGTTTAATACAATATTATAAATGTTTCCACATCAAAAAATTTTTAATATGACATGTTTGACAAATGCAGGATGATTCACTCTTTTTATACTACTCCCAAGATTTTCATCGATTAGATTATATCGTCAACTTCATGGCCGTACTATGAGCAGTGGCCAAGTTATGCAAGCCTGATGAATAGTCCAACAAAACGTGGAACAGCTAGCGACCTCTGCCTCTGCCCGATCTTATCGTATTGTTCGGACCAACTGCGCATTGCAATTAAACTATTAGATTCATTCAGTACTCAGTTCATAAGGAACGCAAACACGCTGTAAAATGAGATCATCGCTTGCATCTACATAGAGGAATCTTGTCAACGGATGATCTTCCAACGGCGGGAGCAAAATTATTATTTAGCAGTTTTTTATTAGTTTTCCTTCCTTATTAAGTTTGTTAATTTTTAAAAACAATGTACTCAAATCTTGGAAGTGACTACGTGTGTACCTATACGCAGTTTACATGACATTACGATAATTTGGTATCTTGGAGCTGATCCGATGAAGGCAACGGATGGTGGCCCTGAGAACTTCAAAACAGCACTTAAGCTAAATATACCGTGTGTGGCTTATTTAATTGATCTTGACGTTTGCTTAAGAAAGTACAGTCAGAAATAAAACGACGATTGTTTGGGATTCGAACTTCGGTCGCTAGTCCAGTTCTTCATCTTCTGAGCTTTCACAAAACATACTTACCTATGGGCGGGTATAAGTGTAGATGCTCTGTGTAACTAAAATTTCATTGTAACCAAAATAATAAACATTTAGTTATAAATAGTTGAACATAATCAATCCTACCTCACCACAAAAATGTGATACTTGCCAGCGAATCGTATAAAATGTTGGCTTCTTTTTTATCCTTCTTATTTGTCTATCTACTTTATAAATACTTGTCAACAACAAGAATAAAGAACAGAAATTGCCTACAAGTCAACAGTTCAAAAAAGGACCATGAGCAAATTTGTATGGAGGCTGGACCAAGAACCAACATAAGTAGATGAGAGTTAAGTTATTAGATAGTTAGGTATTAATATCTGCCAATTTGCTCAAAGAAAATTGAAATTCCGCAAAAAAATTGGCTTAATAACCAGTTTCACAAGTGACTAATTATTAAGTAATTATTCAAAGTAAATAACACGATAGATAATACGCGATAGTATTATAATAGTTATTCATACGATACCGCTGAGAGCTAATGAAAAGAGAAGTAATTGAAGATCAATAAATATTCCTCTAAGTATAATTGATTTAAGCATGTGTCACTTTTAGTATTCATCTCAAATGATTAATACGAATATAAATACATAATAAATACCGATTTAAATAAACGGTATTTACACTACCGAGAAATCACTGCCGTTGAAAAGCATGCATTTTAATTGGCCTCAGCGTGAGGTCCCGTAATTTTATACTCGTTTATAAGCTAACGAGTTTACTCTAATAACAGTGTTGTTATAACAGCACCATCATAAAATGATCTACTACTAATAGATCCAATTACAACGTAACAATAGGAAATCTCAAAATGCAGCCGGAGGTCAAGCTAGACTGGATACTTTCGTAATAATGGTCAGGCAAATTGCGTCCGAACAATAAATGAAACGTTTTGATGTTTAAACGACTAACCGAGTGCAATTAATTAAAATAAAAAAAAAGGTTGCCTTGGCATTTGTTTTGCAAAGATATGAAGGTGTGTGTGTGGTTAATTTGTGGGCATTTCTTGGGTGTAATTTGTTAAACAATGTTTAAATTGGTACAGTTTTACGTTTTACTGACGTGTAAAAGCCACTCGGCTTGTTTTATGAGTGTCTTGAAATGCTTTGCTGCTAAAATTTTGATAAATTTTAATTTTAAGTTTAAATTACAGAATATCAGGATGAAGTTAACCTATTGCAAACTAAGAGTTATGCTAGTATAAGAAACTATGTTAGTTAGATTTATAGTAAGAACCAGGGTAACCGACATAGCCCGAAGGATAGCAAAACTTAAGTGGCAATGGGCAGGGCACATCGCTCGTAAAACCGACGGCCGCTGGGGCCACCGAGTTCTTGAGTGGCGACCACGCACCGGACGACGCAGCGTGGGTAGGCCCCCCACAAGGTGGACTGATGACTTGGTGAAGGTCGCTGGAGTCCGCTGGATGCGGGAGGCGCAGGACCGGTCATGGTGGCGTTCTCTGGGGGAGGCCTATGTCCAGCAGTGGACGTCTTTTGGCTGATAAGATGAATGATGATGATGAGTAGTAAGTATGTTACAGTAGTAAAACATGCACATTTTTTTAGTTTCCAAGCGACTCGATAACTTATTTTACATGTCTCTCGATGTCTATTTTCACAGAAAAATATATCAATTCAAAAAATTTTCCCCGTAGAATCCAAATAGCTGTTGTATAAAATAATAACTTATAATAATTCACATAGACAGTGTTGCCCAAGGAACCAGCAATGAATAAATCTATGTTGGAATTAGCATTCCTAAAAAGGTGCCCGTGTACTTTATTGTACTGGCTAGGGATAGAGCGGACGTAAATCAGATACTATGGACACTACACCGTTTTGAACACGCTGTATGTATCGAAACCGTACGTATAGTAAGTACTAAAGGCACCTAGTAAAACAATAGCTATGTCGTTTTACTTGGTGTGCCTTTAGTACTACATATTTTTGAAATATCAAAATATATATATTACACATTTATTGATTGTGTTATTAATATGACTCGTATAAGGAAATAATGCTACATAATGTTTGAATAGGACACTAGATTTTAAACATGCGGTATAAGAGCAATTAAGCACAGTAAAATTTTAACACGTCGTCTCATACAATTAATATTTAATCCAAAATTATAGGTAATTGACTAGAAAGTGCAACTTCGTCCGCGTAAAACTACTTATTATTTCTTTATCGTAGACGGATAAAAAGTATCCTTTCATAAGTAATTAAAACATATAAAATTTATAAAAGCATACCTTATAAAAGCATCTTTGGATGTCCTGGTATCCCTGTATTTAAATTGGTTAAATTAATATTCGTCCAACAGTTTCGGCGTAGTGAGCGGATAAAGATATGTTTACCTACTGATGGCGCTGTACTGTAGCATCGCACTGTTGATTGTTTTTTTCTTAAATAATGACCCTTTTCCATCAAACACCGATTTTCAAAAAAATTTTTGATTTTTTGAACAATAGTATTGAAGATAAAATAAACTCTAAAAAATTCTTGTGCTTTGAGGATCCTGATAAAAATAAATGGTCATTGGAGTCAAAACACAGTTTTCCTCCTTTTAAACTTACAATCATAGTGTATAGACCCTAGACACACCCTTTTCGATTCGCTATATCATAACACAATTTACTTTGGTGTCTGTATCTCGCTATAGTTATTGTTATGATTATGACATTAAGGTATATCCACAAAGCAAAACGCAAGTTGTATGTTACTGGGCTCAAATACCGGTAAGGGAAAATATTTGTGTGATGAACTCGAATATTTGTTACTGGATCATGGATGTTTTAATGCATTTAAGTATAATATTGTTTTAGGTTTATAATATATAATTACGTATACCGTTGTCTAGTATCCATAACACAAGCACAAGCCTACTTAGAGCTTATTTTAGGACTACGGCGATTTGTATCAGGTTGTCCGAAATTATTGTTTCATACGATCTTCAGCAAACTGTAATAACAACTTACTCGGCATTATTCATTCATTGAAGGTAGGTACTTGTAAATAATCATATTCATAACTTACAAATTTTGCAAGTTTAGGATCTGCATGCGTATGCCTAATAGCTACCTGTGTACCCCTTTTGAAGTCGGTGCCAAACCACTCAATTATTACTATGAAAACAGATGCCGCGCATTAAGCCTAGGAAGTTTGTCCGATAATGAAGTTTACGTGAGGTTTGGCACCGACTTCAAACGGTGATTCAAATGTAATCTGTACATGAAAGGGTTATTTTTGGCTTTTCAGTTTTTTAAGGTCGGTTCTTTTATTAATTTTTTTTTTACTTGTATCGATGTGTAAGTTTGTTACTTCTTCACACTTAAACGGCTGGACCAATTTTGATAAAATTTGGTATAGAAGTAGTTAAGAACCTGGATTAACATACAAGTTACTATTTGTCCCGAAAAATTTAGTATTCCCGTGGGATGAGCAGGCAACACCGCGGGACACAGCTGGTATAATCTAATGGAGACAGTTTTCACAAATCGCTCTAATACACCATTGTGATGTGACATAAGTACTCTTGAGTCGTTAAACGGGGACAGAATACTCGTACTATGTTTAATAGTTTTATCGTACCATGGTCGGTATGAAAGACCCCTAACAAGAATGCCACTGGACGTGGCGCCCCGGAGCCAACATGACGTTATATCGGGAGCAGCACCGACCTTTAACATTTCCACACTGGGCCCATGGTCTCGACTTTCACCGTAAACGGGCAATTTACGGACGCCGAGCGGCCAGTGTCTTAGACTAAACTGTCTCAATTAGTGCCCGGATGACCCCGCAATTTCGTCGGGCAACACCGGCAATTGCTAGGGCCTAATTCAAAGAGGCACTGCGGTCTTCCCAATTTATGTGTCCAGACTGTTTCTTGGCCATACTGGCCATACCACGAACATAAATCGTTTTCAGCTATTCGAGGTGCATTAAAAGACATTGTCATGTTGGAGTTTAAAGGAATTATGGCTTTAATATACTGCTTGCGCCTGTATTTTGGTGATTAACAAGCTACCTTAAATTTTACGATTTACAAAATAGATTGGAAAGAAAATGTCATAATGACTGTTTCGAATAAAGCTCAATTCTCAACGATAGTCATATTTAGTACCTTCGTCTTGGACACATGTGAATAGGAACGTCGAACTTAGTCCCTGACTGCCATTGAGGATTGAGGTTAGGGAATTGTAATCCTTTATTAGACGCAGTTCACTTTTACGATTTCAAGAATCCTCTACATTTACATATGGATTCCTAAGAATCGGTTTAAGCATAGTTAGGAGTTATAAATGAGACGAACCCGTGTACCAATTAACTGGCTTAAGCTTCCGGTATGAGAGCTCAACGAGTCGGCACTATTGAATCAAATTGTATCCTAGTTTAATTAAAATCAGATGGGTTGTAAGTTTAGAAAGGCGATTAGTGGTTCTGTGGTTGCAGCTATAGGTCGTTTTGGGTTGGATAGGTGTGGGAACGTGGGTTCTAAGTAAAGAAAGACGAATTGGTAGGTAGATGGTTGTGGTGTTAAGTCGTTTTGAGTTGGGTAGGTAGGGTCGTGCGCGTACAGCTGCGCGGGACGCAGAGCGCAAGCGTGCCGGTGGCCAACTGGGCGCGGCCGCACCGCGCACTGTTGCGCTCCTCTTGGTGCTGCTCTGGAAAATAGCTTGACGTAGAGACATTTAGTTTAGGTCAACTTCGTCCGCGTATTTTTTTTACCGAAGTCGGATAAAATGTATCGTATTAACCATCTTTCGATGTCCAAAATTGGTTAGAATTCGGCCACCCGTTTCAGCGTGAAGAGAAAACAAAGAAATTATGACCAGCAGATTTTTTTTTCCTATATTGTTTTACCAATGACCAATTATTTTAGTAATTTTATATACATGTTATGGCTCTGTTTGATAATTAAGGTTGTATTATGCTTATACTTTTTTAATTAGGTATATATGAACTGAAATCGATGTATTGGAAATCACAAGGAAAATTGTTAACAAAATAGGAAAAATATATTAAACTTTAATTAACCGCAATTTCGTCATCTTAATTTTGTAAAAACTTTGTGATTTTTTTTTAACACCGAGACAGTAAATTTTTACAAGCAAACGGTCACAAAAGGAATATTCCGAGATAGGTCGATCTATTTCTTTTATTTTTTTCTATCAAGTTGTTGAGAAAGTGTATTAGCGTTGGTAACAAACTGGTAGTGTTCTCAATGCACTATTTATTGCGCTTCTGTTGCTGTCCAGAGTAGCATGGAATGTTCTCGCCTTATGGAAGATAAACTAGTTTTGCCCGTGAGTTTCGTGACAAAACGTAATGCTTGTCCTTCGAGCGTTACAAAAAAAGTCATACAAAAAAAGCCAAGTGGCACAAGGCATTTGCCTGAATATAAAAACTATGATATATGTTTGACTGTAAACGAAGCGGCAGTTGTGCGATCGTATCCCGATGGTCCTAATTTACGTCACTCGACGTACTGTCCGTGAAAGTGTTAAAATGAACGGGACAGTGCGTGCGACCTGTGATATTCATAAAATTAAAACTAAAATGAGTACGTTCCTAAGTATTATTAAGTAATAATCAGTTTCAATTGTAAATGGTTGTGGCAACCAAAGCCCCGATCACTGGATATTAAAAAGTAAGTAATGCTGAAAATGGTCGCTGCACCATGAGCAATGGTAAGGCGTGGTGTCATTTCTTTTAATTTTTTATTTGATGATGTGGCCTGAACCATTCGGCTGTACAAGAGAAACTGGCTAGTTAGGATGGGGTCACTGAAAAGACCGCGCCTCCCGACGTGGTGTCCTGATACACAAGACACTTATATGCAGGTGACAGCTATATAGCTGATAGTCTATGTATTTATAAGCGACTCGTAGAAAATCGATAACTTCGCCTGTGGACTTCGATTCTCGTGTAACATGAGGGAGGGATTGAAAATAGCATTCCGTATGAAATCCTTTGTTTACAGTGAAAAACACTGATATGTTTATTAAGATTTACTACATGGTTTTTTGTCATTACCACTAACGGGAAACTATCTAATAAAAAAGACGGTAGAAGGTGTAGTATAACACCAACATCTGCACTGTTTCTCAGAATTAGTGCGCGGGCGCACACGACCTCGCTCCCGGCTGATTCACCCGCCATTCTTTCCGCTTGTCGTGCCGTCTGTCGTGCGACATATATTGTCTCTCTCTCTTTTCTTTTAATACAATGCGAAAATGAGGGGGTGAAGCTATCTCGTACGATAAACGATAAACAAATTCGCGGTTATTTTCGCTAGCTTAAAGGTTAATCATACCTGCAAATACCCACATAACAAGTGGGTACCGTAAACATAATACGAAGATAAGCTAAGGGCCCGGCCACATCTCCACGGCACGGCGCTGTCAACGTGAAACGGCGCGGCGTCGTTGATTTTTACGGTGTCAGCGCTTATAAAATCACCGTAAAATCCACGACTCTGCGCCGTTTCACGGTGACGGCGCCGTGCCGTGGTGATGTGGCCAGGCCCTAAGTCTTCTTATGTGTGTGTGTGTTTTTAATTGAAACATTAAAAAACTCTGAAGTTTCACTTATGACAAACACTCAAAAACTCAGAATCTTCACTTGTGACAAAGCATTGTTTTAAATGTCCATAGCGTCGTAAAAACTGTACTGTGCTGTATTGTATGTATTGTAGGTACATACATTCAAATCAGAATCGATATAAATATTTTATTAACACTATACTTTCATGAAAATGAGACTTTCGGAATGATGAATACCTATTTGTAATATTTATGCTTTTGTATATATTTAAATCAAACTTCGAAATTATAATTATGGTGTAACCTCCTTGCAATTTAATGTTTTATCAAATTATAATGTACAAATATTATGTATACAATAATGTGTATTTACAAAATAAATTAATGATGAACTAAAGACACGACGACACGTGTTTATAAGTATAACTATATGCTAGACCAACTTCGAAAACAGGGTAAAGGTTACCTAATTAAGTTATTTATTATTCAACGTGAATTCTATAAATATGTAGCATTTTTTACAGCAATAGAAGAACGCAGCGCACGATCGCGATCGTTTATCTCCGCTCGTTTTCACCGGTCGTGAATGGCCGACACCTGAAGGTCAGAGCAAAATTAAAAGTGTTTTAGTATACCGGGTATCTGATTACAGTCTTATTATACGCCAGACGTCCAAACAATGAGCCTTCCTGGCCGCTTTACAGATAAATGTGATTACTAGTAATTATTGCTGATCTAATAGATTTGCTTAGTGCGCTAAATGTAATTAAATTGCCTGTTTTTATTGTGAGCTGCTGCTGTTCAGCCACGAGTCTGTTGTGTGTAGGGCAAATTTAAGCCACTTCCAAGTAGCTGCCGCAGTACGCCTTTTTTACAACTAGATATATTGATACTAATGTTTTATTTCTGAACTTAATTATGCTTTCCAAATGTTTCTTTTAATGCGGGTAAATTATCACCTATAGGTAAAGCAATTAAATGGTTCCTATGATTCTAAAATAACCTAGTCCAAAAAAATTTGAAATGTGTGTTTACACAAAGGGTTAGGGAATGAATATTAACTACCGCATATTTCATACAACACTACACATTATTTAAAGAATTATAAAAAAAATGGAGGGAGAGCATTATTGGCCGCATGGTATGTATGGGTGCCACATAAAAATAAATTAAGCCAAATCCTTCCCTATACTAAAAAAATATAATTAATTGTACCTAGACATTAAACTACGCTGCGTAGTATCCATTGAATTTAGTTGCTTTAAATTCATTGTTTATTTATTTATTTAAATTTTCAAGAGAAGATAATGGTACGTATACATTTACTGTATCTTAACAACCTAAGTTTTTAGAGTAGTAGGGCCTCGTGCAGGGTCCGTCCGGATTGTTACTACCGTCTTGCCTGCTAACCCACCGCCAAACAGCAATGTTCGCATTGTTGTGTTCCGGTGTGGGGGTAAGATAGCCGGTGAAATTACTACTAGCATAGAGGCATTCTATCTTCGTCCTCCGGGTAGGCAAGCACTTGTGACTCCTCTGGTGTTGCAGGTGTTTATGGGCGACGGTAATCGCTTTCCATCAGGCGATACGTTTGCTCGTTTGCCCCCTATGACATAAAAAAAAAAAAAAAAAAGTAAAGGACTAACTGTAAAATAACGGCGCAAACTCGACCACAATATCAGGCCGTGGTATTTCTCAAACCAGCCGTCTAATAATTGTATCATGTTATTCTATCAGACGACAAAAGCATAATCTAAACACACTCGAGAGGAAATAGTCGCCGAGATGAATTTCATTGTGGTCCGTCATGCCTCACCGATTAAACAAATTATGCTTTCATATTATGTCGACACACAGTCTGTCACTGGTGTACTTTGTCTGATTTGAGAAGTTGCTCCATAATGTATCAGAGAGTATGGAATGGTTAGAGTGTTTGTTTGTGTGCTTCCATCGCTGGTTGACATGGAGTATGTCAGTTGGAGGAAGTTGGTTATCACAAACTGTACATCAGCCGGGCAATCATAAACATCATAAAACCTCTGTGATAGGGTGAATCCAGACGAGCGTAATTTGAGTCGCGCAATCGGTCGTGCCATATACATCATGTCACGTGATCATTTCACACTAAGTATGGCACGACCGAATTTACGCGACTCAAATTACGCTGGTCTCGCTTCACCCTTACACTGCATTGTATATTATTACTGTGCAACAGTAAGATGTATTGACTTCGTCCGAGGACTCCATCGGGCCTATGATGGTTGCTTTTATCACGCGATAAATAAGTGGACAAAGCATCCGTCACGTTTGAGAAAATGCGAGTGTGAGTGACAGATGCATTGTCACTTATTTATCACGTGATAAACGCAACCATCATAGACCCGCAGTATATCAATGATTTCTTTCATATGTCGTTGTTCAGTACCAGTGACGAACTAGTCTCCTCTTTGCATGCGTTTCCTCAATTCTGGGAATCATGGGCACTTTCTCGGAACAGTTGTCACTCAGATGATGCGCCGCCATCCGTTCCTATCGGTAGCCCTGTGCAGATCATCGTGTACTGTGATATCTGTTCGCTTACCTACTACCTTTTCTGTGATCAATATTTATTCAAATTCATTTTAGTTATAGGTATTCTATGTGATGATCAGTGACCATTCTAAATACAATTTGTGGGGAATGCCGAGTCGCGCGGCCAGGTCCTCACACTGACATCTACGAAGCTCAGGGTTGATATCTAGAGCAGTGGTGTAAAAGATGGATCTATTTTACTACTGTATGACTAACCTGATCGAAAGAGAGAGGAAAAAGAAACATAAAGTTAAACGGAAACAAATACATATATTAAGACGGCAAAATACGAGTACAAGAATTAACACAAATAAAGGATCGGGGCGTCAACTAAATTAACAACACTGAAACATGGCGGATCGTTGATACTATGCACTAACACTGTATTTAACTACTGATTATGAAGATGGTTACTACACTAAAACTGAGTGATGACTGGAATTACTCGTTTTTTTTAGACATGACTTGAACTGTATCAGGTCTGTTATCCCTCACTACCAGTGAGTCGGACTTTGTGTAGGAGTTTAACCCGCTCGCAGCCGGTTGCGGATGGCACAATGTTAAGAGATTTTATTTGTGTTTTTAAGAAAGATTCGACAAAGTTTAAAATAAATCTAACTTTTTCCTTAATTTTCGCAACTAAATTGTAAACATAGATGACTCATTTGTTTTCGACTTTCCGT
Organism: Apotomis betuletana; assembly: GCA_932273695.1. Taxonomy (NCBI): domain Eukaryota; kingdom Metazoa; phylum Arthropoda; class Insecta; order Lepidoptera; family Tortricidae; genus Apotomis; species Apotomis betuletana. Next base: position 8,921,659 of record OW026313.1, on the reverse strand, counting down.
CTGCAACGGAAAGTTTTGGTGACGGTTGAGTCACCTTTGTTTACTAGTCGGGCGCGTTGTGGCCTCAGACTATTTTTATATAGTTTATTTACTCTTAAGTTTGGGAGCTCTCTTACAAATAAATAACAAATTTAGGGAAAGGCGCTTTTTTGGGCACTTATTGTTTCTGAAGTTAAGAAGAATAAAAAATATATTTATTTATTTATCTTAAGCTATGTTTGGACTAGGTGTCCGCAATACAACTAATGACCAGCGATAGCATCTATCTATTTTTGCACCTCATTCAGTACAGGCGTTTTCTTAGATTGTAACACTCTATTAATATTATACTCACTGACATTATTCACGAAGCGCCATAACGAGCTTTCGTGCCTCGGATACTTTGCTTAACATAAATTAATATTTCTTGGAAACTAGGGTTGATATAATGTTTTAGATTAAGTTTTTAATTGCAGCAGATTTACTTGCACTTTAATTCGACAACCTGAAGACTAATAATTATTGCTCAAAAGATGCGAAGAACTATATTATTATTATTAAGAAAGGCATATGTATATCATGTCATGTACCATGGACAAAGAGGGCTGTTATTCTAACAAAGCACCTGTCCTATACATTTCTTAGAACATTTTGACCTCTGCTTAATTGTAACTCTGCTAGTCTAGGGCTAGTCAGTCTTATTCAGGTTTGTACCGACTTGAAACTCAGTTGAAATCTTATTACTTATCTAAAAGCTTATGTATTTTAATTCACATTAAAGAAAGAAGGAGGTTCTATGTTCGATTTTTTTTTAAATATCGGTTGCTCATTAAATATTTACAAACAAAAAGTGTGTACTCAACCCGCTGAATAATCAAGCGTGAAGCGGCGTAAATTTTGGTTGACATAGGTACTTGACTTCTTCGAGATCAAGTTCGGGAAGAAGACGTCCATAGTTAATAAATATATAAATATAATAAATAATAATAAATATCAGACAACCTCACACAAATCGATCTAGTCCCAAATTAAGCTCAAGAAGGCTTGTGTTATGGGTACTAGACGACGATATACATACTTATATAGATAAATATATACTTAAATACATAGAACAACCATGACCCAAGCTCAAAATATTCGAGTTCATCACACAAATATTTGCCCTGGCCAGGATTCGAACCGGGGACCGCCGCTCAGTAGGCAGGTGCTTGCAAACTGAGCCAACCGCGTCGTCCAAATAGTTGTTCTTCATTCTTGAAATTTGCGCTTGATTTGCTTCATGCCTTCCCGATCGACTTCACTTCCATATGTGCGAAGTGCAGTGAAATGAGTCCGAGCTAACAATCATCAGGCGAATCAAACCCCAATTTCAAGAATGAACTATTTTGCCCCTAGCACGAGAAGTAAACGTCAAGTCAACTAAAATGTATGTTTGGATTTATGTATTCATTGTTGTATTAATGTTGCATAAAATCTCCTATGCTGGATTCACATAAAATTTAAATAACACTACTATGCATTAAATTGCATCGAATAGAACTTGTAGCTAATATAAATGAATATAAATAGCTCTGTAAGTAAACGAAACCTACTTTCCACCTGCCTATCACAGATGCGAAGCACCACACAATGTCGATTATAATCGAATATTTCGTTCAAAACAACAACGGCAGTGAGAGGCACATTATATTTCCATGAGTCGCCTGATAATCGATTTTTTCGTAACCTCGGCGTTTCGCGCGACTGATTTCTTTTCGATCGAAATAAGCATCGTAACTATTTATTACGTTACGCACTTCGCAAAAACATTTTTCGAAACAATTTTAGGCAACCGCTCCTGGTATAATATTATAATCGATGAGTTTTATGTAATGCAATAATGCTGATTCTGCTATTCGGGAAAACCGTGCGTCTCGAAATCCTGTCTACGTTCGTGGTAGCCATGCCCAGGTAGCAAACAGGGTGTAAATAATAATATAAATAAATATCAGACAACCTCGCACAAATCAATCTAGTCCCAAATTAAGCTCAAGAAGGCTTGTGTTACGGTGATGACGATATACATACTTATTTAGATAAATATATACTTAAAAATACATAGGAACAACCATGACCCAAGCACAAATATTCGTGTTCATCACACAAATATTTGCCCTGGCCGGGATTCGAACCCCGGACCGCCGGCTCAGTAGGCAGGTGCTTACAAACTGAGCCAACCGCGTCGTCGAAAACGTATAAGAAAGTGTATAAGAGCTTCTACAGCCATTAAAACTCTATTTTAAGCTGTATAAAGGCTGTAGTAGGCTACTTGGGTGGTACATCTGTGGTAAGGCGTCCATAGTACCCGATTATCACCGGCCTGTAGATAGATTCCCACCTTGTTTCCATCACACAATTTTTGAGCAATTAAGCTGCCTTCTTCATTGCGTCTACAGAAGAAGCAAGTCAATTCTCCTTCGGCTTGGCCAGAGATCTAAGCTCATTTTCGTTATTTGTCATCATTTCAGACCATCTGCACCCACTGTTGAGTAAAAGCCTTTTTAACCGATTTTATAAACGGAGCAGGTTCTCAATTCGTCGGTACTTAGGTTTTTTCCCCGATCACTCGACGAGTGGACCGATTTAAAAATATATTTTTGTTTGAAACGGCATTAGGATCTGATGATGGAATCCGGGAAAAATTGATAGGTAGGCTCCAACACTTATCGGGATTTGGGTATTTTTTAAGTAAGTAACTCGAAAAGTTAGTAGGTAACTCAATTCGCGCCGTTGACGTCGGTTATTTTTTGGTAAGAAGTGATTATTACTTTCACGCCACTTTTTTTGTTTTCCATCCCGTCTGAACCACATTTTCTCTTTTATCTTGGATCAGCGAGCTGGTGGGCAGGACCACTGGTCTGGCCTTGGCCATCATTCTGTAATGTTAAAAATATAAAAAAAACTCTTCGCGATAAGATTTTCGTCTTGTTCTTCACCAGTGTCGTGACGCGCGCCCGCGCCGATGCTGATCTGCGTAATCTAGCCGATTTAGATCTGTGCGCAATTTGTGTGGCTCGTGCGCGTGCGCGATAACGCCTGAATAATACATTCGCTCTCATTGTGCCCGGCTCATTGTGTGCCTATCACGGCTATGTGAGTTTGTCTTTTGAAATGGTAACGGAAGAATGAGCTTTGTATATTTATATCTAACTTTTTAGGTCCAATTTCATCGGGCGTTGGTAGTTTTTAAAGGTTAAATAGGGCTGATCAGCCCTGCGAAATAATCTATATTAACAAGTAGACTATTAATAGCTAACAGAGCATGATGCATGGTCCACGGGAAGAAAATTTCTGCTTTATTTATTATTTTTCTGTACTACATGGCCAGCTACCGGCGCACCAAAATAGTTAATATACTTCCAGACGTAATGAGACCGAAAAACACCGACATATCACATTCAAATACATCAACGGGGAAATCATAGAGGTACCGTTTGTGGCAAATTTACCCTTTTGGACACTTTATGTCCATATTAATGTGTAATTAATTCTATATAAAGCAAAACTAAAAAAATTGGGTTCGTTATTAGTAAAAGTTAGTCTTTTTAATAATAGTTTTGTAATATTATTTTAATCGTGGAAATGTCTACAAATTGATTGAAATTTGAAGTGGCCAGAAATAGCAGTAAAATGGCACAAACCGGCATTTCTACCAGTTTTACCCTATAAATTAAACTGTATAACCGTAGAGAGTGTAGTAAAATATGTGCCTATTGTACGCCTTAGGACAGTTTGGCACGTGAACAAATGCGGTCACAGAACAGCGGTTTCGCCAACTTTGGGCCAAAGGTTTAGAGCACTACTATACTAATGTTTGTCAGATGGGTTGTACAAAAATATATATTTTTATTGCCGAGTCCGACGGACGCTACTTCGTTAGTGGTATAGTGCGTGAGCTATCAGAATGCAATGCGCTTTTTATACCTGTCACGCTCGCTCTTATATTACGCGATCTTTAGTTTTCAACCAAACCCGAATCGCAATCTGAGACCTCACAGACTGTACTACATGTAGCTTGAACATTCGCGTTATTCATGTATGAAAGGAATGTTCTAACATTCGTAAGCTTACTGTAAAGTAATTGTTAGCGACGTGCTCATATTTGTTTTTTAGCGACCGTAATATACACCGCGACCCACCCTCACCCTACAAAAAGCGGTGGGTCATGTCACGAGTCGCCTTCATGTGTAATGCTACCTTAATTTTACTGTTTTATATAAAGTCACGGTAGATTCATAATTTCAATAGTCAAGTGTAGTTTAAGGTGGCAGCGCCGCTATTTTTGGTTTCTTTATTCTATACGTGTCGCGTCAGGCAGTGCCCTATGCTATCCGCGTGTCACCCCCGCGCAGCTTTCATCAGAATTCAGTACCTTTATGTGTTTCTTGTTTGCCGAAATAAATAGTTCACCTTTTAAAAGTGCTCATCATTTCATCCGTCAGCACCCGAACCACCAACATCAATGCTCACACGGAGTAATGAAACGATAAAGTTTTTTCTCGACCTGACATAATGACACGGGAATGGCAGCAAAAAGCAGCTTTGTCAATATTAGGAAGTAATTAAACTACCTTTGACAGTCCAATTAAATGTCTGCGCGGCTTTGTGCTCGATGTGCAATTGCTTTTTTAGATAAATGAAATTTCATGGTCCGATTAGGGGTTATGACGTGTTTGCTTTGGGATAAAAAATGTAAGATCCTTTTGTTATTTACCTACTTACTGCCTTAATAACACACTTAGTAGGCCACCAAATTTGTGGATGCGAAGATTATAACAACGATGTTATAGATGCTTGTTAGAGGTTACACAATATAAATGCCTAAGTTTAATGACATTTACTGATTACTTCCAATTCAAGTTTTTAGTTCAAATAAAGCCCGCCCCGTTTAATACAAAACAGCGCTTAGTAGTTGACGATAACATAGGTACGTTTTTATTCGGATTTACTGGATAATAGAAGATCCAGCAGTAGAGACCTAGTTTGGTCTACGTGACAACGAAATTAAGAAAATCAAACGCACACTACTAAAAATAAAGTTCACAACTAGATGCGCAGATTGTCAATTCTATATGGATCGTACAATATGATGCAATTTACATAAGTTACGTATAGGCCTGAAGTATCGACGAACTAGTTGGCAACGTCGTCCGTACCCTTACCACGAGTTTACAGTGATTGTATAGTTGCCGGCAAACTTTTTGAACAAAAATGGCGGATCTGCGCATGTACATTTCTACGTAGTTAGGCTACTGCGCAGTCAAGGTTATGCCCAAAAAGTTTGCCGGCAGCTGTACTCGCTAGCAACTGCGTAAACCATTTGCATGGAGGATTAATATAGTTCTACAAAGTATCCGCCAAAGGCGCAGAACTATTCTCCATACAAATCGTTTACCCAGTTAGCGAGTACGGTCACGTTAACTCATGGTAATGGTACCGATTCTCAAATCAATACGAATTTATCGTCCGTGACATACGGAAGGCGATCGATTATTATCTCTCTACACGGAATTCTTATGCAATGTCGAATGAGAATTTTCGTAAACAATGGTTTGGATACTCGAACAAGAAACTTTATATTCAAGCGTTAAGAGATTCCCATATTCAAATAGTATAATGGTTTATGGTTATATATGCATGGGAGAGTTCAAAAGTTATAAGGTAAGGTTGAATTTTACCCAACTTTACTAGACATTTACAAGTTTCTGTAATAATGTACACAATGGGTATGGTCATGGTCTACAGAGAAAACTGTTTCTTTTTTTATAAAGTTATATAATAGTACCGATAGATTCCTAACTCAATTCTGCTAAGACTTCATACAACAGTTTGCTATAAGTACTATCCGGTATCCCTCTAATTACGTTCACATTCGTTAGCGATCTTACAAATAATAAGTTCAAATAAACTTCTGCCTTACTTATAAAGTCATCATCATTATCATTTCATCCCACATCGTAGAAGAAGGCCTCTTCACTTTCACGCCAATTTGCACGATTTTGTTGTAAGTATACACAATACCACTTTTACCTTCCAAATATAATTTGACCAGTTGGTATACAGTTTTGTAGGAAAAAAAAAATTCTTCATTTTATCGAAATGATCTCTCGGAAGTAAATCTCAGGTCTCGTGGAAATGATACGGCAGTATACATATTGAACACCTGTTCACGATGTACAGCGCAGCAAATCAACGGCAGTATTATCTAAGTCTGTCAAACAATTAGCCCACAGCGGATAAGCTCCTCGTATCATTAGTATCGTTCATTAATAAATCGCACGCGAACTATCAATAGAGTGCCGTCCGCGATGGCGTATCAGTTGCACAATATTCATAAGTAATAGTAATTACAATAGATAGCCATTGTTCGAGTGACCGATCGGCCTCAGCGACGTACGACCTTCAGGCGTCGCAGGCGCACGATTTTTTGACCATTTGGTATTAGGGATTTACTAGAGCTGAGCAAACGCTCTTTAGAAAATTCTTAACACCGTTTTAACAGTAAGTAATGTGTCGTGTTTTTACCTTGTCGAAGTATATTATAAACATGTAGAATTCTAAGTAAATATCATTGTTTTTGCGGGAACTTTTTATTTAGAATGCATTACAGTATTTTAGTACTTAACTTTCTTTAGGCAGTCATTTTTTTCTCAGATCTATTCTCGGTCATGATGTCATCGTTAGGTTCTCTTTCTAAGTCTTAACCCGTTCGCTAAAGCAGCGTTTCTTAACCTTTTTTGTCCACGGACCCCTTAGGAAATCAAGCACACTTTTAAGGACCCCCTTAATAAAAAAAAAAAACAGAAATAAATAGCACAGCGTACGTAGCGATTACGAGACGTTTTGTGGGATTTACTTATGATTGTTAAATAGTCCATAGATAAGGCTGCGGACCCCCATACATAAATGCTCGCGGACCCCCAGGGGTCCACGGACCACAGGTTAAGAAACACTTACCAACATTTCTTTAGAGTCTAAAGAAATGTTGGTAATAGAAATATATATAATATTTTCATACAAAAAAATAATTTTAGCAAACTCGCTTCTCTCAATCTGGTTTTCAGGACTTGCGTTTCAACAGTCGGTTTATTACCAATTTAGGTCTTCGATTTGAAAAAAAAAACATATAGCATTACTAAACAATTCGAATCTAAGGCTATATGTTGTCAATGACAACAGACACCCGGTTACTAGCAAAAGTTTCAAGAAAGTTGACATTAACGCGAAGTGGTTATAACAGCTCTCGATACCTAGTGGTCGCACGCCACGATTGGTCGCTCGATATTGACACTCATTAGTCTATTTATTACAACTGCAGATTGGTTATCTGAAATAAAATTACCTTCTGTTAATAATACAGCTGACCGTATACATTTTATTCTGCGGATAATATACAATGCCATCAAATCGCGGAAGTGTTGTCGCGTGCAATAGTATCATACCTAGTTTATGTTACGGCCCGACGCATTTTAATCGGAATATACTCATAAAGATTATGGAATAATCGTCCTATATTAATACATTATTCATAAACTCGTCTCAACTCGTGTCTTGGAATTGCATCACAATTTCCATAAATCTGCAAAAGGCAAATTCCTCTTGATTATACGCTTTTTTCTAGTGGAACATATCCCATACATTGTAAAAGCATTTATCTTGTCAATCAAATGTGTTTGAATAATTCTTCATTTCATTAACCTTTTCTACAATGTCAGGTCACCGAGCATTCATAATTTCATTAAATGTTAATATATTATTATGTTAACAATCTGGCCTTTTTGTTTAAACACAATATTTCAAGCAATCTACGGTCCACAATTAAGGGTAATCAGTGGCAATTAACACTTGGTTTTTTACTTTACGTCAAACTTGTGTATGCAAAACATTATGTCTGGAGTGAGTTCCGCAAAACATAACCTCCAATTTCCTTAAAAATATGCTAGTTTTAAGCCTTCTAAGGATAATTATGTTTTCAATAGGTAAATCACTAAGTAGGTATTCTGAAAATATAAATCCCAGCTTACTCAGTGTGTGTGTGTACCATAGAAGTATGTTTCTACGGCCGCACCTTTGAAGCATTGTTCTTCAAATAAATGTCAGTGAGAATGTTTGATACAATTCCTTGAATACCAACGAATAATAACACTTAATTAAATCCTTTTATAGTCGTTAATTCAACTCTTTATCCGTTTCTGAACTTAAAAGTAATGGATTAAGACATTTTGACAAATTGAATACATTGCGCGTTGTTATTTTTTATCCGTTTCCTGATAATAATGGTTATGTCTATAATTACTGGCATTCTGTTTACGTGTGATACTTTGATATTTAATTAAAGTATTATATTAACAGTGGTTAATGATTTTAATTTAAAAAATTGAGTGTACTAATGCCAAAACTCATCGTCGTTTAATTTCTAATATATTTTGTTTTCCATATATCCATCGGAACTTTAAAGTGGTGTAATTTTCTTGTAGTGTTAATCATAAGCAAAGTTGTTTATGAGAGTAAGAAAAGGACGCATTCACTTCAATGCATTAAACGTGTTTTTAGGGTTCCGTAGTCAACTAGGAACCCTTATAGTTTCGCCATGTCCGTCTGTCCGTCCGTCCGTCCGTCCGTCCGCGGCTTAGCTCCGTGATCATTAGTACTAGAAAGCTGAAATTTGGTATGAGTAGGTATGTGTATGTATAACGCCGACAGAAAGGTAAAAAAATAATTATTTTACTTTTATTTTCGGGTACCTCTCGAACACCTAAAGTGGGGGTGAATTTTTTTTTTATTTTCAACACTGGTGTGTGGGGTGTCGTTGAATAGGTTTTGTAAAAATAATAGGGGTGTCTTCTAACATTTTTTTTTATAAATTCAGCAGTTTTGTAAATATTCGCTCCAAAAACAAAAAAAAATGTGGGGGGGGGGACACTACACCCCTCTAACTTTTCAACCACGGGTCAAAAAAAATCGGAAAAATTCATGTTAATGAGGCCTTATAAGTACTTTCAATGAAAACTATATTGAACAAAATCGGTCGAGCCGTTTTTGACTTATCGCCAAATTTCATATTTTTTCTTTAAAAGGTCGTAAGTTGACTTCCAGAAGGTAATAAGTGATTACAGTTTCTAGGGCGTTTACGACCTTTTTATAGAGCTTAAAATCTTTCTTAACGTAAACCTTGGGCTTAAAACAGCAGTTTATTGTGAAGGATGAGCAACTACGGAACCCTACACTGAGCGTGGCCCGACATGCTCTTGGCCGTTTTTTTTTTCTTAAGTGTAAAATGATTGTCTCATATTTTGTGACGCGATATTTTTGAATGGTCACTCTTTACTACAATAAAACAAGCATGCATACCATTGCACCTATTACGAGACAAGTAACACGAATTACATACTGTCCATAACGAAAAAATAATAACATATCCTCAGACGTGCGTGCATATTATCGTGTTGCCCAAGAAAGCACAGCCTCGCTCCCAATATCTCAAATAATTTGCCGGCCTTGTTGGCGGCCTAAGTAATACCTCTTTTAATTATTATTATGAGGTGCCGTTGTCATCAACGTAGGACAGTCTATTTCATTTAAATCAATGCGATATACGACAGTTATACTCGTAGGTAGTGTGAATACTGCTTTTAGGGTTCCATAGTCAACAAGGAACCCTTACAACCCGGATAATATAACCTGACATCTAATTGTACCATATTTTAAAGCAAATAAAGAATATTTCATTTCATTTCATTTCATTTCATTTACAGTTTCGCCATGTCCATCCGTCCATCTGTCCACAGCTTAGCTAAAATATTATTCATACTAAAAAGCTGCAATTTGGCACGGATATATATATTTAGTCACGCTGACTAAGTGGTAGAATAAAATCTTGAAAAACTTATTTGCTATTCGGATCGTCGAAGAGTCGTTCTACTAAAATCGACTGCTGGTCCTCTTGATCTCGTGTCAAACAATATTTAAATGAGGAGGACAGCACGATACGAAGTTCAAATCTCGAACTTATTTCGAAGATCGGAGTAACCCTCGAGAACTCTATTTGCTTCGGCTCTCACTTGGAATACAAAATAATATTTGTAATCATATACCACATAACACTAAAAAGAAATAATCGATTCTTGCGTATTTATACACCTTCTAGTTAACTGCGCTCGAATCGAATCCTCCTAGCCTTTGTCCCATTTTTTGAGAATGAATTCTCAATCGGGGTCGGCTACCTAAATCCCAAGATGTGGCGTAGGCACTAGTTTTTACGAAAGCGACTGCCATCTGACCTTCCAACCCAGAGGGGAAACTAGGCCTTATTGGGCTTAGGTGGTTTCCTCACGATGTTTTCCTTCACCGAAAAGCGAGTGGTAAATATCAAATGACATTCCGTACATAAGTTCCGAAAAACTCATTGGTACGGGCCGGGTTCGAACCTGCGACCTCCGGATTGAAAGTCGCATGCCCTAACCACTAGGCTACCACCGCTTTCTAGTTAACTGCGCTAAATGTTATAATTAATTATCACCGAGAGACCATCACATTATCAAATCAATTTTAGTCATGAGGGACGTAAAGTAAAATCAAATAACCGTGATAAAGCGGATAAGGCTGATTTTTTTCTGTCTCGGATCTCACTAAAAATTAAAAAGTTTGTTCGACAAGGGGTTAAGATAAGCCATTCCAACGTATGAAGTGATTATTTGGACGAGCAAACGCATTGAGCGAGGACAAATATATCTAAGTTTAAAATCGAAACTAAATAAATTGCTATGTCACCATGCGCAATAACTCACTGATTGTTTAAACTATGACACGCGAGCATATAATATAGCAATTGTAACATCAGAAAAACGCCTAAGAGACCCCAACATTTATAAAGGGATTTTTCCATTTGTATACAATAAAGGGCTACCAAACGATCAGAAATTTTGGCTGATCTGATCAGGTTGGTTTGTTTTTAATTATCAGTATCTAGTATATAGCTGGCCACTAGCAAGTTTTTATTTTAATTAACAGATATTGTTACATTATGATTTCCATTTCAATCCAAGGGGTTAAAAGGACTTTAGCCCTGTATCTCAGAGCTAAAATGACGTATGTTTTGTTTGAGCAGGAGAAGTGAATCATGATATTTGTATCCATCTGTCACACCCTAAAGAGAAATAATCGAGTTATGCACATTACGCAGAGCGGCTTCTGTTTGACCCGCGCTAAATGTTACAATTAATTAGCGAGAGACCTTGTGTTGACATTTGCCTTTTCACAAGTTTATTTGGACTAAATTTTAAATTACTTATATTAAAGTCTGAATACAGGATTTATAACTTCATACAGAACTTTTCCAGAAATGTGCGCTTGCGAAATTTGAGGCGAGATTTTTATGACACTTGAATATGTGAGTGTGATGTCATTGAGAGTCGTGTATACGTAATACCTACATTATAAATCACAAAGACAATATGTATGATGTGGGGTCAAAACACAATTTCATGTTTACCTCGTCCACAGTCGTTAATACTTAATAGTATTACATACCTCGTCCTAACGTGTGGTAAAAAACTGATTTTTAATTCGGTTACACTAGTTTATGTACTATTACTTCGGTTTCCGCGACGGGTCCCGTTGCTAACCTTTGACAACGGTAACTGTTAAGTGTTACTGAAACGTCAGGAATGCTTAAATTATGATACGCGATAAATAATGAATTTATACAAACCCTTCGAATAGTTTTATTCCATTGGTTACACTTAAACAAACTAACCAAGGTTAGTTTTATATTGATAGAATAACCTGCGCATGAATAATATTCATGATTAATGTCTGGAATGATACAATTACCCACAACACAGCACTTATACAACTTAAATTTTTGACGACGCGTTTGGCTCGGTTTGTGACGACGCGTTTGGCTCGGTTTGTAGACACCTGCCTACTGAGTCGGCGGTCCCGGGTTCGAATCCCGGCCGGGGCAAATATTTGTGCAAAATATTTGTTCTTGGGTCATGGATGTTATCTATATATGTATTTATATATTATGTATATCGTCGTCTAGTACCCATAGTACAAGCTTTGCTTAGTTTGGGACTAGGTCGATTTGTGTATGATTGTCCCTTAATATTTATTTATTTATTTAAATTAGCTGTACAAGAGCTGTAGATGCGCTTATGCAGCCTGTGTGCTACTTGAGTGGATATTACGTTTTTAATCTTAAGTACACCATTTTAAAGTCCAGTTGCACTTGTTTTTGTTACCTAAAAGGACAGTCATTACAAACGTATCAGTGCTTAAACTGCATGTCCATCAAAAACAACTCATTGATAAACTCATAAGAAATTAACTTTTAAGTTAGGACTGTAATTTCGAAAAGCCTGGGGGCGGTCCGGTAAAGGTAATTAAAGCAGCTACTTATTGCAGCTTTACCTTTAATAACTAATATCATATTCAACTAAATTAGTGTAAAAGCAACCTTATTATTTACCGAATCGATTGGGTATCCTAAAACGATTTATTGGATATACGGGTTTGTGAAAATTAGTTGTTACATATATCGATTGACGCTGATCGACATGACATTACGGTAAATTTACGGTGTGCCCACCCTACCGTAAATTGGGTGTTATAGTTTACCCTTTCGTAATGACTGCGAAGTGACTGATCACGAGTGATATGGCGTTATATATTATTTCGAATAGTGTGCCCACCGGCTATGTCGAGAGCATTTTAAATAGTATGAAGTTTTCAAAGAACATTGCAATTTCAATCCAATACATTTGATCGCAGCAGCAGATTCTTATATATAGGTATACATTTAAGATTCTGCTTTCTTTACCTAACTTTATACTATTTAAAATGTTACTATTATTGTAAATACTCGTATACTTACTTACTAAGCTGGCTCGGTGACCCAAGAGGAGGAGGGAGATGGAGGAGGAGGATCTTGGCCTCTGACACGAGAGAACGCCACTCTTCCCTTTTCTGCGCCACTTCACGCCACTCGGGTACTCCACGGGTGGTCAGATCTTTGAGGGCTTCGTCACTCCAGCGTTATCTGGGCCAGCCCACATACGCTCTCTTCACTGCACGATCGTCTCCCATCCTCTCCAAATGACCGAGCCATCGAAGTCGTGTTGCTTTGACTTCGCCAATTATGTTCGTCATCTTCATCAAGTCTTCCAGCTCCCTGTTCTTTCTCCGCCTCCAACCCCCGTCTTCATTCCGGATTGGTCCCAGAATCTTCCGCCAGATTTTCCTCTCTGTCACTAAGAGCTTGCTCTCTTTTTTCTGAGTCAGTGTCCAAGCTTCACACCCATACATCAAGATTGGTCTGATTACAGTTTTGTAGACACGCATCTTGGTCGGTCTGTTGATCAGCTTGGACACTAGGACTCGATGGAGCGCTGCAGAGCATCTTAGGGTATTTTGGACTTTGACAGTTACTTTGCAACCCAGGTACTTAAAGTGATCTACGCCCTTGTACGCTACAGTTCCGGCTTTGAGATCCTCCCTTCTCGCTTTCGTATCTTTGTATCTCTTCATTAGGAGATATTCCGTTTTTCCATGGTTGATTCTGAGACCAATTTTTCCTCCTTCCTGATCCACAATCCTCGCCATGACTCCTAGGGCTGTCCTGTTCTGCGCTAGTAGTCCTAAGTCATCAGCGTAGCCAATGACTTTATGCTGGCCGTTCAACTTAATGCCCCCATCATAATCTAGCATTTCACGAATGACGTATTCGAGCGCCAAGTTGAATAGCATTGGCGAAAGCGAGTCTGCATGTTTCAGCCCAGTGACAACATCAAACTCATCAGTTAGCCCTCCACGCGCTTTAACTCTCATCTTACTTATGACCATTCTGACAAGTTTATCTGGTAGGTACTCCAAAGTGTTTTAATATTTTATATTACTGTAATAGTTCATATTACTGTAATAGTTAAGTACTTATCATTTATGAAAAAATTACTGACTGTTGAGTTTCTTTCGGCGTTTCTTCTCAACAGTGGTCTCCTCATGTGAAATGCCGGTAGACTCAGACATGTAAAAGTGCCCTTGTGGCCTACTTGCAAAATAAAGTTCATTATTTCATTATTTCATTCTTTCATTCTTTCATTATACAGCGTCTCTCTATCAACACTTTCATAAGCTTTGGCAAAGTCGACGAAAAGTATGTGGATGCTTTGTGAAATCCACACTGATAGTCGCCAAGATGCCCTCGGCATACGGCTGCAATCGACCCAGTAAGACATATGAGAGGACTTTGTACGCCGTGGGTAGCAGCGCAATCCCTCTGTAGTTGGTACACTTTTTCCTTGAGCCTTTCATGTGAATCGGGCATATCACACTGATGTTCCACTCGTCGGGTTGTTGTTCTTCCTTCCAGATCTTACTTATAATTTCATACAATCTGGACTGTACTGCACCCCCGCCATACTTCCATATCTCTCCATATATACCGTCTATTCCCGGGGCTTTGTTGTTTTTTAGTCTCATAACCACTTTCCTCACTTCCTCGAAGCTGGGGTCCTCCACCATATCCACACTCTCTACTGTCGGCTGCATCTCTATTTGACTGTTTATTGGTTGACAGTTGAGCAACTTCATGAAGTACTGTCGCCACTCAGCTTTTAGCGCCTCCGGATCTATTATAAGATCCCCCTGGTCATTCTCGAGAAATTGCGTGGCGGGTTGATATCCCCTCTTAACAGTTGTTAGTTTCTGGTAAAACTTTCTACACTTATCAGCTTTAATAAGCGTTTCTCTGTCTCTGAGCTGATGTTCCAGATGTTGCCTCTTAAAATTCCTTATCAGGTTCCTAAACCTATACCATGCCTCCCTGTAGCTGTCGTTCCATATGCTGTCCTGCTCCGCCATAATCTTTAGTTTCCGTCTTTCAGCCATCGCGAGGTCGCATTCCTCATTCCACCACTTTCTTCGTTTCTTTCGCTTACGTTTGCCTATTATTTCTGTTCCTACATCAGTGACTATTGCTTTCGTATCTTCCCAAATTGTATTAATGTCGTCCTGTAGATCCAAAACTTTAAATCGGTTGCTGAAACTTATCTGAAATTGTCCAACTATATCAATATATCTTTAAGTCTCTCTATATTAATTCCCTGGCTTTCCGTCTTCTGCTCACCGCGCATTATTTTAATTTTAGCTTTCAGTTTCACACCTAGTAGATAATGGTCGCTATCACAATCAGCCCCGCGGTAAGAAATATTTCTTCCCGCCCTATCTGAGCATTAAAATCTCCTAGGACAATCTTGACATCATATACGGGGATCTGGTAGTACGCTGCTTCGAGTTCTTCGTAGAAGCGATCCTTGGTGTCTTCGTCGGAGACTTCTGTTGGTGCGTATTATGCATTGATGATTGTGATGTTATTGAAAGTATATTATATAACACAATTATTTTCTAATAAAGAACCACCTCGTCTATGTGAGGTAAAAATTATGTACCTACTAATTTAACTTCCTAGTTTGATAACGAATAAGTCCTGTAGTGTAAAGGGATAGGGACAAGACATAGTTGGTGCGGTGAAGCGAAAACCTAACCTTAACCTAACAAGCAGTATTGTTTTGGATTAGAGATTATGTACCTATATTAAGGAATGGTTGCGTAACCTGGATATAAATTTATATTTTCCTACAAGAAACTTTTCACCATACAATTAAATAAAAGTAACAATATAAGCTGAGCTGACTGGGCTGGGCACGTCAACTGCGTGCCTACCGAACCGTGGGCCAAAAAAATCACAGAGTGGACCCACGAAGGAGATGGCGTGACGATCTGGACTGAAATCGCAATGCGGATATTGGATTTTGTTCACTTTGTGAATACGCAGGCAGAGCGTTGGTGTCTTATCTCTCAGTGAGCAACTCTCATCATACCTCAGATTTCCCGGCTGCATTCAAGTTTTCCGCATGTCCCGATAATCCGCATGTGATCCGGCATGGCGTGACGTCCGCACTTCCGCTATGGCGCTGACAGCCGATATAATCGCGGAAGCACGACCTAGCAGATGACATGTCGTGATCTAGATCTCATGTGTAGCGGTCAAAGATAAAATATAAAGGTATAAAAATGAGATTATTATGATAGCCTAAGCTCGGATTCGACCAACGAGAAGGATATGTTAACCTTAAGTTACTTTTACTTATCGTTTTCGTACTTAAAATAACTGCGACTTACATTAATATTTATACCCTATGTGGTCTTATTTCAATGGGAGAAAAAAAACCATTGAAGCTTAACCTTAGTGTCTCATAATAGAAAGTATAAAATGAAAGTTATATGTATCTATAGTGGAATGCTATGCACTAAGGTGACATTACTCGTATTCATTCCTTTAGGTTATTTGTATGGCTTGTTTTCAACTTTCAACGCTCAGTAAATAAATAAATATTATGAGTACGCCCTTTAACCTTCGACTCATATTTTTCCGACTAAAATAATTTTATGTTTCGACTCGTTCGATAAAGATATGAGGAAAGGAAACGGAGTTGATTGACATCTGTAAAAAACACGTAGGACATATTGACGCAATTTCGTTCAAGGAGGAAGTTAAAATCATATCCTTTATTTTTCCCGTAATTGTAAAAAGTATCCCATACACATTTTTCAGCCGTTTTCTCGTAAGCTGTACATTAAAGACATAATATGGATACAGACATGATGTATAAAAAAATATATGACCATTATGACGGTGACTTCCGATACTAGTTCACTTATATCTGCAAAAAATGTTCTTCAATGAACAGGCATTTCATTTTATTGGATCCGCTTCTTGTATAGACAAACGTTTCATCGAATTTTCATTTCATAAAAAAATCCCCGTCATAATTTTTTTTTATAAATCTTGAACATATCATCGTATAGATTAGGTTAGGTTAGGTTTGTTTCATAGCAATTCATAATATTTTATGGTTTCACAGAAAAACGTTTTCGATGAAATGATGTCTGTGAAAAGAATTATTATATGAAAAGTTTGTCTATAAAACAAGGGTAAACACATTTTTATACTTTTATAAGTACCTTTCATTAACAAAGAATGCGAGTATGCCACCCTAATAGTTCTAGGAATCCAGTCCGTCCTTGCGCGGGTATTTTTCGATGGTGAGTCTGACGCGCGGAATGTTGGCGTCGTGGCCGCCGTCGTGACTTCCAACCCACCGTGAACCGGTGTGATAATCTTTGAAATCCTTCTTAATTACTGGCTAGCTACTGTACCGTGGATTTGCCTGCACTTATTTGACAATTGACCGAGCAAGAAAAGCGTTACTAGTTATTTCAGCTTCTCCAAAATTTCAAAATTTTGCTGCCGTCGTGACTACCTACCCGCCGTGAACCGGTGGGATAATCTTTGAAATCCTTCTTAATTACTGGGTAGCGACTGCACCCTGGGCTCGGCTGCACTTATTTGACATTTGACCGAGCAAGAAAAGCGTTTCTAGTTATTTCCGCTTCTCCAAAATTTCAAAATTTGGCCGCCGTCGTGACTCCCTACCCGCCGTGAACCGGTGTGATAATCTTTGAAATCCTTCTTAATTACTGGGTAGCGACTGCACCCTGGGCTCGGCTGCACTTATTTGACATTTGACCGAGCAAGAAAAGCGTTTCTAGTTATTTCAGCTTCTCTAAAATTTCATAATTTGGCCGCCGTCGTGACTTGCTACCCGCCGTGAACCGGTGTGATAATCTTTGAAATCCTTCGTAATTACTGGGTAGCGACTGCACCCTGGGCTCGGCTGCACTTATTTTGATATTTGACCGAGCGACCGAAGCATCTCTATTTCACCTTCCTCATAATTTCTTTCGTATACCCGGATGATACAATGTTCGGATTTCCGGCTGTTTTCGTCTAAAGGCCGCATTTTTCAACCGATTCTCATGATATTTCGTGAGTAGGTTCGACAAGTATAAAGTTTTTTTTGTAACGAATCTTTTTTTAGTGCACATAATATGGGGGTTGAAATCGTGAAAGATCATACACATTTCAGCCATTTCAAAACAGCAGCTCACAGAGCCACAGAAGTTCTGAATCCAGTACACCAACTGTAGGTATATACATAGATGAAAATAGCCAGCCTCTACAACAATGTAATATTCGTTGTTGTTACCATACATTTTGTTGCGCTGGCTGTGGGTAGGTAGGTTAGGTAGTAAGTATATACAAAATAATATTTGGACTATAGACACTAAATATGGCAGAACGGCGAGGAACTAGTTTCGTTTAATATGCTTATTTGTTGCTTGAATTTTTGTGTTATACCATATTTTTGCAGCATCATGTTCCCATGGATCTACCAGAATACACAAAACTTAAGCATCAGTACACGCTTTGTGGCGATCCACATTCCCACATGTGGGCTATAAATCGTACTGCGCCGGTCAGACATACAAGTAATTAGTATTTATTACTATCAAACTTCTTACGATATAATTCCAGCGTTGTCGTCTCAATGCCGATCTTTAGGCACGATATGAGCCCGATTGTTTTTTGTGTATTAGCTTATTGATCCTTTTGTCAGTGGCATTGTCAATCGCAACTTATTAATGTCAATAACAAACATTAGTGGGTTAATAGTGTAGGAGTGCGTACAGCCGTACACTTTATTTAGAGTGTTCCTGGTTTTCTATGATTTATCTGATCGAGTCATGCAAATGTTGGAGTAGTGACGCAATCAAATGTTTTTTTGGAGGGTCAAAAGTGCTGATGATGTGAACAAACTTCTCTTATTTAGAATATAGAATACTGACTAGTGACGTCACTGACCCTCAACATTAGTCGGTCGCGCTAGGATCAAATACAAACAAATAGAAATCCTTTATTGATAACACCAAGCTACATATCAATAATGTTGATAAGGGTACATTACAGTGTACATGTGCTACGGGCATATACTTATTTTACAAATAACAGTAGGTTTTAACTTATTATTGTCATTATCACATTTTCTAAATTATTAATTGCGATTGTTATGCTTATTAGCAAGATGCAAATACTTCGGAGATGGCCAACCAAAATTGATAATTAATAGCTTTGCGACTTGGTTAAATCTCTACTAGTATACTTAGGTATATGAACGGCGCCATGTACCTACCTGTTGTACATACAAGCCGAACATCCTAACAGCTTAAGTGGAGGAGCACTTTATGGAGGAGAATTATTACCCAATAACATACCTATGTCTCAACTCTGGAAATAAATTTTATTAAAAAAAGGATAAAAGCCGAATAAGGTCTTCGGCGTGCGTCGGTAGCATAATTTAGTTTTTAGGATCGAGAATTAGTTTGACAGGTATTTATTGAGAAGCAGATGTCCACTTTTCACATAAATAATGAGCCAGCATGCTTCGATTTATATTTCAGTTCAGATTTGTCATATAAAGCAGTTGGGCGGTCTGTCTAGACCCAAAATCGTGACTGACTAAATGAATGCAAATAAATTATGATCGATGTACTTTGTCTGAATAATTATTAAGTGTATTTTGCACTGAACTTTTTATCTACATACATCCTATTCTTGGTTTTTTTAGGGTCGCAATTTCAAACATCTTTAAAGTAACAAATGCGAAATTCCTTTAGCTCTATTCAGTTAAATAAAATACTATACTCTATTTCACATCGCTTTGTGCCTGTGACCTCTGTCATCTCATTAGGTACATTTGATTCGAATTTAGGTTATAAAATGTACCGAGATGACAGATGTCACGCACAAAACTCATTTGAAATAGACTATATAAATACGCAATAGTTTTTGTCGAAGTAAGGAAATCCTTAACCAAACAGACGTTTTAAATATCCGATAATCTTTTGTCATATTATATCATGTTCATTATACCCAAGCAGGATGTGGGATGACGAGACTATAATCATAATTATTTAATTAGTATTTTTTTGCGATATTTAACCAGATCCGCTACCTTTCTAGGAACCTTACATCCTTGTATTGACGCCAGAACCATGGCTGCCGTGTCCTGTTTCATCAGAATGTGATAATTGGACCAGAAAAGTATTTTGTCCAATTTGCGGAAGGCAAATGACCCTTTCACTTGACCGCTTGAGTAGAAATATGTATAATGATATGCGGAATATTTATAAATATCACCTACATTTAGACACGGGGTGGGTGAAAACGAGACAGATTGTGTGAAAGTTTTGTAGTTTTTCAGAACGCAGAATGATTTTGTTATTTTCTGCCTCTTTTGTTGTTTAAGAGGCCTTATTCCTTTTACCACCATAGACACAAAACCGCGCCATAGACAGAAAAAAAATAGATGCCTTTGAAATGTGTTGTTGGCGGAGGATGCTCAGGATACCATGGACAGCCATGAGGACCAACAAATCCATCCTAGCACAACTGAGGGTGAACACCAGACTGTCGACCATGTGCTACCAAAAGATACTTGGGTATTTTGGACATGTTGCTCGCCGGAATACCGACAGCCTTGACAGGCTAGTGATAGTGGGCAAAGTGGAAGGAAGAAGACCCCGCGGTAGATCACCGCGTCGATGGTGTGACCAAGTGACCGAAATCACTGGCCTTCCGGTTTCCTCTGCCCTGAAGGAAGCCGAAAACCGAACAAATTGGAAACAGCTAGTACACAATACCACGAAAAGCTTTCAGGGACACGACCTTCAGCTATGAAGTATACGACCAAGAAGATTCCTTTTAAAATTATTTTTTTTATGTTATGACAAATATATTGATAATTTCAACCAACTTTTTGAAGTGAACACTACTTTTTCCCGAGTTCTAGGTAGTAACATAGCTATTTCATGGTTTCATTGCGTGCAGTCGAAAATAAGTAGAAAAAACTAATTTTCCGCGTGAATTTTGTCAATTTCGAGTAGAATTTGAAACAAAAATTACTTAGTGAACCGGTGTGATACTTATTCAATAAAGGTAAAAATTGTTATGTCAATCCAACGGCAGCATCCCAGCCAAGTAGAAAAAACTATCACCTGTAAAAAATGGTTTCATGTTTTTTTTTTTTTTTTCTTAAGCTATACCGTATAACCTGTAACGTTTTTCTAAAAATGAGGTTTAGAATAAACTTATGATCAAGAAAAAATTCATCCATTCCCCATTACATAAATCTTTAATCTTTTGCAACAGATTGAAAATGTCGTTAGATGTGAATTTTATTCATCAAACGCAGAATCTAACTGCCAAAGCGGTATATCTTATCAGTGAAATATACAAGATATACAAGACTGATTTATGGATACGATAAAGCAAGAGCGACATCTCCCGGGCGTAGGCGTCGAGTCTATGATTATCTTAATTTAAAAAGACTTATATTATGTGCCTTTTTAAATTTTATGCATTTAAGATGTTTTGTAGAAGTTTGTAAAAGCAACTTTCAGGTTAATATGCCGTGAACGCAATACAGGTACGGTTGCCTGATTCTGAATAAATTGCAGACGAAATATAATGATCTTGTTTGTAAACAATATAGATTTTCATTTCATCAATCAATACGCTCTTTAATACAGATTTGTATGACGTCATTCATATTTTCCTAGAGCCTGTATCTAATAATTATTAGTTCCTTCTAATGAACTTACATTTGAGTAAACACCTTACTCGTAATTAATTTCCCATTGCCATTAAATATTCAGTTTGTAATTGCTACTCTCAATTTTATTACGTTTTGTATGAAATGGATAACAACATCATGGTCAACTTAAGTGCAATTAAAGAGTTAAATAGTATACACGTTAAGAATTAACCTTAACTTATACGAGGAAATTCAGTTTTAATAGTTTTTTGTGTAAGTTATGTAAGCTATAAATCATTATCGAAATTCCGGTATAACAAATATTAATGACTTGACGACAAACTGTGCCTACATAAATGACATGAACATAACCACATTTTAATGATCGCAAAAAACTTTTAACGTGTACTTGCCTGTGTATAATTAATTACACAAAATATGCCTAAAACTTTATTTTGTCAAACAGTTACTATGTGACAATATATTGTTACACTTGACTTGTCTTTGCAGCCATTGAATAAATCATACATCAGAGCCTTGATTCGACGAGGCATCGCATATGGATATCGCGATAATTATTTAATTATTAAAGATATTTTTTTAACAAAAAAAATAACCAACGTCAGCACAACAACGGAGTGTTATATAGCAATGTGATCAACTAGAAAGGATACTCTGAAAACAAAAGAAAAAAGATTTCGAGTAATCGGGGAACAAACATACATGGGATCCTTCAAACGAAGCGTGAAGAAGCATCTCTCGGGTCAGTATGGCATTGTCAACTGACATGGCACCGTTGGTTTCTTGTCAGTTGCCATTGCCAGTTGTCAGTTCCCCCTTTTGTTTACCATCAGGCGAATGCCAGTATGTTGTGCCGTTATAAAAAAAAGCATCCCTTTTCTGACGTCTTTCTTCGTTCGTCGTTTCTGACGGTTAAAAAGGAACCCAGCTCTACGCCTCTTGCTCGCAGCGGCAACGAAATGATGCCAGGTACTACTCGCGAGGCACTTTTGCTCACGGTGGCAAACTCAATCGCTGATGCTGGTGGCCACCAGTCTGTGACTCTACAACCGACAAACGGCAATAACTGATTAGTGATGATGACATGACTAATGACATTTTTATGTTAATACAGTGGAAACTGGATAAGTGGAATCGCAAGGGACCGGCTGTTTAGTTCCGCTTATCCAGGTTTTCCATTTATCCAGTTTTCCACTTAACCAGGTTAAAATAAAACGTTTTCTCACTTACAGAGGCTCTCGCTAACAGAGGTTGTGGATGCTTAGTAATGTCGCTTATAGAGGTCACGTATACATATATGGTCAAATAAAAGATCGAAACTTAAATAATCCTCTTTTATTAAATATGTATGTAGAGCTGTTGGTGTCCATTGCACTACCTACTCTCTTTGCACATTTTTTTAAAAACCAAATCCATTCGTTTTTTGAATCCTTCTAACCATCCGTTACTCTTAGAAAGATTATGAATATTAGCCTTTTTGCAAATTCTTCAGCTTTTTCTTTTATCATTGGTCCATTAATTGGTACATTTTTTTTCTCATACAAAATACGAACCATAATGGTCCTCCTTGTGACGGTTTATTAAAAATACAAATTTCATAACGCCGAGCTATTCCACTCATAGAGGTTTCGGAGACGGCTGCTTCCAGTTACAGAGGTAGAAATAAGAAATTTTTGAAAAAATTGATTCCGCTTATATAGGTCCCAAAATTCCTCTTATAGAGGTAATTCGTTACCAAGGGACTGGAACCGAGAACTTAGGTCCACTTAAAGAGGTTTTCCACTAACCCAGGATCCACTTATCCAGTTTCCACTGTATCTCTCTAACAACCTACCGTGCTATTAAAAGTCCGAAGCTGAAATGACACGCACGATCTCCTATTTCATGAGCAGATTGTAAAACCATAGAATAAGAAGTGATATCCCCAATTGGTAAACTCTTTTGGTATTCCTCATATTCAACTACGAAACTGGGAGGTTACTTTGATGTTCGAAATTTGAATTTTGTACCGTCCCATCCCTCTTAATCCTGTGTCAAAAAATATTTGAATGAGTGGGACGGCACGATACGAAGTGGTTACTGGCAAAGTCGAGGGTTAACAGTAATTGGCTACCGTTTCACGTAACTTTATAACAAGTATAACCTCCAAATCGGTACATAATATCAGAGTAGAAAAAAAACCTTCAAAATTACTTAATTATAATATTTCGCCTCGCAAAATATTGACCGCGTTGGAATGTGTGTGCATAATTTTTGTGCAAGACAGGCCTAATAATAGATAGGTATATTTTATACGCTAATTTTATATTAGCATTAAAACATTAGGCAGTTGAAATGATTAAATCTAATAGTCCATGGAAATGGTACATTTTGCCTTGCATTAAATCGGGTAGTTCTGATTTTTTTATATGTGCTGTGTGATGAAGTGGTTA
Source organism: Apotomis betuletana (assembly GCA_932273695.1). Lineage (NCBI taxonomy): Eukaryota > Metazoa > Arthropoda > Insecta > Lepidoptera > Tortricidae > Apotomis > Apotomis betuletana. The sequence continues at coordinate 8,897,691 of OW026313.1, read as the reverse complement.
TGGCAAATCCAAGTTTTCGACCTCGGGAACCGGATCATTGTAATTTTTTGAAAAAACCATTAAGTTTTCTGACTTTTTTCAGTTGCTACCAATTTTTACCATAAGGGACCTATTTTACATCAATTATCTCTATTTAAACTTTAAAGTAGACTAAATTTGCAACAAATTATGTTATCGTAAGAAAGCGATAAATCGAATAGTTTGAAAGATACAACTGTTCAAATATTAGCAAAATTTCGGAGAATAGTTTTTTTAGACGTTTCTTTAACTTTTTGTTGACGTGGTCGACTATGGACCTATTTTACGTCGTAAGTCCATATATTTTATTAAAGAACAAACTATTCGCAATAAAATGAGACCAATTTAGTCTATTAAGAAGTGATAGTTCTTTAGATAGAGCTGTTTCAAGTAGGTAAGGTGAGTAAACAAAATAATAGAAGGGTTTGTAAAATGAAATGTGCCGTATGAAATAAGCACACAACACAGTAATAATAACAATTATTAGTCTTTTTTGTATATCTTCGACGGATCAGGCTGATCTTCCAGATCTACAGCACTTCTTTTGGGAAGAGCTTGCTTCGGTAGCAGTTCTTCATCGACCGGCTCAGGCAGCTCGAAATCGTCATCTAATGATGAGTCGTCGATGAATTGTTCGTCAATATCGTCAACAATCAGGTCAGGCTTGTTTTCGCAAGATTGGCTGCTGCAGTGGTTGCAAACAGCCGAGCAATTGAGGCCCGCTTTTCTGCAAATACAAGTGGTGGTACAACCTTTTTTGCAGTTGCAAGAAATCATTTTAAGCAGGGGTTGAGGAGCTGGTGGCTTTGTCATCAGCTGAGGAATGAGGCCTCGAGTGCTCCGCATCCAGCCCCAATTAAAAGGATTCTTCTCATTTCCCAGCCAAATCTGTACCTAAAACAAAACCAACATCAAAATTAATATTGTAACTTTTCTTATATGAATAATATCGTTTGAAGCAGGAAGGTAAATGAGTACTAGCAAAATAAAACAATTTTCACCTGTTGGTATGTTCGCCAAGAATGGAATTTCGCGGCATCCCGGGTTGGAGGCAACCTGGCGAGATTCATGTTTGTCTTAGCTGCCGCCCTCGTAAACATTTGGTAGCGAAGGTCATCTAGGTTTTGAGATTCACTGTTTCCTCCATATATGGAAACGAGGAACTCCCAAATTTTGCTAACATTTGAATAGCTGTATCTTAGAAACTATTTGGTCTAACGTAACCAAATTACTTTTATTTTGTTGCAAATTTAGTCTACTTAAAAGTGTTCATAGTAATTTTTACTGTACCACGGGTTTTTGGTGGTAAAAAATGGTAAAAACTAAAATAACACCGAAAATTTCATGGTTTTTCAAGAATTTCACAATGATCCGGAGGGTTTTCGAGGTCGAAAAATTGGATTCGTCATTAGTACTTCACTGTTGGAAACATATATAAAAATCAGAACTACCCGATTTAATGCAAGGCAACCCCACTTTTAGAGCACGATTTCCATGTACTATAAATTACCTACGAGTTTAAGACTATCCTCTTAAATATGGTACAAATTGTTGAATGATTTGGTATAATATTACCTATTTCGTTTTTTTGCAGGTCTTGAGAAATTTAAACGATAAATTTCCGTAGTTATTTCTAATTTCTCATAATACGCCTCGAGGGGACAAATACTAGAAAGCTTTATAATTAATCAGTGTAGGTAGACCTACCTACTGAGTTGAAATATTTGCCAACACTTATAATGTTATTTTTACTAGGCATGGTTGGATACAATCGACTAGAAGTCCGAAATATATATTTTTAAGTTATTGCGGGGCAAGGTATTCAACCCAGGAGTCCTAGCGGAGGTCAGTTTGTACGTGCCGCAGCAATACGTGTGGCGACGGCGGCGGCCCAGCCTGCTCGCGGAGCCTCAAGCCAGAACGCAATTGCTGCGCCAAGCACCCTTTACCAGAGCGCTTCGCACTCTCAATCAAGTAGCAAAAGTATCTGATCTTTTCTTTTGTTCTTTGAGCGAATTTACAAGGGCCACACTCTATGTTATGTTTTATGTTATGCTGTATAGTAAATAGTATAAATAGTTGACGTGTAGTGTTGTATTTGTGTACTATGCCTGTATTTGTGTCTATTTTGTAAATATTCCATGCTGTCGAATTAGGTAAACCTGTAAGGACAGTTGTGTGTGTAAAAAAAAAAAAAAAAAAAAAAAATGGTCAATGATCATATCGCATATTCTTATGTCTTATTGGAGGAGTCAGAAAGCTAGGAATATTGATAATTCAATTAGAGAACCATAAAGTGAATGAGCGTGCGCTACACTGGAGACCTCCAACGGGTGGCAGAAGCGTTGGAAGACCGCAAGCCAGACGGCCGGCCGGATGTTCCAAAAACGTTCGGTTCGGTTGTCTACGAGTAGTGCGACTCCGATCTGAAATGAATTATGTTGGTGTGTTTCTGAGAACTGTGTGATATTGGAAATGGAGACCTAACTTAATAGAAGAGCATAATGGGGATCAGAAAATAATGAAAAAGATGGTATCAAAAGATGTTTTTGGCACCCAGTAAGAAATGAAAGCTGACTCATGATCCAAATAACAATACTAGACGTAGGCTACCGATACTTGCTTGCGTCACTGATACGTTGCCGCTTTATAGTAAGTAAATAACAAATTAAATAATACGGAAAATAATTTCTTCCGGCACTCATGCAAAAAATATATTTGTGCGTCTATGCAATACAATTGTCATTTTCTTCGACTAAGTCTTAATTGGTTGTATGTATATTTGATTTAAAACACTCACGATTTTATGAGAGAGTTATTCCTTAAGTGTAATATACTGCCGGTCGATGAGAGGGTATCGTTTCAGATAGCATTGGAACAGTTTGACACGTGTGAGTTTAAAGTCCCGGTGACTAACCCACGTTTGCGTAGAAAGGTGGCTAAGGAAATATTGGTTTTACCTAGAATGGTCAATTAGTATGGAAAGAGATCCAGACCTTATCTTGTCCCTAAAATATACAACAATATACCACTAACTATCAGAAAAAGTACGAGCAAAAATGTATTTAAATCAAAACTAAAAAAGCATATGTTGAAGCAATATGAAAACAAAATTAATTTAAATGTAAATTTAACCTAAAAATCAAAATATTTATTTAGATATAAAATGCTTGCTGTAACTACATTTGTAAGCATAGGGTGTATGTGTGTGTGTATACTTACATATATAAATATATGTTGTGTTTACAAATGTAGTTAATTACCTTTAATTACCTATAGGTATGGGATACTTACCTAAATAGTTTGTAAGCTGAAAACAGTAATGTAAAGAAAGGGAGCTTATTTCTGCCAACAAACTGTTTTACAGTTTGGCAGAAGTTGTGTAATGTGTAGGAGTACTGTTACTACGAATAAATGTTTTTATTATTATTTCGTATATTCATTTAATTTCTTAGGTTAAGTTTTTATACAATAAATTTATATAATAAGTAAAATACAACAAAGTAATTACAAAATATAAATACATTATAAAATAAACCTAACCTAGGGTGCCGCCGGCAGCGGGGCGGGGCCCAGGCTACCGGTGGTTAGGGCTGCAGGGAGAGGAACCTCCTGACGATGCGCGCCGTGTCCAGGAGTACCGCCTTCTGTATCTGACCCTTGATCCAGCCATCTAGCGAGAGTCTCTTAAGATGTTTGTCGAGACTCTTCGCTATAAGACCGTTGTCTCTTCGTTATTATTATTATTATGAGAGTCTTAGAGGTAGGGAATCGGGGAATACTATGATACTCGTACACCACCGGTAACACAGAAACGGATTGTCAGAACCAACCAACCATAGCAGTGATGGCGTCAGCTAGTGTTGTCTCTCGTATCATCGAAGTAGAATCATCGAAGGAGTATATTCATACACAGTCCGACAAAAAAGAGTAGAAATTAAAAAGCGGCTATACTGTAGCGTCGTCCCCGTTTTCTTATATTGATTAGAAAAGGAGGACACTACAGTATTGCCACTTTTTAATTTCTACTCCTTTTGGTCGGACTGTACTGTAAGCTGATTATTATGAAAATCAATTTCATCATATTGCACCTATAGACAAACACCTTAAGATTATGCTATATTCTGAGAGGTTAACGTTTTGGGCGTACTGCATACCTGCTCCATTTCTCAAGACAAGTAGTTACACAACCAATGGTCCGCGTCTAAAACCAATGCAATGAAACCCTGAACAGAATAACTGATTTGAACTTATTGGAACGACAATCGATTCTCTATCCATTATAAAGTTTACAAGCGTTAATTGCAGTAGCCTGAATTCGTGATCGGAATAGGAATGTGACATTAAGACTATTTGAGCATTGGTTGAATTTTCACGGCGTGATAAAATTATAATAATGTTGATAACAGTTCGTGGCAGAGCATTTCAATTAAAATCGTTTAGATACAGTAAGTGTCATTGCAGACTGGATTTTAAAATACTATAAGTATATCTGAGACTTTACTAAAATAAAATGAATTTAAGTAGAGTTTAAAGTAATTGCTTATGTGAAAATTGGATATGTGTCATTAAGAATGCATCGAAATAATTTCCCTAGAGAGGTCTGTTAACAACTTCTTTTAGTGAGCAGTGTAGACTCGGTGCATTGTTCTAGCCTAATATTGAGTCCACGAAGCTTTTACTCGCAATATTATTAGTCAAACGGCATTTGTCATTGGATATTCGCTTTGATAAGGCGCAGTATCGGCGGCCGCTCGACAGAAGGCTTGATAAAGTATCCGAGCAGATGTAAATGGAACAACCAGCTCGAGGCTAGGGCGGGGTCCGTACAACACTTTCATATTATTACGACCGCATTGCACGCACACACCTGCGCAAACGCACACAAACACACACGATTAGATCGTGGACATGCGCCGAGCACGCGATCCGACCACTTTCAATGATTCGTTAGCGAAATCATTAGGAGATGTAATGTCGGCGCATTGTAATGCGTGTTTATGGTTATTTAAATGATTTATTTTTATTGATTGTTTTTGCCTTGTTGCGAGACAGAAAATAATGATGGCTGTATGAATAAGACTACCATTATTGCGAAGGTGATCGCTACTATGCAATTTGAGCGTTTGGTAATGGAATGTATGGCGAGAAAATGAGTTGTCAAGTTTGCTAAGCTGGGGCATTCATCACTCGGGATCCGGCGTATGTGGACAGCGCAGAGCATGCGCGGGGCATGACTGATGGATCGAGCTCCGCTCCGTATTTAGATCAGCCGCCAAAGTGCTCAAACACCAAGGTGACCATTTATTAACTGTTTTATTTTGGTCGTTTCATGCGTGTTTGATCATTCGATGGATTATTAAATATGAATTAAAGCTTATTATGCGCAATAAAATCGAAAATAACACGAAACTGCACCAAATCCAATTGCATAAAAGGTCAGCGACCTTGAATAACAAATCACGTTCCAGCAATCGATATTATGTTCAGGCGCAATTGTCGGAAATTCGGGGTAATAAAATTTTACAGTTGCCAAGAAAAAACCTCTCCATCTGATTTCTTACTTTCGCAAGCTCATATCTTACTGCACTGAGGTGTAGGTAATTCAGATAATCCAAGCCAATCTGCGTCTATTTCGGTCCTGATAAAATTAGACTAACTCAGAGGTCATAATAATGGTATTTCATATAGATTAATTCCGACTTAAGAACACGTTATCTGTCTTTTTTTTTACTACAGAGGTGGCAAGCGTACTGCCCGCCTGATGGTAAGCGGTGATCGTAACTTATAGACCTTTGGAACTCCAGAGGATTCGCACGCATGTTGCCGATCCTTTAAAAATCTGTAGACTCCTTTTTGAAGAACTCCATACTAGTCCCCCGGGAAAACCTCGGCAGGCAGCTCATTCCATTAGCCTAAGCGCTCGGGGAAATAAAAATAGTCGGAACGATTTTAAGGGTTACAAAAATTCGAAAGCGCAAGTAAGGCTCTGGTCAATATTGACTCGTAGAATAATTTACCGTCGAACATTTCATTTCGTAGCTTTCTAAGCATTTACTAGAGATTCTGTTATAAAACAAACCTATCCTAACCTAACCTAATCAATAGGATGATATCTGCAAGAATTATAAAAATTGTATGACTACAGATGAATAAAAATTCTGCGAATGATTTTTCGGCGAAATTAAATATTCGACGAAATAAGTTTCTAGGAGTCAAAGGGCTCCCGTAAGGCTCACTTTAACCCTAAACCAGTTACACTAATTTTATTTCTAAAATGCAATGAAATCCACGTCAGTTTGAGATTTTGGGACAATCTTGACAAAGTCCTTATTGACAATATTAAGATTTTGACTTTTGTCATTTCAGTAACGTGTAGATATATGTATATCATCGATATCATCATGCATTTAAGGGTTAAATCAGTGCTCCGCAATTTTGTTTTGATCAGGCCTTACCTTGAAAATCGTAAAATTTTGCAGGAACCTCATGAAAATGATACATGTGATTTGCAGATGCACTGATACACGGACACGTGTAAATTGGACCAATCACATTTCTCAGATTTAACTGCTCCTCCTTTGGAATGACGTATTGACTGATTTGGCCCCTGCGATACAGGCTTGCCTAGTGTGGGGACCATCAATATCCTGTACCTTAATAGTACTTAACCATAAGATAACCATCTCATGTGGCTATATATGTTTTTTGTAATTTTTGCTTATCTTATATTAATAAATATTTTCATTTTTCATTCATTTTTCATGCTTCATCTTCTGCGCCCCGCTCCAGTCGACAGGCAGTCTCAGATGACCATAAAATGTATGTAGGTAATCTGGATCTAAATATTAATTTATGTACTATAATTACATATGTTAGTAATATATTGCATTACATGTGCATGTTTATGTTAAATGCAACGTTAGGAACGCTATTTTTCTGTTTGGATACCTTCAAACGCTTCACAAAAAGACACAAATACCTATCCTAATTAGGTGCTCAGTCCGGTTCTCCTTTTGGGGATCGTAATCTAATTAAATTTATTTTGCTATTGATTTTAAAAAACCTAATTGAGATGTGACTATTAAGGATCTATGAAGCAACTGTGATCTGTGTTTAAGTAAAAGTAGGGTGAGGTAAGGAGGGCTAAGACTATCGCCGGGGGAAAACTACCACAGTCCAATAACTCGATATGCGCAGCTTGATTATCTAGTTTGCTTTGTCGGTAATGGGTCTGAGCCGGTTCGGGTGGAGTACCAGACGGGAGTATTGAGCCCTTACACAACTGAAATAAGTCGTATAAGGGATGTATAAGCTCATATGCAGCTTGTATGCTACGCGCGTGAGGTTTGTATGAAGTTATTACGAATTTGTTTCCATCGTCTCAGAGTGTGAATTGTCGAACGTTATCACATTTATGCATATTTTAAGGTGAGACTTTACTTCTCCTGTTTCTTTTTTAACATATTACGAAATTTTAATGAGCCTAATTATCAAAAGTACTTCAGTGCCTTGTGTCGCATCGACCGAGATGCTTTGTCGGCATCTCACGCTGTCTTCTTCACACCGTTCACCCGCTCATTAAGTTTGCATGTCTGTCCGTCTCTCAGATTATTGCAATTATTTAAATTCACACCTTCGAACGAAAAAGCCTCTTTTTAACTTTAATATTTCGTAAGCGCAAGGAAATGACGTCTCATTCGAAAGGTATAATTAGGGACAACCTTCGCTCGGGGTCCGCGCTCGCGCTTCTGACATTGCTATATTGACGTGATAATTGCGATGTTTCGACATGAGCGGATCACAATGACACCACATAATAAAAGATGAGCGCGTCAAACTTTATGTTTTCTTCCCGTTAAATTACTTATACATAATATTTCAATTAACAAGTTTTCACTTATTGTCACAAAATTATTGTATTTTTACCCATGACGGACGGAACGGAGCCGTAGGTAAGTATAAAATGCGTCTGGGGTTGGAGGTTGTTTGTGGGTTTCTGTTACCATTTTACTTCAAAATAACCGATCTTGATGCGGTTTTTGCATTTAGCGGCTTACTTTTAGCGCACGTTTTTAATAATATTTTACGGTTCTAGATCACCAAAGCCGCTGTTGCCACAGAATGCGTTTTTTTACTTTGTTAATTGTTTTTATATGGATCAACAAGTGCTAACTTAACCGTGCAATAGTAGTGAAATTGCCTGCCGGGACTATTAAATAGACTTTATTGAAAGATAAAGTAGCGTAGATATGTGTATTACTCAATGCTTTTGTACAGTCATCTGCAATAACAAAGCGCTGAAATAGTTCACAATCAGATGAATGAAATATGTAATATGGCAAGTTGTACGAAGATCGGGGTTGTAATATGACAATGAACCCCGTATACTGCGTAGAAAGAAGAAACGTTAGTTAATTAAGTTGGTTAGGGTATTAATTTCTTCTTTAAACTTATTCTTGCTGTTTCTAAATTATAATTGCCCGTAGTTTTCCAGAATAGAAACAGGTATTTTTTTTTGTATTGACCAATCAAACTCATGAAATTAATACTTAGACACAGAAATAATTGAGGTTTTTTTCTACATACCTACGTGTGGTCAATTGAATTCAGCGAATTTTTTTTCTCAGTTTTCACCATTACGTCTGGAGCTGACTGTTCCCAAGTGTTACTACCCAATTAAGGGGACTCGCCACTCATTGTGTGGAGTCGTGAAAACTATCGCAGCTGTGGTTTATTGGTCATAGTCTCGAATAAGCTCTGCCTTTATATGCCACTTGCACCTATTACTCACCATTTGAATATTAGGTAAATAAACAAAGAGATTTCTTTGTTCATTTTGTCACCCGTGGCTTCTTTCTATATTCTCTCTCTCTTCTCCTTTCCTCATTATCATTATTGAGTATCGTCAGTCCCTCGTTGTCATTGGGCAGTTTACACTTGAAGTGGACGATTTCTGTCCATTCTGGTTCTGTACATTACGTTGCTTAGTGTTGGTCAACACTCAGCTGAGGATGAGCCCTTTATTGGCTCAGTCCACCTGGCTTCAATTTTTGAACTTTTGAATTGAGTGATAGTTATTTTGATCAAAAGTTGCCTGTGACATTTATCGAGATATATGTACTCCTGTTATTTATCTATATCGTACGTATTTGACATAATGTAACGAAGGGTAATTTTTTTGTATTTTATTATAATAATATTCTACTTGTGTATTAGAATCGGTGCTACAGATGTGTTTTTTCTTGATGATAAATAAATCATTATACGATAATTAAGTACCGATACGCAAATAACAATGACGATAATAATTGCATTATAGGTATCAGGGCATGATGTAACTATTAATCGATACTATCGGCACCAATCAGCATTGTAATGTACCCTCGTGCTTAGCTCTCGATAGGCTCTGACCTCTTTAGTTATATAAAGGTACTACATTGTAGGTACCTTTGCAGATAAAGGTAGGTAACTGCTCCATTTAAGAGAACAATTTAAGCAGCGGCAGCAACGGGTCAGAAAGGTCGAGTCTATCTATACCTTATTTGCACATAATGTTTTATACGGTAGGGGATACCGAGGTAAATCGAAGACGGGTTAAATTTAAAAATGTTTTTCGTTGAATCCAAAGAGATGTTACAAATGTTACAATACAGCAGCTGGCCTGGGGTATTTTTCTCTTCTATGTATAGGTAGGTATGTATATATTATTATAAAACAAATCTTCTGCAAAGCTGCTTTCATCTGTATGTTTGGTTTTGATACAGTTTTAAAAATGTGTTGTGTAACTTAATGGACAATCCAGAATAGCACGCAATATACGAAAGAAGCTCATAAAAGTGTTCATCTGGAGCATAGCATTATCCGGCAAAAAACTTGCACTGATACAAAGGGGTAGAGATAGATTGGAAGCCTTCAAAATGTGGTCCTAGGGACGAATGTTGAAGCCAAACGACGAGGTGCACATTAAAAAATAATTAAAGCAAAATATTGTATTTCGAAATAAAATATTAAGAACTTTTCGCTAAATTATGAAATTGTGAAGCTTAACGAGGCTTTTTAGTACAATTGTTTAACTTAAATACGTTATTATTACAAAATTAAAATGTCTTACTAAAATCAGCTACTCTTAAATTATTTCTGACAATGTCTCAGTCAACCCGAGAGAGATGTTTCTGCAGCTAACTAGACTAGACCTGAAAGTTTACTAATGAAAATTCATTTAAATATTCTCTCGAGTCTAAGGAGGAGACAATGCAATCCGGTCCACAGGATCCGATACTCTGACAGGATCCGGCTGGATCCAGCCAAATTACAGAATACCGTTTATGAATGAAGAGACAGGAATGCTTTTTTCGAGTGTAAATACACGATCCGGAAGCAACTTAATTAATCTGGTGGACCGGATTCGATAAAAATAACCATTTGTAATAAAAAAAAGTATGGTGTTTCATAACAATTATAAAACAAAGGAAAAAGAAAAGACTTTGAATCCTATTTGATAATTTTTTCTATTTTTAGAATACTTATCCACTTAGATAAAATCAAAAGTAAATTAGTTCATCTAGCAATTCATCTATAACCTCATATTTCAGACATAAAAATGACTACTGATAGTCGTAATTTCGTGATATATTTAAATAAGACGTCTTCCGCATATTTGCAACGGACTCCTTACCAACTGAAATGTTGTAGCGCAGACAAAAACGAGCAGATTTAGTGCAAGGCTCAGGAATGAACATGATGTAGTCCGGTGTACCGCTGTCAATTCCCTCTTTGCCTTGGACACACCCATGCTACAGATACAGCGCATTAAAGTCTACCAGTGCTACACTAATAAGACTAAATAATAACCGAAACCAGATGAAAGGGGTTTGTTATCAGTTATCAGATATACTAGTTTTTTCCAGAGTAAGCTTTCCCAGAAATGGGGCGTCGACTCGTAACTTTTTTCTTTCGTATTCCGCATTGCATCATCATTTTTAGGTGCCCATTTATCGTTTTCATTGCTTTGATATGAAATTCTTCCATATATTTGCAGAAGCCTCGATTTACAGACTGAAATGTTGTAGTGGAGATAAAAACTAGCAGATTTCGTGCAAGGCTCAATGGTGTATCAGGATCAGTCATTCACACATTCATATTTCTTCTTAACCCACCTCCCATTTGAATTGGGGTTGATCCTCGTAGTTTTTTAGTTTTTAACACAAATATCAATCGTTTCTTTAAGGTATACAATATACTTAATAATGTGGATCGATTAGAGGACACCAAACCTAAATCCAAAAGGCGAGGCCTTTGCCCAATAGCAGCCTTAACAGCCGATTTTATGACGATGAGGAGTAGGTAGACTTCAAATAAAAATATTGGTATAGTTGGTTAAAAATGGCACGATGGAACACAATGGCCCTACTGTTAATGTATACGCCAGTACAAACCACTGTTATCAAACTACTCTGCACTAGGGCAGTAACCCTTGCAATATGCACGCAGCCGCGCACACACTGATAACGGTGTGGTAGTGGTCTAAAATAGATGGTCACCCTCCCTTTCACTGGCGTAACCGTGCCTTAGTTATAGTTCGGGTGATTATTTCTAATATAATCTATTGATTCTACAGTTTTTTATAATACAGTACAGATAGAACTACGTATATGACAGTATACAGATTCAGGCATCCCCTTTTTTATCTTTTCTGCTCTTATGTCGGTTTATTGTATTGCTTTTCTTTCTAACTGAGCCAACTCGAAAGACACAGGCTTTCCTTAGTAATACAGTCACAGGGTAAAGTACCTAGGATCCCCAAGTACCGTACACGACGCCACAAGCAACATTAAAGCTTTGATAAGGTTTGTCGAGGAGTTGGGGTGGTTGGAGTAGCGCTACCCCCTTTTCACGCAAAATAGGCACGTTGGATGTCGACTTGCGGAAAATGCCCAGCGCAACTAACTAACTAACTAACAGTCACAGGGTTCAAGTATGCGAAGATCCAAAAAAAAACAAAAATCTTAAAAATGTAGTAATATTATACTCCGACTAACTACAGTATATAGAAACTAGGTATAACACGCTTCTGCTACCCATTTTCGTCGAGTTCCTTTAACAAGCAATAAAGTGGTACTCAGCCCAAGGCTAACGGCTAACGGCTATGGATACGGACAATCATCTAATAAGGTATCTACGTATACTGATAACAGATAAGGCTGTTGGCGGGCGGCTTATTGCCCACTAAATCCGCCATCGGTGCATTCCAGTCAGACACTGCAAATGAAATACTAAAATTGCTTTAGAATTTCCATGCTCTATTTTTTTTGCATTTGATTGAAAGTCTATTTTAAAGAGGAGTCCAAATTCAAACACTGATATAAATATTATTTCACTTTGAAAAATTATTCGGAATTGTGTTGGAAATTCCTCACAATGCAGACGCCTCAAATATATTGAGTTTTTTAGGTTTCTGTATGGTAACTATACCCAGTTGTGTCAAATAATTCCCATCGAAAAAATGTCAAAGTGTCTGACCACTCGCCTCACAGAAATGAGATCCGTCTTCCAGCAATCCGGCAAAAAAAATGAGTCTTCGTAGAGCCATCATATATTACATTTCTTTTTTACTATTAAAATTTTTTCATTGTGTATGCACTAAATGCCCTACCTATAAAATAATTATGTATTCTTACTTCCTTCTATCACCTCGATATTATCTCCGCCCAAGTGACAAAAATCTCATCTCAATAGAGCGGTCTTTCTCTCTAAGTCTAATATAGGCTATAGTGGTAATATGATTCCGCCTTAGAAAAATGTTTTGTTTTTTTTTTTACTTTATTGTAAGATGTAAAGTAGAGCGACCAGGACCGGTGCGCACCGCGTGATATACGAGCGCTGCGCCCGCGCCGCGACATCTACACGGAGTTGCGAAACTGGAGCGAGCGCCGAGCGCCGCACACTGGGCTCGAACGAACCCGGCTAGACACAAAGTTTAGTGAATATTGAATTTGTAACAGTACTTACTTTAGGCGCTTTCTTTATCAAAACAGAAATTGTACCAGCACCTCTTGCCGTACTGGGTCAGAGCGTAGAACACTTGTTTAGGGTTCAATGCGCGGCGTTTTTGGCCTTTAGTCTCGCGACAATTGTGTTTGGCGTTGTAAGGCACTGAGCAGAGGCACAGTTGTTGGTGACATACTTGTAGTCTTAATAAATACCATGTTTGAAACCGGTGTATATCCCGATGTGCTAAAAAATACCAGAGTGTGCCCCGTTTTTAAGGGGAAGGGTGACAGGAATGACGTCAACAATTATAGGCCTATCACAATAGTACCCGCAATATCGAAAATTGTTGAATCTGTCTTATCGTCCCACCTAATGAGTCATTTAGAATCGAATAACCTGTTTACGAACAATCAATATGCGTACAGGCAGAAAATGTCTACAACCACCGCGGCGTACAGGATATTCGATTGTATTATGACCGGGTTGGACGATGGACAGAAAATGGCGGGGATATTGTGTGATCTGTCAAAGGCATTCGACGTAATTGATCATAAGCTTCTTCTCAACAAACTGAATTCTTACGGAATCTGGGATAACGCTCACCAGCTATTAGCCTCGTTTTTGTCTGATCGCAGACAAGTTGTGAAGTTGCCCTCAAATGGTAAAACGCTGCAATCTGACGCTGGATATATTAATATAGGTATTCCCCAAGGGTCAGCCCTAGGAAATACCCTATTTTTACTGTTTGTCAACGACTTACCATCGAATGTTGTTTCTGGGTTGTCTGTGTTATTTGCTGATGACACTACGGTTCTGGTTGGTGCTAAGACTTATGATCAGTTAAGTGACAAGATTAACGAAGCCTGTGAACAACTACAGGCTTGGTTTTCGGCAAACGGGCTTTTATTAAATGTTGCAAAGTCAAACATTATGCTTTTCTCTGGCCGTAAGATCCCAATACCCCCGTGTATCTCTTGTTGTCCGATGCCTATATGTCAGGCAAGTCGATTCCTTGGGTTCATGATTGACGCGAACCTAAACTGGAAGTGCCATGTTGACGGACTTTGTAACAGGTTGGGTAGTGCTGTCTTTGCGCTGCGGAAATTAAAGCCACTTATCTCAGACGAGGCACTTAAACAAGTTTACTTCGCCCACTTTCACTCCCTACTAGCATATGGCACGCTCATCTGGGGCAATTCCACTGACGCAACAAGGATCCTAATTTTGCAAAAACGTGCTATCCGTGTACTTGTTGGAGCCAAGCCTAGGGATCCATGTCGTGGTTTTTTCTTGTCGCAGCGAATAATGACACACTACTCTCAATACTTGTTCGAAGTGTTGTTATTTGTAAAGACAAATATTGCACAGTTTGCACGTGTAAACGTCAAAGGCAAACAGCTTCGTTCTACTGGGCGCCTTAGAACGGTGCCTCGCCGCATGGCACTTTCAGCAAAGAACCCGCGCGTCATAGGTCCGACTTACTTCGAGCACTTACCTGCCGATTTAAGGAACGAACCATGTGACAACACATTCAAGCGCCGGCTGAGAAACCTTTTGTTGGAAAACCCTCTGTACTCGGTCAACGAGTACATGGAACTCAAACTATAATAAAAATATGCTTGTATTCTGTAAACTGACATTTTATTTATTGTTATTTTTATATTTCTTGTGTTTTTATTTTATTTTATTTTTGTATTGGAAATCTGTTATATTTTGACATTGTGTAAATTATTTTTGTTTAATTTTTAATTTTATTCTTAGTGTTTATTAATTTGATTTCATTATTATGTTAAGTTTGTGATGACGATCCTTATTGGGAGATACTAGATTCATTTATTTATATTTTATCTACCTGTTGACTTTCCCTTTTATTTTAAACTTATTTTGACATTGTAAACATTTTCTCGTATTATTAATCTTGCCTTATTTTTGACGATCATGATATTAATTCGTATAATTTTGACATTAAGCAAATTTGTAATGTAATTTTTATCGTGAAATAAATAATCTAATCTAATCTAATCTAATCAGTGGAGTCACGGGGCTTACTTATTATCATCCTATCTGTGAGCAGTAAATAAACAAATATTTTGCATAGAAGCTACTTCTTTATGGCCCACAGGGCAGTGCACCGCGCCACGCGGGTTGGGTGGGTTGGGTTTATTATATTAAGCGCTAAGGGGCACAGAAGAGCTACGATACTCAGTTATTGTCATCCCTTATCTGAGAAATTAGCAACAAATTTTGATTCTTTGTTTAGAAGCTACTGTTGTTAAGCCCTTGTGTGTGTGGTTGGCGCGTGCAAAGTTAAGCGACGAACGAAGGCTCAATTACTTGCTTAGACACCTACTTATCATATGAGCTACAAAAGTTTTAGACTTAAATAATAAAATCTTTGTCTACGAGCTGGTGTTGCGTAGCCCACAGTGCGTGCGCGCCCGCGCGTGTTTCGTGCCACGTGCCGACCACTGACATTCATGTTTGGTATTAGTTAGGCGCTGAGCGGGGCACGGTAGAGCTACGATACTTAGTTATTGTCGTTCTAAACAAACATTTCGTATACTTTGTTGAGAAGCTACTGTTGTTCAGCCCACTGTGTAAGTAATGCCAGCGCGTGCTCCGCGCCAAGCACCGACCACCAACATTTATGTTGGGTATTAGTCAGGCGGTGAGCGTGGGCACGTTAGAGTAACAATAGGTACTTACTTATCATCATCAAATCTTATCATTAGGTATAAAATTCTATTGAAATTATTTTTATTGAAAATCGGTTTTCTATGGGGATGGGTCATGATTTCAGGAAATATCTTAATAACGTGATCGTCATTTGTTTTGTATGGGCGAGCGGCGTCATTCCAACCAATTTTAACCAATTTTGGTACATGGATAGCAATTCAAAGATGGTTCTAAGACATTTTTTGCCCAACTAAGTTATAAAAAAAATATGCAAATGAAGTGGCAGGCACCTTCTGGTTATAAATATTTTGTCTCGAAGTTGCTGATTCAGCCCACAGTGCAATGTGCGCCCGCGCGTGCTCCGCGCCACGCGCCGATCGCCGACATTTGTGTTGGGCGTTAGTTAGGCGCTGAGCGGCGGCACAGTAGAGCTAGTGAAATACTTTTATGTGATCCAAGTTTATACACCCGATCTAAGTAGACGCAGATAATCGTATAGGCAAGGATGTTGGAAATATTGACATAATCTAATATTCTTTAGATTGCGTCAGGCGTTTACAATTCACACAACGTAATTTTTCGAAACACCCTTCTGGTGCTCTCGTATTATAATTTTATCATATGCGAGGCGAGTACAACAATATGTTGCATGTCGTATAACAAATATTGTTTATCTTTATAATTTGTATAGTGCGAGAGATACGGGTCTATATACCTAGAAGTTGCGTTAATCACGCAACTTTTGATAAAGAATCAGTCACTTTTAACACGTATGTTAAGTGAAAGAGTGACGGATGCTTTATCATTTATTTATCATGACCGCGACCATCATAGGTGCAGCAAGGCTAGCATATTATCTTGCCGCGTCTTCGTTTGTCGCGTGACCTAGCATCGCAGCTCTTGCTCGTACGGTATCGAATGGAAAGTGACAGGAACTATTTGTCACGCGACAAAGAGCCGCGTGTCACAGTTATGCTAGTGATGTGATACGACCCCTACTCCTTACAGATAGCCGTGGCTAGATAACTGGTGAACTTTGATTTTTTTTTAATCCTCTTATTTCTAGTTATCTCCGAGGATTGTATATTCTTCGCAGATAACTGTTTTTCTAACAGTTATCCGTAAGAAAATTTCAACTGTTCTACTTAGCATAGTGTTTTATAAACCCCATTTTTGTCGCACAGGAAAAAATCTTCTCAGTTCACCAGTTACACCACGGTTATCTGTAAGGAGTAAGGGTGATACGCGACAAGCGAAGTCTCGGCCAATCACACTGGCCCCGCGAACTCATTAATTTCGAAAGATTAACGTATCATAATCGTCTCGAACAAAGTGAAACGGTAATGAACCTTTCTCTTATAATTACAACATAACAAACATACTTATAAACCAAACCGATCCAATTTAACCACGCCTTAATTAACGAAACAATCGGTCAATTTAACTCAGTTCCCACCTTACTTTTAATTATTGATTTAATGTCCATCATTACTGTGACGCAACAATGTAATTAAAGATTACTTGCTTTTTCAGTTATTGGCAGTAATTCGGATTTATCGAGAGATTGGGGTCAAGTTACTCGGACCTTTAAAGCTACGGTAGAAGTCAAATCAGTAGTATAACTAACAGAGGGTTTAATGATCTGGCAAATCATGTGTCCCAAATTCCAATTAAATATGTTATTTCTGGTTAATAAAACTTTATAATACTTTCAAGTAAATAAAATTGTATTAGCACGGACACATGACAATATAGAAAAATGATTAGAAAAAACACAGACGAGACTCATACAAAAAAGTTCTATCCAAAAAAGGCACAATTTGCCTGAATATAAAAACTATGAAAAGTTTCTGTTGTGGCAATTTTGCAAAGATAAAAGTCGCGTGGTCCCGTATCATGAGAATCCTAATTTACGTCTCTCGACGTACTGTCAGTGAAAGTGTTGAAATGAACGGGACGATACAATAATATCTTCAGTATCGTATTAAGCGGTTTACACTCACGTGAAATTGTCAGGAACGGCCCGACATGTTTCGAACTCGTATGGAGCTCTTCATCAGGGACGGCTGCCCGTACACCGCCGCGGCAACCTCGTCACACATGTCACGCCGTTCCTGACAATTTCATGTGAGTGTAAACCACTTAGGTAATACAATAATTAAATATGTCTCACGAAAGTTTTAATAAGATTATCTTCAGTATCGCCTCTGCTTAATTTGCCAAAAGTTTCATTTTGCAAATCAAACTCTTAGAAACAGTAAATTTTATAAAACTTTTATCACACGGCTGCACAACGTTAAAAAAAGTAAGAAAAAATGTTTAGGTATTCTAATTTAAAAATCGTCGTAGTTTGGTCATACCAAGTGGACTTTTCGAATTCCTCGTGGTTCGATCGTCGGAAACCGCTGAATAAAAATCTTTATAGTCCTAGTGTCAGACCGCGAGGAATTAAAAATCCTAGTGGTCCTACTTGTCAGATAAGGCTGCCGAACCACGCAGTCGAAAGTTTTTTTTTTTAATTACTAGTAAAGCCACTGTACAAGTACCTACGAAAACAGTCTTTAACATAAAATAAACAACCAATTACAACACTTGAACTGTGGCAAAAGGTTTGTCCACGCTGCAATTCAGTGTTTCTGTGAATGACGAAAATACTCGTGATCTATAAGGGAAAGAAGTCATTGGATTAGGCAAATCGTTCTGTAATAATGTCGTCAAACGCGTATTAAACTAAATAAAGGGTTTAAGGTATTTGGAAATATATCGCAACCACTATCCGCCGATTAGCTTGTAGACGGACTTGTTGTTAAATAAAGACAGTCAAAAAAAGGTCTACCACTTTTGGAAAGTGAGTTCAACAATATTTTGGCTTACTTACCTGACTTGATTTTTATTTAAAGGGGATAAATGATCTATAGCAAAAAACGCAATTGCTTATAATTACGTGGCATACATTTCGTTTGTAATAAATATAAATAAATAATGGCACAGCTTATTTTTGCAATCTGTATCGTTCGTCCGATTTAAAATATAACAAATTGCACAATAAAAACTTGTTGCGTGTTACTGAAAAAAAATAATATCCGAACATTGTTTTTTCTTTGCTGTGCTTAATCGAATATGTACGATACATTTTTAATCTTATATGACTATTTGGTTCATTGTCAGATTAAGGTTCGCGTCTTTTCGGTGGGCACGTACAAAGTTAAGGACTTGAGGCCTAGTTTTCCGATCAAAGTTATATTAACATAAACGACGTTTCCCTTTCTATGGGCTTGTCTGTTAAACACATAACTTCTGTGCAGATACGCTGTTAACTATTGGCCACCGAAGAGACGACTTTTGTTTTCTGAAGTGACAATGACCCATTTACAAAATAAAGTAGCATTACGAACCGTTTTAGCTATAAGTATTAGAATATTAGAAGGTGCCAAAAACTTCGTACGCGTAGTCCAGGTAGCATATCCAGTAATTCCTGGACTGGACATCGACTATTATCGCGGCACGTGGCGCACGGTGAACCTTTTGATACAACACACATTACTGACGAAGTGGATACCCATTCACTTTGTATTACACAAACAATTTATACGCACAGGCTTTTGATATATGAGGATTCGGGGTATGAGGTCCACTACATCCAAGCGCATTATCAAATGATGCATTTGATGTCAGCCCCGATATGGTAGCCACTTGAATGGATTTAGAACGACAGAGATGTGTATGTCATCTGGGTTGACAAGACGCTATGACAAGAAAGTTATATTTATTTATTAAGGCTTGTCTTGGTGATTTCTACAATGTAAGACTTCGAAGTAAATAATTTTATCAGGAGCACTAGCATAAATAATCTAATACACTATCAGGAAACACTATTTAGACCACTGGAAGTCTAAATGGCAAAAAACTACCGGACATCTCAAGTAGGTAATGTAATATTCTATCAGGAAGGATTTTTAAGGTTCGTAAGTAGTAGACAATTTTCGGGTTTTACAATACCCATGCAAAATTATAGCTAACAGTGTCTAAGCTAAGCCACTGAAGGACGGACAGACAAACATGGCAAATTTATTCTCGTAAACAGTACATTTCTAGATGAAAACTAAGAATAAGGCATTTTTCTTTAAGTTTTTACTTACGGCAAGAGCTACATAAGAATCTTTGTCAAAACCTATTATTACTAAATTCTTAGTCGGATTAATACAAATACCTTACACCCATTCAAATGTCATCGTATGTTGCATAAGACATCACAACCACAACGTATGACTTATACAAATAACACCATGCAGCTGTTTCATTATCGGCCAATAATTCTACCAACGAGAATCGAATTATACATAATACACATATTTAATTTAACTAATTCTAGTTAGTTATTTTAAGGGACAAAAACTAAAAGCAAACTCTAAAAAGTCCTTAAATAACGGTTTCAACTCCTAACATAATTATACTCCTAAATTTAGCAAGCTGTACTGATTCATTGTTATTTACATTTAATTAATAATTGTTTTAATAAAAAGCATCAAAATATAAACAACTAGCGACCCGCCCCGGCTTCGCACGGGTGCAATGCTGATATGAAATACTATGCATGTATTACTCGTATACGTATGAACCTTCCTCTTGAAACACTCTATCCATTAAAAAATCGCATCAAAATCCGTTGCGTAATTTTAAAGATCTAAGCATACATAGGGACAGACAGACAGACAGCAGGAAGCGACTTTGTTACAAATATATCGTTTTCTCTTGATCCTTATAGCGAATGTATGTTATTTAGTATGTGACATTACTTAAGACATCGAGTCATAATTTATCTTAAGGGTATCTTATAACACACCATATAGCAGTATCATTATCGGGACATCATACCATTAGTCCGACTCCTAACCGAGAACCGATGCGCGAATTAAACGCCTACGTACTGCTCTTCATTTTTGTTCTAGAGTGAATTAATCATGACGCAGTAGGTAATCTCGTGAAATTTATTACCTCTAAGCGAATCTGCTTGGAAATTTATCAACGAAATGTGTGGGCTAACGAAATTGTGGAATTAGGTGTGCTAGACATGGTATGTTACAAAAGATATAAAAGGAGTATGCCTTTAAGTATTTATTTATTTTTATAGCAACCATAGTATTACAGGTGTTACAAGTATATATGAGATACATCATGAACCCTGTTAGGGTATAGCTTATTTAACTTAATCTAAAGAAACAACAATATGCACAATTTTACATTCGTCAAGTCGAATATACTACGTTATTTTAAATATTTCGTGAAACTACAAACACCTTTGTTTGGACAAAATCGGTGCGCATTCGTAGCTACTACTAGAGGCGTGCATATCCCAGGAACAATTACATCGCATTTGACACAAACCATCAATAAAATGAACGCCTCAGATCTTCTACGAAGATCAACAGAGTGTAAACGGCAATTAGATCGGCCACTATGCTAATACATGCATTTAACATATGCCACTCGTTACTCTCGTTAAGTACCATCAAAATGGCATGTGTCAAAAAACAATAACATCGATTCGAAATCGATTCACTAATCAATGCAGCAGCAGACTTTTCTCTCTGGCTCAATATATCAAGACTCGAATTTTATAGGACTCTATGTTCAAATTTTAATTGGATAACAATAAAACATACTTACATCGCTATAACTTTGAACCAGTGCGCTTGACGGTTCAATCTTTATCAGCAATCGTGATACCTCGACATTTCCAGGCCATCTCCGTCTGTGTCTTCGTAAAGAGATGACCGGCCACCGACAATTAGCCTACGCATATTAATTACCAGCACAAACTGGATACGTCCGGCTTTCTAATTTAAATTGGAGCGGTTTAAGTCAACGGACGACTAACTTAGATTTATTATCGTACAAATATGTTGATAACGATAAAAGTTAAGCCGGGACCATTAGTTCGAAGACGCGCCGGAAAGCTATTTATAAAGGTTGACAAGATCCTGTCGTAACTGTGCATGTCAATATTAATAAAAAAATAAACGAGTCAGACTCGTGCACCGAGGGTTCTGTACGACTATGAAAGCACTGCATATTGCTCTAATGAAAATACTGACGACCTGATGAGTATAATGGTTTTAATTTCAACTCATGCTTCATGCTTCCGCGGATGGATGGCTGGACGAAGGGGCAACAGAGTGATCTTAAAAGGGTTCCTATTTTTCTTTTGACGTACGGAACCCTAAAAAGTAACTTCAACGAGTATCCTATTTCCAAGGACAACTGAACGAGTTTCTATAAAAATAATATAATATTTAAGTCTTTCCTCGATTCCTCATAGATCTAGTCATCAGATCGTCACCATCATGGCACCAGCTAGAGATGCCTACTCTCAAATAGAAAAACATTTTCGAAATCAGTTCATCCGTGATTTATGATGTATAAAAAAATAAAATAGCATACAAACAAATTGAGAACCTCCTCTTTTTGGAAGTCTGTTAAAAAGTTGTCAATATTAAACGTTTGAGCATTAAAGATATACCTATTACTCGCACTAAGTTCGTGTACATATACGTACCTATATATTTTTGTTGTTGTTTTTTACCAACGAATTAATTATTAACATCTATTTTTGTAAAAATAACCCCCTTAGAACACTTTTTACCCGTAATATGCGGTTAGTAAAAAAATACGCAGACGAAGTTGCGGGCTCCTTCTAGTATATAATATTACCAGATATTTCAGACATAAGTATCATTAATAACGTCGAGTCTCATTAATAACTCCAGGGTCTCCAGGTTTCTACTCCAAACAGCACCTTGTAAAGAAAACTAAAAGGACTCCCATAAGCTACGCGCTATCTTTTCCTGAAACCCCGATAGCCTTAAGTTGTACACAGATGGCTGGTATTAGGAACAAAACAATTGGTATTATATGGAATCCCCTAACGGTGTACTGGTCGTCCACTTGACTGACCCATATCAAAACCTAGTATGTGCTGTATTGCAATATATTTTTAACAAAAAAAGAACTGACTTCAAAAAAAACTGAAAGGCTAAAAATAACTCCATCATGTAGGTACAGTTTACATTTGAATCACCTTTTGAGGTCGGTGCCAAACCACTCAATTATTACTATGAAAACAGATGCCGCGCAAGTTTACGTGAAGTTTGCCACCGACTGCAAAATGTGATTCAAATGTAATCTGTACATGATCGGGTTATTTTTGGCTTTTCAGTTTTTATGAAGTCGGTTCTTTTTTTGTTATTTTTTTTTCCTTTATTTTTTTATTTTTATTGATTCAAATTAATCACTTTTTCACAAAAAAGTAACCGACTTCAATGAGCGAAATGGAACATACAATAACACTTATATAATTTTCTCATGGATGTCTTTGTCAGAACTAGACCAAATTTAAATGGGACCACACGGGAGCACCAGCTTTCAAATAAAAAAATAAAAAATCATCAAACACCCAGTCGAAAATTCTGAGGTAACAAACATAAAATAAATACAGTCGAATTGAGACCCATCCTCCTCCTTTTTTTGAAGTTGGTTAAAAAAAACAGTCGAATTGAGAACCCTCCTCTTTTTTTGAAGTCGGTTAAAAAACATAAAATAATAGTGTCCTCAAAACAGTTTTTATGTTTTGGTTCGGTGGCATACTAATTTGTTCATTCATGAACATGTGATCCGAATTTTATGATTTATAAGTAATCATACCAACACAAACTACTTTTGATCTTGCTACAAACTAGTACAGTCAGCGTCAGATAGTTAGTAGCAGTCAGTGGCCAAATATATCGGAACAGATCTTTGTTTGTATAGACGTAAGGTTGTGTTACGATATATTTGGCCATTTTTACTGCTACTAACTATCTGACGCTGACTGTACCTAGCCTAACTATGTGTCAGTCTTCTAACTTGCTAAGGGTCTTGAACGATTCTCATCGTTGGTAATTACAATCTTAATGCTGTTCTCTTTGTAATTGAAGTAGGATTAACTATGTAAATGGGTAAAATGTTTTATACGTCTAAAAGTTATTATTAAAAACTTGTCATTTACTTGGTTTTGGTATGCGGCAATCGTGCTACCTTATTGGCCGACCCCACGCGGCGCAGGCGCAGATAAACAATACGCGGCGTATCTTTGCCGAATGAAAATGGAGTTAGGGATGTTTTAGGATCTACTGGACTGTATGCTCCTATTATTATAGGTGTACTAGAAAGTATCAAAGTCAAAGTGTTTTTAGTACCTACAACATAGCAGAATTACAGGCGGAATAACAATAATTATGAGGTTATTTTTTTTTTTTTTTTTTCATAGGGGGCAATTGAGCAAACGTATCGCCTGATGGAAAGCGATTACCGTCGCCCATAAACACCTGCAACACCAGAGGAGTCACAAGTGCTTGCCTACCCGGAGGACGAAGATAGAATGCCTCTATGCTAGTAATTTCACCGGCTATCTTACCCCCACACCGGAACACAACAATGCGAACATTGCTGTTTGGCGGTGGGTTAGCAGGCAGGTTAGCACTATCTTTTGCCAGTTGGTGAACAAAAACATACATTTAACAGCTATATTATGCAATCAGTAACTATGCAATAATATAGATACAAATTAAAAGACATCATAGATCAAATCATCATTAATTTAAGAGTTAAACACTCTCGTCGGTGTAGCTGATGTAGTATGTAGCTGTCTCCATCTCATCTATCCCTATGCTTGGTTTCCGTATACGACAGGACGTTTATCTTCTATTTTATTTGTTTTATGTAACTTATTCTTGGTCTTCCCCTGCCTCGCTTTCCTTCAACTTTTCCTAATATATTAGACTTTACGAATTCTATACATAATAATGTCAACATTCTCGGAAACCTATATAAAAACGCAGTAATTAGAGAAGCAGTATCCGCAACATAGTCCGCGTATTTATTTCGTTAACATAGTCGGGTAAAAGGTATTCTACAGCATCTTTGGATATTCAATTATCCCTGTCCCAATTTCTGCTGCCAAACTTCAGCAACAGCCGTCCAAACGTTTCGGTATGATGAGAGGACAAATATATATATATATATATTTTTTTTTTTTATTAGATGGCGCTATAGGGCTGGCGATACGATGCTGCATCATGCTGTTAAGAGATTTCCTGAAATAATTATCCTTCTAAAAGTAATTTATTAAAAAATAATAATAATATAGATGTGACGAAGATCAGTAAAAAAAATAAGAATCCTAATAAATCCTGTTTACCGAAGAGATAAACATCTTTCTATATGTGTACCTACCCATTTTTCATATTGGGGGTTTTAATTTCAAGCTTCATTTCCCCATTTGGGGGTTCAATTTCAAGCTTACGTACAAAAAAGAAAATACGATTGCCTATTAAATATTTTCCTAGTGCAAATTACTTTAGGTCTGGTCTAGAACACTAACGTCGCCGACCACTATTTTAATTAATCAAAATACTCTAAGATAAGAGTTCAGAAAGGTCCGTCCGATATCCACCTAATTGTAACGGGACCACCGGTACAAATACAGGCAGACAATCTAATACTCGCATTATTCTCGTATTTCCCAGTAGGTTTATCCCGGGGCATTCTCCAACAGATAATGGGCCAGATAGGCTACCGACCATTGCATTCCCTCCGATAACAACCAATATTATAATACAGCTTGTAAAGTTTATTTTGTATTTATATGCTGTGCTGTTTTCTCATACGATGTTTCTCAGGTTTACTTACATTGAGATTTACAAAATTTTATGGGAATAGAAGGTTTCTACGCAGTCTAAAAGTAGTCAGTTATAAAAAGTGTTATTGAGAATACCTTTAGCCCCCAATAAATAAGTGGTAAGAAATGCACTTAGTGAATATTTTATAAATTTGGTAAGGCTTTAAATTGTAATAGCATTTAGTATAGTCATAAATACTCCTAAGTACTAAAGTTACAGGGCTATGTCGAAGTAAATCATCATTAATAATGTACTATTTTATGATCTTCGTAGTTTAGGCAGCCGTTGTGCTAACTCATTCCTAAGTTTGAAGTTGAACCAGGCGTCTGAGCCTCACTTGGCAATATGTTGCTTGTGAGTTTCTGAGGGACGACCCCTTACATAGATAACAACACAATTTATTTTATGAAAAACTAAAAATTGCATGCTTAGGTGAGAATCGAATAGCCGTTTATATTTGTTGGGCCGAAATTGAATCTGGGACTAAAAAAAAAACAATAAAGTAACTGCAAAAGAACATTCTGAACACACTGAATAAATTTATCGACTGAGTAATTATAATTGTTTACTTACTGCGTTAATTTTACATAAGTAATTGTCATTGCAGTGATCGATAACGAGCGGATGAAAATGTTTGGGGAACGAATATAATGAATGAAATCACCAATGAAAATGAACGACACATTGACTGAGCGTAAACACGATGGCATAAAGTACCAACCATACCGCTGCTCGAAAAAACCGGTGCGTTTACGCAGTGAGTCAGTGACGTGTCGAATGCGTCACGCACGTAATTAAGGCTCCTTATCCGTTAAAAATGCTGTGTATGTTATTTTTCTTATTTGAGTTCTTGAAATATTTTGACTATATTAGTTAATTAGATACAGGCCGTGTTTTTATTTTATTGTTCAGTTTATGTGACTAGCATAAATATAAATAGACCAGGCCAGGATCACATGTCACCACATGTCACTATCTATAGGCACCTTTTTTTCCCCAGACTACAGCAAAAAATAAAAAAAATACCTCGTATTTCTTATACCTTAATATTCTTATAACGCTTCTAAAGTGACCATTACATTCCCGGATCGCAAAAAGCGAAATAAATCACCACCATACTCCAGTGTCAATAATATCTCGCAGGTCATTCAGCCGCCCCTTATTTGGTCTTCCGCAGCGGTGTCAAAGGCACGGGAGAGACAATGACCAGCAAAGGAACACTAAATTGGACCAACTTAAGGCTCGGCTACACGATCCTGCGCGGTGCGATTATTGTTTCAGAGCATCTCTGGGCATAGCGGGAGATCGGTTATGCAGGTAGCATCCGATATGGAGCGCGCCATCTGATAGCCGTACGTTGCATCGCCACCGGCAGTCCCAGTTGCAATACGTACTAACTTTACCATTATCTGTATCAACATCTTCTTTATTGTATAAAATCATCGCATGTATAATCATATACGTCTGCGTTTAGAGATTATACGCTTCAAATACCGTTAACATACAATATTGTAAACGATGGCAATTCTTGTGATTGATGTTATAACTTAGAAATATCTGCGATGGTAAAATAAATAATAAATATCATTCAACTTACACAAATTGACCTAGTTCTAAAGCAAGCTCTAGTAGGATGTGTTATGGGTACTAGACAAACTTACTTATATAGATAAAATAAATACTTGAATAAATAGATAACATCCATGACCCAGAAACAAAATAAATATTGAGCGCATAACATAAATATTTGCCCTTGCCGGGAATGAAACCTAGGATGGCTTATTCCGTTTGCAGTCGAACTACTAAGGGCCCAAGCGCGACGTCCTTATATGTAATCTTCTTTACTCTTCACATATAGTAAATTACTTTTTAGTACTTTCTAACACTTACATCATGTATGAGTAAATTCCAAGAGCTTCCAATTGTAATGCTCTTAAGTAATCTACGGTATCTTTTAACTTATGTTACATAAATTGAATAAACAATTGCCGGCATTACTAGAAATTTTACTTATGATGCATTACTCCCTTCATTCACAAACCGCGTAACAATGGTTAGTAATTATTCCGTTCAGATCTGACATAAACTGACGGGGAGTTGAACTGCACCGTGAGCGTGCGCGTGGGCATGGCGTCCCGCGGCGCAAGCGTTTGCGCTCGCTGCATAAATACGCCTCGGCTCCTGGATTCGGTAGTGTAGCTCTGGTGCTGACATTTATACATATTAGAAGGTATATCTGGTATCCTACGTCAACTCCAAAACATTGGTTGTATTTGGACACATTGGTCTACCTGTAACGTTTCGCCAAATTTTCATTTGCCCGAAAGTAATTTGTTCCTGAAACACGTAATATTTTCAGGATTTTATAAACAATGTTTTAAAGAACCCATAACGTTAGGTTAGGTTTGTTTTATAATTAAGTATTTAAAAAAAATACAGTGAAACAAAATTAACAGTGATGGGACACAAAACTTTCGTGGAAATATCTTATTTCATTATTTGTGAAAAGATCCTAATAGCACGATGCAGGCCCTAAGCCGTGCATACAGGTTTTGCTGTATACTAATCCGGCACTAATTATGTTTCTGTTTGGGCTTATGGTTGACTGATACCTGATGCCTTTTGGCATTAAATAAAAAATTAAAACCTATAAATAAATATGTCGTAACCAGTGATTGGTGACCAATAATTAGCCTGTATAGGTATGTGAAACGTGCAGTATTGTACAAACCTAATTTATCTTCATTGTTATCAGAAAACGATTCCATTTTAATAGCATTGTTTATACTTTGATTCAATTACTATAGGACTATTAGATTCATAATATCTAACTGGGTACCTACTTGACCAGTAAATTATATTTAAAGGCACTTTACTTTCTTCGTTTTTTTTTATTTCTTTATCGTCTAAAAGAAAAAATCATGAACGGGATAAGGAGTATCGGGGTATAGAGTATTTACTACGCTTCTAAGTATTGTTTCTTCCAGCATAGGTATATTAGTAAAAATAACAAAAATAAATGGCATCACTCGCCATCAAATTGATTTAATAAAAATATAATAGATTAACAAGTAAAAGAAGACTAATTACGTAGTTATTCTCATAACTGTACCGACATATTGATACAACCATTATCATTAACTATATTTTTTTAAGTATACTGTTTTCACCGAGTCTTGTCAATAACTTCCTTCCTTTAAAGCGCCTAATTACAAATATTAACATATAACATAGAACTTTTATTCATGAAAATAAATAAAGTTGAACAGTAAAATAAATAATAATAATAATAATAATATTGTAAAAAAACTTAACCTAAGAAATTAAATGAATATACGAAATAATAATAATAATAAATGTAATAAATATTAAGGGACAATCATACACAAATCGACCTAGTCCCAAACTAAGCAAAGCTTGTACTATGGGTACTAGACGACGATATACATAATATATAAATACATATATAGATAACATCCATGACCCAAGAACAAATATTTGCCCCGGCCGGGATTCGAACCTGGGACCGCCGACTCAGTAGGCAGGTGTCTACAAACCGAGCCAAACGCGTCGTCAAAACGAATAAATATCTAAAGTCAGTAGTTTCGAACCTACACCACAATTTTCATTTGATTGGATCACGGAAAGGACCCTAGTAAAAGCGAAATACCAGATCGAATACTTTCATAATAAATAAGTTATAGAACCGAACTTTAATGCCCGTAGTTAATCGAATCGACGTTTTACGGCTACAACTGTTGCTATTTAAATTACACTCGTGACAATATTATAAACATTAATGTCGTAAGATATTTACACAATATCCGTTCAAAACGTTAATCAGTTAATCTTCAATCTTGACGTGAACATACAGTCAAAGTGCTCTAGTTAAATAGAAAAAAAACTTGTTAAATATCCGAGACAGGCAATGCTAAGAGTTTTTTTCGAATCCTGGATTTCCCGAAGCGATTAATTATAGAAGCTAATCTAGGTTGATCATTAATTGAAGGAAGATTACTAAGTCGGCGCAGGAATGCCTGCGGGAGGCTTGCGAATGCAAAATACGCCCGGTGTGACACACAAAACTTACTTAAGTCAGCGGCGGAGTCACTTATTTACTATCTTACTATCTATACTAAATCTCAGGCCTAGGGGGATAGATGACCCCACCTAACCAAGTTCAAAGGATTCAGGATTTCAGAAAGGACTCTCGTGGCCCCTGATTCTTTATTGGAGTGGAAGCTCAACAAGAAGCTTAGGGTTTTTTGTTGAAGCTTGCCTTCACTGGCCGTCCAGAGAGAAGCATAAGAGTTAAAGAAGTGTTAAAGAATTAATACTTTGAGTACTTACTGAATAAGCACAGCACCTCGTGGCTTTGAGCTCTCAGCACTGTTGTTGCATTTGCATCAATACGTGATGTGAGATGTCGCAATTAATATAGGCCCATCTGGAGAGAAGCAATTCACCATCTACCAGAACATCTGTCCATGAGACAGTTTATTCTGGTCCCTGTCCCTATCTCTCTTTAAATCTCTTTTCTTTTCTTTTTAATGTGTCTCTTTTTAAATGTAGATCTTTTTTTTAGGTAGCCTATAGCAGTGTCCCACTGCTGGGTAAAAGGGCTCTCCCTTTGATTTCCACAGGTCCCTGTCTGACGCTACCTCCGACCAGTTGCTGAGGAATGCGTCTATGTTATCCCGCCATCTCCGTCCGGGCCGTTGCAGTCTACGTCACCCATTTTGTGACACCTACTTGGTGGTGGTGTGGCTTGGTTACGGACCTGAAAATATCACGTGACGGAACTCATTGGGACTCTAAATCATTGCGCGAAAATACAAACTAATGAAAAAAACGTACCAGATAAAATAACGTTATCAAGTGGTCCCTCTGTGTATTATCTGTACCGCAAGGCATTTACAAATGCGAAAGTCCCTAGGCCTATTGAGATGTTACGCATGGTCGGGATGACATGCATACAGTGCACGTTACAGTGTGTTTCAATGGGATGTAGAATGTGTCCGGTGTTGCTAGTGTCGCCGCGTTGTGCTAGAATGATATATATTCTGTACATCTTATATAGACAATAGAATAAACTTCTTACTCGCTGGACCTTTTAGCAAATAATCCACCTTCACTGATTCTGTTCCGAAATTCCTAGCCTTGCTGAATTTAGATGCAAATATGGATTCTTATTTCACTCGGTCACCAGACCGATCGTGAATAGAACAGAATATAAATATCTATCTAAATAAATATCTATATAATAAAATATCTATTTGAAATTTGATAGATCCCAAATTAGGTTGGGCTTGTATGTCCAATGC
This sequence comes from Apotomis betuletana, assembly GCA_932273695.1. Classification (NCBI taxonomy): domain Eukaryota; kingdom Metazoa; phylum Arthropoda; class Insecta; order Lepidoptera; family Tortricidae; genus Apotomis; species Apotomis betuletana. The sequence continues at coordinate 8,866,964 of OW026313.1, read as the reverse complement.
GAGTCTAGTTTCAAACTGTTGCGATTAAGGATCTCCTGTAGTGTTTTCTTTTGATAGTTGAATTCATTTATGTATGTATTTAAATTGTATTGCTCAAAAGAAAAACTAATGCACAAGACGGACTAAATGCCATGAGGCATTCTCTACCAGTCAACGTTAAGGCAAACCAGAACGATTGATCATAATTTATCAATTAGTGTAGGGTTCCTTAGAGCATGTTCTAAAATAATCTTAAGCAGAAATACTTTTCATGGGAAACCATGACAAATTGCGTTATTTTTGAAAACCTTTAGGTAAATATGCCGCTCCCTTTGATTTTTTATGATATTGTATTGTATCGAATTTAAATAGCCACTAAGTACTAATTCACGAAAAAACAAGTTTATTTTAAAAATAAAGTCGTATTTATTCTACTTTACATTAAAACGAATATAATCGCAACCCACGACTCTGTAAGAAAACTGAGTATTGTCAGAGATTAACAATTTTTAACACCCATCAGTGGCGCTCTACTCCAGATGACTACCCCGCGTTGATATGTGTCAAGATATTTCTGTACCGTGGAAAATCATTAGCAATTAAATCTAAGTATATGATACGTGACGGACTGTCTACGTTACTTAACACGCACAGTCGTACACAATATGGATTATGTTAGAAAAACTGGTACAAGTCGTTACAGTACTTCTTATTTTCTCATATGATGTAGTTACAAGTCCATAAACGCACGCGAAAATATATGCGGTGCTCTGCCCATACAAGTGGTGATATGTCAGCTATTTCTCACATTTTATTAATTATGCTATGCCAGCTGAATTTATTACTAGCTACACTGTTCCCCGCCGATTCCGCGATCTATTACACCGTTCACACTCTTGTAAATAAGTCATAACCGCCATATACGACAAACAAAGATTTGTTTATTTATTTATAACATATCGAGAGCGTGACTCGTGCATTCCGAATGAAACCAATTTAGTTGACATGGAGTAACGTCATAATAAAAAAGAACAAAGGGCATTCGAGTGAGAGAAACAGCACCCTTGACATACCGAGACAAACCGGGCGCGTGCCAAATCAACGCGTGATCCTAATCTCCATACCGTCACCTTTCACACCAAAACACATCCTCGACATCATGGCCGATATAATATCATCAATCAAACAGTACAAGGGCCGCGTGCAAATTTTATTTAAGTCAGATCACTGGCTCACCCACGTTAGACGTTCCACATTGGAATTTCGCTCTTCGTTCGCGACAACAATCGCCAAAATAACACCGACGTCTCCGACGCAAGGTCGACAATCGTGCCAGACTCCACGACGATTAAAGCGTCAGTCTGTTCTATGTTTGTAAGCAATAGGTATTTTGCATACAAAGCATTATAAATATTTCCCGTGGTTAAGTTGCGTCCTCTGCGTTTTGAAAGCCAGCGGATGACACGCGTCGATACGTCGGACGATTTATGCGTCAAAGTGGATGTAAATATATGTAAAATAGAGTCCTCTCGTTATGAAATACGGGCTTTGGAGAGAAAAGGGGCAATGAATTACCATGCCGTCAGGAATATTGCAGTAGCTTGTTTGTTGAAGATGAGGCTATAATCAACATATATGTATTAATAATGTCATATTCTCCTGCTGCAAGGACTATTGATTTCAAGACTGGCATATGCTTTATTATTAATAGGCCAGTAATTCCTGCTGTGGCAAATAATAACGCACAAAACTGCATTAAAAGTTATTATTACACCTTTATTGTCAATCAGTATTATAATAATTACGCCTAATCATCATTTTGCATCTAGATAAACTAAATCAGGATCCTGTTCGACAATCTACATAAGTGTATAATTCTTTGTTCTCATACCTAACACGAAACAAGTTGTATTTGCGTCTAAAACGGTTGATATTTAAATAGGTCTGGGCCGGGCGGAACACTTGTTCGATTTGACAGGTGATAGCAGCCGGTGAAATATCGCCCGAGTGGTATCGGCGCTGGCACAGCTGGCGGCAGCGCAACCTCGAGTAACACCCTAGGTAAAGTGGGTAGTGCACTCGAATTTGGCCCGTTGGCACAAGTCAAAATGAGCCAGTCTAAATCACAAAAGCCTTAGTCGGTCTTGATAATAATGGTGATCAGTTCGTACTTTAAATAAATTATAATATGAGGCAGTAACATGATAACTTTCGGATCGAAAGGGCGTTGAAGGCATTGTTAAAAAATTTAAACCATCAGATTTGGCAAAGTATTTACAAGAAGTTTCTGAAACAGTTTGGTAAGTAGGTATGAATTCAACTGGCCACTGCAAGATAAATTTCTTGCCATTTAGTATTGTTTATTAGTACTATATATACTTACTACTGTACGTGTTCTGATGAAAGTCACGGGAGTCCACTTAATGCCTGTGAGAAGGACCGGGTCAAAGTAGCCATTTTTGGAGGAGGCTTTAGATATGCCAGCAGACGATATCTTTCTATGGTAATCTACTTGCATACGTTATAACAGGGTCAGCACTAACTATAGTGATTAAATGATCAATTTGTTACTATCTGGTACAAAAGAAGTGAGACAAATCTGATTCAGTTGCAGCCAGTAAATGTGCATTTTCATTATTGCGGATGCGGAGTTTGTTGGACTGAACTGTGTTTACCTAATCACAGTGCTAGAAATCTCTTGGTCTGTAGAAATTGTGCAATTAGACAAAACACGATTGGCCAGCTCATCGTCAATGGAAATGCACCCTTACACCAACGCTTCTGGTAAAATAGTTACTAGAAATAATAGATAACAGATAAGAAGTCAATACGTATCGCGCATCGAGATCCATAAACAGCCACCGTTTCCCCGCTACAATTAGAGAGCTAAACGGTAATATTGGGCTGCATCTAAAGTGCATCAAATCACAGATTAGCTTGCTTTACTGCTATCTGCGGCCGCCGTATCGACGATGCCGCGATAACCCACGATGCTTCTTTGTTTAGCTTTGCATAACCGGGAGAAGTTTACCCAGTGTTGGTAAACTGATAAATGTATCGTGGACTAAACATATATATTGTCGGTTATTGAAGATGATTTATGGCATTAACATGTCATGTTTCTTATACCAAAAAGTGATTATTATGACGGAAACAACCAAGAACCGTTCGTTGTGTGATGTGTTCGGTGACATGTTGACAAGGCTTGAATGCTACGTGCTCTGAAGACGTGAGGTGTGCGCATGTCTAATGAAAGCGAAGACGACTAATTTATAATTAAACTAGCGACTCGCGCCGGCTTCGGACGGGTGTAATTATGCATCTATTATACGTATAACCTTCCTCTTGAATCACTCTATCCATTAAAAAAAACGCATCAAAATCCTTTGCGTAGTTTTAAAGATCTAAGAATACATAGGGACTGGGAGATGGTTTATTATTTATTTATTTATTATTATTTATTTATGTATTGATAGTAATAGAGATTCAGCAAGTCGTACATGATCGAATCAAAAATTAGGAGATCCGCAAGAAGACAAAGGTTGTAGATATAGCTCAGACAGTCACAAAATTTAAGGGTCAGTGGGCACATTGCTCTTAGAACCGATGGCCGTTGGGGCAGAAAGGTTTTGAATGGCGACCGCGTACTGCAAAACGCAGCTTGAGAAACCTCCAAAAGGTGGACCGATGACTTAGTTAGGATCACAGAAAGCAATTAGACGAGGACGGCGCAGGACCGATCATTGTGGATAACTTTGGGAAGGGCTTTGTCCAGCATCTTTCGGCTGATATGATAATGATGGTGATGATGTTTAAATGTAGTCTATCAAAGACACAATTTTCAAATTCTGAACACGACTAGCTTTAGTCTCTGCCTGCTCCCCAGTATTAGCTCGGTCCAGTATTCTAGGTATACCACGGCCAGTTCATGTAGGATGTGGTCGGTGATAAGTTGACAAGGCTACAGTGCTCTGAAGACGAGAGGCGCACGCGCAATGCGCATGTCTATAGAAAGCGAAGATGAGCAATTAAATACCGCACGAATCATTCAAGGCATTTGCGGCCCCCCTGTAACTTCGCTTGAAAGCTTCAAAGAGCGTTTACGTTCATTAAAATCTTTAATTTGCACCGACCATGAGTGCGTTATAAAACATACGCCACCAGTAGCATTTATAAGAAAGAAATATGAAAAATATTATATACTCGTTGAAATCGCCAATCCATAAAGCCTTGCTTGGGTTTGCTGTATGGGGCGGTAAATCACAACGATAAACCATGTCGGATTTTTTTTTGTATTAAAGCAAAATGTTTCTTTTTTTTGTGTACGGGATTTGAACACATGTCTTGGGCGGGCTTTAACGGTGGCTGTAAGAACACAAATAACTTAAACAGGTTTTAAGAAAAAGCGATTTATTTTTAATATGACTTACAGTGTCTGCTAATTGCAATTTAGTTAAAAAAAACCCTAAAATACCTAGAAAATGGCGGCAACGAGAACACATACATAAATGTCCACGTTATGTTTCGAGCTACATCCATAAGCAGATCAGTAGGTACATAACATATCCTGAGTATCAATTACTGGATAAGAAATAATTCGATTGATGGCCCTTAACCGGCACCATATTTATACGGCCGTGTCCCAACGCGCGTGAGCACGTCTCAGACATAGCTATTTAATCAAGTAATATATAGCCATTTGATATAATTGAGTAATATATGGCTCGCAGTGAAAGCGTCGTCCTACACGCCGCTAATCAAGCCAGCGACGCAATTACCTATGTACTGATTTGAATATTCCGTTCTAAATTTGAATTTAAGATTGTCGTCTGTCGTGAGTCATTCGATGACACTTGAATGAATGACGAAAATTTCGTTACGTGTAGGTTTCGTTGAGGCATCAGTTGCGTGTGTTCTAAAAAAATATTAATTTAGTCAACGTTCTTCTGGAATTATGCGCTTGAAGAATACATTCAAAGTAAAAGCTGAACTATTAGTGCACTTACTGATAGGCAAAGTATGAATGTTAACATTTCATTGTACACAACAACTGGTTATAAATACATTCATAACATGTTAAAATCCATATGAAACTGGTTTAAGTCGAATATTGCTCGACATGTTTCGAATCGGTATGCGATTCATCATTAGGAGCTCCGATCAAGTGCGGCGACGGCCAATCGAACACGTTTCATATGGATTTTAATATGTCTGTGACTCACGGGAGTTTTCCATAGTCACATCATCACTACATAGTATAAAACAAAGTCGCTTTCTCTGTCCCTATGTCCCTTTGTATGCTTAAATCTTTAAAACTACGCAACGGATTTTGATGCAGTTTTTTTTTAATAGATAGAGTGATTCAAGAGGAAGGTTTATATGTATAATACATGCATAATTTATCAGCATTGCACCCGTGCGAAGCCGGGGCGGGTCGCTAGTAACAAATAAAACATGTACAAAGGCGAACTTATCCCTATTAGGAATCTCTCCCAGTTAACCTTAGTTAAAGTATTAAGTCAGTAAACACTAATCTATAATTGTAGGTGGACCAGCGAATCTATTTTCTACTTTTTTTTATAGGTATATCCTTTCGGTACGTGGAACGTACGAGGACTACAGAGAGCTGCCCCTTGACCTCAAAATGTAAACAGCCCGAAGATATCTAAACGCTAAACAAAGTATCCGTATACGTTTTAAGAAGATAAAGGCCTGCTTTTGTAACAAAACTGGTCTTACTGGAAGCTAGCGCTAAATTAGAGGCACACGCTACTTTAGGATTTCCCCCTTTCTTGCGTTTCGCCGCCACAATTTGTATCGCAACAGGCTACATTTTCGCAATGTCCCGATTGAATAGGCCACTTAGCTTGATAATGTTGAATTTATTATTTTGTTTGCCTTTCTTTGATAGTTCGCCGTTGAATTGAATCGTCGTTTGCTTATTAGGAAGTGTAATATGTTGCGTTTGGCAATCGAGCGCGAGTTTCTTATTCATAGAAACTATTCAGATTTCGATCTTTTCGTTTCGTCTTGGACACTAAGAATTCCTATCATCAATTTGTCAACACGTTACCTGTAATGTTATTCGAATGTGATGAGGTTATTATCCCTAACGTCTTTTTGGCAGACATTTTAGTTAAATCAAAATCGTTTTAGTTATTGTTAATCGTATGACTTATACATCTATCTATATACCCGTGGACGTCCACTGCTGAAAATAGACCTCTCCCATAGCTCGCCACAAAGTGCAATCCCGTGCAGACCGCATCCATTGCCTCCCCGCTACCCTCACGAGGTCAACTGTCCATATAGCCAGGGGCCGACCCACGCTGCAGTTTCCTATATGTGGTCGCCAGGACTTTGCTGCCCCAACGGCCATCCATTATCCGGGCTACATGGCCTGCCGATTGTCAATTCTGTGAGCTATATCGGTTACCTACGGATATCCTCATTTCTGATTCTATACTGAATTACACATATAGCAGTAATATAGTGTTAAAGTTTGTAGTGATGCTAATTCTGTGGTGATCAATGATCCTACTCTTAACTAGTTTTATAATCTATCTGAGCCCTTAAAATTGTTCTAATACTGAGAAGTGAGTGTAACAATGTTTTCATTTGTAACAGTTTTTTTTGCCACCATACGATGGGCAACACAGACGCCAGAAATGGCGGGAGGACCTGAATGCACTTTTTCCTCAGTGACAGAAAGGAAGAGCAATCAAATAGGAACATAATGGGAATCGAAGCGAGAGCTTCACCCAGCAGTAAGATACTTCGGTATGTATGTAAAAAAACAGAATACCTACTAGAGGTAAATTATATTACACTATATTGGTGCTCCAGTTTCATGACGGTGATTACATTTTGCGGTTACATAATTGCAATTACAAGTGAACAAATTATACAATAGGCCAGTCCTGGTTTGACCAAAGAATCCAGGAGCTTTGTTCTGCCACTAACCGCATGATTCACTAAGACCAGTGGTCTCATGTTTCACCTACTAATCGCGATTTCAACACTAATTTATTACTGCCTTTTACAGAAACATCTACATCCACCTGAGTCATTCCGACCACAATGAGTATACTCGCAATTAAAACATTCATTGTAAATGTCAGTTCTGGGCCTAAGTCATATATTTCAATTTGACACATCGCAGCTATCATGTTGTGTGTAAAGCTTGACTTATGTTTCAATATTTATGTGTTATCCATTTATGGACAGTGTTAGAGCTCAGAAGCGACTGTCTTATGTGTTCCATCATCGGGAAAGTTATTTTTATTGTTCTATTGTTCTGGTGGTGGATTGAAGCTTTATCCAAATGGAGGTGGCAACGTGATGGACTGTGGAAGATTCCTGTTTTATTCGAATTGCAAAAAAAAAAAATCTTATCTCGCGTCTGAAATGTAACTTTTCAGAGCATTATACCATCGCTATTAAAACTCCTTGGCGGTTATTTCTAAAACGTAATAAAGGTGTACAATCAAGCAAACATTGGTGTACTACTTTTTGACACTATTTAATGACTAATTAAGGTCTAAAAACGGTAGATCACTTTTTAGGCAGATTAAAACTTGTTTCAATTAAAAAACAAAAATTGCCTGTCTTTTGTTCAAAAGTTAAAGGCTCGTCATCGTCTTAGTCACTTGGGTTTGCTACTACTAGTGTAATCAGAAAACTAAGCTGTGAAATTCTTCATCTCGGTTATATTAGCTATAGAAAATATCCACCATTTTCCTTTATTGACACCCGAGTCAATCCTATCCTTTCTTTCAAAAGCTTCATGACATGGTGACGATGACGTGTAGTGTATGTAGAATAGGTAGGTACATAACTATAAATAAAGCAATAAAAATTGCTAAAATAAAAAAGTGTTTCCATTTAAATAAACATAGTCATTGAATATGGAAATTGCTCTGAGATATCTTAGTTAATACTTTGCATAAGCCAAAGGCTAACTGTGCGGGCATTACGTCTTGTCAGGCTGCACGTAGTTACAAATTCCTTAAAATATATATTGCCTAACGTTAGATTTTCCTTAGTTTGACGATAGTCATCATCCTGTCAATCAGTTGGTTGGTAACAAGAAATCGTAAACAAGGCGGTGCGTAGTGATCAGAGATGGGTATTATTCGAATAATTGATTATTCGAATAAAATAATGGTTGTGATTGTGATATCGTCATTCGGATAATTTATTCACGAATAAATTAACTATTCGAAAAACGTTTACAAATAAAGATAGATTTTTTATTAGGTATTTATAAAGGTTTTTTTTTTCAAATTGATGATTTTGTTCTATGGATGCAACATTTCGCTGTCCTAATATTACAGGGTTCTATGTTACATTTTCAGTAGTTAAAATAAGCCTTTGTGTCATTATGACATGTTTGAAATTTGAACTCGTCAAAAGAGAAACATAGAACCCTGTAATTTCGAGCCGGCGATTTCTCAGTTCAGCATATTAAGACTATCTATCTAAGCCTAGCTCCTAAATATATGATGATGATGATGAATCTTTCTTGATTATTATTTCAAAATGCTTTTTCGCATCTTATTCGAATGAAATTTGCCAATCGCTATTCGAGAGTAACGCACGCTGAGGATCAACTTACCCAATTAGGGGTGATTACATCGCTCCTTGTCTTGCATACCTCGACGTTGTGACTTCCATATGGTCTAATCTAAGAGGGCAGTGGCTGTAGAAAGAGAGCTGAACATCGACCTCAGAAGCGTGCCATGGGACAGCCCTATGTCCTGCAGTGGACTGATATAGGTCCATGATGATGATGTTGGTTTGAAATACACTTTCACATGAATAAAATTTTATTTGACTATTTCTAATTGTTAGTTATTCGTTATTCAATCACTTTTTCCCATCTCTATTCGTGAGTAACGCACGTTGAGGATCAATTTACCCAATTATAGGCGATTACATCGCTCCTTGTCTTGCATACCTCGACGTTGTGACATCTGCCGGATTATGCTCGTGGATCCGGCACATATATGTGACATATGGTCTGGGATAAAAATGTCGACGGTGGCCTAACACGCGCGTTCTTGCGTGTTAAATACGAGGATTAATTTTTATTGGTGTAAAGCTGCGTTTATAGTGGAGTTAAAGATTGAGATAAATAAAGATTTTGATATATAATTTTATTAAAACTTTCGTGAGACATATTTAATGACACACAGTGACGAGTTTGCCGCGGCGGTGTACGGGCAGCCGTCCCTGATGAAGGGCTCCATACGAGTTCGAAACATGTCGGGCCGTTCCTGACAATTTCACGTGAGTGTAAACCGCTTAATACAATAATTTTGATATATTTTTGATAAAAAGACTGAAGTCCTAAATAAGTTCACGAATAAATCATTAAAAATAATATTTCTACTTTAAAATGTTCCTGCGCAGCAGCCTTTGATTTTGAGATTACCTCAGAAACCCTCTGACAAAAAAGGCGTGTTATAAGTTTCACATGTGTATCTGCCAGTGGCATCGTCATGTCAGCTCCCAAACGGATGGTCCGATTTGAATGCGTTTTTTTTTAAATGAAAGCCTAGCTATGTTGGGTCTGGTCAGGGAATAATAATTTCAAGAATACATTATTAATAAAGAGACAAATAGTTCAAACCCACTTTATGGATTGTTAGACATTGTTAACATAAAACTATAGTCATTCATCATTTTAAAGACGCCGGATTTCACCCTCGTTAACCCTAGACCCCACTATCATTAGGCATCGCTCTCATTGAAATCGGGGCAGTACCCTACGGGAACCATGACATTCCTCAAAATCATAATAGCCTACGTGTTCAGCCATAAGTTAGAGTATAAACTAGGTTTGTTCCAAATTTTATGCAAATCCATCCAGCCGTTTCGGTGTGAAGAACTCACTCACAAACTTTCGCCTTAAACGTATGAATGGGATTGTAAGTATTCCAAGAAACATTGTATCAATAATAATGCATCTGTATTAATGAACAATTACGAGCATTTATTGCGGTGTTATTATCACGGATTGCGAGTATGATAACATACACGCTTCCGCCATGCCACATAGAGCCTATTTGTCACCGAGATCTAACAATTTAAGTGAGCTATGTGCGTGTTAGGGACGGGCCATGGAAAAATATATATCGATGTTTATCTTATCGATATTTTTAAACAGTATTACACGGGAAAAATATCGATAAATATATTACCTTTAATCCAAGCCTACACGCGGTTTTTACGCAGACACAGCTGTCTCTGTGACATGCGCCAAAAAAAATTTTATATATTGTTAACCGAAACCGACTATAAAGATATCTGTAGCATGCCGCGGTCGGATATAACGTAGCGTCGTATGGTCGAGGAATCAAAAGGTTTATTATCATTTCGCGTCTATACATGCAGAGCTCTTAATGAATGTTTGATAAACATTTTGATACTTGGAAATAATCATCGAAAAATGAGAGGATGTTGACGACCTATATTTTTTTCTTTTATTAATTGGTACTTAATACGATATTATGACATGTCGATAATTTTTCCCTAGCCTAGTGTGTGTAGGACTAGCGCCGTAAAGGATGGCCAAGTGACAACTAGTCTTCCAGCGAATGACGCAAGCCGTTTCGCAGAATGCGATCCGAGCGCAGGGAATCTAACACTAAAAAATTTAGCGCCATCGACTTCATACTTTTTAGAGAGACGCCACACTAGCGTCTTTTAAACGTCGGCGCCCGTACGCGCTACGTCGGCGACATACCTTTTGCGCAGCGTCTTGAATGTTGGCGTAACTCTAGCGGCGTTTAACTAGCGTCAGCATGTCACCAGTGACCACGCAGCGTCGAAACGTCGTCATTAATGTGTCACGGTGTTGAGGCTCAATAAAAGCTGATAGCGTCACGACAAACTTGCGTCGATGTTACAACGCTGCGCAAACGTTGCGTTGCCGCTGGCAGGCCGTCGGCGTTCAAAAGGCGCTAGTGTGGTATCTCTCCTAACGTCTAATTGCAACGCTTTCGTCCATATACAGAAGATGTCTCTTGATTACACCGCGCGAATTTAGCTTTTAATTTCAATGTAATTGAACATTTGACTACACTAATTGATGTTCGCGTCACGTACTAACTTGATTAAACAGTTTTCAAACGAAAATATGTGTCTCAGTATCCGTTACGAATAACTTTAGTTCGATACGATGTTGATTTTGTAATGCATCCATCATTAGTGAAAAAGGAAAAGTAAACGGCTATAAGAAGGCTGTATTCATAAAAGTCACTCATGATCTAGACTTATGAGAACTCAGTTAATTGGGATTATAAATTAATTAGGCTCTAAATTAGTAAATAAACCGCATTTAAATCTTGTGCGAGCTGGTAGAATGCGATTACACAAATAATTAGTATGCTGTCGTGGTATCTTTCAATTAAATCAATATCTAGACATCGTACTGTATTGTTCTTGTCGTATGTGGGCGATACAGAATATAGTGTTGAATTATCATTAGCGCTATTAACAACTTCATTAGGTAGCTTATTTGATAAATACTAACATTGTTGTAATGTTTTGCGTTCCATTGCTTAAACTAGGCCCGGCCACACAGTCTGAATTCCGATCCGGTTTCAGATGGGAATGACGTCAGCAAGCGAGACGTCGCCATGTTACAGACAGAGACAGAAACACTTTGTGACGTCATTCCGATCTGAAACCGGATCGGAATTCAGACTGTGTGTGACCGGGGTAAGTATAGCTTATAGTAGCTTAAAGAATCACTTTGCCTGTTCACGGACTCGGAGCGAAGAAAATGAACCAACCAGACTACGACTTTGTGAAACCCAAAAGAAGTTGAGGAATGTGATTGGTGAATTTCACACATGTCCGCTTTGCTCCGCTACGCTTCTGTGGACAGATAGCCTAAATGTTGCGATATGAGTAGTTATTTCTAAGTAGGTACACACCTGCACATTTAGGTGACCAAATTATGTATACATTGAGGAAAAATATTTTGGGCCCTGGAGAAAAACTTAGCTAATTTTACTTAACGGAAGCATTATTTTTTTTTAAAGATAGATGCATTCGAAGAATTTTTCAAATTAATTTGTCTCACCCGGAATCGAACCTTTTGGTTACTTTTAAACTAACAATTAAAGCGAAGTTTGAACTTGAGATTGATAGTATGAACATTAAACCTGGAATAAAATATCAATTCATCCACCAAACAATGACAGGTTAAGGTCGGCGTCCACAAAATTTGCCGACTCGACTCGAATCGCAATTTATTTGCTGAAAGTCTCAAGCTGATTGATACGGTTTAATTGGTTTAATTTACTTTGTAATACATATTGTATTTATTTGTCCAGCAACTCAAGAAGCCACAACATTTCATCCATATTAAGAGGCCTTATTCGTTTTGAATTTTTTTTTTTCATATGATGATAACTTATAATATATATTGATAACTTCAACCAACTTTTTGAAGCGAATAATACTTTTCCCCGAGTTCTAGGTAGTAACATAGCTATTTCATTTCTTTCATGCGTGCAGTTGAAAATAAGTTGAAAAAACTAATTTTCCGCGTGAATTTTGTCAATTTTGAGTAGTTTTTGAAACAAAAATTATCAATGAAAAATTCAAACAGTACGTTTCAAATATATACCAATAAATCCCAATAGCCCTGTTTTAGGTAGTTACATCAATAATATGTTAAGAAACAGTTTTCATCGTAGAGAAAAATGTCTAAACAATCAGCATTTTAAAAGGAATAAGGCCTCTTACCTGTGTAACAGACACAGTTATTGTAGTTGAAATATTGTAATGAAGTAGGTATTACGACGAGATTTGACTGAGCTGTCAATGATCCTTTACAACTACATTAAATATAGTCATTTAAATCCAAGTTTATTTTCGGCATTGAGCGTCCTTAATTCCGGAATTGTAATATCGGAAAATGATCCGATATTCCGGAATCCAAGCTCTAGGCGCTCCAGGGCAATTTACCGTACCGTATATTTAATAACAATAAACAAACTTTATAATTGCGTAGTTATTGTTCGTGAAAAATGTGGCACAATTGGTAACAGGGCGTGGCTAGGTCGCGTGCCAACTTAGCCCGCCAAGCACCTTGGTGTGCACTGGTGCAACGGCTGTTAGCGCGGCTCACAGCGCGCAGTGAACAGCAGGACGAGTGGCACGCGAATGACACAAATTACGAAATTTAAATATTTAGTTACCGTAACTAAATCTAATAAAAGTAACACGTTCACGTTTAAACCATCGCTATTAGCTCGGCCAATTAAAGGAATAAAGTTATTAACCTTGCGAATTCTTGCAACATAACATTTGCAATAATTTATATAATGTTTCCGTGTAGGTACGCTGCACCTGAGAGGTTATGTCACGGTGTTGGGATTGGTACCTGCCTTTATCCTTTCGTTAAGGAGATCGTGCGGTAAAATGAAATTGTAAGATTACGCTACCTTTCTTTGACATGAGTTAAGTAGTCTATTTAACGTTGCTCTGTACGTATGACATCTGTACCCTTACCCTGAGTTAACGTTACCGTACTCGCTATAGTTTATATCGCTTAAATTGCAGCCTAGGTCACAAATGTAGGCAGTTTTGTTCGTAATCTTATCAGTAATCTGTCTGAAGATCTTGACATCTAATATCCATGCCAATATTACAAATGCGAAAGTGTGTCGGTCTAGTATCTCTTCACGCTTAAACCGAATTTGGTATTGGACATAGTTTGAGTCTCGGGAAAACACATATGATCCCGAATAAATTTAATGTCCCCGTAGGATGAGCGGGTAACGCCGCAGGGCACAGTTAGTAGTATATTATAAAATTTTAAATATGAAATCTTTGTCCTTTCATGACGCCTAAACGGCTGAACGTTCGGTATACGGGGAGCTGCGCATCCCCAGATTGCTTGACTTTATTCGACTACGGTGAAGCAAAAATAGGTTTACGACTTTTTCTTCCACGGGGATGAAGTTAAGAATAAAATTAGAAAATCAGTTAAATGAGAGCCAAGTTCGATATAGCGAGCAACGTTGTCGACTTCGCCGACAAAAAAATTTAGATCTATATGGGTGCCAAGTTCTTTGCGCTAAAAATTTTAGATACAAGAACATGCAACATACTAAAATGAATGTACCTATGTAACAAATTCTTGTTTTTCAATACTAGTACAATGTTTGCTACTTAATAGTTAATATAAATTCTTAAATTATAACAAACAATTATTTACTTTTTGCATTTATTTTACTTGGGGTGTAATTCAATATAAAGACTTGACTTGGCTAGTTTTCACAAACAATTAATCTATTTTCGTTAAGGTAAGAATGTGCAAGATAGTGTTACTTATACTGTTAGCTTGATAATAATACTATGTTACTTTTATAAAATTTAGTTTGTTGGTGAAAACTAGCCAAGTCAAATCTTGATATTCAAATCGATCTGTAAGATTATTATTACAGACCCGTAGTAAGCACTAGTAGTTAGGCCTGTTTTATGGACACTACACGACGATAAACATATTACTGATGTAGATAAATACCTACTTAAATACAAATAACGTAGGTCCCATGCTTTTCACACATTAACATTGCTTTTCGCGTGTGAAATTTAACCTTAATTCGATTAAATTGTATTGAGACAGTACCCTCACCATGATTTACAGTGTCAGTACCCGCTAGCAACTGCGTAAGGGATTTGTATCGAGATTTGCAGTTCTATAAAGTAACCGCTAGGGGTGCTGTACTATTCTCCATACAAATCAGTCTTCAGACAGATTACTGATAAGATTACGAATAAAACTGCCTAAATGTGACCTAGGCTGCAGTTTAAGTATTTAAACGATTAATTATTTTTATTCGAAGCCAAGCTTTCTTTAAGATCCTTAAGATCTTTTCGAGGTCTTGGGAACCTCGAGAGTCAAGTGGCCGGATATGTTTACTTTATATCTCGCTAATTGTTTCCAAGTCTCGTTCGACATTTAACTAATGTTTTACCTAATTAACTACGGATATAATAATAATAATCAAAAAGTACTTTCAATGCTATATTTTATACGATTGGGATAAATTATAAGTTTATTTTTTAAATAAGTACTTTTAACTTAGTAAATTTGCCTGCACCATACAAAAAAGTACAAATAATGGCAACGCGGAATACCTTAAAACACTCTCTACCAGTAAAACATTGGGCTATCTAAACAGATACATAATTCGATTTGTATCCCGGGAAAACGCACGATTTTCAATGAATAAACGTAGCGGGAAACACTAAATCTCATTACCTATTCCCGTTAATTATTAGACGGAAGCAAGCTAAAATTACAAATATTAAAATACGACCAACCATTAAACTCACATTCTAATTGGAGTCCATTAAATGAGCTCTATTCGCTATTGCAGCTAACAAGTGGCCGGGTATTATTGTATAACAAACAAAATAAATAATCTAAGCAGATTGTATACAATGACAATATCGTAACAGCCGCGCGTGCGCCGGTTGCGCCACGGCCGCGCCCAGCCAGTGCGGTGCGTGATCTGGACCACATCGACACAAATATCGATATCACTTCCGCGTCAACATATCGATGAGTTGATTCGATACGGCAACAATTATAATTGCGAATTTTAATTGCCTGTTACGATTTTATGGCTTGTTGTGCATTACAAAAATGACGTAAAAAGAAATTAGAGTTTCTAAATTTTGATGAGACGTTTGATGATCGGCATCTGATCCCTGTCAAACCCTCTGAACCCATTAAACATCGTAAGAACGTAAACAATCTTGATTACATCAGCAGAAGGTTGTAACTATTACGTTACAATTTTTTTTTTTTTTTTTCAAAATACATTTTTTTTACCAAAAGACCAGTCCTTTACACGTATAATAACATTAATAGCAAAGGTGAGTTGGACTGTGCACCCTGGAAAAGAACTTCAAAACCAAATTTGGTTTTGCAAGCCACCTATGTGCACGTGAACATGACCGAGTCTCGTGAAGGTCGTAGAGTCAGGTTCACCATTGACGGATACGTCAAGGAGGACGATTTATATAATAGTAGTATTTTTAACCTAATAGGCGAAGCGGTGGTAGCCTAGTGGTTAGGGCATGCGACTTTCAATCCGGAGGTCGCGGGTTCGAACCCGGCCCGTACCAATGAGTTTTTCGGAACTTATGTACGGAATGTCATCTGATATTTACTACCACTCGCTTTTCGGTGAAGGAAAACATCGTGAGGAAACCACCTAAGTAAGCCCAATAAGGCCTAGTTTCCCCTCTGGGTTGGAAGGTCAGATGGCAGTCGCTTGCGTAAAAACTAGTGCCTACTACGCCACATCTTGGGATTTAGGTAGCCGACCCCGATTGAGAATTCATTCTCAAAAAATGGGACAAAGGCTAGGAGGATGGATGAGGCGTCATATTAAATAAAAGGTTTATCGATATTGTCTGAAATTCACACCACATTATTATTTTGCAACTTCTCGTTAGACAAATAAAACGCTCTTGCAGAATGAATACGACTATTTGAATTTTTATAAAGTGTATCTCAAATCATTCGTCAAATATCTTCATGGAAGCAATTTAAAAAATATTAAACAATATAAGTATAGTAAGAAGACATTAAGGAACTTAAATTCACATAATTATTATCGTGTTTTGCGACAGCCACATCACTAGAGGGTCCAGCAACATCACAATCACATGCCCGTATTCACCGCATTAGGGGCACGAGCTGCGCTGATCCGAGATATATTTTATTTAAATAAACATTTACCAACAACGGATCATAACATAACCTGACTTGCCTTTGCCAGGCATTCGGTAAGTGGCTGAGCCAATCAATTAAACTACTTTTTACAGAGGATTTGATATAGCTCTACCTCTACACTCGATTAAACTGACTGGTTTCCTAACAGATCTAATAGGCAACTTTTTATGAAATGTCTAAAGCCTAGAATAGTAAGAAATTGGAAAAGAGATAATAACTTTCATGTTTCTGTGTGGCACGTCAAGTTTTAAAATATTCAAATGATCAAAATTGGGATTGGTTTCCAGACACTGGAACTTTTGCCATCCCGGGAATTTCCGGGACTGTCATACAACCCACGTTAACCCACCCTAAGCAAAATATAACCGTAGAATTATTAAAAAAAAAAAATTCATGGTTGAAGTCGATGATTACCTATACATATATTGACCTCAGGACAGTATCACATGTGACACTGCCCTATTCTGTTCTGACTCAATCTGTTATCATAATCAAAACCCTGTCACTAGAACTCTGTAATAACTAAATACCTATAAATAAAAAGATGTGGATGTGTAAAACACTGAATTATTATAATTAAGCACAAAGGAACAAGTTGCCTTTTTATAGGCGTTTCGATGGTTTATTTCGATCAAGATTAAACCTAACCCAAGATAAATTGGGAATCTGCGGAAATTGTTTTGGAATAATAGGCATGTTGACTTTTTTTTGTGTGTTAATCGGTCATATGTTTTATTGGGATCAATTGTTTATACGGGATTAAAATCTCTTATCGGAGGCCAAGACTCATTTTGGGTCACTGAGCCATCGGAGTAAGTAAAGTAACTATGCTTAGACTGCTCTAAAAGTCAGAAATGATCGTTAAATTTCAACATTCCTACGGAGCGCTGAAAAAGCTCTATATTATACAAATGGCTACAGAGACACGACGTTATTTCTTTGTTGAATAAATAGCAATAGTTGTATGAGAAAAATAAATGATTTGCAATTTTTCCGTGAAAACCACTGGCAACATTTTTGCCAGTTTTAAGTGGACGGACGAAGACATTAACAAAAAGGTGACTAATTTTGTTTTGCTTGCTTACCACAAAGAAAACAGTGTTTTGGACGTTTAAAAGAAGTGTTATATTATTATTGTTGTACATTTATAAATAGCCATAAAGGAACTATTGTTTCGAAGATCAACCAGCGATACGTGTTCAGTATGACGATATAATCTTTGAAGCACGATCGATCAAGAACTGTCAAAAGTATTTAATCGAGCAAGACTTAAATAGCTGAATTAGTATTGTTTGTTTGTTGTAAGTCAAGTGAAGGAATAATGAAGGCATTAAGTTCCGATAGGGGCGCCCAATGACGTGCAGGTTTTTTATTATTACACGAATACTGGCACACTGAAAAAAAATAGCTCAACTAGTTTAACTACTTGCGAAATAGTCCAATTGTACTTAGTAGTAACCAAAATAATACTAAATTTTACATGACTCATTTTGGTTACTAGTAACCCTTAATTTGTCAGTCCTCCGATTTATGTAACTACCTAGCAGCTAACATTTGGGCTACTGTAAACATTTTTTTTTTTGAGGAAGGGTAAATATTTTTGAATTGATTTCGAATATTTGTTCCTGGATCATAGATGTTTTCTATCTATCTAACTATTTATCTATATAAAGTAAGTTTATCATCAGCCATATCAGCCTACTAGAGGTGACTAGTGCCCAGTCGATGGTAATAAGATCGATTTGTGAGAGGTTGTCCGATATTTATCATGTACAAGTCATTAAAATTATCTACTGACGGAAAGCAAAATACCTAATTATATTCAATTTAATGTTGAAAACGCTTGAAGGATGTCTAAGGATTTTGGGCCGTCGCTGATGTACTGATTGCAACAATGATTCCTTAAATAAATTATACATTTTTTTTTTGTATATTTGCGACCCATACTGCGCTTTATCTATCTCTTGTTTTACATAACCAAAAGGGATGCAACAAGACTTGACAAATCCTGCTCAGCGAAGGGTTCGCATATAATTTTCAAATAAATTACTTTTTTCCTTTCTGTACTCATTCACGGTGTACATATAACCTTTATCTCATAACACTATCCGTCATTACCTTCACATATTACACCTTATAATTTTATAAGTAATATTTTTCAAGGACCAGCTGTATGGACATCCGCACCGCAATATACGTCACACTGGCCACTAATTAAAACGGATGTGGCTTGTAAAATTATCATTCCTGATTTATCTGGTAGGTGTAGACCTGAGACACTATCGTTAATTGATTATTCAATGTACTTAGCGTAATCTGTTGGTGTATCGGTGCATAATGATATTTATATATGAATCTACCTAGTACTTTTACGTACCTAGGTACTTTTTGATATGAGAAGTATTTGGCACCTAAGATTTGGTAGGATCCCAACACCCTAGTTATTTCCTTCATACTTAGGTACGTGTTCTCTATAGTTTTAGCTTTTATACCTTTATACTTAGGTACGATAATATAATTTTTTATTGTAGCTTAATTTTTTTCAAAAGCCTAGATAAAACGAAAGCCATCACAAGTAAGTAAATAAACATTATCGTTTCCGAGCTAGAGACATCTAAAGAGTGCATACCTACTGGAAGTTCTTTCTCTATTGTAAAGTCTTCACTATGACGTTTTCCATCCGTTAGACCATCAACAGAATTTTTAACTATAAGATTTTTTTAGACTTTGAGGCTCCTTATCCGTCCAAAATTATTGATGATTGTTTTAGACATTTTTCTCTATGATCAAACATGTTTCTTATCATATGCTTCAACGTAGAACAGGGCTATTGCGATTTATTGGTTGAAACCTACAATTTGAATTTTTCATTTGGTTGAAATTATCAATATAATTATTTGACATAATATGAAAAAAATATTATTTAAAAGGAATAAGGAAGGCCTCTTAAGTCTTCGAAAAGTAATTAGAAAGGGCACGTTTAATCTGAGTATCATTTAATGCTGTTGCAGTTTACATTACGTTGAATTGTATCAGTCCATATTGGGAAATAATTCGGGTAATTATTTTTTAATTTGGCGACGGCAAAAAATAGGGCGATTCACCCGCATACGAACGGGTTGGACGTGCCTTTAACGACACCAAAGTAGAATCAATTTCCTGGCATTTTGTCACATTAGTGCTGCGATACTGAAATGCCCGGCGTTCCCGTTCTCATGCCGTCAATTGAAAAACACACGTCGGCGAAAAGTTAATGAAGTTCTTAACGACGACTGACGGACAGTGGTAGATTTATTGCTGCACTAATGGCCGGTGGTTTTACAAAAAAAATAAGCAAAGCAACCTGTCCAAATTGTGTTTAATTGCATGAACTCAAGTCACGTACAAAATGGCGAACACGTGGTTCTTTTCCCAAAGTATTACGGACCGATATCGACTGACAATCGACCCAAACCTGTTGCCATACATATAGTACTCGTACTTATAAGATTCAGTGCATAAGTAAGTGCAGACGAATGCATTCTACTGCCAAACATAATTTGCGATGATTTATGACGGCTACTCTTTTTGAGTACTTTTTTATCATAAATAGGTCTGTAATTAAATTTAAACTTTAATTATTACGACTAACTTGATTATACATAGTTTGATTTTAAAGGCTTGCACGACCGGCATGAATTTGTATTTCTTTTAATCGAGAGCTGTTCAGCGGTTGTCGTTATTTCATAATATATTGTATGTATTGTATATTAGGTACTTTTTATCTGGCCAAAGGAAAAAAATCAGGTAATATTTTTTTTTTCGATAGTGAGACTTTACAGTATTAAAAAGTGTCCATAACTGTAATTACACGGGAAACGTCTTAAATCTTCTTAACTTCAGTGTTAACTAAACCAAACTTTTATTTTATAGTTATGTACGTGTAAGAAGCTGCTAAGGCTTCTTCAAATCAACAGTTGATTGAATAGAAAACGATCTAAGTAGGTACACGGGTAAGTATCTACAGATACCTACTTAGTCACAGATGGCTAAAGGATACTTTTTAACCCGACAGATTCGATTGAAATAGAGTTTTTCATGCTTTCGGTATGGAGGTGAGCTTACTGCAGGGCACTTTCTAGTAAGCTTCTTGATTGTTAGTATTATATCCACAATGTGCGGATGTTGACTACCTAATGGTGCCCACGCGCCCGCTCTGAAAGGGCCTAATTTAGCAACGCTCGTATGACATTTGCCTGCTAATAGGACACATTTCGCGGGTGTACGATTGTGCAAGCTGTGGCGCCTAGTGTAGAGGACGGACAATGGCCGCGGTGTCAAGTTAGTGTAGGCTGGGACTACATGGAATTGACTATTATATATATATATATTTTTTTTAGCCTATTTGAGTGTCCCACTGCTGGGCAAAGGCCTCTCCTCTTGATTTCCACGACTCCCCATCAGAAGCCTCCTCCGGCCAGCCGTTGAGGAACGTGTCCAGGTCGTCCCGCCATCTCCGCCTAGGCCTGCCCCGCCTGCGCTGCCCATCTTGTGGCACCCACTCAGTGGCCAAGCTAGCCCACCTTTCTGGGTGCATGCGGCAGACGTGGCCGGCCCAGTCCCACTTCAGCCTGGCGGTAGTTACTCCAACATCGGAGATTCGCGTTATAGAACGCAGCGTGCTGTTCCGGACGTGGTCGGTCCTTTTAAAACCTAGAATGCTGCGTTCCATGGCTCGCTGGCAAACCTTCAGTTTGGACTTCTGGCTCTCAGTAAGTGACCATGTTTGGGCACCGTAGGTTAGGACGGGCAGGATACACATGTTAACGAATTTCCACTTAAGTGACAATGGAAGATTTCCCTTCATTAGCTCCTTCATGGACCAGTAGCTCTTCCAGGCATTTTCGACACGCCGTTCGATTTCTTTGTCTTGCCTGTTGCCGAAAGACACTAACTGGCCCAAGTATATATACTCGTCAACATAGTGTATAGTCTGCCCATCTACCGCTACCCTACGTTTCGTGCTGTTAGTCATCACTTGAGTCTTGGTGCTGTTCATTCTAAGTCCAACTTGAAGGCTTGCCGAGCTGAGGTCTTGGAGCATTAGTTGGAGTTCTGCCGCCGAGGAAGCGAAGAGAACAATATCGTCGGCAAAACGTAGGTTTGATAACCTTTTATTGCCCACGACTATTCCCCTCGCCCCCCACGACGCCGCCAGGCTCTTAAAAACTTCTTCAAGTGAGCTAGTGAATAGTTTTGTAGATAGCGGATCACCTTGTTTGACACCTCTTTGGATTTGGAACGACGGGCCGGTGCACTGTAGTTTGATGGCTGCTGTACTATTGTTGTAGATGGCGTTGATGAGGTTTATGTAAGTGGGTTCAATGTTTTGATTGCGGAGTGCGGTTTCTATAGCGGAGTGTGAGATGCTGTCGAATGCTTTGGCATAGTCAACGAATGCTAAGTAAAGAGGCTTGTTGTATTCGTTGTATTTTTCAATTATTTGATTCAGTGTGTGTAGGTGGTCAGTGGTGGAAAATGCGGGACGAAAACCAGCTTGTTCAGGAGGCTGGTGTTGATCGAGTTGTCCAGCAATGGGACACTCAATTACCTTTATGAAAGTCGGTAATTGCCCAGATCACTTTTATCGCCCTTTTTATGCAGTAGAATAATTTCGGAATGAACTAAATGTAAAGGGATGTGTCCTGTTTTTATTATAGAATAAAAGAGATTGGTAAGAGGGAGTAGCAAATTCGGCTTTCCTAATATGAGGGCTTCTGTGCTTACTCCATCCACTCCAGGACTTTTATCAAACTTCATTGTGGATAGAACCTTTGCCACTTCATCGGATGTTACTGGAGCGATGGTGTCGGCGCAGAAGTATTGAGCAGTGCTGTTTGATTTAGAGGGATCTGAGTATAAAGAGCTGTAAAACTTAGTACATATATCTATTACTTTATCCCTATTGCTGTGCTTATTTCCATGGTCGTCTCGTAAATTAGTTACCCATGTTTGATCTGAACTAAATTTGAATTTGTTTAAGATGCCTACATTCTTAACTATGGTGTTGCTTGTTGATAGGATATAGTCTATTTCGTTCATAGTTTGCCCATCTGGTGATACCCATGTCCATCGACGCTGTTGTTTCATGGGATTATATTATTATTGCTACAATATTTTTCAGTTACTTTCAGACCGTGTCTTAATCATCCGATACTATCCGATACTGATACGATATTAGCAGCACATGCTTCGAATCCTGAATGTAGGTAATTAAGTATAGTTAGCAATAATCTGTTTAATATAGAAGATTAACCAAGTACATAATGGACATTTTCCATCGGAGAACCACGATAAATTAGGTTGGAAATATTCATGTACGTAATTATGTGTGTCATCATCATCATCATCAGCCCGGAGTCGTCCACTGCTGGACATAGGCCTTCCCCAGTTCGCGCCACCATGCCCGGTCCTCAGCTTTCCGCATCCAACCGCTTCCCGCCACTCTTTTCAGGAGGCCGTCCTACAGTACGTCGTGTCGTGAATTATTTATTTATTTATTCAAATTAGTTACACAGTATTACAGTATAAACCAAGGCACTGTGAACTACAAAATTACATTTTAGAAAAGCTTAAATCCAGTTTGATGTAGGCGACGTAACTGCGTGGCTCCGTTGCGTCGTCTGATCTGGCGCAGGATTCGACAGATTGCCCCGAAACCGCCGAAACACAACACCGTTCGGCCAGAAGTCTGCACTTGCGATGGTGCTCTGCAGCGGCCGCGGCACGCGCACCACAAACGAGCTGAAGTGCACGTAGCGCCGGGACTGCAGCTGGTGCACCCTCAGCGAGAAGCCAGTCTTCCGGCGGACGTACTCCACCTAGTGATGGGCCGCGAGAATATTCCCGTTCCCGAGAATATTCCCCTGGGGAATATTTCCGGAAATTTCCTTTGTTCCCGAGAATATTCTCCAAAATGGGGAACATTGAACTTTTCTTAGTAGTAGAGAGAATTTTAGTACCAGAAAGTTATAATTTGGCATGGTTATACATATAAGTCATTTTGACAAATTGGTAGAACAAATTCTTGGAAAAATACTTTTTTACTTTACCTCCCCCTATAATAAAGTGGGGATGTCTTTTTTTTCTAGTCTACCCCATGGTGTGATATGTCGTTGGATAGGCCTTACAAAATGTTGCAGGTTTGTTGCAACAATTTTCCGATTTATAGATCTGTTTGTGAAATATCAAACTTTAAATTGTAAATTTTGGGAGTACTTGGGTATTGGCTATATAAACGCTGCTAGGGTAGGCTTTACAAGTTTACGAGTAATAATAGTCAACCAACTCATAAAGGGTACTTAGAGAAGTAAAACTTAAAACTTGTATGACTTTGTTAGCAGTTAGCAGAAAAAAATCATTAGCACTGACGCGCTGCCACAAAACAATTCATCTGGCCCAGCATGACATATTTTATGAATCTGCAATCAGATTGGTTTCGTGTTTGTGTCCATTTTACGGTAGTATGATCTAGTGTTTTTGTTGGTAGGTTAATTCAGAAGCTTCTCGCCTAGCTACCTCCTACTCCAATAACACCATGCTGCAGAACTAATTCTAAGAGCTGAAAATTTCTTGAACACAGGTTATCTTCCCGCAAACTCATTTTGTAATGACACTGTTGTAGACATAGACTGCGCCAAATTTAAATCTGAAGCAGACACATATTGAAGTTGTGGAAGCAGTTTTCCAAATCGAAGACGTGTACAACACAGCGCAACAACTTCGACCAAGATGATATCTGTTCAGCTATTACAAGGAAGAGCGGTAAGTCAATTAACGGATTTGAAATCAATGCATGTGTCTTCTCTTGGCTGGTTTTGAAACTACTGACGGATCAAACGAGGTTACCGACCAGTCGGTAGGATCTCGCTGCATATAAGAAGATCTTTGAAACCAGAAGTTGGCCTGGAATCTTTAAAGACGTCAAGCCGTGCGAAAGACAGTCGGCATGATTTTCCGCTACAGAGACATGGCAGAAATAATCCACTGAAAGTGCGCCAAATATGCGCCTCATTGATGGGGCGAATAACGTTTCCAGCAATAAGTTACGGTTGAATCCGAAAATGAAAATGAGAAGATGTCTTCTAATTCCGTAAAATCTACTGAGGAGTCGAAGACTATAAGATAGGGGAAGGGCCTAGGGGAGAAACCGAACAGAAGGGAAACAAGATTGTTAGTCTTTTGATTATTTTAAGTCAACTTCGAAAACGATGACTAAGATATAACTTTGAAGTCACAAGTGGAGCTAGGACAAGCGGTGGCGGCACTCAAATCAAAGCAACTACCAAGAACAGAAACATGATAGCTTAAATCCAAAGTGATGAGACGATGACTACAAGAGACACTCTCGGAGGCAGAGCCCCCGTATTTAGATAATAAACACAACTTTGAACTTTCAAGTCACGAGTAGATTTACGAAGCGGTGGGCTCGGGGGGGATGAGCCCCCGCACCAAAACAAGACTTCTCTTCTTGATCTTGTAATATATTTGTGATAGCGGCTATGGAACCCTGCCTGGAGCATCAACATTGGCTAGGATCCAACTGATTAAAGAAAAAAAATTTTATCAAATATATATTTTTTTTTTAATTTATGGTCCACAAATTGGATAATACAAAATTATCATAACATAATTTATGATGTATCGGTTACATTTTTGTACACCCTAAAATAAAATATTGCAAAAGATTAAATGCTGATATTCACTTTTTTTATTTTATGTTTCTGGCAGGGTATTTAAGTAATGAATTATGGCATGCCTGTCTTTGGTACTCCTATACACTACCTATTTAAAATAAAAACGATAAAAACTAAATAAAATACAATTATTTTGCTAATTGCGTTGACAACACACGTGTTTTCTCTATTCCTTCTCTTTCAGAAATTAACTTGCTTGTCTCACTGGTATTTATTTTACCATGTTATTCCTGAGAGCAATTTAAAAACTTGCGGAATATTCCTCGGGAACAATGAGAATATTCCCGGGAACATTGAGAATATTCCCGGAGAACAATGAGAATATTCTCGAGAGCATAGGAAATTTACATTTACAGCTGACTTTTTATATTTTTTTCTATTGAATTGTTAACCTATTAAATAGATAAGCATTTACTTATATACAGAATGTCATAAAATAAATGTTATTCATATACAAATCCTAAATTCCCCTATATTCCCCTCATGGGGAATGTTCCCGAGAATATTTCCGAGAATATTCTCGCCTGGGGAATATTCTCGGAAACGGCCCATCACTAACTCCACCACATCATCAGCCACGGCGGAGTGATGCAAGCGCAACCCATAGAGCGCCTTACTCGGTGTGGCAAACCGAAGACCAGAACCAACCGGCTCGGCAGTGCCACTCAGAGTCTTGCCGGGCGCCCTGCGCGCCTTGCTCTTTCTTTCCACCAGTGTTAATCCCTCCTTATCCACATTGGTGCGGGAGGACTTTTCTTATGTGTGTAAGTCAAATGAAACAACTAGATTTCGTAAGATTTTGGTAAAGGGATGAAATGGTTTTGATATGACCTTTATTCTTTCGTGAATAAAGATGCCATTTGGCGGGTGTACGATTGTGGCGCTTTGGGTCGAGGACGGACAATGGCCACACGGTGTCGAGTTAGTGTAGACTGGGATTACACGGGGTTGTTTACTTAGTCATGTTATATGTTTTCTATTAACTTAATGGTGGTTTTCCAGCAGTGTACCCAAATGTTCATAAACGAATACCGCGATAGATACGTGGGATTCTCTGCCCTGCAAAAAAAACCAATTGCATCCTAGAGATCTGTCCTGAAACGCCAGTAGGTCAACAGACCCCGCGACCAATGTAGAAGTGAATCGGCTTCTCTCTTAGTAGGGATCTCGACCACCTAGACAAAGTAATGTTCTCTATACAAGAAAACAGGAAATTTAATTTTTCACAAATGTACGGTACCTAAACCTTTATTTGGAACATAGCTTTATAGGGGTGTGAGACATTGATCATGACGCAAAGGGACAGGAAAGTACTAGAAGCCTTCGAAATGTGGTGTTGGCGTAGGGTGGAGAAAATTTGTTAGACAGAAAAAGTCACGAATGAAGAAGGGCATAAAAGAGTGTAGAAAAAAAGAATTTGTTTAACACCACAGTGTAGAGGAGAGGGATGACGTTTGGTCACCTTATAGTATACGACATGGTGCTTTTATAAGCAACGTAATCGAAGAAAAAGTTGAAAGAAAGAGAGGCAGAGGAAGACCAAGAATAAGCTACATAAAACAAATAAAAGAGAAAGTAAATGTCATGTCGTATAGGGAAATCAAGGAGTTGGCTATGGATAGGGATATATGGAGACAGCTACATACTACATCAGCAACACCGACAAGAGGTAGACTCCTAAATTAAAATGATGTACGGTACCTGGTAAAATATTCATTTGGCTTAAATGTTTAATCATGTAAGCCGTACCTTTCCACGCGAGTGGGCAGCGCCGACTTATGTCGCGATAGCGTCGCAGATTCCCGCGGAGCAAGGACCTTATTTAGACCGCGCGCATTCTGCCCGTGCTCCACCAGGTTCCTGCTAAAACAACTAGGTACAAATAATATGAGGGCTAAAGATATCCATTGTTAGTTCAAAACGCCATAATATGTGACATTTATAGGTTTTTTGGTGAGAATATTTTTAAAAAGTGTCCAGCGGTAAGCGTAAATAACGTTCTGCTATAGCGCTTTATTATGAAAAAATCAAAGTTTTAAACCGAGTGAACTGTGTAGAATTAAAAAACATGTTCGGTGACCAGTGTTATTCCTACTTATTTTCTTCAAGTGTATTCAGAAAAAACGCATAATTTAGTTTTACGATTACTTTTATTAAAATGTATAAACAACCCGTTGCAAAGTAACGTAGGTATACAAAGATATATCGCTCCTCCTCTTTACCCTTCATACTCGTGATACGAAGTGATTATGCTCTTTGCTCGTGATAAGATCTATCATCAAAATTCTACCATTAAATATACCTAATCAAAAGGTTTTAACCACTTGCATGGGGTAGACCAAGGTATTAAAAAAGGAAGTGACAAATGTAGATATGTAATACGAATCAAACCGAAAACTAATGCCTAATACAACTCCATTCCAACACCGCCACACAGCGGCTTCCCTGATGTTTGCGCTTGATGCACGATACATACATGGTGAAGCATGCACTTTTTGACACATAGGAATAATACATACTTAATTACGACAGTAACGGATATTTATAAATCGTGCGATAAATGGAACTAGTTAGCATAAGCAGATGCTCTGCTTTATAATAGTGGTTGTCATTTCAGGACGCTAAAAATTACTGTCGAATAATAATCGATATGTATGGCCTTGGTTTTCGTATGATAAATAAAAGATGAAGGTCCGTCACTGTTGTATACTTAGTAGTCGCAAAGAAACGGTCGTATTATGGTTTATAACTTTATACATAAAACGGTAAATGCAACCATAGGTCAATTTAAAACGAGTTCTAATTCTAAAACAAAAGCCAGCAAAATTACCGAGATAAACTGTACTGTAACATTATCCAAGCGCCAATTTAATTAGGATGGATACCGAACCTAGTTCTTTGTCCTAGTCCTAGACAATGAGGCGTGTCGATTCGCCCACTTAAAGATATCCCACACCAGCGTCCCTAGAGGTTCGAAAACCTGCCAGCTTCCAACGTGCGCAGCGTCGAAGCAACTTTGGCGCAACTGTCAACGTCAGCGTTTTACCAGCGCAAAGCGTTAATTTTAATTTAATAGGGATGCGTTGTCGCTGCGTAGCACCAGGACCTCTAGCATAACTGTCATATGCGACTATTTCTCACGCGAGATAATTGCCCGTCTCTTTCTGTGTAGTAACATAAGAAAGTGACGGGTAGCTCTGTCGCGCGACAAGAGTCGGGTAGCATAGTTGTGCTAGACGGGCAGGTGAGACGCTGACGGTCGATTAACGACGCTGTCGTCCAAGCTGTGCATAAGTTACGCAGCCGCTGCGCGGGCGCTGGCAGGGCACCGACGACAAAAGACACTAGTGTGGGGTCTCTCTTAGCCGGTCATTATAGGATACCGGCGCGCGCGCAGGCCGCTCGATAATGAGATGTAATTGCCTTATCGATGCCCTTGCGGCGTCCTTGCTTTCACTGATAACGTCGGCCTTATATAACCGATTAAGATCATCAGCTAAATGTCAATATTCTGACTTTTGCACCAGTTTTTGACAGGATAGGAGAAATCGATCAAGCTGACAAATTAAGTTCAGGGTTTAAACTTTCTCGGAATTGTTTCTTAGGCTTCACAAAAAGTTGAGTTTCGCAATTCATTCGTCTTTTCGTAACACAATTAAATTGCTCATTCCCTTTTGTTACGAAAAGATAATTTTTGGATTCCATCACTATTCGCAAAAGGTTCTCACCAGTTAACGCTTTTTTTTGCTAAAATAGTGTTAATTATTCGTAAAAACATAAGTCAAGGAGCGTTCAAAACGCTCCTGAGCCCTACCCAGGTATCGACAATATCGACCAGTCATATTGGAAGGTATTAGCCCTCACGCACACGAGGCAGAGAGCGAAATTTGTAGTTTTGGGAGTTTGTAGCTGCCTAGTGCGCGAATAACATGCAGACTGACTGCCGGCCGCAACTATCCAGTGGGCGCTCACTTTGTTGCCTTATTGTGAAAAATCCTCATATAAATTAAGATTAATCAATACTAATCATGATATGTGTTTTTTTTGCGCATTTTAACGCTTTATGTCAAATACAGAAGTGTCACTAACACGCCAAACGCTATGTAACAATCACAAGACAACCAAATTAAACCTTATTTGAAGGGAAAGAGTCTGCTTTTATACTATACTTGTTAACGCTTATACGTGTATGTGGCGTGTGCGCCCGTGGCGTGGTAGGTAGGTACGTGGACTGCACACGACACCTCTAGTTAGACATCTAGACTCATTCATAAATACTACTTATTAAAGAATTAAAAGGAAGCAATTCTATCGGATCCACATTGGGACTCTTTATAATAAAAAGTAACTGATTTTACATATCAGGATACTAACCTATTATGTTATTATATTATAAATAAGGTTTTAATGTTGTTATAGTTAAGATGAAGGGCGTCGAAGTATGATTAATCCGGAATCCTATCCGGTACCGTGTTACTTCGAAGGACACCCGCCGATTCATTTCGTCATTATGATTACGACTAAAGGAAAATTAAACCTAAAGCAATCAAAATCACCTTTTTACGTTGTACTGTTTTTATTTTTCAATGAGATACAATAATCACGTTCTGTGTGTAATCGAACTTGAAATTAAATAATTTAGGTACAAGTGTCTTAGTTGTTAGCATTTTAGATATAATTATGTATTGTTTGTGTCGCTAAATCCTTAAAATATAACTAGTGCATCGAAGTGATATGAATATAGTACAAAAAAGTACTATTGAATACAAACAACTATCTACTTTATAAGTATTTCATTGCTTTTCGAAATGCAAGTGATCATGATGCATGCCTTTGAAGATGCCTTAAGCATCAAAAAACTCTAATTTACTGTGTGCCTAAACAACTATACATTTGTATACCTATCTACAGCTACAGTAGATGCGATAGTATCACACAGTGAATGTACATTATCAACCAGTAAATCAACTCCATATGGATAAAAGTCTTACAATTTTCTCACAAGTTATGCGAACAAATCCTTTCATTGGCGTGAAAATGCATGCAGAATTGTCATCACAACTACCTTGAAATAGGAAGAAACGTGTTATAATTGAAGACACGAATTAGCAAAAGGATAATATTAACCGAGTTGTTTTTAAAAGTTTCCTTTTGTTTGTGATCTTTCATAATCATAAAACTTGTGGTGTTTTAAAACCTTCCAGGTTTTGTATTCAGTGTTATATGCTCTTGAAAGTAGTATCATTAGTATCATTACCGGTGCAAAATATACACACTGTGATTGAAGTTCACTTGCGATTAACTTGAATGACTCTTAATTAGTAGTGGCTATTTTATAAGCTAACAATTATTTTACAAGTTCCATAACTCTATAATTTGCAGATGAATTATTACAACAGCTAAACGCTTGAGCCGACTCTAGTACACCGCCTGATCTGTCTTCAACGTTCAATTTTATATACAATAACTGTGTAAATAACAATTTAACAAAATACTTTAAGGGATTTTCAAATTCATGTATCTACTTAATAATATAACAATAATCTATGCATCATTTTATAGTGCCAATTTTTATATTACTCTATCCCTTTCTATAAACCGAATAGTAAACAATTTTGTCTAAAATTACGAAAGCTTTGGTAGTTTCTTGACTAAACGAAGAAATCCGAATGTCTCTGGTCAAATAATTTCACCCTTTACAAAATGATGTCACTAAACTAAGTTAATTCTTTACTTACTCGTACAAATAACGCGCAAACCGATACATCAAATAAAGAATGATTTATTTTTAAAACATTAACTTATAATTTATACATTTTTAACAAACTACATTAATATTAATATGCATATACTTAAGCTAGAAATCAGCTGTGGAAAAATATATACAGTTTGTAAAGTACACTATTTATTTCAATCTTAGATCACAAGATGTAAACTAGGAACGATTATTGAAGTCATTTTAGAGCGAAAATTATTTAACTCTAAGATAAAGAGAAAAACTCGAACACTCGTAATAACTGACCAAACAGTACGTTGTCATGATGAGACATCGAAATTTTTAGGACAAAAGTTTGACAATTCATTAAAATTTTTCGTCTATCCTTAACGTATGTCAAATGTTTGCCCGTAAATTAAGACGCACGATATAATAAGTATTTTACTAACTACGCGAATGATATAAGTTTTTGATTTATCAACATAAAAGAAGAATCCAGTCGACCAGTATTTATTAATAAATTTCATAATATATCGTACGAAGGTTCTTCTTTCACGCATATAAACTGGCTGTTCTCCAACAACATCAAAAAAATAATTCATAATTAATTACATAAGGACTAAGTTGCGAGAAGGAAGTATATATAGATAAAAACAGTTGCAATAGCTGTCGCTCACGGTGCGCATCTGACAGTCGTCACAGTACGTAATCGGTCCCCGCTCGTTTCTCGCCCCGTCGGCCCGCTCAGCTCGGCTCGAGTGACGCCGCGCGGCTCTCGGGGCTACTCGAACGGCTGCGGCCACAGCGGCGGCGGCGGCGGAAGCGGGTACGCCCCCGGCTATGTGGAGATGGCGAGCACGGAGGGCCGGTGCGGCGCGTGCGGCGCGTGCGGCGACGACGCTGGAGGAGACCGGCCACCAGGAGAACACGTCACCTTGCCCATGAACGACCGAATGTCGTCAAAGTAGGCGTCCTCGCGTTCCGTGTCCGCGGAGCTTGGCGAGTCGCCGCCCTCGGCCTCGTGCTTCTTCAGGTGTCGGTCGAGGTTCGTCTGCTGACCGAAACACCTGTCGCACAGCGGACACCGAAACGGCCTCTCCTTGTTGTGGATATTCCTCACGTGCCGCTGCAAGTTGGACGAGATGGAGAACGAGCGCTCGCAGTATTTACATTTGTAAGGCTGCTCCCCGGTGTGGGTGCGGAGGTGGCGCGTCAGGTTGGCGCTGCGGGGGAATACCTTCCCGCAAAATTTGCACGCGTAGCGATCTCGGAGCTTTCCCGACCCGGCGCTCAGCTCACGAAATTTTGCGTACGCGCTCGGTTGCCTATCGGGGCCGTCGGTGCCGAGAAGTGGGGATAAAAAATTGAACGGCGTCGGAACGTAGGGTGAGGAGTTCAGGATCGAATCAGACGCCGAGTGGAAGGACGGAAATCTCGGCCGGTACATGGCTTCGATGAGGCTGCTGTTGTGTTGCGGGTGCACTGGCATCGGAAACGCAAGCGGCGGCGACACCAGCTGCGGAGGGGAGTCTTCTCTTTTCGGTTCTACTCCCTCCACATCGATATCCGCGGTTTCATTCTCGGGAGTTTTGCTGTCGCGCTCCATTGGACTTTCGGGAGGTGAATACGACTTGACAGAGGAGTTACGAAAGGAACGATCATCGACATCGGCTTCGGAATCTTTGTCGCTTTGTTTCCGGGAAACTGACAAGTCAAGAGGCTGATCACCATCTTCCTTCTTTATTTCCACTTCGGTGTCTGAATAGTCCGAGTTTTTGTCATCATCATTTGCATCATTCTTAGATAAGTCTGTAGGGAATGGTGAATGGGACTTATTTCCCTGGATGGTATTATTGCTGAGCTTTAGCGAGAAGTTGAATGGCGACTTTCGGTGTTTCATATCATCTCTGGCAAAGTCCCTGAAAGGATTAATAAGCGTCGACATGCTCATTACGGGTGATGGTCGCGGCTGTGAAGAGACTTCTTCGACTGAAGGAGGAGACTGTTTCACAGTAAGTTCATGTGTTTTATTTGGCGTGGTCCTGTCTCCTGTATCGCTGTCCCGCCTAAGCGATTCATAGTCTAAATCCTTGCTTTTCTTCATCATATCGTCAAGCGAATTTGAACTGTCAACGCTTTTAACTGACATCCGTCCTTCCTGGTGCTTTGACAATAGACTTGCATTTGTAAGTGCAAAATCATGCTCCATAGCGAGCCTTGCTCCCTGAACATTAAACAGGAGCGGGTTCAAGAATTCTGGAGGGCACGCTGCCGCTGCCGCAGAAAATAGACCTGGATATTGAGCAAAGGTATTGTATGGTAGCGGCAAAGTTGGTCCCCTATACATCGGGAAAGGATTAGGATTCCCAGGATTATTCATTCCGATATTGGGCAGGGACGGCATTTGGGACAGTCCTTGCGGCATTTGTCCTCGTAGGCTGACGTTGGCGCTGGCAGTGTCACAGAATCTCTTGTGTTTAGTAAGAGAAGCGTAAGAGTTGAAGGAGTTGCCGCATTTCCCGCACTCCACGAGGGCTCGGCAGGCGACGTGCATCCGTTTGTGCCGGCACAGGTTGGAGAACTGCGTGTACGACTGAAAACCACAAAATATAAATTATTATAGTTATAATCAAGTTTCTGTTTTAATTAAATTTCATGTGTTTACTATCTACTCCTATCGCTTTTATATTTATGTACTGAGAAGAACAGTTTTATTTGCTTCTTTACGACATTTCCGTGCAATAGATTATTTCTGGACATTTATAACAGCGGCGTAATAAAGGCTCAAAGTGATTATTATTGGCGCCTCAAATAGTAGCATGAGTACCATGGCTATGAACTATGAACAATTATATTGGCTCTAGATATATATCTCTTCTTATTTTTGGACTCATCTACGTTTATATGATTTACCCTGTCTCAATTATTAATTTTCTATTCCGTTTTCATACAACAGATTAACATATAGCGCAAGCGTATAGATTAAATGAATAAGTCTCATTCACCATTCTCTACGGACTTTATTACAACAAAACGGGACTTAATCGCGTTCAAAAAGTGTTTATTTAATTACCTCGACGTTTCGAACGTGATGTTCTCGTTTTGTTATAATAATGGCTGAATTTAAGTGCGTGTAAGTTTAAATCCCTACAGACTTGTCTAAGAACAACGACATCAGACACTCACCTTGAAGCACACTTTGCACTGGAAGGGCTTCACGCTGGAGTGGATATGCGTGTGCTGCTTCAGGCCTGAGGAAGTGGCGAAGGTCTTTCCGCACTCAGGGCAGGCGTGGCTGCGCGCGCCGACGTGCTGCGCGCGGATGTGGCGCTGGAGGTTGGAAGGATCGGTAAATACCTGAAATAACATCAGGTTTCGGAACGGGTGAAATTTCATACTCGATAGTTTGAGGTGATAGTGCAACCACTGAGAGTGCAAGCAAGAAGTTTGACCTACTAGAAATATCGCTATTCTGTGGCGTGGTTACTGGATTCTGCATGATAGCTTTTAGCAAACAGACTTTATCAGGAAAACTTCGGCACTGTTGTGAGAAGTCTTCGTGGCAAAGAAGTATCATCAAGAAAAGAATTACCACACCACAGGATTATTACACTTCTCGTCCAAAATATTTCATTGTAAATATGTCATTTGTCAAATTAAGAAAATAATTGCAGTATCACCGTGAGAAAAGTGAAATTATGGTGGAACAACATCAGCAAGAACATTGACCTATGATAATGATAAAATGTCGTATAGGTATATTAGACTAGCTATGCGCATGTTACTCCACCTTGAAATTTGAACGAAGCCTTTAATTTTTGACTTTATTTAAGATCAACCCTACCGAAACCATAAGTCATTTCTTTCTTAATTCACTAGTGAAAATTAGATTGCTTTCAGATGGAGACATTTAGGTCGCAGATCCGCAACGCAACCATTATTTTTACAGAGAAGCCAAACAGTTGTTTCGTGTTAGTGCTTCACACAAACCGCAGCGCAAGTGACTACAAAAACTCCAAGGAGATACCCTTCAGAAAAACTGAGGACTCAAACTAGCAATGTTGGACTGTCATAAAAACGTGATGACGGTTGCCAGGTTCTACGCGGGTCCTTCAGGTTACGGCTTCTTTTTACGTGGCTTTTGGAGATCACTTTAAACTCCCCTTTCTCCTTCAGACCACTGAAACAACTAATTGTTGGATCGATCAATCACTTGCAGTCTGACCTGCTGCTGTCACATGGTTTTCCTTAGCGTATACTTTTCGCAGAGTATTTCTAGTCACTGGCACGTCCTTTAGACCAAATCTGACTCCAGGACCATTAGCTTCTTTAGTATCTATCGTAAAATATATGTGGAATTATATACAAGTATACGAACCTTGGGGCAGTTCTCGCACGGGTATTTCCTGATGTCAGTATGCGCAAGCGCGCGGTGTCGAAGCAGCAGTGCGCGGGAGCTGTACGCGCGGTTGCAGAGCTCGCAATGGAACGCGGCTGCCGGCTGCGCGTGCGCCTGGATCAGGTGGCGGTCTAGCCTGGAAACAATAAAATTTACATAAATTAACCTTTCGTCTATATTTAGCTATTTTCGTCTATTTTAATAGCTTCAGTCTTGTCGGTGGAGTAATCACCACAGTTCCTTACTCCTTGATAGCCTTTTGGTCTCATAATATTTATTCAACGAATTTTTTATTCGACTAAGTAGCGCAAAGCCGCATGGAAGGATTATCATTTCAGTAGTAACTTTATGAAGAATGACATACCTACGTTTTGTTATTAGCTGTTACGCTTATCAGTTAGAACAAATTTCATAGTTACGTCGGTGACTTCGAAGTCATTATAAACGGTTTTCACTTATTAAAGTATTGAATAAAAGAAATAGAACATACGAATTTGTACTCGACTATGATAAAGCCAAAATGGATAGTTTTGATTTAAGCAGTCCATGTTTGTTTGATTTCAAATAATAATGTTGCAATTCAGCTATAATTAGACAATCGACTTACAGGTTTTTAAACCTAATAATTTGTTATATTTGGACAGATCTGACATGCTGTTCTCTTAGAAAGTGATAGTGACATGTGAATTTAACTTAGTCCAACCAAGTCACAACTAGTTAGCTAAATATTTTTTAATAGCGATTGTCATACATTTATTTATTGCACAACATCATATACTCAACCGGGATGTGTCAGTTTTATACACTAGCCAACATAACTAATATAACATAAACAGAGTAATAAAAGTGTATTATTTGTGTATCTGCGACATGATTATCATAGCAGAATACAAATGAAGTCACAAGTGATTCGATTTTACGACAATATTAACTGAGGACAGAACTAGCAATAACAAAAATATTTGCATACAGATCATGATCATTTAATATCGACCTAACTTCCATTTCAAAATGGCTTTATCCGATACCACAACTAACTTCTCTATTAGAAAGTGAAAAGATTACGCTAACGAAGTGGACTAAGTAAAACTGCCTTCTAGTAGACTAAGATATAAGTACAGGAAGACGAAACGATAACATCTGCTCGCATCGGGATCGCCTACGCAGAGATAAGTAACTCAGAACCAGTAACCTTACCACGAGTTAACGTGACCATACTCGACCATACTAGCGACAGCGTAAACGATTTGTATGGGGAATAGTACAACGCCCGTAGCGGTTGCTTTGTATAACTAAAATTCGCCATACAATAGTACATTACGTAACAAGGGTGGTAAATGAGGAATTTCAAACGAGTGTCTGTTAGAAGCCCGAAGCCGAAAGCGAGGGCTTTAATGACACGAGTTTGGAATTCCTTTGCCACCAGAGTCACGTACGACGTTTTTCATCACACTTTGGAGGAAATGAAACAAAAGTAGTAGTAGTCAATACCAAAATTACTTACCGCCCTAGGGCGTAATATACGACTTACCGCCCGGTTTTCTAGCATGTAAACCCTTAAAGTGTGACAAAAATTTGTGATTGTGATGAAAATCGTTTTACGCAGTCGCTAGCGAGTACAGTCACTGTAAACTCATGGTAAGGGTACTGAGGTACATAATTCAAACATGTTTTTG
This sequence comes from Apotomis betuletana, assembly GCA_932273695.1. Lineage (NCBI taxonomy): Eukaryota > Metazoa > Arthropoda > Insecta > Lepidoptera > Tortricidae > Apotomis > Apotomis betuletana. The sequence continues at coordinate 8,829,685 of OW026313.1, read as the reverse complement.
TCCAGCGTTGTGAATGTTCAAACTCATTTTTGCACTAAAACTGATATCTTGCGTTTTATGATTTATAGAATAGAGGCAGCGATAGATTGGAACGACTAAGTTTAATGATGTTCTCATTTAAACAATAACGTTCATTAATCATGTTTCTGTACAGCACTGACAAAACTATTATTTTGAACCAAGAGCTAGACATTTAACTCGTCGCCTCCATAAATTTCTAGGTAGCTAACGAGTTTCCGACATCGCAAACTGAGGGTCAAGAAAACCCTGTTATTGCTGTCATGATTGGCTGTCATTTCATGAAAACCGTATATAATATTACAAAAATAGTCAAAGCGAGTCTCCTTGACAGTAACTGGTCCACCACACGCAACCCTCACTGCCTCCGGCTATTTCTAACGTAGCACCTGCTGCGCTATCTGAATTACGACTTCGGACGTTAGGAGTGATTACATCGCTGCTTTTGTTCAAAAATGTACATGAGTTTTCTACATTAGAGTGCCATGGTATCCTGTCCTATTGGGTGGAGTCGTGGTTGTCACGATGACATGATGCGTTTTCACTCTCGCGCTCTGCCGGACTGCCGGCGCGACGTATCTTTTAATTAATCTCAGGAATAAAATCTACCGTCAGTAATAGTTCGTGATTGCGTAGTCCAGCATTGATGCTTGCTGTAACCGTTCGCCCAAATAATGGATAAAAAATAAGAAAACTGATTTCAATAAACCGTAAGTACCTACATAGGTTAGGTGACTCAAATATTTCCGATTCTCGTGACAAAATCGACTTCTAATAGAAGTAGTATTTCCATAAATAATTAAGTTTATCTTCAAGATAGCAGCTAACAGCAATAGTAGCCTTGTAAGTGCCGCACGAGCCATTCCATACAACGGGTCGCCCCAGGCTCCACTTGCAACATTCACCTATCTGCGCGGGCGATCTTCGGCCGCGTATTTTTTTATTATCATTACAAACGCGCTGCTACATCTAAGTAAACGGTCCTAACAGAGATCGATTGTGTTCCTCTTAATAGCATATTGCGTAATTGTAGGCAGTTACAATTGAAAGTGTGCCGTTTTTTAGGCACGCTTAAAGAGTGGAATGCAACAATTGATCTATTAGCGAGTACCCTGTAGAGCCTCCATGACAAAAAGCTTATTAAGTTTTTAACAATGATTGCCCTGTGGAGAGCGAAACGCAATTATTGGACGGCAAGAGGAATGTTATGTATGAGACGTCTTGTATCTACTAAGCAAAATAAATTGGTTTGTTTCATTCCTTATAATATTGATTGAATGTATGGAACAAAAAACAATTGAACACTGGCAAAACACCGAAAACTACGCAGTGAGTTAGCGTTAGTGTTGATAGGCAATAATCAAACTACGTAAAAGACAATTTTGTTGGATATCTAATAATCCATTTAGCATCGTTTAAGGCAGAAGACAAAATACAGCTGAAATGTCATAAAAACAAAACGCAAATTGGACTCAACCACACCGTAGGATGCCAAGATAGTGATCATAGGAGCAATCTACATGTTCACGAATTGATAACATCCAATGAACAACTTTCATTCAGAGCCGATCCATTAAGCTCCACCCACACGAGCCACTGATACCTGAAGCGACTTTAATATGCTGCTACAAGAACTCGTGATTTTTTCGGAAAATTCTACGATAGAAAATAAATACGATTAGAATATAATGGGAACATTAGGTGATTTCTTTGAAAAATACATATTACTAGTCCATAATAAGAAATGAGCCAATATTTTTTTTGTAAAATAACCAATAGAGGTCACGCAAGGATTCTTTTTGTATCTGTATACCGGTACGTATTAAGTAGAATACACACATGCATGATCTCTGATTGAGTAACTGATTTCGCCAAAAATCATGAAGGTAATGAAGTAAATAATTTCAAAATAATAATTTTTTTCAGTGAACCAAAGGTTAAAATAAATAAACTAAAATCATTTTAGACGATTACGTTAACATTTAACTAGTAACATTTTAGCGGCACAGTAGACTAATGATGTACCGACGATCGTGCTTACATTTTAATAATCGATTGTAGATCCAAAGCGCTAACAATCGATTGAGAAATTCCTTGGCTCAGTCTACGATGGCTGACGAGATAACACGATACCAATGTGTTTCGATTTGTCTATGAAATATACGGATCCACTTGAATATAATATGAAAATAAAAAAGTAAAAACCACTTCCCATTCTGTACTTCATGATATCAAAAAAAAATATATATTTTATTTTTAATTCCGTCTTTAATATTTTGCAGTGAATGGTTTTTGTTTTATATTCACCCGGAACCAAGGTACATTAAAAATCATTCCCTTTCCGATAGTGCAATCACTGCACAAAGAGAGCCAATCACAAACGAATAATACGTAATTTCGGTTGTACTACGCAAGCGCTACCATAGATCAGATATCGATTCAAGGTGTGACAGGTCTGATGATTCCAATTGTGACGGCCGTGATGAAAGCAAGAGTGGAAAGAGATCCGATAAGAGATACAATAGGATGGCGCAAGGCATGATGTACCTATCACGTTCCAATGGGTATTAGGGACATACGTGACATTACAATTTTACGCCTACTGATGCATTATGGCCGGACTTAGCTGAGATAGCACCGATATTTGCATTAGCGTGACAAATCAGGTTAAGCTGCAGTAATAACAGCTAATGGATAATGTTAGACGCGGCGGAGAGGATACCATCAATGTATCAGGAAATATCAAGGGACATATTCTGGCATACATTTACACGATCCTAAACTCTTTGAATTGAAATTAGAAATGTGGATATTATATTCAATGTTTAAGCCTCAGACACCAGTGGCGGATTATAATACAGTTCCTGCGTGCGAATAGTATTGCTTTAAATAAAAACTACCTAAGTAAAATCTCTGACTCGCTTCAGAATGTTTGTCACGACACGGCACTGTTAGAATTTAAGCTTTCAAAAAAATCCCTTGTTTTAGTTTTATGATTGTTAAGGATTAGTATCAACTAACTTAGCTCTTAGCTTCATAAAGTAAGCTAGATATAAACGATTACAATGTCCACGACATTTATTGTATCGTATAATTAAAATGCGGGCATGATAGGAAAATAATAGATCTCGCGTCGCGATGTCCTAGAATTGTTAGAATCGTTAAAAACAATAGTGATGGCGCGATAAGCGAGGATACGTTAAAACGGTGCATGTCGATAATCTCTCCTGCATTATTGATGAGCCCGACGCCGCTCCGATAGAATATGATGACACACGCCATTATGGGCTACCGACGCTTGTCATACAGATAATAAATTCATGATAAATTTTCTATTCGTGCATCTCATGATGCTAAGTTTATTATCGATTTATTATTGTCGATTTGATTTTATCACCGTAAAACTGTTAGTTGCTGCCGTTTAGTGTATTCGTTTTGAAGCTGATTGCTTAGAATCATTATATTTTGCAGTTTATTTTAACCCTTAATTTAGACAATCATAACTTAACTTGAGTTAATATTAAAATTGCTAACTTAATAATTATGTTTCACTTTTGTATGTAATGTAATAACTATAGTCACAGTAACAAGAAGTCTAATTTGAACTACTCTGAAAATCTATCATCATAGTTCTAGCCTTAACACCGATTAAACCCACAAAACATTCGCAACTTTGGTTTTGGAAGCTAGGTGAAACCATTATAGCTAGGTAAGACCATGGCAGATGTGAACGGCGTCGCGTGCCCCCGCCGCCGCTCGAAACAAATCATCGACGCCCGCTTATCGAACGGGCACATCTCTAACGCTAAATAAATCGTTACCGGACCTCAGACGACCGAATATTTACGGCAAGAGGTTAATGGTTCCGAAGACGTTTGCAATAGATGGATTTCAGGATTATAATTTAAAGAAAATCTATTTTAAAGCGACTTCAAAAAAAGGAGAAAGTTCTCAATTTCCTCTTGTTCTCGGATGCTAGACTTATTTTAAAGGTTTTTATAAGATCTACTAATTTCGGATCGGCAAATAAAAGGATATTTAAGCAAATATCGCTGGCTGAAATACTGTAAAAGGAAACACCTCCTCTCATAAAGACATAGGTAGCAATTGTAAAGATAAAAATATAAACGTAGTTGCAATTTTTTTCGATTGTCACGTCATTTTGTATGAAAAATGAGGAAAGTTTCCGGAAATGTTCGGAAACGGCACATCACTAATTGTCACCGATTCTTGGCAGTAAGTGAACGTAGATACTCACGCGTCAATATTAGGGAAGGGGGCGTCGCAGAAGGAGCAACGTGGCTCCGTATCCTCACGTTCTTCGTCGTCGTTGATGGATAGGGACACGCCAGACGGATTGACGCTAGGCGCTTGCCGACCTGCAAAAAAAGGAATTGATCAAATCAACTATTACATCCATGCTATTATAAAGTTCAATTTTTTTATTGAAAATCAGTTGTCTATGGAGGGATCGTTATTTCACGAAAATTATTAAGAACGCGATGTAACTATTACTATTTCTGTGTTGATGTCCGCTATTTACAAATCTTTTAGCTTCTATCACCAATCTCAACAAAAATATTTTCAGGAAAGTCTAGTTCAAGGGAAAAGTCAGTACTAAAACTGGAACATTGATAGCTTGAGTGTATGGTCATGATCCAGCATGTAAATCAATAGAAAGCCAGCAATTAAAGCGGAAACCTCGTAGCAGGACGCATAAGTCTTTGTCGATGGCCCGATGTGCATATTGACACGAATTAATTTGTTATTTATTGAGTGCTCCGACTAGAAAGGTTAGCTGTACCCTGTTATTGTGATAATTGTGCCGTGTTTGTTTTACATCTGCTCTGAAGATGAGAGAGTGTAATAGAATACTGTTTTCATTTTTATAGACCGAGTGAGCGAAGTTTCTTGGTTCAAAATTCTTGCGTATGCCAGATGTTTGGATGTTAGGATGATTGGATATCCAGATGCTTTCCGGCGGTTCTCCCATAGCTTGCAGAGCCACTAATAAGTAATTTACTTCATTATCTTGGTAAATTTTAATATAACTCGATTCTCATTGCCACTTTTTTAAGTGATAACATATAGTTAGCAGTATATATTACCTTGATATGGCCAATATATGTATACCGATTTTTCTATTCTAACTGTAATTAGTGACACTGACTAATTGTCACTTAAAGGTAAATATAACACATTGCTAAAATAGCCAGATAATTGACAACATTTCATATTTTTAAGACTATCATTTTAATACTTTTCTGAATTCTGCTTAAAAAGATGAAGTAATCTCTGTTTTTATTTATTTTCTGGGATGATTATTTACTTTATTATTAATTTATAAAAACATACTCATTTTAAAATGTGGCAACACTGAAACCAGAACTTAATGGAACGGTTACTTTAGTCGGTTTTCTTATTAAAAAAAAAACTTAATCAAACTCGGTATGCATCTGTCAGCTGTCAACGTCAAATAAAAAAAAAATGTATTTTTTCGCTCTTTGGTTTAGACAACAACCCTATTCAGCCCGTATTGTCTTAGATTGTAGTTATTTGATGTATTTTCTTATATTTCTTTAAATACAGAAGAATAAATTCAAAGATTATTTTTTTTAAGGTACACGACTTAAAGCCCTGTCGATCTCTATATTAATTTCCACCTGTTATAAATATGAAATGTTGTCAATGGTGATATCTTGTGTTGCGTCATTAAAAACTAAAATGGACTGACTAACTAATACTATTAATACAAGAATTTATTTATTGGTAACTTGAACTCAACCATGTACGAAAGAGCGAATACCTCCTAATACAAGTTCTCTCCAAATTCGACATATTTGCTGTAATAACGTTTTGCTTTTTCTTTAACATTTTTTAAATCCATAATTATTCCAGGATATCGCGACGACGCGTGACGTATCTCGATGGATTTTATTTTTATAAATGTTTTGGTATCGCACCTTACATATATAAAACTTTAATTTGAATTAATACTCATGCACCAATTGAACTTCTCAGCATTGAACACATAGTTCACGCAACAGCGTGCCATAAAACAAAACAACATACAAACAATGCAAACATTGTCATCACATAGCAATGCGAAATTTAGCACCCCTGGCATCACGAAGCATGTCGGAAGTAAGTATTTCACATTGACACATGCAGAATTAATTCGACTCACGACGAGCGCAGCCACGCCTCGAGCATTGTCTAATCTGTTCCTCTAGATAGATAAGGTGATATCATATATTTTTTGCTCTTCGAAATCGCGATCGTTTATTAAGACAAGTGGTTAAGAGGCCTTATTCTTTTATAATATTTTTTTTTTCATATTATTACAATTATATTGATAATTTCAACCAAAATTTTGAAGTGGATAATACCTTTCCCTGAGTTCGAGAAAGTAACATAGCTATTTCATTCTTTTTCGCGTGCAGTCGAAATAAGTTAATTAAAAAAAAAACTGTTTTCTGCGTTACAAAAATCATCAATAAAAAATTCAAATTGTAGGTTTCAAATATATTATCAATAAATCGCAATGGCCATGTTCTAAATAGTAACATGATACAATGTCTAGAAACATGTTTGATCGAATAGCATTTTTGAATGGATAAGGAGCCTTAAAATGTCGCCGTTTTGAACCCCCTTCAAACGTAATAGTTTACGTTTGAATCGGTTTACCGATATGTATTTTTTTTTTCGAGATGGTTTTTTATCTGTTTTAAGAGAAATAAAAGGTATCGGCTCCAAGATATTCAGCTACTTGTGTATTTTTTTTTATATTTATTTAAATTTAGACTAATATACTCGTACCTTAAAATGAAGCTTATTGAAAGCGTGATATCATATTTTTCTTTTCAAAATTTGTATCTTTACAAGTCGATCACTTAAAATGTTCCCGTTTTACTTTTATCCCACGAGATCGCTAGCGAGATTTAGCACACGTAAAGACAGTTTCACTGATTTATTTATTTTGTTTGAACTCTGGGAGTTGGATTAATATCAGTCTGATTAACTTTCAATTATGATTAACCGATATATTGGTATTTGAATGACACGAAGGCCTTTGTAACAGCTATTAATCTCGTAAATGCCGCCGAATTCAAATAAAAGACATAATTACTTTAAGTCGATTAATTGCGAATATATTGACAAGTATTGAAATTATAACATTTGTCACGGCAACTTAATAACTACATTTAAATAAAATTTATCGTGTTTACATAGTAATTAAATAAACGTACCTTTAAATTAATTTCAGAAGTATAAAGTCGCGTGATTCACAAAGATGAGACAAGAGACCATCGGAGGTCAACCGGACTGTCTGATGTCAACAAAGCACTGAAGTGTTTGTTACAAATTATCAGGGGGTCGCCACCCCCACCCGACCCCACCTGTGGGGTAATATGCTCACTTGACCCGGCTTGCAACGGGGTTGGAAAATCATCTGAGCGTGCAATAACGGCTTTTGGTAATTAAATGCGCAATTGATTTTATATGCTGCTGATGTGATTTGAGCGCAGGGGTTTATTTACTTTGAATTTTAATGATGTATGTGGCCGTTTGAATGCCTGAATTCGCCCTTTTCATGACTTAATTTAATATTAACACTTCATACAAAAATTAAGTCACAAAACTTTGCAATAGCGCCTGTGCGTGCGTTAACAAGGACTGAATGCGGTGTGAGGTGGCGCGTCCTTTCTTGATATGAAATGAGGATTTAGATGAGTAGTTAATGATTTGGTATGAAAAAAAAGCGTAAGATATGCTATCAAATTATGCCATCAAAAATGGTTCTACACTGCCCCCAGGGAACTCTAGCGACGTTTACCAGGCCATCCCATTGTGATGTAAAATAAAACTACACCAAAAGCCATCCCTGCACGAAATCGCTGTTTTAGGTCCATCAAATTGACACGCACGTGAATTAATAGTCGATGGGTTGTTAGAAACGAACCTTTAGGTATCAATCAACGCAGCACGCTTCACCGTAATTGTTTATTGACGATGGCGCATCAAAGATAAGTGATGTTAATGGGCGCTGAAAAACTGATGGTACCTTCCTACACTAAACGATACAATGCAACTTTAATGAGAGGCATCATTTTAGTTTTTTTGCGTGACAATCAAATTAGGCACTCATTATTGCACTTAAGAAGTAAGTAATTATCATTCATTTGTACTTATAAATGGTTTGACGGCGCGGATGGCGTAGCTGCCCAGTGAGCCGGCGGTCCTGGGTTCGAATCCACTATTGCCCATAACATAACATTACCCTACTATACCTACTGTGGGACTAGATCGATGTGTGCAAGATATCCGATATTAATTTATTTAGTTAAGTACCTGTTCTCGCTCTTTAATAGCAATATTTTTTACGGTTATAATCTTCTACGTATTGTCTATATTGATTTCCTTTTGTGAGATATTCAATTAAACATAATTATAAATATTTACTTTTTTATTTCTTGTACGTTCAAATCTTAAGCACATCGTAATATATGGTATAGACCTAATATAAAACAAAAACAATTTAATTGCTCGTCCAAACATCGCTTCCCTCTACTTGTACGTATGTCATCAACATGTACATCTATTAATTTCCCTACGACATATGTTCTCCTTATCTTACTCCCCACAGCACTGTATGGGAAACAACGATTATTTTCGCATAGGGCGCAGGCGTTAAGTTTTCCCACGTCGCAACAGATGGCGCGCGCGCACCGTGACGGTGACTTACCGATCTTTGGAATTATAATGACCCCAAACTGACGGGCACCTGTTGTTTCTCGATGATAAGGTGGAATAAGTTTGTTTTACATTTTCGTAGCAATAACTACCACATTTTAATTTCTTGCGTTGTATTTCTCTTGTATGTTTTATGGGTCGTGCGATAAAGAGTAATTTAAGCATCATATACAATGCACTTAAAGATAATCTGAGCTAACTTTGCTCTAGTTTACCTAGGGAAACTTTTGACCCTGATTTATGTAACTATTTTACTTTAATGATTTTTTATTTAAATAGTAACGATAACAGTTCTGAGCGTTTTTATAAGATTTATTTCATTTTGATGAATCATAATTTAAAGACGAAAAGAAAATTGAGAAGTCAAAAAAATAAATAAAAAAAAAAACATACAACCGAACTGCGAACCCCCTCCTTTTTTTGAAGTCGGTTTAAAATACGATGAAATTGATTTTCTTAACTAGCTACCTAATTATAAAGTCCCCTAGCGTGAGTGGCGTGTCATCAACCCGGAAAGTAGGCACTAGGTAAATTTTGAATTGTGTGAAATGAATTTAGGTAGGGATGTAATTTTTTGTGTATTTATGACTACGATAACCCTCGGTAAAGCAGAAGCTTTGAGTAAGATATAATAAAAGTATAGGACATAAAGTATCCTAGTACATCTAAATAGACTAGAGACTGCCAGCGTCGTAAATCCAAAACAAGATTCCATTACCATTTCGCGGAACCTCTGAAGTCGCTATGAAAATCTCTTCCGCAATATCTCAAAGCCATTGGTAACATTTGATCGGCAAATTTATAGGACATTCGCCCTATGGGTTCCGAGGCAGGCAATATTGATGCGATCTCAATAGCGGCATATGCCACACATGAGCATCCTATAACGATATTTCTATCAGAGCGAGTCGCTTCCTCGTTGAAATGGGCCTATCAACGCTCGCGGCGGGTGGCAGTACAGGGCAGGATATATCTGTGCAATCATATGAAATGTATACAGAAACTAGCATTTACCAACGGCTTTAACGTGATACCAGTAATTATATAAATATCCTGTGTTAATTCATGGCTTGATCTGTGTGCCAAATTTCGCCCAAATCCGTGTCATGGTTAAAATGATGTTTCCTACTTAGTGACTATGTGAGCTGTGTTTGTTTCATAAAGGCTGATATTTAACATTTTTATAATTATATGTTCTCCAACATCTCCGCTGCTTAGAAAAAAATCGAAATACTGAATAAATAAAAATATAATTTTTAACAAAAAAAGAACCGACTTCAGTAAAACTAAAGCTAAAAATAACCCGTTCAAGTACAGATTACATTTGACTCACCCTTCGAAGTCGATCCCAAACAACTCAGTTCTTATATTTATATATTATAGTTTACGCGAGGTTTGGCACCGACTTCGAAGGGTGAGTCAAATGTAATCTGTACTTGAACGGGTTATTTTTAGTTTTACTGAAGTTGGTTCTTTTTTTAGGGTTCCGTACCCAAAGGGTAAAAACGGGACCCTATTACTGAGACTTCACCGTCCATCCGTCCGTCCGTCCGTCCGTCCGTCCGTCTGTCACCAGGCTGTATCTCAACAACGGTGATAGCTAGACAGTTGAAATTTTCACAGATGATGTATTTCTATTGCCGCTATAACAACAAATACTAAAAATAAAATAAAATAAATATTTAAGGGGGGCTCCCATACAACAAACATGTTATAGATTATATATATGTATAGGTACGGAACCCTTCATGCGCGAGTCGGGCTCGCACTTGCCCATTTTTTTTGTTAAAAATTATATATATTTTTTTGCTTTTTAGTGATTCATATAAAAGTTCTAGTGGCCATCTGTGGTGTTCATCATCAGTTTCCTTACACCAAATCCTATTTAGGTACTGAATGTAAATTCTTGACTTTATCAATAAATTACCGAAAGCGCCGTACATGTCCCTATAACATTTGAAGAGTTCCCTCGATTTCTCCAAGATTCCATCATCAGATCCCGACTTAGTGCCAACGGGACCAACTCGGAGTTATACCCTTTCGATTAAAAAAAAATTTTTTAAATCGGTACACGGTTCTCGGAGATATCGAGTAGGTAACATACATACAAAAAAAAAAAAATTGTTCGAATTGAGAACCTCCTCCTTTTTTGAAGTCGGTTAAAAATATATATTTAGTCGTTCATTTAGTCCTATTATTATTATGCACCACCTACTAATTTCAAACATTAATTTTCAACTACTCCGCTACCTAAAGGTTGTCTGGAAGAGATCGCTATTTAGCGATAAGACTGCCTGTTGTTTACCTCTGACTGTTATTTTAATGTATCTCATGTTGTGTTGTATATTCCATGATGTTGGAGGTGTGCAATAAAGAGTATTTGTATTTGTATTTATTTATTTATTACAGTTGTGCTAGAAGTGCAGGAGAAATTATTATTTCAACCGTTTTGTGTAAGAATTTCCTGCATTTAAATCAAGGTTCGTTCCCTCTTAAATCCATATTTAAGTAGTAAGGACCAACTTGACAAAATTATATAACATCTGGATCTTAATTTTCTTTTGAGACCTTTGTACTAAACTATTTTTTCTAACTCCTCGCAACGTGTTGTTAATCTAACATGAAATTAGTAACTGTTGAAACTGCTCCACAAGACAGGCTTAGCCTAGTGTGGCGGTCACAGGAAAATTATACCACATACAAATTTAAATAGTAAAATAAATGTCATTTTATTTTATTTATTTATCATACACTGTATAATAACGAGCATCGGCAACTATGTACCGGTAAGGGGTATGTCAGGAATGTGTTCCACGTGCCCCGCGGGCGCAGCTCCACGTTTCTCAGATAGTGACCCTGAAACGCATCTCACACGTCCTGTCGACAATGGGATCGCGCCGGCGCCGGCGGCCAATACGGGACTGCGACGCACCTTATAGATTCTGACCAGTGGTCACAAGGATGTTCTATTTCTTTATAATATGTGACAACCATTTGATTCTAGACTGGGCATGACCTAGTGCGGGTAGCGGGGAATCAATGGACGCGGTCTGCACGGGATCGCACTTTGTGGCGAGTCATGGGGGAGGCCTATGTTCAGCAGTGGACGTCTGTGGCTGATGGATAGCTGTTCTTTTCATTCTATAACGCCCCTCCGGGCGTAACATTTATTGCTTTCAAATTTTATAGAGAGTTGAAGACTTTTTTCCGTAAATATAAAAAAATATTTATACTCGCAGCTGAAGCGCTCTCTAATCGACTGAATTAAAGATTTTGAGGTACAAGTAAAATGATTTGGAAACGGAGGATAAGACACTGTTAACCTGTCGAAAACTCTGACGTTTTCGTATGTATACCTATACCTAATTCCATCGGAAAGTAAGGATTAGAATCCACTTTGTTACGTAATGTATTCTCCATACAATGTAAATGTAACGTTGAATTAGATCAATAGGATGTGTGACTTACGTCACAGCCCACAAAAAAAACACAACCCGCAAAAGAGATCCACTAAAAGATAATAAAGTCACGATCAAGATTAATCATAAAATATAAATTATTAAATTTCGCGTAACATCAAGATAGCCGAGCGGGCTAATCTAGTGACAAAAAGCGACAAATGCAACGCCAGATTTAACCCTTCACTGGGGGCGGAGATATTAAATTGAAATATTTCTATTTTATTGTCGGTAATATTTATTTGATTGTTAAATAAACACGCGGTGTGGGCCGGCGATTGTGCTCGGTAATGGGGTGGCTCTATTGTTGTTGCTTAATTTTTTGATTAATCATCCCGTGTCGTGGGGAATTGTGATCATGGGACGTGTTAATTTTTGCTTTAACGTTATTTGGTTTGTGGCAAAATTGTACACGGATGTCTTTTGATTTGCTGTTTTAGAAACGTTTCAGTCAATAACATAGATACTATCTCCGTTTCACAATCCTCCAAGTTTGTGCCAAATATAAAACGTAGAGTAAAATCATTATACTTAGTGAGTGCAAAGGCTGCTTTTAAAATCTTATTAGTGAAGTTAGGCAATGTTGGACTAAAAATAATTCGTTAAGCCGTTTTTTGGAATCACTTCATATATCCCTGTTTGGCCTTATGATTGACTGGTAAAAAAATCCTACATTTTGTATTAAACCACTATTATCTTACTTTTATTATGTGAAATAAAATTAAATAAATAAGGTGTAACCTTTCAAATAAACAATGCAAAGATCGACACACAAATCATAAGGAAAAATTCGTCAGGTCTACGTGGAGCGAGGGTAGCGAAGTGGCTAACGCGCTGGACCGGTAGGTAATCCAGAGGTACCGGGTTCGATTCCCCCGGTCTCTTCCACCAGGTAGCTCCTTTTTCAAATTTTCTTTAAGCTTTGATCTTTGTATTAATGGTTTAAATAAATAAGACTAATAACCGTCTCGTGAACTTGACTAGAATATTATATTAACATATCATAATTAATCCAGTAAAATTTTATTTTCAAAAACTGGCACGCATCGCGATAACGCCTAGTACAATGGCGCATGCGACAAAGCAACGTCATCAATTTTAATCTTCATACAATTGCGCGATGACAAATGTCAGTGGCTCATTCATTACGGGCGATTGCGTACGCTCGGCTAATAAAGGGTTGAAATTATTATTGTTAAACAGATTATTTTTAAGCTTTTATGACGTTTATATTAAGCACTGGTACGTGTACTTTATATATAAAAAATCGCTACCAAGAACTCCATTGCGTTGAATAGTAAGTAGGAAATTTGGCATAGTATTAAACGATATAAAACTTCTTTGTACGATGACATTATTCTACGTCCTTTAATCGATATCCTTAATGCTGAGGGTCGTGGCCTCTCTGAATAACTTTTTCGTGGACTATTTTGCGCCAGCCTAGTCTATCCTGATCTGCGTGCATCGTAAACTGCGGTCTTGAGGGTAGAGCGTATCTGGTCCGACCAGAGTGTTGGACTTCTTCCTCTGGGCCGAAATTATTCATATGATTCATAATTCATAATCGATTTGGACAGCATTAGATAGATAGGTATTATACCAAGTTTAAGTATTAAGCAAGGGTCAACGCAATCAGTGCTGGTAGCATTTTAGAGAATAAGGGGTAGAAGATACTTTAGTGAAAAGCGCCAAAAGCTCTTATTCTACATATAGTGGTGACAAGATATTCATCGATTTATCGTAAAATCGCAACCCTTCTTTTTGGTTTTGACGTAGTCACATGGTAAGACGGGGTAGATATGTCTGTAGTCGTGACCGTAATAAAACCGAGATGATAGAATGGGAATATTGCAACGCCTCGTTGAATCAGGCCCTGAAACCCGTAAAACTGTAGCGTTGAATCACGCTTCACGCTCGGGCGAACGGCGGTAATTGGAGTCACCTGCGAGTCAAACGTGTGACCCTCGTGTGAGCATACTTTACTATATAGGTCGATCTTTTTACACGCGCGTATTTAACTTTACCTGTTACATAACGGTTGAGTTTCAAGGCGATTTTGACCTTTTTGGTTGGCGTTAGGAAGGAAGCCTTAAAAACTTAGGGTTACAATACAATACATGTACTTACTCTTTATTTCACACCTCACGAAACAAACACGAGAGATACAATGCAAGAAATTACAATTAGAGGTAAACAACGGACAGTCTTAAGTATTAGCTAATATTGATCAAATCAAACCTACTTGATATTCATTGTAGAAATTAGATTTAGCTCATGACCAGCCGGACTTTTGAGCTGTCATAGAGCCATATATCCATTTCAGAAAAAAAAACTTAACAGCACGATGCAGGATCGTCTTTTGTTTTGTATGGGTGCGCCGCACCATGCCAGTCTGATGCCTTATGTTTGTCATAATTTATTTGTCATCTCATCACGCCGAACCGGCTGGGTAAATTTATAACCAATTTAGTTGAACATCGAATGATACTTTTAATCCACCTACAGTAAAAAAAAAATTACGCAAACGAAGTGGTGGGCACCTCCTAGTAGCTAATACAAAAATAAACCATTAAACCCTGATCGATGATTTTTATGAAAATCTGACGATTTGAAGCAACTGAAAATAATACTGCACCATTTCGAGGCTATTTCGGTTACGTCATATAATTGACTTTAACCCTATACACGCTGTATTCATAAACAAAATCACAGGGCAGGGACACGGCACTCGGCACGCGCATGCGATGTTTAATTTAGATAAATCGCGATCGCGACGTTCGCCCCATGCGAACGTTACGCAAGCCACGCATATGCGTGTGTGCATGTGTAGTAGCTAGACTTAAATAAGCATTCACTAGATGTGTCTATAGGAGGCCTAGATTTTAAGGCTCCTTATCCATTCAAAAATGCTGATTGATTTAGCCACTTTTCTCTATGATCAAACATGATTCTTAACATATTATCAATGTTACTACTTAGAACAGCCAGCGGGTCTATGATGGTTGCTTTTATCATGCGATTAATAAGTGGCAAAGCATCCGTCACGTTTTGACAAAATGCGAATGTGAGTGAAAAATGTTCTGACACTTATTTATCGCATGATAAAAGCAACCATCATAGGCCTCCAGGGCTATTGCGATTTATTGGTAGCTAATATTTGGAACCTACAGTTTAAATTTTTCATTAATATTTTTTATTTCAAAAACTAGAAATTGACAAAATTCACACAGAAAACTGTTTTTTTCTTTTCAACTTATTTTTGACAAATAGAGCTATGTTACTATCTAGAATTCAGGAAAAAGTGTATTAGGGAATTGCGAACTGTAAGCGAGGTACACAAATGAACAGTAAACATGTGAAAGACTTTTTAACCAACCTGAAACAAAGAAGCTTCACTCGCTCGGTCAATAAATGATAAAGCGTATATATTTAAAAGACCTTAACCTAGGCCTTACTAAATTATTTATTTACTCTCTACTAATTTTTAATAATTTTGCATGGTATACGCCTATTCATATACGCATCGCATCGTAAAATGCCAGACGCCTTCACTACTATTTACTTTCTCTTACAACATTTTATTGTGATAAAAATACTTAATTAAGCTACAAATATACTTCGTACAGAACTTAAGGCCGATTCCATTGTATCTACCTCTATAAAGAGGTTGGCTGGGTGCTTCAGCGTTCTACTTCCGGCGCGCGGCGGCGGCGCGGGCGCAGCCGGCGCGTGCGTGATATATGTCCAACGCCGAGTACCTAATAGCACCCATTGTATAATTTCATTCTAATGAGCTAATGAAATTAGGACTCATATTAACTAGTCTAACTAGATAATGCACTGTTTTAAACTGCCTGTCCACTGATTCGGTGGAGAAAATAAATCAATCAGGACCTCTAGCACAACTGTGGCCTGTAACACACGACTCTGTTTCGCGCGAGAAATATTACCTATCTCTTTCTTCGCTGTTCTGTGAGAGAGTGACGGGCGATGCTATGTCGCGCGAGTAGTGAAACGTAGTTGTGCTAGAGGGGTAGTCTGCGTCTTTGTGAAGCCCAACAGAAGTGCATTTAAATCTGAGGAACTTGAGGAGATTGCATAAACATCTTTGTTCGACGACGCGTTTGGCACAGTTTGTAGCAGGTTTCCTACTGAGCCGGCGGTCCTGGGTTCAAATCCCGGCCGGGGCAAATATTTGTGTGATGAACTTTTTTGACCTAACCTAGCGGCGTAACAATATGTTCCTGGGTCATGGATGTTATCTATATATATATTTATATATTATGTTATGTATATCGTCGGTTAGAACCCATAGTACAAGCTTTGCTTAGTTTGGGACTAGGTCGATTTGTGTATGATTGTCCCCCTTAATATATAATATATACCTATTAAAAAATTACTTCTAAAACAAAGAAGTAAAATATAACTAAGAAACCCAACAGTGAAGCAAAACTTGACCTCCTAAAGTTCCTAAACGATCGTTACAATTTATTTTCGACAATACTAATTAGAACTCTTACATTGCGCCTGCATATTAGCCACAACAGAAGGGCATAAACAAACAATCATCAAGCAAAACGAATGGACCAAATCCGCCCACATATGCCTAACATCAGCTGCATGACACTCCAATTTTACCACAATGACTCTTAAATATCCCTAATTAGGATCGATTTGCAGTTCCATTCCATTTGTCATAGACCAGCGTTGCGCAAGAGATGATTGATGAGGTCTCTATCGCATGAGAGACCATTCATTGAATTTATTAATTTCGAGATAAGTACGATTTTGCGAAAGGATTAATGTGAGTGCGCGTGCGACGCAAGGTGGGCCTTTGTGACGCAATGATCGATGATCACTCTCCGAATTTTATCTTTCGCTGGGATTTTGAGCTCAACAGTTGGAATATTCACAATACTTATGAATTAATTTAACCAGGACTAGCGTAAATAGATTCAGCTTTCTATGTAAAAGTGCCATTGTTTATGGTGCCAGTGTTTAATAAATACACGTTAAGAAATTTTAAAAGATTAGGAACTGAGTTTTAATGTCAATGTCGACTCCTTGCCAACGTCTGCGCAATGAAAACTCCGAACCATGGGTACGGGAATTGGTGATGATAGTTTTTTTTAGTTTAGGAATACTAATAGGTACACAACTACTTAGGTAGAAATAAGTGGTGTTAATTAGGCGACATGTGATGGGAGACGAGCGTCACTTACGATGTTCAATTTCTTATAATTATTATCTTCTAAATTAGATGAATTCTGACTAATTGCTATACGATAACATCTTTAGTTTTTATTAAATCACTGTATAAGATTTATTAGACTATAGTTTATCCCAAAAAACTTACAATAAAAAAATAGCGCAACTAGTTTTACTGCTTGAGAAATACCCAAATTGTGCTTAGTAGTGACCAAAATTATGCTAATTTTCCATAACTTATTTTGGTTGCTGTAACTAGCAGCTAATATTTGGGCTACTATTAACAATTTTTTTTTCCATTTGTGTGTGTGTCCGTCACAAGCGGTCTCTTTAGTTTTTGGGTACAACTTTAGATAGAATAAATATAAGAAAATTACTAACGTGTTGCGTTAAGAGTCCATTTCATGCGGTTAGTCGCAAACCTAGCGATAATGTAAATAAGAAAGGATATAAATATAAGGTGACTTACTGGCAGCAGCTTGAACGTCTTGCAGCGGCAGAGGGGTCCTGGGACCCAGGAGGAGCTCTTGCCCCGAGACGATGTCTCGCGTCACCTTGTACCATACCTGGAACACACAGGCCATTTCTTATAGTCAACTAGAAGATCGATAACTTCGTGGAAGAAAAAACATACAACACTCTTCAACCAATGAAACAATGATCAAAGCTGTGCTGCAAATTGTGATGTGTATCCACATAAAAAGAAAAAGATATTACATGTTTCATAAATGTATAACACTCGTTTTTACTTCATTAGCCGGTTAAAAATGTTAGCCAACCGGTTTAGCAAGATGAGCCTGTAAAGACTGTTGGGATTTTTTTGCATGACCCCGGTATTACTTACTACATGTAAAATCCCTATCTACATACCTATACCAATACAATGGATGCAAACAAGCCAACAATGAAAGATTGGAGCATGGATGAAAACAGTCAACATGTCCCTATTTATTCAAATTTCTGATTAAAATAAAATCGTTAAAAACTCATAATATCGTATGAAAATCTCAAAACCTCGACAGGGGTGAAATATCAAACAGCATTTAACCTCCCAAAGTGGCACAATACGCGGATCTAATCGCCGCATCTGTTGCGCCTCTAACCAACATCCAGATCCCACCAGAACCAACTTACATGCCTATCCTGCTCTTAATACCACCAAATGAAAAGGACAGCATCATTAATTTTACATTTCATATCACGCAAAATGCTTCGGTGCGGTAGGGCCGTTTGCTCCCCTTCGATTGACCGGAAGTAGGACACAGTTGTTCAGGCGAACACCGATTTTCTGCCACCGGAAGTACCCAACGTTCTACATTCAAATTTGATTGGGGTAGTGACATAAAAGACGCAATAATGAGGGCTGCCGTGATAACGACTCGGCAGTTCGTTGGGCTTTTGACTGCGATATATGAGGTAATTGTTTTTTTTTTATATAGGTAGGTACTTTCGTAATGATTTTGAGGAGGGTTTAATATAATTATGATTTTGATTCGTCATAATTGCTTCAGGTTTTCGTCTATAAAAGCATAGGTACCTTATAAATAATCTGCTTTTCGACTTGAGAAAAAAGTAAAATTAGGGTTGCGTAAATGTTTAGGTCAATTTAACTTTACGAGCTTTGTTCTATTAAGTAGTGGTTAAGTGCTTAGTTTAGTGAGTATTGGTTGTCAACGTGTGTAACATTTATACACGAAGAGATGACAGCCACAAGACGAAAAGCGTAGAGGATTAATGTAGTTTACATGAAAAACAGGAAAGTTTAAGAAAAGATTGATGGATTGATTGAAAGACGAAAATAGCTCTATATGTAGAGTCGTAATTAAGCGACGAATTGGCGAAATAAGGAAGAACGGAAGAAAAGACATACTACGCGGACTCCAAATGAGAGATACCGGCAAAAAAGACCTACCCCATGTTAAGCTAGTTTTATATCCGGGTTCCGGGGCAACCTACCAAACCCAACACCCGAGATGTCGGAACAACGGGGCCATGCCGTTTCACCGTCTAAATAAACATTGTTCGGTTCATGACGCATTGGTGTAAACTGCAATGTTGTCTTTCAATAAATAAATAAATATAGTATATACATATATATATTATTTGTATTTTGTTTTTGCATTACCTAATCAATTCAAACTTAAGTAAATTATGCCGCTACCTAAAGGTTGTCTGGAAGAGATTTGACTATAAGACCGTCTGTTGTTAACCTCTGATTATTATTTTATTGCATATCTCTCATGTATTTGAGGTGAGCAATACAGAGGATTTGTATTGTATTGTATATCATAATTATCATTTTATCATAAACAGCGACGGATTCCTATAGTCAAACTGTGAAGGTAATTTTCTAGGAAACCTTCTTATAACCAAATTTATATATTCCGTTTAGCTACATCATACTAAAAAACCGCCCAAGTGCGAGTTGCTCTCGCGCACCGAGGGTTCCGCACAAATAGGTATATATTTTTTAACTTTTTTTGTTTTCTGTATTTTGTTACAGCGGCAACAGAAATACGTCATTTTTGAACAACTATCTAGCTATCACGGTTCCTAAGGCTATCGCTGATTCCCGTTTTTACCCTTTGGGTATCCGTACCCTTTCCTTTTTAGGGTTCCGACCCTAAAAATACAAGAATGATGGCAAACTTGTATGCCATTTATTGGGCTAGTAAAAACTCGTAAAACGATCATACTTGACCGGCCAGCAGTAGATGCTGGGTGTTCACATCCTGGGGGTAGTTGGTGGACCGCACCAGCTTCAGCCAATTGCTCTTCTCGGTGGTGCCGTCCAGCCATCCTCGGATCCCGTTCTTGCCGAGCACCTGGAAGGTAAAATGTTTTAATAACCTCGTTTATTTATAAATGAGCCATAGATGCGTCAATCGGGCAATAACCGCCAGAAACAAAGTACCTACAGTCGAGTTTATTTATGATCAAATATATCTGAACACACCTCTGTTTACAATAGACGCGAGTTCACAATTTTTGGTAAAAAAATCCTCATATCTTTATGAACTTCACTGTTCCCCATTATTGTATACATTTTTAGTATACTTTTTGAAGCGAAAAATAACATATTCAGTAGGTAGTGTGTAGGTGAGTGTGGCCCATTGTTACACGGAAGGGAAGGACCAAAGTGACCCCGATTGACTTAAATGTTTAAATTATTTGAGATGTAGAATCTGCAGTAGCATCATAAAAACTTTGACAAGTGTACCTAATAACTATTTATTACAGTATAGTAATCGAAATAGATAGTATAATGTTTATATAACACCTACAAAATATTATTTTTTTTATATTAATTTAAACAGTTCACAAAAGGCATATTGTTTCCATGAGAGCTCAGTTTGATATTAGCGCCATCTACACTTAACCTGCGGAACTAACTACCACGGAAGTAAGCCCCCTGCACTACACAAGTCAATGTCGGTGTACCAAAGAATAAAACTAAATAATTATTATATAGTTTTACACTGAAATATAGTTGATGGATGAAAGTGATTACATTATAATTCCAATAAGAATTAACTATTGGACGATACCTAGTTTTAATATCAAACACAAATAAAAAAATACTATGATTTCGCATGTTTCTAAAAACTCAGTCATGGTCTTATTAAAAAAAATGTCTCAATATAAAAGATAATACACATACAAAGCAAATAATTTTAGAACAAACACTGCTTTTCAATAAACTTTACCTTTATCACTCTCGCGGTTCTGTATCATTAGCGCCACCTCGCGGCACCTGGCGGCAACAGACATTAAACCGGACACCGCGGCTTCATAACAGATGGCGCTATTAGTCCCTGTCAAGATGTAACGGGGTCGTCACAGCTTGGACATTTGTCACTGACCACCCCCATCCCGGGATGATTTAATTTTCATATAGGTGAAATTAATCGGCTTTTTGTCTGACTACTGAATGAGGATAATTTAATAGTGATCGTTCAGCGTTAATGGTTACAAATGCGTGAGTGATACAGGATTTATTATTAAAGTAAGTACACTTAACTCGTTTATTTTTGGAAAACTTTACTTTTGCGCTGCATTTGAGTGACATGAAAAATTAATAATTGTCTATATAGTAAAAATATTGATAAAAAATATTGTTATCAGAAGTTTTTGATCCGATTGGGTGGCTATTAAATTAAGCACGTGAATCCAGTTATTAATTAATCGCTGACCTTATAAAGTAAGGCAAACTTTGTTTGTTTATGTTTATGAATATTCTCTCTATTTCGGAAGATTTAGGCATTTGAGTACTTTAGGAGCATTAAATAACATAATTTAAACGTATGTCGTATCGTATATATTCATGATTTGTGTCTCCCATCATTTTGAAATCTTTTCAGTTTCCGTTATCAAGGGATGATTGATTAATTAGTTCGATATTTCTTCACGATTTCACTGTTTCTCAGTCCCCTCTTCATTGTTGATGCTAATAATGCCCCATACCTTATTTATTTATTCAAATGTCAAGTAAATATTTATTTATTTATTTATTTATTTAAAATTTATTGCACAGATCAAGCTAGTACAAATGGCGGACTTAATGCCACAAGGCATTCTCTACCAGTCAACCATAGGGCTAAACAGAAACATTGAGTTGGTGCAGGGTCTACGAGTATAACGTTGGAGACTATAAAAAAAAACACACAAATTTAAATAGTATATAATATACCTACATACTTAAACTTACACAAATACATAATTATAATATACTACATACATATAGATTCATGTACCCAGTGATAACATCATACCAATAATAATTCATCTTGAGACAATTGTTTTAGACAGATATATCAGAAAGATGCTTGCGTAGCATGCGCATGCATGCGCTTAAAAATAGGTTTGCTTTGTGCTTGCCTGATGGGGAGTGGGAGATCATTCCAGAGTCGTATTGCCTGGACGGTAAAAGAATTTGACAAAAACCCGGTGCGATGGGGAGGGACGATGAGCGTGAGGGTACGAGAAGTGCGGAGAGTACAGCCTGGTCGAGCAGTGACAAAGTGAAATCTGGTTCTGAGATAATCAGGAGCGGCTGGATCGAATAAGATGGAATAAAACGTGCATAAGACTCGTAACGACCTACGTTCTCGAATCGGGAGCCAATTAAGTTGACGGCGAAAATCAGAAATATGGTCGTATTTACGTAGTCCAAAGATGAATCTGATGCAATTGTTCAGAAGACGATCCAAGCGGTTCAAGGAGGCTTGCGAGATATTTGAGTAACACACATCAGCATAGTCGACGACAGGTAGAATGAGAGATGAAATATCACTAGGTACATCGTACCAAAAAAACTGTTTTCACGGTTAGACTGTAGGATCCGTGAGTCAATCAATACAATATAGGTTATAGCGGGCTAGTTTTCCGCAACTCGACGTCTTACAATGCGCCTATTTTGCGTGAATCGATACAATATTATAATATATCTATAGAAATCTCAATCATTAACAAGATATAGGTACCTAGGCACTAGGCAAATATCTATACAACACGATGACTATCAACATCGTTAAACTGATCGATTCCCTATACCACGTTTAACCACTTATTCCACGGACGGTCATAACATAACCTACAATTTACTAGACACTTCCCCTGTATACCCTCGATTGAGTCATATCGTAATAGCTGGTTGAAGATGTGTGCTTCCCTGATAGAGGGTACGGTGTTTGCATTGCCGTAAAATTAGGGTTTTTAAGCTTGATCTATTGCCTTATGGTACGGGGAGCGGTGTATCGATTCTATTAAAGTTTTATGTCTTCATCGGTTTGTAGGTTACGCCATTGGAGTGTCTTGTTAGATTAAGTATCAATCATTTTCTAGGCTATCGGGTTAAAAAAGAATATCAAACCAAAAGAGATTTAGGCACTCGTTGAATAGATTGAACCGTAAAATACTTTGCATAGGGAAATCAACGGAGATACTAACTAATAAATGAATAAATTAAATTACTTTTTGTGTTACAACTGCATTACTAGGTACTACTATAATATACTACTTACTCGTAAATTGCTAATAATGAAATCAGTTGTCTTTCAAGTCCCTTAGAGTTTATGATTTGAAAGCTTATCGATCGTCGGTATGAAACAGAAATTAACATCAAAAAATAAGTTAGGAACATTTTTACTTAATAACATTCGGAAACGGTATATCCAATTCCTATTAGCAATCTTATTGAAATGCTTTGCTATCATCTCCATATAGGTACATTAATCTTATTCCAATAAACCTCGTAAATTGATTAAACAAAGCTCAGTGTCTAATACACCCGGTTTTAAATTTACAACCAGCCAGTAAAACCAATAAAAAATCGCGATCCACCCTCCCCTGTTCGCAAACACTTATCCAAAAGGAGCCGTCTATCATTGCCTAATTCCTTGTAAAATTAAAAACAATCACTTTATCATGTCGGGAAAAATGCGAAGAAAATTACATGAAGAATAAAATGCATCTGTTGCGTAATCGAATGATCGTGTCTCTTATGAGTGTCTCTTAATGCGGGGGTATAAGGTAGAAATCGGCGGTACGGTTGGACGGTAAAGTGAGGTATTAATCAAAAGGCAAGTTGGAAACCCTCCTTCCGCGTCAGCGACAAGCCTTCCGCAGCATTTATCGCGTTATTAAAACTGAAGCGGGTGCGTTGCGTAAAAAAGATAATTATCTTAGCCCCCGTCTTGGGCAGGGTTGTCGGTTTTGCGGATTTCGTAGTTCAATAACTCTATAAAAATGCATTAAATATTTGATTGTATCAACACTTTTACTCCGTAAGTATTCGTATATTTGCTGTTTGCATACATTTTCGAAATCGTTAGTTGTATTTACCTATTAGTTTATTCTAACTGAATCAATTTGGATTGTTAATTTGTGTTATATGATTAATAAATATGCCATTGGGGGTGGTTAAATTTTATCTACGACCATCTTTCAATGTATGCCATACTTAGCTGCACCGCGTCCCAAGTCCGTCCGTCATCCCACAGGAACACTTCATTTTTCGGGATAAAAATAGCCTATGTGTTAAAACAGGGTGTCAGCCATCTTCATTCCAAAATTTATCTAAATTGGTCCAGCCGTTTGAGCGTGAAGAAGTAACAAACATAAACATTCGCCTTTATAATATTAGTGCACCTAATATATTTATTTCTCCGAAGTTTCTCCTACCTGCCCGCTGCACTCCTTTAACACCTCGAATATCACTAACATTACTAATACCTAACTTCTGAGATGCAAACTTACATACCGCAAATTATATGTCATGGTAATAGGAGGCAACCCTATCAGGGCTCAGGCGATGAGTTGCCGAGTGCCGGCAGCACACACCCGCCATCACTCATCGATGTGCCCGGTCAAGGATGCCGCGACACTTGTTACTAACATACTTCACGCTCATTGCCTCCCCTAGCTATAGCAAACAGTTATTGGAAGTGGTCTTGACCCAGCACAACCCTATTTGTCATCAGACAAGGGTCCAGATAATTCGAAATTTAAATGTTATTAGTGTAATGAGGAACTATTAAACGCATATGGCAACATGACATTGACATCATTCATCGATAACCCTCGGCCACGATGAAATTGACTGACGTTATAATTAAAAGTATTTTTACAAACTGCATTTTTCCAGCGGTTTCCTTAGGAAACTGCACGTTTACCTGGAACTATAAATCCGACCTGACCTATCGGGGATCTACGAATGTTTATTAAAAAAGTTTGCAGATTCGGAAGAAATTGCAGCTTAAAATGTTCCTGTTGTAAAACATAGTGTGTCAAAGAACCTTCTCTTTTCTTCCTGTACCTGAATGTCAGCGAATTCAATTTTTACGTTTTTTTTTTCGTGTTTCTGCCGCCGATAAACTGAAATAAGTATAAATTAAGGCTGTCTGTCCACTGACTTGCAAAACCCGAAAGAAGATCAATTAATCTGAGACATGTGATTCGTCCCTTTTACACATCTCCGCTCCGCTCCGCGTCGCGGGTCGGCAGCCTAAAAGTGAAATAATCGGAGTATGTAATATGAAAAATAACGTTACTAAAGGATAATGAGAACTTTGGGTTTCGTATATTATGTTGGCATTTCGTCACTGTAATTTCTCAAGGATATTGCGATATGATGTCGAGTTATATTATACCTACTTCATAAATAGGCAATACCTAACTGGGATGAAACTTTGTAATTAAGTATCTTGTATGGTGTCTAACATGATGAATAAGAATTATACAGAGGTATAAATCTTTAACGATCAACTCGTTTTAACCTTTATAATAATTATAACTACCTACTCGTACTTCACGCACCAATTAACAAATAAAAATTGTAGAAGTAAATTTTAATTATGAAATGAAATTATTGATGACGTCAACAGCGCAAGTTACAAACTTAAAACCGTGAATATAAAGCTGACCTAATTTACAGAACCTACTCATACATACCTGTACTATAATGATATACTACATGCACTTTCCCTTGTACTGTTCATTCTATTTACTCGCCACCGTTGCATTAAGCCCATAAATTATCGTCAACTACATACAGATGGAGTACACAAAGAGCCGTAGAATATTTATAAAAGCGGCGTAATTTAAACGAACTGAGGGCAGATCTCGGGTTCTGCGGATCGCAATTTCCCGGAATACTCGGAAAAGCTACAAATGTTCGTGAGTCGTTCGCGCCAGAAAATTACATTTCATAAATTTTAGTGACGTTGCGGCCATATCGATAAAAAGGGAATATAGATATTTTATTTGGGATAAAACATTAATTTCTTGCCTAAAAAAGAGGGACTGGTCTCTGTTACAAAGAAATGTTTTTTATTTTGAATTGGTTGTAAAACCATAAATGCGCTTTCTAGTTAGAAGATGTGTGTATTCTATTATAATTATGTATAGTGAAGATATTTTACAAATAACTGACGCGAGATTTTTTTTCTATGTTGTGGTATGTATATTGTGCATGTGCATTAGCGGTTTCATCACGCCAAAACGGGGGCATGATTTTTTTTTATACAGACCTATAATCATCTGTGGTTACGTTTATGAAAACCATCCTACCTAGCTACCTAGTTTAACTCCATTTCGATGACCCCTATATAGGTAATTACTTACCGTTTTACGAAGAATCAGAAAAGAAGATTATTGATAAAATATAAGCAACCGCACTATTTCATACATCGTGCAAGCATTTCCCGCTTTCCATCGACACTTTCCCATCCCTAGTTGGAACTGAAGAGCTTTGCGGTTGCGGGCACGCATGGCTGCGCGAATCACACGACTCGTTTCACAAGATAACAATTTGCGCTATTTACCACCTGCGGCGAATTGGGACCTACCTTTATGTAAATGTACATAGGGTGCATGTTTGTATGTAGGTATGGATGTGTCTTTGCGGTGCGACCACATCATGCTAAAAACGGCTACATATAATTCCAAACATTTTTGGCACACGGATATATAAATAATATATCTTGTTTTTTTTACCTAACTAACAATAAGAATAAAAAGGGTAATGTATTGTTCCTCCTCCGCAGACGAGTGCCTTTGTGTAAGTGTATCTACGAGTACAAAGAGTGCGCTTTGATTATGATTTTTTCCATTGAAATATTGATAGGCATTAAAGATGGTTAAATAAGTATGTACATATACATATGTCATTTGCTATCACAAGTTTATTGTTCAAACATTAATTTTCTAATCCGTTTCTCAACAAGTATATTCATAATCTCCCCTCAACCTACTAAACAAAGACAAATGGATCTAAGAGCGAAAGAAAGCGATATAAAATCTTGACCGGGGCTACCTGACAGTCCAGGAAGTAATGTTTCCCGGCTGATACCGAAGACACGGCCCGGAAACGTCCAAGACACGCTGAAAGGTGATATGGAAAAAACGGAAAAGAAGCCTTTTTTCGTGTTTTTTCCCGGCGGCTTTCCGCCGTCGGAAGCGTTTGGGATAAGTGATTTGTTAAGCCAGTTCGTTAGGGGTGGCTAAGGTTCGAATTGATAATGTTTGCTTGAATCTTGAACATGATTTATCGTCATTACTTAACAGTAAAATAAAAGGGTATATTTAGGTCTTTTGAATATGGAATATAGGTATTTTCCCGTTACATAATCGACTAAAAAAACTCTCGTTACTGTTGTGGTAAATAAATGTAGGAAGATATACAAAAAAACATACTCATGTTGTATCATGCCAACATGCTTTTTAAACTACTTGTCTTTGGCGGACGTCAAACAAAAGCACAGATCAAGCCGGCAAGGAGTAGATTTCACTTAGTTTTCTTCTGAAGCAATAGAGAATGGTGCTCAATCGTCCTGAAGTCCCATCCTGAGGTGGGCAAGCCGTGGGAATCAGGTTCTATGGACGCCTCGCCACAACTACTTATGCAATTTTGTCACTCTTCCTGGCAGAAAGAGTTTTATCTAACAAGCCAAACGTAATATAGGTAAAACCTATGATTATGAACTTGAAATATTTAACCTATTTTACGTTTTATAATATCTGCAATATACACACATTTCATTAAATTTTTACAGTTTTATAATTATAACGATACATTAATATATAATTAGAAACTAGCCACTGAAAGTTTAACTACTTGCTTCAATTATATGACCGGTACGCGACAAAAAATAATTATGTAAAACACGAATATGACCTATAAAATGCATGTCAAACTTCTCTATTTGTTTTGATTCGAAAGGGATAGTACTGCATTTTATACTGAGCGTTGGTCGATCGACCATACCAAAGATTTGACGATAATATTGCCAAGTTATTGTTTGATTCGTCGTCTTGAGCAAAATTTATTGAATTTAGCAATTTAATGAATTTTGTTCGGATTTTACGAACCCTTTTCATACCTACTCACATTTGTGATGTAATTTATCGTCTATTACCATTACCAAATTACGATTCACTGCTATAAGTGCGTTATCTGCAGGCTTTGTCATTCCTACGCAGCTACAAAACTCCAGTAAACGCTTTTCGTGAGTCACGAATCGTGACACATCAATTAATATAGATTTTCGGTTTTAATATCGCCAAACCTTTAAACCTGCCGCCTTTAATATATTCCCCATAAATTATCCACACCGTATAGGATTTCACTGTTCATCATTGTCACTGCATCCTGAACAAATTATCGAGAAATTATGACTCCGTTCTTCGGTCACGTTTTGACCATTAAACGGAGACAAAACGATCTAATTCCTGACGAGGCGAAATATCCACGAACTGGTGTTATCATTGCGCAAAAAATACGAGCAACCACAGACTTAATGCACTTTTTGAAACCACGTTCTCTCAAATAGAAACCTTATTGTTGTTTGCTATAAAAGTGTTTGCTTTTTGTCACTGGGTGCAGTGATAAATTTGTTTAAAGCGCACAATCAGTGGGTGTCAAAATGCGATGTCCCATATACAGTATTAAGGCGCCCCATTGATTGCGACAAAACATCACTCGTTTGCTCACCGGCGGTGAATAAGCCGTGGCTACCAAAGGACATACTTATTAATCAGTTTAACCAATTTAAGCATTTGTTTTATTTGTTACTTTTGACGCTGATTTGCTATTTTGGAGGTCCAATTTTCACTTAAATTGAAATGAAGGTGATAACATTTCTTCACTTATCTAATCCACAAAGAAAATGGATAAATAACTACGCAATAAAATATCGACAGAATGCACAATTATTATAAGTATGCATATCTAGAAGTTTTTTAATGGTGGCGGTATAATTATAACACATATTTATATTTTGGATTTATTTAGAAAATTATAAAAAATCACTATTTTCGATATGCGAAAGTTGTGATACTTTGTGAAACCAACAATTATGAAGTAAAATAGAAAATATACAGATTTTGTGTTCTTTTTCAAAAGTAACAAAAACAAACCTATTCCAGTTATTGTTAAGCTCAGTATAATCACAGTCTTGTAACCCTAATTTAATGCTAATCAATGGATATTATTTATCTTCATTAATCGTATATAAGTAATTAAGGCTCAGCTCAGACTGAAATGAACACTTTCAGTCGCCAGGTAAAAAAACTACTACTCAGTAAAACCTTGTATAGTATAAAAGAATACATGAATAATAAATACTAATGACAATTTAAGTGTATAATAATAATAAATATGTACAGTTCCTAATGTCTCTAAAATATAAATATTGTTTTTGTTTATTAAGCTAATGATAAATAAATATTGAGCATATGTTAAGTCGGTAGATAATTGTTAATCTCAATAATTATATTAAGTCAGTACCTGACTGTTAATAATTTGTCTTTATTTAACATTGTTTAAAGTTTTTATAAGATGTGTAAAATCATGACGATCTCAATATGTTAGCATATTTTCTACTTTGTAAACTATGTAAAACTATTGAGAAATAAAGAAATCTGAATTTGAATCTGAATCTATAATAGAGCTGAAAATAAGGTGAAATATTTTTTCTCCAATTCTACACCAACACAGATTTCAGCCCCAATCGCAATCTTCGACGCAGCGCGGATGAGTCGTCACATCTGGCTGCGTTAAAATGGATTAACTAGAAGATTACACGCGAAAAAAACGCATAGTAGTCGCTACAAAGACACCGCAGCGTGACAATTGCCGGGATTACTGCGAGTGATTGGTATCATGCGAACGGTGTCGAATTTAGAACATTCGGGTGTTCTGGTTCGTGGGAGAATACCTACTCGTATATCTGCAGAGTAAAGCTTAAGCGGTAAAGCGAGGACTAAACAATCGAAAGGGTTTAAACTACCTAACCTTCACTAGAAAAATTAACCCACTTGAAGTAACTTGAAGTGACTACAAGATTGAACTGTTTAGTTTAAGCCACACTACACTAGTCACAGTTTTTAATTTTTTTTGAGCTCCGAAGTTCGTCTGTCCGAAAGCATCATTATCCCGAATTTTCATGAATCCGAAAGCGAATTTTCTTCATACAAACGTTGTTGATGTAGATGTGGCATATTATTCTAAAAGCAATGACTTGAGTACACAATTTATTGCTATTGTAATTTTATCTGGCTAAACTTTCGGGGAAGTGAGCTTGTTTCCATGTTTCAGTTAAGTTTAAAATAATAACAATTGTTAAAGTTAGCTTGGCATGGACGCATCAACATCGCCTCTGCCGCGCAGTGTAAACAACGCTTAACCTAACCCAATAACTGACGTTAGGTACGCGTATCGCATTGCTTTCGAAGTATTTCGTTATTTTGTCTACACGGATGCTGGCGATGGTGCCCAGGCAACCACTTTACGCAGAGCCATACACGTTAAGAAGCTATCGAGAGCACCCCTACATTCTCATATTTTGAGGGTGGCAGAGGGGTCAACTTACGACGGTGGGATCGTAACATTGTGGTAGGAACGTGCCGTGGCTTCGACTCCACGGGCTATTATTGTTCTGACCAGCGCGGATGAAATATTGCCCCACTGTGCATGCCGCACTGTTTTTGCGAACGAATTTGTTGGGAAAAATATTAGCGGAAATAAGTAGCCGCGAAGACTCGTGAACAAACTTTGCAATGAGACGTTCGTGTCGGTACGTGCCCGCCATTCTGGCTGTGCGACTCATAAAGCTCTGTAATATTTCAGAAATGTGACGGCAAGTCGTAGTATTTTTAATCGATTTCAGTTACATACAGACATCGATAAAAATTGTTCAATTCCTGGCAAACTTTAGGTCACTTAGGGCCTTCGGGCACGACGTTTTTTGAACGTGTGTAACGCGTGTCCTCTTAGCCCGTAATATTGATTCGTGACAGACATCCCTAGGTTTTGCTTCAATAAAACGTTTAAAAGAGGATGCAAAATAAATGGGTGCGACGTGCGTATCAAAAATAAACCACTAAAATGATTTCGCAACAAATTCCCCAATGCACCCTAAATATTGAGCATATTTCTCAAACAGGCGTATCAAGGGAAGGCTGGGGAGTGACAATGAGACGGCAGCGAAGATAAATTTCTATCACGCTCACAGATTAGCTGCTATTGTGTAACAGGGCAAGATTAACTGATAAGTGTCTACTTGTTAATAATAAGAGAAATGTTTACGAATGCCACTTATTCGCGGGGGGTGAAGCTCCCCTTTGTAATAATATTGGAGGTGTTTTTTTAATTAATCGAAGATGTTACGATTTATGAGATAGCGAGGTATTTATTAACTTGTTTATGGACTTGTTTGTACGCTGAACATTTAACTCTGCTTTTGTCAATTTTAAAGAGAGACTGGTTCTATTTTTTTTATATCGTGCAAAACTCACATAAATCGATCTAGTCCCAAATTTAGCTCAAGGCTTGACGACGTTATATATAGTTTTACATATAGATAAATATACATATAGGTAGGTACTTAAATATTTGAACAACCATGACCCAAGCACAAATATTCGAGTTCATCACACAAATATTTGCACTGGCCGGGATTCGAACCCGGGACGGCCGGCTCAGTAGGCAGGTGTTCTACAAACTGCGCCAAACGCGTCATCACGCGTCGTCGCGTTTGTATATGTACGTTTACAATTAATATTATCCGGACTTCTTAATCCTACTTATTAGGACTATATATGGAAGTATACTTTTCAAACTGTTATTTATTTTTTGTTTTCCTTCCTTCATGTAAACAGTCATCAAAATATTTACCACACCATAAAATGTAGTACACTCAAAAAACCAAATAATGTATGATTTTTATTAATCGATAATTACTAAAGCTAAGCTAGAAAGATTTAAGTTTTCATTTATGTAGTACAATAAGTGAATACAATATCAAAACAGCTTGTTTATTCGATCCGAAGGGCATCAGATGGACCAGGTGTCAATGTGACAGCTCCCGTCAGATATCGATGCCGGCTTTATGAATTTTAAGGCATCTATGAGTAGTGTGGATGGCAAATAAAATAGTACCTACACAAGTAAACAAGATCAATGAAATAATATTGTGTACAAAACTTAGGTAATTTTAATAAATGCAATTAGGTAGTTTTCATACATTTTGAGTGAGTTTTTACGAGAACAGCACCTCTAGCAAAACTGTGACACGAAACTCTTTCTCGCGTGAGAAATATTGCCTATCTCTTTCTATGCAGTACTGTGAGAGAGTGAAAGACGACGCTATGTCACGCGACAAGAGTAGCATAGTATAGTTGTGCTAGAAGGGCAGGAGAGAGTTATTATCGAAAGAGGTTAATATTAGTATGTAATGGGACTTTTGATGTTGGTACTGATATTGCCTACAGCGTAGGAAATGGTCATTATAATTTAGTATTTTGTCTCTTTCAATAATTTGATTTTGAGGCTAATTGTTTATAGGTACACATCTAGTCAGTTGGACTCGTATTTCGAAAAAACACAGAGCTCGCAAATTTATCGTGAATATACAAAATGATAGTACATTGTTATATTTGATGGCTGATATTAATATACTGCATTGGTAAAGTCAGCCAAAAAAGTGGTCTATCACTTCTGGACCTTAATAGTCATAAAATGTGAAGTGGTAGACCAGTATTTTTGGCTGACCGTCCAAATTCACTGGCATTTCGAAATAACTAAGCCAGTGAATTTGTCCGCCAGTGCACGATGACAATACACCGTTCCATCTGTGCGTTAGTAAGCGGAGATCATACCGAATTGTATAAACATTATCAACGGTGGCAATAAATATAATAACAATATTTTTTTTTTTTGTGACGCACAATAGGGGGTTTGTCGCCCGCCCGCCGTAATGAAGATGTAATGGGGCCGCCAACTAATCCTTCCATGAAGGGGGTGACCAAGCTGAAAGGATGTCACGAATATGACAGATATTTTGACAGTAATGCAACGGATTCGACGCTGGCGATGTTGGCTTCAAATTAGCTCTTTTCATTTTATTAAACCTCGCTCATATCGACCTAGCCCCTAATTATACTCTAGAAGACAATACAGTTAAAAATATTATTTAGGTATAGTGAATTAAAAAAAATCATTACGAATAAATTTATACTTCACCCGCACAATGGCCAAATGAAATCCGTTATTTAGAACAAACATAGTTTGTTAAAATAAAAGAGAAACGGTGAAAATTTAATAATCACAAATCGTTCCGCGCATACGCAATGTCCCGTCGAACAAACATCACAAACAAATTATTTGAACCAACGCTTCGCGGCGAAAAATCAACAAAACCGCATAAAATATGCACGGCCAATTCCCTTTGTCAGTTCCGAACCAGCCTAAACTACACCAAATTCTGCTCAATTCATACGATAAAAAAATGAATATCTCGATCATAATTAGAGTGATCATTGTAAACCTTCCAGATGAAATACAAAAGTTCTAATAATTTTCACATAAACTTTATCATAACTTAATTAATATTCATGATTTGGTTGGTGGTTGCATGTCAATTTTGAATCAATTTTGACAGTTGTCCCCTGTGAAAATAATTATATATCGATCCATTAATTCATTAGTTGATTGACGGATTTGGAGTCACATTGTTGCAAACGAGTTCGCCTCATCTTATATTCATCACTGATATGAGCGAGTTGTTTTCTTTTCTCTTTTGACTTCTGAATAAACATGATCATCTGCTAAAATTAATACATATTTGCATGTTATTTTATCGTAAATAAATTCATGGGGAATATTATATTCAGAAGTAAAAGATAGCTCCCCGTTTTTAAGACCTGTGAGAAAAGATCCGCGTGAATCTTGAGTGATAATTGAATACAGAGAAGTTTTAATAACAAGCGAAACTGCACATAAAAAGAGATGCATTTCAAGAGATTTCGTGACAATTTTAACAAAAAAAAACTCGCCAATCAAGTTTTCATTTTAAAGTATGAATACACTGACATCTCTCTTTGTCAATTTTGCCGTTACTTCAACTGTTTTCGTTAAAAAAGCGTAGATTTCTAAAAAACTGTTGACGGGGGTCACGCCTTAACCAAAATTAGGGTTTATTCTAACGCAACCTTTTATTGCACTTTGACACGGGATGTTCTGAGAATACCCGGAGATTTTTTTACGATTCGAAGATTTTATTGAGATATCGAGATTTGGGAAACGGTGGTTAGATAATGTTACCATGTGTCTGATTGAACAATACGCTCACCCCTTTAAGTTTACTTAGACATGTGAATTTATTGAATTTCGGCAAATCCCTTTAAATGTGGCCCGGATAGATTTAAACCGGCAAAGGGTGATTTCGATCGGAAGTAATAAAGTAATAATAAAGCAATGCTGACGATGCGCGGAAGCTGAAACTGTTAAAATTCTTCTTAGAATAGATGCTACTGGTAACATCAATAATCAAGCTTATCATGACGCTTACTGCACGTATGTGTGAATGTGTGTGGTGTCGAGTAGGTAAGCGTCACATCAAAGGGGCTTTATGCAGCGGCTCAGAAGCGCCGCGGTCAGCGTTTGCGCGTAATGATGCCACAATTGGCACTCTTACCCCGCGTCACGTAGCGGGATCAAACCGCCGTGAAACTACGCTAAAAATGTCCTTTGAGCGAAATGCAGACGTCCGTTGGAGTAGAAGAAACCATTATTTGATAATACTATTACAATTTTGTTAACTAAATGACACCACGTAAAAGCAAGATTATGCGCGCTTGAATTGGAAATTCATAATGATGAATATTTTTTTTTGTTTATTATCAGTAGCCCTGATAGGTCATCTAAAGCTCATCTCGAAAATCAATCCCAAATCCCACCCTTTACCGACCTAAACCATACAAAACTTGGAGGTCATATCTGACATAATCTTGTTCTCTGATTAGTAAGATTTGTAAGTTGTTTAATTAAAAAAGTTCATTACTGATTTACTTATAATAACGAAAGCGTCTCTACCCCAAAGGGTCCATTATTATAACAACATATTATATGTCCTATATTATTTGATTTGCATTCCGACATTTCGAGTCTTGCGGAACTCATTGTCACTAAAGTAAATTATGAAAAACTTGGGACTTAGTCAACATTCATATTAAACAACAGTTTAACCTGATATTGGCCATCACAAAAGGATCGTCGAAGCTATCAAAACATGAATAAATCCAGGCTTAAGCACCGGAACTAAGCGTCTCCACAATAGCGGTCGTAATCGTAACCCGACGCCCGCGCAGCTATCTGTCTCGCGCTGACATACGATGCGCGGCGAAACGTCCGGTCTATTCAATGTAATTGCGAATTTGGTTTGCAAGGTATTTAAGGCTTTTGGATGTAGATGTAGGGATCACGCTTGACATAATATGAATAGCGATGGTCATCTCTGTTTCACTTGGCTGAACATTTTGACAAATATCTAGCTGTATTTCTTTTGTTTTTATGTTAAATTAAAGAGATTATTATATTTATTTTTGTCAAATATGGCCAAGTGAAGCCTCAGCCTAACAGTACTTTAGATTTATTTTATGGCATCCTTGAAATAAAGATTACTATAATTAACCGTTTAAAACTTGCGTATCCATAATCCTATGTTCTTTTAAAGTGAGCGCCATATTCTGACAGACCTGTCTCTAAGATAACTTTTTGATCCATACTAATATTATAAATGCGAAAGTGTGTCTGTCTCTAAGATAACTTTTTGATCCATACTAATATTATAAATGCGAAAGTGTGTCTGTCTGTCTGTCTGAATTATCACCTCTTCACGCTTAAACCGCTGAACCGACTTAGATGAAATTGGGTATGGAGATAGTTTGAGACCCGGGAAAGGACATAGGATACTTATCATCCCGAATAAATTTAGTGTTCCCGTGGGATGAGCGGGTAACACCGCGGGGCACAGCTAGTATTATATAATTATTATTGAGGTTAGGCGTAACTTAATGAGATCCGTCATAATACTAGAATTGTATTCAAAAATCAAATTCGCGAATGTAAAAAAAACTAAAATTTGTTCGTAATCCAATACTTTTATAAGTGCACTGAGACATTGTTGAACTGATTTCCGTTTCCTCGCAGATACGCCCCGCCCATTGCGAATTCAAAGTGCAGTCACTCGAGTATCCGTGCAATATCAAATGATTTTGAAAACCTTATGCTAAATTATTTAGGGCTATTTTCCAACGACTACAAATGGATGTTCATTTGTCGCGGTATAGATGCTCATAGATAAAGATTCATTGTGCATTGGATCCGATTCTCCTTCAACGAGTGTAAAATCGATCAATGGTCTATCTTTAAAAAGATTTGCCGGAACGGAATAAGTTAAGTTTAAGCCAGTCTGCAATGTACAGGTGGTTTTAGTCCGTTACAGTTGAAACGACAACAACCTCATAATTGTTATACTCATTATCCATAAAACATTGAGAAACAAGAGCGTATTTTAAAAATATGACACCTAAAATGAATAAAAAAGACACCCAAAAAACTAAACTACTTCAAACATCAATAAAATCGGCATTTTATTGCATCCGTCGGTAAAACTGCAGTTGTGCCCATAATTTATGAACACAGCTCGTTTTTTGACACTTAAATCCACTCGACTCGTACTGAACAAGTGGGCTATTGACACCCAGCGCGATAAATTATCCGTAAAGACGCTAGAAAGAGCTTGTCATCACTAATTCACTTACCTCCCAAGCGTATCTCGTGTCCAATGGCTGCGTCTCCCACTTCCCAACAAAAGGTCCATATTTCGTCCCACTAGGAATGTTCACTCTAGCAAACACTCCTCCGTTCTTTATCGACAGTTCTATCGGCAGATTCAACTCATTCTCATCCTCTTTATCTTTTCCACATTTGTCTATCTCTTTAGGATTTTTCGGGTCGTACCTTGGCAGTTCCAAGTTACCCGGTAGATACCCGCGTCCATATTCCGAGAAGTTTGGGGAGAGATATGCGTCCGATAAGCGGTAGTCTAGTGTGCTATAGTAGTCCTTAACGTCTACGCCGGGAGGCATAGTTTCTTGTTTGATGTGAACTAAGGTGGGCGGCGATTCAGATGTAGCAGAGTCAGTCGGACTCTGCGGTGGGCTGCCTGACTCCTGGCTGTCGCCTGCTGTGGACAAAATAAACAACGTTTTATAACACCGATTCATCAGCCTAGTCTATTATGTAGCCGAACGTATAGGTAGGAAAGGTAATTTCTCGATGCCAATGTTTGACACCCCAACTCCTACATTATCTAGCGCCTTGTTTGTTATCTCTATGACTATGACTTAAGGTATAAGGTTTGCTATGAGGACTGTATCAAATCAAACAGTATTAGTTCGTCGCCAAGATGACGGGTTCTGACCGATGGAGCACTAAAGGACATTTAGTAATAGGATACTAAATAGGTAGTCTCAATATATGAAACGAGCAAATCAAATAGTCCATAACGCTGTGAGTGAAAGCATACTCCGAATCATTATATTACTTCCTACAACTTAAACATTGCAAATGTAATAATGGCGCTTAATTTTTTAAACTAAAGACAAAAATAAAGAAGACGTGCAAGATGGTGATCTTATTATGCGCGTTTCCGGCGTCTACAAAGCGTTTCCGCTCTCTTCTGTCTCTCAGAGCATCCCTCCGATGCAAATCCTCCGCAACTGGGCCCCTACTCCGAAGTTGCTAATTTACTACAGTTATAATACTAGGTATAGTAAGATGCGTAAATTTTAAATGTACGTATATTTTATATGTATCTTCCATTGAAAGCTATAATATTTTTTTTACCTTACTCTAAAAGAAAATAGTAATTCCATAAAGCTTAGTATTAAGGAATCGAAATTTTAGTCGTTAAACGATCTGAATTCCTGGTTATACCAATAAAATATTGTATATTTCTAGTTATCTATAGACTGTTACTAGGTACATATAGGCAATTTGTAGGACTGTTTTTCGATTCAACGAAATACAAAATATGAAACTTCAATTCCGCAGTTCTTAACGTATCATTCGTGTATACGTAAATAAATAAAAAAATACAAGAGGTCGCGGTGGATGGCACAGATCGATCTCCAAACTTCGGAGTAACCCCCCTGACTATCTGCCGTTTTGTCGGCATAGCAACAGCCAAGCTCAAGTTGCAAGGGAAAAATACGATTTGATGTCGTACAATCTTCATTTACGTTTATCATTTATAGGACTGAAAACTACATGATGAAACGTGCTAACCTTAATACATGCTTTTACTAAAAAATACCCGACAGATGTAGGTAGTATATGACTGATTCGAATAATGAAACCAACTAACATACACAAAGCACCCATGTTACATTTATAACAAAAAACCGATCAAAAAGAGCAAATATGAATTTATAATTGCCAAAGAAAACACATCCGTACGCGTGTCATCAATAAAACACATCCCCTTTGCAAATAGCTGAAAGAGACACTCTATAAATCATTAGACCCCCTATTACTACTAATATACTTGTTAGAACAACCCCTATCTCGTCCATTTGTCTTCCTTAGCACGTGGCGGCGAAAAAACTGGAATTATACGGTCGATAAAGGCGTAGCACAAAGCGATTACAAACGCAATGATAACTGCTTAGCATTATAAAGGTGCATCAGACAATATCCAGGATGTGTGAACGCGTCTTAAGAATCCTTTTATTTGGACTCGTTTGGCGGGTTTATCACCTGTCTGATAGGAAGTGTACTTTATTAATAATACTCAAATTATTAATAACTGTCCGATTCATTGTTTTCTTTTTAAAGATGATGATGTCATCTGTGTTGGCAATTAGGTATTTTTGGGAAAACCAGTAGTGCAAAATGTTGTTATAATAGGCAAATAAAAAACATTTTTTTTTATTTCACGTAGGTACAAGCTTGAACTTCCCATTGTTCTCATTAAATAGTGTACTAATTCGAATTTAGATGTTACATGCACTGACTTATGACTAGGGTTCGTAAAATGCGAACAAAATTAATTGAAGTGCTTGGGCCGTCACTGGATATCATACGTCATTTCAATCCCTGTTTTACGATCCCTGCTTATGAGAGATTCCAAACAGAAATTCTTCGCTTTTCATTATAGGGTGCGTTTAGCGAAAACAAGAGGGAATGATCATTTTATATACAATTATCCAAGGGAGCGATTCAATGCGAACATTCGCCCGTAATGTAACAAAAAATTATATGAAAATTACATTATAGGCGACATTAAAGCTCACGGTGAAGACGCTCCTTTAGGCTGAACCCTAAGCACCCTCAATCACCCGACACTTTATTTTATATCAGGTGAGATTGAAGCCAAAATGCCTACTAATACCCATATATTTGTAAAGGAATAGCATTTGTTTTTATTGACTTGGCTTTTTTTTTAATTCAAATTACCCGTGGCGAGAGCTTGTCGCTTCGTGCGCGGACAATGCGGACGAGTCGCCGTTAAATCTCCGGTTTCCGCAGAACTGGCCTGTTTTAAAATAAGAACATCCCAGCACTAAGAATGGTGTGGAGCTGAGCAATTCGACGTTTAAGAGTGACATTCGTCCAGAAATCTGACTATATCTCTAACCTGGCGATATTGTTGGCTTCTTACCTATGATACCACCAAATCGATTAACGCTATATTTATTTATTTAGTTTATTTGATTTGATTTATTTGGGTTACCCTAGCAGACTTTACTGCTTCTATACAAATTAAGAGATGATATACTTTATTTTTATAGGCCAGAAATCCAAAATAGCATGCTATATCACGAGAGTATAAAAGACACGAGCGAGCAATATATCCCCTTTAAAATTACAACTTATTAATGTTGCTCAATGCTTCCTACATTCTTCAGTTCTCTAAAAAAGCAAATACGGTTTTAACGTTAGGTATTTACTACAATTTTTTACAACCAAAAGTCACTAACATTTCTGTCACGGCTCTTCAATACCTCGTATCCAGCTAGTTACTGAGATACGAGCTTTATTTTAAGTAGGTATTTGTTACTTAGTGAGTTTCGGTTGTCAACCGACGAATTGGAAAGTAGGTACGTTTTACTAATATACACGGATATAATAAGTTATTTGTGCGAACGATAATGAAACTATTTTAAAACATCATGGTGTTTCACAACGATCTAACATAAGTAATATGTTATTTTCCTGCAATTTGCATCCTGTGTTTTATCAAAAACAGCTCATTTGATAAAAGTTACCTGACAACTATTTATACACGTGCGCCTTATTTTATGCAGCTACATTTATTCATTTATATAGTGACAAATAAAAATATAAGAATAGTGTTTTTTTATATCCAGTCTACAAAAAAAATATTGTTTCGATCTTTGTATTTGTATTAATATACAAGAAATAGTTCTTAATTTCACTTTAAAAATTGCGAAAATCATGGTAGTAAAACATCAATGATTTTCGTAAAATAATCAACACGTTGTATATACTTATATACGTACCTACATATATGTTATGGAACCTCATGACGTTGATGTAAATATAAGAATATGAGTTTGAACCATTGTAATTATATACACCAAATCATCATCATCATTGTAATTATATAGAAAGAAACAAAGTTTGAAAAGTTGCCCATTCGTTCTCTAACAAAATTAAAGTGAAGACCATAAAGTTTACCACCTTCACCCATTCAATAAAAAATTGTATCAAAGTTGCCGTTATGAGACGAAAATGAACCATTCAATAATGTACCTTAAGATTCTACTTACAGATCTCTTATTGTATCGTTATTTTCTGCCGCACAACGGAACTTTTCCCAAACCTATATTATATACGCCTAAATTTATTAGACATAATAAGGTTTATATACCTAAGAACGTAAAGAAAAATAAATAGGAAAATAAGAATTGAGGTTAAATATAGTACATTAATTTAATGCTTATCTACTCATAGCTTTTGTCCTGTCACAAGGAAAAATAATATCTATCTTACCAATAATTTTGCCAAAAAACCCATTAATTATCAGTATCTTTTTCCTTACTGAAGTAATAATAAAAAAAACACAGCGGCGAAATTTACGAAATATTTGAGCTGTACCCTTTCGCATATTTAACGCTTTATTTCACAAATTTTGAGTAGCTACATTAAACCATTGATACAAAGACTTCGCGACTGTTGTCGCGTGAGATAGCGCTATCCGTCACTCTCTCACATTACTTCACAGAAAGAGACGAATTATCTTGCGCGCGAAATAGTCGCGGATGACAGTTATGCTAGAGGTGCCGGTGGAAGATAATGAATGAATGAATGAATGAATATATTTATTTGATAATGGTCTAATATAAACATTGTGGTGTGTACTCACATTAAAAAAATTAGACATTAGGTGCATGTTTCATACATATTAATAAATAAATATGAAAGTTCGTAGCCCGTGCCCGCGGACCCCCGGGTACGCTAATTTGTCAGTTCGTCACACAGACTGACAATAAGAGTTTACTGTCACTCGACGTCGTAAAACGTCCACCAACGTTGTCGGCAATTAACAAACCGCAAAAACTCCTTAAAGCTAGAGGATAAGATGCAAAACGCCTGGGGAATATGTTTGAGAGTGGTAAATATAGTGTTAAAGAGCCATGCGAAGTTCACGAGGTAAAAAATATCGATATATCAAAATATCGATAAATTGGAATTCGATATTTTTTCAGATATTTTTTCTAATATCATATCAGATATTTTTAATAGATTTATAAATACGACGTCGCATACGTACCTATACAACTGCGGATTTATGCTTAGTAGGTATCTAAACAGTTTGTGAACGCAACCAAAGAAAATTTATAAGGATGGTGTTATTGATGTGTGTCGCAGTGACGGTAGGTACTGTATGTTATGGTGTAATTGCAGCGATTATGCTTGGGTAAAAAATATCGATACATCGAAACATCGATATTTTTCACTATATACATATCGATATTGTTTAAAAATATCGATATATATTTCTCATTTGTCCATCCCTAGAAGTGCATGCCTCATCGGACATACGTGGCTGACTAAATAACTGAATTCGGTGAGACAATGCGGCGTCGGTTCGCGGAAACTCGCTTTCTACAAGCGGCAAGATTTCTAAAGGACAGGAAACTGTTAAATGAAAACGTTGAATACTATTGGTTTTGAAGAAAGCCGTGGAAAGCCATCGAGCTCCATTGCTCAGCGGATCAGTACAGGATAGAAAAAAAGTGTTAATAAGTTGGATTCGAATCTGAATATCGTCAGAAATAACAGTAGGGTTGTCAAAATGTTTTTTTTTTGGAAATTATTATTTATCGCCATGTTTTCTAGAACCGTATATAATAAACTTTTCAACACCACTAAGCTGCAATAACTTGACGACGACATAAATTGTCGTTCCACCTATAATAATTCCTAAGTCACTAATCAAATCGGAAAATAAAGCATACTGCCTAAAGTAGATGAAAGTAATCTAAACTTCAAATTGAGCATTAAGTGTTAAGTGAAACTAATGCCGTCGGAACATTGTTGCTATCAATTACCTATCAAGGACCAGTGAATTTCACAGCAATTGCATGAAAAGTAGGTTTCCAAGTAGAAATACCCATATTTACCTACCAATAAATAGACATATAATCGGATTGATTATAGCCTCCATATATTATATAGTATTAATTTACTCCGCTACATTCTTACAAGTTCAGATTTCAAATACTTTATTCAGAGTGTACTGACTTGCAATTTTGCTAACATGCGTGTGGTGATAATGCGTTGCGATAAGAGCATTGTCGAAGTTCGCCATATTGAAACTTGACTTAAAAGATTCGTCAATCAATGGGATTGAACCTTTATTTTTATATTTTTTTATCAAAGTTGATATAGGAAGACTCTATGTTAACTTAAATTTTGAAGGGAGTACCTGCACACTTTTCATAGGAATCATATGATATTTAGTTATGTAAATGATTGTCATGATTATTAGGATAGCTAACCGCAACACTTTAAAAACCCCTTAAAATATCCGTTATGGTTTTCGCACTCCCATATAACAAACAAACAATATCACAAATATAACAGCGTAGTCGGCGTCCGCCAAAAGCTAGCACCTTCCAAACTGCGGCCAAACAGCCAGAAATTTTAAAACAAAAACAAATACAGCCAGTATTTATAATGCCAAAACCCAATTTAAAAAAAATGTGGCACAAGCCGGCGCGATTTCGCACGCACTTGACAGATCCACAGATAACACTTGAAAAACATAGATGCTCACAGATTAGAGTGTTTACTTATGGTTAAGGTGGGTTAAGCTGCATATTTATCGTGTTAATGTGGAGGGTTTTTGTAATCGTTTGTTTGTTGATGCAACTAT
Source organism: Apotomis betuletana (assembly GCA_932273695.1). Classification (NCBI taxonomy): domain Eukaryota; kingdom Metazoa; phylum Arthropoda; class Insecta; order Lepidoptera; family Tortricidae; genus Apotomis; species Apotomis betuletana. The sequence goes on along the minus strand of OW026313.1, from coordinate 8,785,998 downwards.
ACTTAGTCATATTGAAAATGTTTCATAAAATTAATTTAGACGTTAAACATTTAGTAATACCAATTGCACCAAAATTTTACGATAACTAGTTCAATTATTGATAATTTTAACACAATATTTGCTTAGTTTTCCTTTTATTGAAATAAAATGAACGATGTTATTATATCAAACTACCTAAATCGAATTAGAATTATACACAAACAAATATATATAGGTACGCAATTGTAACCTGGAATTATCAGCTAAATACATTATGTACATGTACATGGCACTTAATTAGGTCGCAATAGGATATAACACTACAAATTAATTTAACGGGACAAGTACTAACCGAGCATGTTACTTAATTAATTAAATGATACATCGAGTTAATTAGGAAACGAACTTTACAATTAGTACATAACACCTTATGATAAGCTATATTAGGTTTTAAATCAAGTATCACTTACCAGACATCTTCATTTTATACAGCCGCAGTTAACATTCGTGTAGGTCAGATTTTATCATAGTCCAAATTAAAACCATCCACTTTTTTTTCAGGAACGATTCAGTAACGAGTTAATAAAAATATTAAGAGCGTTTAAATTAAAATTATTCAAAATTAGCAAAGTAGATTTATTTCATTGGATAATAAATGAGAATACTTAATTTACATTTCAGTTAAGAATACAAGCATCAAAACATACAAGTCCACGTTATTCAATTGTTTGTAATCACTGCACTTCAAAACAGAACAAAAACCGTATAAATTCAAAAGATGAACCCGGTATTCTAAATTCGAAAGATGAACACGATATTCTAAATTCAAAATTGTTCATAGGGATGTTCGCGTACGATATTCGATAACGCGTTGACAGCCGACCGTCGGGCTTGGCGAGTGGTACCAGAGTAACGAGAGGAAGCGAGACCCAGCTCATCCCTAGAATCCCGAATCACATACCCTCTCCCGGGCCGCCCCGCGCGCCCCGCCGTGTCTTTTGTTACACCCTTCTCTTTCACACAACCGTTTCGAGGTCTAATGCAAGGTTACTGAAAATGATTTTCATTAGACAGTAGTTCGTAATTGTAGTTAAATGTTTTTTTTTCTACATCTAATAGTAGTAAAAATCGGTGTTGAATTGTAAACGTTTACGCGCGTTTTGATTTATGCAAAAACATTTCCGTGTTTTTTCGAAGTAAATTTCTTGGAACCCATTGTTCATATCGTCTGAGCGAACAGTCAATCATTTTATTTATTGTTAGCCAATGCTTTATTGAGTTTATTCCAATGTCATCGATTCTCAAACAGTAAACTTGTCGAGTTGTCGATTTCACAAAACAATGAACGAAGTTAGGATCAACTTTCAAGTTGGGCTGAAACTGGTAGTTATAATATAACAACACTACACAGAACTTTGGTCCTAAAACAAAGGTGCTTTAGTTAGCAACGGTTAATAACAAATGGAATAAAACTACTGTTAAAATAAACAGTCAAACGAAGACTAACCTTAGACAGGCTATTATAATATTGGCCTTGATTTAAACCTGTCAAGTTAAAATGGTCGGTAAATCGCAACGTTATGTAGATTTTCTAAGGATATTAATACGACTACAATATCTAATCAATCTTATCGTTTTACGTTTAATCGGCCGTAGCATGCAATATATTAGAAGGCTCGTATCTATAAACCTTGTCCAATGAAAATTGTCGTCAATTTAAACTTCATGTACACTATCCTGACTATGAAACCAACTACACTTTTAAATAGACTTGTTTAATATTTCACAGCGTTTCCAGTCTATTTTCGCGTAGTGTTTTTCAGTTTGAAAATAGAATTCGCAAGTGAGAGAGGAGATAACAAGATAACGTTCAAGATCTGTGCGGGCGCGCGTGATTGGCCGCCGCGGCCTCTGGGCGGGGCTTTGCGGCGGATTCACCAATGGGATGATCCCTGTTGTCTGCCTCTTTGTCTGTCAAACGGATTCTGTAGTGATGTGGCAGGTGCTTAGGCCCGAAGTTCGGTGTCGCATCTCTAGCTACCTATTGTTTTAGGTTAGTTAGGTATGAATGAGGTAAACATTTGGGATTGGTTAATTAGAGCGGTCCGAGTTGATCTTACATTATTTATGACATTTATATCAAAATAATTTTAAAGAGGGAACATTATTTTTGTAAGTTGTTATCTAGGTAGGTACAATTTATTGAATTTTACTCTATACTGATAGGTGTTTTCAAGAAAAATGTCTTTCAGAACGATACTTAGAAGCTTTCACGAAAGCTTAAAAAAATGCAAATATATCTTTAAAAAAATCATACAGCACAATGGAAAAGGGCAGTAGGTATCTACTATAGGTAGAAGCTAGTACGAGTATAATAGAGGTACGTTTTGTTTCCAAGCACGTACTAAGTATGTATTAATGATAATATAATATCCATTAAGAGGCATTTAATTATAAGCAAATTAATTCTCATCTCATAGTTCTTATGGTACCGTACCAAACGTCCAATCGGACGGCCTCGATGCCGGTGAGAAGACCAAGTCATCAAAGATTTGACTGAACTACAAATGGCGGGAGATTAGCTCAAGATAAAAGAAAATGGCCTCATCTTCAAATCACTGTTGTGTTATCACTCTATCCCTCATTTCTTATCAGAATCATATTCAGATTCAGTTTATTAAATCATCCGTCGCCGCGCAAATTATTAATCAACACAAACCATCGATAATCGAATTCAATTCGATTTTTAATCGAGTGACAGACGTGAAGGTGCGGATTAGAATCGATTCGCGATAGACGAGACGTTAGATAATCGATTTGCAGATTCTAAAGATGCCGTAAACGGTTTTACGCGTTCCTTTAACGAGCCTCGCTCTTGCAGTTACGTTCACAAACAACTACTAAAGCTATTTTAGTGAAATGTCTTGTCCTCTCGTCACAGAATGTGTAACCTAATACAAGATAATTTTATGGAAGTTTCCTCACAGACAATGCAACAAAAAAATATATGAAAATAACATGACATTACAGGTGCTCGCGGTGGGAATGCTACCTATATGGCAAAATTAAAGGGATAAAATCTTATTTTACTTGTTTTCTCGATTAATTTCATCGAAAATATTAAGATGGAGATATACATTTGAGTACAACTATATATGTATATGTGTACAACTATGTACGTATATGCTAATTAAGTAGAATATGGCCCCACCTCTCCACTCTTTTTTTTTGTCCAACCATCTGCCAAACATCCTGTATACTCGTAATGTTACGACAAAAAATTATCCCATCAAAAACATTTTCATGAAAATTCCAAGACGAGACCATAATATGACGCACTATCAAAAAGTTATCACATCTCTGAGCCAAGCTTCTACAGTTCGACCAAAAAGAGTACCTAGAAATTAAAAAGTGGCAATACCTAACTGTAGTGTAGGCCCCGCTTTCTTATATTGATTAGTTAGGGAGGACACTACAGTATTGCCACTTTTTAATTTCTACTCTTTTTGGTTGGACTGTAACTATACACGCCCACTCTACAAGGCCTAACTTCACAAACTTTACACCTTAGTTAAAACATTTCGCTACATTTACATGGGCGTAAAGTGAATTATATTTTATAATTGATAAAGAATAGTTATTTTAGTAACGAAACGGCCAAAGAGTAGGTTAGTGCCCTTGCGCTTCGCTTGGCTCCTTGGCTGGTCTTAGCGAGGGCACTGCCGTGCCCCCAGATTCACTGTCCTCCTGGTATCTGTACTTCTGCTACGAAACAAAATAAATATTTATTTGATAGCGTTTGAATAAGAATTTATTAAAAGTTCCGTGTCGTAGCAACCAGGAACGCCATAATAAAATGTTTATAACGGACATACATCATGCTTTATGAGCTAGAAGACAGCTGGATTTGCATTTACCAGGGTAGTGTGCGCACTGGCTTCAGCATATTTCATGTTTAAAGGCTTTGCACAAGGCTGGACGAGATGATTCGAATAGAATCGTTGTCCTAATACCTAAGTGTATACTTTTGAATCCGATACGCTGGAGAATTGAAGATTCGTATTATACTTACCTATCGAGCATCTGCTCTTCTGCTCTTTGAATCTTTTATCGATAGGTATAATATATCGATATATGATGCTGTATATAGCGATATAAACGGCTCTATTTTTTAAACCGTAAGAAGGCTGTACTTGAAATTTTGTAAAAATAATTAAAAATAGTGGATATATGGAACCAGTGACCGGAGAATGCGTTCACTGTATGGAACCATGTAACAAAGAACAATTTATTTTTGGGCATTTATTTCGATTTGGCAGTAGTTGCAAAGTTTTTAGGTTTCCGTACCTCAAAAAAGGAGAAAACGGAACCCTTACATGATCACTTTGTTGTCCGTCCTTCCGTCCGTCTGCCCGTCCGTCAAGACCCTTTATCTCGGGAACCGGAGGAGGTACTGTCTTGAAATTGAAACCACATATACTCAGGTCTACTGTCCAATTAAATCTGTGAAAAAAATCACACTTCTAAGTTCTAATCATAAAGAAAGGCCGAAAAAAGGTTTATGCCGCGAAAAAGTATATTTCAACACTCTCAAGCGAATCAAAATTTATAAGGTATTTTCCGATGACACAGCAACTATAAAATTTGGCAATACCGTATAAACTACAAGTTTGGAGAAAAATCTGAAAACCATACATTTGTAATTCCTTTTGCCTATTGTGTACCTCTATTGTAATGATAAGTGCTATCTGTATTTGTATTTATTTCTTCTTGAGGTGTGCAATACAGAGTATTCTATTATATTGGTAATTAAATCATAAAATATAATATAATAGTCTAATCAATCATCAAGGTTAAGTAACGGTATTTTGTACGGTACCCGCGGTGGGCGAGTCCGACTCGCACTTGACCCGTTTTTTTTTTCTTTTTAGGTAAAAACTTGGATGCTCGCCAGTTGCCGAAGTGGTCGAAGGCACTAAATCACTCGGAGCGAGGACACGCCGCGGGTTGGTGCGAGCGCGGGACGTGCTCGTGGTAACTTCGAATACTTATACCACATCGATAAAGCGGATATATAGCGGTCATATCTCGGACACACAATGTATATCGGCGACGAAATCTCAATTTCCATATCGAATTAGACCCCAATCAGTTCTGGATTTGGGTTTAGTAGATATCATAATTATTTCCATCTTAATATCTAAATAGGTACATCTTCAAATTAGCTAAAACCATGTAGGAAAGTAAAAAAAATATCAACTTAGTTTCATGACTGTTTTTACTAAAAATGTATTCGCAAAAATTCCGAACTGGAAGGATTATATTTTGTATCTTAAATCATATTACGTCAACCTGACTAAGCAAGCAGTATTCAACTATACACAGTATAGGCCGGATAACATCACTTTATAATGATTAAATGGAGAATACATTTTATACTGGGTACAACAAAACCGGCTAAGTGCGAGTCGGACTGGCGCACAGATTTTGGATCATCAAATTCAAAAGAAACTCATTTTTTTACCCTTCTCTTCGTATTTAACTTTTTGTAAGTATTTGTTGATATAGCGGCCATTTACGCATTGTACGAACTTCAAGTCTATCTATTACGACCCCACAGATACAGTCCTGTAACAGACGGACGGAAGGATAACCAGACGGTGGAGGCTTAGTAATTTGGCTAAAAAAACCCTTTAGGCACGGAGCCCGAAAAAAAGAGTATTAAGAAATTTTTCACCACATTGTGAATACTCATAATCTTTTATTAATAAAATGTCAACATTTTACAAGTCAATACATTATAAAAAATCATTTCTGTTACTATTAAATTATAAAATACAATTTATTATAAAATATTAATTATTAAAAACACAAATAAATGACTGAATTATGAATAAATGGACAAATAGTTTCGTGACATATCAAATCAGCTACTTTTTATGAAACTAAATATATTATGAACATGAAATGTATAGGAGAAACGCAAATTATGACGGCTCGGCACCTTCCTGTACGGTCAAATTATATCCCAAAAATTTGCGGTTTAGCTCTGGCATGTCAATATTTCACATTGGATAGTTTTGGCTTAATTAAGCGAAAATTACTTGAAATTCACGGAATCTTCGTCCTGTTTCCTCTTTGTTTACATCAGTGCCATTCACTGGCTTTCAACGTCAGTTACCAAAACTTTGTCGTTACCAGTAAAATAAATTAGTAACACAAGGAATCCGCAATATGGCGTAGGCTGAATAGCAACTTGTAGGGCTTTACCTCCTTTTATTTGGTTTTTGGTCGTTTAACTTAGCATTTTAAAGTATTTATAGGGGCAAAAAATATTGTAATATGATTGTTCCACGAAAGTATACATGTATTGTATATTTTCGTTATAGTATTTTATGCAATTGTTGCAAAATTAAGGTTCTTAAAGTCGAGTACCGTGTTTAGGCTACGATGCTTGCCGCGTGGTCTATGTAAGATACGAGATTTTAAGACCTAATTGTCTAACTATTGCATATAATACTTTTTATACGAGCAAAACGCAGAAAAAAAAATACTTTAATCGTCATTCCACACTATGAATTTTTATTTTTCATGTAACCTTTTTCGTTCAACTCAAACTGACCTAAATTAAAAAAAAACATGATCGCGATGATCATGGCGGGTGCCTCGTGATTGGTTCATTTGTTTGTCAACTGTCTTCAACCAATCAGGGAACAGTACCGTGTGTTTTTTTATCAAATATGCTAAAGTTCTCTTTTTGAAATTCATTTGAGTTGAGTAGAGAGATGTTTTATGAATAACATAGTTCCATACCATCCTCCATCCTCCTAGCCTTTGTCCCATTTTTTGAGAATGAATTCTCAATCGGGGTCGGCTACCTAAATCCCAAGATGTGGCGTAGGCACTAGTTTTTACGCAAGCGACTGCCATCTGACCTTCCAACCCAGAGGGGAAACTAGGCCTTATTTGGGCTTAGGTGGTTTCCTCACGATGTTTTCCTTCACCGAAAAGCGAGTGGTAAATATCAAATGACATTCCGTACATAAGTTCCGAAAAACTCATTGGTACGGGCCGGGTTCGAACCCGCGACCTGCGGATTGAAAGTCGCATGCCCTAACCACTAGGCTACCACCGCTTTTACAAAGTTCCATACCATTATTTTTATTTATTATTATGAGCCTATTATGTCCCACTGCTGGGCAAAGGCCTCCCCCTTCTTCTTCCATCTGTCGCGGCTTTGATACCATAGATAATGGAATTTTGGAACAGCTTTAAAAAGGGCGTTGTTGTGATATGTCTGTGAAATTATAATTAATAGATTACAGTAAGCGAATATAAAAATCATATTTAGTGTTTAGTGTCCATTCATTTGTATTGTCTTCAGGAAACAAGTATTTTGTGCCAGTTAATTATTAAAGCTGGTTGAAACACATGGGCCGTCCTTGTCCCGCCTCAGAGACCGGTTACACCAACGCAATGACCAAATTGAATTTTCCTCCTTCAGACTCCTCCCACGATAAATTAAATTAAACGACCGCTTAGTAAATACGGGATGGTCGATGGATGTTTTTCACTGTGGTTTAATAAATTGTACTAGTAGGTAATATATATGATATTTCCAATTTTTATCTAAAAGACTTCTGCTAAAAGATTTTGTGACTGAAACTGCGGGGTCTGTCTGGTCGAACCAAATGCCTAATTTACAAACACAAAGTATCTTAATCCAATTAATACTTTTCAAAACGGCATCGGCATCCGAGTCAATAATAAGGGGTAATTGAAAATATTACAGAAAGTTTGTAATTCTGACCACTAGGTATACAAATGCAAAAGTGTTTATGTCGTTGACGTGTTGAACTGTATATTTTTCGTATCATCCAAGTATACTATACCCCATTGATTTACGCACAGGTTTAAATGTTGCGAACTACTTCTTAATACCAAAAATAAAATTAAAGAATAAGTCAAGGGTTATCATTTGAAAGCTTTAACCATCTTATTGCTCGACCCGCAATATTGGCCAATTCATAAAAACAATCAACTTCATTTAACAACCGAAAATGGCGCCACAATTCATACGGAAATCTTCTATAGCAGACAGAGTGATAAGTCATTTAAAACGCTGAAATAATCACACTCGAATATCTTACACCCTATCCCCTGTCTTAGGTTTATATATTTTTGCAGCCATAAAGATGAAACTATATAATGTACACCCAAGTGCATGTGAAGTCCCCATCCTTGTAAATAAGCGAAAATGTCGCCCATAGCAAAAGTGACCACGTACGTGAGCCGAGTCGACAGGTTTATTTGTGCCGCCATCCCCTTTGTCGGGAATTTGTGATGCCCCCCCCCTTTACGGAGGCTGAATGCTAAGAGCGAAGGGGGCCAGAGTGACCAAAAGAATTAGCAAACGCTGCCAGAGTCACACGTCTGTCTGAGTTCTTTGTGCAGGCGCGAAAGCTGGTTGCTGACAATGTTGTCCTAACAATTCTGATATTCAACTAGTAGAATAATGATTATTATATGTATAAAGAAACTCATAAAATTTTCGTGAGATATATTTAATTATTTTATTAAGCGGTTTACACTCACATGAAATTGTCAGGAACGACCCGACATGTTTCGAACTCGTATGGGGCTCTGCAACAGAGATTTGTCACCAGGTCCTGACAATTTCACGTGAGTGAAAACCGCTTTAGTAAAATAATTGAAAAGAAAACTCGTTAGAAAAACTCCATATTTGTGTTTTTCATCATGCCGAAACCACTTACTACTGAAAAAAATTTCAACATAGATATACAGAAATGCATGGAAATTGCTCCACAGACAATACAGAAAGCAAGAGAGTAGGTATTTAAATTAAATTAAATAACTTTTAGCTCTTAAGATCATACTGTTCTGTTTTGTGTATAATTTTTTTCTGATCTGAATTTTTCGCAAAAATGATAATTCAGGATGAGGTATATAATTTGACTTTTCAAAATAAATATTTAGTCTAACAAGACATTGATAGAAAAAAACGTAACTTAAGCTAACATCTTGAATCTTTTCAATCGCGTCTTTCTATTCATTCGTTTCCAGGGTCATTTTCTTTAAGGTCGGGACATTGTGATCCCAATCGGATTGATAAACTACTGTCCATTGCATTTGAAAGGATAAACGATTGAAACTTTAAAATGTCTCCCCCACGCTCGCCTTAAACGCTTTTGTTGATAGAGAGATACAATCTGGAAAGTATACTTTTAGTTTTTATGGCTGATTCTAGAACTTTTCTAAACTAGCCTTTGTCTGAGTTTTTTCCCAACGAAAACTATTGTGCCGTGCATCTGAAAATAGTTTTAGGTATTGCAGACTCATATATTTAAAACTAAAGGTATTCGACGGAGCGGACATCAATACAGTTTAGAATGAGAGAAAATGATTATAAAGATGTAATATTCAACGAAAAAAAAATGAGTTTTAATAAACGAGTTCGTTAAATTGTATGATTACAAACTCAAACTAACAATTTAATGGAATTTTATTTGTAACATGTTAGAGTTATTTGATTGTTTTACGAAAATCATGTTAGCACCAGTTTAAACCTAGTCAGGTTCAGAAACAGAGAAAAAAAATCACCGTTACTATTTTTGTATTTACCTACATGTAATATGTTAGAGTTAGCTATTTCAACCCGTAGTTCTGGGTTCTGTTTACAAAAAGACCTTTACTAACACCCAGAAGGATAAGAAGACTACACATTTGAATACACATTTTAACAGTCTAAAACTCTGATTTCCGTCCGCTAAAGTGGAACAGCCACAAAGAATTGCGTTTAAAACGTCGAATTTAAATCAATCGCTACAAAGGGGCGAGCCATTTCAATTTTGAGTGAGAGTTCTAAATCGAAAAGCGAGATAGCCACTCGGTAAGCCTCCCGGGGCGCCTCTATCGAATTTATGGACGCAATAAAATAGTATTAGAAAGTAATGCTGGCAGTTACTTACATCGAATCGTCTTGGTCATACGTTTGGGTGCACTTGACGTTTTGAGTAACAAAAGTCAAGATGTTTTAAATTCGACACAAGTATGAGCCTCCTAGACTATTAACAAATTATAAACAAAATAAGTTTGTATGGAACATTCAAAATAAACTTTAAAGACGTGTGCTAGGTTACTCGGAAGATCATGAAGTGAACATTTTTTCGATGGCTTAATGATGATATTTTGACTAAGTAGGCAATGACACGAATACGAGTATGATCAGTAAATTATAAGTAGGTAAAGAAGAAGATAATTACAATTTTTATAACAATATGTTGAAAGTTCCTCATAATTTTATATTATGTTCAAGTGTTTATATTGACAAAGAAAAAAATACAAATCATTTATTTTGGAAAGTAAAACGGAATATCGTGTAGCTCATTAATTCAAACAGTGATGCTTAAGTCTTTTTAGTGGGCGCCAATTACAACATCGCCTCATGTAAAAAGAGTTCAGGGTAAGCGGAAACATCTATTAAAGTCTAGAAATGATGGAGAACATTCTCGCATGCCCGTCGACAACGCTCCAAACATTTAACTTACCCTCTAATCGGGAGCTGATCAATCTGGTCGTCTGTTACGATTAATTAGGGATTAAGTGGCTAGGCGCTTGCTCAGGTGTGTAATTTAGGTCTGTTAAATAACCTGTTTAACACTTTATTGATATATATATTTACTACGTTAAGAAATAATTTTCAACCCACTCCCATATGGGAGTTTCCAGAACGCGAGAGAAGGTTACAGAATGCGATGTCACAGATGCAGAAGAATGACAGAAGTATCTCGAACCTAACGAAGATGGGGTAACATCGAGGGGAGGGATATGTAGGAGTTTCACCTAAAAAACGTCAATTTTGTATGTAAAAACAATCTACGGCATCTACTGGGCAGACAACAACATTATTTTTATTTTGTACAACGTGGAAAGATGGCAACACCACGATACTTGCAGGGGACTTCCCTCAAGGTTCCCTTCCTATAGGTAGGTATCGAATAATCTGATAATTTGGTAAAAATCTCTTTTAACGTAGATTTTTATGATAAGTTTAACAAGAAATATAATTTTAAATAAGGGGGAAGACCCCCGCTCCGAGTCATTTCTGGTACAAAGGGTGTGCATTGCGATCCAACGTGGAAATGCTGCGAGCGTTATGGGCACCTTTGGATCAGAAATGACAGGGAGCGGTGTTTTTTGAACCTTGTTATTTTTATAATTTAGTTTTAATAAATTGTATATTTTATTGAGAAACAAATACAGGGTCAGTCTTATCCTAATCACAATTATAAAATAAATAAATACATTTATCCATCATGTACCTTTACCTTAGGCACTAGTCGAATAACCCGCCCCGTGTCATTCCCGGTGCGAAGGTTCCCATGACGCTCGCCGCATTACCGCGCTGAATCGCGATGGACAACCTTTGCACCAGGAATGACCCGGAACGAGGGTCTAGACCTCTCTCGCGTAGACGCCGCCCGATCTCCGCGACAAAATCTCTCGCTTCGGACCCCCAACAACCAGTCGTCTCCACAGCAAACGGGACAAATATATAATTACTGGCAAGTACCGAGTACTTGTCCCGCTTCCTACAGGCAGCTACCTCGGCAGCTGCCCCTGCAGACCTGGTCGTGCGACCAAGGTGCGAGGCGGCAAAAGTGCTGACGCATGTAGCGTCCCACAGTAGGCACTTGCCTCTCTGCCAGGGCACCAAGGTCACACCATCAGGTCTCTTCCCATCAGTCCGACTAAGACCGGGAGGCTCCAACAAACACGGAACATTTGCCGATACCAGCGCTCTCCGGATGATGTCGTTGAGAGCGTGATGACGAGGAAATCTCCCAGCACAACGACAACAACTCAGGGCGTGGTGCCCGTTACTCTCCACCCTGGTGCCGCAGATGCATAGATGAGGTTCACAAACATCGCAGCCCAGGCGGAGAGCAACCGCCACCCGCAAAGAATTGTCGTCAAGAAGGGTACCCAGGTGTGGGGAGGGAAGCGCTTGTAGCCACGCTCCGGATTCTGGCCTCGATACTGCGTTTAGTCGCGCCCTCTCCACACCCAGAGCACTCTCCAGCCGACTGTCAACTACGCGCTTCACACCCACTTCATCCCATGACCGCTGACGCTCCGGCTTATCCGGTAGTGCTGCGCCCGGGTTGAGAGCCATCCAAGCAGCCTGCGCCTCGGATGCGTACGGAATGGTTGCTTTGTCCTGGTCCAAAGCGGCAATTTGGGAAACAAGATCCAGGACTCCGCTCGCCGATGCCAAGAAGGCTGGTAAGCACACATCCCGAGCACGCCGAATGCCGAGTCCACCGCTACGGATAGGGAGAGAAGCCTGCTGCCACTGACTCGCGTCGAGAGACACATTGAGTATGACCTCGATTGACTCCTTTAAAATGGAATCGAAGGAGTCAATGTCCTCGGGGCAGAGCCAAGCAGGTACGGTGCGCAGAAAGTAAGTAAGCTTCGGGACCGCGAAACAAACCCGCAAAAGGACCAGTGCTACGTGGGCCGGCAGGTCTCCCAGCCTATCCCTAGCAGTCGACAGAAGCTGCCTACGTTCTTCAAAGGCCTCGGGGATGGCTACGGGAAAAATTGGCGCTCCCAAAAGACTAAATGAGTCCGGTGTTAATTGTTTTAGTCCGGGAAGCATAGCGCTAAAAGATTGGAAAGAACCGGATGATTCAGGGCTGCAGGGGAAAAATTCGCATTTTGCCGCGTTAACCTCTAGTCCCAGATGATGTAAGTGTGGAAGAAGAGTCAGCAAATCCCGCTTCACTATTTCAGGCTTTCCCCCAAGGGTACCGTCGTCGAGATACCAGATATTCAAGGGAGATTTTAACTCTGAAATAGCTTTATGGATTGCGAGACTAAAGGCTAAAGGGCCAAGCGGGTCTCCCTGCTGCGCGCCAACCTGAGAGAGAATAAGAGAGTCGTTGTAAAAAAGATTAGTAGGAGATGAGTAGACTTGGTAAAGGAAAGGATAGAGGGAAGGCACCTTATCCTTGACCTCGCTCAGTAAAACATCGCGCTCGACCGAATTAAAAGCATTTTTAATGTCGAGCTTAACGATGACACTCTCGGAGTTTTTTAAATCTAGCGCAAACGCTCGTGTTGCATGAATTGCCGCTTCGCATCCCAATTGCGTACCGAATCCAAGCTGATGAGGCTGTAGGTAAGCGGCCATCTGCTCCCGCACAGCAAAGCACCCGAGTTTGGCGGTCAAGCGACGAAATGTGCTGCCGACCGCGATTGGCCGTAAACCTCCATCTTTTTTGGACAGGGCACACAATGACGCTCCGTAAATGTACGGGCAAACCTCAACATTTAACTGGCCGCTAAGTAAAAAATTGCACAATTTCATTAAGCTCTCGAGCAAACGAGAACCGCTTTCACCGGCAGAGCTGGATGTAAGCTCCTTCAAATGTGACGGGCGGATACCGTCCAACCCAGCCGCAGAACCGTTGTTGAAGGACCCAAGCGCCCGTGCAACGTCTTCTACCTTGACCTTTTGAGCGGGTATAGATTTGTCCGGTTCGATTGGGAGTACCAGAGGTCGGGAGGGAAGTGGGTGCTTCAACTGCAGAGTTGCAAGCGTTTCAGGGCTCGATGGTGCTACCACGTCATCCGACATAAGCACCCGGACAGCCCCCCTGAGGTCGCCCTCAAAAACTTTAGACTGTATGGTCTTAAGAACTGAGGGCGATCTCGAAGACGCTGTGCTCAGGTGCGCATTGCCCAATAAATCAGCACCGCCAACCGAGTCGATGTTGTGCTTTACTTTAGCTGTAAGATTACCGGAACCCGTCGACTCTGGCGCTTTAAATGCAGAATATGAAAAAGTAAGCAAAGCCCTCCATTCAGCAGTGCCATTGGTATCAATGCAACTCTCAATGACGTCTGACAATTTACTAGCCGCGAGATTCCGGGCTCCCTTAGGGATATGGCGTAATACCCTAACCGATTGCCGAAGACTAGCTAGATCACCCAAGACTGCGGTACCGCAGTTATTCGTGTGCACCTGCTGTGGGCCGGACACAACAGGTTGAGAGGGGTCAGGAGCTACTGCGCACCGCACATCTTTGTGCATGCGCCCTATGTGCACTTTGAGCCCTCGTGCGGTAAACGTGCGAGATGAACCTCGACAATGGGGACAAGTAGACAACGGAGAGAGGTCACTCATGTTGACAAACATAAAAAACAAACACAGTTAAAAACAAGCAAGAATCAAAATTAAAAATTAAAAAATTACTAATATAATTTAGCCGGTGGCTAACGAAAAGATGTCAGTAAGTTGAATAAGTTATATAAGTACATTCATTGAAATTCAATAAAAAATAATAATAATTAAATCATTATTAATAAATGATTGAAAATTATAGTGAGTAGGTACACTCTAATTATTATAGAGTAAGGCCTAGGGTAAGGTTTTAATTGAGTTATTAATTATTAAGTTGAATAAGAATTAAAATTATTTTAAATAAGCTTTTTTATATTCTGTATTTATTTAAATTAAACATCAATAAATATCAAGTACTGTTAAGTGTTGCCAACTGCTGGCTGGGTGAGATTTCTAAATATCCTTACCTTAAATATTTTGTGCCATACCTTAATCAAATAAATACTCGTAAAAATGAAAATGTAATGCGACAAAATTGCAAGCTGATCGCAAACGTTATAAAAATATGTATAGTCGCGTATCAGTATCTGTACAATAACATCCGATCTAAAAACATATTGCGGCACTACCAATTATATGTTTTAAGAAACCGGGTCGGAGGTCTATTGCGGCGCGTGTTTTAACTACTAGGGTCATGCTTTATCGGTATTTAATATGGGGACTGAGGGTCATAAGTCTATTTTATAAATTCTCCAATTCCCAGACACACCGCCATGGTTCATTTCCAGCTAATCTGACTGATAAGACAATTATGACACCGGATGGGTTTGAAAAGTTACTTAATAGTTTTCTACGGATAGTTATTGGGACATAAATGTTTATCGAACGTTCCAATAGATAAAGTGAATTCAAATCTTTCGAAATAAATGTTTCAAAATTCAAAATTCTCATAAGCAAATTATAGGCTAAACTCTACTAGCTAAACTCTGTGCATCATTATAAACTGTGTTATCCCTAAAACAGAATCCACCTATTGAAACTCGTCCTATCGCCATATTTCAAACGTCAAAATTTCGCAATTACACACCGTTATCCGACAATGCAACGAACTATCGTGTTACGTCAAAAAACATGTCATTGTTATACAAATGTATCTGTTGTTGCGACTCGGTAATTGCGGGGCCACTCTGTAATTTGCCAAGACTTTTGTGTCGCGGATTCTGTTTTGTCAAAGGGGCTCTGCGAACATTTGTCGGTGGACTTTTGCCTTTTTGCAGCGACCGTGTCAAGATGAAGGGTCGTTGGATACACGGACGAAAATTAGGCATTATAGAATGAAAATTGAGATGTCAAAGTAAGCGTCAGAATCAAAACATATCAACGTAATCTTGAAAAGGTTTTGTTCCCGTCAAACAACACGCTAAAAGCAAATCATACGAATGTTACGCTTCTTCAATAATATAAAAATTATTAAATATCACCTACACATGATCTAGGAAAGTTGTTACGAATGTATTGAATGCACTGCATATTGTAATAACGAATAATTATTAAATGAGAGAGAGAGAGAGTGATAAGGACCGTAGTTAGCAAATAAAGCAAAAACCGGCCAAGAGCATGTCGGGCCATGCTCAGTGTAGGGTTCCGTAGTTACCCATCCTTCACAATAGATGGGCTTAAATTAGGTACGAGAAAGATTTCAAGCTCTATAAAAAAGGCCGTAAATGCCAAAGTAACTGTAATTACTTATTACCTTCTGGAAGTTATCGATTATACGCGCCAGATTGAGCGGAATCTTTTAATGCAGTATGGCAGTTAACTGTTAATATGTGTAACGTTCGAAGTATAAGGACACCGCGCGGTACTTACTACGTCATTTTAAAGAAAATTATGAAATTTTGCGATAACTCAAAAACAGCTCGACCGATTTTATTTAATATAGTTTTCATTGAAAGTACTTCATCATCTCAGCCATTGGACGTCCACTGCTGAACATAGGCCTCCCCTTTGGACTTCCATATATACCGGTTGGAAGCGACCTGCATCCAGCGCCTTCCGGCGACCTTTATAAGGTCATCTGTCCATCTCGTAGGTGGATGTCCTACGCTGCGCTTGCTGGTCCGAGGTCTCCACTCGAGCACTTTTCGGCCCCATCGGCCATCTGCTCTGCGTGCTACGAGTATGTGGCCTGCCCATTGCCACTTCAACTTGCTGATCCGGTGAGCTATATCGGTCACTTTAGTTCGTCTACGGATTTCCTCATTTCTGATTCGATCACTTAGAGACACCCCGAGCATAGCCCTCTCCATTGCTCGTTGAGCGACTTTGAGCTTTGAGATGAGGCCGATAGTGAAAGACCACGTTTCGGTGCCGTAAGTCATCAGAAAGTACTTATATAAGGCCTCATTTTCATGAATTTTTCCATAATTTTTTGACCCGTTGTTTAAAAGTTAGAGGGGGGGGGGACGCTATTTTTTTTCTTTTCGGAGCGTATATTTACAAAACTGCTGACTTTATCAAAAAAATTATGTTAGAAGACCCCTACTATTTTTAAAAGACCTATCCAACGACACCCCACACACTAGTGTTAAAACGAAAAAAAAATCACCCCCACTTTAGGTGTTCGACAGGTACCTACCTACCCTAAAAAAGTTTTTTTTTTTAGTTTTTATTTTACCGTTTTGTCGGCGTCATACATACACATACTCATACCAAATTTCAGGTTTCTAGTACTAATGGTCACGGAGCTAAGCCGCGGAAGGATGGACGGACGGACAGACGGACAGACGGACATGGCGAAACTATAAGGGTTCCTAGTTGACTACGGAACCCTAAAAAGTAAGCAATTTACAGTAGCATTAATGATACCTATCAATTAGAAATTGATTTGAAAGACGCGTTTCGTTACAAAGAAATCAAACTCATTTCACTAAATGTTCTTAAAACCAAAAAGACTTATAAATACCGAGACACGAATACGTAGGTAAAGCCCTTTGATTTCGCACAGTGTAACCGTTTGTATGAGTGATAATGGAAACGTCAGTGAGGCGAGAGGCTCCCGACTGCGATCTGTCGGAGTGGTGTCAAAGGGTTTCCGTCAAGGCGCGAATTAAAGCGACCAGCGGGAGGCTTCGGAGGTAGGGTGACCAGATGTCAGGAATTTTCCTGACATGTCAGGAATTTTAGACATTTGTCAGGAATGCGGCCGGAAAAGGGAAATGTCAGGAATTTTCGGCAAAGAAATGAAATCATAAAATTTTATACACTGTACTTTTATTTTTAATCACAGCAACAATAAGTTTCTGTCAAAAATTACATTTTAGTGACAAGCTTTTATAGCCGACTGTACTTTTCTTTGAATATCCATCAAATGCTCACTGAGACGATTCCAAAGAGCCCAAACTCGGTAGGATTGCTTTTTCTATTATAGAGTTCCTATAGCCACCTTCCGGCTCCATCATCAGATCAGCCCCATGGTACCATATTATTGTATTGTCATCAAAGTTATGTATGCAAAATTTCAGCTCAATCGGTTGACGATATCTGCTTCAAAATTGAGTTGCAAGATTCCACCCGAACAAACATACTTTAAACATACATACAATGCAAGTTAAATAAAAGCTTGTAGAAAAGATAAAGCCACAAGTATTTTGGAGTTTCATAAATTGTAAGTTATAAATAATTGTAATTATCTTTTCACAATATAAACATAAATCACACATTGACAAATTAAACAATTTCAGGACTCGTGTCAGGAATTTTGGCCGAAAATCAGGAATTTTGTCAGGACTTTTGAAATTTGTATCTGGTAACCCTATTCGGAGGTGACGACTGCGAGGAGCGAACCGGTTCTATCCGGATTGTGGGGATGGTGCTCTGAGTGTTACCCCTTTCGATGCGTATCGTTAGGGTTCCCTAAAGCAAGCAAGGATACATAATAAATGAATACATAAAATCTTCCGACTTCTTTCGAAAAGCTGCCAGAGAAGTTTATTTTATTGGATGTTTGTGTGAAATGGGAGATGTAGACATAACTGGCAGACGCGTTTGCGCTTCTAGGAGTGGCTAAGACCACGCGCCAATTTTGACTGATCAAGAGCGGAAAGCAAAGGCGGGTACGTTGGTGCTGGTGCTGGTGGTGTTGGTACCAGTTGGTGTCTTGGCATTAAGTAAAATCTAGAGATGGTTTTAAAATGAGTGAACAAAATAGGAGGAAGAGTGGCCCAATCAAAAGAAACTATGAACGTCGTCATACCAGGCTGTCAAGGAGACAGCTCAAGAAACAGAGACATGAAATTTGCTCCACCGACAAGATATATATGATAATGAAACAGAAGCCCAACACTTGTTGAAGATTAAATTATGCGCTGGCTTTTGCAAACAAAGCATGTTACGCGCAATGATAAATGTCATATAATGATATTGTTTAATTGTTCGAAATGTTACACGACCTTCTAAAGAGTAGGTAGTTAGTAATTCCCGTAGTTCTCTTTACAATTAGTTTAGGCAAGCCGTCACCAGTACCACCCGTAGAGAGAAATTCAAGATACAAGCAAGGAGGTAGGTATAATAATCCTTTGTGGTCTGTGGAGAATAGGAATTTCCAAGTTTATCAGTTTGAAAGTGTTAGCTAAGTTGTTTACGGCTATCGAGTAATTAAACAATACAAATGGACGTATTCTATATGACGTAACGTTTGGTAAGGTTATGGAGATGGTCATGTAAGTAGGTTGCCTTCCGGAGTTTAGTAGTTTTATTAGTATATCAGAAGGTAGCTGCTACTTCGTCCTTCTTTTTCTGTAGCCTGGGGCCCAATTCGAGAATGCCGTTTGAGTGAACGCCAAACGTCACATCTCTATTAGATAACTGTTATATCGCCGATCGCCGTTGAACTGTCATTAAAATGCGATGAGCTTTAAATTGAAATATCTCATCTCAATTTTGGAAATACGAAGGCGATAATGACTGTCAAAAATGTTATTCATGCATATGAATTTCTGTTTTGCATGAAACGTAACGGACTAATTTCACGTACTACGCGGTCAATTTAAACTATGCGCCTGTTATTTATGCCGTCACATACAAAGGAAACTAAAATTTAGCGCGTCCGAATTGACGAAGTTGCGATATTCTAGGGATATCGCCACTTGTCAAGTAGGCACACGTCAAAAGTGACGGATGGCGATAAAAAGAGAGATCTCCATTATATCTCTAAAATTGGTCGAATACCCCCCCTGATCGTTTAAGTCTTCTGTATATAACTATCTCGAATGTCCAACCATTAGTTAAATGTAACTGCTTTAGCGCGATGAGGCCAGGAATATATTCTGACCGATAAATGGCGTTGTAATCAATGCACGTTACAAAAGGAAACGTGCATTTCTGTGTTAGCGCATTCCACAATCTTGACCGTGTTCTGTAAAAAATTGGACTCCCATCTTCATCTCTAATATATATTTTTAATGTTCAATCTACATAATTGTTTCTAATTTCCATTACTTCATTCTAACCCCTAAAACTCCAATCAACGAAACATCAAAATTTCATCTATTGCTTTGTGCCGATCAAATAATTACCTTCTCGATAAAATATTGGCACCCTCCCTCGCTGTCGCGAGCCACAACTGTCGATGTCACCTTAATTTACGACCTTCAATTATAAATTTTACATCTTCTACCATCCATGATTTGCTAATCCATTCTCAACCGTACTGCACTTAACATTTGATACTTATTGGCTGAAGAAAAATGATTGAAATTACAAGGCTCTCGCTTCGAGGGAATAGAAATAATTTAAAAATAATAATTGAACTTTTGAGATCGTCGATTAACGAAATGAGATCTCAAAGTTTCCAGAAATAAGGTTTATTGATGTAAAATACGGCTGAGAAGAGTGAAAGAATAATCATTTATAAAGAATCTTCGCTTGAATCCACTTGTGTGGATATCGGTTATAGTAGGGATGACTGATGTTAAAGTTCACAACACACTGTAGTTATTTCAACAAAAATAGCTCAATAGGTATGTCATGAAATTTATAACGAAATAACTCAAAAATAATGAAGGGACTTTGAAATTATAAGACTTCAAAGGTACACTTTGATGTTTTTTTTATCCAAATGCAAATTTGAAACTACATAGTATATTCTGAATCTCAAAATTCAATAAAACAATAGAATTATACGACAACCGTGTACTTTTAAACGCACTTAGTTGTTTTTACATAGATATTGGTACCCTAACTCGATTAAGTCGATGAATAGATGACGTCATGGTTTGAACGTGATTTGTATGGATCGTTTTCAGATCATCACGGTAATTTCTGACTTTTGTTTTGTGCAGTCTAAGTGTAGTTCGTCCGATACAGACATTTGAATCCAATAAAAAATAGGATAGATTGACATCCTCAAAAATAATTGGCACAGCCATGCCATACCTATAGGAATACCTATAGAGATTGCACGTATGTATACTGATTCTGTTATGGAAATAAGACTGAAAAGATTCGAAGAATAATCAATCGAAACGCAATTTTTATCTGTAGGTTATTAATTTTTAATGTGAAAAGATAAATATTCATTTAAAACGCATGATAACGTGTTTTAATGGCAGACACTAATGTGGTTTCCGTAATTAATATTTGTTACGGCACTGATAAACATGGATACAGACCCAGTTAACGTTACTGTAAAGTTATTTTTTTTATTTTTTTATACTAGTTTGATGGCAAGCGCAATCAGAAATGAAGCATATACATATATGAATGTTTAGAAATTAAGTAAATATATCAAGATTTTGGATAGGTACTTAAAATAAAAATAAGCATGCTATACATTTTTGTTTAGGCTACAACCGTACACATATTTGTGTATACAAAAAAGGGGTTAAGTAATAAAGGATAGGTTAATGAAGACGATGCAGTCATCTAAATATACTAAGGACCATACTCGTATATTTTCATTCTGATACAGATTTAAACATTTATAAAAATCGACAATAATTTCTAAGAATTACCTAATAATGTTGAGTTATTTTTGATAACGTGTCGGTCAACACGATAATACAAGATTACCTAGTAAAGGACCACTGGTCATAACTTTTGTCTTTTAAATAAAATACTGGTTTATAAATTTAGTGGCAATCAGTAAGGTATGGTGTTACTCTGGCTGTCTATCGATGTTTCCTCTTGACCTCTGACACCAGCAGCTCATTACTGCGATACCGATAACCAGTAACGAGAACAACACTCTGACATGATCCCAAGGCTGACTTAATTACGGTGCCTCCAACACATACCTACATAATTATGCAAAATATAGATAGAATTTTTACAAAGTTTTGATACCGCAAAATATCTAAATAAACTGACAATGGTAAAGTCAACCTTTGACAACGGTAACCGTAAAGCTACCAAACCGTCAGGGAGCCTCAAATAGTTAATATACGCGATATAATCCGTTTAAGTTATTTTACTTAAATGTGTGAAAGTCGCGGAAACCGAAGAAAATATAACGCTAAATATTTATCGGCGAATTAAATAAATATCCAATACAATACAAATCCACTTTATTGCACACCTCAAATACTCAGGGATACAAAACATTTGAGATTATACAGTAAAGTAATAAACAGCGGTAAACAACAGGCTTATCGAGCGATCTATTGCAGACAACGAAGACACCCTTAGGCAGCGATATCGCAAAATTACTCGCTTTTTAGTAGAAAGCGCATGTTATAACCCGATTTTGGCGATAATTTGTGGAACGTTATTAATAAAGAAGTACTTAAAAGAGTGGAGGAAAAAGGAAATTGCTGATAATTATAGATAATGAAAAGGGAAAATGTTTAATAGCCACCTTATACGACATGCCGATTTTATAAATATAACATCATAGAGGGAAAAAAATAATGGAAGCAAGGAAGAGGAAGGTCAAGACGAAGGTGTAGTTGGTTTTGCATTGTTTAATAATAAATATCGACCTAATTAAGCTCCATTAGGCTTATGTTATCGGTAATAGACGATGATATACATACTTACGTAGGTAAATATATACTTATAGACAGAAACATTGACCCAGACACGCATATTCGAGTTCATAACACAAAAATATTTGCGCTTGTCGGGGTTCTAACCCAGGACCACCGGCTTTGCAGGCAGCTGCATTACATTACCAATGCGTCAAACGCGTCGTCAAATTGCAGCATTGATCTATTTTATCGTCGAGGTGTGAATTTATACAATGTACGTAAGAAAGAAATACATTTATTCAGGAACAAAAAATAATTTCATAAATACTGGCAAACAAAAAAAAACTAATTCTGAACTAATAACGGTCAGTATCAAAAGTAACAGTAAATTTTGCTACTGTATATGTATGAAACATGTCTCATTATTTTTTAATATATAATATATTAAACCTTTGATACAAAGATCAAAGGACAAAGAAAAATTGAAAAGCGTAACCGGGCGGAAGAGACCGGGAATCGAACCCGGTACTTCTACCGCTACCGCCTCCTCATTACCGGTCCAGGCTAAGGTGTAAAGCCATTCAAATAAACAAATGCAAAGATCGACGCCCAAAGCATAAGGAAAAATTCGAAAGGCTATCTGGCGTTAGGGTGGTGGAGAGGTTAACACGCTGGACCGGTTAACTCTCTATTGTTTTTAAGTTATAGTTGAATTTACAAATAAATTCAAAGTGCGTTGCCACATTCATCCCAGATATAAACAATGCGCACACAGACAGTCTAGACGACCCCATTTTAAACACAAAGATATGATTAAGCTGCCAGCGGCCGCAATTTTTATTTTATAAAATAAAAATCATTTGACGAGGGTCTCCATTAATTTCAGCGACAATGTGATAAATAATGAGAGAGGTGTAATGCGGGGGCGGCATCCCTCTAAAATGTCACTTTGATGGGCTGTTTCTGAAGTTTTGACGGGTCACATCCTAATTTTCTTTCTGGGAGTGGTTGCCAATTTTCAATAAATCGTTGTGAGAGTATTTCAATTTCAACTTCTTTGTGATCCATAAAAGTATTTTATTTAAACCACAACAATTATGCTTTTATACCAAATATACAGATATGTTTTTCTTAGGTACGTCGTAAAGCATCAAATTCCAATGTATGAGGAGAAACGAATAAATAATTTGTGAGAGTAATGTTGTCAAAGTCTCAAACTCAAAATGAAACTCACTTTGCTTATCAACCAAGTCACCTTGGGAAGTTGATCATATTCATGTATAAAAGAAAATAGTCTGGATTTTTTAAACAAAGAAGATATCTCGCATAAAGAGGCTAAACGCTATTAAAAAAGCCTCAAAAGAGAGAACCTTCTTAGTTCTTCTCATTCTGTGCTCTTTTTGGCTTTAATGTTTGCCGTTGTTCTTAAATAGTAACAACAGAAGATTGGATTAATTTAAATAAAACATGCATAGTTTGCGCCGAGCCTTCATCGCGACCGAACGCAGCTCATGATTAAGAATCGTGAATCGATTCAAACACGCGACCTAAATTTTACTTTAACGACGTGAGTAACCCTGTTACATTTATATTTAAATATGTCTGAGTGTCACGGAAGTTTTCTATGTCAAATATTTACATATTTTTTTATATGTATATTATAATAATAATAGTACTCGTATATTATTCAAAATGTTGAACATCGACACGAAATGTATATCGTTGCTCGCGCGTGCCGGCGACGCTCTTTGATGTCGGAATACTACATACGCCTGACATCGCTAATTAACAGCACGTTATGATTGCACACAGTTTATATACCGACTTGACTTAATTAACTAGCACACATTGCAGATATCGTGTGAAACCCTTGTTCCTCGCGGCATTTTTTACGAGTATTTATGAAGACCGGTAAAAAAAAAAGACAGAATTGAAATCTATCGATACTTCTGCCATCGCGCGTATCTTAAATTTTACATTAAAACCTCTGTTTTCTTTTTCTAGACCCAAAATAAGCTCAAGTAGACTTGTGTTAAGGACACTAGACGACGATATACGAGATAAATACACAGAACTTTATGACCCAGGAACAAATACACGAGTTCATCACACATAAATTTCCTCCTGCCGAGATTCGAAACCGGAACCGCCGGCTCAGTAGGCTTCTATCACACTCACACCACTGCGCCAACCGCGTCGTCGTATTCCTATACTTTCATACACCTCGATGCCGTTCATAAACCATAAAAGCCCCGACATACATCTATACCAACAGATCTGATGAAACCATACAGGCCCGTCATATGGCAATTTCCAACAGATCTGATGCATACATTCGGCTGCAGTAAATCAAGTTTAAACTCGATTTGGCGATTCATAACGTGGCACGAGATCAGTGCTGCCTCACTGCGGAAAAAAGGCATCTCATACTATGAAATCCATATAGAGATACGACCTTTTACTATAGCAGGACAAAGTGAAAAATGGCATATTTTTAAAGCGTTATTTTCGCAGTACCGTGTGGGGACGCATTCTGTCACTGAACCGTGGGTGTCGGGGAACAACAACATTGAATTTAGAAGACTACTTAACTGGAACGTGTATTCATTTTAAGGTTTTCTTTTTATACTTGTTAATTTCAGAACTAAAAGTTAACCTGCATTTAAGTAGAATCAAATTTTAGGTAATTTCGGTCAACGTTTTAATCGCTCTGGCCTAACGCGAGATAAGTGAAGTAAATAAATCTTGAACAGGTTTTTTTGCTCCCGAGTATACATATTTACAAGTACAAATGAGCGCGACTAATAAAGTAAATATTATTTAAAAAAAAGGTTCCAAGTATCACTTCCTGGTAATTGGAGTTGCGACGCAATACACTGCCAGCGTCTTTGGTACGATGCCACCGGGCCCATTTTTAGGATAAAAACTTAGTTATTATTTTAAAGGCCACATTTTGCAAATTGCTTTTATTCCAGATATTTAATGAAATACATGCTATATATACTTTTTTAGAATGTATGACTGACAGGCATATTTAATGACGCGTTTGGTGCTGTGCTGTTTGTAGAGCACCTGCCTACTGAGCCGGCGGTCCCGTGTTCGAATCCCGGCCAGGGTAAATATTTGTGTGATGAACTCCATTATTTGTGCTTGGGTCTTGGTTGTTCTATGTATTTAGGTATATACTTCGTCGTCTAGTACTCATAAAACAAGCCTTATTGAGCTTAATTTGAAACTAGATTGATTTGTGTGAGGTTGTCCGATATTTGTATTTATTTATTTTATTTATATGTTCTGTACTGACATATTTTTAGTACCCAGATTCAGTCTCCAAATCCGGGCTCACCATTTTGTGAGTCGCGTAACGCGGGTAGAGTCCATATATCATGCAGTGCTCATCACGTTTTTAATAAAACACAGCAGCCGGCGTCGGCTCACCTACTATATTTCCATTGCGAATGCGACAAAGATAATTAGAAAATATGTCCCGCTAAAAATATGTACATGAGAATATTTTCTTAGTACATACAAACAAAATAAAACTGTGGAAGGTAGTTCTAAATTCAAAATTAAGCAGATGTAGGTAAACATGAGTGTGTATAGTGTCATTTTCGTTCCTCCGTCATAATATAATAAATGCAATTAGTAGATTTGTTAAATTATGTGCGTTTTTATTATAACGTGACCGAATTGTGGGATACTGAAAGAAATTAAGAGTAGGGGTTAAAGGGTATAGCAGGATAGCCTAAGAAAAAGTGCCCCCAGCGTTTTTGGGTCGAAACTATAATCAAACGATGCCTTTTAAGGAGGTAATACCCTCCACAAAGTTTCATCCCTCTGTTACCCCCTGGGGGTGAAAAACACCCGATTAACCCCAAAACTGTTTTATTTATTTTTTCCTAAACTATGAAAGTGACGAATTTCAAATTTTGTACAAATATTAATGGGACTAAAAGCTATATTCAAAAAAAATATGACCCTCCTAACCATTTAAATTCTTGTAAAAAAAAGTAAAAAAAAAAAAAAACATCCTGTATAACAAGTTCATCTCTTGGTACACACACCATTTTTTTTCCAAATATGAATCAATTTATATTCTACATCATACAAAAGTTTCATCGACCTAGCCCAGAAGGAACAATACGAAATTAATATGAATCGGCTCTTTGGTGCCTACTATTCATTTAACTCCTACTAAGAGCCTTGCATTATTTTTTATTAATAAACAATGGCCTGCAATCGGACCGCTGTTTGTGTCCGATTAAAAAATTTGAAAATCGAACGCGGGCAGTAACGCGGCCGCGTGCAGTGTTTTTAGGGTTCCGTAGTCAACTAGGAACCCTTATAGTTTCGCCATGTCCGTCTGTCTGTCTGTCTGTCTGTCTGTCTGTCTGTCTGTCTGTCTGTCTGTCTATCTGTCCGCGGCTTAGCTCCGTTATCATTACATTAAAGTACTAGAAAGCTCTAATTTGGTATGAGTATGTGTATGTAAAACGCCGACAAAACGGTAAAAGAAAAATTTTTTTCGGGTACCGTCCGCTTTTACCCCTAAAGAGGGGTGTTTTTTTTTTCGTTTCAACTAGTGTGTGGGGTTTCGTTGAATAGGTATTTTAAAAATAATATGGGTCTCCAAACATAATTTTTTGATAAAGTCAGCAGTTTTGTAAATATTCGCTATAGAAATCCAAAAAATAGCGTCCACCACGTTTCAAAAATTATGGAAAAATTCGTAAAAATTTGACCTCATAAGCACTTCCAATGAAAACTATACTTATTGAATAAAATCGGTCGAGCCGTTTTTGAGTTATCGCAGAATATCATAATTTTCTTGAAAATGACGTAAGTACCGCGCGGTGTCCTTATACTTCGAACGTTACACATGTTAGTTAAGTGCCATACTGTATTAAAACATTCGCTCAATCTGGCGCGAATAATTATCCGATAACTTCAAGAAGGTAATAAGTAATTACAGTTACTTTGGCGTTTACGACCTTTTTATAGAGCTTGAAATCTTTCTCGTAATTGAAACCTCGGGCTTAAAACCGCTATTTTAAGCCCGTCTATTGTGAAAGATGGGCAACTACAGAACCCTACACTGAGCCGGCCCCGACATGGTCTTGGCCGGTTTTGTTTTTAATTATATGGTTGCAGGACCGAGACGTTGCGCATTAAGCATAATATAATGAGTAGTGCATAATAAATAGTACATTCATTTTATTTTCGCAATGTTCCTTCTGGGCTACGTCGATGAAACTTTTGTATGATGTAGAATATAAACTGGTTCATACTTGGAAAAAAAATGGTGTGTGTACCAAGAGTCGAACTTGTTATACAGGTTGATTATTATTTTTTTTACCTTTTTTTACAATAATTTAAATGGTTAGGAGGGTCAAAAGAGGGAATTTGTTCAAAAATGCAAATGGGTTTGACCACTTTGTAGTTTAGTCTTCACCATACAAACAAAGGTTAACATGTTAGGTAATGTATGCGTTGGTATTATGGGATTCACGTAAAATAGTTGCTTTCAATTTCGTAGCGAAGTGGTAATTTATACCGCGCAGAAATAGACAGACAGACAGACGGACATGGCGAAACTATAAGGGTTCCTATTTGACTACGGAACCCTAAAAAACACTGCCCGCGGCCGCGTTACTGCCCGCGTTCGATTTTCAAATTTTTTAATCGGACACAAACAGCGGTCCGATCGCGGCCATTGTTTATTAATAAAAAATAATGCAAGGCTCTCAGTAGGAGTTAAATGAATAGTAGGCACCAAAGAGCCGATTCATATTAATTTCGTAATGTTCCTTCTGGGCTAGGTCAATGAAACTTTTGTATGATGTAGAATATAAATTGATTCATATTTGGAAAAAAAATGGTGTGTGTACCAAGAGCCGAACTTGTTATACAGGATGATTATTTTTTTTTTTACTTTTTTTTACAAGAATTTAAATGGTTAGGAAGGTCATATTTTTTTTAAATATAGCTTTTAGTCTCATTAATATTTGTACAAAATTTGAAATTCGTCACTTTCATAGTTTAGGAAAAAATAAATAAAACAGTTTTGGGGTTAATCGGGTGTTTTTCACCCCCAGGGGGTAACAGAGGGATGAAACTTTGTGCAGGGTATTACCTCCTTAAAAGGCATCGTTTGATTATAGTTTCGACCCAAAAACGCTGGGGGCACTTTTTCTTAGGCTATCCTGCTATACCCTTTGAGGCTTCTAATTAAGTATGTCCGAAAAAGTCATATGCTATCATAGCAATATGCTCAATTTACCTTATTAAATGATAACTGAAAAGACCAAAAATCGATATGATATCGGCTATATCGCGACTATATCGTCAATATCAGTTGAATTTAGCCCTAGCTACATTTCACATTGCACAAATAAAAATCTCCCACGATACAAGTTAATTACTGTATAAAGCCACGGAATTTGAGTAAAGCGAAAATCTTTTGAATCCACGCATAAAAACACTCGGCCCAGTGACTCAAATCATTATTATATCGGTTTCCCATAAACTAGACCTTCAAATAAAGCCTTGGGTAAGCGATTGTGTTGAATTTGTTCATCTACACAAATTATCGTAATTATAAACCACTCGAGACCTCTCCGGGCCTGTCCAAATACGTTAGGGTCCGTTACGGCTTTCATCCAAGAATCCCATCGATAAAGTCGCGCCCCATGTCTTTGGTACCCCTGCCTTACAAATATATTAGACATCCGAAACCAAACCTTTAAGACCCCTACATGTGGTATAATTTAGAAGATTAATTCATAAAGGCTACGAAAGTCGAGTGTCTACGAAAGAAATCGTCAATAAACAATAGTTTATGTTAAACTATTGCTGCGATTCTTAGTTTATGTTGTTATGTCTCAACGGTACAGGATGTTTGATTACGTTAATTGATCATTTATTTTTTTAGAGTTAATGAATGTTGAGCAATTGTGTATTATTAAATAGGAACGTTATATAAGTAGATGTTTAATTTATTGTTTTTCCTTTACCTAGTACTTCATTCATTGTAACAACAATGTGAGACATCATGTGAAGACAAAATAAATACAATCTAAATCATTTTCTGCCAATATTGACCATAGTAATAAAAAATGCTATATAAAATATAGTGAAGATATTGAGAATTTTAATTTTTACTGTGAACTGACATATGCAGATAATTTTGTCTAGCCTTTTATTATTTGAATATAAAAATTGTGCAATATCTATTAAGTAGATACGTGTACGATTTCGAGGGATGCTAATTCTAAAGAGCGAGATAGCAAATCCTGCTATTTGGAGTAATTAATCACTGAATTCAAAATAGTCTATTCAAGTAAATAAATAAAAAAGTGGGGAAATTTACAGTAAAAAACCGGCCAAGTGCGAGTCGGACTCACGCACCGAGGGTTCCGTACAAACACTTTCCATCCCTAAGTGGTTAATTTAAATTTGCACCTGGTATGTATAGCGCCCCATATAAATTAGGTGCAAAGTTAGGTATTAAAAAAAAACTACTTACTAGATCTCGTTCAAAGCAATTTTCGTTGGTAGTTTTTATAGTAATGTACATCATATGTTTTTTTTAGATTTTTCATTTTCTTATTTTAGAAGTTAGAGGGGGGGGGGGGGGACCAACTTTTTTCCACTTTGGAAGCGTCTGTCACGCAAACTATTCGATTTAGAAAAAAAATATATTTTAAAAACCTCGAAATCTTTTTTGAAGACCTATCCATAGATACCCCACACGTATGTGTTTGATGAAAAAAAAAATTTGAGTTTCAGTTCTAAGTATGGGGAGCCCCCAATATTTATTATTATTTTTTTTGTTTTTGCATCAAAATCTTAATGCGGTTCACAGAATACATCTACCTACCAAGTTTCAACAGTATAGCTCTTATAGTTTCGGAAAAAAATGGCTGTGACATACGGACGGACAGACGGACAGACAGACGGACAGACAGACATGACGAATCTATAAGGGTTCCGTTTTTTGCCATTTGGCTACGGAACCCTAAAAATGTACCCACCGCTATACATAACGTAACACGGAAAATACCCATTTTTTTTATAAGTTTCCGCAAATAACGTATACTTACTGTGTTCTAATTCAAATGAGGTTGAATGAAATATACTCGATAAACGTATAAATACAAATATATTCACATTTGCGCTATCGGCAACATATTTATCAACAGCGATAGAGCTACCGCAAAAACGTTAAAATGACCATTGATTTTTTCCAAGTCTCTAATTATATACCTAATATATACATATTAAACCTTAACATCTATTTAATGTACAGGGTGTAACCGACAGCGTACCGAAAACGAAAACCGTAGTTTTAGACCATAATCACGAACTGAAAACGAGTGTTCATTTTCTCGGAAAACTCAAGGATAAGATTTTCCAAAATAAATTATAAAACTCGACGCGCAATGTCTTGCGTCCAATTCTCTGGGGTGCAGACGTGCGGGGAGGGGAGCACGCGGCGAGCGACCGGTCCAGGCGCTCCCCACTCCACTCACGCGTCAGCGCAAAACATACCGTTACGCCAATGCGCATCGAATGACATGAATGAATGCAACCACAAAACAACGCAACCACAGATCACAACTAGTGTACTACCTAACACCAATAACGACTGACCGATAAATTAAAACAGTCTAACAAGATTATTTTCATTCAAGCAAGTAAAGCAAATAAAATGTGCGGGTAGGTAAACATTAATCATGCGTCCGTCCGCAGCGGCCTGTGCGAGCACACTGGCCTGGCGGATCAATGACCGGCCAGTACCGTTATCTTTCCCACTCCACGCGCTCTGTGTTGTACCGTAAAGCTTACATAATACTGTTTGTGATACATTGTTTGTTTTCATGAGAAAACTGGTAAGGAAAATTTGTGAATTTTCTCAAAGAAAATTCCACGATTTTCCAGCCCAGAATAATGGTCTGAAGCCATGGTTTCAGTTTTCGGTACACCGTCGGTTACACCCTGTACATTAAACCTAAAAATGATTTCATTTGCAAATTTTTCTTGGAGAAATGATAGGCACGTTAAATTGATCTAAACAACGCAACCGTCTCTATCTGATAAGACTACGAGAGTGAAGGTCACATTGATTATATCATAGTTTATGGTTGTTATTATAAGTTAATGTAACTGATTACCCGTTCATAATATTCGAATCTTGCTTATTTATAGAGCAGCCTGTATACCAAAGAAAAAACAAAACGCAACTCACTTGATAAGACCCTCGAAAAATAAAGGTATCCGGACATTACATAGGTAATGAGTTTGAGTCAGAGGCCGGGAATCGAACCGGCGATTGTTTTCTACCCTCCGCCGTTTGTACGGGACAAAAGATGGTCCGATAAAAATCATGCGAGCTGAAGCTTTGTTATTGAATTTTCTTAGAATAATTTGCGTTCGTTTAACAAAGTGCTCACAATCTAGGTTGATTATTATTATTTGAAGAAAGTTTACGGAAAAAACACACTTGTTAAAAGATTGACTTTATGCTTCTGAAAATTATTTGACATCGTCACCCTGTGACTTTAGCTAATGTAAAAAACGGCACAATCAAAATATGACACGCAGGGGGTCACGCCACGCTATCACCCTTTGACTCGCCCTTTTTTGTATTTTTTTTTTGCAAAAAATAACGTTTTTTGCCGATTTTTAGCGCGACGACGCATTTCGCACGGTTCGTTATAACGGGGTGACACGGTGATTTGAATGCGGTACTAATTTTGGCTACCGAACCCTTTTTAGGTAACAATGAAAGGGTACAATGACTTATCTTACGCACGGATGTCTCTACTTGTCTCTATACAAAAGTCATGAACCTTTTCGTTGACCTCTTGACATGGTTTTTTTAACATGTGAGATGTGAGTCTGCGGTAGAAAGATAGCTAATCAACGGCAATTGTTGCCATGAGAAAGGTTATCTAAAATTATTTATTAGATTAACGAGATAACTCATTTCTGTGAATTCCGTATTCTTGAAAAATGCTTCTGTTGTCGTCTGCTATGATGGTTGCTTTTACGCGATGAATAAGTGACAAAGCACCCGTCACGTTTTGACAAAATGCGAGTTGGAGTAACAGATGCTTCGTTACTTAATTTATCACGTGAATACCTAGGATAACTCGGGGCACCTATTCGAAAGTGACGTAGCAAAATACTTTATTGACAAAAAATATATCGATGTTCCTGTCAACATCTAAATGTCATCGACATAAATAAATATTACTTTATTTCTCCACATTTTCAAATGAATAAATAAACATATTAGACGTGTATTTACATGTTTATTTTAAAATAATTTTCATCATATACTTACGTAAATTGACATTTTGATTGAAATGACATCCTCTTACTTTTATTATCTTAATTTAAGAGGCTCGATATCAGATCAGATATGACATCGAACCTCTTTATAGTAATCCAGAATGTTCATTGAGCACATATATTAATTTAATTATATCGACATCTTTTTTATCGGTATCCTATCCCTAGAACGTGCCCCGAGTTATCCTAGGTATCCATCGTTACTTATGAGTTGACGAGATAAGACGAAATACGCAATTCATTTCCTATATTTGACGTATCTTAACCATTAAAACACTAAGCAATCAATCAGACTTATGATTATTATTATCAAATCATTGAAAAAAAACTAAATATTAAACAATATTTATCATTTTACATATTCTTTGATCGTGCCGGTAATGTGGCATGTTCTCATACAATTTAAGATGAAATCTCACGCCGTTTCACGTTTTGTCCAAATGCTCTATTTAAACTTTTGACTTCATAATAACATACCTATTACAAGGAACATTTGTAAGGCCGCCTGCTGAGTCCCTTAGGTGTCCTTGGCGTGGATTCAATAATCAGACATACTTTAAATGGTGGAGCAAAGGAAAATCAGCTCTAGGGAGTAAAATAACGTTTTAAAATTGTTTGGAATGCTTGTAATATAATGCGTAGCCACAGGGCGTATCTGTTTTGTCAAGTTAGTCATGTGAATAATTCTTCACAAATCCTTTTAGTGATTATCATTTCATGTAAAGGGGACCGACAATGGGCTAAGTATATATAACTAGTACATACGTCAAGTTTATTTTGAGGAACGAACCACTAATTTTGAGATAGCTCTTCGAATACTGGAATTACAATAAAAAGAGTTATATCTTTAATATTAATTAGTAAGTCCTTTATATCGTTTAAGTATGCCAGTGGTAATCTCAGAATATCTTAGGATATTTTATCAAAATGTAATTTAACTAGGATTCCAAAGAGACTTAGTATAAATTCTTACACTTTAAATAAGTGTCATGTAGCTAAGTTTCATAACGCAATACTCTAAAGTATGACATCTTAAGTAGCAATGTCTATTCCTCAAAACAGCTAATTCCCAATAGACATTACAATCACGCAATGTGAATCAAAACAACTGTATCATTTCTTTGTGTAGACCCTCTACGGCCGCTCACGCGCTACGGCGTAGACTTCGTAGACACAGATCGATTTGCGGTTACAAGTGACAAAGTTTTTCAAGATGGCGCCGGGGGGGAGGGGGGATGCTCATATTTTTTACTGTCGGGGTGAGCACTGGAGCCGATCGCGACACCGCTCTCCACTCTCTCGGCCTCTTAAAAGCTGATGTGTGTCTGTGTTGGTTGCGGATGTGTACTTAATGGCGATCTATGTGTGCGCATTGCGGCATCTTTACATAGACTGAGCGAACTTGCACAGACCGAAGCATATATGCGCTGCGTATGTAATCAGGGCGCTTATTCGAACGTACTTTGTACGTATATAATAATATACAGTTAAATATTAATTATCTCGGCTCACCTATCATTAAACCGCAATGCTGATGAAATAGGTCGCTCTTTTCATTTGTACTTTGATTTACGTGTAGTGGATGAGTATATAATTTATGTGGGACTTGAATTGATGGCTGGGGAGGTGATGCATGACAGAGGTTTGTATTTTGAATGATAATAGAAACAAAAATAAGTCCATCTACTAGATTTCGGATATAATTGAGTGTGTAATGTAAAATCAAATTAGAAAAGATAGCTATAGGCATATATCCCTGTGCAAACATTACCAGACACGTAAGCTAATCAAATCTAACTTATTGGAACCTAACCTATATGTACAAATATCTACTAAGTTGCTGCCACTGGGCAGGGTGCAAGCAAGGCTGGTTGCGTTACCTCGCTGGATGGTAATGCCAATATGTTGAGCGAGATCCTAGGATCACCGGAGGAGAGGATAATTATCTATAAAGCTTTGTTGCTTCCGGCCGTCACGCTATTTTTCGCTAGGTCTCCACGGCAAACGCCGCAAATACGTAGCTATTACCGAGAGCTGCGTACAGTCGAGTTCATTTACATCTACACACTTACGAGAACAAAAATATCTGAACACGATTTTATGCTCCTGACAATAAGGTCGTGTTCAGATATGTTTGTTCTCGTAAGTGTGTAGATGTAAATGAACTCGACTGTACTTGCGGCGCATGGCTGATTCTGCCGCGGCAGCTGCTCCACCTGCCCTCAATGACGTCGTGCCCAGGTGAGACGGTGCCATGGTGTCCTCACATGTTGCTATCACCGTAATGGTTTTTGTTAATCATCTACTGCGATCGACCAACATTTAAAGATTAAACGCACCCATCCGTGTAAGGATGCCCAAAGTATTAGGCAGCATATCCGCGCTGGGTAGCAATTGCTATATTATTACTTTTTTAGGATATTTAAGTGATTATATCTTCAAGCTCAATAAACCAAAACGTGCAAACCAATCGTCCAACTGAGTATATAACTGCCATAAAGAGGAATCACAAAACAAAAACGATTCAATTAGGTACAATGATTTCATCCCTATAAGTCCGTTCTTCCCATATTTATTAAACACTGTCAACATCGTATACTGTTGACATTGCTTTTAAAATCAGCTTTATTTGATAGTGGGAGAGTTGTTCTTCCTATTAAAACTGGGCGTGATAGGAGTTTGTAAAAGCATGAAGTCAATATAGGAGCATAATGGGTGCAAAACTCTCACATTAAACTGTGCGTATCCGAGCATTGTTTCGTGCTTTTGTTCTTTTTGTTTTAAACCCCCTTTGTTGCTGGCGATAGGGAAAGATCTGATATCCCTTATGTTCTGCTATGTTGCCTGTGTTATTATTCTGTTCAATTTGTCGGGAATAAGCTTCCAGTGTTTAATACAGAGGTTAATAAAGTGTACGGGATATATGGCTGTCTTTAACATAATAATTTAAATAGTTATTGGACAATGCTCGTTCGTTTCAATTTCAGCAGTAAATAAACTTCCCACAGACACTAATTTATAACGAATAGTTTAAACATATCTTTTGTGTTTAGACAATAGTGCGTATGATTGAACGAACTATCCTTTTCAGATTGTTTTTTTTTTGTATGGCCGAATTCCGGATGTTTGGATGTCCATCCATTCTCCCCTACAGCTCGCATTTCACAATCGATTCTCGGAAAATTTTATGAGCTTCGATAAATGGCGGAGATATGGAGATTGAAAAACACGACATACTTCAGCCATTTAAAGATGTTCGCGAGATCTATATCTATGTTTAAGTAGGTACCTACAGTTACCTGTACATAGTCATAATCATCCTACGATCCATCCATCCATCAATCCTTATGATCTATATAACAATATTCATGTTCTATATTCACGAAAACTGAATAAATAACATTATTATCTCATACTTACACATTTTTAATTATTAACCTCTTTTCCCATGCGGTCTTTGCGGAAGCTAGGGGCTATTTATGATCTAGTTACATTATCAATAACCATATTGCACGTGTCTACGCTGGCCCCGCGGGCGATTCCAAATTAATTTGTGCGGTACCGACTTGTGTACACAGGGCAGACACGGTACAGCGAATCGTAGCTGAGTTTTTGAACAAGTTATTTTATTTTACAGCGATTGTTGGAATAATTTTGGAATCTAGAAAGGTTTTTTAGTGAAAGACTTGTTGGTTTAACAATGAATAGGACATTTAAAATGTGAAATAGGAATTTCAGGTTTAATTTTTTATATAAGGTTTCTGTTTTAGTTTTTTTTTTAATTTCTTTCTTATTTAATCATGCTGTAATGGCAAGTATTAATTAGTATTATGTTGCTACTTCACCGCGAATATTTTCCTGTAATGTATTAAAAAAACAAAAAGGTTTTCATATAATTTGTGTTACATTACAGCTAGGCGAATGCTCGCGTTGAGGAACACCCTCAGAGGATGTTTGCGGTACCAGAGTTAGTATTTTTTTTTTTGGGTTTGTGTTTGATGCCGGTTTGACCTACTGCATGGGATAGAAAAATAAGGTCTACAAAATAACATTCAAAGTAGGTAGGTATTAAAATTGTAACCCACAAGTTATAACAATTCATTCCCCGATCTGCTTTAATACATTGAAAAAAAAAAGGATATTACAACTATTGCTTAACGATGAACGTAATTAATAAATAATAAATGATTCAGTTTGATACGCACTTGTCTTTGTCATTTGTGTAAACTGGCAAAAAAATAATTTTACGAAGGCCCCGCCACTACGCATAATAACAGAAAACAAGCAACTAAAATGAATCTACCGACAAAAACCTAACCCTATTAGATCTGTATAACTCCCAACGAAATTAAGTTCTGGCCGAAGTCAAATAGAAAAGCGAGTAGCGTCCCTCTGCTGCCAAACAGCCGGCGGGCACGGGCATTATCCGCGAAGCGCGTTTATCTAGCGGGTTGACTCGTACATAAGTGATGATGTCCGTAATCAAGAGAGGTAAATTCTGCTGTTAAAATATATTGTATTCATGTAATGTAGTAGTATTAATTACATTGGGATAGGAGTGGGCTACGTTTGCCTTTGCATACGAGGTTAGTTTGCAGTCCGAGCCTCCGAAGGCGAGGACAGTATAAAGCCAAGTGTACCAGCGCATACGAGTTTTAAAGTACTTTTTCAACGCTTTAACGAGGAAATTAACAAAAAAAATTTGGGCGTACGAAATTGCTTTCTAGTATTCCAGTAGAAATAAAATTTCAATTATCTTCGCTGCTTCGTCTTCTAGACTAGAAATAAACACATGTAGTAACACGTACCGTGTCGCCAATACACACTGAAATTTGAGAGAATAAAAAAAAAAAAAAAAACTAAAAATAATAATAAAGAGGGTGGTATGATATCTTATACCACCGCCCTGGTAACATCATTACGTAATTATTATTAACACACAATCTATGCAACTAATTGTCTATCTTTTTATACGTACATAAATTAGCTATTTTTTTTTCGTCGATTGCAGACGACGCGCTATTAGAAGATGATGTTTATTATTCGGAAGCAGAAGATGATTGTTTGATGGCAGAAAGCGAATCAATGACAATTCGGTCTACCGTTAATGTACCCAATCCACCAATCGCCCCCACGCAGGTCACGGTTCCTCAACCGTGTCCGACACCTGCACTGGCTTCAACATCCCCCCAGCCTCGGCCACCGCCAACGTTGCCATCGCCTCCGACGGTCCCAAGGCCCTCGTCGCCTCCGATGGCGCTGCCACAAATATCATCAAAGCCTGAAGATGACAAACCTTCAACCCCAGCCGCCGCTCTGGATAGCGTTATTCTAGAAATACTGGGTGATGATCCTTCGGTAGTCAAACAATACCGAAAAGAAATACAGACTGATCTTGCAGTAAGATTACAGCACATTGCTACTTCTGGATTAAACAAAGAAATTCGCAAAGAACTATGCGAAAAGTATTTACCTCCCAAAAACTGTACCCTGATTGACGCTCCGGAACTCAATCCGGAAATAAAAGCCGCAGTTTCAGAGGCGGTAATAAAGCGAGATAAGGGTATTGAGTTGAAACAAATGCAACTAGGTCGAGCCATATCCTGTATCAGCGAAGCTCTTAGTATCCTAATGACCAAGGAGGATAAGGACACTTCAATTATAAAACTACTAATGGATGCCAGCCGTTTATTATGTGACAACCAAAATCTAGACTCCGTTACGCGGCGAAACTTTGTCCTGTTTAATCTAAAAAAGGAGATGAAAGACCAAATGTCAAAGACCAAGATAGATAAGCTATTATTTGGTGCTGATCTTGCGGAAACATTAAAAACTGCTAAGTCAATTTCTAAATCAGGAGCGGATTTAAAACAACCAGCCTCGTCTAATAAAGTCACTGCTAATAAAAATCCTGCTGCCGCACAGCAATTACCGGCGCCGCAAAAAAGAAATAATTTAAACAGGAAGGCTCCCCCTCTGAAGCGCGGGCCCCAGGGGAGTCAGAGGACCAAGGAGCCTGCTTCGAAGAGTCGGCACGCCAGCAGTTCGAGGACATCGTATCGAGCGCACCACCAGAGATACAGCAACCGCCGCTAGACGACCGATTGGTGAGTTACGCTGGCAGGCTTTCCCAGTTTTATCATCAATGGTCATTGTTAACTACAGATCCGACTGTATTATCATGGATAATTGGATACGAAATTATGCCATCTCGTCCTGTTCTACAGAATCAACCCCCTAGAAATAAAAAATACTCTAATAAGGAAAAGTTACAGATTTTGAAATCTATACATGACTTATTAAGATCTGGTGCCATATCGGAGTGTGAGCCTTGTGAAGGACAATTTTTGTCACCTATATTTTTAGTGCCAAAGCCAAACGGTAAACATAGATTTATCCTTAACCTTAAAAATTTCAATAAATTTCTTGACACCGAACATTTTAAACTTGAGGATTTACGCACAGCCCTAAAACTAGTTTCGGAAGGGTCTTTTATGAGTACAATAGATTTAAAGGACGCTTATTTCCTAATAAGCATCCATGAAAATTCGCGAAAATACCTACGGTTCGAATTCAATGATAAATTGTACGAATTTAATGTATTACCGTTTGGTCTTAGCACTAGTCCATTTGTTTTCACGAAAGTAATGAAACCTGTCATGAAATTGCTCCGATCATGTGGTTATCTATCGACTGTATATTTAGATGACATTTTCTTAATAGGAGATACATTCAAATTGTGCTTGGATAATATTATAGCGACGAAACAATTATTAACTGCCTTAGGTTTCATAATAAACGAAGAAAAAAGTAACTTTGTACCTAACAATAAATGTAAGTTTTTAGGTTATATAATCGACACTAAAAAATTTCAAGTCACCTTGCCAGCTGACAAAATAGATAAGATTAAAAAAGAGCTTGACCATTTCAAGGTTAAAAGCCGTTGTAAAATAAGAGACTTCGCACGCCTATTAGGGCTACTTAACTCTGCTTGCCCCGCCATAGAATATGGCTGGCTGTATACCAAGGAGTTTGAAAGACAGAAGTTCCTTAATTTAGTTGATGATCCAGAGAATTACGATAGGTACATGAACTTACCCCAATCTCTTACATCAGAGTTCGATTGGTGGTGCAAAGCTATCAATCGTCCTGCTAACAAAATTAAGTACGATGAATACTGTTTGGAAATCTTTAGTGATGCTTCTACTACGGGGTGGGGGGCAGCGTGTGGTGGGGAGACTGCAAATGGTCCTTGGTCTGCAGAAGAAAGTCGTAGACATATTAATTACCTCGAAATTTTGGCAGCATTAATGGCCTACAGACCTTCGCAAAATCAATGACAAATTGTCAAATTCTTCTTCGGGTCAATAACACGACAGCAATTTCTTATATAAATCGAATGGGTGGTGTGCAGTTTCCTCACCTTACCCGTGCTGCAAAGGATTTATGGCAATGGTGCGAATCCCGAAATATTATTGTTTATGCGTCGTATATTAAATCGGCTGACAATAATGTGGCAGATGCGGAATCGCGACGTTCACACCCGGATGTGGAGTGGGAGTTGAATGATACTGCTTTTCATGAAATTGTCGAAAGATTCGGCACACCAGATATAGACCTCTTTGCCAGTCGATTTAATAAAAAATGTAAAAGCTATGTGTCTTGGTATAAGGACGCCGATGCTTTTGCCATAAATGCCTTTACTATATCATGGTGCAGTTATTACTTCTATGCATTTCCTCCTTTTACAATGATTTTAAAAACCTTGAGAAAAATCATAAGAGACAATGCTGTAGGAATAATAGTTGTTCCTTTCTGGCCAACTCAGCCTTGGTATCCTTTGTTTAAGAAGCTACTTTCCTCTAAGCCCCTTTTTCTCGAACCCAGTAGCGACTTGATTTTATCTAATTCCAGCGATCGCCGCGTTCACCACCGGCTTACCCTGGTTGCCGGAGTCTTGTCCGCGAGTCGCTACTGAGAAAGGATACCCCTGCTGGATCTATTAACATAATGATAGCATCTCTCTCAGATAATTCTTTAAAACAATACGATTCATGCTTAAAGAAATGGCACCATTTTTGTGTTGTAAATAATATTGATTTATATGAAGCTACAATTTCTCAGGTGATTACTTTCCTTACACAGCTTGTTGAAGCTGGTGCACAATATGGTACTTTAAATAGCTGTAGGTCAGCCCTATCACTTGTTATAGGCTCGCATTTGGGCAACGATGAACGCATCAGACGTTTTTTCAAAGGGGTCTTTAGAATGCGTCCACCATTACCCAAATATAATCAAACCTGGAATACCTCAATAGTGCTAGATCGATTATCGTCTTGGTTTCCTAATCATGAACTTAATCTAGAAAAAATTACTAGAAAATTAGTTACCCTTTTTGCTCTTGTAACTGCACATAGGGCCCAGACATTGGCAAAAATTCTAGTAAACAATATCGAATTCCAAACTGACAGGATAGTGATTAAAATCCCTGACCTTATAAAGACCTCGAGGGCGGGTACACTGCAACCTATACTTACCTTGCCATACTTTCAAGAACGACCAGAAATCTGTCCCGCTAAAATTTTGTGCGAATACATAGATAAAACAAAATTGTTACGTAACAATCATCAGTCTCTTTTCATATGCCTAAAGAAACCTCATAAATCAGTGACTTTAGGCGAATGCGGTATAGACATCAAAATGTTTACCGCTCATAGCACACGGCATGCAGCAACTTCTAAGGCACATAGCCTAGGAGTAAACCTAGACCTAATTAGAAAGACCGCTGGGTGGAGCGGGTCGTCTAGCACATTCGGCAAATTTTATAACAGATTTATCACGAATATGGATGATTCAGTTTTCGGAAAAAGCGTTATGTTAAATAACTTAAACATTAATTAAATAAGCAATATAATTAGTAATTCAATCTCACGAGGGTTATGTGTTACCTATTTACACAATTTAAATATTGATTATTTTTGTACCATTACTATATTAAAAGTGTGGGCGATTATTATTGAATTTTATTGGATATTTCACGAGACCTCTCAAGATCTACATGTGTTTATTTCTAATCTAGAAGACGAAGCAGCGAAGATAATTGATGATTAAACGAACTTACCTTACGTGAAGTTCTATCATAATTATCTGAGCTGCTTCGTCGAATAGATTAGAACCCTGCCCTCCCTGTTACACTTGCCCCTTGTGTGAAATATCTTCATCAAATAAAATATTGGTGTATTAGTACATAATGTGCATATATATGAACATATGTACAATATATATTATAATTATCTCTAAACTAAATGATGTTACCAGGGCGGTGGTATAAGATATCAAACCACCCTCTTTATTATTATTTTTAGTTTTTGTTTTTTTTTTTTAATTCTCTCAAATTTCAGTGTGTATTGGCGACACGGTACGTGTTACTACATGTGTTTATTTCTAATCTATTCGACGAAGCAGCGAAGATAATTGTGATAGAACTTCACGTAAGGTAAGTTCGTTTAATCATCAATTATTTTAAAATTTTCAAACACTTCAATAAGTGTAATTATCTCTCAGGGATTTGACATTGCCTTCGTACCTTTTAACTCGAGTACATTTCAAGTAAGGTCAATGTGGGTAAGTCCGTCTATAAGGTAAGCCCGTCTACACGGCATATCTCTTGTATTTGTATTTGCGCGCCACTCAGAACTCGGTTGGTAAAGCAGGGTTTTGCCCTAGTTATTTTACTCTAGGATAGATGTCGCTATGACGGAGACAACGGTCGCAACTCGACTCTCAAGTTCAGTTGTGTGTCGAACTTAAAAAGTGAGTGCAATGTGCTTCCGTAAATAAATGAAAAAAAATATAAAAAGCCGAAATATTTGTTAATGAAGTAAGTAATAATGTTGTTTGATAATTGTTTTACATATTTCATGATTTTAATGTAGCCATAACGCATAAATTTTGTGGATATTGGTACCGAATGTTTATAACCTTAAAAAAATATCTAGTTGGAAAGACCGTCTAAAATGTTCAAGGGAAGACCGTCATGTGCCGGTCTTGCCTTGAACCAGATGTTACCAACATTTAGCAATGAAATTAATAATCTCGTTTCATATACTTACAACTACACTATTACTATTTACTTTGATACAGGATAGTCATAGATATACGATATACATTTCTTTTTCAGATAGTTCACCGGATTTTTGAGATGCCTGGATTGCCTGCTGTATTGCTTTTTAACGAAAGACATATTTGAGCTTTTGAACGACCAGGAATGGCCATGGTTGACTACACATTTTTTACTTACTAAAAGATGTATTTGTAGTCAGTACAATACTTACTACTTTAATTACTTATAACTATTTTTTGTGATCTTTTAAGTAATTGGTGTTCAGTTAATAAGTAAATACTGTGAATATTTTAAGTTTATTTCGTTATAAAATAACGAATTTTTCATTTTTATTAAATGTTTGCGCTTATTTTGCTGTTTTACTTTGAACTTTAAAAAAGGTTGACAATCTCTTTTTACACCCATATGCCAATCTTGCCCTAAAAACAGAAAAATATGGATACAATGAAATTGCAACTCTATTTCCCAGAACTTTATACACATTAAACGCAATGGCATAAAAAAATAATCTCAC
Organism: Apotomis betuletana; assembly: GCA_932273695.1. Classification (NCBI taxonomy): domain Eukaryota; kingdom Metazoa; phylum Arthropoda; class Insecta; order Lepidoptera; family Tortricidae; genus Apotomis; species Apotomis betuletana. Next base: position 8,742,907 of record OW026313.1, on the reverse strand, counting down.
AAGGTCATTTGCATGCCTTTCGGCTTATAAATATGGCGGCAATGTGTAGTAGACGGCCTTACCTTATTTAACTAGGGAAGACCGTCTACTAGCCAAGTTTTAAAAAAAACCTCTTTTTGCACAAAAGTTATGCTTTTTTGGCCAATTTGTTTTAACGGCAGTATAATATATTATATTTTTCATCATATAAAACTAGACTGATTATCCTGGAAGAAATAATAACCCTATACAGACAAAATTTATTTTAAATGAGATATGCCGGTATTGCCCACATTGACCTTAGCGTAATTATATCTCAGATTTACAAGTTACTAACGCTTTACTTAGATATTAAGGTACAAATGACAGCAACGAGCAATGTTGTCAAGTTCTGATAATATTATAGAGAAACAAAATTTCCTACAAAAATAACATATTCATATCGCTTAACGAAGCTGCGGCTACGAAAAACCGACATATAGCCGTGATAGAGATATTGTTAAGTTGGGGATCGCTTGGGCTAATCGAAATATTAGGACCTAGATGTATATGGTCATTCAGCTGAGTGAAGAGCAACAACGGAGAACAATATAACATATTCATAAAAGAAAAATACAAGAACAAATCATATCTAAGCGCTAGTTGCGTCACACCCATTGTACACGGTCCTCGCTGCATCATATCGCGGATATCTAAATATGCGGATCCTATTAAATCTGAAATAGCTATCCAATCAATGCGCGCACGCTTCGCCGCATTTATGCGTCGTTACGGCGTAATGTTCGTATCCATACTCATACCCGTGCATAAACTCAACCGTGCGCCTATAATCTATGCCATAGGGGTAAGGTTTCCATAGAACCAGATGTACTTATTGCTCTTGAAAGAAAGTAGCTCAAAGATCGTTCAGCTTGTCTAATAATACTCATTTATGACGTCACGCCAGGGTACTATACCTACCACAGAATAAAACACTGCACAAGGTTTTTTTTTTTGCTTCTCATGACGCGATGTGAGCTGCCATCTTGATATGAATCTACTTGATCCGATTGAAAAAAAAAAACACGTCGATCCATGATTTCTGTTACTGTAATTTGGCGGAGCTAATCAACAAAACACCGTCACTTTTGGATCAGAACGATGTTCCATCACTATGACACAAAATAATTTATGACGCCAATTAATCAGTCAATCGCCAGAAAATATGTAAGTAATAATGTTTAGAATACCCAGGTATGTGTAGATAGAACGTGTGTGTCTTTTTTTTAACCACAATCATTGGATACAATTCTTAATCTCTAAACCTGAGACCAATCGAAAGGTTAAGGTTAGGTTATGTTACGCTCTACACAAACTACGATTGTATTGTTCTTTGCCTATAATTTATACCTATAATTGCGTAATGATTACAAACCAAAGTTAATACAACTTAGATTCCACAGGCAGAAATGTTCCCAAAGTTACACGAGGTCACGAGTCACGTTAACAACAACATGACGGTAAACTATCCCATCCGAAAACACTCGAACTTTGCCAATAAGTCTGTTAGGTACGCGTCACCCGGTATCCACGCGGTATTACATAACATCCAAAAGAACCTCGGTCGGTAATTTTCCGCGCCTTCGCATCCCTGGATCCCCTCTAGGGTTGTCAAAACGTAGCTCCCCCACGATTGATAAAATAGCTCCGCTGCACAAGCCGCCGAAACGGCAGAAAACTCACAAAAGGCAGAAAGTCCTCGACGACTCTCAACCTAAACGCTTTAACTATGTCCCAACCCCATACTTCAGGATTGCTCACTCCACTTGTCTCCAAAAACCCGTGAATATTTCATAGGATTCTAAGCCTAATAACGGGGGAGGAAGAGTTAGCTTGCCGTGGGGGGAGCGAGATAATGATGGCACTTCAGCCGATGGTTTTGGTATTGCTTCTAATTGGTGCTGGTCCTCATGTAAAACTGTTGCACGCGCCACCCCTATATTCCAACATAAGTAGGTATATACACAATAGGAATAGGTACCTATTGTGTCTATTGAATGTACTATAGAACCCATGCCAGTGTGTAATCCTAAATGTGCATTGTAACTAAACAAATACTTGCCACCAATGTATACAAGTACACAATGTACAATCCTTTGTTTCTAAGAGGTAACAGAAGCTATATAGAGCGCTTCAATACAAGCTTAATATTATGCAAAGCCTTATTATTAAGTGCACACCGTGTCACATCAAACTAGTCCAAGCGATACGTTTAAATTAACTGCTCAGTGAACGTCCTCCTGTAGCGAAACCCGATACATTAAAAATAATCATTTTTGCTGCTACTATAAGATGCTAAAACTCAAATACAAACAATAGGTTGTTTAAGTAAACTTACTTATTAGTATCGCCTATTGACTGCTTACTTTATAACGCATGAAAACGCAGTTGCATAATTTGCAAAACTAACCTTACCTGTTTAAGATACAAGCTAACTTTGAAAGCGGCATCTAAGAGAGAAATGTTGTTAAGAAACTATCTGTGTAGTTCTTCGAGTAAGGTCATAAATGTGAGACAAGCTGAGGTTTTAATGAGGGTGCGCGACGAATGTGGTCTCGGCGCACGGCAGAGCCGAGAGACCGAAGAGGAGCCTATTAGCAACGGCGATTAGGCGAGCTACAAACCAATGACTGAATATTGCAAAAATAAAATATTTTCTATGCAAAATTTATGGATTAAGACTATATCTATTAATTGATGAATTTGAAACCATAATATTAGTCCACGATACATACAGCAATGATATCTAGTACAGTGTGGTTGATATTTTAAATTTAATTTAACCTGACCGCTGAACATATTTTAAATAAAATAATAAATGCCCTTCTGGCACACGTGTAACTGTCTTTACACATTAGGCCCATCTGGCATGTATGAATAACTACCTACCTAAAATACCTTCATTTTAAATTAATATTTATAAAATTGGTAGTTTGCACAAATGTAGCTTTAACAGAGAAAAATTGAGTTTTCTTTGACAACGGTATCTGTAAAGGTACCGAAACGTCAGGGAGGCTCAAATAATTAATATACGCGATATAATCCGTTTAAATTGTTTTATTTAAATGTGTGTGTCTGACTGAACAATATGAAATTTCATGGAATCCTACAAAAGTGTAGAATAATCCCGAATACGTCAACTAGTTAATTATATAATTCCATCTAAGAAAATGTGTTCGTACATACAGGTGAGTTTTTTAATTATCATATTGTAATACGATTGTTATCGATATATAGATAAATAGTATTCATGTCACGTGATATTCGATAAACACCTTATTATAACGTGAGATAACGATAAAAAAGATTCTCTAAAAAAAACAAATCAAGGTTCAGAATAATATTATTATGTAATGTAATGTCATTTATTTTCCACCTCATGTGTTAAACACTTAATGTTTAAGAGGCCTTATTATTCCTGTTAAAAAAATATTTTCATATTATGATAAATATATCAACTTTTATAAGTGAATAATACTTTTCCCTGAGTTCTAGATAGAATAGCTGTTTCATGCTTTCTGTGCGTGCAGTCAAAAATAAGTAAAAAAAAAAAACAGTTTTCTGCGTGAAATTGGTCAATTACCTACGAGTAGTTTTTGAAACAAAAATTATCAATGCAATTCAAACTTTAAATCGCAATAGCCCTGTTCTAAGTAGTAAAATTAACAATATGTTAAGAAACATGTTTGATCATAAAGAAAAATGTCTAAAACTATCAGCATTTTTGAACGGGTAAGGAGCCTTAACCTAACCCTAGTTACATTGCTCATAGCATAGTTTTATGTTTACATTTTAATATTTGTTTTGATGCACATTCTGATTATATGACACTCGTATTGTTTTTTTTACGCCTGTTGTCTTCACGCTAAGGAGTTAAGGAATAGATGCAAAAAAACATTATTGTATCATCATTGAATCGTCACATTTTAGTACTAAGTAGGTACCTACACCCGGATAACGCACATATACCTTACGCACCTTGTTAAATATTATTAAAAAATCAGGTGTCAGGGCAAAAAACGACAGCGAAATGAAAATCAAGTGCGAGAGGTAACGTCAAGTGAGGAATTTTTTCACATAACTTACATTACGAAATGGAGTAGATAAATTTCTTAGTCACAAAAAAGTCCACTTACAGTATGCCTAATGTAATTCTCCGGCCATACAATGATAGCAGTCCTTACTATCGGAACGGCATGACGGTTACCTGTGAGTTTTGAATCTACCCGTTTAGTACACCTGACAGCAAACATGAATGAAGGAAAAAGATACTCACTATTTAATTAAACATACTCCTTTTTCAAATATCATGCAGAACATATGACACAGAGGGCGCTCCAGTAGCGTAAAGGATTAAGGGATGAAAGATTTGGTGTGACTGACGTAGCGGTCGGATAGCTCAGTTGGGAGAGCAATGCGCCGGTAACGCAGAGGTCGCGGGTTCAAACCCCGCTTCGATTGTAGTAGATTGCATTCAATTTTTCTTTCTTAATTTACCTTTGTGTCATTATTTATAAAAATAAAAATGTGGTATTACCACATAAAAAATATAGAATCGATAAAAAGATTCTATACAAATATTTAGAACAGCGCCATCTCTCTCGCAGTCTTCACACTTGCTGTAAAGCAATGGGGATTGGGGATCGTGCGTGTAAAACGCACATCCTAGGGTATGGCTAATGCGCAATAAGCATTTCAAAAAACATATGACACAGAGGGCGCTCCAGTAGCGTAAAGGATTAAGGGATGAAAGATTTGGTGTGACTGACGTAGCGGTCGGATAGCTCAGTTGGGAGAGCAATGCGCCGGTAACGCAGAGGTCGCGGGTTCAAACCCCGCTTCGATTGTAGTAGATCGCATTCAATTTTTCTTTCTTAATTTACCTTTGTGTCATTATTTATAAAAATAAAAATGTGGTATTACCACATAAAAAATATAGAATCGATAAAAAGATTCTATACAAATATTTAGAACAGCGCCATCTCTCTCGCAGTCTTCACACTTGCTGTAAAGCAATGGGGATTGGGGATCGTGCGTGTAAAACGCACATCCTAGGGTATGGCTAATGCGCAATAAGCATTTCAAAAAACATATGACACAGAGGGCGCTCCAGTAGCGTAAAGGATTAAGGGATGAAAGATTTGGTGTGACTGACGTAGCGGTCGGATAGCTCAGTTGGGAGAGCAATGCGCCGGTAACGCAGAGGTCGCGGGTTCAAACCCCGCTTCGATTGTAGTAGATCGCATTCAATTTTTCTTTCTTAATTTACCTTTGTGTCATTATTTATAAAAATAAAAATGTGGTATTACCACATAAAAAATATAGAATCGATAAAAAGATTCTATACAAATATCATGCAGAAGTTTTTTTTTTGAAAAGTCGAATTTAGGCCTGTTCCCATAACCTGTTTCATTCTCAATCCTGAGTGCCTCTGATGGTTGCGTTTATCACGGAACGAATAAAAACTAAAGCATCATCAGTCACTCTCGCATCGCACTGGCATTTTTGTTAGTAAGTGCTTGCTTTGTTATTTATAGCGTGACAATTTTGACCATCATAGACTCACTGGGTTTGAGTATGAAACGGTTGGTCCCATCCTACACCTTATTATTAAGAAGAGCCAGTACCACGTTCGTGCCTCGCGTCGCATTCCTCCCGCGACCCAACACCGCAGTTTACGAGCCGCATTAATGACAAACGGTAACGACCGGGAAGAGAATCGATTCAGGACCGTTTTTACTGGCCCGCCATAACAGATGGAATGTTTGCTTTGGCGATTGGCGATCATTTTTAATGCGGAATCGTTGACTAAGATTTGCACCCTTTTTTACTATTTGGGATAGTTGTAGGCTCTGCAATCGTGTCTGACGCCCGAAGGCCCGAAGAAAATCCTTAACACCCTTAAAAGTTCGGAGGTTAAATTTGACGTATGCTCAGGACATTACTACTATCGCCGATACATCGCTCAAGTGGCTGATACTTAATGCGAAAGATACTTTGTGCGACATGAAGATTCAACTAATAGACACGGGTGATAATAGCCTGGAGTATATCTCTAGGAATATAATCTTTACGCTAAAATTCATAATAATATAGGCAAAACTGTTAATCTCGGTCCCTGACATTAGACATGAAGACAAACAAATATCTAAGTGAAGTAATAAAAACAAATAATTTATTTGTACCAAATCACATTAAAAAGATGTACCTTGTGAAAGACAAGACATTTAAAATATTTTAAACTAATGAGATATTTTGTTTTAGATAGCACGTCGTCGGCTTATGGCGATTATCAGGAGATACAGTATCTAGAGTGATTACTAGATACTGTAGCATCGGGCGAAACTAAGTACTCACTTATCAGAAGATATATGTACCAAAAATAAATAGACTACGAAAAATATTTCTATAACCTTCCGGTTCAGCTGACTATAGCCACGACTATATGCGTGTACGCGTAGCAAAATGCGTCTGGCTTGCACTAACTATATAAACAAGATTTGTCGCTCGGCAAAAACATATTACAAATTGAACTAGAATTACTTTTACTATCACTTGAAAATACACATTAAATCGCCCTTAGTTTGTGCTTCGCAATTAGACCACGGACAAACTAATGGCTTATTAAGGAAAACATATTGTTTAATGTGGGACAAGTGTAGTGGTAGGTAAGTATTTTAAATAAGAGCAAAAAAAATCCGCTTGTCGAGAATGTCGAGATTTAAGAAATATCTTGATAATTGTCTTATGAAAAACAATTCAAGGATGAGATCTATGATTAGGAATATTTTGATACGAGTCTAGGTTCAAGTTATAGAGGGTCTAGAAGGGACCAATTATCGCTTGAAAATGTTTTGAAAGTTTTGTGAATAGGCAACCTATAGAACTAAAAACTAAGAAAATTGGTAGGTACGCAAAATCACGCGGGCGATAAACAACAACAAAGTCCAATTGATCTGAAATGGGATATATTATTTAATTACGTGCTAAGTTTCTTTCGATTGACTAAACTAAAATATCAATAGATAATGTAAATATCTAAAATGATTAGCAGAAGCAACGACTGAAGTTATCACTTATCATACAGATAATATGAGCAGATTAGACAAAGTCTTGTCATCAGCGACTATAGAGTATTCAAAATGACGTAGATATACTCGTACGATCCGATGAATCCACCCCTCTTTTTTCGTCGAGGGTTAAAAATAATTACGTAACAATACTTGTTTTGTTGAAAATAAACAAATTGCGTAAAATGGAATAAATAGTTTCAAATGAAAAACAACAAAACTCGCGCACTTTTGTACTCAATTTAAATTATTTTGGTAGATAACGTAGATCGTGGGAATAAAGGGGTTTGTCGGAAAATATATTTATTTAATTAATAAGACCTAAGCATAATAAAGGATTGAAGTATTCAGCTAATTTATATGAGATAGAAGACGATAGTAGACTAAAAGTTGATGACACGTTTAACGAAAATTGTACCACGTTGCCAACGAATGTGGCGATCACGGGTTCGAATTCCGGCAAAAGCAAGTATTTGCGTGATGAGCACGAATCCTGAAGATACACTTAGGTACCTGTATCGTCGTCAAGTACCGTAGCAAACGCATAGCTTAATTTGCGACTACGTCGACTTGTGTAAGATTGTGAATTACATACTTTTATGTAGCTGATAAAATAACTAAGTATCAAACGAACAAAATGTCGTCCATGAAGCTCTTTGACTTCGAATCTTGTTATTAACCAAAGATTTGGAAACAAAATGTACCTATGTAAATACTTATCGTAGTAACCTTGCAGTTTGACTCCTACAAACCATTACGTATACAAAACGTATGACTAAGAAAAATTTCCTCCAAAGACAAGATGATGAGCATTACATGTAGCACTTACGTTCCTTTAAATCAATGCTATCGTAATGAAAAACATGACAACACAGATCAGTTTCCTAAAAAAACTATTATAAGTTTTTTAAAGATATAAAACATTCCTTTTTCTATCTTTCGTGAAACATACTATGCATATACATACATGTGATTCGCCACAAAATTAATTACCGCTATAATTTTGCTGGATTCACTGCTATCTTTACCATACGGAGTTTTCACTATATCATATGAATTATTTTTAGTAAACCTACGTCAAAATATCAGTGGCCCGGATGTGGGAGAGCCAGCCGAGGCCCATGCCCCTGACGAAATTATCAGGGGTCGTCAAAATTTATTTATTTATTTATTTAATCTTTATTGCACAAATTAAAACTTATCGTACAAAAGGCGGACTTAATGCCATGAGGCATTCTCTACCAGTCAACCTTAGGGCAAAGCGGAAAAATTGTAGGCGGTGCTAACTAACTTACACATAAGTACCAAAACATAATTATAATACTTATACATAATTTTGCTATACATGTAAATAAATATATGTACATACCTACATCTAATATAATATAAACATATATAATCATCATCATCATCATCATCATCATTTCAGCCACAGGACGTCCACTGCTGAACATAGGCCTCCCCCAGTGACTTCCAGATCGGCCGGTTGGAAGCGACCTGCATCCAGCGGCTTCCTGCAACCTTTACCAGGTCGTCTGTCCACCTTGTGGGTGGACGTCCTACGCTGCGCTTGCCGGTGCGTGGCCTCCATTCGAGAACCTTACTGCCCCATCGGCCGTCAGTTCTACGTGCTATGTGCCCCGCCCACTGCCACTTCAGCTTGCAAATCCGTCGGGCTATATCAGCGACTTTTGTTCGTTCACGGATCTCCTCATTTCTGATTTGATCTCGCAAAGAAACACCGAGCATAGCCCTCTCCATAGCGCGCTGTGCAACTTTGAGCTTCCTTATAAGGCCCACAGTAAGAGGCCACGTTTCTGTTCCATATGTCATCACTGGTAACACACATTGATTGAAGACTTTCGTCTTTAGGCATTGAGGTATGTTGGACATATATAATATAAATAAATATATACAGTATAAATATATACAGCGATGAAACATACTAAGCAGATAGACTACGAGACTTCATTTCTGCCAGCAAAGAAGCTGCACACGGACTTTTTAAACGCTAGCTTACTCGGTGCCTGTTTAATTGAGAGAGGAAGACCGTTCCAGAGGCGAGCCACTTGAATTGAGAATGAATTGGACATGAAACCAGTGCGGTGAAGAGGGATAGAACGGGCGAGATTGCCGGAAGAGCGAAAATGACGGTTACGAGTGGATTCGATATAACAGAAGAAAGTCTTGAGGTATTCAGGAGATTGTGGATCGTTAAGAATCGAATAGAGAATGCAAAGCATACGAATCTTGCGTCGTTGACGGATGGGAAACCAGCCAAGTTGAGAGCGAAATGAGGACACGTGATCATATTTACGGAGACAGAAAATGAAACGAATACAATTATTAAGAAGTCGATCCAACTTATCAAGAAGATCCTCATTTAAGTCCGGATAACACACATCACCATAGTCAATTATCGGAAGGATTAGGGTATTTACTAGTAACACCTTGGTTTTAATGGGCAAGAAGTTCTTTAGTTTGTTCAGAGCATGAAGCGAGCCAATGACTTTCCTGCTGATTCAAAATTCATAATATTAGAAGCCTAAAAAATGCCAAATAAAATATTCAGGAGAGGGCGTCACATGAAACTTTTGGCCCGGTTGAAAAAAGTCGTAGATCCGAGAGTAATAATAATATTTAAAGCACTTACCTCAAATTTCACAGTTCTGGTGTCATTCGCCTTAAAACCACGTGATATTTTTAGAGACACTATACAAATCATTCCCTAGTCACAGTCCACCGCGGACGGCGTAACACATACCAATAATTGCCTATGACCAAATAACGTATACATCATCGTATCTTTCCGATAAAATATGATAAGACAAAGCCAAATTTTTGATAAAAACAAATCATCATCCATCGTACACGTATCTTATGGCTGAGTGATATGAAATCGCGGCAATAGACATTGATGATAAAATAATTTCAACATAAAAATAAGGGCTTTAACATACTTAATCATGTAAATGTCTAAATTTGTGAATCACAATACCATAACTCCTACTGAATATTTATTATTATTATATTATTTATATTTATTAGTTTATGTTTAATACAATAGGTATACGTTTGTAATTATATGTATATTTATTTATCTTAAGGTTATATTTACATTTAGTATATTTGCACGTTTTAGTTTGTTCGTTTGTCTATCACTTCAATGTCTAGTTTTCTGTCTCATTTTCTCAAAGGTTAACTGGAAGAAATCCCTTACGGGGATAAGTTCGCCCTTGTACACATGTATTGTTTTGAGTTTTTGTCAATATTGTTTTATGTGCAATAAAGTGTTTACATACATACATACATACATAACTCCTACATTTTATCCGGAAACGCTATGGGAAAGTGTTAATGCTAACGTCGTCTCCAAGCCTAATGTTATATTAACGGCTGATTCTTCTCGTTTATGCTATATAATATTGTCAAAATTCTGGAGAGTTTTACACATATAAGAAAAATCACATCTTAAGAACCATTGACATTAGGATGGGGGTTTCCAGGCGAATATATCAGAAATGATCCTTTAAGGCTAAAGGTTGAGGTATTGTGTACCAAACACTCTATAACCAGATAAACTTATAAATGGACTACAATATATAAGTTATGTTCACATACAATAAGACACCACTAACTAGTCTAATCCTCGATACCTGTTTAGCCTCTCTAGGAGGCATCATCATGAGATGCTGGATGCGTTAATGTCCGGTGCTCATCCGAGAAAACTAATTTTTCGAAACGAATTATCGTCCAACAATTTAATAGACTTACTAGTTTTATCATAATTATTGGCTGCAGGATCCCCATCGGCCTCAGCACCTGAAATAAATGAATATTTAACTTGTTTCGTTACATAAAATCAATTTATATTATAAACTAGCTGTGCCCCGCGGTGTTACCCGCTCATCCCACGGGAACACTAAATTTATTCGGGATGAAAAGTATCCTATGTCCTTTCCCGGGTCTCAAACTATCTCCATACCAAATTTCATCTAAGTCGGTTCAGCGGTTTAAGCGTGAAGAGGTAACAGACAGACAGACAGACACACTTTCGCATTTATAATATTAGTATGGATTTTGGTTATTGGCATTAATCGTAATCGTTTTATCGTTTTCCAGATAAGATTACTTTGAATATATTGTACTGGAACAACTATTAAGTAAAACTATGCTGACGTAAGCTATCTGCTATAATCGAAAACTCGTATCTTCGTTTGTATAAAGTACAATTACATAGATAAAATCAATGGATAGGTACTACAACCTAGGGACGTGGAATTCTTAGAACTTACTTTAAGAGGCCTTATTCCTTTTAAAAAAAATTTTTTTCATATAATGACATCATCATCTCATCATCATCATCTCAGCCATAGGACGTCCACTGCTGAACATAGGCCTCCCCTTTGGACTTCCATATATACCGGTTGGAAGCGACCTACATCCAGCGCCTTCCGGCGACCTTTATAAGGTCATCTGTCCATCTTGTAGGTGGACGTCCTACGCTGCGCTTGCTGGTCCTTCATATAATGACATATGTATTGATAATTACAACCAACTTTTTGAAGTGAATAACACTTTTCACCGAGTTCTAGGTAGTAACGTAGCTATTTCATGGTTTTATTGCGTGCAGTCAAAAATAAGTAGAAAAATCTAATTTTCCGCGTGAATTTTGTCAATCCCGAGTAGTTTTTGAAACAAAAATTATCAATGAAAAATTCAAACTATAGGTTTCTAGTATATACCAATAAATCCCAATAGCCCTGTTCTATGTAGTAACATCAATAATATATAAGAAACATGTTTGCTCATAGAGAAAAATGTCTAAAACGATCAGCATTTTAAAAGGAATAAGGCCTCTTAATAGCCAATTGATTTATCATTATCACCAGGAATCGTAAAATTCGAGCAAAATCGATTGAAATGATGTATGACAACTAGTATAATTTTTTTTTTTTTTTTCACTTTTCCTACCGCCGCCCGCTGGATGAAGCATTATTATGATTATGAATCGCTCGATAAACGTAACCATCATCAGACCCAAACTACTTTTTTTTACTGCATTCTGAATATTCTTCTAACCAACTTTAAATTACCCCTGTACAGTTTTAGCGAAGTTTGACATACCCTATACTTAACACACTGATGTGATAGACAAATCTCTTATCGAATTATCTAGAAGTGAGGAAAGTGAGTGTTCTGTGTATTTAAGTAGGTACTAGGTCGATGCAGAGTCAGCCACCGGCTAAGCTTGCACCATAAATGGAGCGGAGTTTTTTTTTTTTTTTTTTTCGAAATTTTCTCTTCGTCACGACCTAGCGAAATTTCTAAAATCGGTTGAGAACTCGCTGAGATCTGCGCATTGTTACAAAGTCCATTCGAGTCAATCCATGGGAGCTTCGCTCGCTTCGCTCCAATAATGTGAGCCCAGCCTAATTACGACACACCTACGCATACCTAGTCTGTATGTCAGGCGATGAGCTGGCACCGACAAGCACTGCCCACCCCAGGAATAAGTTGATAAGTTGGTATAATCAACCTCAATTGCGTTAACGCAATTCCTTCCCTTCAGGTAATTACTGACACCCTTCAATCAACCCTGTCCCACATTACCTATAATAAGTATTATAAAAATTCTAGATTTTTATCTAGTTTTCTATGGAGAGGGGTCATGATTTCAGGAAACGCAGATCGACTTTTGTTTTGAATGGGCGCGCGATGCCATGCCAGTTTGGCACCATCTGTTGGGCATAATTTCCTTTGACCTCGCATCACTCCGAAAGGGCTGGACATGATTTCAACCAATTTTGGTACTATGATAGCTGGACATCCACTGATGGTTATCAGACACTTTTTACCCGACTACGGTATAAGAAAATTAATGCGTACGAAGTTACGGTTCAAGTCTTCTGTATTACCCCGCCTCATTTTTGTTCGTCTTGGCGGGGGCACTACCGTGCCTACCGTGCCCCCAGATTTATTCCTGATATTTGAGCGGCATTACGCAACATTGATAAGTTGACTTTTAAAGAAGATATGGTAAAATTTGATATATTGCTCACTTTTTACATTTGCCTTTAGTACCGCCGGGTACTATTATTGTAATCCGCCATCGTGATTTCTTTAGTTTTACTCATCTCAATGAGAAATAAAATGTCATTATCATTAGGTACGGTTGCTTCGAATAGAACATATCGCTAAAGTAGACAAATGGTACGACCTCGGACAAAAGTCATTACGAATGGATTTTTTTAAATTGCATTGCATTTAAATTATTTGTACACCAAAAAATATTAATCACATCAATTTACTATGTGGTCTATTGACTTGTATAATTATTATTATTTGATGCGCAAGTCATTATTTTTGTAGGATAGGTTAGGTTACTTTTGTAGAGCGATTTAATACTAGCTTTACGAATGCATTTAGCCCTTGTTTGCCACCGAGGCAAATGACAGCGTGACCTAAGTATCCGCGTACAGGTGTTTTGTAACTAGGCTCTTTGCCCTCTCTTAGATAAAGACTAAGAATAAATACATTTATGTTTTACAGTCCTTATCTGTCTACGTAGTATCTTATCTATCTTACAGGTTTAGTATCTGATAATATAATGTTCTGTTCTGTTTAGTCCTATGGTTGACTGGTAAAGAATGCCTTATGGCATTAAGTCCGCCATTTGTACTTTTACTTGTGTATTTTGTGCAATAAAGTTTAAATAAATAAATAATGTGGTATTGTTAAACTAAACCTTGTGTCGATGACAATAAAGAATACACTTTACTAAACGAGCCCATTACGACCAACATTTAGTAATGACAACGTACAAAACGTAAAGAAACATAGACTTGAGAACCTGCTCTTTCTTGAACTCTGTTCAAATAAGACCATAAGTACAAGATAAAACTTAAGATGTGATATGACATACTGATTTCCAAGGGTCAACGTTTCAATTACGATCATATTTTAGTAATGGCAACTTATACAAAAACTCCGTACTAAAACTTGAAGCTAACCTACCTACTTTAGTGTAGGATTTCCTTTTTTAACGATTTCAATGTCAGGTTCACACTCACACTAAAAGTAGATCGTAATTTTTGTGAATAGATTTAAACAAATTACATTTTGTATTACGTCTTAGGTTTCACCTTATATAGACGCACAGTTTATCTAAGCTTGGGCAAGTTCCCTGACCCTCGAACAAGCTGATCTGATCAAAGCTGCAGCGACGCGGCGCGTGCGCAGGATACAATGCAGCGGAAGACGCCGCCCCCGGCAGATGGCGTCTTGAACTGGTTCGACATGACCTGGGGTTGATATGAATATTCAATCTAATGCTTTGTGCGGTGATATTAATTTGGTTGTTGAAAAAAGTTGGCGATATGAGTTTTTTTTTATTAGGATATGAGTTTACCATTGGCATGCACTTCATGTAGGCACAAAGGGCAAAGCAGCCCTAAATGATGGGTGGGTCAATGAATCGTTAACCATGGAGAGATCGTTCTTGTGGTACCAAATATGCGAATATAAATTGTACGCTATATTTTAGCTGGATAAAGCCATATTTTTAAATGGTTTCTATCACAAATTTGTATCACCGGTAAAAAATCCTCATATTATTCTACTAAATAATAACTGAATAACTCAAGTATTATTCACCCAATATTAAACGAAATTCTCACAGAAAAAAAGTTGAGTGATTCAGTAGGAAAAATAAATTATGTCTAACTATAATTCGTATTGAAATAAAATAAAAAAAACCTGTAAATAGGTGTATGTCTGTTTACTTTTCGTTTTCTCCGCTTCCCAAAGATTGTCTGGAAGAGATCGCTCTTTAATGATAAGACAGATTGTCTACCATTGTTTAATGTAAGTTTTGTATCATAGTATAAATGGCATGTAAATTGACTTTAGTGTAATTTATATTGTCATTTTATATTATGAAATAAATAAATCTTAATCTAAATCTATTGTATTTTTTGTCTGTTGGGTGTTCAATAAAGATTTGTTGTAATTGTATTGTAAATAGTGCTTCTTCCAAGGATTATATAAATTTAGGTACGAATTTATGATCTTTGATGTTTGCTGGAATTTTGTTCGTGTAGAATCTAAGTAAAATCAGATAGCGCATGTAGGTACGGTCAGCATCAAAAGTATCTGTCAATTTTACTACTGGATCGTGTCAAATTGCATAGGCACCTACTAAAATTTACAGCTACTTTTATTGCTGACTATACCACTTAAATGTAGTTTCAGACGAAGCTGCTGGAATTTTGTTCGTGTAGAATCTAAGTCAAATCAGATAGCGCATGTAGGTACGGTCAGCATCAAAAGTATCTGACAATTTTACTACTGGATCGTGTCAAATTGCATAGGTACCTACTAAAATGTACAGCTACTTTTATTGCTGACTATACCACTTACTTACATGTAGTTTCAGACAAAACCCGCTAAGAGTCTTTTCAGGTTATAGAAAAGATAACAAATGAATGAGACAGGCAAACGTTTGCTTATCTTAATATTTTGTGGCCATCAACATTTGTATCATAATCAAAACATATAACCACAATCCTTACTACGTCGGTATCACTTCCGCCTATCATAGAACCGGCACGCGCGCACACACACATCTATCCACCACAGACACAAAAGCACACACAGACAAAACATAAACACATAGAAAGATAAGAACACGCGCCAAATTGAGCGCCATAATGAATGAGCCCTAAAATAAACGGTCGTACAATGCGCACATCTTGTATTACACAGTTTTGTAAGGAGAGGAAGTAGGAGGCAGCTGGCTGACTTCTTTTTCTTCGTAATGATGGTTTGTAGTGCATTGCTTTTGTATGGTGTCCTGTCGCGTGCCTCCTTATTGAAACTAAGTAGGTGGAAAGGTGTTCGGGCGTAACTACCGTTGTAGTCTCAAGATGTCTCGGTTGTTGCGTAGGGACAAATGCGCAATCTGCTCGACTGTGCGATATGTAGCTAATATTCGAAATTTTCTATAGTATTATTAAATTGTATAAAAATGCACTTTTAAGAACAATCGAACGTGTTACTAAAAAACCGAAGTCATAGATGTGCCTATAATATTTGAGGAGTTTCCTCATTGATCTCATCGTTTAGATTTCCCCAACATTTTATGGCACCAACTTGGAGCGGATAGACAGCCTCTCAAAAAAAAAACGAAATCAGTTTATAAAATTAATGATGGACCTGACTGGCGTAACACACATAAAAAAACGACCGAACTAAGACCTTCATCCTGTTTAAAATCTGTCTCAAAAATAAGATTATCTTACCAACGTTTCGGATCATGATCACAGTAATTAATTAGGCGTTAATTCGACGGATCTTTACGATACCTTCTACTTAATTTCCTCATGAAGATACTTTCGAATTTTATATTCCACTTTTTGTACGCCTTAGGACCCGTTAAAACACTAACCCGATAAAGATGTAAACGGCATATTTTTGTGTAATAAAGTAACCCTCAAACGGTGTCATTTCGGCCCTTGTGTGCACAGAAGCTTAGCCCCTGTAACGGTGTTTGCCAAACAAATTTATGTCCGTCATTACGCCACTGTCAATAATCTACTTATCTACCAGCGCCACGCCTCGATACCAGCTTTGGACATCTGTAATAACTAATAATGTGTAATAACTAGACACTTATTACACATTATTAGTAGGCCTGTAATCTACAAAAAAAAAACTGAGGATTGTCGGTTTGCAATCAAAATTGGGCACGATTTGAAAGCAATGTTAGTTACTTTTCTATAAATAGTATGTTAAACCTAGCCTTCTTAGTTTTACACAACGGTATAAAATATTTCTTTTTAAACTGTGAGTAGCGCACTGGTCAATTGATCGCATTTGGAAGAATAGTTTTATGAAAAGGAAGTAGAGAAAAATACAATTCATAACGTTCCATTTCTATTCCCGGCTGTCACTGCTAGAAGTCATAACACACACGTAAGTCGATCGATGCTGGGCATAGTGTACACAAGGAACAATGGCCGGCGGCGGCACAATGGACAATACCAGCGATACGAAACACTCATCTACTGCGCGTGTTGTGCTTTCGTATTGTGTAATAGAATACAAATGGTTTGATAAGTTAACAGTAGCTGATATTGTAAGATTGCATAGGTTAAGTAAGCTTTAAAGATTAACACGTTCATGGATACAGGAGCGTTTTGAAAATTGCATGCTGCGCACATACAAAAGTTATACTTACAGCAAAGTTGTAGCCAAGAACTGCACAAGGCTTTAGACTGAGTGGCAGTTTTGCGATAATAAAAGCTACTTCCCCAGACGTGGCGTATGACGACGGCCCTAATTTACGTCTCTAGACGTGTTATCCATGTGTGAAGGCATAAAACTTAGGACTTTTGTTGTGCTTACGGCATGCGGTTCTTCAGCGAGTACCTAGGCTTCAGTATATCTGAGACTCTGACAGACAGATTCTGAGTCCAGGGCATAAGCAACTATATCAAACGTTAGATAACGAAGATAAATAGTAAATATCACGATATACGTTATAATTTATGTCAATTATGTGTACAAACCGCGCGAGTACGTATAAAGTGTCATTCCTAAACTTGTTATTCAAAAGGTGACTTCGACCCACACACTGCTTAGTTCTAAGGTTTAGTTTGAAACGCCGACTCATATTGTTTGGTGTGAAAGCGTTCATAGTTATCCATAGATCAGAATATCGGTATACCTTCGCTTGTCCGAATTTCATAATTATGCCCGAATTTCGTCTGCCATAATATTCAATTGTCCGAATCTTGTTTCTTATAATTATGTTTCCCATAATCATTGTTTGCCATATTAATCCTATGCCCGAAACTTTGTTTCCCATAATATTAATTCCAATAATCACATTTTCCATAAAGATTGTAATCCATAATTGTCACATGCTATAATTTCATATGCTATCCATATCCAAATGGAACATAGGTCGAAAACCGACATCTGTAGGTTACGTTAGGTTTTTCTTATGACCCCGTATAGCGGAGCGTCAAAATACAAACCCAATCTAATCTAGTTTTAGAAGAACTGCTACCAAATAGTACATGGATCTAAAACCGAAAACTACAGGTTAGGTTAGGTTTGTGTTGTGACCCGTATAGCGGAACGAGCGAAGCGAGCGGAGCGTCAGAATGTTTGCTTCAAAATACAAATCCTAATCTAATTTACAGTTTCCTAATTTACAATCTAACCTAGTTTTAGAAGAACTGCTACCAAATAGTACATGGATCTAAAACCGAAAACTATAGGTTAGGTTAGGTTTGTTTTGTGACCCGTATAGCGGAGCGAGCGAAGCGAGCGGAGCGTCAGAATGATTGCTTCAAAATACAAATCCTAATCTAATTTACAGTTTCCTAATTTACAATCTAACCTAGTTTTAGAAGAACTGCTACCAAATAGTACATGGATCTAAAACCGAAAACTATAGGTTAGGTTAGGTTTGTGTTGTGACCCGTATAGCGGAGCGAGCGAAGCGAGCGGAGCGTCAGAATGTTTGCTTCAAAATACAAATCCAGATCTAATTTACAGTTTCCTAATTTACAATCTAACCTAGTTTTAGAAGAACTGCTACCAAATAGTACATGGATCTAAAACCGAAAACTATAGGTTAGGTTTGTGTTGTGACCCGTATAGCGAAGCGAGCGGAGCGTCAGAATGTTTGCTTCAAAATACAAATCCTAGCCTAATATACAGTTTTAGAAGAACTACGATAAATGGACGTACGACATTCGACCAGAACCGAAAACTTTAGGTTAGGTTTGTATTGTGACCATGTAGTACATAGTGTCTATGTACATACGTGGCCACAATATAAAGTCAAAATGCTTGCTTGCATGTGTACATCGTAAATAGACGATTATTACATCAAAATGCTAGAAATGACTAGAAAAAAAAACACAATTTTAGACCATGTCAATGCATAGCCAGGTTGGATTCGCACAGAAACAATATTTAGTATGGCGTTTAAATATTCTATCAAACAATATTATGGCACTTAATACTATGGAAAACAATACTTATGGCATACGTATCATTATGGCATATAATACTCGGGAATACAAGAGTATGTCAAATGACTTTTCTAGGAAACGAAACATTCGGGCAAATGAAATTCGGGTAAGTGAAATTCGAGCAAATCAATATTATTGCATATAAATTTCGGAACTGCTACCAAATAGTACATGGATCTAAAACCGAAAACTATAGGTTAGGTTTGTGTTGTGACCCGTATAGCGAAGCGAGCGGAGCGTCAGAATGTTTGCTTCAAAATACAAATCCTAGCCTAATATACAGTTTTAGAAGAACTACGATAAAAGGACGTACGACATTCGACCAGAACCGAAAACTTTAGGTTAGGTTTGTATTGTGACCATGTAGTACATAGTGTCTATGTACATACGTGGCCACAATATAAAGTCAAAATGCTTGCTTGCATGTGTACATCGTAAATAGACGATTATTACATCAAAATGCTAGAAATGACTAGAAAAAAAAACACAATTTTAGACCATGTCAATGCATAGCCAGGTTGGATTCGCACAGAAACAATATTTAGTATGGCGTTTAAATATTCTATCAAACAATATTATGGCACTTAATACTATGGAAAACAATACTTATGGCATACGTATCATTATGGCATATAATACTCGGGAATACAAGAGTATGTCAAATGACTTTTCTAGGAAACGAAACATTCGGGCAAATGAAATTCGGGTAAGTGAAATTCGAGCAAATCAATATTATTGCATATAAATTTCGGTCAAACAATAGACAACCCAGAATATCATCTATGGGTTTGAAGACATTAACAAGTATTATTTAATAGAAATAAGCAGTGCATGTAGGCTAAAATGAATTTCAATGAAATATAAACAGCTCGTGTAATAACGTTAGAGCCACAAAAATCTGAATCAATATAAATCTTACCACAAAACAATATACCAGAAACCACAAATAATATTTAAGGAAACTGGCATAAAAGCTGGCACTGAACACATTCAAATGACAAATCCGCCCCACGACATGATTTAGAGTTGATCAAATAAGTAAACTCCCCGACTGTAATATGCTTCCAGATATAAATTGTCATCATGTAATTGTGGTGCGCGATTACAAACTTATCAATGCAGGTGGCGAAAATCCGAACTAACCTAACATACAAAACCAAAAGACCTTAACGACATTCCTAGTTATATTGCTCATATGTCGTTTTGTAAGTCAGCGTCATTGTGGTTCACAGAATTCTATTCAAAACTAACGCTCCCCGTAAAGTAAAATTATGTTGGTAGCAGTATAATAACTGCGTTTGGCTGTCAGCAAAGCAAATCCAGGGCGGCGTGGCGCGGGTTCCGCGGAGCGAAATCCGCGTTTCGCCGCCAAATTACATGATTTATTGTCATCACAGATCAAGCGGTGATTTTGGAGCGAGCGGGTGCACACGGGGAGTATTCTAGGTAAAGTAGGGGTTCCCAAACTTTTTATGTTTGCGGCGCACTAACTGGTTTCGTATTTTTACAAGCTTTTATTTAACTTGCATTGTATGTTTAAAGGATGTTTGTTCGGGTGAAATCTTGCAACTCAATTTTGAAGCAGATATCGTCAACCGATTGAGCTGAAATTTAGCATACTTACTTAACTTTGATGACAATACAATAATATGGTACCATGGGGCTGATCTGATGATGGAGCCGGAAGGTGGTCATAGGAACTCTATAATAGAAAAAGCAATCCTACAGAGCTTGGGCTTTTTAGAATCGTCTCAGTGAGCATTTGATGGATATCCAAAGAAAAGTACAGTCGGCTATAAAAGCTTGACACTAAAATGACATTTTTGACAGAAACTTATTCCTCTGTATCCTAGTTAGGCAAAATAGTTACAATAGTGTCTTAGTTCCCAAGAAAAGGAAACTATCATGAAGCAGAGTACTACGGCGTCGTGAAACACACTTTGGGAAACCCTGGGATAAAGCATTAGGTAATTTTCAAATACTTACATAAAATAATTAAAACGTCCTATTTTGTACTTCGTGATTTAAGCGATAAGATTTCTTCATGGTAATTATATAAATGGTCAAACCAAAAAACCTACTAAACTAATTACGCTTATACTACCTATGACTAAGTAAATTAAATTTCACAGCAAAATATGATAACTTTAATTTTAATTCTTAATACTTACCAAAAACACGGTGCCACGCGCAGCTACTAAGGGGAAATAGGGGCAATATGGAACGAAAATATTATAATAAAGTGTAAAGCTATATTGTGAATGTGACAGTCCGCGTGGCGCCCTCCGCCCGCCATAGGGTTAGGGCAAAGGGTCGTCTTTATAAACTGAAGAGATTATTTTAAACAATTACCTCGACGCATTCATCATTCCCGCCGATTAATATTAGAGATTATCGAAATTATGACAGCTAATCGTATGACGAGTGCACTGTCTGTTTGTAGATGCTAACGTTTTGTTTATTAGCTGGCCATGTAGGTAATAAGACATTAAAATGAGTTGAATGTTTATAACGCAACGCAACGTCCATAACGCAACGCAACATACCTACTGGTCCTTTGTACCAAAAATCACACATTGGTTATAATATTGATAATTATGTTTCTTTACTGTAAAACAGGGATGACGACTGATCTACAGCATATTGTAGTTATATGAATAAAATTATTAAAAATTACGAGCAATGGAGAGGGCTATGCTCGGGGTGTCTCTACGTGATCGAATCAGAAATGAGGAAATCCGTAGACGAACTAAAGTGACCGATATAGCTCACCGGATTAGCAAGTTGAAGTGGCAATGGGCAGGCCACATAGCACGCAGAGCAGATGGCCGATGGGGCCGAAAAGTGCTCGAGTGGAGACCTCGGACCAGCAAGCGCAGCGTAGGACGTCCACCTACAAGATGGACAGATGACCTTATAAAGGTCGCCGGAAGGCGCTGGATGCAGGTCGCTTCCAACCGGTATATATGGAAGTCCAAAGGGGAGGCCTATGTTCAGCAGTGGACGTCCTATGGCTGAGATGATGATGAATAAAATTAGCTTAACATGTCATGAAACAGGTAAAAGATATCCAATAAAAAAAAATTTTTTTAATATGTGACTTCAAAGAGAAGCAAATTTTATGGTTTATTTATTCATCCAAAGGAGGAAATTGTTTTCGGAATCCTCATAATTTAACAAAATAATAATTGTGTGACAACCATAAACATAAACGCACTTTTTCACTTATTGTCTCCATACGATGAGGTGGCCATTTGTATGGAGCGTTTTTAGCGCTCCGTAGAAATGTTGAACTTTGACGGTCATTTCTGACTTTCGGAGCAGTCTAAGTGTAGTGAGTCCCTATTCCCATAGTTAGTCCCATTTGATCCCTATAAAAAAATAAATCGATTGACGTCTTTAAAAACAAATTTTTCGTCACGCCTTTTGTGTCAAACAAGATTCTTCATAATTTTAAGTGGAATAATTCTCTAATTGCAAAATAAAAAATTATTTTCTCAATCAGTTTTTGCTATCTTAAGCAATAGGCTAGTAGACCCAGTTTTGAAATATATTTCAAATGGTTAATAATGATCTTACTAGCTCTAAAGAAAATGTCTTGTATTTTTGTGAAAGCCAGAAAGCTAAATTTTATCAATTGAAAATTAGAAATTTCATAAACAGTCAAAAACGCCGTCCGCCATTTTTGTTTTTTGCTAATCTGTGGCGTGACGTAGATATACCTGTAAATATTCGAAATTCGACCGTCGTATAGTGCCATTCCGCTCACTCCAATATACTTTGACAGGAGATCGAGAGGGACGGCACTATTCGAAGTCGTCAAAGTAGACTTTCAGTTTTGTTTACATGACCGATGACGTCACTATCATAAGCGAAAATGGCGGACAGCGTTATAAGCATTTCAAAACACAGATTAAAAACCATATGTTCAAATTCAATTTTTTCAGCCATATTTCACTTTTATGAATTGAAAAATATATATTTAGGTTTCCTTTGCTAAATACTATACGGAATAAACATTACTTTATTATAATTTGACTTGAGTCAACTAGCCTGTTAAAATACTTTCTCTCCCAGTATCACGCCACAAAAAACATCACCGTTCTAAGGAACTTAAAATTATTTACTTTTCAATAGTAGTCCTCTCCCCAGTGCCGGCCGCTCGGCCACTTAAGGGATCGTGTCTCCATTGATAGAGGAGGGTCGCTGAGAGTTAATTCATGTTTGATGTCACTGCAGCCGCCTTATTGCGTGTCTCAGGAAATGCAGTTTTCCTAATAGACCGCGGGAGGTTACACGCTCTGCGTTTATGGGGGAGTTGATGTGATTGATGTTTAAGTTAACGAGTTCCTTCTTATAAATAAGTGTTTTGAGCACTTAGGTACAATTGACTCACCATGGAACTAAATCATTTACACCAAAAATTTAATTTGATGGTTGGATGTATATAATAATGGATAAAATAACTAGAATTGGCAATATGATAGCTTTGATATCTTTTATTTGCATTTGCACATAAACGAATACTCAAAAACCGATCAATTTAAGATGACTACGATACTCATATTTCAATTAATTACGAAGTGTAAGATAATAATTGTCCATAAATGACGCTGGCGGGAAAACATTATTATTATTTAAATCATTAAGCAAAACCTTAATAGTAATGCATATGACTTAGAGGGATGAAGAAAGATGTATGCATATTATTATTCCTCTGGAACATAAATAAATCCTACAAACCCGATCAATTTAAGATGACAACGACGACACGCCTAAATCAATTAATTACAAAATGTCAGATGGGGTTGTCCATCGACGACGTCGGGATAACACTTCTCACGCGACGGAGGGATTAGGCGGCACGCGACTACAGATATTGTCCATTTGGCCACATTGCTTGCCAATGTCGTCGCTTAATGTAAGTGGATTTGGGAGGCTTTTGCAATTTGTCGCACCTATCAAGGAAGTATATTTGTACGTATTTGTCATTAGACTCATTACACCTAAGCGATTGAATACTTTTTATCCGCCTAAAGAGAAGTAAGTAGAAAAGATAGTTTTCATTTGTTTTCCCACGTGGAAGATATTGCACTTTCTACTGCATAAAACAGTATGTACATTTTTCCAAGTTTATAGTATGCAAGTTGGAATCAGGGTTTCCGAATCGGGTAATTTTAGTAAAGCATTCACGGAAATAGAGATATATATCGCTGTGGTATAGCCGGCATATCAATCCAATAGCTATATATCAATTCCATCCAATCAATTCCCAAAATACGGTACTACAATATTTAAAACACAAGTTTACTCACGTCGTAGAAGTCTAATATCGCTCGACATATTTCGAATCGGTACACGATTCATCATCAGGAGAGCCGATCAGTCGCGGCGGCGGCAGCCAACTGAGCACTCAACCTCTACGACGTGAGTAAACCCGTTTTGTATTTTAATTTGTCTGAGCCTCACGGTAGTTTTCTATAAAATAAGGTACTATACTCTACTATACTACCTAGATCTGCATTTTTCGCGTTAAAACAATGTAATTAGTTTCAGATTTTTAAATTAAATACTTGAACCACTGAATTTCCACAACATTGTACACTGCATACCCTAAACGAACCCCAGGCGGTACAAAGTGAGAACACCGAGTAACATCGGCGACTAATTACAAACTCCAACAATTCACGCTGTAATAAAGACGTCACGTTTTTTGTCAGTGCGTCATTCAGCCCTCGCTCCCCAAGCTCCCCAAACAAGCGGAACATAACAAATTTAAAATGATGCCGTGTCAATACCGCGAATGCAATGTTATTGACTTCCTGTTTTAGTGAAAGATGGGTTATATTTGAAATAATCGGATGAATGGAATAGAGTTTTGACTTTTCTTTTTATTTAAATGTGACGGACATAAAAACCGAGTCGCATAAGTGTTAGTGTTAGTTTTTGCCATTTTGGTAAGAAACCCTAAATAAAAACAGTAACATAAGTATACTATCACACAAAAGAAGTCGACAATACATTTTCTACCAGTACATTCGCAGTATTGCTTATAAAAAATCTGCCTAATAAGTACAAATTTTAAAATGACAACGGTTTTCTTCTTTCGAACACCTTATGAAAAAAGAATTCTGTTGTCATTGTACAATTAGTGTTAGTCAGATTGTTTTTCTCACGTTATTATTATGTGTTAAGTAAAATGTAGAAAGTCATCAATTATTTATTTTCGATGTGCATTTGCGATATCACGCGCGCTGCATTACGCCAAAGTGCATTTCACAGAGGTTCCGCAGCATATGCCCGCGTTGTTCGCCTACTGATAATATTTTACGCAATTCTAAGCCAAATCCGCGAACAAAATCAACCCAACAACGAATTTTAAATTTGGAACGTAATTATTAATAAGACAGAAATGAGGTCGTCAATTGTTTTTCTTGCCGCGTGGTTGCCACGCAATGCCGAAAACATAGAAGGTCTGGTACCTAGTTCTGGAAGTTTCTTTCAAACGCGTCGTGAATGAAGTCATCAATTGTTTTCCACGCCGCACATTCGGGGTATTGCACGCTCTGCATTAGGCCAAAGTGCATCTCGCTGGGGTTCCGCGGCATATGCCCGCGCGGATCGCCCACTGATAATGTTTCATGCAATTGTGAGCCAAATCCCGGAGCGGATTCGAGTGACGGTTGCGCACACTGCACTAGTGGTGGATCACATTTTTTTTTTATTTTTTTTAACTATGGCTGTGATTTGTAGTCGTAATTTTTTTGAAAAAATGTAAATACATGTTATTGTATTGTCTTAAGTTTCCACGATTATTACTAATTTAAAAATAAACAATAAATAGAAGTTTTCGATATGAAAAAACTACAAATTAGGTCATAAATAAAGAAAGATAATTTAAACAGATTATATTGCGTATATATTATGTAACTCGTTTCAGTATAGCAACCCAATGTGATGAGTACTCGTTGTTGATTGCAACATTATCTATCATATTTCTTTAATACATATTTAGCATGAAACAATTATAGTTGTGACTAAAATGCTGTAAGTATACATATTTTAATATGTTTTTTTCTAAAAGTTATGGTTTCCTTGGTACTCATCCATATATTGCTATCCAACCTACAAAAAATATTCCTAAACAATACTTATGTAGATTTTTTTTTTAGTTTCTGTAAACCTCTTAACTAAATACCTTATCTATGTCATTAATTTAGTATAAATTATTATTAATGTTACTATATACTATTATAATAAATAAATAAATATCGGACATCATCACGTAAATCTATCTAGTCCCAAATTGAGCTCTAGTAGGCTCGTATTATGGGTACTATACGACTATATACATACTTATATAGAGCAATATATACTTAAATACATAGAACATCGATGACTCATGAACAAATAATCGAGTTCATCACACAGCCGATGCTGTACCGCTGCGCCAACCGCATTGTCAAAATATGTAAGGGTAGCAGTGTACGCATACTCGCTACCCAGCGGTCTGCTCAAACACAGATATGAAATAAATAGCCGCGCCATTACAACTAATGGCCCAACTAACGTGTTAATGCTTCACAACTATTTGTCATCTCCGCTAAAAAACGGGGGCATGGAAGTCTCATAAATTAACACAAACGTCGTTTGGGATGTTAAAAATGGTCAGAAACAATTGAGTTTATTGTTCGCCAAAACTTGTAAAACACGAGTTAAAATTAAAATACCTACCTACGTAAAAAAAACATTTAAATATCTTTACTAACCATTGGTGTTAGCAAAGACATTCATCATTTACAAGTTATTAGTAGCAATAGGGTATTTGACTGACAAATAAATTCAGCTCGCCTTTTTATGAACTGTCAAAACATTTAGTATGAAATATCAAAGAAAAACGTATCATTTTACGTGTTATGTCACTCTGACATGATCAGGTCGCTTCCTTATTTTTACTATTTGGTTCAGAATTGTAATTTGTAGTCTGTGTATTTTGCAGAAATAACATTTAATGATAAGCGTGGCATAATTAATAGTAACGAAAGCAAAATGCCCAATTTCATTAAAAAAAAACATTCATTGTCCTTGGTCTAGGTTGCAGCCACAGCCTGTGGCCCACAGGCCTCCTCTAAATATACCTCCGCTGCCTTGGGCTCACGGAACCTACCCGTCACATCCTATTTGCGGGGCTTGCGTCTTGCGGCTATCGACATTAAAATTGAACCCCGTTGGCTATTAGTTCAATGCGTAAATGTTGTCAACGCTATAAGGATGTACAATTGTTTTATTATTTACTGTACACGAAACTCTCATCAA
Source organism: Apotomis betuletana (assembly GCA_932273695.1). Taxonomy (NCBI): domain Eukaryota; kingdom Metazoa; phylum Arthropoda; class Insecta; order Lepidoptera; family Tortricidae; genus Apotomis; species Apotomis betuletana. Next base: position 8,715,453 of record OW026313.1, on the reverse strand, counting down.
CTTGCTCTTCAATACCCTTTACACACTTCGTTACGCGTAAGAAAAACCGGCAATACCTATTGCAAGAGTATGTACGGAAAGAGAAGAGTCGTAGGATTTGAGGGCGTGCTGGTGCTATTTTATGGTTTTGCTTTGCTGACACTGTCACACTTTGTCAGTTATTTTAAGATCATGAATGACCTGCACCTTACCCGACCCGCTTCGACATTATTTTATACATCATTCTTGCGATTTTTGTATATAAAATTCGCAATAAGAAAAAAACTTTATTGGTTAATAGTGTTTTACAATTAAATTAAAGATTGGAACTTCCTAGTAAGCATAAAATAATACTTGTGGCAGGAGATCCCGCTCTTGCATCTTCAATTAATTTGCAATGAAATGACAAATGACTCTAATACACTTGTTTACGATATTTTTTTATATAAGTAAAAATAACTTTATCAACTTGTTAAATAACGCCGCGCGCCGTGCATACATCACTAGTTCAATTTTTTGTGGCCATAAAACCGTTGACACACGGGCGACAGCGTCAAGAGCGTCACGGCCGTCAGCGGGTCGGCGGGTCGTAAACTAACAGGTTTACTGCATTCGTCAGCTGACGCTCCTAACTACTATTGGTATGAATATTTATACACTAGAAGGTGCTCCTTCGTCCGCGACTGCGTAAACTTTTTTCTTGGGTATAAAACGTATGCTACTCGTATAACCATCTTTGGCTATCCCTGTACCAAGATCGGATAAAATGTGTCCGGCCGTTTCAGCGGTGATGAGCGGATTTTTTTACCAGAACATGGCACTGTGTTGATAACTATTTTTTATATTTATTTGATTGCATTTTATTATTGATTTATTTTATATTTCATTTGAAATTATATTAGATATTAGTTTTTTTTTTGTAATGTTTATTTCAATGTGTTAATTGAATATAAATTTTAAATGTTTGCTTTTATTTCATGTTCGTCTGAAAAAAAAGATATTTTGATATATTTATTACTTTTTTCAAATGTATTAATTAAAATGTAATGAAAAAGAACTTCACTATGGGGACAACCACGAAAACTCGAAAAAAAATCTCCTAATTAAGCGTTACTTGATACTTAATTAATTGTTAAGTATCAATTAAGAGTTAATTGATACTTTATAGATTGTTAAGGATCAATTAATAGTTAATTGATAGTATTTTTTTCCGAGATTTCGTGGGTGTCCCCATAGTGAAAGTTGCTTAGTGTACCCCGTTCACTCCTGCTCCATGACCCCGGAATCAGCCTGTATATGTAGCGAAACGATGTTCAATATTAATGTTATAATAGTATAGATGTAGAACTGTGACTGATGGCTGCTGGTGACGACGCCAGGCTCTCGGCATGAACAGTAGTGTGCCTGGGAGCAGGCAAGGATATAGGTTCAGGACATTCAAAACATAGCAAACTGGATAAGCAAAGCGAGGGATACTTGAATGAATGAATGAATGAATGAAAATTTTATTCGTAAACATACACGAACTGGACAACACATTAGAAATTAAATACAATAAAATAAAATTCTAGGTGTGTATGCCACGAAAAGGTCACACCTCAGCATAAATGCTGGCCCGGGAACCAGCGCTGGTCTTCCGGTGTAACCTATAGGAGACGCCACGGACTTCTATATGGTCCATGTGGAAATCTATTGAAGATGCCTTTTGCCCAGCAGCGGATGTTTTATGGCTGAAATGGTGATCATAATGACTGATGGTGGGCTAGTGATGAATGACAGAAGTTTGTAGTTTGAATGAGAATAGTGAATAATTAAGGTAGAGCACAACGTATGTCAGTTGATTTAAAGGTGATCAGTTGTTTTGTTATTAATCCACTCAATTGCTTTTGGTAACTACGGCTACCAGTCATCGTTCTTATTTTATCATATGAATAGAGTCCAACTCTAAATTCGAAGCAATTGAGTGGATATGGTTTTATTTGTGATGCTAAAATAATTTTATGCCCGGAATATGTTTAACTAAGCCTCCCGGTTATATAAGTACATACCCAACACATTATTACCGATGAACCATCTCTTGGAGAAGAACTATCGAAACAAGTGAAGACGCAGTCAATACTAGACCAGCCGGGTTTGCCCAACTTGCCGCAAATTCGTTTGTCGCAAATTCGCGGTAAGTTGGGCACCTGTCTCACCACTTGTCTTACTCCAACGGAATTGAAGAGAAAGAGTTCCATCCCAGTTGTGGTACATAGTGCTGAAGAGAGGAGCGACTTGATTGCCTCAAGATTTTTCCTCCCAACCTAATTCCCCGTTTTTGCATTAACATAAACAAGCAGGGTGCTTAAGCCGTAATAGCGAGCCGGACGTTGGGTTAATTAAACAATAAATAGCTGCCCGCTGCCTCGAAACGATTATTATATTCAAATGCTTTGAATTTGCATCACTCTCTGGTAATGTGTCAACGTGCAGCACGCCTATTCTCGAAGCGGTGAGATTTTAAGTCTATACTCCATTTTGAAAAATGTGTTTATGGCTGGATGGATAAATTTGATACAACCTTCCTTCAACCTTCTTATAGATAAACAAAATCATAAGAAGTTAAACAACACGTAACGTTTTAGAAAACAGAATATAAAAGAGATCGACAGCAAAAATATTTACTTCTAGGCATAGTTCTAAGAATCTATCTCAATATAAATATGAATATCCGTTAAAGGGAAAAATCTATGCATACGAACAAGTCATTGATTAACTTAAAACTTACTTAAGTGATGGTGATAGCTTTAGGTATTTATAAGAACCGTTTGCCTTAAATATAATTTGTCCTTAAAACTTATTGACATAGTTTTCGTTACATTTTTATTGTTGCGTCAAAACTGCGTACCCCATAGATAGTAAATCTAAAAGTTGTCTAGAAGACTACTTACAAGTTAGTTATCTATTTGAAATATCATTTCTTGGAATGGAATTAAGGCATATGTCGCACGCTTTAAGAATAGCGGCCCAGCAGTCATTACCGCTGCTCGTTAACGCTCTCTAATTGCACGGGGTTAATATAGACTTTGTTAAATAAAATCTCATCGCACCCCCCCCCCCCCACTCGTGGAGTTTTTTCGTTATTTAGCGCGCTGCAGATGCCCTTAATGACTCCGAGACTTACGATGACACTTGGCCTGCCTCGGCACTGACGCTGGATGTTAATTGCACAAGGAATTAAAGAATTTTCGTTATTCCCGGGAATGAATGGGACGCCATAATGCTGAGATCCGGGTAATGGTTTTTTTTTATTTACAGCGCAGCGTCACTGGTAATTTAAACAGTTAAAGGGAGCATTTCATTGGTTTAGTCAACATTTCAGAATTGCACTTTAAGAATAAGACAATATTAACTCTCATAATACCAATAAGAATATATTGGTTATGTGCGTTCTGAAGCTTCTGCTACAGTTTCATAGATTTACGCATTACGTTACTCAAATTGAAACACAGCTAAACCGAAGCAAAATAAATTATTCAAAACATCAAATAATTTAATCAAAATTAACTGATGAACTTCTGAAGACATTCACAGTCTTGACGGCCATTAAGAGTATGTAGTTCACTGTGAATTAGGACCGCGCCACGTGGCCGGGGCATTACGCTCGACAATTCGCGCACGATTAAAATTATCCCACTCCATTATCGTCGGAAAATGACGAGCGATGCAGGGATAGACCCCCGCCAGAAATTACACAATTGTTAAATGTATGAGAATTGATCCGATGTCTTATAAGGTCAGCTTTTCAACTCGTTTTACATAAAATAAAAATAAAACCGGCCAAGTGTGAGTCAGACCCCGCAAGGTTCCGTACTATCAAATACAAATCACGTTACCATCAGCAAAAAAATCACGTTTGTTACATGGATGCACCACTTAAATATTTAGTTTATTCTATTTTTTTCAGCATTTGTGAAATTTCAACCGTCTAGCTACCAGCCTGGTGACAGACATACAGTCGGACAGTGAAGTCTTAATAATAGGGTCCCCTTTTTGCCCTTTGGACACGGAACCCTAAAAAGTCGTAAAATACCAATTCTCGAACAAAATTGAGAGTTATTTTTTGTTCGTATTTACAAAAGCTGTTCACGAAAACATTCCTATAAAAGAAGCTATTGAAATTCCCTTTTAGATGAATAGATTGCGTTGTATGTTTGCTTTACCAAGAGTATTTTTGTATAATTGTTTGAAGACGGTTTGTGTTGCAACTGAAATTAAAACAATGATGTTTTTTAAAGAGTTTTGTAATTTTGGTGGGAGTCATATTTATTTGCGTAAGTATTCTCGCGGTGGAAGAAGTATAACGGGTTAACACTAATAATAGCAAAGCAATATTATTGTTTTAATTAGAATCACCGATTGTTTATATGCATTCTAATAAGACGTGGCTAGAGTGAAATTCTATAAAAAAAAAAATATTTGCGTTAAGTTATTTGAGGTAAAAACAGTGTTACAAAATTAAAATTATCCTATTCTAGCATTCACCCGCGATTTCGTCACTATTACTGATATCTCGTAGGAAATTTAGTGGAACAGGAATCTAATTGGATTCACATTCACATATAGCCAACACGATATGTCTGATGTGTGTCTGATATATGTGTAATTCGACTGTTTCTATGTCAGCTCTATCAACTGACACTGACAAGATAGCATTAAAAAAATCAGTTAAAAAAGGATATCATGTAAAACTCGAGATAGCGGAGATATTTCAAAGAGATGTCATCAGAAACGTCGAATTTTGGCCCTAATATTATATGCTCGTAATTCGATTAACCAATCCGTTCAAAAATGCTGCTTGTTTTGGTCATTTTTCTCTATGATCAAATATGTTTCTTAGCATATTTATCGTCAATGTTACTAATTAGAACAGAGCTATTGAGATTTATTGGTATAAAAGTTTAAATTTTTCATTGATATTTTTTGTTTCAAAAACTACTCGAAATTGTCAAAATTCACTCGTTCCTTTCTATCACGCAGGGAAAAGTATTATTCACTTTAAAAGTTGGTTGCAATTATCAATATATGAAATTTAAAAGGAATAAGGCCTCTTAATGTCTCTAGGTCTATGGGAGAGATGTAACAAAGACGTTGAGCAAGACTGGCGTCGAACTCAAGATGACGGCGTGATTGGCGCCCTACTTAATTAAACAAACCCTCTCTAATTAATAACAATAATTCCCTTCCGAGGCCTCGCCGCGATCCAGATGACGTCATCGCCCGAACTTTGATTGTTTTTGTGAAAATTCGGGATGAAACAAGGGAAGCGAGAAGCCCGCGGATGCTCCATCGTTATTCTGACAATGGCACCAACTTGTCTGGAGCAAATTGCGCGTTGGAATACTTGCAAGTGTGGGGTGGTAGATCAAACGTGCTTTGTTTTATCTGTGGGCTGTTTTAGCGGTGTGGGCACTTCACGGGTTTCACTTTTCTTTTATCGCGTTTCTTTGACATTCAAGGTGACATTCGTGTTTGACAGAAAACACATATAAGTGTTTAAGTTAATATGTTGTTTGTCCTTAAATAGAATATTGTTTGTCGATTTTACTTTGTATTGCCATAGTCAGTTCACGGGGTTTAAATGTCTTTGATTTTCTATTTCAATGGGGTTGGTTTCAGTTTTGAAGCTTTATATTTCTTAGTTGATAACGATCACGCGAACTAAAATAATAGGCTAAGTACAGTCTGACACAAAAGAGTAGAAATTAAAAAGTGGCAATACCGTCGTGTCGTCCCTTTCTAATCAATATAAGAAAACGGGGACGTCAATACAGTATTGCCACTTTTTAATTTCTACTCTTTTGTGTCAGACTGTAATAATATAACTACTAAGTACTAAGCCTATTCTTTTATTAATGATATTATGAATTGGAAAATAGACACCTGCTACTTAAAAATGCATAACAATATAATTTAATTTAAATTATACGTTTCAGCACTTCCCGCACTGTACCAGTCCCTTACAACCACCAAGGTTGTCATTATTTGATCATATTGGAAATTTAGCAGATGTACATTGATATTTCTACTCGTAAAGCACCAAACAAATTAGAAAAGAAAATGAGAAATTTACTTCATATTTTTTAAAGTACATTTCGAAACTGCATTTGTGATAAATTTATGATAAATTTAGAGTTATAATTATTATATTTATAATATAAAAGTTGAAATTGACGTTGTCTTGGATTTGAACTGTATCTATTTGTTTTGTGTTAATGACACTACTATTATTTAAAAATTCAAATGTCAAAAAAACACTGGTGTAATTAAAACTAAATCGGGTGTTTTTTTTTTATATAACACGTATCGGAACATGTTTTTATTTAAGTTTGGATTCGAAAATCGAATTTAGTTCGTTGTATGTTTTCATCACTCGTTTTTTCATATGAATATGAAAAAGACAGAGCACAGCGAATTTCAATTAATTCGAAATTTATTATTAACATTTGACTGAAAAATAAAAAGTTGTGGCCAAGGATTGAAATAATAACAAAAAATATTTTGACCTAAGCTCGAAAGTTTCAAATTAGAAATTGGAATTGGGGTTCAAAAGTAAGCGTTTAATCTAATAAGTATTTTATAACATTGTGTATGTTTTGGTAATTAGTGCGAGTACTTACGTATTTACAGATTTTTTTGAAAACTTTTACAATTTAATCACTTCAGCTTTATCCAGAGCAACATATTACAGGTGTCGGGATATTGTTAGCTAATATATCTTGCTCATAGAGATAATTATCATAAACCACATCCGTAATGTTAATGTGTTATTACTATTATAAATAAATAAATATCGGACAACCTCACACAAATCGATCTAGTCCCAAATTAAGCTCAAGAAGGCTTGTCTTATGGGTAATAGACAACGATATACGTACTTATATATTAGATAAATATATACTTAAATACATATAACAACCATGACCCAAGCACAAATATTCGAGTTCATCACACAAATATTTGCCCCGGCCGGGATGGGTAAGTAATAGAATATATATAAACAATAGATATAACACTCATTAGACAAAGGTTCAATTGGAATAAATTTTATTGGTATAATATTCAATTCGTATACTGAACGAAACATATAACAATAAAATGCATATTTTCATAGTATATAATGAACTGTAGGTACCTACAATGACATTGTATGTATATAATCATCTAGTGGTATAACATTTAAAACACTTAATTAGTATTACATATAATATACATTTACTCGAAACATCGAAGCAATCAAAGCATTGAAGTAATGTTAGAAATCGTAAGCCACGTTGGACCTGCGCGGCTCACTCGCTTCGCTCGCTCGTTAGGGTCATAGTGCAACCTAACACTCCTCCTCGCTTCGCTCGTCGTCGTACCTAACCTAAGCAAAGTCAGATCTGCCTTAAGGTAAAATAAGTAATGTTAGGAATCGTAAGCCAAGTCGGACTTGCGCGGCTCGCTCGCGTCGCTCGCTCGTTAGGGTCATAGTTCAACCTAACACTCCTCCTCGCTTCGCTCGTCGTCGTACCTAACCTAAGCCAAGTCGGATCTGCCTTAAGGTGAAAAATGGTAATGTTAGGAATCGTAAGCCAAGTCAGACCCGCGCGGCTCGCTCGCTTCGCTCGCTCGTTAGGGTCTCAGTTCAACCTAACACTCCTCCTCGCTTCGCTCGTCGTCGTACCTAACTTAAGCCAAGTCGGACCTGCTTTACCTGCCTTGCCTGCGCTCGTTTCGCTCTTACAGACATAGATAAGTACTCCGAATTTTTTTATTCCGATTTTGCTTATTATGATTTTAAAAAATACGAAATTTATCAGTCTTAAACGTGAAAACTGCGATGATTGAAAATACGAAAGTTTATTTCACCGAATGTTCAAATTCCGAAAAAGCTATGAAATTTCGGAAGATTCTAAATCGGAATTCTGTTTTTCGGGCTAGAGCCAGGTCGGGCTTTTAACTCTTCGATGATATAATTCACGAAAATAAAAAAACTCGGACTTGAAATTCGGAATATTAAATTTCGTGGTTTTTAACGATCGTAATTTTATTTCTTAGGAATAACTAATAAGCAAAATCGGATTAAAATATTTCGGAGTATTTGGGTGTTTCCTATAAAATGGTATTAGATATGTCATATAATATTATTTTATATGATAGATATTTCAAATGATATTATATTATATGTCATGATTGTTATACAAAATAAATATTATATCTAAGATTATTAGAGAAAATAACCATTATAACATATGATATTATATGAATTGAATGTTATACCTATCAAGCCTTATATTTCATGAAAATATGGTATTTCTTATTATATACATCGTGCATTATATCTTTTGTATGTTTATAAATTGAAATTATACCAAAAGTTTGTATATAATATGGGACGCACCCGGCCGGGATTCGAAACCAGGACCGCCGGCTCAGTAGGCAAGTGTCTACAAACTGAGCCAAACGCGTCGTATCGCTATTGTGACGCTAATGTTCGTATTACAATGAAATTATATATTACAACACCAACAAACTACATCGACCGCTGCACCACCACAACAACCGAGGAAACCACGCTACCCATGCATACTGGCCGAGGTCCTTCCGGACTGGCCAAGGGTGCTGGAGGACATCGCCCAACTCTTGGGGCGATCACCAAACACCAAGCCGCTTGGGAAGGGGGTGGAATTCAGACCGAGGGACGAAGATGAATACCGGCTGATTATCCGCCACCTATCAGAGTTGGAGAACCATGAAGACACAACCAAGAGGCCTATTTTCAACATCCATGGTCTGGAGGGGGAGAAGCGGCATAAGGTGGCGCTGAGGGGGCTGCCAGTCGATACCCCCATCCATTGCATCGTGGACGCCTGCGGGGAGCTCGGATACCCCGTAGAGCATGTGAAGCAAATAAACGCCAGAAGGGGGCGCCCCGGCTGCATTTACTTTGTGCAGCTGGCGGGCCCCGCTGCGGATTACCAGAGCATCTACGGGGTAAAGGAGCTCCTGAGAATCACGCAGATCAAAATAGAAGCCTGGCGCGGAAGGAGGGGCCCGGCGCAGTGCCATCGGTGTCAAGGCTTTAGACACTCGTCGCACGGCTGCCATAGACCCATAGCGTGCGTGCGCTGCGCCGGCCCCCACACCGCCAAAGAATGCGAGACAGACCCCAAAAGGGACCCGGCCGTGTGCGCTAACTGCGGGGGGCCACACCCGGCCAATTATACGCAATGCCCGGTGTTCATCAGGGAATGCCGCAACCGGCGAGGGACGAGAGCTGCCTACACCGGAGGTGGACCACTACGCGCTGGACCAATTACCAGGGCATCCGTGGACCAACCCACGGTGGAAGAGTCGGCGCCAGCATCACTGATGGCGCCGGCCAACGCCCCCACCCAAAGGGGCGCAAGGTCCTACGACGCCCAGTCAAGCGGCCCAGCCCATAAAAGAGGTCAAGCCCAACCAAGCGGCCCAAAGAGGAGGAACAAGAGCCGCAACAAAAACAAGAAGAAGCCCACACCGGTGGCTCCTCACCCCTCAGGAGGACCACCACCACCACCAGCGGCAACTCCAGCCGCTCCACTGCAGCAACAACCACAACAACCAGACCTGACGGCACTGATTGCCCAACTGCTGGCAGCAGCAGCGATACAGGGACCTGCTGCAGTGGCAAACGCCCTAGCCGCCTTCACCCACCACCAGCATCTTCACTCCTAAACTGCTAAGAGTAGTCTATTGGAATGCGCAGACACTGACTGGCAAGTTCGCACTGCTCCGCAACTTCCTCAGGGAGCAGAATGTGGACCTTATGCTAGTCAGTGAAACGCACCTCAAGAGCAGCACCGACCTCAAGATCCCCGGGTACGAGGTGTACCGAAAGGACGAGGTGAACCACCTAGGAGCAGCCTATCGCGGACTGGCCGTAGTCATCCGGAGAAACCTGATCCACCAGCCGGTGGCCCATCAACCCCTCGACTCCATGTACACTCTTGGAGTCGACATCAATATAGATGGGAGGGAGACCAGGATCTACGCAGTCTACCGCCCAGCTGGAAGCCCAACAATCAACCTTCGAGGAGACCTCTGGAAGATCTTCAGGTCCCCACTGCCGACCATCCTGGCGGGGGACCTGAACGCCAAACATACTGCCTGGCACTCCTCACGCATCTGCCCTGCAGGGAAGATCATACAGAAAGCTGCCGAAGACTGGGAGCTAGATGTCTCTGGTCCCGAGGAGCCGACGCACCATGACGTCACGCACGGGTCAGATGACATCATAGACTTCGCCATTCAGTCAGATATCAACGCACAAGTCACACACTTGGTACTACCGGATCTGCCGTCCGACCACCGGCCAGTGCTAATGTGTGTGCAGACAGACCCCGCAACAGCGCTAAGAAGACCTAGATCAAAAGTAAGCTGGGAGACGTTCACTCACCACCTGGAGACCACTCCGTCTTCAGAGCACTTAATACCCGTCTCCTCAGCCGAAGAAGTTGAAACAGCAGCCGCCCACATTACTCAACGCCTCCAAGAGGCGATCGCAGCAGCATCCCAGACAGCTCCCGCCGCGGAGAGGTGCAAACCACTTCCGGCGCGAATCCAGGAGCTGATTACCAAGAAACGCCGTCTGAGACGGAGCTGGCAGCGCACCAGATGCCCTACCCAGAAGGCGGAACTTAACGCGCTAACGGAAACCGTGAAGCAGGAACTGAGACTCCATAACGCAGACTCGTGGGAGAGCCACCTGGCGGAAATAGGCGATGATGTTCCCTCCATCCATCGCCTGTGCCGCCAGCTAGCTACTGAACCAGAGGCCATCAGGCCGCTCACCCACCCTGTGGACAACGCGCCCAGGTACAAGGCAGAGGATAGGGCAGAAATCTTCGCCGAGTGCCTGGAGCGCCAATTTACGCCGAATCCTATCATGGACGCACAACACCAGCGCATGGTAACAGAACACCTGGAGAGGTACTTCGAGGAGCCACGGCAAGCTGAAGAAGAACCGATCTTCTTCTCCCCCGGCCAAGTCAAGAAGTCTCTCCAACGAAGCAACCCGAAGAAGGCCCCGGGCGCGGACAGAATCCCCAACGCAGCGCTGCGTCACTTGCCGCAGCACACCATAGTGGCAGTGACGCGCCTCTACAACGGGATCTTACGCTCGGGCCACTTCCCAACGGAATGGAAACTTGGCCGGATCACAATGATACCAAAACCGGGAAAAGATCGCAGAAAAGCAGAAAGCTACCGCCCCATAACGCTCCTCAGTACACTCTCCAAAGTGTTTGAGCGCCTTCTTCTGGGCAAACTCCTGCCCCACATTGAACCCAGGCCGGAGCAGTTCGGGTTCCGGGCGGGACATTCCACCACGCTGCAGCTCACGAGAGTGCTCCACTTCTTGTGCGACAGCGTGAACAAGAAGAGGTATGCTGTGGCCGCTCTCTTGGACATGGAAAAGGCCTTCGACAGGGTGTGGCATGAGGGACTAATCTACAAACTGTCGGAGACCTCTACGCCCAGAAGATTAGTTGAAGTCCTACGCTCCTTCCTCGCCGAAAGGAGATATCAAGTAGCTGTCGAGGATGCATTATCGGCTGAACACCCCATAAAGGCAGGGGTACCGCAGGGGAGCTGCCTATCCCCAGCGTGCTACGCCCTGTACACAGACGACATCCCAGTGGTCGGGGATGTACACCTGGGCCTGTTCGCCGATGATGCCGCATTCTTCACTGCCTCAATCGGGCAGAACCACGCAGCAAAGAAGATGCAGCAACAACTTGACGCTCTACCACCTTGGCTGGGGAAGTGGAGACTCTCCGCGAATGCGGCGAAGACCCAGGCTTTGGTGACTGGAAAACAAAGACCCCCTCCGCCCCTACGGATGAACGGACAGCCTGTGCAGTGGCAGCACACTGTCAAATACCTAGGGGTGACGATAGACAGGCAGCTATCAATGAAACAGCACGTGATGGAAGTAATAACGAGAGCCAAGACGGCACGCTCGAAGCTACGTCCAGTCCTCAAGAGCAGCCTACCCCTCCGCACAAAGCTGGGGATATATAAAACGTACGTGAGGTCCAGGCTCACGTACGCAGCGCCGGCATGGTATGCCCTACTGTCGGCCTCAAACAAAAAGAAGCTGCGGGCCCAAGAAAACCTGGCACTCAGAGCAACCACCAACTCCCCCAGATTTGTGCGGAACGAGCACATACAGCGAGCGCTGAAGTGGGAAGGACTGGACGCCTTCGTGGCGAGGCTGGCCAGGCGCATGTTCGCCCAAGCCGATGCCTCCCATCACGTGCACCTGAAGGGCATAGCCCCCCTACACGCCAGACCACCGGAAATGACATCTCGCCCTCTCCCGAGGGAACTACTGCTTCAGGAGACAAACCAAGAAACCCAGGACCAGACGTGAAGACGCCTGGTCCCCGAGCAAAGAAGAAGAAGAATAGCCAGCGCCATCTAAGCGCCAGGCTCGTCTGACGCCAAGAAGGCAGCTGACCCAAAGAATCCCTATAGGCGCCCATAAAAGCGTTCTTTAAATAGACCAGCCCGTAGTTGCGGGCTGCGTACCCGATACCGCCTAGATGCGTGATACGCAGAAAAAGCCCCCCCACACTCCCGCAAGCGGGAGTGTGAGAAGAATGCAACGACGACGACGTACCGGCATTATTCGATCCAGCAAGCTACAAGTGCTAAGAAGAAATCCCTGCCCGTCTCTCTCCCCGGCCTTCAAGACTCAAGAAGTATTTCATTAGAAGAAATCCCTGCCCGTCGTTATACCGGTCAATCCAACGCTATACCCGTCAATCCAACGTTGCTCGTCAATCCAACGTTTCGCCTACCAGTCATAGGTGCGTCAGGCACAGATAGAATAAATGATGAATGATTTAAGTGTTGTGCTCTCTGTCACTCTACAGTACTTTGCATAAGTCTATTCCACTATGTCAGATTTGGAATGACATTTCGTTTTTTAGCGTATTATATATCTGTATTAAATGTCAGTCAGGCGTCATTATTGTTTTTGCGCGAGTTGTGTCTGCTTTCTATATTTTATTATTTTGTTTTAAACTGCTAAAAATGGAAAACAAATCTCGTTTACGTGCCCCAAATTTTACAAATAGCGACAGATTACTGCTTTGTGATTTAGCAGCGAAGTTTAAGCATAAACTTTAAAACAAAAAACCAGTTGAAAAAGCATTGCCTCTTTGCGAGTAAAAATGACCCTTTTCTGCAATTTTTCTATTGTAAAAGTCCGAACTAATGTATTTGATGATCTCTTCATCATGGGTTTCACAACGGTGTCAAGAAAGCGTAAGACACGCAAGAGTCAGTGTGGTACTGCAGAACCGGTTGGTTATGGTCTGCGGGTCTCCACACCGAGCAAGGCGCTGTACGTGTCGCGCCTGCATCACACTGCCACCGCTGAAGAAGTGACTCAGTATGTTCGCCAGAAAACCGGCTACTCGCTGAGGGTGTTCCAGTTGCATTCGCGCCACTACGTGCACTTCAGCTCGTTTGTAGTGCGCGTGCCGCGGCCGCTCCAGGACACCATCGCGTGTGCTGATTTCTGGCCGAAAGGTGTCGTGTTTCGTCGATTCCGGGGCAACCTACCAAATCCAACACCCGAGATGTCGGAACAACGGGGCCACGCCGTTTCGCCGTCAAAATAAACATTGTTCGGTTCATGACGCATTGGTGTAAACTGTAATGTTATGTAACCTGTTTTTCAATAAATAAATCATCATCAGACAACAACTATTCAATTATCATTATCCTGGACAAAACATAACAACATAACATAACCTAAGCTATACGTCAAGTCGATTTTGATACTTGTTTGACACTACTAACCTAGGGTTAATGACTTTAACTCTCACACATCGGCGGGTTAAAAAATTAAATTCTTAACTCAAGGTTTACTTCTAACTCTCGGTGGTGCAAGACGTACTAATTACTTAACCCTAGAGTAGCATTTAACTCCGAGTTAATTTTGCTAACCCAGCGTGGTGCAAGTGGGCCTTAGGGTATATTTAGGAAAGCTCCAGTTCAACATAAATTAATAAATTAATAAAATAAAAAACCTATTTATTGATTGCGCGGACTCCAAGCCTCCAACTGGGAAGAGCTGGCGCAGGATTGAGAAAAGTGGCGTGATCTCGTGTTGGAGGCCAAGATTCGCTTCGGGTCGCTGAGCCATCGTGGTAAGTAAGTAAGTATTTATTGCATTTAGAAACCATTTGGAGAATACAATAAGAATACACACTATTAGAATTTACAATTAATATATGTATACAAAAAATTTAAATGTCAAGTTCATTTCATTACGATTATTCATATTTACAATAATTAAATTAAATTGATAAATAAAGGTGAACAAACTATATTTAAAAAAAAAAAAAAACAAAGTATAACTGTCAATTACGTAAGAGAACCTCTTTAGTGAAGGTGAAGGCCTCCCCTAGTGACGACCACTGCTTTCTGTTTGTAGCGTCTAGTTCAATTTAGTTCCTCCTAAATGTACTCGAGATGGTCCGGTGGGACGGCCCAGTAGAGGCATATTTACGAGTACATAGCAGTGTTCACTCGGTTCATCTCCTAACTATACCCGAAGTAGACTAGGCTCGTGACGTCACCGGCGTTTCCACAAGGTGTATTTTGTAAATACGCATCCTAATGCAGCATCAGCCTATGGACGTCTGCAACGTCAGCACCTCTAGCACAACTGTCACAAGCAACTATTTCTCGTGTGAGATAATTTCCTATCTCTTTCTTTGCAGTAATGTGAGAGGGTGACAAAAGTAGCACAATGTCGCGTAACAAGAGTCGCGAAGAATAGTTGTGCTAGACTGGCAGGGGTCTCGCTCGCCCCCCCCGGCCCCCCCCCTCTACCCTATAAACTCCATTTTTTTTTAAACTATCGTAGTCCCTCTGAAAAACCCCGACAGACTCCTCTAGATTATTTAGAGACGACTCAACCGATTAAGTTTTTTTTATGGATGTATTTTAGTTTCTCCTGTAAAAAAAAAAAGTTTATCCTGTCGGATGTCGTCACGTCACATATCATGATTAATGATGATGGGATCGCATCGTAGAAAAATCAAGGCAGCTCTTCAAATATTATAAACACACCTATCGTCATATGTAGGACATTCTCTAAGTACCGTAAAACGTGTAGTTGCTTTTGAAAAGCGTGAAATTAATGATTTAGACCTCAGAAGACTACCGGTATTAGGATATGTATGTATGTGTAGGATATGTAGGTAAAGTTATTTTTTCTGTTAAAAAGTGTTTCAGTATCCTTAAATACAAAATGCCATATAATAACTCTACGATTGCTGTCGTTGCTATGGCAGACTTTGTTAGTTATAAAATTATGGTATCTCTTGGTATGGCAGAACGTACAAAACATACCTTGGGCGCATTTGTAATATACAGTTGAGAATACTATCAACTATTGTCAACTCTAAATTAAGTTTTTTTTAAACACTGTATAAATGTATATGATAAAGCCAAAATGTTAGTGATACTATGTAGAATATAAACATAACCTAGGAAATCTAATTAGGTATAGAGAAGATATCCTTAGAATCTTAGAACATGAAAAAAATAAAATAACAAACAGTAGTACCAACTACTATGGCCGAACGGTTTGGTCAAGTTATCTGCCCTACATTCTAAATAGTTTTCCTAGAAATATGATAGATTTAATAGTGGATAAACCACATGAGACAAAAAACACCGTTAAGTAAACACTTATGGGTGAAGTAAACAAATGATAATATATAATAGTAAAGTAATTAAATTTACAATGCATGTGCTCGAAAAGAGCGTATTCTAGGCATTCAAACTGTGCGGAAAGTACTACTTTTCCGCACTAGTGCTTTTTACTTTTCAATTTTTTTTTTATTTCTAGCCGTATCTGACAGCCTGTCGCAGAGGTTTTATTATTTACAAAAAGTTTGATAAATAAGTCAAATACCGATTATTATCACGTATAAAAGTACAATAAAACCAATATTTCATGAATTAATTCATTTAACACGTCATAAATTACATTAGATATAAAATTTGATTGATAAACGAACTTTAAATCGTTATTCATTAAATAAATTTGGCTGAATGTACGCGCTTGTGCCATAACGACATAAGACGAATATTAAAAAAATACTTTTGCACATGCGCAGTAGTAGATAATATGTCGAGCGCGGTTTACAAAATAGGTCCGCCATTTTTTATTGATGTCTAGTTTATTTTGAAGTTGTGTTGTGCAAATCTGCTGAAATAATGGCGAGATAAAGTGACGAATCATGAATTTAAACCCGTAAAATGTTATTGAAGAAGTAAAAAATGTGAACGACGGCTTCTTGTTGGATAAATCAAATCAAAACACTTTTTTTCCAATGTAAACAGTCTTTGTGAGTATTAAAGTATTTTCTATTTTCTCGTACATGCATAGTAAAGTTTTGTACGGAACTCGTGTGTAAGATGATTTCCGACTCGTGTTTGTTTAATCACACTCTTCTGAAATCACCTACCTAACACACTTGTATCGTAAATAACTATTGTGCACTTATATTGTTCATAATTTAATTTACTTAGCACAAAATCTTTAAATTTAAGATTAGCTAAGCAGATAATGTAATACTGAATCTCTGTCCTGAAATAGACAGCTTATTTTTTTTATTACGATACAGCAAAAAACAGCAACAAATAATGTTTTCTGTACCAAGTTCAATTCCCAACTGTATCGCCCACGTGATGCGAAACAACTTCGTAAGGATATTACCAGCTCCTAACTGAATTCGGCATTCAAAGAGGAAGCAATGCGATACGATAGTTAGAGTGAGTGGTGTCATTAGTGTAAATTACGGTGATAGCGTGCCGTGCAATCGCAACTCTAGCGCCGCAAATTGGGTTCTTTATTGCACACAAATTCGACCAAACATTCGCCTCTTAATTTAAATCGGACTACGTTAGTGTGCGAACTCAGTGGGGTACGGGACGCTAGCTGTAAGCATAGTTTTACAAGATGAGTAAATAAAAGGATGACTCGATTCGATGGATCTAGAATTATCGAAATAATCACACAAAAACCATCGACTAAAAAACAAAAAGAATAAAAACCCTTCTGCTCGAAAATAACGTTTTTTTGCTTTGCTGAGCTATTAGTGGTCTTAACCCCTAAGGTGTAAATGTAAACCATATAATAATCTCTATGAAAAATAAAACTTGCTAGTGGCCAGCTACATACCTACTAGATACGGATAATTAAAAACAATTCGACGGTGGAAAGGAGAAACCCCTTAAGCGACATTTTCAATGAATTTGAGTTATATATATCGTTGAAATCAGCTTTTTTTTCTGCGTCTTTTAAGCCGGGTTACGTAGCGATCTGATGACTTTGATGTCGGGTAAGGTAGCTTATAAATAGTGGACCGATTTAAAAAACACCCAGTTATGCGACACATAATTTGATTTAAATTTGAACTACGTCACTTAAACTACTCACAATTTTATACGCGATCGCTTAAAGTGTTGTTAAAAATGGCTTCCATTTGTAGCAATGGCGTTAAAGTTTTTATTACAAACACAAATTATATAAGGTTAGGTGCTTAATTGTGTCTTCTGGAATTATGAACAACAAATGCTGTCGGTTAATTGATTGTCACAAAATTTACGACAGTATTTGCTCCTTCAAGCGACACTTTGAATTTTGAGCATTTATGTCGCTTAATGTATTCGTTAAAACTTGCTTTAGTCGTTTAAGTGAAAGAAGTAAAAGGTATCCTGGGGCTTGAATTATCGGTCTTACCTGTCAATCGTCGCTTCAGTGAACCATTTTTAGTGTAATATACCTGTGAAGTGAATGGCGTTTTTATAAACACGAAGTAACCAGTCGGTCGCTTCAGTTGGCAGCGAACATTGTGGGGAGGCGGTTGTCTCGCTATTTGCCGACGCAGACTACTTTAAAAAAAAAGTTCTACGTTTTCGTTAGTGTCTATTTTTAATGTAAACTTTACTACTATAATTTCAAGATTACACATATCACTTAGATTACAAAATTGTCTAATTCAAGACTGATTTTATAGGTAATTGATCTCTTTAAGCCTGATAAGAAGTAATAAGACATTAGCTATCATAAGAGAACTTATTTATTAAGTTATGTTGATTTGTATCCCTGCCTTTTAAGTTTAATATCAAAAATTATGTATGCCAATACTAGTATTAGTATTATTATAATAAATGACTGAGACTGATAGTAAATTAGGAAAAACACAAGAATAATTAAAAAAAGTGAAAACTTGAAATTTAAATAAATATTATCGTTTTTTTATTTACTTATTCATGTTTACCCTGTACATTCCTGTTTTTTTTTTCCCGGTTTTGGGTTACTAGGTACCCATTTAAGATGACTTAACAATAATTGGATTTATATTGTATTTAAAATATATAATTGATTATAATAGTTGCATAACACATTTCCGGACCACAAAATCTCTTTAATAATCATGAGAAAATGTTTTCCTCGCTATAGTTGCTTAAAGTAATATTCTAGTAATAAGTATGATATGAAAGGTTGCTTTAATTGTTTTTTCCTAGTATCTGTCTAAAAATTGCAATGTCGCTTAGAGGGTTTCTCTGGGTTTTTTTTCAGGTCAATTTAAGTTAAGCGACATTTATATCAGAATATTCTAAGTTTTTTTCAGTAACGTTACTATTGGTGGATAGGTATTACAATTTAATAAAATACGTCCATAGAACTGAAGTCTCTAAAACTACTAGAAAAAAAATTACGATTTTTTTTAAGAAAATTAATACTTTAAACGCTCTCCTGTAAAGTTAGCAAAATGTCGCTTAAGGGGTTTTGCCTTTCCACCGTCGAAATCAACCTGATCCGATCGGCCAATCTGATCAAGTTTTGCTCATAATTTTTATTTTCTAGTAATCGAAGTGAAAAGCAGAGTGTTTACCGCGCGGCCAAAAGCCTACTAACTCTTCAAACGTCTCGTAGGCGGTTTCAGTTGAATGCTCATAAATCCATTTCATAATGGTAGAAAAATAAGAATCAGCACATGATGAGGGTATGCGGCAAATGTTATTTAGCGGACTAATCACATCCCAATCTATCCCATGTTTCCAATGGATCACCGGCACTCAATAATTTTAGGAGGCGAATACTTACTCATGAGAAATAAGGATATGATGATGATAATATTATTATTATTATTATTTTGCTTCACAAACCCAACAAATCGCTTAAACCGGCACCAAATGCGCACCTTTACGAGTAATCAAATAACACGTGTAACCCTAAAACATACAATAACTCAATTAAAAACACTTTTCCTGATTCCTTATTGTACGTGTCAAATTTTTACACTTTTCATAACAGCCCAATGTTTTATAACCTCCATTCAGTTTTAACAATACAATGAATAACTAAGTACCTTAGAAATAAAGGTAAAGATTTCTCATTGTTAAAGTTTGTAATGTTTAATGTTTTAAGATGAATGCATATTATTATTTTTCGTTTCTTTTCAAATTAAGTTACGTTATTAAAGCTCAAGGATTTTACAACAGATAAGAAAGTTTATAAGAGAGTTTTTAAATAAGAAACCGCGCAAAAAATTACATAAATGTAAAAGTAAAAAAAACCGACCAAGTGCTAGTCTGACTCGCGCACCGGTTTCGTACAAACTTTCACTTATCCCATCTTAATTGGCCTGGTTGAGTTAAGTTTTCACCTGAAATGTATGGCGCCGCATACAAATGAGGTGCAAACTTAACGCAACAGAGTTCTTTAAATATGATTTTTGACGCCAACAAACTGTTTCACAGTTTGGCGCACTTTAAACACAGTGTAAAGTATGTGCTAATATTGACGAATAAATTAAAAAAAAAAAAAAGGACTACTTATATTTTTTATGATTTTATTACAAATGTATATGTTTTCAGATTTTTTATAAGTATTTGTAGTATTTATGTGACGATGTTACTTGTCAAATTTAATAGTTCTAGGTCATCGGGAAGTACCCTATAATTTTGATTCCCTTGAGAGTGTCGAAATGAACGTTTTTTGCGACATAAACGGCCGTATTTTTTTTTCACGTTAACGTAGAAGTTTGATTTTTTCACACCTTCAAGGGATCGTAGACCTGAGTACATGGTGTTAATTTCAACTCGATACCTCGAGCCACGCGTTCTCGAGATAAAGGGTCTTGACAGACAGACAGACGGACGGACAACAAAGTGATCCTATAAGGGTTCCGTTTTTTCCGATTGAGGTACGGAACCCTAAAAACAATGGCCAGTCAGAGTCGCATACTCAGGTTTTGTATCACTACGCAAAATTAATACCTGGGTAAATGTTTTACTTTGTTTGATTACTAGATGGTGCCCGCAACTTCGTCGGCGTATTTTAATTCTTTACCGTAGTCTGGTAAAAAGTATCCTTTATAACTATCCACTATCCATGTGCTAATATTGGTTAAAATTCGTCTAGCCGTATCGGCGTGATGAAAGGACAAAGAAATTATGACCAACAGATGGCGCCAGACTGGCATGTCGCCGCGCGCCCATACAAAACAAGAGGCGTAAAATCTTGACCCGTCTCCATAAAAGATTGATTTTAACTACAAATATAGAATTCTATAATAATATATGTAGATTTGCCGCATCCATTCGGTGCCATCAACATACTCCCGGGGCAACTGTTAGAGCCTTATCACACTTGCGATTTGCGAGCGTATTTTGTATGAAGGCGATCGCGCAGCGTGTTCGCCGCGTCGCTTATTTGTATAGAAAATACGCTCGCAAATCGCAAGTGTGATAAGGCCCTTATCTACGGCCGGCCGGTTATTGTATTACTTGATTGAGTAAAGTTTGCACCCGGTATGCATGGCTTAGCATGGACACTGAGTGCAAAATTAACTCAACCGACGATGCAACTTTGTAATACTATGAAGCCAAGCGCAAAACAAAGTAATTTGTATACTCGTTTGACTTAATACTACCCACATTTGTATATTATTTGTAATTTAATTATCTAAGTTATTGTAAAATAGGTACTGCACGCTAAGTATAGATTTGAAATTTTGTAATGATTCTCATGTAAGCGAATTTTTTGTAATTCTTATGAGAATAAGAATTACAAGATTCTATAAACCGAGATTTGTAGTTATAGCGGGTACCGATATAATTTACACATTTTGGGAAAATGTCAAGTGTCTTTGTATCTGTGGTTTAAGAACCAAAGTCCTCCAAAGACAGTGGCAGACTGACGTACACAGATAATGGCAAAAACTACGTAATACCAAGTAATAACTACTTAAGAATGTGATACAATAATGCGCAGTAATATTAATCTCTTTATCCATTTATCGCTTAAATACAGACAAGCTATCCGCTGGTAGACACCTAATATGAGTGATATAGCTGTGATAACGCGACGTATCTCTCTATCACAATGTAGACAGAATGGGATTATTATGTTTTCCAAACTGCTTCATTACCCAACTGTTTAATGTCGTCAACAAAGTTTTTCTCAAAGTTGTAAACTTTTCAGAACTATTATAATAAAAACCTAACCTAACCCACAGAGTTCTAACACAACGCTTCAAAAATATCCGAAAAAGTTTTTGGTTTCAGAGGAAAGGTGAGTTGGGTAATTAGACCGTTGTGAACTTAAATAGTTTGGAAAGCTTATAAATAATACTGGTGTAGGTAACAGAAATTATCTGTGTAGGTATATATTAAGTATGATGAAGATCAATCCAACAGATACGCTAAACCCGAATATTGGAGGGAATAAAAGCGATTTATGATGATGAGGATGATGGGTATCCGGTTATCCCTCATCAGGGACATATTTAGGACTCTTAGCAGGATTTTCCTCTGTTGTCAATCCTGCTCTGTCTCCTCGAGTTTCTTCCACTATATAGCGATTTATAGATTACTTTTAATTTCAATGTTTTCTACAGCATTATTAACTAGTTTTTCTTCTAATCTGTCCCCCACGTCACGAGCCAGATGAACTAAACTTATGATATTGTTATACCCTGCAATCAATTGCCGTGCGTTCTAGTTATTGATGTTATAACGGAGCGGATTCTTTTGGCTTCTAACCTTACTCTAGCCACCAATATAACCTGACCTCCCTACCTCCCCCACGCGTGTGCAAAAAGTATCGCAGAGAGGAATCGGAGTATCTGTGAAAGGTCTAGTGAGGCTGGACAAGTCGAGAGTGCACTAAATGACATGCGCCATCTGGTGTGTGTCATAAAAGAACCCTCTTTGCCACTACTCGTGTAGGTCGTGATAGTTTCTTGTAAGGGTAGGAACGGCTTCTACCCTTGTGTATTGCCGATAGTTAGGTTTGTCTCGCACCCGCGTGATACAAATGTACCGTTACGAATTTTGTTTCAGTGAATTTTCACGTGAGAAAATACTTGAAGCTCTATTGATCCAAACCACCAATTTGAGCATTTATATTTGTTAACCAGTTTTTAAATTTCACCATGTGTGCGATTCATGATGAAATTCAGCTTTAAAACCACATTAAGGTTTGAATGCTGTGGGGGTGGAGGCTCAGGGAAATACACAACGTGTTAATTTGGAATATATTTAGGACCGAAATATAATAAATATAGATGTTTGTTTGGTGGCGTTTTATAGAGAAAATACACCATATTTTATTATATCGTTCATCTGACAGTACATCTTCAGATTTAGTACTTATTTTTCACATTAGTTATACTGGCTATGAGTTAGTTTTAATATTATTTATTTAGTACTACATATTTTTAGCCTGTGCTGCCCCACTGCAGGGCAAAGGCCTCGCAAAGTTTTAATATATGTTGTATGTTTGTTTCTTATCCCTAAAATAAATACAATTAATATAATAAACTACCTAACTATAAAAACAGATTTAGATTAGATGTATGTCAATCAACCTTAGCCTTACTATCAAGCTACATATAAGAAAACTACAAGTTAAATCAATTTCATTAAAACTAACCACACTAACTTATTAACTTGTATAGCACCCACACAGATTTCTACAAAGCAATTAAGGATAATAAATACAAACACCCAAGTTTGAAAAGTTAAATATCGCGTGCACCGCCCGGCTATATCTGCAAATCAATTAAGGAGTCTGAATTCCACGTAAATTGGTGTCTTGTTTTCCGCCGAGGGCGTTATCACTGTATTCAATCTGACTGCGTGGTCAAACTACCCCCTTTTATGGATATTTCACCCCCAGGGGGATACTTGACCTCCCTATCTGGATACATCATCTACCCCTAAAATGAGCTAATGGGCAAATCACAAATGTAAAACTGAATGAAGCGACATTTGAGATTATTTAATTATTGTTTGGTGTTTGTATCAGGGATTCAAAAATTACAGCAATAGGCATGATGGTTTTTTTTTTGAGGATTTATCTATTCTACTTTTTATTGGGATTTAATGTCTGTATGGGATTATCATTTAGACTGCTCTAAAAGTCAGCAATTGCCGTTAAATCAGGCTCCTTACATAATTATGACCACGAACTCGTGACGTTCTTCGAGTATAAAACCAATATCTGTATGGAAATACGACTAATTTGCCATTTTGTCCGTGAGAGATTGTGTTGAAATACATGGTTATTTTACAATTACTGTATTTTTTAATTATGAGGATATTAAAAACAATTCCAAATTTGCTTTTGGATTAAAAACTAACGTAAAATTTGCCTACCTTTGGAGTCTCATATTTCAAAGACCTTTATTTTTTTATGTCTTTTCTTTATTTTATGACATATTGAGCTACTGTTATGCATATAGTTATACATATATACAATATCTTGTAGAATAAATCAACATCAGTCATCATCCCTATTAATCTTTACACCTGAGAACTATTTTATAGGTTGTTTGTGTAAAATAAGACGCAAGTCATTGCGGAGCAACGTGATCGACAGACGGTCACGACCATAGAGTATATTTGTATAATATGAGATAGAGATATCACTTAAAGATTTGACATGTAGCGCCATCTCGTGCTTTGTGCCGGTAAACTATACAGCTACATGCGGCGTGCTACGTACCTACCTAGCTCAAGATATTATTATTTTCGAGCTATTTCTATTACACTATGTACCAATTTACATAGTGTGATAGAAATAGCATCAAAATCGGTTTATTGTGAAATAAAACAATATTAAATACGTACAAGTTTATTTTCTGTAGCGTTTCCTACAGTAATTTACTGCCATCATTTACACTTAGTTAGTCGAATTGGTCATAATCATAATCAAGTCTACACTACACTACACTACACAAATACTAGCTAAATATAAGTCTTATGATCCTCGCAATTTATAGTCCATTACAACTGAAAATATTGTCGTAATATATAATTGCGTAGAAGAAGCAGTCATCACAATCCAGTAGGTAGATTGCCAGAGTAGTCGTGAATAGAAGAATCGGCATCCGAAAACAAAGCCAGGTCGTCGTAAATAATCAATTAAAAGCAGAGAAAATGTTTTGAATGAATCTGAAATTGAAATTGAGATGTGAAACGGTAAATTATTAACACATCAACAATCTATATGTCAAATATGTCAATATCACGTTCCATTTCACAAAAAATACAGCATGTCATTATTTGTAGTAATAATTCATTAAAATAAATAAATTATAAAGCAAACGCCTAACATCATAAAATAGATTCGTTTCAAAATTACAAGAGTGCTCACACTTTTAAATCTGTTTCGGTAGTGACAAAATCATTGATTATACTAATTCAGAATATTCTGATCTAAACATTTAATGCGTCAATTGGAATCCGCAGTAAATATTGGAAGATTTTGTTACCATAATTTATAATGTTGAATGATACCATTGCAAAAAAAAGGCATTTTGATTAAAAGTGTTTGTTTTAGTGGGACATATGTTAAATAATATAAATTAACTATTTAACAAAATATGGTAATAAGATTTAGCGTCTAAAATTCTTCTGTTAATTTAGACGATAACAGTGACATCTCTCGCTAAGAACCGGTAAACTTTTCCAATGTAACTCGACTAAATTGAATATCACTTAAAATTGATGCTATTTCAGATATTAGACCGACCACCTAAATTAGTAGCATAAGAATCTGTTAATTTGTTCTAAGTTATAAGACCGTGGTCACGACTAGCTTCGAACATCGTCTTTGCTCAAATAAAACCGGAAGGCGGATTTAAGCACACTGGTGCGCGCTGTTAGGCTAATTGTGCGGCTCATGTCACGTAGTGAGAATGCTATATGACATTTCTATTACTGTAATTAACATACGAGTGGATCATAGCGTGATATGATAAGTGCTAACGACATAATGCCGACGATAAGACAATGCATGTTTTTCCGTAGGTATTGTAATTAATTATTCATATTTATCTACACCCATATTCATAATTTATCTATATCGATATAAGGCCTATATATTATAATGAGCTCAGAAACTAACCTGTACCTAAAAAGGTTAAAATTTGTCCTGACTTATGACCAACAGATGTCGCCGCGCGCAAATACAAAACTTTTTTTTTTACTGAAATCGTCACCCCTCTCCATAGAAAACAGATATTCGACACAAATCTAAAATTGTATAATAGTACAAATGTATTACATTTACCTGTATCTTAAGGGGACGGGTAATGCGAAACTAGCGCCACTTACGAATTTTTATTATATCTTCCAAACCAGATCAATTTTCAGTAATTGCAAGATATTAGGAGCTGGAAAAACACCTTTAGTGTTTATTAAATCATTATACACAATTTCTTGTTCTTCAGTTGTCTCTAAAAACTTGCCCATGGCCGCTTTTGACGTGAACAAGTTTTGTAAGGTAAACTAAAGTGAACAAATTGTATATAGTGATTTAATAAATATTAAAGGTGTTTTGCTAGCTCCTAGACTTCAGCTATTTCTAAAAAGATATCAGATTATGAAGGTATAAGAAAAAAATTGAAAGTGGCGCTAGTTTCGCATTACCCGTCGCCTTAAGTTAATTTAATAATATCATGGGTATCAAAGAAAATTAAACAAAATTAAGTAACTTCACTCAAACTTACTTTATTATTATTTGTTGCTTCAACGCAGACAGTTTCGTATTTTGGAAATAAACATAGCATTCATTACTTTGGTAGAGTTTAAATTAATATAAATAATAGGACATTTTTACGCGATCCACACTATTGCAGCTACGGATCGAACCCAAGACTTATCCGGAGTATTGTTCTGCATTAATTATCAAACTAACCTGACAGAATGCGATTCGATATTTTTACCTGTCTCACTCGCTGTTACGCGAGCCAGATAAGAACCTCTCATATTACTCCCAAACCCCAATATCATGTCTCTTTTAGTAACTTTATGACACTAAATTGTGTTTATTTCACACACGTCATAATAATGCACAGTTACAGCTAACTTAAGTGCTTTATTCCTCTTGCTACAAAACAGATTAACTGCGATGATAAGTAATATCTATAAAATTAAGTGAATTTTGTGATTCGACATTATGCACACGTGATGTTGATGCAATATCACAACAATTAATTGAATTTCTATAGGAGAAATTTATGTTTGTTAGCTATTATTTAACTTACCATGTAGTATGTGTGTTGAAAGAGCTATGCTATCGAATTGGACAGAGAACCAAAGTTACCTGTATACCTCAGCGAATCAGCAAGCTGAAGTGGCAGTGGGCTAGTTATATATGTCGTAGAGTCGACGACCACTAGGGCAAACGAGTTCTAGAGCCGCGAATCAGTAAACGTAGTGTAGGAAGCCCTGTAACAGCCGGTGGAGACTGGAGGCGGAAAGCTGAAAATCTAGCTCAGTTGCGTGCCATGGCTGAGCCCTATGTCCAGCAGTGGACTGCTACAGGCTGATGATATTCGCTGATGATATGCGGCTGATGATGTTGGTATGTGTGGATCAAATTAACTCCTCAATGCTAAATTGGAGCAAAGAACTGATGTTCGATTGAGTTCAATTTCGGTATACTTGCGTATCTCTTTGGTGACAATGACAATGCAATAATATTATACTAGCTACCATTGTCAAGGCAAACTTTCTCTCAACTGTTTCACTGCGAATGCCAATTTGCTAATAGTAATGCGTGAAAATCAGGTAAGTTATAATCAATATTAGATAAAACGAATGTGTTTACGCTCATTTTGATCCGTTTCGACGAGCAATTGATATTGCTTGTGCATAACTGCATCAAATGGTAACTAATACTAAAGGACAACGTGAATCAAATTAGGTTCTCGGGGTAAGTAGATAAAATATAACTTCCCCCATAGATAATAGCACATTATTCGTCGCTTTGACCCAGGTTATCGACCCAAATATTATAATGGAAAATATGAAAATGAGTTTCATTAAGGCCTGAGTCATGCCGCCCCACGAATTAATGATATCTTTCGACAAAGGACGGCGTTCGCCGCGAATACAAAAATTCCCTACATTATCACTGTAATTTCTGCTTTAATGACCTTTTCTTATCTTGATCGAAGTGTCTTTTAACTCAGTTGTGTATATATATACAGATGTAGCTGTTATATAGGGCTGACCGTTGGATTTTATTTTTCTAGTTAATAACCAAAATGCGTACGTCCTCTGACTTGTTTCCAACTTTACTTTAGAATTAAGGAACGTTTGATATTGGAAAATTGGACATAGATAAATGTCTCTTTGCTTTGGACAATGGACGGTGTTGGCCGCGAATACAGTTATTCCCTTTCTCTACATTATTACTATAATTCCTGTTTTAATAACCTTTTCTTATCTAGATCAGAGTGTCTTTTGACTCAGTTATGTATAAGATGTCGATGTAATATGGGGTTGAATTTACTTTGCCTGATCGATGGATCTTCGATATCAAATAAATAAAATGTGTGCGTCTTTAAATTTTTATTGTAGCCCAATTATTATTTTTCATACTGAAAATAATAGCTCTTTAATGCACAAATATTATTATATTATATTATATTATATTGTTTATATAATTTTGTCTCGTTTTAGGATTTTAGCCACGGCTTTTTATGATCCTGCACCAACTGCTAGTTTCTGTTTGGCCCTATGGTTGACTGGTAGAGAATGCCTTATGGCATTAAGTCCGCCATTTGTACTCTTACTTGTGTATTTTGTGCAATAAAGTTTAAATAAATAAATAAATATTATTATTAAATATTTTTACATTATGAAATAGAAATAAATCTAATTTAATCTAATCTAAACCCTATCATCAAGTAAAGAACTTGCTGTTACTTTAGAGGGCTCATATACTAGAATATGTAAACCTCAATGATCATTGATACTAAGGAATACCTACAGTGTAAATTTTAAACATGACATTTAAATGCAAATAATTTTATCAAGGAAATCATCCCAAATTCCTATTTAAAAGCCTTGTTCAAGGGCCTATATCATTTGCGATGAGCATGTGGCGATGTAAAAGTCATATTAAATTCGATCGTTGCAGAACATAATTTTCCTTCTCTTTTGTTCCAGAGCTTAATAGTCACTGAGTGACCATGTCGTTGAATTGTTATTTATTATATATACAATTTTGTCAGTATTATTTCGAACAAATGCCAGGCCTCAGGTAGTCACCCTGAAAGACAAATTCGCCACTTACCAAAACCAGGCGAGTGGAAAGCAGAGACCATTGAATTTAGCCGGCATGCAAGGATATCCGACTCACACGTTCCTATCTTCGGGCTCATTACCATAATATGCGCTATACAGGTGCATAAATTAACGTGCGACTTTATGGTAGCTATTTGTCTATCAAATTATGAGTAGCGAGCGTGAGACAAAGTTAGAGGGTGGAATGTGGGGTTTCACTTACATAAATGTGGTTAGTGAATTTATAGGACAACCTTTGGATTTGGAAGAAAGTAACAAGACTGTTCGGTGTTGAGATAAATAAATTTTAACTCACATGGAAATTAAATTAAGGTAGTTGACCGTATTAAAGAATAACGAACGGCAATTACTAGTTATGTAATTATGTCATTAATTAATTTAAATACTGTACTGTTTATTATTGTGTATTTCAAAGAAGCCGACGTTTTAATAGGAAATTCTAAGTTTCTTAGTATAGCTACTACAAACTACAAATAATCACATATAAAGAAAAAACTACGTTTACGAGCATAAAACGGAATTACACTCATATGCACTAATTATCGCATAACATGTTACGAGTAAAAGAATAAAATAGTTACTTACATTTACATACTTATATAATAAATAAATATAAACGTTTAAATTTAACTTCCACTCAAGCAATCTATTAATACATGTAAAAAAACAACAGTTTTCATCAGTGACGTGACACTTAATGCAAATTCAGCATGCACGAGAATCAAACCAGTCAATTAAATAGACGTAATGAAAAATGAACGCCGACCGCCCCCGCCTATGTACAGGCTATGTGTAAAATTATGTAGGCACCATGTAATCTGGACCTATAAAGCGGCCGTGATAACTCCTCCGATAGTGGGGCAATTTCTGAACGACACAATAATGACACCTATTAGGTGGACCGCTCGACATCCTGTCGCATAATAGCCCCCGCATCGGCATTGCCGCGCGCGGACACACTCACGACACTCCGTAATAACCACCTCCACGCTAAAACAGAACATAATTAGTTAAGCCCTTAAAAATAATCGCGGTTAACTGTTACGATAAAAGTAACGAACCTTTCCAATATTCCTACCTAGGTTAAACAAATCGGCGGCCACAGCTTTAATGAGCTAGAAGATTAGGCATAGTTGGCTTCGTTATGACGGAACGGCCCATTTATGACTACGATTTATAATCTACGCATTAAACACGAAAGACTGAAATCTGATGAACGAATGTTAACTGGAGGTCTGTGTACCGCTAACGCGAAGCCATCTAAAAATTTAATCATCCACTTTATATTACAGCCAATTACAATTAATCTCACACGAAAGTGACGCCCTCGGCGAGTCTAGACGCCCAATCTCTCCTCAATCTAATTCGACATAACTCTGTAATTAAAGGCGAGGACAATAAAAGTTAGATCCATGTGTCGTGTCGTGTGAGCTCGCGTGACGCGGTCTGTCGTGTTGCCGTCGTCCGACAATAAAATTATAAGTCGCCCGCAGTGACAATCCAGTGATTTACGTAGGCACACACGCGAATATTCTAATATGGAAAGACCTTAAGGTTTTTACTGCGGCGTAAAAACGGGAGGCGGACAGGTTAATGAAGAAAATATGTTCAGGTCGCCGCTGAGATAGGCCGACGCGTGACTACTGTAATGGCCAGTTAGTTATTGCACCACTGATACCGATTTAACATTCACATATAAATAATCTTGCCCATTTGCATGTTTACGGTTATTGCTCAATAGAAGAAATCTAGAAAAACTAGAATGCAGAAAGCAAAAAACATGCTTGGAAAACATGCTTGGAAAAGTGTTACGAATTTTTCAAAATGGCGGCTGAAACGTAAAAAAGGACATATTTAAACCATTTCGATGAAAGATCGCGAGGGCTACAGCTCACAGAACCACAGAAAATTTCTAAAGGAACTCAACTGATTCCAAGCCTGTTCGCATTTATGTACCTTCACTTATTAGAAAGAACAGCTCGCGCCGAGTTAATCCTTGCTGAGCAGAATAAGGGGCATTCCGGGAAACGCAGCGAAGCGGAACGAAGCTGAGCTCCTAATCCGATAAAGGTAGGACCTTGGGCGAGCACGGAGTAAGTAGATAAGTACATTTATATGTACTTATACACTTTCATCGTTAGTAGCATTGATTGATTCGTTTTTCGTCGTATTCCTGATTGGACATAATCTTGTCTAGCCGCATATTCCTGTTTAGCCGTTTTCCGTTTTTGGCATAATTATTCTTGTTTCAGCTCATTCCGTTTTCGGTATAAATCAAATAAAATTAATCCTAGGTATCGTTATTTTCATTTTTATTTTATTACACTATCAAAGGCAAGTAAATATGTCATAGTATAATAAAATTTATTTACTTAAATGTGTCAAAACAAGAATATATCCAATCAGGAATACAACGAAAAGGAATCAATCCTAATTAATACGATGACATGACACAGACACAAGAGTTTAGAATCGATACAAACAAACTGTAAATAATGGCGTCTTGTAGGACTTGAATCAGTAATGTTGTTAGTTACCATCGATCTTTGTACATTGAGCTTAAATGGCCTTTGAGAAAAGTAGTTTCTTAACTTACATAATAAGTATATATTCTTAATGAGAAATATGCTAATTCAATACCTCTTCTTCTATTCAGTCACTAACAGATTGGTTTGAAACTCGAGACTACTATCATATTGGTTCGAAACAAATAAATTATATAAGTCATACTCATATATCTGTTTAGCTCTACTTTGTTGGCTTGTTTGACTGGTTGGTGTTATTGACTTAGTATTTCTTCAGTTGAAACCGACGTATTTTTCAATTTTGAATCAAAGCTTTTTGCAGGCTCAATCTAAAAAAAAACTAATACAATAGGCTGCAATCGTTTTATGAAACGTGTGAAAAGTTGATGTTTAGGAGTAAATTTAGGTTGGAAGTAGTGCAAGAAAACAGTTTGGCTCTATATATATAATTTTCCCATTCACAACGCACATCTAAATACTAAGCAGTATACTTTCCGCAACTCAATGTCTTATGTAAGGCTATTTAATAAACATACAGGAGATGACTGACAAATTTTCTGTGTTTTAGTTTATAACTTACTAGTTATAAACTAAAACACAGCTATTCGCTATTTACTAATAGCGAATCTGCTTCAAAAGAAAATCTATTTAGGTCAGCTCGGTGTCTTTCGATACATTACTCCTGAAAAACGTTAATCCACATGCAAAACGACAGAGAAGCCACTCCACGGCGCCATTTCCCCGACTTGAAGCGATTTATCCAAACAAGCAGTCATTTCTTGCGGGGTTACGGGTGTTATTCAGTATGTCAGTGTAGAGCTCGTCAGTGAAATATAAATGATGATCCCGAAACGGTAAAAAATGACAGAAAACGAAGGTCAATCTAGTTTTTTATGCTCGTGCATTCACATAAAACAACAGCACAACAGCTGCGAAACCTCCAATTAGGAACGATTAATCTCCAAAAGGCTTATCACAATTGAGATAACTGTTTGAAATGCGAGAAATATAAATATGTACTTAATTTAGTACCCTAAGAGAATGCCGCTTGGAATGTATCACATGATATCTGCATTTTTTTTATAATACCAGGTAACTTCGGTTAAGAGTTAACTATTTTATTCTTGGTTTAAAGCTAAAAGAATAACTGTGCACTAAAATGTGCACGGTTTACTCCAAAAACGGTAACGACTAAATGAGTTAATCAGTCAGAACTTGGACATAGGTCCACGTTCTGCCTGATAACTCACAATATAGATTATTATGTGCCTAGAAGGCTTGTATATTATTATTCAAATATATGTGACGAACTCGCCGCTAGATTCCTGAACGCGCGCGTAGTACAGGGAAATCCTGCGAATTCCTTCACGAACGAAACGGCACAATGACTCGAAGATAAGGCTAATAGCGGCTCGCTGTCTACTCGAACGTAATAATGTACTTGCTTTCACGTTTAGCCGGAAAATGGGAGTAAAACCGATTAAAGTTAACGTCGTTTTATAGACAGAAGGACTTTTACGGGTCTAAGATAAGTTGATATGGACGTTACTGTTACGTAAATTTCGAAAGCTTCATACAATGAAACGAAAAAAGCCAGACATTTCCTTTCCCACCTTCAAAAAACAACTGATTAACGGATCGATGCGATTTTCTTCTTACATTGACGTTTAGCCGGAAAATGGGAATAAAACCGATTGAAGTCAACGTCGGTTTATATGTAGACACTTATACAGACCAAGCTTTTTAGGTATCGGATCAGTGGTTATAGTCGTTGTTACTGTTCAAATATACCTAACTTTAGGAATTTTCATCCTACACAGGAGGACACTTAACCAGTAAACGCTGGGCAGTGGGCGCCTTTCGGCAAATTTGATGATGTGTACTTTTTATCGGAAATATACATGGTTTCCGTTTTTCTAAAGGCCACAAAAATACACATCTCGCATAAACGTAACCCCAATAATCTAGTAGAAGTCCTGCGAATTCCTTCACGAACAAAACGGCACAATGACTCTTAATGTAATAATGTACTTACTTTGAGGTGTACCCGGAAAATGGGCATTATTGTTATTCAAGTCAATGTCGTCTTATAGGGATTTGAACCAGTTGATATCAACATTGTTCCTGTTATAGGTAGGTATTTCAAGATTATTATACAACCCACGGAAAACCGTATTCAAGATAAACATGTCACTTTAAAAAAACGACAAATCAACGGATCAACGTGACTATCTTGCATAAAAAATGCAAGTATCGTAATTGCATTTTTCATAAGCATAGCCGCAAAAATCTAGTAGGTCAAATCAAGATTTCAAAAGAACAAAAGTTGTCGTCTGTGCATCACTATTTGTAACATAAACCAGCAATACGGTTCTTTGCCTTTTCGACGAATTATTTTTGGTCGAATGTTTCATTCATCAACAGTTCAACACCCCGCAATTTATGTCGTGTAAAGTTTCATCTGAATTCATTAACGAGTACATTTTGTTTCTAATTAAAAAAAGTACATTATCCAAAGATAATCCTCGCTTAGCTCCTCCTAATGACTAGTATCTCGATCTAAATGGAATTTAATTGTCGGAGGGCGGTACCGCCGCCCTCATGTAAATAAGGCGAGTATCAGATGGAAGCTTTCTTTGTTTGCCTGTTCATGTGTGCAAATTGAAACTTAATTGCGTCCTACTGAGCTGGTTCCTGTTAATTGTGGCTTGCGGTGAGGAAAGTTGAGCGAGAATATTCCGACGCATCGACTACATATACGTTTAACAGTTTAACATGTTTTTTTTATTTAACTTATGAAAATACACAATATTAATATTACTTGCCAAACTGTGACGTTGAATGGCGAGAAGCACTCAGTTTTCAAAAAACATAACGTTATATTACTATATAATTTAACATTTATAATTTAACTCAGCACGCTACACGCCGATCACTTTGCTAGTAACCTACACACCAGCACCCACCTCGCTCGACTCTGTCTTCAGCTTTTGTTCATTCATAATCGGTGCGCATTCATTGGTTATTCGTAACAGCTTACACGTGTCCGTTGGTCACCCTTCAAACCCCACAACCACTTACGTTTATTTTACCCAAACAACCATTAAAATACGGCTCTCAAGTGGCTTTTGATAAGATCATAAAGTTTTGCTCGCTGTACTAAGAATGAATTACCATAGATCATCTAATCTACGTTCTCATCTATGTATATACCAAGTTTTAATCGAAATCTGTTCGACGGTTAATGAATTACTGAGTAACATATTGTACATTTTCACAAAGTTTCACATTTGTACATATTTATTACGCTAGATGTCACCTTTTTCATTTACGGTGGACTTAATATTTTTGTGCCGCTGTCTAAAATTATTGCCGAGGAAGGCTTAACTACTATTTCCCTTCAAGAATTGCCTCATTATAGATATTATAAACAAAATCATATCCGAACACTTTCCAAAGTTAATTTCAAAGTAAAAATGTAATAATGTATTAACTAGCACCGCTATACAATGAAGTATATAAATTTTCCTTCATACTTCCTAATCTAACGTAACCACAAAAAATATCGCAACGCTTACAAGTTATAATCTTGAATTTATGGTAGGACGCGTCTATTTCTCACACAAACGGTTGGAATGGTATGTAAAGCCACGCATCGGAGACCACCCATAAGTCAAAAGTCACGAACCAGATAAGAACTAATTGACGTGAGTACCGCCCAACGCAACCTTAATAAGCATTTATAACGATATAACTCCTATTATCAAAAATACTTAACCTATTTATACTATAGTAGCGTCGGGAAATTTCACCTTTCGCTTTGAGCACCATTAGCACGCCGTTTGACTTTGACATTGAGTTTAACCGGATTGACCAACCGCGATGGAACGACACTAGGCTGGATTGGTTCTGGTTCTTATCGTAGACGAATTTGAAACGGTTTAAAGTAGAACATTTACTGGCATCACTGTCTGAATAATCGCTGATATGTTTTTCAAGGTGTCAGTATTGCGTGTTAGGCATGCTGTACCGTTTGTAAAGTTTTCACAACATTATATGCGATTTTTTCTGCAAAAAGTTCTTAATTTCACACACTTGTGTGATCATATACATTAAGAACAATAAGATATGTTCATGTATCACATTTTTTTCATAAATAGAGCTATCTAATGTTCATAAACTTCTTTTAATTATTAGAAAATCTGCTCGTAGTATAAACAGTGTTTTTTTTTTATATACTTATTTCATTCTGATAATCGATTTTTAAATTTTTGTATGTTTTTGTATTTCAATGCAATTATTATTGATACTGTCATTTTCAATATTAGTATTGAACTATCGAGGACAATGTAATATTTAATCAGGCAATATATTCAGGATGTCTCTGATATATCTGCCTATGATAGTCATGTTTATTGCGTGATAGATATCCGCTCCTCCGTCACTTATATTGATGTGGAAAAGTGTTGAAGTGCTCTATCTGTATTATAGACTCATAGATGCTCCGTAAATCTCTTAAATTCCACGAGAATTACATTCGTCACATAACCTCATTTGCCGACCGTATTCTGTGACAAGACGAGAAGCATGGAGACGCAATTACCTTCCTTCCTACCGTGACGTCACAACTAGGTCACATGTCTTACGATTACGGCCTCCCGTCACGAAACGAAACAAATCTTTTAATTGCTCCGCATTATTCCCTTATATGTTTGATTATTTTCGAATGTTCGCGCTTGACAGAGTTCCCGCCGTCACGCTAGCCTCTCGGCTACATTTCCCCGCTAATGATTTGAGATAAAAATCTGTTTAATAAATGGTATTATTACAAAAGCTAATACGGTCATATGGGCTTTAGTTTTCGAACTAAGTCTTAATTTAACTTAAGTTAAACAAAGTTATTAGAGCGATTGAACTAAATTTTCACCTCGTTTATGACGTCATAAAGACGTCGATTTAATGTATCGCTATATTTATGGTAAAATTCAATAGATTTACACTACAGACGACAAGTAATTTCGTAATAAATATATTTAACAAACACATCTAGCTACGTAGGTAGCTTACATTATAATTTATTAACCCCCGACGAAAAAAGAGGGGTGTTATAAGTTTAACATGTGTATCTGTGTATCTGTGTATCTGTGTATCTGTGTATCTGTGTATCTGTGTGTCTGTCTGTGGCATCGTAGCGGCCAAGCGGATGGACCAATTTAAGTGCGGTTTTTTTTAATCGAAAGACTTTTCCGTCGAGATGGTTCTTAGCTATGTTTGGTGGAAATAGGACCAGTAGTTTCCAAGATATTCAGCTTTAATTGGAACAAGTGACGAGATCTCAGCTAATAATGAAGTCAATAATTCGAAATATTGGCTAAATGTTAAGTTTTATTAGCATTTTCTATATGACTCGCTAATTGAGGGTCTCATGATGACCAGGTAGTTGTTAATGGATCTCAGCCAATATTGAAGCTAAGGATTCCAAATTTTGGTTAAATGTTAAGTTGTATTAGCATTTTCTATATCACTCAATAATTGAAGGTCTCATGATGACCAGCTAGTTGTTAATGGATCTCAGCCAATATTGAAGCCAAGAATTCCAAATTTTGGATAAATGATAAGTTTTATTAGCATTTTCTATATCACTCAATAAATGAAGGTCTCATGATGACCAGCTAGTTGTTAATGGATTTCAGCTAATATTGAAGCCAAGGATTCCAAATTTTGGTTAAATGTTAAGTATTATTAGCATTTTCTATATGACTTACTAAATGAAGGTCTCATGATGACCAGCTAGTTGTTAATGGATTTCAGCCAATATTGAAGCCAAGGATTCCAAAGTTTTGATTAAATGTTAAGTATTAATAGTATTTTCTATATCACTCAATAAATGAAGGTCTCATGATGACCAGCTAGTTGTGAAAGGATCTAAGCCAAGAATTTCTAATGTTGGTTAAATGTTAAGTTTTATTAGCGTAATCAACAGATTAATAAATTTTTGACAGTAGGTACAATAATTTGGTACCTTGGAGCTGAAGATGGCCGTAGGAACTCCTAAACAGCACAAGATAAACCCATGGTGTTTGGGCTCGTCTGATTGTTCTTGATGAGCAATTAACATTTGTGTAAGAAAGTACAGTCAATAATAAAACCGAGTCTCAAAAAAACTTTTTTGACAAAAAAAAACTCATTATAATCACAGTACTGGGTCACAATTTTTAAGTTTCGGAATTCTGCTAAAGCTCAGTTGTTATTAGGACTATTGAACAGGGGGGGTATTCGACCAATTTTAGAGATATAATGGAGATCTCTCATTTTCATTGCCATCCGTAATTTTTGACGTGTGCCTACTTGACAAGTGGCGATATCCCTAGAACATCGCAACTTCGTCAATTCGGACGCTCAAAATTTTCGATTTCTTTGTATGTGACGGCAAATAACAGGCGCATACTTTAAATTGACCACGTAGTACGTGAAATTAGTCCGTTACGTTTCGTTCAAAACAGAAATTTAAATATACATGAATAACATTTTTGACAATCATTATCGCCTTCGTATTTCCAAAATTGAGATGAGATATGTCACTTTTAAGCTCATCGCATTTAAATGACAGTTCAATGGCGATATAACTGTTATCTAATGGAGATTTGACGTTTGGCGATATCTCAAACGGCATTCTCGAATTGGGCCCCAGGTTCCTTTGATTGAGGTCACAAATATAAGTAGCAATACCCTGCAAGATTTTAACGCGACTAAAATGACACGTAAGCAAAAGTACTCTTGCCTAAGTGAATAACAGCTTTTTAGGATTTTGTAGTTTGTGTCAGTCTGTCCACAGCTTAGCTCAGAGACATAGTGGTTGAATACATTTTTAAAAACATTTTTTTGTGTACCTTCCCTACACGTAACAAAAATGGGGATGTTTATCCCATGGTGTGGGGTATCGATGATTAGGTTTCTCAAAACTAAGTCAAGTTACCTAGCACCAGCTGCAATTTTTATGGAGCTAAGTAAGCCACCCGTACCTACTATTTGGATCATGTAGAATAGAAACCTGGTTCTGTTTTAGGCCATAGGTAGCAGGTTCTTGCGACTCATGCAGTGCATTTAAAGTATATATTTTGATTGTCTTGGCTAATAACTTCGCCATTTTGCTATTATAAGCATGTACTAGTCTGACTTTAACGATTTTTTTCCCAGAATGTTCCTTAAGGCTATTGAAATCAAAATATAGCCTAACTTCAATCTTAGAGGAGACGGCATTCATTACCACTGGCTTGGGATCCTGTTGTACATATATTCAAGGATCAAGCTCGACGAAAGATTGGAAACCCTGGACCTTAAACGGTGTAAAACAAAAATTGTGTCAAAAGAAGAAAATTCCGGGACGAAACTTCTGTTTAAAAAATATGAAATAAAAATAAAATTAAAAATTTAAAAAACCCCCGACATGACAACCAATAAAAAGAAAGAAATAAAATCTACGAAATGGGCCTATACAATGAACAGTAGAAAAAGAATCCAAGCTTCGTTGCGTCGGGGGACCGCTAAGTAAATGAAATGCAATGTACTGAAAATCGTAAAGTGGGAAGCCCAAATGCATACATGCAATTTTGCGTTGAAAAATATATTTCATTTCATTTAGGTACTTAGCGGTCCCCCGACGCAACGAAGCTTGGATTCTTTTTCTACTGTTCATTGTATAGGCCCATTTCGTAGATTTTATTTCTTTCTTTTTATTGGTTGTCATGTCGGGGGTTTTTTAAATTTTTAATTTTATTTTTTTTACTATATTTTTTATTATATTTTATTTTTACTATATTACAACCTGAATCCATTGATGGTTATAGGATAAATTAACCCTTCTACGATAAAGTAAAAGAGAGTTATGACTTAAAGAAACCACGTTAACTCTTCCAAGCAATTTAACTATCAAACCATACAAAGCGAGTCAGTTTGTAGTTTGTACACAGTTGTTTGACAGTTCATTTGCTTGGAAAAGTTAGCGTGGTTTGACTTTATGTACATTTTCCAATAAATGACAAACTATATCTATTTACAATTATAGTGGCGCCTCTAGCGGTGAAATCAGAAATGTCCTATTTGGCCTTTAATTAAAACTAGCGTATTTAAAATGGCAATTTCCGTAACAATAGGGATCGTATCGACATATTGGTGGGTCGGAGCATCGTAAACATTAATTGGTGATAAAGTCGCGTAATTGGTCGCGGCTATCGGCGCGTACGCACGACTAATGAAGCTGAATTACAGCTGCGACTGTTAGCTCTACCTCTATCTACGCTATAATTGGACAAGTCTTTTTTTCGAATGTTTCAATTTTATAATGCAACTAGAAGGTGCGACTACGTCCGAGTAAAACTTTTTGCTTTACAGTCGCTTAAAAAGTATCCTATAATAACCATCTTTGGACGTCCAGCCCCTGTACCAAAATTAGTTAAATTACGTTCGACCGCTGTACGGCTGGCGCCGCGCGCCCATACAAATCTTGCACCGGGCTGTTAAGATTTATACTGAAATAATAACCCTTCTCCATATAAAAATTATTTTCTCTACAATTTTAAAATGTACTATAGCAAAGACTAGATTGGCCCAGGCAACGGGGACATTTAATTTGGAAAATTAATGCATTTTCTCGAATTTGTTTTGTCATCCTTTACCACTTTTAGCACTTATGAAGACACATTTCACCAAAACATTATTTTAAAGAATCACTTTCTTATGGTGAAAGGTTCTGCTTTCCGTTTTTAGTCCTACAGAATAAAAAGGGGGGGTTACATTCAATTGGTATAAAATACAATTTATTCGCTTCGCTGACGATATCGCAGCATTGGCTAACACATCTGAAGAATTGCAACAAGTAATTATAGATATGAATACAGTTTTTCAAAACTTTGGGCTAACAATTAACATGAATAAAACCAAAACACTCGTAACCTCAAAATTCGCCACATATAGCAGACCAATTTCGATTAATAATGTAACAATAGAACGGGTCACAAAATTCAGGTACCTTGGTAGTATTACAACAGATGACTCCAGATGCACACCAGACATAATCACCAGGATAGGAATGGCAAAACAAGCTTTCAATGCAAAGAAATGTCTATTTAAATCCAGAATAGCCCGTCATATACCGAAAAAGCTCATAAAAGTGTTCATCTGGAGCGTAGCATTGTAGGGAAGCGAAACGTGGACAATGACACAAAGAGATAGAGAAAGACTGGAGGCCTTTGAAATGTGGTGCTGGCGATGAATGGAGAAGGTTAGCTGGACTGAGAAAAGGGTCAAACGAGGAGGTGCTCAACAGGAGTCTTTTAAAAACTATCGAAAATCGCAGAGGGAAAATGATGGGACACCTGTTACGACACGACGAATATCTAAAAACTATTATAGAAGGCAAAGTTGAAGGAAGGAGGAAAAGAGGAAGACCAAGAAGAGCTTATATGGACCAAATAAAGGAAAAGGTGAACGTCGTGTCGTACCAGGCCGTCAAGGAGAGAGCTCAAGATAGAGAAAATTGGAAATTGCTCCACCGACAAGAGCCTAGCTCTTAAATCAAATATTTTTTTCAAATCAAATATTATTTATTTTCAACAGAGTTTACAAAGTTGTCGAATCCTTCTTTTAAGTTAAAAACTTGTATTAGGAGGAATTCGCTCTTTCATCCAAGTTGTGCTATGTCAAAAATAATATTATCTAAACATAGTTACTTATCCTTAAAGATAAACTGAAATCATTTATATTAACAATTTAACGAGTAGGTAACTTACATGCTAATTACACACGTGCATAAGAAGATGCAATTTTAAATCTTAAGTTTACGATGAGAATAAAGACTAACTATGACTAACTGAATCATATTTATTTCATTGTGAAATGCCACCCAGGCATATAAGAAATAAAGGAACTGGTTGCAAAAAATCGGTGCGAGCATGGTCTAATAGGTAAAACA
Source organism: Apotomis betuletana (assembly GCA_932273695.1). Lineage (NCBI taxonomy): Eukaryota > Metazoa > Arthropoda > Insecta > Lepidoptera > Tortricidae > Apotomis > Apotomis betuletana. Next base: position 8,674,269 of record OW026313.1, on the reverse strand, counting down.
TCTGTGTTGGCCCGGAAAGCCGTTGGAAACGCGGATTCCAACCCCGCCAGTTAATTGCTCAAAAGAAAACTTATCGTACAAAAGGCGGACTTAATGCCATGAGGCATTCTCTACCAGGGTACTCCCCTACTTGACCTAATAACGCAAGTGCTAATATTATTACACCTATCAACGTTAGCTCTAATTTTCATTAGCCCTAATTTCATTTCACCAAATTTTTATACCCTAATTAGTTGTTAGAGTTAATAATCCAATACTCTAATTATGATTTGTACTACTTGTCAACAATACTAATATGAAATAACCTAATAATTACCACACCAAATGATTATTAGACCTAATCATTACTGACACTAAATGTCTAGAGTACTAAAGATTATTTAACCTATTTTTTACGTTAAAACAAAAAAAAACGATTTGGCCAAATATCGATTGGCTGAACCCCGAAAACTGTAGGTTAGGTTAGGTTTGTATTGTGATCACGTATAGCGGAGCGAGCGAAGCGAGTGAAGCGTCAATAGATTCCCATATACATCCAGAGTCTATGGCAATCCCGACTCCACGTGGTCTTGTCTATCCTACCCCTAGAGTGTTATTCCAAAACCGGAGGCGCGGAGGGAGAGTAGCCCTCGCCTTGGGTTTATGGATTTAGGTTTAATAAAATGTAGGTTTTAGCATTATTAGGTATTATAATATTAGTAGTCTAAAAAAATCGGCTAAGTGCAAATTAGGGCTAGTATTCGGTATTAAGTAATTAGGCATTATCAAAATTCGGAATCCTGAAAATAGGGCTATTCATTAATTAGGATGAATGAAAATTCGGGTTACCAAAATTAGGGCCAATGAAATCAGGATGAAAGTTTTTCGGGCTAACGGAGGGGAACCCTCTACCAGACTAGGGCAAAGCAGACTTTTTTCGCTTTATTATAATCATTTATTTCATTTTATATAAAGTATTACTTGATTAAAGTGATCACCATGCCTACTTGTAACTTTTAGTTTCATAATAAATACCAGTAGCGATACGTCGCACTGGATTTAATTATTAAAATAGCATCTCAAGTTCCACCCAAACTTACGGACGGTAACTTTATCTTGTGATCTCATATATCATTGTACTGTAAACTCTTCGACATTATACCGTGCTCAAACTACTTAACGATTGGAACGTGCCTAATACGAGTAAACAGTACACTGTTGGGTCTCCCACTGTCAAATTTAACCATACAAAACCAGAGGACTGAAGTCGCAAAATAAATGCGTTTAAAATTTATCCTTAACTCAACGCCGTTCAATCGGAAATGGCACTGTTACGTTCGGTTTTAATGAACACAATTTTAATAGTAACTTCGCGTATTATGACTGCTTTTAAAATCTTGAACGTTACGGCTAATAATTATATTTCATAGTAAAAAATTGGCACTTCCTCTCTTGGTACTTCGGCGTTTACGTCGTTTACATATTTACTAGATTTTGTAACTATAGCTTCCGACACGTCGGGAACTCAGATATGCATGATTAAATATGTTTACCCTTAAGGCCGATTGTTCAATCACCAGATAAATTTATCTGCCAGTTAAGATTATTGCTATCCTTTTCTCCCGTCATATAAAAGAAAAGTGACAGCCAACATTTATCTGACAGATATGTTTTTCTGGTGATTGAACAATCGGCCCTTAATTTTTTAATAATTTATTTAAAAAAAAATAAAATTAAAAATTTAAAAAACCCCCGACATGACAACCAATAAAAAGAAAGAAATAAAATCTACGAAATGGGCCTATACAATGAACAGTAGAAAAAGAATCCAAGCTTCGTTGCGTCGGGGGACCGCTAAGTACCTAAATGAAATGAAATATATTTTTCAACGCAAAATTGCATGTATGCATTTGGGCTTCCCACTTTACGATTTTCAGTACATTGCATTTCATTTACTTAGCGGTCCCCCGACGCAACGAAGCTTGGATTCTTTTTCTACTGTTCATTGTATAGGCCCATTTCGTAGATTTTATTTCTTTCTTTTTATTGGTTGTCATGTCGGGGGTTTTTTAAATTTTTAATTTTATTTTTATTTCATATTTTTTAAACAGAAGTTTCGTCCCGGAATTTTCTTCTTTTGACACAATTTTTGTTTTACACCGTTTAAGGTCCAGGGTTTCCAATCTTTCGTCGAGCTTGATCCTTGAATATATGTACAACAGGATCCCAAGCCAGTGGTAATGAATGCCGTCTCCTCTAAGATTGAAGTTAGGCTATATTTTGATTTCAATAGCCTTAAGGAACATTCTGGGAAAAAAATCGTTAAAGTCAGACTAGTACATGCTTATAATAGCAAAATGGCGAAGTTATTAGCCAAGACAATCAAAATATATACTTTAAATGCACTGCATGAGTCGCAAGAACCTGCTACCTATGGCCTAAAACAGAACCAGGTTTCTATTCTACATGATCCAAATAGTAGGTACGGGTGGCTTACTTAGCTCCATAAAAATTGCAGCTGGTGCTAGGTAACTTGACTTAGTTTTGAGAAACCTAATCATCGATACCCCACACCATGGGATAAACATCCCCATTTTTGTTACGTGTAGGGAAGGTACACAAAAAAATGTTTTTAAAAATGTATTCAACCACTATGTCTCTGAGCTAAGCTGTGGACAGACTGACACAAACTACAAAATCCTAAAAAGCTGTTATTCACTTAGGCAAGAGTACTTTTGCTTACGTGTCATTTTAGTCGCGTTAAAATCTTGCAGGGTATTGCTACTTATATTTGTGACCTCAATCAAAGGAACCTGGGGCCCAATTCGAGAATGCCGTTTGAGATATCGCCAAACGTCAAATCTCCATTAGATAACAGTTATATCGCCATTGAACTGTCATTTAAATGCGATGAGCTTAAAAGTGACATATCTCATCTCAATTTTGGAAATACGAAGGCGATAATGATTGTCAAAAATGTTATTCATGTATATTTAAATTTCTGTTTTGAACGAAACGTAACGGACTAATTTCACGTACTACGTGGTCAATTTAAAGTATGCGCCTGTTATTTGCCGTCACATACAAAGAAATCGAAAATTTTGAGCGTCCGAATTGACGAAGTTGCGATGTTCTAGGGATATCGCCACTTGTCAAGTAGGCACACGTCAAAAATTACGGATGGCAATGAAAATGAGAGATCTCCATTATATCTCTAAAATTGGTCGAATACCCCCCCTGTTCAATAGTCCTAATAACAACTGAGCTTTAGCAGAATTCCGAAACTTAAAAATTGTGACCCAGTACTGTGATTATAATGAGTTTTTTTTTGTCAAAAAAGTTTTTTTGAGACTCGGTTTTATTATTGACTGTACTTTCTTACACAAATGTTAATTGCTCATCAAGAACAATCAGACGAGCCCAAACACCATGGGTTTATCTTGTGCTGTTTAGGAGTTCCTACGGCCATCTTCAGCTCCAAGGTACCAAATTATTGTACCTACTGTCAAAAATTTATTAATCTGTTGATTACGCTAATAAAACTTAACATTTAACCAACATTAGAAATTCTTGGCTTAGATCCTTTCACAACTAGCTGGTCATCATGAGACCTTCATTTATTGAGTGATATAGAAAATACTATTAATACTTAACATTTAATCAAAACTTTGGAATCCTTGGCTTCAATATTGGCTGAAATCCATTAACAACTAGCTGGTCATCATGAGACCTTCATTTAGTAAGTCATATAGAAAATGCTAATAATACTTAACATTTAACCAAAATTTGGAATCCTTGGCTTCAATATTAGCTGAAATCCATTAACAACTAGCTGGTCATCATGAGACCTTCATTTATTGAGTGATATAGAAAATGCTAATAAAACTTATCATTTATCCAAAATTTGGAATTCTTGGCTTCAATATTGGCTGAGATCCATTAACAACTAGCTGGTCATCATGAGACCTTCAATTATTGAGTGATATAGAAAATGCTAATACAACTTAACATTTAACCAAAATTTGGAATCCTTAGCTTCAATATTGGCTGAGATCCATTAACAACTACCTGGTCATCATGAGACCCTCAATTAGCGAGTCATATAGAAAATGCTAATAAAACTTAACATTTAGCCAATATTTCGAATTATTGACTTCATTATTAGCTGAGATCTCGTCACTTGTTCCAATTAAAGCTGAATATCTTGGAAACTACTGGTCCTATTTCCACCAAACATAGCTAAGAACCATCTCGACGGAAAAGTCTTTCGATTAAAAAAAACCGCACTTAAATTGGTCCATCCGCTTGGCCGCTACGATGCCACAGACAGACACACAGATACACAGATACACAGATACACAGATACACAGATACACATGTTAAACTTATAACACCCCTCTTTTTTCGTCGGGGGTTAAAAACCGACACCTATGAACAAAAAAAATTGTTTTATTTAAATGTGTGATGCATAGCTCGGACTAATCTTCGCTAAACAAGAATTAAGATAAAATCTAATGTAAATACTCACAAACTTTTGGCCAATTTTGGGTTATATTTGGACGTATAAATTATATTTATAAACGTAAACCAAAATTGGCCAAAAGTTTGTGAGTATTTCCGTTAATTTTTTTTCTTAATTCTTGTTTTGCGATGATTAGTCCGAGCTATGGATGAGGAAATGGAAAAGATATTTTGACAGCATTGTTGGCGCAGTTTGTAGTGCACCTGCCTCCTGAGCCGACGGACCCGGGTTCGAATCCCGGCAAGGACAAATATTTGTGTGATGAACTCGAATATTTGTTCCTGGGTCATAGATGTTATCTATATTATGTATGTATTTATAAATTATGTATATCGTCCTCAAGTAGCATTGCTTAGTTTGGGACTAGGTCCATTTGTGTAAGATTGTCCCTTAATACTTATTTATTTATATTAATTACACAAATAATGATCACCACCCGTCATGTAAGACTCCAATCAAAGGCAAAAAAGATCTCGCGCACACACGATTACATCACAACGTCCGATTGATGTATCTATCTAGACTTACACAAACGTTCATTGAATTCTCAAAGCGCGAAATAGAATCGGCACTATCAATGCCTTTATCATTGATAGATGGCGGCGCCGGGCCCGGACCTATTGTCCGGTGACGGATGGACGTCCGATTCGGATGCGAGGAGATACGTGTGATTAATGATTTTTTGGTAATGTCTAAAAAACGTATAAGGGGATTTTGAATTACAAGAATAAGAGCAGAGGCTCCAAAGTAAGGTGGGAAAATATCTTGGGACAGTATTATAGACCGAGCGAGCGAAGTGGCTTTTTTCAGCTTGGTCAGAATTTCGTTTCGTATGTCCGGGTATTTGGATGTTCGGATTTCCGGCTGTTCTCGCCTACAGGCCACATTTCTCAACTGATTCTCATGAAATTTTATGAGTACCTTCTATAAGCATATATTTTTTCTATTGATTCAGATTTCCGTAATTTTTCTAAATAGTGAAGGTATGAGGGTTGAAAATCTAAAAATGGTAAATTTCATTTCCCCTGTTTCTTAGTCTAAGCATTATCATGATCATGAGTTCTCGAGAGCGTTCTCTGAATTGTTTAGTTAAGATGTGCCCTCAGTGTCAGCACGCTGAAAATAGACGTAAAACAGCGGAAGCATAAGCGGAAGCAATTGATTTTTTTTATACATGAACTGACTAGCGATTCACCTCAGTAACCCCTGATGGTAAGTGAGTATGGGGTCGAAGATGTAGCTCACTGGTTCAGCAATAGCCTATTCACTCTTGCCTTATAGATACCCAAGATATAATTTTCAGGAAATACACACGATAACCTTAGCGAGCTGCGTAGGAATATTTTGCAGTTTCTAGAACTTTTCCATTATGGAAACTAGCCCCCCCAGTGTCTCTAGTATAAAATATAGGGGTGTGTGTACTGTCAGAATTGACGCTCCTTTAAGCTGGGATCTAGTTACTGTTGGTAAGGTTCACAATGTGACGTTGAACGCTATCGTGATGCTCAAATGTGCGTGGTGCCCAAAAACATCGCCTTCCGTATTTATTTTTATTATGTCTACCTTGAAACATCGAGATTTCGTTAGAAGCTTTCCTACGAGGAAGTGGCATTACTTCCCGAATGGCCAAGCTGTCCTTGACTGGCAATACTCATTTCGTTAACTGGACGCCCGATGATTGGCGTTGCGTTCATATTTGACACGTATGTTTTCCTTGTGGAGGCTTTTATTTTGATACGGTTAACTATTACTTCGCGCAGACTATGCCTGCAAGGATTAACTGACGAAAATATCACAATAAAACACACAGACTGCTTGAATGAAGACACTGACAATCGAATTATATTTCAGCCTGACGGCCGTAGTTCCTATTTTCGCCTTTTCACCGATAAGTTGGTCACACTCACAAATAATGACAAGAAAACAAATACTACTTATGCTATAATGTACAATAAGTTTTCTATCGAAAAAGCCCGTGCATTTCGGTGGCTCAAGATTTCATTACCGATTCCGGTGGCTTTGGAATTGTATACTCGATTTCGGTGGTTACAAGTACGTAGTCGCACTGTTCGGATGTCAAAAGTCCACAATGTAGCTTGCGCTATCCTCGCATGTAATCGCACAGAAAATTTCACCTTCGCCTACAGATAACGCAACGCTGTCCGGTAAAATATGGCAATATTCATATCGGCCTGGCCTTACGCCAACTAATTATTATAAATGAATGTCGGTAAGGGTTATTGTCCACCGCGCGCGATACGATACTATCTAGCTTCCGAGTGTCGCGGCGTCATTATGATAATGGCCCCAAGACACGAACCAGGGAGACCTTTATAAGTAAAGCCCTGTGATCAATCAGTTTTACTTCATTACCTCTTGTAAAATATGTATTGGAGGTAATCTTTAAACTCTCCTTGCACGCAACGTGAACTTGCTGAATTTGGGTCTTAATATCTAGACTAACGGACAGTGATAACATCTAATTGCAATATTATTTTATTCGGGGTGTAATTAGTTTTTACGATTTGACCTTTTGGCCGACGATGAAGGTAAGTAATTCTTTGGTTTAAGTAACGTGAGTTTTTGCTTATCGCTGATATATATTATTTTAAAGGAACTATTTGAACAATGCTTCATGATATAAAACAAAAATTAAAAAATACTTACTTAGTGTTCAGTGGCTTGCGTTTATACACAGGTCTTATTTTCACCGAATTTGTTAGGTAGGTGAGTACACAATTAGTTATTCTATGTTTGTGTCGATTGTAGTCATACATACCAACTTTAAACTCGTATTTTATATGGAGAGGTTTGGATCGACTTTTCAAAGACGTCCACTTCAGGACATAGTGTTTCAAGAATCAAGATTAGGTTGATATTTCTGCTTTCGGTTTCAGTTTTGAAGTGTATTGTAAACGATAAAAATATTTACGACGAGGTTGGCGCAATTTGTAGTGCAGGTGCCTAACTGAGCCGGCGGTCCTGGGTTCGAATCCCGGCAAGGGCAAATATTTGTGTGATCAACTCGAATATTTGTTCTTAGGTCATAGGATGTTATCTATATATGTATTGTAGTAGTAGTTTGGGACTAAGTAGGTCATTTTGTGTATATGATTTAATTTGGTTTTTCAGAAACTTTGCTAAATCCGGCCACCTACCGGCAAACTATTGAGTAAATTGGTAGGTAGTAGCAGCCCTGCAATCTCTGCATGTGACCCTACAGAATTGGCCAGAATTGCGTACAGATTAATAAAACGGTTAAAACGCCCAAATAATCACTCTAACGGAGATGCTACGATTTTGCGCGACCAGCGGCGCTGCAAGCGGTCGAGCGAAAGATCCGAGCGTGGTGGCATATCTACAACGCTACCGCATCTCGCAAAGTCGTGGCATTTCATAGGAGAGAGCGAAACACCGCGCTCGGACCTTCCACTCGCACCTATGGCCGCGCGTCGCGCAGTCGTGGCTAGACCGTAAAACGTTACTGAAACGTTACAGTCGCTTGAAACATACTTTGGTATGAAGCACAGTGAGTCAGAGATAAGCTATCTCGGTGATCAACGCGCTGAGTAATCTACCCGTGTAACGTACCTTTGTGCTCTGCTCTGCGTCGCATAGATTTTCCATTGTATCACTGTACCAGTGATGTATACGTCAGTAGGTAATACCTCTATATGTATAATGGTAACATTTTACACGCCGTTCGTATATAATATATGAAACATCGATTTGTCGGTTACGATAGGATAGAATAAAAATATTTCCGTGACTTGAGGCAAATTTCACCACTTCTACGTTTAACTTACCTTTTCAAGGCCTCGTTAACTGTATATCTGTGGACATCTGTTATTGGCTTTATGTTCTAGCTATAAGCATTGTTATATATGTTCTGTAATGCTGTTGATGTTCCAAATAAATAAAATAAAATAGATAAATAAATAACTCATGTACCCATACCTACCTACCTCAAGATGATATCACTTCAGCTACAGTACAGGATAATATTACCAGGTTTCCACAACCACTTACCTAATATCGGACAACAGCACACAAATCAATCTAGTCCGACAGTGAGCTCTACATAGTAGGCTTGTATTATGGACATCACTAGGAGGACGATAAACATACTTATTTAGATAAATACTTACTTAAATGCAAATAACATCCATGACCCAGGCACAAATATTCGAGTTCATCATACAAATATTTGCCTTTGCCGAGAAGTTTTTTTCTTTTATGACCAAAGCCTTTGAATTGCTAGTGGTCTTTAAAATATTTATTTAAAGTATTAAAATGGGTCTGTATCTAGTGGGCAATGTTACCATTTAGACCTAAAATAACCCAGCTTCACGGCAAAAAAAAATACTATTACGCTGTATCGTGCACGTAAAGTGTAAGAACAATGTTTGGCAATAAGAGCGTTTGGCCTGTGCATCATTCTTTCAGTACGTGCGTCATGTGCCTGAATTACCTGGTCTAGGATTAGAACGGAATCCCGACAATACTCCATCTAGTTGCTTGTCACCCACGTATAACACATTTAGACAGAAAACGCAAAGGTAATAAAATGATGTCACATACACGATGACCAATATCTTAAAGTGAATTTTAATCACGTGAGGAATTATATATAAATATACTTGATATAATTCACGGCTGGTTTCGGCCATGATGACTGCTTGACTGCTGTCAACTCCGATCTTGTTGAAGAGCTCTGCAGAAATTTCGTGATCACTGCGGATATACGAGCACACCATTGACATAATTATACGTCATTACCACAGGTGATCGGATCGTTTCGTTTCGTTTCGGTGACTACATCCAGCCAGCAGTTCTGCTGCAAGGACTCGGAGGCGTTGAGCATGCAAGAAAGGGAGGTACAAAGAAGCTCAACGAAATGGCTCAGAAGGCCGGCAACGCACTTGTGACTCCTCTGGTGTTGCAGGTGTCTATGGGCGACGGTAATCGTTTGCTCGTTTGCTCCCTATGACATAAAAAAAAAGAAGCGCATACTGGCACAATACCATTACCACAGGTGATTGGGCTTTTATTTCATCGCGTTTGGTGTCCAGTCCAGATCAATGCGACGTTGGTTTTCACAGTCACAGACCTTGGAATTCACGACACCTCTCCTTTCTCAGTATGACCAAGTGGCTGTTACTTCTGCTCCCATTGCAAGGGCTTTATGCTGCACCTTTTCAAGTGACTCTTCAGCACTTCAGCAGGTTAGATTAATTTAGTACATAATTCTATCAAGAGGATAAAACGCTTTTTGATTATTTTATAATATAATCTTTGTACTAAGGGTTCATATAAACTTTCCTCTTGAATCACTCTATCTATTAAAAGAAACGCATCAAAATCCGTTGCGTAGTTTTAAAGATCTAAGCATACATAGGGACAGACAGAGAGGAAGCGACTTTTTTTATACGATGTTTTTTTTATACTGTGAACGTTAAACCATTCGTTTCTCGAAGAACTATTACACGCCCATGAATGGGAGATATCAAGATTGTCAATGTAGATAGCTAGATAAGTATACTAAAATCATACGATTAAAGACTGCATATAAGATTATACTGATTATATACTCGTATATGAATACCTGTTCGATGAGTGAGTCAGGTAGTACGTTTGGGCCAAGCCAACTTATTCAGACATGTCATTAGCTTCGTGGTCATTAGCGGCGGTACGTTCCACCCTTTCTTCCCCTAATGGCCAAAACTCGTGTCTATACGACTTAGATAAGTGCTGTTCGCTGTGGGTATGTATGGATTTATACATAAGAAAACGCATACAGGTTTGTAAATCTCCTAATGCATTTCCTAGAGATGCCGCATGCTAAAAACCAATTGACATTCTATTAAGAATAAATAAAAATACGTTGTATTATTAAAACTATTGTGAGACGTCTTTAATAATTGTAAAAACAGTTTAAACTCACGTAAAATGTCTCAGGAGCGACCGACATGTTTTGAACTCATGTGGAGCTCTTCATCAGAGGCATCAGCTATCCGTGCTACTACGCTTCTTGCAGCCCAATTTCGGACCGTTCCTGACAATTTTTACGTGAGTTTAAACCGTTTTTATAATTATTAAAAAAATTACTTTTCTTGCACCAGCGAGGCGAAGAAGACCCTGAGGGAAATCGGGCTGCGGTTGCGGAAGAGGGGTCACGACACCCGTTCCAAGTCAAGTCAAGAGCGTGTTGGGCACTTTTGCGCCGGGACTGATTCAATGATATATTTTCCGTAAATATTTAATTAGGTTTAACTATTCGTTTTATTCAATAAATACATATCAGACAATACTCATACAAATCGATCTAGCCCCAAAATTAAGTTCAAGAAGACTTGTGTTATGGGTACTAGACGACGATATACAATACTTATATTGATAAACATATCCTCAAATACATAGAGCGACAATCGACCATTCGAGTTCAACACACAAATATTTGCAGCTGGGAATCCACAGGAATTTTAAGATACAAAATGAAAATTCTTATAAAGATAGCGAATATAAAAAATTGTATTTAATTTTTAGTTTGCCAAGAATTATATTATAATTATATTTGGAATTGACAAATGATAAAAAACGCGTCTTATGCGCGCGCACAACATCGACAAAATTGTTTGAAATAACTAATTTGGATAAAAAAAATAGACGTTTTATTTGCTAAAAGTAAAATGGCAGGTTATTATTTTGTTCTTATTTTTTTTTCGATTAAAAGTAAAGTATTAGGGTGGCATCTTTCATAGAAAATACACGGATATGATAGAGTTATAGCCTTTGCTTTATATTGCCGAACTTATACAAAAACCGCTCTTCTTTACAAATGCAAATGCCACAAAAGCATGCGGCTTCATGAGCCTGTAATTGCACTATACTTATGGCATAAGTTAACTAAGTAACTAGCTTTTAATACACCATGTTATGCAGTACTACTAAAAATAGTTGCAATATTGTAACGTAGCTAGAAACATGCCATCCGACGACACATGGAGAAGTCTTTCATCTCGTCAAACTCTGTGACAATAATTGTTTCAAAGAATCAGGGTTTGAAAGCTTCGACACTTTGTTTGCAATAGTGTTTACGCCAGAACTACGTTTACATTCCTCAACAATAGAGCCGCTGGCACTCGACGCCATTTCGCGGAATCAAACCAGTGTTTATTATTTCAAACGTCTGTCAAACTGTTAACGATCTCAACATAAACCTTTGCCCAACGATTTCCTCCATTTTACATTCGATTGATTTCAGCGACCTGTACAATCTTTATTGGCTATTGAAACTCAATCTCGACCGTGCCGGAAAACAATTTGTCGGCAGGCATATTTTGTCATCAAGGCTAATAACTGCAGTTTCCCTAGAAGGAATAATAATTTGAATTTACGCCGAGGCGAGCGTGCTCGTAATTCCCTTTCGAGACATAAAATAAACCTGAAAAGAACACGGTTCGAGACGTCGGTCGTTTCTTAATTTACGAGAGCGTTGTGTGGCGAGAGTCAGTCATTTGCGAGCGCCATCTGCAGGTGAGTTACGAGGGCCGGAGCACGCACAGCGCACACTTGCGCACGCACACGGACACCTCCGCTGTCCACCGTGGCCGAACAATCGATCGTAAATCAGCTTCGATAAAATTATAGGAGGGAACACAATGGATGGCGCATCTGCGCCGGATAACCTACCCTCCTCCCGAGACGCAGAGTTCCTTCTAACAAACCTTCCGCTCACGTGCGCCACGTAACTCTCAGTCGCCGAGATAAAGTCTACATTCGCACGTGTACAGACAAGAGGTGTTTATTTTGAGAAAGCCCTCACCGACGACACTAGTCTTTACTTAACAGAGCTTTAAGATGATTATCGTGCGCAGCTATCGGGGTTCACGTAATTGCGAAATTCACGCTTCGTGGCGCGGTACAAAAATAAGATTATGGATTCTGCTGAGCTGCTGCGTTATTGTGATTCGAGGATCCGTCCGTAGGTATGTCTGCGGCTTTACGACGGCTATTCCTGGAGGAATAAACTGGTGCACTTATTGAATATTGTTCGGTTTATTTATGGTGGACAGCGCTATTGTCCGGAGGCTTGGAAATTCATAGCCATGGATGTTTATTTAGAGGGAAATTGTGGAGCTGCAGCTGCGAGCTATTTGACTGGACTTGTATAGGAGAGGTATTTTTGGTTAATGTAGAGGTCTTTGAGATTAAAATTAAACAGACTTTTCGCTAATTGATCTTGAAGAAAATACACAAAGGGAATGAATAAGTTAAGGGCGACGGTTGCTCACAAAAGATGGGATCGAATTTCCCAACGGATCGAAGATGGCGCGCAGGGTTATGGGGCTATAAAACATGGCCAGATATTAACGACCTGCACATACTGCCCTTTATTAATATTAACCGAATCGTAAAAACACTTCTTGTACCTGCCGATTTAATCAATATTGTTATAATGTTAAAATATGAGGTTATGTCAGTATCAGTGACGAACGTTATACGAAGTGTGGTCTTTATTCTGTGACGAAGAGAAAAATAATAGGTATCATGAATTATATTCACTGGATCGTGCTAGGTTGGTTACCTACACATTATTTCATATTTTGTGTCATATTATAAAAACATATCTAAAGCGAACAGGAAGAAATGCGGACGATTACGTTGCAGCCTTATGTACGTATGTTAGTGGCGATTATCACGCGATAAATAAATGACGAAGCATTCGTCACTTTTTGACAAGTATGCGAGTTTGTGAGTGCCATAATAATGTATTTATTATTTATTTATTGCGTGAGAAACGTGATCTCACTGCGTGAACTTTGCATTGGACTCGAAACCATCTAATTTTATCTTCGCGGTTACAGGCGAAATTGGTTGAAACTACAAAAAAAAACAGTGCTAGCTCAACATGCACTTGAAGTAGGATTTGCCCTGTCTGAGCACGTCCAAGGTTGTTTTATGGCGAGTGGGAAAACGTTCTACAATTGAATTGCCTGAACATCGAAGGAATATCAATATCTAACGAAGTAATTGAAAAATTCCCAAAAAGATAGACGAAAATGGCAGTGATGTGTGTTCATGAACAGAAAGTTTTATTTTTATTTTTCTTTCTTATATGGCCATATTGTAAACTGGCAACATTTTTTTCTTCTTGTCTCAACTACGGCCATAGCGTGTTGTACTGGTTGCAATAATTAATATTTTGGTGTCAATATACATCCTAAAGTTAACAGCGTGTTTAATTTCTCCAACATGCTGTGTGGTCCTTCGATTTACAAGTGAAAAAGTGCTATTTATCACGAAAATAAACAGTTCGCGTGTGTTTGTGGCGGTGCGCGTCGTGTGACTTTCAAGCCAGAAAATCTATAATTTTCTCTTGTTTAGGCCCGTGAAGCATTCGCACAGCGAACAATCATTGAATAAACTACAAAGTGCAATAAGTGAAATTAAGTACGGCTATATCCATACTTTGTGCAAAAGGAAAGTTCGTGTTGCGGGAGTGAATCCGGCGGCCATTTTTGTCATAAGCAGTTTTAACCGGCTTCCCGCGCCCGTTCGAATCTCCGCGACGTTCATTGACAGTTCCGTTCCGCGTCCTCTAAGTTGGCGAACTTCGGATACGTCAAGTGTCAAATGACATCTGACGTAAGGATGATGTGACAGCTGATAACCGCAAATCCAGTGCGTGTTTGTTGTGAACAATATTTATTTACAATCGTAAAAGATGACGCCTGATCCGCCGGTTCCCGATCCTGCGAAGGTGCTGCTGCAGCTCAAAGCGAGACGGCGCGCCTTGAAAGGCGCTATAACGCGAGGCGAAACGTTCGTGAATGAGTCTACAGTGTCAACACAGAGTGAGTTGTGTGCGCGAAAACAAAGTCTTGTGAGTACTTTTAACGATTATAATTCCCTCAACATTGAGATTTTAACCCTGGACGAAAACGATAAAGAGGACATTTCAATAACAGAAAATAAATACTACTATGTGATTGGTAAATTAGATGAGGCCATAAAAAGCTTGAATAAAAATGAAAGTAAAGTCAGTGAACACAATTCAAACAGTTCTTCAAGCTCTAGGCTCCCTAACATTGAAATCCCATTCTATGATGGAAAAGATTTCACTAAATTCAAGCCTTTTATGGATCTCTTTTGTGCTGTCTTTGACAGAAACACGTCACTATCTGACGTACAAAAACTGTTCTATTTGCGTAAATACTTAACTGATGATGCTTTAGGGATTATTGTAAATCTGCCAATAGTACACGAGTCTTATCCCGAGGCTATGGAATTATTAAAAAAGCGATATGACAATAAGTCACGCCTTGTCACAACACACATCAATGTGCTTTTGGATCTGCCCACAATGCAGAAGGGGACTGCTGCAAATATTAGAACATTTATCTCACAAATCCAGCAACAATTGTATGCTCTCAAAAACTTGCAGCAGCCCATCCAGGAGTGGGATATGCTGTTAATTTCAGTATTGACAAGAAAGTTAGATTCATTTACAAACCGTGCTTATCATCTAGACCGTGTGGACCCTGATAAAATGCCATCAATGGTTGAATTTATTGCATTTCTAGAAAAGCGTGCAATAGCGCTTGAGGAGAGTCCACCGGAGAAAAATCCCATTCATGAATCTAAATTTCAGTACAAACCAAGTACATACAATAAAGTCACAAATGTGGTCACTAACAGCTATAACACTCCTTGTGCATATTGCACCAAACAAATGCATCCTCTGTACTCATGCCCAACATTTCAAATGGCACCAGTAAAAGATTGATTGGACTATGTAAAATCAAATAATTTGTGCAATGTGTGTCTAAAGCAACATAAAAATAATTGTAAATTCAGTTTTAAATGTAAGATTTGCAAAAAAGGGCACAATACTTTGTTACATGAGGACAGATCCATAAGCACACCTCAGGAACAAATGGTGAATTGTCTCTCAAATGTACATAAATGCAAAAATGTCCTGTTGCCTTCAATAAAGGTAAAAGTTTATGACAGCTATGGTCATGAACACATTGTAAAGGGGATACTCGACAGTGGTAGTCAGGCTTCACTACTGAGCAAGGAGTTAGCAGATAAATTAAAATTAAAAGCCAAAATTGAAAACACAAACATTATAGGCATTGGAAATAAATGCAATAAAATAAAACAATGTATCGATTTAAAAGTTTATTCATGTGTACACAATATAAATTGCGCAGTCAGCTGTTATGTGGTTGACAATATAACTCCATGTTTACCGCAGCACCATGTTGATGTGTCACAGATGAAAATCCCAGACAATGTCAGGTTATCAGATGTAAATTTCAATGAGCCATCTGAAATATCCATGCTTCTTGGAGCGGATGTATATTTCAATGCCCTATTAGATGGACAAATCAAACTCGAAAATGGTCCAGTATTGCAAAACACTGTATTTGGCTATGTAATTGGAGGTAAAGTGGATTGCATAAAAACATGCCACGTATCAAATGTTGCAATGGTGTCAAATTTTGTTACCTATGAAAGTAGAAATGATAGGTTAGAAAACATAATGGAACAATTTTGGCATACAGAGAAAATTCCTGGAGAAATTGCAAGTAATCACAATACTAACAAGCAAGCTATTGAATTCAAAAAGACAGAGGAAATTTTTCAAAGCTCTATAAAGTTGGAAAACAATAAATTTGAAGTTGACTTACCGTTAATAGCTCCGATGAATGAACTTCAGCTCGGTGATTCCTTCTCCGCTGCTCTGCAAAGGTTCCTCTGTCTGGAAAAAAGGTTTAAAAGCAATCCACATTACTTCGAGCAATACAAAGAATTTATAAAAGAGTACCTAGATCTAGGTCATGCCAAGATTGTAGACATCAGGGAGTATGATATATACAATGGTGCTGTTTACTTTTTGTCACACCATGCTGTGCTGAATGAGGATAGTAAAACAACAAAATTAAGAGTTGTCTTTAATGGTAGTATGAAAACAAAAAACAATAAATCTTTAAATGATGTAATTTTAAATGGACCAGTAGTACAAAACGAACTATTTGACATATTGATCCTATCTCGCACGTATCTATATACGTTAATATGTGACATTGCTAAAATGTTTAGGAATGTACTCATCAATGATAAGCAGAAAAGCCTACAAAATATACTCTGGCGTGACGATCCATCCCAGCCCATTCAATGTTTGCAGCTGCAAACCATAACTTATGGGTTAAAGTCATCCACTTTCCTAAGCACTCGTTGTTTAGTAGAGCTGGCGTCTAGGTACGAGGAGCAATATCCTTTGGCTGCAGCAGCTATAAAACAAAATACTTACGTCGACGATATTATCGCTGGCACTGATGATATAGAGTTGCTTAAAAACCTGAAAAGAGAACTTATAAGTATATTAGAATTGGGGGGATTTAAGTTACACAAATGGTGTTCCAATGTAGAGGATGTCCTTGCAGACATACCTGTAGAACAAAGATATTTTGATCAGTTGGATCTGAATAAAGATAACGTGATAAAAACCTTAGGAGTCAAATATGATATAAATAATGATTCATTTACATTTGAAAGCCCAAAGGAAGATGAAAATAAATTAAATACTAAAAGGGCAATTTTAAGTTTTATTGGTAGAATTTATGATCCGAACGGCTTAATAAATCCAATAGTCGTACCGGCGAAGATATTCATGCAACAACTCTGGGCATTGCGATGTGATTGGGACACCAAATTGCCCGAGGAGCAGCTCGACACTTGGAGAAAATACTTGAAGAAATTGAATAAAATCGATAATATAGAAATAAAAAGATGTTTAAATGTTAATGATGTTGCTAAAGTGGAATTGATTGGCTACTCAGATGCCTCAATCAAAGCCTATGGATGCTGCTTATATCTGAGAACAATTGATAAAAATAATAAAGTAAAAGTAGATCTCCTATGCTCCAAGTCTCGAGTTGCACCCTTAGGTAAGGTGCTCACAATGCCACAGCTTGAGTTAAATGCGGCCTTACTGTTATAGACTGGTAGTTCAAATCAAAATTTTCAAGTCTAACGGCATTTTGTGAGCCATTTTGGCAACATGACTTTTCTGATGTAAAAAAGCCTGCTGAATTCGATTCTGGATGTTGCCAAGCCGAATTTCGCCCCCCTCCCCCCATTTCCCCCCTTTTTACCTCAAAATATGTCCCTAATCACGGTTTTTACGGTTTTATACAAAAAGTGTTACAGCTAGAAAAAAAATGTCAAAGACAAGAATGATCTCTATAAAATTTCCTATAACATGGTGTATAAACTTTTTTAGTAAGCCTTATGGTTTGTGAGCAATATCTTCCCAAACTTCATAGACTGGTAGAAAATTCTAAATATCGGCTTCCTTTACCGTGCTAACGGCATTTTTGGGATCCATTTTGGCAACATGACTTTTCCGATGTAAAAAAGCCTGCTGAATTCGATTCTGGATGTTGCCAAGCCGAATTTCGCCCCCCTCCCCCCATTTCCCCCTTTTTACCTCAAAATATGTCCCTAATCACGATTTTTACGGTTTTATACAAAAAGTTTTACAGCTAGAAAAAAAGTGTCATAGACAAGAATGATCTCTATAAAATTTCCTATAATATGGTGTATAATTTTTTTTAGTAGGCCTTCTGGTTTGTGAGCAATATCTTCCCGAACTTCATTATTTAAAAAAAAAATTATAAACTTGGTCGAGGCAGTGAAATGCACTTATTTTAGGATAATTGGTATCGCACAGGATCCAGCCGCTCTGCAGCGCTTGACGCTGACATCCAGTTTGCATGCTGCTTATTATCTGTCAAGACTCACGAGACTTTCAGTCATAAGCAGTCGTCAGATTTACACGCAGAACCGTACCCAAGTCGGGCTAAAAGGGCCGTAGAAAATAAAAATGCTTTGCTTCTGAACATGAAATCCTTCGAAATGCTCAGTTCTACGCCAGATTCTCCAGAAACGGGCCTTAGAAGTGCAGTTACCCAGGATCTTGCAGCAGAAAACAATAAAGTGTCACTTCTCACTGCCAAGCAGCTCCTTAAAAATGACTCAATACCTTCAAACTAGGTTGGGCTCGCAGTTTTTATCCCGCGAACGCGCGAGCGGGACTAATGTCGTCGTAGTGCGAGGTTTTTCAGACGAGACTAAGGTTCAAGCGTCACCAACTGAGGTCGATACCTCAACATACGTGCTATTTATGAGGAAACCGACACTCGACATGTGCTCCACACTGTGCATAGCCCACCCAGAAGACTGGTTATTAGTGTTGTGGTTGCTTATGATTCATCATCATGACAAAATTAAGGGACTGCTTTAGAACGTTAAAATATTCTGGAGTTTTACTCAGGCACTGTCGATTCGAACGGCTTTATTGCAAGTAACAAAATAATTAAATTCATCATTTGCGTTTCTAACACATTTACCTAGACACTCCTTTGATTAAAAGTATTCCGTTATCCGATATCGAAAGCACTGTGAACTACTCAATGAGATAGACATACACCCCATGAGCGAAAGGCTGAGAAGTTCCTGTCCCTGCTGTACAAGTCGAGTATGTGACGATGCAGGCTATGCTTTGTTTGGCACCGCTCCAGCGCCTGAGCGTTTGCCCCCCACATCAGACGCAAATATGGTAGATTTTGAACGACCTGCCTTGTACCTACAGGTCTTGAAGGTCGGACCTTAGTTCATTTTGAACTTTGCAATGTAGCTTGTAGACCTGCACCCCTAGCACAACTGTCGCAAACGGCCATTTCTGGCGCGAGATAATCGCCTGTCTCTTTCTGTGCAGTAATGTAAGAGGGTCACGGGTAGCGCTATGTCGCGCGACAAGAGTCGAAAAGCATAGTTGTGCTAGACGGGCTGCTGTTGGTGAGCCTTTCGGAAACAAACTTCGTTACTTAGAGTGAGCAAAGCTGCTTTGCAGTGTGAATTGACACTTTATTTTTTTCTGTTGTAAGATCCCGGGTAACTGCATTTCTAAGGCACATTTCTGGAGAATCTGGCGTAGAACTGAGCATTTCGAAGGATTTCATGTTCAGAAGCAAAGCAATTTTATTTTCTACGGCCCTTTTAGCCCGACTTGGGTACGGTTCTGCGTGTAAATCTGACGACTACTTATGACTGAAAGTCTCGTGAGTCTTGACAGATAATAAGCAGCATGCAAACTGGATGTCAGCGTCAAGCGCTGCAGAGCGGCTGGATCCTGTGCGATACCCATTATCCTAAAATAAGTGCATTTCACTGCCTCGACCAAGTTTATCAATTTTTAAAAAAATAATGTAGTTCTGGAAGATATTGCTCACAAACCATAAGGCCTACTAAAAAAAATTATACACCATGTTATAGGAAATTTTATAGAGATCATTCTTGTCTTTGACACTCTTTTTCTAGCTGTAAAACTTTTTGTATAAAACCGTAAAAATCGTGATTAGGGACATATTTTGAGGTCAAAAAGGGGGGAAAAGGGGGGAGGGGGGCAAAATTCGGCTTGGCAACATTCTGAACCGAATTCAGCAGGCTTTTTTACATCGGAAAAGTAATGTTGCCAAAATGGATCCCAAAAATGCCGTTAGCACGGTAAAGGAAGCCGATATTTAGAATTTTCTACCAGTCTATGAAGTTTGGGAAGATATTGCTCACAAACCATAA
The DNA here is from genome assembly GCA_932273695.1 of Apotomis betuletana. Lineage (NCBI taxonomy): Eukaryota > Metazoa > Arthropoda > Insecta > Lepidoptera > Tortricidae > Apotomis > Apotomis betuletana. The sequence goes on along the minus strand of OW026313.1, from coordinate 8,654,117 downwards.
GGCCTACTAAAAAAGTTTATACATCATGTTATAGGAAATTTTATAGAGATCATTCTTGTCTTTGACATTTTTTTTCTAGCTGTAATGCTTTTTGTATAAAACCGTAAAAACCGTGATTAGGGACATATTTTGAGGTAAAAAGGGGGGAAATGGGGGAGGGGGGCGAAATTCGGCTTGGCAACATCCAGAATCGAATTCAGCATGCTTTTTTACATCGGAAAAGTCATGTTGCCAAAATGGCTCACAAAATGCCGTTAGGACGGTAAAGGAAGCCGATATTTGGATTTTTCTACCAGTCTATTAGCGCAGTTAGTAAACAAGGTTAGCAAAACATTAAAACTTAGATTTGAGCACAATACAATGTTGTTCAGTGATTCTCAAATAGTGCTCGCATGGATCAATAATCCACCTAAATCAAATACATACATAAATAATAGGGTAAAACAGATACATACCTTATGCTCCTCATCATGGGATTATGTTAATACTTTAGAAAATCCGTCAGATTGTCTGTCGCGTGGAATGTCTCCGGAGAAATTGAAATTTCATGACTTGTGGTTTCATGGGCCGGCATGCTTATCCAATCCAGATTTTGATGTCAAACCAAGCTCAATAAAGCAAGATGTACCCACAGAACCTGTTCTAGTAATAACTGAAGACACAAAAAATAATGATGATTGCATTAATCTCCTTAATAAATACTCTGACATAAACAAACTTCAACGAGTGGTAGCCTATATGCTCCGCTTTCGTAGTAATTGCAAAAATCCTGGTAACAAGGTTACTGGCCCACTAAAACCACAAGATTTAAAGGACTCTATGATAGTCATTATCAGACAAACTCAGCGGCATTTCTTTTCAAAGGAAATTGACTGTCTATTGAAAGACATACCTATTAAGACTGGCTTGAGTGGTCTATTCCCATTCTTAGATCAGAATCTCATTCTCAGGACTGGTGGTAGGTTGCAAAATGCCACTAATATTTCATATGATAAGATGCATCCCATTATCATGCCAAAAGCTTGCCATGTTACTCGCTTGTTAATACATAGGGAGCACTTAAGGCTGTTACATGCTGGTGCAAAGTTAGTTTTAAGTTCGCTCAGCCAAAAATATTCTATAGTGAATGGCATCAGAGAAGTTAAGAATGTTTTAATAAAATGTGTAAAGTGTTTTAAATTGAAGGCTGCAGCTGCAAAGCAATTGATGGGCTCCTTACCAGCTCAAAGGGTAACAGCTGCACGCGCATTTGAGGTCACAGGAGTAGATTTTTGTGGGCCTTTTAATCTTAAAATTAGTAGAATCCGTAAACCATTAATTACTAAATCTTACATAGCTATTTTTGTCTGTTTTGCTACCAAAGCAGTGCATGCAGAATTAGTAAGCGATTTAACCACAGAAGCATTCTTGGCATGCCTTAAAAGGTTTATAGCTAGACGAGGTGCCCCTAAACAAATATTTTGTGACAATGAACAGACATTCAAGGGTACTTCCAATAAATTAAGAGAATTGTATAACCTAGCTTCATCCAAGGCTCACCAACAGACAGTTGACAGTTTTTGTTGCAACAACTATATAAAATTCAAATTTATTCCTAGCTACTCTCCTGAGTTTGGTGGCCTTTGGGAGGCTAGTGTGAAGAGCCTTAAGTACCATTTAAAGAGGGTAGTAGGTAACTTAGTACTTACCTTTGAAGAACTGTATACAGTCATCACCCAGATTGAGGCGGTCTTGAACTCCAGACCCCTGTTACCAATAACTGCTGAAACCTCAGATTACAGACTTTTAACGCCTGGACACTTTTTAATAGGTGCTCCATTAACCAGCTTTCCTGAGGTTGATTACACAGATGTAAACATTAACAGATTAAAATTCTGGAAGGTGATTGAAAAATTAAGACAGGATTTTTGGAAACTGTGGTCGAAAGACTACCTGACACAGCTTCAAAACCGCCCCAAATGGCAAAATGTTCAGCCAAACCTGAAAGAGGGTGATTTAGTTATAGTAAGGGCAGATAACACTGCTCCTTTAGAATGGCCTATGGCCAGGATTGTGAAGGTCATACCTGGGCCTGATGATAGGGTAAGAGTGGCAGAGATAAAAATGGCTGGCTCTGATAAAATATTCCTCCGCTCTTACAGAAAATTATGTCCGTTGCCCATTAACGACAACTAAATTTGAAATTGTAAATTTAGGTTTTTAGTAATTTTTTGTTTTGTCATAATATCATAGTCATAGTATATGTTGGCCGCCCCAACTATGTTCATGAACAGAAAGTTTTATTTTTCTTTCTTATATGGCCATATTGCAAACTGGCAACATTTTTTTCTTCTTGTCTCAACTACGGCCATAGCGTGTTGTACTGGTTGCAATAATTAATATTTTGGTGTCAATATACATCCTAAAGTTAACAGCGTGTTTAATTTCTCCAACAATGTGCTTATTCAATAGGGATATATGACTGATATTCAATATATACAACATACCTACTGTAATTATATAAATAAAATAGCTGAATATGTCATGAAAAATTATTTAAATGGTTTAAAATAATTATATGACTTCAAAGGTCAAAGTTTTTTTACAAGTACATACACATATTCATACCTTTACTAGCCGATGACGTCACAGTATCGCAGCCATTTGTATGGACCGTGGTAGGAATTTCAAACTTTATCTGTCATTTCTGACTCTTAGACCACTGTAACTCTAAACGTAGTAGTGTCATATACCTACATAGACATTCGATAACTATAAAAAATACGATATAGACATCTTAAAAAATCATCATGCTTATTACATCCCTTTCCTTCTGCAGGAGAACAAGAAGATTCGAGGAAGAAGGCTGTATGGGAGCGCCGCCGGGACAGTAACCGTTGGCTCCAAATAGGAATTGGGCTGAATGAACGCATTCAAGCGATCGACAGCCCGCCTGTCTCCGGTCGGGCGTCCCTACACCAAATCATCATACATCCCTATAGTTTTCCTTCCACTATAGTTACCGTTATTTGATTATATGCCTTATAAAAGAGCTCGCCCAGTAGCGTTTCGAAACAACTATGTATTATGTTACAGTTTAATGACACGATAACAGAGTAGATAAGACGGAGTATCTAGACTCGGCTACTGTATAAACTGAAGGAAATGTATTCCACTGTAAATATTATGGAGGTAACATAAATGTAATCATGTAGGTAATGAAATAATTATGTGATGAACTTTATTCTGAAAGTAGGCCACTAGGGCACTTTTATAATTCTGAATCTACTGGCATTTGTTAAAAGAAACCACTGTTAGGAAGAAAACCGAAGGAAACTCAGCCGTCAGTTATTGTTCTTTGGTGCGTGAATTAGTAATAGGCGAATTTATGCCAGTAGTTGACCACAAGTAGGTATCTATTCGAATTGTAGCTAAAGAAACTCGAATATTTTTGTAGCATACATCACACTAATATAACACTAATATTAGTGTCTTTATTTTGTGCTAATATTAATAATGGCTCTGTGAACTATAGACCTGGCGAGTTTATTTGGAAACTAGCTTTTGCCCGCGACTACGTACGCGTGGAACTTGATAAAAGGGATTATTAAAAGCGCCTAAGCAAATGTAAGAGCAATTGCGTTTTTGGTCTAATAATTACATTTCCTACAGGGTCACCGCACCCCAGCAGAAATGTTCACTCACTTTTCAATATTTTTAGGTATTATTTCCAGGATGAAAACTATCCTATGTCCTTCCTCGTATCTTAAACTATCTCTGTGCCAAATTTCATCAAAATCGATTCAGCGGTTTAAGTGTGAAGAGGTAACAGACAGACAGACACACTTTCGCATTTAGAATATTAGTATGGTTTAGTATGGATTACTGAAATCCTTTTTTTACGGTTTCAACCCCATATCTCCTTCATATAGAAAAAAATCGTGAAAAAAGTTCCATATAATTACAGTGGAAACTGGATAAGTGGAATCGCAAGGGACCGGCTGTTTAGTTCCGCTTATCCAGGTTTTCCATTTATCCAGTTTTCCACTTAACCAGGTTCAAATAAAACGTTTTCTCACTTACAGAGGCTCTCGCTAACAGAGGTTGTGGATGCTTAGTAATGTCGCTTATAGAGGTCACGTATACCTACATACATAGTCAAATAAAATATCAAGACTTAAATAATCCTCTTTTATTAAATATGTATGTAGAGGTGTTGGTGTCCATTGCACTACCTAATCTCTCTGCACATTTTTTTAAAGACCAAATCGTTTCGTTTTTTGAATCCTTCTAACCATCCGTTACTCTTAGAAAAATGATGAATATTAGCCTTTTTGCAAACTCTTCAGCTTTTTCTTATCATTGGTCCATTAACTGGTAATTTTTTTTCCTCATACAAAATACAAACCATAACGGTCCTCCTTTAAAAATTTTATAACGCCGCGCCATTCCACTCATAGAGGTTTCGGAGACGGCTGCTTCCAGTTACAGAGGTAAAAATAAGAAATTTTCGAAAAAATTGATTCCGCTTATATAGGTCCCAAATTCCACTTATAGAGGTATTTCATTGCCAAGGGACTGGAACCGAGAACTTGGGTCCACTTAAAGAGGTTTTCCACTAACCCAGGTTCCACTTACCCAGTTTCCACTGTATTAAACTAGCTGAAAAAGTTTCACGACGATCGGTTGCGAAGTGCGGCTTGTAGGCCAGGACATCCGAACAACCAAACAACAGGACTGATGAAAGATTTTTTGGCCAAATTGAAACGGTGACGTTTCGTTCGCTTCTCTCGCTCGGTCAATAAAGGCGGAAGTGTGTGTGTGTGTGTATGTTTGTTACTTCTTCGCGCTCAAGCGGCTGAACCAATTTTGATAACATTTGATACAGAGGTAGCTGACATCCTGGATTAACACATAGGTAGACTACTTCTTATCCCTTAGGATGAGCGGGTTATATATAGATAGATAGATATATAGATTTTTTATTTGTAATAATCATACATTGTCAATCTAAGCTATAACACAATCATAGCCATTATTATTATTACATCCATACTAATATTATAAATGCGAAAGTGTGTCTGTCTGTCTGTCTGTCTGTTACCTCTTCACGCTTAAACCGCTGAACCGATTTAGATGAAATTTGGTATATAGATAGTTACAGTCCCGGGAAAGGACATAGGATACTTTTCATCCCGAATAAATGTAGTGTTCCCGTGGGATGAGCGGGTAACACCGCGGGGCACAGCTAGTATAGAATAAATTAAATTCAGTATTCTTATTTTACATTTGGTATACATATATGTCAAGTACCATAAGTCAAGTGTTACAAATAATTTAATTTATATTAATGATTGAGATTAAGTAGTTAATAATATTGAATAAGATGTCAAAATTATGGTAAGATTTTAAAATAAAAAATTAGAAAATGTTTATTATAAAATTTCAATAAAAATATTATTATTTAATCATCCAAGAACTCATTTATAGACTCATAAGCCTTCTTAGTGCATAACATTTTGAGTTAATGGGTGAACGCGCGCTCATTTGGTGAAGCCCTAATCTCTTCAGGCAGTTTGTTATAAATACGCGCTCCCATATTGCCCAGAGATTTACCTGTCTTTTGTATTTTGTGTGCAGGAACGGCAAATTCGCTCAAGTTCTTCCTCAGATATTTACTGACTTCAAATTTGTATTACCGGGGCGCAGCTAGTAAAAAAATTACTATGATATGAAATTTTTAATGTGCGATAGTTTTTATCCTTGACTTATAATAAATACAAAGTACTTTACTAATTTTATTCTTATCGTTGAAGGAAAGAACCAAGTGATTCGACTTTGACGTACAAATTACGTAGTATAGGTATGTGCGTTTTAACCCAAATGTTAAGTACCTAAGGTAAAAATACTTAATACATTACAATAAGGATAATAATTTATCCTTATTAATATTTCTTAGATAAAGCGATATCGGCGTCGCAAGATAATTATTATTAATTGAATGATTACAAAATGTGTGAACGATTTTCTGCGTGCTGGTATATCCATTCCCAAGAAAACTTACAAAAAAATATCTTTTATCGTTTTTAATTTCAAAATTTAAATTATACGTATTCAGTGTCACGTTCAGCTCTTCCTTACTTTTAAGCACTCGAGAACTGTATTTTATCGGTTGTTTGTAGGTATAAAGTATATTCGTTAGGTACCGTACTGAACTACTGTTTAGGGACTTTTTATCGCGATTTTCTATTATTAGGTAGGTACTCATGATAATTGTAGATGTGCTGTTCTTAGTTAATGGCAGACATGTCTAGTCTACTGGTCAAGGAATATAACATACAAAAAGTGTATTTATTATTCAATGTTTAAAAACATCGACAAATTTAGATGTTAGCATGTGTTAGCATGTGTTAAAGGTCGCCGGAAGGCGCTGGATGCAGGTCGCTTCCAACCGGTATATATGGAAGTCCAAAGGGGAGGCCTATGTACAGCAGTGGACGTCCTATGGCTGAGATGATGATGATGATGATGTGTTAGCAAATGTTTGTCAGTTGGCGAAAATATAACTGCATTGTGATCTTAATCTGTTTTACTGAACCTTACTCGACAGTGGCGCCAACAGGTGAGCACAAAAGTGGTAGCCAGCGGATGTGCACCGCTACGACTGGCTACAGTGGCTATAAACACGTGCTGATATCACGGTCATCCAGCCGGACTAGCGGAACTTGACGCGACGTGGCTTGTCGCGCGACTCAATATCAGTCCCGCTCAAAAGAGAGGACAGAGAGGGATAGAGAAAGAGAGAACAGGGAGAGAGAAAGAGACAGGCAATATTAGTCGCGCGACAAAGTCGCACTTGAGCTAAATGTTCTAAATGTATACTCTTGTATAGTAGGTAGTCGCACAAAAACGCGTAATACTATTTGTCCGAAAACGTCATTAAGTAGATAACCTACTCGGAATTTTATAATTCCTAAACTTATTTTACAATTAACTTAAACAAAATTTCAATAGACCATAGTTTTCGGAATTATGAAAATTCGTACAGTTCAAACTTTGGAATTAAGCAGTGTTCACACAAAAGTATTTACCCGAAACTGGAATACCTAAGTGACCACCATATTGGTATTCGTGTGTATAGTGTATGTATACGTCACTCGCTATAAACCGCATCGTAAAAACTGACGATTGCTTCTGCACACTGTTGTGCAACCGATGTTTGGGAAATAGCTGTCTGCCTTCTGATAACGACGTTCCATCGCAATTCTAGACTCTATCCCCCTGTAATAAAGACCAGGGCCCGCTCGCCCGGCACAAGCCAGCTGCGGCTCAAAGTTACGATGTTTGAACTAAGTTTACGTTTTTCGTTTCTGTCTAAAGTTAGGACTGAAACTTCCTTTGTCACGAGCAAACAAGTTAGAATTTTTACATTGAAACTGAAATATAAAATGAAGCTACATAGAACTATGTTTTTGATACTAAACACAACCTTAAACCTAAGGCAACAACGCAACAAAACTTGAATTGAAACATAAACAAAACCGTCACGTTTCCGTATCAGTATATAATGAAAATAAATAATGAAAATCCTCAACGCGCATCCAATGACAACTGACAACGGAGGGGACATCCCTCCTACCACAATATAAACAGAAAGATACTTTAACGCGAGACATTACGGTCGATTGCTTAGTGGTACGGAGCGGAGGATGTCCCTCGTTATCTTGTCTGGCGGGGGCGGCGCCGACCAATAGCGAAGCGCGCGCAGCGCATCACATACCTCTTATCTCATACCTACTGCGCATCCTCGTAGCACTCGTAGACCCTCGTAGAACTTAAATACAACTTTTTAAAAATAAAACTCACCCTGCGAATGCAACCTCCTCGCTACCGCCTTCGAACGCATATCAAATTTGAAAAGTCACTATTAAAAAAAAAACAACATTTGAAAATAGAACGTTTTCGCGCGTGCGGATTTAGGAGACAGTGCGGGCCGGGCGGGCGTCGGGGACGTACGTCCCGCGGGGTGGCGTGGTATCACGCGAGCGGCCGGCGGGACACTGTTCGACTTCACGTGCAGCGCGGCCGCGGGAAAGCGGTTTTCACGCGGGAAATAGTCACCGGCCTGTCTGGCGGCCACTCGACAACTGTCAGGCGGCCGCCGAGTGACGCCATGCCCGCCATCGCGCCATGGTGCTGAACCACGCGTAGGCTCGACTGCAACCTCTTTGTTAACGCTTTTATGACCATTGTTTAACATCGACGGGTCAGAATTTGAAATTAATTTCTAACCAGAGACTAATATAAAATTCTAAAATTGTATAAATAATCAGGTTTCTATGGAGAGGGGTCATTATTTCAGGAAAAATCTTAATAGCGCGACGCAGCAGCGTGGCATCGGGCGTATTTACAGCGCTATTTCTTAGTAAAATTTTCTTTGGCCACTCATCACACCGAATCGGCTCGACGGATTTCAATCGATTATAGTTTATGGATAGCTAGGCAATCAACAAGGTTATAGGACACCTTTATCCGAATACGGTAAAGAAAAGGATAAAATGATTAGTTTTTTTTTTATTTCCAGTGTGAAGGAAGTTGCGGGTGCCTCTCAAACATTAGGTAGGTAATGACATTAGTGTCTGCGTTGTGGGTACAGCCTTTTTGTAGTGGTCAAAGGTCATTCACGTCATCATCCGCGTTTTATTTCATAGTCTGCTGTTAATTTGATTGTGGCTCTACACTACTCGCGAAGTATGGGTTTCCGCAGTGAAGTGTCTCTCCACACTATTATATTCGCCCAAGTTCGGTCAAATTTGCGGGTAGTCTAGAGCTAGGGTGAAATAATGAAGAGAACGCGAAAACGGCGATTGAATATGTTAACATTTTATACTGATACAATTATAGCCACTTTACTAGTTAGCGACCGGCATTTGCTTTTTAGGGTTCCGTACCCAAAGGGTAAAAACGGGACCCTATTACTGAGACTTCGCTGTCCGTCCGTGCGTCCGTCTGTCACCAGGCTGAATCTCAAAAACTATGATAGCTAGACAGTTGAAATTTTCACAGATGATGTATTTCTATTGCCGCTATAACAAAAAATACTAAAAATAAAATAAAATAAATATTAAAGGGGGCTCCCATACAACAAACGGGATTGGTTGCGTTAACTTTGCACCTCATTTGTATGGAGCGCTATACGTACCAGGTGCAAACTTAACTTAACCACTTAAGGATGGAGTGTTTGTACGGAACCCTCGGTGCGCGAGTCCGACTCGCACTTGACCGGTTTTTTTATAAGATGCTAGAAGATTTATTTTTATTTACCGTAGTCGGGTAAAAAGTATCCTACAACCATCTTTGGATATCCTTGTACCCAAATTAGTCTAATTTCGTTCGACGTCGTCATTTCAGCCATAGGACGTCCACTGCTGGACACAGGCCTCCTCAATAGACTTCCACATGGGCCGGATAGCAGCGACCCGCATCCAGCGAGTCCCCGCAACTCTAACCAGGTCGTCCGACCACCTTGCGGGTGGCCGTCCTACACTGCGCTTGCCGGTACGTGGTCTCCACTCGAGAACCTCTCTGCCCCAACGGCCATCGGTTCTTCGAGCTACGTGCCCCGCCCATTGCCACTTCTGCCTGCTTACCCGGTTTGCTATGTCGACCTTGGTTCGTCTACGAATCTCCTTATTTCTGATTCGATCTCGTAGAGGAACTCCGAGCATAGCTCTTTCCATAGCTGGCTGTGACTCTGAGCTTCTTAAAAGGCCATAGTTAGTCTCGGCTCCGTATGTCTCGGCGCTGGTTCGACGTGATTGGACAAAAACCGTTTTGCCAACAGAGGGCGCCGTACGGCTGGCACCGCGCGCCAATGCAAATTCTGCATCGCGCTGTTAAGATTTTGAATATCTCCCCATAGAAAACTGATCTTCAATACAATTTTAGAATTTATAACACTATGGTTGGTAGTCCAGCGAACTTTTTTCTCGCAGCTTTTTATTATCTACCGAAGCATATTGTCTTTACATATGAAGTATTAAATCAATTGAAACATTATATTCGTATTGAATAATATATTCGTATTTTCTCCTTTAAATCGATTTCGCATTTCTCCTGCGACGACGCTCATTACGAGAAACAATCGTTTATTTCCTCCCCTAAATTGGTAGCCTTTAGAAATTTAAAACTTCTAGACACTAGGAAACCTGAGCAATGTTACGAAACGTTTAGAAAATTGAATTAAAGTATACAAGCGCCTACTTAAAGGCCTTAAAGCTGTGTAACCATGTCTATGTCCATGGATATATGTAAATGAAAATGAAAAATGGATAGATATCATTCGTTACAGGTCCTTTTCGTATTTCATTATTAGTATTTATCAATTATCATTTATTAATAACGCGCGCCGCTTAACGCCTAGCACTCCTTTTTTAGGGATTAAAGTAACCTATGAGTTAAACCAAGGTGTCAGCTGCACACTCACAAACTTTTGGCCTTTATAATATGTATTAGTGTGATTTTTATTATTTATAATTAGTATTTATGTATATATTTAAACTTTATTGTACATTACACACGTAGGTACAGTTGCCATCAGATATATCGCAGCATATAAGGCGTTCATAAATATCTGAACACGACTCTTATTGACTGGGCGTTACAGTACATGTTCAGATATTTATGAACGCCTTATATGCTGCGATATATCTAATGGTGACGGTAAAAATGGCGGACTTAATGCCGTAAGTCAGTCTCTAGTTACTCTAGTTAGCTAGTAACTATTAGTCAACCATAAGACCAAACATTATAATTATAGCATATATCAATTGTTACTTAGTATTTCTAAATTAGGTATGACGACGCGTTTGGCTCGGTTTGTAGACACCTGCCTACTGAGCCGGCGGTTCCGGGTTCGAATCCCGGCCAGGGCAAATAGTTGTGTGATGAACTCGAATATTTGTGCTTGGGTCATGGTTGTTCTATGTATTTAAGTATATATTTGTCTATATAAGTACGTATATCGTCGTCTAGTACCCATAACACAAGCCTTCTTGAGCTTAATTTGGGACTAGATCGATTTGTGTGAGGTTGTCCGATATTTTTTTTTTTTATATAACGGCACAACATTGTGGCTCCACTTCGCCTCATGGTAAGCAAAAAGGGGAGCACAAGTCGCAATGGCAACTGACGAGAAACCAACGGTGCCAAGTCAGTTGACACTGCCATGCTGGCCCGAGAGATGTTTTTTTTTATTATTATTATTACCTAAGTATTGTTAAAATGGACCGATCACATTCTTCAGATTTTAATGCACTTTTTTGGGCTTTATAAAGACGTAGACTGATTGGTTCAATATCTCAGCTGCGCTTCGGTGGACAGGCAGCCTAAGGGTGCGTCTCCACTGAAGTGGAGAGGAGCGGAGACGTGCGGAATCGACCAATCACAAAAGTGAAGTGGAGCTGAGATACAGCTTTCAACTGCCAGTCCACGATAAGGTAGATTTAGCTATCGTGACCCAATACAGGGATAATATACCTTTATTGAATAAAAAACATAGATCAGGTAACCTACGGAAATTAACATACCTCTCAACATTTATAATACCATCAAGTAATAACAATTACGGTAGGAGAGCGTGGACGCATGCACTGCCGCAAGCTTTGAATAGATTTCCATATGACTCCATGAATATCAAAACTGTAAAGCAAGTGGTGAGCATATATAAAAAATGTAAATTAACAGCCTTCCCGACTAGTTTTTTTTTTCCTTCGCATGTCACAATTTATAATTAATAAATTTAATATAATTAGATTCGATAAAATCTTTAAATCTAAGATTAGAGTCTAAGCGGAAGTTGTAGTAGACTTATAGTGAAATAAACAGTTTTTTTTTTAACTGGTTATTGGTCGATACCGCACGTCTCTGCTCCGCCTCGCTTCAATGAAGACGCACCCTAAAAGTAAACTGCAACAATATGTTCGCGTCTAGTCCATTCAGTGTAGAGATGCGCAGAATGTGTCACTAAAGTGAAAAGAGTGATATATGTCTTTAGCTCACCGAGATATGTATCACTCTTTTAGCTCATTTAGCTCAGTAGATCTTTAGACTATATCGTTCACGAGTGAGTAGAGAACTAGAGATGTCGATCAATCAGATTCACGGCAGCATGGCAACATTCCTTTCATGAGCGAGAGAGAGTGAGTAATACTGAGATGATAGATGATATACTCAGCTACTTGAATCTTCAGTGAGCGAAAGAGCTAGTGAGCTAAACCAAATGATATACCTCGTTTGAATCACTCACTCTCGAGCTACACATCTCTAATTCAGTGTCGACGGGCCCTAATCGCGGGTCAACGTCCCGAAGTGCACGCCATCCGATAACGCTACTATAAAACTCTCCTTTCGTCACAAAGGACTAAATATGGCTGCTCTTTTGATGTAATTAAGCCTTTTATTTGCAGACATAACCTCAAATGGACGGTAAAGGACGTAAATATTTTCTTCAATGATGATAAGAGTTTTTGCCATGATGTCTCTCCTTTTGGCTTACACCTGATATTTCAGAGAGGCCGGTTTCGGACTTTCTAATGTTCAGTCTTTCGCATCTTAAAGTAGTTGTCTCGTTCTCGTGTTGATATTTTACTGAAATAAATAGGTAAGTACTTATATGGTATGTAAATATGTTTTTGTCAAAAACTGCATTTTTGAGGCACGCTTTTATTACTGACAGTACTTTCTTTGCACAAACTCATCTCCACCATAGCCAACCCAATGAGTCCAATGATCTTGATGGGCTCTAATAGCGTAAAATTATGGAATCAAAGAGAGCACTAATACGCCGGAAGCAGGCCGCAGATTCGAGTCCTGCTTACATTATATTATACAAGATCAGATTACATTTTTTCTTTCATAATTTACCTCTGTGTCAATATATATAAAAATAAAAATGTGGTATCTCCACATAAAAAAATAGAATCCATAAATAGGTACTCTATCTACCTTTATCTTGTGCTGTTTGGGAGCTACTACCATCTTCCGTCTCCATCATCATCATATCAGCTCCAAGATACCACATTATTATATTGTAAATACATACCTATACACGTAAAGTTTCAAATTAATAAAACCATAGGGTATTTGTAAAGTTTTTATAAGACGATAAAAAAGATTTTTTTCGATAATTTTAGATCAATTTGTAGATGCTTTTCCTTACTATGGTCTTTGCAAAAAAAAAACGATGTGATAGTTTGCAATTTTATTGGTTGAAGGAGGGCTCACTAAGTAATATTATTTTCACCTCACTCGCTCGGAAAACCTCCGTTTATAGGGCGAAATCTGCGTGCAAAAGTCTATTTTATCCGCTAGCGTGCAAAAGTCATTTGAATTTCGAACACGACGATTTTGATTCTCTGTGGCGCAAGTAACTTTTTTATATTTAAGACATAAGTCGATAAATCTTCGAATAACCAATCAACGCACGCTAATAAAGGGCGATCTGGTCAGGCCGGCTAAAATTATATGTACGTTTGAATACTTCTTTTAAAAAAAAAATACACCTACAATATCACGTCCAGAAACCTGGTTTGTGGTTACAGATTTTTAAGTTTTTATTTTTTCAACACTCTCTTTTATGTTGAATATGTTTATGTATATATTAATAGTAAGTATTTCAGTTTAATTTACATATTTTGACTAGTAAATATATTAAATTTTAATATTTATTTATTATAAATGTTGGAACATAAGAGTGTAATTTCTGAACGCACCCGAGAAAAAAATAAATAATTAAAAAGTTGGAAGTTTTCACAATTCACGTAAACAACGTAAATTTGTTCGAAATAACTAATATCGAAAACAAGAAAGTTAAGCCCAATTTGGAGTATTTATTCAATGCTAAAAGCCTGCATTAAAACGAAAAAGGATTTGTTATAAATATTTGGAGACGATAAGTAATTTACCGAAACTATTGGCGTTTTTAAAGAAGATAAAGCCGAAATAATTTTGTTCGGATCCCATCGTCCAATAACTTCCAAAGCAAGTGTTATGGAAAATACTTCGGAGTGGCCAACTATTTAATCCTTCCCAGAATGCCATTCTCCCACATTCACAACGAATATGTCAAGTAGTTTCAAATACAAATGTAATATAACAGTGCTTAAGAAAAAGTCAACGATAAAATATACACGACGATAATACAAAACCCGGCCATATTAATTTTAATTTTTAATATGTGTGCTTCTCTCGTATTTATTTGGTTTGGATTTGAGTGTGTTATGTTTTAAATTGGATGTGTTAAATAGGCAAAATTAAATATGATTATTTTTATGTTTTAATTGTTTTTCTTGAATTTTGCATTTTCCTCGCTGTAGTGAGGTGAAAAATTGTGTGTTCCGCATGGCTGCAAAATAATTTAGCTTCTCGTGTCTTGAAAGCTTCGCTACGCTCAGGAATCTATCTTTGAACCATTCGCTTCGCTCATGGTTCAATCTTAGATTCCTTCGCTCGCTCAGCTTTCAATTTCAACACTCGCGCCAAATAACAACTTTGCAGCCTTGCATAACAAATAACTATTTATACTTCATGAATCTAATTACGCTATCAATATTTAATTTAATTATTAAAGCAAGACTATTCAGGAAATATATCTTTAAATCAAACAATCATTACAGATTACAGACCGATTTGACCCTTGCCTATTCCAGACAACCTACTATGCGCTAGGCAGCAATAGTTGATGGAACAATGCGACATAAGCCCGCCATTCGATACGCCCGGGCCACTGGCCCGATAAACTTATAAACACAATATACAATATAAAGCAGTAAAGTAAATACATAAAAACGCTGAAAAATTACACAGTTACACATTCTATACCGGAGTTTCGAGAAAAGTCAGAGAGCGTTATTAAAAAGGTGCACCATTTTTAGACACTTGATTTTTTAGGCTTTTCGTACTCAGAATCGAACCTCGTACAAAATAAATCCATTCCAGATCGTCACGTTTTTGTATGAATCATTTATGGAAAAATATGTTTTCACACAAAATGACATGAGATTCGAACGATTTTAAGTAAAAAAACGTTCATGTACACTTTTTTTAATGCTCAGCCACATCGCCATCTAGCGCTTCTTGCCACTGTTAGGTAATTTATTCAAACATTCAACAAGCGCCCGCTCTAGTCGTCGATTAGAGTAGAGCCAGATTGTCAGCCGATGCTCTCCAGTCGTACATTTTAAACGGCGCGATAAAAAAAGTACTATCTGGTGCCTAGAGCAACTACTACACTCGCTCTCCCTAGGATCGGCGCCTAATTCAACGCTATGGCAACTTCAACATTTTACCTACTCCATAATAATAGTAGTGAGTGGGTACTTTATTCGTTGAAAAGTAATTTTTACATGAAATACCCCTCGTATATAAAACCTCTGGTGTACTCACTCAGACTCTTATGTATGTGAACTTCACTATGGTATTAAAGGCAAATGGACAAAACATTTGTGTCGCAATTCTTAGTCTATTGGAAGTAAACCTTATGCATGAAAATGTCTCATGAGGCCTAGTTGAAATACTGCTTAAGTTCATACTTTTACTGCGGTATAGATTACCGCCACAATCACAATGGAATTAAGATGTTAGTATGTATCGATTTACTGGCAGAATAGACTGGCCTATCAGGAATGGTTAATGGTCTAGAATTTTATAGTCCTGAGTATGGTCAGGGAGCTGTTGTTGTTGTTATGAAAGTCAAAAATAATCGATCGGAGTCGCGGACCTTTTAGGCGTGAAGATAATTTTGTATTTCTTTAAAAAAAAAGTCATTTCACAAATTGTTGGGTTTATAATTATGACAAAGTAGGTATCTTCCCAAAAACTAGTTTTTTTGTAAAACTAGTACCACCGCATTTATTTCCTGTTATAATATAATTCTAGAACAAACATTGGTTGCCGAATGGAATAATTATAAACTGGTAGGATACTACGTATGTCTATTTTCTCTATGTACGATTATAATAATACTACATAAATTCTGCGAGCATTTAGAAGCAGAGTTTGTTAGCATATTGCATGTTAGTATTTACCTACTTATACCAAACTTAATAGAATGGGAACGGATATAATCTGATAGATTACTGGAATGGCCATCGGTCTGCCTATATTGATCATGTGCAAGAAATAAACCAAATCTGCTCTTGCTTGTTTTGGGATTGGTTTGACGCCCTTGCTACTGCGTCACTACACTTCTTTACTGCTATAAATTGAACACGTTAAAATTAAAATAAGCGACATATATATTGTCGCAAGCCCTGAAGCAATTCTAGAAAATACATAAACTCAAAATGTCAAGTCAAAGCACCACCACATTTATGTGACCTCAGTTTCATGAGTTTGTTTCTACTATCTCATCATTATCATCACTCACTATATCTATGTACCTATCTCATCACGCTATCAATCTGTCGATTATAGATTCATCAAGACGCTCAGCAAACACTGAAACAATTTCAAATGGTCAAGCCGCTCGACTCCAAAGTTCCTCGGAGGGTTGGCCGGGGGGAAGCCGTAAATATGATTATCAGCGAGGGAGGCGACGGACTAATCATATTCACTGCAATTTACATAAATATTAGTGTGCCGTGACACACAAGTCACACGACGGTCATTACGATGCCCGAAGCCACTTTTTTCAACCTCATAAACGCCCAAAGCCTCGAGAAACGACCACCAGGTTAGTTTAAGTTAACACCTGGTATCTAAGACATCGCGTACAAACGAGGTGTAGACTTAAAGTGGCCGGTTTGTGAAGGACTGACTCGGAAAGTAGTCGTTGGCGCTGCTCAGTGCGCGCTTGACAAACGCCGAGCGTTTATGAAGTCTTAGTAAGAATGACACTGATAGGAGCCCTTGGCACAAGCCGTAGTCGGCCATAAGGTTGATGTTAGATCTTTCGTTGGAAGTCCGTGTCTTTTTTATGAGTGATTAATGTTCACTGCGGCAGGGGACGCCCCGTTCGCCATGCATATTCAAAATTTTATAGGGATGTTTTTGGTGTCAGGGTTGAACGTTGAAACAATTACTTTGGTAGTCTTAAGTTATTAAGAAAGTAATCAGATAGTCTTCTTTATTTTCGTAGATGTCCATGTTATTAGTATATGGGTTATTACATAATTTATTGCAGGTTGCAATGATCACAATACCTATTGTAATTTCAATAATTGACAACAAAATACATTTATCCTCCTAGATGCCGTTGCAATCGACTTCAGAAGAATATCTAACAGGAGTCCTCTGAATGCTGTACGCTGGAGGGCAGAGCAGAACCGATCATGGTGGACTTTCTTTTAGGGAACGCCTGCGTCCAGCAGTGGATGACTTCTGGCTGCTCGTGAAGACAATAGTGGTTAATCCTAACTCGCATTTATGTCACATATTGACTTTTATTTTCAGACAACCAAAAATCAATTGCAATCGTTAATTAATTAATACCTGCAGTAAAATAAAACTCTAACAGAGCCTTGCTTATTTTATTACCTTACTAGAGATAACTTACTCTGTCAAATTGAAACGTTAGCTTGAATTGTCTCAAACGACGCGAACTCTAATAACAGGAAGGAACCGCAGCGTTTCTATAGACACGCTCTGGACCCCTCACAACACCGCAAGTAATCACGGACAAAATAAATTATTAATTACAACACCTTTAACCGTAAAGCAGAGTTCACCCTTCCTATAAATTAAGGGGCCAGATGTTAACAGAGCTCAAACAAACCCCAAATATCTTGTTAAGCCACCCACCGGATACCGCAGTACACACATACACGGATTTACAACAAGCACATCCTAGTAAACAACACGGTATAATGCACCCAATCCTGTAAAGAAAAGATCGCTTTTCCCGCGATTATTAACGGCGGTTTGTCTTTCTCCGTTCCAGAAACAGTTTCTTCCTTATAATATATCGTACGAAGATGCACTTACAAATCCAAAATGACGACTCGCAACACTCGCCTCACTCAAATCCAACCTTAACCCGAACCAATAACAGTCTGACTTAGCTACACCAATCTTGGTGTATAAGTCGTTCTGGTGATGTAGGGCATGTGATATGATTATCAAGGCGAGACAGAAAGGGACAGTAGAGCGCAGGCTCCTCGGCAGACGTCGCGGTTGCCATGGTAACCCATCGATCGCCCCCCGCGCCCGCGCCGCAGCCTCCCCTGGATTCAGGTCATTCGAAGGCAAACCTTTAGATAAGATTTCAGTAGTTCTTATACAGTTGCATCTGTTTTTGGAGTTGCGTAAAAGGGGTTTAAGTCTGAACGGCGTGCGCTTATCGGTATTATATGACCATAAATGTTCATAAAAAAAATTACGTCCCGGCCTAGGCCTTCAATTTTGTATGAAATTCCTTTACAGTTTTCTCGAATTGTTCCGCCCGAATCTTGACACTTCGAAGCCTGTTTTAACGCACGTTATGGCGATATTTCATTGCATGTTTGAGAAAAAGTTATTTATCATCGCTTAGTTTTTTTTTATTTATTTCAGCACATACCTACCTACTATTTACTATGCATACGAATATCGACACGGACAATTCTAGGCAACTGACAAAAAAGCTGATTTAGACCCCTTGGCACGACTCAGCTATGCTTTACAGACGACAGTTGTAGATTATACCTAAATGGCTTGGTTTATAAAAGAGAAGTCAGTAGTTTTTTCATCAATGTATATCTGATATCGGTAAAGCTCCTATAGTACATAACATAACACATAGTACATAACACACGTAACTTTATGTATAAAGTAAGAATAATTGGCATCCAACTCACTCAAAACATAATCCAATACCATGCAAGGACAAACCTCAGAAGTCCTCATGCGTTTTCAACTCAAGTATCCTTTAAACCACATAAAATGAATGTCCTCGACTTCAACATTGCCAAATTGGCATTTACTTTACAACGTATAGTACATAAGGAAAGCTTTGATGTGTCGACCCAATTCTATCTGAAAGACACGCCCCGTACCTGACAAAGGCAAGAGCGGACCTAATAGGCCCACTTGGCCCTTCGGGCTCCTTTGACGAGGCCCGTGAAATGAAGGTAATTTAAAAAGGAAAGGTGTATGCGCCGTTACAAGACGGTACCTAAAGAGCGGAGTTGATTGTGCTCTGATAACCTGATGTCGAAGGATTAACCGACTTTACAAAGAAGCAAGAGCCTTATTTTCGAATTCTGCTTAAATTTCTAAAATTTTCAATATAATCAGTTTCCTCATTATTTAAAAAAAAAAAACTACAGCAACAGTTGGTAAAATTCTTTTGTCCTCTAATCACGCCGAAATGGTTGTATTTTAACCAATTTTGGTACAGGGATAGTCATCCAAAGATTTATAGGATTACCGCAGAGTTAGGTAGGTAGGTATAGGATAGGATACTTTTTACCCAATTATAATAAAAAAAATATACGCGGTCAACGTTGCAAAGAAGTGAACCAATCACGAAATCACAAAAAACATCTCGACGGTTAAGAATCAATACCGGCTAACTAACATTTTGACGTTTTTCACTTTTTAATACAGTTAGGTTCAGAAAAAAAAAACGCATAGCATGCCAAAATCGTCTAAATTTTATTTTATGAAATGGATGAGCAATCCGCTATGGAAATATCATCTAACTATTAAACGCGTTTACTTTTCTGCCAATACCATCT
Source organism: Apotomis betuletana (assembly GCA_932273695.1). NCBI lineage: Eukaryota > Metazoa > Arthropoda > Insecta > Lepidoptera > Tortricidae > Apotomis > Apotomis betuletana. The sequence goes on along the minus strand of OW026313.1, from coordinate 8,634,423 downwards.
ATGTGCTCTGACGAACGTCTATACTCCGTCGTTAATAATTTATTCTGCTAGGTAATTATGAGTTGAATATTTTATTACTATCTACTTATCTTTACTACAAGGTGGAGCGACGACATTCGTCATCGTCGGACAACTGGAGGACGAGAGCTGAAAATCGAACTCAGTGGCGTGCTTTGGTTGAGGCCTATGTGCAGCAGTGGACTGATAGGTACGGGCTGGTGATGATGACTTATTTTTTATTGCTCGAAAGTACACAGACGTTTCTGACCGACCAAAAAATTTAAAATATCAGTAATCTGAAAAAAAGACACTGTTGAGCCGTAATCACCAGTGGCGTAGCGGCAATTTTATTTTATTTATTTTTATTTATAAATTGGTACCTAATAGACTGTACCAAAAGATAACATATGGGACGGAAACACGTTATCCATATTTAAATCCGGGATGTGTGGTAATTTTTCCCCGAGAAAACATCTTGTCTACTAATTTGGCATGAAATTAAGAGACGGTCGTAAATATTCAGAAGTGGTCGTAACGTAACATTAATGTATTCTGGTTAACACACATCTTTCGTGAATGTTTTTTTATTTATTTATAATGTAACATAATTGTCAATGTAGGTAGGTATAGGTATAAGTATTTTTGCTATATATTATTATGTATAATGTATTCGATGGATATGGTGTGAATGTGAACTAAATTTTTACGCCATCTGTTAAAGTAATAGGCACACACTTTTTTCGTGTTGTTTCAATCATTTTGTTGTAGTCCCCATAGTATTTAATAGATGGCGTTATAAACGATCACGTCTAAAGCGACATCTATACACTTATACTAGTATTCCTAGACTATCAGCAAGCTAACATACGCTTACATGCTACCAACAGATGTCACTGTGTATCATAAAACTGCTTTATCCATTAGTGTTGTAAATATAAACAAAAGTAACGTAAATAAAAAACACTCATATTAGAAAGGAAGACATTTCTGTACTTTTAATTAATTCCATCTTACGGTACATCCATTAATATATTTATCATATTGTCATACTTTTACAAAATGAATAACGCCAATCATTGTGTACTTTTTTTGCGAAATTTATCGTATCGATTTAAACGCGACAAAGCACATTAAATGGACATCCCTACCAGTCTGGTAATGTTATCTGTTTTACCGACTGAGCACTTTTAGGGTACCGTGGTTGGCTAAACGCGTGCGCGTCGCGTTTTTATTCCTTCTCTTTTTCCATTGGATTGGTTTGTTTTGTGTCATGTCCGAACCCTTGCTTGCAATAACCTGCTTGTGTATTTTTTGTTGTTAAAATTAAAGCAACAATTATTTTGATGGTAGACATAGTATTAAATTATAATATAGTATTGTGATGATAAGTGCTGTGAATAACTGTACTCTAAGCTGGAAATCTAAAGCGGCACCGTGGAGTCACGAAAACGAAGGTAAAAAAGTTTTTCATTGTTCCTACTGACGCTTCGGTTACAGGGAAAATTGGAAATCGATCCGGGTACGACTGGTATTTCATTTAACAGTTCTATTAGGCGTATTGAATTCTATTCTAAATTTTTACATAGATTTTAGGGCGCATGTGGGGTAAACATTCGTTTTTACCAGCCACATGGGTCGATAATCCGTAGCGGTGACGACAATTGCTCGAAATTTATACTGTTGCTCAAATCTTTGAGCCTCATTTCTTTTGAATATGCATAGCACATGTTCACACATTTTCCAGTATCTTAGTTTGATGAGTAAGGATTTAAATTGAGGTTAGAATGGCTATAGTTTGTAGGTATACCGAGCTTTGTTGTGAGTCAGTGCTACAGGACTCAGCTGTATGAGTGGCCACAATTAGGTGGCATAGTTGTATATTATCAAACAGTTTTCCTCTAGACATGTTTATTGTTATTTACCTTGCAATGACACATTTTCTTGTGGTATAATATTATGTGCGTCCACTCTTATTAAACAATGTCATTGTCTAGATCTCGTGGCGCGGGACCCTGAATGTAGACTTATAGTTATTTCTATTATTGTCTACAATAATAAGTTTCTCTACACTCTGAAGAATTGTCTACGCTCCACCATACAATTACATAAAATTGTCTAGAACTTAATTCATCATCATCATCATCATCTCAGCCATAGGACGTCCACTGCTGAACATAGGCCTCCCCTTTGGACTTCCATATATACCGGTTGGAAGCGACCTGCATCCAGCGCCTTCCGGCGACCTTTAATAACTAAACTTTTTAGAACTTAATTACTATGTGTTATCTATTGTCTAAATTTGTACTCTAATTTTCCTAACTAATTAGCGAGACACATTGGTTATTTCACGTCTATCCTCCTGACGACCAGCATTCATAATTTGTCAATTTAATTTTAACCTTATGACAAATAGTTGACAGTTAACTATTAATTGAATTTTATGTACTATGTGTAGGACACGGGAAGTCAGGAGGCTATAGCTGACAACAGATAAATAAAACTATAATTAAAACCTGTAATTTTTTTGTGTTATCAGCAATTGATGCATTTGCCCCATAATATATATCCATATTTTTTTGGTATCAACCCTATCCAATAACTTGGTGCAAGCCAAAAATAGGTTAGATAGATGTAAAATAATAATTATTGATTATATTCCTACTCTAGTACCTATTGTTTATAAAATATATAGGTTATAGGTTTTATAACCTATCTAATTGTAAGCACCATTTGTACTTACTAGAAGCCAGAACATAGAATATAAAAGTGATTAATCTTATTTTAAGCAACATCCTTTTTTGAAATTGATTAAATAAGAAAGGTACATATATTAATAGATAAATGTGACCGTCCATGACTAAAGGGTCCTTATGGCAGGTATTGAGTTAAGCACAGGTTCTAAATCTATGTTAAATAAGCTATTTAACACAGAAAGAATCATGACCCTAAGTCTCATACTTTTTTTTTTAAAAAACATCATACTTACACTTACTAAAATTTCACTTTTGAGAAAACGTCAAAAGAAGTTTGAAACTAACTTTAAGTATGTTCCCATTGGAAGTTACATAGATTATGATTGATTTTGTATCTCAAGGGGTTTTTCTATTGAACTCAGTCATGGTTTCATCAATGTGACTTCCAGATCCTGAGAAAACAGCCTTTGATAACAGCAACACGCTTATAAGAATGAAATTAATAAAAACATGTTTTTCAGCTTTGTCTTTAATGATGTTGTAATCTGAACTATTATATAGTAGGACATATTTAAACTTACATTTTAGGATATAAATAAAATCACATAGTTAACGAAATATCTTTATTTTAATGAAAACGTGATAATTATTATACTTTTCATCTTCCCCTATAACAATAACAAATTTAGTACAGTGAGTTCTAAAATATATTTATTCAGTCCACTGGAGTATCACAAAATTATCATTATTGTTCTACAAGTTTTATTTTTTTATTTATATACGATTAAAGTTACGTAAAAATCACAATTTGAGTCCCATACATTTGGGAAAAGGGTCCTTATGACCAATCACAGACAAAACATATTAATAATTCCAATATGGCACAATATTAACATTATTTATTTCCTAATCTTGTATTAACACAGAATACCGAAGAAAAAAGGTTATTATAAATTTACTCAAAATCTTTATCTGTAAGGAGTTATTGTCATTTAACGTCAACGAATAATTTACACAGTCGGTGACTACTAAGGAACTATTCATAAATCACGTAATAAAGATATCCTTGTCTTGTGAATTCCCATTATGCGACAAGTTTCCTGAAAGAACGCAGATTCGAAGTTTCTACCTTGATCACTGTGGATTTCGAGAGGTACCCCAAACCGGCAGAATACTTCGTTCACTAACTTTTCAGCTATGGTTACGGCTTCTTGATTTGGAATGGCAAATACTTCAGGCCACTTCGTGAAGTAATCCATCACGACAAGAATGTACTTGTTTCCGGAGTCAGATGCTGGAAACGGTCCTGCTACGTCTAATGCAACCCTTTCCCAAGGGGCTCCAACGTTGTACAACTTGAGTGTTCCTCGGCTACGGGTATGCGGTCCCTTGACTGATGCACAGTTAGTGCACCTTTTGCACCAGTTTTCAACATCTTCTCGGCAGTGAATCCAATAAAAGCGTTGCCGAATTTTCATTAGGGTCCTTTTTACTCCAAGGTGTCCACCGGATGGTCCATCGTGAAAGCTTCACAAAACGTCTTTCACCCTTTTCTTAGGGACAACGACTTGCAGGTGAGCATCCTTCCCATTTGTTGATTCCCATTTTCTGCATAGTACGCCATTATGTATAACCAAGCTATCCCATTGTGCCCAGTAGCTTTTTATTACCGCACTTATCGGAGCTACATCACACCATCTTGGTTTAGGCATACCCGCACTAATCCATTCAAAAATGGGTCTCACGTCAGGGTCCTCTTGTTGCGCTTGCTGCATGATTTCATCACTCCACTCATCGCTAACGGTATCTGTTCTTACCATTCGAACAAATTCCTTTTCTTCTTGTTTGGAGCAATGCTTACAGTCGTCCGCACAAGGTCTTCGTGATAGGGCGTCAGCGTTTCCATGTGATTTCCCACTACGGTATTCAATGATGAAATCATATTCCTGCAGTTGTTCAATCCATCTTGCCACTTGTCCCTCGGGATTTTTAAATTCTAGCAACCACTTCAAAGCAGCATGATCAGTTCTGATACGAAACTTTTTTCCCAACAGGTATTTGCTGAAATGCTGTAACGTCTTGACAACTGCTAGCAATTCCCTCCAAGTGACACAGTAGTTCCTCTCTGGTTTTGACAAAGACTTGCTGAGGTATGCAATCACAACTTCATTATCTCCTTTCTTCTGTGACAAGACACCTCCAATTCCAGTATTGCTAGCGTCTGTGTCCAAAATAAAATCCACTTCCGGGCCTGGGTACCCCAATATTGGCGTTTCACAAAGTCTACCTTTGAGCTCGTTGACTCACACTGTTCGGTCCAGTCAAATGATCGCTTTTCCTCCGTTAGTTGATGCAAAGGCTTTGCTATATCCGAGAAGTTCTTCACAAAACATCTGTAGTATGAGCAAAGCCCCAAAAAGGCACGTACTGCAGTCTTGTTTTTTGGCGTCGGCCAATCCTTCACGGCGCTGATCTTCTCAGGATCTGTCTGGATGCCGTCCTTTGAAATCACGTGTCCCAAGTAATTCACTTTGCGTTTGAAAAACAAGCATTTCTTCGGACTGAGTTTCAGATTTGCCCCTCGTAGTTTGGCTAGCACCTGCTCCAATTTATTCAAGTGGTCGTCGAAGTCTCTTCCAACGATAATGATGTCATCCAAATAGACCAAGCAAGTTTCTCCTAGAAGTCCAGCTAATATTTGCTCCATTAATCTCTCAAATGTGGCTGGTGCATTACAAAGTCTAAAATGACCATAGGTACTTAGCAAAGAAATAGTTGTAAGAAAGTTTATCTATTGACCTTTGTCATTCTTGTATGCAATTTCCCACAAAGACCCTTTTCTACTAAACTTAAAACTCCGTTTTAATAAAGAAAAAATTAACGTACACAACTGAAACCAAGGTACAAATACAGCTCTATCTTTGTATTTTACTATAATGCATAAAACAAAAAAATGATAATTTTGAAGGATTTTACAAAACAGCAAATATCTCCGTAACTAGAAACTGCCATAAGGACCCTTTTCTCATGGACGGCCACAAATTATCATCTAATAAAACAAAAAAATGAGTTTTTTTTTTCTGAAGGTGTTTTTTTGCATAAAGATGTTTGTAACTCGGTCTGTGAATCTCATTAGTTTGAAGAGCACATGTTTTTTTGTACCCATACCTAAAATTATATATGTGATTTAACTAAAACTACATTTGAACTCTTAACATGATAACTTCATGTGAGTGTAAACCGCATAATACAATAATTTATTTATATGCATTATAGATTAATCGGTGATGTCATAATTCATGGTTTTCTTATAAATTTCATACCATTCTGGCGTTCTATCACAATTCACAAAAAGTTACTAATTTGATCTGTCAGAAAACTACCCCATCAGGTTTGCACTGGGGATCCATGATTTTACTGACAGTGACAATCAATAGTTGTTATAGTCTGCCCAATCGCTAAGATCAAACAAAGTCACTTTGGTACAAGGTACAAACAACCATATATTATGTATTTGTAAATTTATGGTTGTTTTTCACTTGTGCCAGTTTGACATAATTTGATCTTAGAATTCCGGATATACTATACTGGTGAACCAAGATGTTTTTTTCTCTTTCTTTTGCTCCTGATTCCCAATTCATTCCGCACATGATTGTTACAAGAAAAAAAATATTTGTGTTCTATAGACATTGACCACTAAGTGATTCCGTGGCACATAGTAGTGTACAAGTTATAAGTGTGCTCCATGATTAGCCACCTACCTAGCTTCCTAAATGGAAAGTTTTTAATATTTCATAATTTTCCATAATGGAAACTTCACAATTTTTTCAATTTTAATGAAATGAAACACATCAGACATGTCTACTTCTAAACAGTCCAAGAAAATGTAAGATTAAGTCAATTACACAGTTATTCACAGGCAATTGGCATTTGTAACATTTTAAGAAAGTTGTAAATAAAGTTTTTAAATTGTTTTTCATACTTTAAAAAAAGTTAACTACCACTTTAAAAAATCCACCCGATTTTTAGATTTTTATGCCTACTATTATAATGTGAAAGAGAAGAACCAATCTATACAATTTTTTACTGTATAATCTTATTAGGAGTTCATAGGATAGAAAATGAATATTTTTCTAATTATGCTTCATGTGTAAATGTAAGTACCCACTACTGTTACCTCTTCATGCTTAAACCGCTGAACCGATTTAGATGAAATTTGGTATGGAAATAGTTTGAGTCCCGGGGAAGGACATAGGATATTTTCATCTTTCCATGCAGACAAAGTCGTGTGCAAAAGCTAGTAGTAAATAAATTCTAAAATGTCAGAATGGTCAGAAAGAGCTTATCTTGTAAACATGACGTCACAATTATTTGTCTTACTTGTGTAAAGAAGCCTACTTACGGACAAATGGAAGCAGGTAACAATAAACGCAAATAAATGTATGACATCTTTTCTTAGCCACAAGATTGAAATTGCAATAGCATAGCTCTTGTGGATGTAATACTTTAACCTGGAAAGCGAAACTCGGGTACAAAAGTGGTTGACTGGATTTTAACTATATTTTGTACATGGCTAGGTTGGCTAACTAAGATTACCCTTAGATGGTTATATGATACTTTTTATCAAATTATGGTAAAGCAAAAAAGAAGGCTATGTATTTTTAAGGTGCCGTACCCAAATGTTAAAAACGGGACCCTATTACTAAGACTACTGTCCGTCTGTCTGTCTGTCATCAGGCTGTATCTCGTGAACCGTGATACTGATAGCTGTTGCCGTTAAAACAACAAATGATAAAAACACAATAAAATAAACATTTTAGTTGGGCTCCCATACAACAAACGTGATTTTTTGCCGTTTTTAGGGTTCCGTACCCAAAGGGTAAAAACGGGACCCTATTACTGAGACTTCGCTGTCCGTCCGTCCGTCTGTCCGTCTGTCACCAGGCTGTATCTCAAGAACGGTGATAGCTAGACAGTTGAAATTTTCGCAGATGATGTATTTCTATTGCCGCTATAACAACAAATACTAAAAATAAAATAAAATAAATATTTAAGGGGGGCTCCTATACAACAAACTTACAGATAATGGTACGGAACCCTTCGTGCGCGAGTCCCACTCGCACTTGTTTTATTTGATGGTACGGACCCCTTCTTGCGCGAGTCGACTCGCACATGACCGGTTTTTTCTTCCCCGCGTGGAAGTTGCCGGCGCCATTTAATTTGTAAATACGATTTACACAAACACATTACGCATTGCACCGTCGGTCTCGGTGACCGAGACCGCTCTTCACTTGGTTGGTTCCTAATTCCTGCTCTCAATTTGATCTAGCAAATAAATCCGAGCTTGATAAACAATGCGCAATAAATTTAGCTTGCTATCCTTCTGTTGCAGGTAAATGGAGGAGTAATTGATTCGCATTTTAGTATCAAGGTATTGTGTCATTATCATTAACGAGTAAGCCTTTGATGTAGATAAGCTGGGCCGCCGGATTACCCTTTTGAATGACAAGTGGTAAAGCAGCTCACAGTGCCCCTGACCCTGACGCCACAGCACAAAAACAGGGATTGAAAAATATTGGTAGCAGTTTGATTTACAAAGTTTTTGATCATTGAAATTTCAGTGGTCAGCGGAGCAATTTTCCGTTATCGCCCACAGCCGTTTTGGCGTTCAAAAGGTTGAGTATTACAAAGGCCAGAGGAACGCAAGTCTCGGGGCTCCTCTACCTTCAGATAGGTAATAGGTTTCTAGGTTGGCCTCGAAAACTGAGATGATGACATTGACTAGATGACTTTTTACTGCCTATTTTTCAATCATTTTTGAACATACACATGAGTTTCGCGGGCCTATGATGAGCGCGAGAGTGACGGATGCTTTCGAGGGTTGCGTGGTCAAATCCCATGTCTTTTTTTTTCACGTTTTGGATTGGGGTTTGACCACGTAACCCTCGCTTTATCATTTATCTATCGCGCGATAGTCAGTATCACCATAGGTCTGTAATGAAGTATCCGTAACCAAGAGCGCTACTATGCGCCGTGAGTCGTGCTAATAGTCTGCGCACCGGCGTGCTCCCGACTAGATTGCGGTGACCCGAGTGCTTGGAACCGCCTTCCGAATTTGTTAGAGAACTTACCATGAGTTTGCAGTGACTGTTCTTGCTAGCGACTTTGTAAACAATGTGTATGGAGAATTTTAGTTCTACAAAGAAACGTTAGGAGCGCTGTACTATTCTCCATGCAAATCGTTTACGCTGTCGCTAGCGAGTACGGTCACGTTAACTCATGGTAAGGGTACTGAACACGTTCAGTTGTTTACGTCGGTGCTCTTGCGTCGTCAGTCCCGTCGACATGACCAATTATGTACATGTATGTACGTTCCATTTTAATACAAACTACCAATAAAGTCGTAAACGTCCGATAGGTCGTAGCCCAATGAGATGGTCGGACCAAATCCGCTATACGGTGAACACCAAGCTAGACAATGCCCAAGATAGGAACAGGGAGCGCAATGTAATCAAAAAGATTACTCCAAGCTCGGGGGATCACGACCCTCAGTAACGAGGACACCCATGCGCGGAGGAGGAGGACCAATGAAATATTTTTCACATGGGGCTTTTGCAATTGATCAGAAAGAGAACCTAATATAGTATTTTATTCTGTGATATATAAGTATGTAGGTAAATCAAATGTTCTATTCGCCTTCTTCAAGTCAACATCAGTCATAATTCCATATATGTATATCTTTCAGATATGTCGGAGAAATCGTCAACCCGCTCGCGTTATGTTGGCGCCACATTTATATGTGATGCCATAGATACGTATATCTTGCACAAACTTGACCGGGATAGTAACGTGAAATGTCACATTAAGCAGCTCGAGTACCTGGCGGTTTACCTGGGATCTAGGATATACCTGATATATCGTTCTTTTGTTGATATCTCAAAGTACACTCGAATTAACACCCTGGCTGAAGTTATGATGCGTGCGTCAGTTACTTAAGCTAATTTCTAACCAATATCGATACGATCTATCGTTGATTCGAGGGTAGGAGACCGGTTCGAGTGTTCTAAAAATGAAATATCTTACGAAATTCAAGAAAATCGTGACAATGGTTCCCCCTGTTTTGGCATAATATTTTTAGTCATAATTTTGCATGGCCTAATCTATGTAGGCAGAATTGACTTTCCGCATAAACTGTTTTGGCATATTCAAGATTCGCATATTTTGATTACGCAGATATTCATTTGTCATAAATTTATTTCGCATATTTTTGTTTGTCCGAATCATGTCTACGCATAAAATAACTAGGCATAATTTCATTTGTCATATTTTATTTGCGCATATTTTTGTTTGTCCGAATCATGTCTACGCATAAAATAAATAGGCATATTCATCATGGCATATATGAATACTATAGTGGGCAAAACCCATGTCGGTTTTTATAATTTATCTCAGCATCTTATAAAAGAGATGAAATATTCCATGATAGAAATTGAAAAATTAAGCATCGGTGCCATCCACCACCAGCGAAAAAAAAGAAAGTCCTGGACAGAGCGTATCGCATTGATCAGATTTTAAAAAATCAGACCGATTATACTAAAAAAGGATTTATAAAGGCAATTAATGTTAAAAATAAAACCTTGTTATTCATGTCTTCATATTTTTTATTCATCAGTTTACTAATATACTAACCTAACGTAACCTACTTTTCTGCTAGCAGTTCGTTTTTTTGAGGGACGCAATTCTAACCTAACCTAACCTACTTTTCTGCTAGCTGATCGTTTTTGCGAGGGACGCAGTTCTACCCTAACCTACTTTTCTGCTAGCAGTTTGTTTTTTTGAGGGACGAAGTTCTAACCTAACCCAACCTACTTTTCTGCTAGCAGTTCGTTTTTGCGAGGGACGTAGTTTTAACCTAACCTACTTTTCTGCTAGCAGTTTGTTTTTTTGAGGGACGAAGTTCTAACCTAACCTAACCTACTTTTCTGCTAGCAGTTAGTTTTTGCGAGGGACGTAGTTCTAACCTAACCTAACCTACTTTTCTGCTAGTAGTTCGTTTTTTTTGAGGGACGCAATTCTAACCTAACCTAACCTAACCCACTTTTCTGCTAGCTGATCGTATTTGCGAGGGACGCAGTTCTAACCTAACCTAACCTACTTTTCTGCTAGCAGTTTGTTTTTTTGAGCGACGAAGTTCTAACCTAACCTAACCTACTTTTCTGCTAGCAGTTCGTTTTTGCGAGGGACGTAGTTCTAACCTAACCTAACCTACTTTTTTGCTAGCAGTTCGTTTTTTTGAGGGACGCAATTCTAACCTAACCTCACCCACTTTTCTGCTAGCTGATCGTATTTGCGAGGGGCGCAGTTCTAACCTAACCTAACCTAACCTACTTTTCTGCTAGCAGTTTGTTTTTTGAGCGACGAAGTTCTAACCTAACCTAAACTACTTTTCTGCTAGCAGTTCGTTTTTTTGAGGGACGTAGTTCTAACCTAACCTAACCTACTTTTCTGCTAGCAGTTCGTTTTTTTGAGGGACGTAGTTCTAACCTAACCTAACCTACTTTTCTGCTAGCAGTTCTTTTTTGCGAGGGACGTAGTTCTAACCTAACCTACTTTTGTGCTAGCAGTTCGTTTTTTTGAGGGACGCAATTCTAACCTAACGTACTTTTCTGCTAGCTGATCGTTTTTGCGAGGGATTCAGTTATAACCTAACCTAACCTGCTTTTCTTGTAGCAATTTAAGTATGCCAAGATAGATTCGGACAAAAGATAATATGCCAAATACCACTATGCTAAACCAAATTATTCTTAAATATAATCGGCCTAAACAATAGTATGCGAATACAATTTCGGGCAAACACATTTTCGGTAAGTTAGAACTTATGCCAAATAAGGTTTCTGCCACATTACCATTCGTCGAAAACTTAATATGCCAAGTCTGTTATGCTAAAACAGTTTCGGACAAACAAAAGTATGCGACATAGAGGGAACCCCGTGACAATAGCTTTTGAGGCGTCAGAGCAATGACTGAAATGTATCCACATTTATAAGGACCTATTTAGATGAATATTCACGTGAAATGTGTTTATCTAAAATTGTTAATGTGTTGCCTAGTGTTCGCTTCTTATATTTTTTATATACTAAAGTGGCGATTTCCATTCGCAAAGTAACGAAGACGTATTTTATCTACAAAGTCCGGGGCTTCGGTATACGGTGGCTCGCTGGGCTTTGTTTACAGCTCTATACATTAATTAGACACACCACCGAATAATCGTTTACTAGGGAGACATGAAAATGAACTCTGGCCCATAAGGTACCGGCGAAAACTCGAATCGTGCAATATACTTATAGCCAGTTCAAACGATAAACTTATCTTACATTACATGCAAGCTTTCAGGGTAGACTCAGGATATGCAGAACACACTTAGGAGAGCATACTATGTGTGTTGTTAGATTCTGGTCGAGGCTTGTCACCACCCATTGCTAAACGCCAAGCCATTTTGGTCGTAATCCGGCCTGCTTTGTCAAACTACCGTCTCCGCACGTCTAGACACCTCACTTCAGTTACAGATTACCTTAAGCCCCAGTGATATGTCGCCATTTCAAGTTCACTTCGTCCACATGCCCATGGCATAAGAAAATAAGGTATGACACTCCGAAATGACATGCGAGACTTTTGACGTCATCACGCTATGATTGGTTGGTTAGTTCTGTCAATCCGTTTCTGTGTTGCTAGTAGTGTATCATAATACTCCCCGATCTCCTTGTTACCTGTATGAATCTCATAGAATCGTGAGTTTTTAAAATCACATTAATAAAATTTTGTCAAAGAACATGACAATTGTAATGGATAAATGCGTAATATTTTTTTTTTGTACGACTGGTTGCAAACATTTTTTTCCCATAAAGCGGCAACTAATCAGTGACGTAGAAAGTCACTACCTGGAGTGCCATACCTTATTTTTTTTATACCATGCACATACCTACCCAACTCCTATAATAGCTTTATTTACCTCTACAACAATTGTGACACGTGACTCTTTGTCGCACGACGAACATAGTCCGGCTCTTTTCTTTCAATACCGTGTAAGAAAGACGAGTGATATTCGCTTGATAAGAGATGTCGCAGCTAGATGTGCTATTGTTTTCTACAAATAGTTGCTTCAACTGTTGGACCAAAAAGACTCGTATGCAATAGAACCCTTTTGATACGATTACACGTACACAATTTTGTGCAGGGCATAGTAGTAGTGTTCGTCCCACTTAATACGCCCTCACGCTTAAGGCGCAAGCCAAACAGAAGAAACGCACCCTCGCCCCGTCTCTTCTCTCTGTTTGCGTCGCGACATTTGCGACGCTTCTGTACATTTTGTATGAAAATTTATTAAAGGGGCGCCGCGCCGTATCTGCAACGCGTCCTCGTCCTACGTCTCCTCTGTTTAGCTTGGTCTAAGACGTTGTTTTTGCCTGGTCGCTTCAGAAACGTCTTAAGCTGGTTTTACTCTATTGCAATTATTAGGAACTAGCAACAAACAAATACTTCAATGTAGTTAGTTCTTGAAGTACTTCTCTCGTCTTGTAGTTGTTAAAATACTGCGTTTAAGTATACCTATACGAGGGGTGTTCAATAAATTCTCGGTATGGACATCTTTTAAACCTTATTAGCAAACTTTTTAATACTGGGTGGTAAGTGGCATTCATTAGTATAAAAAATTAGTAAAATTCAAACGGCGATGTTCTTTTGTTTTTTTGCAACTGCCGAACAAACGTGATCACTGTGAGCGATTTTTCAATGGCTTATTATTTTCGCGGCGACAGAAAAATTAAAGAGCAGCAAACTATTTGCAACTAAAATAATAACTTGTCAGCGATTAAATACTTTGGCAATCATTTATATTAAATGAGCTTTAAACTAAGGATATTTTAAAATTCAAATAATGGTAGCTACTTTAAGGTAGCAGAAATAATAAACAAGATTACTGAAATCATAGGTGAGGTACTATAAATAATGACTTGGCGACTAATATTAGCAGAAGGATAACACACTTTATATTAGTGGCAACTACAGGTCTCCATCTAAAAAAGCATTTTGGGCTTTGATTTGCTGGCAGCTTAAATATTAAAATGGGTACTATATAAAAGTAATGGGGAGTTATTTTTTTAGTTTTCGAAACCATAATTTAATGAAAACGGCGATAAGCGTTTTTTAGGTAAAAATGTTTTGCCCATACAAAACACGCTTATTTTAGTCCGAATCTAGCTAAAACACGCTACGCTAAAATAAGCATTGCATTATCATAAGACTTGCCTCAGAACCGAAGCTGTCAACCCCGATTCCACGTGGTCTTGTCTGCCCTACCCCTAGAGTGTATATAAAAAGCCGGAGGCGCGGAGGGAGAGCAGCCCTCGCCCGCCGTGACAAAGCTCGGGAGCCGTGCGGAGCGGAGCGGCTGAGGCTGGTCGCCGAAGGCGACCAACAAGCCGAAGCTGCGGAACGGAGTACGGGCGACCGTGCTTTGCCACGCAAGGGCGGAAGGGCTGCACTTCCCGCAGCGCCGGAGCTAAGGCAGAGTCTGACACAATATCCAAAAAAATATTGTCGGTTTTAGGAGTCCATATCTCGGTAATTATTAAGTTTAGAAAAAAGTTGTCCATACAAAACACGTTTATTTTAACGTATTCTATACGATAGAATCATAAAAAATAGGTGTCAATATGACATCACACCTGACGAAAAATTGACCAAAATCAGAGCCACTAAATAAAACTATAGACCAAAATTATTATTTATACATGCAATTTTCAACTTTGATTAAAGCTCTTAAATTGTCGCACAAAGTATTTTTTTTATGACCTTGATTTATTTTATATGTAATCTCTATTGAACAATTAGAGTAGGCCATTTTCAACTTTTTATCCGCTGTCATGTTTCCGCTTAATTAGTTAATTCAGTCGCCAAAACAATAACTCGATGCTAGTTTATATTGAAACAAAGCCGAAAATTGATTACTTAGCTGCTACTTTTTACTTTAATAGTCTCCGCAATTAGTCGCCAACTTATTATTTTTGCTATCCCCTTTAATTTTTTATAAATCCCTAAATCTGATTAATTTGTCGCCGCGTTAAATACATGCCTTTTTCAATGTTAATTAAATTAGAGCACCGAGCGGTAATAAAATTCTTGACCAAACAGGGAAAAATCAAAAAGCTATAAAAGAAGAAATGGACTATGTTTACCGTGAGTCTGCTCCTTCTTTATCAACAATTCAAAAGTGGTCAAGTGGATTTAAGCTTGGGAGAGAGAGTATTGAAGACGACCCTAGACCTGATCGGCCCATCGAAGCTTCTTCGACAGAAAATAGAAAAAAAGTGGAGAAAATGATATCGGAAGATAGTAGAAAAAAGGTGAAAGCAATAACCCAAAGCACTGACCTTTCTATTGGTACTACACACAATATAATCCATTACCATAATATGTCAAAAGTCAGTGCGAGATGATTACCGTGAATGATGACACCGCTTCAAAAAAATACGCGTGCTGTATGTTCTTCCGAATTTATTGAACTGTGCGGTGAAAATTCTGATGAGATACTGCAAAAGATTGTTACCGGAGATGAAACCTGGGTTCATCATTATGACCCTGAGAGCAAACAAGAGTCCATGCAGTGGCACATTAAAGGAGCTCCTCATCCCAAGGAGTTCAAGGTAATGCCTTCAGCTGGCAATTTAAGGTCATGGCCATAATATTCTGGGATTGTGAGGAAATATTGCTGATCGATTATAAAGAAAAGGGTGTAACTATTACAGGAGAGTACTACGCTAATATTATAGGCCAATTCTCGTAGAAGCAATTAAAAAAAGAAGAGGAAAATTATCCAAGGGAGTTCTGCTTCTGCATGACAACGACCCTGTGCATACTGTTCATATTGCCAAGGCTGCTGCTCTTGAATCTGGGTTCCAAACTACTACACACGCACCATATAGTCCAAACTTGTCCCCGAGTGACTTCTTTTTGTTCCCCAATCTCAAAAAGTATCTACGAGGTCATTGATTTTCTGACGATGAAACGTTGAAGGCAGCAGTGGAGAGGCATTTTGACATAAAAGATAAAAAATATTTTTATGAGGGGTTAAAAAATAGCGTATATCTGAAATGAAATTATTTAGGCTCCAGTTATTAAACCTTCCCAACTTCCAAGTTTTTTGAAGGAAAATGTTACCGAGACGCATTACCGCATTTGTAAAGACCTCTTCAACGATACGCACAAAGGGGGATAGCGCTTCTAAAAATATACGACTTTTTTACATGTAGCTGTGGAAGACAGGGAGACATTTTTAAAATAGCAAATTTTACAAGGTTTCCTTTTTCATAATAACTTAGAATGTCTATGTACCTATTTTTTGCTGAATATATTGGGTACCAAACGACTTAGGATTTGATACGTTTTCTAAATTATTAGTAGGTACCACATTAGTATTTTACTGTATTCGGGTACTTTGTCTTTATTGCTCTTTAAGAAAAAAATAAGCTTAACTTACTCCCGCTTTTTACAGAAATTAGACGCCACTCCACTGCTAGGCACATTCATACAATGCGTTTTGTTTAATGAATAAGTTATTTGAATATAAAAGGTTCAGTGCCTCTTCAATGATCTACATTCAATATTCGCCACTGACATTTGCACTTTAGCCACATGTCTCGCTATTTTGAATTTTACGCTTTTCCGATAGATACATTTTACGATACATCTCATTTAGAAAGAAAACATCATAACGGTTACCTCGAATAGGGTACATTGCTAAAGTAGCGAAACCTCGGAAACTTGTCAAATGAAACCTAGAATTTTGTTTCAGTGTAATTTTATTGGCCAATATTATATTAGCCTATAGGTCTTCCGGAATTTCAGTTCTTATTCCGACCATGTTGGCGACTTCACCAAGTAATATAAATTTAGCAATCATTTCTTTAGACGCTTTTAATAGAGTTTACACAATATCATGTATTGAACCCACTGCAAGCATCCGTGTCTCGCGTACTCGAAGGAACGCTCATTCTTATTATTATACCGAGCAGCCTACCTGAACCGCTCTGAGCGTCAGCAAAAAAGTAAAAAGATAATTTTTCGTCGACTCGGGCCTCGGACGAAAGAACAAAGGTTCACTCTTACCTAGTTATAGCTAGTTATTCCGGCTCCCCGCAGGTGTAACTTGTTATCTTTTACCGAGAATTTCTTTATTTTTCCTTTTTTCACCGAGATAACTCGGATATTTCTATGGCGTGAAAGTATAGGACGGTCGTAAAGCACTTTGTGTTTTCACTGGGGCCGTTGGAACTTTATTACTATAGCACCTTTTTAGACATTTAGCGCTTATTAAAGCGTTGTTCTTCTAATACTTGCCGATGGGAATTAACAATCAAGTCGTTGCTTGTTCATCCGGCTTCGATAAGACATCATCACGTTGGCGAATGTCGATGGCAAAAAACTTGTGGCTTGTGGCATTCACCCGCCGCCTTCCAACCGTTCGGTTCACCAACACGGGACCCGTGCGTTCTAGGCCTTGAAGTCTATATGGCCATTCAACCTACTACTAAAATAGCCTCTCGCTCTGAAATAAACAAAAATATCTTGAGAAATTCTCGAGTATTTATAGAGTGCGGATATGACCGAGCTGGGTAGCTATCCTGTCTTATGAAGTGACGGTCATTAATCTTTATACCTCCACTCTCGCGCTAGCTTGGCACTCGTCACAGGTTTTATGGTGGGTGCTATAACTTTACTGTCATAGGAAAATCGTTGAGCGTTGGTAATGCTATAAACACGTTGCCACTAAGATGAGGGCATTTGTAATTCTAAACAAGTGTTTATTATGGATTACACTAAACCATGTTGTGTTTAATAACACGAAACACGACAAAAGAGATATTGACGGTTCGCTTGTCTACCGGACAGGTAAATAGACATTTCGTTTTTTTTAAGCAGTTTGCTGTTGTTTCTGTTGAAAATATACATAATTTTGTGCATGTTTCATAAATCAGTCAGTTTATTAAACCGGTTCAGGGGGCTTATGATGGTTGCGTTTGCCACGTGATAAATAAGTGACAAAGCATCTGTCACTCACACTCGCATCTTGTCAAAACGTGACGGATGCTTTATCACGTATTTATCGCGGGATAAAAGCAACCATCATAGGCCCGCTGGTGTGATATTTGTGGTAATTTACTCTGAAATTGGCCTTATTCTGATGCTAAGTTGGAAATGTGCAAATATTACATTAATTATTTTCAACTAGCTGTGCCCCGCGGTGTTACCCGCTCATCCCACGGGAACACTAAATTTATTCGGGATGAAAAGTATCCTATGTCCTTTCCCGGGTCTCAAACTATCTCCATACCAAATTTCATCTAAATCGGTTCAGCGGTTTAAGCGTGAAGAGGTAACAGACAGACAGACAGACAGACAGACAGACACACTTTCGCATTTATAATATTAGTATGGATTTATAAAAGTCAATAATATGTGGTTTCCATTTCAATGCACAGCCGAATATTATATTTACGGCCGATAGATGTTTCTGACATTTAAATAGAAATAACCATACTGCCTAAGAGTTAAGCCAAGGTTTAGTAGGCAGACAACCGGACCCTTGGTCCAATATTAGTTAAGCAATTGGATAAGAAGATAGCATTAAATGCCCTAAAAGTGAAAATCCAAAGGCTAAAAGGATTGACAAAAACGATTCCGTTATTCTCGCCTGAGAAAGAGTCGTGTGTTACAGTTGTGCTAGAGGTGCAGGAGGGTGGCGTTAAAAATTCTTACAAAGTAGGCAGAGAATGGATTTGGCATATTGTTTCATCCACAAGGATAGTGGTATAATCTACTCAAACGCATTATATAGCCAAGCCAACCGGAATCGAGTACATAGTTAAATGGACTCCACGCCACTGCCAGAGGCAGTTTTTATGTACCTAAGTAGCGGACTTTCTACACAATAACATCTCATCTTGATGGCCTGATCCTGATACATACAGGATTCACTTTTAATTATTAAACAAGAAATTTTCAAATTTTATTAATGTACAACTGAATGAGTAATACAGTAATCGTAACCCAACAAACTAAACACACCGAGTGCACTGTATTAAATTATAAACAAAGTTTATCCATATTTTTCCTCCCAATCGTTTCGTACTCTATTAATTAGCTAATAATTTTATTTTTGTGAACATGTCCATTAACCCCAGTGAGTACAAAACGAGCTATTGTTTTTGCCTCCGCGGCTAATCGATACTATTTTGCTGAGCGTTAGCCCGCGCTCCGAGAGATTATTAATGAGTAATTACACAGACCACTGAAGTACACCCGGCTCTACTTACTAAGTCCTCTGAAACATACAACAATAGTTAGCAGGGAGTGGTTCAAAGACGGCTTGTCTCAAACTAAGACTTGTGCCCTTTCTGAGATATTCTCGACAACGTTTTCTGTTTTCTGGAGATGATTTCGAAAACATACTCGAATCGAGAAACGTTTGTTAGAACAGGACGACTCTGCTTAGACTAGACTTATAACTTCTGGCGTAAAATTTGAAGTAAATTCCACATTTGATTTGGAGAACTATATAGTATAAATATTTCTCTTTTGTACGCCTCTTTAAATGATGTCAGTCCTTTGTAGCCAGCATCAAGGTCAAGGTGTAAATCTAATGATCTAAAATCTTTATAACAAGGGTTAAAGTCAGTCGCGTGAGTCACTGTCATAATTGACCGCGTCTTTTGTAGGCCTTCGGTGTATCAAGTAGTTTTAGGTCATCTAATGTAGTACTTTTAATTAGCTCCCGAACATTTGACACTTTTTGAAACTGCCAGGAGTGCGATTGTGCCTTGTTTGTTTTTACAGAAGAGCGTTTCAATGTAATTGTAATAGACCTAACCTAACCGAAAGTATCGATATCGATATAGGTACACGATCTAGAAATAGTGGGTAATCAAACCTCAATTAATACCAATAAAGATAATCTGCACTGGCTGTGGCATTGAAGCCTGTTAGAAAACGTAAATCGATGTACAATGCTCCGAGGCGGAAGACTGTTCCAAGATTCCGCAACACGAGCAGACATCGGGGTCTATCAAACGTTGTTTTGACGAAGATTAATTGTGTTATTCATAATGGCCGACCTAAGCTTGATACTTGTTAGACAGTAAGGACTTGTTTTGTGTCGGGCTTTGTTAATTTCCTGCACAATAGAGGTTCGCGCGAACAGACGGCTCAAGGAACACTTTCTATTTCGGGTTTCGCGAAGTGAATGTTATGTCCGCATCGTTGCTTGTAATCTATTATTATGTTAATTAAATTAGTTATCAGAGGTGATGTTAGGAATATATTACCTACTGTTAGGAAACGAAGAATAGTAGATTAAATCTTAAATCATAATTATAATAGCAAAACTAACATCAAAATCTAAAAGCCAATTTAGTGGTGACGCATCTTAAAAATGGTAATCCTTCGAAATGACACTGCAGAATCTCGTTCTGGCTTTAATGTTAATATGTAAATAGAAGAAGGTGCACGCGCGTTGAAGAAATAGTCATAACCCTAATTTTTCTTGCTTCTACTTAGTTGGGTATAAAGTATAGTGTCCTATAACCATCTGGGGAAACGCAACTACCCGTATACCAAAACCTTTTTTGGAATCAGGCCAGCCGTTTATAATTATATGGATTTTTTATAATATTATAGATAATGTTGTTTTGATTAATGCATAAAATGCGAAAAATACGGAGGGTGTTATTTCCGATATCGTGCCCGAGAATACCTAAAGCCTTTGTGTGCTTAAGTGAGCACTTAGAAACAACAGTAGGAAATAGTATAATAACGGGCTGTTAAGTGTTTTTCGCCAAATTAATTACCGTTAAATAGCGTTCCAGTAATTAGAAAGTGCACATAAGTCGGTCCGGGAACGAAATTATTTATTAAGAATATTGAGGGAATGACGTTTACCACCTAATTTCATAAATATTTCCATTGATGATTGTACGTTAACACTAAATATACTAACATTTTGCACAAAGCCAAAGTGCGTCGATTAAAGAGTTCAAGTTGTTTTGAACGTGTAACATCGTATTTCTAATTATCATTATTGTGGGGAACTAAAGAATTGTTTCTCAGTGTTATTTGTCGGGTTTAAGGAATTGATCAATTGGGCAAACAGTTCGGCACTAGTTTCTCTTCATCAATTCTCCGAAACGCGAAGTAAAGGACCACGAATCGAATTGATGAAAATGTCATTACAAAATCTAAAACGTTTTCCACAGATAATTTATTTTATTTTTATTTATTTATTTAATGGAATGATGATAGGCAAATGTGTAAGAGTAAATCCTATTGAAGATAGACGACAATCGAACTCGCATTACCATGATTTTCAAAAAAAAAAAAAAAAATGGTTGCATCCTTGACGTTCAAACGTAAAAAAAGTGTATAAGCATTTTGTATGAGTATGACTATATGCATTACGTTTTTGTAATTTTAAGTGTCTTGCATTAAAGAAGGATCCGTCACCTACCACAACCTTGCGGTCGTCGCGCCCATTCGTTAGTCGTATATGGACATAATTCGCTATTTGTGTAGGTCCTCGAGTGGGTCGTAATATCTCATTGTTACTACCGAACCCATTAGCTAACGCACAGCCTAAATGACGCTCTGTAATTATCGGTACACGATTGTGTCTTATGATGTCACCAGCTCACTTATCTGCCTAAACGACTTGTTAGTTCACTTTAAAGTTATCTGGACAGAGCTCTCCCGTCATTCGACTCGACTCGTGTCAATTCTTATCAATCAAACGAACGAAAATAAATCGTAAATTTAGCTTTATTTTCATAATAATGTTCAGCCTCGTGGTTTTGTATAATCAACTTATTGCACTGACGAGAAGTGTGTAGGATTCTTAGCTACTCGGTTTGTTTTTCTGTTCTTTTATAATTAATTTGTATATTTACTAGATGATTAATCTTAATACCCTCAAAAGCGGTCGCAAAATTCAAAGAAACACCCAAACTTCCACCACATTCTTGGAACTCTCACATGTAAGAAAATAAATCATAAACGGCGAACAAAGACCCAGAGGAGCTTTAAACCCACATTAGATGGCATAATAACTGTGAATACCATCCTCAGCGTAAATACTTGAATTCCCCACAGAGTCATTTAACGTTGCCAGCGACTCAAATAAGAAAGGAAACTGAAATGCAAAGCGCCGCAAGACAACAAGAATGGGATTCCTCTACAATCTACTCACGTACGGCTGTTGTCAACTTTCGCAATGTTACCTCGCGACACTCAAATCGTAAGTAGACTCGAAGGCTAAATAGCAGTCGAGGTTATGAAGCCGTCTACATAAAGTTTCAATATGTTGAGCCCGCCGTGTCGAATAAGAACTTTACACAAACCTTACCTTTCATTTTATTCGAAAACGGATATAACTTTGTTACAAATTGTTTCCGAGAAGATTAAACCCTTTACAATAGCGAGCCCAGCATTTCAGAAACTTGCCAGATCAAAGCATCAAAGTGGAAAGCTGATTATATTTGAAAAATATAATGTAAATTGCTCAAATTCAAAGATCACATGGCTTGCGGTTTCATTGAATGCGTCGAGCCTAGGTAAATATGAATAAGTGCAAAGGTGACATCAAGGTCTTAGGCGGTCAGAAAGCCGTGTCCCTCCTTTACTCTACGAGCATTCATAATTACTGCTAAGCCATTCACTTGTGAATTTTACCTTGTGCTTACTTTATGGTGCTGCTGCGTCTAAAGTAGGGTAATGTGATTTAATCGTTTAAATGTTTAACTTCGTTGCCACAAAAACAACATCAGTGGTAGTATTTTAACGATCTCAATCTATCCTAATATTAGGTCCTTACATATGAAATTGGCGTTTCATATGGCAGAAATGAAAATGTTTTTATTTTATGAAACTATTTTTTTATTTAGTCAAAGTATGTACCATGGCTATCAATGCACTTTTGCCATCTCGAAGGTAGTTCATTGATTCCTTTACTAAAGAAAGTGTGTGAGCGAGAATCAATAAAATCTTTGAAGGCCGTTTGGACAGCCTCGTGAGAATTGAATTTTTTTCCTTGGATGAAGTTGTCCAAATTCCGAAAAAAATGGTACTCAGTTGGAGCAAGGTCCGGGGAGTATGGTGGGTGTCGAAGACATTCCAGTCGCAGCTCCCTTAGTTTTGCGGCCGCCAAACGTATGTGGTCGAGCGTTGTCCTGAAGCAGCAGTGGGCTAGATCGATTGACCATTCATGCGGTACCCATTTCTCAAGTTTTTTCACTTTTCCAGTTTATTTCAAGTGAATCAAAATGGTTTTATCGCTCACACAGAAGCCTGTCGCTAACTCTGATGTGGTTTGCGATGGATCTGCTGTCAACTTGTGTCTCCGGCCGTCCACGGGGCTTGTTCTGTAGGTCAAAATTTCCAGAACGGAACGTTGAAACCAATAACGTATCGTATTTTCTATTGCAGTAGCTTCCCCATACGCATTGTTAATCCTACGAGCCGTTTCTGCAGCACTGGTGCCGAGGTGAGGTCATAATCGTAAATATAGTGATATTTTAAGTTCTCCATATTTAGTAGAGTTGCTAAGCCGCGAAATTGTGCGCATCGGGTTACAAGCATGAAATTTCTACCACACATAGAGCGTTCCACGGTGATTATTTTCAGATGTGGAGGGAAGTCAGATTCGTTCCCTGTGTGTTGGGAGAGCGGGGTGAAGAGAACCAAGTACTGTTCTTTTTCTTTTTTTTATTACTGATCAGTTAAGGCTATTAGGGCTTGCGCGACATCGTTTTCGTGTAAAATAGATATCAGCTATTAATTTTTCATGTTATTTAAGAATAGTTTCATGTAAAAATTTGGGTTTATTGCCGAAAAGGTAAAAATCACAACAAGTTTTTTTTTATTCAGAACGATAAATTAGTTATCTATCCTGAATATTTACAATTTAAAAAAATATTACCAAACAGCAAATTTAGTCTTGTTTTTAAAAATGTATACATATTGGGCACATCTGATACAAAAAGTAGCTTGAAAAAAATGTTGATGTTAAGCTTAGCCTGCGTGTTCTAGTACATTTTGCTAAGTCGCGAAATTGTGTACATCGGGATACAACCACGAAATTTCTACCACAGATAGAGTATTCTGCGGTGATTATATTCAGATGTGGAGGGAAGTCAGATTCGTCCCCAGTGCGGCGACAAAGGAGTCCTCTTTTTCTTTTTATATTACTGATCAGGTAACGCTAGTAGGACTTGTGTCGTGTCGTTTTTGTGTAAAACAGATATCAGGAATTCATTTTTCATGTTATTTATTCATAGTACCATATAAAAATATAGTTGTATTTCCGAAATTGTAAAAATCACAACAAGTTTTTTTTATTCAGGGAGATAAATTAGTTATATTTCCTGAATATTTAGGACTAAAAAAAATATTGGAAAATAGTAAATTTAATCTAGTTTCTAAAAATATATAAATATTGGGCACTCTTCATACAAACAGTAACTTAAATTAATAGACTGGTAGTCCATATTAAAATTTTCAAGTCTAACGGCATTTTGTGAGCCATTTTGGCAACATAACTTTTCCGATGTAAAAAAGCCTGCTGAATTCGATTCTGGATGTTGCCAAGCCGAATTTTGCCCCCCTCCCCCCATTTCCCCCCTTTTTACCTCAAAATATGTCCCTACCCCCGGTTTTTACGGTCTTACACAAAAAGTATTAGAGTTAGAAAAAAAATGTCAAGGACAAATATAATCTCCATAAAATTTCCTATAAAACGGTGTATAAACTTGTTTAATAGGCCTTATGGTTTGTGAGCAATACCTTCCCGAAGTTTATTATTTTTTCATAATTTTGATAAACATGGTCGAGGCAGTCATCAATCATCATCATCAGCCTGTTTCAGTCCACTGCTGGACATAGGCCTCTCCCATGGCACGCCACTGAGCTCGATTTTCAGCTCTCGTCCTCCAGTTACTACCCGCTGTCCTACGAATGTCGTCGCTCCACCTTGTTACAGGGCGCCCTACACTACGTTTACCGATTCGTGGCCTCCACTCCAGAACTCGTTTGCCCCAGGACAGCAATCGCACAGGATCAATTCCATACAAAATTCGGCTTGGCAACATCCAGAATCGAATTTTGGCTCGTTTGGTTAAAATTCAAGATGGCGGCCAAAATGCCAAAACTTAAAAAAGCCGTATTATAACTCGATTCTGGTCGTGTGGGGTGTCATGATATAGGTTTTAGGGGTCGCTCAACTCAGTTTTGATAACCGGAAGTCCGTCCGGGTACTGGAAGTGGACAAAAACAAGATGGCGGCAATTTCGGAAGTATTAATATTTTTTGTCATAACTCCACTGCAAGGAGTCGTGTCAACTTCAATCAACACCGGAAGTACCTCCAGCTCGGTAGTTTTACTTACGGTTACAGACGTTACAATCTTCATTTTCATTTAAAGTGAAGTTACAGACTCAAAAAGGTTGGAAATTGATACAAGATTTCAAAATAAACGGAAATTTCCTGTCATTTATTACGAACAGAATAACATCAAATGATTGTAAAATCATGATCCTCCTTCCTGTTCAAACAATCATTGGCACATGATTTGCACAACATATTGGTGCATACTTCCTCTGCCCGTCTGCACCCACACAGGCGTGTGCCACATCGACCTTTACACTTGCACGATAGAAGTGAGTGTATCGAGGGGAGCAATGACGCCACGGCAAGGAGTACCCCATCGACTTCTTGATAGCCGCACTCAGTTGGATCGGGCAACGGTGGGTCGGCTTGATCAGCGCTTCGCCAAACAGCTGTTTGGAAGTGCATCCGTTTTATGTGCTGACGTGCAGCGTCTGATGTGGGTGGCAAACGCTCAGGCACTTGAGTTAAAAGTATTCCGTTTTCAGGTATTGGCAAACGTGGAGCATGGACTGTATATCGCATGCACTGTGAACTACTCAATGGGATCGGTATACACCCCTTAAGTGAAACCAGTGTGGTTAAGGCTGAGAAGTTCCTGGCTCTGCTCTACAAGTCCACCGAATCGACTTGCGACGATGCGCGCCATGTCTTGTTTGGCACTACTCAAGTGCCTGAGCGTTTGCCACCCACATCAGACGCTGCACGTCAGCACATAAAACGGATGAACTTCCAGACAGCTGTTTGGCGAAGCGCTGATCAAGCCGACCCACCGTTTCCCGATCCAACTGAGTGCGGCTATCAAGAAGTCGATGGGGTACTCCTTGCCATGGCGTCATTGCTCCCCTCGATACCCTCACTTCTATCGCGCAAGTGCAAAGGTCGATGTGGCACACGCCTGTGCAGGTGCAGACGGGCAGAGGAAGTATGCACCAATATGTTGTGCAAATCACGTACCAATGATTGTTTGAACAGGAAGGAGGATGATGATTTTACAATCATTTGATGTTATTCTGTTCGTAATAAATGATAGGAAATTTCCGTTTATTTTGAAATCTTGTATCAATTTCCAACCTTTTTGAGTCTGTAACTTCACTTAAATGAAAATGAAGATTGTAACGTCTGTAACCGTAAGTAAAACTACCGAGCTGGAGGTACTTCCGGTGTTGATTGAAGTTGACACGACTCCTTGCAGTAGAGTTATGACAAAAAATATTAATTCTTCCGAAATTGCCGCCATCTTGTTTTTGTCCACTTCCAGTACCCAGACGGACTTCCGGTTATCAAAACTGAGTTCAGCGACCCCTAAAACCTATATCATGACACCCCACACGACCAAAATCGAGTTATAATACGGCTTTTTTAAGTTTTGGCATTTTGGCCGCCATCTTGAATTTTAACCAAAAGAGGCAAAATTCGATTCTGGATGTTGCCAAGCCGAATTTTGTATGGAATTGATCCTGTGCGATACCAATTACCCCAAAATAAGTTTATTTCACTGCCTCGACCTTGTTTATCAAAATTATGAAAAAATAATAAAGTTCGGGAAGATATTGCTCACAAACCATAAGGCCTATTAAAAAAGTTTATACACCGTTTTATAGGAAATTTTATGGAGATCATTTTTGTCCTTGACATTTTTTTTCTAACTCTAATACTTTTTGTGTAAAACTGTAAAAACCGGGGGTAGGGTCATATTTTGAGGTAAAAGGGGGGGAAATGGGGGGAGGGGGGCAAAATTCGGCTTGGCAACATCCAGAATCGAATTTAGCAGGCTTTTTTACATCGGAAAAGTTATGTTGCCAAAATGGCTCACAAAATGCCGTTAGAACGACAAAGGAAGCCGTTTTTTAGAATTTTCTACCAGTCTATAATTGTTGATGTTGAGATTAGCCCGTGTGCTCGAGATACATTTGCAAAAAAATATTTTGTTTTAATTACATTAATTTGTTTTTCTAGGACGTATATAGTAAATATTATATGTAAAAGCATGTTAACAATCATTATTTAATGTATTTAATGAAGCGAAATAGGATGCGTTCGGAGATTTACGTTGGTTACGCCGACGTAAAGACATATTTTAAGCTACTGTTTGTATGAGAAGTGCCCAACATGCATATATTTTTAGAAACCAGATTAAATGAACTTTTTGAAATAATAATAATAATTTGAAAATGTTCACGAAATTGAACTAATTTACCTCACTGAATAAAAAAACTTGTTGTGATTTTTACCTTTTCGGCCATCACACCCATATTTTTATATAGAACTATACAAAACTAACATAAAAAATGAATTTCTGATATTTGTTTTACACGGAAACGATACCAAACACGTCCTGGTAGGCTCAACTGACCAGCAATAAAGGAAGAAAAGAGGGATACTTGGCCGTATTCACTCCGCTCTCCCGCCTGACAGGGGACGAATCTGACTTCCCTCCACATCTGAAAATAATCACCGTGGAACACTCTATCTGTGGTAGAAATTTCATGCTTGTAACCCGATGCGCACAATTATGTTAGAAAACAGCGGACTAACAACTCTACTAATTGTGGACAGAACGATGTGAAAGAAAAACAAATGACGCGATAACAAATAAATTTCGTAATTCGAACACAGAAATACATGGTCTTAAATTTGAAATGAATTTGAATATGGAATTCCTAGCCGAACGCCACATATTTTGAACCAAAGTTACCAGTTCGCCAAACGCCAATTTCATATATAAGGACCTAATAGCAACAACGTTTAGGGGAGCGTGGGGGAATTGGAGCCTACTAAGGCAAAAGTTCAATATAAGGCAAATGTATGGGTATTTTTGGATCTTTTTAATAGAAACTAAATCCTTAGTTATTTGACTATCATTTAATTACAGCATCACCGTTACATTATCAGGCATTTGGCGACAGTTAAACTTTTTTCAAAAAAACAGAATCGCTCTCATTACCCGACTTTGCGGGAAATGAGAGCCTATAGATACCCATATGTGTAATGGGAGCTACTTAATTATTGAGTCACCCTCAAAACATTAACTGTCAGCCTAAAATCTCATATTCATGTAAATATTAACATAAACGTATGCGTAAATTAATTAACTTTAAGGATCCAAACAATAATAGCCTAATAATGTAATAAGCTCTGATTACCCGACTACCACCATCTTGAAATTTCATAAAATAATATTCCGAATCTAGCTTGTAATGAAATGATATGAATAGATACTCAAAATTGATAACATTAGCTATTAAATAAAACAGGTTTCATTATAACAAACATAATATTACTTCAACTTAAGCTGGCCGTTGAAATATCGTATTTTTAATAAGCGCGGAGCAAAAAACCGATAAGCGTCCGTGGTAACATAATGCGTGGCACTGGCGAGCTGAGCGAGCCAGGGGAACACGGCCGCACTGTGACGAAAACGCCCGCGCGGTAAATGAGTGAATATGAGATATAGTTTTGTCTCAAGTCGCACCGCTCCTATTAACCGCCGGTCCCCATTACCCCAGGTTCCCCTACAATTACTGAGTATGTCAATAAAATTCACTATGACCTTAATAAATCGCAGAGTCTTGTAATATCGTGATGGGAAATTATTAACTCATCAGGGTCATAATTGATAACAAAATTTTCTTTCCCACTGCTAGGATCATTTCAATGGTAACCGTGTAACACGATCAGTTTTACATCTCAGCCTTGGCTTACTCTGGGCGTTCCCGCGATAGTACTTTAATTGGTTCAAATTACTATTGCGGCGTGAGTAAAGTAAAAGAATAAATAACGATGAATAAATTACAATTCATGTTATTTATCAAATTAAGTGCATACCGCAACGCTAACTTGAACTTAACTTTAACTTGTTTTTAAACTTGTATTAGCAACAGTTTAAAGCAAGATCACTGAGTTTTTCTTCGACAAGAACAAATTTCAACTCGTTGTCAACGTTTTTCTTACTTTCCAAACATTTACCTATCAGTTTTTTTGCTGTCTACAGCAAATTAAGCAATTTATAGGGTTATTCTCACATCGCCGGACGGCGTGCCTTTTGATCAGAATCATCAGTATGAAAATATGTAGGAACAGCCCATGTTTAAAATGTCATAGAAATGGAAATCACACATGTGGAAAACGTGACCTTTGAGAATTGAAAAACTTGGACGTCGTGAGCGTATGCTCGGGCACTCTATCAACTGTACGCAGCGAAATGGCTCGATTCCGTGATGTCGAATATCGGAATGGTTTATGGGCGATGCCGTGCGTACGTGCCCCGGAACTTAACTAACTTAAACTGATACAACTCACGACCCATAACGAGACGCCCGAGATTCATTAGAACCACCCACAGATATATAGTTAGACTAGATAACGTAAACACCTCAATCTGTATGAAAACCAACCGTGTCACTTTTATTCTGCCTACTGTGACGTCACAAGAGCGAATTAGTGGTGCGAATTCCTCGTTGTCAGCGCAAAATCGATTCAAAGGCGAGTATAACCTAAATATCACTAATCGATTCACATGAATGACATCGATTTTCTGACAGACGAATGATTTAGACAGACGAATGATTTAAACAGACGAATGATATTAAAAGGATTTATTAAATAAAGGAAGCATATTTGAATTACAGGGTGCGTCCCATGAGATATAACTACATAATATATAATTTCATATTAATAACGTTCACAAGATATAATAAACTTTTGCTATAACATCAAAATCAATATTTTTATTAGGAATAACGGTCAATTAGCATAATACTCATGTTGTAGAATGATTTTTTATATAACACTCAAATACTCTAAATTCAGTTAATATAACATACATAACGTATATCGATCATAGTATATACTTTCTTTTCGTATAATGATTAGAAAATATAATAGCGTATGATATACTAAATAGGTTATAACTGCTACCCTATGCCCCTAAAATGGAACATGGGTCAAAAACCGAAAACTGTAGGTTAGGTTTGTTTTATGGATAGCGGAGCGAGCAAAGCGAGCGGAGCGTGAAAATGCTTGCTTGCATGGAGGTACCTACATTAAAATTTAATAGCGAACTATTGCATACGTATGTTCACAATTGATAATGGCAGATGAAATTCTGGCAAGTAAGAGTCCGTTTGGAAGAACTGCGATAAAATGGAATATGGGTCAAAAACCGAAAACTTTAGGTTAGGTTTGTTTTATGACCATGGGTAGCGGAGCGAGCGAAGCGAGCGTAGCGTCAAAATTCTTGCTTGCATGGAGGTACATGTTAATATATTAAAATTTTACAGCGAACTATTGCATAAGTATGTACACAATTGATGTGCAGGCGGTTATTCTATACGAGCATTATGCATTTTGGTGTTAGATGTATTGAGTATTATACATTATAAATCTGAGATATTATGAACGTTATACGTTATGATCGTTATATACAATGATATTATACTTAAATAACGTTATACTTAACAAAAATATATATTTTGATGTTATATCTAACGTTCGTTATACACCTTGAACGGTATACAAAACAAGCTTATACAATATGAGCGTATATAATATGAATATTATATTATAAGTTCTTATATCTTATATTACTTACCCTGAATTACATTTTGAAAATAAAACTTATAAGATTTTTAGCTCTGTGAGCTGTAGACCTCGCTTTGTTTTGAAATGGTAAAAATTTGTAATTTTTTAAGTTCCATCAATGTTTCTAGTTGTCGCTTCCTGGTCTCTCCCAATCTCTGTTCCCGCTTCCACTTCCACTTCCACTCTCGCTCTTAATCTAAGTTCTATTAAGGCGATTATGGAAGCGAAACTAGCGCTACTTCCGAAACGTTTTATATCTTTTAAATCAGATTAAATTTCAGTAATTGCAAAAGATCAGGTACTAGGAAAAACCTACAATATATTTATTAAATCAGTGTATACACTTTGTCGTTCTGTAGTTGTCCCCAAAAACTTGTACAAAGCTAAAACCGCCGCTTTTCTGTTAAGTATTATAGACATATTCCAGAAGTGGCGCTAGTTTCGCATCTATATAGGTACTCGCCCTTAGACCACAGATTATATTTATATAATACACGCTTCCGAAAAATATATACTAAACCTCTTCTAGTTTTCTCTTCCTTGACAATGATGAAGGTTGTTGTGGCGTATCTTGATTCTGTAAAGCACAAATAAAATGAGTATGATCAGATATTTTATACGGTATCTAATAATAAAAACACTATTAAACATTAAATCGATTCACTAACCTCATCAATCATCATCATCGTCAATGAGTTTCAGTATATTTATTTTTTACTTATTTTTTATTAAAGGGCTTGTGCACAAATCACGTGAGGTTCGATAGGGGGGGAGGGGGGTCGCGAAAAAATCACGAAAGATCACGTTGGGGGAGGGAGGGGTATAAGGAGACCTCACGTGTATTTTTCTACTATGAACGAAGACTAAGAAAAATCGATATTTTTTCTCGGTTTCGTTAAAAATAAATCTTCACTTGTTAAATACTTAAAATTTGGCGAGTCTATTTTACGAAATCCTGGCAAAAAAAAATACACGTGAGGTAGTATGGGGGAGGGGGGGTTAGCAAAGCACCTCACCAAATATCACCAGGGGGGAGGGGGGGGTCAAAAAGTAGCCGAAAAAACCTCACGTGATTTGTGCACAAGCCCAAAGCAGTAACGTCTGCTATTAACGTAAACTAAATGTTTACAAATGAAGCTAATATTGAAAAATTTAATGATTCGGACATTTCGGACAGGATTCGAACCTGCGTTTCCAACGGCTTTCCGGGCCAACACTGGCGTCCTCCCAATTGGACCACCGAATCAGATGTCAGAGCCATTGAAGCCTTAGGGTGGCATCGTAGCGCCATCTACCATCTATCTATCTATCTTTCAGTATATTAATAGTGGGGTACGCCGTTTTTTTCAACATTCGCAACTTCTTCCCTTCAATGAAACTGCTATTTTCAAAGTGTTTCGAGCAAATTTGGCTATGCTTAGTCGGGAACCAGTCTTTCCGTCCAGTGGCCTCAATCCATTTTTCTTTTGTGATAGGATCATGTGGGCACCTAAAAAGAAGTAAGAGTTTCTTAAGAAAAATAGAAATTTATAAACGTATTATACGTTCAAAGGATAAACATGAACACATCACATACACGAACTCTCTACCCGAAGATATGACCCTCCTTTTTTAAAGCTGTCGTTTAAAATTAGAAAGAAAGAAAGAAAATACATCTTACAACAATTTTATCGTTACAATTGTCAAGTAGCCAATTAGCGTTTTTAAAATGGTTAGTATCATTCGTCTGTCCGATATCGATTAAAATCGATTATCGAAACATGTTGTAGAACGAACAACACTAGTTGCTAGATTTGACAGACGAATGATAAGTTGCCTTGTACCACGAACTCGAAGCGATGAGCGACAGTATCGCTTGTTCTCACATTCATCGTCTCTTAACACATAGCGTCAGATTAAACGCTCAAAGCAGACGCAGCAATGTAATGTGAACATTGTTTACTTACCGATAATCTCTAGTTACTTAGGTACAGACTTGGAATCACATCTCGGAATACTTAAAAAATTGATTTAAAATGAATTTACGCTTAATATAATTTGAAAATAACTTACCTGTGATAGGAAACATGTCCTTGCGTTTGTGTGCACACAATTATTGGGCTATCGCAGTTTAGTACGACGCAACAACGCATTTTAGTTATATTTACGGACGACCGGCCACAACAACAGACGCGCGCGGAATGTCTGTAGCGACGGCCGAGTGTGGATATTCTCCACAGTTCGGACGTGGTTCGGACACGCGAAGTAGATGCATTTGCGTGATCTAGTCTAACTATATATCTGTGGAACCACCACTATCAGTTCTAGGTACAGTTATAAATAAGTCTGTAGGAAACGCCGACCAAACCAAAAATTTAATGGATGGCTAGTGCGTTAAATTAGGTAAACGAATACTCCAGGCAAATCACTGGGTGCTAGAAAACGCGCTGGTTTTACCATTATGTACCCTCAATATTTTTCTTAGAGATCAACAGGAAAATCTGGCGTGTTTTTAAAGACACTATAGCATGAATAGAACTGGTTTCTTTAATCGCAGTTTTGCACGTGTAGTATCACAACACTTTTGTGTTTAATTATAAGACAACTAGCTGGGTTGATAATGCACGCTGTTGTATGGGAACCTTGCACTTTGTGACTATGCGCTGAAACTTGGCTCATTTGATCCTTAGGTGGTCTTGAGTGAATTCAGACCGGTAGACATCGATAGCCACCACGCGTTTAGTGGGGGGAGGGGGGGAAGTTCGACGCTGCCGCGCTTTAATTAATGCAAGACTTCTCTAAAACTATACATAATATGGCGTGTGATATATCATTTTCGGATAAATCAAGGATGAGGAATCTATTTTTTGGACTAAACTAATGCAGTTTCAAACAAAAAAAATAAAAAGTAGAAAAAACTGAAAAACATAATTTGTGTTTTTTTTTATATAATTGTCAATTATTTTAAAAGTATAAAAGTAATCTCAAAACAAAAAATATTGTCGTAAAGCTTAATTTATGTAGTTTCTAAAAATATATAGTTTATTCTATATATCTGTTGATCCATGGGATCCATTTTTGATAATAAATAATATCAAGCGTAAGTCAGGGCGATCTCAATGCATGATCGTCCGTGAAGTAGGGTTTAGGTACTGTGTTAAGCAACATTTCTCTAAAACTATACATAAAGGGCATGTGATTTATAATTTTTGGTTAAATAAAGGATGAGGAATCTATTTTTTTTACAAAAATAATGCAATTTTTTAACAAAAAAGATATTAAAAAGTTTATATTTGTGTTTTTTACATAATTTCCAATCATTTTAAAAGTATAACAGAAATCTCAAAACAAAAATATAAACATAAAGCTAAACTTATGTAGTTTTAAAAATATATAGTTTATTAAATATATCTGTTGATACATGGGCGATAATAAATAATATTGAGCGTAGGTCAGCGTGATCTCAATGCATGATCGTCCGTGACGTAGGGTTTAGTTAATGTTTTAAACACACAAAAAGTGCATATATTTTATTGTTAAGTCTCTTAGTATTTTAAATGAAACTACGCAATGTAAATTAATTTATTGTATATATTGCAGGATCCACTGCAATTACAGAGGTCTGAACATTTAAGCTGCCTTTTTTTGCAATTGCACCAGCGAATTTGCACATAAAAATTTCCAGACATTACATGCTCCTGCAGCAACAGGCAAGTCTGTCCAAGTAGTTGTTGTTGACCTTCGTCCAACCCCAAGTAGTTACCCCAAGTGCGTGATAACTGACCCCAAACGCCCACCTCTCGATAAATGCTGATACAAAGTGGCTTTGGTCGGTGGGAGGTGTTCTATCTGCTGGTCTATCTTGGTAAAAATATATATATGGGGCTCATTCACTGAAGTACATGAAGCTGATCTGAAATAATAATTATGATATACAGTATTCTTTTTTAAGTTTCGAGATCCTATTATTCTATTATATCAGTTTCAAAAGCAGAAAAACTGACCTATCATATGATGTTAAGACGTATTTTTCGATGGAAGCCATTACCTACTCAATGCGTCGCTTGATCGCTAACTCGAAACCTACAGTAGGTCAGGAAAGGCTTCCATGCTTGAAAAGCACTTCTCTTTCCTTTACCATTGAACCAAGATACCGTATCACATCCTGTGAATGCGTGAAAGAGGGTATCTTAATACTCTTGCTCTCTGTGGGCCTGTAAATAAACAAATATGTATAAAACACCCGTATTTTCTTAATTTACTATGATCGAGGCTTCACGACTCATGATACTGTGGATACTGATGTGTTGGTATTGACAGTTACACATAATATGCAAGCTTTACCTCAGCTTTTGCCACCGCGAGCGGAGCTCAGCGGTGGCGCGGCTTGACAAAGTCCTCTTCTCGCCGCGAGCTGTAATGGTGCTCGAGCGGCGGTGAGAGTGGGCCGTCTTTTTCTTACCACCGCGAGCGGGGCTCAGCGGTGGTGCGGCTTGAATTATCCTCTTCTCCGCCGCGAGCTGTAATGGTGCTCGAGCGGCGGGGTGAGTGGGCCGTCTTCTTCTTACCACCGCGAGCAGAGCTCAGCGGTGGCACGGCTTGAGTCATCTGCTTCTTCTTGCCGCCGCGAGCGGCTGCTCCCAGCGGCGGCGGGTATCGTAGGGGACTTCAGGAGTCGGTCAGCAGCTCTCTGGGCAATGCCCGAGCTCTGCTGTCCGGGGGCCTCGTGTAGTGAGGGGCGATCCCCTGGAGATGCTCATGGCGCGAGCGGTCCGCGCGGCCAAACATTGACCGCGCGAGCCTGCCGATGAACTTCTCCAGGGGGTGCCACTTGAGGTCCCGCATGATGGTGTCGTTGCGCACGTATCGTTGGGCGCGCACGATAGTGCGCAACGTACGCGTCTCCTGAGTCCGCAGCTTCGTCCTGTTGGTCTTCTTTAGCAAGGCGTACCACGCCGGCGCGGCGTACGTGAGCCGCGACCGGACGTAAGCCTTGTAGAGCCCCAGCTTGGTGTGCCGGGGGAGCCCGCTGGCGAAGACAGGACGGAGCTTGGCGCGCGCTGCTGCTGCTCTGCTGATGGTGCTCTCGGCGTGTTGACGCATGGTCAGCCCTCTGTCTATAGTGACGCCCAGGTAGGAACTTTGGGTGCATATACGAACAAAATAACATCACCAATATCTGTGCTATCATGATATCGCCACCACGATAGGTAAAAATGGTATATCTGGTCATAGTAAATTAAGAAAATACAGGTGTTTTATACAGATTTGTTTATTTACAGGGCCACAGAGAGCAAAATTATTACCCATTTCACGCATTCGCAGGATGTGACATGTAACACGGTATCTTCGTTCAATAGTAAAGGAAAGAGAAGTGCTTTTGAAGCTTGGGAAACCTTTCCTCCATGACCTCTTCTTCTTCGTTGTTTTCACTCTCGGCAGAGTGGTCGTGGTCATCATTTCAGATATTGGTGAATGGTGATTAGCTTCACAACACGCCGCCATTCTTACTTGATTAGCCGCCTTCTTCGTGCATTCGTGTAGTAACGATGATGCATTTATTGCAGCTTTTATTTAGTTTGTCCATAACATAGGTGATCTTCTTCGTGGCCTGGTACCCTCAACCTTTCCGTGGACCAGAATCGCTCAATAGCCTCCACCCCCCGGCGGCATACGTGGCCAAAGAAGGTAAAGGTACGAGACTGCACTAAAGACGATAAACGCTGCTTGATGCCAAGTTTTCGAAGTATAGAATCGTTGGTACGGAATTCAGTCCATAATACTCCAAGCATTCTCGTCTAACACCACATCTCTAGGGCGTCTATCTTCTTCTCCTCAACTTCCTGCAGGGTCGACGTTTCTGCGGCGTACAGGAATATGGGGAATACAAGTGCCCGAACGGGCTGGTTTTTGTGTCTTCGTGTTTGTTGCGATTCCTTCATATAAACATTAACTAAACCCTACGTCACGGACGATCATGCATTGAGATCGCCCTGAGCTACGCTCAATATTATTTACTATCGCCCATGTATCAACAGATATATTTAATAAACTATATATTTTTAGAAACTACACAAGTTCTTTATGTTTATATTTTTGTTTTGAGATTTCTGTTATACTTTTAAAATGATTGGAAATTATGTAAAAAACACAAATATAAACTTTTTTGTAAAAAAATTGCATTATTTTTGTTAAAAAAATAGATTCCTCATCCTTTATTTAACCGAAAATTATAAATCACATGCCCCTTTATGTATAGTTTTAGAGAAATGTTGCTTAACACAGTACCTAAACCCTACTTCACGGACGATCATGCATTGAGATCGCCCTGACTTACGCTTGATATTATTTATTATCTCCCATGGATCAACAGATATATATAATAAACTATATATTTTTAGAAACTACATAAATTAAGCTTTACGACAATATTTTGTGTTTTGAGATTACTTTTAAAATAATTGACAATTATATAAAAAAACACAAATTATGTTTTTCAGTTTTTTCTACCTTTTAATTTTTTTTTGTTTGAAACTGCATTAGTTTAGTCCAAAAAATAGATTCCTCATCCTTGATTTATCCGAAAATGATATATCACATGCCATATTATGTATAGTTTTAGAGAAATCTTGCATTAATTAAAGCGCGGCAGCGTCGAACTTCCCCCTCCCCCCCCACTAAACGCGTGGTGGCTATCGATGTCTACCGGTCTGAATTCACTCAAGACTACCTAAGGATCAACTGTGCCAAGTTTCAGCGCATAGTCACAAAGTGCAAGGTGTCGTGCACTAACACCCCAGCTAAACGTTGCGCGTTGGTACTTGGTACATAATATGTAGAGTATATACACAAAATATATGCTCAACATATATACCAACATCAAACGAGATAAAAATCATTCAGGTTCGCCTGGTAAAAGCAGACAAAGAGAGGAAGAAATCGAAGAAAGCAACTATTTGCGTAAACTCAAATTAGAATTACCTACACAGTTACGAAGTAAGTCCTTTCAGCAAGGAATATTATTTATCTTCGATACATTATTATTTATTATTCTACTCTACGAACATAAAAACCTGTGTAGTACTCGTTTCATATCTGTCGGAAGCTATTATTTCTAAGAGAAAAGTATTATATCGGGCTTGTCGCGGAAGCCTTTTATGTCATGATGGATTTTGTCAGATTGTGTCGTCTCGGCGGCAGTTCGGAGTGGTGGAGCCGCGGGCGAGTGGCGGTGGCGGGCTGGCGGCAGGGCGCGTTATCATAGGGCGGCTCAGGCACATGGCAGCCGCGCGGGGCGCCCCGGCCCGAGCGCTGTCAGTCCGAACCCGAGCGACGCACCGACCGATCGCCTCGCGCTTCGCCACGCTCGACGAACTCGCGAATCTAAACTCTCCGTACACAAACCATTACGCACCGTCTTAGGTACTTACCTTCACCCGCAATCGCCTTCTACTACAAATTATTTACGAATGTGATTTTATTTCCACATTTTTAACTTAATCCAAAAGTTTATCGACCCTAACTTTGCTCCCATAACAACCCTTATTCACTTCTCTCGGCTAGTCGCTCCCTCTAATTATTGACTCCCCTAAAGTTTTAAAAATCCAGTCTCTCGATTCGGCCCTTTTATTGCTTTAATATTTTTATTACTTCGCTCGCTCAATTCGGTTCTTTCATCGCTCGTAAGATATTTCGATGCAATTACGATCGCGTTTCCTTCTATCTACTTCCTCGACCGTTTAATTACTAGTCGGGGACAATTAATTTTTTCTCGATTTCGCTAGCCGGAAATTTGCGAGGCTGTTGCGGGCGCGAGTCTAAGTTTCCACACGGTTTGCGTCACCGATATCTGTATTCAGGTCAATTAAGACGCGTTGAACCATGACACTGCGTTGACATTGTCGTCATAGTGTGTGAATGTGGACTGTGGAGCAGGGTGGGTGGACGGTGAAGTGTGCATGAGCGCGGGCGTCGCCGCAGCGGATGTGCACGCCGCTGCCGACCTGGTGGATCGTGCAGGTTGGAATGC
The DNA here is from genome assembly GCA_932273695.1 of Apotomis betuletana. Taxonomy (NCBI): domain Eukaryota; kingdom Metazoa; phylum Arthropoda; class Insecta; order Lepidoptera; family Tortricidae; genus Apotomis; species Apotomis betuletana. The sequence continues at coordinate 8,595,657 of OW026313.1, read as the reverse complement.
CAGCTGCTCTTGACCTAACCAGGTAATTACCTTAATGTGCTATCTCGTTATTTTTTCTCTAAAATGTTCCACAATGTGGTTTACGTGTAGTGGAAGTTTCAACAGCAGAGAGAAAACACCATGTCCTTTTTAAAATCAATCGGTAAGTGACAGTTTTGTCTCTTATTTGCTGAAATAAAAACGGCGTTGGTTACTGATGTTTCTCTGTCCTGTCATACGTCATTTCAATCGATTTTGCTCGCATTTTGCGATTCCTGCTAAGTGATAACGCCAAGTGAATTTCCGGTGCCATCGAGATCTGTCATACACCGTGACCTGAGCTGCAGTATCATAAGATTAGGCAGGACTAAATCGACCCACACGTTTAAAATCTCATTTATCCGATAATCCTTATCGTGGGCAGTTTATTCCGTTAATGTATTTTAAATATTGAAGGAAAAATCAAGAATCCATTAACAGTGAGTTTTGCTCAAAACATTTTAATAATTTACGAGCACGGATAATCTCCAGCTAATATTTAATCAATAGCCGCTCAGTGGCAGACTACGGGAGCAATGCTCAACGGCTTAAATAAAAACGATACTCCAAAATAAATAGAAACATTCACAACACAAATAGCGTCCACGATTTTCATTAACCTGAATGTCATCTGAACTGTGTTTATTGACAGCCGTTGGAATTATTTCGCTTAAATATTCTATTGTCATTTGAGGCACAGAAGAAAGCAATTAAATTCAATGTTGGCCCTATTTTGAAGCATTAAGTATTTATGCAATAAACATTTTACAGAACCTATAGTGAAAGTATTAATTCTGTTGGATAATCAAAATAATTGATACCTTAAATGTGTATCGGTAAACAATTAATCGAATATGAAATTGGTCGCATCTCATATTACCAGTTTCGCAATTAATTTGGTCAACGCGATTGCAATTGAACGAAATTCTACAAATGCCTATACAGTCATATTGAGTAGAACATTGTTATTACTAAACGAATATTGATTACAATATTAACGACGCAATTCCTTATCAACAATTGTGTCATAAAAGGTCAGTTTGTCATATTCATAGAACTGGTTAAATTTCAATGCATTTGCGGCATCGTGGTTATTATTAACAAATTCGTTTCAGTTTGTATTTTGCCGAAATTCAATGGCTGTTTAAGGCAATTTACTCGAATCTACTGTATTGTGTAGTTCGAAGACAAAGCATTTCGTCGCATAAGTCGAGTAGGTCGTATATGCCTCGTCAAACTACCGACGATAGGCTCTTTTCATCACCAATATTTGTATTGCAGTTTGTAATTCCACCGACACACGTGTTCTGATGTCATGTTTAATAACAATTACTCGTGTTTTTGCTTGTTTGACGTTTCATGTTTCTGAAGCAAGAATTTATCAATAACCTTAAACAATAAGCACGAGAAAAATAATGTGTCATCAAATAAAAGTATTTGGCCTTGCTTGCCAATAACGTCGATATCATCCCCTTTGTTTTATATCGTACTTTTATATTTTATCCCCGCGTTTTGAATGAATTATTGATATAAATATTCAATTGCCGGCCGTAATATTTTTATTCGTCCATTTCGATTCAACTGGCTCGTTGAAATAAAGGTTGATGTAGTCATAGCTCACAGCGTTGGAATTGAAGTGGTCGTGTAACATTTACGAGACGTTTATATTCAGAAGGGCGTACCACCCGCGTAGCACCGCGCGGCGCGCACGGCGAAATCCGAGACACCATGTTGGTGGCAATCCATACTGGCATTACGATGAGGTGACGTGCTTCCCATAATGTTATCATGGTGTGGATTGTGATTCACTTATTGTTTCAACGTCGTCAAATTGTGTGTTACAAAATCTGACAGTACATCGTGTGATGTTCTCGAAATACCGTAGAATAACCTTAAAAATCTCAAAAGCAAGATCAAAAACGAACATTTTGAGTGGGTGTCAAAGTCAGAGCCTTGTCTGGGGCTTACTAATTATCTAACGTTACGTCTCTTGACATTACGTATATACTCCGAGCTTATCAAATTATTGGCGTTTTGTTATTTGATATGGTACGCGAAATTCACGCAGCAACGCGATACAATAACTAGGTATTCAGTTTACTAAAATTAAATGAAAGTGTCTCGGAATACACGTGTCTCGAGTCTCGAAATTCTCAATATATAGGTAAATACTTTACGGTAATACGGTACTTTAGTATAGCAATAGGTATCAATCTAGCTCAAACTCGTTTCTTTAAATAGCCTTCCTGAACACGATCGGAAACGTAAATCTGAAATCACTTAATTTAGTTTATATACGGCGAGGATCGATAAATTACGAGGAAATAGACTTGTGTCTATTTGATAGGAACTGGCTCATAAATATCGAGATCTTAATTATTCCACGTAGTCGTTTAAAGCGATGCTCCTTCAAGGACACGTAGGATTTTAATGAATATTTCATCGAATTTACTTACATTTTTCAATCACCTCTAACTGAACTTGGTGGTAAACCTGCAAGTAGTAGAAATGGGATTCACAAGCCGGATTTAGCAAGCGAAAACTTAACACGTTCGGTGCCAGTGACACAACATCTGTGATCAAAAAGTTTTAACTCCTATGCCAGTGACACGCTTACGTGATTTTTAGGTGTGTCCTTTTCTCGGCGAATTCGTTGTACTATTTGTACAGTATTTTTCGTGCAGTAGATATAATTATACAAATATGTTTTCAATTTCACCTTGGTTTCAAATTTGGTAAATTTTTGAAATGTTACTAAAAATGACTCCTCTACAGTGCCGATGACACGCAACCGTGTCATTTTTTGAAACACTTCAGAGATTCTCAACCTTTGATTTGCTTTAACACTAGGAAATAAAATTTTACCTTTTTTAGGGTTCCGTAGTAAACTAGGAACCCTTATGATTTGATCACACGTACCGAGTAAACGGGCGAGACAGTGCTCTGTTTCGCCCGTTTGTCTTGTGTGTGACAGGGACGAGAGCACCGTCTCGCCCACTGTCTCGGTACGTGTGATCAAGGCATTATAGTTTCGCCATGTCCGTCTGTCCGTGCGCGGCTTATAGCTCCGTGATCATTAGTACTAGAAAGCTGAAATTCGGTATGTGTATGTATCACGCCGACAAAACGGTAAAATAAAAACGAAAAAACTTTTTTTTCGGGTACCTCTCGAAAACCTAAAGTGGGGGTGATTTATTTTTTCGTTTCAACACTAGTGTGTGGGGTGTCGTTGAATAGGTCTTTTAAAAATAATAGGGGTACCCAAACATTTTTTTTTATAAAGTTTTGTAAATATTCGCTCCAAAAATAAAAAAATAGCGTCCCCCCTTCTAACTTTTCAACCACGGGGCAACATTATATTAATCTGTGCCACGGGTCAAAAAATATGAAAAAAATCATGAAAATGAGGTCTTATAATTACTTTAAATGAAATTAAATTGAAAAAAAAAAAAAAAAAAAGAAAACTGTTGAGCCGTTTTTTGAGTTATGGCAAAATTTCATAATTTTCTTAAAAGGACGTAAGTTGACTTCCAGAAGGTAGTAAGTAATTACAGTTACTTTGGCTTTTACGACCTTTTTATAGAGCTTGAAATCTTTCTCGTAACTTAAGTCTATTGTGAAGGATGACCAACTACGAAACCCTACACTGAGCGTGGCCCGTCATGCTCTTGGTCGGTTTTTGATCAATCAAAATACAAATTAATAACGTAATCATATCAGCTGTTAGACGTCCACTGCTGGACAAAGGCCTCCCCAAAGTTCTCCACGACGATCGATCTTGCGCCGCCATCATCCAATTTCTAGCCGCGATCTTAACCAGGTCGTCGGTCCACCTTGTTGGAGGTCTTCCAACGCTGCGCGGTCTTCCGGTCCGCGGTCGCCACTCAAGAACGAATTCGATCCCGCAAGGAAATTCCGAGCATAGCTCGCTCCATTGCACTTTGAGTAACTGTGAGCCTTCTTATGAGGCCCATTGTAAGCGACTACGTTTCAGTACCGTACCGTATGTCATCACTGGTAACACACATCGGTTAAAAACCTTCGTCTTAAGACACTGCGGTATTTGAGACGAGAAGACATTCCGCAGCTTCCCTAAAGCTGCCCATCCGAGGTGGATTCGACGTGTGACCTCTTTTTCGAAATTCGACCTACCCAACTGGATCGTTTGTCCAAGGTAGATATAGTCGTCTACAATTTCGAGCGCAGAGTCTCCAACTTTAAGTGGAGTGGGTGCCACATGGGAGTTAAATATAATTTTCGTTTTCGCCATGTTCATTTTAAGACCCACTTGTTGAGAGACCCTACTGAGGTCGATGAGAATTTTGCCGAGGTCTTCCAGGGTCTCAGCCATGACCACGATATCATCGGCAAAGCGGAGGTTCGTGATGTATTCGCCCTTTATGTTGATGCCAAGTCCGTCCCAATCCAGAAGCTTGAATACGTCTTCCAATGCAGCTGTGAACAATTTAGGAGATATGACATCTCCTTGCCTCACACCATGCTGCAATTGGATAGTCGAGTCTTGGTTTTGGACGCGGACTGACATAGTGGCATTCTCATACAAACACATTAGTACCTCGATATACCTGTAGTCAATTTGGCACCGCTGGAGAGACTGCAGCACTGCCCAGGTCTCGACTGAATCGAAAGCCTTCTCATACTCGTAGTCCACAAACGCTAAGCATAATTGGCTGGTTATACTCTTCGGTCTTCTGTATAACCTGCCGCAGCGTATGGATGTGGTCTATGGTACTAAAAGCTTTACCCGGCCGACTTGTTCGAAGCCGGCTTGTTCGGGAGGCTGGAAGTCGTCAAACCTGCGTGCGAGACGGTTCGTGATGACTCTCAAAAACAGCTTATATAAACATGACTCAGAAGCGAGATGGGTCTGTAGTTTTTTAAAAGGGTCTTATCGCCTTTCTTAAAGAACACTACCACTACGCTTCTGTGCCATGCCTGTGGCGTTTTCCTCTCGAGTATGACGGAGTTAAATAGCTTTTGTAAGGCTTTTAAGACCGGTTTTCCACCTGCTTTTAGAAGCTCTGAGGTAACTCCGTCATCAGCCGCTGTCTTATTATTTTTAAGCTGTTTGAGAGCCATACTAATCTCGTACAGGCTGACGTCCGGGATCTCTTCTGTGTAGTGTCGGGTCAACCTAGCTCTTGGATCTTTGGCTAGGTTCATGACAGGTGTCCGCGTTGTCGTGTATAACTGTCCGTAGAACGCCTCGACCTCCCCCAGGAGCTCAGGCCTAGACGACACGATTCTACCATCCCGTCTTCAGCTTCGTCAGCTGGCTCTGTCCCATTGACAAATCTCGTGCGAACACTTTGGAGCCTTTGTTCCGCTCAATAGCCTACAATTTGTATTGAATTGGCGCAGGTCGCGAGTCAGAGACTTTGAGATCTGTTTTGTCATGCCTTCGGTACCGAGAAGCGTCATCAGGGGAATGCAGAACCATACCGCGCCTCTCCTTCATGAGCTCGAGAGTGTGATCAGAGATCTTTTTGGTTCTCTTTGAACGGTGGTTCTTAAAGAACTTAGATCCCACCGTTAGGACAGTTGCCACAACCCTGTCGTTAAATTTGTCCACGTCTTCGCAATCACCCAGGCATTCGAAGCGATTCTGCAATTTTTTTTTTTTTATTAGGATCACAAAACTGAGCGTTACACAGGCAAGCTTAAATGGTAATATAATAAACAATATCAATAGTGTACGCCCTACTTGATGTGAACACAACATGCATAAAAATAACTACTTAACAAAATAAATTGCTACCAATAACAATTGCATTCGAGGTTAACAATTGAGAATAGAAAAAATAAATACATTAATAATACCTACATTAAAAATTTAAAATTTATGCAAAGACTGCAAACGTGCCTTTGCTGAGACCACAGAACCATGAAACATATCAAACTTAGCTCTCATATCATTGCATCGGGAGCATATTCTGTCCAACGGAGAGTGCCTGCCAGCTACTGTTCTTCTGAGAGGTGAGGCAAATGTCTTGCGATTTTGTAGTCGGCTGCTCTGGCGAGGGACTGATAGTCTTAAGTTATTCAAGAAATCTGGAGCCTCCAATATCCCGTGCAACAGCTTAAACAAGAATACGGTGTCGCTCATCGCCCTTCGAGTCTCGAGACGCGTGACGTTGTAGTGGCGCAATCTTTCGGAATAGCTTGGTAATTCACGACACTTGTTGTCACTATACGCGAGATGGTAGAGAAACCGCTTCTGATTACACTCCAGCCTTTTAACGTGAACAGCGTAAGTGGGATTCCACACTGGACTACAGTACTCTAACGTATTCAATTCTAGCTGAAAGGGCTCGGGGTTTTGGATTTGTATCGGTGTTGGCCGGAGCATAGACTTCATAAACCGATAACGTTCAAGCTGAACATTAATGTCTAATGTGCCTCTTACCATCCGGTGGTCGCTCCCGGTTTTAACGGCATTGATCATTGAGACATCATTAAAAACGTCCCTCCTAGTCGACATTATGAAGTCTATCTCGTTCTTTGTGACACCATCGGGACTAATCCAGGTCCATTTGCGGTGAAGGCGCTTCTTGAAGAAGGGGTTCATCATATAGTCCTTCCTTCTCCATGAAGTCCGCAAGCATTAGACCCCGTGCGTTTCGATTCCCAAATCCAAAGGTCCCACTTTCAGCTCACCATCGCTTCGTCTGCCCAGTTTTGCGTTGAAGTCCCCCATGACAACGGTGTAGTGAGTTTTGGAGGTATGTAGGGCTTTAAAGATATCCTCATACATAACCTCCACCTCATCATCAGGGTGTGTCGATGTGGATGCGTATACCTATATGACCTTCAGCGAATACCATTTGGTGATTCTGAGTATCAAGTACGCTACCCTTGTGGACACTCTCGATCTTGACAACGTTGTTCACGAGGGACCTGTGGACGATAAACCCGACACCACTGCTTAATTCTTCCTCGAGTGCAGTGATCTTCTCGTCAGTACACAGTGTGCGCGTATTGTATGTTGCCAGGGCCAGAGGTCGTCGGTAGGAATTAATAACATGATCACTTAATACTTTCAATCCTCGGCATTTAAATATCACTTTTTGCTTATTGCGTAATTGCACAGAAAATTCGCTGACAATGCTGATGACATTTTGTTCCACAGAGGAAACGTCACTCTATCGTTTGAGCAAAGAGCGTAGTCTTTAAATTTCGAGTAAAAAGCATTGATATAACGACGTACCAACATGACGTCAAAAATGATCCAACACACAAAAAACTTTTTTCTTCAACCATTCGTATTAGCAACCAAGTTCTAATTTCGAATTTTATTTTGCACGGATTTTATCCTTTTCGCTAATCTACGTCCAAGTAATTGCCATGTTGTTAATATTAGCACCAAAGGTTGAGAAACACTGAATGATTCATAAATTACTTACTGCTTTTTTCCACCTATAAACAATGCCAGATGACACGCATATGTGACCACGAAATTCGTAGTCCTATGCCAGTGACACTCCTTCGTGATTGGGATAATTCCAGCCGGCATAGCGTAAGGGCTTAAGTGAAACGTTGCCGGTGCCGAACGTGTTAAGATAAATCCCATATTGCACGGACAAATAATAGAGGCTGTACGTTCGGTGCAAAGTGTGTTGTATATATTATACAATGGCAATCTTTCTCCTTTCCCCGAGGAGTTGTCCGGACTCGACAACTCTATACAGGAATATGGCAGTTTTGCACATGTACAACTAAAATGTAGCCACTGCTGAGACTTTATTGCTGTTCATCACACTTTGTCCGAATAGATACTGTTATTGCTAGAGTTGGTTTTATCTGGGCTGTTTACGTTGCAAAATAGTTGCTGCATCCACTGCAAAATGTTATTATACATTTTATGAGTCTTATTCGACGACCGACAGTGTTTATTTTATACAACTATCGTCTAGCAAGTAAATAATTCATTTACATATTACCTTCCTCCATAACGAGTGATAATTATTTTGCATAATATTCTTATATGTATTTTCTAGGTCGGTCGCTACTTGACCTTTAAACTGTCAAACATAAACGAAGCGTCATCTTTATACTTGAATATTACTTTATAAATGACGGCGGAATGTAATGCTAATGGTTTCAGCTTCATTAACGAAGTATAAGAAATTGTGATTGGTATTAAAATATCCATAAAGAATTGGCTAGATAATTCGTAAACCTTCATTGAGCTCGGCAGCCGCTGTTGCGAGAATAGTCTTTCAAGTTCGAAGCGGGTAATCGCTTGGAAAATTTAATATTTCGTAATTCTGATGCCTTTATTTCGCCCTTGTTGCGAGTTATCAAATCAGAGAGCGCTTAAAGTGGAAGATCCTTGCTTATTAATTTACCAGACCATCCTGTTTACTGCTGAGATTGAATGAGAAAAAATAATTTCCTCGACTCGCGCCTTTTTTTCCCGTTCAACGTAAATTTACTGGGATGCAGTCATCTTAGTCAATGAGTTGGTTTTAAATATACAGGAGCTTCACGGTTCCATTAGTGCGGTGCTAAAGGAGCGCTCGTCCCGTTTCCTCGAACCGGCAACATTTTATCTTGGCGAGTTCAGTGCTCGCTCGCAGCCCGTGAACATGTGTGGCGAGCCGGGAGGGCCACTCGGCAAGAGCCCGGTGCCACTTTGACACACTTTGATCATTCAAACGCCAGCTATACCTTTCCGAGTTGTGCTAAGGTTAATCAAGGCAGTTTTCTGCACAGTATAGGAAACGAATTGTTCGTTTAAATTAATATTAAATTGTTATTTGCCCTAGGTTATCGGCACGGTACAAAATATTTTATCAAGTTAAATGATAAATTTTACCTATATTTTCACATAAAACATTCTTAATTATCTTCAGACGCGTTTTTAATTTATGTCATAATAATAATATAACTTTTTCACGAGCTATTTTTGTAGTTTCATTTTAGATGTGGACGCAAATTGCTTTTACAATAAATTCAATACCTTAAATGAACATAAAAATATTTTTACTTCTGCGTATTAACAAATTGCCCCGCATTTCCTGTAAGTAGATATATTTTATTTTATGTTTACTGAAAAAATGCAGCACGATTTGTTCCTAAAATAAACTCAACAGACAAATGCGATGCGGACTTCTATATTCTGGATAACCCATTTCATTCCTAAAGGGTAATTATCATTACCAGTTGTTTTCATTCCTGTGTCATTGTCTTCCACTCCTAATTTATGTGCGACTTCACAGATATGTCGGCTACATAGTTGCCGCTATCGTTCGTATTATTTTAGACTTGTCAGTGTTGCATACTGTATGTGGGGTGCTCTTTATCTATTTGTGGGTGCATTTTGTAAAAGCATTGGCTGGCGGGCTGGCTGACAGTGTTTACGCCTTTGCTATATCCACAAACATTCTTTAATGGCCCAAGAAGCCTGGCGGGGTTTATACGACACTGCTGCACTTTATTTTGTGGCTCGAGCTGCAGAATTCAAAGATAAGTTACTTCCTTTCCAAATTATAAAAATATGTCGTTAGTGGTTTTGTATCTATCCGAATGCCTAAATAGTTTAATGGTATAATGTTTTCGGAAACTATCCTTAAAGTTTGTTCAACATATGGTCAAGCTAAACCGAAACACACACGTCAGGTCAGCCAGACGACCGCAACGGAGGATAACGCCTACAATTTGCCTAGACTTAGCAATAACTAATGCCACTAAACCGATGCCTGGAAAGTTTTGAATGTTTTCACGGATGGTACGTTTCGCTTAGTAATTGAATGGGGGCGTGTAAATCAGATTTATTTATCCGCATTGAACTAGGCCCCGACGACGAAACAAACTGAACACAAGTTAAGCAAATTCAAAAGTTTTTAGTGCTCCGCTACTGACCCTGGCTCCTTCGATTGACTATCAAGCTTAGTCGACTTGAATTGAATACAGCCTTGTAAAAAGTAAATGCTTATTCACATTTGAGTCAGCTAAGTCGAAGTCGACTATCGTAATGATTTCTTCATTTTTCCAAGCCTAGCTCATAGTAAAGCCAGTTGCTCTACTACTCCCAATTATGACGAGAATATCAAGCTTTAAGCAGTACTTAGAATAGGTACTCAGGAACAAGAATAATCTAATCTGAGTGGCATCGTGGGGCTAGTTAATTCGTGAAGCTCGTAGGCGGCAGTCGTTGGGCACTTCCGCGTTCGTCAGCCTCGGCCGCATGGCACACGCCGACAAGGCCGTGCGAACCTCTTTGTCTTTATGCCGATGTGGGCACGCCTAAAAAATCGGACTCGCGGTTATTCACATGCCACATCTTGTGAGCAACCGCATAAATTGACCGAAGCCTCGTGCTAGCCTAACTAAAACGCTACACACTACCGGTCTCGACAAATGGAATAGGATTTAATGTGTTAGAAGTTATAGTGGACTAATTATTTTGGTAGCATTTTATTACAATTTTATTGCAGCGTATATTTTCAGCAGACGGTTACTGGCGGTAACAACCGCGGCTCACGAACGTTTCTTAATTAACAAAATTGGTTCCCCAAAACCGCTGAAGTAATTGAGCCCACTCGGAACAGCGTCGATACATTTTATTGAAGAAAAAAAAGAGAGAAATAACTGAATTAATTTGCAGCGATTGCCTTTATCAGTCACTTTGCTAGTTGCTCACTCTTCCGTAAATTGGGTAACTAAGTATTTCGTTGCGGCATCTCAACTGCAAACTGCAAGCGATTGCTAAGAAATGCTCACCGCTGGACATTAAACGACATTTTGCAATAGAGACTATCGTGACAATGTTAGCTCGTTATATTAGTAGTTTCTCGTTGCTTTCATTTCCCTAGTTTCTTGAAGATAAATTGTAGTTAGCAGTTAGCTTATTGTTTTCAAACTTTTCAAGATAAAGTTGTTCTGTAAAATTGCATTGATAGCGCCTTTTCGAGCTAAGTAGCTATCGTAGAGCTTGTTTTATGTGAATTAGCGTTCGCAAGAACCATCGTCCAATAGACTTAGCAGTAGGAAGGGTATGTGTGCCTAGCTGCGGAAACGTTACGTAATAAGATCATTGTTTCGTTCTTACCTTGCCTGCGGCCATGCGATAATAACATCACCGACCTTTGTTCTCGGCGGAATACGGCGTGTAACATGGATCATTGGGCATGTCGTAAAATTAACACTACCCCGACGTTTTCTTACAGCTTGCCCGTGTAGATGCGGTATTTACTGATAACATAGGGATTTTTAACGTAATTTATGTGTAAACGATCAGCAACCGAAAGTGATCAATATCCATAGGTATGATTTTGATGGCCAATATAATATATATTAAATATGTTTTTTTATTCGTGTAAGCTATTGTAAAGTGATTATTTTTAAGTACTATAATATTTAAGTTGGTGTAGTAAATTTAAGGTACGTACTATATCTTTGTGAATGCAAATATGTACGCATACATGCGCTCACCTTACCATTGTCAAATTAGATATATAATTTCTCATGTAAGTGAATTGTAAATATTCTTATGAGAAAATAAATTTCTTTAAACCTATGGCGTGCACAGATTTCGAAAAGCTTGTTTCCTTCCAATAAGGGATTAGAAACTATGTGGATACGATAATGACATAGGAATTAGACATTTACTTAATATTATCCCGTGGAATGAAATACTTGAATCTATACCAATTGTTTTTATATGTAATCCAGTGACTTTATACATGCCATACGATAAATAAATATACTAATGTTACAGGGCTTTTTTAACATCTGCTAGGACGCGTTAAAAGCAGACTAGGTCAAACTTGTTCGTAAGTTGTTTAAGCAATCACGTGTTGTCAGAATCTAGATTTATTTATGATTGATTCGCTCGGGTCGTTTGTATGACGGAAGCGACCAGACTCCATTAACGCTCAGACCGCAATAATATTGCAGTCATTTACCAATTGCCTTCTGCGAGCCAAAATAGACAGTCTATGTGGTGGGCTTGATATGTTCCTGGCTATGACTGGGATATTGACATTGGAAACGATCACATTGTTAGAAATACCGATTACTATGCAAATGAAGCTTGTTGGAACTGGTGTCTTGAGATTTTACTTAGGAAAATTAGAACGACGATGGCAAATCAATCCAAAGGGAAAATGTCTTGCGGTTTTTTTTTTTTTTTTTTTTCAAAATTATGTATATGTTTGCTGTTGTCTTTTTAAACATGGAACAAAGTTGGTGAGACATCAAGAGACATGTGCAAAGATCTGTTGTTGTGTGAAATAAATGGTGCACCTTTAATTCGACTGATCCTTATGATACCTTCAAATTAGCAATATCTTCATCACGATATCAAATCGGAAATATGAAGCCTATTATTTGCTATACGAGGTGCATTAAGTGACATTGACAAGTAAGTCAGTCGCTTCTGATATTTGTACAAATGGCAGTTGAAAATAAGTGTCATTATGGTAACCATCATAAACCTGATATTTCTAAGGTAAGAAGTAGCAAGATTTGGAATAGACGAGACGTTAATATCAAACGTCGATTTTGAGGCCTTGATCAACCAAGATGTCAATATTCATAATCAATCAGTCGGCAACGACAACATCGGCTCAACTATAAAGTATGTAGTTGTAGGTTAGCCGGACGCAGCACGCCCCCCGTAGTGCGTTGAACCGCCGGTTATATTTAACTACGACAACACGTGTGCGCTGACAGTGGTAATACTTGCACCAAGCGAGCTCCAGCTTCAATATTTTAAATCTCTTAATGCAATTTAAAAGTGAGTTCGGCTTGGGCATTTATCAAAACCACAATAGACGAACACCATAATTTTGTCCAGTGTCTCCGTCACAGAAACCGATGAGATGCACTGTATACCTATACCCTCGCATCGTTCTCCTAAGCCACCAAAAACGGTGTCTTGTGTACTGAAAACTTCTGTAATAGACAGAAAACCCTATGATTGTGTTCTATATGCGTGTTGTAACACTAAATTGTAACAGTTTTTTTTTTTTTTTAATGTCATAGGGGGCAAACGACCAAACGTATCGCCTGATGGAAAGCGATTACCGTCACCCATAAACACCTGCAACACCAGAGGAGTCACAAGTGCTTGCCTACCCGGAGGACGAAGATAGAATGCCTCTATGCTAGTAATTTCACCGGCTATCTTACCCCCACACCGGAACACAACAATGGGAACATTGCTGTTTGGCGGTGGGTTAGCAGGCAAGACGGTAGTAACAACCCGGACGGACCCTGCACGAGGCCCTACTACTCCAAAACCAAAAGTTAAAGTTTACCATCAGGGTGCCTCACTTAAGCTAGTTTTGCATCTGTTGTCGATAACGCTTACAAACGTTATGCAAAATCACTTTTACGCGCATATGCATAAAACTAGAACGTAACTAGAACGTTTTTCGGTCATTAACAAACCCACATGCCATACCATTGGATCCCAATCCCAAAGCTCCGTAGAGATACGAGTTATTTGACTGTAACAAAGGAAAGGACCGTCTTTTGCAAATAGTTTAGGATCCATTGAGAAGGGGGCTGTTGTTATGCAGTTGGGGTAACAAGACGTAGATTCGATTCAATACCTGAAGATTCACAATAGCGTTCAGTGAACTCTGCGCCCACCCACTCCGTCATTGTGTCGCTGGGGGAACACTCCTCTATTGTCACTTCCTGAGACCTATTTTGCGAAGCCAATGCCCAGCTATGTCTACGAACCATCAAAAATAATCGAAAGGGTCGAAATATGTTAGTGATACGAGGTAATTTCCAATTTAGTAAATGTTCAACGAAATAATGTTTATTTCACGACAGTTTTTTTTTCTTTGATCCCACTTGAAATGTTGGAAAAGTACGCAAATTCCAAATCCTGCGTCAGCGAAATATCCAAGAAAAACGCCTGTGACAGACGGACGCCGCAGTGATTCAATAAATGTTTCGTTGTCACGATTTTCGGAGTCGAGCGCTAATATTAGACTCAACATCGTTTCGCTCTCATCCTGATGTAAACTTCATTTCGCTGTTCAGTTTTAAACTAATGGGCTATTATCATATTTGTTGCGCACAAAGGGAAAACATTATATAGGCCGGACACAGACCTAATAGGATTTTCGTTTAATACGAGCGGCCAGGTAAGCGCTTCGCAAACACACAGCCGTGGTCAGCTGCGGTAACGTACATAACTGATCTGTATTCGATACTTCGGTGCAACTACACCCGATATTAGATTTCTATTCTACAATCACCAACAACAATACTTGCCCAGGCAGAGGGTAAATAGTTGGCAGGTTAATATATAAATATTCTAAAACATCGAAATTTACATTCTATATAAAAAAATAAAAAAAATACGAAATCACAAGTAAACGTTTGGGTATGTAGTATAAGTTAGGTAAAACAGAGAGACGACTCCTTAACTATATGAATACTAAATACTTAACTACAAGTAACTTAAAGCGAGGCTCCAACTTTATCAACGTACGTCATGGATGAATCACTCATGCATTTTGGCATGGTTCCCAACTTCCATTCGCAAGCTTATTTGCATATATTTTATAAAGACTCGTGACGTAGTTTCGGCCATCACTAACATAACAGTGTGTATTTAACACACAGCGTACAAAAAACAAAACATGACTGATGAAATTTCCGCGCTTTTGAACGAAATTAAACTATTAACTTTTTGAGTATGTAGAGAATTTCGAGGCGACTAGGCAGCGGACTGTGTGCGCGCAATTTAATTAATTACGGACTATTGGTGTTATATGTGTACGTCCTCTTTATTGCGCGTATGCTGCGCTTAAAGCTTTTTATTATTGCACGTGTTTGCAACTACATACTGTCACGAGCATAACCACATGGTTAAAGTAGGCATATCGTCCCAAAATTATTGTTTTGGTTTAGTATATTCATTTAAAACGCTATGCTATTATATTCTTTGTTATAGTTAGTTTCTTCGTCCGCATAATTTATACCACTTTTGCTTTTCCGTGCGTCAATCGATTTCGAGGAAATATCAGCACGAAAAAACTCCGTGATATTTTATTTTCACAATCGCTAACATCTAAAAACAATGTCAAATTAGCGTGCGAGCATCGTAACTTTTCATTGACATTATGTTATCTTAACTATCTCACTTTTAGCACCACCAGAAAAGGTGCAACCATTTTGGCCGTGTGAGATTCGCTACTAATTCAAATAATCGCATATGTGTTCACACTATTGAACGAGTTACTCTCCCATTCATAATACCAATACTTTTGACGACGCGGTTGGCGCAGTTTGCAGACACCTGCCTACTGAGCCGGCGGTCCCGGGTTCGAATCCCGGCCAGGTCAAATATTTGTGTGATTAACTCTAATATTTGTGCTTGGGTCATGGATGTTCTATGTATTTAAGTATATATTTATCTATATAAGTACGTATATCGTCGTCTAGTACCCATAACACAAGCCTTCTTGAGCTTAATTTGGGACTAGATCGATTTGTGTGAGGTTGTCCGATATTTATTTATTTCTTTAATACTGCCTGAATATATTGCTTACACGCATAATTGTAATGGGCCGATTAAAATAAATGACTCAATGTCACACAAACCAGTCCAACGCATATTTATACAAATTATACAATCACAATAAAGAACTCACATTAACGTTCAACAAAAGCACTTTATAAGGAACATTTCCATTGCTTTCCTACGAATAAAACTCTATTTACCGATGAATCGACGAGTCTATTTAATTGGACTCGAAAGGAAAGTTTATCGCTTGTAATATCAATGTAGCTTTTTCATTCATGTTGCTAATAATGCCGTAAGTTTCCAATTGAGTTCAGTTTAAGCTCTTTGACGGCAACCTTTTGACATTTTATTTTTATATCTTAGTAGTATAATATCGGGTCTAATTTCATCGTAAAGTCATCGCTTATATTTCAATTTATAATAAAACATCTGTAAAGTTTTTCCTAAGTTAAATTAGAAATGCTTCTACCATGAACTTGTCGCTCGAACGAAAATTGTCTTTGGAAGGTACAAACTAGGTGCCTATACAGGGCGAGTAGGACTGGTTTTTATCGAGTTTTTTTCGTCAAAGCCACCTAGCTTGAAGTCAAACTACTTCCCGGCATCTATAAAAACACGAAACTCGCCGTACCTGGGTACTTAGCAAACTAAATTACCAAGACGTGGTATTTAGTAGAGTAATCCTATCTAAGCCAGGGAAGCTCATTCTATTTTCCCAGATACTGAGCAGTTAAAAGAATTACAAGGGTTTAAGACCCGAGCGAAGTCGTGTTACACCATTTTGACCTGTATTGCAGTAGGTTAGTGATGGTCAGTTGTAACTTCTTAAGACGATTAATCTGAAGGTAGCGTGGCCACTATCAATTCCGACGTCTGAAATATCGGGCAGCTTATCAGGGGTTGTAGCACGTAGCACATATCCTCGTACGAGTATACCTAAATGTAACTACTTACTGTATTTTTCAGACAGTATCTTAAAGAACTGCAAAGCCGTGAAATTCATGTTTATTTAATTTTTAAAAGGTCACCCTAATATTTGTACCTACTTTCGACCTAGACATAACTAACATCTGCTAAAGGCATATTTCGACGTTAGGATTATACAAACACGCAATATGTGTAAGGCGATATTGTCAAACTTTCCAAGCAGTCGTAAATAAAGTTACGCCAGATATCATTTCTGCCAGTGTATCTTATAACTTTGTCAAATGCTGTTGTTATTTAGTTTATAACATACGTATAAACTTTTACTTTTTAAAATGTATGAGTTTAAGTATCATCAACTTTGTTGAAAAGCTTGCATTGCAAAAAGTGAGATCACGAATTTTGTGAGCGCGTGGTGCGAACTCGGCGCAGCGGTCGGTCGGAGATATTGATCGTTGCGCGCGCATCGTCTGACCAAGTGTATACAGAAGGTCGGCGGAGCGTTTCGACTTGCAACAAGAACCAGGGGAACACTCGTCCTGCCCAGAGAGCCATTGACTCAGATCTGATCTTTAACAAGTTTGAATATCTTAGATGTCAAGGACCTAATTTAAGATTAATTTCTTACATAAACAGGTTTATTATCCGGCGCTTCAACTCGCATGAACATTATAAAATTAATAAATAAACAGGATAACTAGACATTAAAAATACACAATAAGACATTAAAAATTTACTTAATAATATGAAAGATGTTTCTCTGTCTGCGACTCAAACGGAACGTACCAGAATAATAGTAACGTAGTGAGTTAAATAAATTCTAGTTGAAATGATATATGTTTTAAAATACAATTTTTAATGTAGTTGTCGTCAGTTACAGTAAAGTTCCAGTGTAGCGCAGTGGGAGCGTTAATCATAGGTCGCATAGAGATCAGCTGTGGCTGTGGTTGCCCCCCGGCCCGCGCCCCTTATCTCCCGTCCCCCCGGTGATTAATCGCCCCCTGGATCTTAGATCCTGCCGCCAACTGATGGAGAAAGCCTCTGCTCAATTCATCTTGCCATTCGTTTGGATGCCCTCTAACAATAATCCTCCATGGGATTCTTTCCCGAGCAACTTATAACAATTTAAATACCAAGTTATACCAAATTTCAAAGCCGCTAAACTTTATCATTTTAAATTATAAATGAGAATTGTTGATGGTGTCATTTACATACCTTTTAATTTTATTTTTGCTGGACTACAAACTAGTTAAGAGACTAGCGAAATGTAGTTAAAATTAGAGCATCTAATTAACTTTATGAAATAATCGATGTCTCGCGAAATTGTAATTAATGTTGGGAATTGAATTTACTTTATGTGAAGTTTGATTTAAAAGCCAATGTTCTGGGCGTTCCCGACGTCGACGCTCAGTCCCGGATAGGCCATTCATTTTCACGCGTTTTATTTTGCAGGAAAATATCGCGTCGGAAGCGAACCGACCAATTCATGGCAGTTAATTGATGTCACGACAATGACCGCGTTATGAACCTATCAGTGGCAATAAAGAGCGTTATGTTCGATTGCGGTTACGTCCAACGCGGCTGCATAATTTATTTATACTCCACTAGTTTTATTGCCGCTATTTTCCAACATTGTAATATGCAAATATTCAAGGTAATTTCAAGGATTGTTCTGCGCTTCATTAAGGGATGTATTCATGACAGCTTAAAGCGGCGGACCATTTAAGAAGTGTATAAAAAATGTAAGTTCCGTAGACAACAGTGTCGTTTATAACTTATAACAATTAAGCGTACGTAATAGTCGATATGACCATCAAACGTCCACTGGCGTAGTAACGCTAACCTTGCTCGCTGCTAACTGCACTATTCTTGATTCACAACTCGTCTCAAGTTGTGGACATTTCGCAACTTGACCCTGGTCGCCCAACTGCCAACACGCGTGGAAGGGGATATCCTTCCTTCTTAAACATGTTAATTTCCCCAGTACCAAACTATTACGTAATCAAGATGCAATTAAGGCCTTGTGTTAAACGTTTGCACATTAAATTTCAACTGCAAGGCCTGCAACTGAGACTTTAAAATTATGTAAACGGTTATGGTCATTATTCTAATGTAATTTGGAGGGTAATAACTTTTTGAATGTTTAACTCTTACAAGTATATTAAATATTGCATTATCCTGGAACTCGCTGACGTAGTGAAATATAAAGCAATTTTGATGTTATTGCCGTTTCGCTTGCAGAATATTGCTGATGTCATATCCCAGCATAAAACTTCCTTACCGTAAGACCGTGCGCTGTCAAATAATATTCAGTCTCAGATGCATTTATTCACTAAAGTTATAATCTGTCGCTTTGATCTTCACGAGCGTATATTGTACGTGACTTGCTTTCATCCAAAAAGTATTGTTTATTCTCAACAATGAGAGCATTGATTAGCCAACACAATCAACCCCCCGACATCTTATTTGTGCGCCACCAAAGCCAAATTTACATTTGACTTGTTCATATTTGCAAATATTTAGTAAGTAAAATATGCTTTAACGTTTAGTTATCAATAGTAGTCAGGGCACGAATTAACCCTCTTATAATATAATGCCGCAGCGACTCAAGGGTCACAGGTACGACGCAGGTGGTGGTGATGCCTCGCGTAATTGCCTACCTGTTGTATCAAACTGTTTTAGGACCGCCTAACTTACTCATAAGACATCTACTTGTAAACGGTGGTCAACACGCAGATTGTCTTTTAATTTTGAGCGCAATTTCAAAACATTTTGTCAACTTGATTTCAAAGAGTGGGTTATTCATAATTGGATCATACTTTTTTACATTTATTATGAAGACTTTTCTCCTATGTTAAACCAATATTAACAATATTTTTATTAAAATGTACGGGTACATTTTCTATCTTGTTTCTGATAACTATATCCGATTAAAATAACAACTTAAAAATTACTTGCCTATCTATCCAATTCTATTACAAAATGACAGAAATATTACACAATTAACTTGCCAGTTTCTATATAAATTCAACATTTGTCAGTTTTTATGTGTAATATATTCTAGCCGGCAGATCAAGACGTATACCCCTTTTAGAGAACGGTAAAATGGGAAAGTAACGCTTGGAAACTCGGAGATTGGAACGTTATGTTAGAGAGAACGTGACGATAACAGTGACACCTGTCCCCAGGCGGTGAATAACGGCCTTGAACATCACGAATGCATTGAAAAACGCATTATCGTTTTTTCACCATGTCTATTGCCGACGACGACGAACGAGCGTTGTTATATATCTACTGACATTAATACAGCATACCTACGAAGAAATTGCTTCCCGTATTGCAATGCATTTTTGCTGTAAATCCAAAAATATGTAAGTAGTAGTGGATAAAGCATCTGACATTTTGCGTATTTGCCAGAATCAGACGAATGTTTGACTTGAATGTACCTCTTATTCGCTTGAGTACCTATTACAAAATGTCTTTACCGATCATTATGTTGTCTAATTCATTTGTAGTAAAGCATAGTAAAAGGGAAGCTTTAAAATGTAAAACTCAACTCGCTCCTATCTTTAAATGCAAATTCGAACATTGTTGTAGTCGGATCCGCGACCCTTTATGCTACCGGCAAGAGGGGTGTTAGACAAGCCTCGATGACACAATTACTAAATGTTAATGAATTACACAGTCGTCTTTATTAGAACATCGATTTAAATTCCCAATGAAATTTACAAACTTTTGAAATTCGAGAGAGTAAAACACTTAAAGGATACACGATAGATAGAGCTACAAGGGTCTCCTATTATGGAAAACAAACATAAGTCTCTGATAATAGGCTATTAAGGGCATCCGACACAACGGCAAGTATGTAGTGTGAATTACCTCGTATTAGAAAAATAACTAAAATTATCATGAGATAAATACCTAAAGATAGGTGTTTTCATCTGATCGTCTATAGAAGAAACGTTTAGCAAATGTAGGACCATAGCCGCACTGGTCGTATTGGAAGATCCCGTTTGTAAGCAACGTATATGGAAGAAATTATCGATGCTACAAAAATCTAACGGAGCAAGACGCGTGGGGGAAATGGTCCGAGTGCTTGCGCTCGCGCAGCTATATCGTCGTCTGTCCCAGTTGGTTTCGGCGCGCGCTCCGTGCGGCTTGGGTACATTTGCTTCGTGCAACGAACCAGTCAATTATGTGCATAGTGTGGAACGTGAATATTCATTGACTACAGTGATGTCTTTAGTGTCGAAAATGGACTCGTTAATTATCGTTTTCGTTCTCTCAGTCTAAGGTTAACATTTTTCTATTGTTATTGTGCATCGGTGTGCTTCTCTAGTTCTAATCAGTTTCAATATCCTCATTGTATAAATCAATGTTGTATTGATCGTGTACGCGCATCTTTTGATATGTTTTTTATCTATATAAGATCGTACTCGTGTTAATCGGCATCACATGAAGTTTTGATTACATTTATAAGGAAGCGATCAGTAGTTTCTGCTAAACGGTAGATCAGAAGTGATCTAATTGTAACCTTGACGTGTTTACTTTACCTTGGGGATTTGTCATACATAATCATTAAAAACGCCCAATGGTCTAACACATTTCCTATTTGTTAACTCCCCTAGACTTGAACGTTACCTTGAATATAAATATTTAAGTAGTATAGTCGGATAGAGGTAATGTACAGACATCATAAATAAAACAACTAACCTTAGAACTGATTATTATTAGCACAACACAGTTCAAAACATGTAGTTTTACTATAGTAAAATCAAAACAATAAAGGGTTAACTAGTTAAAAACAACACTTGTATTTTATGAACCCATTATTATCCATAGGTGCTTAACTTGGAAGTGCATGTCGATAATAGAATACTTGGCTAAGGAGTCTGAGATTTGGGTGGTATATTATCATGCCCAGACAACTACAACAATACTTCGCTGGACACATGGATATCAGTGACCTCTGGCCTCTAGTCATTCTAATAGCAGCAATAGACATTACATATTAGGACGTCAATATTGATAAGGACATTTTTTCCTTTGTTAAAACATATGCATTGTTTGCATTAGGTCTGTTTCATGTGACCCCACTCGTGTTAACAATGGCTTTTGCAGCAATCTCATGTTCTATCGACCAAACAATATCTTTCACGAGTGTGGATGTACTGTATATATATTCGATTACCTTGAATGTATTTAGAGAGCGAATACTTTTCAAGACTCAATCCATGTGTTATTGACATTTTGGCAAATAGTCACCCTCATGTCACCGTGTCCTATTTTGCCTCTCACTTGTCTGTCCTTGCGAATTTATGAAGTTCGTTCATTATTCATTATATGCAACGTGTGAATGAATGTATTAACATTAAACATTTATTTTGTTTTAAACATTTAAATTCCAGCAAAGGCTTACACACATGGTTAAGGTTCAAATTGTTCGTTTTAAAAGTGAACGTGGTTCTTGGCGCAACGACGAAAACATTCTTATAAGCAGTCGTCAACTAAAAGTGGTAAGCCTTGGTATAATCCAGTAGGGTACACATAATATATGTAGTCGTTTAGTAACAGTCAATCTTTAAGTTGTGCAAATATATATCTTGGTAGCAATTTGTTGGACGGTTCGATACAAGTTACTGACATCAATCAGAATACTTTACATCACATGTAGCCGATCGTTACATTATGTAGGCTAATACAAGGAGAATTGATGGGACGGAAAAAACCGACTAGTAGTGCTGTCTTCATTAGTGAGGTACGTCGATGTAATAATAAACGAGTGGAGGCAGTGTTTACAACATAAGATGTTTCAGGTAATGAGGGCACGTACCGCACCCTGACAACGAACAAATAGCGGGGTGCGTTCACGGCATTCGAAAGATTCTACTCTACGTGTACGTGTTATTTTCGAACAATGTTATTCTTATTTGTCACCTCTCCCTCATGTAAACCGTGACACGAAGCCTCTGGCAAGCGCTTTAAAATTTACATTTTTATAGCCTAACTTATGTTAGTTCACGTGTGCCTGCGTCCACTCGCTTTTCATACTCGCTCCATACCATAACTATGTTCATGCATTGTTAAGTCAGGACGGAATATACGTGTCATATGTAGTGATAGTGATGTGCCGTTTCAAAGAATTTCTGGAAACGAATAATTTAGCTTGGGAAATGTTTATTTCCCCATTCAAATCGGGAAACGTTCTCGAGAATGACATTTCTCTAGCCATATGATGGCACAAAGCTTCGTTTAAGAGGTACTTGACAACAATAACCACGTAAGTACAAGTGGTTGGGTAATAATTTATGCACGACATACGCAAGAGTTTCTCCCGAGGACCAAGTTTACTAACTCCGGATTAGCGACGCTCTCAGGACTCACTCATTATGCTTGCTTAATTTTGCATGATTTTAAATTTGCTAATTGACAAGTTTGTAAGAGATACTTGGCCCTATTAAGGTAAAAGTCAACAGCAAACACCGAAACTCAGTTTTAATGCTGAAGAGAAATACGTATGTTATGAATTATGATATGAATTGTATTTGCACTCAAATGTATGTACTCGTTCATTCTTAGTCAAGACTATCTCGATGACATTAAGAGTTTATTTAAACGTGAAACGAAGGGTATCGATAGTTTCTGAACTATCCTTGCTAGTGGTTGATATGGACTGAACATATCACCAAAACGCGTCTTTTGAATTTTCTCTGCGATTGAATTTGATTCCCACCGACTTACCTATTTTATCTAAGTATATAAGCAACCTTCTCTATTGCTCGCAGAAAAGTGGTAAGACAATTCTGCTCCAGCTAGCCTAGAAATTTCTTTGACCTCAAGCCATTTATAAATACTTAGGTCTTCCAAAAAAGTCCACGCCGACCTCTATAATATTATAAGGTCACTAAAATGTTACGTTTACGACCGTTTCTTCTAGAGCGAATCTAATAGGAATACAGCCTAAGGATACCATATATATCTTTTGAAAACTTTATCCTAGCTATTTAAATAAACGGAACTTGATTCCAGACTTACGAAATTTTAAAATGTCCTTCCGGTTGAAAGTCGTGTAAGTTTAAATCTATATACAGTTATTTAAATTGGGCCAGCCAAGTGTAATAATAATACTATGGTTGTATTGCATTCAACCGTCCCCAAATATGCAGCAATGAACTAATTTCAACGGTATATGATGAACGTTATTGTATATTTTTATGTAGTTGCGTGCCCCACATTTTTCCACTTGACTGTGCCTTACGTGCGGTGATTAAGAGGATATATCACTGCTCCTTTCCCATACTATCAGTTCACGTTAAAAGTTTGCACCTGGTAACTATGGCGTCGGATACAAATGAGGTCCAAACTTCACGCAGCTGGGTTATACAATTCGAGTTTTCGTTCTTGTCTGTTTCCTTCTCCAAACCTTAACCAATCTTTGCGAAATTTTAGGAAGTAAATGTTCTGTGTCGGATCTTTATTTTTTCTTTATTATTATAAAATATGAGTACTAGGCGTCTGTTAAATTCTATAATCATTTGCGCAAAAATCGAAACGGTCGGACGCAGAACATTTCCTTCCCATTCAGTTCCTAAAATTTCGTAAATATTGCTGGAAACGGACGAGACCGGAACCTCCATTTGTATGGAATTTCCCTTTAGACCCAGACCAACACCTAACTTGGCAACGCCGAGAGCTAAAAATTTATCAAGGCTTTACGTTAAAACACGTAAATAAACGTTAGGTAACGTCGACTTGGTTAATACCATTATGTTTCAGTCAGGGCACGCAATTTTACCTACGTATTTTTGTGGTCGTATAGCATAATAATATGTAATAGCTAAGATTCTAGCTGCTGATAAGTTCAAGTTGACGATATAAATGCTTTACTATAAGAAAGAAAACAAGTTTTATACGTATGTAGCAGTCATAGTGTAGAATTCGATTTTAAAGTTTATTCTATCACGAGTGCAGGTTCAGTCCATGTCACTGTATCGGAAATGAAATCTCTACACAGTAGCGTCAAACAAAAACGGAGCAATTGACTTTTGCCGGCATGTTCTCATACATATATATATTACATATTATGTTCTGATAGTAGTGCATTGACGTGATGAATACCAGTGCTATCCTAGGATGTACTTAATTAGGTATTCATCATAAATTTAAGAGTCAAACTATTGTTGGTGTAGCTGATGAAGTAGCTGTCTCCAGATGTCCCTATCCATAGCCACTTCCTTGAGTTCCCTATACGACATGATGTTTACCTTCTTTATTTTAAGGAGAAGACCAAGAATAAGCTACGTAAAACAAATGCTTTCATTTGCTTGTTCTTCCCCTACCTCGCTTTCCTTCAAGTTTTCCTTCGACGATGTTGTTTATTAAAGCGTCATGTCGTATAAGGTGACCAAACATCTTCCCTCTCTTCTCTATGGTGTTCCACAAATTCCTTTTTCTGACAGTCTTCTAAGTATTTCTTCATTTGTGATTTTCTATCGAACTAATCTTCTCTATTCTACGCCAACACCACTTTTTGAGGGCTTCCAGTACCTCCAAGTCCCTTTGCATCTTGAATTCATGATCATGACTCATGACTTCTTGTCTCTCACCCATATTATAATGATATGCTCCAAATAACGTAGTGTGTCAACTAAATTGTATATATGACTAAGATGTGCCCGTGAACTTTTTAGGCTAGACGAAACCGCACAACGATACCTTTTATAACATACAAATAATAAAAAATTCATATCTGCAGCCTCTTAGTACTTTACTAGCTATTTCACTATTATGTACAGACATCTATCTATATATATATTACGCGAGGCCGATTTTTGTACATCCCATCAGATCTACAGTTATGGTCCGATTTTTATAAATGATATGTCATTAGATTCGTCTCATGCTGGAGAGGTGCATAAAACTCTTGGATTTTTATTTTTTTCCTGAAAAGGTACTGAAAAATGGATTTGAAAAAACTACTGTGCGCTAACCACGTGACATTGACCACGTGACCTGTGATCCCTATTTCGACATAAGATGACCAAATAATAATAAGCATGATTTGCTCACAAACCTGTAGTAAGTTGTTCAGCATGATGAAATATTATTTTTGAGTCGGCAACATAATATCCGCAGCACTTAAAACATGTACGAATATGCAAAAATAATTTTACAGTTTGTTGACAATGAATGACAATAACCATATTCTGCCAACTTTTAATATATTTTTTATTGGGGGCTATTATGTCAATGATCTAAATTGCCAGGTTGCTTTTCTTTTTAAAATGTTGAT
This sequence comes from Apotomis betuletana, assembly GCA_932273695.1. NCBI lineage: Eukaryota > Metazoa > Arthropoda > Insecta > Lepidoptera > Tortricidae > Apotomis > Apotomis betuletana. The sequence continues at coordinate 8,569,906 of OW026313.1, read as the reverse complement.
ATGGAAACTTTTTTCGCATATCTGTTAAAAATGTGGAGGAAAAAGCCGGTAAAGTGCGAGTTGGACTGGTGCTCGCAAGACTAGAAAAACTGACCGTCATTCAAGAATAGATTATTTTTATAGGCGAGTTTTACAATAAATCAAAGCAGAAAAAATGTAGTAAAACTAATTCAACCGTCATTCAAATAAGTAAATTTATATAAGTCAAAAATGGCAAAAATGGCATGAGTTATGGTAAATTAAATGGTATTTTACAAGAAAAAACTTAGTCATTCCGCTTGCATGTCGACGGGATGGGAAATGTGTTCAAGTTGAGAATATGGACGACTTGACAATGTAGCTAAGTTGGGAATGTATCTACATTGGTAATATGGATGAGTTGGTAAAATGGACGAGTTGGAAATGTGGACGAGTTGAGAATATGGACGAGTTGGCAATGAAGACGACTTGGTAATACGGACGAGTTGGTGATATGGAAGATTTGGCAATAAAGACGAGCTGATAATAAGGACAAGTTGGTATTGTAGACGAGTTGGGTGTATCGTCGAGTTGGGAATATGGACGAGTTGGAAATGTGGATGAGTTGGTAAAATTGACAAGTTGGGAACATGGACAAGTGGGCAATGTGGACGAGTTTGCAATGAAGACGAGTTGGTAATACGGACAAGTTGGTAATATGGACGAGTTGTCAATGTGGACGAGTTGGGAATGTGGATGAGTTGGCAAAATAAACAAGTTGGGAACACGAACGAGTGGGCAATAAAGATGACTTGGTAATACGGACGAGTTGTCAACGTGGATGAGTTGAGAATATGGACGAGTTGGAAATGTGGATGAGTTGGCAAAATGAACAAGTTGGGAATATGGACGAGTTGGCAATAAAGACGGGCTGATAATAAGGACGAGTTTGTATAGACGAGTTGGGTGTATCGTCGAGTTGGGAATATGGACGAGTTGGAAATGTGGACGACTTGGAATTGTGGACGAGTTGGGCTTATGGACAAGTTGGAAATGCGGACGAGTTGCATTTGTGGACGAGTTAGCAATATGGACGAGTTGGCATTGTTGATGAGTTGGAAATGAAGACGAGTTGGCAATGTAGATGAGTTGGTAAAATTGACAAGTTGGGAACATGGACAAGTGGGCAATGTGGACGAGTTCGCATTATGGACGAGTTGGCAATGAAGACGAGTTGGTAATACGGACAAGTTGATAATATGGACGAGTTGTCAATGTGGACGAGTTGGGAATATGGACGAGTTGGGAATGTGGATGAGTTGGCAAAATGAACAAGTGGGGAATATGGACAAGTTGGCAATAAAGACGACTTGGTAATACGGACGAGTTGTCAACGTGGACGAGTAGAGAATATGGACGAGTTGGGAATGTGAATGAGTTGGCATTGTTGATGAGTTGGAAATGAAGACGAGTTGGAAATTAAGACGAGTTGGCAATGTAGATGAGTTGGGTGTATGGTCGAGTTGGTAATGTTGGACGACTTGGAATTGTGGACGAGGTGGGAATATGGACGAGTTGGAAATGCGGCCGAGTTGGCATTGTAGACGAGCAAGTAATATGGACGCGTTCGCATTGTGGATGAGTTGGGAATATAAACGAGTTGGCAATGAAGACGAGTTGGTAATACAGACGAGTTATATGGACGAGATTCGCAATAAAGACGAGTTGGTATTGTAGCGAGTTGGGTGTATGGACGAGTAGGAAATGTGGACGAGTTCTAGCAATATGGATGAGTTGGCATTGTAGACGAGTTGGGAATATGGATGAGTTGGCAATAAAGACGAGTTGGTAATATGGACGAGTTAGCATTGTAGATGAGTTGGGTTTATGGACGAGTGGGCAATGTGGACAATTTGGCATTGTGTACGAGTTGGCAATGTGGACGATTTGGCATTGTGTACGAGTTGGGAATTTGGACGATTTGGAAATATGGACGAGTTGGAAATGTAGACGAGTTGTATTTGTGAACGTGTTGGCATTGTGGACGAGTAAGCAATATGGACGCGTTGGAATTGTGGACGAGTTGGGTATATGGACGAGTTAGCAATATGGTCGAGTTGGCATTGTGGACAAATTAGGAATATGGACGAGTTGCCAATGGAGACGAATTGGTTATATAGACGAGTTGGCGATGCAGATGAGTTGGGCGTATGAACGAGTTGGCAATGTGGACGTGTTGGGTGTGTGGACAAGTTGGCATTGTGACCCAGATGGGAATATAAACGAGCTGACATTGTGGACGAGTTAGCAATGTGGAATAATTAAAATGTTACCCTAACATGCGAAACTTGATGGTAGAAATGACCTACATATGATGCAAATTTAAAAAAATCGACGCGCTCAAAAATAAATCATATTTCATATAATGACGTCTGGCTGATCATTCTTATTTTCATTCAAAATAAAATTTGACAAATTCTGCTGCCAACAAAATAAATTGATTTATAAGGCTTCCGTTTTTACCGACTATGGTAAGGAACCCTAAAATTAGGTTTATATCATAGACTTCAGAGTATAGATATCATCTCCCTCACTCTTCTGTCAGACACTATTTCAATGAGAGGAAAGACGAAAGTTTGAATTTGGAATCGGGTATTAGGCATTCGGCTCTAAATTTATCGAAAAAAAAAATGTCTTAATATTCTTTTTTCAAACATTTTTAGCTGTTTTATATATTGGATTTTATTTATTTATTACACATATTTGACACATTCTTTTTTTTTTATGGTGGAGTATTGTTGGTCAGTTATTTATTTAGATTAGTAAATAGGGTTTGATTAAGTATACCTAGCGTAAGAATTTCAAACACAATGTGTAATTGTTATTGAATAAATGATTGATGATGATGACATGGCAGCACCCATATTAAGAAAATCTATTGAATTTCATTAAAAAAAAAGCATTGATAATAGTGGTATTTCGTGTATCTATAAACGTTTTATACGCTCTATTTCATACAATTGAGTTTATGTAACATTTCTTATTATCGCTATTTTTAAGTATTTACGATTATAAATGAATACAGAACAGAACAGTTACGCACTACATGATTTCCTTTTTAAAACCTGCGTAGTGAGTGCCCAAATCTGTCCTTTCGATTCATGTGCTATTTCTGGAAATTGATAGAAATCGATCAAATCGATAAATTTATGCCCTGAAGAAAGAACAAAAAATTAAAATTCTACCAATCTTATGTCCGGTCCTATGAAAATATGTCAATTATATTTTTAAGATACCTATGGGATTATTTTTATGAATATTTTTTTTCCATAAATCGAATAATATGCGTTTTATTTGTGAAACAGATCAGCAGATCACATGTCATTAATGCACAAGTTATTTTTACAAAAGAGTTGAAAAGGTTGCCACGTTGAAGCTGGCAGTTGGCTATCAGGCCTGGCTCTAGCCTGGCATGTTTTAACGTTTTTAAAACATCATTTTAACGTGTTTTTTACAGTATTTATTCTTCGTTCGCCAAAAACTTCTTATCAATAAAGTAGTTATTTTCTGTAACACTCTACCAGATTTCCATATTCTAGCGGCGGTTCGACGCCGCAACGGGCCTCTAGTTATATATTATTTGTACAATATTAATACAGAAGTAGGTAAGCTTTAGATGGACGGATCAACTTTTTCTTGTTGTTATTCTGTCCCATCACCCAGGAGACAATGGTTATTAAACTGCTTAGAAAAGTGTTGATAATTTATAATATTGGTATTTTCAAGAGATATTCTAAATAGAATGGGCTAATAACTGCTGCAATTACAACATTTTTGTTTAATATTGCCGCCGGAAATTGTAGTTTTAAAGAATAACCCAGGGGACATCACCATGGTAACAAGCAACAGAAGAAAGTTGATTGACCCAGAAATTTATATAATTTTACCATAAAATACCAATTTTGATAGTAATCATTGGGTTTAGTTTATTTTATTGAGTCACGCGAACGCAATTCAAACTTTACTCTTTAGTTAGTTTTGTTGGTTCAGACATTAATATTACTTTTGGCACACTTTACGGGTAAAGGTATATTGATTTAACTTTTCACGATTTTCACACATTCGATAAATTTTAGATACTGGAATCAATAAACCAATATTTCGTAAAACGTGTTTGGTACCCACAGATGTGGTATGGTATGGTATGGTCTGTGTTGGTACCTAAATTTTCACAATAAGCTAGTTACATACCGAGAAAACGCAGTCTCTCCGTCCAAGTATTGCTGACTATAGTCAGCATGTAATAAATACTAAGCAAAAATACGTTGAACTTAAAATGGATTAAAAACATCACTTATTCACGTTTTATTGCGGTTTCATAGACATCAAATGAGCTGTGAGCCGAAAATTTATGTTACTTTTTATCTAGCTACTGCAACGGTTGCGGGCTTTCATTTTGCTGAAAAGCGCAATTTTCCCATTCAGTATAGCTGCCTAGTGAAATCGTTATCGTCCGTTCGCTGTGGCGGCGCCCATTTTCTAATGGCAGATTCGCGTGTAGACAGGTTTTTATTAAATATCTAGTCTAACACATTCTGAACGATGTTGATTGGATCCCGGTCGCGGAATATTATTACTTGGGCCTAAATTCCATCTAAATATTACATTTACCCTAGAGATCACCGTTACATATAGGTACTACTTACTCAAAAGTAAATAAGGGCCACTTGAATTTTACACAATTTACTGCACATAAACAGTCTTCTAACAGTGGAAAGGAACATCAATAGTGGGTTAAAACTAATTAAGTTCAAATTCCAATGTTGTAAGTATTATCGGGATGTAATTTTTGAGCAGTATATATGCCTGATATAGCGATGAGCTTTATTCGAAATAATTTTACCACATTTAATTGACAGTTTCTTTCTCGTTTTGATGAATATTATGTAGGTACTCGATAAAGTCGATACAACAGGATCGAATAATAAATCAAATAGTGCCACATTTCTTTATACATTTTATCTAATGATGTGCTGACAGAAAGTTTCCGATATTGCAAAACTTTCCAGACGGGATTATTTTGGATTTTTCTCGATATTTCCCGAAATTTTACAATCGAATATTCTTTTAAATTATTGTTATGTGTAAGTTTCCAGAAATTGCCGGTAATGTTATCATTTTTTTGGAAAAAATTTGCAACTTTCCCGTCTGTATAAATCTTGTCAAGCCATGCGAGTCCAATATACCTAATGCCGTGAACGTGATGAGGCAATAGTACATTGTTGTAGAGGCTGTAAAGTAAGCAATAGATTAACGAGTAAATTTCGAAGGCCGACCCGCAGGGGAGGCCTTCGATAGTACGAGTTAATCTATTGCACTTTCAGCCGAGACTAAACATAGTGCTTTTCACGACACGAGCAAATATATTATAATAGGAGTTTTTCATATTGGTCATCAAACTCGGCGCCTTATTGCAGGCGCTCGGCGCATTTTTACAACAATCTATATATATAAAACTCAAAGGTGACTGACTGACTGACTGACTGACTGACATAGTGATCTATCAACGCACAGCCCAAACCACTGGACGGATCGGGCTGAAATTTGGCATGCAGGTAGATGTTATGACGTAGGCATCCGCTAAGAAAGGATTTTTTAAAATTCACCCCCTAAAGGGGTGAAATGGGGGTCCAAAGTTTGTATGGGGAAACAAGATTAGTTAGACTATTTTATTCGAAACTTCACAGGAGTATTCCTAACAATAAATGAGTAAACCCGTGTTTCAGGTTTTTTGAAAATTCAACCCCTAAAAGGGAGAAATGTGGTGACAAAGTCTGAAAATCAGCGTGGGTATTGTTTTTATGGTTTATTGGGTCGCTGATTACAAAAACCGCAACGATTTTAAAATCCAACGTGGCGGACGTGAGTTACCATCTCCCCTGTTGGAGTGAAATGGGGTTGAAATGTCTAAATACTAAACCGCTGGTTCTAGAGAGTTCAAATTTGGCACGTAGGTTCCTTATAAGGTGTAGGGGTGCGCTAAGAAAGGATTTTTCAAAATTTACCCCCTAAAGGGGTGAAATGGGGGTCCAAAGTTTGTATGGCGAAAGAAGATTAGTTAGACTATTTTATTCGAAACTTCACAGGAGTATTTCTAACAATAAATGAGTTAACACGTGTTTCAGGTTTTTTTTAATTCAACCCCTAAAAGGGAGAAATGTGGTGACAAAGTCTGAAAATCCATTGGTAATGCTTTAATGGTTTATCGGGTCGGGTCGCCTTTTGGGGTGCGATGGGGTTGAAATGACTAAATATGAGTACGGGTGTAATTTTTATGGTTTGTTGGGACGTTAATTACGAAAATGCCACCGATTTTGAAATTTTATTTGTGGTCATGAAAATTCTTGAAAGCATTTGCGCCAAATTGCAATTTAATAGGTCCAGTAGTTTTGCAGCAAATCGATTGTAACAGACGGACTGAAAGACAGCTACACGTGATCCTATAAGGGGGTTCTTTTTTTGCTTTTGAGGTATGGATAGAGACCCGTGTTATCCTAATAGATTAAAAAAGTAGTATTTGGTGGCATCTCGATCGTCGTCAATCGGTACCTATAGGCGGGCGGCGCGTTGGGACGGGATGAGTAATGATCGGGAAACTTCCTGCATCCGTAATAAATACATTCAAGCTTTTCAATAATAAGTCATTTCAGAATTCTGAATTACGTTTATCTGGCTCAGAATAATACATTTTTTATTCATCAACGAAGAGAACCTCAATATCTTACAATAGAACATGACGTAACTTATAACATGGCTTAGAATCATTAAACCAATCTTGAATAACAAGTCTCAGGGGCAAACTCTCAAATTTGCGGGTATTGACTTGAGAGAACATTGCTTCTCTCATGGACAGTTTTATGTTGCTTGCTCTCGAGTAAGTTCACCCAGTAGCTTGATAGTTTTAGCGCCTAATGACAGATTAGTCAAGAATATTGTGTACAAAGAAGTTTTGTAGGCCCTATTTTTTTACACACGCTAAACAAAAGTAAAGCCGCAAAAACTATACATAATTAATAATAATACTTCTTAACGCGAGCGAAGCCGCGGGCACAAGCTAGTGAGTTATAAAAATCAGGGCTATTATAAACATAAAGCTGATCGTACCCCCAGATTCAAACGACATAAGACGATTTTCAACCCAGTTATGAAGAAATATCAAAAATATTCAAACTTACCTCACTTTCAACTTATTTTAGACATTTAAACATTTAGTCTAGGTAACACTCAGGTAAACAACCCTACGATACATTATACACTGAAGGGTCATTGTAACAGTACGCAATATTAACATACGTTCCTTATATTATTTATTTCGTGAGTCAATGTGAAAATTATTAAATTAATCACATTATCACATTACAAAATCAATTTTAATATTTACTAAACAATACATTTTGTTTTTTTTTTTAAATATGGCCGGCTGACCCGTAGCGCATGCGCGCATCGCATCTCGTCGCAATGGAGTCATAGCTTTTCAGCCGAATAAAAAAAAATATGAACTCAATATTTATATAGGTAATTAAAAGCGTTTATTTGTTGAAAACTGTTTATTTGTTGAGAAATTAGTAACTGTAGAAATTAGGAAATTGTTTTACGCCCCATAACTAATTTTAAAATATAAATGTTCATGATTTTCAGAGTAAAACCTTTTTTAACAAAAACTTATTAAAAAGTAAACCTGCGGAGTATTATCTTACTTAAGAAAATAAACTCGTTTATGGGTATTTATAAGTTTAAGAAAAAAATAAACCTCATAAATGACGCATTCTCATTGGTCAATTTAATTTGACATGCAGCAGACGATTAAGCTTTGATTGGTTAAATTGTCGTTTAAGCCGGCCGAGAAAATTAGTCTGAAATATTTTCTAAAAAGTCGTATCTTACTATGAAATTCAAGTGTAGATACGAACTGTTACCGTAAGGTCCAACATTGTTGTCGTGTTGGGAGCTAACATAGATATACAGTTTACAAATGAACATATATAGGCAGTTTTGTGTACTGGATTCAGGTAATCTATAACCACATTTTCGAGCAGTGTCGTGAAATAGTACATTGTTGTAGAGGCTGTAAAGTAAGCAATAGGTGAACGAATAAATCTCGAAGGCCGACCCGCAGGGGATCAAGCCGTTTTTGAGTTATTGCAAAAATTCATAATTTTCTTTAAAATTACGTAAGCGCCGCGCGGTGTCCCTACACGTCGAACGTTACACATATTGGTTAAGTGCGTTACCATATTAAAACATTTCGCTCAATCTGGCGCGTACAATCGTGTTTTCAGAGTAAAACCTTTTTTAACAAAAACTTATTAAAAAGTAAACCTGAGGAGTATTATCTTACTTAAGAAAATAAACTTGTTTGTGGGTATTTATAAGTTTAAAAAAAAATACACCTCATAAATGACACATTCTCATTGGTCAATTTAATTTGACATGCAGCAGACGATTAAGCTTTGATTGGTTAAATTGTCGTATAAGTCGGCCGAGAAAATTAGTCTGAAATATTTTCTAAAAAGTCGTATCTTACTATAAAATTCAAGTGTAGATACGAACTGTTACCGTAAGGTCCAACATTGTTGTCGTGTTGGGAGCTAACATAGATATACAGTTTACAAATGAACATATATATATAAGCAGTTTTGTGTACTGCATTCAGGTAATCTATAACCACATTTTCGAGCAGTGTCGTGAAATAGTACATTGTTGTAGAGGCTGTAAAGTAAGCAATAGGTGAACGAATAAATCTCGAAGGCCGACCCGCAGGGGATCAAGCCGTTTTTGAGTTATTGCAAAAATTCATAATTTTCTTTAAAATTACGTAAGCGCCGCGCGGTGTCCCTACACGTCGAACGTTACACATATTGGTTAAGTGCGTTACCATATTAAAACATTTCGCTCAATCTGGCGCGTACAATCGTGTTTTCAGAGTAAAACCTTTTTTAACAAAAACTTATTAAAAAGTAAACCTGAGGAGTATTATCTTACTTAAGAAAATAAACTTGTTTGTGGGTATTTATAAGTTTAAAAAAAATACACCTCATAAATGACACATTCTCATTGGTCAATTTAATTTGACATGCAGCAGACGATTAAGCTTTGATTGGTTAAATTGTCGTTTAAGTCGGCCGAGAAAATTAGTCTGAAATATTTTCTAAAAAGTCGTATCTTACTATAAAATTCAAGTGTAGATACGAACTGTTACCGTAAGGTCCAACATTGTTGTCGTGTTGGGAGCTAACATAGATATACAGTTTACAAATGAACATATATAAGCAGTTTTGTGTACTGCATTCAGGTAATCTATAACCACATTTTCGAGCAGTGTCGTGAAAAGACATTTCTCTCTTAGGGAAAGCTCCCTAACATCAGCCATCCAACATCCGGTGAAGCCACCGGAGTACTGATGTTACTCATGAAATGTCTAACTAATGAGAATATCGGGCACGTGTCGTTATTATTTTCATACTTAAGTATTAAGTATAAAAAAGTTATTAAGTATTTTTTTTATGTCAATATTTTATAACTTTGCTTGAGTATTTATAGTGCATTTTTGGAACGTATATGTTTTTAAGGTAGGTGTATTAACCGTCACGTGCCCGACACAGTTGACGTCCCGGTAGAACGCCCTTTTATGTTAACGCATCTTTGAACCTTGGATCCCATACGAGTATGATAAACATTGTATTTTTTCTTGTTACAGGTATCTACGCAACGCAACCCCCGATTGTCCTTCGCACAGTGGTATAACACGAAGGCAAGAATTTAACCTTAACACAACAAAATGCATGTCTGTTGTAATGTTTGTAAGAGCCGTTGAAATAAACAACCCTTTAGCCAATTCCACGGGGAAATGATCACAAGCTTAGAAAGTTAGTTGTGCCTAAGCGGAGCGTTATTAAGCCCAAATGGAACGGATTAAGCTCACCTTGACAAAGACGGATTTCCTCCATAATTTCAATGCTTAATTTTTAAATTACGCCACATTTATGGAGTCATTTTTCATTTTATGACTTAAAAGTATTATTTAGTGGTTTTTTAGAACAATCCTATGATGTACCTAATGTAGTAATTTAGTATTAGTTAGGACTTTATAGGACAAGACCAATATTTTTGTCATTAAAGCATGAGCCTTGGCACACTTGTTACTTAGGTGGACTAGAGTTGAAAACGCCCGGGAGACGAGCGCGGACGACCGGCTGGTGGGGAGGGGGAGGGGGGGAAGTTACGTTCCGCCGCGCGTTCTTTCGGTCCTCCTATCATCGTATTTATTGAGACTATGGCAAGTTTGGTATCGTTTTCGGATAAATTGAGTACGGCCAATCATATTCTGGGACATTAATAACATGTTTTTGTGGAAAAAAATAGAAATAAAGGCAAAAATCAGAAAATCTTAGTTAAAAAAAATTCTTTCTGCAACGATTACGTAAAAATGAGCAACGGTTTGGGCATGAAAAAAATATCATTACAAAGCCACATTTATGTAGATTTCAAAAAGATATAATTTATTGTAACTATTATGAATCTAAAAAAAATTTTTTTAAACAGCGGACTCCTCAAAATTTTACTTTATAAAAATAAGGACCCAAAAACAAATGTTATAAATGTTGGAATATGTAATGTAAGTAGCTTAATTGTATATTACGTAGTTTAAAGCTGTATTTACGTTTGTTAGCATGTGTATTATATTTTAAATTGCGAATAATATAACCGTTTGATGACTTCAAATGACTGGTTCAAAATAAAACTAACAAGTCACAGATCCGATTAGATATTATTGTTAATCTGTATATAAATACTTAAATTGGTACATATATTTATGTGTAACATGATCCATCACATGCACACAACTCGGTGCACTTTAATTTTTGTTGCATACACCTGCATCTAGCAGCGCATTTCTTTTTGCTGCACCTGATCATTTACATGCAGGATTTGGGCTCGACACCTATTGGCAAGGTAGTCCATGTAGGTTTCCATCTCTCATCTACTTTTGTACATCACCAATGGACTAGGAATATTTTGTATCGGTTATATTTGACCCCATACATCAACTGCTTGAAAAACTGCCCCCTGGAAATGCTGGTACAATGTAGCATTCGTTGGTGGAATATTTTTCAATTGGCGGTCTTTTTTCGTAAACAACTGCTTTCTGCAATCGTTTACAGCAGAAACTGAGCTGGATCTAAAACAAAATGTTTAAATATGCACTACTACCCTTTAAGTGACTCATTGTTTTATGAAGAAAGTAAATAAATACATGACTACAATAAACTTTTCCACGATCGCTATTGCATCTTCAATTCTGCTGCCGTATGCTGTCAGGAAACTTTGTGTGGTATTAGGGACTGCATTCCAGGCTTCGAATGCACTCTTTTTTTCCCTTTCCGTTAAAGAAAGAAACTGTCACGACCTGTGAAGGCGTACACAAAACCCATCTCGGAGACCTGCCCTCCTGCGACTGGCAACTACTTGATTAGGAACCGGACATACTCCGATCGGAAGCTCCCGTCTTAGATCACTTAAGGTCAAAAAAAACCCCGGACCCGATCAAATAACGGCGGAAGTGTTTAAGTCATTGTGTGACAATGGCATAGACGGATTACACATGATATGCAATAACATCTGGCGTACTGGAGAGTGGCCCAAAGATTAGACGCATTCTGTCGTTCTGCCTCTTTATAAAAAGGGATCGATGGTCAAATGTGATAACTACCGCACACTCGCGCTACTCTCACATATGCTAGCAAAATACTGCTCCACATAGCATCCGGCATTTCCTGGATTGGCAAATTCTACAGGAACAGGCAGGTTTTGTTAAAGGTAGAGGCACTCGTGAGCAAATCTTTAATGTTAGACAACTGATTGAGAAGGCTTACAAATTTGACACGCCTATCATAATGTGTTTCATAGATTACAGCAAGGCCTTTGACCGTGTTGACTGGACAGTCCTGAAAGAACTTGGCGTGCCCGCCCGCTTGACAGCGCTTGTGCAGAGTATATACTATGGCAGTCAGGAAATTGTTCGAGTTGAGGATACACTACCTGCGCCTTTTATTTATCAAAAAGGGGTGAGGCAGGGCTGCATTCTATCCCCTATTCTCTTTAATACGCCTACGGAGAATGCATTATGCGGAAAACATTTGACCAATGGGAGAGAGGCGTCAGCAGGAGGAGTGAAGCTCACTAATTTGCGGTATGCCGACAACACCACCATTATAGCGGCAATCGCAACTGAAATGATAAACTACTTGGCAAAAATGGAGCGGTTAGCAACAGGCTTGGTCTCTTCATAATTAGGTCGAAGACCAAAATCATGGTGGTGGACCGAAGTCAGAAACTGAAACTCAGTGGGAGATTAAATGTTGACACGGTCCAAACTTTCAACTACCTGGGTTCCCTTATAGCTGACAACGGCTCTTGCCAAATGGAGATTCGGCGACGTATCGGGATATCCAAAGATGCTATGACTCAGTTGCACAAGATATAGAGAGTTCGGAGAATCACGCTGCGAACGAAGACAAGGCCTGTGCGCACACTGATATTCTCCATCTTCCTATATGGACGATGAAACGTGGATCATCAGAGCAGCGGACCGTTAGCGTGTTGTCCTGCTGGAATAAGATACTTCGCATCTCCTGGACTGCGCACAAGACCAATGCTTCCATTCTTAAGAAACTTTAATTGACTTCCAGATTATCGACCATCGTCTCACAAAGAGTGCTGGATTTGTATGGGCACATTTCCAGAACACAAGACGATAATCTGGAAAAACTGTTGGTCACCGAAAAGATCAGGGTAAGAGGCCTCGGGGCCACAGCCCGATGCTTTGGTTCGACCAAATCCGCACTGCAGTTGACTCTAACGACGCGGTCAAGGCAGCAAAGGACCGGCAGAATTGAAGATGCAAGGGAAATGGTAAAAAAATTTGTTGTTGACATAAAACTATGAATAATTTAAAGTAGTTGTGCATATTTAACATTTTAGTTTTAGATCCAGCTCAGTTTTGGCTGTAAACGATTTCCGAAAGCAGTTATTTTCTAAAAGACCGCCAATTGAAAAATATTCCACCAACGAATGCTACATTGTACCAGAATTTCCAGGGGGCAGTTTTTCAAGCAGTTCATGTATGGGGTCAAATATAACCGATACAAAATATTCCTAGTCCATCTGATTGGGGATGTACAAAATTGGATGAGAGATGGAAGCCTACATGGACTACCTTGCCAGTAGGTGTCGAGCCCAAAGCCTGCATGGAAATGATCAGGTGCAGCAAAAAGAAATGCGCTGCTAGATGCAGGTGTAACCAATAAAAATTAAAGAGCACCGAGTTGTGTGCATGTGATGGATCATGTTACACATAAATATATGTACCAATTTAAGTATTTATATACAGATTAACAATAATATCTAATCGGATCTGTGACTTGTTAGTTTTATTTTGAACCAGTCATTTGAAGTCATCAAACGGTTATATTATTCGCAATTTAAAATATAATACACATGCTAACAAACGTAAATACAGCTTTAAACTACGTAATATACAATTAAGCTACTTACATTACATATTCCAACATTTATAACATTTGTTTTTGGGTCCTTATTTTTATAAAGTAAAATTTTGAGGAGTCCGATGTTCAAAAAAATTTTTTTTAGTATTTGCTATTCATAATAGTTATAATAAATTATATGTTTTTGAAATCTACATAAATGTGGCTTTAAAATAATATTTTTTTCATGCCCAAATCGTTGCTCATTTTCACGTAATCATTGCAGAAAGATTTTTTTTTAACTAAGACTTTCTGATTTTTGCCTTTATTTCTATTTTTTCCACAAAAACATGTTATTAATGTCCCAGAAAATGATCGGCCGTCCTCAATTTATTCGAAAACGATACCAAACTTGCCATACTCTATAAATACGATGATAGGAAGACCGGAAGAACGCGCAGCGGAACGTAACTTGTATGTTATGAATGTATGTTTTTATATCACCCTGACTTAACATCTAAGTTATTTCACCATATTTTATTTCTGAAACTAAGAGAGGTGTGGACTGCCTTTGCCTTCAATGTGGTAACTTATTCTATGTGGTACAACTACATTATATTATAAGAAATATCTCGTGGCTTACTGCTTTTAAGCTTTAAATATTCCTACTTTTTTTTTAGTAGTGACGGGTAAAGTAGACGCATTAAATTTTCGAGTGCTCATGCAATATCCATAAACATGATATTCGATAGCCTATCGATTCGGCGAGCCATCGGCGTATGAAAATGTCGGTCCGCATTTCCGCACGGTGTCGGATCTCCCAGCCTTACTTATTATCTGCTTTCAACCGCGTCATCGCCCACGATTGCAGTTCCCCTGTTATTAATTCACCATGAATTTTACATTTCAAAGGAAACGAATTCACTCGATAATTGCTTATCGATGTGTGCCATCTACTATCTGACCGTTTACTCGATTCATAAGCGCGAGGGTACTCAACACAAATATCAAATGAAACGTTATTGCCAAGCACTGCGAGTGTTCAACTGTTCATAGAAAACAAATAAAGAATTCACTGGATTTTGTTCGTTCGGTTTTTATTGGCCGTAGGATATCGCCCCGGTCAGAAAGCTATTCGTACGATCGCAGTAGATACTATACAGTCTCCAAAAGATTCGTATCAAATTTGAGGAGGGAATAACATGTAACAAAGAACAATTATTATTACAGTCTTTTAAAAGGTTACTGACGCTGCGGCCAAAGGCTAAGCGATAAAGTCGTTAAATAATTTAATATTAATATTCAGTCAGCTACTTAAATAAATAATTATCTGGTTTTATTGACGCACGGCCAACGTTTAGCATGGTAGTGAACTTAGTGGAATAAAACGAAATCTATGTATATAAATGCTTAGAGTTAACTTAATCTATACGAAGTATTTATTTCAATAAATTATATTAATACAAATTCAGAATAACTAGATTTCTCATAAACCTCTTAATTCGGCTTTACAAGTAATAAAAGTAAAGCATACTTCTACTTGAGTAATGTAACTTTTCCCAACGCATTAATGGACATCTCGGGAGAGATTCTCTCATTTAAAAATTTGGAGTCGTTGCCTTTTGCGCTCCGTTTCAAACTTGGTGTACAATAAACTAAATTACTCCGAGAACAACGGAGACTGAGAGCGAGGCAACAATGATATTTTGGGAGCTAGGAAAAAACGAGAGGGTCATTCCGGACCCGGTGGGAATACTCCTCCCGTCGGGTCGGTATAGTCGGAAGCGTTCAGGATGCTCCTATTAAATGCTATTTACGTCGTCACGCGAATGTAAAGTAGCTACATAAACATGAATGTCTAAACGAATTACCCTTTGATAGCATGCGCTGGCAGACAAAATAAAACATTGATATTGTATTTGAACGCTGCAGTTACTGTATTCAAGTTTTATTTCGTGTTTCCTTTTGTTTGAATTCAATGAAGATATGCATTTATTTTAAATGCAGTCTTGTCTAAAGTCACGAGGCGTGCATCATACGCTTGTAATACATGTAAGCATTTTTTTTTTCTTTTCATTTGACTTTATTTTAGCTTTATATTTACATATTCGTGCATGCATTTAATCTCCATATAGCCGGACTATTATAACTTAGAGATCAGATCGCTATAAGTTGTCCATTGCATTAGCCTGTTTTGTATCGGTTCAAGGCGTTTACCGGTTTCAGGAAGGTACACGTACGCTCTATGTTGTTGGCAAGCACGGATAAATCAGATTAGTTCTTGTTGGTTGTTTGCAGTCGGGATCTGCAACAAAGGGCCGTTTGGCTACGAAATGTACAGCTAATTGTAGGAACACGAGTGAGTACTGGTGAAAGTCGGCCGGGCCTTCGGAAATGACTCATGTTTAAGCAAACAATATCCACATGTAAATTACGGCGTATATAGGCACATAACCTCAGTTTTAAGTTTCTTCAGTTCTGTAACCGCATTCAATTTTCATATTCGTTAATAGTTACCATGACCGCGAATTAATTTTCCCTGACAAACACATAGTATTCATTTTATAAATATAATTTGTACGGCCAACCCGAACCCACCTGCGTCAAACTACTGAAACAATCTGCTGAAGTTTGCGTTGTGTTGTGGTTAGTGATGGGCCGTTTCCGAGAATATTCCCCAGGCGAGAATATTCTCGGAAATATTCTCGGAAACATTCCCCATGAGGGGAATATAGGGGAATTTAGGATTTGTATATGAATAACATTTATTTTATGATATTCTCCATATAAGTAAATGCTTATCTATTTAATAGGTTAACAATTCAATAGAAAAAAAATATAAAAAGTCAGCTGTAAATGTAAATTTCCTATGTTCTCGAGAATATTCTCATTGTTCTCCGGGAATATTCTCAATGTTCCCGGAAATATTCTCATTGTTTCCGAGGAATATTCCGCAAGTTTTTAAATTGCTCTCAGGAATAACATGGTAAAATAAATACCAGTGAGACAAGCAAGTTAATTTCTGATAGAGAAGGAATAGAGAAAACACGTGTGTTGTCAACGCAATTAGAAAAATAATTGTATTTTATTTAGTTTTTATCGTTTTTATGTATATATTTATTTCATTATTTCAATAGTATTTTAAATAGGTAGTGTATAGTAGTACCATAGACAGGCATGCCATAATTCATTACTAAAATACACTGCCAGAAACATAAAATAAAAAAATGAATATCAGCATTTAATCTTTTGCAATATTTGATAAAATTATTTTTCTTTAATCAGTTGGATCCAAGCCAATGTTGATGCTCCAGGCAGGGTTCCATAGCCGCTATCACAAATATATTACAAGATCAAGAAGAGAAGTCTTGTTTGGGTGCGGGGGCTCATCCCCCCCGAGCCCTCCGCTTCGTAAATCTACTCGTGACTTGAAAGTTCAAAGTTGTGTTTATTATCTAAATACGGGGGCTCTGCCTCCGAGAGTGTCTCTTGAGTCATCGTCTCATCACTTTGGATTTAAGCTATCATGTTTCTGTTCTTGGTAGTTGCTTTGATTTGAGTGCCGCCACCGCTTGTCCTAGCTCTACTTGTGACTTCAAAGTTATATCTTAGTCATCGTTTCCGAAGTTGACTTAAAATAATCAAAAGACTAACAATCTTGTTTCCCTTCTGTTCGGTTTCTCCCCTAGGCCCCTCCCCTATCTTATAGTCTTCGACTCCTCAGTAGATTTTACGGAATTAGAAGACATCTTCTCATTTTCATTTTCAGATTCAACCGTAACTTATTGCTGGAAACGTTATTCGCCCCATCAATGAGGCGCATATTTGGCGCACTTTTAGTGGATTATTTCTGCCATGTCTCTGTAGCAAGCGGAAAATCATGCCGACTGTCTTTCGCGCGGCTTGACGTCTTTAAAGATTCCAGGCCAACTTCTGGTTTCAAAGATCTTCTTAAATGCAGCGAGATCCTACCGACTGGTCGGTAACCTCGTTTGATCCGTCAGTAGTTTCAAAACCAGCCAAGAGAAGACACATGCATTGATTTCAAATCCGTTAATTGACTTACCGCTCTTCCTTGTAATAGCTGAACAGATATCATCTTGGTCGAAGTTGTTGCGCTGTGTTGTACACGTCTTCGATTTTGAAAACTGCTTCCACTACTTCAATATGTGTCTGCTTCAGATTTAAATTTGGCGCAGTCTATGTCTACAACAGTGTCATTCCAAAATGAGTTTGCGGGAAGATAACCTGTGTTCAAGAAATTTTCAGCTCTTAGAATTATTTCTGCAGCATGGTGTTATTGGAGTAGGAGGTAGCTAGGCGAGAAGCTTCTGAATTAACCTACCAACAAAAACACTAGATCATACTACCGTAAAATGGACACAAACACGAAACCAATCTGATTGCAGATTCATAAAACATGTCATGCTGGGCCAGATGAATCGTTTTGTGGCAGCGCGTCAGTGTTAATGATTTTTTTCTGCTAACTGCTAACAAAGTCATACAAGTTTGAAGTTTTACTTCTCTAAGTACCCTTTATGAGTTGGTTGACTATTATTACTCGTAAACTTGTAAAGCCTACCCTGGCAGCGTTTATATAGCCAATACCCAAGTACTCCAAAATTTGCAATTTAAAGTTTGATATTTCACAAACAGATCTATAAATCGGAAAATTGTTGCAACAAACCTGCAACATTTTGTAAGGCCTATCCAACGACATATCACACCATGGGGTAGACTAGAAAAAAAAGACATCCCCACTTTATTATAGGGGGAGGTAAAGTAAAAAAGTATTTTTCCAAGAATTTGTTCTACCAATTTGTCAAAATGACTTATATGTATAACCATGCCAAATTATAACTTTCTGGTACTAAAATTGTCTCTAGTACTAAGAAAAGTTCAATGTTCCCCATTTTGGAGAATATTCTCGGGAACAAAGGAAATTTCCGGAAATATTCCCCAGGAGAATATTCTCGGGAACGGGAATATTCTCGCGGCCCATCACTAGTTGTGGTATCAGTTTAATTAAAATGTTTGTTTACCTTTCATGAAAACAGTTACCGATGCGTTATTGTTTGACGAGTCAAAGTACGAACTCAATGTACTTAAAAGTGAAATTAGCAATTGTTTACGGACTCAACAACAAACAACTTTTTCCGAAAAGCATAACTACGTCGCTAGCTATGCCTGAGTCGAAACCGGCTGTTTTCTACGGTGTCGTTTTGTAGTGGGGAGTATGTTTTGACAGGGAGCTCGAGCCCTTGCCGGTCGGCGCAGGCGCACGCAGGGCTTTTGCGGCATAGCAGAGAGTGGCTGATCCCTCCCCCTCCCTTCTAACCGCGGTCGGACCTGCCTGCGCGCGCGCCGCGATGCGCACCTCCGCTTCGCCGCGCCGCGGAAACGGCGCAGGTAGCTCGCTCCGCCGGCCGATCGTGCCTCAGTGCGCGCGTTCTCTCGCCGCCAGTGGTAGTGTCCGTGGTGCCTCGACGTTACGCGCGATCGTGAGCATGGTGTCAATGCCTCGCTGGTGAAGTGGTTTCCGAAGTGCACTAACCAAAAGACGACATGTCCTGTGATAGGAGAAAAAAGGGCGCACGTTTCCTCGACCTGCGGTGAGTTTTCATCGCCGCCCCATGCTTCCTGTCACTGCGACTCACGAACGACCATCGATCCTTTGTTGAATCCTTACTTTGAGTGAATTGATGTGTGTCTGTCTCTTTTCATCGCGCTCTACCTGTCGTGCCGATCCGACAGATGCTCTGTCTGTGTTGTGTTGTGCCTATAGTGATTATGGTCCTGTAAGATGTTCTATCGAAATCATTGTTGCAGTCCATTGCCGGTGTAGCAAAGATGCTCAAGTGAGAATAACAAAACAATTACAACTACTATAAGGATAAGGGCTAATATGAAGGAAATACTTTTGCAATAACTTCTTGTTACGTTAACATTTCAAGTACAAAGTCATTAGTGTTGTGACCTTGACAGACTAAAGTTACGAAACCAGCGAGCCGTACACGTAATATCTACTAGCTAGCTACATTGACGGTCACGATTTTCTCTTATAGCTTTTACGAGAAACACTGAAACTTTCGAATTTTTAAACCCTCCTTACATCGCCACTGTAAACTAAATTTAATAAATAAACTACAGAGTTTTAAGCATAGAAATTAAAATCTGATTGGATTTATAATGAGCAGTATCGTATTGTAGCGCCTTCTTTCTGAAGGAATGCAGGCGGTAGGGCAAGAGTGGCACGGCTCAGGCGCAAATGTGGGGCGCAGGCGCACCCCGCCTCACCTCCCGGCCTTGAAAGGCTCTTGACCAGGCCAGCGCCGCCGATGTCGTATTTATTGCAACCTCCACGATCCGTACCGGCGAGGTTATTGACGCTTCGCACCAAGCTTCGAGCCCTTCGACTCTTACATGGAAACGCAACCGAGGGCGAGTCGCCTCGACGTCGCCGCTAATGCTAGCCTTCTCCTTGAAGCGATTGTTCTCACGCCGATCTTTATAATGAACAGCTACAATAGCTACTTATTACGTCACTGCTAAATGAATTTCCGCCTTTAAATTTCGTTAACGATGTGAGTCACGCAACTGACACGCTTTATAGGTAATAGTTGTACGTTAGACACGTTGTATCTGAAAACAAAACGAGCTCAGGAGCATTGTCCTCTCTCTGATCAGAAGTAGCGTCGCTATGTAATTGAGAAACAACTCATTACATAGAGTAGCCGAGTTTATTGTCACTGTAGCGAGAAGCATCTATAAATAAATGCACGCGTCAAGCGAGCATGGGCAGGATCGACGGCCAGCCAATCCTAGGTGAAGGTCGACTATCTGTAGTTCTTCGCCCCCTGCAGACAAGCTCTCATTGACGATCCAATAAATTCATTTTGCTCAGCTTATAACGCGCTTAACTGCTCGCTAGCTACAGATATTCGATTTCACGTGCAAAGGAGTCGTTTTCATTCTTTGTTTCTTGTTATTGTCTATCAACATCAAACATTTATACAGCAGACGCGTTCTGTAAATTACTGAGTAGGTATGTTGCAATTGTTTACTTTATCGTGTTTGTTATAATAATACGAGTATATTTTGTATGTTACCTGCCGAGATTATGCACACAAAGTTGAATCAGCTGTCCCCGTAACATATGGCGCCGCGGTGCCCGCACTTATAACGCGAATGAGGCCGGCATATGTTCAACTTTCACTCCCTACACAATCCATACACGAATCTATCTATACAAATTACCAGCGCCAGTAAAAGAAAAGGTGACAAATAATATTTATTACCGTGATTTGATCTGAACAAAAAAAATCTTATTTAAATAAAATGTGCCGTTCGCGAATGGCTGGTTAGTTTTGCTATGTAAATATGATTTAGAGTTAGGCGGTTGGTTATCCGATTAACGTTACTTTTTAACCGAATTCGGGCCCGAAACACAAAACTAGTCCGAATAGCACTTATTTCATTAAGATTTTAGTCTGGAAGTTATGACTATTAACGTATATGAAAATCAGACTTGTTTTAACCTCCCAAAACTTGCACGGCGCCGAGAGCGAGGGTAGTTTTTGCCCAGAGCAGCTGGTTACCCCACGAGTGAGTCACGTCCTGTCTGTCTGTACCCCACTGCACCACCGGGGTGCGTGTCATTGACCCCACGGCCCCATGCCTAACATATACACCACATACAATTTATCCATTGCCCTTTATACTCTATTATTTATCGTACATTCATTTAATTCAACCCTGCGCTTTTCATTTTGCACGCTCCTGATTATCCATTTAGTTCGGGATTGTTTGTCACATTGCGCATTGAAGTTTTGTCCTCTGCATTAATAAAAAAACTACATATTGTACGCAACTGTACACGGTTTTATTATGGAATAAGAATACTGCTTAGGATAGCAGAGGCGTAGGCGTATGAAATAATATAATAATAATGTAACTACCTCTTCCAATTTGTATTTAATATTTTTTTTTTATAATCATTTGTATTTTAAAATGTAATAGTAATAGAAATGATGTTTTTATAATGTATTGACTTGTAAAATGTTGACATTTTATTAATAAATGAGTATGAGTATGATAGCTCCTTGTTGCTATTATTGTCATTAATAAGAAAATACCTAAACAAACCTGGCTTCCTGAGGCATAGTTAGCTTTAAAATTCACTTTGTTGACTGTAAAAGCAATCCTACCGACGAGATTAAAATAGCTTGTAAATTGAAACTCCTCAGGGTTTCCTATAGAACTGCTTTTTATTAAATTTTGAATATTGTAATGAAATGTAAAGTCGGCTCTTAAAGATGTTAATCATACTTATGCTTATAATAACCTCTTCGTTTTTAATGGAATATTCTACGTGAAGCTGATGAAATAACTTCAATCGTTATAGTCCAACGTTTTTACTAGTAACAAAGATACAAAACATTTTTTTTGACATATAATCCAAGAAAATTAGATTGCAATATATGGAAAATTTGGCAAAATTAAAGGACAACTTTTATCTATCAGGATATGTAGGTTATAGAGCCAAGTTTAATTTTATCTACTCTCCCCCCCTCAGGGGTGAGCGTCACCCCCCCGCGACCTCGAATGTGTCCCGGAGCGCGGTATTTTCCACTTTAAAAGAAAACCGTGTACGATACATACAAAGTGTATAGGAACGAAATAATCCTGAATAAATTTACTATAAACCTTTTATACATACAAAAGCGATATCACTTATAGAATCGGCGCAATCTGTTACCAAATACTAACGTTTTTAATTATTGATATTTTTTTTCTGCTAAAAGGTTAGTTATCTCAAAAACTGCACACTTCTCGGCCAAAATATGTATGACAAAAGTAAAGAATGGACAATGTTCTTTCTAAAAATGTATAATTTATTTCTGTTTCTCTTTCATTTACCGTTGCAATGCTATTTTTAAAATTTATGTCATTTGGCCATTATGCGAAATATAAATATTCGTACTAGTTAAACGGAGTTACTTGCAATACCATAGACTTCTTATATGTTTTTCTGTAATCTACAAGTATTGAACTATATTCTGTATTTTTTTTTTTTTTTTAGCCTCACTATTTTAGGAAATAAGGGGTGTGTGGGGAAATCGTCTAGTTTTGCTCGTTTTCGTAACGGGTGATAACAAAAAAATGAGAATTCGTTCAGAGGTGTAAAAAAATACTCGTGTATCTTTTTAGCACAATTTGATATTATTGGAAAATATGTACATAGAAACTATTTACAAAATCATCAATGCACATTAGAATAGGACTCGTGGTCAGCTGTTCCACTCAGTATAGACATGACGTTGGAACAAGACTCTTGGACGGAATTCTTGTCCATTTTCCGCACACATGTTTTAATTATTTATATCAGTTGGGTACAATTTTCAGCTCTCCAATTATTTTTGTATACTAAACTGCTCAAATAACCTAAGAAATCTTCAATCGGCCGACATTGTGCAAGGTTTATGGGGTTTCGGATTTTCGGTACAAATGGTATATTATTAGCGTCTAGGAAACGCGTCGTTTTTTTGGCATAATGCGACGATGCTTTATCCGACCAGAACATATTCTCCATCTGAGTGATGTTTGCGAATAAATGCTATCAGTATTTTTTTCAAGCATTCGCTCTCATACACTTTTTGGTTGACCGCTAAACCACTCGGTTAGAACGACAGTTTCGAAAGACCTTTGTCGGATATAGCCACATAAAGCATAACTTTCTGCTCAAACTTGTGCTTATACTTGTGTTTTATATCGTCTGGTGTTGTAAAATTATTGCTGGTGTAGTATCGGTCATTTCCAGGTATATGTGTTTTACTCAAAGGAAAATAACTTTTATCGTCCAAAATGAATGATTTTCCTTTGTAATTTCGGATCATCCAGCGACACTGTGATATAATAGTCAGTTTTTGCTGTTCAGTGTATTCCGGTGCTCTCACCTTCTTGCGGCATTTCAGACCTATCTTTTTCAAGAACGAACAAGTGCACGGTTGGGAACACTTTATTTTTTCTCGCGGCATCTCGTTGGCTCATAGGATTATTATCGTTAAAAGTGCTATGGTGTAGGTTCATCCTTCTCTTGGTCATTATCTTCGCTGGTCGCCGGCTACCACTTTTGTGATCTATCGTCAAGGATGCAAGAATTCTATAAATAGTGGAGACTAAGTACATATTCTTTTCTAAAATTATCTACAGTAGACTTTTTCCCCCAGTTATAGTTTGAATTATAAAAATGTTCAACCGTTTTCGCAGCGTTTCTTGTTTCGACACCATTTTGACAAATATTAATGCTTGAAAAACAAAATCAAATGAAGTTTAAGAACCTCAAAAGAAGTAGTAACAACTTCATAAACAAAGTTTTTTGTCTAAGTGAATAGTCTTGTTTTGAGGTCCATAGAAAGTTATTCTCATTTTTTTGTTATCACCCGTTAAATAACTTCAAAACCGTTTAATTTTGAATTATTAAATATATATATTTGAGATATTCATAATGTACTCTTTCATTTGATATGTCACACGATATACTATGCCATTTTTTTTTCTATTTTGCTCCCTAAACTGGCCCTCATGTCAAAATGTATTTATTTGCGTTACGTTACGTACACGTCCATGTTTGGGTCATCAATTTACATACGTGTACAAAATTTCAACTCAATCGGTCCAGTAGTTTCGGAGCAAATTGGCTATGACCGACGGACGGACTGACACAGACACTCGAGGGATCCTACTATAATCATAGCGAATTTTCTCCGAAACTACTGGACCGATTGAGTTGAAATTTAGTACACGTATGTAAATTGATGACCCAAATATGGAAATGTAACGTAACGTAAAGTAAATCAAGTAATTTGAAACATGGGGGCCAGATTTGAGGGGTAAAATAGAAAAAAAATAGCAAAGTATATCGTGTGACATATCAAATGAAAGAGTACATTATGAATATCTCAAATATATATATTTAATAATTCAAAATTAAACGGTTTTGAAGTTATTAACGAAAACGAGCAAAACTTGACGATTTCCCCACACACCCCTTATTTCCTTAAATAATAAGTCTAAAAAAAAAAAAAAAAAACAGGATATAGTTCAATATTTGTAGAATACAGAAAAACATATAAGAAGTCTATGGTATTGCAAGTAACACCGTTTAACTAGTACGAATATTTATATTTCGCATAATGGCCAAATGACTTAAATTTTAAAAATAGCATTGCAACGGTAAATTAAAGAGTAACAGAAATAAATTATACATTTTTAGAAAGAACATTGTCCATTCTTTACTTTTGTCATACATATTTTGGCCGAGAAGTGTGCAGTTTTTGAGATAACTAACCTTTTAGCAGAATAAAAAGATCAATAATTAAAAACGTTAGTATTTGGTAACAGATTGCGCTGATTGTATAAGTGCTATCGCTTTTGTATGTATGAAAGATTTATAGTAAATTTATTCAGAATTATTTCGTTACTATACACTTTGTATGTATCGTACACGGTTTTCTTCTAAAGTGGAAAATACCGCGCTCCGGGACACATTCGAGGGCGCGGGGGGGTGACGCTCACCCCTGAGAGGGGGGGAGAGTAGGTAAAATTAAACTTGGCTCTATAACCTACATATCCTGATAGATAAAAGTTGTCCTTTCATTTTGCCAAATTTTCAGCTAATCTTACTGAATTAATATTACCGACGCTTCAAACGGTGTGTAATAACTACTAACTAATAACCTATAAATAACCACAATAATAATCCTTACTAAGGATATAATTTGCGGAAGCGTCGGAATCGGTCAGAATCCTCGTCACCGCTGGTCACGCATGGCCGACGCGATTTGCCTAGCAAACATCGCTGTTTCCTGCTCGAGCCCACCCTGTGTAGAACCCAGTGTAGTGTACTCACTATTTATTAAGCCGAAGGACGTTGAAGAATGGCTTTTGCATGTGCCTTTGTCTTACATTGTTTGGTCAACTGTCGCTCAATATATGAGTAACCACGTGGTACGTATTGCAGAATTTGGATGTGTTTGCAGTAATTGCAATGTAATTAATGGTATAGTCAGTAGGTAAATCATTACCGTTACGGCATAAGGAAGTTCGTATTTACGTTAAATACATGTGTACGTACTGTGTAGAACCAGATTCTTACCGTCTAGTCTTAGAAATAACAGCACCTACACGTCACTATAAATTTTTGTATTGATGTGCATCAATTCCATCCTCTTTAACCTATCAAAACGTCGAAAAGTCTTGCACAATCTATACCATTATAAAATTGTAAAAATGAAATCTTTGTCGTCTCATCACGTCTAAACGACTGGACCGAATTCAAAAATGGTACAGGAGTAATTCGAAATCCCCAGATTATAGGATACTTTTAGGTAGACTATGGAGAAGCAAAAAAATCATTACCCACTTTTTCTGCGCGGGCGGAGTTCGCGGGCACCCTCTAGTGTTAAAATAAGCCGTAGAAGACACGGGCATAGTTATCGCTCCCAGAATTTATATCCCATGATGTTTGCCAACCCACAAATACGCAATACCACGTATAGATGTGCTATAATTTTATTCTTGTCCCGATTCAATGTTCTCTCGAACCTGTAGTTCTGACGGAGGTGGGTACATCGTCGCATATTGCGACGGGCTGACGTCTGAGGTCCGATTGTATGAATAATTCAGATCCCGGCACCCTTCCCAACGCGTCCCGGGTACCAGC
The DNA here is from genome assembly GCA_932273695.1 of Apotomis betuletana. NCBI lineage: Eukaryota > Metazoa > Arthropoda > Insecta > Lepidoptera > Tortricidae > Apotomis > Apotomis betuletana. Next base: position 8,543,680 of record OW026313.1, on the reverse strand, counting down.
CATCCAACACGGCCGCAGTGTTGCTAGATAACGAAATAGAAATCGCGGAAGCGGCGCTTTAAAAACACTAGTTCAACTTGGAACGTAACACCCACTTCCCACCACACATACATAAAAATATAGTGTACTTCTGTACCATTACCATATGAGTTTCCCATTAGAAGGAAATCTACTTCTGTGCAATATTTCATTCGTTTTGCCACGAAATTAAAATTCTTATTTATTTCCTATGTTATGTAAACATCACGTCTATGATTTTATGCTTCTAGATCTAGACACCGGCTTAAAAAGTGCGTTGTCTGTTAGTCTCCAAGTGTGCGATTAGTAGAGTACGCGTAATGTTTGTTTCTAGTACTTTTCTATTCTCGAATATTATACAAAAAACAGACATTCTCAAACCATTTAACTTGATATTTATGAAAAATAGCTAAGAATGCTATGCATGCTTTCTACATTGCATAGCAGCGCGACATACAGATGTTTAGTCTGCATCTGATGTAGATAGCGGACAATTTTACAATTAGACATATGCCAGTGGTAAAATTGTGGGCTACTTTAGATGCTGACCGTACTAACTAGTGCGCTGCATGTGGGTCGAAGAACTTAAGTGTTAAAAAGTAAGATAATCCCGGAAAAGCGTTATATCTGGCATCACTGGTCTAAAGTGAATTCCGCGCGCCTCGCGGAATTGAGTCTCTCGGCGCTTACGTTTATGCCAACCAACGGCAATGTACACAGCCAGTAAATTGTTTTTGTTTTAGTTCTGCTTTGCTACTCATACCGTTTTCCTTTTCTGTGCAGAGTAGCAGACCTCGCTATTTTGTTTTTTTTACAATTATATGCTACTGACATTAGTCTCCGGCGCCGTCGGAATAACTAGTATTCTTTCCTGAGAAATAAAGTTTCCTAATGGTAAGGGTAAAGGGCGGGTTTCGTAAGGAATAGGTAGTTATATTTTCTTCTATGAAATGATGAGCATTTCTCAAAAAGTCCAATATAATGTTCCTATTTTGATACCAATTATTTTCGTAATTTTATATCAATGTTATGGCTATGTTCGATAATTAAGGTTCTGTTATGCTTATACTTTTTTAATTATATATAATCTGATATCAATGTATTGGAAATCACAAAGAAAATTGGTAATAAAATAGGAAAATTATAATTTTCTCTTAAACGTAAAGAGCATTTTTCATGATCGTAAATATCAAAAAGCTTTATTTCATTGTCCACCTCCTTGATGTTATCCCCAACACGCTGTTAGTAAATTTATGGGACTACTTTAATTTATGGGAATCAAATGTTAACTCTATTAAATAAGGCATTGATCATTTATTCTCTTTCGAAAGAAGCTAAAATTCGGTTTGATTCCGGAACGCGAATAAATTTCAACTCGACATGAAGTTTTTCATTCCTCATTAGATATACATTAAAGGAAGGTTTCAGAGGGCGATATTTCTGTTTCTCATTCGGCTCCGCGGAGGCGGGCTGATTCAGTGACGCTAAAGGCGTTTGGAGCTGGAGGGAGCGCTTATCTCTCGGAGAAGAGCGGGGCGCGGTACTTTGTTCCGCGCGGCGCCTGCCGACCACTTAGAAGATTGCTCGGCTTTGTCTTCACTCCGCACTTTACTTCTCGCCTTCAATTTCGGTTTAAATTTAGAAAATTCTAGATCGTATTCCCACACTGCTTCGCTATTGGTTAAAACTGCTTACCCACTAATGCGAACGCCGTCCTCACAAGGCGAAATCTGTTTGCATCTAATCAGGCCGCATAGCGTACGATGCACTGTTCAAACGTATGGGTAATTCATTTGACGTTTAAGGCCTACGCTGCACGAAGGCTGCTTAAATCGTTTTTACCTTCGTCGTGTTGTTATAAGCCATTGTGTGTCAATGCTGAACCAACATCCGACTGACAACGCGCAAATTTTCCGGCATTCGGACAAGTCGCTAATTAACATTTCAGGCTCATTGCATACATCAGCGTAATATTGAAACGTTATATAATATATAGTTGTTGCTATATGAAGGGTCTTGATTACTTCCAAATTTAATTGGATTACCTACTCGTTTCATCATTGCTCGTCAACAGCTGTTCACTTATTTAATTTGCGATATCTTTATCAATGAAATGCAGGGTGACACTTTACATCTGTATCAACAATAACAATAAAGCATTGACACATATTATTATTATTACTGTTCTAGTCACGTGTATTTTGTAGGGATGACATTTCGCTGGCAATATTACAGCTCTATGTTTGACTTAGAATATTGTCATAATGACATGAAGCCTTTTAATTCCTGCCCTGATTGTATTTTAACTACCCTGAAAATTTTATATTGGGCTAGCGATTTATGAGCATTTTATTTAGACCTATTATTTATTGCATTGCATACTTTGAATGCACGGGGAATTAAATAAATGTCGTACCAGGGACGCGCAAATGATCAAACAAAAAAATATTTGTATATATCTACATGCTAAAGTATCAGTCTATTGTTAGAAGCAGCTTCAGGTTTATCAAAGTTTGACTTTCACATGTTCCGAATGTTAGGTTTTCTAGTATTACCAGGCATATCTAGGCTCACTGAGCGCAGGCGCAGTGGCGGCGAAAGCAGCGCTCCCTTGACACGCTACGCCGCGCGCGCATTGCAGTCAAGGCCCCCCCTCCCGTGCGTCCGACCCGGCTGAACTGCACAATACATTGTACTAATGAACAAACAATATCGGCCAAGTGTAGGCAGATTACGTATAACTGTAAAGGCGGCGGACAAATTGGTTATTGTTTTGTGTGACCGACATTGTAATTAATTGTCAGTCAATAACTCTTAACTAGTCCATTATTTTATTGTCATGTAAAATGCATTTATACCAACTCTGTAAGGTGTTCTGTTCTCAACTGGAATATTTACTGTTTGATACGCTCGTAATATACCACGGCATTCAGAACCAATTGAAAGCATCATACGCATAACAAGTAAGGAACTGAAGTCTTATAAAATATAGTACAGATGACCATGGCACAATAGCTTCGTTAAAATATGCCCAAGTCGGCGCATCCTTGACACGAGCGCAGCGACATGCGCTCGCGCCTGTATCTACGCCCGCGCCGCTTGTTATGTAATCTTCACCGAGTATCGTTTGTTCGACGCCTCTTATATCATCTGACCCCTCCACTTAATCGTGTCACTGCCGCTACCGCCGGTCAAAACTTGGATAAAGGAAATATTTACGAGTCTAATTCTACACGCTTATTGATCATGGCAATGCAGCGCTGTTTTCTTTAGGTCACGGCGAAGTTGTGTAACAGAATCGATAGGCACTAAACCGACGCTACATCTACAAGTTTTGCCCGTACTGTTGGAACTAACTATTTGGGCATAAATAGGATTTATCGACACAATCCATGCCAAATCTATGTTGGTGATTTCTCGGGGCCAGGGAAACTGCTAAGTAGGTTTTTCCTTGACACGGGCCCTGTTGCAACCGAGACAAGGTTGCAGCGACACGCCCTAGCAATTATTAATTGTTATTTAAGCTAGTGATAGTGCATCGACGCAATGCCGCGGTGTACAAGAAAATTACTGTAGTAAATGTGCAACGATTAGAACAAGTAAGGAAAGGTCATATCTTAAATGCGTGTTTTTATTTTAACTATTTCCATAACAGGTATTGGCTTTTAAAATGTTGTTAGACACCTAGCTTATCTGATAATCCCGGCTAGGGATCCCGCCAAGCGACGAATATTAAATATTGAGAACACCATAAAGTACGCACGAAGCTTATCTCTTTGCAAAAGAGATTACTAACTTTGATTATCGATTTTAACGGAACTTTTGAGAGCTAGGATTTAGAGGACGATTAAGATAGTACCTACCTCCAAACGTTTTAGCTGGCATACTGTAGCCGTTCACCGTTTTCGTAAAAGTACGAGGTTGACATTTCTTAAAACGTGATTAAAGTTCGTATCCCAAAAAGGTCGTGTTGCGCGAGGCTCCGTCTCCGTGACATCTTTCGCAAGACGGCACCCTCGATTCTCAGCCGCCACTTTCTCCGTCTGACCCGCGGGGAAATGCACCATGCACTCATGCACTCGAGCCCAGCCTTTGACTTGAAATATTAACATCTGCCTACGCGGCGCATGTTGAAATATTGCATACGAAATAAAATTAAAGCATAAAAATGTCGTGACATCGTTCTGCACTGACGCCTACTTATTTCAAGAGACATTAATATTTAATTTTAATGACGAGCACTGATATGATTACTCGAAATCGCAGCGTTTCTCCAATTAAGCACTGTTTGACATCGTATCGTTTTAAATTCAGTTAAATTATAAATCTACGTGATGCGATCCGATCCAATTAATGATTTAATCCCTCCGATACGATTTCAATTCCGTTTATAAAAAACATATTTTTTATTCGAGCGTTTTATCGAGCTACACTTCATTAACGCAAAGCGACAACTTGGTTGAGAAAAACTAACTGCATACAGCCACCTTTTTTTTATTGCATGACTTAAACTGTTTCAGGGCTGTTTAGCCCTCACTACCAGTGAGTCGGATTTTGTGTGGGAGTATAAACCCACTAACAGGAATATATCCGTGCCACAGGAGTGATAAGCAGCATACAGCCATCAAATACCTTACATCTAAGAGAACAAAGAGCTCACTTTACATCTAAATACTACTATTACAAAGGTGTTAAATGGCAATTGCCTGTCCACCTATCTAAAAAGGGTAAATAAATTACTTCATTATAGATTAGGCAATTATATTACTATTGAATACGTATGATGCGAAAAGCGGATATTATGCTCAGCTCAATCCTGCTACTTCAACGCAGCGAGCCTGCATCGTTACATACTTTAACATAATAAATATTCACTGCAGCCAACTTTCACATAAATAATCAACTTTTACGCAAAGGCCTCGCCTTTCCAGGTTATCAATGTCACTTATTGAAATTTCGCGTTAATATAACATCATTCGCAAACAGGAATTGTGATCCAGCAAACCTTGGCTTAGCATATAAGTAAACAAACACCACGCCAAATGAGTCGTAAAACGCGATTAAAATTGAGTGAAATGTTTGTGGTGATTTTGAATAGTCACGGTTAACCACTTCATTATTTGCGACAAACAACACGGGTCCGCGAGTTATAAATAAACGGTAAACCTAACAAATAATTATAAACAACAAATATACTACTATCAATTGTCCATAAATAGTATGGCTATCATACGTACAAACTTAATAGGGAAATTACCATGATTGACGTAATCTTATTTCGCAATTAGAATACATTTTGCTCGCTGCTAATATACACCGTGACCGTTAATAACCCGAAAGATTTAAGCTAACGATACTAGAGCCTAAATAGAGTATATAAACTTATGTAACATATAGTCCAACAACTCATAATTAAGGAGATATAAATTAATAAAACAAATCAAAAGTTAAAAAAATCTCCAGTCTAACACACCCTAATTCATGTCATTATGCCAATGTTCAAATTTGAACTCGTCAAAAGTGAAACATAGAACCCTGTAATATTGAGACAGCGATAAGTTGACACTTCTTGTCATAGAACAGAAGTCACGGCATTCGCCGTCCGTCGTATGATTTCGGAGCGATTCGTGAAGTGTCATGCTCGCTCACTCTTCTTCAACTAAAGACTTGTTCACAAAGAAGCGGGCAATTAATATGATTTAATTTGTATTGAAATAGTAATTTAATTAAGACACATAATTAGACCCATGTTGATATAACATTATTTACTCGTATTGTCGTAAAAAAAAAGTGGTTTAAATCTTTCGGGTTATTAACGGCCACGGTGTATATATCACGTTAATTAATACTCACACTGTGAGACTATGATAATATTGTGTTTGACTATATTAGCGTGCTAGATGTGTATATCTATGTTTACCATGGAACCACGTCAGACGTTTAGTTCATTGTTCGGGCTCGTTGGCACACACTAATACAGTTGGCGTAGCATTCGCCGGTTCCATTCACCTCTCACCGAGCGTGAACGGCCACGATCTATCCGTACCACACCCGACTCCCCCCTTTTTCAAAAGACAATTTTCTAGTTTACATCGCTGACTAAGTTACCGCTCTGAAATCCCGTCACCTTCAGCCGCCGGCTAGTTCCCACGGTGCTGTAGGTAAATGCAACATGATATCACTGCTATTTCAGTATCTACATGATTAATGACACAAACAACTTCTACATTAATATCTTTCTATTTGGTTACATGTCAACAGAAATGAGCATTACTTTTCGCAAATGTCTCCATAGAAAGATCACGACACGAATAATCACGAGGCAACTAATGAGGAAGTATTGGGATGTTAGATACTTGGGAGAGGTCACGCGCAGATTTGTGTATAATCGGCCACGTGAATTTGCGGATAATGTTATCGGTTTTAGCCCTCTGCTATAACAATAAGCTTATGTGATCTTGTGAAAACTCGGACATTTAGTGATAGTCGTGGAATAGATTATTATTCTTATATGAAGTGAAAGACACTCTAAAGCAAGAAATCTTGAGTCTGTATTTGTTCATTCATAGCATACTCTTACGCAGAAATTAATATTTTGATCGTGAAGAGAAGCGCCAAGATGCATAAGACGGAAACGGCGCGCAGCACGCACGCGGCAAAATGGCATCGATAATTGCGCACAATTCGTTACGAATTCAAATAGTCGTGTCAAGTTTATCGAACCTGTCTGCGGTGCCCGTTCGCCATTCGAAGCATAATTTGGACGCGATTGTCGTGCGCGGTATTCGGCCGTTGTTTAGTTTTGTCAGAGGCGACGGAACGGGACGCATTCAGTGCCTTTCACTTCCCGCTTTTGTCGTGCGCCCGCTCTAGGCTACGGAAAGGCAGACGGCCTTGTAACTTACATGCCTTCTAGGCGTCCCTTCGCATCCTACGTAGCATTGTAAGTTTTACGAGATACCATTATTTTGTACACTCAAACGTACGACTCTTGCTGCAATGACATCATAAATAGACGCTGCTCGTGTCGGTATATCAATTACCGCGATCGTTTGCGACGTCATTGTTATTTAGAAGTCGACGGGCATACCGCGTTGAGCAATTATATGTAATTTTATTATATGACATCATAGTTAAGGAAAACATAGCCTCTGTATACCAAAGTCGTTTGTATAGTGCGTTAGCCTTACCGAAGCACCAGGGGCATGTTAGCCTTGGGTTTTGAGCGGCGACTTTCACGGTTAGACGGCTGTATTAAGATGAGCCGGTCGACTATGACGACACCGCCGTCTCTAAGCAACAACGTTCACACCGGCTAGCCACTTACCAGAATTCAAACAATAGCACTTTTAATTGCTACCAAGCGATTACTGGAATTGAAATCCAATCCATGTCACTTATAGAACATTTATGTTTGCAAATTCTACTTGCTTTTTGTAATATGTCTGAACACTGTACTGTATGCACGTTAGTTTTTAATTTTTACTGAATGTGGTAATACTCATGTAAGTAAATTCTGTAATTTTTTTGTGTTAATTATTGTAGGTATTCAATGTAATTACAGCACAGAATGAGCCATAATTTTAAATAATTATCAATAACAACACAACTTAGAAGCCTGAAGAAATACTTATTAAGATTTTAATATTGTAACTATGAATTTTCATGTAGGAGGTTTAATCACGATCAAAGCTTGTTATCATATCACGATAACGGCTAATATCATGAGATATTGGACGTGGTTTTGGCGTGGGTTGTGTTTTCCCACGACTATAAACATAAATTTATACCGGCGTGCGATTTCAGAATAGAGTAAGCCTTACACAATCATATACCTGTCAATAGCGGAGCGGGGGTGTAACCTTCGTGGGTCACCCAGGGTAAAATAGGATTAGGTACGTATTTTTTCTTGAAGAGTAAGTTGGATAAAGTACCTATTCATTTCTTGGATCTTGGAATAGATAAGATGGGAATCTCGTTCTAAGTACGCCTTATAGCTGTGATCCAAAACATTCGGGTATCTCTTCTTCAATCAATGAATGCCAAAAAAAATTCAGCTTACCAAATGTTTAAACTATGAATACAAAGATCAAAGCTACTTTGCTTACATTGCTTTGCTTTTTACCAAATGTTACTTGCTTGATTCAATAGGATATCACTTAGTACCTTCCGAAGGTTTATGATTTTTAAAAGTATTGTTGTATTCCAAATGCCCCAATTATTTAATCGATGTGTGGTACTGGTTACTTTGTCCAGGCTATAAGAAGACCTCTTAATTTTCTTCCTTATTCACTTAAAACAAGCAGTATATGAACAATATATACTGAAAATGACTGTTTCGCTCATAATTGTGTCAGGAAATGTCCCCAAATCGTTTTGAACTTATTCAAAGTTCTTCTTCTGGGGAATCGATACGGTCAGGTTCGCAACCAGGTTTGTTGTTCAGTTCCCGAAAAAAAAAATGGATCATGGATCTTCAATATTGTGTGGGATTATCGAGTACGTTTCCGCTTCTTACAAATAGGGCTAATAATTTCTTGAGAACGCGGCACAACTTGGGACGAACGTTCCGCTTTCGTCGGGCCATTCCCGATACATCGATGACTGAAACCGTGATATTCGTCGTCTCCTGAAAGTTTTAATAAGTATGCTGTTGTTACTTTCAGGTACAAGAGCGGGGTGCGCTCAGTGAGGGGCGGGGCCGGCGGCGGCGCGGAAGAGGCGCGGCGCGGCGGCCTCAAGGCGCTGCCAAAGCGCGCCCGCACTCGCTGCAGGGGCATGAACATGGGGCAAAAGCTGTCCGGCGGTGTCAAGTCGGTGTCGCGCGACTGCACGGCGCCGTTCAAAGCGGTGGTCGCGCGAGAGCTGGCGCCCGAGCCGCCGCGCCCGGCGCGGCTCGACGCATTACTGGATGCGCCGCCCGCGCACGCGGAGATGCAGCTCAAGCACGCCTGGAACCCGGGCGATAGGTGAGCACGAACACTTCATCTGTGACGAAATTCTAGGGATCGTCAGACACAAGTCCACGCCACCCTTCTCGAAAACGTTCTCAATCAAGAACATGTCACATTCATAACGAAGTTTTTGAGAATTCTTTAGAACGATACAATTATTATTTACCTCACACCGTAGAGCGTCTCCTTCTAGAGCCTTGGAATTGAACGAAGGAAAATGTTATACACCCATCGGCTATTCAGCGATATTGAGCCGTTTGCGGACTATGAATCTGGTCAAACATGCCTGGAACTCATCCCACCCATCAGGTGGTCAACAATTTGAATTTGTTTGCCAACTTACTAACGTTTACTTCGATTCGAATACGATAAACCGGGTTGGAGCTTAACTTATAAACCGAGCATAAACTCCCGAATATTCCAAAACTAGGGAAGCGGGCGGGTGTCTCTGTCAAACCCTGTGCTACACCCCCTCCGTAACGGGGACCTGTTTTCGGTCCTTAGCAATGATTAAAGCTATTGAAATTATTTCATGGTTCAAATTCAAGTTTGCACGTGACTGCATTTGCGTTCCAGCAGCCGCGTCCGCCACATGCAAACTTGAACTGTAACTATGCGGCCACGGTGACCAACGGGGCGGTAAGCGCTTGTTCATACAAACTACTATATAACTGGTACATAACGCCCGCTCGCTACCCAAACAGCCGCGGAACGAGTCCGGGATTGACACACAAATTTCAATTTCCTTGAACATCATTAAGATCGCTTCGACTACGTGCGTAGTAGGAATCTTACTGTAGTGTACTAATATTTATGCAATCGTTGCACAATGAAGGTTCTTAAACTCGAGTACCGCGTTTAGGTCTTAGAGGCTTGCCGAAGTAAATTAAGTTAAGTAAGGGTACGAGATTTTAAGACCTAATTGTGTAACTATTGCATACAATACTTTTTATACGAGCAAAACACAGTTTTTTTTTTACTTTAATCGTCATTCCCCGCTAGAATTTTTATTTTTCATGTAAACTTTTTCGTTTAACTAAAACTGACCTATTAAAAAAACATGATGGCGATGGTCATGGCGGGTGTCTCGTGATTGGTAAAAAAAATTTACAAGTAATTTTAACCAATCAGTGAACAGTAGCGTTTTTTTTTTATCAAATATGCTGATGTTCTCTTTTTGAATTATTAGAGTTGAGTAGAGAGATGTCTTATGAATATTAAAGTTCTGTAGCGGGTACCATAGAGTATAGAATCTTGGTACAGGATTAAAAAGTGCGTTATTGTGATTTTGTCTGTGAAATTATAATTGACAGATTAAAGTACGCGAGTATAAAAGTCTAATTTTAAATGCATATTTATCGTTACAGTGACAGGATTTTTTTTTCACTTTGACGTCGACTTACAAATGCATTTCTATCATACTTCCTGTGATTGCTGATATAATAATAGTTATAATAGGATTTAAATTTAAAGCTAGTTTTTCACTAAAGTTCATTATATTGCTTTGATAACGTGGAATCAAAACGAAGACCCACGTTTAGAGCTTCTCATACCGCTTCAAGCATAAAATTTTGTATTTTACTTTAGTTGAACATTTTTATTGCAGCTAATATTCGCGAGATTATATAATTGGTTTCTTTGTTGTTACTATTTTTAGCTGCTTTATAAAGCTGTTGGTTCTCTAAAATAAATCCAAAAAGAAATAAATAATAATTCACCTACTGAGGCCACTGCAAATATGACTCAATTGACCTAACTGACATACACTGTTACATCTGGATATGCACATACATAGCTCCAATTGCTAGTTTCTCGGCGACGCGGCGCCGCGTCCCAATTTCGCTTTGGTTCAATAGGGTCGCCCCTAAACATGCTATTTTAAACATTAAACCCCCAAAATGATCGCTCCTGATGCATTCACCCTCTATTGTAATAGCTGATTATGATAAAATATTGTAACTGCGTTTTCTATAGTTGTTTAAAACTTTTGCGTGTGACAACGTGACTGTTGCGAAATCGCAGACCTACGTAAGACGAACAGTTTTAGTTTACCTTTTGTCATATTGAATGGCGTCCACTTATAAACTAGGTCTGCGCGTAACGCTGACGCTTTGTTCTAAATATGCATTTGTAAACAAATGAAACAGTCCACTCGTATTCGACTCGCAAGCTACCGTTTGGGTTGGAAGTTGAGATTTGAAATTCGTACTCAGCAATATTAAAGACCCATTTAGACGAGGCGAGAACTCGCATGTGAGTTTAATTATATAGCGACGTACGACGAGTTCAATCGCTCGATCTAACCCCGGAATATAATGAAACTGGCATGTGAGTTTCACTCCCCGTCTATAAGGGCACATAATGCTACAAAATTATTATTATCATATTCTATTCTCGTCCATATTGCTGCACACAGTTAAATTAAAGAGATTATTAATTGGTTATCTAAATTATTTGAAGCATGCCAGCATCATAAAAACATAACAAACAGAAACTAACCCAAACCTTCGTACAATTCCAGATCACTAAACATATTCGTAAAGGAAGAGGACGCGTTAACGTTCCACCGGCATCCGGTGGCGCAGAGCACGGACTGCATCCGCGGCCGCACGGGCTACTCGCGCGGCCTGCACTGCTGGGAGGTGGTGTGGCCGGCGCGCCAGCGGGGGACCCACGCCGTGGTCGGCGTCGCCACGCAACACGCCCCGCTACATTCTGTGGGGTACCAGAGCCTCGTCGGCGCCACGGATCAGAGCTGGGGCTGGGATCTAGGCAGAAATAAGGTGAGCTTATTGTGTGGAGACCTTTTCACTAAGTCGTCGCCCGCGGTTAGAGGCGAAATAAGTTAGATAAGTAATCAAACCGCCTACCGCAAGCGACGATTCAGTAAACGACCCGGCTATCCCCGACCCGGATAATCAGCCCGGCTTGCAGAAGTATACTTTTGATGCCACGCCACTGGAACCTTGGTAAATTACTGCACCGTCGCTAAAGAACGAATATTAATATAGAGGGAGCAATATTAATTTTCAATACACTATGTAGTGATTAAACACGTTTCAAAAACGTAAATATTACGCACAAACTGTAAAGTTTTATGCCATCAACCTCACTTTGAATATTAGTCACTCATTTAGAGCTAACGTGAAACACTTTGCTGCATATTTCCTTTGCAAGCTAACATGGCTGTTAGCGTTAGCTATTGTTGCGTAGCATGCAAACAGAATAGCGGACTATTTTAGCTTTTCTGCAATGTGGAGAGCGTAATTCTCGCTAATCTCGCTCGCAGTAATGTCGAAATAGAGAGAGGCGCAGAGGTACAGTACACGGCACGGTTCTCATAGTACCGCTGTTATTCCCTGATTTATTACTAAGTTGGCTATGAAAATGGAAATCACATCGCGATCCAGATGCAAGTGAGTGGCCATTTGATGGATTGATGTTGTCGATAACAGATTGGCGCATAAGCTTAGTGAAATAGTTACATTATCGCTTTAACTTGATTTGCTAAACACAATTTATGCGTTTATTTGGCTTCAAGTATAACACAAAAAGATCTAAATTTTAAATATGTTGTGCGGTGACACAGAAATAATTGAAACACATTAACCAGACTTAAGACATTTCTAATAGTTTTATAATCATTATTTTATAGAGATACAGAACACTTTTGCTAAGTCAAGATAAATAAACAAGGTTGTGGAACTTCGCTTAATTGTCACTTTCGCTCACGCTATAGACAACGTATGTGTCCCAATGTCGAGTATGCCGGCATGGGTGCCGATTTTTGTTCGTGAAATTTTGTTTACTTCTTCTCCCTTCTTAATACGTTCACTGTCCGTGTCCCAAATGTGGGGTCACGGCAAGCCTCTATTTTAGAGATAGGTAAGGTTTACATGTCAAACTGGGACAGTGAACGTGTTAAAGAATCCCGCGCCAGACCGAATTTGCTGCAGAAAAAGTTACGCTTGTTTTAGGAAGCCCCTTGTCATCATTTTATACCGACTTCCATAACGAACGGTTGCGCGATTCCTGCGCCGTTTATCTCCCTAGGCTCCCGTTGTGCGCTCCATTCTGAAAGTTTCCGTGGTGACACTCCAGGTGTACCACAACGCGAAAGGCTTGGGCGGCAGCGGCACGACGTACCCGGCGCTGCTGCGGCCCGACGAGCAGTTCCTGGTGCCGGACCGGCTGCTGGTGGTGCTGGACATGGACGAGGGCACGCTGGCGTTCTGCGCCGACGGCCGCTACCTCGGCGTGGCGGCGCGCGGCCTGCGCGGCAAGACGCTCTATCCCATCGTGTCCGCCGTCTGGGGACACGCCGAGATCACCATGAAGTACATCGGCGGGCTCGACCGTGAGTACTGATCTACATTCTACTTACCTATCTATCTATAGGTATTTATATTCTAGACTTTTGAACGCCACTGTCGGCTGTGGCCGTCAACAAAAAATTGTGCCCCTGACGCCACGTCGGCCACAGCCGTCCAAATTTCAATGATCAAAAACTTTGTAATTCTAACCGCTACAAGTATTTTTCAATCCCTGTTGATTTTGGTGCACATCTTTTTTTTTTACTCTGGCGTCAGTGGCACGGTAAATTGCTAGACCGCTTGGCGGTCAATAGGTTACTACTTGGCTTGAATTCCTTTTGTTGTCCGGTTCTCCTAAACACCTTTCAAAACGGTTTCTATTATATAATTCAGTGAATAAAGGATTTTGACCTTACAAACTAGACATGGGTAACTCCGGTTTCAAAGAGTCAAATGATCCGATTCCGTCAGCGGACTCGATTCCCTTACTGAATCCACGCGATTCTTACTGATTCCGCGGAGTTGTAACTCCGACCATCTAAACTAGTAAATTACGCCCGAGCCGAGCCGATCGAGTCCGAGTCCGCCGGCCGATCTGACCTCGACACGACATCTTGTCGCTCGTTTCGTTTCGTTCGTTCGCGTTGAGCCGGACTCAATAAGAGGAGTCGGAATCATTAAGCGGAATCGATTCCGATCTAGGAGTCGGATTCAGAGAATCAAATCACTAGTCGGAGTTGAGATTACCCATCTCTATTACAAACGGTCCGGTAGTTTTGAATTTTTGATATGTTGTCTAGGATGTTTAGGCAGTGTTTAAAATGCAAAATGCACAATTCCCCCCCCCCTCCGCGCCCGCCGCCATATTGAAAAAACCGGCACTCTCTTCATATTTTTGCTCATATCTTCCTTTAGGAGCATTTTAGCTAGAAGAAAGCTTCGACAATGTTATAGAGAGTTAAATTTACTACATTTTCCATTTTATATTTTGTTTCTAGGACAGATAGTTACGGAGATATGCACATTTAAAAAAACTAAAGAAATTGCAATTTTCAACTCAAAAACAAACTTCTGGATTATATCTTCGTTTAGGAGCATTTTAGCTAGAACAGTGCTTGGGCAATTTTGTAGAGAATTAAATTTACTATAATTTACATTTCAAATTTTATTTCTTGGACAGATAATTACGGAGATATGTAAAAAATAAAGTCACATTTTCCGAAAATGTATGTAAAAATGGACATGAGTTTTATAAGCAATTATATTTCCTACATGTTTTAATTTGTCCTAGACTAGTCCGTAACTGAATGACAGCGTTCTAAACCAAGAATTTTGAGAAATTTTCGGAAAATTCGACTATTCCTTATTTTTAAATGTGCATATCTCCGTAACTAACCGTCCTTGAAACAAAATTTGAAATGTAAATTATAGTAAATTTAATTCTCTACAACATTGCCCAAGCTTTCTTGTAGCTAAAATGCTCCTAAACGAAGATATAATCCAGAAGTTTGTTTTTCAGTAGGAAATTGCGATTTTTTAAGTTTTTTTAAATGTGGTTATCTCCGTAACTATCTGTTCTAGAAAAAAAATATAAAATGGAGTATGTAGTAAATTTAACTCTCTATAACATTGTCGAAGCTTTCTTCTAGCTAAAATGCTCTTAAAGGAAGATATGAGCAAAAATATGAAGAGAGTGCCGGTTTTTTCAATATGGCGGCGGGCGCGGAGGGGGGGGAATTGTGCATTTTGCATTTTAAACACTGCCTAACCATCCTAGACAACATATCAAAAATTCAAAACTACCGGACCGTTTGTAAGGTCACACATAGTACTTTAGTCTCTATTCACCGTATTAATAATATTAGGATAGGATGTTTGTGAGGGAATCAAAGACGAGATAACTTCAGTAGAGATAAGAATCCATTTATTAATAAGTAATCGGTATTTATACATATAGGCTGCACATTATTCGTTTATGTGGTGGCAAACTTTTATGTTACCGCGTAAACATGAATTATCTGTAGTCACCTACTACAGCTTCCCCGAAAGATCCCTTCACTAACTTCAGTGCTAAAAAGCTAAAAAGAATGTGATGATCGCAATCTTTTATTATCATGTAAAGTTATTCTGCCGTGCTAAGGTAAAAAACTTTTTTGTATGGAGTGGAGCTCCATACAAACAGTTCTCCTTTTACCTTAGCTTAGCACGGCAGTGTTTTACTTCACGCTGGGCCGTAAGTAATTCATCTTACAGTCTGTTTGATATTATAACAAACATTTTGTCACATCACAGGACCCATATAACGTAAATCTGCGCGACACATTGAATTTCATAAAAAAAAACAAGGAATAACATAGTGGTTTTTCAAGTATCTATAAACGTTTATCACTTTCTATTTGATACTATTGAGTTCATGTTATATGTTTTTTCTTATCACGGTGTTGAAGTATTTAACGATAATAAATCATTACTCAAACAGTTACGTACAACGTCTTATTTTTTTTTTAAGTTGTGTTGTGACTAAATCTTGCGTTTCGATTCATGTGCTATTTCTGTAAATTGGTAGAAATCGATTAAATCGATAAGTTTATAACCTAAAGAAAGAATAATAAAACCAACTATTACTTTACATAGAAAGCTCTAGTGAGTCCGGCGGCTCGTAGCTCAAAAAAATATTGATTTACACAAAATAAACAAAAATATATTCAGGTTTGAAAAGTCGATAAAATCGATTTGATCAACCATTCATAATCGTTAGGTTTGGCAAACAATATGTTTTTGCTACATCACTACAAACATCAACAGAGAACTGTCAAATGTTTGTTATAATATCAAACACACTGTAAAATAAAGTTTCCTGGTAAACATATGTTACATATTTTCCTTCTCCTAAGCATTAGCTTATGGTTGTGGTCATGGTCTCTTCCTCTTGGATGTGCCACCTATTCTTGTTAATAGCGACCACCACGTACGATCGTCGACTTTAATTTTTCCAGTCAGTCTGATTCGCGCTCGATTTTTGCAGCCAGCCATATTTTCTAAATTATCAGTTATCACTGTCTATGCTCACTGTGCTTTATTTTGATGTAAGCCATTATTTGTTAAGACAATATTTCGGGCCTCTGGTTACTGCTGAATCATATTCCATGCCAAACTATTAGAATACAGGGCTAGTTTTGCGTTGTGGTCAATATCTACGTCTCGCATCTTTATTTAGTATCCATTGTTCATCAACCTTGGTTAAGAACGACGGAGTGACATTAGTAACGAAGACGGACATTGCAAAATAAGGAAGTGCTGGTTGCAGATTTATTGTGATAATTAGCGTTTTTATCCGACGTCTGCGTAATTAAATGTAACTGACGACCGTTAGTCGACAATTCTTTTAAGAGTAACTATTTCCAAACTCAACCTTAAAGTTTGTATTAATAAAGTCCTCTTTAAAGAACAACAATATTTGATATAAGCTCTTTCTTTACCCAGCACACGAGGCTGTTATCATTATCGTATCGCCGTCTCTATTTTAGCAATGGAATATTATAATAACAACAAAGCAAATCAATAATCGCTTGTCAAAATTTGTTAAAGAAGTACGACCTCGTTTCACAGATAAGCTTGTCAATGGAAACAATATGTTTCAAAACGTTTTGGCCTCATGAACTCTATGTAGTTCATATGAGTTGTTTTGGTGTGCCTAATACTTACAAGCTGTGAAGTCATAGATGTGAAGTTTTGATTACATCGGGCACGTCTGTAAAAGTATTGGCTTTATAAATCGCATAATCATATACTTTTAAAACATTAAACGAGTGACATGCCCATTTGTGAACCAGTTACAATCATGTAACAGACATGCTATGCATTAATCATGTTTATACATAATTGGCACAAAATTTGTATCATTTGGAAGAGTTGAAGTGACGAAATTAACTTCTTCACAAATATTATGATTATAAAACAAGTTGTCTGCGCAGTGGGTCTTTTGACTTTATTTAGCTGATGTATATTCTTCCTAAGAAAATAGTTTCGGTTCTACGCACAACCTAAATCGTAGTAACCTAGTGCGACTGCTCGCGACTCACATAGATTGTCGCGTAGCACAATATATGAAAGCTTTCTCGTAATGCAAGGAAAGGGACGGGCAATAATACGGTATTTGATGACAGCTCAAATCAGCTACTCTTTATGAAATGTCAAAAACGATATGTTAGTATGAAGCTTCTATGATGATACAGGCATGTGACGTCATAAAAAGCAGTAGTCAAAACACGTCTTAGTTATTGTACAATTAAAAATAGTATAATGTCCAAAAGTTAGTGATAGTTTATTTGGTTCCGCGTATTTTTTAATGTGTGTTTAGTGGTTTCAATGCCACAATTTATATTCACTATAGTCAAATACCGTATTGTCATACGATAAAGAATCGCGTACCAGTGTTGTGCTAGACTCTAGCACAACACTGGTACGCGATTCTTTGTCGTCTCTAGCAGCTAGAGGATCGGGACCAATACAGGTTATTGGTAAAGATAAGATTTTTTTTTATGTATACCAGTGTGTGACCGCAATTGTATCTGTTTCCAGCGGAGCCTCTGCCGCTGATGGAGCTGTGCAGACGCGTGATCCGGCAGCGCGTGGGCCGGCCGCGCCTGCGCGCGGCGGCGGGCCGCCTGGCGCTGCCGCCCGCGCTCACCGCCTACCTGCTGTACCGCGCGCCATAGTACCCGAGCGGCTGTGTTCGAGCCGTGCCCGTGCGCTGACCGGAGGAGTCGGTGCGAACTTCATTTTATATGCGTAACGTTTATTTACCGTGCCCCGCGACCACCTCTGCCACAGACAACCCCCACTAGACGGAGCATGTAAGGCGACCCGCGCGCACCAACGATATGGTACGGCAGAACATTAAAGTATCAACACGGCGGCCACCGTTTAGTTGCGTCCTTGTTTATGATCCATGCGTACGTCAACGAAAAAAGAAATTAAATAAATAACATGGTAAATTGTAGTGTTAAGTGGTGTAGAGAGACCTCATAAACATGGACGCAACTAAACGGTGGCCGCCGTGTTGATACTTTAATGTTCTGCCGTACCATATCGTTGGTGCGCGCGGGTCGCCTTACATGCTCCGTCTAGTGGGGGTGGTCTGTGACCTCTGCAGATTCACGCGAGATCGACCCGAGCTTGCACCCGCGTCGTGCGACCGAGGTGCAAACTCGGGGTGCGCGGTTCGTGCGAGATCCTGAACGAATTCGTATGTACGAGCTCACGACCCGTCCGTAGACTATGCCCTCGGGCGTCCGCTGATTTAGCTTACATAGAAAGGTAGAATGACACATCAGGAGAGTGACCGATACCGGGTTGACTTAAGTTTGCACTTAGTTTGTCGCTACATGTTTAAAACCATGTGCATACTTGGCGCAGTCGGTAGGACTATCGCTCGGATTTCACTAATGGAGTAACAAATTGTTACATGATGTATCTTAATCTTACTGACCGATAGTCACTCTTCCGATTGAAGTCTCTCACGGAAGCGTTACGACTAGTACATACGCAAAGATGACGATGTATCGATGCAGACGTATGATTTGATTTTAACCGGTAAAGTCTGCGAATTTCCAACCGGCTGACGTATCTTGCACCGACTGATTTTTGTTAAAATGAACTATTATAATGACGTAGTGGCTTAAATAATTCAAGCTTCTGATATGGACGTGTGTGGAAACTATAACACCAAACAATCACTTAAGAATATAGAGAAACTATTTTGATTTGCAGTGCACACCCTGAATTTAACTTTATTTCAATAATTACTGTGATAATATTTTATTGATTAAACAAAATCAGAATTTATATAAATATCGATGAATTATTTTTTCAATTATTTGAGTTTGCAATTATACCGAAATCTCTTATTCCTCGAATGAATATTTTTATCAAATCCCTTATTAATTTTGGAAGTGTAGTGGTGGGCTGGTTCGGGTATCGTTACCTAGACACGCGACTAATGAACGATTTATATACAACACTATTTATAAGTTAGATGTGGCGGTAAATAATGCGATGTGTTTACATGTCCTGTAATGCAAGCCGCACGTTTTAAAGCCATATTGATCTCTTAAACAAATACGGTTTCTGCGTTGACCGCTGTCACCGCGGAACCGCGTTTACTTGTTAAGAAGTATATTTAGAAGGATCAGCAGGCAGGCGGCGCACGCAGCACGCGAACGTGTAGTCGCGGCCCCCGCACTAGGCCAGTGTATCGTTGGCAATCTTACAAACTATTTTATAGCTCACTAAGCGACTGGTTTATTTTTTAGTTTAGTACCTTTAATTCCTATGTAAAAACGTGTGAGTGTGTAATGTATATAATATACGACTATACGCATTAATCCGCAGGAAGCTAACATGTCACCCAGGGTTATTTTAGATGTACATTTCTGAAACCTTTGCTTTAAGACGATTCCTAGTACGTATTGGTATAATTTGCAAGTCAATCGCTCCTCGTTAAGTCTTCTGTTTTACGACTTAGTATGTAGAATTGCAATTAAAGATAAATAGTATTGTGAAAGCACTGTACTAATCGACTTGTCAGCCATTTTTGACCCAAATTAGTTATATTGTAACCTTATAAAGATGTGTAAGTACTTCCATTTTAATAAGAATTTTTTCGTATGTAGATGTACGGCATGTAGGCGTCCCGTGTGGAATCCACTTTTGTACGATGTTGATATTCCCATTTTATCTCCGATATAAATATTATAGTTAAGTGTACGCCGTTTAGTTGACAGTCGTGAGATGTTATTTTTTAACGCATCATTATTTTATAATAGTCAGAGTTTCATGTGAATATCGACATGTTATACGTAAATAGAGAAGATGATAAACTGCCAAATGCGATGTGTGTGTGCGTGCGAGCTCGGGTGATTGCGTGTGTATGTGTGCGTGTGTCAGGCGAAGGACGAGCGGCTCGAGCGCCCGGCGAGTGATGTATGAGGAAGCGTTAGGATATTTTCGTTGCGTAAGTGATATAATCATGATATACACCAAACTTGATGTACTGTTACACGGCCCTTACGATAAACCCCTCACTGATGGACCAACAATTTCTCGTTTCATAATACCCAGAGTATAGTTTGTTTGCATTCGTATTCCTTTCGTCTTACCTCCCACTTCTGTCTCTATCCCAATAAGGGGTTTACTGTAAAGGATTGTAAACATTAGTAGCAAAAAGTAACCATTTGAATTCTATGAACCGTCTTTAGTCCTGTATATATAGTTTATCATTTTGCGGTGTTTAATGATTACATTATAAGTGGAAATGCATTTTAGTTTTATAAGTTTAGGCAATATTTTTAAAAGATCATTTCTAACGGATTACTACGATTGACAGTCGGAATCTCTTAGATACAATGATTTAAAAAAAATAGGAAAACGATTGGAATAAATATAAATGGTTAAGAAAATAATAAATGATAAAGAATTGAAAATAGTTTTTTATTGCTTCATTTGAACCATATTTACCCTAAAAAAACCTTATAACTAATATCAAAATTGTAATCTCATACCTGTACGATTACGTCTTATATTATAACACAAAGAGAAGAAGTGTGGCCTGTCATATCTGGCTCTAGCAATGTCTCATTCGTATAATTCATAGTGTTACATTAAATCTTTTTTTTTTTATAAAATTTTTATGCCATACAATTTATATTAGAACCAAATGAAACAGTCATTTTACCATGGTTGAGTTGTATAGTTTATAGACATGGAAAACTGTCAATAACTTTTAACACTTAGGTGAATGAAGTACATATCAGAAACGATACCACTGAAATGATACACAGCGAAAATCTACTCTGTCAATTCTGACTTTGTCAAGCAGTCTCAAATTCAATATTGACATGGATTTGTTATTTGTCATTTCATAAGTGAAATGTGGTATCATTTTTTATACCAAATGCATTTAAGGGTTAAAATCCTTTGACATCGCTTCACTCTCATATTTGGTTGGTCAAACTATATTCTTCTTATTGATTATGCAATTTTGATTGGACGGATTTAAAAATATCAAGGCAGCATTTTTTTGGGCAATGATGCATCAATATATGACATTCATATCTGTATTATACATTCAGTTCGTTAACTGATATTTAGTTAAAAGTTAATCAGTCCTTGTCAGTGAAATTATGTTTCTGATATCTTTAGAAACAATCGTAATAATACTACAAAACAATCTTATCAAGTTATCACAGTACAAGTAGTCGCAACAAGTTAATTTTTTTTCTTATAGACACCACGCTAACTCTTCCAAACATGAACTGTCAAACCATACGGCTCGATCGTGAAGGACCAATTCAGATTGTGTTCAAAATCCGAAAGCCCTTGTCATATAATATTGAAAAAAAAGAAAGAAATAGATGCGACCTCGTGTGGCCGACAACTAAAAGCTGTGCCGTTGAGGCCAAGTCGGCTACAGGAGATGATAACTTGCATCAACTTTAGCCCTTTTAGGACTAACTCTATGACTTCATTTGCCACTATAACTGTACAGGAGGAACGTTTTGCTGCCTGTGAGCTGGGCGCTTAATAGGTTATTTCATATCACAATATCTCGAAAGAATGTTCATTGAAAGAGAGGATAGAGGCTCATAAATAATATCACTATGCTTAAGTACTTACCTATTTTAAAACACACGTGAATAAGACAATTCACGCGTGCATTGCTTTGCAACATTATGCTTTAATCAGTGGCCGACAACCTTTTAGCAAGCGAGGGCAATTGGTAAATTAAGTTAAAGGAGGCTGTAAATGTTTTCATAGGCACATTACAATGTAGTAATAATAACTTTGATTCAGAGAACAATCAACGGCTGTTATGTAAAGGAATAAGCGGGTTGCCGACCACTGCTTTACATAATTTGTAAAGTTCTGAAATGAATAGCGGGCCAGCCGCATATTACCCGAATCTTTCGCACAACTTGATAGCCACTTTAAGCTACAACCACATTTTACTCGTGTAGCTCTCAGTGAGCGTTTCGGTTTGGGGAAAAACTGAGAGGTCCTTATCTGGATCCCGTAAGAGCGAGCGAGACAGGTACAAAAATGGATTCGCAATTTGACAGCTCAAGCACTAGCTTAGCCCGGAGAAAAAAATAAGATTGAATCCCCAGAGTCCAGTCAGTTCGAGGTTTGCGGTTATGACCTTAGACAGGGATCCTAGGATCTTGCGGGACCCGGGCCACTGCCCCGGCTAGCCCTTGAGTACCTACGCCACTCGCTTAGTGACACGCAACAACAAAAACAAACACTCGCAACTAAACGCGCTAATGCCAAAATACATCAACTTATTCACCGCGCACAGGCATTCTTCCGCCACTCGGGGTCGCGTGTACCGTTCTGGTATTGGCTTACAGAGCCACGAAAAACGTTGTTTTCCGACATGTCACTAGTTTGTAAGACTGAATGGCTTTTGATTAATGACCTGCTCTAAGAAACATTGAAGTGGCGCCACAAGACACGGTCGATGTGGTCGTAATATACAATGGTTTAATCGAATAAAGTGTGGTGCTCTACCACTGTATCATCAGCTATTATGATGGTTTCTTCGGAGAGGTCGACTGGTAAGTCTATTTGCGCCTTTAGTTCTTGAAGACCTCCGATCAGGTCCACCAGGGAAGCCTGTGGAAGAAAAAAACCCGTTTTAACCCTTTGACCGCCAAAGACGGCAAATCACGTCATCGGGAATTCGTGCCACTGACGCCAACGACGCCTATTGACGTCAAAAATTTCAATGGTCAAAAACATGCTAATAATTCAGTAAGATTAGCTGAAAATTTGGCAAAATGAAAGGACAACTTTTATCTATCAGGATATGTAGGTTATAGAGCCAAGTTTAATTTTATCTACTCTCCCCCCCTCTCAGGGGTGAGCGTCACCCCCCCGCGCCCTCGAATGTGTCCCGGAGCGCGGTATTTTCCACTTTAAAAGAAAACCGTGTACGATACATACAAAGTGTATAGGAACGAAATAATCCTGAATAAATTCACTATAAACCTTTCATACATACAAAAGCGATAGCACTTATACAATCAGCTCAATCTGTTACCAAATACTAACGTTTTTAATTATTGATTTTTTTTTTCTGCTAAACGGTTAGTTATCTCAAAAACTGCACACTTCTCGGCCAAAATATGTATGACAAAAGTAATGAATGGACAATGTTCTTTCTAAAAATGTATAATTTATTTCTGTTACTCTTTAATTTACCGTTGCAATGCTATTTTTAAAATTTAAGTCATTTGGCCATTATGCGAAATATAAATATTCGTACTAGTTAAACGGTGTTACTTGCAATACCATAGACTTCTTATATGTTTTTCTGTAATCTACAAATATTGAACTATATCCTGTATTTTTTTTATTTTTATTTAGACTTACTATTTAAGGAAATAAGGGGTGTGTGGGGAAATCGTCAAGTTTTGCTCGTTTTCGTAAATAACTTCAAAACCGTTTAATTTTGAATTATTAAATATATATATTTGAGATATTCATAATGTTCTCTTTCATTTGATATGTCACACGATATACTTTGCTATTTTTTTTTCTAATTTACCCCTCAAATCTGGCCCCCATGTTTCAAATTACTTGATTTAATTTACGTTACGTTACATTTCTATATTTGGGTCATCAATTTACATACGTGTACTAAATTTCAACTCAATCGGTCCAGTAGTTTCGGAGAAAATTCGCTATGATTATAGTAGGATCCCTCGTGTGTCTGTGTCAGTCCGTCCGTCGGTCATAGCCAATTTGCTCCGAAACTACTAGACCGATTGAGTTGAAATTTTGTACACGTATGTAAATTGATGACCCAAACATGGACGTGTAACGTAACGTAACGCAAATAAATAAATTTTGACATGAGGGCCAGTTTAGGGGGCAAAATAGAAAAAAAAATGGCATAGTATATCGTGTGACATATCAAATGAAAGGGTACATTATGAACATCTCAAATATATGTATTATATAATTCTAAATTAAACGGTTTTGAAGTTATTTACGAAAATGAGCAAAACTTGACGATTTCCCCACACACCCCTTATTTCCTAAGATAGTGAGGCTAAAAAAAAAAAAAAATACAGAATATAGTTCAATACTTGTAGATTACAGAAAAACATATAAGAAGTCTATGGTATTGCAAGTAACACCGTTTAACTAGTACGAATATTTATATGTCGCATAATGGCTAAATGACATAAATTTTAAAAATAGCATTGCAACGGTAACTGAAAGAGAAACAGAAATAAATTATACATTTTTAGAAAGAACATTTTCCATTCTTTACTTTTGTCATACATATTTTGGCCGAGAAGTGTGCAGTTTTTGAGATAACTAACCTTTTAGCAGAAAAAAAAGATCAATAATTAAAAACGTTAGTATTTGGCAACAGATTGCGCCGATTCTATAAGTGATATCGCTTTTGTATGTATAAAAGGTTTATAGTAAATTTATTCAGGATTATTTCGTTCCTATACACTTTGTATGTATCGTACACGGTTTTCTTTTAAAGTGGAAAATACCGCGCTCCGGGACATATTCGAGGGCGCGGGGGGGTGACGCTCACCCCTGAGAGGGGGGGAGAGTAGATAAAATTAAACTTGGCTCTATAACCTATATATCCTGATAGATAAAAGTTGTCCTTTCATTTTGCCAAATTTTCCATATATTGCAATCTAATTTTCTTGGATTATAATTCAAACCACTATCTGTGTTTTTCAATCTCTGTTGATTTTTGAGCACTTTTTTTTTTGTTTTTGGCGTCAGTGGCACGGTGAATTGCTTTGCCGCTTGGCGCTCAAAGGGTTAAGAAATTTGCAGATAGATACACATGAACAGTCAGCAGTAAATATACTATCATAAAGTGCAAAAATATATCGCAATTTATTTTTAATCTTGCAGGCATATTATTTAGCACTGAATGTTGAGTACTATTTTATAGTAAGTAACCGAGAAGATGTTAAGCTTACACATAATATTTCACAACACAGCAGTCTTCAATACTCATTGGTATATAGTTTTGGAACGCCCTGCAACCCATCTGCGGACAGGTTTTATTTAAAATTATGGTATAGTTAGCTTATTGTTGGCTGATCTGAACTCAACACGTAGGACTACGAATATTCTTCTGCGGAGCATTCCCTCACACATGACACTCGCTGTGAAATAATGCGTTGATTGCCTTTATGATTGAACAATATTACGAACAAAATGACGATTAAAAAGCTGAAATAATCAACCCAATACGCTCGCAAAACTGCCCGTAAATATATTTTGCTTTACAACGTTCTTACCCGAGTTTCCTGGAAATCTGAGAGCATGGAATCCATGTCCACTTCCTCGCCCTCGAACGGCCCCGCCAGCATCTTCAAGTTGTCCGGCAGCAGCGACGTATCAATATCTCCGTTACCTTCGTCTCTGAGTATTCTGTAAAGAGAAATAATTATGTTAGAAGGATTTCATTTGTAAACATTTTTTTGTATAGCCAAGACCAACTGAACGAGTTACTGAAACAAATGCTAAAACACGAATGACTAGCTAGAAAGTATACTCTTTCAAATAAAAAAAGGTTTTTCCAAATCGGTCCAACCATCTTTGAGTAATCGGGGAACATACACAAAAAAACTGAGTGTGTTTTGAATTCGTAAGGAGCTCTTCATCGGGGACGAACTAACCGTACGATACGGCGCCGCGGTCAGCAAATCACAAGCCTAAAACGACGTGTCGCCCATACAGCGCGCGCTTAAAGCGCCGGAACGGCGGTGAAAAGTGATGATGAAGCCACTCCATCATCACTTTTATTGTCTACCAACATTACGAACACATGACTGGTAGTGTCCACGATATTGTCCGAACGCACAACATCTCAACATAGCGTTCAACATTTGTCAGTCGACGATTAGCAACAATTACCTGAGGAGTATTCGAAGAGGACTTGATGAGAGTAGAGCCAGAACCAGCATGGTTTACCTCAGTATCCTGTGGCGGGTGAGCTCGGGCCCGGTGAGCGCGGTGAGCGTGGCGAGCGTGGGCGCGCGCGCGTCGGCGGCGCGGCGCTCCACGCGCGCCCACTCCACGCGCAGCGACACCACGTGCGCGCCGCGCCCGCCCACCACGTGCCGCGCGCCCGACACGCTGCTCGACGACGCCAGGGACATGTATTGCACTGGAATCGTATGGAGTTTGATAAGGGCCGGGTTTCATTAACCTTATAAAGCCTGGCGCCCCTGGGAATTGGGAAAACGAATGCTAATGACGCTGTTCTAAATTTTATACAATTTTTAATTCAAGTTATATTAACTACCAGATTCAGGAGACTGATAAATGTTGGAAATAATATACCGTATAATATAATACCGTAATTTGGAGGTTTTTACAAGTATTAACGTGACCGGCAAAGTAGATGGGAAAAGGCCTCGTGGACGCAGCCCAATACGTTGGTCCGACCAGATGCGCTCCGCTCTTGACTCCACAGTTCACAGCGCCCTTCACACCGCCGCAGACACAAACAGATGGAGGAAGGTCGTACGAGAGAAAGTACAAAGGGGAGGTCACGACCCTCAGCTATGAGAAAAACGACGCAAGGAGGAGACAAGTATTAACAACAGTACACGCCTGGGTAAGCCACACTCGAGGGAACATCGATGCATTCAAAGGAGGACTCACGGTTAAAGTTGACCCTCGCGCACACGAAGGCGGGCATGGGCGACTTGTTGGTGAGCCGCAGGTCGATGGTGGAATGAGCCACAGCTCGTACTAACGCCGTCTCGCCATATGTCGCTAGTCCACACCAGCGTAACGCGTCGCCGCTTGCGCACCCATATAGATTTATCTAGAAAATTTACATTAATATTTACTACATCATCATCATCCTCCTAGCCTTTGTCCCATTTTTTGAGAATGAATTCTCAATCGGGGTCGGCTACCTAAATCCCAAGATGTGGCGTAGGCACTAGTTTTTACGCAAGCGACTAATATTAATATTATTATTATTTTTGATTAATATTTACTACAATTCGACATAATTAAATCCAGACGATGTTCACGGAACAGCGCCATCTATCGGGAAATTAGGTCTTCGAATCATAGCTAACAATTTATTTGGAAAGACTTGACAGAGTGTACTGATGAAGAGAAGAGAATTACACGTTTACGCAGAGTCGGATCTAATTCGACAGACAACTTCAGAACTGGAGCCTGGCTCCCACTATATCAGTCAGCCGTATCATAATACTGAACCCGAGCGAGTATTACGCTGCAAAAATCTGCAGAATATTTTATCTTCAAAACCAGCGAACATACGGCGTCGTTGTGTCTATACCGTGTGTTGCTGCTAACATAATATCTCAACCATAAATGATTATCTTACCTTTTTAGAGTATTCGCTGTTCTTATCAATCTTCATAAACAGGGTCGCCGAACTCGGCAAATAAGTCGTCGGCGAATACACAATCGGCAGTTGTCGGCACTCATTTGGACTGAAACTTATTATACAACTAGTCCCCCTTGCGTCTACGCTTGGCACATCTATGGTGAACGCACTGCCCACGATATCGCAGCGTACTAGAACTTTCTTGTCTGAGAAATTCTTCAAGCTAATTTCTTTTCTGCCACTGCGGACCCACGAGAGTATGGGGTTGCTGGTCTTGATAGGGAACTTTTCGGTGCCTCCCTGTATTTCTAATGTGGTTTTATTGCCTGTGGTTGCTTCTTCGAATATTACTACTCTGTGGAATGGAAAGAGTAGCACTAATTTATTGTCTAATTTTGATTATAATACTTCAGGCGCGGCCATAAACATAACATAAATGTTTTGTTGAGAAAGCTAACTATAGTCTGTTTCACATAGCTTTGTGCGTGTGAGAACTGCCATCTCAGTAAATTTTAATCGGATTAAGTCATAAAATGGCCTTACTGAGTTGATAGATGTCACACGCATAATGCTACCTATATGAAACAGACTATAGCATGGATATTGGGTAAAAAAAAAAGTTTGTTCTGTAACCATGGGCGATTTTACAGGTGTGATTTACCAAATTTATCTACCTACCTCAGATTGGCTACCTTCACTTTCCATTTAAATACAAAACAAATCCTCTTTATTGCCATACATCGTTATCGTGAGAGCAATAACGATTTGACAGCTCCCAAAGACTATAAAATAACAGAAGAGACACTATCGACACGCAAGAATTTCGTTTATACCTATCGACGACGAACGATCATTTTGTTAGCCGAAGTGAATATTTCCTTCACGAAGACGCATCATATGAACGGTCTAAGCTAATTTATTAGCTACTTGTATTAGTTACGTTAAACTTTTATTTGATAATAACAAATGTTATATTATGTTAGATAAATATTTATTATCAAATCACAATAGGGTTGAATAGCTCAATTCGGGACCTACATTGTTAAAAATGCACACTTCAACCAACTGTTTATAATTAAATTAAACATTTTCTTACATAAAAATAATAATTTTAAATGGAACAAAAAATAAATTATTAATAATTACCAACTATACATTTTAAAAACAAATTTCGTATAAGATATCAAGAACTTCTCAGAGGTTGCGAACGAGTAGGCATTTAATTCGATTCTACTGAATAGACATTCTGTTGCGTTTATTCTTTATGTCAGTTGATTTTGTCCCCGCGATAACGATGTATGTATTATTGCACACCTCAAATACACAGGAATACAATACAAAACATGAGATATACAGTAAAAAACAATCAACAGAGGTAAACAAGAGCCGGTCTTTCGTAGATATTATAAGAACTGGAGTCGAACGTTTCATTATTCAAGTGTTTCATCGGCTTCACTTTCGTGTTAATCAAAGTTTTGGTAAATTTTCGTGACAAAATCTACAGGCAGTTCAATAAAAAGTAATGCACGAAAATGGCCCATTCATAAATCATAAAAAAAACTACGTTTACTAACCCTTTATTGATAACATCCCCCGGCCCCGTGTAGCTCACGCTCAGACCCTTGGTCTCACCCGATGCTATATCCAGTTTGGAAGCGGACACAGTGAAGATCCTGATATCTTCGGGTTTCACTTTTACATGCCATGAGCCCTTCAGGGATCCGTGGTTGATTACTTGTAAAGTTTTCGGTTCTGTAGAAAAGATAAATAAAAATTTGAGTCCGTTGCAGGATCGAAAAAAAAGTGCCGACTTTTTAACCGCGGTTTCGACGCGGCGTTGGTATCGATGCTGACGCGACGACGGGTAGTTGACGTATGAATATAAACAGCGTTATTCTCATGCGGACGATTATTTTATACACAAACGCATCAGTAGCCAAAGTGTCGAGAAGAGTGAAATAAATTAACACCAGCTAGACCAAAGAATGTAGTCTTGATATCTCCTTGCATGCTTTGCAATAGCGGTGTAGACTGATGTTGAATTAATACAACATACCGTAGTTATCTGAATACATATAATTAGCTCAATATGTCATGAAACAAAGAAAAAAAAACAAAAGAAAAAGTATGTGACAAAGGTACGCTTTTATAACTTTTTTTATCCAAAAGTAGTTATGAAATTGTTTTCAGAATCGTCATAATTTGATCCTATGACAACCATGAACATAAACGCACTTTATCACGGTGAAAATGGCAAATTACTTATTGTGTCCATCCAAATATTGGTACGCATAACATACAGGGCGTCCCACGGCTATGGCTATGCCACACGGAGGGAAAGTACCTCGAGTATTGTATATGGAACATTTTACTGAAAGAAGACATTATTTTAATTTAAAAAAAAACAATTTAAACTGCATTCATAGTTTTTTAAATAATTAAATGGTTGAAACGGGAATCGAACCCGTTACACGAGAATAATAATTACCCTGTAGCTTTACCATGCTGATCGAAAGGCTAAGTAAGCTCTGTAAGTTTGTTGTAAGGGGCAAATACAACAAACTTACAGATAATGGTACGGAACCCTTCGTGCGCGAGTCCCAATCGCACTTGGCCGGTAATTTGTTAAAATTAAAATAGTGTCTTCTTTCAGTAAAATGTTCAATCTACAATATTCAAGGTACTTTCCCTCAATGTGGCATAGCCGTGGGACGCCCTGTATAATGACGTCACATGTAGGTGGTGGACTCTTTGTAGGGAGTGTATTTAGCGCTCCATGGGAATGTTGGACTTTGACGGTCATTTCTGAACCATATATACATTTGATCCCAGTAAAATGGAATCGATTGAAATTTTATTTTATTTTATTCTGAAACTGTCCGGCAATTAACCTCAGTATTACCTGATGGAAAGCGACTACAAAGTCGAGGATGTAGCTCGCCGGACAACATCCTCAAAAAAAGGTTTTTCGTCATGTCTAATCTAGCTCTTGGAACGAGGAACGCTTACCTTTTGTGAAACAGAACTTTTTATCGGCCGTGGTGAAACCCAGTGCGGCGGCGCCGACGGACGCACTGAGCGCCACGGTTTTCAGCGCCGCCTGCACGCCGATCAAGTTCACCACCACGGCGCCGTGGTAGACCTCCAGCTCGGTACCTATGAATGGAACTGTTTTTTTTTAATGAAGAGAATGAGAGTATCGCCTACTCCAGTTATTATAGTACTCACTCAAGTGTTACTCAAGTGTTACTCAAGTGGCATAGAGCCTTCATAAAATTCCCAAACTCCTAAGCTAACATAAAGAAAGAAAGATTTAATATAAATTCTACTTATAAGTGAGAATTCTGGATATGTTTGAGTGTCTGGACAAATGGAAGGGTGTTTTTCTAGTTGCAGAAAACGAAATAGCACTCATCTTCTAAATAACAGCGGAAATTAAAAGTACTAAAGAAAAATAAAATACTCACTCGGACGTTCGTTCGTACACGGCGCTTCAAAAACAACAGTCGCCCTTATAGCGTTACCGCTCGTAAGCCTGCACAGCTGCACGGCAGAACTCGCCTTCTTCAGTTTCGACAACGCGTGCTTCTCTTCCGGAGCTCCTAAAACTTTATTCACCTCGCTCATCTTAATCTCTTGAACATTCTTCAGTGAAAACAAATTCTTCCCATCCACCAAAGATAAGGACAACTGCAAGTCAACTGGTGAATCGCTGAGCAGAACTAATGTCGTAGCTAGAAGAGTCCGTTCGTGTGTTGGTGAAAACGCTACTTTATTAGGTCCAGAGCTTGATATGGCCTGGATTTCGGGCATTTTGAAATCCACTGACAGCGTTCCTTTTTGCTCTTGCTCGGAATCTATAGAGCTGTCTCTAACGGTTATAATAAATGGTAGGTCAGTGGACAGTTCGGCCGTGGATGTGATGTTTATTGTGAGTTGTTCGGTCTTGCCGGGGGATAGGAGTAAAGGTTGCCGAGGCAGTTCGATGCGGAGGAGCCTCCATCTCTCCATGGTTGGCAGTTGGTCGTAGCTGAATGTGGCAGTCAACCAGTTGTCCGATTTGGTCGTTATTGAGATGGATGCTCCACAATTTACTCCTGAAATTACCAAATAATTTACCTCTTCTATTTCTCTGTTGAAGATCATGCTGGTATAGTTTTTTATATAAATATGAATATAAGTTTTACCGCAAATATCTTACCTACAAATCCTTTAATGGGTGTAGTTTTTATTTCGATCCACGGTTCTGTAACAGACACATAGCATTAGATAAGTATCTATACTTTCAAGTCCACGTTGTACAAACCCACATTGACATATTAAGCTATATTGATTTAATGAAATACTATTATTAATCGTCCGGTTTCTATAAAACAATAATTGATAATGATGTGTTTTCAATTTATCTTTATTGAAAAAAAGAGGCTTTGTTCGCTTAGTGACCATGTCAGTCCCTAATGTTGTATTGTATGTTGTAACTATAAAGATTTAACTTATTCAATAATAATAATAAATCAATCATAGTTTTTCAAATATCACCTTTCTTAGTAGGTATGTTAATGTTTAAGTACGTTAAACAGGCAAAGACAGGACAAAAGTGAGTTAATGTGTATGCAATCTAGTTATGTTGTACAGTCCGTGAGCTCTCAGATTTGGATTCGGGTGAACACTGAGAGGGACTTATCTGGATCGTGTCAGAGCGAGTGAAACAGGTATTAAAGTCGAATCACATCCTGACAGCTCACGCAGTGTACTTACATTGTTAGTAAACGTTAAACAAACCCATAAAATGATAGACGAGCATTAAAAATGACTAACCACTTTTTGTAATAACTAAAGTGAGAATCAGTAAATTTAAGATGAAGGCAGCTAATTTCGTTTGTGAGTGAGTATTTTAAGTTTAGGGCAAATGGATTTGATTCGTTGCAGCAATGGTGAAAATGTACCATGCGTAAAATTTATATTATGGCACTATTTTTTTTTTTATAAATTTGATGGCATAAGACACAATTAACAGATGAGTGTGAATCCGCATATATTTGCCGACTGGGCAACAAAATAATTTCAAACGCAAAGCCCTCACCAGCCCACAGCCAAGCCCCACAAACCTTTAGCTAAGCCCGGCGGCCTCCTACGCGCCTGCTGCATGACCTCTTGCCAATCTACCGACTTATCTAACTCTTTATACTCAAAGTTGGGGGAAGGGACATGTGACGGTTTTATTTCGCCTGAAAAGTGCAACCATTTAATACCAGTGCCAATTCTTTATCTCATAGAATAAATACAAGTACATCATTATAATATGGCTTGATTGTTCAATGCCACAAATTTCCGTAATACAAAAGGGCTGCGCCTCGGTAAAGTAAGCCCACAAACCACAAAACTAATTAACTTTTTGAAAACCAGTGTATCACAAATGTGACCTCGAACTGACGTGACAACTCGACTTAATCGAATACCAAACTAACAAAACAAGTCAAGGTGTGTATTCGGTCCATTTTATTACTAACTTTTTCATCATAGTGTCTTAGAAATAGTAACAAAGTATAATATATTTTCTTAATGTATTTCAATTATGTCACAGTTAATTGCACCACTTCTCGCGAAAATGCCCATAAGGGGTGTTCGTTGATTATTTGATCAGAAAGGCATGAATTGTTCGTTAGATTTTTCATACTTCTCTTTAACAATGAGATTATAAATATACTCTTACTGCGGAAATGTGGCATTGAAAAAATCAAGACAACTAAAACATTAATCACATATTTTTACCTGTACTATTTCGCACCGGGCTATCTGCAACATAGTTCTCCTGCACGGTACTCAGAGTGGAGCGACTTTTAGACGACGGGGATTTAGACCTGGTATTCTCACTTTTAATACTATCCTTCTCGACACGTTCTGCGTTCCTGGTTAGGGAATCCCTCGTTACGAGTACTTCTGGGACATTTGTATTCTCCTGGTTGCCGGGTTTCATGGAGATGACAGTGTTGACGCTCCCGCCACTGTTTGCCGAGTCCATATTTCGAGTGTCTTTCAAATATGTGACGGGTAGTTCTTGCTTCGGTATTTTGTTAGCAGCGGATAGCGGCTTGTTTTTACCTTTCTTATAAAACTCGTCGATAATGTCGGAGACATCAACGACTGAGCGGTTTCCTGAAAACAATAAATAAATCATGCCTTAATGCCTTATGCTAATGTAAAAGTAACTAATTGCTAAAAAAAGTAAAATGTGAACGGCAGCCGTGAACGTGATCAACATTTATAGGTACAGCTCTACCACTGGCCTCTACATAACGTGATTTATGAAATCCTGGTTATGCCACCAAATTGTAACACACACACCTTCCATTGCACAGACAGCCTCACCCCACGTGAATTTTCAATCAATGGAATTTTTATATCTACACTTTGTTGAGTTTTAAGATTTATACTTTGTTAAAACAACGCGGAATTTCTCAAATTTTGAGGGATGTGTACTTGTTAAGTTGTTACATTCCACTGATCAAATTATTGGGCCAATAATGGCATTCAACTTTTGATAAATGGCATAAGTACCACTATTAAACAATATTGATAGCTCAAACTTACCTAATATATCGACAATTTTGGAAATACTCAGAGAAGTATCCACCATGGAACCCTCAGTATCCTCTGGTACAGGTCTAATGGAGGACCTTGTGACCGCCTTCACCAAAAACTCCTTGCTCGAACTAGTAGCCCCTTTACGCAAATCAGGTTTCGGTTTTTGGGGCTCCAATATAGGTACAGCTAGACCTTTAGGCTTTTTAAACTGGTCTAGATTATTCAATGCATCCATGCTATATTGCGGCTCCGTTTTGAGATCAGCATTATTGCCAGTTTTAGTATACGTGTTCGTTAACAAATTGTTCATTTCTTGTTGCTGTTTAGCCATTTGCTTTTCATATACGTCTGCCTCATTTTGAATCCTTGGTTGACGGACCGGGACGCTGTCTAAAGATGGGTCTAGTTTGCAGGCGTATTGTTGGTGATCTGTCGCTTCATAATGCGAGACTAAAAACAAAATAATGATAAAAAGTCTCGTCTCTTAGAATTAGTAAGACATTGCAAGATAAAAACTCACCTTCCGTTAAGCTAGGTTGCATGCTGGAGCGTTCTGGACTATCAGAGTGTCCCAGAATTTTACTGAAGTCAGGGCACCGTTCCCTGAAGTATCCTCCAATTGATCCAATAGACAAGTTGTCTACCCTGAAAAAATATAATGGTGCAATAAAATTCAAAAGGGTTTCCAATTTAATAGCATTTTGAGGATATTAAGGTGGTGAAAGTCTGACATAGGTTTCTAGGATGGGATGTTAGTGAGTTTGCATAATCACGACTATACTCTTAGATAAGTCAAAGAGCACACTTCTATTCTATTATAAAATTCTAACATCACACTAATATTATGAGAGCGAAAGTTTGTGAGTGTGTTTGTGTGTATGTTTGTTACTTCTTCACGCTCCAAAAAGCCGGACGAATTTTTAAAAAATATTGGTATAAAGGTAGCTGACACCCTGGATTAACATATAGGCTACTTTTTATCCCGCCTTTTTATTTAAGGTAACACCGCGCGGCGCAGGGTAGTTGTACCTACATATTATCTAAAATCATTATTCTATGGAGAGGGGTCATTATTTCACGAAAAATCTTAATAGTGCGATGCAAGATTTGTTTGAGTGCTCTGCGCCATCTGTACAGTACCACGAAACAAAGTTGTGGGTAAAAGAAAATTGTCCCAAAGATGATTCTACGACACTTTTTAGATTCAATTTAATCCATACATTATAAATGGTAGACGATCTACCTCACCGAATCACACACACAAGCACAGTTTGCAGACTGACTATGGGGCTGAAAATGTACGAGTAGGTCGCTGATTAACAAGTCTATTCACTTCAAAAGTGATGTTAATATTGTAAGATGCCCTCACATGTTTGCAGTTAGTAAGTGGCAGTTTGTCACAGCATAGGAACGGGTCACAGGTCAACATAAAACTACACGAATGTTATAGGTAAATACATATTATTATTGCTTATTTATAAAAAGTTAAAATTTGCTTATGCATCATGATCTTCCTAAAATAATTCAGTTATTAAAAAAAGGTATTTACAGCTGCCGGCAACCATTTTAAGCACATCCTTGACTGCGCAGTTACTGCGCAGTCGGCTACTGTAGCCGATTTACGTACAAATTTAATGTACATGCGCAGATCCGCCATTTTTGTTCAAAAAGTTTGCCGGCAACTATAACATGACTTACATAGAAGGTTCCTGGATAACCGTACGAGTCTGTGGAACTGGTATTGGAGCGTACTTCGCCACGAAAGATGCCTCACTCGCTGTTAGGTTCTGAAAATTTTAACATCATAATAATTATTTTCAAAACGTAAACTGATTTTAACCATCGAAAGACTCAGATACTAATCAAAACTTAACATATACATTATTTTCTCTAAAAATATGGAACAACATATCAAACTGTACACAGGCATAAAAAACAATTATTAATTGCTAAATATGAACTGCAAAATCTTCCTTAAGTTATTTACTTACGTATAATGATAAATGTTACCATCATCAATTCTAATTTACAAACTGAATAAATATTCAAGTGAATAGAGTAATTCACCAAAAAATTTTTTATAATTATATAATGTAGAAATCATTAGGGTAGGTTTGTTTTATAACAATCCCTAAAAGTTTCAGATTACAGAGAAAAATGATTTATGGCAAATTAAATTCAGGCAAATATTAGAGAACCAACAAAAATACATGGTGAAAACTATACATTACCTACATTACTAGACATTACCTTAGAATGCAGTGAAAAATTTGTAGCAATGGAATGTCTCATGATACTATGGACTTGGTTGGACTGCTCTTCAATTTGTTTAGTGAGGGCATCCATGTCGAAACAAGAATGCCGGCCCATGGGAATGTTGTCTTCTGCGCCAGTGGACCGGCCTGTCATCTCTCCAGGAAAGAACCCAGTCTGGAAAAAGCACATAAATTAAATAAAAAATGTTGTCTCGCAAAAACTTGAAAGTAAAAAACCATTATTCAGTCCTTTTCCTACTACAAGAACCAAAATTTAATTAATGAATGGATTGTTGGGTTGGTCGAAATGGAACAACAAATCATGCTTGTTATAATCCAAATGGATATAGGCCTAAATACTACCAATTCTTTTTTTTGCAAAACTTTTTATATAGAAAAAGCCCTTTTTTTTCTCTTTAATTTTTTACAAGTTTTTATTAAACTTGCAATTTTTGTATGTACAGCCAAGGAAATAGAAAAATGTACTCTTTTCACTCTTGTCACAATGACTATAAGAGTCAAAAAGGTATATGTTTCAGTTTCCTTTACTATAGCATGTATGTTGCAACCCGCCGAGTTTGGCCTCTTTAGGTTTAGAATATCCTATTGGCCTATGTTCAGCAGTGGACGTCCTTTGGTCAGCCAAAGGACGTCCACTGCTGAACATAGGCCAATGATGATGATGATGATGAGGTTTAGAATCATCTTGGTGAGCAGTTGGTGGATAATCAAAGAAAAGTCAGCAGCAAAAGCTCGTCACACTCTATTCTTATTTTAGTTGCCAGAAAATAATCAAGAGTTATCTCAACATTTTTTGAAACTTTCTACATGCAGGTTCGAGTGACAATACTTTTATTTCCAGAAAGTGATCATGATCAAACTGGTGAATTTAAATATCGCATTGTATGTACTGATATTGAATAAAGATAGTAGAATATGTAGTGAGGTAGCTTAAGAAAAAAAATCTGTATATTTGACTTACTCCTTCTTCCAAAGCAGTTCAATAACATACTCAAATGACTTGAACTTGGCAAGCTAACAGAAATGGAGTTCAATAGATAATGATAATACACAGATTCCTATCTACAAAGATAAAAGGGGATACTTACAGTTTTGCTGATGGATCCTACATCAGATTCACCAAAACCTGAAAAATACAAATTACTTGATAATCATTATGTATACATGAAAAAAAGCAGAAATTTGGTATAAAAAAACAACAATAAATTATTTACCTTGAATTTGGTCTAAATCTAAAAGACCAGATGATGACTCACAGGTTCCTGACTCTTTATTGTCCATTGCTGCATAATGGCCAATCCTAGTAATAAATGAATATAAATTGTAAGGGAATGTATTATAAAAAGACCACAATATTTGCAAAAATTCCCTAAAAGTGCTAAAACATTTAAGATTAGAGAACATAACGTAAAAGAGAGATATTAGTGAGCAATTTTACTATACTATACCAATGTACATACTTATAAGTATTGCTAGGTATCTACTTATCAACCGTGAGTAGATATTGTTTGCTTTTATTCTACCGTAGGTGTAGGAAAACAAAACATCTCCACGTCGAAAGAATCTATGAAGTCAGCTTTTTAACTTTAAATATTATAATAACCCACAATCATATGTATATTTACTTACGGCTTCAAATCCGGATGATGTTGATACTGTAACATATCTCCTTGTTTGCGTTTACCAGGAAGATTAAATGATGAATCTTCGGCCAAATGCATAAGTCTCTTAATTTTGTTAGGTGTTAAAGGATCCATATTGATAATCACTGAACTAACTATCAAGCCAAAATTACACTAGTATTCACTCAGCACAAGCACAAAATTCTTAAACATTTACTCAACTCAATATCCGACATCCGACCATTCGAACGAAGACGGCAAGGCAAGGCAAACATTCGTTCGTTGAAATTCGAAATTTGGATGTGACGTTCGTGGAGTCCGGTTAATGTACGACCAAATAATGTACAGCCCAATAATCCGCGACCACTTTTTTGGACGCGGATTATTGGGCTGTACATTATTGCCCTGTCCAAATAGTGGCTTCACATTATTGCCTCGGACCGAGCTTGTACAGCCAAATAATGCTCATCCCAATAATGCACGACCCAATAATTTGAATCCATTTAGTAGACGCCGATTATTGGCGGCACATTATTGGCCCGTACCGATAATGCTCGACCAAATAATGTACGGCCCAATAATGTACAGCCCAATAATTGGCGACCAGTTTCCGCTTCAGACCACAGACTATAAATATTTGACACATAGAGTGATATTCTAGGGATGGGGCGACGAATTTCAAGTTTACGATTCAATAATGTTGCCATGCACAAAAAATAAGCAGATAGTCTGTCTAACGAAAGCTGAACCCATCGATTATTTGAGCGGCAACACTATTAAAATGTCATTTTGACATTGACTACCAAACAAAAATAAACTATATATAACACACAAATAAATATATATAGAAATCTTTTTAAGTGAATATTTATATGAAATATATTAGCTTTTATGAAATATATTATATGTCCATAACTCTTTGCGTATTCTCACACAGAATACCCAAGGGCTAAGGAATGTTGACCGAGACCACTAGCAAAGTCGTTGTTGTTGAGGTTAGTTTGAGGCTGCATTGCATTCGAGTGTCAAATAGAAGAGATTTTTCGAAAGTTTACTGCTGAAACATGGGTAAAACAATTAAAAGTGGTGTGCGTCCGATAATTTTTGCCATGATAAGCAAATGCAAATAAAAACAAGAGGAGAGGGAAGCCTTGTTCAAACAGAAAAAAGAGTTTTTAGATGCATTTGTAGGTTAGTAAGGCATATTAATTTTGATACTTATTATTTCTATAATTATCTTCAATCCAATGATTCACAATATATCTTTTCCCGTCCAAACTATCTTTTTAAATTGATATTTAATTTTAATTTTTTCATAAATGATGTATTCATTTCAGATAAACTTGACGACTGAAGAAAAACAACTCCTTTTGGATAATCTTGGGAAGCTGAAAGAGTTGGAGCAAAACGAATTTCTAAGTCAAAACAAGTATTTAGAGGAAATATCGGCAATAACTGATCTCAGTGTTTCAACTTTGAAGAGAATAAGCAATGAAGGAAAAGTAAACAGTGGTGTCTTCAGTACCCCAGGAAAAAAGCGACCTCACAAGACCACAGTATCCAATTTAGATAGCTTTGATATCCAAGCCATCCGAAATAAAATCAACGAATTTTATATCGTAAAGAAGCAAGTGCCTACACTCAGGTGCCTATTGGCAGAGTTGAGAGAAAGCATCAATTTTACCGGATGCCTTGAAACTTTACGCCGAATATTGCATGCGAATGTATACGAATTTAAACAAAATATTGATCAACGCTCAGTTCTTATTGAGCGCTTTGACATTGCAGCTTGGCGACACCGTTACTTACGGACTATTGCAATAAAAAGTGCTGAAGGTAAACAAATAATATACCTGGACGAGACTTACGTTCACCAGAATTATAAATTAAAACGATCATGGCAAGGGCCTTCCACCAAAGGTCTAGTTGACAATATCTCGTCCGGTAAACAATATATTATTGTTCACGCTGGATCAGAAAATGCTTTTGTGTCTAATGCGTTATTAACATTTAGCACAAAATCAATAGCCGACTAGCACCGTGACATGAACGCCACAAATTTTAATAAGTGGTTACATGAGAAGCTTATTCCGAACTTGACTAAACCGAGCGTGATTGTCATGGACAATGCCAGCTACCATATGGTGCAAATTAATAAGCCTTCAAATACCAACAGCCGCAAAGCAGAAATAAAAGAGTGGCTTTGTGTGAATCAAATTCACTATGAGGAGTATGAGGAATATCATACCATTGCAGAACTTCTTGTATTGGTACAGAAACACAAACTGGACCCAATCTACAAAGCAGACAAAATTCTAAGAGAGCATGGTCATGAGGTCTTGCGACTTCCGCCCTATCATTGTGATCTGAACCCAATCGAATTAATATGGAGTTCGGCGAAGAGAAAAATTGCAAGTAAAAATATTGCCGGATCAGCAGCTGAAATGGAAAAAAATATTAAAGAGGCTTTTGAGAGCATAACATCAGAGCATTGGAAGAAAATGACTGATCATGTGCTTAATATTGAAGCTCAGTACAAAGCCAGGGATGGGATAACCGAAAACCTGGAATCATTTATTATAAGTGTGCATGATGATGAGTCTGACAGTAGTTCAGATGAATCAATGGAAGTAGTTTCTAGAAACCGATTTTGATTACAGTTCTTAAAATAAATAAAACTTTTAACTTTAGTTTATGATTATGACTTTTTATTCGAATGTTTTTTTAACCCCAACAAAAAAAAGAGTGTGTATGTGTGTGTATAACATATATACATTGTTCGTACAAATGGCGGACTTAATGCCGTAAGGCATTCTCTACCAGTCAACCTTTGAACTAAGTAGATAAATTATGTGCATAACAACTAACTTAAAAACAAGTTTTACTAGATATATACTTAAATAAATAAAAACATAGTTATAATGTATATATGTTATACACACACATACACACTCTTTTTTTTGTTGGGGTTAAAAAAAACATTCGAATAAAGTCATAAACTAAAGTTAAGTTTTATTTATTTTAAGAACTGTAATCAAAATCGGTTTCTAGAAACTACTTCCATTGATTCATCTGAACTACTGTCAGACTCATCATAAGTTATTATTTTGTGCCATAAAATCAAATACATAAATAAATGTTCATGAAATATTAGGCGTTTCCTCTCCCTTAGTACCCACCAAAATAAAGAAAAGTATCAAAATCGTTTATTCCTACTTTGATAGGTAATACCATGTAATGATTTTTTAAATTTGCCGCTTTTTCTCAGGTTCAGCTTTCATTAGACAGACTCTAATGGTAAGGTCAGTTATTGTCCGAGCAATGAAACGAGTGAAAAAGGTGCCTGCAATTTGCGAACTTAGATTTTCGCCTTGGTGGTATGGAAGTGGTCCGCCGATTATGACCGATTTATTGATAAAATGGAGGTGCCGACGCAACAATAGCAATTTGTGGCACTAGTTTTCGCATTTGGGGGCATTTTTTTAATTTA
The DNA here is from genome assembly GCA_932273695.1 of Apotomis betuletana. Classification (NCBI taxonomy): domain Eukaryota; kingdom Metazoa; phylum Arthropoda; class Insecta; order Lepidoptera; family Tortricidae; genus Apotomis; species Apotomis betuletana. Next base: position 8,501,997 of record OW026313.1, on the reverse strand, counting down.
GAGCGCTCAATTATTGATGTGGCCGAAGGCATACGTTTAGTAACCCCGGCTGCAGACCCATGGAATTTTCCGAACGCAAGGACATGTGTAGGGCGACGTCTCTTTCACACCTGTTATTCCGTACAGAAACCGAATGAAAATTCCGTACATCTGGGCCAGCCTTAGATATTTTATTCTCGACGCCATTGTACTTATCCATACTAATATTATAAATGCGAAAGTGTGTGTCTATTACCTCATAGCCCCTGAACCGATTTAGTTGAAATCCATACTAATATTATAAATGCGAAAGTGTGTCTCTCTGTTCCGTCTTCACCTTAAACCGCTGAACCGATTTATTAGAAATTTGGTATAGATATAGTTTGAATCCCGGGGAAGGACATAGGATACTTTTATCCCAGAACTCACCCCTCAAGGGGATGAAAAGGGGGGTGGAAATTTGTATGGGGAATCAATAACCGATGTAGATGAAACTCGGTATGGGGATAGTTTGAGCTGTGGGGAAGGATATAGAATAATTTTTATCCCCGAAATCATCCCTTAAGGGTGTAAAAAATGAAGTGGTAATTGATAGTGGACCTATTTGAGGGTGAAAAAAAAGGATGGTTTTAAAAGCAGATGTGTTTAAAAATTAAGGCACCCAAATTACTTACTCCACACAGACGAAGTCGCGGGCAAAAGCTAGTACCTATTATATATGCATATCAAATAGCTCTTCTCTTCTTCAAATAGGAACAGTTTTCAATAAAAGTTGTCATCAACTGTACAAAGATATTTTATTTTCTTGTCACTTTTTTGCATCACATGAACTAAGAACGTTATTTTATCACCAGCATTTAGTTCTCCGACAAGTCTGTACTTCAGCTAATACTATATGTAAAGAAAGATAAAAGACCCAGCTTTTGTTATAAGTAGGATACTACCATGTAAAAAAGTAAAAGAAATTAATAGGACACAAAATCACCTTGAACAGGCCGCGTATTTTTCGCATGTTTTTTTATAACTTTTTTCTGAATATTACATAAAGTTATGCAAAACTGAGACAGCAAATTACGTTAAATTACATCAGAACTTAGGGACCGACTAGGTATATAACTATGTAAGGTTCTAGAGGGCAGCTACAGAGACGCTTAACCTTACCAAATAGCCGCGTTTTACCTGAAATAAAACGCATATTAAAATACTTACCTCACTGGAAGCTTTATATTGAGATAGCATATCGGTTTCCGTCGAATTATCTCCAGTTTTCGTGCTTTATTTGACTTCCGTTTTCCGGATCAGTGGCGACACCTGGCGGGACGCGCCAATTTTTACAAAGTGTAAAGTGAGTCGCTGATTTTAGTTCATTGGCTCAATTTCACCAGGCAGGAATGAAACGAAAGCTTCCAGTGAGGTAAGTATTTTAATATGCGTTTTATTTCAGGTAAAACGCGGCTATTAAATTACTTGACCGTCACTGGAAGCTTTATATTGAGACCTGTTTGTTATCGCCTGGTGTCGCCACTAGTAACGTCAATGTGATAATTATTATTAGTTAAATAAAACCGAAAAACACTAAGTTCAATATGTATATTTATTTTTAAACTTTACAGCAATTAATACTCTTCAATAACTTTGTGGTCTTTTGACCTAGATTTCATACAACAATGTAACTACCTACCTACTTACTTATCAACTTTGTTTTTATGTGAAAGTAGGTAAGCCTTAAAAACTAGTATTTTGATATGTACATCATACAGATACAAACAATTCTGTGATATTGGTATTTTGACCTGGATTTGTCAGAAAAACCATATTTACAAATAAACATAGCGTTTACATAATCAACTAAACCTTACAAACTAGTGTGTGCTAATGATAATCATACAGGATCAAACAATTGTGTGACATTAGTAGAATTAGTACTAATTGCTACTTCTCGTCTATAAAATTGTTGGAAGGTATTAGCTGATCGCCAATTTCCACGAGCCATGATTTCATCGAGAGAATTATTTTCCAACCAGCTTTTAGATGCTACAGCTGATCGAGTGCTACCTGGAGCAGCGGCGATGCCTGTTTCTTTAAACAATGTCTTTACCCAGTTTGCTAGAACTGTGCGTGAAGCCGATTGCGGTTTACCTCTGATTGTAATAAACAAATTAAACGATTTTGCAGAGTTGCGTCTTTCATTTAACAGTGTTATAGTTCGGTCTATCCAGAATAAAGGGTTCAAATTTCGATTACTAGTATTAACTAATAATTTCCAACCGGACTGTCTATGACTACTATTGTCCGTTTTTGAGCCGAATTGGGGCCAAAATATTATACTTTCATCGGATTTTATACAATGATCCGGATCTATTGTAAGCAAGGTCAGATCATGTATTCGTCTACCAGAACAGAGTAATAATAAAGTTGCCGTATGGCGCGAAACTTGGAAAACATTGTCAATGTCTATTATATAGTTATAGCTATTATAAAGGTGATCAAGTCACTGACATCCCAAACGGCGGGTTTTGCATTTTTAGGGCACTTCAGAGATATGGACTTTAAAATATGTTTTACTAGAACGTGTGAGCTTAAACTACTTGATGTTTCAGTGTTACACAATGTAGAAACCACGGACTTGTGTAAAAGTATAGTATTGTATGACAGTTTATTAACTAAATATAAATCTGATAAAAATTGCGCTAATTGCGCTCCTGTTGGATTTTTCGGATTTATATTTTTAGTACTTGACCAAGAAATCCAACGTTGCCAAGCTGTCTTATAAGTCCTTAAGGTTGAATTTCTCCAAGAATTCTTGAGCAACAATTGTTGTTCAGTGCTCCAGGATTCTATGGCCTGGGACCACCCCCACATTTCCAAACTTCGAGGATGATGTTCTCGACTTTCGGGGGTGGTAGTCCTGTCGACGTGTCGACTAGGTTCTTGTGTAGGTTCCTCAGGGTCAATGGGGCTCCTAGTGCCCGGGCCTTGAGATCCGGACGCCAGAATACCTTCTCCCAACGAGGCACTACTATTAGAAATATCCCAGTCGACTGATTTAGATGAGCCAGGACTCGGGGGACTAGAAATGGAGGCGGGAATACCCACGCGAGTGGGTAATTCCACTGAACGCTGAACGCATCGTGGTATAGGGCTTGTGAGTCCCTCAGGTCTCGAGACACATAATTGTGAACTACATGAGCTGTTGCTGAGGCGAACAGATCTATTACTGGAGTTCCCCACTTCGCAAACACTATCTCCAGGCAAGCCGGCAGTAAATGCCACTCTTCGGGGTTGACGGTGACGCGACAAGTGGTCGGCTTGACAGTTGTACTTGCCGGGGAGATAGTGTATGCTGAAGTGTATTTGATTTTGATCTAGGAGATCCAAAATCTGATGAGATATGTTCACTAGGGCTAGTGATTTCGACCCTCCTTCTTTCCTCAGATGAGCTACAGCCGTCCTGTTGTCGCATTGAATCAGGATCGAGCTGTGATGTAATAAGTGAGCGTGACCTTGAAGGACGTGGAGAATGGCTAGCATCTCCTTTTGATTGCAATGAAGGTCCTGTTCTTCTCGCGACCAGGAGCCTGAGAGAGCCAGATCGTTCAACTGTGCCCCCCAGGCTAGGTCTGAGGCATCTGTCGTTAGAAAATTGGCGGGAGGAGGGTAATGCAAGGGTGTTGATGTCTGACAATTTTGAATCCACCATGTCAGTTCGGTCAGTACGTTTGGGGGAATCGGAAATGATTTTGTCGATAGGCGTGGTAGAGAGTTCAGAAACATTAATAAACGCCGATGATTGAGTCGTCCCCGCGGGACAACAAAGCTGGCGAAATTCAGAGATCCTACTATACTTTGTGCGTTTCTTAGAGTTACCGTGCCTTGTTCGAGAATCTGATTGAGCTTTTGATTCAGTAATATTACTTTTTCTTTCGGTAGGGATTTTAGATTGTCCCAAGTGCGCCAAAGTATTCCTAAATAAATTATGCTTTTCTGAGGATAAAGAACCGATTTTTCCAGATTTACTATCCAGCCCAGATACTGGAGGGTCTGTACAGTGATATTGACGTGGTTGCGAAGAATGTGGGCATTTTGATGAACTATCAAAAAATCGTCCAGGTATACTAGAATTCTGACATTCCATTGTAGTCGTAACGTTTGTGCTATCCAATTTGTTAGTATTGCAAAGGTTTTCGGTGCTGTGCTTAAACCAAATGGGAGGCACGTCATTTCCAGCAGTTCGCTGTTGTAAACAAGGCGTAGGAATCGCCGGTGTGACTCTGCTACTTTCACGTGAAAGTACGCTTGGGATATATCGACTTTGCACATCCAATCGTTGGGCTGAAGAAAGTCGGGTATTCGATGCATGTTTATAAGGTGGAATGGTTCGGTCAATACATAGTCGTTTAACGCTTTTAGGTTGAATATGGGACGAGCTGACCCGTCCGATTTTGGGACAAGAAATAGAGGGGAGATGAAGCTTGGAGAGGGTTGAGCCGTCGTTAAAACGCCCTGACCTTTCATTTTTTGTATTATGTTGGACATCTCCTTTGAAACAGGAGTGTGAAAGGAACCTGTTTTCACATTTGGATAAACAAGTGGGGGTCTTTGAAAAAATGGTATGCGATAACCTTGGATTAACTTTAATACTATGTCTGGTGCCCCCATATTCTTCCAATGTGCGTAATAATGCACTAACCGACCTGCTTGAAAGTCCGAGTCATTGTTTCTGCCGTTTTTGATTCCCTCTGTAACCCCTAGTGGCACTGCCACGTCCCCTGTTACTTCCACGATCGGGCCGCGAGCCTCGATTTTGAAATGTACCTCTTCCACTGGGTTGGTGGTAAGCGTTTTGATTATTTTGGGGTTGAGTTACATACGGGTAATTAGTATGTTGGCAATTTTGACAATAACATCCACCCCGCGAGGGTAAGTTATTACAAACCTGCGTATGCATATTAGAGAAGGGCAAGTAGCCAGTGTTATAGTTACACTGAATTCCACGCGATGGAATTGTAGGTTTTCGAATGCCTTGTCCCCGCGAGGGACGATTGTTGGCTTGATTGGGCTTGACTTGGGTATTAGTTTTAAGTGGCCAAAAAGCCTTACGAACTCCGCCTGCCTTTTCCATTGCTGACGTGAAAGGTTCGCTATCAAAAATGTGAGACGTTGAAGGGGGAATTTTATTTACCGATGCCTTCACCAATGGTTCTCGAATCTGACTCGTAATGGCCTCACGGCGCATTTCAATAGCTTCCGCGCGGTGGCCACAAACTAATTGTAAAAGATCAGATGTAATCTTCTGCAAATCTCCTTTTTGAAAAAGACTGTCAACTTTGGAATTTAACTCGTTAAAAGTGAAATTTGTGGTTTTTGCCCAAGACAGGAGGCTACAAACACTATCTTGCACTGCTTGCTTTTGTTTTAGTATGCAATAGGTTATAGCTGCATATGATTTATCAGCATAAGCTAGATGACGTAAGGTGTCATATATTTTTACCTCTTCGTTTGTTTCGAGGTCTATGAAACCTGGAGTGTGATTGTACAGTTTTTGGGTGTCAGAATATCTTACTTCAGACCAAGTAGTACCTACTTCCCAAACGCTGAACGTCCAGAAGCAATTTTAGAAAATTATCTGGAGTCTTAGGAACAGATGGTTCCTTTAGTTTAGTTTCAATATCGAAGGTAAACGGCAAGGTTGCCTCTTTACCCTCAGCGTTCGGACACGTCTCGTCAGTAACATTATTTTCATATAGCTCTCCACTGACATCTGAGTAAATTGACACATTATCTTGGTAAGTTGTATCATTAACATTATCATTGGCAGATGTAACTGTAATATGTTTGCGGAGCTCACCCATTTCCTTAAATAATTTATCCATCAAGTGCTTGGAACGCCGGGATCGCTTAGATTTCTTATGCCGATGGCGGCGTGATCGTTTTCGATTGCTCGACGAAGATGAGCTCGATGAGCTGCTGGTTGACGAGCTGCTACTGCTACTGCTGCTCCGGGCTCGTTTCCGAGCCATCCCACTTGGCCCAGCCTGTGGCTCGGTCGAATCGCCAAGATTATCCATTTCTGCAATATAAATTACGTTAAATCTGTACTATAAACCTCAACTGATTGTATTTTAACGGAGTTCAAATACTATCAGTCATTTTATAACCTGTAGACACAAAAACTGGAAAAATAATAAAATAAGTAGTGGTCCGAACAGAAAACTGTTAAAAGGAATGACCACGTACTATTAAAATTATATCTAAGTACTTACATGAGTACCTGTGATATTTGTATTTAAATTTTTAACCGTCGCAGATACAAAGTCATCGACTATGCTGCGCACAAGTTGCTTCGACGGGAAACTTAACGCCAATGAACTAAAATCAGCGACTCACTTTACACTTTGTAAAAATTGGCGCGTCCCGCCAGGTGTCGCCACTGATCCGGAAAACGGAAGTCAAATAAAGCACGAAAACTGGAGATAATTCGACGGAAACCGATATGCTATCTCAATATAAAGCTTCCAGTGACGGTCAAGTAATTTAATGCATAGTTTACAAAATAATGAACTTTTCTTGCGCAGAGCGGCATAACGCTCAAAGCGCAAGCACTCTAGGGTTAATGATTTTGAGAATACATCACATCTTTACGTGTACCAATTAGTTAAGTATAACACACTTGTAATAGTTTTTAAGTATAAACCTTATCTTCTCAACAGCGGTCTCCTCTTGTGAAATGTCGGTAGATTCAGATTCAGACTTGTAAAGTGCCCTTGTGGCCTACTTACAGAATAAACTTTTGAATTTTGAATTTTCAATTTTGCTCAACAACCTACCTTGCCAGGATATAGCAAGTACGTAAGTAATAAAAGTTATTAGTACAAAATATGTACAAGTTCGGATCTAATGATGAAATAACTTAAGTACTTATGAATAACTTATGATGAACTGTCGTTGTATTTATATAGGAAGGCTTTGGACGGGTATTTTAGTTAAGGCGTTTTGCATCGAGGTCTTGCAAGCGACGCTCCTCAAAATCAGTGACCGTCTTAGGAAAAGAGCTGCGCCATGCCATAGTATTCCAAGTAAACTAAAAATGAGGTTACGTAGTAGTAAAAGCAACACACACATATCAACAGTATCAACACGCGTATTTGCACAATTATTTAATATACTAAGAAATAATAGAAAATTATTAATTTACTCTGTCATGAATTTTACATTATCGTAATTATATCGCATTCATATTCAATTATTCATACGTATCGCCTCCTTTAAGCACTCAATAATGGCCACGAAGGTGGGTACTTACTTTGAAAAAAAAAACCGGCCAAGTGCGAGTCGGACTCGCGCACCGAGGGTTCCGTACAAACCTGCAAGGTTTACAAAGTTCGTTCATTACGACAATCGAGTCATAACTATGGTATTTTTATTGCAAAATGAAATTCATAATTTGATATGAATTTCAACTTGATAGCTCTACGCGTTCATGAGGAAAAAAGTAATAAGTTTATATTTATTAAAAAATATATATTTTGTAATGTAACTAAAAATTTAAGGTTTTCGGAATTTTTCCTTTATGTGTGCTATGAAACGTTGCTTCATGCCAAATTTCAAGATTCTAGGTCGACTGGAAGTACCCTTTAGGTTTTGATTCCCTTGCGAGTACTTGCGAGTTTCAAAATATGCAGCTTAAATTGCTGTTTCTTTTGATTGCGTTGACATAGAAGTTTGATTTTGTTACAGCTTAAAGGTATTATAGACCTGAGTATTTGGTATGAATTTCAATTTAATACCTCTACGCGTTTATGAGGAAATGGGTAGTAAGTTTAAAATTATTAAAAAAAAATATATTATGTGATGTATTTATGGTTTTCGTAATTTTTCCTTTATCTATGCTATAAGACGTTGCTTCGTACCAAATTTCAAGATTCTGAGTTCACGGGAAGCACCCTGTAGGTTTTGATTCCCTTGCAAGTGTCGAAAATTTGCGGCATAAACGGCTGTATCTTTTGATTGCGTTGGCTTAGAAGTTTGATTTTTTCACAGCTTCAAGGGACAGTAGACCTGAGTAATTGATATAAATTTCAGCTTCATACCTCCACGCGTTCCTGAGAAAAAGGGTCTTGACAGACGGACGGACGGACGGACAGACGGACAACAAAGTGATCCTATAAGGGTTCCGTTTTTTCCTTTTGAGGTACGGAACCCTAAAAAAGCATGTTTCCCGTAGGATAGCATACCCCGACTTCTACTTACGCGAGCGAAGCCGCGGGCAAAAGCTAGTATTAATATATCGGCCGATATTATTATCGCTCCGTGTGTGACGGGTTTAAGAGCCCACATACGCTGATTAAATTCGTCCGGTGAATGATCCCATATCTCAACATCTATAGTGATTAAAAATCTGTCCTTTGAAAATAAGCAACTTGAACTGTTTTTCTTCAATCTGCCCAGCGTGAAAACACGATTGGTAATGATTTTCTCGATAGTTTTGTCTCTCAAACATAACCCTTTTTTTAGATATTTTCGATGTAATCTTCAAAACCCTTCCGTTTTCAACAATGTTTTTTGGCTTAATAGATGCACAATTATAAGTTCTCAAAAACAACCAAGCTATTTCTAGTATAAAATGCACACGTTTATGACAAAACTGAAAAAACATGATTTCCGCGCTCCCAAGCACGCACTTCCATCTCGCTCACGCTTACGCTCAGTGATAGAGAGAGCTAGCCAAAGCGTATGCGCCCTCTTAAAGCTTCCCAGTATCTTCCCAGCTTGCCGCTTTAAGAACAAATAAATAATAAGGAAAATAATTTCTTCCGTCAACCCTCCAAAATAGTAGTTTTTGATACAAGTGTGGAAAGTATGTCATTTTGAAGGAGCCCCGAGGACTTGGCCTGAGCCGCAAGGCGAGGGTCAAGACTCGGGACGAGTTAAAATGACACTTCCACACGTGTACCAAACAACGTTTTTTAATACATTTGCGAAAAATTGCAATAATACAAATTTAAAACAGTAATTGAAAGGGGCAATTATATTTATTTCTGTCTGATAAAAATTAAGAGTACCCACAATTTTTAGAGCAATTGTGAAGGGTCGCATTTAAAGCATTTACTGGTAAGTTTAAAGTTTTATTCAAGTTGTTAATAATCCTCTTTTTCTCGTTTCCAGCCAATAAAATGTTCATAGACGGCAATGTAATTTTTTTTTCGACTTTGCGGGTAAAATACTCTCACTTGCAATTTTTGCCTTGGCTCGTGTATAGGGCGGTGTTAAATTTATTCTGGTAACATCAGAATCCATCGTTTTCTATCAAAAACTCTTATTTCACAAATCTTATGTGTCATTTAGGTACACATAATTAAAACAATCTTGAATGAAAAAGAAAGTTTTACTTTTAATTGTAATTTTTTTTTTTCAAGATGGCGTCGGCTGTTATTGTTCATCCAAATCAAAAGAAATGTTTTAATATTTCAGAAGAGATATGATAATGTTACCTACACAATAATTTAATTGATTCCAGACAATAAACATCGTGAATCTGGTTTTAGTTCTTTACATTTCATATAATTGTAAATAAATATATTATTTAATACACAAAAATAGCGATTATTCATAATTATTATGAATTTATATAGCAGCGCGTGGGTCACGCTTAATACTGTATTTTTAATCTGTGACAATACTTTTCTTTTTAATTGTTTTAGGTCACTCATAATACTCATTTGCTCATTAAATAAGAGTCACAGACAAATTATTAAAACCGTTTTTGAATATTTTTAATAGATAACCCTTTGATTGATCCAATATGCTATTTAAATATTTTAAGCATAATTATAAGATATGCACTTGCAATGCTGTATGACGTAATAAATAAAGTCGGAAAGTGATTGACCTTTGTTTGGATATATGAGACATGACGTGTTAGTACAACAGAAAATTAAAAAAAATTGAAAAGTAAAAAGCACTAGTTCGAAATATCCAACTTTGCGCACGATTTGCAGCTACGAAAAGTACCACTTTTTGAGCAACGGTATCAAAAAATATTATAATTATATAAGCATTATAACTGTAATTTTCTTTGACTATTGTCGCAATAATTGATTTAAAACACTCAGAATTTTACGAGATTAAATGTAAGTAAATAGTGAACCGGGGAATATTATGTCAAACCACTGGCAACACAGAAACAAAGTTCTGAGTGTGCCCCTCAAAGAGTAGTATAATTTAACCACAGATATTGTGATATAACTGGTAAAGAGAGCTCTACTCGTGCGTTTTTGGTGCAAACAATTTTGAAGCGCCATCTACAAATCTTAACTAAAACTATCGCCGATGTCTATAAAATGTACATAAGCAAACGCGTGAAGGCGGTTTTCCACCGGCGAGGCGAGACGAGACGAGGTGGGACGAGAATTGAAATCGCGCCGGCCCATTTCTACTAATAGACCGCGGGCCAGCAACAGATTTCCGTGACCAATCGTCTCCCGGGCGATAACTTGTAATATGATTAAGAAAGTTATTTCATGAAGCCTAGTGAACGTCAGCTGCGGTTCAGTGGGTGGGATGAGTCGCAGCAGCCTCCCAAACACGTAAAAACAAAATCAGTCATGGCCTCCCGGCTGGAAATTTGTCAACGTATAGTTAAACCAATTTCTAAAAGATAAAAAATCGTCAGCTGGTTGTAGCGCGGTGGAAAATACGCCAGCTGATCACTCGAACACGTAAAAAAAAAAATTCAGTCATCGCGGCGCCTTCACGCATCCCGGCTGAAAATGTTATCAGATGAAAGTTTATATGCTATTGAATATTGATAGCAAATCAACTCGTCAGCTGGCTGTATCGCGGTTGAAAGATCGTTAGCTGGTACTCTGAAGTGTATAACGCGGAGCAGAGTTAAACCCTTAAGAGCATCAGCTACATATTTTACGAAATAAATAATTGTATTAATAAAGAAAAAACTGTTGTTTAAATTTACTATTTTTACGTTTATCAGCTATATATTATTCTCCTTTATCTTGCTTGCATTTCTAAGTTACTTTGTTTCAATTGACGTGTTTCAAAATTGGCATTAATATTATCGTGACAATATTTTCTTATTTAAGTATTTACGTATTTAAAAAATGTAAGACAGCTTGCCATTTACATTTGAATTTATTATAACAAGCAAATTAGAACAAAATGGCTTGTTAGGTGAGTAATACAAAAATAGGTAACGCACGTAAAAAGGGCCTGGCAAGATTGACAGGGCTCTTTTAAGCGCGTTTGCTTACATTTTATAGACATCGATGATAGTTTTAGTTAAGATTTGTAGATGGCGCTTCAAAATTGTCTGCATCGAAAACGCACGAGAGGGCTCTCTTTACCAGACTATTCTTTATCTGTGATTCTAGTATAAATAACAGACCAAAACAGAAAATCGCTCATTTGCTACGCGCAAAATTTCGACATTACTGCTGTGTTCTCTCCTACCAAATATTTGAAATATTATTACATATTATCCTAAAATTTAATATTTGTTGAAATTAACTAATCACTTTATCTATCCTTCTAAGTCCCAGAAAGTAGTTTTTGTTTGTTCAATTGTATTTGTAGTGGTTTTTGTTTTTGGTATTTATTATTCCTGTGGGACTCGGAAGGTTACAATGGAAGTTATTAGTAATTTCCGTATGGATTTTGAGTGGGTTAAAAGAGACGTTTATTTTTACAGGGCATCACGAAGGCGAAGCTGCACTACCAGCTACAGTTGCACGGCAGCTGCATGCAGGGCGACCTTCAACGTGCGAAACGGCGTGCTGGGACCAGTTCGCGGACAACACGACCATGACGAGGAACCCTGGATTCCTAACAGGTATAGCAGATTTGAGGCCAAGAAGAGCCGTCTGATCCACGTGCGGATAATAAAAAGATGTGGATGCGTGACAAGGCCATGCATTCTCACAAATTGAAACAATAATAACGTACATATGTCCTGGCCAAGATGGCCGCATACCTATAAGTTATTTTCTTTGTTATTTGGCTTTTTTAGTTGTTCAATATAGTATTTGATAGTGTATTGTGCAGTGAACTAACGATTGAGAGTAGATTGTTTGGCATGAGAAGTGAAAAAAAAAACGTATTTCCCACTAAAGTAAATTCAATATTATTTTTTCAGGAACCAAATGTATCAAAACATAAAAAGACGCTGTCGAGAAGAGGCTACCGCGTTAATGACGATTCACTTGGAGGAGGCGGCCAGGTATGCATATATTTTTATGGTACATTCGATTTAGCCAGACAATGCGTTAAAAACCGGCCAAGTGCGAGTCTGACTCGCGCACCGAGGGTTCCATACAAACTTTTACTTATCCCATCTTAATTGGCCGGGTTGAGTTAAGTTTGCACCTGAAATGTATGGCGCCGCATACAAACGAGGTGCAAACTTAACGCAACCGAGTTCTCCAAATATGACGGTTGAAAATGACCATATTTTTTATGATGTAATTACAAATGTATAGTTTTCAGATTTATCTCAGTATTTGTAGGATATTACTTGCCAAATTTCATAGTTCTAGGTCAACGGGAAGTACCCTATCAATTTGATTCCCTTGAGAGTGTCGAAATTCGAAATGTACGTTTTTTGCGACGTAAACGGCCGTATCTTTTTTTTACGTAAACGTAGAAGTTTGATTTTTTCACAGCTTCAAGGGACCGTAGACTTGAGTATATGGTTTAAATTTTAACTTGATACCTCTACGCGTTCTTGAGATAAAGGGTCTTGATAGACAGACGGAAGGACGGACGGACGGACAGACGGACAACAAAGTGATCCTATAAGGGTTCCGTTTTTTTCGATTGAGGTACGGAACCCTAAAAACCAACCAAATGCGTGTGGGGGGGCCACGAATAGTGAAGTATTTAATTTACATAGTTACTTTTTAGGAACCTTCTAAAAAGTTCTATTTATATTTACAATAGCATTCCCAGTTACATAAAAAGTAGTAATAAAATATGTGTAATTTATAAAATTTAATATATTACCTAGTGGTATAAACGTACATATTGTTTTTTCTTTGTATTTGAGGTGTGCAATAAAGAGTATTTGTATTGTATGGTATAAATGTATAGTGGTTTCAAAGACTGTATGTATGTCTAGGTTTAACTTCAGTTTGGGTATTGCAAGGTGAATGTTTCATGTATTAATGATTGTTTCAGATATCCAGACGCCGCTCCTCATTTACTGTACGATAATATCGTGCCGTCAATGCGTAAGTGGAGGCGTGCTAACCAGCCACCAGTGCCGAGAACAATGGCCGAATGCGCAACAGCCCTGGAGAATCACGGCCAGTTTTCCAGGCTGTATATAGGCACAGTGGAAGCCGCAGGCGGGGGCCAAGCGGTGATACTAGGCCCGCCAGGGTACCAAGAAATCCTGGCGGCAGCGGACACCATACTCGCCGATGGTACTTTTAAAACTGTGCCTGCTGGTTTGCGCGCCAGCCAAATTTTAACTGTGCATTGCACAATCAATGGGCATTATTATCACCCTTTAGTGGCCCTGATGGAACACCGCCAGCGACCACTTTACGTGGCGGTGTTCCAGAGAGTGTGGGAGCTCGCGGGCAACCCTCGCCCCGAGCACATCGTGACGGACTATGAGCCGGCCCTGCAGGGAGCACTAGGGCAGGTGTCGGGCATTCCCACAGTGGGATGTTATTTCCACTACACACAGGTAATTCAGAGATAACTTTTATTATTTTTCTTCAAATATTTTTTTGTAAAATAAGTTATGGCCAATTATTATTAAATTAATTATTATTATTAGTAAAGCAGGCAGGCAGTTGCAGTAACTGATAATTCAGCATGCATCATCTTAACAAAGTTTCCAGTGTTGAGTAGAATCTGCATTGTGCTTGTCCAACTTATTCTTAAATTAGTAATAGGTACATTATATTCCAGTCTCTGATCAAACGGGCTACTCTTAACATACTACTTCAGTTGTTACCAAATAAGTGCCTAATATGTAGCTGGTAAATTAATAAAATCAGTGAAACCTCATTCACCTAGCTAATAGAATATACATGTTCATAAATTTCAGGCATTAATCCGGAAGGCCAAGGGGCTTCATATCTCTGTGAGGCCCAACAGCCCGGGGCTAAGGCTGGTGCGCCTGTACTGCGCGCTGGCGCTGCTGCCCCCTGAGCGCATCCCGGCCGCGCTGCAGGAGCTGCCTCGCGCGGCGCGTGGGGAACGTCTGCCGTTCAACGCAGACTTCCACTCATACTTCGTGGATTTCTGGATGGTTCAAGTAAGTAATTTTTAGGGTTCCGTACCCAAAGGGTAAAAATGGGACCCTATTACTAAGACTTCGCTGTCCGTCCGTCCGTCCGTCCGTCCGTCTGTCTATCTGTCTGTCACCAGGCTGTATCTCATCAACCGTGATAGCTAGAAAGTTGAAATTTTCACAGATGATGCATTTCTGTTGCCGCTATAACAACAAATACTAAAAAATAGAATAAAATAAATATCTAATGGGGCTCCCATACAACAAACGTGATTTTTTTGCCGTTTTTATAGATAATGGTTCGGAACCCTTCGTGCGCGAGTCCGACTCGCACTTGTTTTTAACTACCGAGCAAAAAAGAGGGGTGTTATAAGTTGTGTCTGTTTGTGTATCTGTCGGTGGTATCGTAGCTCCCAAACGAATGAACCGATTGTCGTTTAGTTTTTTTTGTGTCATAAATAATTTTATCCCGATTATTCTTAGCTTTGTCTGATGAAAATCGGAGCAGTCGTCTCCAAGATATTCAGCTTAATTAGTGGAACAAGTGACAAGATCTCAGCCAATATTGAAGCTAGGAACTCCAAATTTAGATTTAGGTGTATAATTTGTTAATACGTGCGAAGCCGAGGCGGGTCGCTAGTCGCTAGTATTCACTAAATGCTAACACAAGTATTCATTTAATTCATAATTACTTACGCTTACTTTGTCTTTAACAGCAGTACCTACTACATAGGTACATTCTACTATTGGGTACTTTATAGTACTACTAGACCATTCTAAAGGTTTCATCCGCGGTAGCGTCTAGTATTCATCGCGCCCGCTGCAGTGTGACAATGCATTTATATTTTTTTTTTTAGGTGACACCAGACTGTTTCTCCGTGCATGGTCGTCCACACAGGACGAGCAACATCGCGGAGAGTTATCACCGAATTCTCGCGACATGCATGGGAGGCCCGGGACCCAATGTGTGGTCCTTTACACGTAAGAAATAACCTTAGATACAAGTATAAGTAGCTATTAGAAGTCCAGTAGCATTTTCCGTTATCAGTTTCTCTTCCCAATATGGGATCATTAAGTTTTCCAGAGGTACGCTATTTGAACTCAGAATCTACAAATAGTTTATTTTTAGGACGTATAGTTTTTTAAATATCATTTTTTAAAACCTCGATGTGACGTTTGGATAAATGATGGCTGTATGCAGCATTACTTTATTAGACTGTATGGAATTAGTTTTACTTTTTTTTTAATTCTCCTTACTGATTCCATACAGACCAAAGTAATGCTGCATACATCCATCATTTAACCAAACGTCACATTGAGGTTTAAAAAAATTATATCTAAATAACTATACGTCCTAAAAATAAACTATTCGTAGGTATTAAGTCGAAATAACGTATACTATATACGAAATACGTATAATATGAATACTTTTGGAAAACTTAATATGAGAAAACGACATTAATATCCACCTATTGCATCATATTGAGATAGACTGTACGTTCCACAACCTGATAATGGGTTGCCCAATTAAGAGTCCGCAGCAAGATCTGTTCTCCCATACAAACGTAGTTAGGTACGCTCTCATTTTAAAACGACTAGCTAAGCTAGGGGGGCATTATGGGGCAATGCCCTAGGTCGGGGTGTAGCAAAGGGGACCCAGGACAGAATTTTTGATGGGGGTGGTGTCATTATGACACCTATTTTTTATGATGCTATCGTATAGAAGACGCTAAAATAAGCATGTTTTGTATGGGCAACTTTTCTCTAAAATCAAAAATGCTCTGAAACTTTGTACTTACAATAGGATAAGGTATATCTATGCCTGTAAGTTTTAAGTAGGTTACTACCATAGTTAAAAAATACAGCAAATTTAAGTTTTTCGTACAAAACTTGTTTTTGCTCTATTTTTTTTTATAAGCTGGAGCTAGGTATATAAACTAATTACAGGCATAGCAATACCTCATGTCATTGTATACTGTGCATTCATTACAATCCAACACGTACTCTTAGTTTTAAAATAGAACGAAACTCCGTTTGTATAGGAAGGTGAAATTCGACTGAGCTTGCTGTGACCTCTTAAGTAGGTACTATATCAGATTTAGTAAGGCCGACTTGCACCATTCCACTAACCCGGGTTAACCGGTTACACCTGGAGTTACCATGGTTACCAGTACAATTCAACACTGGGTTAACCGGTTTAACCGCTTAAGCGGCTAACCCCGGCTTAGCGGGATGGTGCAAGTGGGTGGTTCTATGTAGGTAAGTACCTAATGGTTATAGTTGCTGAATGAATTGACTGCTTTAGTTTTTAGTTTTAGTTAGTATGTATATTAGTATTAGATAGTTTTGTAGTAAAGATAGTAGTTTTTTTCACAGTTGCTGCTTTACAGATTGCAGAAGTGTTTATTTTCTACAGAGCATAAAAAGTGAGTATTAATTCAAATAAATAATTAGTAGTTTTTATAGTATGTAGTTTATGTAGTATGGTATTATTACTTCAAGTCAAGTCCAGGTTATTGTAATTTTTGGTGTTAATAAATTTTGGCAGGAGGCTGACTAAATTAGCAGTCCAATAATTATAGGTAATTACTATGATTATATTAGTTGTGTACTTACCTATTTGTATCATACAGGTATGTACTGGCAGGATCATATTTTTTTATATATAGGTAGGGTAATACCTACCTATCTTTTTAACAATTTAAATTTATAAGTAGTTGTAGGTACCTCACATTGTACCTATATTTTTTGGATCATTTGATTTCTTCAATAAAAATATATTATATGTCTAGGGCGGTGAATACGTAAAAGTCCCAGATCGCAGGTGTTTGTCGCCCGAGCCGAAGGCGAGGGACATAAATATGCGATCTGGGGCTTTACGAATTACCGCCCGTGGTTTGTCTAAAGTTTTACTTCTTGCCTTGGTCGGGAAGTGAGATTTTCGTCCCGCGAAGCGGGCGTAAATCCCGCTTTACAGCTAAGGGTGACGTAAAAGTAATTTTTTGATGATTTTTAGGAACTTTTGAGTATTTGAATTTATAGTAATTCGTGTTTTTAGATATATGTATTTATTAACAGAAAAAATGGCAGAAATGTTTGCCAACTGCACGGCACGTCGGCAAGCCCAACTGGCCGGAGCCGCGCAACCGACCAGGCGCAACCGCGCACGTCAACTGATCCGAGCGGCCGCGGTCAATAACAATCTGCGGGCACTCGACGCGGGCATTATCACACTGCGACACTTCCTAGTCGCCGCCAGCACCCGCATACACGTCGGGGAAGCGGTCGACGTCCCCGAGATGGCCGAGGAGGTGGAGGTGGCCGACTGGGCGGAGGAAGTCTCCGACGCCGAGGAGGAGGTGCCGCTGCCTCCCGCGGCCCCCTTGCCGGCGCCGGCTGCCGCGCCGGTGCCGGCGCCGGCGCCCCCCGCGCCCCTCGCACCCGCGCCCCCCGCCCCCGCCGGCGCGCGCTGCGGCGTGTGCCAGGAGGGGCCGCCCACGCGTGTGCTGATACCGTGCGGACACGTGTTGTGCGACGAGTGCATCGTCGGCGTACAGGCCTCCGGGCCGCAGCTGCGCGACAGGTGTCCATATTGCAGGACCCATATTGGCTCCTGCATTAACATATATTTATAAGGTTGGTCTAAATTCGCTACAACATTCTTGATGCGACTTACGTGAGTGAATAGGTAAATAACGAAAATGTACCTACTTATTGTTTCCACAATGTTTCAGGATTACGTGTACGAGTTGTATGACGAAGTCAGAGTCGGACGGAGATGGAGATGGAGAGACGGAGCATCTAGGTACGTAATTTCATTCGTCCATTCGGCTGTTCCATGAGAGTCTCATTTTACGAAAAACAACTAGGTAGAGTCTGTGCGGAAAGAAAATAAAAAGTTTCTGTCAAAAATGTCATTTTAGTGGCAAGCTTTTATAGCCGACTGTACTTTTCTTTGGATATCCATCAAATGCTCACTGAGACAATTCTAAAGAGCCCAAGCTCGGTAGGATTGCTTTTTCTATTATAGAGTTCCTATGGCCACCTTCCGGCTCCATCATCAGATCAGCCCCATGGTACCATATTATTGTATTATCATCAAAGTTAAGTAAGTCTAAGTATGTAAAATTTCAGCTCAATCGGTTGACGATATCTGCTTCAAAATTGAGTTGCAAGATTTCACCCGAACATACATACTTTAAACATACCATGCAAGCTAAATAAAAGCTTGTAATAGTCGTAGAATATATTGGAAACCCATACATTTTAAGGCTCTTCTCTTTCCGCACAGACTCTACTAATACGATACTAGATAAGAATTGTAACTTGTTGCAGCACGCGGTCGCAGCCTACGTGAGGATCATCACATTGAGCAGCGGAACTGGCAATCAGTTTATCAATTTTATCATCCCAATCTGGTGAGAGTCAAATCAACTATTTCGTGTATTAGGTTAGGTATTCTTCAAACTGGAAGGGTACAATGACAGGTGTCCATTGAATACAATTATGCGACATTTGGTATATATTGTATGGAGATGACACTTATCATCGTACCTTTCATTCCAACTGTCTACGTTCCAACAATACGATTCATAGACATACTAGACAGCGTAATGTTTATGAGGTGATCCGTTCGTTACTGCAATTATTGATGAAAATCTTATTAGAAATGATGTTTTTCAGTGGTTATTTGGTTGATTTCAATACTTTCTAAGTTTCTTTAAGTATAGGTACATTTTAATTACTGATAAAGATTTTCTTTTTTGCAGGCGCCGCGCGGAGAAGTCGCCGCATGTCATCGCTGAGTCAAGGACTTTCTCACATTTATTAGTCTGACCATTTAGTAGGTACTTACATGTAAATGCTTAACATGTTGTTTAAATTATTTTATTGTTACAGGGGCTTCGCGGCTCTGACCGCTGAATCGCCGAATCGTCTTGTGTTAAGTATGGTTTTTTGTTTTTTTTGTACTTATGCTTTTTTTAATGTTTAGATTTTTTTTACTTTTCATTTTAAATTTTTTCTGTGACAAAAAACATAAATAACTGAACTAAACTCACTTAGTCCAGGTATGTACGTTTTTTAAGCAGTGGAGGGAGGGATGGTGGGGAGCCACGTCAGGAAACCTCCTCGAGAGCCTAGGCACTTCCAATTCCTCTTGATTCTGTTGATCGACAGGAAACGGAAGGGTCTTAGCCGGTGCGCCCTGGGGGCAACGGTAAATAATTTCTTGTTGTGAAATACGAGGATTGTTTATCGGTGCTGCTAATGTCCTGATACGGGGGGTTGCGTCTTACTTAGCTTACAGATCGCCTTCATCCACTTTGGGTATCAAACAGCAAGTCCACATGAACAATCACTTGAAGCTTGGCGGGGGCCTGCCATAACTGACAAAAGGCGAGGGGGGAGGCTGTGGAGGTAAATTTTATTTCGCTCGTGGTCAATCATAGAATCCTTTCGCTAGCTCGTGTTTCACATGAACACTCGCGGGTAAAATACAACTTTCTCCCGTTGTATAACAAATAACTATTTATAACTTACCTACTTATTTGCTTTTTTAAATAGTGAGGAAACCTGACAAATCCCAAAAATAAAAAAAATAATAACTTTTGCCATAATTTGATTTTCTCCTCAGGTGTCACGCGGGAGAGTGTAGGTACACAGTCACTATCCTGTGTGAAATGAGGATCGGCGCGCCTGCACCGCCGCCACACCATTGCCGACCTACCTTCGCGCGCCTGCACGGCGTAAGGCAAGGCCACGTGTGGCCCTCGTCGTGTGTGCCTTTCACACCAATAGATTAGGTACGGTACCCCGCCTAGTATCATCCCCGCTTGGTGATTTCACTGCTCTAACAGCCTGCAGGCGACATCATCGTCACATGCCTGTTATCGAACGGGTATTGTCTCACTATAATTGATCTTGCTGCAGCAGAGCTTGCAGAGGAGGCAGCCGTTTGCTTTATAGATGGGTAGATCTCTCGGTTTGGCATGCTCGTCACAACACCACAAAGGAGGTTGACAGTTCAAATCTGTCTTGTTCAACCAATTGATGGAGGCACGCATACGAATCACATATTACACTACCATCCTGGAGCTAATTGGATCAATTGTATATACTACAACGTATAATGTTTAATTAATGTCACATATATCTCCAAATAAAGCTTAATATGAAAACCGTTACCGTGGCTCTAATGAATGAACCACGGTGACAGCATCACAACATGTATTTATTTTATTTATTTAAACTTTATTGCACAAAACAAAAGTCAGTACTAATGGCAATTTATATGTACTTAAGAACACTACCGTTAGTAGCACTTTAGGTGTCCAGTTTACTCTGAACTAAATGGAGATCCGCTACGTTTACCTGGCTCCTTGTACCCAGCTCTACCCTTCTTCTTACTGACACACTGCGACAGACATTTTTTTGAACCTTTAAATCATTTTTTTTTTCAAACACAAACACAGCATAACAGTTTACACTAAGGCACTGTGAGTATCAAGAATAACAGACAAAAAACAAATGTAACTTAACACACCACACAACAAAACAAACAAAATTAACATTGGTAAACAATTAACGTAAACAATTTATTTGACAACGCGTTTGGCTGACTTGTAGACACCTGCCTACTGAGTCGGCGGTCCCGGGTTCGAATCCCGGCCGGGGCAAATATTTGTGCAAAATATTTGTTCTTAGGTCATGGATGTTATCTATATATGTATTTATATATTATGTATATCGTCGTCTAGTACCCATAGTACAAGCTTTGCTTAGTTTGGGACTAGGTCGATTTGTGTATGATTGTCCCTTAATATTTATTTATTACTAGCTGTGCCCCGCGGTGTTACCCGCTCATACCACGGGAACACTAAATTTATTCGGGATGAAAAGTATCCTATGTCCTTTCCCGGGTCTCAAACTATCTCCATACCAAAATTCATCTAAGTCGGTTCAGCGGTTTAAGCGTGAAGAGGTAACAGACAGACAGACACACTTTCGCATTTATAATATTAGTATAGTATGGATTTATTTTATTTAAAAACAGAAGATTCTCGAACATCATGTATAACTGGGTTATGTTTTATCTGATACCGATCCTATCATTTACAGGCACAGGCAACCTCCAGCACCAGTCCGACCAGCGATACCGCCTGCGCCTGCGGCCCCGTCCCTCGCACCTTCAGGGCGGGCACCAGCGCTCTTTGCACCTCTGCCGGCGCCCTCCGTGAATTCGCTCCCGCCCGCGTATAGGCGTTCTTCAAAAACGGCAACCCGTGTTAGATATCTATACTCGGCGCGGCGAACCTTGATCCCTATGACAGCTGTCAGTTCAGTACAATATCTGTCAAATGGTAACATTTTTGACGGATATTGTACTGAACTGACAGCTGTCATAGGGATCAAGGTTCGCCGCGCCGAGTATAATTGACACGGTGGATCTAGGATAATATTTTGATACCTATCGTTGTATTCCCAATTGTCTCGTCCGTCCGGGGACAGATGGGAATATATACATTCATATAGATAACTCCCATCTGTCCCCGCTTCACATGTGTGGCGGCGGTCACGTGTCCCCCGCCGCTTCTGGTTTGTCAAGGTAAACTCAAAGCTACTGAACGGATTGTCATGAGGTTTTCACTTATCTATAGAGTGATTCTCGAGAAGGGTTTAGGTGAAAAAATTGTTAAGGTTTTGTGTAACCCGTGCGAAGCCGGGGCGGGTCGCTAGTTCTTAATAATTTTTAATTATAAAACTTCTTTTTATGAGTATTTCCGTTAACATCATTTTATTATTATTATTATTAATTTTGTTCCTGATTTGGTAGATGGATTGTATAAGTAACTTAAAGCGAGTATAGCCACGAAACTAGCGCCACTTCAGAAATAAAATCTCCTAAATTAGATAAATTTTCAATAATTTCCACCTGTTAGATTTAGATACTAGGGAAACGCCTATAATATGTATTAAATCATGGCACTGTCTGTATACAATTTCTCGTTGTGTAGTCGTCCCCAAAAACCTGCACAAAACTAAAACGGCCGCCTTTTGTTGTGCTAGTTTTTGGGAACAAGAACGACAAATTGTATACAGTGATTTAATACATATTACTTATAGGTGTTTCCCTAGTATATAACTGGCGGAAATTATTCAAAATTGATCTAATTTAGGAGATATAAAAACATTTCTGAAGTGGCGATAGTTTCGCGGCTATACTCGCCTTAATACTAAAATGTCGTTTTGTTTCCATGTTTGTTGGTTCATTTAAAAAGTAGGTAATGTGTATATCTATGCAATCGAAGTTACACTCTCATTTTATAATGACATGCTGAACAGTAAACGGCTAAATAGCATGAATATTAAAGTATAATATGACTAATATGTCTAGACTTAGACCAAGAAGTCTTGTAACGATTTTGATACCATACGCAATGCAAGTGTCATTTTATACGCCATAATTTCATAGGAGTATGACGTTTAAAATAACACTTGCACTAGTTGCACTGCGTGTGCTATCGAAATCGTTGCAGACTTATCTTGATCTAACTTCGATGTATCAATTTTTAACAAGGGAAACCAGACAGAAATGTTACTTTATTGTTTATGCCAAGTTTCTATCAACTTGTCGTTTTTAAATGAGAGCGTCACTTTTGATTGTATAGGGGCCTCTTCGTTCATGTGATGCAAAAAAGTGACAAGAAAATAAAATATCTTTGTACAGTTGATGACAACTTTTATTGAAAACTGTTCCTATTTGAAGAAGAGAAGAGCTATTTGATAGACATCAAAACTAGTTGGACCTATGTATGCATATATAATAGGTACTAGCTTTTGCCCGCGACTTCGTCTATGTGGAGTAAGTAATTTGGGTGCCTTAATTTTTAAACAAATCTGCTTTTAAAACCATTCTTTTTTTCACCCTCAAATAGGTCCACTATCAATTACCACTTCATTTTTTACACCCTTAAGGGATGATTTCGGGGATAAAAATTATTCTATATCCTTCCCCACAGCTCAAACTATCCCCATGCCGAGTTTCATCTACATCGGTTATTGATTCCCCATACAAATTTTCATCCCCTTGAGGGGTGAGTTCTGGGATAAAAAGTATCCTATGTCCTTCCCCGGGATTCAAACTATATCTATACCAAATTTCTAATAAATCGGTTCAGCGGTTTAAGGTGAAGACGGAACAGAGAGACACACTTTCGCATTTATAATATTAGTATGGATTTCAACTAAATCGGTTCAGCGGCTATGAGGTAATAGACAGACACTTTCGCATTTATAATATTAGTATGGATAAGTACAATGGCGTCGAAAATAAAATATCTAAGGCTGGCCCAGATGTACGGAATGTTCATTCGGTTTCTGTACGGAATAACAGATGTGAACGAGACGTCGCTCTACACATGCATAGCGCTGTCTCGCTTGCACATGTCCTTGCGTTCGGAAAATTCCATGGGTCTGCGGCCGGGGTTACTAAACGTATGCCTTCAGCCACATCAATAATTGAGCGCTCTAAATAAAAAAAAAAAAATGCCCACAAATGCAAAAACTAGTGCCACAAACATTGAGGTATTATTATAATAGAGCCACAGAACCGAACAAAAATGACAAAAAAAGTGGCATCGTTGTCATGTTCAAGTAGGTGCCAATAACGCTTATTTATAATTTATAACAACATAATTACTTCGTACAAAAGAACTCATTACTCAAACGTTTAAGTGTCAGATTGACTTACGTACTTATTACCACAAATATTTTTCGTGTAAATTAACTTTTTTAGCGTATTCTGACTCATTTCTCTTGTCAAACTTGGAACATGGCATGAATGGAGATATTTTAATATTTTTACATACTCAAAATATTTTCATTATTATTTTATTTAGGTATTAATATATTTGTTGTTTGAACTAAATAAACTCGTAAATTGTAAATAACAAATTAAGTTACGTTTTTATTTTACAACTGCATAAAAGGGTCCCGATCCCGACACTGCATAGAAGGGATCAGTAATAATTACAGATTATTTCTCAACTCATCTTGTTCTATAGTCTGTACTTTTAGGTACTTAAAAGAATGTAAACAAACAATTAAAAGGGTTATTTATAAGGTAACGTTTGGTTCCTGTTAATTTTTTTATATTATAAAATAATGGACCTCACTACTGCAGTCCGTTCCATTTAAATAACATGTGTTATCGCTTAATTTTACCGTACATATACAAATTCACGAATATAAACATATTTTTATCACATTTAATAAATATATATTTTTTTCCCAGTAAATCGTCACTAAAAAGTACCCAATCTTGCAGAGGTTTAAAACGCAAGGTTGCATTATACTGGAAGTAACACGACTAAAATAGAAAGTCACAGGTTTAAAGTAGCAACACCTTACCTTACGTAATTTTTTAACTAGGCTGCATTATACTGGAAGTAGCACGACTAAAATAGAAAGCCACAGGTTCAAAGTAGCAACACATACCTTACGTGATTTTTTACTTTGTCGGTTTGACATTCGCCATTGCTTGCTGTCATATTGATGATACGCGTGCGATATTTGTGTTTAAAGCTTCCGTTCATTGTTAATTTACGTTAGTTTTATTTGTTTTTGTTTTATATATTTTTTGAAATAGTTTGTTTTTGTCGTTTTGTTACGGGATCGTGTTTTTAACCATTCGAATTGGATCACTATAATTTATTCTGGCCTTGAAAGGTGCACTACCACTGGATCTGTCAAATTTGACAGCTCCGGTTTGTTTACAATTTTTTAAATACCTAAAAGTACAGACTATAGTATGTGAAATGAGAGTAAGGCAAGTGCAAAATATTAACATTTTTCGCCTTTTAAAGTTTGATGGCGTGGCGTGAAAGTCGGTGCGTGGTATGCACGGCAGCACACGTTGCCTTTAGGTGTTTTTGGCGTTCAAAAACTGACAGTGTCTAGACTCTGAGACAAAATAAAACAATGAAAACAGAGCAATTAATTTATTAATGTAACCATTTTACGCTTCTTTTGATTAAACATAAAAAAAAACATATAGGTATGATTATGCAGAACACACGAGAGACGAATTATTTAGCTGAAATTATTCTTGACTCTAAACGTGATTCTCTAAACCTGTGCTAAACGTGACATAATTTTTTCACGTTTTTTAGGATCGCGTGGGAATCTTTAATAAAAAAAATAGGATAATTATTTATTGCACTCCTTTATTTATTAATAAAATATAAAACTAGCGACTCCTTAAATTTTTGTTCTGTGATGAGGTGCATTTTGTAGGGACAAAGTTAATAATTCTTATTTAAAATATGCTATGATTTTACATAGGATTCGTTAATTAATCAATAGAACCTACGTAAAATAGAATATTCCGACCTTTTTCTTTATTTTATAGCTGTTATTTTTGCAATTTTTCACTGAACATTTAGTCATTTTTGAGACCCGTCACGTGTCATGGTCTAAACGAGACTGAGAGCCCAACTAATGCGATTTGTGATTTTGCATTAGTTGGGAGGGTGCCATTTTTTCCGCCTGATTGTGTGTCCATGTAATTATTACGTCAATGGCCACAAATTGCTATTGTTGCGACGGCACCTCCATTTTATCAATAAATCGGTCATAATCGGCGGACCCCTTCCATACCACCAAGGCGAAAATCTAAGTTCGCAAATTGCAGGCACCTTTTTCACTCTATCTGCTTATTTTTTGTGCATGGCAACATTATTGAATCGTAAACTTAAAATTCGTCGCCCATCCCTAGAATATCACTCTATGTGTCAAATATTTATAGTCTGTGGTCTGAAGCGGAAAGTGGTCGCCAATTATTGGGCTGTACATTATTGCCTCGGACCGAGCTTGTACAGCCAAATAATGCTCATCCCCATAATGCACGACCCAATAATTCGAATCCATTTAGTAGACGCCGATTATTGGCCGCACATTATTGGCCCGTACCGATAATGCTCGACCCAATAATGTACATCCCAATAATGTACAGCCCAATAATCCGCGTCCATGATGGACGCGGATTATTGGGCTGTACATTATTGGGTTGAGCATTATTTGGCTGTACATTAGTGGTCCCCACGTTCGTGACAGCAACATATGTTCCTACGTTCCGTTATACGTAAAGCATGGTAAAGGGACCAGGTGACACTGCGCAGGTATATGAAGGGGTTATTATGCGGCTATTACACTTTCCTAAATTAGTCACCGACGAGAGGGATGCATTTTTTTTGTTTTAGTTTAATCTGCGGGTCCTTCGGGCACAGATTAATATAATAGTTCTTCTTCGGGGCCCTATGCGTGATTTGTGACTGACGCGCCGCGAGAGAGGGATGCAGCAATATGTGATACGTATGGAGATAACTCCACCTCACTCCTTCGTATTGCTGCATCCCTCTCGTCAGAGACTGATTTAGGAAAGCGTAATAGCTGCATTATTATATTATTATTACTACTTGTACCAGTGACCGGAAAATATATGCGTTCACTGACTTGTACGCAGAGACATGATTCTAATACCTAGACTGTGCACTATGGCGCAAAAACCGGTCCGCGCGAGAGGGTTTCCACTGATAGTCTGTCTCTGTCTAATGAGGTGACCCGTGAAAAGAAAAGCGGCTACCGGGATAAGACTCATTGTTGCACCCTTTCACACAACATGAATTCACCATTTTTCATGAAAAACAAACAGGTTTAATATAAAAATTTACAAAATCGGAAATTTGAAGGACGAGAATCACAGATTAAGTTGTCTGTGACGAGAATCAACCGAACAACCCAAGGAGCTTATATTTAAGACAACAGGAGTGCGAACTCAGAATAAGTGTTCACACAAAATTAAATCTTAGTATAGATACATAAAGTATATTTTACGGGTGAAGGAGTCACGGGAAGACAAAGACAGCTCGCAGATAGGTAGTGTGTTCCTTTCTAATATTGCCAGTCACAAAAAATTGTAATAATTAGTAGTTTTACGCAGAGCAGATGGCCGATGGGGCCGAAAAGTGCTCGAGTGGAGACCTCGGACCAGCAAGCGCAGCGTAGGACGTCCACCTACAAGGTGGACAGATGACCTTATAAAGGTCGCCGGAAGGCGCTGGATGCAGGTCGCTTCCAACCGGTATATATGGAAGTCCAAAGGGGAGGCCTATGTTCAGCAGTGGACGTCCTATGGCTGAGATGATGATGATGATGATGAGTAGTTTTCAAATAAAATGGTAGTTATTAGTAGTTTATACTTTTCTTTAAATTAACACTATTCACTTCAAATAATTAAATATTTTATTCGCTAAACTTTCTTACGCGTCACCAAAGAAACTAACGGAAAAAATTATGAAAGTTATACAATCCGTTAGTATATAAAAATAATTTTATGTTAGGGCAGGATAAAACCTTTAAATTTGAAATCTTATTAATATAATTGAAAACTGTCAGCATTTTTGACAGTGCTTAATGGTATCTTTTCTGATTATTTAAAAAATTACATACTTATAATTGCATCATGGTAACCGGAATTAAAGGTTGCAAAAGGAAATCTTTTGGTGGCTATAGTATATTTTTTCAGGTAATATATGGTATCATATATTAATATGAAAGCATGTCAAACTGATAAAGTACTAAAAGAGTGACAATGAATTTACAAATTTACCGGATAATTCCGATGTATGTTTTACTTCGAAAATATTATTCGTACTAAAAACAATCTGAGCATTGCACTATTGCAGTAATGTCGTTTTAACAATTTAAGAGCTTTAATCAAAGTAAACGAAACACAAGTAAAAATTAACACTACACAACTTAACCTAAATAAAATTAACTAACAAAACCGATGTCCCCCAGATCATGGCCCTGCGGCAGGGTACCCATGATGCCGGCTACATTCCCCCGTTGAATAGCCAAGCTAATCCTTTGGCCGAGGAATGAGCCGGCTCTGTGGTTTTAACTATACTACGATAATCCTTCGCTATCTAAGGATGGTTAATAGGCGTCGAAATTTCAAAATGGTCGTAGCGAGCTGAAATTTTGTATGTAGGGGGCTTTGGGCCCCCTGATTCCAAAAAAGTTTTTATTTCTATCATAAAAAAAAATGTATGGGATTTTTTTTAAGAGCCCCGTATCTCGTAAACGGTTGGCTCAGGTGGGAGGTGCTTGACCAAATGTCATAGGGGGCCTCCACCCGAGTACAGTCGTGAAAAAAAAAATCGAAATGGCGACTTTTTTTTCTACATTTCAAGTTGGTGCTAGGGGGCTGAAACTCGATATCGGGGGGCATTTGGGGCTCACAAATATGAATCTGGAATCGGTGTCCGAAAATTCGGTCAAATTCGGAAAATATCGGAAAAACAAGATTTGTATGGAGAAAATTTCATATTGGTCCGAGGGGGCTGAAATTCGGTATCAGGCAGTTTTTGGGGCCCCCGAGTCGGAATCTGAAATCGAATTTAAAAAATTCGGTCAAATTCAGAAAATGTCGGACAACAAACTTTAATATTTTAGTTCGACCGAGGGCCGCAGGCTTAAGGGCGAACGTCCCCCCATGAGGCCGCAGGCCGAGCTCCGTGTAGCACCAAAGGTGCGGAGCGTCCCAGAGACGGCGTAGCGCGCGAACCCAAGGGCCCGCAGGGCGAGCCCACCTAGAACATTGCTATTGCTACCCGCCTAAGTAATCGTAGTAGTAGTAGCAATCGTAGAACCGAAGTTAGGAGATAACTCACATGAGATGTATGCCTTTAAGACCTCCCAGATCACCCCGCCATAAGTATTTTATATAAATCACTAAAAACAAAAAAATATACTTATATAATATAAAAATATAATAAATGAGTGGTTTGGCATCGTCTTCAATAGATTTAGATTTAGATTTAGATTTATTTATTTCATAATATAAAATGTCAATATAAATTACACTACAATTTACATGCACTTATACTATGATCGTCATATATATTAATATTAACAGATAGAATGTGATGAAATTGATAGTAAAAACAGCGGAATTAATAATATAACAGATAAAATAATTACATGTCAAAATTTTAAACAAACAGATAAAAATGTCAAAGAAGCTCATAAATGGATTGTCAAAGTACAAGAATACGTGATTCAAACGTAATCTGTACTTAAATGGGTTATTTTTAGCTGTTTAGTTTTTGTTGAAGTCGGTTTTTTTTTGTTTTTTATTTCGCCATATACTTAGTAACCGTTAGTACAGTAATAAAAAGTATTGCGTAGTCTTGCATTGGTAGAACAGAGTTATACAGGTAGTTTATAAAATAACGGTATACTTACAGTTTTACCTCCCTAATTAATTTATGGTACCCTACAAATAACCACTTTTTTTATATCCTCATAAATGAGTTCATGTCCGCGTACATCAGAATATGTTTTTTGTTTTTAAGTATGACTTAACGAAGTTTGTCATTTATCAAATCAAATTAACAGTTACGGGATTGCTGCGTTCTGTTAAAATAACAGGAACCAAAAGTGTGTTATTGCTGGCATAGTAGCTAACATTCACTATATTTATTTATGAGTTTCCATAGGTATATATAAAATAAATTCTAGCTACAGTGCCAGCCAATATACATTTTTAGACTTTAATTTTTTTCATTTTTTTTTATAAATATCGGACAACCTCACACAAATCAATCTAGTCCCAAATTAAGCTCAAGAAGGCTTGTGTTATACTAGACGACGATATACGTACTTATATAGATAAATATATACTTAAATACATAGAACAACGATCACCCAAGCACAAATATTCGAGTTCATCATACAAATATTTGTCCCGGCCGGGAGTCGAACCCGGGACCGCCGGCTCAGTAGGCAGGTGTCTACAAACCGAGCCAAACTTGTAATAAAATGGAGTAAGGATGAGTCCCTCTTTATTGCTAAATATTTGGTTACCCCAGCAGAGTGGGACAAACTGCCCCCTTGGCGGCTTTCTTACTTGGCTCGTTCGACCGAAGCAATGAGCAGTCCAGGTATACTATAGTATTTACTAGGTCCATGGAACAACCAAAAGAGCAAACCACCATCTTGCATTTAGTATTACCAGGCCCAAACATTTAAGTACTACTTTTACTCAGTAGGTATAATGAATTATTTTTAAAATACAACGAATTCATTGTTAATAATAATAATTGTTAACTGTGGAAATCATTAAGTACTTTTCAACACGTTTCAAAGTTTATGAATAGTTAATTTTAGTAAATCTTAAAAAAGAAAAATATATAATTTTCTACCATTTCTACCAAACCCAATTATTAGTTGAGCTAGCAAGACGTTAGACAAGGACACACTACCGGCGGGAGCCCTCTCGCCAGGACCGTTTTTAGCTAGCTACCGCTTATAACGAAATAGCTACTGTAAGTGTAAGTAAATAGATCTCATTTTAGCTAAACAAAAATTTAAGGCGCACAGTAGGTATTAGTATCATGTCTCTGCTTGTACGTCGCCATCAGATATATCGCAGCATATAAGGCGTTCATAAATATCAGAACATGTACTGTAACGCCCAGTCAATAAGAGTCGTGTTCAGATATTTATGAACGCCTTATATGATGCGATATATCTGATTGCGACTATACACACCAAGCGGGGTTTTTGATTAGAAGGAAAATCAGACAATCATTTGCAATAGTTAACTATAACTATCCATTCTATCGCTCTCATTTACTAGCATCTAAAATATTTATATTCTTTGATCTAAAACCATTTCCAATGCATGTGTTCTCAAATCTTTGTTTGTTTTTTCTTAATGACTATTCTTATTATTATTTTAAATTCATTCTGTGAAACCGTCCAACTTTGCCCGTGAGCCTTATTAAGTTATTTATTATGCTCAAACAGAGTATACGTCAATTTCACTACCCAAAGGTTGTCTGGAAGAGATCGCTTTTTAGCGATAAGACCGCCTGTTGTCTACCGTTATTTATAAATTGTATTGGTCTTGTTTCCTTTTGTAAACTTTTATTGGTGTGCAATAAAGTATTGTATTATTATTATACGTAGGTATTTTATATTCCTTTTGAATTTAGAAGCGAATATGTTTTGTCCTAATGTTCTAAATGTCTTTGTTATAATCTTATCTCGCACAGTAAGGAAAATAACCGACAGGGGCAGTAGGACGATTTCACCATATATGGCTGTGACAATAGAGGTCTACTCTACTGAAGTAAGTCTAGTCCTTGAACTGACGGATTGCAACAGGTATCAAGTGTGATCAAACTATTCATGGCATAGGCGATCATGCTAGGCATCATACCAAGGTTTTTGTGTTTTGTAGGGTATATTAGTTTCATTCATTTGTTTCTTATACATTAAAATTATAAAACTTGTATAGCAGTGGCAACTAAGCTAAGGAATGGCATTGCTGTAAAGAAATAGACATAAAATGCTAAATTTATTCATAGAGTTTATTAATAATAAGCTATCATAAATGTTAGAGCTTACAAAATAGTCTCACTTAATTAGCTGGTATTAGGACCTGTAAGAGGCAAAGAATTGATTTCTTTATTGAGCCTTATCTGTTCATTTATCGCTCGCCATGCATCTTCCTTCTCTTTTTTAGTGATTGGCCGTTTCTTTTGTTTTGCCGCAACCATCTTCTTGTAAATATCAATACATTCCATATCCACTTGGTCCAATTGTTTTTTCAGGTTGAGACGAATCATCTCTTGCTTGCACAATCCAATAAGGTTCTTCAAATTACGACAATTGTCTTTTCTCACAGCCGTTAACTCAGTCTGGCATTTCTTTATCTCAGCCAATATTTCATCGTCAGCTGGGTTAGTGAGGGGAGGTAAGTCCTCAGGATCCAAAATGCCCTGCTCCACAAGCTCTTTTCTGAGACATTTCTCCAATGTAAGAGAGTTTTTGTAATTACTCTTGGCATTAGTGGTCTGCTTTACTTTAATGTCTGGAACTTCATATGGTAGTACATTTTCCTCCATCAGGGCTGACACCAGCCTCTGAGTCAAGGGGCCAGTGATCATATTTTCAGCCAATTTCTCAGACTTCTTACGTAAAATGGAGGCATCAGGTGACATTCCTGATGATTTTTGCTTGTTTGGGTTAGATGCATTTTGGTCTTCAGTGAGATGTTCATCTGCCCAAACTTCTGAATAATGTCTACCAAGAGGTGGGATAGGAGGTAGAGTAGTATTGCTACTTTGGGCCAGCAACGATTCCAAGAATTTAATATCATCCAATGTGACAGGTGCACAATAGGGTTCAACAGAATTCCAGAACTTGTATGGTATATTGTTTTTCGGAAGTGTTAACTGGGACATTTCCAGTTTCACTGAATTGTCAGAATTCATCAGATCATTAGAATAGTTAGTATGTGATGCTCCAGATGATGTATTGTTCGGATAGTTTTTGAATTTGGGCATTTTAGGTTGGTTCGACAATTTAGTGTAGTCTTTGGTCTTCACAAGCTTATCATCTTGAAATTTCCTTTTGACTGGGTATTGCAGTTGTTTTCCGGCAGCTTTTCCCTTTTTCTCTCGCTTAGATTCATTGGTATCAATGCTTTCAATCTCCGACTGGAAATATCTCACCCGGAGGGCTGTGTTGCACAGTAAAGATTCCAATTCTAGTTGTAAAGCGTCCAGTTCGTCCATACCAATAGGTTCATCTGCTGATCGGGCTGCGATAGCCGTGTATCGCGGCAAATGGACGGCATTATCTTGAATTTTGATGTAAGGAATTGGGCAAGTTTCTACCTTAGTTTTACCCACAGATACAGAACCAGGAATTTTCGCAGGCTTGGTGTAGGGTGATATTCCTGGACTGGATGGTTTACCGTCGTGCCCCTTACTGGCTAATCTGCCTTTGCTGTTATGGTGCATCCTTTTACCGAGCATCTTGATCAACAATACGAATTTTCCCGCGTCAAACAATATACATAAACAAATATATAATTCGTGTTCACATTACTTGACTTGTCATTTTAACGACTTCTTCCAGTTTATCTCCAAGGATAAAAGTGTATGACCAAAATTTAAGTAGCACAGGATAGACAGTAACTATTAGTTTTAGCTGGAGCCAATTTACTTGCTCTTAAATAGCAGAAACACAGAAAATGCCACGAACAAAACTACAAAATGGCGAATTAACTATTTTATTTTTTTAATGCAGTGTTGCTAGCTAAGTCTAAATGCTTTTGCTTTGTATTATTAAATTTAGTAGCGAGACGGAATCCGTAATATATTTTAGTATCAAATTTATACGAATAAAATCTTCTCTAATATATGTTGTTTTGATTATTTATTTATGTCGTGTTTTGTGCGTTTTATTTTATCTATACTTTGGCCAAAAAAATTCAACTCGTGTTCATGTCATGTCAATGTTATTACTCAGCGTGACCACTTTCAGTAGTTTTCTACTTTTTTGGTAGATTTCAAGCATAATGGATACGGTCTTGGTATGAAAAAATGAGGCAGTAGTATTTAGTAGTTTATGGTTGTAACCACATTTTTATTCAAAAACAGGCTGTCCCCATACTTAAGAGGTGATTCACCGATTCTAGTGACTAGAATCGGGGATTCGGAAACTAGAATCGCGAAAATGTGAAAAAATTTCAAAACGAAAAACAATTATACCGAAATATTAAAAAAATCGATAGTGATGACGTCAAGCGACGATGTTGATGATTCTTAACTACTTAAATTAAGAATAAAATTATGACCGTTTTACGTTTTTTATTTATTATTTGCATAAAAAATCCTTAGCACCTGTAGTGTACTCGCAATTGATCTGATTTTATATTCAGAACCTTGTTTCAAATCGAATATTTTTCAATGGTAGATTTTATAACAGAATAAATTTGAACTTCGGTAGATTTTAGTAGTTTTTGATTACGTTTTTAGTAGAAATGCCGATTCTAAAGTGGTCACGCTGTTATTACTTCTGTCAATCGAATCGTGTGTCATGTCCGCCGCACTTCGTTGCGTTGATTTGGATTTTCGTTCTTCTAATCTTCTATCAGTGTGAAGTTCTTCTGGTTAAAAATCGTATAAATCTGAATTTAGCACTTGGTCGTCGCTAAGGAATGATTACGATAATGCGGATAATGTTTACAAAATAGTTGTTAAACTGGATCATTATGTTCATTCTATGAAGGATAAATGCTTGTAATTTCCTCATGATGGGGGATCTTTTGTTAAAATGTCCCTTATGTTGTAGCGAGGTATTTAATTCGAGACAATCGTTAGTTGACCACTTATCAAAACTTTGGTTCAATTTACACTGCCCGCTGTGCAATGAAGAATGTTCCTCGATAGCACATATGATAGAACATTTGAATCTGGAGAAATGTGCAACTAAACCTAAGACTGAGGAGGTTACTTCAAACCCTGTAGTTTCAGACCCAATACACATGCCTGAAGAGAATCCATCTCTAGAACCACACAATGTAGCAGGTACAATACTTAATTTCATATGTGAAAAGCATTTTGACTGTGAGCCTTTATTGCAATATGCCCTCAAATCCTATTCGGCAAACAAACTAAATTTTATTTCCATCCAACTTAGAACAAAACAGTGCAGAAGATGAAACGAACCTGCACTGCATACTATGTTATCAATAAAAGCTTTGTACTAAAATACCATCTGTCTAAAAGACTGAATATTCTGGCCTCCCATTTACATTTAATTAATTTGTAACCATTTCAGAAAACCAGGTAGATCAGATGATAAATCAGTCTCAAGAAGTGTCAGATGTCAGTAGAATGTATGTAGAGCTGCTTAGCAAGCAGCTAGCCAAACCGTGTCTCCAAACACAGGAGCTCAAGCTAGTCAAGGAAGATGGGGAGAGTCGGTATGTGATCGTCACACAGGCAGACTCTATATTGAAGTCTGGCAACACAGTGTTCACTAAACAAAATAGTGATGGGACAATATCTCTGACTACAGTTAAAGGTAATTAATTTATAAGATTGTAACAGTTATGCTATTAAACCTAACTTTTTAAACTTTGAATAATTGGGAATTGAATATATATTTTTTTATTATATTTGCAAATTATTATTTATATTTTCTGTTAGTAAATTTTGAAATATTTATAATGCAAAATTAAGGTTTGCCTTATGTCTATCGCTTTCCAGCATACCTTTACTTTCTGTGTGCAATAATAAGCCAATTTCTTATAATGAAGAATATCACTGAATTCATTATATCGCTAGAAAATCTATAAATCTATGAATGTAAAGCCTATATGCTTAGAAATACACTTGGTTTTGCTTCTTTTAAATCAAGCAAGTAGTTTTCAAGTTATTATAGTGTACATTTCAACTTGCATACTTGCAGACATTTGTTTGGTTCTGACACTAGTATCGTATTGTACTTATTTAATATTGTAGAATAGTAAAAGCAGTGAATTTCGTTAACTTGTATGCCATATTTAATGTCTAACTTATACTTTTGTAATTTTTAAATTCTTTGCTTTGATAACTGCAGATGGTCAAGATACAGGCTCAGCCTGGTTTGGTCACTGATGGATAGTCTTGAAATGGAAAGAACACTTTTGGTTTTTTTTTACCCAACACCAGACTAATAATCATAGTATCATCATACATAAAGCAAATTCTCAATTGACGTCACATCTCGGCACTACACTGCGGAAATAAAATTCACAGATCTCGTGCTTTTCACGACCTTCTGGTACATTGGAAATGCACTTAGATAGGGCAAACTATAATGACAACAACACTTTGCGCAAGAGAAACACAAGGGTTAGTAGCAGGTACCGGCGAGTACCGTTATTTTTTATAAACGGACTACGCCCTTTAACAAAGCTCAGCCTTTTTTTCGCCTTTTGCACACACGCTTTCGTCCGCCAGATGTGGAATCATCAGCATTACCCAAGCCACGCTATTCCTACGTTCGAGAAGACGAAGTATAGAAATAATAATCATAATTTTTTACTTGAAGGAACTTTCTACTTCATGTGTTAAACAATTAATCTTGTAACAAATGAAAAAAAACAGTCTATAGGTAAGTTTTCGTTCTCTACGTTTAAAATAAGATAAAGGATAGTAGAGTCATAAATCAATAGTAAGTATATCGTTAAAATAAGTTGAGACCATGAAAAAAATAGGACTTCATCGTTTATAGCCACTCAATTGCTTTTGGTAACTACGGCTACCTGTCAACGCTTTTATTTTATTATATAAATAGAGTTCAACTCAAAATTCGAAGAAAGTGAGTGGATAGGGCCACGAGCAATAATACAAAAAATTGACTATGAAAAGGGCGGTACAGAGCCTGTCGCACGTGTCACAGTAAAAATAAAATAAGTAGAAAATTAATATTTGCTTCATCACGCCACGCAGTAGGCAGAGTAAATTTTGTTTGGTTAATTTATACGATTCATTTTCAAGGTACCAAAAGGGCACGAGATTGTATGATACATAGGTAGTAGATTATATAGCAAAAAGAGAACCAAAGAAATAAAAAAATTGACGTGGTAGACCTCGAAGGAGATGGCGAGACGAACTTGACGCCTTTCACCGAGACTGGTGGGAGATTGCTCGGGACAGGGACGCATGGAAGAATGAGAGGGAGGCCTTTGCCCAGCAGTGGGACAATATAGGCTCTTAATAAATAAAAATAAATAAATAAAATTATTTTATTCTATACATTATATATATTTTTTACTTAGATAATTAATTGTACGTTATTACAAACATTTAACTTAACTAACTTAACGCTTAAAGTAGGTACTTAATTTTTTTTTATGTAATCTAAAAACATCAAGGTTTACAACTTAACTAAAAAAATATTAAACTTACTAGTAGATGAAACTCACTAATATACGCGCGCGCCGCACGCCGCGAAAACTCCGCCACATAAAGGTAAAGCTTTCTCCAACTCCATTACAGATAGCAAAGTTCCGTTTTTTGCAAACTGTAGCCCAACTCAATACCCCGAGTGCTTTTTTTAATTTTTTCGATATCGCTTTTCGTTTTTGAGATATCGTCGATTCAAGTTGAGAAGTCGCAAAATAATCACGTAATTTTTCGAATTTTTTGCATTTTTTCGAAAAAGTTTTTAATTTTTTCAATTTTTTTTTACACCATCTTGTAGATCTCGTCATGACACGTCTTTTGCTACCCCATTGACCCGCGTAGCCCCAAAATTGACGACGCCAGAGCGATGTCGCACTTTCGCTGAAAACGGTCCCCTACCAACGCGATCGAAAAAACATTTCCAATGTTAAAAGGCGTATCCAAAAACAAAATTACCTATGGCATAATGTTACATAAAAATCAAAATTTGGCAATTTCCTCATTATCAAGAAGTTTTTTCACACTCCAGATATGAAAATAGAGCCAGAGCCACTCCTGCCAGACACTGAACCCGAGGAGAACCAGGAGATCTACAGCTGCAACACCTGTGGTGTGTCCTTCTCGTCCGTCATAGACCACATCCAGAATTACCATAATGATCAGGATGTTGTGGTTGAGGTAACTTTCCAAATTTTCACTGGATTTCTGTGGGAGTGGGATGTTGCGTAAACGCACGTCCTAGAAGTATGGTGAATGTACTCGGTATTTTAGAATATGGCCCTGTAATAGAGGCTTACTGTGCCTCTAATATGGG
Source organism: Apotomis betuletana (assembly GCA_932273695.1). Taxonomy (NCBI): domain Eukaryota; kingdom Metazoa; phylum Arthropoda; class Insecta; order Lepidoptera; family Tortricidae; genus Apotomis; species Apotomis betuletana. The sequence goes on along the minus strand of OW026313.1, from coordinate 8,464,130 downwards.
TTGCATTGCAGACTGGGAGTGTGTTAAGTTAACAAATTCTATTGCTACAAACCCCCAGTGCCGTACTTACCCCTAGGCCCACAAGGCCTGGGCCTAGGGCCCCAGCCAGTCTAGGAGCCTAGTCCCAACAGCAGAACTTACACCATAATAATGTTCTCCTTATAGGGGCGGGGGGCCCAAATGCCAAGTTCCTAGGGGCCCTGGCCCTCTAAGTCTGGGCCTGCAAACCACTTATCAAAATTTAAAATTTTCAGACAATATTTTTCGAACAAAGAGTATAAATTTTATCAAATTTTTAAATATATTTTTCTAATTATATTCCAGGAGTCACTAGAAAACTGCCAATTACCAGTGGAGTTTGAAACTATGAATAGTGAAGAAATAGTAGCTGGGGAACAACAAGCATCGCGGCGCGTCATTACGGATACTGGAGACATTGTGGAGGCTCCCGTGTTGCTGAATGCCACTATTGACGATAACTGTAAGGTTTAGCTTAAATTTATATAGAACCGAGAGTTATTAGTGGAGTATGACCTAATGAAAGGTGTAGAAATAGTAGGATGGGAGCAACTAGCGTCCCAACGCGTCGTCACGCATACTGGAGACATAATGGAGGCTCCTGTGCTGCTAAATGACACTGTTGACGATAACTGTAAGGTTTTATTAATTGTATAAAAAGAATCCTAGAGAATAATACCCATAGAGAACTAAGGAAGAGATACTGTGTTGCTTAGAAAACAAAGCTTGTTTACCAAGTGGAGTCAAATATTAGCATATTATTCCATCGTATTATCGGCCCCATAGTTTATTTACAGAAAATAATATTTAAAAATGGAATTCCTGTAAGAATTTGCTTATTTTCCCTTTTACTGGTATCCTTCTCTAAAACATCATGCAAAGGTCGATTTAGCAGTTTCGTATCAATAGGGCGCCCAATAGGATGCCAGGTGAGCCTCAGTGCTGGTAATCACGCCATTGCTATTTAAAATAGGTCTGAAATTGAAAAAAGAATATTTTTGTTGCAGTGGCAATAGAACCAGTAAGCACAGAGCTGTTAGTACAGAGAACAAGCTCGAAGGCCCGTCCCGCGACGACTGAAAAACGGTTCGTACAAGTCGACAGTGTTGTTAAGAACTTGAAGATCAAGGATGGTAAGTTTAATGACATAATATTTCGGTCATCCTCAAACATATAGTACGACAAGAAAGTGTAGAAACTAAAAAGTGTGCAGTGTCGTCCCGTTTTTCATAGATTACCTAACTCTTCTACACACCACACTAACCTGGACACGAATCCCACATCCCACACGGACAGAAATCGAATCTTTGAATTGTCAGGTCAACGTCTCACGAGCTTTGACCTTTTTATATATGTTGCAATGTAAAAGTTGTAATCAGTATTAATTTACTCACATTAAGAACATTTAGGAACATAGTTGTGTTTTAAAACAGAATCCCCATCTTTGCTAATTAATTCCTCTGGTGATTTTTGAGCGTTTTAACCGCCTCATTACCGTAACCTCAATATTGGCCAACTTAAATAAATAATAAATAAATATTAAGGGACAATCATACACAAATCGACCTAGTCCCAAACTAAGCAAAGCTTGTACTATGGGTACTAGACGACGATATACATAATATATAAATACATATATAGATAACATCCATGACCCAAGAACAAATATTTTGCACAAATATTTGCCCCGGTCGGGATTCGAACCCGGGACCGCCGACTCAGTAGGCAGGTGTCTACAAACCGAGCCAAACGCGTCGTCAAACTTATAGAAGCAATCAACATCATTTTGATAAGAACTTAAAAATCTGCGTCTTTTACAAGACAGCATAAAATGGCGCCTTTGATCATACGGTAAAATATAATGGTCACGGTAATGAGGCGATTAAAACGCTCGAATAGTCACCCACTCACTGGAGAATGTGGTAACCTCAATATTGGCCAACTTAAATAAATAATAAATAAATAAATATTAAGGGACAATCATACACAAATCAACCTAGTCCCAAACTAAGCAAAGCTTGTACTATGGGTACTAGACGACGATATTCATAATATATATAAATACATATATAGATAACATCCATGACCCAAGAACAAATATTTTGCACAAATATTTGCCCCGGCCGGGATTCGAACCCGGGACCGCCGACTCAGTAGGCAGGTGTCTACAAACCGAGCCAAACGCGTCGTCAAACTTATAGAAGCAATCAACATCATTTTGATAAGAATTTAAAAATCTGCGTCTTTTGCAAGACATCATAAAATGGCGCCTTTGATCATACTGTAAAGTATAATGGTCACGGTAATGAGGCGATTAAAACGCTGGAATAGTCACCCACTCACTGGAGAATGTGGTAGGCATCATTCATACATATCATCAGTAAAACAGTTGACAATATTTTCAGATGCGAAAAAAGGTCCCTACCACAAAGTCGTAGTGAAAGAGATGCAAATGTTGGATGGCGGCAATAAAGTTAAGGTGTATAATTGTATGACGTGCAATATTTATGTTACTACGCTGGACGAATTCAAATCACACCCTTGTAAAACGCGTAAGTTACTTTCTGTTTATTACAATACTGTAGAATGGTTGGGGAGGTATTTTCAGGTGACAACTAATAAAATGTCCTAATTTCCTCACGTCTAGATGCCTAGACGCTTATATTATCTTAGTGCAACGAAGTATAGTTCGGTATGGAATTGTTAAAAAAAACTTAATCTTGGCTAATATATCCGCGACGCATAAGTTTCGCCTAGTATCATAAACTTTTCTGCAGGAATGGATGATTTTTCAAAAGTATCACATTGGTAAAAACACTGTCTATTAAGTTTTTGTTGCTATAATAACGGTATTATGTATTTCAGAAAAATTCCAATGTCCTCACTGCTCAGTGGCGTATGAAAATACAAAATCATTAAGTGCTCATATGAAAATTCACAAGGTGCACACAGGTATGATACAAATGTATTATTATTAATGTATAATTATTCCTGTTGTTGGCTTCCCAACCCTCACAAACTTCTATAAGCGTTATTTTGTATTTTTATAAGATAAAAAGTTAAACATTTAAATAAATTATTGACACGGCGCCTCTTTATCAATTTAGACCTAGATTGTGTATCTGATCCAGGAAATTAAAAAATAGTAGTTCACAGATCTCCACTATGTTTGTGAATGTACTACCTTATTTGATACGCAACGCATAGACTGTATATTTTTATTTTTTTGTTAAAGCAACATATGTAACATATGCAAGTGTAAACCAAATGTTTACATTAAGGGCCAATTGTTCAATCACCAGATAAATTTATCTGCCAGTTAAAATTATTGCTAACCTTTTCTCCCGTCATATAAAAGAAAAGTGACAGCCAACATTTATCTGACAGATATGTTTTATCTGGTGATTGAACAATCGGCCCTAAATCTAAAAAAAATCATAGGTTCAGGCCTACTACATTTGAACCCGCTAGAAGCATGAAGTTAGAAGCTTTCCATAGATGGAGCTACGATGCCTCCTTATGCATGTAAGAATTTAAGCAACTAGTTAAAAAATTCAATGGCTCTCGCATCGGTTTAGTGGTCTAATAAGTAAAGCGCCCAGGTTTGCCCGGAAGGCCGTTGGAAACACGGGTTCGAACTCCGCCTAAACCATAAAATTTTAGATTCTCATCAAAATTTGTATGCCTGTGATTTTGTTACAGATGACACGGACACGGGTCCATTCAAATGTGACATCTGCTCCACCGTGTTCCCCAGTAACAAATCGCTGAAGCTGCACAAACGAATGCACGACCCAGTCAAGTATGTATCAACCAACAAACTGCTGTGCAGTTAGGCAGATATTTAGAAAGTTTATTGTACTATTGTGTTACATAAATAAATACAAAAAAAAAAAAAAAAATCACAAACTTGCCTTGTAGAATCGCCGATTCCACCAAATCCCCTCGTATATGGGTGCGTCTCCACTGAAGCGAAGACGTGCGGATTCGACTAATCACAAAAGTGATGCTTAGCTGATATACCGATTTCAACTCAGGTGATTGGTGGATTCCGCACGTCCGCTCCGCCTTGCTTCAATAGAGACGCACCCTATTTTCTTCAGTCGTAGCGGTTTCCGTTCCGCTGTATCGAGGAGGGAGAAGACGAGTGTGTGCGTCTGCGTTTCAAAAAGATAAATTCACGACACGGAATATTTAAAATTTGTTTTGTTTTGAATATTAAAATTTTAGGAATAAATCTTACATGTAATTTGTGATTCTACTGTTTATCGAGATTTTAGTATGAGGCACTAATTTTCAAAACTAAAAAAAATGTTAAAAACTTGCCACTCATGGTATAAGAAAACAAGGTATGTCCGGAACGACAGGCGACACTTTTGACGTCCTCACGCTCTGATTGGTTGGTTGGTTCTGTCAATCCATTTCTGTGTTGCCAGTGGTGTATCATAATACTCCCTTGTATGAATCTAATAAAATTGTGAGTGTTTTAAATCAATTATTACGACAAAATAAAACTTAGCCAAAGAACATAATTACACAAAATTTTGTACGACTGGCGGCAAACATTTTTTTTTCTTTTAATTATTTTGTTAGCATAAAGCGGCAACTAATCAGCAGGGAGCGAAACTTTGGTGCCGGTGACGTCATTATGACGCAAAGTCGCATATAGGATGTTTTTTAAAAACAAAATTGCAACTCCTCAGTGATTCTTTATAATATAATAATGGTAATACAAATGTTATTGTTTGTTTATAAAAACGTTTGGTATTTATACAAAAAATAATGTCAATATTAAAAAACGATATGAATATTTTTTTTACTGGATAATGAAATTCTATCAAAAATAAACTTTTCCTCAAGTAAATGAAACAACACAACAAATGTTTCGTTGGATGACGAATTATGCAGAATGCTTAAAGTTCAAACATAATAATCGCATCTTCTTTCTTATTTACATGTAGGAATAACGATGTACGAACTTTTGGAGGTGATACAGGGGACTATTTTGAAGAGTTTGAACCCTACGAGTATAATTATACTTTAGTCCAAAGCGTGTTTTTTTTTATCGAGTTTTTTCAATTTATCCAGTGCGTACCAAAATTTGACATGAAGAATTACATTTAAATTTCAGACTAAACTACGCATATAATCTACATGTATACAATTAACACGTACATTCAGGGCAATATCCATTCTCAATCCTCTCGCCAGTTATAAATATGTCAATAAGTGGTCATTTGATTCGGTATCTATAATCTAAATAAAAACACTCTGTATGTAGCTTGACGTCATACGTCTGTCATCGGCACCAAAGTTTCGCTCCCTGCTAATCAGTGACGTAGCAAGTCTCACTAGCCGGAGTGTCACACCTTATTTTCTTATACCATGTTGCCACTGAAGTAACGGTAAAGATTCGTTAAGTACAAATTGGGTCTGATTGCTCGATCAGAACGAGGTTCGACGCCGCCTTAGACTGCAGTAGATCAGATTACTTAAACTAAATTAAAATAAGTTTTTCTAATTTTTTCGGCTGCATTAATGGTGTCTGCCGCACAAAACCCCACAAAAAGACGCAAGTATTCATAATATTAATCAAAGATTATGCCCACAGAGCGCGACCAATAGAGCTCCCAGTAGAATCCGAAGGCACGGAGGGCAGCAACGACAAGTTCATCTGTTCCATCTGCGACAAACTGATCCCCATCGACTATCGCGCCGTGCACCACAACTCGCACAAGACCAACAACAAGTACAACTGTGATATCTGCAACCGCAAGTTCCACTCCAGCCAGTATCTGGAGATGCACATGAGCGTGCACAATTTAGATAAGGTAAGTGTCATAATAAGACATCAATGGTAGACCATTGATACAAAGACCCATCGACTACCGCGTGGTTCACCACAACTCGCACAAGACCAACAACAAGTACAACTGTGATATCTGGAGGTGGAGATGCACATGAGCGTGCACAATTTAGATAAGGTAAGTGTTATAATAAGACTTCAATGGTATACCATTGATACAAAGGCCCATCGACTACCGCGTGGTTCACCACAACTCGCACAAGACCAACAACAAGTATAACTGTGATATCTGGAGATGGAGATGCACATGAGCGTGCACAATTTAGATAAGGTAAGTGTTATAATAAGACTTTAATGGTATACCATTGATACAAAGGCCAATCGACTACCGCGTGGTTCACCACAACTCGCACAAGACCAACAACAAGTATAACTGTGATATCTGGAGATGGAGATGCACATGAGCGTGCACAATTTAGATAAGGTAAGTGTCATAATAATAAGACATCAATACCATTACAACACCACCACCATACCATTACGGTATACCATTGATACAAAGGCCCATCTGCATGCAATAACTGTCTATTTTTAGTTACCTAAGTAATCAAGTTTCACATGCCTAACGGTAGAATATATTATGGAACCAAGTACTACTATAAGACCTTATATGTACCGTATATTCTGGTGAATAAATATCATTCATTCATTCATTCATTCATTCATTCATTCATTCATTCATTCATCTACTACCGCGTGGTGCACCACAACTCGCACAAGACCAACAACAAGTACAACTGTGATATCTGCAACCGCAGCACTGCTCAAGAATTATAGACCCATCTCGCTTCTGAGCCATGTCTACAAGCTCTTTTCTAGGGTCATCACGAATCGTCTCTCAAGCAGGTTCGATGAATTCCAGCCTCCCGAACAAGCCGGGTTTCGAAAAGGCTTCAGTACCATAGACCACATACACACGCTGCGGCAAGTTATACAGAAAACCGAAGAGTATAATCTGCCACTCTGCTTAGCGTTTGTGGACTATGAGAAGGCCTTTGATTCCGTCGAGACATGGGCAGTACTACAGTCCCTCCAGCGATGCCGAATTGACCATCGGTATGTCGAGGTGCTCAGGAGTGTGTACAACAACGCCACTATGTCAGTCCGAGTACAAGACCAGTGTACGGAGGCGATTCCATTGCAGAGAGGTGTGAGACAAGGAGATGTAATATCTCCGAAGCTCTTCACCAACACAATGGAAGACGCCTTCAAGTTCTTGGAATGGCAAGGACTTGGCATCAACATAAATGGCGAGTACATCACGCACCTTCGGTTTGCTGACGATATCGTGGTCATGGCGGAGACGCTGGAGGATCTCGGTATAATGCTGGATGATCTCAACCGAATATCCCAACAGGTAGGCCTTAAGATGAACATGGACAAGACGAAGATCATGTCGAATGTCCATGTAGCACCCACCCCAGTATTGGTTGGGAACTCGGTCCTCGATGTTGTCGACGAATACGTCTATCTAGGTCAGACGATCCAATTAGGCAGGTCCAACTTCGAGAAAGAGATCAATCGACGGATTCAACTCGGATGGGCAGCGTTCGGGAAACTGCGAAGTGTCTTCTCGTCCAAGATACCTCAGTGCTTGAAGACAAAAGTCTTCAACCAGTGCGTATTACCGGTGATGACCTACGGAGCCGAGACGTGGTCTCTAACTATGGGCCTCTTAAGGAAGCTCAGAGTCACTCAGCGAGCTATGGAAAGGGCTATGCTCGGGATCTCTCTACGTGATCGAATCAGAAATGATGAGATTCGTAGACGAACTAATGTCACCGACATAGCAAACAGGGTTAGCAAACTGAAGTGGCAATGGGCAGGGCACATAGCTCGAAGAACCGATGGCCGTTGGGGCAGAAAGGTTCTCGAGTGGAGACCACGTACCGGCAAGCGCAGCGTAGGACGGCAAGGTGGTCGGACGACCTGGTCAGGGTTGCGGGGACTCGCTGGATGCGGGTCGCTTCTATCCGGCCCATGTGGAAGTCAATTGAGGAGGCCTGTGTCCAGCAGTGGACGTCCTATGGCTGAAATGATGATGATGATGACAAAGACCAAGCACATAGACAAATTTAACAGCGTAACCTGGCGGAAGAACCCGGGAATCGAACCCAGTATATGTGAAAAATTTAAGTGAAAAAAGTATATGTGAAAAATTTAGGTGTATGTAGTGGTGTAAAATATTAGTATGGATGTTGCGTCAAAATTCAAATATAGAACGTCAATTTCTGTAAAGTCAACTGCTGGATTACCGGTCCAACGTGTCAACCACTTCACCACCCCAACGCCAAGAGATCTCCTAACTTATATATTTCAAATTCAGAAATGAGTCTTTGACGTGATAAATGTTATATTATACATTTTTAAACACTAGTGGCTCGTCTATTACGTTTCGATTTTACTCAATTCCCAGTTTCATAGACGAATGAATCGTCTATTAAACTGGGAATTGAGTTTCTAATCCCTAGTGGTGGATTTATGATAGCAACGTTCAAATCTTTGTTGCAGGTACATGTGAATAAGCAAGACAAATCCCTCCCATACAACTGTATGTACTGCTCGCGGCAGTTCGCGCGGCCGCACGAGAAAGTCAAGCATGAAAGGATACATACAGGTATACTATAGCTATTAGGATTTGCCGCTTAGGTTTTTTTTTTACTGATTAGTATTTTTCCATTGCGTCATCTGGATTCTGGAGACGTATTTTGCTTATCCTTTAGGAACTTTAAGAACTACATTTGTTTGAGATTACTAGTGGATTATGGTACTTTTGGCCCATTTTCTATATCTATGGACGAAAATACACTGTGATCGATTGCTGTCTGAATAAGCCAACACGTCTTCTTGTTTTTAACTTGAATGATCTAGATAACATTTTAAGAAATACGATATTTTCACGTTTTGACAACATTGACTACACAGATTACACCGATATATTTATGTATTTTTGCCTGAGGCGCCAATTTGGAATACGAATGTCGGAGACACTTAAGTTTGCGAGACCCTCTCATCTATAGTGTTCTATGGCAGTGGATTATTACAGGAAAAATCTTAACAGTGCGATGCAGGATAAAAAAAAAGACGACCACGGCAAAGAAAAAGTTTTACGCGAACGGAATTGCTGGCACCACGATAAGAATATACTTTCATACATCTATAAAAAGTTTTTCTCAAACATGCAATGAAATATCGTCGTAACGTGCGTTAGAACAGGCTTCGAAGTGTCAAGTTTCGGGCGGAACAATTCGAGAGAACTGTAAAGGAATTTCATACAAAATTGAAGGCCTAAGCCGGGAAGTAATTTGTTTTTAATTTTAATGTAAACATGGCGTCTGTGTGTATGAACAGCTGATATATATTTTTTTTCTAGTAGCTACCCATTCAGCCATCGGACCAACAATATCCGTGTTAATGCCTAGTACACACTAACTGAAAATACCGTCTATACGTAAGTCACCAGAGACCATAGACAATATTAAAAATCCTCTGCCTTTATTTTACTTAGTATAGAAACTAAGATTCTTATTATCAGGTTGTGTATAATGGCCCTAATATTCGCACACTACACACGTGGACTTATTAAAGAAAAAAAATATAGAGGGATTGGAGGGAAAATTAAAAATACCTTTTTTAAACATGGCGTCTGTGTTCATGAGCTGGCTGAACAGCTGAATTATGTTTTTTTGAGTGGTGTATTTTTTTATTTCATTGCATATGTTTGAGAAAAGCACTATACATGCCTTAGCCGTGAAAAGGGCTTGCCGGCTTCGTATCACTAGACGGCCTCCCTTACGGTCGGCCGTCTATACCTACTCAGCCGGCAAGCCCTTATTTCCCGGCGTCTGCAGTAATGTACTATTTCGCCAGGACATCGACGATGTCGCCAGCTGCTAAAGGCTAACGCCGCCACTGATTTTAGCCGTTAACGTTCTTACCGTACTGCAATGCTGTGTTTTAATTATGACTTGAATTTCAGATTTAAACTTGATTTTTTTATGTATAGGTGAAAAGCCACATTCGTGTGAAATATGCGGCAAGTCATTCCGTGTGTCGTATTGTCTCACACTACACATGCGCACGCACACCGGAGCGAGACCCTACGCGTGTCCGCATTGCAACAAAAGGTGAGAAGGCCATTCCACTTAGGAAGCCTCTTTTGAATAGGGGACCATTCATTGATTACGTAAAGACAATTTTGGGCATTTTTGACCTCCCATACTCCCATACTAATTGTAAGATATTTGTCATACTGTCATGGATCGCCAAATAGGGCATGTAATGTAGAGATTTTATAAACACCCCTAGGTGATTCTCCGAGCGTTCTAACTGCGCGGTTCTAGCGTCATTCCTTTTTCACGATTATTACCGCAACGGAAGAGCGTTCGTCTTAATTATGATCTAACTATGATCGCACTCGGAAGAGCCTTTGGGGTACATATATAAAAAAAATCGAAGTCATCTATTTTAACAATATTTGCAAAAATGGGAATTACAGAAAAAAACGCGTCTTAAACGCTGAATATTCACCCCCCTCCCCCTATGGACCCTAACGTAATTAATGAATGGTCATATCGACTGTTCTTCAAAGTCTCTCCACTATTAATTTACTGATTGTAATAAACTTACGTATATCTTGGTCCAGGTTCAAAGCTCACAGCGTGTACAACCACCACCTGCTAACGCACTCGGATGTGCGCGCGTACAAATGCCCGTTCTGCCCGAAAGCGTTCAAAACCAGTGTTCAGTTGGCGGGCCACAAGAACTCGCACACCAAACCTTTCTCCTGCCAACATTGCAATAGGTAAGTGTATGTAGGAAATCGCTTTAAAGAAATGTGGAATAAAGGGTGCTTTGGCGGAAGAAAATGCTTAATTTCACGCGATGTGCGTAACTTCGCAATAGCTCCGGTGTCAGAGCACTACTTTGGATTAGTAGAGGTGGGTTCGATCCCCACCTGCATTGTAGAGAACCGCGCAATTTTTTCTATTTATATTTAACCTCAATATAAGTTTCTGTCAAAGAAATCATTTTTGTGACAAGTTTTATAGAGCACTCTACTTTTCTTGCTCGATCAATTGCTAACTACTAAGATTTTAAGTAGCCCAAACTCGGTAGGGTTGCTTTATTCTATTACAGAATTCCTAGGGTCACCTTCCGGATTCATCATCAGACGAGCTCCATAGTACCATATTATTATTGTATTGTCATCAAAGTTGAGTAGGTATGCAAAATTTCAGCTCAATCGGTTGAAGATATCTGCTTCAAAATTGAGGTGTAAGATTCCACCTGAACAAACATAGTTACATAAATATTGCTAGTTAAATAAAAGCTTGTAAAAAATGATAAGACCGTCACGCTCAGAAATGGCCTGACATGGTTCGAACTTGTATGAAGCGGTCACCATAACGTCGAATACTTTTGTCGTTTGTTCCAGTGAAGGAGATTGCTTTGAGGTCCCTGAAAAATAACTTAATACGAATCATACATTGTAAATTTAAATTATAACTAATTATAAGTAAGCACGCAGTGTAAATTTTACGCCATACGATAAATAAATACAGTAACCGGCGATAAAGAATGCACATCGGTCTTTGGAAAGAGGCAATCGGCTAATTTCGACTTCGTATAGCGATATCTGTGTCGCACAGTGCATGACGTTTGTTTTGTCAGTCGTGGTTCAAATTCGAGAGAGTGCAGTCGCATATCCAAGTCAATATATATATAGAGTTGCTAAAACCTACACAAAATTAAATTTGTACTATGGCATCTATAGGAAAAAAAGGTAAGCCGTTACTTTGCCAGTCACGCGAAATTATCTACAATGTTTATAAATATTTTGTGACTGAAGCCGACCAATTCAAAAGACATGAGGAAGTTAATGTAAGTAATTATTTTAAGAAGGTTCAACAGAGAGTTGCAGATGCCACTGGAATTTCAAGAAGAACGTTGAACAATTTATTAAACGAAGTCGGCACTGGCACTGATACAGATTCTAGTGGAACAAAGTTCAGCTCTCCGAAAAATGGTAGACCAAAAAAACAATTTCGTTTAGATATGGACGATTTTGATTATGATGTTGTTCGAAGAATGGTGTACGATTTTCATCTGCGTTACAAAGAATTGCCGACGGTAAAATCATTAAAAGCTAAATTATCTGAGGCTATTAATTACAATGGGTCTGAAAAGACGTTGAGAAAAATTCTTCATGAGATGGGATTTGAGTTCACTAAAATGAAAGACAACGGAAAAGTTCTGATGGAAAAGCAAGATGTAGCTCTCAGACGAATTGAATATCTGGACAAAATACGCGAATTTCGCGAAGCAGGAAAAAACATTATCTATATGGACGAGTCCTACATACATACAACCCACACTAAAGGTAAAACTTGGAGTGATGATAAGCAAATAGGAGTAAAATACCCGATTTCAAAAGGTCAACGTTTGATAATTGTTCACGCAGGAAACGAAAAAGGCTTTGTACCAGGAGCCTTTTTAACGTATAAATCCACGGACACTAAAGGTGATTATCACAACGAAATGAATAACGACAACTACGAGAAATGGCTGGTTAATCAATTAATTCCAAATATACCCAGTGATTCTGTTCTGGTTATCGACAACGCACCCTATCACAATAAATATGTTGAAAGACCCCCCCAACTCAAACACCAATAAACCGGAAATGATCAACTGGTTACAAAGACACGAAATTCCAGTTGATCATAAATTGACAAAACCCCAGATATATAATATTATATGTCAGCACAAGGAGAGATTTACAGAGTTTTCCGTGGACAAGATACTAGCCGAACATGGGCACACTGTGTTGCGATTGCCACCATACCATCCGGATTTTAATCCAATTGAAAATATATAATATATAATAAATATAGGCTATGTAGCTGCGAGAAACGTGGATATGAATTTAACTTCAATAAAGAAATTATTAACTGAAAAAGTAACATGATCGGGGCTGATGAGTGGAAAAAGGTTTGCGATCATGCGGTCAAATGCGAGAATGAATATCGAGGAATTCAACACTCTATGGACGACGAAATAGATAGATTAAATAGACTAGTAATAAATACAGCTGATAGTGACAGTGACATAGACCTCAATCAGAGCACAGATAGTGAAATGGAAGGAATTGAATATATATGATTTTATTTTAATTTCATTTCCGTATAATTTTTTCCCAGTGTGGTGTCAGATTAGAATAACATCAACCTTTTCTTCCCGGGGGTGTCACTTGAGTCGACTAAGGGTACAGGGTTAACCGTGTTGTGGGCGATGGCCTAGCAACTTGTCACCGCAATATTTAATTTTTTGTCGATCTTTTAACCCACATTTAAGTATGCTAGTAGTATAACATCAGCTGATAATGCTCAATCAACCCCTTTTAGGAATATGGGCTTGAATATATATATATATGTATGTATATTATTTTCCCCCAACAAGAACATAGCAATAATTAAATATAATTACATCGAGTTTTACAGCCAAGGGTCTGACACGCTTTGATAGAGAAAGATAGCCTTATTCAGATTCCTAAAAGAAGAAATAGAGAAGTGTGCCATGTTTTGTCTTTATCAGCGACCGAGCATTTTTTCATGGTCGGGTTATTGGCACAATTCAAATTCGAAGCAAAACAATCAGCTAGTGTCAAAACTGCTAAAGAAATAGAAGGTTTTCTGTATTAAATTATTATAATTACCACATAATTTACATACTAACGGATGTGGAGTGTTTACGCGTAGCATCAAAAATGGTGGGATGTTCAGTGCTTGGCTGTAAAAGCAACAGCTTACGAAAATAAGCGAATGTTACATTTCATGCGTAAGTACAAGTTTTTTAGTGTTTTCATCACCTATTTCTTTCTCAAATCTCACAAGAATCAAGTTACAAAGTTAAATCATTAGTTATATCATAAAAAAACTTGATAAAATAGGAAAAATCTGTAAATTATTTTCAAAATAACTCGGAGCATTTTGACATGTAAATATTGCAAATCGGTCAAATTGCGTAGCATAAATCTACGATAGAAGCCTGCTAATATAGACGTCTAAATAAATCAGTCGGTTTATAATCCAATTTGGGGATGCCTAGATATAAAATAAAAATTACCCCCATATTTGGGGAATCTATAGCAAATTGATATTTTCAGTTCTCCGATTCCGACAGAGAAAGAACCTTGTAAAAAATTAATAGCAAGGCCTGAGAAAAATTATATTTTCGCAACTAGTATTGGTGATATCCTATCTAGGTACTTAGGTCATTTACAATTTTACTATTTAATTTTGCTTTGTTACAGAATGTCCCAATAAGGCGGTGCGTCCATGAACGTGGACTGTCACGATGGATTTAAAGTATCCTGAGTAGAATAGAAGAAAAAGAAGAAAGAAGAAGTTTCATCCTATTTTTTTAGTACTGGCCAGAAAAATTCTACAGTATTCAAGAGCAAATCAAAAATTTTGCTCAGAAACAATGGTTGTAAATACATATTATTTAAAGTTTAAACTAATTTCATTATTTTTATTATCAGAGAACCCAAGTATATTATTTTTATTTGATTATACGGACTAGTTTTGAAAATACTAAAGATAAAGGTGAAAGCAGCGTCGTCTAAGACTCAAATCAATCAGCACTCAAATGACGACACCTTGTGGAAAATTGACAGTCGTAGCCTATAAAAGAACAGCGCTTCAATTTTCATACTAAATCCGCCTTAGTGATAGTCCGACTTTACTGCTCTCTGACCAATTACCTTTCGCCTATGGTCTTTAAAAATGAGGAACAAATAGATTTTTCACCTCACCAGCTCAAACATGGCGATTTTGCTGTCAGATAACAGTGAACAAAATGCGATTTTGTTTCGAGCGTGAGTAGAAAGTAGCTTTTAAATTTTTTCAATATCTGACCACGAATTGTCATTCTTCAGCCAAAGGTTAATTATAAAATTCTAATCATTTGAATCTCGATGCACTCGTGTTTCTTTCATATGCATATAAAAGAGAGGGATAGAAATTTATCAATTTGAAATTCGATTTACGAATCCGACCTCGATTGAGAACAGTTCGGATACGCGTTATGCCAAAAAAAAACATTAAAAACACCCGAAAAAGTTTTAATTGCAACGTTTTTTCTATTTCTTTATTATATTTTTATTTAACGACCGAATATTAAAATTATTGTGCCTATTATATAAAACAATAGATCATTGCTCAAATAAAATAAGATTTTCAACTTATTACTTATTGTAAAGATAATAATAATTTATAATTTCACAATTTATGCATATTCGAAACATACCTTACAAAATATCGAGTTCATAATAATATTATAATTGTTATTTTCTTTTGCAATTATTTTGTTTGGTGTTTTAGGAGTAAAAATATTAATCAATTTATAAACAAAATCTCGTAATTTAACATGTATTTATAAATAAACACGTCATGTATCTGCTAAATCTTCCAATTTGATCAAATAATGACAATAACCGTGTTGGTTGGTTGATTATAATTTCAATTAAATTATATTGTTATTCCTTTTTAAGCAGCACTTATCTATTTTCTGATTAATAATATTATTGAAATCAGCAACAAAGACTATAAACATACGTTGGAAGGAAAAGCACAAAATGTCGAATACGTTCTCGCTGATGAGGTGAAAAGTTGTGTGTGCTACACGAGAGCAAAGTTTTTTGCATCTCGTGCTGTTGAGTCCCTCGCTACACTCAGGATTCTAACATAGAATCACTCGCTACGCTCGTGATTCAAACGTAGAATCCTTCGCTTGCTCGGGACTCAAAATCAGCACTCGCAACAAAAAACAACTTTGCTCTCTTGTTGCACAAATAACTATTTAATCGTTAATTGGAATATTTTCAAAAATATAAAAAAGGGAATACATAATTTTTTTATCTTTTAATCTTTATTTGATGTTATCGGAAAATGAGTAAAAAATAAATAAATGTGAATTCGAGTACTTGGAACGTTTCTCTCTAACCACTTTTTATGGGGTTTTTTTTTTGCGACCATGGCAACCCCACATTTTGACGTCATTATATGTCTTTCTCTTACGCCTGGTCGCTCTGTGGCAAATCTATAACTACTATACTATATCTATGTTTACAGCTCTATATATTCCACGTGAAATCAAAACAAAACAACAATAAAGTATTTAGTTCTAAATTCAAATTCTGATGAACGATTAATCCAATAATTGATGCACATGGAAATTAGCATTCGTTTGTATTCGGAAATGCGATGATTGCCGATGTGCATTCTTTATCGCCGTTTACTGTACATGTTTCCGGATCTCCATAAAATCTAGCTTTTAGATTCTAGCCTAGAAGCTCCTAGCGTTCCAGGTAATGGTGAATCTAACCAAGTGTTCTAACATTACATAGACACTCTGTCATATTATGTACTTACTCATGTTTTTCATTGTAACTTCATATAGTGTTGTATCTGTCGGCGAACCTTTTATACATAATTTAATAAACACCAGGCGGTGACAACCAAAAATCACTAAAATGTCTGTCACTACTCTTCAAAACCTCGTATCTAGTTAATACTGAGATACGAGTTTTGTTTCAATTAGGAAGAGTAAGGTAGAATTAATTATTTGACGAAGCCGGTTGCTGATTTGTTGTTGTATCTCACCTGACGAAGCCTGCGATGCGGATCAGAACTTATTGTAATTTTTCCTTTCGTGTGTCTTTTAATAAATGGTTTTTCAATTAGGTATTTGTTACTTAGTGAATTTTATTCCCAGGCCTTTCGCGTCTCTGTACGCGGTCCGCGCGCACACGGAGACGCACGCGCGGCAGAACAACCTCAAGTTCTCCTGTACCTTGTGCGGGGCTAGCTACGCGCGGACTTTCGCGCTCAAGGACCATATCAGACAAGTGCACAATAAGGAGTTGGACGCCGTCGATAAAACGGTATGTTATTTTTTCATCATCATCATCATCATTTCAGCCACAGGACGTCCACTGCTGAACATAGGCCTCCCCCAGTGACTTCCAGATCGGCCGGTTGGAAGCGACCTGCATCCAGCGGCTTCCTGCAACCTTTACCAGGTCGTCTGTCCACCTTGTGGGTGGACGTCCTACGCTGCGCTTGCCGGTGCGTGGCCTCCATTCGAGAACCTTACTGCCCCATCGGCCGTCAGTTCTACGTGCTATGTGCCCCGCCCACTGCCACTTCAGCTTGCAAATCCGTCGGGCTATATCAGCGACTTTTGTTCGTTCACGGATCTCCTCATTTCTGATTTGATCTCGCAAAGAAACACCGAGCATAGCCCTCTCCATAGCAATGTTATTTTTTAGGGTTCCGTAACCGAAGGTGGAGGGTGTCGAGGCGGAATAGTGATTCCATTGAGCGCCTAGTTGTTCAGGGGAGAGTGGAGGGCACGAGACCACGTGGTAGATCACCAATGCGATGGAGTGACCAGATAAAATCTGCTTTGGGCAAACCATTGCATGAATGTACCAGAAGTGCTGCGAACCGGACGAGATGGCGAGACATCGTTAGGCGGGCGACAGCAGCCCCCAAGTCTCCCTCATGATGACCACGACCGCTCTGACAAGAGCGAAACGAAGAAGAACCGAAGGGTAAAAAACGGGACCCTTTTACGGGCTACTAAAGCCTTCGCTGTCCGTCTGTCACCAGGCTGTATCTCATGAAACGTGATAGTAAGACAGTTTAAATTCTAACAGATGATGTATTTCTGTTGCCGCTATAGCAACAAATAGTAAAGAACAAAATGAAATAAATATTTAAGGGGGCTCCCATACAACAAACGTGATTGGTTGCGTTAACTTTGCACCTCATTTGTATGCGGTGCAATACATACCAGGTGCAAACTTAACTTAACCCGGCCGTAAGATGGGATGAGTATTTTTATGGAAACTGACTTGGCCGGGTTTTTAAAATAATACTAACGACAGCAGGAAGCGACTTTGTTTTATACTATGTAGTGATAACAATAGAAAATAAAGTAAGTTGAATTACACGACAAGCGAATACAAACATGTTCAGAATAATCTCAAATTATTTTACTTTGAACCTTGTCACATTTCAAGAAGTTTTAAAATGGGTCCTAAATTAAAGTCCTTGACCGCATGTTGTTCTAAAATCTTGTGTCTTAACAACTATCAAAATGTTTTGAGGAGTGTGACGTCACGCGCTGTTGTTGTTGTTCGCGGTCACGTGATAAAGCGGGTGAAATATTTGATTTATAAAAATAAATAAATAAAGAATCACACTAATATCATAAAGGCGTTTGTGAGTGTGTTTATGTGTATGTTTATTACTTCTTCACGCTCAGATGGCAGGACCCATTTTGAAAAAAATTGGTAAAAGGAACTGACACTCTGGTTTAATATATAGGCCACTTTTTATCCCGCAAAAGTTGAGTGTTCCCGTCGGATGAGCGGGTAACGCCGCGCGGCGCAGCTTGTATTAATATAATAAGTTTATGAGTGATATTTTCGTTTAGTGTCTATACCCCTATTTCTCTATATTGATTAGACCAAACTGGACTTGAACTAGATTTCTATCGGTTTTATTTACTGCGCTGTTTGTTGCAGCCGGTGGATCTCAAGGAAGAAGGATGGATATTGTCAGAAAGAGACGCCGACACGTTGCAGGTCTCCCTCGATAAAACTGTGCCAAATGAGGTAAGCAATATATTACGATTTTCAGCTTTAAGAAAATATTTTGACTGTGAAACTTAACTAATCGTATTTGTCAAGTTTAGATACTGGTTTTGTTATTTTATTATTTGGCCTGCATTTTATTCGCAACCCATCTTTTGTTCGGAAACACTACACGACTAACTAGCTACTTTTCATTAAACGTCGAAGCGATAATTAGGCCAAATTACCAGTTCTGGGGATTTTTTATCTCAGTTATAATTGAAATTAACAGTTGTACGTCTAGGTATGTAGATTACACCAGTATGGAAATAAGTCGAAGTGATTAAATGTGATGGTTTGAAAATTCAATAATAATATTATTTCAACATTATAATTATCCATAAATGGGCTCAAATATCACGTGGCTTAAAGCTAGTAATAATAAAGGATGAATATGAAAAAAATAATATTTATTTCGTTAATTAGAGCTATTACAAATAGTAATAAGGTCGGGACTTCCTTATAAGTATCTCATACCTGTCTGCTTTTCCACAGTTCTTTAGTTACCACGGGTTAGCAAAAACTCTTTTTTAAAACGAATAATAATAAAATGCAACCTACAGCTATGTTAACTAAATAAAAATAGATTTTTTGAAATTCAAATCTTTGTATTAGTGTAGTTTACACTATAAAACTACAGCGGTAGCGTGAAACCCTGTTATCTTTTATACAGTTAACATTCAATATTCCTAATATGGCATCATCGGAGATCCCCCAGGGCGCGGCGATGCTTCAAACTATAGTACACTACATAACACACCTATATTATAGGTTGTTAATAGAGAATGAATCAGATCACGTTTGATGTTATGTGAGCTGAAAATGCGATTATACATTTTTCTCTGATGTTTACAAAACTTCATGGTACAAGTTTTGTGTCAACCTAACCAGGAATGGAATTTTCCACTTTTTTAGTCAATAGTAAATACTACATGTCCAGGTACATAATCATACATTTAAGATCTCGACTGGAGAGTAGAAGACTATAGTAGGTAGGTAGATTATTCCGTTACATTTATATATTTTTCTATAATTATAGCTATTTACTATTGTTATAATTATAGATGACTATGGATTTTACCGACTAATTCAGAAATCGGCTTTTATACTTCCGACTATTCGCCGACTATAAATGTTGCCGAACAATCGGAGTTCCCGGCTAGTCGGCCCATCTCTAGTTATAAATTATAATATAATGTTACAGTTATTAAGTTCATGTTTTGTTCGCAGATAAATCAGCTGGTTATAAATACAAACGAAGCAGAATCTGTGATGATATATGAGTCCCATAAATAAGTTATTTAAGACGTAATAATAATTAAATGTAAATGATATAAATGACATCAAATCATAACGATAGTTTGGCTATATAGGTATTAAAGGTTGTTTCATAACGTCACATGTATGTATATACGCGGTTTTTATTCAGATGGAAGAATTGTAGATGTGAAATTATTTTTATATCTGAATCAATTAGAATCACTGTTTGTAAAGGCCTAAAATAAAATCATCGTGAAATGTTCTGTTTGTAATTACATATATCAATCATAATTAAATTTATTGAAAAGGCGATGGAACTCGAGAAATAGTTGTAGGTATAAAATAAAAATGTCGCCCGAGTGCGTGGAATATGTGTACTTACATTATAATCTGATTTACGTTATAAAATGTACTGAAATGAAAAATTTCACACGTGGAAAGTTACATGAAATAGAAATAGATTATAGTTGGGTCAATCAACTATTTTCTGCCTTTCGTTGCCATGGTGATGTCCCCTGGGTCACTTTTTTTAAACTACGATTTTCCGTGGTTACATTTAGCAAAAGCTTTGTAATTTAAGCATTAAGCCCATTCTTATGTATACTATCTCCTGACAATACCAGTAATATAAATGATCAACACTTTTCTTAGAAGTTTAAGCACTATCGTCTCCTGGGTCACGGGACAGAATAACAGCAAGAAGACTACAAGTCTAATCGCGCATAGTTGTCGTTGATTTTAGATATTTGATGTATTTTCTTATATTTCTTTACATAAAGAAAAACAAATTCATTTTTTTTAGGGTGTACACGACGCAAACGCAATGCTCTCGAAATCTCTATATTAATTCCCACCCGTTAGAAATATGAAATGTTGTCAATTGCATTATAGCCTTTCATTCCATGGGCCGTCGTGCAGGTTGTTTTTAATATGACCTATCAACTCCAGTTGTCGAATTTCTATTTTATACTTACAGTTAATCACCAAATAGATCATGGCATGTTTTATGCACATTTTTACACCTGGCCTTTTGTTCCATAAAGTAACTTTTGTTGAAGGGATTATATTTATCTTAGTAATGGGCTCATTAGGAACAATAGGATTTATCAGAAGCCTGGTAGTTTTACTGCAGTTGCGGTCGAAGCGCCGTGGGCATTTTACCAGACCTACATTTTATTACTTGTTATTCATTAATTTGCGTATGTTTACGGTTTAACTTTCTAGACGTTGATTGTGACTTGTTTTGTTTTATTACTGGTGCTACTTGCGCACTCTTTTTGACAAAATATCCAGGGTTCAAGGTTTTGGTTGTAAGCACAAGAAAGCAATATTGAAGATTGTATATTTATTAATAAGCTACAAAGTGAATTTTGATAATTATATTTTTATACTTTAGCACATTGAGTTGAGAATATCCACATTTTTTGTGGTGTCGCTTATCTGAAAGTTGATAAGAAATATTGAATAAGATCGATTCTGTTTAGATATATGTATTCTTACTTTAAATACAGTCTGTGGGCTCTCAGATTGCTATTCGGATTCGGGTGAAAACTGAAAGGTTCTTATCTGGATCGCGTGAGAAAGAGCGAGGCAGGTATAAAAATCGAATTGCATTCTGTCAGCTCACGCACTTATTATTGTAAGTATGATAAGATTTACCAAAATGAAATAAATGTAAATGTAATCAATAAATTGGTTGACAGTTCACTTGTATTGTTTTATTAGAAAGTTATGTTTTATTATGGAGGTAAATTGGGTGAAGGAAAATGCAGTTTTGTCATGATTATTAATTTAAGTTTATTGGAATAATTATTATATCTTACACGATTTTCGTACATTTATCACAATGAAACGGGACTTAACACCGTCAGTAAATTACCAACGCAAGCTTACCAAATACAACATAGTTTTGCACGATTAAATCCCGTTTAATTATAATTAAGTTTAATGGAATTAGAAAAACACGATACACGGAAGTCCTACCAATTATTCGGTACCTATATCGTGTTATTTTTGGTAATCAGCTTCTTAGACTACAATCAGTTAATCCTATTAAATTAATAGCATATTTAACACGCTTGCGCGCTAATCTTTGGGTTTTACAAATTTACATATTATTTACAGTGTGCAAATATCGTATACACATTTCTTTGGTACTTTTAAAAATACCTACTTAATTACTATCACAATATTCGATATTTTCAACAATGCATATGTACTACGTATCAATCACTTGGTACAGGGTCCCTGTGAATTATATTACCGGTGCAACATTGCCTAGAGTATCATTTCACAATCTACATTAAAAATAATCAACAAATCTTAATGATATGGAATACGTAAGTGTCTTTGGTTCATCACTATATATGAGTGGTCACGTTTGTCCGTTCCACTCTCCTTCCATTCTCCAGACAGAGAAAGCATAACTGAGTTTATCCTGGGCGAGGTACTTGCCGTGTTCGCCGCCGGAGTCCGTCCCGTCGCTGCTCGGCGCGCACTCATTATTTGACAATATTTGGTACAAAAACTCGATGTACTGGGTCGCTAACTGCAAAGTCTGTATCTTCGACAGTTTATCACTTGGCAGCGAAGGTATTATCTGCCGCAGACTCGCGAAGGCTTCGTTGAGACTCTGAGTCCGCTGACGCTCCCTCACGTTCGCCATCATCCGCTGCACCTGCATTTCCTCGAACGACTGCGCTCTTTTTCTGGACGATTTCGAGGAACGCTTCCGGGCTCGCCGCTGCTCGTCGCTTCCGTCGCTACGCTCTTCCGTGGACGCGCGGTATTCTCCGTTCATCTCGTTTGGCTCGTAGAACGTTCGAACCGTGTCCTGGGAGTTGGAGTCATCGAAGTAGAAAGTCCTCTGTCGCTGTCGCTGGTCTGGATATTCAGGTTCGTAGGGCTGGTACTGGGGCGGGTACTCTCGCTCGTCGCTATCAAATATGACGTTCGAAGGCCACTGCTGCAGCTGAGGTCTATCGGTGCCATTACTGAGATCCATTAGGTGTGTCGGAGAGGACGGAGCGAAGGTCTGCTCGGCTGACTGCCGCTTGACCTCCATGGCGGGGTAGCCGTAGAAATGGTCCTCGTCGTCGGGATACTCTGCGTCTTTCTCGCGTTTTATAGGCACGGTTCTGTAGTCACAGTGTTCGTAATTCATAGTTCGCGGGGCCGGGTAGGCTTCGTGCAACATGGGCGCGCGGTGCAGGTGGTGCAACTGACTGAGTCCTGGGGCCGGGCGTCCCTTCATTGACAAGACACAAAAAATAACCATTTCCATCGCGCCTCCCTCCACGCGCCGCCCCGCCCCCGGGGCCCCCGCGTGCGAGCAGGACGGCGACACGCCGTCGTATGTTTATCTTGTCCATCATCTTCGGAACGCATTTACTGCGGTACATAGAGGTATGTGGGTTCGGTCGCCATTCCGATCGCATCGGTGATTGCGCATCCTGTATAAAAAGCCGGTGCTATAAAAACTGAATTCGTCAGTTCTTTTTTTTTCGAAAATAAGTACCTATTTAGTACAAATTCAATTGTTAGCAGAGAATTAGGACAGAATAATTATCATGTCCGACTTATGCCTGTGACGGAGTTCATTCTAGGGCGTCTAATCGCAAAACTTAGAAGATAAATTAATTAGTTACGAAAAGTGAGAAAAGAGACTCGTTCCCGTATAAATAAGCAAGGTCATTGACGATGTAATTACATTTTAGCGTCTTTTTTAGGGTTCCGTACCCAAAGGGTAAAAACGGGACCCTATTACTGAGACTTCGCCGTCCGTCCGTCCGTCCGTCCATCCGTCCGTCCGTCCGTCCGTCCGTCCGTCTGTCACCAGGCTGTATCTCAAGAACGGTGATAGCTAGACAGTTGAAATTTTCACAGATGATGTATTTCTATTGCCGCTATAACAACAAATACTAAAAATAAAATAAAATATATATTTAAGGGGGGCTCCCATACAACAAACTTGTTATAGATTATATATATATATATGTATAGGTACGGAACCCTTCATGCGCGAGTCGGACTCGCACTTGCCCAATTTTTTTTTAAATAGTCCAAAATAGTTGATAGGTACTCTACGCGTATTTAAACTCAAAAACCAATTAAAAATAACATGTTTGCTTTTAAGTAGTCTGAGCACCCACAACTAAAAGTAAATTTTAAGACCACACCACAAAATGAGAAATATCACTCGTATTCAAAAATACGCAAAATATCAAACGGCACCCCAACCGTCGTGCCTTCGGCGCCACCCAAGCTCGTAGTTTTTTGTTTGTCTCGTCCTGGCCCGCAGCTCCTGAACTAAAAATACCCGTGACGTAATCGGACCACGGCGGCGATCCCACGCCGCGTAGCCTGCTCTTTGTTACAACTCATTATAAATATTTAATTTATTTATCTCACGCTCCGATGGCATCTGGGCTACGTTAAAATTGATGGTAACCTGCGACGGCGTACCTTGTCAAAATTTCAGTTATAATAACTTATTGTTAAGAAGGGTAAACGTAATAAGCTGTAGCCTATTTAGTTTACCTATTATTTTAGAGGACTACCTAATAGACAAGCTGGTGGGAATCGACTTGTGGAATATCTCGCAGATCAGTCAACTTGGTGTTAGAATCAAGCCACGCTATCTCTTCCAAGCAAATGAACTGTCAAACCATACAAACTCACTTTGTATGGTTTCACAGTCCATTTGCTAGGAAGAGATAGCGTGGTTTGACTCTACCATGAATATGAAACGTAATTTATGATATATTTCAGACTTGAAAACCGTATAGATAAAGTGTCATAGCCACTCGATTAATCCGATGCCTGAGCCTGAATCAGGAAAGCTTTATAAGTATGTACCTATACTGTATGTATCTACAGGGCCGGATTTAGAGGTGTGGAGGCCTCGGGGCAACAGAGGAGTGGAGGCCCCTTGGGCCCCAAATTATTTTCCAAATAAAATGATCAATTTTTTCAGTCGAGTTTTCCAATAAATAATTTATTGTGAAACCAAGTACAGATTATTTTATTATTGAACGAACATATAAATATAATCGGAAACATGAATTATCTAAAATTTAATTTTAGTTAGCGAACGGAACCTTCCGAGGTTTTTTCGCCGAAAAATCGTTGATGATTTCGCTGAAATCCAGTTCTCGTAGCAAATCACTTTCAATGCTCAGGAGAGAAAGCATACAGTTTTGTCCCATCGTGGTTCGAAGCCTATTTTATTTAATTTTCATTTTTGAAAATGAGCGCTCTCCAGTGCAGTTTGATACCATCAAAACTAAATATTTCTCTTATATCTCTCTTATGAGACTTATATGTTCAGCAGTGGACGTCCTATGGCTGAGATGATGATCTCTCTTATTCTCAATGCAATTTCAAGGTTTGGGAATGTAGCTCTGAAATTTTGATCTTCGAGAATTTGGTAGTAAAATTGTTCCGAAGATTGGTCTTTTCCACAGTCCTTTTTAAACGACTTCAAAAAAAGGAGGAGGTTCTCTATTCGAACTAATTTTTTTTTTTTTTGTGTGTATGTTACTTGATATCTCCGAGAACCGTGAACCGATTTTCAATATTTTTTTTTTAATCGAAAGGGTATAACTCCGAGTTGGTCCCGTTGGCACTAAGTCGGGATCTGATGATGGAATCTTGGAGAAATCGAGGGAACTCTTCAAATGTTATAGGGACATGTACGGCGCTTTCGGTAATTTATTGATAAAGTCAAGAATTTACATTCAGTAAATAGGATTTGGTGTAAGGAAACTGATGATGAACACCACAGATGGCCACTAGAACAACTAAAAAGCAAAAAAAAAAAAAAAAAATTTAACAAAAAAAAGAACCGACTTCAGTAAAACTAAAAAACCAAAAATAACCTATTCAAGTACAGATTACATGTGACTCACCCTTCGAAGTCGGTGCCAAACCTCGCGTAAACTATAATATAACTATAAATATAAGAACGGAGTGGTTTGGGATCGACTTCGAAGGGTGAGTCACATGTAATCTGTACTTGAATAGGTTATTTTTGGTTTTTTAGTTTTACTGAAGTCGGTTCTTTTTTTTGTTAAAAATTATTGTATGAGTCGATCAAAGCTACAAATTGAACCAACTCATTATTACCAAGATTAGGTTCTAAATCATGCTGATAAACTATCACCAATGCCTCTGCTGCAGCGTGGAAATTTTCAGCATCCATCTTCTCGATGTGATTAAGAAATCCAAATCTTGAACGTACAGCTTCATATAGAGCAGGCTACAAGGAGATGTTCGTTTGCAAAAATAGCGGACCTCAATCTGACTTCTGATATATATTGTATAGATCCCAGACATCCTACAAACAAATGTTGCCAACCAGTTTTGTGGTCCCCCTCCCCCCTGCCCGGCAATTAAAAATGGCATACAAATTAAAAAAAAAAGTCATCGAGCCATGCCGTGTGGGGTATCAAATGAAAGGGCTTATTGAGTAGATCACGAATATATAGCACACTATAACATTTCTTACACTTTCTCTAAGATTTTTTTGAAATTTTACTAAAATGCTCCATTTTCGAGTTAACTTTAAACCACTATAGATTGAAAACTAATGAATATATTTTTATAATTATTATTTTTTATAACTAACAATAGTCCATTGTTGCAATTTGTATGCCATTTTTAATTGCCGGGCAGGGGGGAGGGGGACCACAAAACTGGTTGGCAACATTTGTTTGTAGGATGTCTGGGATCTATACAATATATATCAGAAGTCAGATTGAGGTCCGCTATTTTTGCAAACGAACATCTCCTTGTAGCCTGCTCTAATAGGCAGCATGCAATCTTTCGGTAAGAGAAACACATAGCTGGTCGAGCACTGGGATAAAGGCTGATACTTTGTATTTTTCTTCCGGTGACAGATTTGCCTCCTGTGCTTTCCCGTAATCGAGCGGATTCAGCCTCACGTTTCTGCTCTGGTGCGTGATTGTACTTATTCACCAGTCTGACATATTTTTTTGGCAGCTTCCTCGTATTTATCAATGATTCTAATGCATGCATTGCTGCTTCAAGAATAATTTTGGGGTCTTGCAACATCTTGCTTAATGTAGCGTTGAATCGCTCCAAGATATCGTTCCAAAAGATTGCAAATAAAGCGGTTTCGAGACCACGCATCTTCTACTTTTTTAACCGATAAATTGATATGAGAACGACTACAGCAGATGTCCGACCCATTTTTTTAGGGTTCCGTACCCAAAGGGTAAAAACGGGACCCTATTACTGAGACTTCGCTGTCCGTCCGTCCGTCCGTCCGTCCGTCCGTCCGTCCGTCCGTCTGTCACCAGGCTGTATCTCAACAACGGTGATAGCTAGACAGTTGAAATTTTCACAGATGATGTATTTCTATTGCCGCTATAACAACAAATACTAAAAATAAAATAAAATAAATATTTAAGGGGGGCTCCCATACAACAAACTTGTTATAGATTATATATATGTATAGGTACGGAACCCTTCATGCGCGAGTCGGGCTCGCACTTGCCCAATTTTCTTAACTTATCAACAATTTGATTACTTATTACAAAAATTATAAATTGATAAAATACACTTGGGTTTTTTTCTAATTCTTCCCATGCAATTTTTTTCATTTGTTGTAGAATGATTTAGTTTATTTTCAAAAATTCATGTTTCCTGATTTCAATGTGTTTAAATCAAGCAGACATTAATGAATATAATGATATGATAAAATTGACAAATATGATAAAATGCAAAATAAAATAAATTACTGTGGCAAAAAGGTACGACAAACGGTAACCTAAAATAATCCCGAATTTTCATTTGCCCGAAAACTATTTATTCCAAAACTATTAATATTTTCAGGACTTTATAAACGTCGTTGTAAAGAACCCGTTAGGTTAGGTTAGGTTTGTTTTATAATTATTTTGAAATATTATCTAATAGTTTTGGAATAAATAGCTTTCGGGCAAATGAATATTCGGGATTATGATAAGTAACCACGACAAACGTAAACATATGGAGGTTGGAAAGTGAAAGTTTTTCAAACACTCGTATAATTATGTTCCCTTTCCGACCTCCGGATGTTTACGTTTGCCGTACCGTACCTTTAGCGACTATTTTAAAAAAAAAAAACATTTAGAAAAATAAAAATTTTGTACGTGGATTTTTAAATTTAATTTCGTACTCCAATTTAAATATATATTATTAAAAAAATAATCAATGTCTCCTCCATAACATATGTTAAATGAACTGCAATTTGCGCCTAATGGACGGTAAAACGCGAAAAAAAAATTAAAGGCAAAGTTGTTTACTAGTGTTTACTATTAATAATGACACAAAGGTAAATTAAGAAAGAAAAATTGAATGCGATCTACTTCAATCGAAGCGGGGTTTGAACCCGCGACCTCTGCGTTTCCGGCGCATTGCTCTCCCAACTGAGCTATTCGATCGCTACGTCAATCACACCAAGTCTTTCATACCTTAATTCTTTACGCTACTGGAGCGCCCTCTGCGTCATATATGTTTTTTGAAATGCTTATGCGCATTAGCCATACCCTAGGATGTGCGTTTTACACACACGATCCCCAATCCCCATTGCTTTACAGCAAGTGTGAAGACTGCGAGAGAGATGGCGCTGTTCTAAATATTCTGGTATTACCACATAAAAAATATGAATCGATAAAAAGATTCTATACAAATATTTAGTGTTTACTAGTCTGATTTTTTTTTCGGTCTCTTGTGGGGGCCCCTCTTTTGTGGAGGCCCCGGGGCCGTCGCCCCGGTTGCCCTCCCCTAAATCCGGCCCTGTGTATCTACAGTCGAGTTCATTTACATCTACACACTTACGAGAACAAAAATATCTGAACACGACCCTATTGTCAGGAGCATAAAGTCGTGTTCAGATATTTTTGTTCTCGTAAGTGTGTAGATGTAAATGAACTCGACTGTACCTACGGCACGGCACCCTCTTGCACCACCCTGTACCAAGACGCACTTACGATAATAGTTTAGCGACCGGTTTACATAGAAATGGTTACTTATCGCGTGCTTATCGCTAACTAATGTCGTCATCGGGATGAAAGTGTCTTGACTATTGACAAGCTACGTGGCGACGAGTATATCAATGACAAAACTAGTACAATCCGCTCCGCCTTCCGTCTTTGGTCGCACTAATAAGGCGCGGTCGTAATCAGCCGTAGTGTCACCCACCCGTGATAATCGGTCGTGTCGTCATGTCTCGTATCGAGGCTTTTTGCGCCTCCTTTTACCTACGCAAAACTAACACTAAAATTTTCGGGCGGATTTTGCGAAGATCAAAGGAGAGAACATTCTCTATCGTTTTAGTCTGTGGTTCCATTACACATAACGTCTACCTTCCACTGCTAGAGTCAGTGCAGTATTACCTAAGTATGTCTCATAATCCATTAACTCAACTCGACTATGATAAATAAAAATTAAAACCATACTAAAAATAAGTTTCGAGTTATCTAACGTCGGTTTAACACAAGTTAAATCAAAGCAACGGATTTAGTTTGAAGTTAAGAAGTTAACTCATAATAGTTTAACCCTCGTCATATTATTAGTAACCGGTATTTCGCTGTATTTCGGGATTCTTACCACACGGTGACGCGGGAGATTATAAATAACTCGATTATTTGACACTATAATAATTGAACTTATGTTATACCTATTTATATGTTCCATTATTACACTGTTAAATAGACCATAAGATCATAACATTGTACTAATGTTACGTTAAAAATAAATCAGTAAAGTATACTTCAGTGTTCATGACGTATGTAATACTATGTTGGTTTAATTATCCGCTAGATGTCGGTGTACCGTATGTCATTTCCGCTGCATCGCGGTATAGAGATTTTCTTACTGCTTGTATATATAGTCTGAGAAACAAAATTGTTATTAGCCTAGCATACGTTGTTTTATCGACACACCAAAAGGGTGGCTAGTAAGTAGGCTTTTTGGGACGCGTGTAGAAATGTCTTGTGTGTCCGACCATGGACACGCGTCCCAAAAAGCCTACTTTACTAGCCACCCGTACGGTGTGTCGATAAAACAACGTATGCTATGTTACCCTATGTTACATTGTAGTCTTTGTGCTAGACGAATGTTGTGTATTTAATGCAGGGCTGGTTCGAAATCACATACACATACACGACAGTTACGCACTGAATTTATTGGTATTCACACGTTAAACATTTTAAATATAAATAAACGTCTAGGAGCGATGTTCACGGCTCGGACGCCATGAGAGAGAGAGCGAGAAAGAACGATGTCTTCCGTCCTTGTACGGAACATTTTCCCGGGCTTCATTAGTGAAAGCTTATTATAAATAGTATAAGTTATGCAGACTTATATCTTAGTGCAAATATTAACGAACATATTAAACAATTATTTGTTCAGCTAATTGTTCTAAAAGCTAAAGTGTACGTAACGTAAAAATCGCAACTTCAAGATTATGCCTATTATACATGCTATACATGCTAAGAAACAAGCATTTAAAGGTAAGTAACATACATGCATTTAAGACGCAATATAAAACACAATTAAGTACCTAAAGCATACTTAAAATAACACTTGTGATCAGTAACTAAACTGATGCAATATTAGGCAACGAAATAAGTTTGTGAATAGGCCTTGTGTACTCGCCCTTAGCAGTCTTTATTAAGACAGATCTTAGCCGTCCTTAGAATTTACATTTACAGCAATAACTTTTCCTAATGGCCAACATGAGGGCGGAGTAGCCTCATCTTTAATAAATATCATATCACCAACTTTCAAGTTAGATCTAGTTTGTAACCACTTACTTCTAGGTAACAGTTCTGATAAGTAATTATGATAGAATTGTTTCCAAATTCTTTGTCTCATTTGCATTACCTTCTGGTACATACTTAACCTTTTATCATTAAGGTGTAACATATTTGGTTCAGGTAAATCTGTGATTGCTGATCCAATCGCCAAATGTGAAGGTGTGAGGCATTCTAAATCATTTGGTGAATCTGAAATTGCACACAAAGTGGTGAAAGTGGCCTCGAGTTAAGGATTCCTTCCACCTGCACAAGTAGCGTATACATAAGCTCATATGTTAGTTTAGCATTGCACAGCTGTCGTTTTAACAAAGCTTTAACAGATTTTATACTGCTTCATACAATCCACCCATGTGGCTTGCTCAAGGAATAGTAAATTTCCACTGAATGCTAAACGAGTAAATGACTACCTAGGTACTTACTGCGCTATAAGTTTGGCACCGCTCCTTTTACGTGAGATTAGGTATACCCTAGAACGCAATAAATAATTAGAACTAACGCAGACATATATTGCCACTCCCTATCAGACCTGTTACACTGCGTTAACATTACATAATCATTTGTTGTTGTTTTTTTATCGGTGTGCAGTCTGCGGATCGGTGTGCAGCATATATGTAGGTAAATAAATAATAAGTAGGTAAATATTAGGTAAGGGACAATCCAAATCAACCTAGTTCCAAACTAAGTTAAGCTTGTACTGTGGGTAGGTACTAGACGATGATATACATACATAATATATAAATACATATATAAGTAGATAACATCTATGTCCCAGGAATATTCGAGTTCATCACACAAATATTTTCCCTGGCCGGGATTCGAACCCAGGACCGACGGCTCAGTATGCAGGTGCTCAACAAACTGCGCCAACCGCGTCGTCCCGATACCGATACGATAGTACCAAATATTCCCGGTACCGCTTTACGAAAAATCCCTGCATGGTTCATCAAAGAAATATGCAGTGTTACAATTACAAACGACAGGTCACCTACATGTCATACCTACCCACTGTTATACTCCATGCGTATATTGACGTTAGATAAAGATAAGGCATAATGGCGACTGTTGTGTCTTGTAGTCCCTCCTTCGAAACCCGCAGCCCGTATTGGACAATTAGACACAATGGGAGCTTCCTTGCCCGCCAATAAAACACCGGCCATTTTATAACAGGTAAGGTTTACGTCGCGCGTCATCAATGCAATTCTCTGCAACGGGATAAAAGAGTTATACCACTGAAACGCTGAAATTACTTTCAGGAAGTTTTACGTCGCGCGTCATCAATGCAATTCTCTGCAACGGGATAAAAGAGTTATATTGCTGAAACGCTGAAATTACTTTCAGGGTTCGGCTTGTATAGTATTATCTATTCTGTGGTTTCGGTAGGTAGCGAAGTAAAGGTATAGTACATTACGGCAGAGACCAGTAAGTAAGCCATACTGGCCGAGTAGGAATTAGACGGACCGAGCCGTAGGCGAGGTCCGGATATAATACGAGGCCAGGATGGCTCTTACGGTCGAAGCAAGTATAGTGCTTTTCTCAAAAATTAAACAAGAAAATTAGATTAAAATTATATTTTATAGGTGACATTCATATTCGGCCATTTTTCAATGAATATTTTTGTTATATCCCATTTTTATTATTACACATTGTGATATTCGTCGTCGCAGGCACCATTAACTCCCACGATAACAACCTAATATAACAAAAATAATTATGAGTTTATACTTGGATAAAAGATAGATATAGTTATATCGTTATCAAATAGTGGCAGCATTTATTTACCTTCATCGCCAAACTGTTTATCATCTAGAGTTCTTAAATCAAGATTTAAGAACTTTTCTATATTTTGCTGCTGAATATTTGTGATTTCTTTCTTTTGTAGCCATCCGATTGTCTCAGAAAGATTGTTGAAATATTCAGACCTTATCTGATCGTTGAAAGATCTGACCAATTATTAACTTGATTTTCTTCCTTCCATTTAATGAATCTCTTGTATTTTTTTATATCTCCTTGGATTTAGTCGGAAGTAAATTATTTTAGCTAACTCTGCCTCCGCTTTTAAGTATGGAGGAGTGCCGTCTATTCCGAATCAGACTCGTCTGAACTCATTTTTGCTGAATTATTGTAATAGATCACACAAACAAATTTGAAATTTTTGTCTTTTAATTTAAATCCCGCCTTAATTTCTTTTTTTATAAATACTGCGTTTAATTATTTGTACCGTCTTACAAATCTAAGTCTTAAAGATAAAATTTAATTATTGTTATACATTGTTGTATTTTCTAACTAATTTTCATAAAATAAATAGCTTACCTTCAATTTTAACTCCGAGGTTTTTTCTAAACAACACAAAAAAGGAAGGAATTCCGAAATATCATTGTCATTTTACACAGCACAATTATGAACTAAACGCTGCATTCAAACTTCCGCACTAAGTAAACCTTGTCGCTACTTTTTTTTTTTTATATGCATCTTGAGTTACGTTTATACTGCCAATAGTATTAACCTCTTTTTATTTTACATTTGCTCTTAGTGTAAATTGCAAGTGTATACTGCAATGTCGTCTCTTTCTATTTAATCTATGAAAAAGGCGCGACTTTTTAATTTCTACAATTTGCTCTCGCACTGTACTTATAATTAAAACAATTTGTGGAATGCATCCTTTTTACATTTATATACGACCTCATCGCCTTCACATCCTTAGTTTTTTTTATAGGTCGGTGACGATGTTACATCGTGTTTCGATATTCAAATATCTTGATACGTAATAGGAATTACATACTTACTTACTGGACAAATATTGATTCCAAATTTAAAATCTCGCTGTTTACTGGACACTTCTAAAAAGTCTTCGGTATGTTCCACTTACTGTACCTAGTCTATCTAGCGATGGTAAGGCAACATTACATGCAATTTTTGAGAAAAGAATGTTACATATAAGATTACAGAATAAACTCAATGGGAGTTTAGATACATATTTATTTGTGATATATTGGAAATGGAAACTTATGTTTTGCTTACCTACATAGAATGTAGACACCATATATACCTAGCTGAACCCTGTCTGCAGCATGAAACTGCGCCTATTTGTGACAGTTTCATATTAATAAAATATTACTTAAGCTTAGGTACACTTAACGTGTTTTTGACTGCAGTTTTAAATGAGAATCAATACAGACCTTCGGAGTATTGTATGAGTCATTTGCCAGATGTTATTTCCCAAAGGATGCAAACTATCCAGTTTACTAGTCGTAGTCGCTTTACTTCAAAACACGAGCCCACTTACCGTTATCTTGCTTTTTAATACTTTGGTTCACACGCATTTTGTCTCTTAGGCCGACACACTTAGTAAACAGGAAATAATCCTCCCATCACTCTGACAGACTAACAAAATTATTGTGAGGAATATGAGTTATTTCATGCCTAGATTTTTTTTTAGGAGGTTTGGAAATTACACTTTTACTTGGTTTTCTTATAAGTATTTAGAACATAGTGTTGTCTTGGAGACGAAAAATAATGTTTTTACGAGTAGTCCTGTTTATTTAGTTTATATAAGAGGCCTTAATTGCTTTTAAATATTATTTTTCATATTAATTTTAACCAAATTTTTGAAGTGAATAATACTTTTCCCTGAGTTCTAGAAAGTAGCATAGCTATTTCATGGTTTCATTACGTGCAGTCGAAAATAAGTTGAAAAACCAGTTTTCTGCGTAAATTTTGTCAAATTCGAGTAGTTTTTGAAATAAAAATTGACAATGAAAAATTCAAACTATAGGCTTCAAATAATATATATAGGTAGGTACCAATAAATTGAAATAGCCCTGTTCTAAGTAGGAACATTGATAATATGATAAGAAATATGTTACATCATAGAGAAAAATGTCTAAGACAATCAGCATTTTTGAACGGACAAGAAGCCTTAATCCAGAGGGTGATAGCTACCTTTATACCCATTACGAATTGTATCAAAATTTGTCTAGAAGTTTGAGCGTGAATAAAGTAACAAACACACTCACAAACTTTCGCCTTTATAATTAGTGTCATAGTGTGATGATTTTTATGTTTAGGTATCTTCTGCTTACTGTTGTTGGTTCCCTAGTATAATTAGAAAGTAATATCGTAACGCTTTTTAACACTATCTCTAGAGATTAGAAAAGCACGTTACGACGCGTTCAGATGATCCGTTGTCATCCCCTACTGAAGTACCTACACAGATGTTTGAACTGTGGGCTTAGCGCCTCGGCCGTTTATTTTGTTAAGTTTTACGTCTTTGTGGTTTACTTTTTGAAGTTTTTGTGTGCTGAAATTGACACCTGCTTCAGATAAAGACGTTTACTATCACTTACCTAAGTACCTACACACTCGTCTATCGGTACTTTGATAAAACTTTACTACAAAGTCAGAAAATTAAAAATAATTTAAAAATATATCTTATTTATTTATTTAAGTTAAGAGCCTAGAATGTCCCACTGCTGGGCCAAGACCTCCATCTCATTCTTCCACGTGCTCTGGTCCTGAGAAATTTTCCTGCAGGCTTGGGAGAACTTCCACCAGGAATGGTGGGAAATTACTGTCATGTGATGCCTTCCACCATGGAAGGCATCAAATGCGTCTCGCCACCTCCTTCAGGGTATCTTATCTATATATTCCTCCACGATCTTATCTACCAAGTAACGGTCTAGTTTTAAACTACCTAAACTAGATCCCTTGCATACTATACCTATAACTAAATAAAAAACTTATATATATAAAAAAACTATTAATGCGATATAGCAGCTGAGAGATGTCGCCAAAATTTGACTCTTTTTAGGTTTTCTTCGTATAGGGATAAGTAGGTCGACAGTTGGTCGTCGTAACTCTCACTGCACTGCAAGGGACATATAAACAGTACATAAATTTACAATCGCGAGCACAAGTTCAGTAATTTAACAGTCGCAAGTTTAGCAAAATCAGAAATAGAGTATACAGTTGAGTCAAATAAAAGTTTAGTTTCAATCGACACAATGTCGGGCCGAGAGTGACGAGCTTAAGATGACCATAATATACGAAACAATATAAATAAAGCGGCATTGCAAGACCAACATCTGGCCAGTTACAGCCTTGTTATTTACTTATTCACCCGACATCATTGTGACCAACAAACGGAACCAAAACGGAAATCATTAAAGGAAGTAATTATCGTTATTTTAGTGAAATGCCGATGGTCCAGCGTTTCCCACGTCGCCACATCTGCGCGCCGTATGCCAAAACTCCGGCGATGACCATTGTTTCTCGATAATAAAAACGAAGATTAGGTTCTAAACGGCGCAGCAATATCGTAATAAGTCTTGGAATTGTTGAGGCCATAAAACATCTGCAGATGCAGCTGCGCAGTCGCTACGTCACACGTGTGGCTATAATCTACGCCGTCTAGCTTTAACCGTAGCCTCAGCCGATTACCTGCCGATAACGGCTATTGTTCTAGCTGAACGGACCTCTGCACACCTGAACTTTGAATCGAATCGGATCTTGGAAATGCGCGGTCCTTTTAAGTCGATTAAGAAGATGCCACACAACGTGGTAACAATCACGTGGACCTTTCTTTGACGGATTAAAGCTCTTAATTAGACATTGTTCACTGAAACAACATATTGGTAACAATCACGTAGGCATTT
Source organism: Apotomis betuletana (assembly GCA_932273695.1). Classification (NCBI taxonomy): domain Eukaryota; kingdom Metazoa; phylum Arthropoda; class Insecta; order Lepidoptera; family Tortricidae; genus Apotomis; species Apotomis betuletana. The sequence goes on along the minus strand of OW026313.1, from coordinate 8,427,806 downwards.
CTTAGATGGATACACCCTTTTAATTTGCTACTGTTTGTCCAAATTCAAATAAAATATTATCCTTGATTTTTCCGTGTATTGTGATATAATCGGATTTTTTTAATTGTTTATTTTCCCCGAGGTATAAATGACATTTTCTAATGCTTTTTTGTTCACCTATGATATGAATAAACGGAATATAATATCGATACAATGAAGTTAAATTTTGGATTTAAATATCTCAATTAAGTGAAGGCCTCTACTACACTCGACCCTAGCCAGTGCGATTCCGCCATCTCCTCTTAAATTGAATTAAATAACCTTACTAGGTACATTTAATTTCTATCTTTACTTTAAATTAAGAGAAAATACCTACTATTGCTCACACTCAACTCAACTTCGATTTATATGGAGAACCATATAAATCGAAGTTTAAAAAAAAGTTCGTTCTATGTTCGACTGTAGGTACCTACCTATGTATTTTTGTTACTAGTCCTACTACAAGATACAACAGTAAAAAAATATAAACTAGGAATATCCACTTCATTTATCGCACAATACAATACAATAACACGTAATAGTTATGCATATATCTAATAATACCTAACTGTACTTAATCTTAAGTCAGTGTTATGAATCATGATTGCTTAGAGTAGACCAAACTCTTCTAATGGGTAATCGAACTAAGTAATGTATTTGATGTGCCTGATCCATTTCACTTACCTACTTAAAATTTAAATTGGTTATCAGGAAAATACTACGTAAAAACCGGCCAAGTGCGAGTCGGACTCGCGCACCGAGGGTTCCGTACAAACACTTTCCATCCCTAAGTGGTTAAGTTAAGTTTGCACCTGGTATGTATAGCGCCCCATATAAATTAGGTGCAAAGTTAGGTATTAAAATATTAAAAAAAAACTACTTACTAGATCTCGTTCAAAACAATTTTCGTTGGTAGTTTTTATAGTAATGTACATCATATGTTTTTTTGAGATTTTTCATTTTCTTATTTTAGAAGTTAGAGGGGGGGGGACCAACTTTTTTCCACTTTGGAAGCGTCTGTCACGGAAACTATTCGGTTTAGAAAAAAAATATTTTAGAAACCTCGATATCATTTTTGAAGACCTATCCATAGATACCCCACACTTATGTATTTGATGAAATACGTACATATGTGATTGATGAAAAAAAAAATTTTGAGTTTCAGTTCTAAGTATGGGGAGCCCCCAATATTTATTATTATTTTTTTATTTTTGCATCAAAATCTTAATGCGGTTCGCAGAATACATCTACCTACCAAGTTTCAACAGTATAGCTCTTATAGTTTCGGAAAAAAATGGCTGTGACATACGGACGGACAGACGGACAGACGGACAGACGGACAGACATGACGAATCTATAAGGGTTCCGTTTTTTGCCATTTGGCTACGGAACCCTAAAAATGTTTGTCCATGAAAGCTCATTACTCCATAGTTTCATATTACATTACAGAGCCGTATTTACATGTAAATAATATAATTTATATGTAATGTAATTTACAAATTTTCTAATATAGCATGAGTTCATTGAAAATTTGCGCGTAAAATCTAGGTACTCAAGGACCCGCCGTTTCTTTGCCTGAATCGCCTCGCCATTCGCCATTCTAGAGAGATGTTACTACATAAGACTGTGTAGGTTCGCGCGGGGCGGAGGGTCTCTGCAGATGCGGCCCATATGTGCGCTCACGCACCGCCGAAGCCCGCGCCTGCGGCGACCACGCTGTGGGATATCCCAGACTGTCCTGACAAGATTACTGTATACTTTAGAGCAGCTACACTCAACCCGCTGCCCGCTGTTATGAAGAATACCTACATATCAACTCGCACTGACTTTTTGGGCTTCTAAGGCAAAACATATACGCAGACGTTATAGAAAAAAAGTAGAGTAGAGTTTCCAATTTTGAATTATGGTTATATTATGCGTAATATTGAAAATTGTTAAATTTTCGGCATTATAATAAATTCTTAACATATGTATGCCATATACCGAAGAGCTGGTTTGCTTTGGTAGCATGGGTCGAAGATTCCAGTTTTTTTTAGTTGGACCGCCAGTAATAGCTACAGTTTTTGCAGCTTCAGTGCATTGCATTAAATCCAGCTGCTTGCCATATTGTCACTAAAACTCTTTACATTCGTCCACGTCATTAGGGGTCGTTCTACGCTGCGCTTTCCTACGCGTGGTCGCCCGTTCTCCAGGCTAAGTGGCCCGCCCATTGCCCACTTCAAACGTGTAGTCTTGCGCGCTATGTCGTACTTCGGTTCTTCTGCTGAGGTATTCTCTTTTCTGATTCTACCACGCAGACAAACTCCGAGCATAGCCCGTTTCATGACACGTTGCATAACTCTAAAGTGATCTAAACCACCTTATGATTATAAATCACATTGTGAACGACTGTCTTGATTCCGTAAGTCATCGTCATCACTGGCAACACACACTGTTGCACAAAGACTTTTGTTTTCAGGAACTGTAATTTTCGTTAGTATTATCACAATTATAATCGGCATCGGCATTGAATGTCTCACATAATGTCCCAGTAAGGACGGCAGGATGGTGCCCCTAGCGTCACCCTGCATTGTCCGGTTCACACGACGCTTCAGCAGATGCGTAGGCGCGGCTCACTCGGAGCCCTGCCAACAATACCAATACAAAATACAAACAATTTAGACATCTAAACTATCCGATAATGTTCGATTCATTACCCAAGCTCTAATTGACCGCATGTGTGCGATTGGATATCACGATTACGGCTGTAGGTATGTGCCTACCTGTTTATCTTTCTATAAAGTTGTTTCAGGACTTGTCTTAGCCGCATGGCGCCCTGGGCGAGTCATTCATATGTGTGGCGCCCTAGTCCTAGTTATAAAAACGCCCGTTATGTGCCAGCCCCCCTTTTAGCTCTGAAGTAACGCATGATGGCTTTTTAGCCTCCTAAAGCCGCGACTGCGTTGCTTCATAGCTTATTTTATTGTCCGGGTTCGAAAGGATATTGTGGTGGAATTTAGTTCTTTATATGTTTTTATTGACAAATGGATCACTAGCCCACCTGATGCAAAGCATCTTGTATTATTTTAACGACTTTATCTTATATCTATACTTACTTCGCATAAATATATTATGTAATATAATTTTACTTTTAAAATCAACCGCTATTATGACATGTATTACAGATTTATCAAGTCAGTCAGCCATATAATCATTTCACAACTTCAATTTGTCGGTATTGTAGAAATTTGCATATGTGACTTAGCCGGTTTTTCCCCAAAACCCTTGAATTGCATATACAGTGAAACCTGGATAACTGGGACTTGAAGGGACCAGCAAATTTGTCTCACTTAGGGCGATTGTGCACTACAATGAATTTTACCTACTGTCCGGCAGTCCGATTTTTTACGGTCCGATATGGCATGAAAAAAGTGGTAAGGGCTATTGTGCACTTCAATGAATTTTACTGTCCGGCAGTCCGAGTTTTCATGGTCGATATGGCATGAAAATAACGGTTTTAGCTTGTGCACTTGACCGTCTTTTTTTTTGCTATACCACTTAAGCACATGGATCAAGAGGTAAAGATACAAAATTCAGGCTGTGTGTAATGAAATGCCTGCAGTAACGTTAAGGTAAGTTTATACAGTATTTATACAATGAGTGAGCGAGTGAGTTGATAAGTGAGTATAGGCACAGGGCGGACACTGCCTACTAAAAACTGAACTTGAATGTCAGTGTCAATGTGTGTGTAACACGCACAGGGCTGCCTCAGACGCATTGCAACAACTAGTTGGTGTTTTGGTGTTTTAGTTGCACATAAATATGACATACCTAATAAGATAGAAAATTATCACAACCACACGACAACGGTGGTGATGGTGATAGTGGTGATGATGATGCTGGTGATAGTGCTGGTGGTGAAGATGGTGGTGGTGGTGGTGATGAAGGTCGTGGTGATGATGGTGGTGGTGGTGATGATGATGGTGGTGATGAATGTCGTGGTGATGATGGTGGTGGTGGTGATGGTGGTGGTGATGATGAGGGTGGTGGTAGTGGTGGTGGTGGTGAGGGTGGTGGTAGTGGTGGTGGTGGTGAGGGTGGTGGTGGTGGTGAGGGTGGTGGTGGTGGTGATGGTGGTGATGGTGATGATGGTGGTAGTGGTGACGGTGGTGGTGGAAAAAAACGGTCCGGAATGGGGAAAAGTAAAATGTCGGATGGTAAAATTACGTGTAGTGCACAAACTACTCTATACATTTAATGGCGTGCCATATCGGACCGTAAAAAATCGGGCTGACGGACAGTAAAATTCATTGTAGTGCACAATCGCCCTTAAAGTAATATAATAACCAATTATTTTAACAGTAAGACAGTAAGCAACCTATTTTAACAGTTTAGGTAGGTACGTTGCGATAACTGGCGAGCAACCAAAAGCTTCCTCATATACATTCACCTAAGGCCATAGTATATGCAACGATTCTATTACTTAAAGACTAAAGTATAAATTCCTAAATCCCCTCGCAATTCCAAAATGCAACATGCAACTGTATTATTACAATTCTTAAAAGGCATATGTACATTGAAGTTCTAAAGTCTATGCGTCTTTTTAGTGTAAGGCGTTATAGACAGATGACATGAGACATTCGCTAATTCTACCGCTTCCTGCGATCGATTCCGCGTGTCACAAATACGTTGTCTAATGTTTGTTTGTGATGTTTGCGGGTATTTGTAGGATTAATGTTCAGAGTAATGGTGCGTACCGCGTACGAATGGGGTCAAACATTATTGGACGAGAGAAATGGATTGTTAAGAAATTTTAGATACGTCTATACGGGTCTAATCCTGCTGTAGTACCATCAATAATGTAATACATGTCATACATAATATTTAACCCAGTAATACCTACAATACTTGCACCATGGATAGGCGACTGTTTGGCTAAGTCACGTAGTGAAAAAGCGATAAGTTGTTTGACATAGAGTTGGCCCAGGAGGAATTAAGGGATCGTGACGTGACCCCATGGTTCCCCATTTAATCACATAATTTGCTGCTGTGCGGCTAGAATTCACTTCCACTATTCAAACACTTGGATCCGCTGCGTGATATCTTTGGAGACCCTCCATGTTTCGCACTCATACAACAGGACGGTTTTGATTTTGACATTTGAGAGGAAGCTTTTAAGTTTTACTCTTTGTGCTAGTTTCCTAGATTGCCATACCTATCGGTCGCAGTTGCACGAAGGTTGCCCGAGATTTGGCTACCCTCGAAGTGATGTGCTCGTCAGTCCCTCCGTGTCTGGTTCCACACTACTGATGGCCCCACCTCAAAATAAATCCATAGACGACCCAGGAAATGCACACCAAGGCAAGTAACTCAAACACTGTCATAGTCCAATAAGTCAATTTAAAAAGTCTCCACGAATCCAGAGGCCCGGCACATGTCTACTATACCACATAAAATTCAGTGTTAAATTGCAGCTTCTAAAATCCACTTCTATACTATTATAATCTATACTTCTATACTTCTATACTTCTATACTTCTATACTTCTATACTTCTATACTTCTATACTTCTATACTTCTATACTTCTATACTTCTTCTATACTATTATAAAATCCTAAATTTGTATTGAAAATAAATTTTCTATGGAGGGAGGTCATGATTTCAGGAAAAATCTCGATAGCGTGATGCAGCCGGATAGTTGTTTTGTATGGACACGCTTCGCCGTGCCAACCTGGCGCCATCTGTTTTCAAAAAAACCGTTGTCCTCGCATCACGCCGAAACGGCTGGATAAAAAGTTACCAATTTTGGTACAGGAATAGCTGAACATCCAAAGATGGTTATAGGATACTTTTTATTATGATTAATATTTATCTCTGAAAACATAAATTCCATGAAATATTTTCCTTACAATGTGTAACCTTATAATGACAGCGTTTGTGATTTTGAATTTAGAACGACGCGACCCCCGCGTGGCTCTTACGTGTACAAAAACTAAAAAGTATGAATTCGACAATAATACCTCCGCGCGGCCCACCGGTATTAACAATAAGGTTAAGGTTGTTTGAGGCGTTGAGTTACGGAAACCGTGTTAGCAGGCGGGGCGCACTCCGCGATTAACGTTTCCCGCTACAAGTACATGCCGGTGGCCGCATGCATGCGTCCTATTCAGTGGCTGACACGCTCTGTCTCGGAACGCACGTACCTACACGATTTTCGCGCGCTCACGATTTACGTCGCAAGTGAACGTTCCGCATTCATCTGTTGATACCAGTGTTATATTATAATAGTGTTTAAATGAGTAAAAAGACAGCGAAAAGATATTGTATCGCAGCGGGTTGTAGGAACAATGATCGAAATTGGAATCACGCATTTTTCGCTCTCCCAACATGTCCGAAGGATGCCGAAAGGTAAGAAAATGAACATAATATATAATAATTAGTTACTGAATAATAATAAAAAACACATTGCAGGTTACTTCCATATTTAACACTGGTAATACTCAATTACTCAGAACAATTTTAATTGTTAAGTACTTATGTAATTTTGAATTGATTATTTGCTGCTATTTGTCAATTTAAATTCTAGTAAAATAAGTATGTCTACTACTAAATCAACAATCACAGAGGTTTTTATAATAATATTTGATATCACGTTTGTAAAATTACCAATAATGAATAAACGATTGAGTGATAGTTTGATAGGTAAGTATATAAAGTATATAAATAATAAGGTACTGTGACGACTGCTGGGGGATAGCTTCAGATGATGAATAATAGAGCACTAGAGGTACTTCCTTAAAACTGTTTATTGCCCAGAGGCCAGACGATAACTAACTATACATTTTATTTTTAAGACTAATGTCATACGTCTTATTCTAAATCTAAAAACTACTTTATTCTTAAGTTGATGGCCAACCACCATCCGTGAAGCACAACCTTCACATTTCCCGCCGTCTCGGGGTGGACGAGGGAAATTCATCTTAATACAGAGACACTAGACAGACTACTCCTGCCTAACACATAATAAGTCCCTACCTATGCAGGGATACCCATACATTCATACCCAGATGGTCTCTTGCTAAGAGATAACCAGGGTCAGGACATGAGCAGACACTAGCCTATGGCATGTTACGTAATCTGACATGTTGTCTGACACTGGCTTCGCCTTGACAAAAACCCTGCTAAAAAGGCAAGGCACCAAACTGACTACCCCAAGTGTCATTCGACTTATTCTAAAGCATAGACCATTCGATACGATATTAAAAAGATAGGCTTCCACAATTTAATCGCCTGGTGTAAAACCGGCTTAAATAAATTACCCGATTAAATCGCCTCGAATGTTCCCACCTTAACTGCCTGGAGTATGACACACGTCGCATGCTCCAAACAATTGTACCACGATATGTCACTGCCCTTATATTAGATGTCTGACACATTGTCTATGACACTTGTCTCAGTCATCCAAACAAACAGTGACAATCGTCTACTACTAGCTTAATATTAGAATCCTGGCGCATATATATTAAATATGCCCCAGAAATCTGTACCTTAATTACCTCTTATCCTAAATAAATACCTGGACTAAAGTATTATCTTTAGTCCAGCTATCTGTACCACTCCTAAACAAAAAGAAATTACGACCTCATAATTGATTTTACGACCATCGATCATAGCGGTACACGTCATAATGACATGTCAAAATGCTATGTCACTGTCGAAAAGTCAATTATTATTAAAACGCGAAACGAAAGTTATTTTTATTAAAGAAATCCTACCTAACATTTAATTAAAATTAATAAAATTTATTATATTACAGACATGAAAATAAAATAAAATCTTCAGTCTGCATTGGCCTGATGCAGGGTGCAGAGTCCTTGGCCCGACAGGCCAAGACCCCACGATCCTGCCGCCGCCTGGATGAAGAATGCGAGCCGCATTCAGTCACACCAGTAGCTGAAATCCCAGGGAGCTGGGACAGCTATGTATGGCCTCCGCAGTGTGATACATGAAAATAAAAGATTATTATAACATGTGTAAACATTAAAGTTCTGAAAAGAAAATCAGTGTTATAATTAATTATTGGAATTCTGTGAAAGTTATAAGTTATTATTATTACAAGGAAAGGTATTGTAATTGCAATAACTTAAAGTGCAATAAATTTATAGTGCAAGAAATTAAAAATTGAACTTCCTATAGTAATATCTTAGAAATGCAGCTAATATATAGTGGAAAGAAATTAAATTATAGTTACAACAGTGACACTTGCAAATGCAACAAACATAACTGCATCCTTGTACAGTCAGCCTGAATTAAAAATTGCTGAAAAATAATAGTTTTATTATTTACACCCTAGAAATATAGAACTGTTTAAATTTATTTTTAATTAACGATTGAAGAATTTGTTCAATCTGTTAACATGAATTATTACATTTTTGGCACGACCATTAGGAGTGAGTCTTTGCACCACATAATTCCATGGAGATAATCGGTGGATTATTTTATAGGGTAATAATTTATGCACAACGATTATTATTTGTAGGACCCTACTAACATCTAGAACTATCATACACCTAGCATAATTATTATGGGACAATTATTTACATCCTAATAAACACATATTCTACAAATTATATATTATGGTTCATTATTGCCTGATAGAAGCGCAGCGTTTCGATTGGCGTCCACGGTGTCCAGCGGCGCTCTTCAGTGGTTGAGCGGCCCTCCTCGCTCAGGCACGCTGTTCCTGATGTTGCACTTTTTTGACAAGCACTCGGTCCGGCACAGCACATATTAATCAAATAAAGTTTTACTAGCAATATATTGTACAACTAGTGATAATGGCTGAACTTGAAGGCTTCCACTCTTTAAGAACATTTGCTACATCATTCGACAACACCGAAACTGAATGTTTTTCACTGGCAAAATTCCATATTTTCACTGACAGTTGCTTGTCTGATGTCAACAACGTGTGCTTCAAGCGTATAGAAACGAATTATCGGGGATTCTTGCGATTTTCGCCGACGATGATAAAATTCTTGTACATTATTTTCGGCTCGACGGGAATTCGTTGTTTAACACTGAAAGAACATCCTCAAACGATGTCTGAAATTAATCTGTAATACGGTCCCCGAAAATTTATACCGTAATTGCCATTTGTGATTATTTTAATTCGTATTTTCACACGGGCCAATATTTAAACGTCGGAAAAGCCATTAATTGTGCTCGTCTCCATTTTCGTATGGAATCCAAACAAATCAAATGCACAAACAGATTAAAATCGCACGAAATGAAATATGATAATGGGTGATTCAATATTGACAATGTCACCCGTTTGTCGACCTGCTCCGCAGACTCGTAGTGACACTATACTATACCAATAACTCTTCTTCTTTTCTTGCAATATGTGTGCTTCTTCTTATACACTTATTGAATCTGTAAAATAATTATTAGTTGGGAGCGGGGAAACTCAAAACTTCGCGCGACTCTAAATATAAGCGTTCGCAGCTCCACCAAGTGTGACGACTGCTGGGGGATAGCTTCAGATGATGAATAATAGAGCACTAGAGGTACTTCCTTAAAACTGTTTATTGCCCAGAGGCCAGACGATAACTAACTATACATTTTATTTTTAAGACTAATGTCATACGTCTTATTCTAAATCTAAAAACTACTTTATTCTTAAGTTGATGGCCAACCACCATCCGTGAAGCACAACCTTCACAGTACAATAAATGTATTGGAATAAGAGATCCCTAATAGGAATAAGTTCGCCTTTGTACATGTTTTATTTGTTACAAGCGACCCGCCCCGGCTTCGCACGGTACGCGCCGTGCGTATTTTTAAAAATCTAAGCATACATAGGGGCAGACAGACAGCAAGAAACGACTTTGTTTTATACTAGGTATGTAGTGATGAATATATATGAATAAATAAATAAATAAATATCGGACAACTAAGCAAAAACAAAATTAAGCTCAAGAATTTAATTGCATGTTAAGGTAACGCATTCGTTGCATTATTTATTTTATTATATTATACGTATTAAAATGTTTAAAAATAAAGCTAAAATGTTTTGCGGCCTGGTGGTGGATTCAATTCGTCCAAATTCTGAGATTGATTATTTTATAGTTAAATAATGAAATAATAAATATAATCTATGAAGAATATAAATATATTGCTCTCTATATTGAATGCCAAAAATAAATGAATTGAATGGGAAATACATTTTTATTTTTAGTCGTTGACAGCCCTCGCTCTCGGCGACGCGGCAAGCGAGACAATTCATTTTCACCGTTGGCACGCAGCTTTAACGTTCCGTTTGGCTTGCGCTGGGGACGACGACTTTAGAAGGGCCATAAATCATATTTTTTTGGCTAAAAAAAACGGCTTTTGTAAAGATCAAAGCAGTGTGCCTTCTGTACTTGTACTATTATCTATTCTGTGGTGTTAGTTAGATAGGAAAGATGGCGCCAATTATCGACCAACACAGACGAAAATATGAGTGCAATGTTCGTTGTAAATTGTCTCATGCTCAAAAAAAAACATACATTTCTTTAAAAACACAATTTGCGACAATAGGAACTAATGCTCTTTTATTGAATATGCAATTATATTCTTCTGTAGTTTGTAAGTATTGACCATAAAAAAGCCCGGAGACGCAATAAAGAATGTTAATGAATAAAACAGATTTTTTTATGCTATTTTATAGAGTGTATTGAAATAAAAGTATTTCAAATCAATTTAAGTAAATTAAATACATTTCTAAACATGTTTTACCAACCAACATTTAGAACATTAGGCGCAAATTTTGGTATCGTTTGTGTTAGGCCTAACGTACTAATAAGGTAGCGAAATGTATAATAAACGAAAAATATACGATGTATTTAGCCACAATTTTGCATCTATGTAGTTTTTTTTATATATAAAATCTATTCAAAGTAATAAATATCAGTCATTCTTTATTTTTAACGGTATGTTGAGATTTTGTTCTTTTCCGCTAGATGGCGTTGTTACTTTGGCAAAATCTCCATACTAACGGCTGCATCGCGCTGTTAAGATTTTTCCTGAGTTAATAACACCAGCTCCATACATGTGGGAGCTATTGATGGGTCTCCTCGACACCGAGGCCAAGGATTCACGCACGTCGTTGCTTGCCTGTGGCCACGATTCGCCACAAGCTAGGGTGTAGCTGTGATGGGTTAACCTGGACTTCCAGAATGACTATCGAAGTTGTTGAATATTGATCGCATACCTAATATAAGCAGCAGTGTATCAGTTATTGAGAGCTGCTGCTCGACAAAGTATGCATTTTGTATGAAAAACAACCATGATTCGAGACAAGACAAAATTATTAAATTTACGATGTAGAAAGGATTTCACCTAGCCGGGATTTGAACCCAGAACCTACTGAAATAATAACCGTGTCATCTCATGCGTTTTCCTTTGCTTCCTTATTCATTATACCACGGATAACAAAACACGGGCCTCACGCCATCACGTATCCGTTCAGTGGTGCTGTCGCCATTATTGGCGTACGCTCGATTGAGTTAAGTTGGCACCTGAATCTTATGGCGTTACTTAGGAAATTATTATGACAGGTTATATTATTATATTAGTATTAGTACCATTGTAGACGAAAATAATTTATTGTCATCTTAATAGATGTCATTAATATATGTTCAGGTAGGACTATGAGCTAATTATTTTTCAAGGTGCTTTGAATAGTTATCTACAATAAACAATAAATATTCAAAACGATATATAAACATAAGTCTAGCCTCAATTTAAACTAAACCAAGATGATGTTCACAAGCGTAGCACCGAAGGTGCGGAGCGTTCTAGGAAAGTCGCCCACCCACTAATTTAAGTAGTAACTTAATGCGAGGCCGTAGGCCGAGCTCTACGTAGCACCGAAGGTGCAGAGCGTCCCAGGGATGCCGCTCACACATTTAAGATTATATTAAGTGTGTGGGCGGCCTCGCATTAAGTTTTTTAAATCTACAATAGACAATAAATATTAAAAACTACCTTTTAAACATACCTAAGTCTTGACTCAATCTTAATTAAACCAAGATGATGTTCACAAGCGAAGCACCGAAGGTGCGGAGCGTTCTAGGGAAGTCGCCCACCCACTAATATAAGTAGTAACTTAATGCGAGGCCGTAGGCCGAGCTCCACGTAGCACCGAAGGTGCAGAGCGTCCCAGGGAAGCCACTCACACACTTCAACTTATATTAAGTAGGTGGACGGCTTCGCATTAAGTTATTTAAATCTATAATAAATATTCAAAACAATTTTTTAAACATAAGTCTTGCCTAAATTTTAATTAAACCAAGATCATGTTCACAAGCGTAGCACCGCAGGTGCGGAGCGTCCTAGGGAAGGCGCCCACCCACTAATATAAGTAGTAGCTTAATGCGAGGCCGTAGGCCGAGCTTCACATAGCACCGAAGGTGCAGAGCGTCCCAGGAAAGCCGCTCATACATTTTTTTCGGCCTCGCATGACGTTACTTCAACTTATATTAAGTGGGTGGGCGGCTTCTTTGCCACGCTCCGCACCTTCGGTGCTACGCGGAGCTCGGCCTGCGGCCTCGCATTAAGTTACTTCAACTTATATTAAGTGGGTGGGCGGCTTACTTGGGACGCTCCGCAACTGCGGTGCTACGCGGAGCTCGGCCTGCGGCCTCGCATTAAGTTACTTCAACTTATATTAAGTGGGTGGGCGGCTTCCTTGGGACGCTCCGCACCTACGGTGCTACGCGGAGCTCGGCCTTGGGCCTCGCATTAAGTTACTTCAACTAATATTAAGTGGGTGGCGGCTTCTTTGCGACGCTCCGCACCTTTGGTGCTACGCGGAGCTCGGCCTGCGGCCTCACATTAAGTTACTTAAACTTATATTAAGTGGGTGGGCGGCTTTCTTGGGACGCTCCGCACCTACGGTGCTACGCGGAGCTCGGCCTTCGGCCTCGCATTAAGTTACTTCGATTTATATTAAGTGGGTGGGCGGCTTTTTGGGACGCTCCGCACCTACGGTGCTACGCGGAACTCGGCCTTCGGCCTCGCATTAGGTTACTTCGATTTATATTAAGTGGGTGGGCGGCTTTTTGGGACGCTCCGCACCTACGGTGCTACGTGGAGCTCGGCCTTCGGCCTCGCATTAAGTTACTTCGATTTATATTAAGTGGGTGGGCGGCTTTTTGGGACGCTCCGAACCTACGGTGCTACGCGGAGCTCGGCCTTCGGCCTCGCATTAAGTTACTTCAACTTATATTAAGTGGGTGGCGGCTTCTTTGCGACGCTCCGCACCTTCAGTGCTACGCGGAGCTCGCCCTGCGGCCTCGCATTAAGTTACTTCAACTTATATTAAGTGGGTGGGCGGCTTTCTTGGGACGCTCCGCACCTGCGGTGCTACGCGGAGCTCGGCCTGCGGCCTCGCATTAAGTTACTTCAACTTATATTAAGTGGGTGGGCGGCTTCCTTGGGACGCTCCGCACCTACGGTGCTATGCGGAGCTCGGCCTTCGGCCTCGCATTAAGTTACTTCAACTTATATTAAGTGGGTGGCGGCTTCTTTGCGACGCTCCGCACCTTCAGTGCTACGCGGAGCTCGGCCTGCGGCCTCGCATTAAGTTACTTCAACTTATATTAAGTGGGTGGGCGGCTTCCTTGGGACGCTCCGCACCTACGGTGCTACGCGGAGCTCGGCCTGCGGCCTCGCATTAAGTTACTTCAACTTATATTAAGTGGGTGGGCGGCTTCCTTGGGACGCTCCGCACCTACGGTGCTATGCGGAGCTCGGCCTTTGGCCTCGCATTAAGTTACTTTAACTTATATTAAGTGGGTGGTCGACTTTCTTGGGACGCTCCGAACCTACGGTGCTTCGCGGAGCTCGGCCTTCGGCCTCGCATTGACTTACTTCAACTTACATTAAGTGGGTGGGCGGCTTTCTTGAGACGCTCCGCACCTGCGGTGCTACGCGGAGCTCGGCCTTCGGCCTCGCATTAAGTTACTTCGACTTAAATTAAGTGGGTGGGCGGCTGCCTTAGGACGCTCCGCACCTTCGGTGCTACGCGGAGCTCGGCCTTTGGCCTCGCAATAAGTGTAGTAAACGTATGATATTGTGTTTACGCGTGCGAAGCCGCGGGCAAAAGCTAGTATTCTTATAAAAACCGTTGCCTGTACAGTCGCCATCAGATATATCGCAGCATATAAGGAGTTCATAAATATCTGAACACGACTCTTATTGACTGGGCGTTATAGTACATGTTCAGATATTTATGAACGCCTTATATGCTACGATATATCTGTTGGCAACTGTACAAGGATTCATATTATACCTACCGACCACGAATGAGTAAGCAAATATGAATTTGTATCGAAATGACTTTAATTCCTGGCCGTTAAATATCGCAACTGATGAAAATAAGTTCATATTTACTTTGAAAGCAGCCGAGTGTTGATTCGTTTAGTGTCCGCATCCGTCGGAATAAAGTCCTCGATACGAATAAAATGTTATTATAACCAATATCTCGCGAGAAACGACTTATTATTTCATTTTAATGTTGCTATGTTGCGAAAATCAGTTATGAATTCATATTTGTGACGGAGTAATAAAGTTATATAGGTTTACAGATTGCTGACTGAGAGCGGAGGTGTAAAAGATATCTCAATCAATTACTGGACTTCCCTTTTATGACATTCAGTCTCTACGTACGGAGATATTAAGTACCTATACACCTACTATTATAGCACCACAGCTTTCTGGCGAATGGAATGGGTCTGGAAAGGGTTGCCGAGTCGATGAATATCTACTTATTATCATTTACCCCCGTCGGAATACAGATAGGAGATAGGGGATAGTATTATATATGCCTGTATGACAAAAGTTGTAGGTATACATAGTCTAAGTTCGTCATACAGGCATACAGTGCGTGAGCTAAAAGCATTGACGTATATAAGATTATTTTTCAGGTGGGGCCTGGGTGGGGCCTGGCCATGGCCTATGAGTCGAAGTCATCAATTTCTAAGGGTAACCCAAAATTCTGGGGTGGGCACTGGACCATATTGGGGTAGGCACGGCCCACCCGGCCACCCCCTTAAATACGCCAATGGCTAAAAGAATGCGATTCGCGTTTTATACCAGTCTCGGTCGTTCTTACGCGATCCAGATAAGAAGCTCTGTTTTCACCCAAACCCGAATCGCAATGTGAAAGCTCACGGAGTGTAGGTATGTACATATATGTACGAACTTAGTACCTACCTAGATTTATGACCGATGTGCTGTAACTTGTAATTTACAATCTTTATTCAAATAATCAGCTTTAGGTATGTAATGTAATGTATGTCAAATATTCAAAATGCATGCAACGATATTATTTATGTTTCCTGTAGGTAACAGTTAATAACATATACAAAAGTATACATACAAGTAAGTTTAAGAGTCCGCAGCAAGGTCCGCTCAACTCCGCGTTGAGATCGCGCGCTTACGCTTTAAAATGTTGTTGTTTCACCTAGAGGAAGACAGGACGCTAGCAGTAAAGCGAGAGCGCGCTAGGAGCAAAGAGTATGTAATCACTACGTTTTAAGAGACGGGAGTGCCATACGAAACATACTGCCAATATGAAGCCGCAAACAATATCAGTGTCAGTGTCAACTCATGACATAATGCCAACATCAAGAACAAAATAGGGATGTCACATGTTACACAAATTATCGAATTATCGATATCGATATCGGTATTTAAAAAAAATGGTTCAGGCGGGGTTCGCATTCGCACCCGCGTCTCCAACGGCTTTCCGGTAATTTAAATCATTAAATATTTCGCTTCAATGTAAACATTTGGTTTACTTTAGGTTACTAACTTCATAAAAAAAAACAAAAGTGTGCAAATAATTTTATTTCGTTCAAACTTTGCTTGGCTTGCTGATAAACATAGACGAAAAAAGCCGTTTCATCACTCCAGTCTGTGCTCCAGGTTGGAAGTTCTGCAACACAAATAATACAGGGTAAACAGAAAATTACAGAGTAAAATGAATCTGTTTGTCCAGATGAAACCGTACCATTCATAGTCCATTGAAGATTTTTCGTAAAATATTTCTGTGACCATAATCTAACTCAAACTGGCATAAAAAGTAGTGGCTTTTGCTTGAAGAAAGATATTCCGTATTTACCCAGGTATTTTTCACTTCAAATGAAAATTATCGATAAAACTTACATACAGCACTATTGTTTACATACGTATAAGGGTATGTATTATTTTACCCGAAATACCAAGTTTTCAATGAAACTTACGATTAACATGGTTATAACACGCAGTAATTAATTATATTTTTTACTTACCGATCTTCGTCCGGTGGAAATCTTGCCATGAATAGTCTTTTTTGACCGTCCATTTGACACGTTTTCATTCTGCATATTTCGCACTTTTTCCTTTTCAATCCACTCATTTTTGCAATTGTGATTGTCTTCTAGACGACCACTACACCCAAAGAATGCAAATTATTAGATTATTTGTGAAATTTGAATTATTTGAAAAGATCGCAGAACCTTGACAAAACCAGACAACACAACAAAAGAGAAACGTCAACTAATATGGCATGGCGGACAAAAATGGCGGCTGAAGTACAACCCGCCTAAATTCGATTGTCGCCAATTATCTAATGCTTTGTAGGTTTCAACGTTCTTTCAAACTTAGATAGGTAAAAATTCACCCCCGTTTCATATAGCCGTTGTCGTTCGTTTTTTACCTTGAGAGTTGCGCGAGGCGGCTAGGAGTAGCTATGATAAGGGCGGTGCTTACCGCCGCCCCCCCGGACCGTTCCCCGCGCTAGAGTAATTCGCTGCAGTTTCGCAACAATTTTTTGTAATTTATTTTAAGGTTTTCGTAGTTACGCTCTCATTTTAAAACTACGAGATCAATTTTGATAAATCTTTTTTCTTATCAAACTGCATAGTTTAATCGACACCGGAAATAGGTTTTGACTTCAATCTAAACTATATTTTGGTCGTAGTATGCCGCCAAACTGAACAACTTTCTGGGGTCTAAAAATGCAAAACTTGTACTCGCTCTATTTTCTTTCTATTAACATTTCAAGAGTCATAAACTAGTTTTAGCCCTAGATATATCTTATCTCATTATATTTAGAGAATTTCATGATAATGTGACATGTTATATTAAAATAAGGACGTAACTACGTTTGTATGAAGAATCGAGCTTGCTGCGGACTCTTAAGGCTACGTTTCAAAGAGTTTTTTCTTTCTATCTTTATTTAACTCATTATGGTTCGACCTACTTATCTGCAACACTACAAAATCTAACTCATTAAATGGCACTTTGTAGATTAATGTGTAAGTAGATGTTACTTACAACATTGACTGATGACCTCATATATCGGCTGGCATCGACGAATGGTTTCTGTCATTCTGCTTTTAAAATATTGCATAAACCCCAACTACATATCATACGTACGCGTTGTATTGAAGAGTATGCCTTATAGGTATTGTAATAGTAAAGTTTGTACGGAAACGTAAGTATGCAATATACGAGCTTGTAAAAGTAAAATATCTAGGTAATTAAATTGGTATATGGGTGCCGTGTTACGTCAAAGATTCTGCACAGAGGGGCTCTGAAACGATAATAACACTGTCTTGTCCGTCTGTCCGCGGATCACGTTACTTTAACATTAACTGGGGTTTAGGAATGTTCTTCCTCGTGGGATAGCGTAGGTAATTTTAAAATGATTTCGAAACTGAACGTTGGAGTAGAGTCGATAGTATTTTATTGGCAATTCAAATTTACGTCTCTGTTTTCAACTTCGCCAAAATTTCTTTCGTAGGTAGGTATATCCGGATGTTTTGATGTTCGGATTTCGGGCTGTTCTCGCCTACAGGTCACATTTCTCGACCGATCCTCGAGAAATTTTGTGAGTAGATAGGTTCGATAAATATATAAGTAGGTAGGTTATTTTCGATCAATTTTATTCGAATTGGCAAAGATATGGTATGGGGGTTGAAAACATAAAATAAAATAAAATTGTCATTGTCAACCATTTCGAAACAAACTCACGAGATCTACTCACAGCTCATCTCATTTTTACTCAGAGTCTCTCGTTTACAGCGTCTTTGGTTTACATAATTTTCAAATGAAAAATGATTTTTCGTATTTGTTTAGGAACTTCGGTACCTACATGAAAAAGCTTCTGAATCATAGTTTTTTCATAAAATTCCTGATAAAACGACGACGCTTCTCTGAAGATTAATGAATGCAAAAAAGTCACGATCCTTTTCAATATTTTTTTGCCAGTAGTTTATGTTACATAACTACATAAGTAATGTCGGTAGTCGGTAGGTAGGTTGGGTTTTTTTTTTTTTTATGTCATAGGGGGCAAACGAGCAAACGTACCTATCGCCTGATGGAAAGCGATAACCGTCGCCCATAAACACCTGCAACACCAGAGGAGTCACAAGTGCTTGCCTACCCGGAGGACGAAGATAGAATGCCTCTCTATGCTAGTAATTTCACCGGCTATCTTACCCCCACACCGGAACACAACAATGCGAACATTGGGTTGGGATGGATTGCACACTTAATTATGTAGTTAAGCGGACAGGTGGTTAGGTATTTGCCTTTATTTTGTAGACCGGTTGTCACCCAGCACCCTTCAGTTATACCTAGATACCTCTCTAAATGCGTCATCAAAATGTATTTTCCGTTTGTCTTTTTCCCTTTGGCATAATTTTGGCGCCCATCGGCCTAATAGCGCCAGGTGGTGATTCACCTGGCACCCAGAGCTGCCACTGGACTCGTTGTACCCCACTGCATTGACTTTATTGGTGCTTCAACTTGTATTTAGAACTGTACCTACGCCAACGTACAGTCGCAGGCAGTTGCTTGCAGTCCTTGTACTAGTTGATGTTGGAATGCAGACTGCAGTACGTCTGTCTCTTGTATAAAGCCTCACAAATGTCTGACATTCATGTCTGACCCATTGTTTTTATTCCGACAGTGGCGTTCTAAAATAGATTCAAATGTCTGAGTATATACCAATACCAAAAAAGTGACGTAGCCTAAACCCTGCTTTAGTTACCTAAGTGTTATGGTAGGTAGGTACCAGAAATCATGAAGCTAGCAAATCAATGATTTTCTTTTTGTTAGTACAATGCAAGCAACAATTACACCCATATCTGTAAGTAAGTAAAAAGTGTTTTGAAACGCATAATGAGCTATTTCTGTTTAGTTCTGACAGCGTGTTTATCTTTAGCCGCGCTTTACGATCCGCCGATGAATTATTAGCCGTCCCGCCTGACAGGCTGTCTCCGGGAATGAAATAAAATGGAAATAAATACGAAATTTGTACGGTTTTATTGAACCATTAACGAGAACTGTGCCTACCGTGCGTAGTGAAAAGGAGCTGGGGTTAATTTGTAAGTAAGTATTGGAGTGTTAGATGGGTAAAATAGCTCCAACATTTTAAAATTTGTAATTAACTTTTGTCCGCTACTTTTGCTGCCTGAAATTAATTAGTACTACCAAAGAATATATATACTGGTACTACCCCATTGTGGGGACCCCTTACAAACTTCACCACTTTTTTCGGGGATGAGAACTACTCAATGTCCTTCTCAGAGACTCGAACTATTTCCATAGTCGATACTAAATTCGGTTCAGCAGTTTAAGCGTCAACAGGTAACAGACAGACAGCCAGAGTTAGGTACCTACTTTCGCATCGCACACCGCTACTAATAGCGGTAGTAAATGTAATAACGCATTCGCATAAATGCGAAAGCTTTGAATATACCTACAACAAAACTTAAAACGTCTTAAAAGTAAATTATTTTTGTTTAGTAAATAAATTAAAAACATAAAATACGGAGTACTTCTTTTAAGAGCGAAAGTAAACAGCTGAATTATATTTTTTTGAGTACTTAGTGTTTCTTTTTTATTTGATTTTGCATATGTTTGAGAAAAGCACTAAGTATACATGCCTTAGCCTTGAAAAGGGCTTGCCGGCTTCGTATCACTATTCGGCCTCCCCACGGTCCGCCGTCTATACCTACTTGCCCGGCATGCCTTTTTTTCCCGGCGTCTGCAGTAATGTACTATTTTTTTATGGATACCCATATTGTAATAACATTCTTATACTTTACATTACCTACTCTAGCGCCCCCTAGTAAGCGCGCCGTCAAAATGGAGCAGGCGGCGCTCCGCTCGCCGCCCCCTGCTACGCCCGTGTGCAGCGTATTCCGTGCACCATACTCTTAGGCTTAGGTAAAGACGCCTCTGATAACGAGTGCAGAAAGTATAGGTAAAGGACCTGCATTACCCTAGGAAGCGGAGACGGCGGCGAAGACGAGAAATATCATTTGGGTTATTTTATAACTCACTACTTTATTGTCTACTTTTAATGTTATATTTTTAATGGTAATTAAATCTAGGAAGAAATTTCTCTATAATGATGACCATTACCTAATTCTGACTATCGTTTATAAACGCGTGGACACATTGAGTATAGCCAAGTACCTAGTCTAGTCGGCCATTGAAGCTGTTACGCCTGGAAGCCATCTTAAAGGGCTTCCAGACAGTCAGAAATGTTGGCCGATCTGATCAGGTTAGCTATCATAACGGACCGTGTGTAGCATACTCCCAGGCATCGGCCGGGCGCTTTCTTAGCCCAGCCGGTGTCTGGAGCGTCTGCTCATCGGTTGGTTGGTTTCAATTCCTTAAAACAAAGGCTGAGTTGTCGTCCAAAGTAATAAGGCACGAATGGGTGCTACGTTAAGGGTATTTTATCTCGTTCGAAAATGTAAACATTTGAATAAGTAAAAACCGTTTACAAATTACTATGGTCCAAACTGAACCAAAAGTCTTTAAAAACTGTCTGACAAAAGTCTAAAATCTAGCAAAAGTAGGTAGTTCAGTAACAGTGATGCTGATACAATTTGGTATAAACTAATTAGGTCAAAATTATAATATATCAATTTAAAAAAGTATGTAATATGATAAAACGAATTAATTTTTATCTGTAGGTAAAATAACACCTATTTCGGACCACTGTGTGAGGTTTAATGACCCGTTGGCGTCTGTCACCCACCTGCCACTGCCAGCCAATCATCTGTCAATGCAGTGATATGGCGGGGCTGCGTTTGCGCATTGTTCTAGTCTAATAGTTAGCTAATTTAAAATTTATGTGATAAAAGTTCAAGATTGCTACGAATATTTTATAATGGAGGGTGGAGATTCTTTTTTGTCATGTGCCACAACATTGGAATGGACGACACCCCAAGGATCTTCTTTGAGAAAGGTTAATTATAAAACTGCATCGCTTCGCCTTATTCGTAACGAATTTCGCGAAATGTATATGGAAATATCTAGTGAGAAACACGCCGCTATTCGGCTGGCACTAAAAGGAATAAACGTTTTCAAGAAATTCATGGCTGAAGGCAAAGCAAGTGTTAAATTTCAAGAAGCAGGAGTCACGCTGTTTATATCCAATGCCCCGCCGATAAACCTTGTTTCATTTCTAAGAACTATTTTCGTGAAGATGACTGGAGACAAAGAATCTTCTACCACTACTCCGTCCAAACAGTCCATGAGAGCCAAATTACTCAGTGGGAAAGCTCAGTCTTTTGAAGAGATTAGTCCAGTAACAGTTGCCGATATACACAATGCAAAAAGTAAAGTTCCGAAGTCGACTACAACAACGCCATCCCCTCCTTCAAAGAAACGCAAACATGATGATAGTTCAAGAGGCCCTGCACCAAAAAAACTATATTCACCATCACCTCTCACAACAGTTAGTTCATTGAACCCAGAGCAACAAAGAGTGTTGGAAGCTTGTCTTGGTGGAAAGAATGTGTTCTTCACAGGATCTGCAGGAACTGGCAAAAGCTTCTTGCTTAAGAGAATCGTAGCAGCTTTACCACCTGATGTCACAGTGGCTACTGCTTCTACTGGAGTAGCAGCTTGTCATGTTGGTAAGTTGTAAATATATCTATCAATCTATTAGATATTTCTTATTTTTGAATTAGATAATGTATCTTAACACATTTGCTACCGTGTAGTGCTACGGGCTACACTCGTAGCCGATAACATGGGAAAAACCATATGTAGTGAAAACTTATGAGCAGAGAGCCCGGCTACCGGGTTGTTGGTGTCGAAAGTGTTCATTCAGCACTTCACTTGGCAAATGTCTCCCACTGCTTCCATTGTGTTTGTGTTTGGTAATGCGCCATTTACCTACAGTTAGGGTCTGCTGTAAGTTTAGCAAATATCTAATATTAACATAATTAAAAAGTCTCACCCAATATTTCATAACTTATTGTTTTGTTTTAGGTGGAACAACTCTTCATGCTTTTGCTGGTATAGGAGATGGAAGTGGTTCTGTGGAAATGTTGTGTGAAAGAGCAATGAAACTGCCACTTGTTGCTCAAAAGTGGAGGAAATGTAAACATCTAATCATTGATGAAATATCTATGGTTGATGGCACATTTTTTGAGGTAATAACAAAATAACTTAATATTTTTTACTCAATGCTGTAATTATTACAAATATGTCCTATTTAGTGAACAGTATGATTTAATCGGTTTGCAAAAAATATATGTATTGGCTAGCAGAAAAATCACATGGTCAGCAAATATTTAACCTAAGCTGACAGTCTGTGTTTTCTGCTGACCTGACCAAACCATTCATGCTTTGCAGACCATTTAATTATTTTCTTTTAGTGAAACACTAACACCTTATCATTTGAAATTACAGAAACTTGAAGCAGTAGCAAGACATGTTAGAAGAAATGATAAACCTTTTGGAGGGATTCAACTCATTTTGTGTGGTGATTTTCTACAATTACCTCCTGTAGTTGAAAAGGGCAAGACGGGAAAAAGATTCTGCTTCCAGTCACCATGCTGGGACAAATGCATACAACTGTGCTATGAGCTGAAGGAAGTTCACAGACAAAAAGATCAAGAATTTATTTCAATATTGAATAGTATAAGGATAGGCAGGGTGACTAAAGAGATAAGTGATAGGCTGTTAGGTACTGCTAGGCAAAAGATTGAAAGTGATGGCATTTTAGCAACAAGACTGTGTTCACATACTAATGATTCCAAGATGATCAATAATTCCAAATTACAAGATTTAGAAGGGGAGGAAATCGTATTCTCTTCTCAAGACAGTGACAATGCTAGCAAAACTCTTGATATGCAAACTATAGCTCCATCTAAGTTGGTATTAAAAATTGGAGCTCAGGTAATGTTACTAAAAAATATCAATGTAAATGCAGGATTAGTAAATGGGGCTAGAGGTGTGGTCGTCAGATTTGAAGAAGGATATCCTGTAGTGAGATTTAAGAATAAAAAAGAGTATACAGCTAGGTCCGAGCGTTGGTATGTCAAGAATTCTGGTGGGAATCTGTTGTGTAGAAGACAAATTCCATTGAATTTGGCTTGGGCATTTTCCATTCATAAATCTCAAGGATTAACTTTAGATTGCGTAGAAATGTCTTTATCAAAGATATTTGAAGCCGGGCAAGCTTATGTAGCTCTTAGTAGGGCGCAAAGCTTAGATACATTGCGAGTATTGGACTTTGACACCAGACATGTGTGGGCTGATACCAGTGTACTGGAGTTCTACCAGAAGTTTAGACGGCGTCTGCAGCAAATGGAAGTTGTACCTCTTGGCAGACCACTAGCTGACAAGACAAATAAGAAATTGAAATTACGAGAAATGCTTGAAAAACAAATGCGCAGGAAATAGTTTTATTAGTGACTTTTTTGTAAGACTGAATTGTATCCATAATTTGGACATTATATTGTAAATGATTTATTTATAATTTAATAGATCAAGTTTATTCAATTTAATTCATTATGATCTTCTTAGAATAAGACTTACTAGCTTACAGGTTTAAATAAAATAAATTAAAATAGTAGTCTGCGTTTTTATTTATATTCAGTCAAAGTTGAACAAAATATTCATACAGTATACTTATACATATGAAATTCTTAGTTAAACAGCAATATTTATGAAAGTAAAAAAGTAATCAACTTTTTAATGCAATCAGTTGTCTCTATGTAACCTAGGGCTTGGTAGCTTATTTAAGGATAGGTTTGACCTTTAAATTGACAATTTCATTCTTAAAAATAATCAGTCACCTAGATGACGATGATAGATGTCACATAGATTCCAGTCAATAAACACAATACAAAATGGATATTTTTACAGAATCCTCTTTTTGCACCCAGCTCTTTAATGGACAGGCAGTTGTCCCAAGTTATGTGCCAAGTTGTTGTCATTAGTTCATTATATGTAGTGTAATCTGGGGCACAGGTATTACTCAGTGTTTAACATTACAAGCCCAAAATAATATTACTGACCATCATATGATTACCACTTACAATACACAAAACCAAAATAAATGTAAAGTATTACCGAGACTCAATAGCAGTCAAAATCTCCACCTGTTCCTCCAAAGTGGCTTGTTTCTCCTGTAAGCACTTAACAATATATTTATAATTCTCAATGTTTTGCTCCATATCCCTTTTGCCTGATTTTGTATCAGTCATACTTTTCTGGGTAACTTGCAGATGTTTATTATTCTTCGCAACAGACTCAGTTAACATATTATTCAAGTATTCTTGTTTCTTGATCAACACCCACAATTTGGCCTCCATTGGTGCATCAGGTTTACATTTCAAGTCGTCATTGACAAACTCACTCAAGTTAATGGGCTCCTTCATACGGAGCAAAGTGAACTTGATGTCGGACATGAGTTCGGATTGTGTCATTTTGCTGAGGGCCTTGTCCAACTTATTCTTTGTATTTTCAGGCTGTAACAAAAATACACATAATGTCAATAATTTTAGACAGACTTTAGAGAAGTAGAGGAATGAAAAATTTCAACATAAACTTTGTACAGAACTTATATGGCCACATAAGGGCTTTTTACTACCATCCAAAAGCTATATGAGAACAATATGAGCTAAGAATTATATTTAGTTAGAACTTATAAAAAATGCTCTAAAGATAATAAATAGTATTTTACCTTAATGATAGTCTTAGATGCTGAATCTGCCCCCATAGCAGGGAACAGGGTAGGTATAGCATTTGACTTTAGTTTTCTCTGGTTATCAAAGTGTTTGTTCTCAAAATGTTTAGAACAAATCCTACTTTTCGACCAGTCTAATATGGAGCATCTACTCTTTAGAATTTGCAGCCACCTATTTCTCATTTCCAATGAAGTTGGACATCTGAAAGAAAAAGAAATTAAAGTCAATAGAACATCTCACAAGAGCTTAGGTTATGTTTATCAGCGGTTTAAATTAATTAATTATATATACATTATTTTTATTTACGCTGTGGTTTTTTGAAGGCGTAACCAAATGTGTTAATATACATAAATTTCACAATGAATATGTTTAATAATAGCTTACGGATGAAACGCAATGCCGGGAGCTTTGTTGAAAACCGATGTTTTGCAACCTTTCACAACACAGTGAGCCGGGGCCATATTTTTATAGAATTAGGCAAATTTATTCGCCTATGCAATACGATTAACCTTTATAAGAAACAATCTTATCAATTTAAGTTTTTAGCAGTTTTAAAAATTCCAACAAACAAAGCTTGAAACGACTCTTGCTTGACATGACACTGACAGTTATCTGTCTGTGTCTCAGTGTTGCCAGATGACATTTATGAAAATCCGTAGGGTGAGACATAAAAGTCTGTAGAATTCCGTAGATTGTCGCTTGAAAAATCCGTAGTTCTACAGATTTTTTTTCAATGCTTTATTGGACCATATTAAAGCTTAAAATGTTATTAAAAGTTGGTAACTTTTGCAAAAACGTACGTGGAAAAACAAAAATCTAATATTTTTGAACACCATGTCCATAGTTTATTCATAGTTTTGAGTTGGTAAGAAAATGAAATTTAAAAAACGGACCACTGAGTGAAAGTGCATGATTAGTCCGCGAGTGTTTCAGCCAGAATTACAATTAATTCGCAGAAAAAGTACATGTTTTGGTGATAAATAAAAGTAGTCTGAAATTCCGTAGGTTCCCCATTAATTTCCGTAGGTCTGGGTACAAGGCCTAAAATCCGTAGATCTACGGATTTTTCCGTAGTTCTGGCAACGCTGCTGTGTCTGTTCTGTTCTGTTCCGTTTCGTTCAACGCAGCTTTTGAGCAACACCGGCTTCCGCTTCCGACGCGTGCTGCCCGAAGCACCCAAATATTGTTGGACAGGTGATTGAGAGGGACGGCACGGCACTATACGATTGTCGAATTTCGAACACAGGCGTAACCTTTCAGATTTTCAGATACTACACGGTTTTGACACGGTCATATTAGGCCAAGATCCCATTGCAAAAATTTTGAACTGCATCTATTTATTTGATACTAGCTGTTGCCCGCGACTTCGTCCGCGTGGAACCTTTATCTTGAAAATTTTACATATTTATTATTTTCAGATGTAAGTAATGTTGAAATTGCTAAACGTGCTTTTTTTGCAATTGTTTACGAAATAGTAACGAACCCTTCGTACGCGAGTCCAACTCGCTCTTGGCCTTTTTTAATTTTTTTTCGGCTAATTTGCTCTAATTACGCGGTATCATTATAAAATCAGGTACATCAACGAACGAATAGCTTTACTAAATTCGATGAGTTTAAGAACGACGTTTATAAATTCTTTGATTCGAATAATAATTAATGCCTTTACACAAAGTTTCAAGTACCGCACTCAAAAAAATTTTTGATCTACATATAAATTTTAAACCCCTTTTTAACCCCCTTTGGGATAGAATTTTCAAAAACGCTGAAATTACTTTTCTTGTATTTTAATAGTGTACCTTTACACAAAAATTCAAGTCCCGCGCTAATACTCAATCTCCATACAAACTTTTAACCCCTTTTTTACCACCTTAGGGGGTGAATTTTCAAAAACGCTGAAATCAGTTTTCTTCCTATTTATTTTAATACCTTTTTACAAAGTTTCAAGTTCCTAGCATGAAAAAAAACTTGTACCCCATACAAACTTTGCACCCCTATTTAAACCTCTTAGGGGAGGTATTTCCAAAAATCTCTTCTTATCCCTAGCCCACATTGTAAAAGTAACCTATTGTGCAAATTTCAACTCTCTAGCATTTGTAGTTTCGGCTCTGCGTTGATGAGTCAATCAGTCAGGGTCAGGACACTTGCATTTATATATATAGATAATCAGAGTATATTTGTATGTAGATATAATGTGACTTCCTAAAAAGTGAAATGAAATGAAATGAAATATTTATTTATAACAATTGTTATAGGTCATAAAACATCAAAATTATTGTACCAAAAATATTAATAATCGTTATCAATTTTCATGTCAGCAATATATTATGTAATTAACATTTGATCTTCCCTTATTTTTACATGGAAAAATACCTTCCGGCCGCCATCGCAACTGTGTTTCACAACCAGTTGTCTACGAGGATTTTTTAGTCTTTCAAGGCAACCAGTTGTGGTAGAAGAATATTATTCTTCTTATGCAACCAGTTGCCAACAAGGAAAATCTCAAAAGGCCTAGTTGCTATAGAAGAGTCAATTTCTTTGTTCACAACCATAGATTAAACCATGGATTATGTTTAAACCTGGACTGCTATATACCAAAAATGAAGATGATGATGCTTCCAACATGAGGATAATTAATTTGATACCTCGAATTCCGTGAGAGACAAACTACGCACTTGACCGGTTTTTTAGAAGTTGACTACCGGTGTTGAACTGCTACTAATTTTGTGTCCTTTTATCACCAGTGGTAATACGAGTATTGAGAAAATTTTGTTTTAGCGACATTATAATGAATGAAAAAATGAAATGCCATGATATCTTCAACTTAAATAACTTGTATTCCGCTTAAAATTTAATATAAATACAGGGTGCTCCTGAGCAATCCAAATGATTTTACCAGCGGATTCCTGAGGTCGTAAGCAGTAAATTTTTTACATCGAAATATGATTTTTAACTTTTTTTATGTTTTCATAGGTACATAATAAATAAATTACCTTTACTTCACCAGTAAAACAATACTTTAGAACACGTGGCAACATTTGTTATTGTTATCTCTTTTCATTAAAAGGGAAGTCAATGTCATAAAGAAATTTTCTAGTCGGGCAATGTTTATTTTCAAAACAGGTTTTACCTTTATAAATAATGACACAAAGGTAAATTAAGAAAGAAAAATTGAATGCGAGCCACTACAATCGAAGCGGGATTCGAACCCGCGACCTCTGCGTTTCCAAGGTTTTACCTTGGGTTTACTTTAATATGCGATCCAAACTCCTTACTCATCTGTCTCATGATTTATGTAATGGCGGCTCTACACTCTCTTTTAATAACTTTGGTATCAAACTCCATGAATTATGATTATAATACAGACTGGCCACTAAGAAATAAGATTAACTTACTTTATCGCGATTAACGATTAAAACTGACGATTATTTAATCTAATCGTACGAGTTCCGATTAATTTAATCCCGATTAAGTTAATCGTAGATTAATTTCTAGCGATTAAATTTAATAATAATCGATTAATTAATCCGATTAATTTTCTCTCGATATTAGGAAGAAATAAGACATTTTTAAGTCTAAGTTCCTGCCTAGAATTTCTTAGAGTAATCACTACATAGTATAAAACAAAGTCGCTTTCTCTGTCCCTATGTCCCTTTGTATGCTTAAATCTTTAAAACTACGCAACGGATTTTGATGCGGTTTTCTTTAATAGATAGAGTGATTCAAGAGGAAGGTTTATATGTATAATACATGCATAATTTATCAGCATTGCACCCGTGCGATGTACTTATATGATGGAAATGTATGAACTAGCCCCTGCTCTTATTTAATAGCAACAATGTATGTTTTTATATACAACGTTCACAGTTTTTCTGTAGTGTATTTAGTATCAGCATTGCACCCGTGCGAAGCCGGGGCGGGTCGCTAGTGCACTATAAAAACCACCTTGTATTACTGTAACAAGAGGGAAGACGGAAGGAACGGTCAAACCGTTTTTTTTATCGGGGATCGAAGCTTGTTTGTGTACCTAAAATATTGATACCGGTACCGAAATGCTATTTTAACGATCGGATACCTTTAAAAAGGCCCGGTCAAAACATATTGTATTTTCGTAAAATGCACAAATGAGCGTGATCCAACTTATAATCGAGAATTAATCGTGAAATTACGATTATTTTTTTTATCGATTAATGCCCATCTCTGTTAATAATCATTGCTTGAAATAATGTGTCGAGATTAGAAACGACGTAAGAAGAATAAATGTTCTTTTATCACAACTGGTTGCCGTGAAAGACTAAAAAATCCTCGTAGACAACTGGTTGTGAAACACAGTTGCGATGGCGGCGATTTTTTTCTTTATTGGCAACTGGTTGCGTAAGAAAAATAAATATTCTTTTATCACAACTGGTTGCCGTGAAAGACTAAAAAATCCTCGTAGACAACTGGTTGTGAAACACAGTTGCGATGGCGGCCGGAAGGGAAAAATATAAATACAAATTTTACATGGAAAGAGGTAAATTAAAAAACTCATCAAAGCTGTAAAATATTTCCTCTGCCAGCCACTTTGTGAGGTTGTTTTTAAAGGTAGCGGCGGAAGCTGCATTTCTAACGCTGTCGGGCAAGCGGTTATAGATGGAAGGCCCCAGGAAATAAACAGACCGCTCCGACCTGACTATTAGCTTGTGCGCCCCTGCGACCAGCCTGTCCAAAAAGTGAAGTCGGATTGAGTAATATCGAGTAACGGTACAATATTGGAATTTAATTGAAATAAACTTGTTTTATGACCTAAATATTTTTCAGACGTGACTTATTTTATCGGCTGATCTATGAGCTACAGTCTGACCAAAAAGAGTAGAAATTAAAAAGTGGCAACACTGTAGTGTCCTCCCTTTCTAATCAATATAAGAAAACGGGGTATTTATCGAGCATTCACTCGGTCAGATATGATAACTACTATACTATATCTATGGATATGATCAAACCACCTGTCTATATCAATGGTGTCATAGTAATACGAAAAAAGTAGCAAATTTCACATCAAATACATTTACCCTAAATTGCACACCCTAATCCGAACGAACACTGATCATCATATTAAGAACCGTGAAAGTGTTATTCCTACGTATGCAAACAACTCCAGATTTCAGGGTTGATAAAATGATTAATGAAACTACATTAGTGTAAATAATGAAAAATATATTATATTATATTTTCATCTTTACCGTCGGCATACACTACTCAAGTTACTTGTCTTATTGTGGAATTTCAAGATAACAGTCAAGGTAGTAGTTTCTTAGCACAGTAAAATAAAAAATAATTCGTATAGTTCTTGGTCTCCATATGACCAGGTAGACAAAGGATAGGTATCATATCGGTAAAAACACATAAATAAAGAACTAAAACATGAAACGCATTACGCAATAAATATGTAATAACATCTTGTAGGTACGCTTTTCATGCGTGTAACAAATATTATTTCTTATTGACAAGTATCCTAAGTAGCATTCACTAAATAAACGAGCCGAGAAAAAATAAACATCATTCCAATATATATTTCAAATTCATAACAAACAATAAATAATTATTCTTAGAGCTAATCAGTAACGCTAATAGCGACGGGTGGTATGAATCGCCAGGTGTGGCTGACCTCCGCGCACGCCTGCAAGAGAGACTGGTGGTCCGGTTCCCTCATGGGCGAGGGGTCATCTAATACTGGTTCTGTCGTAGAGCACTGGATGTCGATCTTGTATTCGCCGGGCGTGAGGAACACGACTGTGCACTCGTGGTAAGCCTTCGCTGATTCAGGAAGTGTGGTAAGTACGACTCTGGAAAATAAACGGTAAAATCACTTCATAGTATAAAACAAAGTCGCGTCCTGTCTGTATGTCCCTATGCTTAGATCTTTAAAATTACACAATTGATTTTGATGCGGTTTTTTTTAATAGATAGAGTGATTCAAGAGGAAGGTTTATATGTATAAAACATGCATAATTTATCAGCATTGCACCCGTGTGAAGCCGGGGCGGGTCGCTAGTATTAAATAAATAAGGCAAAGGCCCAGTTATATCAAGCCAAGTTGTATGGTATATTTTAGGTTTTATGTTGTGATAGCTGCCATCGACTTTATTAATGTTCAAGGGCATGGTAAATTCGTTGTAACTTGCTCCAAATTCTATGCACGTTTAGAAAAAATCTCCCCAAACGATTGAACGAACGATAAGCTGGCCCCTAACTGTGACAGTCGTGCCATTGACCGACATAAATAGATATACTGGCATTTCAACTACACACCTCAACACTGAGGTGTGGTGCTACGATAAAAGATGACTCACTTGTTATTCCCAGCAGTGGCGACCCTATTATCTAGCTTGTAGCTCAGCACGCCATTATTGTAGTCCTGGTAGAATTGCACGGACAAGCACAGACGATGCAACGGCCGGCTGAGGTGGTTCCACACGGCGAACTCACTTGTTATTCCCAGCAGTGGCGACCCTATTATCGAGCTTGTAGCTCAGCACGCCATTATTGTAGTCCTGGTAGAATTGCACGGACAAGCACAGACGATGCAACGGCCGGCTGAGGTGGTTCCACACGGCGAACTCACTTGTTATTCCCAGCAGTGGCGACCCTGTTATCTAGCTTGTAGCTCAGCACGCCATTATTGTAGTCCTGGTAGAATTGCACGGACAAGCACAGACGATGCAACGGCCGGCTGAGGTGGTTCCACACGGCGAACTCACTTGTTATTCCCAGCAGTGGCGACCCTGTTATCTAGCTTGTAGCTCAGCACGCCATTATTGTAGTCCTGGTAGAATTGCACGGACAAGCACAGACGATGCAACGGCCGGCTGAGGTGGTTCCACACGGCGAACTCACTTGTTATTCCCAGCAGTGGCGACCCTGTTATCTAGCTTGTAGCTCAGCACGCCATTATTGTAGTCCTGGTAGAATTGCACGGACAAGCACAGACGATGCAACGGCCGGCTGAGGTGGTTCCACACGGCGAACTCACTTGTTATTCCCAGCAGTGGCGACCCTATTATCTAGCTTGTAGCTCAGCACGCCATTATTGTAGTCCTGGTAGAATTGCACGGACAAGCACAGACGATGCAACGGCCGGCTGAGGTGGTTCCACACGGCGAACTCACTTGTTATTCCCAGCAGTGGCGACCCTATTATCGAGCTTGTAGCTCAGCACGCCATTATTGTAGTCCTGGTAGAATTGCACGGACAAGCACAGACGATGCAACGGCCGGCTGAGGTGGTTCCACACGGCGAACTCACTTGTTATTCCCAGCAGTGGCGACCCTGTTATCTAGCTTGTAGCTCAGCACGCCATTATTGTAGTCCTGGTAGAATTGCACGGACAAGCACAGACGATGCAACGGCCGGCTGAGGTGGTTCCACACGGCGAACTCACTTGTTATTCCCAGCAGTGGCGACCCTGTTATCTAGCTTGTAGCTCAGCACGCCATTATTGTAGTCCTGGTAGAATTGCACGGACAAGCACAGACGATGCAACGGCCGGCTGAGGTGGTTCCACACGGCGAACTCACTTGTTATTCCCAGCAGTGGCGACCCTATTATCTAGCTTGTAGCTCAGCACGCCATTATTGTAGTCCTGGTAGAATTGCACGGACAAGCACAGACGATGCAACGGCCGGCTGAGGTGGTTCCACACGGCGAACTCACTTGTTATTCCCAGCAGTGGCGACCCTATTATCTAGCTTGTAGCTCAGCACGCCATTATTGTAGTCCTGGTAGAATTGCACGGACAAGCACAGACGATGCAACGGCCGGCTGAGGTGGTTCCACACGGCGACGCCGAGCGACAGACACTCGCCGGCGGTGCAGCTGTATTCCTCTTGCGGCTTGATGCACTGCGAGTTCACGCTCACTTCTGTGAAGGAAAAGGTAATGTAGTTTGGTATCGTATCATAGAACTTTGTTACTTTACTTTATTCCATTGGCCAATTCTGCCACACGTGCAAGAGAGAATTTAAAACTAAAGTTGGCTTAGCTATAGCCATATTCAGAGCCCACAATAGACGAAAGCCATAGTTCTTGCATTGGGTCGCTGTCATCGAAATTGATGAGGAGGACAATATACATATGTATATAGAACTTTGTAAGATGCCGGAAAAAAGGCAATACATGCCGCTCCGCCAAGTTTTGCTTGAGGACCATCGAACATAAGTGTCGTATTTGTATATAACTAAGCTAAAAGTGCAAGTCCAGAGAAAAGTCTCTAGAAATTAGAAAATCATTGATCGTTTTCTATTTGCTGACTATGTATCGCAAATTATACATTCCCTTGAGATTAATCTTCATATGAAGCACTTCTGAAATATCTACTTCATAATCTCAGCCGAATGATGTCTATTGCTGGGCAAAGCCATGAATTTCCACGATTACTGGCTTTGCGTTACCTGCATCCAACGGCTTAACGCGGTCCTCATGAGTCATACATCCACTTTGTCGGGAGCTTCCCAAGCTTCATGTTCCAGTCTTTAGTCCAAATGCTTACCCCAGTTCAAAGGCGACATGCGCACGATGTCCATCATAGCTTGCGATAAGGTGATGCCTTTCACGGAGGCGCGCCCACGAATATCAGAGTGTACTAAATGCCACTGCAGGTCCACGTTGTTGGTGATGTGCTCGGAGCACATCAGCTCCAGGCTGTTGGTGGAAGCGCCGGTGCTGATGGACTTTGGTTCGAGGGCGTCTGAAAAGGAATATGGAAATCTTAGCGCTCACGAAATTGCGTCGCGCAATTTGGATTCGATTTGGGTCCAAGGCGGGTGTAAAAAGTGCTCGTTCAAGTCTTCCATTGGCAGCCGTCAGATACGAAAACTGCTATGTAAAGGATGACAGCTGAATAATATGAGTTTAGCAGCAGTAAACGCCTATTCTCTATCGTGGTGCTATGTGGAATTAGATATGGGTTAAGGTCGGTCCGTATTTGTTATGAATTTTCCAATTTCTTGCGGGACTGAATTTTTTGTGAATTCTTCCGTCGCAATATTAGTCATCGCATCGCAACACTAACATAGATTAAGTTTACTATTCTTACTAACAAAATATGGACTTACTTCCGAAATAAACGAATTGCTTGATTGATTAGTATATAATGAACGCACGAGCACGTGGCACGAATCGCGGCTCTCCATCTGAATGTGTTTGCTCGGATGTGGACGTCCATCTGTTTTTTTTTTTTATGTCATAGGGGGCAAATGAGCAAACGTATCGCCTGATGGAAAGCGATTACCGTCGCCCATAAACACCTGCAACACCAGAGGAGTCACAGTGCTAGCCTACCCGGAGGACGAAGATAGAATGCCTCTATGCTAGTAATTTCACCGGCTATCTTACCCTCACACCGGAACACAACAATGCGAACATTGCTGTTGGCGGTGGGTTAACAGGCAAGACGGTAGTAACAATCCGGACGGACCCTGCACGAGGCCCTACTACTCCAAATGTCATGTTAGATGAAAAACTAGGTGCAGGCTGGTGTTACCTTCCTCCTTGTTCTTGTTGGGCTGCGCGCTGAACGGGCACCGCGCCAGCGGCACGACTCGCGGCTCTATCCGAATGTGTTTGCTCGGTAGTGAAAGTCCATCTCTGACGTCATGTTAGATGAAAAACTAGGTGCAGGCCGGTGTTACCTTCCTCCTTGTTCTTGTTGGGCTGCGCGTTGAACGGGCACCGCGCCAGCGGCACGACTCGCGGCTCTATCCTAATGTGTTTGCTCGGTAGTGGAAGTCCATCTCCGACGTCATGTTAGATCAAGCACTAGGTGCAGGCTGGTGTTACCTTCCTCCTTGTTCTTGTTGGGCTGCGCGTTGAACGGGCACCGCGCCAGCGGCACGACTCGCGGCTCTATCCGAATGTGTTTGCTCGGTAGTGGAAGTCCATCTCCGACGTCATGTTAGATCAAGCACTAGGTGCAGGCTGGTGTTACCTTCCTCCTTGTTCTTGTTGGGCTGCGCGTTGAACGGGCACCGCGCCAGCGGCACGACTCGCGGCTCTATCCGAATGTGTTTGCTCGGTAGTGAAAGTCCATCTCTGACGTCATGTTAGATGAAAAACTAGGTGCAGGCCGGTGTTACCTTCCTCCTTGTTCTTGTTGGGCTGCGCGTTGAACGGGCACCGCGCCAGCGGCACGACTCGCGGCTCTATCCGAATGTGTTTGCTCGGTAGTGGAAGTCCATCTCCGACGTCATGTTAGATCAAGCACTAGGTGCAGGCTGGTGTTACCTTCCTCCTTGTTCTTGTTGGGCTGCGCGTTGAACGGGCACCGCGCCAGCGGCACGACTCGCGGCTCTATCCGAATGTGTTTGCTCGGTAGTGGAAGTCCATCTCCGACGTCATGTTAGATCAAGCACTAGGTGCAGGCTGGTGTTACCTTCCTCCTTGTTCTTGTTGGGCTGCGCGTTGAACGGGCACCGCGCCAGCGGCACGACTCGCGGCTCTATCCGAATGTGTTTGCTCGGTAGTGGAAGTCCATCTCTGACGTCATGTTAGATGAAAAACTAGGTCCAGGCTGGTGTTACCTTCCTCCTTGTTCTTGTTGGGCTGCGCGTTGAACGGGCACCGCGCCAGCGGCACGACTCGCGGCTCTATCCGAATGTGTTTGCTCGGTAGTGGAAGTCCATCTCTGACGTCATGTTAGATGAAAAACTAGGTCCAGGCTGGTGTTACCTTCCTCCTTGTTCTTGTTGGGCTGCGCGGTGAACGGGCACCGCGCCAGCGGCACGGGCACGCGGCACGACTCGCGGCTCTCTATCAGGATGTGTTTGCTCGGCGCGTAGTGGAAATCCATCTCCTCTGACGTCAAGTTGGATACGTCGAGTACTAGGTATAGTTGGCTAGGACTGTAAAAAGAGATCAACTTTTACTGAAAAAAATTGGTTGCCTGTAAAGTCGGTATACGGGCGAAAGTTTTACGTGACAACGACTTTGAGTGGTAAAATAATTTTAATGTGAATATTCATTCGTATAGTAGGAAGAAGGATGAAATAATAGTAACAATTTAAAACATTTATTTATACAAAGAATTTGAAACAACTTGTATGCAGGCGCCTAAGCGAAATAGAAGCGCAAGACATGAACCGGTGTGTATGCCTATCTCTCTCACTCGGTGGAAGGGACGCGTGCCTCTCACTCGCTCTCATTGTGAGCGCATAACGTGAGCGGAGCGTAACGCAGTTTCTTGAAGTGTCACCCGGCAAACCAATTTATAAGACGTTGTCACGTCAAAAATATGCTCAATACTATAGACATGTGTCTACAGAATCTTTAGATGCTGATGCATCTGTTAAAATGTTAACCGCCAACATTTTTAGGAATGACATGCCATGCCAGTGCGGGAAAGTCGAGGTAATGAAATAAACACCTTTTTAATCGCTATTAAGTTTAAGGGCTTTGAAATCTCGTAGCTCGGAATATAGCAAATGAATAGCTCGGAATATAGCAAATGAGCTCGAAATATAAAATGTCAAATGTTGTCTATCCTTTCTATTCAGTATGTACAGTATGAGAGAGACGAATTTGTTATGAGGCGCTTTAAGAGAAATCGTACTTACATTTCAGCAGGCAGTACATCCCAATGCGTGATGGACACACTGGGCAGCAACTCCAAGTTGATTTGTAGCGTGGATTGTCGGCAGTGCATCTCCTTCCCTCTGCCTCCGGAATATCTGATTATCACCTGTGAAAACAAGTTTAGATTTATGTGAATTTCACTAGGGCCTTATCACACTTGTGATTTGCGAGCGAGCTTTCCATACAAATAAGCGTATCGCCTTCGATAAGGCCCCTAAGAAGGCCCTAACAGTGCACGACGATAGAAGTAAAAAAAATACACTGGATAAGTACAACGCGTAGGCAAAGATGGATCAACAGATGGAGTTACCGGCAATGTAATGATGTAGGTGATGTTTAGAAATTTAGAGTGTCACTCGATTGCCTTCTTGCTCTCTCGTAACTGGAAAAAGTTTTCCGTATCCAATATAAGATGATATGTTTCTTTAACGTCACAAGCAGGGAGCGAAACTTTGGTGCCGATGACAGACGTATGACGTCAAGCTACATACAGAGTGTTTTTATTTAGATTATCCTCCTGACGACCAGCATTCATAATTTGCCAATTTAATTTTAGCCTTATGACAAATAGTTGACAGTTAACTATTAGTTTATGTACTATGTGTAGGACACGGGAAGTCAGGAGGTTAAAGATACCTAATAAATGAAATGACAACTTATTGGCATATTTATAACTGGCGAGAGGCTCGAGAATTATATTGCCCTGAATGTACGTGTGAAATGTATACATGTAAATTATATGCATAGTTTAGTTTAAATGTAACTCTTCATGTCAAATTGTGGTACGCACTGAATTGGAAAAACTCGATAAAAAAGAAAAAAAACAATCACATATCGGACTAAAGTATATACTCGCAGGGTTCAAACTCTTCCAAATAGTCTCCTGTATCACCTCCAAAAGTTCGTACATCGTTATTCCTACATGTAAATAAGAAAGAAGATGCGATTATTATGTTTGAACAATAAGCGTTCTGCATACTTCGTCATCCAACGAAACTTTTGTTGTGTTGTTTCATTTACTCGAGGAAAAGTTTTTTTTTGTTAGAATTTCATTATATTGTAAAAAATGTTATTCGTTTCTATTTTTAATATTTACATTATATTTTGTAAAAATTCCAAACATTAATAAATAAACAATAATATTTATATTACCATCATTACATTATAAATAATCACTGAGGTGTTGCAATTTTGTTTTTAAAAAACATCCTATATGCGACTTTACGTCATAATGACGTCACCGGCACCAAAGTTTCGCTCCCTGGTCACAAGACTTCTATTACCTACTAGGTTTTCGAATATCGTTGTCTAATTGTAAGGCATTATTCTAATTTTAATATCTCATTTGCAATTTGGCATAATAATAATTAACCTGTGTCTCAATTTGTCTTCCGCGGGATGGTGGCATTACTGATATTGGAGCCGACCAGCTAGTCGTGTGGGAGTTGGATGATCTGAAAAAATAACAGTAATATATCATTCTTCTATCGAAATGAAATTGAAATTAGCCGGACATTCGTTGGACTTACGGCCCGGCTACTACTTCGGTCTTAGTGACTCGTAGCGAGCTTCATACATCGCTATGATTTTGTTCTTATCGCTCGTCGCTCACCGCTGCCGCTGGTCGCACGTAGCCATCGCCAGGCCGTAAGGGCAAGCTTATTCTTAACTAGGTGCCCGCAACTTCGTACGCGTATTTTTTTATACCATCGTGGGGTAAAAAGTAATCTAGTGCCCACAATTTGAACTTTGATGTATGCGGATAATTCAAACTGTTCGGGAACATGTTTTCGAAGGTAAACTGCTTCATGGATACAATCTGGATCTACGAGTGACGGGATGGAACTACGTGTAGATTATATATCTACCTGAAACTTCCTGAGAGGTTCCTGTTAGGAACCAATCCACTGCTTAGGGACGTGTGGGCATTGGAGCTTTGTGTAGGCAACGATGTTTGCGGTACGGGAGACCCAACTCTCGATGGATAATTCGACGTCAAACTATTCGGGAACATGTTTTCCCCGCCCACACCACCTAAATCCAGGAAGTCTGCTTCACCGTATAGTTTCATGGATATGGTAGCGGTCTCGTTAGGTCCTATCGGTAGTTGAGATTGGATCTGATCGTTGGACCATTGGAATACTTTTGATTGGAGTTGCGTGTCCATGTTTGACTGTAAAAAAATATTTAATTAAAATTTCAACAGTGACTGGCTGACAACAGACAGTCTGAACTGTAGTTTATACGATGAGAATTTGCACAAAATATCTTATACTACAAAAAAATTAGTACCTAGACTACATATAGGCAACTGCGAGAGCAAACCGCCTAGACACAAAATATTTAGAATGATAGAAAAAGATAAAAATCTCTTCTAGGTCATATTCAAGTCAGTTTCTTACGAAAATAACCTTTGCCTATGGTCGACAGCGAAGGTGAAGGAATTTATTTTTTAGGACATAAAAGTGTGACAGCATCTGTCTTACCTGTATCGCCAAATCCAAGTACTCAATAGGCACATTACTAGTGTTTGTAATCTTCATAGTGCAATCTGTGCTCTCTCCATTATGCAAGGAAATATTAGTGATGCTGCCAACATTTTCCACGTTAGGCAAGTTCAAGTTCCCAGAGGGCGCCACCGTTGTTTCAATAGTGATAGTAGGTAGACTCGGTATGACTTCTATAGTGTATGAAGCTGGGAATTTGTTGGGCATTGGCATGTTTTTGAGTCTACAATTCGACTTGACTCCGAGGGTGTGTGTGGAATAACCCATTATTTGCAGCTCACCAACTTCCTTTGGTGTCCCATGGAGGTTTACTGTAGTAGGAGTGTCAGGGAGGAGTATGATGGTTTCTGGAATGGATTCGAATACTATCCCCGATGTTAGGAGCCGCATGTTGGATACTTTTAACTCGAATGGCAATGGGTTGGTTAGCTTCATTTGGACTTCGCATATGTCATCTTCTACCCAGAGGTATTCTGAAATGAATCAGATTGCTGTATTTCTTTTTTTCGTAATGATTAAACATAGGTACATATTTATATATTCCAAGTAGTTTCAAGGAAGGAATGAATGTTAATAGGGAGTGTATTCATTAAAACTTTATTGCACAAAAAAAAACATAACGTACAAAAGGCGCACTTAATGCTATGAGAATGTTATAATAGTATAGATAATAGATTATGCGTTTAATGTAACTGAGGTAGCTCACAGGATTGCACGGTTGAAGTGGCAATGGGCAGGCCATGTAGCCCAGAAAATGGACGGCCGTTGGGGCAGCAAAGTCCTGGAGTGGCGACTACGTATAGGAAAGCGCAGCGCAGCATGGACGGATGACCTCGTGAGGGTAACGGGGAATCAATGGGATCGCACTTTATGGCGAGTCATGGGGTAGGCCTATGCTCAGCAGTGGACGTCTGTGGCAAATAGATATTTTAATAACATTTCAAGTAAAACTCACCCATCTTCCCTTCATCCTTCTTCGCCTTCCTCTCGAGACTGCCGAAGTGTATGGGCGTGAATATGAACGGCCCGGTCTGCGTCTTGCACTTGATGAGGCTGGGCGCGCGCGGCGGCGGCGCGGGGCGCGGCGCGAGCGCGGCGCAGGCCGGCACGTGCGTGAGGTAGATAATAATTTTATTAATACTTATTTCAAGTAAGACTCACCCATCTTCCCTTCATCCTTCTTCGCCTTCCTCTCGAGACTGCCGAAGTGTATGGGTGTGAATATGAACGGGCCGGTCTGCGTCTTGCACTTGATGAGGGCGGGCGCGCGCGGCGGCGGCGCGGGGCGCGGCGCGAGCGCGGCGCAGGCCGGCACGTGCGTGAGGTTGGCCGGCGGGATCACCTCGCCCGTCTCTAGTACTAATGGCACGGGCCCGCCCTCGCACTGGGCTGATAGTGCCTGGGGAAAATAATGTTGAGTGACAAAAGTAGTAAAATATGCCTGTTGTGTTTTTTATCTGATATAAATCAACTTTTTACTACATCGATATCATAAGTTCGAATTAGGCCGGCACGTGCGTGAGGTTGGCCGGCGGGATCACCTCGCCCGTCTCTAGTACTAATGGCACGGGCCCGCCCTCGCACTGGGCTGATAGTGCCTGGGGAAAATAATGTTGAGTGACAAAAGTAGTAAAATATGCCTGTTGTGTTTTTTATCTGATATAAATCAACTTTTTACTACATCGATAATCGATATCATAAGTTCGAATTAGGCCGGCACCTGCGTGAGGTTGGCCGGCGGGATCACCTCGCCCCCGTCTCTAGTACCAGGGGCACGGGCCCGCCTTCGCACTGGGCTGATAGTGCCTGGGGAAAATAATGTTGAGTGACAAAAGTAGTAAAATATGCCTGTTGTGTTTTTTAACTGATATAAATCAGCTTTTTACTACATCGATATTATAAGTTCGAATTAGGCCGGCACGTGCGTGAGGTTGGCCGGCGGGATCACCTCGCCCGTCTCTAGTACCAGGGGCACGGGCCCGCCTTCGCACTGGGCTGATAAAGCCTGCGGAAAATAATGTTGAGTGACAAAAGTAGTAAAATATGCCTGTTGTGTTTTTTATCTGATTTATGTCAGCTTTTTACTACATCGATATCATAAGTTCGAATTAGGCCGGCACGTGCGTGAGGTTGGCCGGCGGGATCACCGAGCCCGTCTCTAGTACCAGGGGCACGGGCCCGCCCTCGCACTGGGCTGATAGTGCCTGGGGAAAATAATGTTGAGTGACAAAAGTAGTAAAATATGCCTGTTGTGTTTTTTATCTGATATAAATCAGCTTTTTACTACATCGATATCATAAGTTCGAATTAGGCCGGCACGTGCGTGAGGTTGGCCGGCGGGATCACCTCGCCCGTCTCTAGTACCAGGGGCACGGGCCCGCCCTCGCACTGGGCTGATAGAGCCTGCGGAAAATAATGTTGAGTGAGAAAAGTAGTAAAATATGCCTGTTGTGTTTTTTATATGATATAAATCAGCTTTTTACTACATCGATATCATAAGTTCGAATTAGGCCGGCACGTGCGTGAGGTTGGCCGGCGGGATCACCTCGCCCGTCTCTAGTGCCAGGGGCACGGGCCCGCCCTCGCACTGGGCTGATAGAGCCTGCGGAAAATAATGTTGAGTGACAAAAGTAGTCAAATATGCCTGTTGTGTTTTTTATATGATATAAATCAGCTTTTTACTACATCGATATCATAAGTTCGAATTAGGCCGGCACGTGCGTGAGGTTGGCCGGCGGGATCACCTCGCCCGTCTCTAGTACCAGGGGCACGGGCCCGCCCTCGCACTGGGCTGATAGTGCCTGCGGAAAATAATGTTGAGTGACAAAAGTAGTAAAATATGCCTGTTGTGTTTTTTATCTGATATAAATCAGCTTTTTACTACATCGATATCATAAGTTCGAATTTTTGGTTCCCAACTGTAACGTTTCGCGAAGTTAACCTTTGTCCGAAAGCCGTTCATATTTCAGAATAAATCACGCCCAAACATTATTTCAAAACGATGTTTATATATCCCTGAAAATATTATTTTGGACAAAAATTTAAATGTCCCGGAGTTGTAATAGGATACCCAAAATCTATATCTATATTTGGCATTAAATCTATATATCTAGTCTAGGTTTGGTTCTTCTGCAAGAACCAAGATAACCGACATAGCTCACAAGATTGCACAGTTGAAGTGGCAATGGGCAGGTCAAGTAGCCCGGAGAATGGACGGCCGTTGGGTCAACAACCCAGCAGTCCTGGTGTGGCGACCACATATAGAAAAGCGCACCGTGGTTCGGCTCCCGACTAGAGGGACGGATGACCTCGTGAGGTTGGCAGGGAATGAATGCGGGATCGCACTTTCTGGCGAGTCATGGGGGAGGCCTATGTTCAGCAGTCGACGTCTGTGGCTGATAGATAGATAGTTCAATTTTGGCATTAAAGCAAATAGACGTTCTTCTTCCACATCGATCCCGATGCCGATCGACGTAGTCATGGTAGTGTTGCCAGTTAGATTCAGATTAAGCGCAAACTTTTTTAGACTTTAATACGACAATATTCACCTAGGCGCCTGTAAAATATTCTATTTTATATTCTAGGAAACACCGCCCTCTAAAATCTAAATTCAGCTTACAAAATACACCAATTCAGTTGCATTTTTAAAGTTCCAGATTTGGAACATTGAGTCTCAAGTGAATACTTAAGTAACCTAGGCGCCAGTAAAATATTCTATTTTATATTCTAGGAAACGAACAGCCCTCTAAAATCTAAATTCAGCTTACAAAATACACCAATTCAGTTGCATTTTTAAAGTTCCAGATTTGGAACATTGAGTCTCAAGTGAATACTTAAGTAATCTAGGCGCCAGTAAAATATTCTATTTTATATTCTAGGAAACGAACAGCCTTCTAAAATCTAAATTCAGCTCACAAAATACACCAATTCAGTTGCATTTTTAAAGTTCCAGATTTGGAACATTGAGTCTCAAGTGAATACTTAAGTACACCTACCTGGAGCTGTATAGCGAACTCCTTGTGCTGCTGCTTGGTGAGATGGGGCCACATGGTCTGCAACAGGAAGGTCATGTGTCTCGTCGCGAGAGCCATGTGTCCCATACGTTTTGCCGCGACAACCATTTCTTGGAGTAGCTGGATTTGCAGGGCTGGCCAACCTGTTAGCCAAATTATGAAGTACTATGGGCTGCAAAAATGCTCCATAAATGGTCCATGCAATTCTGCAACTCATTTTACAATGTAAAGGTATCGATTATAGCCCAACTAAAAATTAAAAGAAAATTACAAATACATAGTGGTAAAAAATTGCTGTAATTGCAATCACAAACATTTTACTATTATATAAAGTTTCGAGTATTTGCATTGCATATAGTGTACCTTTATGTTTATAAGCATAGATAGAGATTTATGTTGTCTACTTTGGATGTTACAGACAAGTAAAACTACCTGCAATACAATCAGTTATAATTAGCCCTTTTCTCCATACATTTAATTCAAAAATCTTTTTTATATTTCTTTTGACTTATTTTGTTTTAATTGCTTGACTCGATAACAAAAAGGCTTGAAGTGAGGACTTCTGATTTATTTTGCCAAGTAAAGGGTTAGAGTAGTTGCAAATCATGCAATTCGCCAATTTACGTAAATATGTAACACACATTATAATCTATATGTACTATAAACATGTAACTGTGGTGTTGTTGGATAAAAAAACCTAGGAATTTGTATGTATCCTCACCAATTTGATGTTGTATGACATAGTTGGGGTCCAGGCT
The DNA here is from genome assembly GCA_932273695.1 of Apotomis betuletana. Classification (NCBI taxonomy): domain Eukaryota; kingdom Metazoa; phylum Arthropoda; class Insecta; order Lepidoptera; family Tortricidae; genus Apotomis; species Apotomis betuletana. Next base: position 8,383,890 of record OW026313.1, on the reverse strand, counting down.
GAGTTTCTGCCCAGGGAAGCTGTGCAGCATCAGGTAGTAGCATCGCTGCCAGTCCGGGTTGGGGTTGTTATTGCTCACGTGCCTGGTCGCCGCGAGACGTTGGCAGAAGGCGGCTTTGCGGAGGAATCCTGAACAGATTGTCAGAATATGATATTGAAGAGTTGATAATTAGTCTATTATTGTTATTTTATTCTTTATTCAGTTGTAAAGTCATGTACATTCAGATTAAGGTGTAACATATAGTGATTTGTCAGGCCATGACGCCCTGTAAGGGCACACAATAACTGCTAATTCATGCGTAATTCATATTTAAATAGCAAAAATAGGACAGAATTCGGTCACTAATACATCTAAATTATGAACAGTTTGTTTCGTTTTAGTTTAAATAGAATTTATACAATATAATTTAATTAAAAATTGTTTCATTGGTAACATCATTTACATAATTATTTCAATATTTTAATTAATAATTTAAATATGTTATTTATAATTTGTATTATTATTGTATGTATTGCATCTCAAACAAAAAAAAGGGTAAAGTTAATATGTGACTATTAATGTGGGATTGGTACTGGTAGAGTATAAGGAGCTGGCTGATAGACGATAAAGATAAAGCGCCACCTCTCTCGCGGTCCTTGCACTAGTTGTAAAGCAATGGGGACTGGGGATCGTGCGGGTCAACGCACATCCTAGGGTATGGCTAATGCGCTTAAGCATTTTAAACACATATGACACAGAGGGCGCTACAGTAGCGTAGAATTATGGAATCAAAGATTTGGTGTGATTGACGTAACGATGTGATAGCTCAGTTGGGAGAGCACTACGCTGAAAATGTAGGGTCGCAGGTTCGAGTCCTGCTTACATTGCAGTGAATCACATTTCATTTTTCTTTCATAATTTACCTTTGTGTCAATATTTACAAAATTCACATTTACAATAACATACCAATTTCCATATACAGTTCGGCGAGCGTGTCGAACCTCTGTATCTTCTCCTGCTCACTCAACGTCAGGTTGATAAAAATAACATTTTGCAGGAAACCCGACACGTGCAGACAATTGCTCTGCTCCACGGCTATCCTGGCCGCTTTGAAGCACGCTTCCGTCTCAATTATACCGGCATTCTGGTATTTGCTGTAGTGAATAATCGCTCTCCGATATTTTTCTATAATATCATCCCCGTTTAAAAGATATACATTGGTTATTTGCGATTGTGGTTGCCGAGGTATAGAAGGCAAATCTGGGCCTAGATACGATTTCTGGCTCTGGTATTCAATGTCGCTCGACGAAGCTAAGGATTCTGAGTCACCATTGTCAGTCTCAGATTGTCGTGAAGATGACTCGATGCTATCTGACGAAGAAGGTGTTAGCTCACTGGGAGGATTGACAGGACTAGAAGTTTTAGAAGACCTGAGAGGGGATGAAGTGGTCTTGAATTTTCTAAAAGTATCCGATTGGGCTTGGAATAGGGTTAATGGTTTCGATTTATTGGGAGAACCCTCTTGCAGGCTAGCGTTTCTTTGTAAAGGGGTTGGGTTTCGTAAGTTTGGATAAAGAAGAATAGCCGATGATGCGCAGAGACCTGAAACAGGAACATATGTTAACAAGATAAGTAATTCAATGTTCGATCAGATTAAATTATTTAATATAAATACCTTCTTTAGCAGCTGCCAGCCATAGCCAGTCATTGACTGATTTTAATATTTCAGATGACGAATGGTACAGACTTAAACTTTCAGTGACTAAGCCAGATTGTAGAGTTAGATCTGCTAAATTCTTCGTCACACGGCCCATGCAACGTTTTTTGTTATTACGCGACTCCATATCAAGCCCTGGAAAAGTGAAGAATTATTAAGTAAAAATCAAACAGTACACAACTTGATCAATCTAGCATTAGATTTAGGGCTTGCAATTCGGAATTAGCTAGTATGGGTAGTATCGGAAATTCCGGAATTTTCGATACTGCCCATACAAGCCAATTCCGGAATTGCAAGCCCTAATTAGATTATTAAATATTTGAGAGTCTGCGTCATTCAATTGATTTGCCTTTTATTCGAAAGTTAATTTAAATAAATATCGATACACTGTTCAAAGGCGCAGCAGATACACCACCAACTGTGTGTTTGACGTTGGATGGCGTATGTTGGATGAAAAAAAATATCATATAAATTTACAAACTTACCAACAAAATCTTTCTTCTCAAAAGGCGCCAAGAGCAGAGACACCTTCTCCAACTTCTCCCTCGACCTCTCCAGCCTCCTAGACTCAACCACCCAGAACAGCGAATTGATCAAGTCGGCCACATTCTGTTCCAGATCTGGCACAGGGTCGTTTTCACCATAGAACATCGCGTGGGTTTTAAAATTGGATGGTGTGGTAAAGTTTTCTTCGGGAGGCATGGAGGCGCTTGATGATGCAGATTGAGGGAAACTTTCGGCTGAGGAAAGGCTGTCCGCTTGTTCACTGGGGATTGACGCTCTGAAATTGAGATGTATTGGTGAAAGGCAATTCAAAGGCAATCCAACAACTTGTTCTAGTATTATTATTATCGTATGGCTTTATTTTCGAGTCTGTTTACAAATTAAGATCCAAGTTCTTCGCCCATTGGGCTGCGTTTCCACCTAATGTTAGTAAGTCCAGGGGGTCTCCAGGGTAATTACGTCGTGGGCAATCGTGGACGACTTGTTCTAGTGCTCAAGAATAAAAAATAAGCCTAATCTGTTCCCTTATGGACTAAAACTCTCTTGAGAAAAACTAAAAGTATTGTTCATAAATTTGATTTTCAAATTAAAACGTGGGCTGCTAGAATAATACCTTAGAAATATAGACCCATAATTATGATTTGTTTGGCATATTAATAAAATGGTGCATATAGCTAACATAAATATCATGATTTATCATTCACAAGCGACCCGTCCCGGCTTCGCACGGATGCAACTAAAAATTATGCATGTATTATACATATAAACCTTCCTCTTGAATTACTCTATCTATTAAAAAAACCATATCAAAATCTGTTGCATAGTTTTAAAGATCTAAGCATACATAGGAACCGACAGACAGGAAGCGACTTTGTTTTATATTATGTAGTGATTATAATCTTAGAGCTATGTAATAAATCAATTTATTTGCTAGATATATTTGTAAATGTGTTCTGACTTACTTGTCGCTCAGACCTTCCTTGGACTTATCATCATCAAAGATGCTGTAAGTTTCAGGCTCCTGCTCCGGCCTCTTCATGTTGCTCACAGGACCGAACATGAAAGCACGGGAGTCATACAGCGTGTTGGAGTATTTCACCTTTAGCGATTCATGCACGCGGCAGACTTCATTCAGTTCTACTTGATTGTTGAACTTACTTAGAGTTATTAGGCCAAGCAGTCTCCTGAAATAAAAGTTTCTTGTTATAATACAATAATATATTTTAACATAGTCAGTACTAAAAGGTCAAAAATGCTGGATTTCATTTTAGACGGCTGAAAGGACTATTTAAAACAAAAATTGCAAAACCATATTCTTCCTAAAGGCAGTAGAGTTACAGCAATCCTTTCATCCAGGATCAAATGTCAATTATATTAATAAATAAATAAAATATTAAATTATTTTTTGCTGATTTGATAAGTAAATACAAACTCAAATTGTTGAATTTTACATAGTTGAGGTATACCAAAACAAGAGAGAGAAACAAGATTCAAGATGTACTATAATAACATGAATTAGAATTCAATATAAAAGTAACTTGTACCACATTACCTGTGTGTCTGGAAGTCACCCCAGTCATTGTTTTCTACCGGGTAGTCTCGGACATAGCGCACCCAGATATCTCTGGCTTGCCCATTTGAGTCTAGAAATGAGATTTATAATGTTGGAATGGATTTATTTTAATAACATTGGTCAGCATTGTGGACATTAATAACTTATAAGTAATTTTTATTCTTAGTAAAGAAGAGATTTACTTATTTAACCCACAAAATTGCAGACCCACCCAGTTATATTTTCATTCCCTCAAATTGTGCTCACTGATATAACACTCTTGTACTGTCGCCATCAGATATATCGCAGCATATAAGGCAATCATAAATATCTGAACACAACCCTTATTGACTAGGCGTTACAGTACATGTTCAGATATTTATGAACGCCTTATATGCTGCGATATATCTGATGGCGACTGTACAAGTGTACATTCCAAGAGTGCCCATTTTTAAGCTCACAGTAATATAAACAACTTTTTTTTATGATAAAACAAGGAACACATTTAATTATTATTATTTATTGTTCACCTATATTTATCTTATAGGGGAACAATAAAACATAACTAGTCTGTCATGATAGTATCATAATAAAGGTAGATTATTAAGGATGTGTTTAGAATGCTCCAGTCCGGTCTGGAGGAACGACGGAGAGATGATGGTCTGGATTGGCACTAGGTCATCTACCCAATTTTGGCAATAAATAAGTTGATTTCACTATATAGAACAGGAGAATACACCAGCAAGCTGTTCCTCTCCTTAGTTACACTACAATTAGCTTACCAGTGACTTTAATATTGTTGACTCTCTGAATCCTCTCCCACAACTTGTTGAAGTTCATGAGCATGCCCCCCACACCTTTGACGAGCACCAGCAGGCAGGCGTGGTGCTGCGCCTGCTGCGCGTAGTCGGGGTGCGACATCACCGACTCTCCGGGCGCGTGAGACAGGATGTAGCTTACTGACGATCGCATTGATATCTCATTTGGTTACTCTTTGCTATTTTTCCACGTATTTTGGAAGGATATTATATAGGATAGTAAATAATATACTCAGGACAAACGGAAAGTTTACCCAAGGGAATGCGAGAAGCGATTATTTTAATTGGAATTGGAATTCTGCAATTAATACATAATTGAACAGCAAAATATTTTCATGGGCGTAAATAAAATAAATTTCTTGTTTACGTCAAAACATTGAAACGTCAGATGTGGGTGGCTATGTATAAAAGAAGTAATTCTCAAAAATAAAAAAAATTACATACTCAACTACAATGCGTAAACTTGTTATCCTAATATTCCTAATGCACCAACACATCAAATTAAATATACAAAACCTAAACGTTTACTGCACTTTGTATTTTTATTCTTATTTCAATAAAATTATAAGGAGAAATCTAAAATATTAAGCGAAAGCGCCCGAGGTATAAAGAAACAGAAACCTTTGTATTAAGGGAAATTGTATAGGCTGGCAACCCTAAAATCAGTTTCGTTCAGAAATTTTGGAAACAAGCTGAGGATTTAAGTATGACAAAATAAACACCTGCCGACAAGACCTGCATTTTTAACAATATTATACTAAAAAAAATAGTGAAACGTCTATCGATAGCTTTGTTTAAATTATTCACATCGTTTTTACATGATACGCCTTGACAAGGTCTTTTACCTTTCTTTCGTTCAGGATTTGGTACTTTCCCTCCAATCCAACTCCAACCTCTAGCGATTGTTTTGTTTGACAGATCCCATTGGACTTATCAATTCATAACCTTAAATCTTGTTTTGAATTTCACATACAATTGCAATTTTCATTAATTACCGTAATTAAGTGTTAAAACAGTAACGTTTGATTACTCATAATGGCATCAAAAGAAGGAGGAGGAGGCGGTGATAAGTCTAAAGTAAGAAACAACGTAGTCTGTTGCGATGTGACATTGTATACCTATCTTGCAGTTTGTTCAAAATGTTTGCTTTATTTGCAGGGTCCTCAAGGAGCGGGAGACGGGAAGGAAAAACGGAGAAAAGAGTCCATCCTCGATTTGAGTAAATACTTGGAGAAGAGCATACGCGTGAAGTTCGCAGGGGGGCGCGAAGCCGCCGGCATTCTGAAGGGTTATGATCCCCTGCTCAACCTTGTACTCGATAATACTACTGAATTTCTTAGAGGTTGGTTCATTTAAATTTTTAAACAATATAAATTGTGAGCTCTTGGACTGTACATAGTTTAGATCTCAAAGTCAAGCAATTTCAGCTAAGAATGTGTCCCCCTATCTATATTCTTCTCTAAATGAGCAGTTTTCTCGTTGCATGACTCAATTTCACATATTTTATATAAAAAAAATTAATCTGCCCTAGTATAGTTGCTTATCAAAATTAAAAATTTGTTAGAAAATATAGGTAATGAGAAGACAGTTTCACATATTTAATAGCCTCTTTCCTATTTCTCCTGTTTTGCAATTTATATGGGTGTATATCACAATCATTCTTAAAGAATACCCCCATAAAAAATAGTTAATGCTTTAACTGAGGAATATGTATTGCACTTGATTTAATGTATTATGTTGTTTTATTTTACAGATCCCGATGATCCATACAAATTGCTAGATGACACCAGAGCACTAGGGTTGGTGGTATGCCGCGGGACTTCTGTGGTACTTATCTGTCCAATGGACGGCATGGAAGCCATTCCAAACCCCTTCATCACACAGGAGGGCTAGTTCTGTATGTAATGTAATTTTTTATATGTCTAAGTATAACTATACATTAAATAATTTAAGGACCATTTTGTAGTTTCAAATCAAAACCATTCAGTTAGAAAAAGTATTTATTATCTACAAAAAATAAATTATTGCACACAAGCTTAACAATTAAAAACCTATTACATTAAATAATACTATGGAACAGTTCAAAATTCACTCATTTGTTCCACTTGGTCTGGTAACTAGGTATTTATTATTTACAAGATTTGTATGTTAATCTAGGCCAAATTCGTTTCTTATCCAAGGGTAACTCTGTGGACATCCTTGGCAGGTTATCATGTATTTGTCGTGTTGTAAAACCTTTGACTGTAGTTTGCATGTCTTTGGTTTATGGCAGGCATACTCTATGTCATCAAAAGTGTTGTTCTTGCACTGCCAGGGCTCAAACTTGTTGATCTGTAGGACCGGTGTGGGCCGCTTCATCCATTCAATAGCTTGCTTGTTGGTCACAAAGTACACATCGGGTAGTTTCATTACTTCACTGATGAATTTCTGTAAAAGAAACACATGCATCATGTCCATCTTATATGTGTTTTGGACTCATTGTTCCATGGTGTTGCATTGTCCATGTAGGTCACTGCTCATAAACTACTCAGAAATAAAGGAACAGAACAAAATATTCCCTTTCTTATGTGTGGCTGATGATACCGGATGATAATAATCTGGCAGACCAGATTGGAATCCCTATTTACTGTTTTTCGTTCAAGGTAGTTTTACTATGCAAAGTTTCAAAGTAGTAACAAAGATTTTAGTTGTAGAGTTTTATGAGTCAAAAAGTAGCAAATGGGTTTAAATTACCTTAAATGCATATAAGTATTCATTATTCTTCAACCATGTGGAGTTGAGATTTATTCCGAATGGAGCCCTGTTCTTAAGGTAATGCCTCTTGAAGTTGGTGACCAGGACATCATACACCTCCTTGTCTGTGAGCTTGGGGCAGTGATCCAGAGTGGTGCACGTGTCTTCGTTGTTCAAGAGCGGGTTGATGGGCATCTCCCAGAGGCCTGCGTAGCTCCGCGTTGGGCAGTACTGGTTTCCTGTCATAATAATGACTATAATTATTGTTTTGACAAAGATTTCAAGTGTCTATGGGAGAAATGCCAGACATTCTACCAAGCAGCTTTTGGCGAAAACTTAGGCCCATAACCTCTCTCTATGTAAAATTTCGTGTCGTGTTTAACTGTGGAGTAAAATGAGACCCATACATTATTAACTCGCTAACAATGTAGATGTAGATTTTATCTACTTTTCGTAGCCCACAACCTAATATAAATGTAAACCATTGTCCGCTTTAATTTTGAACTATTTATGTGTTCCACCTACAATACCTAAGTACATGCATCGTGGAAAGAATGCTCTTCCTAAGGAAACAAACTGTTCAGGCGTATAAGCAAGATTACTTCCTGTCATTACCACTTAAAAAAGTCGTAAACCATATTGTCGAATGATAATTGCGTTGATGTCATGCGATCGCCTGACTTTATTCGGAACTGTACGGAAAACTGTACATTTGTTGACGGCATGCGTGCTTTACAAGTGTTAAGGAAATGCTTGGCAGTTACAAGTCTAGGAAAGAATGTAAATTACTTTACGTAATCGACACATCTTGCGATAGTGAGGTTTCTATAGTCGACAATCGCATAACTGTTACTTAATCGGTCGCACGCTCTAATTACATGTAGAATCGAAGATGTCTCATAGATTCCTAGACAATGTACGGTATTGGTTGTTAAAGCATGAGTACGCACTTTTACTTGTTCTTTATCTAAGTACTTACTGTCTAAATCTGTTGAATGAAATGGGCGTGAGAATACACTACGCACGGTTACTACTTAAGTTTTCTAGGATTTAATGCCTATGCAATTTTATCTTTTTACGTCACCCTAGGCCGGAAGTGGGATTTACTGCCCGCTACACGCGTAATTCGTAAAGCCCCAGATCTCACCGACCTCACCTTCGGTTCGGGCCAAAAAACACCTGCGATCTGGGACATTCACAAATTGACCGCCCTAGGTATGTAATGTCAATAATTTTAGTTACTTAGTACAATCACAAAAAATCCCCCCACGGACGAAATCTTGTATCCGAGCCTGTTTGGGTCACAGCAGGTCAGCTGAACAACGTCGATACTACTACCTCGATTCTACTGATAGGTATACATTACCGGAACACTTGTGCGGCATTTTATAGTCAAGTGTGTACGGCCAGTAAGGCGGGTCAACGGCCGGCGCAACTACCGTAGCATCGTACACAAAGCCAAACTCCTGCATCATGAGGAATTGTCGGTTCCACCCTACTGCCAAGTGTGGCACACGGAGACCCCTAAAACAAAAAACAATCGTCAGAAAAAGAACATATTTTTTCATACGAGCCGGATGCTATTGGTCCTTCGACCCGGATCGAACAGTCCTTCGAACAGGCTTAAGCGACGCGTCGTCCACTCGTCGTCCACTACTAATATCGTTTTTTGAAATTTAACCTAGTAATAATGACATAGGGCTTAAATTTCAATATTTGGCATAGAATCGAGTCGCCGTTGAGTTGTTATAATGTGCGAAGACCTTTAGTTACCTGAAATCTTCCATGCGGACTTTGGCGAATCTGTTGATAATATTCGCTTGCCCGACCATCTCATCAAACCAGTCCTCCACAGTTGCGTTTTTGGACCACCATTCTTCAGGACCCCTATGCCTGCAACAACATTTCGCTTTATAACACAATTTTTACTTTTGTATAAATGTCTTTATATCTAATTCATCTCAACATTCGTCGAGACAGTAACTTTCAGACTCCTTTAAACGTGGTAAAACTTATTATACGGGACTGTACTCCTAAAGCAGGCTCTAAGTATAAATATGTAATCCAGTGCGTTAACTTACGTAATAGAGTTGACAGCGATCTCGTGGCCGTCGTTCCACAGTTTTTGCACATGCCTGTAGTTGGTGTACTGGTGCGAAATGAAGAAAGTCGCTTTTATGTTACATCCGTCCGGGTTCCGCCGCTCGGGCGTGAATAAATGTTTGTTGAACACGTCCCAGTTCTCGTGGTTTACTGGACCGGTGAATGTCAGGGTGATCATTTGTGGTGTCTATAGGAAAACATCATTTTTAATTTATGAGGGTATTCTTTTTCGACATGAGAATAAAGCAGACTCAATATACAGTACGTCTAGCATACTGTGACGACTCTTTGTCGCGCGACAAATACTACCTGTCACTTTCCTTTCAATACCGTGCGAGCAAGACATGTGACGCTAAGTCGCGCGACAAATGAAATCGCGGCAAGATATGCTAGGCTGGCAGGTATACTCTTAAAGTGGAGGATGTCTCAGGTGTTTTCGGGGGTTGTTTCAATGAGTTGCGGTTGCACCAATTTGATATCTTCTGGTTAGTATGAAAAACAATTCTGCCTACGCCTGAAATATGCACATAAATAGGTACTTTCTGTCTCGAATGACGTCAGTCTCTAAAATTCTCATTAGACTTCGTTCACGAATAATTATTTCTTGACAACTTCCTCCCACTTTTAAAAGCTCATAATCTGATTAACAAGCATATATAATAAAGTAAATGCATTGCGTGTGTGGTCTTGACAACATATCTACGACGTACTCATTACCATCGGATACCGGTATTCGATTTCGGTATTTCGCTTATTATTACATATTTCTATATTTTAGTGAGCTAATTTCAAAGCTCTATATCCCTATATACCTAAATTCAATTTAGTAACGTTTGATATAAAACCTGAAATTAGAAAAATATTTGAATTTGAATGAATACCGGTAACGATCCCTCATTACTGAACAGTATATTGATAGCATGCAATACACATTTTAAAGACGAATTTATAGCGAAGAAACGGAACATTGTTGTCTATTTATAAACAAAATGTTTTACCTGATTTGGGACTAAGCCGCCAGGAATTTCAGTCCCAGTTTTGGAACAAAAGCAGTCAGGGAACCGACAAAGTCCGATGTCACAGGGTTCCGCAGAATTAGGGTCATATTGGACGTCACACCAGCCCTGGAAAAAAGGTTGGTCAGGCTAGAGAAAGTAGATTCTACCGCAGTCATGTCGCAGCTATTACATGGACATTACATGGTCGATGCCATTAATGGCATAGTATACCTACACGTTTAATTAAGAAACTAGTAGCATTAAGTAAATATTATAAGATAAGTCTTGGAGATCTGATGTGAACGACACTTCTTTGGATTCTTCACAAGATTGAGGAGCAAAAGAGGTTCTGGAAAGAGTGTGTTAATGTCTAACGTTTTTTCTATCGCCCATCTGCTAGTTAACATTTTTAACCTATTTGTTAGTTTGAAGGAGGTTAAATACTAACGTGAGGTTTTTCTAGGTTTCTTTTAAGTTGGAAAAGATCTACTGCTGTTTTTAATTAGAATCAAATTAGAGCCTAGGCCTAGAGGTGCAGTACTTGCGAAAAAATCCATTGAAAGTAAGTATTAATAAGCACAGAAACTGTATACAAATCTAATAACGTCTGATTAAAATATTTGTATGTATTAGGCCTGCTGGAGCCGGCATATTCATAAAAATGGTCAAAGCTCCTTAATTAAGATAAAAAAAAAAAAAAAAAAATTGTATCCTAAAAGGCAATGCGTATAAAGCTGGTGAACCGCTAGGCATTACGTTGTCTTTGCTAAGTTAAGTCGTAACGTGTGGTCTAGAGAAAGCGGACTGGACAGTTGGGCACCAGTAAAAGATCAGGCTTGACCTACGCGACTTGAATGAGATGTCTTGAGTTGGACGAGTTTTACTGCTAGAAATACTTATTAATGAAATTTCTTATGTTTTATTTTTGTAGTTTTTTAAATGCCATATATCGATATATGTATACCCGGGAGACTCGGAGCCGCCTCCCGCGTCGATGAGAGACAGATTTTTTACGAAAATTCACTAAACGTTACTATAGACACATATTCACTCTTATGTAGACCGTTGTCAGTTTCATTTTCATCCAGGGCCTGATTTATAAGTATGTGGGACAGACAAAAACAAAGTTGCTAAACAAGCGTCGTCTTCAATAGACGCTTATAGGTACTTATATTAATCTAGCAGCTTGAATCATACTTCTTCACAAGAATAAGCGTAGCCATTGAAGCCGTCACAAAAGTAGTCTGGGGGAACGCAGTTCCCATTAGCAAAAGCCAGATGTGTCTCGTTGGAGTATACGTCTTCTCCGGCAGTGTCTTGGGGATCAGGGTCTCTGGGTACAAAGACCAAAAAAATATGATCGCTGCAGATAGTTACTTCGTCAGAAGAATCAGCGCAGTCGTTGGAGCCGTCGCAGAAGTACTCAGCGGGGATGCAGTTCCCGTTGGCACAAGCCAGGTGGGTCTCGTTGGCGCAATCACCCTTTTCCAGCAGCGGCTTTGGGACCAGCGTCTCTGCCAATAAAGATTTCTCTTAGTATGGTAGAATAGAATCGTTACTAGCCCTACTACCAATTCTAACTCTACCATACTATTACTGATAAGGCTGTTTGCTAGATAAAACGGAAATCCGTGCAAGAAATATATATCCTTCGGTTTTAGCGCATGGTGCCGCGATTTCGTTTGGCTCCCGCTACAACAAAGAAACCTTTCGCTAACAACAAAGATAGAAACAGGCAATATTTCTCACTCTACAATGAGCCGCTAGTTGTGCTAGAGGGCCTAGAAGTGCAGCAATGGACTTAAACATAATGCTGATAGAGAGAGAGAGAGAGAGTCGGAGAAAAGGTTGCTTTGCCACTAGAGCGAAGCTACGAAGCCAATAAGAGGTGCGTGAGGAAAAATCCACTAATACGATCCCTTAGCGGTGCTGTTCGCTGTTGTTTCCTCGCCCATCGATTAATGGCTGCTAGTAGTTCAGCTCTAGCGGGAGATCAGCATAAACGCTTGCACTTTGGATATCACCTACCAGCCTTTCTAGGCCTTCTAGCACGAGAAATATTATCTGAATCTCTTCTTCCATCCAACACTGTGCCTAGATGGGTGAGGACGTGTCGCGCAAGCGTGAGAAGTCGCGGCCAGATATGCCGGCTGCGGTCAGCTTGCTTATACGGTCGATGGCGGCGATCTGTATCATCAGAATAAAGTGCCACATTTTAACAGGTTGAAGAATTCGATTAGCTTAACTAGTATAATTGACCCCCCTCGACGCTTACCGGTACTATTAACGTATCGCAGAATATAAATACAAAGTTCTTTACCGTTTAACCGTAGGTAAGTGATATTTCAAGTAGGCATATAGAAAAAGCTGTGTTTGGATGTTCATTACCAACAATAATAGACAATGTGGAAGGTGGACGTACGTCTAGGCTATTGATAACATTTTAATTAGACTAGAATAATTTTTCTGACTAGTGTTGCGCGAGCGAGCGAGACTAGATCCACTGTATAATATTTGTATAATTGTATGGGTAGATAATACACGTTTAGTAGTGCGGAATGGCCTGAGCCTTGTGCTACCAAAGACACATGAACACAAGAAGAACTTACCTGTAGTAACATCGCAGTTATGAACATTCTGCGCCTGGTCACATAACTGTCTGTTCACATCAAAAAGCAATCCCTGGGAGCAGCGGAACTCGAAGACTTCACCCTGGAGGCACAGGTAGTATTTGGCACATTCGTCGGTCGTCCACGTTGTGGCTTCTGCGCGATCTGGATTCCTGTTGATGACAAAAACGTTATTATCATATCATCATCATTATCAGCCTAACTTAGGGAATGCAAAACCGGCTATTTTGTCATGAAAGACTGTTTATATCCGGTAAATAAAATAACCCTAGCTACATACTACCATCAACTGCTGAACACAGGGCTCATCCATGGACTGCCATAAAACTACATTATATTATGTTTTTTTTTGGTTCCTCCACTGCCAGACACTACGTAAAAATGTTATTCAGTAACTGAATTGTTTGCAATAATCTGAAAGAGGATCAAAGTAACTGACATTGCCCGAATTATCGCTAAATTGAAATAGCTGTGTGGTGTGGTAGGTCAGCGCTCGTAGAGCCGACACGGCCGCTGGGGCAGAAATGAAGGTGGTTATGAACCGGAAGACGCAGCATGGGAAAACCCCCTAAAAGGTAGATCCATGCTCTTATAAGGATCGCGATGATAAATGGGCCATGGGTTTGTGCAGTCCAGAGCGTACGACGTGACCACGATTGTTCTCATATTTAGATCCCATAAAGATTGTATCTCGTTAGGTAAACAGTAAGTTCAAGATTTCAATTACCTTTAGCGAATTCTATGTTTAGTGTTGTGTGGGAATGGCCTTCGAGAGCAAATAGCGAAAGTTTAAAATAACGTATACTCGATTGTTACTACCGTTCGTTGTTTTCTAGCATGCTGCTCCAAGTCATATAAAGAAAAGACGATCAATCACCATATAAGTAAATCGCATGTCTTTTATTACTTTGGTTTTGGAGTCACACTATATTAGTAGGTATGAACCACCCAACAACCTTGCGTCTTTACTACTATAAATAGGTATGCGTACCTACTTACATACAAAAGACGATCGACTATCACGCATCTTTATGTACTTATATAGATAGGTAAGTAGGTATCGCCGCGGTTTTCCAAATGGTCCTTTAAAACTAAACAAAACAAAAGACCATCAATCATAACACCACCCAGTCTACGAAGTTACATAAAGTCACGGTCATCATTTGTCGATTGAAGAGCGAAAGTTTCTCTCGACGGCGGAAATGTAGATGCGGCACGGTAGCGTCAGTCAAGGTTGCGGCGAAAGTCGCGGGTCGATGCCCTGGTCGCTGGGAAATTTGCAATTAGTGCAATTGAATATATGCGAGTTTGACCAAGTGTACTCTTTGAGTAGATCACACTTGGAGACTATTGAGATCTTAAAAATTACAAGGATAGCCGAAAGTCGACCATGTCGTTGCCGTCGTTGGGCTGGGCTCGTTGGGACATTTCCATATTAGTACAACTCGCGAGTGTTTGTCTGAACGTCGACATCTGGAAGTCTAATTGCGGCTCCACACTACTCGCGAAGTTGGCCTAGGTTGGGCGAATATGATAGTGTGGAGGAGCACTTCGCTGCGGAAACCTATACTTATACGGCCAACTTTGCGCAACTGCGGTCAACTTCGCGAGTATAGTGTGGAGGTAAGGATATCGATGCCTGACGACCATTGTACATTGTTCATAGAACTGCAGGACTTCAAGATGCAGTATTTTTATCGACGGACGAAGCATCATTTTTACACCTAAATATTTGTCAGTAAGTGACGATTGCCTACATCCATGGATAAAATGCAAGCATCATAGGTTGGCTAAACTTTCAAACTACACACTTGTGCTAGTTGTTCAAAACCACAAATACAATCAAATCCCTATTTTTTTTCTATGATAATCCTGTGTCTTAAATCATAGTTGGCCGAGCGAGCGAATCGAGCGAAGTGACTTCGTTTCAGCTCGGTCGAAAAATTATTAGTTTGTCCGTATGTTCGGATGTCCAGCTGTCCGGCTGTTCTCGCTTACAGGTCGCATTTCCAACCGATTAAAGGCAAATTTTGTAAGCAGGTTTCTAGGTTTAATAATTAGGTAGGTAAATATATAGAATGTTTGTCACTTCTAGTATCTCTGGCGCTATGGTTGACTGGTAGAGAATGCCAATTGGCATTAAGTCCGCCATTTGTACTGACTTGTTTTGTGCAATAAAGTTTAAATAAATAAATAAATGTTTTTGTCAATTGTGATTTGCGAAATATTACATACCTAATAGCAAAAATACTTAAGTGTGCTCAAAATAAAAAATAAAAATCTGCCATTTTGAAATAAACCTTCGAGGTCTACTGCTCACAGAACCACTACTTGCCTATTGTACTTACCTACATATCCACTTTTATAAAGCTTAAACTAAGTTCTTCTGTGAGTATTTTAACACCTGACCTGACGTTACCTACCTACCTAGTACAAAAAACTGATGGCGAATGATGTCCTAAATGGAAATTTCAAACCGGAACATGCAGCCTAGGTTAGATGCGTCTATAATATTTGAAGAGTTCCCTCCATTATTCATGGATATCGTCATAAGATTTTCACCAAAACTTTGTGGGACCAACTTGAAGGTGCCTCCTCTGGAACGAATAAAGAATTTTCCAAATCGATTTTACAATTTATAAATGACGGAGTTCTGAATTGAGAAGGAACCGCTTTTTGGAAGTCGGTTGACGTATAAATTTTTTTTGAGACATTTATTTCTTACGATTTATTTGTAAACAATAAAGGTTAGCTAACTAGTTAACCATAATTTTGTAATCCCAAAAGGTTACCCACTGGTTACGGCTGCGCCTTCGACGCCCTTTGACCGCAGATCGTGATAAAGTGCTCTAGCACTTTACGTATTATAGAATAGTGAACGTAATGCAAGTACTTATTTTGTATTTGGTAAGTTTGATATTTTATGGAATGGTAGCGTTTATCACGTGATAAATAAATAATAAAGCATTCGCTACCCTCGCACTCGCATATTAGACAAAGTTACTATTCACTACAAGAATTTTTAGATGATGTTCAATGAAATTAATATACAATAAGTAAAAAGAAAGCAGTTAGGCTAAAATAGAAATAGAAAATAATGTATTAGAATTAAGTTACTTAAGTTGATTGCTGTGCCCTTGCAGGGTGCATATTATGATGTTAATTTTATTGTAATATGTGTGCAATAAAAAGTTTGAGTTTGAGTTTATACTTGACAAAAAGTGACGTGTGCTTGTTACCAGAGGACCATCAACCCGTCTAGCACAACTATTCTTCGCGACTTTGGTCGCGCGACATAGCGCTACCCATCACCCTCTCACATTGCTGCACAGAAAGAAACAGGCAATTATCTCGTTCGAAAAATAGTCGCTTGATCTTGCAGTGACTTTGCTTGCCGTGTGACTCTGCATAACCTCTCTTGCTCGCACGGTATTGAAATAAAGGAAAGTGACAGGTAATATTTGTCACATTTGTGTGTAAGAGTCACGTGTCACAGGTCACAGTTACCCTAGGCGTGCAGGAAAACCAACCTCAGTGTTAGGATTTAGTTATTTTTGTTTATGGCTTCTAGCTACTTCTATTGTAGGTACACTTGGTTAAGAGAAAACAAAACACTGCTATGTTTCTGTTTCTCACTGTTTCCTTCTGCTTTTCTCTAAATGCTCGCAGTGAAGCCGTCATTTTCACAGACCACTAATATTATCGTGGTCATTATCATAGACTCATAGTATAGTACATATACTTACTTCTTCATCTTCTCTATAATTTACAACTTCGAGCCTATACCGTATATATAGGGTGTGTGTATTTAATAGTACTCAGGAAACTTTGATTGCCGGGAAGTCTCGGCACGTACCTACCATACTGAAACTGAAATCTACTCCCATATACATACCTGGAGTAAAAGTTGTAGGTTGTTGATGTAAAGTATGCTCTGTTTTGTAGTAGTTCGTGTTATGTCACGTGAGTATTTTCTGGTAAACAATCAAGTTTCGTGCACATAATGTCCGGAACTGCTTTTATGATCCACAGTAATTTTCGACCAGTTTTTAAAGTGGACCGATTTCACTTCGCGCGATACTGGTGTAATGACATAATGATTTCTATTCGAAAGGTATGAATTGTCACCCATTTATGTGCATGAGTTGAGCTTTTCCCTTTCTGTGCTAACCATCGATTATCTTAGTTTCACCTAGTTAGATGACGAATCTATCAATTATTAAAAGTAGGTACCTATAATCAATAATAGTAATTATAGATTAAAATTGGTACCTAGAGACTATTGTACAAAACCACGAGAGTAACATTCTATTCTATGGAGATTTTTTAGTGCAATATTCTTTGCCTTTTCGAGCTGATGTACATATTATTAGGTATGATACTAAGGTATCACGCTAATATTATAAAGGCGAAAGTTTGTGAGTGTGTTTCTGTGTATGTTTTATATCTTCACGGCTGGGCCAATTTTGATAAATTTTAGTATGAAGGTAGCTGACACCCTTAATTAACACATAGCCTACTTTTTATCCCGAAAAAATGTAGTGTTCCCGTGGGATCAGCGGGTAACAAATATATTCTGAAATTATTTTATCGTACACGTTAAATTTTCCAGGATTTTGTCAATGAAAACCTTAAAAACAAACAATCACCATTAAGCTGGGTTTATTGTGTTACGATCAACGAAGTCTTCTGTATGAAAAAAGGTGATTTTTGAATTATTCGTTGTAATTAGAGGGTGTGACGTGTGACATTATGGGATCAACTGATCGAGTAATCTTATACCAACATAAACACTGCTTATAGTAAAATACGCAACAACTGATTCGTACCTGTAAAATCTTCCATTTTCATGACATTTCAAATGACTGGTGGTACTTCTTTTGGATAACACATGTTTTTTGATTTTCTGATTTCTGTGTCTTCCTTCCACTCCTGTAAGGAAATCCAAAAATAACTTCACAATACACAATTCACAAGGCATAGTGGTTATTTGAAAACTTTAGCGACACTCATTTTCATTAAAATATAGTGTTTAATTTAAAAATGTATAACCGACTTCAATCAAGTTCACGATAAAAACATTCACACAGAAAACACCCTGTGTTTCTTCTTTAAGAGTAGTTTTTATTTAAATGCAAATGGGATCACTCTGAGGACACCAGAGGTATAGGACTCACAGTAATAATAACCATACAAAGAAAATATGTTTGAAAACATCAACCGTTTTTGAAGTCGTTTGAAATGGGATGTTGTCTATTGATGAAGGTTCCTAAATTTTCAAACTACCTAAAACCGCGCACACGACGATTATCGCGAGTATATGTGAGAGGCGCCGCATGTTGCAGGCTCGGTCTTCGTGGAAGCACTGACTTATCAAGTCATTATCGCCGCTGGGATACTTTCTTCCACCTCCATTGCCGTCAAGACGGAACGTACGTTGTCGAGGGAAAACAACGTGAGGAAATAATACAGGTAAATGTGGTAAATCTGTAATCATAATCTCTGGTTTCCTTTATCATAGGGTCCGTGGAGGCTTAATAGCAGCGCCCTAAGGTAGGATCACTGATAAATACAAAGGTTTACCTACTAAAACAACCAGGTATAAGAGTTGGGTATTAAGCGAAATAATACAAAACTTAGGTACCTTTGTAAAATTCAACTGTGTAAGGCATTGACGTAATAATACCTCAATGTGTGTAAGCATAAATAAAACTTGTACAACAACGTGCAATTTGCCTACGGTCGGAAGGACCAATATTCGCATTGTGGTTTTCCGCGCGACGTTTTGTTGGTGGTCCGAAATAAGTATTTATATATACAAGCTTGAATCTAATGCAAAAATACCTACTTAATGCAATATGAATAATTTTGTAAAAAAAATAAATTGACAAAAGTACTGTTTGCTTTAAATTTAAATCTTTAGATGTTTTTCTGTAGTAATATAATTTATATTCTATTTATTTTAACATTACTACAGTAAGTCCGAAGTACAATTGGGACTGTAACCGTGGTTTGACGTTTACCCACTCGCGGCAGTCGCGGCCGGCAGATTGATTGTTTTCGCATCAGTCGATAATATCCTACGATAAACATTTATTGCGATATTGTTATTATTCATACTAGTCAGTTATAAATAAGAAAAATGAAATGTTTTTATATCATCCTACACGTTCTAGTTTTGCTCTGCGTGTGTTTAGCTACGTTATCACCGCCTTCTGATAAGAAGGGACAGAAAGGTGTAAAAGCACAGGAAGGCCCGCGGAAACACAATGTTTTGGACAGGAAATTGGTGAATGAAGCGCCTTTTGTGAAGGATATTATAAAGTACCACGCCACGTATCACCAAGACGTATCTACGAAGAACTTTGGAAATGCAGTGCTGGGCTACGTTACGCCGGTATGTCTTCGTCTTTCTTACGCATTATATCTATAAGTAAAAATGTAAGCCTTTCTGATTCTATTGTATGTTCCTGTCATGATTTGACGATAAACCGTGAGAATATAAAAATCTACTCAATAAAAAGAAAATTAATATTTTTAGTTACAATCACTGTTATACACAGAGATTGTTAAAAATGACAATCTTACCTTATGTAGTTAGACAAGGGTGTAAGTGTTTTAATAGTTATGCATAAATTTATTATGACATGACTGCCTTCAATATAATAACATTAAATTAATTAGTGAATACAGCATTCATAGTGCCAATATATAAATTGCTAATGAGCTTAATGCGGGGGTCCCCAAATTAGGCTGCTTTATTTTATTTTCTTGTAATGCAGTTACTGGGTTGTGAAGTCATTTAGTCATGGCTATGGTGCACTAGTTACAGCCTGATAAGTTGCTTCTCATCCTGAGGGATGGTGAGCCATATTGCAATTTTTTGTGGTTCTAACTTATTTTACTGGCTATATACTCATTTGTAATTGAAGTTGAAAGTCATTGAATGTCACTGATGTTAACAAAAAGAAAGCAAGTTAAATTTTCCACAAATTTGAAATAGATTTTGCTGAATTTAGCCAAAAATATCCACAGTGGTGCAATAAAAGTTCTTTCCATTCCAATATTATTCATTATTTATTTTAGAAGATGAATGAATAATTGAGTAGTATTCCAAGTTATAATGTTTTAAAATTGGGTGTTGACATACAGCTACTGACATTTTATAACATACCTACATTTATGTATTACTGCCAAATGAAAACTTTTAGTAGTGAGGCTATAATTATGTTTATTTGCTTTTCATTCCAGTGGAACAACAAAGGCTATGATGTGGCAAAAACTTGGGCGCCCAAGTTCAACTACATTTCCCCAGTGTGGTTGCAAATCAAACGGCAGAGCCCCAACATCTACATCATATCCGGGTTACATGATGTGGATCACGCCTGGATGAAGTCTCTCCGCCAAAAAGGATCTGATAGGAATTTGAAAAGTTAGTATTGCTTTTGGGGTTAAGGTTTTATGCTATAACTTTATACATTTCTATAATGTCAATACTGAATTGTTCTGCAAAATGTACTACATTAAAATAGACCTATATTAGCTTAATTTGTGGGTGAATCAACTTTTTTGTGTTGTTTTGTCCCCGTTGTCCAAGTGACATCTTCATACTGTTTCATAGAAAAATGCTTAGGTTGTCAGAGGGACAAATTTTGTGTAACCATAGCAACAAGGTGCACTTAAAAGTTGATTCACCCTTGTAGATTATTTATATTTTGATTCAAATAAATTTATAGTATACTAGGAACCGCAACTTCATCTGCATATTTTCTTAACCTTAGACGGGTAAAAAGTATCCTATAACCATCTTTGGATGTCCTGCTATCCCTGTACCAAAATTGTTAAAAAATTGTCCAGCCGTTTCGGTGTGATGAGAGGACAATCGAACTTATAAGGAACAGATGGCGCCAGGTTGAAACAAATGACGATCCTGCATCACGCTATTAAGATTTTTCCTGAAATCATGACCCCTCTCCATAGAAAACTGATTTTCAATACAGATCTAGAATTTTATAATAGTATAGAAGTACTATATGAAAATATATAAAATTTAATTTTAAAGATTTTATGAACTCTGTTGTCTTAGGTACCGCCTTACAGAACAAGTCATTACAAGAAGGAATATACAAACTTTTCATTGTATGTAAATATAAAACCATTTTTTACAGTTCTTCCAAGGGTCCTATTTGACAATTGGCAGCTCTCTGACCTCAAGGCCTTCTTCACTGAGCCCTCATCTCTCTCAGAACAGAAAGCTCTTATTGAAGAGGTGAAGAAAGTCTGCAAGCAGTGGAAATTCGACGGAGTGGTACTTGAGATGCTTTCACAGATCGGAAAGTATGCTGACCGCTCTGTTAAGTTCATACAGCAATTTGGTAAGTTGAAGTGCTCTACTTATTTTATTACTCTTGGTTAGGTTATTGCTCATGAAATTAAACCTAGATTTCGTAGAGAAGGTAGTTTAATACTAAAGATAAAAACTCGCGATATTAAAGTAATGTGTATTTTTTGGTGTGCAATACCAATGTTTGCACCTGTACTACTTTCAAAAAGGGCGCCCTCTATAGTGATCTATATTGAAAGAACAAAGTCACGTATAAAGCCTATATTAAAATAAATTCACACGACATCTTATAAAACTGAGTAAAACAAACGATAGCGTGATGCAGCCGTAGCCGGTTGTCGGGTCAGCGCCATCTAGCGTGCAATTAAATAGTTATAATCACTATATAAAACAACTGGTAGTTTAGAATAAGGGTGAAGATGTTATGTATTAGCTATGGGGTAGATTTAGAAATATAACATTTGTATACGAGGGTAGGGTTTTTGAGTAGGCAAGTCAGTCTGCGAATATACATACTACACACAACACCTAGTCTTTGATTTATCAGTGGACGACGAGGATATTAAAATAAAATGTCAGTGGGAAGGATTTCCGAGTTTGACGTGCAAAGTGGTAGCTGGAGATCATACTGTGACAGGCTGGAGAGCTACTTTTTCGTCAATGATGTAAAGGTGGAACGGAAACTATCGACGCTGATAGCCGTGGTCGGCGACGCGGCTTATGAATTAATGGTAAACCTGTGCAGCCCTAAGAAACCGGCCGATATGACTTATGATTTAGTAGTAGAAGTGATGGAAAAATACCTACAACCAAAACCGTCAGTACTCGCTGAGCGGTTTAGGTTTAGGCAGTGTCGACAGAGTAACGGTCAATCGGTCGGTCAATACGTAGCGGAGTTAAAAAAGATGGCGCGGTTTTGTGACTTTGCTTCGACATTGGACGAGAATATGCGAGATCAATTTGTGTGCGGATTAATAAGCGACGGAATAAGGCAACGATTGTTTGCAGAAGATAAAATTGATTTCCATAAGTCGGTGTCATTAGCGTTATCTCTAGAAGCGGCCGAACGAGATGCGACGGCGGTCGACGCGGGTAGCGGGGCGAGCGCAAATGGTCCGGGAACAAAGGAAACGTCTATGCATACCATTCAATCGGCGGGTTGCAAAGCGTGCGGCGATTTTCGTCATATGCAGTCGCAGTGTAAATTTAGAGATTATGTGTGTAGTCGGTGCAATGCTATAGGTCATTTACGGCGTATGTGCCCAGCAGGGAGTGGTGCAAAAAGTGGACCGGTAGCTGGGCGCGAGGGGCACTCGCGGGGGACTGGTAGCGGGTATTCGGCTGGTTATAGTCGGCGCGGAGCCAGGGGCGCGAGCATGGGCCGGTACGGCCCGCCAGTGGCGGCGGCGGCCAGTGGCAGCGGATCGTGGGGTTCTGGCAGTGGATCTAGGGGTTCTGGATCAAGCAGGGGCCGCGGCAAGGGCCGCAGGGGCAGCTCACGCATGCACTGGGTGTCCGAGGAGGAACGGGAGTACCAAGGAGAGGAATACACCACCGACGTGGAAGAAGAATTTGAGGAACCCATTTACCAAATGAACCTCGAGAAGTACAAACCGGTAAGCCTGCCACTAAATGTAAATAATAAAACTATCATGTTTGAAATTGATACGGGCTCGGCGTTATCGTGTATTAGTGACCAGATGTATAACGATTTGTTTAAAGAAACACCGTTAGAGCGATGTAATTTATCCTTGAAGTTTTATGACGGCAGTGTCATTAGGCCTTTGGGTTCGATAGTCGTCGAGGTACAGTACGGGAAAATATGTAAGAAAGTGGATCTGTATATAATTCAGAATGGTACTACTAGTTTATTAGGCCGTCAATGGTTATCGGAGTTAGGTATAGAAATACCGAAACTTACCACGTATGAAAATGTTCATACGAATGAAGTGATCAGCAAAAGTGTAATATCAAATATAATTTCCAGGCATAAAGAAGTATTTGATGGAGGCCTGGGTGCGTTCACCGGTGGCCGGGCCAGGTTGCGCGTGCGCCCGGGGGCGACGCCGGTATTTTGTCGCGCGCGCCCTTTGCCCTACGCGCTGCGGGGCCGAGTAGATGAGGAGCTCGACGCGATGCTGCGCGCCGACGTCATCGAGCCGGTGGAGCTCTCCGACTGGGCCACGCCATTGGTAATTGTTAATAAGCCGGATGGATCTTTACGTCTATGTGCGGATTACAAAACAACATTGAATCGCGTTTTGTTAGTTGATAAGTTTCCGATTCCTAGGATTGAGGACTTGTTTACACAATTGAATGGCAGTAGGTATTTTACTAAGTTAGACTTATCGCAAGCTTACAATCAAATATTGTTAGAAAATGATGGTTCTAGACAGCTGACGGTTATAAATACGCATCGTGGTCTCTTCTTATACAAAAGACTGGTTTATGGTCTTTCTTGTAGTCCTGGGGTGTTCCAAAGAATCATGAGTAATCTTTTGAAGGACATTCCTAATGTAATATTTTTTTTAGATGACATTTTGATAACTGGGTCAACTTTAGAATCGCATTTATGTAGTCTTCAACAAGTATTGCAGAAACTACACGACAATGGTCTTAAGATAAAGAAGCAAAAGTGTTTTTTCTTACAACAAGAAGTTAAATATTTAGGTTTTGTGATAGATAAAAACGGTGTTAGGGTAGACGATGAAAAAATCAAGCCAATTCTTGCGATGACGCCACCTAATAATGTCTCTGAGCTCAAATCGTTTATAGGCATGGTAAATTTTTATGGCAAATTTATTAAAAATCTTAGCGAGTATTTAGCGCCTTTATATGATTTGTTAAAGAAAAATAGGAATTGGTTGTGGACAGTTCATCAGGATAGGGCATTTGAAAGGGTAAAAAAACTGCTCAGTAAGGCGCCTGTGTTAGGTCATTATGATGAGGCTGGCGAACTGTATTTGACGTGCGATGCGGGGCCGCGGGGCGTGGGGGCCGTCCTGGCACAGAGATCGCGCGGTGCCGATGCCGCCGGGGACGTTGTCATTGCCTACGCGTCGCGGGCACTCACACCGGCTGAACATCATTATAGTCAGATACACAAAGAAGCGTTAGCAATTGTTTTTGCAGTCAAAAAATTTCATCAATATTTGTACGGCAGACAATTTACTTTAAGAAGTGACCACAAACCACTCCTGAGCATTTTCGGACCGGGCCAGGGTATCCCGAGCATGACGGCTAGTCGGTTACAGCGCTGGGCGTTAATATTGTCGGCCTACGACTTTAATATGGAATATGTTAGGTCTGAAAATAATACAGCGGACGCCCTATCGCGTCTTATAGCAGCACATAAATCGACGGATAGGAGTACAGAAGATTGCCCAGAACAAACATATTTACATTTCGCGGCCGACGCAATGCTTTTAGATTATAATGCGATCAGTAGGGAGACACGTAACGATAGGATACTAGGTAGGATAACGAGTTATATTAGAGATGGGTGGCCTCAAGAAATAGAGATAAGCGAGATGAAGCCTTATTTCAATCGTAAATCGGAACTTTATACAGAATTAGATTGTATTATGTGGGGTCATAGGGTCGTGGTACCGACATCATGTCGAGAACGAGTACTACGGGAATTACACGATTCGCACATGGGGATTGTGAAAACAAAAGCGTTGGCGCGAAGTTACGTGTGGTGGCCCGGCCTGGACGAGGCGGTGGAGGCCATGTGCCGCGCCTGCGCCGTGTGCGCGGCGGTGGCCGCGGCGCCCGCGCGCCACGCGCCCTGTCCGTGGCCGTATCCTAGCCACCCGTGGGCTAGAGTTCATTTGGATTTTTTGGGCCCTATAGCAGGGAAAAAGTATTTAGTGCTAGTGGATGCTTATTCCAAGTGGATTGAAATAGCGGAGATGTCTAGTACGACGGCTAAATCCTTAATTAAAAAACTAAGGGAATTTTTTGCAAGGTTTGGATTGCCAAGGCAGGTTGTAACCGATAACGGTCCTCCCTTTTCAAGCGAAGAGTTTAGCTGTTTTTGTAAAAGGAACAAGGTAGATCAGGTTTTTTCAGCACCGTATCATCCCGCATCCAACGGGGCTGCTGAGAATGCGGTTAAGTTATGTAAAAAAGTAATAAAAAAAGCCATGTTTCAGAATACGGATATAGATACTGCGCTAAGTAGATTTCTTTTAATGTATCGGAACACCACGCATGCTACCACTGGTGATAGCCCGGCTAAACTCCTTTTGGGTCGGGCGATACGCACTAGGCTAGATTGTCTTAAACCTGACCGCGAGGGGAGGGTAAGAAAACTTCAACGTCAGCAAAAGGAAACTATGCGAGGAGCGAAACGAGCATTCGGGGTAGGAGATTTAGTGTGGTACCTATTGTTTAACGTAGGCAAGGGGCTTAAGAAATGGGAAGCCGGTAAGGTAGTAGAAAGATTAGGCGAAACTAATTATAAGATAGAAGGTTTAGGAGGTATTATTCATAGACATATAGATCAACTAAGGAAACGCGATTCAAATGGTAATGTCCCCGCAACTTCCCGGCGTAATAATATGGCACTCGGGTATCCTCCGGTTCGTATGTCTGATTCGGATCTGATTCCCCGACCGGAGCCGAACTCGGGGTCGGCGGAGAGACGCGAGGTAAATGAGCCATCCACAGCGGTGCGCACCGAGCCAGCATCGAACGCACTACCCGGCCCCGACCAGCCCGCCCCGGCCGGCACTGAGCGCACCCGGCCCGATCGCCTGAGACCTACTGTTAACCCACCTATACGCTTTGGGTTTGAAGATTATTTTTAGATTAGCACACGCAAATTAGGTATATAAAAATGCGTAGATGTAACGTTACATTTAAGGTTGAATCTATCTATTGTTATTAGATTACAATATTGTTATTAGATTTAGTTGGTGATTTTGACCAATAACACTAATAATAAGAGAATAGTTGTATGTACATTCAGTAGCTGCAGAGAGAAGTGGACCCTTTGGTTGCATACTATGTGTAAATAGATATTGCCAGGATGCATGTTTTTCTCCTTGGCCGACTGAATAGGACCATGATGTGAATGAAAGACGTATTCGACAAGGACTGACTTTTTATTTTAAAATCTACCCACCAATACATGTAGGTATTTCTCAATATATCACGATTTTTATCTTTCGTAAACCTGAAAGTCATGTACACATTATAACCTTCCGCCCCTATCAAGTTCACTAATAAACTCGCTTGTACATCACTGCTTTCCTTATAGACACCGGAAGCCTTTAGAAACACCTGGAATTGCGTGTACCACCGACGCCATGCGTCGGCGCGCCGTGCCGGGCCGCCCTCTAAACACAACTCAGGCGGAGGTCGCGCGTGTTCCATATTGTTTACGATAAACACAAATGATTCACTAATCTCCGGAGTAACTTATTTACAGCACAAATGCACGTAATTCGCCACTTTTATAATTTAATTCTACACCGCTGTCACCATGATGTAATCACATAATAATGTGTGATAATAATGAAGATGATCAAGAAAGAATATTGAATTTTTTTTGTCAGGAAAGAAGAATAAAATTTATATAGGTACATAACAAGACAAATCAAATATAAATCAAGAATGAAGATATGAAGTAACTTGAAAAAAAAAGAAGACAATTATGAAAGAAGCCCATAAGAAGAAACAAGTCTCAAGAAAAGAAGAGCGTTGTCCAGGGTTATCCCGGCTCGCAAATCAAGAGGTGTCCAGGGTTATCCCGGCCCATCTCAAGAGGTGTCCAGGGAAATCCCGGCCCATGCTCGAGGGTGTCCAGGGTTAGCCCGGCCCGTCATCGCATCGCGCATCAGCAACGGCATCGAGCGCCACGTGCCTGCCAGCCGCCAGCGCATCAACGTCCCGCCATGCATCGCGCAACGTGACGACACGTGATGATGATGACCTCAATATCGTTAGGCATTACTCCTACGTAAGCGTTGAATTAAGTAAGTGAATATTTTATTTATTGTATAACTTATGTTTTCGGTTAAAATTATTTTACATTTACGCACGATTTAATTTGATTATGTCTACTGAATTGCAAGATTTATATACTAAGTTGGAATATATAAGAGAATATTTAGTTAAACTTGGCCCTCAGAGGCGTCAAAAGGAAATCGCATCTAAGAAATTAGAAGAAGCGAATTTGTTATATAAGCAATTGGACTATATTGTGCCTCAAGTGAATAATGAGATAGATACACTTAAATTAGATAGTAAAACGGTAGATTCATTGCAAAAAATAATTAAGGATATAGAGTGCGTATTTAAGAAAATTCAAGCCTTAGTTACTTACGTAGATAGTAGTTGCCAAACCAGTCTAGAAAATAATAATTCTAAAAAGATGGCCGCCTTTGATATTAGGACCGCCATAGCCTTATTGCCTGTCATGACAGGGCAAGAACAAGTTACTAAGCAGCTAATAGACGGAATCGTGTTATACAATTCTATGATATCTGATGATACCAAGCCTCAGTTAATCGAATTTGTCCTGAAAACGAGACTTTCAGCCAATGCCAAATTAAGGTTAAAATCCACTTATAGCTCAGCTCAAGACTTAGTTAATGATATACAGAAGTATCTGTTACCGAAAAAATCGGCAGATGCAATTCAATCGCAATTGTTTAGAGCTAAACAGGGACATAGATCCATAGAATCTTTTGGAACCGAATTGGAGGAACTTTTTGTAAATTTGACTATAGCACAGTCCGATAACGATAGCCAAAAGTTTGAAGTTTTACGTCCTCTCAACGAGAAAACGGCGATCAAACGCTTTGCTGACGGATTGATGGACCAGCGTCTCAGCACCATTATAGCATCACGCCAATTCTCATCACTGCCCGAAGCTATTAGAGCTGCAGTCGACGAGCATACTATGTCCAGCAGTGACCATGTTATGCATTATAGACCCTCTTATAGGCAAAATAATTATTACAAACGAAATTCTCACAGACAGTACAAAAATAATGGTTCATTTCAAAACCAATTTCCTAATAATTACAATCGGAATCCGAGCACTTCCTTTGTAAATTCAGGTCACAAAAATGCGTATTCAAAGAATCGTAATACCTATTCACGGTCATCGACCGGACCACGCGGGCGCACGCCGCACGCGCCGAATCAGCACATTCAGCACGCCACTAGTACTGAACAAACAACAAGCGAATTAGGGATGCGTAGTAATGATACGGAAACCCAGTTTTTTCGTCCCTAAAGTAATTAATAACTCGATATTCAGTTATAACAATTTTTGCATAATAAAATGCTTTATCGAGGGAAACAGACAACTAGACTTACTCATTGACAGTGGCGCTAGCATATGCGTTATAAAATACGAATATATACAAAATAATCCAAATTTGCTTTCTCAGTTAATCGAAGATAGATTAGTGATTAAGGGTATAAGCGGTAATTTAGAATCGGAAGGGTATATTTACATAAATCTAACGATTAATAATGTAGTATTTAACGAGAAGTTTTATGTCTTTAAGAACCTATGCTGTGCTGCCGAAGGTATTATCGGTCAGAATTTTTTTAAACGTTATAGTGCTATACTTGATTACAAACACGGAACCCTTACCCTAGAAAATAATAATCGGAGAATACAAGTTAGAGTCAATGAACCTAACAATTACTCGTATGACATTCAGCCACGATGCGAAGTCGTCAAAAATATCCCAACGGCACATAATGAGGATTGCGTAATTTTAGCAAGTGAAATTAAAAAAGGTGTTTATGTCGCAGGTGTTATTTCAACACCAAAAAACGGTCAGATACCAGTAAGAATATTAAATACAACAGACACTACGATAAGCGTAAATTTTTCCGAATTAGAGATATTAAGTTTAAATAATTTTGAAGTTTGTACATTTGATGAACAAAAAATTTCTCCCGAAAGAATCAAAAAACTTTTTCAATTACTTGATTTGCATTCTTACCTAAACCTAGAGGAACAAATTAGTATAGAAAATATTTGTGCAAAATATGCAGATATTTTCCACATGCCAAGTGACAAACTAACTACAACAAATTTGTTGAAACATTCCATTAAATTGAAACAAGATATAAACCCAGTATACGTTAAACCTTATAGGATACCAAACTCATTAAAAGGGGAAGTTCAAAAACAAGTTCAGGATATGTTAGATAACGACATTATTGAAGAATGTACTTCCGAATGGTCCAGTCCAGTATTACTAGTACCCAAAAAATCAGACAAATCAGGAACAAAGAAATGGAGACTTGTAATTGATTATCGTCAATTAAATAACAAAATACAGGACGATAAATTTCCTTTGCCCAACATTTCAGAAATTTTAGACTCGCTATCTGGAAATATTTATTTTTCAAAATTAGACTTGTCACAATCATATTATCAAATGAGTTTAGATAAATCCTCCAGGAAATATACAAGTTTCACTACTGATAAAATGTATCAGATGAAGAGATGTCCAATGGGTTTAAAAACGTCTCCAAGTTCATTTAGCAGACTTATGACGATTGCTATGTCAGGATTAAATTACCAAAAATGCTTTATTTACCTTGATGACTGCATAGTTGTAGGAAATTGTTTAGAAACCCACAACAAAAACTTAGTTAGTATAATGCAAAGATTACGTGAAGTGAATTTGAAACTTAACCCCAACAAATGCGAATTTCTGCGGAAGGAAATCATATATCTAGGCCACAAAATAACATCAGAGGGAATATTTCCCGACTCGTCTAAAATAGAAAGTTTACAGAATTACCCCAGGCCCACCAATGTCGACGAAGTCAAAAGATTCGTCGCGTTCGCCAATTACTATAGACGTTTTATAAATAAGTTCGCCGAGATAGCTTATCCATTAAATGCACTATGTAAGAAAAACGTAACTTTTGCCTGGACGTCAGAGTGCGAATCGGCATTTCAACGACTTAAACAAACTCTTATCAGCCCACCTGTATTAGATTATCCAGATTTTTCTGAAAACAACGTATTTATTTTGCATACAGACGCTTCAAAAACAGGATTAGGAGCAACATTATCTAACAGCAATGGTAAAGTAGTAGCGTACGCTAGTCGTAACTTAAAACCCGCTGAAACTCGATACCCCGTCATTGAACTTGAATTGTTATCAATTGTTTGGGCTGTAAGACATTTTAGACCCTATCTGTATGGCAAAAAGTTCAAAATATTGAGTGACCACCGCCCTTTGAAATATCTGTTTGGAATGACTGATCCTTCGAGTAGACTTACGAAATTTAGACTATATTTAGAAGAATACGATTTTGAAATTGATTATGTACCAGGACGAAACAATGCAGCTGCAGACGCATTGAGTCGTATACCTGTTACGTCACAGAGTTTGAAAGAAATGAGAGAAAACGTTGTATCAGTCATTACCAGAGCTCAAAGTCGAAGATTACGTAATCAATTAGATGACAACATAACGGACTTGACACAGAGAAACATTCCCACAACTTCCAGGTCTGATCAACCTAGAGTGGTGGAAATTCTCAAACGACCCAAAGACTGTATAGAATTAGTAATATTCCCAACGGAAAGTTACTTGAAAAATATAGAAAAATTACAAAAGTTTCCCAGTTATAATGGTCAGTGTACATTTGTACCTGATAAGTGTGCTCTAGTTGTAACGTCTCGATCGTTATCTACCGTAAGTGTGTTAGCGAGAGAATTACAAAGTTTATGCCACAAATTGGATATCAACGAGCTCGTAATTATTAAAAGAATGGATATCCAACAGTTTATAGAAAAATTATTAAAAGAAGTTAAAAAATTATCTGGGACAATTCCACGGTTTCTTGTTACCAAAGATGTAACTAGAGTAACTGATCAAGATACAAAGACAGTTATTTTAAATGACTTCCATTTGTTACCCACCAGTGGTCACGCGGGGGTAAACAGAATGTTGAACAATATCAAAAGGTACTACTTCTGGCCAGGAATGAGTAATGACGTCAATAATTATGTTAAAAGGTGTAAAAGTTGTCAAATACAGAAACATGCAAACAGACATGTTCGACAACCAATGGTTATAACCACAACACCAAGTACTTCTTTTGAACGAATAAGTTTAGATATAATGGGCCCTTTAGACGTAGATAACTTTAATAATAAGTATATTTTAACTATTCAGTGTAATTTAACAAAGTACGTAGAAGCTTACCCTATCGATAAAAAGGAAAGCGAATTAGTTGCTAGGTTGTTAGTTAATAATTTTATTTTACGTTATGGCATTCCGAAAGAAATTATTACTGACCAAGGTAAAGAATTCATGTCATCAATTATGACAGAAATATGCACCTTATTAGGTATCGAGAAGCTAAATTCAACTGCCTATCATCATGAAACTTTAGGAGGAATTGAAAACACGCATAAGAGCTTAGGAGCCTATCTCCGTATTCAGTGTGAAAATAACACAACCGACTGGAGTTCTTGGCTACCATTTTGGTGTTTTTCATTCAATAACACAGTACACACTGAGACAAAATATAGTCCATACGAATTAGTTTTTGCGAAACAATGTAATTTACCGAGTAATTTGAATAAGAATACGGAACCATTATATAATCATGAAAGCTATCCTCTAGAATTAAAATATAGATTTCAAAAAGCGATTAATGACGCTAGAAATAATTTGCTAGAATGTAAAAATAGACAGAAATTTTATTATGATAAATATGTTAATCCAATTAAATACAAACCAGGAGACTTAGTCTTGTTAAAAAATCAAGTTGGAAATAAGTTAGACAATATTTTTAAAGGACCATATGAAGTTGTAGAGGATAATTCACCTAATGTAAGGATTTTAAAAGATAACAAAGAATATGTAACCCATAAGAATAATACTAGATTATTTAACACATAAATTTATTATAGTAATATTTTCAAATGTTAAAAACTTAACTATTTTTAAAATGTGAACAACGCCTTTTGGAAGATACCAGTACTTACGGTTGCCGTACGGCATCAATTGTGCTTCGGAAGTGTTTCACTCTAAGGTTCGTCAGATCCTGGAAGATCTGGAAGGCGTCGAGTCATTTGTTGACGACATAATTTGCTGGGGTCGCACCCTAGCCGAACACGATGCGCGGTTGAAGCTTCTGTTAGACAGAGCACGCGACGTAGGTATTAGGTTTAATAGACAAAAATGCGAATTCCGCGTAGAACAGATTACCTATCTTGGTCACACATTTAGTAGGGAAGGCATGCGCATCGATGCAGAGAAGTTAAAAGCCATAGAAATGATGCCCTCGCCACAGGATCGTTCGTCCTTAGAAAGGTTTTTAGGTATGGTAAACTACCTGTCCAAATTTATACCAAATTACTCGGAGGTGGCGTCGCCGTTGCGATGTTTGTTAAAAAAAGAAGTCGAGTGGTGTTGGGGGCCGGAGCACGAGGCGGCGGCCGGGCGGCTGAAGGCGCTGGTGTGCCGCGCGCCCGTGCTGGCGCTATTCGTGCCGAGCGCGCCCGTGCGGCTCTCGGTAGACGCTAGTGCGCACGCGCTCGGGGCGGTCCTGCTGCAGGCTGACAGGCCCGTCGAGTTTGCATCTGCTACGCTCAGCGATGCACAGACTAGGTATGCTCAGATAGAAAAAGAGCTGCTTGCTATCGTCTTCGGGCTCGAGCGCTTTCATCAGTATGTATACGCTCATGGAGACGTAACCGTGGAGACCGATCATAAACCTCTGGAAGCCTTGTTTTCTAAACCACTAGACTCTGTTCCTGCCCGACTGCAGAGGATGATGCTTCGTATCCAAGGTTATGATTTCAAGGTTGTTTACAAGCCGGGAAAATATATGTATGTTGCCGATACCTTATCCAGAGCACCCTTACCAGAAAACATTAGTGATAAAATATCAGAGGAAATTAATGAGCAGTCATGTTTTCTGCTAGAGAATGTAAGGTTCAGCGACAGTAAATTACGCGTGATAAAAGATGAGATAGTAAAAGACGAGGTATGCCAATTATTAATTAAATATATTCAATCCGGCTGGCCACAAAATAAGTACGATGTTGATGAAAAAGTGCGAGGACACTGGTCGTTTCGTGACAGTCTCGAATTCGTGGGAGGTATAATTTTCAAGGATAATTTAGTGTATATTCCTACAGCATTACGTACGGAAATGCTAAATCGCGTGCACGACGGGCACATGGGCGTCGACAGATGCAAGCGCCACGCGCGTGACGTCATGTTCTGGCCGGGGATGAGTCGCGACGTGGAACGCCGCGTGCGCCGCTGCGGCGCTTGCGCCTATTTATGTTGAGTAAAATACCTTCGATAGCTAGAACTTACTTGGAATGAATTGAAGACACGGCGACACCGACTGGGGCCCCAGATCTTCTCCAGAGGTGCTATTATCCTGGGTTCCGTCACAGGCGAAAGAGTGTTTTGTGCAGGGTTTGTTCGCGAGCGAGGCTCCAGCATAGGGGGTGCGAGCCGACGCGGATTTTGGAAATTTTTATGCGCCCGTTGTGTGGCGACGGCGATTAGGTTCAACGAACCTAATCGCCGTCGCCACACAACGGCGTGATGTGAATGAAAGACGTATTCGACAAGGACTGACTTTTTATTTTAAAATCTACCCACCAATACATGTAGGTATTTCTCAATATATCACAACATCTTTCCCTTTATAACAAAAAGAAGACAATGCAACTTAATTAAACATAGATAAATTAACTTAGTTTTATCCAAGAAAGCTACAATAGGTACTTATCTATTTATAGTACATAGCATATTATATTTAATCCGTTAGTGGATTGTTAAGGTGAATTACGAGCAACCTAATACAACACTAGCTTTATAAAGTAAAGTTAGGGTATAATATTATTTGCAATAACAAATTAATTAATAATTAACATTACTGTATTACTGCGCATTTCTAATACGAATGTATACTTGTATACTTAATATATTTCTTAGGCACAATTACATATTATTATCTTATACATATAAATCATTCGTTTTACATTTAATGCTTATCAGACGCATGCACGATAGCCATTGTATATTTTATTGCCCCTTATAACAACCTGTTATTCTGTATTTTAAAATTAGTAATAACGTCGTATCTCCTTCTTTTTTTTTTTTTTTTATTATTATTATTATTATTTTTATACATTGTTTTTAATATGTAGCAGTAATTTGATGAGTGGTTATAGACAAAATTTATAGGTAGTTTTTAATATTTATGCGCGCTTTAACTGCCGCTGGTCTGGGTTCGCGCGGTACTGGCGGGGGTGTGTGCGCGACAGGCTGCGGGGGCGGCTCGTTCGCGCTCGCGGGTGCGGATGCCGTGTTTGTGTTGTCGTCGGCCGGAGGCGACGAGTTGTCACTGTCGGCACTCGACCAGGCTTCCTCACCACTCGCATTGTTATTATCAATAGGGGAACCTGGTTCGATTTTTATTAAATGTCGCCTATTTCTTCTTAAAATACGCTTATCAGTATAATCTGTCACAAAATAAGAACGGGGCTGGTCAGCCTGTGATGCGACACGGGCCTTTCTTCTGTGTCGGCCGTCAACCACGAGAACCGGGTCGCCCGGCTGTAACTCCGGCAGCGGCCGTGTTCGCTGGTCGTAGTGTTGCTTACTGTTTTGTTGCTTGCGCACCATACTCTCATAATCTCGTCGGTTATCGCGGCTCGGCCGAAGCTTGCTCTCGTGTGTCGGCAATCTAGTGTTGAGTGCCCGACCCATTAGCAGTTGAGATGGTGAACTTAAGTTATCTCGGGGCGTCGATCTAAAATTTAGAAGGCCTAAATAAAAGTCGGTACCAGAATTAATTGACTTAATAAGAATATCTTTTATGGTACGTACGCTTTTTTCACTACGGCCGTTCGATTGTGGATAGTGAGGAGAGGTCGTCACGTGATCAAAACCCCATTCCTTTCTGAAATCTGCAAACTCTTTAGATGCGTATGCGGGTCCGTTGTCTGTAACTAATTTCCACGGAATTCCGTGTCTCGCAAATTGATCCTTCATTGCATTTATAACAGCTCGACTTCCGATACTTTTGATCGGGCTCACTTCTATAAAGTTAGAATAATAATCTACCAGTATAAGGAAATACTTAGTTCCGTATTGAAAAATGTCGGAGCCTACTTTAGTCCATGGTAAGTCGGGTATGGGGTGCGGCAGCATAGGCTCCCGCTGCGGGCGCGGCGCGCGTTCGGCGCAAGCGCCGCAGCGGCGCACGCGGCGTTCCACGTCGCGACTCATCCCCGGCCAGAACATGACGTCACGCGCGTGGCGCTTGCATCTGTCGACGCCCATGTGCCCGTCGTGCACGCGATTTAGCATTTCCGTACGTAATGCTGTAGGAATATACACTAAATTATCCTTGAAAATTATACCTCCCACGAATTCGAGACTGTCACGAAACGACCAGTGTCCTCGCACTTTTTCATCAACATCGTACTTATTTTGTGGCCAGCCGGATTGAATATATTTAATTAATAATTGGCATACCTCGTCTTTTACTATCTCATCTTTTATCACGCGTAATTTACTGTCGCTGAACCTTACATTCTCTAGCAGAAAACATGACTGCTCATTAATTTCCTCTGATATTTTATCACTAATGTTTTCTGGTAAGGGTGCTCTGGATAAGGTATCGGCAACATACATATATTTTCCCGGCTTGTAAACAACCTTGAAATCATAACCTTGGATACGAAGCATCATCCTCTGCAGTCGGGCAGGAACAGAGTCTAGTGGTTTAGAAAACAAGGCTTCCAGAGGTTTATGATCGGTCTCCACGGTTACGTCTCCATGAGCGTATACATACTGATGAAAGCGCTCGAGCCCGAAGACGATAGCAAGCAGCTCTTTTTCTATCTGAGCATACCTAGTCTGTGCATCGCTGAGCGTAGCAGATGCAAACTCGACGGGCCTGTCAGCCTGCAGCAGGACCGCCCCGAGCGCGTGCGCACTAGCGTCTACCGAGAGCCGCACGGGCGCGCTCGGCACGAATAGCGCCAGCACGGGCGCGCGGCACACCAGCGCCTTCAGCCGCCCGGCCGCCGCCTCGTGCTCCGGCCCCCAACACCACTCGACTTCTTTTTTTAACAAACATCGCAACGGCGACGCCACCTCCGAGTAATTTGGTATAAATTTGGACAGGTAGTTTACCATACCTAAAAACCTTTCTAAGGACGAACGATCCATGGTTGTATGCACCTGTACTACTTTCAAAAAGGGCGCCCTCTATAGTGATCGATATTGAAACAACAAAGTCACGTATAAAGCCTATATTAAAATAAATTCACACGACATCTTATAAAACTGAGTAAAACAAACGATAGCGTGATGCAGCCGTAGCCGGTTGTCGGGTCAGCGCCATCTAGCGTGCAATTAAATAGTTATAATCACTATATAAAACAAACGTTAGCGTGATGCAGCCGTAACCGGTTGTCGGGTCAGCGCCATCTAGCGGCCACTTGGCTTATTATAATTTATATGAACGCAAACATGCCGCCCACCAAGAACAACTGTTCTTAACTCTATTTACAAGGACACATGTACACGAATTTTCCTTAATTTTACTTATATGTACATATACTGACAGTTGTATAAAATACTACCAAAAAAAAACAATTAACATTATACAGATTAGTCAGCTAATGGTAGAACACAAATTCTGGATGTAGGTCGTTTTATTAAATTGTTTTTACATCTGAGGGTAACAACTCGCGTTACGTTGTCCAAACCAGGATGCGCTTCAACCACTTGGCCGAGCAACCATTTAGCAGGTGGTAAATCTGGTTCCTTCACAAGCACTACATCTCCTACTTTGGGCTCGACAGTTTTTTGTGTCCATTTGTGCCTTTGAAGGAATTGTGTTAAGTACTCCTGAGACCAGCGACGCCAGAAATCCTGCAACATTCTTTGACACAATTGCCATCTACGTAAAGGCAATACTGGAACATGTTCATAACAGCGATCAGGTGCTACAACAAGTGGTTCTCCCACTAGGAAATGTCCCGGCGTCAAAGGTAGTGATTCTCCCTCATCATTAATACGCCACATAGGCCTCGAATTTAAACAGGCCTCAATTTGCGACAAGACCGTGATCATCTCTTCGAAAGTGAGTGTCGAATTGCCAATCACTCGCTTGAGATGGAACTTACACGACTTAATTCCGGCTTCCCATAGTCCGCCGAAATTAGGAGCGTACGGTGGTATAAAATGCCATTGAGTTCCGTTGGTGGCCATCCAGTCTGAAATCTCAGGAACCAGCCTAGATTTTTCCGAATTAAAAAGTTCCTGGAGTTCTTTGGCCGCACCTACGAAATTAGATCCATTGTCACTGTACAGATCGCTACAGTGACCTCGCCTAGCCACGAATCGCTTAAAGGCAGCTAAGAAGCCTGCAGTTGACAATTCGCTGACAGCCTCCAAATGTACAGCCCTTGTTGCCATACATATAAAAAGGCAGATATATCCCTTGTATGACTTGTTTCCTCTACCTTTAGAGACACGAATATTGATTGGGCCAGCGTAATCTACTCCACTGCGCAGAAATACCTTTGCAGCATTCACTCTCGGCGTGGGTAGCTGTCCCATCAATTGATTACGGATATTGGCCGCGTGTCTGACACAAGGAATACATTTCTTTACGTATGCTTTTGCCAAATTCTTAAGTCCGGGTATGCAAAACTTTGCCCTGATGTAGTTGACCATCAGTGGTTGTCCACCGTGCATTGTTTTGACATGTGCATCTTTTATGATAAGTTGGGTTAACCACGCTGATTTTGGCAACAAAATGGGATGCTTTCGGTCATAATCTATGTCTGCGAACTGGAGCCGCCCACCAACACGGATTATTCCCAAGTCATCTAGTTGTGGAGTGAAAGAGGTAAGTTGACTTTTTCTTTTTAGTTTACCCTTTTTTATATCTTCTAGTTCTTCCCCATATGCTTGATATTGACTCTTTTTTACCATAATTGCTAGAGCTTCCTCTATTTCTGGTTTCAATAGGTAAGTATGATTTTTTCTTTTATTTTTCAGGAACCGTCGGCAGTACGCGACAACCCTCAGTAATTTCGTAAGTGACGAATACTTCGACCACATCGAATCTTCTTCTTCTGCTCCGAAAAGCGCGGTTACGAGGTGAGTATGTGTTTTCTTTTCTTCTAGGTTTGTGATTAATGATTTTGCCGCAGGGTAATTGATTATCTCTTTTTTCAGCCATTTAGGACCACTGATCCAAAGTTCAAAGTTGCATAGTTCAGACGCTGGAACACCTCTGGATGCGCAGTCGGCTGGGTTGTGTTCTGACCTTACATGCGCCCATTGATTCCGACTGATCGCCGACAAGATCTCGGAACATCGGTTCCCGATAAACGTCTTCCATCGGCTTGGGTGGCTGCTCAACCACGCCAATACTACTTCCGAGTCGGTCCATGCGTGTACATTTGCTTTTGGCACTTCTAAAACTTCCGAAACCTCTACCAACAGTTTG
The DNA here is from genome assembly GCA_932273695.1 of Apotomis betuletana. Classification (NCBI taxonomy): domain Eukaryota; kingdom Metazoa; phylum Arthropoda; class Insecta; order Lepidoptera; family Tortricidae; genus Apotomis; species Apotomis betuletana. Next base: position 8,345,004 of record OW026313.1, on the reverse strand, counting down.
GCCAGCAATACTGCTCCACATAACTCTAGCCGAGGCGTTGACACTTGCCTTATAGGCGCGACTTTCGTCTTACTGGTCACTAAACTGACGTGTATCAAACCTTCAGTGTCAATGACGCGCAAATACGCCACGGCGGCATATGCGGCATTTGAAGCGTCGCTGAACCCGTGCAGCTCCACTAATCTGGCATGGGTCGTATGATTTGTCCATCGATACAGTCTGAACCTGGTGAGCTGTGACAGTTCTTCTCTATATTTCAGCCATTCTTCTAAAAGAGAAGACGGTAACTCTTCATCCCAGTCTATACCTGCTAACCATAACCGTTGAATGAATATTTTAGCTTGCACTATACTGGGTGCAATCCATCCCAAAGGATCATAAAGCTTTGCTATATCTGAGGTAACCTTTCTTTTAGTTACAGGTGCTGTTGGAGGAGGAAGCTGCACTGCATATGCAAACTCATCGTGGCTTCGATCCCAGGTAAGTCCCAAGATTTTGTTTACAGGTTCTTGTTTCATCTCTATTTTCTTGTGTTCATCCTTTCCCACTATGCTTTCTTTGATTTTCTCCAACATAACTTTACTATTGCTTGACAATTTTTGTAATTCAAATCCTCCTTTGCTTAATAATGTTTTCATTTGCCAATACATCTCTATTGCTTCCTCATCTGATTGACATCCTGACATCAAATCGTCCATGTAAAAATCCTGGCGCACCCGTGCTGCGGCCAGAGGAAACTCTTTACCTTCATCAAGAGCTACCTGTATTAGACTCTTAACCGCAAGGTAAGGCGCTGAGGACGTCCCGAAAGTGACTCGTTTTAACTTGTATTCTTTTATGTCGTCTTCTGGGTTTTCTCTCCACAGAATACGTTGGTATTTCGTGTCTCTCTCATCAACTATCACCTGCCGATACATCTTTACGATGTCAGCTGTGAAGCAAATTGGATGCATACGCCATCTCATGATAATGTGGCGCAACTCAGACTGTAACGTGGGTCCCACCAGAAGATCATCATTCAAAGCCACTCCGTTTGAACCCTTACAGGAAGCATCAAATACTATACGTACCTTAGTGGTATCTTTATCTTCACGCACTACGGCATGGTAAGGTAAGTATAGTCCCTTTTCATTTGATTCCTTTGGTGATAGACGTTCCATGTGATTTAATTCCAGATATTCATGAAACACCTTGTTATACTCTGTTTTCAGGTGGCGATCTCTTTGAAGCTTTCTTTCCAGGGAGTGAAATCTTCTCAATGCTATCTCCCTGGAACCACCATCTACACAGGCTGGTTGTTCATCCCGGAACGGTAATCTAACTACGTAGCGCCCGTCCTCATCCCGTGTAGTAGTCGCTTGGTATACTTCTTCACACCTCTGCTCATCAGGTGACAATATCTTTGGTGTGTTGCTAGGTTCTGATTCCAGTTCCCAAAAAGACCTTAGCAACTGGTCTACCTGAGTATGCATGCTGACTAGCGTGCATGATACGTTCGTTTGTGACCCAACTTGCCCACTTAAAATCCAACCCAGGGCTGTATTTTGTGCCACTGGTGAACCCTGTGAAGGACATCTAATTAGACCTGTGTCTATGATCTGCGCGTAAACTTCTGCGCCAAGCAGCATGTCTATTTTGTTGGGGGTGTGATACTCCGGATCTGCAAGCTCGAGATTCTTAAGCTCTGGCCAGGAAGCAATAGCCACCTTTGCGGCTGGTAAGTACGAAGTGAGTTTATCAAGGACATATGCTGTAACCCGAATTACATATCTGGAATTGATACGTGATGCAATGGTCACTTGAACGGTTGACTTTGATACGACATTCTGCTTCCCTCCTAAACCAGATATAAGACCTTTGGCTGGGGTTCGTTTTAACCCGAGTAATTGAACCGCGGCCGAAGTGATGAATGACGCTTGTGACCCTTGATCAATGAGTACCCGAAGAAAATGACGTTCTTCCATTTCCCATGCTTTGGCTTCTACAACCGCCGTAGCCAGTAGCACCTGCTGGGTGACTTCGTTTACGAAGTGATTCATGATACTGGTACCCGGTATAGCCTCTTCCGTTGAATTGGTGACTTGTTGTGTGTGAACTTGTGCCATAGTTGGGCGTTCGACTGGCTCTCTGCTGCCGAACGCTTGCTGTTCACCCTTTTGATGTAGTAGCGAATGGTGTCTCCTATTACAGATTTGACAACTTTTTGTATTTTTGCAGTACTTGGCCGAATGATTGTTACCCAAACAGTTGAAACATAACCCATTGGTTTGGACAAAGTTACGCTTTACATCGCCATCCAAGTTAATGAAATCTTTACAATGTATTATACGATGTTCGCCTTTGCAATAACTACATGATACATTTGTAATATGAAGATTAGCAACCCTTTGCACTGGAGTACTTTTGACATAACTAACATTATTTCCTTTATAATTAGTGATATTACTGGTACCCCTTGGTTTATGAATATAGCCTGGTTTCGGTTCTAAAAACTCTAATGCATGAAATCTCGTCAACAAAAAATCTTTAAATTGCTCTAAACTCGGTAACTGATCTAACCCTGATACAGATTCACTAACTTTACTTTCCCAGTTCTTACGACTTTCAGCATCTAACTTTTGACTAACAATGTAAATTATAATAATATCCCAGGTACCAGTGTCTATACCAAGACTCTTTAAGGCGTTTAAAGTTTCAGTAGTACAATCTAATAGATTCTTAATATCTGTGGCAGACTCAGTTAGAAGCGTCTTTTGCGAGAAAAATCTTTTTAATATGCTATTCCCTAAATATTGTTTGTTATTGTACCGACATTCTAACTGGGTCCAACACTGACTGTAACTTTCGCTAGTAATAGGTATGTGTCGTAGCAGTTGCTCCGCTTCGCCTGTCAAATGCGCCTTCAAATAATGCAACTTTTGCACGTCATCAATGTCTTTGTTTTTGTGGATGAGTGAAGTAAATAAATCCCGGAAACTCGTCCATTCAGTATATTTTCCCGAAAAACTTGGAATTGATATCTTTGGCAATTTTACTTGACTCGATTTTGATATGGTCGCAGATGAATTGGAACTAGTACTACTGGATCCTGCCGTTAATCTGCTAAGTGCACTTTTTAGCTCGCATTTGTAGTCCATATATAGTTCGTAAGTCGCATCATACATATCATCCTTCATATATGCACTATTTTGTAACGTTTCTCTGTCAGGTGTCGTTAAAAGCTGCGAGTGCATGCGTGAAAACTGTTGCCATAGCTGTTCTAAGCTTTCCAACCTAGTTTCTATATAAGAGATATTGATGCGATCCTTGGGAGACTTTTTATAATTACTAAATGCCTTCGCGATCCGAGCATTCTGATCCGTCTGTAGACTTATACTTGCTTCAAACTTACTCATCTCTTCAAAAAATTACAAGTCCCAAATGTAAACAAACTTCAAATTTTCTAAGTCCCAACTTCAATCTTGAAAAAATTACAAGTGTTTTAACTTTGTTTATTTCGCTATAAAATCGGGCATAGGTTCCCCGTCGGTTCACTTTTTCTTAAACTATGCTAAGTTCTAAACACTTGTATGAATTATTGGACTTCTTCGCTATAAATTATTCTAAGTCTTTAACACTTGCAAAATTTCAGTTTGTTGATCTCCGATTTTTCTAAGTCCAAAATTGACAGTTTAAACTTCAAATTCAATTTGACAGCTGACAGTTCCAAATTTTGACAGGTAGCGAAAAACGACACTTCACAGATAAAAATATAAAGTACTCACAGTTTTATGTCTTCTTACACTTTGCCAAACACTGCACTAGTCCTTGAACCTCCAATTTGAATTTCCCGCCAAGTTGCTCGCCTGTGACGTCACTCTACGTCACGACGCTGCTGCCTCCGTTGACTGCACCACCGCTGGATGCTGCTGCTGGAAGGTCGCACCCTCGACAACAATCCGTTGCCACTTGGTGCAGGAAAGCACTAAGAAATTGTATAAGGCCCAAGGTACACCCGGTTCGAAAAGGACCAATGTATGCACCTGTACTACTTTCAAAAAGGGCGCCCTCTATAGTGATCGATATTGAAACAACAAAGTCACGTATAAAGCCTATATTAAAATAAATTCACACGACATCTTATAAAACTGAGTAAAACAAACGATAGCGTGATGCAGCCGTAGCCGGTTGTCGGGTCAGCGCCATCTAGCGTGCAATTAAATAGTTATAATCACTATATAAAACAAACGTTAGCGTGATGCAGCCGTAACCGGTTGTCGGGTCAGCGCCATCTAGCGGCCACTTGGCTTATTATAATTTATATGAACGCAAACACATTTTTGTATTGTATTTGTAATGTTTTTGAACTTTTCATACATTTTTCAAAATACTCAGACCACGGGCATTTGTTTATTAGGGTTCCGTACCCAAAGGGTAAAAACGGGACCCTATTACTGAGACTTCGCTGTCCGTCCGTCCGTCCGTCCGTCCTTCCGTCCGTCCGTCCGTCCGTCCGTCCGTCCGTCCGTCTGTCACCAGGCTGTATCTCAAAAACGGTGATAGCTAGACAGTTGAAATTTTCACAGATGATGTATTTCTATTGCCGCTATAACAACAAATACTCAAAATAAAATAAAATAAATATTTAAGGGGGGCTTCCATACAACAAACTTGTTATAGATTATATATATGTATAGGTACGGAACCCTTAATGCGCGATTCGGGCTCGCACTTGCCCAATTTTTGTTTTATTTTAATGTTCCAGGGTTAGAGATGAGCGAAGACGACTTCAGCCTGATTCTAGTCTACCCTCCCTTCAGAGGCTATCCTACAGATGAGTTCTTCATCCAAGCCTTCAATGACATTTATCCTTATGTGGAAGCAGTGTCTGTCATGACTTACGACTTCTCTAACCCTCAGAAACCAGGTAACGTATTAAATGTCATATGCTATTATTTATATTACGTAAAATAGGCGTATTGTAATCCATACTAATCCATACTAATATTATAAATGCGAAAGTGTGTCTGTCTGTCTGTCTGTTACCTCTTCACGCTTAAACCGCTGAACCGACTTAGATGAAATTTGGTATGGAGATAGTCTGAGACCCGGGAAAGGACATAGGATAATTTTCATCCCGAATAAACATAGTGTTCCCGTGGGATGAGCGGGTAGCACCGCGGGGCACAGCTAGTTATAATATATATTTAAGACGTCGAGTTGCGGAAGACTATATGATAACCTGTAACCTATTTATACTATAAACATCACAGGCTACTCTTTTTAGTCTTATTTATGGCCTAATATGTGTTGGTCCGGTTCAGGAATAGTGGCGTTACAAACAGCTTTCATATGGCAATAATGAGCATACGGCATATAATTGCATTAAATAAATAAATAAATATTAAGGGACAATCATACACAAATCAATTATTAAACGTCAGTAGCGATTTGTCAAGGATTTGTCATGCTGCGCAATCCTTCGTTCTTGCGAAATAAATACTGAATCATATTGAAAAAAAAACTTGACTATCATCAGTCAGCCAATATTATCCACAGTTAATTTTGGCTTTATTATGCAAAAAAATACTTGAAATGTGCGGAATATTTGGTCTTGTCTCCTCTTTGTTTACATTAGTGACATTTACCGACTTTCAACGTCAGTTACCCAAAAAATTTCGTTAGCAGTAAAATAAATGAGTAGGTACCACTAAAAATCCGCAATCAACATTTGTCTAACTAAATGATCCAATTTCTCATAAATAAGGTATGGTACGTCAATTTTAAGATAGAATTATGTCAAATTGACACAAGTGTCTTAAAGTCTTCATAAACTATAATAACCGCAATTCCGCAATCAATATTTTTGTCAATTTTCTTCCAGGTCCCAACGCACCCTTGTACTGGATGAGGCTCTGCGTAGAGAAACTGATAGACGACGACGAAACGCCCACCAAACGCTCGAAAATTTTGCTCGGGCTGAACTTCTATGGCAACTCGTATACGGCCAACGGCGGCGGGCCGATCGTGGGGACCGAGTATATTGAGCTGCTAAAGAATGCCAAGGCGAACCAGGCGTTATCCTATAATAATAATACGGCGGAGAATTATGTTGAAGTCCGGTGAGATTTACTTATTTTTTGTTATGTAATATACATTATAATTTTTATATGCCAAACATACATACACGACTATTTAACATTTTCTGATTATCACAATAATTATTTAATTACTTGGGACGTGACATGACATGGTAGCGTACACCTGACGATTACGAATGTTCTTATAGGATTCATATAAATCGGTTTTGATCTTTGTACCACGACAAGCTTACTACAATTTACATGAGCAGTGTTAGCCTTCTCACTTTAAAACCTTCTATATTAGTTACATATCATGTTTTATTTTTATTGAAAGTCAGATGTCTATGGAGAGGGATTATTATTTCAGGAAAAATCTTAATAGCGTGATGCAGGATCGTCGTTTGTTTTGTATGGGCGCGCGGCGCTATGCCAGCCTGGCGCTATATGTTTTCATAATTTCCTTTGTCCTCGCATAACGCGGAAACGGTTGGACAAAATTTAACCAATTTCGGTACTGGGATAGATGTACATCCAAAGATGGTTATAGGATACCTTTTGGCCGATTACGGTAAAAAAAAATGACGCGTACGAAGTTGCGGGCACCTTATAGTTTAAAATATAACATCGTGTTTCCTCTTCCAGGACATCGCAAGGTACAAAGAAGATCTTCTTCCCCACTCTGTACTCGATACAGAAGCGGCTCGAGCTCGCCAAAGAGTACGGCACCGGCGTCGCCATCTGGGAGCTGGGCCAGGGCCTCGACTACTTCTACGACTTATTCTAGTTATGTGATATTAACTTATTATAATAAATTATAATGTTTGTGTTAGTTTCATTGGCGGTTTTCTTATGAATGTCCTGCAACTTTCAAAAAGGCGGCATCGGCACTCGATTCGTCGGTGGTATGTTTATCATTCTTTTTATTATTCAGTACGTAGTTTAGTACTATACCGGTAGCAGTAGTTTTCAGTATGATTCAATAGTATGCACATCTGTAAACTTATACGCCTTTCATATTAGAGTGTTTGCTTTGTTTGGAGGGAATGGCAAGAGAGATTTGAAACATAATGCCGCCCTAAATTTAGCTATAGGATTGCGTAGTTGGAAAATTGCATTTTAGATGTAAATAAATGTTAGCAAAAACGATCTTGTTTAGGTACAACTTTTTGCAACTACTTATACAGTAGCACTGCATCAACCATACACATATTGAAATGACACACAGATATATTGTTAAACGTCTGTATTAAACATTACAGTTCAGTCTTCTAAGATTATACCCTTTACTAGTTATCTATAAAATAATAGTCCGAGAAATATGGTTTAGCCGATTGGCACCGCAATACAGCTTAAAGTCGGACAAATCATATTTCCTTGACTTGCACCCTGAGTCACCATGGAACCATATCAAATCAACTTCAAAAGTCTTAAAGGAAGATGTTAAGATATTTTTCTCCACACGCGAATCGCCCGACTTGTTGCAGTGCCGATTATCAGGCTAGTATAAATTGCCACGACTTCGCTCGTCGTACCCGTCTTTTTTGTGTTGTACCTACTTAATGGAAACAGACGGGTGTCGCGTGTGATGCGGTTGTGCTAGTGCTGGTTCTTTTAGCCGCCAGCTACTTTGGGCTTCCCTTTGAACTCCATCATGGATTGTGGACCCTTCATCACACGGTGCATCAGGTCCCAGCACATCTTCGCCGGAAGTAAGCTGAAACAAATTAATCATTATTTATGTCTATTAAGAGTAATAGCGGAAAGTATGGAATTCATAGAATGCCACTAATTGAGAATATGCCTCTATATAATACATTATATTAGTTATGCTGAATAAGATGGTGTTACTGTAGATAAACACTTTTATGACGCAGTGCTAGTGACATATAGCGGCTAGCGGCAACTACTTAATGGAATTTACAATGAGATTATGACACCCTTCCTCGAACGATGAATTGAGCTTTGGTTTAACAGTAGACGGAGTTTATCACACTTGAGAGTAGTTGTAAACCTATGTAGGTGGACATCATATTGAGACGTAAGTATGTTGACCTCTCGTTCTTACGGATGGATTTGATCATGCTCTCGGCCACGTACCGGGCAGCATGGGCATGAGGCGTGGCTTGATGTCCACATGCCTGTATTAGGGCACAGCGTGGTATATAGTTACTAACCACCTGAGCGGCAGCAGGTACCGCACACCGGTCATTCTTGCTGATGGAGTCGACCATGGTCGACCACGTAGTCGGCAGCATGGGCATGAGACGTGGTGTGATGTCTAACATGCCTGTAGCAAGACAGCGAGCTATATAGGTACTAACCACTTGAGCGGCAGCAGGTACCGCACGGAGCCGGGCATGATGCAGTTGACCTCGTTCTTACGGATGGAATCGACCATGGTCTCTGCCACGTAGTCGGGCTCCAACATCGGCATGAGTCGGGGCGTGACGCCGTCGAACATGCCCGTGTTGATGTAGTAGGGGCAGACGAGCGTCGCGTGAATCGTCGTGTGCCCGTGCGCCTGGAAACGTTTGTAAGCAAAATGTCAATTCAAATCGTAAGTAAACATAGGTATCTTCATTAATGAAGGCGCATTGCACTCTTTTCTATTGTGCTCATTGCTACGTACGCAATTTGGCCTTCGGTAAGCTTGAATAGGCTTTTGTAGAAGCAGGCGGTGGTGTTATAGTCTCATACATTGTAGCACCATCATGATAGCTCTTAAACCTTTGCAGTGGTATGTCTGAAATAGCCCCACGATTGACTAAACTCACTGTCATAATGCACATGCCTCTTTTGATCCCCATGGCAGCGCGCGGTGGCCCTCGCTTGTTTCGACCACCTCGGGCAAGGCGATACTAAAAAGTCATTAATTCTCACCCGCAGTTCCGTGAACAGGCTCTCATGGAAGCCGACGGTGGCGAACTTGGTGGCGCTGTAGTCGGTGCAGCGGTACGTCCCGAGTAGCCCCGCGACTGAGCCCACGGTGACGATGTGGCCCTTCCCTGTCTCGATCATCTCCGGCAGGAACGCTTTTACCGTCTGCAATGGTACAATAATGTTTCATTTTTCAGTGTTACTTAGTTAGGTATTTACCTATTAAATAATTTATTTAAACTTTATTGCACAAAACAAAAGTCAGTACGAATGGCGTACTTAATGCCAAATGGCATTCTCTACCAACTGGTAGTATCTTAGGGCCAAACATAGATTGAGAAGTTGGTGCAAATCAGAAATATGTTTGAAAAGAGATACTTAAAAAAAACACCTATATTTACACACTATACCTAGATATCTTTCATTTTAGGTTTAGTTTAAGGATGCTAATTAAATGTGGAGTATACTGGGTTTGCTTTTTTGCTTTAACCTACTATTCTTAAGTCTTGCCCTTTATTGAAAAATACCTACGAGTAGGTATACTATCCTAATGACAAGGTAACGATTGTCATTAAATCATAATCAAATAAAATCAAACACTCATCGGGGTGAACGGAGACTATTGCAATCATGAAGGTTATTACTATTATAGGTAAGCGGGCACTCGAAGCAAGCATGCACTCTATACTTACAACATAAGTGTAAAAATATATTCTTAAAGCAAAATTTATTTTATTCTCTAGCAACTTTAAAAGCTGCTAGGTCATTTGGATTTCGAAATATGTATTGAGCAATCGATCAATAATTGCAAGTGAAGTGAATGTACTAGTTCGTAATCATATTGTATCGTCTAACACCTTCAAATAAATTTAACACACTTAAATTCTTGCGCAAAACAGTAGTTCAAAAACACGATACAGAAACAATTGCAGATTAAGTGTCAGTACCCTTACCACGAGTTTACATTGACCGTACTCGCTAGCGGCTGTGTATTTTATTTAAATAATAATAATAAATAAATATCGGACAACTTCACACAAATCGATCTAGTTCTAAATTAAGCTAAAGAAGGCTTGTGTTATGGGTATATAAGACGACGATATAGATACTTATATAGATAAATATATCCTTAAATACATAGAACAACCATGACCCCAAGCACAAATATTCGACTTCATCACACAAATATTTGCCCTGGCCGGGATTCGAACCCGGGGCCGTCGGCTCAGTAGGCAGGTGCTCTACAAACAGAGCCAACCGCGTCGATTTGTACGAAGAATTGTAGTTCTACAACTAAACTTTTATTGGTGTGCAATAAAGTATTGTTGTATTGTATTTGTATTGTAAGTCAAGTAAGGAATTTGCGTACTCACCCAATAATGCGAGAGAATGTTGACTTTGTAGGTAGTCTCGATGGCCGAGTCGCTGAGATCCAGCAACGTCTCCCCGAAGACGGTGCCGGCGTTGTTGATCAGGATGTCCACTTTCCCCACCTTCAACAAATAGTACCTACGTAAAACAAATTTGCATTGTCTCTGCAGGGTGTGATATTTGTATTTGCGAAAGCATTTGTTTGTTTACAAACATCGGTAAGTACCTATTGGGCAATTCGAGCACACAATAGGGTTGCATTACTAGGTACGTTTCCATGGAATAAATTTTCCAGGTGTTGCCTATTCAGTTGGCATCCATGGAAACTGATTCTCACCGGCCTTCCCATTTAGAAATTCTTGCCTACTGTTGTTGCCCAGAGGTTTAGTTTCACGCCACACCATTACCGGGTAACATGGCCATTTTTCATGGACTAATGATATTGTCAGAATCAGAATCAGTCATTTATTTGCTCAAACATGGTACATACAGTTGGTCTTAAATCTACTTAAAGAATACTTATTGTCGTTTATTTATTTCAATGGATTCTATTTTTGTGGGGTTCAAATGGCTGGACCGAATGGCTGAGCCAAAAGAGTAAGAAATTATAGTCAAAGTTCAACATTTACCATCGAATGCATGACGTCATATTTTGTTTCGTGGTAGGATACCAATTCAATTACAATCTTTATTATACGTATAGTTATAATAATAAAATAAACAAGTAAGATAAATAAGATTTACCTCTGTTTTGACCTTTTCAGCAGCCGCGTATACAGCGGCGCGATCGGCCAAGTCCACGGCGTAGCTCGCGATTTCGTAGCCCTCTGCGGTCACATCTGCACACGTCTTCTGCAAACCTGGTAGGTACAAATATATATTCATTTATATCACAAGCAGCACAGTGAAACAGTAAAAGTACAGAAGGGTTACTTTTGATCCTCTCAAAAACTGTCTAAGAACTGTATTTTATTGGTCTTTGTGTCAAATGCAGCGCAATTGGTCTAGCGCCACGACCACCGACGAAGCCGCGCTGATTTCCTGACCCACTAAATAATATCGGAATGCGGTGCGGTGCGGTGCGCTTGTATGACTGTCTTAGCCTATGCCAGATAGATAGGCTATATGTCAAAAATCACTTTAATGCGTTGCTTCGATCTTGCAGGATATGGGTTATAGGTTATCGCGGGCTAGTTTTCCGCAACTCGACGTCTTACAATGCGCCTATTTTGCGTGAAGATCTTGCATGATAGAATGCGCACCAAGGAACTAATAAATCGCCTAGTGACGACCAAAACACAATAAAATTTCTGTCACTAAACCTCAATCTAGTTTGTAGATTGATACTGAGATACGAGCATTGTTTTAAGTAAATATTTGTTACTTTAGTGAGTTGTCAAATAGACGAAATATACTTTGGCATTTATAATAGGTATACTATGCGCTGTCGTGGTAGCATTATACAAGTACGAATAGGTAATCATTTACTAGCTTCAGAAGTATTTAATTATTTTAAATTCCGATGAGATCTCGTGTTGCATATTTATTAATTATAATTAGACGAAGACATTAAAATCGCAGAAACTATAGACATCTTTTGTTTGTCCCAGTCATGGCACGCTAGTTTAATTTATTGAAACTACTCTATTGTTATTCTTAACGGCTATCGTTTGACTCTGTTGATGGCTTTGTGTCTATCGGATTGACTCTAATGTGTGAATACATGCCATAAATCTGTGCTATTGCCTGTTATGGACGTATATCGTGTTGTTATTGGTAATGCTTCATCTTGCGAAAGTATTTTCCAGTAAAATCGTACCGTATTCAACGAGGTTTATGCTTACCAGCTTTTGCAATCTTTGTTTAACGTCATGAAATCTATGTTAATGTAAATTTTGTATTCTAAGTCCCAGACCGAATTGCTGCTCGTGAGTCAATCAATTCGATTTTTTGATTAGGCGTCAGTTGAGTTGTCTGTCTTAGTCATATCCTAGACACCAGCAACTGCAACGTGGTCAACGCTGTGGTTCTAGTTTTCATATATAAGTTAATTGTATAGGTTAGGTTGGTAGGTATAGGGTTACCAGATACAAATTTCAAAAGTCCTGACAAAATTCCTGATTTTCGGCCAAAATTCCTGACACGAGTCCTGAAATTGTTTAATTTGTCAATGTTTGATTTATGTTTATATTGCGAAAAGATAATTACGATTATTTATAACTTACAATTTATGAAACTCCGAAGTACCTACTTGTGGATTTATATTTTTTACAAGCTTTTATTTAACTTGCATTGTATGTATGTTTAAAGTTTGTTTGTTCGGGTGGAATCTTGCAACTCAATTTTGAAGCAGATATCGTCAACCGATTGAGCTGAAATTTTGCATACTTACATAACTTTGATGAAAATACAATAATATGGTACCATGGGGCTGATCTGATGATGGAGCCGGAAGGTGGCCTTAGGAACTCTATAATAGAAAAAGCAATCCTACCGAGTTTGGGCTCTTTGGAATCGTCTCAGTGAGCATTTGATGGATATTCAAAGAAAAGTACAGTCGGCTATAAAAGCTTGTCACTAAAATGTAATTTTTGACAGAAACTTATTGTTGTTGTGATTAAAAATAAAAGTTTACAGTGTATAAAATTTTATGATTTCATTTCTTTGCCGAAAATTCCTGACATTTCCCGTTTCCGGCCGCATTCCTGACATATGTCTAAAATTCCTGACATGTCAGGAAAATTCCTGACATCTGGTCACCCTAGGTAGGTAGGTATGTATACGAGTAACGGGTGATAACAAAAAAATGAGAATTCGTTCAGAGGTGTAAAAAAATACTCGTGTATCTTTTTAGCACAATTTGATATTATTGGAAAATATGTACATAGAAACTATTTACAAAATCATCAATGCACATTAGAATAGGACTCGTGGTCAGCTGTTCCACTCAGTATAGACATGACGTTGGAACAAGACTCTTGGACGGAATTCTTGTCCATTTTCCGCACACATGTTTTAATTATTTATATCAGTTGGGTACAATTTTCAGCTCTCCAATTATTTTTGTATACTAAACTGCTCAAATAACCTAAGAAATCTTCAATCGGCCGACATTGTGCAAGGTTTATGGGGTTTCGGATTTTCGGTACAAATGGTATATTATTAGCGTCTAGGAAACGCGTCGTTTTTTTGGCATAATGCGACGATGCTTTATCCGACCAGAACATATTCTCCATCTGAGTGATGTTTGCGAATAAATGCTATCAGTATTTTTTTCAAGCATTCGCTCTCATACACTTTTTGGTTGACCGCTAAACCACTCGGTTAGAACGACAGTTTCGAAAGACCTTTGTCGGATATAGCCACATAAAGCATAACTTTCTGCTCAAACTTGTGCTTATACTTGTGTTTTATATCGTCTGGTGTTGTAAAATTATTGCTGGTGTAGTATCGGTCATTTCCAGGTATATGTGTTTTACTCAAAGGAAAATAACTTTTATCGTCCAAAATGAATGATTTTCCTTTGTAATTTCGGATTATCCAGCGACACTGTGATATAATAGTCAGTTTTTGCTGTTCAGTGTATTCCGGTGCTCTCACCTTCTTGCGGCATTTCAGACCTATCTTTTTCAAGAACGAACAAGTGCACGGTTGGGAACACTTTATTTTTTCTCGCGGCATCTCGTTGGCTCATAGGATTATTATCGTTAAAAGTGCTATGGTGTAGGTTCATCCTTCTCTTGGTCATTATCTTCGCTGGTCGCCGGCTACCACTTTTGTGATCTATCGTCAAGGATGCAAGAATTCTATAAATAGTGGAGACTAAGTACATATTCTTTACTAAAATTATCGACAGTAGACTTTTTCCCCCAGTTATAGTTTGAATTATAAAAATGTTCAACCGTTTTCGCAGCGTTTCTTGTTTCGACACCATTTTGACAAATATTAATGCTTGAAAAACAAAATCAAATGAAGTTTAAGAACCTCAAAAGAAGTAGTAACAACTTCACAAACAAAGTTTTTTGTCTAAGTGAATAGTCTTGTTTTGAGGTCCATAGAAAGTTATTCTAATTTTTTTGTTATCACCCGTTATACATACAGTTTCAAGTTCTATAGTCATATTCATATCTGTTTTTAGGGTTCCGTACCTCAAAAGGAAAAAACGGAACCCTTATAGGATCACTTTGTTGTCCGTCTGTCCGTCCGTCCGTCCGTCTGTCAAGACCCTTTTTCTCAGGAACGCGTGGAGGTATGAAGCTGAAATTTATATCAATTACTCAGGTCTACTGTCCCTTGAAGCTGTGAAAAAATCAAACTTCTAAGCCAACGCAATCAAAAGATACAGCCGTTTATGCCGCAAATTTTCGACACTTGCAAGGGAATCAAAACCTACAGGGTGCTTCCCGTGAACTCAGAATCTTGAAATTTGGTACGAAGCAACGTCTTATAGCAAAGATAAAGGAAAAATTACGAAAACCATAAATTTTTAGTTACATCACATAATATATATTTTTTTAATAATTTTAAACTTACTACCCATTTCCTCATAAACGCGTAGAGGAAAGTGTTTGTACGGAACCCTCGGTGCGCGAGTCCGACTCGCACTTGGCCGGTTTTTTTCTTTACATTTGTATAGGTATGTATAAAAACGATAATATACAATAAACAACCATTTAAGATAACGCAAGCACGTTAAAGCACAATTTTAACATGATCTATTGTTGTGAACTGCTGGTCAAACATTAATCCATATAAATATGATGAAGGGGATGGTTACTCAAACATACCTTCTTTATTGATGTCCCAAACGACCACCCTGGCTCCAAGCCTCGCCAACTTCAAAGCCAACTGCCGACCGACCCCGCCGCCTCCTCCAGTAACCAGGACCACATCTCCCTTCAGGCTCTTCATAGGTCGTATTGCATTCGGCACTAGGGTCCAAAACATCGACTCCAATATGTAGTAACAGGACAGCACGAAAAACAGGACAGTGTCCTTTGCGATGTCGAAAATCTTCGACATCTGGGAGTGTGAGTTTATTTTCGTTCCTTCTAACATTTTGTGACCTGCAAAAGAAAATAAAATAGTAGGCATTATAAAATTCTAAAATTGTATAGAAAATCTAAGGAGGTCATTATTTCAGGAAAAGTCTTAACAGCGCGATGAAGCAGCGTGGCGTCAGCTGTACAGTGCCATCTGTTGGTCAAATTTTCTTTTCACCTCACTCGCTCGGAAAACCTCCGTTTATAGGGCGAAATCTGCGTGCAAAAGTCTATTTTATCCGCTAGCGTGCAAAAGTCATTTGAATTTCGAACACGACGATTTTGATTCTCTGTGGTGCATGTAACTTTTTTATATTTAAGACTCCTTCAACGCGTGACTGATTTCATCAGTCGATAAATCTTCGAATAACCAATCAACGCACGCTAATAAAGGGCGATCTGGTCTGGCCGGCTAAAGTACATTTGAATACTTCTTTTAAAAAAAAATACACCTACAATATCACGTCCAGAAACCTGGTTTGTGGTTACAGATTTTTAAGTTTTTATTTTTTTTACACTTTATTTTATGTTGAATATGTTTATATATATTAATAGTAAGTATTTCAGTTTCAGTTACATATTTTGACTAGTAAATATATTATATACATCCCTAATTTTAATATTTATTTGGTATAAAATTTGGAACATAAGAGTGCAATTTCTGAACGCACCCGAGAAAAAAATTAATAATTAAAAAGTAGGACGTTTTCACAATTCACGTAATCAACGTAAATTGGTTCTGTGGAGAATACATACTGTTGTCTTACTTTATAGATATATGGAAAACAAGAAAGTTAAGCCCAATTTGGAGTATTTATTCAATACCAAAAGCCTGCATTAAAACGAAAAAGGTTTTGTTATAAATATTTGGAGACGATAAGTAATTTACCGAAACTATTGGCGTTTTTAAAGAAGATAAAGCCGAAATAATCTTGTGCGGATCCCATCGTCCAATAACTTCCAAAGCAAGTGTTATGGAAAATACTTCCGAGTGGCCAACTAATCCTTTCCAGAATGCCATTCTCCCACATTCACAACGAATATGTCAAGTAGTTTCAAATACAAATATAATATAACAGTGCTTAAGAAAAACTCAACGATAAAATATACACGACGGTAATACAGATTACGGCCATATTTTATGTGTGCTTCTCTCGTATTTATTTGGTTTGGATTTGAGTGTGTTAATGTTTTAAATTTGATGTGTTAAATAGAAGGCAAAATTAAATATGATTATTTTTATGTTTTAATTGTTTTTCTTGAACTTCCATTTTCCTCGCTGTAGTGAGGTGAAAAGTCGTGTGTTCCGCATGGCTGCAAAATTATTTAGCTTCTCGTGTCTTGAAAGCTTCGCTACTCTCAGGAATCTATCTTTGAACCATTCGCTTCGCTCATGGTTCAATCTTAGATTCCTTCGCTCGCTCAGCTTTCAATTTCAACACTCGCGCCAAATAACAACTTTGCAGCCTTGCATAACAAATAACTATTGTCCTCTATCGTCACGCCAAAACGGCTGGACAGATTTTAACCAATTTTAGTACGGGGATAGCTGGACATCCAAAGATGATTGGATGAGATCATAGGATAGTTTTTACCCGGCTATGGTAAAGAAAACAAAATACGAATAGTCATTATCATTAATATAGCCTATTAGTCATACTGAATTTGATGGTTTTATTCACCGGGGGTCGACAAACCTAGCATGGTTTGTACGTACCTATGGTATCGAGTCATATGAGTTCGAAACAAGTCGGGACGTTTTCCGATTGATACACAACCGTGAGAAAATCGTCATTTCCATTATCTTTCACGAAACTTTTAATAGAACTATTGTTAAGTACGTCATTTGTTGTTGACATCATTTGTAATTTACCGTAATGATAATGAATACAAGGTACTCGTAAATCGGTTGTAAATTTCTCAGTTGCGTAAAAGCAATGGCATTTCGAGAGTTGATTTGTGAGTTTGGGACATTTTGGGGCAACTTATTCCAAGAATTATTTGTGTGAAGAATAAACCTTTATGAACCCCGTCATTAGGGTTCCGTACCGAAAGGGTAAAACGGAACCCTATTAGGTACTAAGACTCCGCTGTCCGTTCGTCTGTCTGTCTGTCCGTCTGTCACCAGGCTGTATCTCATGACCCGTGAAAGTTGCCTCATGGCATTAAGTCCGCCTTTTGTACGATAAGTTTTCTTTTGTGCAATAAAGATTAAATAAATAAATAGTTAGACAGTTGCAATTTTCATAGATGATGTATTTCTGTTGCCACTATAACAACAAATACTAAGCAACAGAAAAAAAAATATTAAAGTGATCAGTTCCGTTAACTTTGCACCACATTTGTACGCAGCGCAATACAACCAGGTGATACTGAATAACCCGGCCAGGTAAGATGGGATAAGTGTTTCTACGGAACCCTCAGTCAGACTCGCACTTGGCCGGTTTTTTTATCGACGTGTTGTAATTTAATAGTCAGTTTCGTAAAAATCTCAATGGCTAGTAAGAGGTGCGTGCGTGTACGTTGATTACCATTATCATATTTCTTGGTTTTCCGGCGACTGCTGTGCTGTAGTTATAAGTTGCAACAGACAATGTTGGTCGATGTAGAAACGTGGGATATCTGATTTCTCGCTCTTGGGCATAATGGCATAATCATCATTACTAAAATTACAACTAGGACGTGCGTAAGTTTTTTGAATAACGCAGATTGACCTAAAACTAGAATAAAATTTAACAACCGAATTGTATGCTTGTATATAACATCGTCACGACTACGGTTATGTAATTCTGTAAATAAGCAAGCCCAAAAATGGTCAAAGATTAAAATAAACAATTACAAACACACAACACGTGACGTGAATATCTATATATCTATGGAGTGTTAAAAATATAAGAATGGACACGTTAATTATAAATAAAGGTTTCGTTTTCCGTTTCACATATCTAGGGAATGCAAACCCGGTTATTTTACCATAAAAATAACCGGTTATATGCGGGCTAACTATGAGAAAGTAGGTACCCTAAGTTTACAAGGTTTCTATATAAACAAGTGTCATCGCAGTTTATTTGAACGATTGTAGTTAAGGTCAGCTGTGAATGTTTATTCTTAGAAAGTGGACGAAAAGAAAGCGGAATCGGCTCTCCATTCCGTTTGCTCTGAATGAGAATTGCCTAGTTATGCTTAGGTTTTTTATTTTTAAAGCAACAGCGTTTGAAAAAAACCGGCCAAGAGCATGTCGGGTCACGCTCAGTGTAGAGTTCCGTAGTTGCTCATCCTTCACAATAAACTTAAGTTATGAGAAAGATTTCAAGCTCTATAAAAAGGTCGTAAACGCCAAAGTAACTGTAGTTACTTATCTACTTACTTACCTTCTGGAAGTCAACTTACGTCCTTTTAAGAAAATTATGAAATTTTGCGATAACTCAAAAACGGCTCAACCGATTTTGTTCAATATAGTTTTCATTGAAAGTACTTATAAGGCCTCATTTTCATGATTTTTTCCATAATTTTTTGACCCGTGGTTGAAAAGTTAGAGGGGAAGGGGGGTCACTATTTTTTTTATTTTCGGAGCGAATATTTACAAAACTGCTGACTTTATCAAAAAATAATGTTTGGAGACCCTTATTATTTTTCAAAGACCTATTTCAACGACACCCCACACACTAGTGTTGAAACGAAAAAAAAAAAACACCCCCACTTTAGGTGTTTGAGAGGTAAGTAGGTACCCGAAAAAAAAATTTTTTTTAGTTTTTATTGTACCGTTTTGTCGGCCTGATACATACACATACTCATACAAAATGTCAGCTTTCTAGTACTAATGATCACGGAGCTAAGCCGCGGACGGACAGACGGACATGGCGAAACTATAAGGGTTCCTAGTTGACTACGGAACCCTAAAAAAATGAATATAAGCTTAAACGTGATGAATGTTCTTAGTGTTTAGCCTTTTCATCTTTGATTTATTTTTTTAATTGATATAATTTCTGTGAGGTCATTCGGTTATTTAGATAAATATTAAATTTGACTGACCTTAATAACTATTAATAGTTTATTTTATATACACATAATGCATTCAATCGTGAATATTATTGATTAGATATGTATTTATGCTATGAAAACGTAAAAAAATCTACATTTTTTATTTATACATTTATATTTATCATTAAATTACGAACATTAGAGAAGCAAGTTATATCGTAAATGTAATTTATTTAATAATAAACTTCGAATATGGGTCCATGGTATCCACAATCAATAAAAGTAAAAAACTCCGTAGAAAAAGTATATTATATCTTCGATATTTATACTTCTCAATGTCATTTCATTACTACAAGTCCTAAGCTCATCAAACACAGTTGTTTTCAAAATGGGAACAGTAGGTACCAGCGGCTTGGCGCCACTATAATGGGCAAGGCGGAGGGAATCAGCTTGTATGAAGGCTCGGCTGCTGGTAACCATACAAACCAATTGACGAACAAAATACAACCGATAGTTTTATCAGACATATCAGATTTATTTCTGACAACTAACTGCAAACTGTGTGATGTTGTTGACGAGCTTTAACTTTTATTATAAAAAGGCACTCATTTTAATTAACGAATAAATACGTTATGCTGCTATTAAATATAACTAAAAGTATAACAAGCAAAATTAAAAAAAATATTCAATGAAGTCATCTCCGTTAAATTTAACTAGATTTAAAATGGGCCGTAATATTTGCAGCGTGTTTGATATCTACGATGCCTGACAGATACACAGAGATACCATATCCATTACATAAGTTAAACTTATATTATAAAATTCCTAAGGTATATATAAAAGATACAAAAATTAATAAGTAATTTTAAAACAAAAACTATAAAAAAAAATATTGTACTAATGTATCCCTAAGCCTACAAAGTTCTATTTTAAGTTGGTAATACAAAACATAAATATATAAAAAAAAATTACCTCAGCTCCACAGTAACAAATCCTGTATATTGTCAATGTACAGTTCAACACCACCGTTATCCACTCGTGCGCACGTCCCGTACGCCGCGGACAGTAGGTCGCGACTGGCTGCGTCGACGGCGACTTACGAGATCGATGCCACCTCATTCTGGGACCTACATTTTTCGGCTTGGGCATCAATTGGAGCTGAGACCTGACTGATTACCTGGCTTCGGACTCGTACTGCCGTGTGACGGTAAAAGGTCGTATCTTTATACGGTTATCATAGTAAGATACGCCCTTTTACCGTAGCATGGCAGCATAGCCCGGTTAGAGAGCTATGGAGCCGACATTAACATTAAAATTGCATTCATACTCATACTCATTAATTAATTTAATACTAAAGTGCTTTGAAGATTACATGTTTGTATAGGTATTTAATTATTTGTATTTTTAATATGTGTGTTAGTTTAAAGGTAAATGTACCCTTTTCTATCTGGGTATAGACCATAGATGCCTGATAATTAATGAGTCTGATTTTTTATTTGATTGGTTATTGTGGTTAAAATTCAATAGTATTAAATACTAAAATTAATATATATAATACGTTTTCTATAATATTACAAACTCGTAGATTTAACTACTTCAATTCTAATGGTTTTTCGAGCCACGACCGCTTATTCGTCCAATAATAAACCCAATTTACTCTAGAAAATTTTAAATAGTCTCTTTGTCCGTGACTATAAAAATTGCACTTATGAGTATGAGTATCAATTACATTTTTATGTTAATGTGGGCTCTATAGCTCTCTAACGTCTAACCGTGCTACCAAAAGTCCGAAGCATGCTGATTACTTTTATGCGATCCCTAGTACCTAATTAGGTTGACATTTATATACAGCTATTTAGGTATGGCTGTGTCCGTATATTTTGTTTTAGCTATTCGAGCTACAAAACCGTAAAACCTGGATATAATTAAAGTGGAAAGTGAAAAGTGACAAAATAAAAAGGAGACTATATATAAGAGTATAGAGTAGAGCATAAGTTCTAGACCTTTTTCCTAGTAAGCCGTACTGACACTTAACTCATCAAAATCTACCTAAGATAAATTAAGTATATTTCAATGAGATAGGGTCTCCAAACGGTCACGTCACTTCGTTCCTATCGCAATGCGTGGAGACGCGCTCACATCGTATGCGCAGGCCAGGCGTTGCTCTACTATCTGAACTTTCTCCGCAACGGTACGTCTAGCACGTGGTAGGAAACGCATTCAAGGTCAACAGAGGGCGTTGCTCTGGCTACTAAGGTACTGTTTTTTTGTAATAAGGTACTTATTAGTACTGGTTTTTAATTAGATTTGGTTGTCAAATTAACACTGGAATAAATATAATTGTAGAGATTAAGGACGGTCAGCATCAAAGTTTCATTTCTTATCTGTGTCGTGGGTTTTACTTTTAATGTTTTTTTATAATAAATGTCTATATTTAAGAATAAGATTAAAGAGCATTACCTATCTCTCGAACAATAAAATTGTTGGTTTAATATTATGAAACTGTTTTTTCGTCACTGACTGTATTGCGTTGTGTTATATAAGATTCGTATATGTCTAGTGTCTATTTATATTATTGTATTTATGTAGGTATTATGTAAGTTTATGTATATCTATTTATGTATGTGTATATTTACCCATATGCGTACTTGTTTTCTGTTAGTATCTAATTATGTGCTCCCTTCACCTTCTGCTGCACCTACTCTGTATTAAGTTAGAATTTTCATCAATTTTACTACCCAAAGGTTGTCTGGAAGAGATCGCTTTTTAGCGATAAGACCGCCTGTTGTCTACCGTTATTTATAAATTGTATTTGTCTTGTTTCCTTTTGTAAACTTTTATTGGTGTGCAATAAAGTATTGTATTATTATTATTATTATTTATTTGCTTTTTGTTTTATTCTCTCCAACTGGAGGTAACTTTATTACCGTATCCGCGGGCTTTTGGCCAAACGGATATGGCATTTTCGAGGTTGATATTTGGTGTTATTACTCATCTAAAGCTAGGAATTTACGCACGATTCTGCAGGTATTTAAAATAGCTGCCTTTTGGAGGGCAATAAAAGTGAGTGGGTGGATACCTATGATTTTGAGGCTGTCGTGTAGGTTGTTGGGAATAACTCCTGTAGTCGAGACAATAATTGGCACTGTTTTTACGGTACTTACTCGCCACTGAGATTTAATTTCAATCGAAAGGTCAGTGTATTTGGTTATCTTTTCTGTATGCGTGGATGCAAGGTTGTGGGTATTGGGGATGGCTATGTCAATGAGATACACGGTTTTTGAAAGTTTGTCAAGTAGGGTAATGTCTGGTCTATTGTAATGAATGGTTTTATCTGTGATAATTGTTCTGTCCCAGTAAAGTTTGTGTTCCGCTGACTCTATGACAACTTGTGGTTCGTATTTATAATAAGATGTCGTGTTTTTGATGAGCTGATGTTTAACTGCAAGGTATTGGTGTATAATGGAGGCAACTTGGTCATGTCGGTGCTTATAGTCAGTCTGGGCTATGGATCGGCATGCTCCTGTTATGTGCTGTATTGTTTCTGAGGCTGCATGGCAGTGTCGGCATAGATCTGTTAATAAGCTTTGGTCCCGGATAATATGTTTTCTATAGTTTCTTGTATCTATTATTTGATCTTGTATGGCTAGCATAAATCCTTCAGTTTCTGGGAATAACTCACCTTTCTTAAGCCACATGTTGGAAGCTATTTTGTCGACGTTGGGGTTGATCAAGTCAAGTCGGTGTCTGCCATGAAGTGCCTTTTGGATCCACGCCTGTAGTTTTTGTTGAGGTTGGGTTATTGTTTCAGATTTCTGTTTTTTGAGGTCTTTGAGATTGAGCGGAGTGTATTTTTTATCGGACTCTACGATGGCCTTATGTAGTTGAGAACGGGGTGTTCGGTCGTGAAAATATTTTCTAAGAGAGCTTACCTGTTTATTGTGAAGATTTTTGATGTCTATTAAGCCTCTGCCGCCTTCTGATTTTGGTAGAGTAAGTCTCTGGCTGCAACTTCGTGGGTGATGTTTACGGTATTTGGTCATTAATGTGTTTATAATTCTTTGTAAATTAGTTAAGTCTGTTTGTGACCACTGTATAATACCGAATGAGTAAGTCAGTATAGGAATTGCATAAGCATTTATTGCCTTTATTGTGTTGCGTGCGTTGAGGTGAGTGTTAAGAATCTTGTGTAGCCTAGTTGTAAATTTTTGTCTTAGGGTAGTTTTTGTGGTTTTATGATGGATTTGCCGTGTTTGTTGATAGCCGAGATACTTGTATCCACATTCTTCATCAACAGGATCTATTTGTTCTCCGTTTTCTAGCATGTACGTATGGTGTTCTAGTTTACCTCTCCGGATCGACTGGATTTTGCACTTATCTATACCAAACTCCATGTGTATATCTGTTGAAAAGGATTGGGTAATATCTGCGAGTCTGTTAATGTGTACTAAGCTATTGCTATAAAGTTTAATGTCATCCATATACATCAGATGTGTTATTGTATGAGATGTCTTATCAAAATTTAGTTTGAACCCAGCCTTGCTATTATTTAATAAATTCGAAAGTGGATTGAGCGCAAGACAGAACCATAAAGGACTGAGAGAATCTCCTTGGAAAATCCCTCTGCGTATACTTATTGCTTGAGTTTCTATTTGTGTATTATTATTTAGTACCTTAAGAACTGTACACCAATGTTGCATTGTGTTATGTAGGAATTGTATGATAGTAGGATGAATTTTGTAATGTTTCAGGATGTATATTAACCATGTGTGGGGTACTGAGTCGAAAGCCTTTTTATAATCAATGTACATGGTATAAATATTTCTTTTGTTATTCAATGCTTGTTTAGAAATAACGGCGTCTATTGTCAACTGCTCTTTGCAGCCTTGACTATTAGGGCGGCACCCTTTCTGTTGCTCGGATAATATATTATGGGTGTTTATGTGTTTGTAGATAATTTTACTGATGCAAGATGTTATTATTTTGTATATATTTTGTAGGCATGTAATAGGTCTATATTTGGCCGGATTTTTTCTGTCGGTATCGTCCTTAGGTATCATATATGTCGTTCCTTGAGTAATGTAGTGCGGTAAAGTGTCAGGTGTCTGTATTATTATTATAATCATTGAAATTTGTATTAGTAATACCTTGTACATTACTGCAGAGGCCGCGAAATAGGGAATTGTTGGCCGAGTAGTAATAGATGGCCGAGTGACAACGAGGCCATCTAGAGATACGAGGCCGACAATCCCTGTTCGCGCCGAGGCTTGTATATAGTGCTTTTCTCAAATAAATCCAAGGAAATAATACAAATTTTCAACTTATATATTTTATGCTGTTCGGGTTCATTTTTTTGCCACCAAATGTGAAGATGATTCTATATATAAAAAAATGACAACACCTTAATTAATTAGACATTGTTATATTTTTTAACAATAAACGTGATAACTTGTTTATTTTATTGAATACCTATCTATCTGTTTTAATCTAATTGAATGATCTAGTTAAATATAAGAAATAAAACGTAGATATACATGCACAAACTACGTTTTTTTATTGGCAGTATGCCATAGATTATCAATAAAAGAAATAAACCCCACTGAAACAAAAGACAATCTATTTGTTGGCCACGGCCAATAATGTTCTATGAAATTCCTTTATTGACCTCTAATTTGAAATTAGAACGAATCTTCAACAAGCGCTATACAAAGACGTATTTCGCGTTCTATTACCACGATCATAAGAACGACATTTCCTTGGATGTTTGAGAAAATATTGTTTTAATTTAACTATGTAATGACGATCCTTACTGGGAGATACTATTTTATTGTTATTCTATTTTGTGGCATTGCAAATATTATTTTATTGTGATTTTATTATTTTTGTCGATCATGATAATTATTAATTCTTATAATTTTAAAATTAATCACACTTGTATTGTAATTTTTATAGTGATAGATATAAACATGTTCAATTAATAAGTAAGTTTTCAAGGAAGTCATGAGTCGAGTAGGTAATAGCGCTAGCAGAGCTCTACAGACGCTGTTAATTGGTAACATAGGTACTCATTTCCGATGGAATAGAATTAAATACTTAACATGCCATGTAATTATAGTGGCTGCTGTCCCGATATAGTTTCAGTTTTATCCCGGGCATAGACAGAGGGAAATGTGGCACGATTGAGTGTTAAGATTTTTTGCATCACGTACTAATTTCTGAACTTCATATAAAATGTCCGCTACCCAAAGGTTAATTGTCTGGAAGAGATAGAGTCTGGCTAGCCAAATTATGTTGACAGATATTTCCTTGTGGTATTACCAATTGTCTATGATTTAAACAATTTAGTAGGTGGGTACTCTATAAATGATTTTGATACTTTATGTACTAGTTCCAACGTTCCAATTTGAATCGAATTGAAATTTGGCATAGTAGTTATGTAATTTTTTGGTGATTGATTAATATGGTATTATCGAGCTAGGTCTTATTTACACTACATTTAATGTTTCGCCTTGTATATGGTTAGAAAGTGTAATCATATGTGTTTATCTACGCACATATCATTAGTGCTCTAAAATGCGTTCAGAAACCGTAGGAAATGCCAGCCATTATTACAACCAATTTTACTATGAGAACTTTTTTGTCTGTGGTAGTAGGTAAAATCTGTACTGTAATGTTATTACAGTACCGATTTTTGTAAGGTTACGAGTTTAAATTAGGAACAGCTGTCAAAACACAAGTTGGTCTCTATTCTAGTATCCATAGATATTAATATTTTTATCGATACCGAACGTCAATTTAGTATGTTTTTTTTTTATAAAAACCGTACGACATTTGATCTCGAGTGACATGAGAATATGGATACATATGATTTAGAAAAAAAAACATTCGTCTTGACGGAGGTTCGAATTGCCGCCATTATTGTTGTCATTTGTTTGTTGCTTCTTTGCTGTTACGAAAGTAGAATTGTGAAGATTTGTTTGTAATTTACATTTTAGTTGAAAATATTGTTCCAATGTAAATGTCAATTACAACTATTACAATAAATAATCTGTTTATGTATTTGTTCAGATTTATTGCTTACTGCATTTTAAGTATAATGTAGTCTTTAGATATTTTACAGGTAGCACTAGTGGTGCCGGTCATTTCCTTATGGCTTCTGAACCCATCTTAGAGTACTTATGATATGTGTATAGATAAAGTAGTGTATACAACTGTACATAATTAGGCCTTAAAACACTCGTGTGATCCTACTATGAAACTCGCTAACGCTCGTTTCATAAAACCCCACTCGTGTTTTAAGGCCTCTCATTATGTATCAGTTGCATAAACTACTATTGTCGTTGACTGTTCTGTACATAGTGGTGGAAATTATGTGAGCTGACTATGAGTGCACGTCAACATATATTAACTTATTTCTTTAGGTACCTTACGTGTACATAGAAAATCAAAAATATGTTCTAGTATCAAAACTATATTTCCTACTACACAAAGTGTGACCAGCCGCTAAATTTTTAAATTTCCCGCCAAAACTTTGAGTAATATTTAATTAGCCAGACTATAGCTCTCTAGCTACAAAACAAGACCACCTGTTGTCTACCTCAAGTTTTTCTGTGTTTGTATTTCTTTCGTGCCGAGGTGTGCAATAAAGGGTATTCTATCTTATCTTAGCTGTCAATTTTACTACGGGCTTATGTCGAATTGTATACTAAAATTGTCAGTTACCCTTTTTACGGGAGATCAGGTATAATCTTTTTTTTATGTAACTAATTTATAAGTACAAAATTCTCAATTGTGCATACTAAAGATAAAAATGTTTAATGTAAATTATGGTAGAATAAAGGCTGTTTTTAGGTTTCCGTACTCAACTAGGAACCCTTATAGTTTCGCCATGTCCGTCTGTCTGTCTGTCTGTCCGTCCGCGGCTTAGCTCCGTGATCATAAGTGCTAGAAAGCTGAAATTTGGTATGAGTATGTGTATGTATCACGCCGTCAAAAAGGTAAAAAAAAAAACAAAATAAAAAACTCTTTTTCGGGTACCTACCGTAGACCTAAAGTGGGGGTGAATTTTTTTTTCGTTCCAACACTAGCGTGTGAGGTGTCGTCACGTCGTTGAATAGATCTCTTTAAAATAATAGGGGTCTTCAAACATCATTCTTTGATAAAGTCAGCAGTTTTGTAAATATTCGCTCCGAAAATAAAAAAAATAGCGTCCCCCCCTCTAACTTCTCAACCACGGGTCAAAAAATTATGGAAAAATTCATGAAAATGAGGCCCTACTAGTACTTTCAATGAAAACTATATTAAATGGAATCGTGAGCCGTTTTTGAGTTGTAACAAAATTTCATAATTTTCTTTAAAATGACGTAAGTGCCGCGCGGTGTTCTTATACTTCGAACGTTACACATATCTATTAGTTAAGTGCCATACTGCATTAAAACATTGCGCTCAATCTGGCGCGTATAATCGATAACATCCAGAAGGTAATAAGTAATTACAGTTACTTGGCGTTTACGACCTTTTTATAGAGCTTGAAATCTTTCTCGTAATTTTAATTTTATTTTATTGTCTATTGTGAAGGATGGGCAACTACGGAACCCATTAATTACATTAATTAGGTACCTAATTCAATGCGTGTCGATTAGTGATAAATAGCTTAATTAAATGAACGCAAAAACATATTTGAACTAAGTAGATCGATTTTATTTAGTCCAAGGATATTAGATAGTAGCTAGACCGATAACTAAGGTTGCCTTTACTTATAGCATAGCTAATGATTTGTATCCAGAGCAATGAGCAATGTAATATTTATGTAAAGACAAGTTTCGAGATCGCGCGTTTAATGCGGCTTACACTTTCCTAAATTAGTCACTGATGACGAGAGGGATGTAGCAATATGTGAGACACGTATGGAGATATTTCCATCTCAATTTTTCGTATTGCTGCATACCTCTCGTCACTGAATAATTTAGGAAAGTGTAATGGCTGCATAGATTTAGATTTAGATTTATTTATTTCATAATATAACATGTCAATATAAATTACACTAAGTCAATTTACATGCACTTAAATACTATGATCGTCATATATATTAACAGATAAAATGTGATGAAATTGATAGTAAAAACAGCGGAATTAATAATAAAACAGATAAAATAATTACATGTCAAAATTTTAAACAAACAGATAAAAATGACAAAGATGCTCATAAATGGATTGTCAAAATACAAGAATTAACACAATAAAAATAACACTGAAAATAACAAAGTCAAATTAGGCAATAATTAGGAATAAGGTCAAAAGTAACTTAGGTATTGTCAGTATATAATGCTCTTTAGGGACGAGTGTTGGTAGTAGAGAAACTCCGTTGTGATGTCAGATTTGAGATAATTTATTTACAGAAATTTGGTTTATTTTATATACAATATTTACAATAGAATTAGAGTAGGTAGCACCCAGCATGATGCTACTTGGTGGGGATACAAAATGGCGCTTCGATGGAGAGAGTGTATATGTGTCGTAAACTGATGCGGTTACGTAACACTCTGAGGTTGTGTGCGCACGATCGCGCGCCTATAAATTAATGCGAGCAAAAGCGCGCCACCTTTTCGTCGCCGGCGCTCGTCGTGTTCAGTCGTCCCTGCGTGTCTCCTGTGCTTCAGCTCGAAGACTCGAAACTTGAAGATCGAAGAAAGAAGATGATGCTGACTGAAGATATATTTATACAACTGTCTTTTTCGAGACAATACAACCTGCTCTTTTCAGAGCAAACGCTCAGGCGTCAATCTCGCTGTTTCTATGAGACAACGTCAATCAATCACCTACATGCTTCCCCTCCTAGTGAAAACGTACCGGCAGGCGGATAGTACGTCCACGGCGGGTTGTTTGGTTTTCGTTGGTAGGTGTTGAGTTGGTTTCTGTTTGTTGTTTCAGGTTCTTTTCTGTTTTTTGTTTCAGGTTGTTTTTGTCTGAGTATTGGTTGCTTTTGTCGTTCTTGCTCTTCTGTTTGTTGCAGGCACTCGGCGTCGTTGTATCTTGTACGGTGTTATTATTCTGCGTCGGTGTATATTTCTCGGTCGTAGTGTTGTTACAGGAACTCGGTGTAATCTGCGTTGATGTAGATGTATTTTGTTTGGCGGTAGCGTTGTTACAGGAACTCTGCGTAGTCTGCGTTGATGTAGGTTCTTGTAACTCTTGCTCGACGATAGTGTATGCGGGTTTTAGACGGTCTATTGATATGTTGGCTTGTCGGTTAGGTAGTTGCAGCGTGAAAACCTTTTCATTTCGTTTTAGCACGCGATACGGTCCGTCGTAAGGTGCTTGTAGCGGCTTCTTTACGGCGTCGACTCGTACAAAAACGTTGTCGCATGTTTGAAGGTCACGGTGTACGAAGATAGGTCTTGTATTGCTATGTGATTGGTTCGGCATAGGTCTCAATTTGTTTATAACTTCGCGCAATCGTTCCACGAATTCGGCGTCCATGTTGGATTCGGCGGCGGAGTCGCCGCGCGGCGTCGATTCTAGGAATTCGCCCGGTAGTCGTACACTGCAGCCGTAAGTTAGTTGGGCAGCGCTGACGTTTGTGTCGCTTCTCATCGCGGTGCGAACTCCCAGTAAGACTGTAGGTATTTCGTCGATCCAACTTCTTGTTGTTTGTAGTCTTGCTTTTAGTGCGGCCTTGAGTGTTCTGTGCCAGCGTTCGACGATACCGTTAGATTGCGGATGGTACGGTGTTGTCCGGGTTCTTTCGATGCCGAGTAAGCGTGAAAGGGACGCAAATACTCGACTTTCGAATTGCCTTCCTTGATCCGTAGTGATTGTAGCGGGACATCCGAAACGCGAAATCCATCCGTCGTATACTGTCTTGGCGACGTCTTCTGCTGTTATTTCGCATAACGGGAATGCTTCGGGCCATCGGGTTGCTCTGTCTATCATCGTCAGTAGGTATTTGTGTCCACTTGCTGCTGTACTTAGTGGTCCGACGATGTCACAATGAACGTTCTGAAAGCGTTCGGTTGGCTGGAAAGTGGACAGCGGACTCGATGTGTGTCGAACGATTTTCGCACGTTGGCAGTGTAAGCACGCTCGCCCCCACTCCGCGATTTGCCGGTTCATCGTTGGCCAAAAATATCGCTGCGTGATTAGCTTGCGAGTAGTTTTGACTCCAGGATGACTTATGTTGTGAATGGAGTTGAATGCGATACGGCGATATTCTTCTGGTAGGTATGGACGTAGGTAATCTGTTGATGTTTCGCAGTGTAGTTTTGTGCTTGATCCGGGTAATGTTATTTTTTTGATTGATAGATTATCTTGCTGTGCGAGTGTTTCGATGATGTTGCTGTCTCTTTCTTGTGCTTCGGCGAGTTGTTCGTAGTCGATTGGCGATGGGCAGGAAATTGTCTCTATTCGTGATAGAGCGTCGGCGGCTGCATTCAGCGATCCACTGATGTGTCGTATATCCGTGGTAAATTCGGATATGTATAGCAGTTGACGTGTCCGACGTGGCAATTCGTTGCTTGTGTTCGTCTTGGTGAATGCGAACGTGAGCGGTCGATGATCGGTGTAGATAATAATTTCTCTTCCCTCGAACATCTTGCGGAAATGCTTCGTTGCCATGTAAATTGCTGTCAACTCGCGGTCGAATGTGGATGCGGTTGGTAAGTAGGTTGTTGTGGCAGCGGCGGCGGCGGTTGTAGAGGTGCGGGCACGGCGGGCGCGGTCGTGGGCGCGGGCGTCGCTATTGCGGCGATGTGCGCTGACGGCGTGTGCGACACCTCCATCATTCTGTCGGCGAGGAGAGCCAGATCGTCGAGCGTGGTCTTGATTTGGAATGCCTCGCTGACTGTGAGCACGGAGCGGACGTGGGGCGGTAGATGGTCCAGCCACATCATCTGTATTGTGCTCTCAGGAAACTTTTCTCTGTTGAGATTCTGCATGCGCCGTAGGAGTTGGCTGGGTTTTTGGTCGCCTAACTCGACTTGAGACAGCAACTTCTTCGTCTGTGTGCTGCTTGATTCTTCATACAGAGATATCAGACGCTCCTTGACGGCCTTGTAGTAGTCCTTTTCTGGCGGCGAGTAAATGAGATCGGAGATATTCTGTATGTCTTGCTTCTCAAGTTGGGCGATAACCATCTGCGCGAGTTGCGCCTGGCTTCGTTTGAGCTCTGCAGTAGCGGCTTCGAAACTGCAGAACCACAGTCGCGGTTGATCCCGCCAAAACGGCGGTACTCGCAGCGACAGTGATATGCCGGAGACTTCGTGCGACGACGGTGCTTGAAAATCAGACGGCGCGGGTGGCTGCATCTGAGGCTGTTGTGCGACGGCTTGAGGTGCAGGTGCAGGAGCTTCGTTGTTCATGATGTTTCTTGATTTTCTTCCTTTGTAGTTCTTGAGTCGCGGGTCACCACTTTAGGGAAGTGAGTTGGTTGTAGAGAAACTCCGTTGTGATGTCAGATTTGAGATAATTTATTTACAGAAATTTGGTTTATTTTATATACAATATTTACAATAGAATTAGAGTAGGTAGCACCCAGCATGATGCTACTTGGTGGGGATACAAAATGGCGCTTCGATGGAGAGAGTGTATATGTGTCGTAAACTGATGCGGTTACGTAACACTCTGAGGTTGTGTGCGCACGATCGCGCGCCTATAAATTAATGCGAGCAAAAGCGCGCCACCTTTTCGTCGCCGGCGCTCGTCGTGTTCAGTCGTCCCTGCGTGTCTCCTGTGCTTCAGCTCGAAGACTCGAAACTTGAAGATCGAAGAAAGAAGATGATGCTGACTGAAGATATATTTATACAACTGTCTTTTTCGAGACAATACAACCTGCTCTTTTCAGAGCAAACGCTCAGGCGTCAATCTCGCTGTTTCTATGAGACAACGTCAATCAATCACCTACAGCTCTATTGTCGAAATGGCGATCGCACGTTGAATTCCCTTGCACATCACCTGTTAGATATTTTGTCCGGAGACTATCGGACTAGGATTATGTTAAAATAATACTACCTACCAAAATGTCAAACAGCTTATTCATATACAAATCCTCCATACTGGTGGGGTAAAATATAGAGTCAAACCACGCTCACTCTTCCAAGCAAATGAACTGTCAAACCATACATCAAGCTGACTCACTTTGTATGGTCTGACAGTTCATTTGCCTTTGACTCTACCGTGCCTTTGAAAGTTCACATTATAGTCGCAGCTCCACACTACTCGCGATGACCAAAGATGGGCGAATATGATAGGAGAGGCAGTTCGCTGCGGAAACCCATACTTCGGCCAACTTTGCCTCGGCGAACTTCGGTTAACTTCGCGAGTAGGCAGAGCTACGGTACAATACTTTTATAAAGCTTAAGCTAATTGTGGGGCGCTGGGGCTAAATCACAAAACAAACAGACTTCAAACATAGAAAGAACATTACAAGTTACAATACACGTCAGATGCGTCTTAATATGAACAAAACGCAATCAAGTTGTTATTTTATGAGACCATCCCATTTCGAAGCTACCAAATCTGGCTATGAGGTATTTTTTTGATCAATGAACTTCTTCAAGTTCGGCAGAGTGATATCGGTATTTTGGATTGTGTAGGTAATATATATCGATTTCAACGGTTTCATGTGAGAACAATTCCTTCGAAAAAGAAATCGGCTTCGGAAGGCATGTTTCAAACATGACGGAATTACGGGATGTGACGATACGCGCCCAATGCAACGTGCTACGCTACGCAATGTTGACGCTCTATACTAGGAACAAAACGTAGTAAGCAACGAACAGTGCGAACCTTAAGCCGCGGTACAGTAAATAAAACGGCACAGTAGGTAAGCTATAAATCTAATCAAGAGGAGGCCGAGCGTTATCGATATCTCACTGTAACGTTTACGCACACAAATAAAATACTTACTATAGATAGAAGAGTATAGGTATCTGTCTCTTTTGATCTATACAATAGACGGCCGAGAACTTATTTGTTGGTTGTCTATATTTTATTGGTTGTTTGGGTTGGCGATGGCGAGACAAACCAAAAATCAAAGATTACAATCACCGCACCTTAATAGTCGTAGGACTAGCCAGAAACGCGTGCCGAACAAAAGTGATAGGTTGAGGTGGTGTGTTGGTGCACGCTTGTATTTAGACCACTCTTACGGCTCGCAGCACGTAGCGAACCCATTTGTTGTTTAGTAACGTTGTGGTTAGCATGAAGTCAACCACTCATGACTCTACCAAAGTCTTTGTGGGGTGCGCGGTGCGCGTCTGCTGTCGCTTTTAATTTCAATATGTAATAATATGTATTTGTGTTAATTGTATTACTGTTCGAGACTCGTGTACACTGTGGCCGAGGTGGCATGGCGTCTACTGGGTATTGGATAGCTATTGCGTTTCAAACGACTGAACGCAAGAGCAACAATACCTACGATGATAACTGGGTAATTCTTATTCTCATGTATTTTTTGTGATTTGTAAGAATCACATGTTTATTTTGTTTAAATCAAAAATCTATTTATGCCTTTGTTGAGCAAATATCCTCTACTTGTCTTTTATAAACACATTTACCTTAAAATATTCAGAAATATATATAAAAAAAAGAATGTTTGCCCAAAATGTCACGTCCATGCCGTGTGATATCTCCCGATTTTCTAATAAAATATTTTTTTCTGCTACAATATCACGTAATTTTGACTAATGTTATACGAATGACGCAAAGCTAATAAATGTCTGATAACATTATTTAAAAGTTGTAAAAGTATAATGTAACAGTTTCTGATTCAGAACATCATAAAGTTTGTGATAAATTTTTTTGTCACAGCCATGTGTGATTGTTTAAATACGTGTAACTCGGTAGACAATTATATTTGAAGCTAGCAGCCCTATTTAGGCTTTTTAAGAACGGAAAAACTACCTTCTTGTCGGTTCTGCTTATGACAAAGTGCGGTGAATGTATAGCAAAAATAATTTCTTGTATTTATTAACAAAAAGGACAACCTTAGTACGTCACCACCGTGGAATGAGTTTTAAATGTAAGTTCTACTGTTATGTTATTGATACTTATATAAATTTTACCTCAGAAATAACAGAATAAGGTGATTGTTTAAAATTGGCGAGACAAAGAAAATTGTTCCGTTATGTCGCACATGTTCAAAATTTGTCACGACCATGGATAGATCTAAATGTCACGACCACGGAATTTTTCAAACCTCGGTTGTGACATGTAATGCTTGGTTGTGACATTCTTGTAGTATATTTGAATAATTTGATGATTTTGTTTGCTAAGTTGGGTTATCAATTTGTTGTAGGTATTTTTTCCGCAGATGTCACCAAAGAAAAAATTAAATCAGCCATCTAGCGAGAGTCTCTTAAGATGTTTGTCGAGACTCTTCGCTATAAGACCGTTAGCCGAAACGCCTATCGGGACAATGATCGTCGAGTCAACATCCCACATGGCGGTCACCTCGTGAGCCAAGTCAAGGTACTTGCTGAGTTTGTCCTTCTCGGCCTTCACGAGGTTCTCGTCATGGGGGATGGTGATGTCGACGAGCACTGCCTGGCGCTTGGATTGATCTACCAAAACGATATCAGGCTTATTGGCTACAATAGTCCTGTCCGTGATGATAGATCGACCACAATAGAGCGTGGCACGACCATTCTCAAGAACTGGCATCGGTGCGTACTTATAGTACGGCACCTCAGACCCCACAAGACCGTATCGAAGAGCAAGTTGCTGGTGAATGATCCTGGCTACTTGGTTACTTATTATTTGACACAATTACTAGATTTTCGATGAAATTGTCACACCCATGTTATACAGTCTCACAACTATGCTTATGGATGTCACAACCATAGACACCACACGTCACAGCCGTGTACACATGCATTACTTTTAAATTTTAATCACTTGCAGAGGGTATTAAGCTTGTCCATCTGCACCAACAATTAGCCTTTGGTATGTACTCTTAATATACACCGCAATATATCACAGAAAAAAAAATAAAAAAAATTGTTAATATTTTAAAACTATATGAGAATCACCTAACTAACGTATACTTTTATTTATTAGCTTTTAAGAATAACCTATTCATCATATAGATAGTTTATGTCTACCTAATTGCAGAACTTTAGTCCCAAACTAAACAATGTAATAAAGAACCCGTTAAACCCTTGAATCAGGTCAGGGCTGTGAAAAAGTCCTTTTAATATGTTAAAAAGTCCTTTTTCTCAAACATGCAATGAAATATCGTCGTAACGTGCGTTAGAACAGGCTTCGAAGTGTCAAGTTTCGGGCGGAACAATTCGAGAGAACTGTAAAGGAATTTCATACAAAATTGAAGGCCTAAGCCGGGAAGTAATTTGTTTTTAATTTTAATGTAAACATGGCGTCTGTGTGTATGAACAGCTGATATATTTTTTTTTTCTAGTAGCTACCCATTCAGCCATCGGACCAACAATATCCGTGTTAATGCCTAGTACACACGAACTGAAAATACCGTCTATACGTAAGTCACCAGAGACCATAGACAATATTAAAAATCCTCTGCCTCTATTTTACTTATTATAGAAACTAAGATTCTTATTATCAGGTTGTGTATAATGGCCCTAATATTCGCACACTACACACGTGGACTTATTAAAGAAAAAAAATATAGAGAATTGGAGGGAAAATTAAAAATACTTTTTTTAAACATGGCGTCTGTGTTCATGAACTGGCTGAACAGCTGAATTATGTTTTTTTGAGTGGTGTATTTTTTAATTTCATTGCATATGTTTGAGAAAAGCACTATACATGCCTCAGCCGTGAAAAGGGCTTGCCGGCTTCGTATCACTAGACGGCCTCCCTTACGGTCGGCCGTCTATACCTACTCAGCCGGCAAGCCCTTATTTCCCGGCGTCTGCAGTAATGTACTATTAATTTGTTACGTGATAGCACGAAAATATCAGCCACATTGGTGGGTATGGGTGCGTAACGATGGCTATAACAACTTTTGATATAATTTCAGTCGGTAGGGGAGCGTGGGGGAATTAGAGCCTACTAAGGATGATTGATAATAAAACTCATAATTTGCGTAGTAAAAATAATCTTTGACTATAGACTTAAGGGTTAATTATCTGGCAACCAATAATAACATAAAATATTCGAAAATAATGTCATCATTAAAAATGACGAACAAAAAACAAAAAAATGGCATTCGCTTCCATTACCCCCCACTTCGGGTAGTGAGAGCTACTTAACGCCCCATATGTCAAATGGGAGCCATGGTATAAGTAATATATTTTAATCAAGTCTTTTCTTTGCTTACAATCAGTCTCAACAACATATTATTTTAATTAGCTACGTAACTATTAATCAACTACAACATAATCAACACCAAACAATAATAATACTGCTAACAAAAGATAGTTTAAGGATCTTAACAAAACAAACGTATATAGTCAATCGGGCTGCGACTGCCAGAACATTCCGCATGTGCTCATTTTCCTTAACTCCTGCAGCGATACCAAAGTTCTTTTCCTTTACCTGTGTCGAGGCATACGTTAGACAGATTTTCTTCTTCTGAGTATGCAGATTTATCATCGTGTACTGTAAGGTATTCCTGTGTTTTTGCTACTTTGAATACTGATGTGCCACAGTTCAGAAGGGTTTGAATAGCATTCTACAAAGTATCTACCATCCATGAGTCTTTTGATTTGGTGTGGTCTCTTTTTCGTGGCATCTGGAAGGGAAATATAAATAAATAATAATAATAATAAATAAATGTTCTTTATTTCAGGTAATGAGACCCATATCAGCATGTTACAATACATAATACAGTAAAATAAATAAGGTGTAAAAATAAAATAAAATAAAAATAAAACTGAACATAAAAAGTAAAGTAAAACTGGACATTCACAAGTCATTCATTTTTTATTTTTTTCACGGTGCACGGTCAGCCAGCATTTCAAAATCTGGCAGTCCAGGCGTTCGGACAGGGTTCTGAGGATCTCATTCTCAGATGAGAGAATGCGGTTCCTGAAAGACGCTATGCGTGACCTCACTATGGCGAAGAAATCTGGAACACGGGCTTCTGCAAACATGCTTGATGCACTACAGTACCGAGGCAGTTTCATCAGAATGCGAAAAGCATCATTGTATTGCACCCTGATGGTACTCCTAGCACGTCTCGTGCAGTTGACCCAGAGCTGGCATGTGTAGAAGCATTGACAGTATGCCCTAAACAATGTCATATTCACTGGGTCACTGCACCGTGCGAACCTTCGCGCGAGCATGTTGCATCTTACAGCAGTAGCCCGACGTTCACGCTCGATGTCGAGGTCATCGCGCAGCGTCTCAGTCAGAATATGTCCCAAGTACCTGAACTGCTCCACCCGTTCAATTGAAGCTCCATCCAGATAAACCGGCGGAACGTTCTCCGGACCTCTTCCCGCTCGAAAGACCATAAATTGC
The DNA here is from genome assembly GCA_932273695.1 of Apotomis betuletana. Classification (NCBI taxonomy): domain Eukaryota; kingdom Metazoa; phylum Arthropoda; class Insecta; order Lepidoptera; family Tortricidae; genus Apotomis; species Apotomis betuletana. The sequence goes on along the minus strand of OW026313.1, from coordinate 8,307,236 downwards.
GTCTTTTTGACGTTATATTTAAGCCCATGGTCCAACGCGTAACGCTCGCAGATTTCCAGGAGCCTCCGGAGACCTTGAACTGAAGGGCTAAGAAGCACCATATCGTCTGCATAACTAAAATTATTCAGGCAGGTAGTACCAATATGGCAACCTACTCTTGTGCTTCTTAGCTCTTCAATTAGGTCGTTTACGTACAAGCTGAAGAGGTCCGGAGAGGTCAGCCCTCCTTGACGAACTCCGCACTCTAGCCTGTACTCGCTAGAAGTCGAGTCGCCCCATCTCACTACGTTAGATTGGTTCTCGTACCAGTATCTCAGGAGATTAACGGTTTGTCTTGGTACGTTGGACCCATCGAGCTTTTCCCAAAGTAAGTTATAATTTACCAGGTCAAAAGCCCGACTAAGGTCGAGGAAGCAAGCATAGACAGACGTTTGTCTTTGTACGTAATAATTAACGGTGGCCTTTAAACTATATATCGCGCTGTCTGTTGAGAAACCGGTACGAAAACCAAACTGTGCATCGTTCAAAGCAATATTTTGCTTCAACGACGGGTGTATTATTCGTTCTAATAATTTCCCTATAATTGTACCTAAAGATATCGGGCGATAGTTTTTGACAGACCCAAGATCACCCGTTTTATTTTTTGGTACTGGAACCACCACTGTTTGCATAAGCTTACGAGGTAGGTACTCGTGTTTGATACAGGCGTTAAAGAGGTCAGCCAAGACTCTAAAAATGTCATCCCCTGCGTATAGAATATGTTCTATACTCAAGGAGTCATATCCCGGCGATTTTCCGCGCTGGATCTGTTTGACTACCCTTTTAATGTCACTTTGGGTGAGTGCTGTCGGTGTTGTGTGGTCACTGCAGGCATTCACCGGCCGCTGGGCTTCACGCGCAGGGAGAGGCTCCACAAAGAAGTGATGTGAAAACAACTGGGCTATTTCTGCTGGATTAGACACATTCTCGACACTGTTAGGTACACTAGATTTATAATTCAATTTTCTAGTTGCGTTCCAAAATTTAACAAAATTTTTATCCGTTCGATGTGTAGCCAAAATATCAAGTTGGATTTTCTCCTCGTTGTTTTGACACCACCTCAGTTTATTTTTAAACTTTTTTCGACTCTCAATCATGTTATCATGCAAAATACCCGAGCTTGGCTTTCCAGATGACAACCACGAATTATAATGATAACGGGCTTGTTGGTGTAATTCTTTAACGTGGTAGTTCCAGCCCAGAATTTGCTTATTTTTCTTCCGTGCACCGCGATTTACACTTACAATTGCAGCCTGCTGTAAACTTAAAACAATGCCATCGTAAAACTGGTCGATTAAAAATAAATGATCCTTACATATATGTTTATCACAATTCATACAATGTCTAATAAAGACAAATATTTCAGTATAAAAATAACTGTCTAACTGCATTAGGGTAATGGGAGCTAAAATCAAGCTATACGGGTAGTAGGAGCCATGCATAGCTCCTACTACCCGCATGCATAGCAATACACGAAAATATTTTTATAAAAAAAAATTGATTATCAATCGCGATTTGACATGCAGCTACGTAAATTAAATATATTAACGTAACATATACAGGTAAATACAATCACGATATAGATAATTTAACGCTTACCGGGAACGAGGAATTTTTCAATTTTTTATAACGCCGGAGGCAAAAACACATCCGTCTCGTGCAACTAATCACGAGCCACTGAGGGGTCGTCCGCAGGGGCGGAACGTCGCCGAGCACTTCCGAATATGCCCGAAGGTCGTTTGCACAAATACGAGTGCTAGGAGAGTCTACTTTGACACCGCTCTTATTACCCGCCCGCTCTGATTACCCCACGCTCCCCTATAACGCTCATTTGATATAATGATTGAATGATATAACAACACTTAATATATCAACATTTGATATAATTATTGTTTCATATACTGATCATTTTATCGAATAACATTTAATATAACATTCTTTAAGTATAATGCATATTTCGTCTAATGAATTTATGGTATAACGTTTATTTTATCTAACGTTCAAATGGCATAACGTATAGGGTATAGAGAAATAGGGGGCGGGGGGCGGAGCCCCCACAGGGGGGCTCGGGGGGCGAAGCCCCCCGCATTAAAAAAAAACTGAAACTGAAAGTTCAAGAGAAACGTGGGTTAGGTTAGGTTAAAAAAGTGGCAAAAAAAAAAAAAAAAAAATTGGTTAGGTACGAGCACTACACAAAACGAAAGAAAACTTTGAGTTGGGTAAATAAAACGCAATTCGCACACCACCATATACCACCTCATATTTATTTTGGGTATTTCGGGTATTTCATTTGATATAATACGTTAAGTTAAAGGCTCAATACCCGCTCAAACTGCTCAAACATGAAAGTTAAATTGTAATAGAGTCATGGTTAGGTACGACGACGAGCGAAATTATACCAAATGTTGTTATACCAAATGTTGTTATACCATATGAAATTATACCAAATGTTGTTATACCTAATGAACATTATACCATATGATGGTTATAGGAAATAAGTGTTATACCAAATGATAAGCATACGAAATAAAAATAGATATTTTGAAATTATACCAAACGTTTATTATATCAAATGAGTCATTATACCAAATGTTGTTATACCGAATGTTGTTATATCAAACATACTTATACCATTTATTTTTATATCGATCATTACACACCCGGTGGGTATGTGTAATACGTAGGTACTTTAAGATACAATGGCTATTCACATTACACAACTGCGACAGATATCGCGTCTTAAGGCCTACGGATGCCCATTTGGTATGCACATATTCATTAAGGGACACCAAAAGTATCAGGCACGCGCGAGACGGCCCCATTTGTATGCAGCTCCGGTAAAATAATCATTACTTGAGGCCGCACGTGCGATTTTGTACTAGCTGAGGCGTGTTATTGCCTATAAGACGGAGCCACGGTCATGAATTTCTTGAAAGCGATGCAAATTGGAACAACTTACTGTGTTACTGTGTACAGATGTTTGGGCGCCACATTAGGTACGTTTAGTGACTTCTTCACGCCGGACCAGCTTTGTCTTCTGTATAAGACTCAAGTTCTGTCGTGCGTTGAGTACTACTCGCATCTTTGAGATGGTTGCGCCCAATATCTACTCGATGTTCTTGACAGATTGCAGCGGCGGGCGGTCCGCATCATAGGTGACGAAAAAAGTACCAGGTTCCTAGAACCTCTTCAATTACGTAGGGCCTATACCATGGCGAGTGCTCTGAAGAGCTATTTTCTCTTATCCCACCCTCCCCTTTCCGTCACAGAACCACCGTTGCAATATCATCGCTTCACCGTGGAAAGTTTGGCAATTCTTTCATCGGGCGAACTATAAAAATGAAACTGTTTGACGGCGCATGTGTTTCTCCTTCTTACAACATGAGGCCTGGCAACTGACATGGCACCGTTGGTTTCTTGTCAGTTGCCATTGCGACTTGAGCTCCCCTTTTTGCTTACCATCAGGCGAAGTAGAGCCACTATAGGTACCTACTATATGTTGTGCCGTTATAAAAAGTAAAAACTTCAAAATATTTTAGTTTGTTTCAAATGATTCTAATTTACGGCTCATGGGTTCTTAAACTTGTAAACTTGCGTTCCTAAAACTGGTTTCTGGCCTTGGCTGCAAGGGATTGTACTTCAATCCGTTCTACCATAATGTACCTAATGATTTAACTGGAAAGTTACCGACGGTCAAATCTAGGTTACTATGTAACTAGGTCTAAAGTCTAACAGAAACATAATGTTACGTGATCGTTTATAAATTATAGTAAGTAATTATTTTTTATTAAACTTATATCTAACACAACATAACACAAGCCTGAAGCTTACTGTGGGAAATGTGGGACTAAATCAAAATAATTTATACGAAAAATGTAGATTGATAGTAGCAAAGATACCTAATTATTGACTTATACTTAAGAATAGTATTTACTTATACATACCTATCTATCTACGTAGTTTTTAGGTACTGCGGAACCTTCAGTGCGAAAGTCTGACTCGCGGATTGCTGATACTCACATCTGTACGCTCTCTAATATGCGTAGGTAAATATCATTCAGTATTTCAATAAGTTATTATTGTTCGTTTTATTGCATTATTTCATGCAATGCATATATGATTAAAACATGACCCAACTAACCAATGTTATATGAAACTTGCAGTAAGGGGTGTAGACTGATTATATATATATATCATAGGTATGTCATGAAATAAGAAAAAAAAAACAAAAAAAGTGCTTTGAATTAAAAATATGTGACTTCAAAGGTACGCAAATTTTATTAAAATGTTTTTACGTTTTAAAGCAAATTTGAAATCGGTATGTGAATCCTAATTAAACAAAAAAAAATCACAATAGTAGGTACAATTGCTACTTAGTTATGTTTCCATCCATATATTGTTACCTTTTCGAGGTGCTGACGTCACGGCCTAATCGCCATTTGTATGTAGCGTTTTCAGCGCTCCGTAGGAATGTGGAACTATGTCCCCGGCTCTTCCGAGGCGAAGTTGGCCGAACTGTGACTTTCTTCAGCGAAGTACTAAGTATCATATTCGCCCAACCCCGGTCAACTTCGTGAGTACCTAGTAGCTTTAGTATATCACCATAATTTATTGAAATAAGACAATTTAGACGAAATACATCGAGTACCTATATCACCGCTAGATGAAAAAGCAATCAGTAATATGAATCCACGATACCACTTCTCGGGATTTAAATTTCTTTTCAGCTTCTGTGGCCGCGAACTTCGACCGAGAAAAACATAGGTAATAGGTAACATAATTTGATTTTGACATTTCCCATGAGCGTAATAAATACAATTATTATCCTGTTATAATATGTACAGCGTGGGTATTTAATACGGGCATATAATGTATTCAGTCATAGTGTCTGATCATAGGAATCGTCCGGCATAATTATTTTGGTAAATATTAGTGTTTTTAATTAGGTGTAACGATTTTTTAAAGTCCAGCCAAGCAGCAATGTACGTAGTCCAACAAATGAACGCTGACATGGTATGTCATGACGTTTAGGTACGTTAATTAATGTGGATGCAAATACATTGCGTGTTCAATTATTTCGTATGAAAAAAAAAATCTAATTTCCCAAAGAAATCAATGTAAATAGGATTCCTGGGTCCGATACTAATCGTCATTTCAGTATATGCCCGTATTAAATACCCACGCCGTATATTTTAGGAATAATTAAATTACGGCAGTGTTTAATTATTCGTACAAGATTTTATTTATTTCTAGTTTTCAAAGCAATAACAATTAATAAAAAAATAATTATTTTCATCTGTTACAAAGTTTAATTATGATATGTTTTTCTATGTGAACAGAGGAAAGCCACGTAACCAGAAAAGCGTTAAGCATGCATATGGACGGATATAGAAGAAGAGGACGACCAAAGAAGAGATTGATGGGAAAGTTGATATGTATAAGAAGGAATTAAACGACGAGACGACGAGTAGGTGATAGGAAAAGAAACATGCTGCGCTGACTCCAAATAAATGGGATAAGAATAGAATGAATGAATGAATAGAATGGCAAGGGAATGACGATGTTTTTCTATTATTTCAAGTATTGATTAGTGTTATGTTTTTCTCAGTCTACTCTGCAACCACAGGAGCTGTAGTTTGAAACCTTGGAAAATAAACATTGTGAAAAGACTTTTATTCAAATATTGATTACTGTTTCCATCTAGCGGCCACGGCGAGTATTAAGATGCTTGTTCACAGTTAAATATAGAACCTTACGTTGGAACTCGGATCGAGTCCGCTAGTGGCTCAAGGTAGCGTTTTAAGCACGATTACATAGATGGCGCGCCTGTTGCCGTTTACTTTACATCGTTATAAAAAATATATAATCGAGTACATTTAAGTAGTAGTATAATATGGTCTTTTATCACTTTGAAATAGGTCCTATCTAGGATGTTTTATCTAAGCATTCATCATCATTTATCACATAACATCCGGTGAGATCGAGGCCAAATGCATGCTCAAGATAAGTACTACCTACTTAAAGTAAAGTAAATAAAAAAGGGCATTAGGTACTTAATATGATTATCACCGTAACATTACATTTCTTTGGAATATCCGTATTTCTGTAGAACAGAGCAAGAAATTATGTTTTCCAGCAAAATGAATTAGAAAAGTATAAAATGTATTAATTCATACGATGTACGAAATGAACGTTAATAAATTCTATATTTATACGAGTACCTACTAGCATTAACCCGCGGCTTCGCCCGCGTTCCTATACAATAAACATTTTATACTCAATTTTATTGAGAATGTCGTTGAAGAGGCTGAAGTTGCGGCAGAGTTTCCACGAAGACGAATTTTATGGCGCGAGGACCCTTTTCTATGGAATGAAAAGGCTTTCGGAAAAGATTTTCGCCTCAAATAATTTCTCGACTAATGTAGAATATTAATATCACGACCTTTACGAACTTATGATTAACAATAATAAGCCTATAAAAAAGTCTGACACTGACAAGTTGACATGCTTGCGTTCCATTCGTTCCTTGAGCACTGAAACAATTTTTCTTTTTCTTTGCTTTGCAGCTCATAAATTTACATAAAATAAAGTAATACAAGTATTTTACATACATTAACAACATTATACAATGGTTTGTATATCAAATAAAATAAAATAAGTAAAAAAAATATTCCTCGATTATAATATAAGTATAATCAAGAAAATGGAACGTGAAGTAGCACCTGTCCCCGATATCGTATCGAGTTTTATATCGAATAGACCTGAGAATACCATTTTCTCTATGAATGGAGATTTTTGTGATATTTTCGTTCGATACAAGACGTTTGATATATTATCAAATTCGATAGCAAATCACATGAACTGAGAATTGGCTCCCAGGTTTGATATTATCGTTATCGACACGATCCGTTTGCTCGAAAAGAAAAAAACCGGCCAAGAGCATGTCGGGCCACGCTCAGTGTAGGGTTCCGTAGTTGCCCATCCTTCACAATAGACGAATTACGAGAAAGATTTCAAGCTCTATAAAAAGGTCGTAAAGGCCAAAGTAACAGTAATTACTTATTACCTTCTGGAAGTTATCGATTATACGTGCCAGATTGAGCGGAATGTTTTAGTACAGTATGGCACTTAACTAATATGTGTAACGTTCGAAGTATAAGGACACCACGCGGCACTTACGTCATTTTATAAAATATTATGATTTTTTGCGATAACTCAAAAAAAGTCTCGACCGTTTTTATTCAATATAGTTTTCATTGAAAGTACTTATTAAGGCCTCATTTTCATGATTTTTTCTTATTTTTTTGTCCCGTGGTTGAAAAGTATGGAGGGGGACGCTAAACTGCTGACTTTATCAAAAAATAATGTTCTGAGACCCCATTGAGGTATTATTTATAAAGACCCCTATTATTTTTAAAAGACATATTCAAACTTCAAAGTCACCCAAACACTAGTGCTGGAACGAAAAAAAAAACACCCCCACTTTAGGTGTACGGGGGTACCCGAAAAAAAGTTTTTTTTTTAGTTTTTATTTTATCGTTTTGTCGGCGTGATACATACACATACTCGTACCAAATTTCAGCTTTCTAGTACTAATGATCACGGAGCTATAAAGGGGCGGACGGACATACAGAAGACGGACGTCTAGCTAGACGGACATGGCGAAACTATGTATAAGGGTTCCTAGTTGACTACGGAACCCTAAAAAATGGCTTTTTTTTTACTAGCCTGTGTTCGTGTCCCACTGCTGGGCAAAGGCCTCTCCCTCAGACTTTTAATGGCTTTTAAACCTTGATTAATCTTATCATAGGCCTAGGCAGCAGTGGTCGGATGATCGAGACAAATTCAAATGAAATTAAAAAGTGGCAATACTGTACTTTCGCGCGTCAATGTTTCTTAGATTGATTAGAAAGGAACGATACCTACTACAGTATTGCCACTTTTTAATTTCTACTCTTTTATGTCGTAATGTACTTACTAAGAATTTGCTACGCTACGACTGTGTATCTATCTAACTCTAAATATAAGGGCGTCCGCTAACTATTTAGCGCGTGTGCACGGAGCGGCTGCATGCGTGCCGGTAAAAATGTAGGAAAAGACAAAACATACATACAGTCAAACATAGAACCTCCTCCTTTTTTGAAGTCGATATTAATCCGTCGCACACGTCCTCGTCAGCGCTGCTTATAATTACAAATAAGTAGTCCAATTCCCAGGGCGTTAAAAACATGAAAACCTCGGACTTTTGATCGGGTGAACGAAATTAAAAACAAAAAAATTGCCAAGTGCGAGTCCGACTCGCGCATGATCTAATACCATAATCTATAACAAGTTTGTTGTATGGGAGCCCCCTTAAATATTTATTTTATTTTATTTTTAGTATTGTTGTTATAGCGGCAATAGAAATACATCATCTGTGAAAATTTCAACTGTCTAGCTATCACCGTTATTGAGATACAGCCTGGTGACAGACGGACGGACGGACGGACAGCGAAGTCTCAGTAATAGGGTCCCGTTTTTACCCTTTGGATACGGAACCCTAAAAATGGGGTATTTAGCTATTAACATGTAGAAAAAAACTTTACCGATAAAAAAAATATTGAATTATATTTTAGTTGTGATTGTGAATGCAATTAGCAGGGAGTAATGGAGAAGTAAAAAAATCGTAAAGAAATCGTATAAGTAAACACATAAAATTACGTGACTTAAACCTATATCAATGTAAACGAATATTGGACGTTTTTCTTAATTCACTTAGCTATGAGGACACTGAAAACCTTATCAAATAAATGGCCAAACACATTCACATTCTAAGTATATGAATACTCACAACCATACATATACACACACATACACACTTAAATCTATAGTGGCACTATCGAATAAGCTATAACTTAAGTTTTCTATTTTTATTTTAAACTATTTTATTATGAACAAGAAAGAAATTCACCTCCACTATCTGCATATTATACTTACTTACGAATACGCATTAAGCTAAGTAACTATACTCTGTCTGACCACTGGGCTCAAATGGTGTCACTTTGGCATAAGTTACTAACAAACATAATTATACATGTAAACTTTAGTCTTCTCAACCGAGTTTTAAACAGCGTGATCACTGGAAATGTAATTTAACTTACTTTTATACTTTGTTTATTCACTATATTTTATACTGCCTGTGTTAATTTGTTGATACACATTTAACCTCACTCACTTACAAATAATGTTATATATAAGTACCAATGTGACCGACGACAGTGTGATGTTGTGCCAGGGGGTCACTATGAGCAACATCATTATGGAATCACGATCGCAAAAATATCAGCTAAATAAGATTTAATTGACAGCTAATTAGTAATTACCCGAAACGTTCCGTATGTTTCGATAAAAAAAAGACGCACATCTGAAGATTTTTTTTTGACTTTTCTCGTTTGTATTGTATTAACAACTCATTGGCTCAGTAGTACCTACCTAGTAGGTATCTATGTATTATACGTACGAGTGAGAACCCCCAAGGTAAAAAAAAAGGTGGTCCCCATCAAGGTGGTCCTACGACATGGTTATATAGGATCGCGAGAATTAGTTGGATCAGGCGGCGCACCGGCGATCGTCGAGGAGAACTTGGGTAAGGCCTTTGTCCAGCCGTGGACGTCTGTGATTGTGTGATTTAAGTTACGTTACGTTCCGTTCAAAATTGTACAATATAGCATTGATTTGCAATTACGTCATGTATGTTAGCATTTATCTTATCGTTGGAGGTGAACTTGGATTCTGTTGTCTGTTTTTCGGTTGAGATAATTTTCATCCTCGTAACACAATGACAGGTGAAGAACGTGAAACCCTCAATGTAAAAAAAGGAATTGAATACAAAGTTGCATCACAAACAGGGGGCAGTACCTTAAAACGAAAACACAATAAGATCGTTCCTCTTTTTTGCCGAGAAATGTCATTGGTTCTGGATAGTCATCTTAAATACGCTACTAAACAAAAACACGCGGTTGGTAAGTACTTAGTAAAGGACCCCGCAGCAAACTTGGGTCATTGTCAGTTCAAAAAACAAAATTCGTCCCTCCGGTGGTCAAAAGTTAAGAGCTTGTGTGAATCTAGGTTATGTTGCTATTACATCGAATTAGAAGAGGGAACGTTCTTTATTCTCACAGGCATATAATCAGAAAATTAGGCCCTGGAATCCTTAATTTCGCAAATGTCCACCGGAAAGACAGAACCTAAATCTGACAATGACCCACTTAGGGAAAAAGTGGTTTCAGTCAAATCGCACAAAATTTTAGTATGATGTAGATTCAACTCTCCTGATTATTTTTTTATAAGGGCACAAGTCTCTCAGATGTACACTTTCTGAAATAATCAAGCATACACTTTTTTATTTACGCGACGTGTTTTCTAAAATAGATATATTACGAAATAATACGCACTGACAGTTACTGACGTAATTAAGTCAAAGTAACAATTGCTGCCATCATGTGTTGTAAGTACTTTCCTTATTTTTATTCATGTATATTGTCAGGAGCATAAAATCGAGTTCAGATATTTATGTTCTCGTAAGTGTGTAGATGTAAATGAACTCGACTGTACTTATAATAACGTAATTAATAAATAAATATCAGACAAATAAATATCAGGAATTAAAAATTATTGAACATAAAATATGATCTTTGAAATGTTTCTGTAACGTTGATATTGCATTTTATCAATTATCTATGTTACGAACGACATGCATTAACAGAGCAAAAAGGAGGAATTACGTAAAACATATATTTTTTATAAAACAATTAAATTGATTATTTCAGAAAGTATAAATCTGAGAGAGTTGCGCCCTTATAAAAAAAATATCAGGAGAGTTAAATCTACATCATACTAAAATTTTGTGAGATTTGACTGAAACCACTTTTTCCCTAAGTTTGCTGCGGCCGCTGCGGGGTCCTTTTTAATAAGAAAATATAATTACAATGTTTCATTTCAAAGCTTTAGTTTTTTTTAACTCCTTTTTATTGCATCTCTGTAACATATTTTTTGTATGGAGTCTTTATTTGAAAAAAAATTAATGACCAAAAAAATGAATACACCTTAGATTCCACACAGGCGAACGATACGAGCGGGTGCTATTATGCGGCAGGAATTACGCTAAATAAGGGCCATTCACAAGCGCTTATTAAACGTCCTTAACCCTACTATTAACCCTAACTCTAGCGTCACAATCACAACGCCTGCAGATTCACACCCTATAGTCAATATTGTTATCGAGGTTAGGGTAGTCACCCCATGTCTAGCCGCAAGGTCGTCTGCAGCAGTATCAGTGCGCGCGCAACGTCAGTCGCCGCGCGTACGTTCAGTCGATGAGAGTCGCGCGTCGAATCGAGTACCCTTCGACGTGCGTTCGAATTAAATTCACAAATCGGTAATCGGAATACCGACCGCGTTCGTTACCTTGAAGGTATTCAAGCAACCGAGCAACGACTTTAGTGAGAAGTGAGTGAACAGCTGACCGGCATCCTAATACTATTGTGTGTGGCCCGGGAATTGGTGAGTTTCATTTAAGGATTCATTGGTAAATGTTTAGGTAGCCGTGTAGGTAAATGTTTTCGCATAGTTCACGAGGGTTTGAAAGTATTTCAAGGCGATCGTGGTTCTCGACGGTCTCACATTGAATTAACTATTCTATGTACCTGAGCTCGGAGATTTTATAAAATTACCTCTGGAAACTGATAATTAAAACTTATCAACTACCATTATGTTTAAAACTAATAATTATGTTATCTTTTTAACTTGATATCTAAAACAAATGTTTCTAATCAGTTTTCGGTCTCCTGAACCTCATCATTTTTTGCAGTCGGTTAAGGAAAGTAATAAATTTTAATTAAGTAAATGAGAAAATATGTATATAGGCTATAGGCATATTTAATAAGTACATATACCTTTACATTATTAACATATATATGTTAATAATACTCGCTTTATTGTTTATATAGGTACGTACCCATACCCATGATAGGGGTAAATCAAATCCTTCAAATGAAAAATAACTTAATGCATCTACATATCAGAGGTATAAGCAATAAACCCCACTGGATCAAAATTACTCATCCTAGTAACTTGTGTATAATTGGGGTTTTTATACACATTTTCATTCTCAACCTTAGGGGATGAATTTTCCAATTTAACCTTTGAAGTTAGATAAAGAATTCTCAAGCTAAATTTAATGCTTCCGTCTGAGTTTCGCTGTCATTCACTTTGAAACAAGTATATTATGCGGTTGGAAAGCTCAAATATGACCGCCATGCGCATTAGATAGCCGAGTTATAAAAAGTGAGACGTGAGGGTCAGAAAAAGTGTAGTAGGTACGGTTTATTCGAGATTAGAAAGACTTACTAAAAATAAATATTGTTAACCTGATTCCGATTGTTAACGCAACATAGTTAAATTTATAGCTACGCGGCCAATTTAAAATATTTCTACCCAGTTGAGCACCTTGTATTACTGACTTCGGATACAAACATAGCATCGAAAACAAAACAAACAAACAATTCAGAACTTTGTTCTACCGATACTGGTACAATACATAGGAACAATGCCTACGGAAGTAGACGATTATATAGGCAGCTATACAGGCAGTTCTTACATAACTATGTAAACGTAAAAACTATATTCACCTTCAGATGCACACCTCTGTAGATTGATTATGAATAATTGATGTTCTAGAAGATTTCAATGACGTCATTATAATTTAAATTTACAGCTATAAAATCAATATGCAATAAAATAAAACCCTGTCGTTTGAGACTTGTACGAGTCCTAACTATGTCAGCTCGACGGAGAAACAAGTGTACTGGGGTACTGGTTGTCAGGTCAAGTTCACGTAAATTTAATTGATTTTCTTTGTTGGAGCGGGTGTTTTATTTTGGGCTCTTGTAGTGTTATTTACGAGTACGACGTTTATAGCGCGTCTTTATGATTGTCACTTGTGAAGTTGTGAGTTCAATCTTTTTTTGTTGTCGTACTCATTTATACATTTTGATCTGTTGTTGTTTCCCATTCACTATTATCTACCATTTATGGAATACATTATACTTTCCTACAAAGAAAGTAGGTATAGGTACTAGTATATAATTATGTCGTTGAAAAGAACCACCTGTACAAATGATCGAAACTACAAAATGTAGGTATATGACAGCGTAATTTAAAACATGATATGGGACTGCTAGTTGACCCACTAGACAAACAAAATTAAAATGAAAATGTTTTGAGTAAGTTGTCTGCAATTAATGAAAAACTAAAGAAATAGAGTTAAAGCAATTCATGTTGGTAAAACACATCGTTGAATAGGTTGTAATAAGTTCATTAAACTTTTAAGTTTTAACACTTTCGTAATATTTCAAATATTCATCTTGTTTGATTCAACCATGATGAACTTGAGCCAAATTGATCAAGGTTAATGATCACATCAATACAAAATTCGTTTCTATAATTTATTTCGGTAATATTCCGGAAGGCTATTTTTATAGTAACCGGGAAGTAATTATTTTTATATGAAAACGACAATTTGAATCGTATTATTTAGTAGGCAAACTGTCTGTAGGCACAGAATAAAGACACAGACACAGAAGCCACACTCTTTTGTTATTTGCCGCTTTTGCAAAAGCATTAGCCTACTCGTATCTGATTGGCCATTTTTAATGACGTACGACGCAGTTGGTTCTTGCTTCTTTGGGGCGTGTCATACTCCTAGGGTTGCCTACATTAGCAAAAGGGAAACTACTTCTCTGTGTTTGTAATTATTTTAAAGCTACTTTTAACAAAATACGTTCAAAATAAGAGGGACCTAGCGCGATCTTTATAATGATGGGCTCTAAGAGTGCCTACTGGATCTTTGGATTGGTTTAACGTAAACATGTGCGGTTTTTTGCTTTTCGAACCATTTTGATTAGCATTAAGATCCAGTATTATAAAATTGACCGGATTTTAGATCCTGGAAGTGCTTACTAGATCTCAGGACTGGTTCAACGCAGTCACGTGCAGTTTTCGTATTCTGATTCACTTTGATGAGCAAGTAGAGAATGTGTTTATATTATGTAAATGCATTTTTTAAATTGTTATTTTAGCCTTTGGAAGTTTGTAAAATGAAACATTTTTATTTATTTTATTATTGGTTTTACACCCGTTTACATAACATTTCATTTTTATGCACACTTGACATCAATGATTGATTCAATCGACGACGATCAATGACAAAATGGTTTATATTTGTATACATAGAAATAAGCCCGTTTCTAGCGGCCCTTTATGTTCTGGGATTATTACATTTTGTTTGTTCGATATTTTCCGAAGTTAGGCGAATTTTTAAAATCCAATTTCATATTCTGACTCGGATGACCCAAAAGCCTCCCGATACCGAGTTTTAACCCCCTAGGACTAACTTGAAATTTCCAAAAAAAAAGTCACCATTTTGTTTTTTTTTTCACGACTGTACTCGGATGGGGGTCCCCTATGACATTCGTTCGAGCACCCCCTACCCATTTCCAGCCGTTTACGAGATACGGGACCCTTAAAAAAAAACTCCATACAAATCTTGTTGTTTCGATTTTTTTCAACTTTGACTGAATTTTTTAGGACACCGATTTCAGATTCATATTTGTGAGCCCCAAATGCCCCCCGATACCGAGTTTCAGCCCCCTAGCACCAATTTGAAATTTTGAAAAAAAAGCCATTCTCCATTTTGAATTTAATTTGGTTCGCTAATTTTCACATTCATAAGCGAAGTCGAACAAGAAACGGCGCGCACCTTGTGCGCTAAACGCAGCAATGCGGTCTAAATCTGTTTGTTCGTGTACGTGATGTGGAGTTTGTGGACACGTCCACACGCGCATTGCGTTGGTAGTAGTGTACCTATCGCAGCGCGGTTGTATGAAGCTTAGTCTCTATTCCGTTTCTTTACTCATGTGGAACCAGTCCTGAGATCCAGTAGGTACTTCCATGATCCATCATCAGGTCAATTTTATGATACTGAGTCCAAATGTTCATTGTGGTGAATCGAAATGTAAAAACCGCACATGTCTGCGTTGAAACAATCTTGAGATCCCGTCCCTATTTCCAGGGTCCATCATCAGGTCAATTTTATGATACTGCCACATACTGGCTGTAAATTTTCAGTAAAGTGAGCAGAAAAACCACACTTGTCTACGTTGAACTAGTCCCGAGATCTAGTAAATAAGTTCCATCATCAGATCATGATTTAATGTCTATGGGAAAACCGTAGCAGTAACCGTATTCTCTTACTAATAAAAAATATATATATTTACACTTTACGCAGATAATCGGTGAACTTACGTTCAAAACGATTCAATGTAGCGAACACTGAATCTCTTCCTTTTTATAGTCGGTTAAAAATAATAAAAAATCACAATAATATGTAAATAATAAAAATGTAATCGATGCGTTGTCTTCGCTTGAACGTGCCGACCCTAGCCGAATAAAGGCGGGACGATGGGCGGGCTGGGTCACAATTGTGACCCGAAATTAGTAGGTATAGTTTTTGACACTTCAGCGGAGTGAAACCCCCTTGCTGTAGGTAGGTACATAATGATTCATTAAACATTGAATATACAAATACTCTTATTTGCACACTTCAATAATGAAAAAGAAACAACACGGCATATATTAGAAACAACGCGCAGAGATAAACAATAGGCGGTCTTATCGCTAAATAACGATCTCTTCCAGACAAACTTTAGGTAGCGGAGTACTTAAAAAGAATGTTTGAAATGTGTAGGTGGTGCAAAATATAAAATTAGGGCTAAATTAACGATAATAATCAAAAAATTAATTAACATACATACCTACATAACAATATACAGATATACCTAGATAAATACTTAGATATAATAAATAAATATAACAAAACCAGTACGTAAAGTAATAAAAAACAAAACGGTACGTGCCACATTAAAAGCAATTTTCATTGCAATGTACTAATAATTCAGTGAATAAAGGATTTTGACCTTACAAACGGTCCGGTAGTTTTGAATTTTTGATATGTTGTCTAGGATGGTTAGTCAGTGTTTAAAATGCAAAATGCACAATTCCCCCCCCCCCCCCCCCCCCCTCCGCGCCCGCCGCCATATTGAAAAAACCGGCACTCTCTTCATATTTTTGCTCATATCTTCCTTTAGGAGCATTTTAGCTAGAAGAAAGCTTCGACAATGTTATAGAGAGTTAAATTTACTACATTTCCCATTTTATATTTTGTTTCTAGGACAGACAGTTACGGAGATATGCACATTTAAAAAAACTTAAGAAATTGCAATTTCCAACTCAAAAACAAACTTCTGGATTATATCTTCGTTTAGGAGCATTTTAGCTAGAACAGTGCTTGGGCAATTTTGTAGAGAATTAAATTTACTATAACTTATTGTTTCTAGGACAGATAATTACGGAGATATGTAAAAAATAAAGTCACATTTTCCGAAAATGTATGTAAAAATGGACACGAGTTTTATAAGCAATTATATTTCCTACATGTTTTAATTTGTCCTAGACTAGTCCGTAACTGAATGACAGCGTTCTAAACCAAAAATTTTGAGAAATTTTCGGAAAATTCGACTTTACCTGTTTTTTAAATGTGCATATCTCCGTAACTAATCGTCCTTGAAACAAAATTTGAAGTGTAAATTATAGTAAATTTAATTCTCTACAACATTGCCCAAGCTTTGTTGTAGCTAAAATGCTCCTAAACGAAGATATAATCCAGAATTTTGTTTTTCAGTAGGAAATTGCGATTTTTTACGTTTTTTTAAATGTGGATATCTCCGTAACTATCTGTCCTAGAAAAAAAATATAAAATGGAAAATGTAGTAAATTTAACTCTCTATAACATTGTCGAAGCTTTCTTCTAGCTAAAATGCTCCTAAAGGAAGATATGAGCAAAAATATGAAGAAAGTGACGGTTTTTTCAATATGGCGGCGGGCGCGGAGGAGGGGGAATTGTGCATTTTGCATTTTAAGCACTGACTAACCATCTTAGACAACATATCAAAAATTCAAAACTACCGGACCGTTTGTAAGGTCACACATAGTACTTTAGTCTCTATTCACCATATTATAAGGGAAAACAAATAATGTTTCAAATCATAAAAATCATCGATTAAAATAGAAAAGTAAGTAGGTACTACGAATAATACACATGATATAATCTTACTTTAGATGGAGCATTTATGCATTGACATATTTTATTATTATCAAATAATTGTGCCGAAGCGTCTGCCAGTTGATTTGCTACTGGGCTGTTTCGGTTGAACTTCTTCTAAATAATAGCTTAGGTACTATTCTTGCAGTTTGCTTTGTATACAATACACCAACATTTTAAGATAATAATGCAGCCAAGCCCAAACGCTTGGCCGAGCCTTGAGAGCCTTGGCGATCTGGCAAGTCATATTCGACGGTAAAGTGGTGATTTTGGAAGTGGTTGTGTTGAGCAATCTAAATATACGTGACTTTGACGCCGCCTTGACTGTTTAGCGATTTAAATATGACGAATTAATGAAGAAACCAGCTATTTATACTACATTATACGAATTGTACTATTGATATCTACCTATTATCAGCTATTGCCCTAGATAACCTGATGGGGACATCTAAATACTCGGACAATCCATACATTGAACTATTGCCATATTTCCCATAACAGAATGAGCTTAATATAGCGGACAACCTCACACAAATTGATCTAGTCCCACAGTAAGCTTCAGTAGGCTATGTTATGGGCACTAAAAGACGATATACATATTTATGTAGACAAATACATATAAAACAATAGTGGCCCAAGAACACGGATATTCACACATACATATTTGCCATTGCCGAGACTCGAACTCAGGACCGTCGGCTCGTAGGCAGGCAGCAGCGTGTCGTCAAATCCGCGTCGTCGTTATAGGCTCATCTTGCGTGGTTAAAGTGATCACATGCATACGATTATCAAGCAAGACAACGTTTTAAAACTTCTAGAAACACGAAAACAGGTTGTGATAAAAAAGCTTAGACTCATTATCATTACTCACGCAACTCGATAGGTACCTGTACATGACTGCTCTAATGCGTTTTTTTTATTTACTTAACTTTATTATTAACTAGCGACCCGCCCCGGCTTCGCACGGGTGTAATGCTGGTTAATTATGCATATAAACCTTCCTCTTGAATCACTCTATCCATTAAAAAAAACCGCATCAAAATCCGTTGCGTAGCGTAGTTTTAAAGATTTAAGCATACAAAGGGACATAGGGACAGAGAAAGCGACTTTGTTTTATACTATGTAGTGACTAGGTGTGCCGCATGGTGTTACCCGCTCATCCCACGAGAACACTACATTTTTTCGGGATAAAAGTAGCCTATGTGTTAATCCAGTCATCTAGATCTCCATGCGAAAATTTTAAAGATTGTACCAGCCGTTTGAGCGTGAAAAAGTTACAAACATACACATAAACACACAAACTTTCGCGTTTATAATATTAGTGTGCTAGTGTGATTATATTTGGGAAACATGTAATATTTAATTATTTTTTTAATGCGGAAACACTACAATTGTTTGTTTAACCAATACAAAGATCAAAGCACGAATAAACATTTAAATATGCAACCTGGCGGAAGAGACCGGTTATTGAACCCGGTACCTCCGAATGACTGGTCCAATGTCTCAACCACTCCAGCACCCCAAGTCCCCAACGGACAAAGCGTAAGGTTAAATTCGAGAGGTCTTCTTCTTCTGACCTCTCAAATTTAACCTTATGCTTTGTGTGGTGATCTTTGCATTGTATATTTTATTATTAATTGTTTCCACACAAATGCATACATCATGGTCTCTGTTGAGTGCAGTTGGATAATAAAGGTAGAAGTTTAAATAAGTCACAATGTTAATTCCTTGAAATACATCTAGAATGAAAGAAGAAATTATCATGCTCCTGTCATATTTAATCAAGAAGTGATGTTGATCGATGTTGGTAAAGACGCTGAAATGATATTAAACACAACAAGGAAAATAAACAGCGATGGATTTCAGCGCGATTTAAACGCAATCTGTTTTCCTATTACCTTACCTTAAAACAGTTGTGACAGAAACAGGAAGATAAGTTACCAAGTTAAGGTCGTAGTTATTGTAAGGGCACATTTACATACTTAATAGATCGCTTAGTTAACTTTAAAAATGGCGCTAGCTGTTATGAATCCATAAAAACGTTTAATTCCCAGTACTACAGGATTTAACGTACAATAGTACGTAACTTAAGAATATGAAAGGTAGCCTAATAATATTTTGTTTTGAAAATAGATTAAGTAAGGTGACTCGGGGCTATTGTAGCTATGGGGTTATTGTATCTAATTACCATTATAACGGCCTGTGACCATTATAATGGTCTGTGTATATATAGGATACACAAGACAATACAATGGTCTGTGTATCCTATATATACGCAGACCATTATAATGGTCACAGGCCATTGTAATGGTAATAAGATACAATAACCCCTTAGCTACAATAGCCCCGAGTCACCTTATACCGCGTAAAGAATAAGAGTTTTTGTGACGTGAAGATTCAAAATTTTACTGTCTGTAACTTTTGAAGTGCAAGTTTTAATGTAAAGACAATTTGAAACATCTGCACTTCTATTCTATTACTATTGCGACATTCAGACACTCGATTATGTGCAGGTTCCTCTGGTACGCACGCGACTAATATTCTCTGATTGTATCTCTTTCCATTCGATACAGTGTGAGAGAGACATGCGATGCTGTGTCGCGCGAGAAGTAAAGTCTCGGTAAGTCACCGGCTCTAAGTTACGTTTATTGATGAAATGGAATCGATTGAGCTAGCTCAGGCGCGGGCGCAGGTATCGAGCGTCCTTCCGTCGTTCGCGTGCGCGTTGGGAAACGCAAGAGAAGGCCGCCCGGTCCGAACGATCGATCTTCTTATAACCAACACAAACGCACACGACCAAACTCTTATAACACGTACTAGCTAGTGCTCTATTATAGCTTGGCTGGTTAATGGTTTACGTGGTGATTTTTAAGCGACTACTTCGCAAATACTGCCTGCATTGAGGTGAGGTTCTTTCTGTAGTGAGATAGGGACTGTTTTTGCTTGAGTGGTGTTAGATTCGTGAATCGTATTAGTATCCTAACAATAACAACGGGATAGGTCCGTCCTAACTTAATGCACCTCTAGTTTTAGCGTTTATCTGTTTTGGAACAGGAGTCAGAACTTTTTATCAGAAGGTTCTAAAAGCCTGATGGCTATGACATCTCAAGTGCATGCATTTGAGAGTGTCATCTTACGGTGATATATCATATGATTGATTGGTATAAGGAATCCTCTATGTGACAGAAAATGCCTTTACGCTACTCTTAGTACCAGTAGGTATAAGTAAACATATATTTATTAACACATCAGGCTAATGGTTCAAACAGTATATGTAGCTACCTACATATAATATGCTAACATTTAACATTCGATTAGCAAGCATTTGCGATACGTTGTTAAAATGATAAAAAGTCCGAAATATCTAATTCATTATCATAACTCTTACGTAAAACATGTTTTACCACAGGTAGAATTTTGGCTGCTATATTTTTTTTTGTCACAGAGCATATACCTACACATTATATGTTGCTTTACGTAGGTATATCCCATAACATAACACGAATCCTGCTTAAAGACCGTCTAACCACTCAATTGCTTCGAATTTTGAGTTGGACTCTATTTATATAACAAAATAAGAGCGATGACAGGTAGCCATAGTTACCAAAAGCAATTGAGTGGCTAAAAAACATGCCTTGGGCATCCATCGGACAGAGTAATAAAAACGTCATCCTTGTGTTTTCGGAGGGCTAAAAGTCGCGAGTCGCACGTTTCCGAAACAAATTTTCATTTTCGATATTCCCTCATCTGTGTAGTCCTCAGGCCTCTACATTGTGGACTACATTGTAGGTTTGGTGTTCAGCGATGTTTCATTCTGTTTGACCATCTCATTTGAATAATCTAGAATGATTCAACATATTCATTTATTTTGAACGAGTGATCCATCCTTAAAATATCGCTTTTTTGAAAATAATAATACAAATATGAAGTCATACGATTTACTGAGAAGAACATATCATTTTAATGTAAGTAGGGAACAAGGTCCAAGTTTGTCCAATTAGTGTAAAAAACCCGTCTTCTTGTACTTAGCTACAATGTTTTATTTAATGACTGCTCTGAGATAACAGAATAAGACTAATTACGCCTATTATTTTTTCATCTCATCAATTTACCCAGAGATTGTAACACTTATGACGTCTATAATAATCGGTCTTACTAGAGCTCAAAATGTAGGTCTAAGGCGCCCGACTGCAAGCTCTTTGATACCGCGCATCTATAATAAGCGGTCTTTGACTTTCTAAACTGTAACTAATTTTATTTTTATTGTTTGTTAAGTTCTACACCATACAAATTCTATGCAATATTTTTTTTCTATAAAAACACTGGCCATTTAAACTTTGCCTATATTGAAAAAGTAGGGTACAGCCAAATATTACAAACGTATGTGTACCTACCTACGTCGGTCATGTTTGCATGTGTAGTACACATTGTGTACCTACGTAACCGTACGGACACTACCTACTTGCTGTAAACAAAACTAATCTGTGATCGAACGTTTTTCTAAGTTATGCCAAGAAAATGCAGGTTAATGAGCGTTAAAATGGCTTACGTGTACACGTGTAGGTACTTGCAAAGTTAAGGAATTCCGTCCGTTCCTCGTGATTAGGACCATCCATCTAAGGGGTTAAACCTTTACATTTTTTTTTCGATTGACTGAGTTCTGGGGTAGCAAATGCAGCGATATAAAAAATTGGGCAAGTGCGAGCCCGACTCGCGCATGTAGGGTTCCGTACCTATACATATATATACTCTATAACAAGTTTGTTTTGTTGTATGGGAGCCCCCCTTAAATATTTATTTTATTTTATTTTTAGTATTTGTTGTTATAGCGGCAATAGAAATACATCATCTGTGAAAATTTCAACTGTCTAGCTATCACCGTTGTTGAGATACAGCCTGGTGACAGACGGACGGACGGACGGACGGACGGACGGACGGACGGACGGACGGACGGACGGACAGCGAAGTCTCAGTAATAGGGTCCCGTTTTTACCCTTTGGGTACGGAACCCTAAAAAAAATAGGCGTCGAATCGAGCGTGTCCTCTTTTGTAAAATTAGTTTAAAAGATTGTAAGATGGTTAACCGTTATTTATCACTATACAAAGGACATAAAAAGTAATTTGCCAATAATGAACATAAACGCATTCACGTCCGAAAGCCAATTATGTTTCCCATGGCATGGTCATGTCTTCAATTGATCTTACGTTTTGACGTGCTTGAGGCGTGGAAATGGGTAAAAGTCATTCAACACGGCATTTTTTAACTGTATAAACTTTAACCTATAAGCAAAAGTAAGCATGGATATAAAACACTGCTGTGTCTATGTTACTGTTATTATCAAAAAACGTGGTCCAACAGAAGAGAAAGCCATGACAGAGACGGAAGACTTGCCGAAAACGCCGGACAACGGTATTTACTTAAATGATGGCGGTGGGAGATAAACATTTCATTTTAATATATGACTTACGGGAGCGTGTAGAAACGATAACTAGTTTTGTGATTGACATTTAATTTTGTCATCGTAAAAGCATTGATGCAGCAACATGAATCCATTGATGTGAATGAGGAACTGACATGGCAATCAGAACTTATGCATTTTTGATTATGCATATCCGTATTTTTGTTCCGTTAAATGGCAAGGTTACTTGAATATTTTTAAGAGATTTTGGCGAAATATTCGAACGTAGAATCCGTATTGCCAAAAATAAGTTTTAATTTTCGCAAAAGTACCTACATATTACACAAGTTTAGTATAACTTTACCTTTGCGCTTGTATTCGTAAGGTGGTAGAAACTTCACAGCCTTTCATTAATTTAGACTAAGTACATATATAATTTTGTCGGAAATGGCTCTAACGATCTGAATGAAGTACTACAATATTAGGTCAACCAATGTGCCCAGGTCTTAGCTCTAGTACACCTACAAAGGCGTCAAGTCAATTTCGTATAGCCCAGGAACTTATCATTATATTATGAATAGGTAGTACAAAAATATATTTTTTTTCCAGGCTATAACTAATGAGGATGTTGAAAACTTTAATATTAGTATGTGATGTTGAGTTTCTAAGTAGTTCGTCAAACAGCGCGCCAGAGCTTCTTTCTTTACTTTGACATTGCTAGTTCAGCCTTCGAATTATTTGCTATGTTCAAATTATATTTGAAGGTTAACATCCTAACTATTCACTGCGCATGTACTCATCAACCTACATACATATCAAAAAGATGGGGTTCCTTAATGTTACGTAAATATATTATTTTCATTCCAATATTTCGAATACATTTTTAACCTACTTTAAAGTCGGTTGAAAAAATTGTTACCCTTGAGTGTCTGAAGCTTGTTTTTTAGTATTATCGAAAATACATATAATTAGAATATGTTTTGCTCTGTTATTCAAAAACAAACTCCATTTCTTAAATCGTTAACCAGTTTTTGCTAGTCTGCTTAAATCAGACATAGGATACCTCTCAGATTTCTGTAGGTAATAATAATATATGAGCTATAAAGATACATTTATCTAGACAACCGCGCGAGTGTAGGTCGCGCAATAATTAATAGCATAGATTTTTTTGACAAGCCAATGCCAATGTAAGGCCATTATTAAAATATTTCAAAGGCCATTTTAATAAGCTTTCATTTAACGTGTAATGCATGTACTTAATTTGCTGAAAAATTATAGAGAATAGGAGAGGGGAAATTTTAGGCCACCCTTTGCGACATAATGCTTTTATAAATAACATCATAGAACGAAAGGTTGAAGGGAAGCAGGAAGAGGAAGGCCAAGAATAAGTTACATTAAAGAAATAAAAGAAAAGGTAGCCGTCATGTCGTGTAGGGAAGTGGCTATGGATAGAGTTAGATGGAGAAGACTACATACTTCATCAGCCACACCGATAAGAGTTACACTCTTATGATGATGATGTATGTACTTATACCCCGCGCGGCGAACGATGATCCCTATGACACCTGTCCTCTCAGTACATTTTATAACCTATAATCGGAAAAATGTACTGAGATGACAGGTGTCATAGGGATCATCGTTCGCCGCGCTGGGTATAACTATGTTTTTTCGGGTGAAATCTTGCAGATATCAGTCAAAGAAATTTATTGCATTCGTGGTACGAATAGATATTATATTAGATTTACAGTAGCCATTATTCGTTATGCGTATACGTAGTTCATAAAATTCGTAATTACGAATACGAATTCTCTTCGTATAGAGAATGTGGTAATTAAGTTTTAACCTTTAATTGCATGATGATGTATACACGTTACTGAAATTACACAAGTCAAAATCTGAATATTGTTGATAATGACTTTGTCAAGATTGTCCTGAAATGTCAAACTGACGTGGATTTCATTGCTAATTACGTCATTTCAGAAATAAAATTAGTGTAATTATATGCATTTAAGGGTTAATATGGGTGAATATCTTTGTATCTTTGTAACTGTAGATGCACTACTCATAATGATAGTTCACATTACAGAACACAGTGGAAATCGTACAGCGTGGTTACCGCGCAATATCCGATGAGTGAGGCAACGCTTGTTTGAAGTAGAACTGTTTCTTTCTTCTTTTGAATTTGTTTTTCTGTTTGTGATTACTGATTAGTGAACTGTTATTTGGACAAGTATAGCCCAACAAGGTGAACTCACGCCATATTGCGGATTTTTAGTGACCTACTAATTTATTTTACTGGCAACGACAAATTTTGGCAACTGACGTTGAAAGTCAGCGAATGTCACTGATGTAAACAAACAGGAAGCTGTTAAGATATCTATGGTAATCATATCTATGGTCATATTTTAATGTTGACATTTCCGTATCCGTTCGTTCTTCTGCTGTTATTATTGTAATGGAGGAAATGTGTGTGAAGAATAAATTCATTTAATTCTTATATAGTTATTCATTATTATCAAAAGTAATGCACCAGTTCTCATAGGTTATGGGACCCTGACGCCCGATAGCGTAGAAA
This sequence comes from Apotomis betuletana, assembly GCA_932273695.1. Taxonomy (NCBI): domain Eukaryota; kingdom Metazoa; phylum Arthropoda; class Insecta; order Lepidoptera; family Tortricidae; genus Apotomis; species Apotomis betuletana. The sequence goes on along the minus strand of OW026313.1, from coordinate 8,282,026 downwards.
GTTAAAAAGTATTAATAGTAAATTGCGAAAACATCGTTCGCGTCGTCACAAACAGCAATGGCGACCTCGTCGATATGTTTTCCGCAACTGAAAGCGGAAGAATTCGGTAATTGGATTTTCAGGGTGCATTGCATATTAGAAGAAAGAGGACTAAAGAACATAACTGAAATCATTGAGACAGAAGAGAAGTTGGATGACAAAAATAAAATGGCGGATGCAAAAGCAAAAAGTATAATAGTACAATGTCTAACAGACCGGCATCTTAATATTGTAAAAGATTGCAGGACATCGTATTCCATGCTGAACATTTTAAAGAACACTTTCCAGCGTAAGAGTGTCATTTCGAAAATAACACTCAGACGAAAGTTATTGACATTAAAACATGATGGAAGCAGTCTAGAAGAATACTTCGCAAAATTCGATAATTTAACAAGGGAACTGGAGGCATCAGATGAAAAGATAACTGACAGTGATAAGATCTGCTACCTTCTAACCGGCTTAGGAGAGGAATACAATCATGTCATCACAGCATTGGAGATGAATACAGATTTATCACTAGACTTCGTAAAATCTAAATTGCTTGATCATGAAATACGAAATAAAGAAGAAATTTCAACGAGTTCTCATAGTCAAAACGAAAATCAAACGGCATTTACGGGTATGAATACAAAGATTGTATGTTATCTATGTAAGAAGATAGGGCACAAAGCCTATGAATGTCACAGCAGTGGATATTATAGAGGTAATAGAGGCAGTGGATATTATAGAGGTCATAGAGGCAGAGGATATTATAGAGGTCCTAGAGGTCGAGGTGGCACCGCTCACCCAGCTCAGGAGGATGATGTTGGACCACAGCCAATGTTCATAGCTACAGAGCAAGCTCTGTCAATGGAAGGAATGAGTGACACATTATCATTCATAGTTGATTCTGGAGCAACACATCATTTTATACAGGAATATTATGAAAAATATATGACAGATGTTAAGGATCTGGAGAACATACTTCAGATAAAAATAGCTAATGGAGAAGTACTTACAGCAAGGAAAAAGGGAATTTTAAAGGCCATTCATAATGATAAGGAGATATTTATAGAGGCTGTAATACTACCAGGCTTGACTACAAATCTCATGTCAGTCAGCAAATTGATAGAAAGAGGAATGGAGGTGTATTTTAAAAAGGGAAGCTTGACAATAAAGCACAATAATGATTATTACCTAGGAGAAAAGATAAATAAGCTGTACACATTTAAAAATTGATCTGGATTCATGTAAATTGTCGAAGTCTGACAATGACTTATGGCATAAGAGATTTGGTCACATGTGCAGGAAAAATCTGAGCATACTAGGACTGCCATCTAGCACAGAGATATGTGACTGTTGCATGAAAAATAAGGCTACAAGATTGCCATTCAAGAGAATACAGAGACCAAGATCCAGTAAAATAGGTGAACTTATACACACCGATATAGCGGGACCAATGAGGGTACCGACAGTGGAAGGCTACAGATATTTCCAAACAATTATAGATGACTATAGCCATTTTACCCAAACATACTCAGAAACAAATATGAAGCAACTCAAAATTTAATAGCATATATAAGGGAAATGGAGCGACAGATGGAAATAAAAATAAAGAGAATCAGATACGACAATGGAGGCGAATACACTGCCGGAATATTAAAAAAATATTGCTATGATAATGGAATCAAAATGGAGTATACACAAGCATATAGTCCCCAACAAAACGGCAAGGCTGAAAGAATGAACCGAACAATATATGACAAAGCAAGAACTATGTTGGACGAGTCTAATTTACCGAGACATTTATGGGGTCAAGCAGTATTAACTGCAACCTTTTTGATCAATAGATCACCTTGCTCATCGATACAAGACAAAGTACCAGCTATCTTAGTGAACAAAGAAATTGATTTTCAGAAGATAAAGATATTTGGAAGCAAAGCTTGGGTACACATAATGCCGAAACAAGATAAGCTGTCAAGCAGAGCAACCCCAGCAAGAATGGTAGGATATGCCATAAATGGATACAAGCTATGGGATCCAATCACCGATAAAATCATAGTGTCAAGAGATGTTCGATTTGACGAAACTAATATAAGATATACAGAAGAGAAGAAGGTACAAAACTTCAAACCAGGAATATATGATGATACAGTACAAGAAGAAAATGAAAATGAATCTCCTGTTGAAAGACCAATGAGAAGTAAGGAACCAGAAGGAGAACAATCTCCAAATGAAGATATTTTTGATGATGCTAAAGATGAACATGCTAACAGTCCAGACAAAAATAAGGAACATACAAGGTCAGGTAGAGAGGTAAAAGCACCACAGAAGTTGCAAGACTATGAAATATATGAAGCATACTGTTTATTATCAACTGAAAATGATCCTGAAACATATAACCAAGCAATTGAGAGTACAGAGTGGAAAGAAGCAATTAAGAAAGAAATAACATCATTGGAAGATCTAGGTACATGGACAGAAACTGAATTACCAAAAGGATACAAAACAATTGATCATCATCATCATCATCATCATCATCAGCCTATTCTTGTCCACTGCTGGACATAGGCCTCTCCAACTGCACGCCATTGTTGGAACTTGCCATGGGAGGGTTCGCTCTAATTGCCACGCTGAGCAGGCGGGTTGGCAATCGCAGTATAGTTGTTGCACTAGTGTCGCTGCTGCCCGACACCAGTCCGACCCATTAGTAGGTGACATTTGCACGGGTCAAAATCTCTTAGTCGCCTTGACGACACCCACGAGAAGAGATGGGGGAATGCTATTCTTCAGCCGGCACTCCACGGCACAAACAAAACAAACAACAAAAACACAAATTGAAACAATTGATACTAAATGGATATTTAGAACTAAACCTGATGGAACCAAGAAGGCGAGGCTAGTCGCCCGCGGATACCAGCAAATAACAGAAAATAATGTATACTCACCAGTGGCAAAGATGACCACTATAAAAATGGCACTATCACAAACAATAAATAAGGATTGGAAATTAAATCACCTAGATATACCTACCGCTTTTCTAAATGGAAAATTGGAATCAGATGTATACATTAAAGTGCCAGAGGGAGTACATTTAAGAAGTAATAAAAATGAAAGGACAGTATTAAAGCTGAATAAAGCTCTATATGGATTAAAAGAATCCTCCAAGTGTTGGAACAAAAGTTTTGATAACTTCTGTAAGAAAATAAACATGACTAGATCAAAACATGATATCTGCCTATACACTGGAAATGACACATGGCTTATAGTATTTGTAGATGATATTATGTTGATGGGAAAAGAAGAAAATGTTAATAATGTCATTAAACTATTGTATAAAGAATTTAAAGCTAAAAACCTGGGAACTATCAGTTATTATCTTGGAATTGAAATACAGAGAAATGAAAATACCATAAAGTTATCACAAAAACGATTTATTACTAATATATTGAAGAAGTTTAACATGACAGACTGTAAAGATGCGAAGACACCGATGGAACACAACTTTGAAGTACCTGAAACAGAAAAAGATATAATTAATGTACCATACAGAGAATTAATTGGATGTTTGAATTATCTGGCTACAATTACCAGACCAGATATAACATTTGCAACATCATATCTAAGCAAATACCTGGATAGACCTACAAAAACTTTATGGATAGCAGCCAAGAGGATATTGCGTTACCTGAAAGGAACACAGAATGTTGAGATGACATATCAGAAGAAAGAAGCTAATAATAATAATATTTCTTTAATTTCAGCATTTTCAGACTCAGACTTTGCTAGAACAAGTTCAGACAGAAAAAGTGTCAGTGGAATGGTAATTTATCATGAGGGAAACCTGATTTCCTGGTCTTCAAAGAAGCAGCAATCCGTGGCATTGTCTACTGCAGAAGCAGAGTATGTGGCCGCTGCAATGTGTGCAAGCGAACTGCTCTTCATCCGTGGACTGTCAAATGATTTTGGTGATCACTGCAGAGTTGAATTGAACGTGGACAATCAAAGTGCAATAAAAATGATAATGAACATAGAGAACACTAAATACTCGAAACATATAGATGTAAAATTTCATTTCATAAAAGATATTATTTTGAAAAACATTATTACAGTGAAATACGTTAATACCAGTGAAAACATTTCGGACATAATGACAAAACCTTTGTGCAGTGTGAAACATAACTACTTTCGCGTAAATTTGTTTAATTAATTGATCATATTAGACAATTATTTTATGTCCGAATTCTGTATTTCCAGCTGTCTTGATTTCCGGCTGTTCTCGGCTACAGGACGCTTTTCCCAACCGATTCTCGTGAAATTTTGTGAGCGGGCTCATTAATTATACAAAATTCTGTTGTCGATCAGTTTTTCAATAACTATTTTTCAGAGTGAGTTGAAAACGTAAAAGAACATAAGTACCTAAGTATTTAGCTATTTCCAAACAGATCCGTGAGGCCTAATAGCTCTCGGAGCCACTAGTTATTTAAGTATTTATTCAATTTTTTTTTCGGTTTCCGTGACTGTCACATATTTAAATAAAACACAGTCAGTCAAAGGTTAACTGACAACCTTTGCGAACGGTAACTAGAAAGTTGCTGAAACGTCACGGAGGCTCGAATAATTAATATATACGATGTAATCCGTTTATTTAAATAGGTATTTATTTCTTGTTATGAAGATACACTCGGTGAGAAGTAGGTAAACGTAATTTATATGATACTGGTCTGTTGTCTGGTATCGAGTCTCATCGGTCATCAGTAACCAGCAAACTAACGCTAACTAACAACTAACTAAGTGTCATGATTATCATCGCGGTTTTCCTAATATTATGTTTTCCAGGTGCCAAAATGAATGAACTCAAAATGAATATTTATTATATCGAACATTGAATGTCATTATTTTGTAATGCTCTCATTACCTTACGAAGTATATAAGGTAAATGAATAAATAATATTATTACTAGTAATACAGGAAACCTACCTATGCCTAAATTATCACGTATGGCGTGCATGCGAATTTTTTATATATTTAGTGCGGATTCTCGCACATTAGCAATATGATGTCATTCTTGATTCAACTCATTGGCAGTTGCTACCACATTATTGTGTGTAGTTTAACGTTTAAAAAAGTAGTTTATAGGCAGGTCAAATCGATTTCTACTAGGTGATTTTGACTGTAAACCAATATTAGCAATTACGCCTAATGAAAATAAGTCATGGTCAAAATCGATTCTACTGAAGTATTTGTTGTTATGTCAAGTTGACCCTCTTTATATTTACGTCTTCAACTCTTAGCAATAATTAGTTACAATAACTTATTTTTATTTATTGTACCTATTTAGTTATTCTTTAGAGACCACCTTTTAGTTACTTAATTCATGTGCATGTGGTCTGTGATCTATTCCATAATTACAATAGCTAGTTCAAGGTTTTTGCATAGAACTGTTATACAATATTCTTACCTACTTTACTCTTATACTTTTATAACCAAGCGTACTATTGCAAAATATTTCAAACTAAGATGGAACTCTAAAGATCTTACCTCCTTATCTTGATTCGCAATACCACGTGAGCTTTGTTTGCTTGCAATATTCAATTTTAATGATAGTGCAATTACCAGTTTGCAAAATACAAGTTAACTAAATAAATTGGTGGAACACGTTCAACTAATTATTTATTTAATCTTTATTGCACAAATGAAAAACAGATCGTACAAAAGGCGGACTTAATGCCATCGGGCATTCTCTACCAGTCAACCATCGCGCAAAACAGATAACTATAACAGCTACTTACTTATATTGTTAGAGGAGCGCTGCGTTTTTCCATGATTCCGTACACTAATCATTATTTGTAGATAATTAAATTATAATTACATGATAATTACCCAAAAAGTTGTAAACAGTACGTTTTATGTCTTTTTGTAATTCCACGGATGTGGAATAGTGGTAAGTAAATAAATTATAAAAACTTTAAACTTCCTCCTTTAAACAAAAAAATAACTATGTTTTATGCTAATAATAGTTAACCTCAGCATGGGTCAGCCATGTTTACGCGTTTTAATAAATTATGTTGTCCATCCATTATAGTGACATATTTATGTTTTCAAATTTTGACGCGGTTGGCATAATAGTAGTTCAGCTGCCTACTGGGCCGGCGGTCCTGGGTTCGAATCCCGGCAAGGTCAAATGTTTGTGTGATAAACTCGACTGTTCGTTCCTGGTTAATGTTTTTTTGAATTTAGCTACATTTATATCTAATATAGTAATGCAAAACAGCTTACAGTGGGACTAGCACAGTAAGCTCTAGTAGGCTAGTAGGCTAGATCGATTTGTGTGAGATGACCGATATTTATTATTAAATTAGTTATTAAATGCTACCAAAACATGCCTCGTCGGCCTAGATTTGAAGTAATGATATGTTTATCCCATATGCTAGCTTGGTTAATGTTATTTAACAAATAAACGTCACATTTATGAAGTTTTATGTTTTTAACGGTTAAGTTTTTCTTTGAAACAATATTTGAAACATTGAAATGTGATTTGTAAAATGCATTTGCTTTTATTAATAAATTATCTGTATCTGTATTTGTAATAAACTTTTCAGAATTTTGTTGGGTTGCGGGTCCGGGTAACAATATTCAACTTTAAAGGAGGAAGTTCTCAATTCGGTTGTATTTTTTTATTTCGGAAATTATTTTTTGGTTCGTGAGTACGCATCTCCAAGTTGGTCCCAGAAATTTTTGGTGGTCTATGAAGAATCGAGGGAACTCCTCAAAATTATACGCACATTTATGACGATTTCGATGATTTTTATAGTTAGTTGTTTTTGGAAACCAATATCTTCTCGTTGAAGTCAGTTATTTTTTTGTAAAAAATAGATTATAAAATCGTCTGTTGGCAACTAAAACTCCATTAACAATTACCTACTTAAAACAAAGCTTGTATCTCAGTGTTAATTTAATTATTAGATACAAGGTTTTGAAGAGCAGTGACAGAGATTTTAGTGAGTTTTGGCTGTCACCAGGTGAAATATTTAGTAAGGCTTCAAAGAATAGTGTGAGTTGGGAAAAATAATTGCGCGAAAAAGAAGTATACTTAGCAGCGCTGGTGTGGCGTGAAACAAAGTTTATGTGAATACCGGGGCCGATTTAGCTTACTTTTCAAAAGACTACTAGTGCCTGAAATTTTGTTCGAATGGCTAAGCCGATGGGAATTTGTTTCTATGTTCGCCAGGCCGCTGATACATAGTTACTTTGTCATGCCTTGTCACTGATGCCATGCCTTGTCACTGATGCCATGCGTACCTACAGTCAAGTTTATATTTGTGAGCAAATCTGTACATCTAGGTACGCCGTCAACAATAGAGTCGTTTCACAATTTTTCGCTCAAAAGTTAATCAACTCTACTGTATCTATCTACCTGCCTAGTGCTTATAAGTACCTGTAGATGCAAGCTTAGGTTAGAAGTCAACATATGCACTCTGTAAATATGACACAGTTTTTTCGAGTATAGTGTTAATAGTTTGCCCTGTGTCAGACCATATTATATTCTATTGTTTCAACCAGTAAAACACTAACAGGTGTCAAGTGTCAACATTAATGCTGCGGTCATTAACTGTCAAGTGTCAAGGTATACGACTTAAACGGTACTCATGGACAGGATATTGAAAGATTTCCTGTGGTCACTAAAATTGTATTAGGCACTTTGTTTAATAGATTTTTGAATGAGACTTTCTCTCTTTTTTGATTGGTTAGGTACCTACTATACGAATCTGATACTTAGCTTTACTTTTAGAAGCTATTCAAGATTTGACATCTTAATAGTAGGTTAGGTATTTTGGTTTTGCGAAAGTTTAACGCTCCCGAACGCCTGTAGCAAATCCGGTTGTTATAATTTAGTTTGGCAAAAACAACAACAGTGTTAATAGGTAAATAAACAAATTAACAAAACAATAACCATCTTGAAATATGATCTAAAGAAGATTTTTATCGACTTGTTATTCTGATATTATAATGAAGTTTATTTCAAATAAACAAAAAACATATTTACAGTATTTAATGAAATAAGGTGCATATTAAATTTAAATTAAAGAAATAACTATTCTTACCATTACATAATTCCTTTTCTAAGATTTTTATCGCCGTTAAATAAATCGCCGTGAGTTTATGCTCATGCGCAAGGCAAGTTTGACATCATTATTATTAAATCAAGCATACTTACAACCTGGTATGTAATATTCTCTCTGTATACATATTCTCTCTATAGAAGATTTATGTATGCACTGGCTTACTTTTACATATAGTTATACCAAAACACGAATGCATCATGACTAACACGTTATCGCCCTGTACCGTGATCGGAATACGATTAGGCAAGTCACAGCAGAGAGAATTCTATAGGTTCAATCAACCACGATTGTTCCGCAGAGCGCGCAAGGACGGACGCGCAGTTTTCCACACCCAGCCGACCGTGTGCACCGGTACTTAGGTAAGGTGATAGGTGTATGTCGACTATGTCGGGATTACTAGGTTAGGGTATTAAGACTTCTCATCACTATATAATATACTAAGTTGGAAGATATATTCTCTTCTTCATACAAGCGGTACTGTATCCAGCGGCTTCAATTTTCGGGGAGAACCTTCTTGGCTCTCGATACAAGCGCGCAAGTACAGACGCGCAATTTTCCACACCCAGTCGACCGTGTGGACCGGTACTTAGGTAAGGTGATAGGGTATATGTATGTTGCGATGAATAACGCAGAGGAAAAATGTTCAGGTCTTGATAAAGTCGATTTGGTTTTCCTTTTCCCAGAGAACATTCTTAGGTGATAGGTGTGCGTATGTCACCATGCGCATGCGGAACTTTACCGCCAACTATATAAGTTTTTTTTTTTTTTTTATTCAAAATAGCCATGCATTTAACCTCGATTGCACCTGGAGCCTTACCACGATCTCTTAACGCGACTCACTTTAGGCCCTAAACTGAACTGTATCGCTATTTCATACCATGACATTGTATTTACGACTCAGTTCAGATGACAGTTCAGTAAGAGCGTCTCAACTATTTCATTCTCTCATTTCAAGTACTTTTCGTACCACGATGTGTCACTTGAGACGAAACTGAATCGCACGAGTGTCAAATTTTGCGACTCATAAAAAGTTCCTCATTGAATGTATCGTTCTGGATAGTTTTGTGTAGAATATTTATTAGTTCTTAGCTTTTGTTCGCGACTTGTCTCGCACAGGTCTGGAAACGTGTCTGTGTAACTTCCTACCGTTTTATTCAGGGACGTATTTACCCTAGGGCGATCCGGGCTATAGCCCGGGGCGCCAAACCGACAGGGGCGGCGTAGGCGCCCCTGGCCGTTTGCATTTTGTTTTGGTATTGGCGCCTTTCAACCAACTATTACTTTTCACCTTTTTTTGTCAATCCAAAATTTAAAATGAACATGAAAAATAACAAGAACAAATAGTTTTGGTCGAAAACATGCTTGTAAGTTTGTCAATATCTTCGGGGCGCGTCTGTAAGTAAGAACATGAACATGCTTCAAATATAGGGCGCGGGCGCCGAGTGAGGTCGCGGGCCGGCAAGAGGGGCGGTGGCAATAGGTCATACATATATCAGCGTTGCCAGATCGGATCTTTTTACACTATATCGGTCAATTTTGTTACTACGTACCCCCGCGCCGAACAATTTCGCTCTCGCTGCGCTCGCGTTTTCATCTGATCGTGTTACTACGCACCCCCGCGCCGAAAAATTTCGGTCTCGCTGCGCTCGCGTTATTATCTATTTCTGTTACAATATACACGCACTACTACGTACGTACGCACCCCATCGCCGAAAAATTTAGGGTAGCGAAGTGTTTGACAGGTTTTTCAGAATACTGACGAGTTAATTTCTTTTGAGTTATTATAATACGATCTCTTGGATAATGCAACGGAGAAAAAAAAGATGCACAATGCTCATAGATAAGAGTGCATTACTGGTAATAAGTAGATAGAACTTCGTGTTTTTCGGTTCCATATGACTACTGCAATACTACGGTAAAGAGCTCGTAGCTTTGTATGGATTTCATAGTAAGATACGTTTTTTTTCCGTAGCATTGCAGACTGTAGTAACTAAATTAGCCGCTCGAGGGTGCTTTACATCATGCTTCTTTATTTGGTTACTATTTAAGTTCTTAAACCACAATATGATTTTTAATAGATTGAATTATAAAAACAAGTAAACTATTTTGTAAAACAAAGAACTGGAGTTCAAACATTTGCACTGAACCTAAAATAGGCAACTATAATTGAACATATCTTTAAGCAGTTGATAATTTATTTATTATTCAAAAAAGTTACACAGCATTACAGTAATAAAACCAATAAGGCACTGAACTACAAAAATACATATAAACAAGACTTAAAACTAGTTAATTTAGGCGACACAACCGCGTGGGTCCTTTGCGTCGTCTGATCTGGTGTATAATTCGGCAAATTACCGCGGAACTGCCGAAACACAACACCCTTCCGCCAGAAGTCTGCACTTGCGATGGTGTCCTGCAGCGGCCGCGGCACGCACACCACAAATGAGCTGAAGTACACGTAGTGCCGGGACTGCAGCTGGATAATATTGATATCATGGGGTCAAAAATATAAGCCCGATTTCAAAGGTCTCTATCTCGGCGGGAGACAGCTGGCGATAAAAACGGAGCTTTTAACATTGTCATTGACACACTTGATATTATATGGGTGATAAAATCACTTCACCGCATTTCCTGGTCACAATTTCTTTCCCCTGAACGAATACACTAAATCCGCGGAGGATTAAACTGAATTCGAAGATTGGCATACCACGTAAAATTCATTTGAAATTTAACAAATTTACATGTCAATGATTGACATGACATTATCACAGGCGGAAGGCGGCACACGTTCCGAGTCTTAATTACAATTCTTTTGAAATACAGACATTTTAAACTTTATTTCATTCAATAAAGCATTTGGTATGGCAAATAATGTCTTTAAATTAAAAAAAGAACATAAGTCCGCTATGAAATATATGTCTTTTCTTTTCAAAATTACCAATTAGTTTTAAACAAAGTGTGCTGCGAAATTAATTTGTAATATTTTAGTTACCGAACGGATAGAAGCCAGAAAGAGATAAACATATACGAAACTCACATAGCGGCATCCCTTTCGCGCCGTAGCGTTTCAATTGCGGACCAGAGACAAATATCGGTCTTTCATTCACTTTATGCGATCGAGAATCAGCGCTGCTTTAAAGTTGTTATGGTACGAAATTCAGCGATTCAATTTAGGTGCCTAAACTGAACTGCACTGCGTTTGGATAGTTTTTATAAAGATCGTGGTAAGGCTCCTGATGTTAAGTGACAATAAGGCCTAAGATGGAGCATGCTTGGCTAGAAGATGCCTATTCACTCTCGACTTGAAGAGATCCAAGTTATATTTTTCAGGAAACAGGTACGCAGGAAGAGAGTTCCATTCCTTAGCTGTCCTCATAAGGAAAGTACATAGTGAATTGAAATAAATGTAATACAAATTATTTTTTCCCTATGGGTTTGCCGAAACCGCCATGAAATAACCAAATGACATCATTCGCCAGGAATTCCATTTTAGGTATGAAGTCCTGTGCATAATATTAATGTTTTTTCTTCGGTGGGTTCCAATGATAGCCAGGTTGTGAAGTGTGTAGTTAACTTTTAAAATGTAGGTCGCTGGGTCATCCGTCAACGACGTAAATGAAATGAAATGTATTTATTTGCAATAGATATAGTTAACATAATGGTCTTAAGGTATAAAAATTTCGTATCATATATCTAGACATGAGTACGTCATGTACGTAAGTTCGTACGACAGCCGGCAAATTTATTGTGCTTAAGAGTCCGCAGCAAGGTCCGCTCAACTCCGCGTTGAAATCGCGCGCTTACGCTTTAAAATGTTGTTGTTTCACCTAGAGGAAGACAGGGCGCTAGCAGTAAAGCGAGAGCGCGCTAGGAGCAAAGAGTATGTAATCACTACGTTTTAAGAGACGGGAGTGCCATACGAAACATACTGCCAATATGAAGCCGCAAACAATATCAGTGTCAGTGTCAACTCATGACATAATGCCAACATCAAGAACAAAATAGGGATGTCACATGTTACACAAATTATCGAATTATCGATATCGATTTCGGTATTTAAAAAAAATGGTTCAGGCGGGGTTCGCATTCGCACCCGCGTCTCCAACGGCTTTCCGGTAATTTAAATCATTAAATATTTCGCTTCAATGTAAACATTTGGTTTACTTTAGGTTACTGACTTCATAAAAAAAAAACAAAAGTGTGCAAATAATTTTATTTCGTTCAAACTTTGCTTGGCTTGCTGATAAACATAGACGAAAAAAGCGGTTTCATCACTCCAGTCTGTGCTCCAGGTTGGAAGTTCTGCAACACAAATAATACAGGGTAAACAGAAAATTACAGAGTAAAATGAATCTGTTTGTCCAGATGAAACCGTACCATTCATAGTCCATTGAAGATTTTTCGTAAAATATTTCTGTGACCATAATCTAACTCAAACTGGCATAAAAAGTAGTGGCTTTTGCTTGAAGAAAGATATTCCGTATTTACCCAGGTATTTTTCACTTCAAATGAAAATTATCGATAAAACTTACATACAGCACTATTGTTTACATACGTATAAGGGTATGTATTATTTTACCCGAAATACCAAGTTTTCAATGAAACTTACGATTAACATGGTTATAACACGCAGTAATTAATTATATTTTTTACTTACCGATCTTCGTCCGGTGGAAATCTTGCCATGAATAGTCTTTTTTGACCGTCCATTCGACACGTTTTCATTCTGCATATTTCGCACTTTTTCCTTTTCAATCCACTCATTTTTGCAATTGTGATTGTCTTGTGTACCTTCTAGACGACCACTACACCCAAAGAATGCAAATTATTAGATTATTTGTGAAATTTGAATTATTTGAAAAGATCGCAGAACCTTGACAGAAGCAAAATAGAAACGTCATCTAACATGGCATGGCGGACAAAAATGGCGGCTGAAGTACAACCCGCCTAAATTCGATTGTCGCCAATTATCTAATGCTTTGTAGGTTTCAACGTTCTTTCAAACTTAGATAGGTAAAAAATTCACCCCCGTTTCATATAGCCGTTGTCGTTCGTTTTTTACCTTGAGAGTTGCGCGAGGCTGGCTAGGAGTAGCTATGATAAGGGCGGTGCTTACCGCCGCCCCCCCGGACCGTTCCCCGCGCTAGAGTAATTCGCTGCAGTTTCACAACAATTTTTTGTAATTTATTTTAAGGTTTTCGTAGTTACGCTCTCATTTTAAAACTACGAGATCAATTTTGATAAATCTTTTTTCTTATCAAACTGCATAGTTTAATCGACACCGGAAATAGGTTTTGACTTCAATCTAAACTATATTTTGGTCGTAGTATGCCGCCAAACTGAACAACTTTCTGGGGTCTAAAAATGCAAAACTTGTACTCGCTCTATTTTCTTTCTATTAACATTTAAAGAGTCATAAACTAGTTTTAGCCCTAGATATATCTTATCTCATTATATTTAGAGAATTTCATGATAATGTGACATGTTATATTAAAATAAGGACGTAACTACGTTTGTATGAAGAATCGAGCTTGCTGCGGACTCTTAAAATTTCGTAAAGCCATACTATATTTTAAGACATTATCTTGACAGGTAGATACGTCATGGCAGGTGATAGATTTATAGTCAAAAATATATATTTTCAGTTCCTTTTTTCAGAGTTACGAAACATGTTGATTTCAGAAAAAAACAATTTTCATGATATTGCACAAGTTTATGCGCCCTTTTTTAACCGACTATAATAAATAATAATTCTTTATTGCATTATCATGTTGTACAATAAGATGTTACATTAATATGATTAAGTCCATAACATGAACCCTGTCAGGGCACAGCAATTTACTTAGTGGTACAGCAATTTATTTCAAAAAAAGGAGGAGGGTTTTCAATTCGACTGTTTTATTATTATTATTTTATGTTTGTTACCTCAGAACTTTCGACTGGGTGACCTGATTTTCATAATTCTTTTCTTATTTGAAAGCAGATGAAAAAAAAACAAAAAAAAAACATTTTTTTTTTTAAATCATCACACTGCATTCTTTGAAACATATTGTGCAACAAGTCGCACTCTTATGACATCCCTGTCAATGTTTCAAACAACAATCAGCTTGTTAGATCGTCACAATACTCGAATTTAAATGTATTGTTAGTAACAATACGTGATATTTAAATGATGATATGCTATTATTGTCACCGATATTTCGTTTATGCAACGGCATATCCACTTTATCTAATGACAGGTGTAGTAGCAGTGAAGCGGAAGATTTTTTAAGTTTCGCGTTCTTTTAGTGTTTTATGGTATGGCATAAAACTATAGTTTTGAAGTTTATGTTCTGCTGATTTATGATATAAAACATTAAAATGTCACGTCCTGCCGTGTAAAACGCTGCTTATTAAGACTACAGTATAGCTTCGCGATCCTAACGAAATAGGTATTTACGAAAACGCATGCTGTCGCTCGAGCGCTCAACCCCCCCGGCATCGCGCACAACACATACAAATCGCGTCACGCACACATCGAAGCAATGACACAGCGCTGCTACCTGCTGCTAGGCTAGTTTGACGATCGGATTGACAAGCAATTGCGATAAATAAAGGTGGACTGTTTTGTTTTCTTGCGTTCCTACGGATAGTGAATTGTTGTGGTGTGACTGAAATTCCGATAAAGAAGTATTTTATTTATTTATGTAATTATTAGTAACGAGTATGTACCTACAAGCTAAATTAATTTTTGATAAATCAGTTTGTTCCCGATGTACCGGTAGGATGTAAATGACTGTAATTTTTTATAGTAATATTATTTAGGCATTTCAAAGGTATTTATATAATGAGTTATACTGATATTTACGAAACAAAACATTTTTTATTTGACTTTGTTATTGTGTACGAAAGTACATAATTATTATACTTACTTATAATGTTTACATGATATCGGAGTTACTATGTCTTTCTAGGGTTCCGTAGTCAACTAGGAATACTTTTTGATACAATTTTTGTGGTATATGTTTCTAGTGCCTTAGCAATAATTGACTATGTGGGAATTGTGTGCAAGACGTGTTAAAGGTTTCCTTTTTAAAATATAAAGTTAAATTGGAAGTAAATAATACGGATATTTTTAAAATATTTTTTTAATCACTGTTTCTAATTTTGGTGGTTTTTTTGGTAATTTGAAAGTCACCAAAATTGCTTGATGCCACGAGAATTGTTAATTTTGTATATCATTTCACATTTTTTATCGTCTTTTTCGCATTTCCAAAACTTTTGACTCGGTGAATTTACATATTTGAAGTCAAGAATAAACAAAATACATCTAATATTACAAGTTGTCGGTGAGGGTAATCTTAGCTTAGATATTATGCTGGTAGCGGATTGTATAGCTCCTATCCTTTCCTATATTACTATTTTTTCTTTCTCCTCTGGCACGTTTCCTACAATTTGGAAATGCGCCCATGTGATTCCTCTCCCTAAAACCCCTAATCCGTCGTACTTTTCGCAGTATCGTCCTATGTCCATTCTTCCCGTCTTATCTAAAATCATTGAATCCTTTGTAAATCGACGTCTCTCATCACATCTCAATAGACTTGTTTAATTCTTTAGCACAACCACCGCTTTGGTTATGATCACCGATGACATTCGTCTTAATATAGAATATAGAAAAGTGACTATATTGGTGCTCCTTGATTTTAGTAGTGCTTTTAACACTGTTGATTTTGATATACTTCTCAGTTTACTTAGTACTTTAAATATATCTTCAACTTCACTGTCCTGGTTTCGTGATTACCTCTTTGGGAGGGAACAGCGGGTTCGAGTTGATGACCGATTTTCTAGCTGGTGTGAACCGTCTGCTGGTGTCCCTCAAGGGGGCATACTCTCTCCATCGGAATCACCGAGTCACTCTCCTCCTCGTTCCATCTCTATGCAGACGATTTGCAGCTTTATGCAGCGACCAGCATTGAGGATTTTGGCTCCTTGGTTTCGCAAATCAGTTCAGACCTAGAATCAATCCGTGCTTGGGCTTGATCCTTTGGTTTGATGAAGAATGCTAAGAAGTCGCAGGCTATTGTCGTTGGAAGCCCACATTTTATTTCCAAGCTTTCAGATCAAGCTAAGCCAGTTATTTTCTTTGATGGTACGCCTATACCTTGCTCTTCTACTGTAAACTAATTTGGCAATACCATGGATCAAACTTTGTCATGGGCACCTCTTATTTCTGAGATCAGTAGGAAACTTTTCGCGTCCCTTCATTCATTGAGGTGTCTGCAGAATTTCCTTGCCCGCTCTCTTTTGCTTTGGTCTCCACAAGTTTGATCATGTGTCTCAATACCGCGCTCAACTTAAATGGCTCCCGATCCGTCAGCGCAGATACTATGTTCTTTGTCTTTTGTATAATGTCCTTTTCATTCTTTCTTCTCCTCCTTACCTTGCAGAGAAGTTCTTTTACATGGCGGATGGTAGTGGCCATCGCCTGCGGTCAAGTGCGAATTCATCTGGATCTATCTATCCCACTGCATAGATCTCATGTTTACGATGTGTTTTTTGCTGTGCGCGCCGTGAAATTATGGAATAAATTGTCTCCCGCCCTAAGGTAGACGCAGTTCGTAGCATCACTCAAGGGGAAGTTACAGAAATTGTGGCTGTCGAACGAATGATTACTTGATTAAATCTGTCTAATTAGGAAGAGTTTTTTTTGCAATGTATATCTTGTTATTGTGTACAATAAAGTGTTTAGATACATTACATGCAAACAATTAATCTAAATAATTACTTTTGCTGTTCATAATTTATTTATTTTTAGGATAGCTAATCGCAAAAAAAACAATCAAGAGAAGAAGTCCTCGAAAAGAAAAAATATATTGTTGTTACAAACGAGTTAGTGATTGTATTTTCATAGATATTTTGGTATAACTAAAATGATTTATAAAACATTTACTTTCTTTTCATTTCCAGTAGGCAATTTCATTGATAAATATTAATTTTTAGCACAAGTAACTAATTTTGGTGTAGATGTACAATTTTGGTGGCCAAAAAATTTAATATTTGTGGGCACAAGCAATTTTGGTGGCAGGCAAATTACTAAAATCATAATACCTTTATAACTATTATGTATAACAAAGGGCAATTACTACACAATATTGGTTATGACTTTATTCGTATTATTGATATATATATATATATATTATATAATTTTGACTCTAACCTTAAAAATAAAAAAAGCCACAAAAATTAGGTAAATTTCGAGCTTGTTGCAATTCACCCTGAAACTACACATTTGTAATATAATCATAAAAAATATAGTCCTTTTCAAATATCATGTTTGGTGAACCTGGTTACATTAAGTTTTCACCTCATTTGTATACGGCGCCATACGCACCAGGTGCAAACTTAACCAGGCCAGTTAAGATGGCATAAGTGAAAATTTGTACGGAACCCTCGGTGCGTGGGTGGCTCACACAAGGCCGATTTTTTAAATTAAATTGTACTATAATGATAATCAACCGATCGATCTTTTTCTTGAAACCCAACTAGTATTAGTAGAAGTTCCTACTCTACTCCCATCATTTTTTATACAGATTTAGATATCGATTACGCGGGTTAGGATCCTTTTTACTTTGCCAATGGCAAAACCTAACATTCCTTTAATACGTGATACTTTACTTCCTCCCCCGACCCGCAATCGTGCGATAGAGAGCGTTGCAGCTTGCGACTGACAATAGGTACTTTTTTGATGAAATTTGCGTTACGGGAGAAAACGTTTTCCACTAACTAAATCTTAGCAAATCACTTCGATTTTGATGTCGAACGCTTCAACATAATATAATCTAGGTTTATAGGTTTCGCTTTTTTTTTAAAAGTGCATTGTTTTTATAATACAAACGGTTTCATTCAACAACGTTTTATTCACAAAAATTAGGTTTTTCAGCTACCTTTAAATTAGAATCTATAGCAAATTTTGAAAAAAGGAAAACCTACAAACCTAGTTTGTCACTGTGTCAATAACATACTAAAAAATGATGGAGATTGGAAAATATTTAAAAGTGGAAAAACGTTTTCTCTTTTTGTATGGAGGAGTGCGTACTATACTTCCCTCTTAAGCATCGTAACGAAGTCTAAGTGTACTATTTTAATAGTTTGTAATTAGCTGCGTTTTTTGTCTAGTTAGCCTTGTTTAACTGTTTACTGCAATATATCTGTTATCTGAGAGCCAAGCCATACTTTTGAAACCAAGGTGTATTAGGGTTAGTAACCTCAGGGCTTAGGGGCTTGAAGCCAGTTGATGCCATACTTTTTAAACCAAGGTGGTAGGGTTAGTAAAGTCAGGGCTTAGGGGCTTCGCTTTTCCTGGGATCTGATAACTTTTTTACAGCGAAAGCGTTATGAGCATGTGAGTCTTGGCCGTCAGTTTTACATGAAATGTTTTTGGTGCGATCGATTTTACTACTTCTAATCATGGGCGATTGAGGGTGTCTTCGAGGGTAAGTACCCGGGTATGTACTCGTTTATATCCAGATCTGATTGGGGTAGATTGGGTACTTACCCGAAAAGATTGGGGTCAGTCAGGGAAAACGCGCCACACGGGATAAGCGCATCTACCATAAAAATATCGAAACGTACACATGTTATACTACTATCGCCATGATACAACCACGCACCTAAAGTTTGTTGTCGTTATACATGTTAGTAGTAGTAACATCTGTACTCTTCTAAATTCTTATGCAGGTGCGCTTACCCCACTTGGCGCGTTTGTCCCGACCTTATTTGCCATCACCCCGAGCGCCCGTCCCTAAGATTGTATCATAATTTTTGTTTCTCTAAATATTCAAAGACATAGAGGTCAATAAAAAACTAGTTCTTCTCATCATAATCTTCGGATTAGCTCAATTAGCATAGTGTGAAGTTTATGTAGTTGGCTGGGTTCTACTTAGCAAAAGTCGACAAAGTGTATGTCGTGTTTTAGCGACCATGAAAATGCCGATTGCCATTCGCTGGCTGTAAATTTGTTTCGGACAAGGCTGTCGCTGTAATTGCTACATTTTCTTCACAACCTACTGGCTCTTGCGCAATGGTGGTACTTGACAGAAGAGGTGAATGCACTTCTTCACCTTCGTGAATTAAACACTAATTACGCCGATTCGTTCAACGTGGTTCTTATCTTAGTTTACTATCTAGAGTGCGCATGTGTTGGACTTAACTATTGTGCGATGTCTTAACGCTTTCCAAATAGCATTGCCTATTTTGTTTAATGATACAAGCCTTATTTTAATAAGTAAGTCGTCGCTGAAAGGGTTAAAAACCTCTGAAAGGCTATTTTAGTGATTTATACGTATACAATAGCGAAGATCGACCAAGTCACCATTCTCGAGCAGATTATCCGTTTAGGAGCTAACATACTACATGGAGGCCCACTGATGGTACGTAAACCCGGATATTTAAAATAATACCATCATAAAGTCGTAAAGCATACCTAAGTACCATCGTAAAGCATAAAAATATACAAATAAAAATAATAAATTGACTGTAGCGTGGAATTAATTACAGTAAATCGTCAGGTCAAGATTGAAGTTGGACTTTTTATAGTCATCATCATCATAAATCCGAAAACATCCACTGCTGAAGAGAGACACAAAGTCTTTTTAATACTACGATGATGATTAACAAGCAGGCGGCCTGCCTGACGGGAAACTTCGTTCGCGTTGATGAAAAACGCATAGTTTTCCCACTATGTATTATTTTCCCCGACAACTCTACCTTGTAACCAATGTAATAATAACCAATAAGAATAAGCAGTTTAGGCGTGATGAGATCGATAATTTTTGATAATATTCACAATTTTATTCCGTATAGATATAAAACTCACGTCGGTCCATTGCTAAATAACAAGTTTTCGTATTTATTATATGGTTAAATTGGTTAAGGATTGTGTTGTGTACACAAACACATCTATATTAGCCACGGCAACGTCCAATATCCATAAAAGCATATTCGAGTATTGTACATACATAAATGGATAATGTTCTTAATTCCTTATCCATCAGTACCTAAAAATGTTTACGGCTTAGTAGCCGTAAGGTACCTACCTACTTAGGAAGTAATTAGGGCTGAGAGATAATTAGTAGGTAAATTATATTAACCATAAATTTTACAAGAACTGTCAAGAATACAAAGGACAGAACTTAGAAACGACAATATTAATGATTGATGAATTTAAGCACAACCACGTAATTAACCAACTTGTTTACTTTGTGATGTTTTCTCAGATTTTTAGGGTTCCGCACCTCAATCGGCAAAAACGGAATTCTTATAGGATCACTTTGTTGTCCGTTTGTCAATCTCCTTTTCTCCGTAATGCGTGGTCTATCAAGCTGAAATGAATAAAGAATACTCAAGTCTGCTACTTCTTGAGGCCGTGAGAAAATCTAACTTCTAAGGCAAACAAAAAATACGAACTTTCGCTGGCAAGGGAATCAATACCTTTAGGGTATCTAGTATCTATTTACTAGGGCCCGGTGACTTAGATTCACGAAATTAGCCAAGAAGTAACATCATGTACGTAGCAAATAAATAAAAATATCAGAAAACCGTAAATTGAAGTTGGACTACAAAAAAAATATATATTATTAAAACCTTATTATATATGTCTATGCATGGGGACAACAATTTTCCAATGGAAAAGTTAAGTTTGTCGCTTAGTTTATTTACTATTTTTGTTATAGCAATATTTAGTGCTATCATCGTTTGTACGGAACCCTTGGTGCGCGAGTTCTACTCGCACTTGACGGTTTTTTTACGGTCTGTCTAGTCGTATAATGGCGCTAGGCTCTTAATAGATCCTGCTCGAGAATGCCTATTTCCCATGGTTGAAGTAATAATCGTATACCTACTATTAATCGTTTTTTAGGCTATTCAACTATTTCGTTTCCTGGGATGTTTTAGTGTAGAAGTTCTGAATTAGTCTAATAGGCTTTTTAAAGCAACATGGTAATATTTGCAGTCAGTTATCTATATATTCAATAGAAATAAGGTCATAAATTATTAATTTTAAAAACGAATTTTAAGTACTTCGTTATAACCACTTGCTCTATCCTCCATTAAAATCTTACAATCACGATCAATGCCCAACTATCCAAAAATATTTTGCTGTCATAAACACTTCGGTAATAAGCCTGGAATCGTAGAATAGAATAGACTAAGCCCAACGTGTCACAAGTAAGATGCCGACACAAATCCATGTACTTGTTCTATTACAAATAACATGAAGAAAAAAAACTTGTAAATCCACTGGCTTGTCAGATTTTAAAATATTGTTCTTTGCATTATTATTGAGCCGTTGATTACACAGGACAAATTATTGACACGCGCAGTAGGGATGGAATGCCATCTTAAAGCGATCTTAAGCGACCTTCTTGTCGAGCGCTGACGGACTCCGGATGCCCAGGCACGGTCTCAAATGAAGCGGATCATAATATTAATCTTATTACGGTTTACAAAATAATAATAGTGCCAATAAAATCTAGTATCTATAAGGATTTTAACACACACAATCTATAAGGGTAACATTTTATTCATCATATTCGTTGGTATATAGGTACAAGATGCTTCAGCAGCGGACAAAAAATAACTTACGATGAAAACTATTTTTTTTTTCTTCCGCGTATTCCGACATTCTGCTTAATTTACATCGCGTCAATATTTACTCAATACAAACTCTTGATCAAAATGATCATGCATATATTTTCGCACGTGGTCAGATTTTTGGATAAACAGTAGGTACAATTGTCTGCCTTCTTCAAATGTCACACCACGACACGACTCATCCAAAACGCCCTAGCTCCCGTGAATTTCGACTTTTCGCTTAGCTGTCTCCAAATACTAGGTTCTTGATAGCGTTTGCAGTAGCGGGGAATTTTAATACGGAGAGTCCAGAAAATTCTAGTATTTGTATCGCTGTAACTTCACGCCCGTGGCCATATCCTCTGACTGTACAACTGGCTGCACTACAAGTTGTGTTGCAACACTACACGTCCGAACGCCCTGCTCCCGCGCATTCCGACATTCCGCTTAATTCACTAACCATCCAAATATAAATAAAAATATCACAGTGATTTTTCTGACAGACATACTCACAAATATACTTGGGTCTTGAAGCATAAGGGTAGGTACAAGTTCTTTTTAGTAATTTTACGTAAAACTCTTATATTTACTGAATTGAGTAACCATAGCCTGAACCCATGAGTTAGAAATATAAAAATTTCTTTACAAACTTATGAAATAATGTAGGCGAGTATTTAACAAGGGATTATTGATAATTTGTCTTTTAAAATGTTTACTGCCTTAAGTATTTAGGTAAATTTTTAGAAGGACATCAGAATTGTTTACTTACCTACTATCCTACATAGACTAAACGTCTAACATGCATATATCATTTTAACTATAGAATAGGGATCAAATGTAAAAACATATGTGCTATTTACTATAAAAGTTTTTTTTTAAAACAATTTTCGCTACCAACTACTTACAAAAAAATCATAGCCAACTCATTTGCAGTAAATAAATTACAATACAAAAAAAAACTTGAAGTATGCTGATTACAAATACACTGTGAAAGTTGAACCCTAGCTCTTAGACGGAATTTTCCGACGTCCGTACCTTTACATGACGAGTTTTGCAATACGGCTCTAGAACTGTCCGCGCCTGGATCTAGCGCACATGTCAACCGGACGTTTGACTATAAAACAAACACTTTAAGCATTATTTCCATTTCCGAAACTTTAAGAGGCCTTTTCATTTTAATACATAATATTAAACAGTTACTTAATTAAAAAAAATACTTAATAATAATTCATATTTTATCTTTTTCATATTATGACAAATATATTGATAATTTTAATCAACTTTTTGAAGTGTTTTTTTTCTAGATAGTAACATAGCTATTTCATGCTTTAATTGTGTACAATCGAAAGTAAGTTGAAAAATAAATACAGTTTTCTGCGTGAAATTTGTAAATTTCCAGTAGTAAGTATTTGAAACTTTTTGTTTTATCAGTGAAAATAATAATAAATAGCAAAGGCCCTGTTCTAAGTAGTAACATTGATAATACGTTAGGAAACATGTTCCATCATAAAGAAAAATGTCTAAAACAATCAGCCTTTTTAATTGGATAGTTTGTAGGGAGCCTTAACGTTTTACGTATGTAAAGCCTGACCAGAAATATATGAGGATGCGCCATATTGCGGAATTTCACTGGAACTAATTTCTTACACTGGCAATGATTTTATGATGGTTTGTAAACAATGTCAATGTCATGGTGGTTTCTTTAAAAGACAAATATTTAAAAGTATCCTAAGAAAATGCCGAAAACCATTCATAACCGCGAACGTAAGATTATAAATAAAGTGTACACGTGTTTACTACACGAAAAACAGTTAGGAAAAGAGTGCATTCCATTAAAAGATATTACGAGGTTAACATAGTGGAACTGACAGGTACTTAAACTAATGTCATTATAGTGCGGTTGCGATTGGTTGCAAAATTGTTGCCATATAAATCTTATAAATAGCGCCCTCTTGACAATTCTCATATATTTCTGGTCAGGCTTTAAAAGTTATTCAAATTCAAATTCAACTGCAAAAATTAAGATTAGGAAATAGAGCAAGAATGTTAGTGAAACCGATATACTTAACTGAAAATAGCTACTTATTGAGTACCTATCAAGCAAGCAAGTACCTACTTACAATCGGGTTCTCTTTATGAGCAAATATATGATAAAAAATATAAGAACTCGCCAGCTATTGTTAACGGGATAGGGTGTCCAAATATTTTTGATCACATTTTTACTCATTTTAAGAATTCGATTGTACCGATTGTACTGTATTGTTCGCAATGTGTATTTATTAAGTTTGATTACTTAACATTTTTATTGTTTTTTTTCTTTAGACATTAATAGAATAGACAGCTCTCGATATTACTATTTTATAAGCTTTTTTTTTTCAATTTCACGTGTCTAAGTGTCCGTGTGTACCTAATCGAATCTTGCAAATTAAATTGGATCCGCTTCCCGGTTGCTGTTGGGGTCGTAAATGTCGTAATAGATGATGGGAACTCTGTGATAAAGCGATGCAACCTCATCGCCTATTGGCGCGTTGGATTCGTGTTGACGAGCAAATTGACGTTTGAAAATGTACAGTCGGCAATAAAATTTGTCACGATAATGTTTATAATATTTTCTCAAACATGCAATGAAATATCGTCGTAACGTGCGTTAGAACAGGCTTCGAAGTGTCAAGTTTCGGGCGGGACAATTCGAGAGAACTGTAAAGGAATTTCATACAAAATTGAAGGCCTAAGCCGGGAAGTAATTTGTTTTTAATTTTAATGTAAACATGGCGTCTGTGTGTATGAACAGCTGATATATATTTTTTTTCTAGTAGCTACCCATTCAGCCATCGGACCAACAATATCCGTGTTAATGCCTAGTACACACAAACTGAAAATACCGTCTATACGTAAGTCACCAGAGACCATAGACAATATTAAAAATCCTCTGCCTTTATTTTACTTAGTATAGAAACTAAGATTCTTATTATCAGGTTGTGTATAATGGCCCTAATATTCGCACACTACACACGTGGACTTATTAAAGAAAAAAAATATAGAGGGATTGGAGGGAAAATTAAAAATACTTTTTTTAAACATGGCGTCTGTGTTCATGAGCTGGTTGAACAGCTGAATTATGTTTTTTTGAGTGGTGTATTTTTTTATTTCATTGCATATGTTTGAGAAAAGCACTATACATGCCTTAGCCGTGAAAAGGGCTTGCCGGCTTCGTATCACTAGACGGCCTCCCTTACGGTCGGCCGTCTATACCTACTCAGCCGGCAAGCCCTTATTTCCCGGCGTCTGCAGTAATGTACTATTAATGTACGTCTACTACTGATACGACAACTGCCAACACGTCACAAAATGCAGCTCAAAATAGCAAAAATTACGGTCACATCCGAGATATGGCCGAAACATTCGCTGAAATTTCTATATGTCAGTTGAATTAAGTCCTTAACACGTCTTTCTTCGTTTCAGATGACAGCAAAATTCAGCAAACTATGTGCCAGTCCAGATAGCGTCTACGCCCGCCGACGCAAGTGATGCACAGCGACTTCGTCTCGCTTTAGCACCAGAACCTCCTCCGACATGTCCATCGAGACCCAAGAGTACATCAACGGCTTGAGGGAAGGGCCGTTGACAAGAGAGATCCCAGAATGCATGCGAAACAAGTATACTATAGTGCAGACTGTACTTGATGTAATATGGTTCCTACTCCTCGCTGCTGGACATATAATCAAAGGGATCTATAAATCGATTATCGGACATCCCAAGAAGGATTTAAAGGGAGGAATAGCCTTGGTGACTGGCGGTGGAGGAGGTCTCGGCAGTTTAATATCACTCCGCCTTGCACGACTGGGATGCAAAATCATATTATGGGATATTAATAAACAGGGTGAGTAATTAATTGCATTAATATACCTACGTGATGATTATAATCAGTAGGAATTATTTGACGACATGCTTGATTCATGTGTCTTGCGTAATTCAGACATTTAATTTACATATGCGATTATTATCTTTGTGGAGTCATACTTTTGTCGGTAATTCTAGTGTTAATCAACCTGTGGTGCGAGGTCGGTCACGTATTATAATTCGTCATAAACATAAGCGTTACTATAGGCAGTGTTTTATGACACACACGGACAACTAAAAAACAAAAAAAATCTACTCTAACCTAACCTACGGAAATTGTAACTTGGCAGCTAAATTAATAAGTTGGCATCTATTCCCTGGGTATCAAGGCCGTGTTATTTATTATTTTAGCTGTCAAGATAATTATTTTAGATGCCAAGTTATTATTTTAGCTGCCAAGTTATTATTTTATCTGCTCGAAAAATAATAACCTTTAAATAATATTTCTATCGGCTACCATCATTGTTGCATGCACTTGCAAAACGAGCGAGCCAAGTTTCCCAACCCGAGATATATGTAAAGTGCGCTTCATCTACATCCTATCACTGTGCAAATCTGTAGATTGACAGCCTAATGCAACTGTTGCAATTCCAGTAGGAATTGCTTCACGCGAACAAGACAAATGTCCGCAATTTATGATTACGTTAAAAGTAATGATCATATTCCTATGATTGACAGCGCCCACCCATAAATGTCACAAAAGACTGGTCATCTTTTGAACTTCTTGACAAAACATTGTCGCAACAACGCTATCGTCACGTCTGATGGCCGCTTGTAAAAACACTTGGTGTCGGTTACTTAGTGGTCTGAGCTGTCGTATTATCATTTGCACGCTTCGGTTTATGGTCAAACCACCCGATTGTTCCACTCCATCTGTTCCACGCCGCATAATTTACCGATTAGCTGGCTTGCACCGGAAACCAACAGCCTTGGTTGGTGCAGGATTCATTGCTTTGTATAGCAAAAATGTTGCATTAAATACTTGGGCCGCTTATTTTTACATACGCACACAGACCAGTGAATGACCATCATCTGAGGGCTATGATACTTGAGGAGTCGCTTGTGTTGCAGATAACATTAGTTAGGTACGGGTAATTCGCTCACATATCTGATCTCAGTTTTATAGATTATCGATCTGATTCTTGAAACCACCTCTATTATTCCCTCAATTATCTATATCTGAAAAAGTGATGTTTATTTTTCGGGATCTATTCAGATTCCGGAATGAAAAGTAGGTATAGGTGTAGTGTAGCTATATGTCACTGGCCATATATTTCTTCAAACAAAACTTAACACAACTTTTGCTACCTACTACACTTTTATGATAGTCCTTTATGTAAGATACCTACTCACTAATGTCCGTACCTAATTAGAAATTGTAGGAAATATTCGGTGGTTTGCTTTTCCATCGGTTAACAAAATAATGATTTACTTATTGATATCCAATACTTGAACGTAGTTCTTGACTATGTACCTAATAATTATCACGAAGAGCAATTATTAGCATAATTATTTACTCGCTTGTGTCTGTGTCATATTGACTGTGAATATTGCACATAATAACAGAACGTCGAGTAGGTATAATTACATTTTACACAAATCATTATTGCAGTTTGCCTTACACTGAAATACCTAATATTGAATTAGCACAGGTCAATCATTGCCTCAATAATATACTAGGTGCTACATAATCAACACCAATCAATCCAATCATAAACAACTATTTTGGAATGAAACACCTAATTCAAAGTTTAATCCGTTTGCCATATTTGCTTCAATCAACATTCGAATACGTGCTGCGAAGACGAATTGATACTAGTTACTTACATTCCAAGAATAAAAAATATAAAGTCAATTTGGCATGAAGTAAGAGACCTAGTAACTAATAACAAAGTATCGCACGATATAAAAAGGAAACTTCTACTATCTAATTTTTTACGAAGTTTTGCACTGAAGGTCGCAACACTTCAGTGAGCATGGTTCGAGTTCGAGACCGATTACAGACAGTTCTGCAATGACAATTGCCAAGCCATAGGTTTGTCAAACGCCTAATGTAGGTATGCTAGATCAAATGATAATATTTATTGTTTTGATTAGTCGTACCGAAGTTTATTCAAGTAATTTCAACGAGCGTACACCGATCAGCTGTTGCAAAAGCATCTCCGGCCTTAGGACAGAGTGGTAGGGCAAACAGAGCGTTGCGACAGGCAGGCTAGGTAGCAAACATTCAACGACTTGCCTGGACGCCGACACGCATGCGCGACCCCGACTCGACATTGACTCTGGATTTTCGTAACCCGAAAACCTGTCCGAAACCAGTTTCGGAACAAAAACTAACGTTCGGCGATTATTCAAAACGAGTTACTGCGGTTAAATGTATCATCGTAAACTCGGAGCGTAACGATGTACATATATGTCAAGGCAATTCGTGTATCTGAGCTGAGCTCTTTCGAGAAACACTTTTTGAACTATTGATACAAAGATCAAAGCACAAAGAAAAATTTTAATGCGTAACCAGGCGGAAGAGACCGGTTTCGATCCCAGTACCTGATTACCGATCCAACGTGTCAACCACTCCACCACCCGAACGCCAGAATACCTTTAATTTTTTCCTTATGGTTTTAGGTTTACACCATAGCACACTTTAAAATTTTTTTATCTATCTACGTAAAATACGTACCTATTAAAGTATTACTGTACTCGCGCTTTCTATTTATAGGTTGCATACGCAAAATAAATCAACATACATCACTATTTAGCTCTAAGTACGATAATTTACTAGAGGCCGCGCGAGATTGCTGCCTCCATATTAAAATGTAATCTTGCATTGACCTTCTGACATGCCACAACTACCTTGCACTGATTGCACTATGTACTTCATTGTTTTCCTCGATTGC
Source organism: Apotomis betuletana (assembly GCA_932273695.1). NCBI lineage: Eukaryota > Metazoa > Arthropoda > Insecta > Lepidoptera > Tortricidae > Apotomis > Apotomis betuletana. The sequence goes on along the minus strand of OW026313.1, from coordinate 8,253,474 downwards.
ATACTTTACCATAAATACAGAAAGAAGATTGGTATCAGCTCTCTAAAATGTGCTCATTTGATGCAGGATAATGCTCGTTCAGTTTATCCGTTGCGTAGAATTAGATAACGGTAATTATGCGAGGATGCATCGACATTACATTACTAACAACGTCTGTTTCACACAAACATGAGGTTAAAGCGAGTTATTAAAACGCTCCGCCGAATTAAGATGCCCATGCACCGTTAACGCAAGTTTAATTAGCTGTGTTCAGACGTTTTTTTTTCAAACACGATGGCTAGCCAGCTAAGGTCAGTTTACAGATAAATGGGTCAATCAACTTTTTTTCTGTTTCACGGTGCCATGTCCCCCGAGCCACACTTTAAAACTACGATTTTAGGGGGTTATATTTACGAAAAACCGTCTTATGTAGACTATCTGACAATACCACCACTTTTCAACACTGTTCTAAGAAAGAGAATGACATGAAGTTAATTTAAAAAACCAGATATACGGACGGACGGACGGACAGGGTGTTTAGTAGAGTCCCGGTTATACGCATAGGGTACGGAAAACTAATTAGTGTAATGAGATCGTTCTAGGTCGTGGATGTTTTCTATATATGTATTTGGCTTTACAATATATCATTATTTAGTATCCATAGTGCAAGCATGACTCAGTTTGGGACTAGGTTGATTTATGTAAAATTGTCCTCTAATACTACAATTTTTTTTCATTCTGATGAGTAGGTTATTCTCCAGTCATTGAAATTCCGAATTTAACCCCACTTAACAACATGTTGGGATTAGGATATTCTTAAGTTCTATTAATAAACGATTACTTTCGTTCTAATATCAGGCTATAAAGTGTAAGTGAGAGTGGTCCGTTATGCAACTCAAGTGCAAGGTCGGTGCAGCAAACCGGATTGCGTCCTCGCCGGTCGAACCCCCGGCCGGAACAAACGTGCTCGCTTATAGGTTTCTACAATTATGCAGTATGTGATTATAGTTGCACAATAAAATACAGCAGGAGTTTCTTGCCCTTTATCTTGGAAAGAGCCGCCTGGACATTTTTTCCTGCACTGCATTTTATTTTTATTGGATGTTTGTGTAATACTTATGAGATTATTGTATGGCACGCGACTGACCAACGCATGTGGCTGGCCATGATCACGCCAAAACAAAGACAAAAGGCGAAGTTGTACTATGGTGCACCGTAAAATTATGATCATTTCGAGAACGTCAAGAAGGCTTAATATTTGTGTCGGAAAAATTTACGTTTGCCGCATAAAAGCTGTTATTGTCATAAATGTTTCAAAAGTTAATATAATATATTTTCAGCGTTTTAGAACAAGTAAGTAAAATTTTGAGTGGGTGTAAAATTTTTGGGGTAATGAACTTTCTGATCTTTAAAATTTGCAATTGATTAATTAATCTATTTAACATTAATGTTAACGGATATTGGCATACTGCGCCACAATTCATATCCTTAATAAAATTGTGCTGTATAAATGTTTACGGCATAAACAGCATAAACTATTATGAGGTGTTAAATGCAGTGTCAATATTTATTTTAAAAATTACTTAGTATCTACAGTTATTAAAATGTAGTTAACACATTCATTCTAATTACTTTTTATACGACGCAATGGCGTTACATTTCTAATTGCAACTTTTTAGTGGCCATCTATGGAATTAGGTAAATTATCTGTGTGCAATGACCACAGTTTAGAAAAGTTCTATAACCCTGCCTCGGTTAACACTCAGGCTATAATTACGGTTGTGTAAGTGTCCTCGACATGTGGTACAAGTATGCTGGTGTCGTCAAGTATAATAGTTTGAAATATTCTACTATTTCTGCTTGAGCTAAATGTCTGGGTTTGGAATCCATAGAAGCCGCAAAACGACGCGGTTTTTGTGTTAGGTAATGCTTTGTTATTTATGTATGTAAAGATTTCTGTTCACTTACTACACATGACAGTCATGCACTGTCTTGTCATTGTCACTCACTAATATTTACTTACAATTTAAAAGATACACAACACTGCACTAGCATTTTTGCTTGTACTCAATAATTAAAAAAATTATGTGCTCTTAATTTACGGAGACGGGGGCATCATGCTGTGAGCCACAATTAGCGTCTTTATTCTGTGCCACATCAGCATACTAATATTAATAAGATATATTCTAAAATTCTAATGACAACCTTTCATATTTTTGAGACTACAATTTTATTACTTTTCTGCTTAGAAAGGGGATGTAGGTAGAGGGCGTTTTTATATGTTTCCTGCGATTACTAATGATTTAATTATTTATTAATTAAGACACATTCTAAAATGTAGCAACTCCAAAACTATGATACAATGGAAAGGTTTTTTTTTTTTTTCTGGCTTTACAGTGATTAGCCAATGTCAAGTGTTGAGGAAAGGTTATTTAGTCTGCTGTCTAATTAAAAAAATTGGGCAAGTGCGAGTCCGACTCGCGCATCAAGGGTTCCGTACCATAATCTATAACAAGTTTGTTGTATGGGAGCCCTTAAGTATTTATTTTATTTTATTTTTAGTATTTGTTGTTATAGCGGCAATAGAAATAAATAATCTGTGAAAATATCAACTAAGCTAGCTATCACCGTTCTTGAGATACAGCCTGGTGACAGACGGACGGACGGACGGACAGCGAAGTCTCAGTAATAGGGTCCGGTTCCCTTTGGTTACGGAACCCTAAAAACGAATGACGTTGAGCTTGACATTATTGACAGCTTATTTATTTTCGCGGATATAGTTGTCTTAAGATTCGGTTATTTTTTGTATTTTCTTAAGTATATTTCTTTACATAGGTACAGAAAAAATATTCAAATATTTTTTTAGGGTGTACCTACACGACGCAAAGCTCTCTTCATCTCTATATTAATTTCTACTTGTTAGAAAATATAAAATGTTGTCAATATACTGATTGTGATTACTGAGAAGACTAAAATCCATAGCTAATAGATTTTTTTACCATGTACCTATAAAATTGCAGACTCCAAATCAAAGAAAACCATTTAACATTTCTATTATCATAACAAAAGTAATAAACTCGGCAGTTTTCTCTTCGTTAAGTGTGCAGGGTCGTGTGTTTGCACGGTTCACAAATCCAAGTTTCTCGTTGTCTCCAAAACACATATGTGTATTCGTCGATTCACAAGAGCTGGCATGAACGGGCATGAATGAGTGAATGATAGGTAATAGCTGTGTGCATCTCAAAATCGGTTACATCGTAGGTTTATTCAATATATATTTGGACAGTTTAAATACAATGATAATAATTTATTTCACATAATTGCATCCATAGATTGGTTAGTAAAATAACTTAAGCTTATGTCAGTTTCAAGATGGATTTGAATAAATTTGAACAACACGTATTAAAATATAGAGTTGTCTAAAATCACTATTACTAGCATATTGACTCAACCTGGATGTAAAGAAGCGACTCGCATAATAGTGATCGAACTTCACTTCCTGAAGTTCGTTTGATCATCTATTATCATTCACTCATTCGTGCCAGTTCTTGTGAATCCATCTATACTCGTGTATTAGTCACCGATGTTTGCAGTGTCGGCTTTAGGAAACATGAGCAAGGTTGACAGGGTGACGAGATTTCGTCTTGTCAAGGAAGTGAATGTCCGATATTTTCGTTTTTGGTAAAGGAAACTTGGCTGTGTTCATTTAAATATTTATTTTAAACATGTCTATTGTGTAAAAGGAACCTGTATGTTTTAATAATAAAAAATTTTGGTCTTTTCCTGTGTTGCACTTAACGTATTTTTTATATATGTATTTTGATCTATTCGGGATAAAAAGTAATCAATTTCAGTTCCCGGCTCAGCTCATAAGCAGTCAAGCTGAGAACAAGCTCTCTTTCAAGCGCTTGGTGCGCAAGCACCTTTTGGAGAATCTTCAACATTAAATCTCTTCGTAGTCATTTAACAGCAGGTACCCTATATATATATATATGTATATATATATATATAGTCCATATTCATATATATTCATACTCATATATATATAGTATAAATAAATATAATATATATATATATTTATATACATATATGTATTACCATAAATATGTATTTATCAACGTAACTAGTGTTTTTTTTTTTTTTTCTACATTTGCATCGTGTGTATACACCTATTGTTGTACACCCTTCCCGCACCTATAATGTCTCTGTTTGACCTTGTGGTTGACTGGTAGAGAATGCCTCATGGCATTAAGTCCGCCATTTGTACTTTTACTTATGTATTTTGTGCAATAAAGTTTAAATAAATAAATAAATAAATAAATAATCTATCACTATGCCTACATTTCGTTATTCCGCTATTGCATAAAATGATGGACAAAGGTGATACGTCATAAATGAACAATGCAACTCTCAAATTTATAATATACGTAAGAAATAAATTCTGTACGCGGTTAGTTCTTTGAGCGTTTCAACCGCTATCACTTTCCTATCGCATAAAATTGAAAAAAGAAAATGCTACATTAGCAATTTTTTTTAAAACGTCAAAACAACGCAAAAATCCTTTTCAACGCTCTGTCCAAAATCATTCAAGCTATGTAGGACTGTATTCTCATTCTCTTCGTCTTCCTGTGGCTTCGTTCGCTCGGCAACAGTATTTTGTTTATCTTTCCAAGAATGCGTATTATGTATGTAGTCTATGTCATTCTCCCTGCGATCTGCATTTTATCTCTATGCATAATACGAACACCACGTGCTTAGTTGAGTCTTAAAAGAAAGAGAAAGAAAAACTAAGAACTACTACTACTACTTATACTGTGCTTGCGGTAAAACCGAAATTTGTTTATATTTTTCAATTATATATTAGTTCCTCCGGTTGAAACTCTCCAAGAACTACCCATGCACGTTTTATCATCCACGATCATGACCACTCGAATACTTTAATGTTTTACTATACCCAATACACCCATCGGGCGACCATTAGAAAGTATTTGCTTGAAGTTTAACTGGCTATTAGACACCAGACGTCGACATTACAATATTGCGGAGGAATGAGAGAAAGCTCATAAATCCGGTAAACTTTTAGTTGCTATTCACAATAAAATCGCCGTAGGTATATACAGATAATAGGAATCTTGAGACCGTCATGCAAATTATTCGTCAGAGGCTCGCTGAGAAGTTTAACCTAGTAACATCAGACTATTTAACATCGAAACCTCGGAATTTTTAGGGTTCTGTTCCTCAAAAAGAGGATGTTGACTATCTGATAGAAATATGGGGGACCGCAGCTAAAAGTAACCTGGCAAAAATACAAATAATGCAAAATAAACTAATAAAAACCCTATTTAACTACAACTACCGAACCTCGACCCAAAAAATATATAAAGACCTAAAAATAATGAACATCACTCAGTGCTATAACTATTATACCTGCTTATTAGTCCGAAAAATACTCCAAAAAGACATACACTCACGTATAAGTTTTACAAAAAAACACCAAGTACAAAAAATAAGACTGAGAAATGCTGATAACTTAATATTACGAACCCCCCGTACTAGCTATGGAAAAAGAAATATAATTTACGAAGGTGCTCTAAAATATAATAAGCTACCAAAAGATATTAAAGAGGCTAAAACTATAGCAACGTTCAAAAAACAGCTTAAATTCTACATACAAAATAACATAAAATAAGTCTAATCCAAATAAAAAAAAAAACAATAATTAAAACCGGTACGGTATCCTCCGTAGATATCTATCATTCAATTTATTTTGACTAAAAATAGTAATAATGATTATTATGCTAATAAACTAATTAAGTTAGTTATTAATATATGAAATTATTTATTTTATTTAAAAATATAATAATTACAAAAAAATGGTAATAAAATATATATACACTAATTATATTTACATTCATTTTATTAATAAATATGAAATATATGGAAATCAATTTTATAAATAAATATGAAAATCATAATACGAATACGAATTTAACATAATTAATACTAACAATTTTTTTTAAATAATGTAACTGCGTCTGTAGTACGCACGGCTATGCCGCATCCATTCATGTTGCCTTCTTCGAAACTCGTGAACATCCATTTGAACTTGTTTGTTATCTACGATTGAAATTGTACGATCTAAGTAAATGTCGTTCTCTAAGCCACTGTTTTATCGACTGCAGATTTCTACCCACTTTACTATGTATAAAAAATAGAATATATATATTGCATTTATAACCGAATATAATTATGTACTGCACGCTAGCTTTAAATTATTTTTATATAACTTAGCTCATATAAGTGAATTTTGTAAATTCTTTATGAGTAATAAAATTCTTAAACCAGAGAAAAAGAGGATTTGGTAAAAACGGAATTACACGATCATTCCTCTGTTCCCTTTTTTAGGGTTCCGTACCCAAAGGGTAAAAACGGGACCCTATTACTGAGACTTCGCTGTCCGTCCGTCCGTCCGTCCGTCCGTCCGTCCGTCCGTCCGTCCGTCCGTCCGTCTGTCACCAGGCTGTATCTCAACAACGGTGATAGCTAGACAGTTGAAATTTTCACAGATGATGTATTTCTATTGCCGCTATAACAACAAATACTAAAAATAAAATAAAATAAATATTTAAAGGGGGCTCCCATACAACAAACTTGTTATAGATTATATATATATGTATAGGTACGGAACCCTTCATGCGCGAGTCGGGCTCGCACTTGCCCAATTTTATTTCAGGAAGGTGTGAGGGCATCACCCTGAAATTAATATCAAATCCTCAGATCTGCTATCCCTTGAAGCTACAATTGTTGACGCTTTTATGCTACAATTGTTGACGCTTGAAAGGGTATAAACCCTTTAGGGTAGTTCCCGATGACCTAATAGAAAGACGTAATTTAAAAAAAAATGTTACTACGGAACCCTCGGTGCGTGAGTCCGACTCGCACTTGACCCGCTTTTTTTACTTGGACGGTTTCTACTTGAATGTGTAAAAAACTCAAACAAATGTCGATAGGTAGTCACTTTCTCCTGACAGTCTTGATCTACTTAAAAATCTTAAAAGTTGTACGTTGTCTGATGTTTTTAGATTTTGTGTAATATAAAGAATGTGCCTAACATGTAATGAACTAATATGATACTTACACAACACTGGTCTAATTGAAGTAAGGGTATCGTTTTTTGAGTGTAAAGTATTTGCCTATTTAGAATGTTAGGTACTACGTTTTCGTTCATCGTCGTTTAGATGATCTTTCTCGTTGATGACACCTTTTACGGGTAACGAAAAACCAGAAGTTTTGTAATTCTGCATGATAGAGCCATTTATTTAATAAACAAATCTGCAGTCCGCACCAGTATCCAGTAACTTAACATAGAAGCATCTATAGCCTCTTTAACCATCTTTATTCTTTAAAGACAAAATATGATTTCAATGTTGAGTAGGTAGTGTCATCATCAAAAGTAGCTGACAATTTTATTACTGGATAGTTACGAGGAGTTCAGTTCCGATAAAAACTTTTACTGGTAATTATTTACAGTTGTCGTATAATAGCACTACAGTAGCACCTTTTAAGGGATAATATGACCTTTTATTCAGGAAATAGGTAATAACTTACTTATTTTAAATTTTTCATTTATTAATAGTAAAATATAAAAGTTACTGGTAAAACCGGCCAAGAGCATGTCGGGCCACGCTCAGTGTAGGGTTCCGTAGTTGCTCATCCTTCACAATAGACTTAAGTTACGAAAAAGATTTCAAGCTCTGTAAAAAGATCGTAAACGCAATGTAACTGTAATTACTTATTACCTTCTGGAAGTGAACTTATGTCCTTTTAAGAAAATTATGAAATTTTGCGATAACTTAAAAACGGCTCGATCTATTTTGTTCAATATAGTTTTCATTGAAAGTACTAATAAGGCATCATGTTCAGGAATTTTTTCATATTTTTTTGACCCGTGGTAGAAAAGTTAGAGGGGGGGGGAACGCAATTTTTTTTATTTTCGGAGCGAGTATTTACAAAACTGCTGACTTTATCAAAAAATGATGTTTCAAGACCCCTATTATTTTCAAAATAACTATTCAACGACACCTCACACATTAGAGTTGAAACGAAATAAAAAATCACCACCACTTTAGGTGTTCGAGAGGTAACCGAAAAAAAATTATTTTTTTACTTTTTATTTTACCGTTTTGTCGGCGTGATACATACCTACCCATACTCATACCAAATTTTAGCTTTTTAGTACTAATGATCACGGAGCTAAGCCGCGGACGGACAGACAGACGGACATGGCGAAACTAATAAATGTCACGTTTTGGTTATTAAGTTTGCCTCATGATAATATTATCCCAAAATGTAGACTGTATATTGACATAACATAACCATTTATGAAAAAAACAAAGGTCTGTATTATATGTGATGTTGACATAACATATTTTCTTCTTCACTTCAAATATTCCTATACATCATATACCGGGTGTGGCCTGTTAAATTAAAACATGGACTCTACTTTTTAAACTAAACAATATTAGTTTAGCAACTTTTAAAAATAGCTTGTATTATTGATTAACTTGTAAAATATTGTCTGATATTATTAGTATTTAGTAGCGTGATAGCCAGTGTGTCAGTCAGCGCAATGTCTATGTTGGATGGCGTACATTGAAAATACTATTTAATTATTCTGCTGCAGATTGAAATAACAAAGCAATAATTTATTCAGAAAACCTATTTAATTTGTTAGAATGAATGTGTTATTTTATTTGCAAGAACATAGTAGCGTAGAGCAGTAATTAGTAGGTGCTTATGTTCTGCCGACATAGGCATGTAAAATTATAGTGCGTCCTGAATATTAACCCTTATTAATTATATGTATACTATGGCATTTTCAGAAACATAATAATAATATAATAGATATTCTAGATATAGAGACCATTTTTTAAGAGCTCCATTAAATAGTTTAGGGTGACATTACCTAATTTACTGAGAAATAAATAGGTAATAATAATTATTATGTTTTTTTTTTAAGTTATGTAGGTTAGAAATAAAAAGTATCTGGAAACTGTCTTCTTTTTAAATCTATGTTTTAATTTGTTGCTCCTGTTACATTACAGACCACACCCGGTATAGTCGGTCGTAGTCGCACAGACATGCAAAACTAGAGCAAGTTTAGTAACATCCAAAATAAGAGTACAAAGAAACAAAAAGACATGTTCACTCTAACAGAGGCTGCGGCTAACGCGCACAATGCGACCCCATTACTGACAAAACTTTTTTTGGGTATGTCTTTCTGAGCTTTTCTTTGACCGTTTGTGTAATCATAGACAATGAAATGCATAAAGTCACCTGAGGCTATTGCGTCTATGGGACAAATGCGGCTTTTGATGATATCAAAGAAATGAAACGCTTTATAATATAACTAACGCCGCCCTCTTTTTTGTATTAATTGTGCCAAACTTTAAGCAGTAATTGTCTTGAAATGTTTTGCATCTATGATATCAACAAAAGTCGAATTTGCCTTATAGTCACAATGGCTGACCTTATATTAAAACAGTGATAGAACCAAAGGACCTGGTTGAACAAATATATCGTAACATTTTCAGGATTTTTGTTATACTAGTTTTTGCGGATACTCTCCTCTTACCAAACTGATGATGAAAATTTTAGGTACCTAGGTATTGGTTCAAGATTCGATCTAAATACCTTCGCGCTTCATTCTTTTTAAGCGTCAGTGCCACTCTCTCCAAACACATTCGCCTATCGTAAAAACGTGCCAAATCTCTCTAATTAAAAAAAGTGGACTAACATTTCTATGATTGTGTATTTAGTGTTCAGTTGAAGATTGTGTAAAAATGGGTAAGGTAAATGTGACTTTTGATGAAATCATAGATTCACAACATTTTAAGACCACCCCATACTCTTACTGCCTAAACTTTGGCACTAATATAAAAAAGAGGGCGGTGAATCGGGTTTCAGTTTAATACTACTTGGTAATTTAAAATATTGTCAATTTGATAGATTACATTTCTTAAACTGTTTATGAATATACTATACACACATCCTGAAACCAATATGATTACAATCGAGGAGTTGTTATTTGTTTATGCACTGCTTATAGTATTATAAAGTTAAGAATGCATTTGCCATTAAACACCTGCATTGAAGCATCTATTTAATTTACTACCCTATTTAATTGAGCATGGTATCTATCGCATAGCATATTAAACGAAACACTCGCATAACTTCGATGCTTTTTAATAAATGAAATATGTATACAATGAGGTGCGGAATTGCATGGCTCATTTATGAATGAATTCATTCATTCATAAAGCTAGTACATTGCAGCAAATTACTTGAAGACCACTGAATCGAGAATTTCGTATCATAATAATTCCTCTTTGCTGAAATGATAAAACTTACTAACTATGTAGGTATTTATACCAAGATTTAATACATTTTCTACTACTGTAAATCATGCCTAAAATCTCGAAAGCGACATGCAATTATTTTCCGTTTTGACTTCTATCTATAAATGAAATCCACAAAAACATATTATTACATCCTGTTTTAAACATATTCCGTCGAGAATATTCTAGTGAAATCATTAATATCGATATTTTTTTATTATTTTTGGAGTCGCGAAGTTAGAAGATTGATTTGATCATAATTTTAAAAAGAAATAAAAAGGAAAGTACTAATACCTATTTTGATAAATTCTAAACACACTCGTACACTCGAGATTCTAGAAAACTGGTTTCTTTAACGTTTAATCATTTAAACAAAATAAATGGAACAAGTTCTTGTTTGCGAATGACGCGTGTGTAATATTCTGGTCGCTATGTTTACGTTTTTATTAAAAAAGTATTTGTTTTTTATTTTGTCGGCGCTTTAGAGGCCAACAGCATTCAATTACCGTTTTATTCTATAATATCCGATCAGGATTACCGATTACAGTATATTTTATTTCCTTGATATAACTTGAGGCAATTACGGCATTGTTGCATCAACACGAGTCAATAATCAATATCACTTGTTGTGATTGTGACCATCAGAGAAAGAATTTTCTTTTGAATGACTTGAACTGGACAAGAGCTGGTTAGCTCGCTATCAGTGATGTTGATGCGTGATAACAGATAGCGCTCGGTCTTCCTGCGTCATGAGGTTAGTCTATACTATCATAAAATTCTAGACTTGTATTGAAAATTAGTTGTCTATGGAGAGGGGCATGATTTCAGGAATAATATCGCGATGCTGGGTCGTCTTTTGATTTGTATGGACGCGCGGTAACATACCAGTCTGGCGCCATCTGTTAGTCATAATATCTTAAACATAGACTTATGTTTTTTTTCTTGGAAACTGCAAACTTATGACGAAGATGGTAAATGGTTTAAACTATATTTTTCTGAAACTGCCAATTTTTCAGGATTATTACAAAACAAATATAATCTACATAGTTCATGGTCGTCATATCCTAATTTATTATTTTAACAAAACGGGACTTAATCGCATTCAAAAAGTGGTACCTTCGAGACCACGAACGTAACATCACGCTTGAAACGTAGAGGTAATTAAGTACACATTTTTTTTTCAGTGTAGTAATTATGTTCCCGATGCTCTGCTTAACCTATATACGTGAGACGCGTTTCTCTTATTAGAATTCTCGTACGTTTTGACCACAAGGTAATTACGATGGGCATTTTCCATCCCGCCTGGATTACAGCTTTCCATCGGTTCACTAATGCTCTTTCTTACTGTTATTACTCTGTTACGGAGAATATATCATCTTGCAAGTCATGTAAATTATTGCTATAAAATAATTATGTTATTCAGTCTAATTGGGGGAAACTTAATCTAGCGTGTTTGTGTAGTTTTCTAGAACTGACTACATTTCTAAGCAAATCCTGTAAGTAATGTATACTGTGCCCAACTATACATAAATGTTTCTTTTTGAGAACCTTTAGGTATTAGGTAATTATACATATATTAATTAATCTCTCTATAGTTTAGTATTGTAAACATGCTTTTTGTGTTTATTTTAAAATATTTAAAGAAGAAAGAAAGAAAGAAACATTTATTGCCACACCAAAAAAAAAATAGGTACATGGATTGAACAAGAACAGCATTGTCAGTACATTGATGTCCACCCAAATTATTCCGTGTGACAAAAGGAGCGGATTCAGCATGTGCTGCAACAGACAGGCGTCTGCGCAGCGCTGGTCTTCAGGCCGTCCCTTTTCTCACTCTGAACCACATTGTCATTTATATATATATGTAATTAATATATTTAATGTTTGTCGATTCATATCTCTGATTTTTTTCAAACTGGTGATTTTTCTATCATCATCATCATCATCATCATCATCATCATATCAGCCGATAGACGCCCACTGCTGGACAAAGGCCTCCCCCAAAGTTCTCCACAACGATCGATCTTGCGCCGCCCTCATCCAATTTCTACCCGCGATCTTAACTAGGTCGTCGGTCCACCTTGTTGGAGGCCTTCCAACGCTGCGTCTTTCGGTCCGCGGTCGCCACTCAATTAAGAACCTTTCTGCCCCAATGGCCATCTTTCTGTAATTAACAAAAATCACGAGGTCTATAGCCACAGAATCACTTATTGTAGGTATTAAGCGGTTTACACTCACGTCACTCACGTGAAATTGTCAGGATCGACGAGTGACGAGTTTGCCGCAGCGGTGTACAGGCAGCCGTCCCTGATGAAGAGCTCCATACGAGTTCGAAACATGTCGGGCCGTTCCCGACAATTTCACGTGAGTGTAAACCGCTTAATACAATAATTAAATATGTCTCACGAACGTTTTAATAAAATTATCACGGTATCACTTGTATTCTATGTTTTACCCCATAATCTGAGTTAGGTACCTACTTATCTATTTGTCGTAGGATCCTTACCGTAGACTCTATACCTACTCACAACCTTTACAACTCCTTCGAGGCGTCGTACAACTGCTACTAGTTTTATCTAATGACATAATATCCATACGGTCTCTCATGTATTGGAAAGAATGCACTAAATTAATATATCATAAAATTGAATCGAATCGGTGGTTCACATTGACCCAGTAATTTGGTTAAGGTCAAGATTATTTGTCCTTCCTAAAAACGATAGTAGTGTTACCAGATTTAATTACCTCAGAGCTTATGTAAGCTGTAGCAGCTTATGGACGCCATTAGCATAATTTGATCTGAATTTGGTATTCTCCGTCAATAATATGCAACAATCGCTATTTTTGTACCATACAGTTATTTTATTTATTTGAGACTAGCTGCGCCGCGCGGTGTTACCCGATCATCCCACGGGAACGCTAAATTTTTCGGGATAAAAAGTAGCCTATGTGTTAATCCAGGGTGTCAGCTGCCTCCATACCAAAATTTATCAAAATTGGTCCAGCCGTTTGAGCGTGTAGAAGTAATAAACATACACATAAACACACTGAAAAAAAAATGCCTTTATAACATTAATATGATGAAAACGTACGGACGGTAACTACATACCTATGATGTCGTTTGTTCGTGTTAAGATAACTATACGAATATTACAATGAAAATAATTATAAAGTACTTAAAAGTCTAGATGTATAAATGTGAATACAGGTACCTTATTTAATTGAATTTAAATGATCATCACTTCGAAAATAAGTTTTAAATGGCTCACGTGTGAATCTGACTCATTTAATAGCAGTTAGCAGCTATCTTAAAATGATACGCCTGATGGGTATAAAACTAAAGAATAAAGTAATAAACATTAAGAATCTCATGCAATTTGGCGCCAGATTTGGTGTTGGAGAGAGTAATTTAACCCTTAGACGACTAAAATTTTAGTCGGTACTCGTATTACATACAAATTTTCAGATATTTTGCTTAGATACGAGTAAAAGATATATGAGGGATACAAAATCTATCATGAGGCATACGTCTTTAGGAGTCCTAAACCGTGACCTAAATTAGGACACTCGAAGCAAAAATGGCAAAAAAAAAACCTTTTTAAGGTTCCGTATTAAAAACGATATCTACAGACTTTGTACTCGCGGCTGGATGTCGCTTTAAATATTGATTGAATATTAGCCCAATAAAAAAAAGTTAAATGACAATATTGGAAACTGGACCAAAGCGTTTTTGATATTTGGACATAGCAGGCATTCAATTTACTTATATTTAACATAGTAACTATTCAAACACAATGCTTTCTTAAATTCAATTCAATTTTTACTTAAAAAGGGGACACCATCACATGTATAAATATGTATTACCGTAAACTGGGGTTACTTTAGGAAAATGTGTGGCTACTTTGATAGATTTAAGAGGCCTTATTCCTTTTGAAATTTGTTTTTTTCATATTATGACAAATATATTGATAATTTCAACCAACTTTTTGAAGTGAATAATACTTTTCCCCGAGTTCTAGGAAGTAACATAGCTTTTTCTTGCTTTTTTTGCGTGAAGTCGAAAATTAGTTGAAAAAACAAATTTTCAGCGTGAATTTTGTCAATTTCGAGTAGTTTTCGAAACAAAAATTATCAATGAAAAATTCAAACTGTAGTTTTCAAATATATACCAATAAATCCCATTAGTCCTGTTCTAGGTAGTAACACCAATAAAATGTAAAGAAACATGTTTGATCATATAGAAAAATGTCTAAAACGATCACCATTTTAAAAGGAGTAAGGCCTCTTAAAATGGTTATAAAAACGCAAATATTCATAGTGCGATTGAGCAAATGAAGTAAAAGGTTAGTTCATTGTTGAAGGTAGGTATTTCATTGCCACAGATAGTTGAAAATAATAAGGATATGGCGTAAAAACACGTTTCCAATGTAGCCCCTGCATTTTAAAGTAACCCCGTTTTACGGTACTTAGAAAAGAAATATTTTTTTTTTTTTTTTTTTTTTTTTCAATGCTAATAGTTTAGTTCTTTCGTTTATAATTAGGTTTAGAATTAACTATTGTTTTTTTTACTATAGAAACTGATTCCTGCCGGCATGCCTATTTAATTTTAAGACATTTCACAAAATTCGCTATTGTTTTTGAGAAAAAGTAAGCTAAGTTGGTTCCGGGTTGCACAGAAATTTTGTTTGACACGAAAATGGTATTTACAAATACGTCTTGTTATTTTGACAATATAACTCGTAAACAAATGTGAGAGTAATTTGGACTTATTTATGTGACTTGCAAGTATCTCACGTGCGGACAGGCAGGTTTCTTTGCTGACTAGACGAAAATGGGCACGTCACGACTCTGGCCGCGTTTTAGCAAAATACTCATGCCAAATTATTGTGAAATGTTGACCTAAACATATATTCAAGGTTGAACATAATGGTGGCACTTGTATATTAAATTATGTAGATGTAGTGGCAGTGAAGGTTATATACCTAAATGAAATATACTTAGATAATTAAATATACTCGTACAGACCGGCATTCGTTTGGATTCGTTAACCACACTAATAATATAAAGGCAAAAGTTTGTGAGATCTGTATGTTTGTTACTTCTTGGACGGATTTGCATGAAATCAAGATGAAATAGATATAGAACACAGAGATAAGGTATACTCTAACTTAACACATAGGCTACCTTATATCCCGTAAAAAGGCATGGTTCCCGTAGGATAGTGTATTCTGATATGAACCTATCTCCTTACAATTTATGAAACGGTCGAAGGGGCATCTGCAAGCCAACGGGATTCGTGCATGCCTCCTAAAGGTCCCGGACACCATTTTCCCGTGAGCAGGAGTGACATATAAATGTAAGAAGCGCAGCACCCCACCCCACCCCACAATCTTCCGTAACAAGCAACATGGTTGCACTTATCCCACTTATGTGTCGATATTTATCATTAATCCACGAGATTTTTTTTTTCTGGTAGACGCCCGGTTGCCTCTAGCAATAGCCCAATATGACTATGGGCTGACGCCTATCATTATACATACTTCAGTTCAATATATATACAGTTCCCACCAATATAATAGTTCTTTCATCTAGCGGGCGTTATATATGTATCTCTGTGGGCTCCTAATGTATCATATCAATCTTCACTATTCTGGATTTTGATGCGTTTTTTTAAATAGATAGAGTGATTCAAGAGGAAGGTTTATATGTAACATATAATACATGCATAATTTATCACTCGCTAGTTTTTAATAAAGTTCTTTCCACAAAGGCGGCAATGGCAATAGATTATCCATCACAACCTGCTTAGTATGTCAATGCCAGCGCAGCGAAGGAAGCGCTTCCGCAGCGCAATCGCCATCGCCATGCGCGCGCGGTCTTTCTCGAACCACTTTCGATTCGATTCTTTTTTGTTTATTTGTATTTGCTGATTGAAAAATAGACTGTGTGGACTTTTTGAGGTGGTTCACTTAACTTACTGATTTCTTTTTAATAGACAATCAGAGGCCTTATTCCTTTAAAAAAATTGTTTTCATATTATGACAAATATAATATCAAACCAAAACTTTTTGAAGTGAATAGTACTTTCCACCGAGTTATTGGTAGTGACATAGCTATTTCATGCTTTCATTGCGTGCAGTAAAAAGTAATTTAAAAAAATAATAATTTTCCACGACGTGAATTTTGTCATTTTCGAGTAGTTTTTGAAACAAAAATTATCAATGAAAATTTCAAACTGCAGGTTTCAAATATATACCAATAAATCACAATAGCCCTGTTCTAGGTATTAACATTAATAATATGTTAAGAAACATGTTTGATCAAAGATCATACAGAAAAATGTCTAAAACAATCAGCATTTTAATAGGAATAAGGCCTCTTCAGTGACGTAGCTTCATAGCTTGCTCTACGGACGTCTGTTGTAAGTTCTACCCGACTGCGGCGAAGTCGTGTAGCCCTCGGAGGCCGTATATACTATATGTAGATATCACATATACCGTAGAGTAGGTTCTTGAACTTTGGTGTTTAGTAATTATCTTGTATGTTAAAAACAATTAGGTAACCTTATGCTCTCCTGTCAAGTTGTCAATTTCAATTTGGGTGTTTACACGATAATGACGTCAATGAAATTCAGTCCTACGACAACAACAACAAAATTAACGAAACACTGAGGACAAAGGTATCGTTAAGTTAACGAGCCTTTCTTCTAGAATATTCGATGATAGCAAAATTGGTCCTCGCAGCTTGACTGGCCGGAATCTATGTTATATAACCATACATCAGTAATTATCGTCACTATTATGGAATTCGTAGCAAAGTCAAGCAAGAGTACCCACTCTTACCCTACCCTTATCGTCATCGGGCAGAAAATAGTTAAACCGAACATAAAGTTTCGCATAACGCTAATTTTGGCAGAAATTTTCTTTAACTGAAACGGGCAATATATTTCAAAATCTTCAACAACTGGTCAACCGCATCTCACATTTTCCATCAAATTACCAAAGTTATATTTTATATGCCAGTTGTATGGAATAAAATAATGATGTCCCTAATTAGCTGAACGCCACTGTATATATCCAAAAGGCTGATTTCATTACTTTAGGGATGTTTCGTTAAGTGAAAATTATTTATCGATAGTCGATAAAACACCTTGGTCGAACCCTTTCAAAGTTTGATTTTTGCTATGAAAAAATCCGGTCCTTGATTAGGGTAGGTTAGGTTAGGTTTATTTTATAACTTGTCAGAGAAGTATATGGTGTCCGGTCCGTAGAATAACAAGTATGCGAAATGAGCATTATGAGAAACATAACGTTCGGTAAAATAATTTTCTGGGAAACATTAGTAATTCAGCAAGAGTACTGCTATTCGTCCTTACATGTTAATCCCAGTACCTAATATAAAGAAGGAAGTTTGAGAGTGTATTTGTATGTTTTGCGATGATAAGTCCGAGCTATGCTAATAGCTTTGTTTCACATATATGTGACATGTCACATTTGAATTGCTTAAAGAACAATAGCAAAACAAATATTTTCCGGGTGGAACTTTCAACATAGGGCACGGCAGTGTGTCAGCAAAGTAGGAACAGTGACACACCGGTCGTAGGTTATTCATGAACCATTTCCGGCCACTTTGGAATCCCTAATGACATAATAGTACATTACTGCAGACGCCGGGAAAGAAGGGCTTGCCGGCTGAGTAGGTATAGACGGCCGACCGTAAGGGAGGCCGTCTAGTGATACGAAGCCGGCAAGCCCTTTTCACGGCTAAGGCATGTATAGTGCTTTTCTCAAACATATGCAATGAAATAAAAAAATACACCACTCAAAAAACATAATTCAGCTGTTCAGCCAGTTCATGAACACAGACGCCATGTTTAAAAAAAGTATTTTTAATTTTCCCTCCAATCCCTCTATATTTTTTTTCTTTAATAAGTCCACGTGTGTAGTGTGCGAATATTAGGGCCATTATACACATCCTGATAATAAGAATCTTAGTTTCTATAATAAGTAAAATAAAGGCAGAGGATTTTTAATATTGTCTATGGTCTCTGGTGACTTACGTATAGACGGTATTTTCAGTTCGTGTGTACTAGGCATTAACACGGATATTGTTGGTCCGATGGCTGAATGGGTAGCTACTAGAAAAAAAATATATATCAGCTGTTCATACACACAGACGCCATGTTTACATTAAAATTAAAAACAAATTACTTCCCGGCTTAGGCCTTCAATTTTGTATGAAATTCCTTTACAGTTCTCTCGAATTGTTCCGCCCGAAACTTGACACTTCGAAGCCTGTTCTAACGCACGTTACCACGTTATTTCATTGCATGTTTGAGAAATAGTACATTACTGCAGACGCCCGGAAAGAACGGCTTGCCGGGTGAGTAGGTATATCCGGCAAGCCCTTTTCACAGCTAAGACATGTATAGTGCTTTTCTCAAACATATGCAATTAAATAAAAAAACCGGCCAAGAGCATGTCGAGCACGCTCAGTGTAGGGTTCCGTAGTTGCTCATCCTTCACAATAGACTTAAGTTACGAGAAAGATTTCAAGCTCTATAAAAAGGTCATAAACGCCAAAGTAACTGTAGTTACTTATTACCTTCTGGAAGTCAACTTACGTAATTTTAAGAAAATTATGAAATTTTGCGATAACTCAAAAACGGCTTAACCGATTTTGTTCAATATAGTTTTCATTGAAAGTTCTTATAAGGCCTGATGTTCATGAATAATATAATTCAATATAATTTTTTGACCCGTGGTTGAAAAGTTATAGGGGGGGACACTATTTTTTTATTTTCGAAGCGAATATTTACGAAACTGCTGACTTTATCAAAAAATAATGTTTGGAGACCCCTATTATTTTTAAAAGACCTATTCAACGATACCCCACACACTAGTGTTGGAACGAAAAAAAAAATTCACCCCCACATAGGTGTTCGAGAGGTACCCCAAAAAAAATTTTTTTTCTAGTTTTTATTTTACCGTTTTTTTGGCTTGATACATACACATACTCATACCAAATTTCAGCTTTCTAGTACTAATGATCACGGAGCTAAGCCGAGGACGGACAGACGGACAGACGGACATGGCGAAACTATAAGGGTTCCTACTCCTGACTACGGAACCCTAAAAATACACCACTCAAAAAACAATTATTCAGTTTAGCCTGTTCTCTCGAAAAAAATTACTTCCCGGCCTAGGCCTTCAATTTTGTATGAAATTCCTTTACAGTTCTATCCAGTTGTTCCGCCCGAAACGTGATACTTCGAAGCCTGTTATTATAACGCACGTTATGACGACATTAAATTGCATATTTGAGAAAAATCTATTTGGCCTACACATTCACATTTTCGCGAGCCTTGTAAGACCATCTTCTAATTATCAAATCCCGAATTTCAATAAAAAGGTCTGACTCGCGGGATTCTGACGTTAGATGATCACAATGTAATGTTTACGATTGCAGCGCCGATTAGTGTTTGTACCTGGAGAGGAGTGTCAAATAAGAATCGTAAGAAAAATTGCAAACTATTTTTTTTTTGTTTTTTTTGGAATACCAATCTGGCAGCTCCAAGAACTTTCAAACATTTATTGTAAATTTAATTGATACAAAATAAAGATCTTATAAAATATCGTATTGATACAGTTACATGTGCATTTTAGCTTAAAATGCATGATTAAAAAGTGCCTACATACCTATTCTGAATCAATTAAATTAAATACCAATTACAAACACTACATAAACAAGCACAAAAAAAACATTGAAAAATTTGTCATGTGACATTTGACTCGCGATATGAGAAAAACAGCGAAACAAAAGATTTTATTTGTGCCTTTTCCTATAGAAAGTACGATGTTTTATGCATGCTCGCGTACCTACACTTAATAATACATTGTGTCGCTGATCTCTGAGCAACATATTTTCCACCACACATTGTGGATGCATTGACTTTCTATAGTTACTATCTCAGCAACTAAATCTGCTATTCTTGATCTAAATTGAAACATCTCGGTCGAAACATTTCAAAATGGCGAATATAAATACAAATTTCAATCATTTTGAACCCACTTGTAATTTATTCCTCCTGTTACATGCCACACCCGGTATACAAAAGCTTATCTGATCTTGTAGTTAAAAATCAACCTAGGATAAGAACAAACCAGAGAAGTAATGTCTCGGGGAAAAAACTAGTAAGTATGTACATATGTATACATATAGGAGGCAGCAGTTGGGATTAATAAATCATTTCCATTCACCAAATTTCTCCAAATAACTTATGCACAATGCCATTTCAGTCGGATGGCCAATTCAGAAAAAAGTCACATGTTAATGCTAATTTGTTTGAAATATCCAAACATATATATGAGATTTATGGCCCTTCGGAAACTCATTTCACGACAGAGACTTTCTACGGATTGCAGCCAAAATTATAAACTTCGTCATTATTAGTCACTGCATTCTTTCTTTTATATCGGAAATAAGTACAATTTTGTTTTCGTTGAAGTCGGTTATTTTTTGTTAAATTTTGATTATAGTAAACAAAAAGATGTTTCTAATGTTCCTCCGATTAAAAAACTACAGGAATTTACACAATGTTTCGTGAAAATACCCGTTCGGAGTCCGAACGGGTATTTTCACGAAACATTGTGTAAATTCCTGTAGTTTTTTTTTTGCATTTGAAGGATTAGGTACTCCTTTCTAGTAGGAAAAAAATGTCTCCCAATTTTTCCGATTCCACGTACGTTTCTTTAATACTGACCATATTTGTATGAAAGTAACGTAATGGAATATATGAAATAATACATTTATTTAGGTACATATCGCGGTTTCTACACATATAATTAAATTAACACAAGTACCTATGTAGTAGGTACTTACATCTGAGACCACGGCGCATGCAACTACGCCGATACGTTAAATTATGAATGTAAATAAGAAATATCGCGATAGACCCGTTATAATTAGTGTTATTTTATCCCAAATGCAAAAAGCAAGAAAATTAACAATGATTTCAGA
This sequence comes from Apotomis betuletana, assembly GCA_932273695.1. NCBI lineage: Eukaryota > Metazoa > Arthropoda > Insecta > Lepidoptera > Tortricidae > Apotomis > Apotomis betuletana. The sequence continues at coordinate 8,232,079 of OW026313.1, read as the reverse complement.
AAACACCTATCCGCCGGATCCAATTTATGTCTACAAGTGTGCATATAGAAAGCAATCTCGTGCATGCCATTCGAATGGTCCACAAACGAGGTCATTGACACTGACCTGCCGGCGTCCGTCAAAATCACAATTCGTAATGACTGGACCGTAATGATGATCATCGAGATATTTCCGAGATTCACGTGATCTTTGACTGACTGTTTTATTAAGAGGCTAAATTCGACTTCTATTGACATACATATCTACTTTATCGATGTGCTCTCTTTATCTTTAAATGAGAACTTGACAACGGCAGTTGATGCGGATAGAATAGCAAAAATCGATATGCATCAGTTATATCGCGGCCATTGTCCGAGCAAGGCCCATACATCGCCCATACGACTATGTCAATGTCACAATCATAAGCACTTTTTCACGAAAAGAGAAGAATTATAATGAAAAAAATACCGGAATCGTCATAGATTTGAGGAGTTTCTTCGTGGATCTGGTTATGAAAAAGTTATGGGACCAACTTGGACAACCCCCCCCCTTTTTTAAATCGGTTGAAAAGAGGCTCAACCGGAGGCACAACAGGAGGTTTACCCATAGTTTATGCATACAGTTTCCATTTTATTTCATAACTAAACGTTCGTATTGTTATCTACTACTTACTGCTTACCTTGTTAAATATTAATGGCGTTATGAAATTACAATGGACAAAATAGATTACAACGGTTATTGGTCTACAGTACCTGTTTCTCGAACAATATTAGCTATGTGTCTGAATGTTCCGTCCCATTACAAGTAGGTACTTCTGTTGTTTGTCCGAATGCAGTGGAGTAATTAATTAGCATAGTTAGGTACCTACATACTTATATTTTCTCCTGCCGAATTTTTTTTTTTCGAGAAGCTTTGGTTATCTTTATAGAAAACTACCACGATAGTCAAATTAACATTAGGTCAAGTCAATGGGTTAGTACCTAAAGTGAGCCATATTGAACCTTTGATCAACATTTTAATACAGCACACCTATATCTTTGACATACAAAATTCCATCTAGGATGGACACTAACAGGATGCCGTCGCTATATTTATTATGCTATATTTAGAATTTGTTCCTTGCACCGCATTACAGATAACACTATATGTGATTATAACAGTGTAATCGCGAAGCAATTGATTATTTTTCATAAAAATTTTGCTTACCTAATTGATTTTATCTTGTTCCAGGATTGGACGACACGGAAAAACTAGTGAAGGGTATCGGAGGAGACTGCTGCTCCTACGTGGTGAACCTTGCCGACAAGGAAGACATCTACCGGGTTGCCAAAAAAGTTCACCAGGAAGTCGGTAGAGTAAGTAACGGTCCAAATACTTGCCGATATCATGGACTAATAACAGTATTTATGCATACAGTTATTTAAGAAAACTGTTAGGTACTGCCTATATAAAAGGCAACGACCGAAATGTAAATGCGCCACCTTGTTGTATGGTGCTTAAATCGCGTTAACCACAGTAGTGCCATTATTCATCTATTTAGAAGCTATCTCCTCAGATTTGTGGTTTCGACCGCACGGGGTATTCTTAAAGATGCTCCGGTAACTCCAATTAATTAAACTGACTAGATGTTGATGTGACATCGACGCCATCGCAGGGTCAATTTCTGCAATTTCAAATGAAAGTGTCGTAGGCGTCCTAGGGATCATCGTTCGCTGACCGGGTTATATTAATAATTAACCTGTACTGTCCCACTGCTGGACAAAGTCATTCTTTTTCCACGCGTCTTCTTCTTTATGATGATCGGAACCAACCAATCCCTTCGGTAGCGTATAGTTATGTTATAACTCCGATACAAATTAATATACTTTAACACACCAGCGATACACAGCCACACCCTTCGGAATCCCATAGCCGGAAGCTCATTTTTCACATGCCATTCAGTGAAAACATAGTGACGTAAACATAAGTTCGAGTTGTTTATCCAAACGAGTTTTATTGGCATTATCTCTGTCGTCATCGGACACCGTTACATTGTCAAGGCATATTTTAATACATGCTTTAGGCGTAAGTGGTATTGTTCGAATTCAGGCCCTTGAGCAACCTGTTCGAATGTAATCTTCCCTTTTGACAACACAGCTGGCCTAGTAGTAACTAACTGGGTCATAATCAGATTTAGGTTCGAGTCTTTCCTGTGGACATAAGCGAATTTAAGTATTCCAGGGCCTAATTTTCTGATAATAAAACTCATATGAGAATAAAGAACGTTCCCTCTTCTATAATCCGATGTAATAGTAATATAACCTGGATTCATACAAGCTCTTAACTTTTGACCACCGGAGGGACGATTTTTGTTTTTTGAACCGTTTATGACCCAACTCTACCTATACGAAGCATGCTGTTTCGTATTATATGTTGCGAGTTAGGAGCATGAATAGGGTAGTCCAACAAGAGTTTCAACCGCTCTCAGTTTCTTGTCGCATATGCTACAAAAGTGAGCCAAAATAATCATAATATTTCGATAGCTCGAGATAGTATCGCAAGCACAGGATATTGTTTTATCTAATATAACTCATTGCGGCTCATTTTGTCCAGAATATGCAACAGAACTAGAGACAATATTAGCGGTCAAATCGCTCGTAGAACTCGTAGAGCCCAATTATCGAAAAAGTTACAATCTGTGCGACACCTTTGTATTTATTTAACTCATTTGAAGTGTGAAAATCTCTTTTGGTCATGGAATACGAAGTCATATTCCATCAACCTGTTTCAGACGGGGTCACCTTAATAAATTGATGTTCTCATGGTTTCAGGTGACTCTGTTGATCAACAATGCGGGTGTGGTGTCCGGACAATACCTGCTGGACACACCGGACTATCTGATCCAGAGAACGTTCGACGTCAACGTCCTTGCGCACATTTGGGTAAGCATTTATTTGTACTTCCTACGCGAAGTAAATGTCAAGAGGAAACATCGATATTTTGTCCGAGCAAATACATTAAGTTAACTTTATGGTCTGGTATTGGTCAATGATATACACCAAAGTTATAAACGGTACCAATTATTATGGTGTACTTCCTTTTCACATTATTTTTTTTACCAAACTGGTCAATTTTGAAACTATTTATTTTCCAACTCCAACACCGAGAACTTATCCAAATGTTTTCTAACGTTACTTTTTTACTGATAGATACGATAAGATAAGAGAAGTTCTTACCGATAAAATTGTGTCAGAATATTCTATCTTACCTTTCAGACTGTAAAAGCCTTCCTTCCCGAGATGATCGAGCACAACGACGGCCACATAGTGACGATAGCGTCAATGGCAGGCCACGTGGGCGTTGCCAAACTTGTCGATTATTGCGCGTCGAAATCAGCAGCCTGTGGCTTCGACGAGGCGCTGCGGCTCGAGCTTGAAATCCGAGGCGCGAAGGGAGTCAGTACCTCGCTCATTTGCCCGTACTTCATTCGGTCTACGGGCATGTTTGAGCAAGTTAATTCTAGGCAAGTAGATAACTTAGTCATTCATATTAAGAGAAGATCCATCGACAAAAGCAGAGCTCTGAAATTCTGTATGAAGACATATTACACGAATCAGCTTAGGTAGGCAGATAACACAAATATTTAATATTATGAGGGGTATCTCAGGGGTTTGACCATGAAACACAAGATAGGTTGATAAAAAGTCTAATTCGTTAAGTTACACAGTTTACACGGAAAGTCATTAAATGTAGAAAACACAGGTGGGACGTAGGCCCTAATCTTAGAAAGATCTGGTAACAATTTAGGTATAGTGCGATAGCGCGCGTGTATACAGTGGCCGCTCGGTACGAGGCTCCCAAAGCAACTGGCTAGGCCGTTCGGGCGCGAGCGAGACAGCAAGCGCTGAAAGCGCTACGTTGTATATCGTGTTGGTACACGGCCGCGAGTCGCCCGCACAGGCAAAACGGATGTGTTCATCGGACGGTTTGCTATATGCTCCCCCTCTAGTCCTGGATGACGCCCTCGCTCCTGGGCTAGCTCTTTACAAACCTTAGCTGGACGTCCGCGTTTCCTTTTTGGAACAACAGGCTTGGGAGGCGTGTCATCACTACCTTGGTAGCGGGTGAGATCTTGAGAATGATACCTTCCCAACACTACATCAGGTTGGTCGGTATTTGAGATAGTATATGTCGTGGGGCTAACCTTTTCAGAAATACGGTATGGTCCGTCGCGTCGCGCTTCATTGCGCTGGTTCATAAGAGGTGTTTGTAACAGACCTGCTGGTTTGGCGTTGGCGGCTTTGTAGCGCTGACAGTGTATGCAGGCTTTGACATAATCAGTGATTATTCTCCGCATACCTGTAAAATAATACAATTCAGCTACCTTCTGATAAGTCCTGTCAACGCCTGGGTGGCCAGCTGTTTGCGAGTCATGCATCTCCTTCTTGGAGGGACTGATACGATCAGGTGGAACAGCTATAGGCGGGTGCTCATGCTCACCTGTTTCGATGCGGTGCTCTGCATAAGGGGTTGGAGCTCCCCCTGCTTTGAAGACGTGCGCGTGACGAGTGACGACATCAGCGAGCGCCTGCCGCTCAGCTGATTTAAGGTGAGTGCCCTCATCATTCCTGAGGACATCTGCAGCAGCACAGGACACGCCACGAGAGGTAGGCTCGAAACACAACTTATACTGAGTTGTATTATTATTACTAAAATACCAAACTTCTTTGTGAAAATCAATCACAACTCCAGCAGCGGTAATAAAATCAATGCCTAATAACGTTTCGTTATTCGTCGCCTCTGGGAAAATTAAAAACGGTACCCTAATTACCTGTTGCTCTAGACGTACCTCCAGCGTGGTAGTCAGCACTTCCATCGTACGCACTATCCCGTCAGCAAGCTTCACGTTCTGCGTTGAAGGCCGGAGCGGATGGTTGTGACGAAGAAGGAGAGCATACAGTGTGTGACCCGCAATACAATGCTTAGCCGCCGTATCAATTAACGCGGTGCCGTTTACGCCTAAAATACCAATTTTAAAAATTGGGCGGGAATTTCGACCCGATCGACCCACGCGATCGGTATCATTTGCCAGAAGGGCGACATTGACATTGTGATCATCATTATACACCGCCGAACATTTTTGTGCGACGGAATTCAAAGCGACACCAACACTATCACTTGAACCCGTCGAAACTATAACCGAACTAGGTACTTCGCTTAATGTGCGAGAACAAAAATGTTCGTTACACGAATTGGTGTCAGTCAAAACATGGTTCGTATTACAAGTAACGTTGTTATCACCATGAACCGATGGTCCATAAAAACATAAACATTTCGTGCTCATAGTTTTGCATGCAGTAACATTATTATTACAAACATGATTTGAAACTCCACTGCGATGATAACAAGTTAAATTATTCGCAAAGTTATTATTTTGTTGAGAAACGCGCGAATTATTGCATGCATCACTATTTTTATTAGAAGGCAAATAGGTATTTTGCATAATATTTTCAGAACAAGTATTACTATTCCCGACATTTACTTTCGAAATAATATTCGAAGACCGAGTTGTACGTCGATAATCGTTATCGATATTACGCACTTCACTTAAACACGACCGAGATTCGACACTATAAAAGCTTTGTTCACTTTTATCATTAACTGGCACATTTGCAAAGTTATTATTATTTGACTCACCCGAGTTCAAAAGTTTACGGCACTCTTCTTTAGAATGTCCAAACCTTTTGCAATACGCGCAGACAAGACGATGCTTCTTCACGCCGCCCTCCGCGGCAGCCCGAGGCGCGGGAAATGTCGGCGGCGGCGGCGGTTGCGAGCGTTCCGGCAACGCGGCGGCGCGAGGCGCCGTAGAGCGCTGCGGTGGCGCTGGTGGCGTCGCGGTGGCGCGCGGCGCGCCGTTCGCGGGAACAGCGCGGCTCACGACCGCGAGAGTGTGAGGCGCTCGTTGGTTCGAGGGCGCCGCGCAGACGAGCTGCGAAGTCGTTTTCCTCTCCCCCTCGTCGAAAGAATCCTCAACACTCCTAGCACGACGAAGTAGCTCCTTGAAATTTGTGAAGTCTTCTCGGCGAACACGTTTTCTTATTCTGTTGCTCAGGAGGCCGTATAGCATGTCTAACTGGGCCCTCTCTGAGATATCGCCCTCCGGGAGTCGGGCGAACAGGGAACGGATGCGCGCGACGAACACGTCGGTATTTTCATTTGTTTGCGGCGACGAAAATATTTGTAAATAAATCCGATGGGGCGGGCGGCGGTCACCGTAGGCACTTATTAGGTTATCTTTAGCCTGAGACCAAGACGATATTTGGTTTTTCACGCCCTGCCACCACGTGGCTGCGTCGTCCTTGAACAAATACGATAGGCCGCGTAGAATATTCGTGTCCGATACTTGCGCGCATTCACTATACGCTTCTATAGCGTCAATAAATGCTTCAACTGATTCCTGTTGTAGGCCAGAAAATGTTGATTTGCAGCCGGTGAGTGTGCCTTGGCCTTGACCTTGAACCATGTACGCCGAAACCGGGGTGGAAGCGTGCGCTCGCGACACTGAATCAAGCAGTTCCTTGAACGCTTCAGTTTGTGAACGTTGCAGTGAAGCGATAATAGTCTGCACGCTTTCAGTGGAAAACATGGTTACGTCGGCTGTTGTTGAACTCGTACGCGGCGAAAAACGGGCGGCGGGGCCGGCGTCGGCGGCGGCGCGGTCTTCTTCAAAGGCGCGCGCGCGCGGACTGCGCGGCGAAGTCGATCGTTCAGTTTCGAGACGATTTAAACTCTTCGCCCTGTTTCTCGTCTGCATTTTGAATAACACACGCGAAAAGAAAGTATGTTCTTTCACTGCACTACACTAAAAAGTCACATAAAACGTTGGAGCGCCATATATGAGGGGTATCTCAGGGGTTTGACCATGAAACACAAGATAGGTTGATAAAAAGTCTAATTCGTTAAGTTACACAGTTTACACGGAAAGTCATTAAATGTAGAAAACACAGGTGGGACGTAGGCCCTAATCTTAGAAAGATCTGGTAACAATTTAGGTATAGTGCGATAGCGCGCGTGTATACAGTGGCCGCTCGGTACGAGGCTCCCAAAGCAACTGGCTAGGCCGTTCGGGCGCGAGCGAGACAGCAAGCGCTGAAAGCGCTACGTTGTATATCGTGTTGGTACACGGCCGCGAGTCGCCCGCACAGGCAAAACGGATGTGTTCATCGGACGGTTTGCTATAATATCAAATATTCGATACTTAATTGCAGCATAAAATATAAATAATTCGTACCGTAGATATGACGCTACAAACAAAGACCGCTGCCATACAATCATTAACTGGTTATAAAAAACTCCTCCAAAAATTGGAAAGTCAAAATGTCGATGAACTTCAAAAGTATGTGGGTTGGTAAAACCGCTATCCAGTTTTTCAAGCTAAAATTACCATGTTTTATGGTTATTGACTCGAATTAAGACTCGCAAAATATACGTGATTGGTACGCAGTTGTCTCTGAAAAGTGTGCCTCGGGTCAACGTTGATCTTTTGATATGAACCGCGAGTTTTTGGCAATAAATTTATTTCCCGCTGCCTCGTTGAGTGCATGCCTCCTCCAATTCTACCGCTGCCTCATTAATATGGCGACAGTAGCATATTTTAGCGCCTAGACTTTTGGCGTCTTCTGTACATCACTCAATCAGTATTTTACCATTGGAGCAAAATCGGCGCATCGTAATTCAGAAATGAGCAAACCAATTTAGATTTTTTTGTTTCGAGCAAAGTGCTCTGAGCATAGTGCCTCAGTACCTATTTATGAGAATTAATTGGTTATAGGGTCTTTGCTTACGACTTATTTTAAATGTGGTGAGGACGATTAAGTAGGCCTTTGGGGTGCTATGTTTATAAACGCGTGTCAGCTGCTCGTTTAAAATACAGTCCGTGTGCTGATAAAAATGGTCTTCAACTTTATAACCTGTCTCGTTCGCAAGCTATGCAATCAAGATATGAACCTTTGTACGATGTACGTTGTGACGCGTCTCTTTTCTGTGTGATAAGTGTTCACAATTAACATCAATGTGTGTGGTTTCCAGGTTCGTGCCTCAGCTGAACGCCAACGAGGTGGCGGACCGCGTAGTGCTCGCCATCAGGACCAATGAAGCCCTGGCCGTCATCCCTGGCTACTTCTCACTCTTGATGCCTTTCAAATGGTACGAATCATAACAGTATTTGTTTTCTCAGTGGTGGTATCAGCAAAGTTTGTATCAGATTGTTAATTTTGATCCGAGTTTGACTGAGTGGAGTCAGTCAAGAACATAATAAGTTTCTGTCAAAAATAACATTTTTGTGACATGCTTTTATAGCCGACTGCACTTTTCATTGAACATCCATCAATTGCTCACTAGTACAATGCAAAGAGAGTTCCTAGGGCCACCTTCAGGCTCCATCATCAGAACAGCCCCATGGTACCATATTATCGTATTTTCATCAAAGTTAAGTAGGTATGCAAAATTTCCGCTCAATCAGTTGAAGATACGTGTTTGAAAATGGTGTTGCAAGACTCCACCATAAATAACATAACAAGCTACACCCTGCTTTTGTAGTCTCATAAGAGAAAGAGGGGGCTTTAGTATAAATAAATAACGCAAAGCGCATAAAAAACTTAAAAAGTTTGTATGAGCCAGCTAATTTGACAGGTAGGTATCGGATTTTTTAGATGTAGGTATACAACTTTATTGTAAAGCATATTACTCACGTGTAAATTAATGAGGTATGTATTTAAACAATATAATTTAGGCAATATTTATAAAATATTTTGCTTCAATGACAGGACAATGATAATTGTTCAAAACAGGAAAATTTGTACCAGACAGTACCTAAGGTCGAAAGGTCGACAATGTTTAGGCACACCACAGCGAGTAAATATTTTAACTCGAAGGATACGTCAGACTTATAATGGTATATTTTCATTTATTTGCTTCGAGAGGAAACCGAGACTGAGCTAAATATTTTTGACCGAGCGAGGGAAGAGTCAGCTAAGTTTAGCTTAGCCCAATTGGATTAGGATTTCATACTGTTCTCGCCTACAGGCCGCATTTCTCAACCGATTCTCGTGAAATTTTGTATCTAGGTATTCTTCTGTCGAGTATATAATTTTTTTTTTTCAAAATGGCGGAGATAGCATAAAATAAATTATTATTCTTTATTATTCTCTCCTAGGCCGTTTTCGGCCACGGCGACTGCTTCAACTCCGTTGTTGGCGGCGCTCGTGTGCTCTTGTGTGACTGACATACCCAATCTTGTTAATAAAGGTCCGCGCACACAATGAACACGTGAGCATACCATCAATATAATTGTAACTGATTGCCACAGGTGGTCGGGCCTTCAGCTCATCCCGTCTGAGATCTAGTTCGATGCACCGACGGGATTCGAAATTGGAGGTCTCTTTTTTCACAAAGGATCTCCACTTTGTGCGGTTGGCTGCCTGCTTTTCCCACTGTATCGGGTCCATATTGCAGTTTTTCATGTGGCGCTTAAGCACATCCTTGTACCTGAGGAGTTGTCCGCCGTGCTTTCGCTTGCCCTCCTTAAGTTCCGAATAAAAGATGTGCTTAGCGACACGACCCTCTGCCATCCTCGAAACGTTTCCGCCCCAACGAAGTTGGCGTCGCATGAGGTAGACCTCGATTCCACTTACTTTGGCCCTCCGCAAAACTTCGGTGTTCCGTACGCGATCGGACCAGCTGATCTTTAAGATTTTACGGAGGCATTTCAAGTGAAACCGATCTAGAGTGCGAATATGGCAACGATAAACGGTCCACGTCTCAGACGAGTAAATATAGCACATTGGGAAGCACGACAGCCATATAAATCGCTATCTTTGTGGCCAGCTTCAAATCGTGGGAGCGAAAAACCTTGGTATCCAGCCTTCCGAAAGCCGCAGCTGCGGCTCCGATCCTGCTGTTAATCTCAGCATCAAGGTCGCACATGGATGTTACCGTGCTCCCCAGGTAACGAAACCTGTCGACCTGTTTCAATACATCCTCACCGAGCTGAGTTAGTGTCTCACGACCACGAATGTCTAAGGACATTACTTCCGTCTTCTTGACACTAATTTTCAGGCCAAACTTACAGCAAGACTCGTGAAAGCTGGACACAAGCTGTTGCAGATATAATATCGCGAGGTCTACAGCTCGTAGTCACTAGTTTTATAATTGTTTTAGTTACTTAAGCGTGTACATGGTTTTTGTTCATCTTCTCAACACGACATCGCAATTATGTGCCTAGTTCTATGATATTTTTTTTGTTATTATAACTTATTATTGTCACTTATGTTGTAGTGAAATTGCAGGTCTAGATGATAATAAAGTGCGAAAACTACCTTTAAATGTGATCTGACGCACATTTCTAAAATTACCTTTAAATGTGATCTGACACACATTTTTTGCTATCAAATTTACCTCAAGATAGAGTAAACGTTAATCTTACCTTACTTTCTTTTTATCTCACGATAATTTAGAAACTGCTGACATTCTCTTTGCCCATATTTCGCAAGATTAGAGCAGCATGCAGTAAACCACCGTGAATCCGTGATCGTCATTGCTATATCTATATCTATTTCCCAAAAGCTTTTTTTATCAACGCCCGCAGAACTTCCTCATTTTTAGGGTTCCGTACCCAAAGGGTAAGAAACGGGACCCTATTTATTGATATTCAGGATAACAACATTACTAAGACTCCGCTGTCCGTCCGACTGTCTATCTGTCTGACTGTGACAGACAGACGTCACGTCACCAGGCTGTATCTCATAAACCGTGACAGCTAGACAGTTGACAATTACACAGATGATGTATTTCTGTTGCCGCTATAACAACAAATACTAATAACAGAATGAAATAAATATTTAAGTGCAACCTTTGCATCTCATTTGTATGCGGCGCCAAACATACCATAACTAAACATAACTTTACCCGGCCAGTTAAGGTGTACGGAACCTTCGGTGCATGAGTCAGACTCGCAGTTGGCCGGTTTTTTAAAGTTAGTTAAAGAAGTGAAATTGTTTTCGTTAAGTACCTACCTTTTTTTAGTTTTCAATTAAAATGAGAAACTATCCACTATTTCAGGGTCGTCCCATGGCCGTTACTATCGGAGTTCCTGCGGCGACTGGTGCCCGACGCAGTTCCCATCACGCCCGTCGCGCCTTCGGCCAAACCTTCGCCGATGTCGTCCAAACCTTCACCGGTTTCGGGCAAACCCTCGCCGATTTCGGCCAAACCTGACTCGCGACCAATGTCGCTCGCGCCGCCGGCCCGACACGACAGGCGTGTCTGACACAGCTTTACTGAATTGTTATATTGTGATGCTATGGTGAGAGACTTTATCGACAGTTCCATGAATAGGTACAGGTGCTCTATAAGTGTACGATGGTTGCGATTAACCTTGTCAACGCTGTGTTAATTCATCGCCTCATCGTAGAGTTTAATTAGGTACATGAATGAAAATATATCCCTCTGTGCTCTAAATAATTCAGTGAATAAAGGATTTTGACCTTACAAACGGTCCGGTAGTTTTGAATTTTTGATATGTTGTCTAGGATGGTTAGGCAGTGTTTAAAATGCAAAATGCACAATTCCCCCCCCTCCGCGCCCGCCGCCATATTGAAAAAACCGGCACTCTCTTCATATTTTTGCTCATATCTTCCTTTAGGAGCATTTTAGCTAGAAGAAGGCTTCGACAATGTTATAGAGAGTTAAATTTACTACATTTTCCATTTTATATTTTGTTTCTAGGACAGATAGTTACGAAGATATGCACATTTAAAAAAACCTAAGAAATTGCAATTTCCAACTCAAAAACAAACTTCTGGATTATATCTTCGTTTAGGAGCATTTTAGCTAGAACAGTGCTTCGGCAATTTTGTAGAGAATTAAATTTACTATAATAAACATTTAAAATTTTGTTTCTAGGACAGATAATTACGGAGATATGTAAAAAATAAAGTCACATTTTCCGAAAATGTATGTAAAAATGGACATGAGTTTTATAAGCAATTATATTTCCTACATGTTTTAATTTGTCCTAGACTAGTCCGTAACTGAATGACAGCGTTCTAAACCAAGAATTTTGAGAAATTTTCGGAAAATTCGACTTTTCCTGTTTTTTAAATGGGCATATCTCCGTAACTAACCGTCCTTGAAACAAAATTTCAAGTGTAAATTATAGTAAATTTAATTCTCTACAATATTGACCAAGCTCTGTTTTAGCTAAAATGCTCCTAAACGAAGATATAATCCAGAAGTTTGTTTTTCAGTAGGAAATTGCGATTTTTTACGTTTTTTTAAATGTGGATATCTCCGTAACTATCTATCCTAGAAAAAAAATATAAAATGGAGAATGTAGTAAATTTAACTCTCTATAACATTGTCGAAGCTTTCTTCTAGCTAATATGCTCCTAAAGGAAGATATGAGCAAAAATATGAAGAGAGTGCCGGTTTTTTCAATATGGCGGCGGGCGCGGAGGGGGGGGAATTGTGCATTTTGCATTTTAAACACTGCCTTACTATCCTAGACAACATATCAAAAATTTAAAACTACCGGACCGTTTGTAAGGTCACACATAGTACTTTAGTCTCTATTCACCGTATTAAAAGTGTTATGCGGCAACTGATGTACCTCATTGATGAGTATATTGAGCCTATTACATACTCATCAAAAACATCTCTCGGTTTTTGATATTATGTTTATCTAGTTTACCTACCCTAACTCATTGCGCATTAAGCTTGTAAATTATTAGTAGTTTTAATAAGACACGTTTACCTACCTTACAAGTAATTGCTCGTGTAAACGAGGCAGGCACAACCTTAAACGCGACCATAATATACGAGCTGTACTTTTTGCAGGTCTATGGTATTATTACCGCATTTTGTGATGTATCGGTAAATATTAGTCGTGTATCATTGTAATTTAGCGGTTTTATATACCCATTACCGAAAAGTATGGTTTCTCTAAAACCGACGTTGACGCCTACTCGTCGATTACCAACCCACTTGAGAAGTAAATATATTGGAACTTAAACCTGATTCTGCCAAAAGGTCGTTAATTACTGTTGGGATAATTTAATAATTTTAAGACAATGTACTTATTTATTATTGATAAAGTTTCTCACGGACATTTTGATATGTAGTTAATATTTAAAGTTGTTATAGCAATTGTTGACCAAAAATTGCGTGTAATGTTACACACAGTTGATGTTTACTTGAGGTTCCCGGTATCGCAAATGTAATAAGCAAGCAATTTTGTTCAGAATTTGTGACGTGCCATCAACATAATCAAGAAATTTTGGTTACCAATTCATGAGTACAAATTGTTGACCTGTCGTAAATATTACCTTCAAATACGAACGAAATTATTGCTATTCAAAAGTGGAACCTCGTAATAAAATAACCGAATTATATTTTTACAAAAGTGGACAATATCTGTGCATAAGTTATGTAAGTAATGAGACAATTAAAACATTCTCACACTCGTTTGAGCGGTTACCACTCAAATTAGATCCAACTTTTAGAATTTTACAGTAATTCTAAAATAATGGACCTAGTTGTACGGATAGCATTAAATTTAGGGAAATGTATGGTGGTACTGAATTGCCTTACCATTGAGGGAAAACCTCTAATCTTCAGTTTCACTTAAAATAGGAATAAGGACATGGCCGGTCTTATTGCATAACACAAATCTCTATCGCTATGACAATCATTTGACATTCCAGTCACAGTCGTAGTGTCATGTGATATCGTTAGGGCTTTCTGTTTCTATAAGGCCAGTTACTTACCAAGTTTTGGAACGTTAACTTAGGTTAAGTAATGTAATGTATTGTTACTGTGGTACTTAGTCAAACTAAGAAATGATGAGGATGTGATAGCGATTACCTTACGATTATTATAATCATTAATGTAGTGACATTATTTACATTCCGTATTTAGGTTACCGATAAATATGTACAGTAACTGTCGAATAGTTCTAACATGAATAAATTGGTTTTGCTGCAGTCACCAAATGTACTCGCAATGGCAAATTTACACGAGTATCTTGCTTAGTACCGTTAGGTCGGGTTACTTTATTTGTATGGGGTAACATAGTTCACTCATTAAAATCTTTTTTGTACAATTAGGTAATAAATTCTTAAAAACTACATCATATGACGAAATCACTTTTGAGTGATTATTGGTGCTGTTGTTAAGTTTTTTTTTAATCGATGGTCAATATTATCCCCTTGCTCTAAAGTAACCTGATCTTCGGTGCCATGTATAACCTAACCTTTATTAAATGCGCGTTGTAGCAGAAAGGCATCAAAACCCGGTGATATTGAATAAACTAGACGTTTTGGTTGGATCGCCTTTCGGGCGGATTAACTTAACCCAAAACCGTACCTGTACAGTAAAAGTGGTTTTAGTACAGCACTAAGCAGCAAGTACTAAAAACTACTACTAAGCAGTAAGCTCGTGTAAAAACTAGACATAATGGATAATAACAAAATTTGTCAGCGCATGAATTTATATGCTTCAAATGTATTTTTTTTAGTTTTACAGACGCTAGAATCTAGCATGCATATTATGTTACTCTGTTCTGTAAAAAAATTAAGGTCTTCTTTTTAAAAGTAAGACAAATAAAGCAGACTAAGATCAGCACTGACTTGTACACTCGAGTATTTAATTTGGGATAGTATCAATAATTTATCTGCATAATCAAGGTGATTATTTACCTACTTCAAAAGAGTGCTTTCATTATATATTGACTGTAGGTTTTAGGGTAAACGCGAATTTGAAATTTGCTCAACTATCGGCTTAATATATGTAGTTAAATAAATTAATTTAATTCCGGGTGGTGAGGTCTTCCATGTAAATAAATGTATATATCACAGTAAAATGCTTGAAGCCGTTATACAAATATATTGTTATATATCATACATAATAAAGTAATATAGGAACGATGTATAACTGATTTACAGGAAATATAATTATGAGTAATATAACCATTTTACTACATCGTGCTCGTATCATAATAATGTTTCCAATAGGACAGTTGGACGTATTTATGCAAAAGGGAACCAACCCACATTAAACGTTTGTACTTTATGCTATAGTTAGAGGGTTCAATGCAAATGGTTTTGATATGTGGGCTGGTTTTGCATAAATACGTCCAGTTATGAACTTTACGGTAAGATTCATTCGGTTAATTCCGAATGTCGGGTTATTCCAAAAATTACTAATATCTAATACGCAGTAATATCATCGAGCGAAACATTTCCTTAGCTGCTGTTGGAGCCAGCGCACACTTCGGCTTATTGTGGCCGCGACTGTACCTACGTCTCTCTTTTTCTCACTTCGAGCGTGGAAAACTTCTTCTTGTGGCCGCCACAGTACACTTCTCGTACTGTGGCGGCCACAAGAAGCCGTAGTGTGCCGAGCCAGTAAACGAACATCCGAGGAAGTGTTGCTAGCGCAAATAATGTTGCCGGGTTTAGTAAATATTAGTCATATTCGGAATATCCCGACACTCGGAATTACCCGAGAAGGTACACCTTAAATAGCTATAATATAACCCTAATATGACTGTACCTATCACGGCTTCATCCATCTAACTGCGACTTATAGGTATACCTATAATATAAAATATAAATGTGGCTGTTAATATTGGCGCCAAATGGTTTAGGTATAAAGCTAATATGAAAATTGTTTCTGAACCATGTTATACTGTAGGGTAAGATGGTCGACAGTGGGTTGCTGGTGCACAGTAGGTAACGCACACAACTACAAAACGCACAGTATTTTTATTACTTCACTACGCGCAAAAGATACCTCTGGCGAACACGTCACTACTAGCTCAGTGCCCGTGCGATTGCGCAAGAGGAACGTCGTGGCCACGCGTGTGAGCATCTCAGCTCCGCGGGTCTAACATTTACGTAAGTTGGAATTTAAAGTGTTTTTCCAAAATGAGTGCGAGTGTTATTGTGGTTATTAGTTTTATTGTTAAAGGGGTTCATAAGGTATTTTGAGGTGTAAGTATATTTTCGCTGAAACTATCTAGTCCTTTTTTTTTATTTTTTTATTGTTTTTTGGTGTGTGGGTTGACACTGGGTCAAGTGGGTCAAGGACACAATGGGTCATCTGACCCACTGTGTACTTAATGTTTCAATACAATAAAACTTTCGTTTTTTTTACAGAATGCCGAGAAAAAAGGCTACATGCAGAAAGGTAGGCAGTGTATCTGCTGAACAAATGGAAGAATTCCGAATACTCGTCCCGTTTTTAATACTAATCAGGGCTGATTAGTATTAAAAACGGGACGAGTATTCGGCAAGCTTCAGCAAATAGTGAAATACCTTCATTTATGTTCTATTTTTTTTATTTAGTTTTATTAGAGCTACTGAATTAGCTAGTTCGACACTATTTTTGTATGGCTTTTACCGATCTTGCATATGGTCGGATGTAGCTCACCGGATTAGCAAGTTGAAGTGGCAATGGACAGGCCACATAGCACGCAGAGCAGATGGCCGATGGGGCCGAAAAGTGCTCGAGTGGAGACCTCGGACCAGCAAGCGCAGCGTAGGACGTCCACCTACAAGATGGACAGATGACCTTATAAAGGTCGCTGGAAGGCGCTGGATGCAGGTCGCTTCCAACCGGTATATATGGGAGTCCAAAGGAGAGGCCTATGTTCAGCAGTGGACGTCCTATGGCTGAGATGATGATGATGATAATGATATGGTCGGAACCGGTAATTTCTGGATTATTGATCTCGTTGGTGGAAGTTCGTTAGATTTTTAATATTTTTTGATTTCTATTCTATTTAAAATTGGTAGATTGACGAAGTTTGTAAGAGAATGAGTGTTAATTTTGTTTAAGTTACTACTGCTGATCTCGTTTGTCTGAAATAACAAATTTCGTAAATTTGAACTCTTAAAAGATTTGTGATTAGTATTCTAGTATTGCTAGATTTTATATGACTGTTATTATATGATTGTTACTAATTTTTTATGACCGTAACATAAAGAGGCGGAAAAATAATGGTCTCCGATTGTTGTTTAACCTACTGATGAAAGTTTTTTTTAATTAGTAATTAAACGTGACTGATTCCTGTAATAAAAAAAAAGATGCTCGTATTTTATTGGTTTTACCACTATCATGCTTATTAAATGTTCCTTGGTCCAATGTGAACTACTGGTATACCCATTGTTCACCCCCCCTAGTGCACAGTGGGTCAAATCCCATTTTTTAAAAAAAGCTTTTTCATGTCCAGATGGTTAGAAATCTAGGATTGTAAGCATAATATAACCAATCTTGAATAAATTGTTTAAGCAACAGTCCAAAAATATTTTATATAACACAATTATTTCTGCAGATAGGGCCATTGAAAAATGGAGTGATCCAGTGTTGACCAACTTACCCTACATTTTGTTTACTTAATCGTAAAGGGACCTGTAAAACTGCATTTATTGCAAAAAATGTTTTACTGAATTAATTCAGTTGAAAATATTTTTGTAATATTGAAAAAAAGGGAATAAAAAAAATGATATATTTTGATGTGTTTTATTTCAAAATAAACTGGGTACTTATGTAAATAATAATAGGTAAAGAATCGAGCAATTTATATTATTTCTAATAATTTACCCTAAGTACCTATATATTTTTGAAAATGTCGTTAGTACGGTGAATCTAACTCGGCAAAATTTCAATAGGTGACAATCTAAACTACCTATCAACATTAGTAAATATTGTAATTTTCATTAAATATTTACTTAAAAAGTATAACAAACGTGTTATATTTTTATTAAAAAAATTAATTTAATATTCGGTGACAACAAAGTATAAAACGTTGTGAAGACTTTCACTTATTTATAAATAATAAAGTAACTGAAATGAACTAGTATGGAGAGTATGTCAGTAACATAATGTTGGCTATTAGTATTATTAAGAAAAAAATGGAAAATATAAAAAAAATAACTAACTTACTGCTAATCAACAAAATGGCATCACTAGGAAATACTTCAATAAATCATCTTATGTACATAATACATAATGCGAACGACTAGCAAAATTACGTTGAACATTATTAAGTACTTAACTTCGGTATTGACTCCATTTAATTAATAACATATTATAATATAACTATTTAGTAAGCACCGAAAGGATTTAACTCTCAAAATTGGAAACTTATATCTAAAGTATCTTACAATTGAATGCATATTTTTGGTTCCATAATGTTGTAATAATCACTGATCAGTTAGAACAGTATATACTCTAATTCAAAGTTTTACGTCACCCTAGGCCGTAAGTGGGTTTTTTCCGCCCGCTACGCGAGGAGAAAATCTCGTGTCCTGGCCAAGGCAAGACGTAAAACTTTAGACAGACCACGGGCGGTAATTAGTAAAGCTCCAGATCGCATATATATTTATACACAAACAGCTGCGATCTAGGGCATTCACAAAATTACCGCCCTAGGTATATAATGTACTATAAAACATAAGCAAGGCGTACGGTGCATGACGCAAGGCACAATATCAAGATACGTTTACATTTGTATATACATTTAAACAGAACCCGATGTTTCTACTATTTAGGTACGAGTACCTACTAAAAATGAATGAATAATATAATATTCGTTCTGATATTTACTTACGTTAACACTAGTTAATGCAAAACCGGATATTTTACTATAAAAATAACCAGTTACGATCGGTTTTACTATGAGAAAATAACCGTTTTTGAATTTCGTAGTAAACACATGGCACGGTGACGCGGTCAGTTTAAGATTGCACAACTCTAGTAGGCACTATTAATAAAACCACCTATTTTATTTGTATAGATTTGATCAAGATAAGAGTTGCTAACCAACACAACATAGTATAACATCTGTAATTTTAGATATTTTGATGTTATATGAGCTTACTCCATGTGGCATGGTTGTCCCGACTTATTGGTTGCAGTAAGTAAAGTAAACTGTACCTAATAAATTAAATATCTCAAACATAAAATAAATTGAAAATAAAAATTAATAAAAGAAGCAGTGTCGTTATTGCGAGACCCGGCGTCTAATTATGGAAGTTTTTTTTCCTTTAGATTAACTGCATATTAACTTGAATGACATGAATGATAAGCTGATACAATACATTTGCACACTCATAACAACGTTTATAGTCTAATGAACTAAAACTGTTTCCTTCATAGCTTGTAAAAAATACCATTTAATTCGTGTGAAATAAATTAAAATCTACATAACAATTTATTGTAAGTATCCAGAATCACTAAAACTATTCCTCAAAACTCAATCATAGAATCTAATCATTCTTATCTCTAGGAAAACTATCCGGTAACCTGAATTCAGAAATCGGTGATATATAAAGAGGATTCAATTCCTGCGCATTCAATTTGCTCATTTCGGCTTCCTGGGCGAATTTTGCATACGCCCGCCTATCTGAGACTATTTGGGCACTCTTTATCCCCATGATAATGACTATACCCCCTGCTATAACGCAGGCCATGATGATGAGGGCACTGGTCATGAGTCGGGCACTCGTCAGTTGTCCGCATTGCTTGGATCGGAGCACGATCTCCATGGCAACCATCTCTTGACTACTGGCGCTGTAAGTGTATCTATATTCGCATTCCATACTGTCCTCTTCTACACGTAAAATGCAGGAGACGATGTTAGTGTCTTCGGTATCTGAAAATGATATGTTGTGAGTTTTATCAAAAAAAAGTACTTAGTACGCGTAAGTAAGTAATTGCAATAAGAATGATATCCAGCACATCTAGCATAACTGTGACACGCGACTCTTTCTCGCGCGAGATATATAACCTATCTCTCTCTTAGCTGTAATGTGAGAAAGTGATGGCCGATACTATGTCGCGCGACAATATTCGCAAAACAAAGTTGTGCTAGACGGGCAGCTTACAATGCTTACATCGTAGTGGATTACGTTACATTGTTCTGTTATAATTTACCTTTGTATTAATATTTATAAAGCTTAACAACTGCGATCTGGGAAATTCACGTATACAGCTGTAAGCTTGATATGCGAATATGACTGCAATACCAAAATCACGAAACATTTTGCTTGACAACATGACATGACTATCGACATCTAGTGCTTACATTAATCAACAAGTTTTCTAGACTGCGTCTACTAATGAATCCCATGTTTTAATGGTGTGAAAGCCAGTTAATTTAACCGTTATTTGACCACCACAAACCGCGTCATGCTACCGTAACGATTAAAGGAACTTTCAAGCGAAGCCGTCGACGTGAGACCACAAACTAAGAGATCATAATTAACCTATTTTCTGTCATCATTACTCATATATGCATGACACTTTCTTGATGCTCATTTTGTCAATAGAAAGATGGTTTAATCTGTACTGTTGATAAAAACTTAATGATTCCTAGCCTATTTCCTAGGTGAAAACGGGACCCTATTACTGAGACTTCGCCGTCCGTCCGTCCGTCCGTCCGTCCGTCCGTCTGTCACCAGGCTGTATCTCAACAACGGTGATAGCTAGACAGTTGAAATTTTCACAGATGATGTATTTCTATTGCCGCTATAACAACAAATACTAAAAATAAAATAAAATAAATATTTAAGGGGGGCTCCCATACAACAAACTTGTTATAGATTATATATATGTATAGGTACGGAACCCTTCATGCGCGAGTCGGGCTCGCACTTGCCCAATTTTTAAACACCGCAATGGTTGGAAAATTTCATTACTGTGTTGCTCACCCGCGGCTTTTTCGACCATTATTTATTTTACCTTTACAAGGATTTCAGAACTGCATGTTAGGGTGACTTTGGGTCGGTCAAATCAGCTCTGCTGTCGATGGATGGATAGATGGATGGAGTATTGCTCAAACACCGTAGTTGCTGCTGCTGCTGATGAGGCATGTATACATCAGCAATTATTGGTCAGGAATACGTCACGCAGGGCTCTGCGTTTGTATACAATAGGTCCTCACACAATGTTGATATGATCACAGTCACAGTCATTACCTGATTCGGAGTATTTCTCAGCGACGGTGTAGTTGCTGCCGCTGATGATGCACACATCCGAGCAGTTCTTAGTCAGGAAACACATCACACAAGGCTCTGCATTTGCGCACAGCGGGTTCTCACACGTGGCGCAGGTTTCACAGAAGGCGCCCGTGTATTTGCTGCCTTCTTCTGATGCGGAACACTCGCACCGTCCTGTGTAGATCACATAAAATCCAATTCCGTCTTTAAATTAGGGCTCTATCCCAAATGGTCCTTCGAACCAGACCACATATAAAATCTACTCTTCACACTATGTTCACACGTAAATAGTCCTTTGAACGGGATTATCGAATCGGATTATCGTTAGGTCAGTGTGCAGTATTCGTCATTGATAAAGTGGTCAATAAGGTGATGCAATCCAGTTCGAAGGACCATTTAGGATTGAATTTAGTACTTTTACATCTGAGATATTTATTACCTACTTAGAATAGGTTCAGACACGGCGGGAACCGCGCGATTATAGAATCGCGCGGAAATCGTCACCGGCGCATACTCCATTCATATTTAGTACAGAGTTATAGTTTACACTCAAATATCATCCCTAACGTTTCTATTGTTCTGAGATTAAGGGCTGGTTCAGACACGGCGGGAACCGCGCGATTATAGAATCGCGCGGAAATCGCGCGGTTCCCGCCGTGTCTGAACCAGCCCTAAAGGCTCACCACAAACGCACTCCCCGCGCCCCGAGCACACCTCCCCTCCCCCGGGCGCGATGCACGTGTCGTTTTTATCGATACAGTCGCAAGCGCCACCACTCCAGCCGTCTGCGCAGACGCACTGGCCACAAACACAGTCGCCGCGACCGACCCCGCCGCACTCTATGCCGTTCTCTCTGAAAGGTAAGATACAATTAAATTTAAGGCATTGCTCTACACTACTCACGAAGTTGGGCAAGGCGAAGTTGCCCGAAATATGGGTTTCCGCAGCGAAGCGCCCCTCCACACTATCGTATTCGCCCAACCTCGGCCAACTTCGCCAGCCAGGAGGCAGGAGCCGCATATAATGCATATAATTCCTAATGATGTTATTCGACCGAGGACCAAAGTCATCAACACACAGGATCAGCAAACTGTAATATCAGCGGGCTGACTATATCTGCTGAACGGATAAGGGTAAGAGCAGGCTTCAGCTAAATGTGGCAAGCGTAAGTGCGCAAAAGATCACTGGATGCGTTAAGCCGAAAACAGGGCATATATGGCGAGTACTGAAGAAGCTTATATTCAGCAGTAGACTTGTAGATGCTAATGATTGCTAGCGAGCGAAACGTCTCCATTTCAGCTTGGCCGGAAATTCATTCGTATATCCGGATGTTTGTATGTCCGCTTATCCGGTTTCCCGCTGTTCTCGCCTAGAGGTCGCATCTTAACCGATTCTCATGAAATTTTGTAAGTAGATAGGTTCGTTAATTATATATAAAACAATTTGGCGACTCAATTTCCGAATTTTTTTAAAATGGCTATGTTGTTAGAAAACGTAAAAAAAAATCAACCATTTCGAAACAAACTCACGAATTCTACATGTCACAGAGAGTACAAGGCCATTGATTGCTAGGAACTCATACTTATCTTATAGACACTATTGTACCACTTATAGAACTAAATCCGAACGCCTGGCGAAACTGAATGAGCTATCTTGTATTGAAAATACATTCGATATGACTTTTCATTTAATCTAGTATAGATATATATATGTATAAGAAAGTCGTGTTAGTTACACTATTTATAACTCAAGAACGGCTGAACTGATTTGGCTGAAAATTCGTGGGGAGGTAGCTTAGAACTAGGAGAATGACATAGGATACTTTTTATCACGTTCCCGTGGGATTAATAGTAAAAGCTATCTCTACATTTATCGACTTTCAGGCGGTACAAAGTTCGCCGGGTCAACTAGTATTTTATAATTAAAAGCTTAATGAACTTGTTTTAACAGTCACGGAAGTGTTCATTTATTCACTATTTACACCGGTCAGTTTGATTGATTTTAAGTCTTTTACTACGATTAAGTAACCTAAGCCCAAGTACACGCACGGTGCCATGCTGCCATGTTAGTGCAGTGCATCTAGTCATATCTATTACAAAAGTGCGATACAATGGGCAATAAACTAACCCAAAAAATTATATCTTACCAAACTTAATCGGGCGTTACGTCTTACGGGTTGCAACATAATATCTAATCTAATCCGTTGTCATAACATAACAATGTCGTAGTCGAACCATATCCCTACTGCCGTATTAATCCGAGCCATACACTCATGTAAATCACTAATGTATGTGTTTTTTAGGTCGTGACACTATCTTCTTAGGAATGGGCTACCCTTTTAATTGGGAACTGTCGAACTCAAGGAAAAGAAATCAAAATTATTACGTGATACCTTTTGTCTTAAACTATATGTATTTAAGTATTTCGATTAAGCCATCGTCATGGAAAAAGATGAAGAAAGCAGACCCCACCATCAGATGGGAATAATAACTGCTCAGGAGAGACAGAGAGAGAGAGAGAGATTAGGCCATCATCATCATTTCCTCAAAGACCTCCACAGCCTACATAACCACATCCATCGGCTTCCATTGATCATATTTAATCATGTGTACCCTCCTGACGACCAGCAGTCATCATTTGTCAGTTTAATTTAAGCCTTATGACAAATAGATTGACAGTTAACAACTAGTAATTGAAGTTTATGTATAGGACAGTGGAACTCAGGAGGACTGGATCCTCCAGTGCGTGCTAGAAAACCATTTTCCACAGCTTCTGTCGTTTCTATAAAGGATATCCCCACTGCCACTTTAATTCGGCGATTTTTAAGACTACCTATACCTATTTATTTATTTATTGGAGAAACAACAGAAGTAAATGTGTAACAAAAACAATTATGGTTTAAACTTTTAAAGTATACATTTAGGCATGCACTTACTTCTTAAAACGCTCTCACTGAGCACACACAACATGAACATTTTAATACTTACTACACTAGACTAAACTTCTGCATAGGATAAACAACAAAATCCTATACCTATGCTACTTTACTTGGTCGTTCATCGTGGAATCCATCTCACAAGGAAAATCCAAGCCCTGAGGCCTACCTATCGCTGTTACTCTCACATCGTACTAACCGGTTAATTTCGCAGGCTTTGCATTGGCAGAACTTCCCGTTGAAGCCAGGGTCGCAGTTGCAGTTCCCGCAGATGCAGTCGCCTGCACCAGAACAGGGCATGTAGTGCGTGCCGTTGGGCTCACGACACTGTGAGATCAGCGCCATGGACTTTTCCTCGTCCTCGATTGAACAGTCGCAAGCGGGACCTGACCTGTAGATCAGAAACGAATTCTTACAAATTTGTTATTATTATTATTATTTTTTATTTATTAATTAAAGTGTAAAGCTAAAACATTTACAATTCCCTGCGAAACGGTTTGTACTGTTTGTCTGCAAGTGTGAGTCTCTATATAATATTTCTACAAATGTTATTGCTAAACACTTAAGTGACACTTTGAATAGACAACTTTATCACTCAAGTGTCAGTATAATAGGTGCTTTTTTAAGTACTTTTTAAATTTGGACTTATTTGGCTCGTGTCTGATATTCTCGGGCAAACTATTGAGTATGTAGGGAATCCTTATGCTCAATGCTCTATCTCCATAGTAGTTCCTGACCCTTGCTACTTCAAATTTGCCCGCGGATACCGACCTTGTTCCATGTTTATTTTCTATTAGTATTTGAATTATGAAATATGTAATGTCGATTTTTTTTTATGTGGGTAGGTACACACCACATTTTTTGGACTGGACCGGTAATCCAGAGGTGCCGGGTTAATTCCCGGTCTCTTCCATGAGGTTACGCATTTCAATATTTCTTTGAGCTTTGATCTTTGTATCATTGGTTAGATTTCTTACAAAGATTTGCTTTGAGGTTGACCCTCGACATTCTCGACGCGTATTTACAAGAACCGGTAGGTGTAGGTATAAGCCGCAATTCAAATTTATTATTTCAGATCAAAGGCCCTTAGAATATAACATACATATTATATATAACAATACTTAAAAAACTAGGCCACATTTTTACTGTACGTGGTATCAGGTAGGTGCCTGAGGAAGCGCCGGAACATGACCTTCCTGCCTAATTCTTCCTTGGGGTCACTAGCTTGTCAGTTGGGTTTGTTAGCTTGGTTGGTATATAGCCTCTGGTCAATGCGAGTTTCGGGGCCCCTTTTCCCTTACGTACGTTAGGGCTTTGAGTAAACCTCCGGGTCCATATTAGGGGTAATTGGGCCCATAAGCAATTGACTTATGGATAATTGTGCCCCTGATAGAAGTTACCAGGATATAATATAGGTACATCATCGGTAGGTATAGGTTGTCTGGAAGAGATCGCTTTTTAGCGATAAGACCGCCTGTTGTTACCCTATTTAACGTTGCTTTATTTCTTTGTTATTAATCTTTTTCATGTGGTGCACAATAAAGGATATTATTATTATTATTACATCTAAGGAATTATAGAGGGTAGATGAAGACTTTCTTTATAGATTTTGTTTGTTGTTTGTTGACTCACCATCCCTTATTACACTGGCATACGCCGCACACGAGGTGCGAGTTCACTGGACAAGTCTGTGAAGGATTCTGCTCGGTGTTCGTCTCACACCCGCAGCCGCATTGTATCTCCACGTCGAGTGTGAGCGAGTCCTGGCCTAGTTGACTCTCAGATATGCGTATCGTTTGATTGGACTGGAATTAAATAATAATAATATAGTAGTTTATGCAACTGCTACATAATGAGAGGTCTTAAAATACGAGTGTGGTTTTATGAAACGAGCCGTATGCGAGTTTCATAATAGGATCACACGAGTGTTTTAAGACCTAATTATGTACAGCTGCATACACTATTTTATCTACACCCATCTTGTTAAATTCCTATAACAAGTTCAGATATTATAGGTAAGGACCTACGTTACTTGGCAGGCTAGCTAGGTTAGGAATTTAACAAGATGGGTGTAGATAGACATAGTTATAAATGACACGTGATGAAAGCGAGATGCCGTATGCCAACCTTAGAAACTTTCCAAGGCTTCCTTCGGCATTATTCATAAGGAAAATCCTTATTAATTGGAGACGATAACTAAAGCCAAACAGGGATGACACCCCCAGGTAACATCGTACACTACGTACATACATTTAAAACTGGCATAGAGCGGTATCGCATCAGAAAACGTAGTGGGTACCATCGTTTTTTGCTTCTGAAATATGTTTCTATTATACAAAAGCTTTGGGTACTTGTTTATTAACGTAACGAGTCTATAAGCTTCACGTAGCAAAATACCAAGTCTACTGTAAACGAACATTCATCACTATATAATAACAGAATATAAATCATAAACTAGATTGTATATGAGTGAGTGCTCCATTGAGCGCCACAATGTAGGGTGTCTGTGAAATCTGTGTTAACACCCAATCGTAAACTTTAGTACACATCTTTTTCCGTATGGCTCGATCGCTTCCTGGCAGCTATATTTGGCCCGTGGTTAAGTTCACACTTTGCATTGTATGTAAAATTGAATCTTAACTGTTTAAAAGATAGTCGACTTATTTTATGTTTAGAGCAATGAACGGAATTAACATAAATGAGCCTTTTTTGGAGTTGAGACTTTTAAGGCACGCCAAACTATTAATGGCTCCACTATTCCGATTCGGTAGCGCTTAGGTACCTTTATCTTTACAGTTTATAGAATAGAAAGTGTCAAAATCTGCAATGGAGGTTTCCTCCTTGCATGTTGCATCTGTATTGTAATTGTAAAGGACCTTTTGTAAGGGCAAATTCCAAAATTGCATGATGTAATGGTAGCACGTATGCTTATGAAAGCTCCCAGCGAGTTAGTTACAAAACGAATTCAAACAAACCCTTGGTTTAATAGATTCTGAGGCGTGCATGGATAGAATGCAAGTCTGCCGGAATTCACTTTAATGTTAGTTTAAATTTGACGCGTTCAAATGAAACATTAACTATTGCATACAAAACAGACGCACATCAGAATAATTTGACGTGTATATTTCGAGTGCATCTTCAAAGGGCACGAACGCACGTGAAGGAGTAACGGAACTGATACAAACCAACAATAATGCGCCGCGCTCAGTTACAGAATACATAAACAGAGGCGCTACTTGCTAGTAATTAATTGAGTACCTTCTTGTATTCGGGGCATGATTCCAACGTGACATGTACTTCATAGTTAAGCGTCATGCCGTATTCGACTCCGGAGCAGCGCGTAGACTCGATAAACGACCCTCCTTTCACACCGCAGTCCGTGAAGTACTTGACCTTTACTGGGCCACTTCTGGAGTCATCTTCGAAGTCCACGACGCTCACAATGTTCTCGTATCCAGTTTTGACTAGCTTCAATATATTCGAACTGTCACTTTCTAGCTTAGCAACGTAGGTAAAGTCGTCCATCAGCTGGTGAATGCTGTCGTAATGCTCCTTCACTCTTTCCGTCACGGCGAAAATTACGTTCACCTAAAAATAACCACATTATTACTCGAGATGATACAATGTAAACTGTGGATGGTTTGTTTACGCCGGCCGGACTTTGCGTAACCTATATGTTTTAATACGGCGGAGAGGAAACATTATTTACCTTATACTTATCTAAGAGTCTATAGACTTGCGCAAGCGATGGATAATCGTAAATGGAGTACTCGGTGTAATATCCATTATCGTCCAAGTGGCACTGTTCGTCGTTTTTCTTGATAGCTCCACCTGAATATAATATCTGATTAGTGTCGTATTACCTGCGTTGCGAGAAAGCCGTTGAATAGGGCATTTACAGCGTATATTAAACTCTATTATGTAGAGCGTTTTTATGACTCTTGTGTCTGAACCAGCGAACCTTATCGTCATCACATGAGATAGATTATTTCTCTTTGAAAGCCATACAAAACTAAGCTATTTAAAAGACAATCCTCACATATGATTGTTGGCATATTATGTTTACTTTAATTTCTAGATATAGTTCTAAAAATTGCTATACTTTAGTTTAAATTGTTTACTAGTTGTTTTGCATGTTGTTACCTATAAGTAATTGTGACACCCACATCCAAGAGTGTAATAGTGTGACTTACCATGTTTTGGTGTTAACAATTGTTGGTGAACATTAATTCAATAAATAAAAAAAATAAAATATTATCGATAACATCTATGTAGCAGTTAGACATTAGAATTAGCATCGTTCATTCAAAGGCAGGTTTAACCCTCCGGCGAACGCCTAATTTCACGGGCACGCGACTGTATGACAGCTACCGTAAAAACATACAGAAAATCCAAGAATTCACTATCCATACGAAAACCAAGTTATAAATTATTGATATACCAAAAAATACTTTCTAACTTTCTTATAAGTATGAAAAGAATAGCGTCACGTGCTTCACATTCTATTAGAATGCCGCTTCCAGTTTACCTACTAAGATGGTTTTATATGGTTACAATGTTTGACATTTAAATAAAGCAATTTAAACGGATTAAATCGCGTATATTAATTATTTGAGCCTCCCTGACGTTTCAGTACCTTTACAGAAACGTCAGGGAGGCTCAAATAATGAATATACGCGATATAATCCGTTTAAATTGTTTTATTTAAATCTGTGACAGTCGCGGAAACCGAAGAAAATACAATGTTTGAGTTAGTTTTGAATTACTAGCGAATTTACCAAGCTTTCCATCACCAGCGGTGTGGAGTAGCCCATCAGAGAGCAGTATGACGATCTTTCTGCTGTGTAGAGACCAGCCGATCTTACTGCCGCATGTCACCGCCTGCATCAGCGCATCGAGTTGCGCCTCAGCATCATCCAGGTTCGCTGTCACTTTGCTGTTGTTCACGTGTTTGATAAAGTCGGTTACCTAGAACAATGAAGGGAGGAATTAAGATTAACTAGGTGCGCCGCGCGGTGTTACCTGCTCATCCCACGGGAACACTTCATTTTTTCGGGATAAAAAGTAGTTTATGTGTTAATCCAGGGTGTCAGCTACTTTCATACCAAAATTTATCAAAATTGGTCGAGCCGCTTGTGCGTGAAGAAGTAATAAAACATACACATAAACAAACTCACAAACTTTCGCAATTAATCACTTGTAGAACATCAATATCGGGAGCGTGCATTGATGGTTCTCTGTACTTTTAAGATAATATTCAATAATTGGCAGGCTTCATATCTCCCAACAATATTAAAACTATTATTAATATTAATTCATAGTTAAGACTAATAATCTTTTTTTATGGCTTAGTTTGGGTCGAAGGTTGGAATATCAAAGTGTCATAACACGATCTCTATTAGTTAGGACTTTATAGGACATCAATGTATGGGAACCAATATTTTTGTCATTAAAGCATGAGCCTTGGCACACTTGTTACTTAGGTGGACTAGAGTTGAAAACGCCCGGGAGACGAGCGCGGACGCCCCGCTGGTGGGGAGGGGGAGGGGGGGAAGTTACGTTCCGCCGCGCTTTCTTTCAGTCCTCCTATCATCGTATTTATAGAGACTATGGCAAGTTTGGTATCGTTTTCGGATAAATTGAGGACGGCCAATCATTTTTTGGGACATTAATAACATGTTTTTCTAGAAAAAAATAGAAATAAAGGCAAAAATCAGAAAATCTTAGTTAAAAAAAAATCTTTCTGCAACGATTACGTGAAAATGAGCTACGATTTGGGCATGAAAAAGATAGATTTCAGAAACATATAATTTATTATAGCTATTATGAATAGCGAATACTAAAAAAAATTTTTTTTGAACAGCGGACTACTCAAAATTTTACTTTATGAAAATAAGGACCCAAAAACAAATGTTATAAAGGTTGGAATGTGTAATGTAAGTAGCTTAATTGTATATTACGTAGTTTAAAGCTGTATTTACGCTTGTTAGCATGTGTATTATATTTTAAATTGCGAATAATATAACCGTCAAATGACTGGTTCAAAATAAAACTAACAAGTCACATATCTGATTAGATATTATTGTTAATCTGTATATAAATACTTAAACTGGTACATATATTTATGTGTAACATGCTCCATCACATGCGCACAACTCGGTGCACTTTAATTTTTATTGTAACCTGCATCTAGCAGCGCATTTCTTTTTGCTGCACCTGACCATTTCCATGCAGGCTTTGGGCTCGACACCTACTGGCAAACTAGTCCATGTAGGTTCCCATCTCTCATCTACTTTTATACATCCCCAATCAGATGGACTAGGAATATATTGGATCGGTTATATTTGGCCCTATACATGAACTGCTTGAAAAACTGCCCGCTGGAAATGCTGGTACAATGTAGCATTCGTTGGTGGAATATTTTTCAACTGGCGGTCTTTTCGTAAACAACTGCTTTCTGGAATCGTTTACAGCAGAAATTAACTGAGCTGGATCTTAAACAAAATTTTTAAATATGCACTACTAGGTACCCTTTAAGTGACTCATTGTTTTATGAATAAAGTAAATACATGACTACAATAAACTTTTCCACGATCGCCATTGCATCTTCAATTTTGCTGCCGTATGCTGTCAGGAAACTTTATGTGGTATTAGGGACTGCATTCCAGGCTTCGAATGCATTCGTTTTTTTCCCTTTCCGTTAAAGAAAGTAACTGTCACGACCTGTAAAGGCGTACGCAAAACCCACCTCGGAAACCTGCCCTCCTGCGACTGACAACGACTTGATTAGGAACCGGACATACTCCGATCGGAAGCTCCGCTCTTAGATCACTTAAGGTCAAAAAAGCCTCCGGACCCAATCCAATCCGATCCAATTACACATGATATGCAATAACATCTGGCGTACTGGAGAGTGGCCCAAAGATTGGACGCATTCTGTCGTTCTGCCTCTTTATAAAAAGGGATCGATGGTCAAATGTGATAACTACCGCACACTCGCGCTACTCTCACATATGCTAGAAAAACACTGCTCCACATAGTCAACCGTCACATCCGGCATTTCCTGGATTGGCAAATCCCACAGGAACAGGCAGGTTTTGTTAAAGGTAGAGGCACTCGTGAGCAAATCTTTAATGTTAGACAGCTGATTGAGAAGGCTTACAAATTTGACACGCCTATCATAATGTGCTTCATAGATTACAGCAAGGCCTTTGACTGTGTTGACTGGACAGTCCTGAAAGAACTTGGCGTGCCCGCCCGCTTGTCAGCGCTTGTACAGAGTATATACTATGACAGTCAGGAAGTTGTTCGAGTTGAGGATACGCTACCTGCGCCTTTCATTTATCAACCCACGGAGAATGCATCATGCGGAAAACATGTGACCAATGGGAGGGAGACGTCAGCAGGAGGAGTGAAGCTCACTAATCTGCGGTATGCCGACAACACCACCATTATAGCGGCAAATGCAGCTGAAATGATAAACTTCTTGGCAAAAATGGAGCGGATTAGAAACACTTGGTCTCTTCATAAACAGGTCGAAGACCAAAATCATGGTGGTGGACCGAAATCAGAAACTGAAACTCATTGGGAGATTAAATGTTGGCACGGTCCAGACTTTCAACTTCCTGGGTTCCCTTATAGCTGACAATGGCTCTTGCCAAATGGAGATTCGGCGACGTATCGGGATATCCAAAGATGCCATGACTCAGTTGCGCAAGATATAGAGAGATCGGAGAATCACGCTGCGAACGAAGACAAGGCCTGTGCGCACACTGATATTCTCCATCTTCGTATATGGACGATGAAACTTACGTGGATCCTCAGAGCAGCGGACCGTTATCGTGTTGACGCTTTCGAGATGTGGTGCTGGAAGAAGATGCTTCGCATCCCCTGGACTGCGCACAAGACCAATATGCTTCCATTTAAGAAACTAAAATTGACTTCCAGATTATCGACCATGGTCTCACAAAGAGTGCTGGATTTCTATGGGTACATTTCCAAGAGAAGACGATAATCTGGGAAAACTGTTCGTCACCGAAAAGACCAGGGTAAGAGGCCTCGGGGCCGCAGCCCGATGCGTTGGTCCGACTAAATCCGCACTGCAGTTGACTCCAACTTTCACGACGTGGTCAAGGCGGCCAAGGATCGGCAGAATTGAAGATGCAAGGGAGATTGTGGAAAAATTTGTTGTTGACATAAAACTATGAATAATTTAGGTTAGTTGTGCCTATTTAACATTTTAGTTTTAGATCCAGCTCAGTTTCGGCTGTAAACGATTGCCGAAAGCAGTTATTTACGAAAAAAGACCGCAAATTGAAAAATATTCCACCAACGAATGCTACATTGTACCAGCATTTCCAGCGGGCAGTTTTTCAAGCAGTTCATGTATAGGGCCAAATATAACCGATCCAAAATATTCCTAGTCCATCTGATTGGGGATGTACAAAAGTAGATGAGAGATGGGAACCTACTAGCTTGCCAGTAGGTGTCGAGCCCAAAGCCTGCATGGAAATGATCAGGTGCAGCAAAAAGAAATGCGCTGCTAGATGCAGGTGTAACCAATAAAAATTAAAGTGCACCGAGTTGTGTGCATGTGATGGAGCATGTTAAACATAAATATATGTACCAGTTTAAGTATTTATATACAGATTAACAATAATATCTAATCAGATACGTGACTTGTTAGTTTTTATTTTGAACCAGTCATTTGAAGTCATCAAACGGTTATATTATTCGCAATTTAAAATATAATACACATGCTAACAAGCGTAAATACAGCTTTAAACTACGTAATATACAATTAAGCTACTTACATTACACATTCCAACCTTTATAACATTTGTTTTTCGGTCCTTATTTTCATAAAGTAAAATTTTGAGTAGTCCGCTGTTCAAAAAAATTTTTTTTTAGTATTCGCTATTCATAATAGCTATAATAAATTATATGTTTCTGAAATCTACATAAATGTGGCTTTATAATAATATTTTTTTCATGCCCAAATCGTAGCTCATTTTCACGTAATCGTTGCAGAAAGATTTTTTTTTAACTAAGATTTTCTGATTTTTGCCTTTATTTCTATTTTTTTCTAGCAAAACATGTTATTAATGTCCCAGAAAATGATTGGCCGTCCTCAATTTATCCGAAAACGATACCAAACTTGCCATAGTCTCTATAAATACGATGATAGGAGGACTGAAAGAACGCGCGGCGGAACGTAACTTCCCCCCCTCCCCCTCCCCACCAGCGGGGCGTCCGCGCTCGTCTCCCGGGCGTTTTCAACTCTAGTCCACCTAAGTAACAAGTGTGCCAAGGCTCATGCTTTAATGACAAAAATATTGGTGTTGTCCTATAAAGTCCTAACTATATTGTATAAGCAGGATTAATTCCTTCGATACGAAATTCCTAAAGGGGTTACAAAACAAAACCAATGCCAAATATGACCGTTTTGTATACATTACATTGTATTAGGCGACGCAAATACTTTTTGAAATTATTAATAAGGAGAGCCACACGCACTAAACAGTACTAGACAGGCTCATAAATAATTTGCCTACTGATTATAATTCTGATAGCTATGTGCGTGACTTTGGGCAAGCCTTTGTAAAGAGTAATTCAGTTACGTTCGCGTCTATCGCCTTGCCTTATAGGCGTTGTGAAGGCAGCTAGCATACAGTTCATTTTATTCAACTGATTAATTAAAGGTAAGTACCTCGATTATTCACAATAGGCTAGTTCATGACCGCGATTTCACCTATTAACTAATTGTAAGCAATGTTCAAGCACAATAGCGCGTCGAATGGATTTAAGATACCTCCAAATGTACTCGTATATAATTCTTAACGTGCCTTACGGGATCCACAGGCGGCCTGAAATACTAATTTTTGTTTACCATCTACATGTAACGTTTCGCCAAATGTTCATTTGTCTGAAAGCCATTTTTTCCAAAACTGTTCATTTTTCAAAATAATTATAAAACAAACCTAACCTAATGGGTTCTTTAAAACGATGCACGATGTATATAAAATCCTGAAAATATGACGGGTTCCAGGAAAAAAATACTTTAGGACAAATGAAAATTTGGCGAAACGTTACAGATAGGAAATAATGTTTCGAAGTTGAGATAGGACACCTCCACAGGCACATCCCGCCTAGTGAGAGCCACAAAACCATTTTTTGTATGTAATTAATTGTGTTTTTGAGATAAAATTTACTTTAATCTACTTCACCTGATTAGTAAGCGACAAATGGTGCCGGTAGCTGTACGTGGGTTCGCATGTTATCTCCTCGACACTGCAAGGGTTCTGTCGACGGCGATCGTCCACGTTGATGAACGGCAGCACGGGCTTGTCCGCGAAACTGCCGAACCCTAACCTGGAAACGATAAGTTCATCATCATCATAACGCTGCACAAAGGTACCTTCCAAGGATCCCTATAGGGACAGGGACTGACATCGCTAACCACATTCTTAATAAGAAATTAGGTTTAGTAAAATACGTACATCGCGTCGTCTTGTACTCGAAGGAAGGTAGGTACAGACCGCCCAAATGGATCCTATTTCTTAATGTAGCTTCAAAGTTGCATTTTGTTGCAAAGTAGTGTTCTGACGTGAAAAGTATGAGAGCCTCTATGAGAGCAACTGACACACGTGACTTTTTCTCGCGAGAGAAATATTACCTATCTCTTTCTCCACAGTACTGTGAGAGAGCGACGGGCGATATACCATGCCGCGCGACAAGAGTAGCTAGTTGTGCTAAACGGGCAGTAAGATTATTAATGTAATTACTGGCACACAAGTCACTTCTCAGCGTAATCAAAAACATACTAAAATAAACTACTAGTAGGTACATTAATAAAAGTATTTTTTGAATATTCGAAGAACTGTTGTTTCATATGCCTTATAAGTATAGCCACGACGATGCCATGGAACTTACGACACGTTGCAAATAGTTGATATCAACTAGCAATGTGTGTAACAATTTCATAGAAAATAAATAGAGTTAATGACTAATGTTACACTAGGGAATGACATCATGCTTCCTACAACTAGCTTAATGTCTAGAATAACAATTTGATGGAGGATTGCATTGCACAGATGTCACTAAAACTGTATATATTCGTTAAAACATGTACGTTCCTATAATAAATATCTCAAATAGACTCATGAAATGGCCTTCTAGGGAACGGCAAACTCATTTACAGTATCAATGGAGAGAGTAATGTTAATATTATTAAAAGGGAAAATGACCTTCAGAATTCCTTGGCGCCATGTAGTTACGTAAATGTGGTGTTTGGTGGCCGTAATTTCAAATTAGGAACTTGTTTTAGAAAAGTTTTTCATTCCGCGGAAAGTACGGGAGGCTATCGAAATTAGTCGTCATCCGAATTTTAACCGAGATTGTGGATGGTCAGTGCCCCCTAGTTGGAGGACGGTTTTGGATACTACATCGGCCGTTAGTGTGGACGAGACCTTAGCAAATGACGTAGTGAGCGTTGTGTGCAACCCGACAATTGGCATTGTGCGTGATGATGAGGGTAGTTTTGCGCCTCCGCCTGTGACACCCGCGTCGAGCAGCCGCGAGGACAGGGCGCGCGCCCGCAGTGTTTGGTTGGCCGCCGCCGCGACTGATCGTCTCTCCTGATGATGAATCGCGTACCGATTCGAAACATGTCGAGCGTTATTCGACTTCTACGACGTGAGTATTTTAATATAACTTGTTTTAACTTGGATTAAACTTTTACAGTTGTCATCTGGCAACCCTACACACGTACATGAGGACATTTACCTGAAATTGTCAGTCAAATTCTTCAGCATATCAGGCAAGTCGTCTCTCAGCGACACCAGGGTCTCCTTGTCGTCCTTCATCGACCACGTGAGGTCCATCAGGTAGTACAGGTCCAATGGGTAGTTCTTTGCTGGTCTGTATGAGAACTTCACTTTTACCGTCTCTCCTGGAGGAAAAACAGTAAGTACCTAATTAGTACGTAATGTGTCAGTTACTTAGTTGAACCATGAATCTTTAATAGTATGTAATAGTATACATACCTAGGGCGGTAAATTCGTGAATGTCACCTTCGGTTTGGGCCACAAACACCTGCGATCTGGGGCTTTACGAATTACCGCCCGTGGTTTGTCTAAAGTTTTACGTCGCCTTGGCCAGGAAGTGAGGTTTTCTCCCCGGCAGAAAATCCCAAGTCTAGGGTGACGTACATACGTTTGACACATTTTGCTGAAATCGGCTATTTAAAGGTTATTCAGCTCGATTTTTCGGTTATTTATGATGCCCTATTACGTCAAAATGTAGTTGCATGGACATGCAAGTTACATGATCCTTTTTTCCCGGACTACGCTAAAGAGTTTTATTTATTCACCTAGCCAGCAAAGTGTCTTCGTTTCAGTTTTGGCAAAAATGCGTTGGTATTCCGCATGTTTTCTCCTACAGATGGTATTCCTCAACCAATTCGCGTGAAATTGCGTCGAGAGTCGATAATTTCATATTTTTTGTCGATTTAAATATTTTAAAAATGGCGGGGATATGGGGTGAATACGGAAAAATATCATATGTTATTCATTTCAAAACAGCAACTAGCGTGGTCAACAGCTCACGACCCACTACTTAGTATTTTAAAGTTACGAATAGTTTCGAGTTTCAAGTCTTATCTCTACGCTTACGTGGTTTGAGCGACAGCCGAACTCTCTGAGGCTGTATCTGCACGGCTGCCTCAACGTCGTCCGACTCCACATCTTGAAGAGACCTGTTCTCGGCCACCTGCCACAACGGCTTCTCAGGTCTTTGGATCATGGTCTGTGTGCAGCCGCTGGCCAGCAAACTGGAAGGTAGAGAAGACAAATTATGATCAATTGAAACGTTATTGACGACTCGGTTGGCGCAGTGTTAGACCAGCTGCCTACTGAGCCAGCGGTCCTGGGTTCGAATCCCTGAAACTGAACTCTAATATTTGTGCCTGGGTCATGGATGTTATTTGTATTTAAGTATGTACGTATTTATCTATATAAGTGTGTTTATCGTCGTCGAGTGACACAAGCCTACTTACTAGAGCTTTACTGTGGAACTAAATCGATTTGTATGAGGTTGACCGATATTTATATATTTATTATGAACAATTTTGGGGTGATTATCTAGAGATTCAGTTTTAATCTCAACTCTCTAACACTTTTAGCACAACTGTGACACGCGACTCTTTCTCGAGTGATTACCTAACCCATCTCTTTTCGTGCATTATTGCGTCGTGTTGTGAGAGAGTAACAAGCAACACTTTTATCGTCGCGCGAGAAGTCGCGTAGCATAAGTTGTGCCAGACGGGGGATCTCACATCCTCAAGCCCGGGCTAGCCAGCCCATGGCTTCGCCGGAGGCTGGGGTGCACTGGTGGGCATCTGGGCCCTCGAGTCTGCGGAATCGACGCGCGACGGCGCACCTGGTCAGACGGGCAGGTTGTGTTTATGTAACATATCTAATTGATCGAGCGAGCGAAATGTCTCCGTTTTAGCTTTGGCCCAAAATTCTTTCGTATGTTTTAATGTTTAGACGCTTTCCGGCTGTGCTCATAAAATTCTCATAAAATGTTTTGAGTAGGATCGATAAGTTATTTAATACCTAGATATTTCTTTTCGATTTATTTTTTCGGAATTTTCGTAAATGCTCTGTTAGTTACCAATTGACAGGCGTTGACCGTTGACCGCGAACCGTGAACAGCAAATAAGTAGTAGGTAATATTGGGAATAATCATCAGCAAAAGTTTTAATATTCTGAATCTGTCCCGACAACATAGTTACAGGGAGTTGCGTGGTTATATTAATTAGGTAGGTATGAGTAGGTACGTAATTTACTAATTAGGCAATTTTAGTAAGTCGGTTAGTAGAACATATAAATTGTTTACCTACCTTTTCCTGTTGGGTACAGCTACTTGTATTAGGAAGAAAAGAAACGTAAATAAAACTTAATTTATAATATTAACTAAATATTTGTAAGTATTATAATATTGTTAACTTTCGCTGTCAGTTACTCGGGTCAAATCTAGACTCGTTTAAAATATCTTCTTCGAGTGTTTGGAAACATTTTTAGTAAGTATCACATTAATCATCGATTTAATAGTAAAACTATGCAATACTAAAGATGACCTAAAAATCACCAATGAAAAAGTTTCCCCTAAATGTTAAATTGTGATCAATCTGATCAATATGAAAACAAATAACAATAATACTGAAAGGTCACATGTTTCCTTAAAAGCACAATAATGAACTAACAGTACCTCCATAGAATATATTAAGATCAGGGTAAAAGATTCATCGTCACCTTTCTCCATTAATATTCATGAGGATTACAAAAACGTCCATATTTTAACTACCAATTAAAAACCTACACAATTCCGGAAGTAAACGTTTCAAGTAAATAGGTACCAAACATATCGATAAACCTATTAGGAGCATTTAATTAATAACTTAATTCTAGTAACTTATATTCGCTGTATACCTTCCTGTTGTTCTGGTGATATACAGTGTTATTGTGTCAAAGTTACTGAGTCAAGTGCATGTTATTGTCATAGATAAGTCCAACCTTGGTAAAGGCTATTCAGGAGCGAATGAGTTACTGTCATGTACTTCGTACAGACTTATTACAGCATTTACATTAAACATGCGATTATCCGCTAGTTATTGCTAATATATTATGTCATTACGAGGAACATTATGTATAGGTAAGGTAAGGTAGTACTAATATTAATCGTGTAGTAAGATTAAAAGCAAAATAGAAGTTTCTTATAAGTACTTTATTTAATTTTTTATACTCGAGTACTTTAATCTGACAATTATAATTTCACAGACAAAATCACAATAACGCACTTTTTAATCCTGTACGAAAATTCTATACTCTATGGTACCCGATAAGAAATCTCTCTACTCAACTCTAATAATTTCGAAAAGAGAACATCAGCATATTTGATTTAAATAAAAGCACGCTACTGTTCAGTGATTGGTTGAAACTTGAAATTACTTGGTAAAAAAATTAACCAATCACAAGGCATCCGCCATGACCATCGCGATCATGTTTTTTTTAATAGGCCAGTTTTAGTTGAACGAAAAAGGTTACCTACATCAAAAATAAAAATTCATAGTGGTTAATGACGATTAAAGTAAAAAAATATTT
Organism: Apotomis betuletana; assembly: GCA_932273695.1. Lineage (NCBI taxonomy): Eukaryota > Metazoa > Arthropoda > Insecta > Lepidoptera > Tortricidae > Apotomis > Apotomis betuletana. The sequence continues at coordinate 8,192,960 of OW026313.1, read as the reverse complement.
TTATGTGTTTTGCTCGTATAAAAAGTAGTGTATGCAATAGTTACACAATAATTAGGTCTTAAAATCTCGTCCCTTACTTTTAATTGCATAAAATACTATAATCTTTGTACTGGAAAAAAGGAACTAGGAACATGGCAATGGCAACCAAAAGCTACATATATGCTTAAACCTGTAAGATGGAGTTTAATTAAGCATCAGCTTTATTTTGACGCATGACTACAAGTTTAAGGTAACCGTGACAGAAGATGGATGAAGCTACAAATCCCGTAAATTTATTCTCACGTTTCAAACGCGAACAAACAACCAAATTTAGTTACCTATGACGAAATGAGCCTATGAGCTTTAGAACAAATCCATTGAAAAGTATTCATCCGAGTCTGCGGCACACAATCAATAATCAATCACGTTGATCGTGGCCGGGAGAGGCCTTTTGGGCCAGCGATGTGATGCCCAACGTCGGACGTCGGCCCACGAACGTGGGAACACGATGGGAACTCCCAAGCCGGACTAGTGATGTATAGGTTCCGGGAATATCCCTGGCAGTGTTCACGAGAATATTTGTGAAATCATCAAAAGCATATTTTTTTTCACCACCAGTCATCAGCAAATTATGTGACTTCTATCCTCTGAAAATATTCTTAGTGAATATTCTATATTAGAAGTAGGTAAGTAAGTCAGATGTTTACAATGAAGCGAAAAAAATGAAAAATTTAATGGTTCAGACAGGATTCGAACCTGCGTCTCCAACTTAAATTTATTTCAATTTTTCGCTTCATTGTAAACATTTGGTTTATGTTAGCAGACGTTACTGCTTTAATAAAAATAATTAGGTAGGTCAGATTTGGTAACTGCACGTGACCCAATGATAAAAAACATAAGTAAGTAAATAGTTTGTTAGTCAAGTGTTAAGGTTAAGACATTTTCACTGAAAGCATTACAAGCTTACTTAAATTAAAAGATTAGATTATTTGAATGCCCACCGCTCCAGGCAGGTGCGGCCGGCTAGCCCCGCCCCCTGCTAATTATCGATATTCGGATGCAGCCATACTAGGCTTCCGGCTTCCCATTGTAATGAAAAAAAAAAAAATTTGAATGCCCTTTTATTATGAAGTATTTATTTGTTTTACTAATTGTAATGCACCCAAGTTTGGGAATTAATCCCGGATACGCGGCACATCACTAACCTAACCAATGAGTGCGCTAATGCAACGCACTGCAACTGACCATATAATCAATAAAACACCCGCCTTTTCTAACGCTTATGTTACTATTACATTGAATTTCTGTTATTTTTTACTTGTAATGCTCGTTAAGTTTGGAGAATGTTCCCGGGAAATAAACTCCCGTGGCACAGCACTAATCTAAACAAAAGAATGCGCTAATGCAGCACTGTACCAAATCACTACCTAATCCATAAAACACTCGCCTTTTATAACGCTTATCTTACTGTTACATTAATATCTATTATTCTTTACTTGTAATGTTCTTCATTTTGGGGAATATTCCCGGAAAATAAACTCCCGTGGCACAGCCCTAATCTAACCAAGAATGCGCTAATGCAGCACTGTACCCAATGACTATCTAATCAATAAAAGACCCGCCTTTTGTAACTTTTATCTTACAGCTTTTTCATCACAGATAACGCAGCAAAAAGTAATAGAAGAGACGTGTTAAAAGCTTAACACTAAATAACAAATTGACCATTAGAAGTTCGTAATTACTCCCCCGCTGTGCGGTACAAGGCCTGCTGTTTGAGACCATACAACTGAGTTAATTAAACGAAGACGCGTTGCTATAAAGATATACTATGCGCTATGAAAATTAGAATTGCTTTGGAGATAGCGTGAGTGTATGTTATTCAATTTCTGTAGTTCAATTAAAAATGTCAGCACGGTGGTCTTCACATGTAGATTTTAGAATCGTAAGCTGCCTGTTTAAGAAATGTTTTGAATTTCTACGGGTTACTTTGAACTATACTAAAAATAAGAGAAAGATTAATCTTGTATGATTCACAAAAAATATAGTTAGTATTGCGAAAATTATTCATCATGCTTCGTTACGCAATCTGTTGGTGGTCTCAGTTTTCTTAGACAACAACGGATACGATTAATCTTTGTCTCGTAAATATAAACAAAATACCCTTCTATCACCAACAACCATAGTTATATTCAGTAGATCATAAAGTACGGGATTGACATAAGCTTCCGAAAGGTCACGTTATCTAAATCGCCCCGTCGTAGCTACATTTCGAACAGTATTAGTTATCTCCAAAATAAATCCTTTGTCGGGGGTCCCAGACAACATGGATAGAGTCAAGCTGAGAAGTGATTATTTTTTAAAGAGCGCTTTGCTTATTGTCCATCTCTGTATTTTATTTTACTTTGTACTTATTTAACCCAGTAACAACAAGTAATCTTTCTTGGCTGCAGCTTTACCAATATAGATGCAGGAAAACTATGAAATGTGACTTTCAACTTTTTTTGACTTTTAATAAAGTTGCTAGAGCAATGGGTGATGCTCTGTCCAACGACAAACGCAATCGGGACCAGTTGCACTACAATGACAAGCTTAGATCTATAGTGCGACCAACTTTTTTGTGAAGTGAACGTCATAAGTCGCCATATTTGGCACATAGAGCACTTGAACGCAGAAACACTGACAATCGTATGAGTCGTAGTTTTTAATTTCGCAGTTTCGCAGTTGCACTATTGAAAATTATGTTTTCTTTCACGGTTATGACAGTTCATGAATTTCGTATCCAGGGACGCCGATGCGATCAGGGTCAGGATCATTTACGAAGAAGTAAAGATGTGATCTGGTACATAAGACATAACCGTGGGTATCAGCCGTATTATGCTAACTCACCTGCCCGGACTTAGAGGGCCAGGGCCCCTAGGCACTTGGTATTTGGGGCCCATCCCCTATTTCAAAATGCTTTTCAGTAAATTGAATAGTAGGTTAACTAGTGGTATTTTAAATCCATTACTACCTAATATTCATCATTCGCTTGCCCTTATCCCATTTATTTGGGGTCGGCGCAGCATGTTTTCTTCCTCCATTCTTCCCTATTACTCGTCATCTCGTCGTTTACTTCCTTCTTATTCATATCATCTTTCACACAATCCATCCATCTTTTCTTTGGCCTTCCTCTTCTTCTATATCCGTCCACATTCATGCTTAACGCTTTTCTTGTTACGTGGCTTTCCTCTCTTCGCATCACGTGCCCATATCATGATAGTCGGTTAGCTTGCAGCTTCTCCCTAATTGGTGCTACTTTCAGACTTCCTCTTACATATTAATTTCTTATTCTGTCCATTCTTGTCACCCCACACATCCATCGTAACATTCTCATCTCTGCCACATGCAATCTCATTTCATCCGTCCCTTTTACTGCCCAACACTCTGATCCATCCATACTAATATTATAAATGCGAAAGTGTGTCTGTCTGTCTGTTACCTCTTCACGCTTAAACAGCTGAATCGATTTTGATGAAATTTGGCATGGAGATAGTTTAAGGTCCGAGGAAGGACATAGGATAGTTTTCAACCTGGAAATTATCCCTAAAAAGATTGAAATGTGAGTAAGTAATTCATGATGACATTGATGACCCTGTAGGAAATGTAATGATTAGACCAAAAGCACAATTGCTCTTACATTTGCTTAGGCGCTTTCAATAATCCCTTTTAATCCTTTTTAGGGTTCCGTACCCAAAGGGTGAAAACGGGACCCTATTACTGAGACTTCGCCGTCCGTCCGTCCGTCCGTCCGTCCGTCCGTCCGTCCGTCCGTCCGTCCGTCCGTCCGTCTGTCACCAGGCTGTATCTCAACAACGGTGATAGCTAGACAGTTGAAATTTTCACAGATGATGTATTTCTATTGCCGCTATAACAACAAATACTAAAAATAAAATAAAATAAATATTTAAGGGGGGCTCCCATACAACAAACTTGTTATAGATTATATATATATATATATATGTATAGGTACGGAACCCTTCATGCGCGAGTCGGGCTCGCACTTGCCCAATTTTATTAATTAAGGTGACTAGGTGGATATCTATCTATTTGTACGAGGTTGCTTCCATACTTCCAAGTTCCATGCGGACGTGGTCGCGGGCAAAAGCTAGTGATAAATAAGGAGAACATAAGTATGGCGCAAGTCCTACTTCTGGGATTGGGAACCTTAGACTGGCTGGGCCCCTAGGCCCTTAGGGGTAAATACGGCATTGCTCACCTGTCATCATCGTTGCATCGCGGCGCGGCGGTGCTGAAATAGGGATCTGCACACCAGCGGCAATGAGAGGCGGCCGCCAGACACGCGCCACAGGACTCATGCTCGATGCATACCAGCTTGTTCAGTATTTGTTGCGGCACTGTGGACAAAAAACAGTCTGTTTGACTACAGAAGTAAAGCTTCAAGCTATGATTTTATTCTGTCCCATTCAAACTGCCCGAAACCCGGACTCCTATCAGACTTGATAAATTCTGGAGATAATTACACAATATAACTGCAGATTAGACAGAGTATAGGTACCTAATTATCTTTGTGTAAAGCATATTTAATAAGTACTGAATACATTTAGGACATAGTAAAGTCCGATTAATATTATGTCCATTGACGAAGGACACGTGTGAGAAATGGTAGCTATTTTCATTACTTTACAATTGGAAAGTAGAACCGGTATTTTCTAGTCAGATTGATATATGTGATACGTAATAAAACTATAGTCACATTTATTAGTACCCAAAGCGGAAACGCTAACGATGATACAAATCTAAACTAAAAGCGAGATCGAGCGTTTAACGCTACGTGCGGTATTCTGAGGCGACATCGTTACTTTCGATTTTCAACGCTATTTGAAACGGTACTTGAGTGCGCTTGCGTTTAGCACCGGTTCGAAACCACCGAAACGCAAATAAGTGTCGGCTAAGTTTTAAAGTGGCCCATCCACATTTAAAATAGGAGGGTTTGCCGACAATATAACTCATACATTAGACATTGGTAAGTTAAGTACAACCATTGACCGACCGTTCGAAGGTAATCTAATCACTTTATCGACTATAAGGGAGAAAGATCTAATTGATATAAATAATAATATTTCCGAGAAGAACTGAACGAATTACTGTAAAAAACACAGGAATTGCTATAGATGTGCCCGTAATATTTGAAAAGTTCCGTCGCTTTAGTAATGGATCTGGTCTGATGACCACTCCATCATGTGATCATCTTCTCCATAATTTTGTGTGACCAATCTGGAGACCCCTTCTTTGTCTTTCCGACAAAACAATATTTTTCCTAATCGGTTCAACAAAAACAATAACGGTACAACAAAAATAACAACCGAATTTACCCAATAGATAACCTCCTCTTTTTTGAAGTCGGGTGAAATTTAGCTTGACGACGCGTTTGGCTCGGTTTGTAGACACCTGCCTACTGAGCGGCAGTCCCGGGATCGAATCCCGGCCAGGGAAAATATTTGTGTCATGAACTCGAATATTTGTACTTGGGCCATGATTGTTATATGTATGTAAGTATATATTTATCTATATAAGTACGTATATCGTCGTCTAGTACCCATAACACAAGCCTTCTTGAGCTTAATTTGGGACTAGATCGATTTGTGTGAGGTTGTCCGATATTTATTTATATTTATTAGAATTATTTAGGCAGAATTGTTGCAGTCCTTGTTTCCTAACTATAGTCTGTACTTTTAGGTACTTAAAAGAATGTAAACAAACAATTAAAAGGGTTATTTATAAGGTAACGTTTGGTTCCTGTAATTTTTTTTATATTATAAAGTAATGGACCTCTCACTACTGCAGTCCGTTCCATTTAAATAACATGTGTTATCGCTTAATTTTACCGTACATATACAAATTCACGAATATAAACATATTTTTATCACATTTAATAAATATATATTTTTTTCCAGTAAATCGTCACTAAAAAGTACCCAATCTTGCAGAGGTTTAAAACGCAAGGTTGCATTATACTGGAAGTAACACGACTAAAATAAAAAGTCACAGGTTTAAAGTAGCAACACATACCTTACGTGATTTTTTACTTTGTCGGTTTGACATTCGCCATTGCTTGCTGTCATATTGATGATACGCGTGCGATATTTGTGTTTAAAGCTTCCGTTCATTGTTAATTTACGTTAGTTTTATTTGTTTCTGTTTTATATATTTTTTTTAATAGTTTCTTTTTGTCGTTTTGTTACGGGATCGTGTTTTTAACCATTCGAATTGGATCACTATAATTTATTCTGGCCTTAAAAGGTGCACTACCACTGGATCTGTCAAATTTGACAGCTCCGGTTTGTTTACAATTTTTTAAATACCTAAAAGTACAGACTATAGCCCTTTACTGTAAAGTTTAAAATGTTCTAAGAACTCGATATCTGTGGGCCCAAAACGCAATTGGACATATTTTTTCTGCCAGAAGGATACAATAGAACCATTTATTGCTTATTACATTACAAACATGGATGGAATTGCAAATAAGTCGATTTATATGTGGCAACATGCAAGGGCATAGCAATATCAGATAGATAGTGTATCTGCCGAATAGTGATATTAGTCATATAAGTAACCAGCCCGTCTAGTACAACTACGCTTCGTGACTCTTGTGGCGCGACATAGAGCTACCCGTTACTTTTTCACGTTACTACACAGAAAGAGACGGGCAATTATCTCGCGCGAGAAATAGTCGCCTATGAGGGCTATAGTTGCCGCAGCAGAAGAGCAAGCCTCAAAATTACACGAACGAATCTTAGATAATAATATGATACTCGTATCAAAGAATGACATATGCCAATTTTTTGCCACGAAGCTCGGGAAAAACAAATGTATATGCATAGTGATATCATATGCACGGAGTCTGCTTAATTATATACAATGAAGTCACCATACATCACTTTACGTATGCACAGATTGCAAACACATGGCGAGAGACAATCTGTCTACAGTCCAAATGTGAAAACAAAAATGTTCGAGACCAACTCAAAGTACAAACAGCTTCAAAAGTAGGTAACTGTCAATTTTACTACTGCCAAACGTCAAATTGCATACTAGAATTGTCAGCAATCTGTTGCTGACTGTACATGCCGCGTGCTACTTGGGCAAATTTCTGTAAGGAATACGTCTAATAAGTACACATAGGAAAGTAGCCGGTGCATTCACTTGCCATCTAACTTAGTGACAGCATGCAAACACATAAATAGACTCAAGAGCCACGTTTTGTCACTGTCCGTGCCTGGCTACTTATGGGCTTGCACTGGAGAATGTGAAGTCTAGACTGGTCTAGACCTACATCAATCTAGCACGTGTTCGCGAATGTAAATCTCGAAAGCCGGTAGTTAAAAAGTTAACGAAGGCGGCTATTCAATCGTGATAGTGTGTCATTAATTACTACTAAAGAGCTGCTTGTGTGAGTTTGAGTTTGAGCTCTGATGTGTAGAAGTTATATACCGTAAGTTATTCGACATTTCAGGTGGCGTTTGGTGACTAAAAATGAGAACTACCTCTACGATTATAGGTTTGTTGAAATAACATTTCATCTAACCTATACTTAGGGCCTTATCACACTTGCGATTTGCGAGCGTATTTTCTATACAAATAAGCGACGCGGCGAACACGCTGCGCGATCGCTTTCATACAAAATACGCTCGCAAATCGCAAGTGTGATAAGGCTCTTACTGAGTAGTAGACTGACAGACCCTGTAGACGGTCAAAGTCATGTGACTTAGGACTCAAGTTGGACTGGGTTACTTTGCAACTGGGATCAACAGAGATCTTAGCCAGTCATTCATTGTGATAAGGCATTGCGAAAATTCCGATGTAGGTACAGCGATGAGAAAATCCACACCTATAAAATATAAACCCCATCGCAAGGTACGCAATAAAATAATTCATCTTTCATTTTGAGTAGTATTCTCTTTAAGGATAGACAATTCTCTACCAAAATAAGATTTCCATGGAGCGTTAAAGGAATGTCTTCCCGCTCTAATTTAGACTGACTATAAATAGACTCTATTTTCGCCTCGTCGCCTCTTAACGTCGTTCACACGGAACCAAAATCGACCACCGAATAGGTGATTGTGGTATCATTGTTTACGTTCTGTCGACGTAATTTACAAGAGAGTGGGCGTATAAGCGGTCGTGGGGTGGTGTTAAGGCTGATTTAGATTGATCCAGTAGCTGGCGCCAGTCACTGGCTACCAGTATAGTTATGGTTGTGACCACCTTTATCACCGTTGTATGATACGCTTGAATATATTCTCGGATCCTATTTATGTATTTATTTATAATATTACATCTTCCAGTAGCCGCAGTATAATCATTGCTTAGTTTTGCAATACTTGTTTTACATACACTGTGATATTTGCGAGTGATTTGGGAGCACAATCCAGTGAGTCTTGGTGCTGCTTAAATAACTATAACATATTCATCCACAAAACCGTTGTTTTTAGCAAATTCATTTCCCATGTAAGACAGCGCAAGTACCAGCACCAAGTAGTTACTGGCGCAGTTTAAATCATCCTTAAGCTATTGTAAGGCGACTTGCTCAATTGGGTGCTTACGAATTAGGTGCTGACGACGTTTACCACCATAAACTGCTCAGTGCGGACAATTTTAATGAATGGCCCAAATTAATGATGAGACTGAACACAGGTGTTAATGTTTATGGGAATAAAAAATACTACCTAACGTTTAAATCTTTTTATTTATTTAATTAATACAAAAATAGTACACCACGCACTCCGAAATTACGCCGTGTAACATTGAAGCACATCATATTACATCCACGAACGTTCACTTTATGAGCGCCGCGATGGTTGCAAAATCATTGCTCTCGCTCTCACGAGGTGCTATACCTAGGCGTCTATTAGTAAAATCACGTGAGTCTTTTGTACCAATACCATTGTCTTTTCTGTGACATTAACTATGAACCGCACACATTGAACAAGCGCTCGCCGTTAGAGCTAAAAGCCAACCAGAGGAATGTGCCCCATGTATTGAATATGCAAATGTTACGACGTGTTTCCCTACCTTTCTACATTTTTGATCCCCAAACTATCAGATGAGCTTGATAAGTTCAGAAAACTTTACTCTAAAACGCTTTTTTAGGGTTCCGTACCCAAAGGGTAAAAACGGGACCATTTTACTGAAACTTCGCTGTCCGTCCGTCCGTCCGTCCGTCCGCCTGTCACCAGGCTGTATCTCAAGAACGGTGATAGCTAGGCAGTTGAAATTTTCACAGATGATGTATTTCTATTGCCGCTATAACTACAGATACCAAAAATACAGATACCAAAAATAAAATAAAACAAATATTTAAGGGGGGCTCCCATACAACAAACGGGATTGGTTGCGTTAACTTTGCACCTCATTTGTATCGAGCGCTATACATACCAACTTAACTTAACCACTTAAGGATGGAAAGTGTTTGTACGGAACCCTCGGTGCGCGAGTCCGACTCGCACTCGACTGGTTTTTTTTTTTCAATACGGATTATAGCTGATACCTATATGGGGCCTATGATGGTTACGTTTATCACGTGATAAATAAGTGTCAAAGCATCTGTCACTCACACTCTCATTTAGTCAAAACGTGAGGGATTCTTTGTCACTTATTTATCGCGCGATAAAAATAACCGATAAATAGAACTAGCAATTAGGTACTATAATATGTACAGCATACTAGCTCCATGCTTTCTTATACCCCGGTTGGGGAATAAGGAATAATGAACACAGACAGGACACATCGTTTTGACGTTTAAAAAATTCGCCTTTTAATGGGGTCGATAAACTTAGCACATTTGTTCGTATAAAAGGTTATCATTCAAGCAATATTTTGATAAGTGTCTCACGGATCATAATCCGCCGTCCGTGATTATAGTTAAAGCTATATTCTGTAAGTGGAAATGAAAATGGGTCAGCTAATTGTAAGGTATCGGGAATTTATTTAGTTTGTCTAGTTATGAGAAAACTAAAACAACGTAGTTACTGGAAAAATCGAAAGTACACCTGGGTAAGGCCGCGGGAATTTACCAATGTGACATAGAAGTAACATAAAAAGATTTACGTTATGTTATCATAAAACGTAACATAAGTCGTTATAAAGCTTAGATCATACTGGAAAATATTCCCATTAAATAACGTAGCTAAGAAAAAAAAAACAAGTTATAAAATTATTAGCTTTATATTGCCTGTAAACAAAATTTTCATGGCACATTAAAATTAATATAATCAAACACGTGTGTGATGGAACTAATGAAACCCAAACCGCTCTAGTGCTTTAAAGCCTCTCATTTTGTACCAAGTGGCAGTAATTACTATTTGTTCACTGCAGGTACCCAATACTAGTAACAAGACGACCGTATAACAATAAAACAGCTTTAGAATCAATGATTCTACTGTGCCTTGAGGTCGAAAATAAATTATTTTCTTCTTAAAACCGTTTTTTTTATTAATATGTTATTTTTATTTATTTTATTATTGTACAGGAGTTTTGTTCGACTTTGTATATTTTCGTGTCATTAAAATCTAATAAAACTCATTTAAGTTAGTATATTCTGTGTGCACTTCCCTTTACAACATTTATTCGTTATGTTACGTAGAAAATACGTAACATTTTGCAAAAATGTAACATATTCGTAACGAAAGTGTAACGTATTTTTGAAAAAAAGTAGATTTTCATGGTGAAATAAAGACATTTTTAATACAATAATACGTGTCACTTGCTTGAAAACCGTTACGCTATTGTATAAAAAAAAACTGATTAAAAACAATCACTCCTTACCTTTAAAATCACACACGACACTTTGGGGGTATTTTCACGAAACTATGACTGTGTCTACTTTGAATTGCGTTTGTTGACAAACTGACGGATTTGGACTTGCTTATCGGTGTTGCCCTACTAGAATATGAGTTGCCAGTGCACGTAAACGTACTTTCGCCAAAAAATATTTAAAAACAAGCTACATAAAGCGTCACGAAAGTATTGTAACATAAGTGTGGAATGCTGATCCATTAAAATAATGTACTTAAGATAAAAAATTAAAATGATTATATTATCATTATTCCGTAATCAGTAGAACTATCCTTATATCATAAATTTTAGTTTAAAACAAAAGTATGCCCATGAAAGTTGAAATATCATAATAATAACAGAGCTTTTAGTACTCGTGGTCGAAAAATTTAACCAACTTTCGTTACGTTTTGGACCGAAATATATTTTTAGTATTTTTATAAAGGGGTTTATATTAATTATCTTACTTGCGACCACGAGAATTCCTATATCTACATATGATAAAAAAAAATTGAAACAGTAGGGGTTACCAACTTTTTTTAATCAGCTGGGTAAATTTGAAACGTCCAAATTGGTAACTTTCCGCGGCCTTACCCACCTATGACATAAGTGTAACGTGTGTTTCTGTAAGTCTGTCTGTGGCCTTATAGCTTACAGCTACAAAACTAAAGTATAAGTTTTCGTCTTAAAAGTGATTTGTTTCTTAATTACAATTCAAGAAAACTTTGAAGATCACCAGGTGTTTTCTTAGCGCGGAGGAGGCTTTCCATTGTGTCGGCTATTACGTTAGACGTCTCGGTATCGTAGATTGTGTTCCGTAGCTATAATTGTAGCCGTTGGAACTTGGAACCGGCACGTGGCGATTATGGGTGATACATCGCCTGATTGGGCGATAAGACCCATTGATTCATTAAATGTGTCAATTGCACACTTTGATATCTTTTATTGTTGTTACTGCTGGCCAGATGTTGCGTATCTGCCAGATCTCGTCTCGTATTAGTAATTCTGCCGTGCTGGTAAAATATCGTATCTTTATATGGTTTTCATAGTGAGATACAACTTTTTACCGCACCATAGCTGAATTTGCTTCAATTACTAAGTTGTGTTGAGTTCAATTGTTAATAGAAAAATTTATGTTACCTATTGAAAATGTTGTCTGTATTTAAACGAGTCTTTTGTTAATTATATGAGAGGTGATTAAATTAGTAATGCGATGACATTATTTTTCCACAAATTAGGTACGATAACTAACAGCGAGAATCGATAGGTAATGAAACTATTTTCAGGGCTTTAATGTGTCTCTTAATGAAAAACTTCACCAACTGAAGTACCTACTATTTTACCGTATACGACGAAATGTATGAAGCATTCGTTTTAATTAAAATACGTTAGAAGTAAGTTAACGAGAAATATGAAATATGACTCAACTAGATACATCAGCTTTATACGTACCTACTACTAATAAAAAAAGCCGAACCGTGCTAAAGAAAATGGCTCCCTTACCGGAATATAAATAAAACATGAATATTCCTTCAATTCGCTATTCAGACACAAAAAGACATCGACGATGATTGAGCTTTGTTTAAACTTCCAAAGGTTTCTTTTTGTTTTTATTTATCGACTCAGGAATCGGACCTTAAAATTGCGAATTAAACACACTAATGAGTATGAGAATGAATTGTATTTTAACGGTAATATCGGCTCCATCAGTTTCTTTTAAGTCTGCTGTGTTTGTTCTGCCATGCTATACGTTGAAAGGACGTATCTTACTATGACATCCGAATAAAGATACGACCATTTACCGTAACACGCTAGTATAGCTGTCTCTAGTCCTACGAGTTCCGTGCATTCAGAAGCCCGATGCTTATATTATATGCTTATAGTATGTACAATAACAACCATAAATAACTATGTGGGTATAACTATCCGGTATAGCTAATTCGGCCGTGTTTTGGATGTGGCAATCATACAGAGATCTACTAATAAATAATGTTTTTTTTAATTGAGGATGCGCTGACCATAAACATCGATCCATAAATCATTTGCATCCTGTGAAACGTTTGGAAATTTGTTGAATGACAACGTACATTGAAGAATCTCACTGAAGCGGAAAATGGGACGCAACGTAATTGACATGAGATAGGGAGGAACAAACTAAACCTCATGTATTTTTTCAGGAGGTTCTTTAAAATCTCTAGTTTCAATTATAAATTAATTTTTACATAATTGTTGGGAAATTCTACGTTTAAAGCAGAACGTTGTTTTCATATTCGTATAAGGCTTTTTTTTGTTTCCATTAAAGATGAGAAAAAAACAACGTAATCTAAAAAGAGGGTGTGATAAGTCAAATAAAAGAAATAAAAGTAAAAGAAAAATCATCGACTTATATATGGAATCCCTAAATTGAAAGCAAGAATGATCATTTAGAGTTTAAATAATCTTAAGGCTTTTTATCCTAGATTATTTAGGATATCTCATGGGTACTACTTACATTGAGTAAGTACATAACTATGCTACGTGTTCACTACTACACTTCATATACATAATGTAAGTCTGCACTACTTTCTAAAGGAAAATCATCCATACGCTTACACACGAAAATCATCGGTCATTTAATTAGACTGACAACACGCCGACTACCGAGCTTCTTCTGTTTTAACAGTATAAATAAAACTGTCAATCCCATTTAGCATTTCTCCTATTTTAGTAAACTAATCCCCGAAACAGGTGCCACTGGCGCCTCGTGTCTGCTTCTATTTCGGTATTTTTAGTTTAGACATGGGTGTAAAATAAATCACTTCTTTTGAAGCCAAGTAGATAAGGAACGAGTTTTATTTCAGCCTGTAAAACCGATTAAAGTGAACGCTGCTTATTTGAACACGTGTTTTCTTTACAACTGTTAACGTAGTAAGTTGTATATAAGGTACCGATAGTAATAGGTATATTATTGTAGAAAGAAAAAGTAACAAATATATTTATTGAGGGGAAAAAATTACATAAGACACAAAAATATATTAACAGCACCAAGAAGGAGCCGTACCCTACTCTGCATATTGTACCTGCAAGCCGTAACTGTAACACTGATTTTCAGTGGAGCTCCCAGAGGCATAAAATCATCCATTTACCTTTTAAACCTCCAGGACTTGTAACTTCATTACAATGTATATCTTCATTACAATCGTTTTCCGATTAATCTTCGCCCAGAAACTGTGTCAATAGCACACAAACAAACATACGCTATCGTGAAAATCCGTTTCAGCGAGGGAAAACTTATCACTCTTATCAACTCACCTTGGCCGCTCACGTATCCCAATAACACATAACAAAAACACAATTTAATCACAATATTTCTGATCATGATCATAATTTCACATCACAAATTAAGGTGCGAGATATTCGCGCGTGTGGATCGATTGGGCGCATTCGATGGAGTTCGCGATGAGTAACTGATAAGAGTTGATAAGGGGTGATAAGGCATTGTAAGGGCGCGCGCCGCGCGAGCTCGCGTCTTTGCGCGGCGACATCTCCCGCCACTCTGGGCAACTTGTTGAACGCTGCCCTACGCGGCTACGCTCAAGCGATTCGTAAAGTGGGTTCCGTGGAAGGTTCTGTGGGAAAGTTTAGACCCTTGGAAAATTTTATTTATCATTGAATAGTTAGATTTTTTTAGGCTTATTCTGTGGTATCAGTTCAAACGAGTAAGGTGGGTAAAAATTTTCACTGTGTTACTTATTTGTATTTAGGCTGGAAAATAACTTCATGATTAAAATATTATTTAGTATATAAATGCGTAAAATATATATACAATTTTAGTCTTCCCAGAGCTCCGCATTAACGCCCGCGACACGACGTCCGGTCCACAAAAGAAAATAATATGATACTTAAGTAATAATATTTTATTCATCTCAAACACTGAAATATTATAAAGGCGAAAGTTTGTGAGTGTGTCTGTTTGTTACGTAAATCGCATTTTTTTCCCGGACGAGTCCGATAAGAATATAATTTAAAAAAAACAATTGCTTTATTTTTCATTCTCATAAACTTTTTGAAAACCCCCCAAATTAGGACAAATCCGGGGTTATCCGGGCGGATGGCAGCCCTATACGCAAACAACATGGAATACTCGTATATCGCCATGTAGCCATTAATCCGACGTCACCAACATATCGGAACAGCTGAAGCGTGAACTCATTACGGCGACAGTTCCACCGAAACATCGTATCGGCTCATGCAACCGTCAATTAGAGCTACATTACTACCCGGTTACTCTAACTAAAGTACTCTGTACCCTTACCATGAGTTTACATTGACAGTACTCGCTAGCGCCTCCGTAAACGATTTGTACGGAGAATTGTAGTTCTACAAAGTAACCGGGGCGCTGTGTTATTCTTCGACGACGCGTTTGGCTCGATTTGTAGACACCTGCCTACTGAGCCGGGTTCGAATCCCGGTCAGGGCAAATATATTTGTGTGACGAACTCGAATATTTGTGCTTGGGTTATGGTTGTCCTATGTATTTAAGTATATATTTATCTATATAAGTACGTATATCGTCGTCCCATAACACAAGCCTTCTTGAGCTTAATTTGGGACTAAGATCGATTTGTGTGAGGTTGTCCGATATTTATTTATTATTTGAAATTCTCCGTAAAAATCGTTTACGCTGTCGCTAGCGAGTACGCGGTCACGTCAACTCGTGGTAAGGGTACTGAAACACGTTCGTGTGCGACAATTCAGCGTTTGTAAGGCGTTTTTCGTCATTATTATTTCTGCAAATATTGTTAAAATAGATGATTGATGGAAGTCGATTTTTTATGTATCCCGAAGCCACTCCCGAGTGTGATCCTAGTTAGATCATAAAATTAAAACGACTGGCTCTTCCGTTGCGGTAATAATCGTGAAAAAAGAATGACGATACCACCGCGCGGTTAGCATCCGCGGAGAATCACCCGACATCATACATCGTACTTGATCGTACACACTAGATGCAAATATAGAGCAGTTGGCCTATGATGGTTGGTTTTATCACGCGATAAATAAGTGACAAAGCATCCGTCTCGTTTTGATAAGATGCGAGTGTGTATGACAGATGCTTTGTTTTATTTATCACGTGATAAACGCAACCATCATAGGCCCCCAGTGATCCTAAAACTTTCTTGATAGCGGAATGAGGTAAATTGGGGCAAAACCGCCAGCGGGAAAAGTACACCTTACCATATTGAATGAATTAATAAATATTTATTTGCAATACATAATATTTTACTTAAAACATGATCAAGATTACAACTACTGCAAAAATTATACAAGCTAACAGTTTTTAGGGTTCCGTACCTCAAAAGGAAAAAACGGAACCCTTATAGGATCACTTTGTTGTCCGTCTGTCCGTCCGTCCGTCTGTCAAGACCCTTTTTCTCAGGAACGCGTGGAGGTATGAAGCTGAAATTTATATCAATTACTCAGGTCTACTGTCCCTTGAAGCTGTGAAAAAATCAAACTTCTAAGCCAACGCAATCAAAAGATACAGCCGTTTATGCCGCAAATTTTCGACACTTGCAAGGGAATCAAAACCTACAGGGTGCTTCCCGTGAACTCAGAATCTTGAAATTTGGTACGAAGCAACGTCTTATAGCATAGATAAAGGAATAATTACGAAAACCATAAATTTTTTTTTTAATACCTAACTTTGCACCTAATTTATATGGGGCGCTATACATACCAGGTGCAAACTTAACTTAACCACTTAGGGATGGAAAGTGTTTGTACGGAACCCTCGGTGCGCGAGTCCGACTCGCACTTGGCCGGTTTTTTTTACATACATTTCGTTAACGCTATGAAAAATATTTTCAGGGCGCCATTCATAAAGCTTTCGCTTGAGTGCTTTATGGCATTTAAAGTTCCTGAGGCAGCTTATATTAAAACGCGTTATGCTCATTTTTAGGCAGCTTTTGCAGTATCGTGATACCGAAAAGTACAATGTTATGCTACTAACGCCTCATTACTCTTGCCAACTGACTGTTACTTGCGTGGTTGTAAGATGGCGTTAGTAGCAGCATCTGTAACTTTCGATATTTGGATTTGCCCCGCTGGCGCACTTGTCGAATCCCGACTCCCGACCGACCTTTTTGAACGAAGTCTTTTAGCCTGTGAAAATGAACGATTTCTAAATTGATATAGTAGATAAAAAGTAGTTCTTGTATTCTTATAAGTTTCCGAGATTAAAGCAAATATTTGAAATTAGTGACATTGAATAACATATCCATGTAGGTATTTCATTTATGTTGCACACAATAAAACTTACAAAAGGCGGACTGAATGCCATGAGACATTGTCTACCCGCCAAACCTTACATTAAGATGAGTACTTAATTTATTTGAAGATCACAAATTAGAAGAAGAGGGAAGATAACTAAAATCAAATACACATCATCATCATCATCATCATCTCAGCCATAGGACGTCCACTGCTGAACATAGGCCTCCCCTTTGGACTTCCATATATACCGGTTGGAAGCGACCTGCATCCAGCGCCTTCCGGCGACCTTTATAAGGTCATCTGTCCACCTTGTAGGTGGACGTCCTACGCTGCGCTTGCTGGTCCGAGGTCTCCACTCGAGCACTTTTCGGCCCCATCGGCCATCTGCTCTGCGTGCTATGTGGCCTGCCCATTGCCACTTCAACTTGCTAATCCGGTGAGCTATATCGGTCACTTTAGTTCGTCTACGGATTTCCTCATTTCTGATTCGATCACGTAGAGACACCCCGAGCATAGCCCTCTCCATTGCACGTTGAGCGACTTTGAGCTTAAATACACAGCCAACGCTAAATTATATTCTGCACATGATGTTCTAAACATTATTCTACGAAGTAGGCGAAGGACTCTTTTTCACGTATGGAGTTGTCCATGTACCTATACCTAAATAAATCGGCGCGATATAAACGTAGCCATCATAAGTTACCAAATCGCCTAATTCGTGAATCAATTAGATACAAGTAATTTCCGTGCATCCGATAAACATAGTTTTCACGCTACCTCAAAACTTAATTTGACCCAGATTCACACCATAAAACTAAAATAAGTATTTGATAGCTAATCAATTTCCATCTAGCACGTCGCTGTTAATGCCCTGTCGTTCTGATGTCATTAATCCGAGGCAGCGCTTACAAGATACACGACTGTGGGACACGCATCCAACCACTCCTAGGCCCACAGACTGTGTTGCCAACGTGGGATTTAGAGCCAAACTTGGGATATTTTCCTTTGCTGTATCATCATTACTTTACATAAGGACTTGATGTTGACCGAGCAAGAGAAGCGAGCAAAGCGTAACCGTTTCAGTTTGGCCCAGAATTCTTTCGTAAGCCGTATGTGTATCGTATGTTTGGATGCGTTTTAATGTCCAGTTCAGACGCTTTCGAGCTGTTCACGCCTAGGGGTGACATTTCTCAACCGATTATTATGCAAAGTATATAACAAAGACAACATTACATTAAGCAAACATTACCGTACTATCACTATCCGTCCCTTTCCCATGCAACTGGGAGAGGCAAAGAAAATGTTTAGCTTTTATTTAAATTCCAAACGTAGCAACACTGCCCACGAACGTACGTTACTGGACTTACTGGAAAACCAGCATAACCTGACCCGCCTCTTCTTTCGCTAGCAACAAACTTGTAGCTACTAAGAGGGAATGAGAGGAAAGCTAGAGACCTGTGTATTTTGGTGGTCACTTGCCCAGTGGGCGAACACTCGAGGTCGAAACTACAAAGCGAAACAAATGTTCGTTAAGCTAAGGACTAAATTCGATGATTGACGTGATATCTGTCCGAGATCTCGACACTATTATCTACTATCTATAGCAATGTCCCCTATTCGAAGGAACATATACGACATTTTCCTCCTCATTGAGACGAATAGGTACGTGATAATGGATGGGCGCAAGCAATACCTATCTCTAATGTACGAGTACTGAGCCATTTTCTCTTAGTAATGCCTAATTGTCGATATTTCTGTTACTTAAATAGTTAAAATAGATACATGCCGGAATTGCAATCCCTCGTGCAATTCCGGCTCTGAGAAAAAAAAGATTTGTTAACAGTAGCCAATGTTAGCTAAATCGGAGAGATAACCAAAATAAGTTGTGTAAAATTTGCAAAATTTTGGTTGCTACTAAGCACAATTTGGCTATTTCTCAAGTAGGTAGTTAAAATAGTACAGTGGGAATTGGTCAGTATGGGCAGAATTTTCGATACTGCCCATACAAGCCAATTCAGGAATTGCAAGCTCTAACGTCGGCTATACGACAGTAACACCAAGATATAGCTCAATTGAAGATATTGCAATATTGGCAATGCCTCGTCGAATTAGGCCCCAGTAAAGCCTTAACATTAGATTTGGGCAAAGATGACGCCGTGGGCGGGCTCGGCGTCCTTTATATTTGATTATGCAAATTGTACACCAGATTTGGACACGCAAAAACTTCGCACAACCTACTCGGTGCGTGATCACATGGTTTAATTTACTTATATCTTTATTAGAAGATTCTTCTTTTATATATATAGATATCTAACATGTGAGTAGGTAACACTCTTTTTTTACCGTACACGAGTAATATACTAAAGGCATCAAGCCTAGCTTTTCGCTATCCCTGTTCCAAAATTGGTTAAAATTTAAATCCATCTAGCCGTTTTGGCGCGAAAACGTGCAACGCATAATTAAAATATTCTAATCGAAAGATGACGCTATAAGCAATGTCCATAAATAGGTAAACAAATCGTACTATCAAGACTTTTCCTGAAATTTCATGACTGCTCTAGAGAATTGTGCTTCGATACAATAAACAAATATTACCTATATTAAAATTTTATATTATTTTTAGAGTTACATTAACTAAGTAATGTTTATTTAGTACCAATATATTATGCAAATTGCACACAGATTTGGTCACGCAAAAACTTTGCACTGCCCACTCTGTGCGTGATCACATAATTTCATGTGCTTATTTCCTTATTACGTTAGTACGTTACCGACTAACAATAGGTGGATGACTAGGATTACTCCGTGATTTATACATATTATTATTTGTGTATGTTAATGGTACCTACCTACTACCCATCTTTAGCTTAGACATAAAATAATTATGTAATAACTATAAACTAGCGGCCTGCAGTAGGATTGCTACTTCAGACAAATTGCCTCGCTTCGAGGTTAATGTGTTGGGTTGCAATGGTTGCATCAATTGATAGGTACTGATGGTCCGTGAAGCATTAACAAAAATCTATTACTTAGGTTCCATCGATTTACAGAGATCCAATATCCTTGCGACTTTATCTTCAAATCAGCTCTTTGTCACCAAACTATTGTATTATCATCCGATATCCGATGTATGTAGGTAATACCTACATGGTAAATTTCTGCAAGTGTGTAAAAACCGGCAAGTGTGTAAAATTTATCTTGCAAGATTTGATTACAAATAGACCAATGAGAATATAAGCTTGTAAAATCACACGGAATCTTTCTATCACTCACGGTCAACGGTCATGGTATAAGAAAGTAAGGTAATACTCCAGCTAGTGAGACTTTCCACGTCACGGATTAGTTGCCGCTTTATGGTAACGAAATATTTATAACGAAAAAAAGGTTTGCCGACAGTCGTACAAAAAATTATAATTACGCATTACAATTAAGTTTCTTTCACTAAACGGGCTTCTAAACGGGCCATGTTTTGCTGCAATTTGTGGCCCGGCCATTATTTGCATCTTGCTCTAGCGTAGGGTGACAGAGAAGGACGGCTATAGTTTTATTTTGTCGTAATTGTTGATTTAAAACACTCACAATTATATGAGATTCTTACAGATAACAAGGGAATCGGGGAATATTATGATATGACACACCACTGGCAACACAGAAACGGATTGACAGAACCAACCAACCAATCATAGCGTGATGACGTCAAAAGTCTCGCCTTGTCATTTCGGAGTGCCATACCACGGAAGAAAGAACCTCTGGAATTGGCATGTAGGTTAAATCGTACGAAAACCGCTGTCGCCAAACCCATACAAATAAAGGCAAATCGTTACACGTCACACTATTACAAATCTTTTTTTATTGGTTTAAAGTTACAGCAATATCAACAACAAAATGTCACTTAAGTTACGTCAGTTCTAGACTGAAAGCAACTTTACCTCGCTTCATCTGCGATGTAAATTACAATGTTCGAAAATTGTAACATAAGTTTGTTTTAAAAATGCTCGGAAGTCACCAAAAGCTAACATGAAGTCACCAAAATTCTGCTACTCGACAACAGATGACACTGTGGTCAATAATATTTTAAGTTAAAACGTGATGGTACCTAAGATTAAGTATGAATTATCGATAGTTTTGTCCTCGACAAAACAATATGAAATTCCATTTATAACAAAAAAATAGCTACATTCCAACACATTTATAAGTCTACGGTAGTGATATATTTTACGTCATATGTTACGTATATTCTCTGGTAACGCAAAAATAACATTCCTAATAAGCTTTTTAAAAACAGTCTTGCGAAACTAGCTGCTTCTAGTGATGAATCATACATTTCCGGCAGTTTATGTCTATCCTTACTAAACTTTTACTAAACATATTCAACATATAACATACATATTTACAATACTTTTTTAGACGGATCCAAAAAGAAGGGTATTTCTAAACGGTAAGATAAGGCAGCAAGCTTAAGCAAGAATCTTTTTTTTTTTTTGCGTATGTCTCCCCTTAATAAATCTTCCATTATTTAATTTCAGTTTTCAAATTCGAAATTGGTATCGACAATAGTAGCGATAGTAACATAGCCGCATCCCTACTTGAGTAGCGTTCACTTTGACATCTTGAATAGCGAATTTTCTCGATTACTGTTTAATGTAGATAACAAACGATAATCAACTGTATTTCTTAAGGAATAAAGTTGTATTCTACTAACGTGATAACTCAAATAACGATCAACGAAATAAATAAAAAGGAAAAAATTGAATTATTATTTAAATAATACTTAGCGATGATACGAAATGCCTCCTTCAGGGACAGTTTTTGCCAGGGGTTGAATTTCGGCAGCTTATTACTGCACAATACGGCATGATAAATTTAAAATAATTATTTTTTATTGAAAATTTCACACGTCAAATCTAGTCTGCGTTTGACTAGCGATTGGCACATATGCTTGGAAACACGGGAACGCCTACTTGCCACTTCCATTAGTCTCTTTCTTCCATGTGCCATACCTTACTTTCTTATACAGTACTTTTATCTCACGAGCGCGGGTGAGCCATGTTTGTGTGAGTAGAGTACATGCAACATGCACATTGGCTCTGTGTGGGTGAGCTCGGGAGCGCTGTGCCGGCTCACCTACACAGAGCCAATGTGGATGTACATCTACTCACACAAACATGGCTCACCCGCGCTCGTGAGATAAAAGTACTGGTACCATGCTACCACTCAAATAAGCCAAATCATTAATAACAAAAACACCACACGAAGTCGGCCCTTAAAATACCACCGCCGCCGACGATACCACTCCCTACTTTACCGTAAGTGGGTTCAGAAGTGAAGTGTCATTCGCAACTAAACAAGCAACTAACCAACGGTTAGCACAAGGTGCCTGTCTCATAAGCAACCGTTTTGTTTACAAAAGCCCAGAGTTATTCTCTTATGACATGTATTAAGATAAGATAAAGACAAGTATTAAAAAGTATTTTAGTTTTAGTTGTGTCCTTTCCACATAAGGAGCCAGTTCCGATCTTTTTCTTATACAGATCTTCTGGAAACCACCTTTAATATTCATCAGTTTCATCACTCATCATCCTCCTAGCCTTTGTCCCATATCTTTGTAGATAATGAATTCTCAATCGGGGTCGGCTACCTAAATCCCAAGATGTGGCTTAGGCACTAGTTTTTACGCAGGCGACTGGCCATCTAACCTTCCAACCCAGAGGGGAAACTAGGCCTTATTGGGCTAGGTGGTTTCCTCACGATGTTTTCCTTCACCGAAAAGCGAGTGGTAAATATCAAATGATATTCGTACATAAGTTCCGAAAAACTCATTGGTACGGGCCGGGTTCGAACCCGCGACCTCCTGATTGAAAGTCGCATGCCCTAACCCACTATAGGCTACCACCGCTTCATAAGTTTCATCACTGTAATTTGTTTTCTATCTATCCCAAAAAACTAGCTAGCCCAAAACTAGTAGCCGGTGGCAGTATAAGGAGATATAAGAAATAAACAAAGGAAAATAAATAAAGCTAGCTTTTATTACTTAAAAATAAAAAAAGCTGAAAATTATTATGAGAATTAAAATATACCTCCTTCTGCGTGACATTTAAAATAACTAGTTTTCAGGTATACATAAAAACAGCATAGGTAATCTAAAAAGAAATTTTGTCAACGGTATAAATTAAGAGATCACAGCGTCGAACGTAAATTAGTGAATACAACAGCTAGCCATTACGGGCGGTGTTTACTTGACTCATTTGAGCAATTTCTTCTCATAGTGTTGCATTGGCATGTGGAAGTGCGATATCCGAAAGTAATGAGATGAAGGTTTAAGAGGCCTTATTCCTTTTAAAGTTTATTTTTTTCATATTACGACAAGTATATTGATAATTTTAACCAACTTTTTGAAGTGAATAATACTTTTCCCCGAGTTCTAGGTAGTAACATAGCTATTTCACGCTTTCATTGCGTGCAGTCGAAAATAAGTTAAAAAAACAAATTTTCCGCGTGAATTTTGTCGATTTCGAGTAGTTTTTGAAACAAAAATTATCAATGAAAAATTCAAACTGTAGGTTTCAAATATATACCAGTAAATCCCAATAGCCCTGTTCTAGGTGGTAACATCAATAATATGTTAAGAAACATGTTTGATCATAGAGAAAAATGTCTAAACAATCAGCATTTTAAAAGGAATAAGGCCTCTTAAGAATAGATACTCCAATCAGCTTTCATTCTAAAGTGGAGTTGGGTACTGAGCTTAGGGTGCGTCTTCACTCAAGCGGAGCGGAGCCCGGAGACGTGCGGAATCGACCAATCACAAAAGTCAAGCGGAGCTGAGATACAGATTTCTACTCAGCCCGTCTAGCACAACTATGCTTCGCGGCTCTTGTCGCGCGACATAGCGCTACCCGTCGCTCTCTTACATTACTGCACGGAAAGAGAGAGGCAATTATCTCGCGCGAGAAATAGTCGCTTGTAACAGTTGTGCTAGAGATGCAGGTGATTGGTCGATTCCGCACGTCTCCGCTTACAGTCCGACCAAAAAGAGTAGAAATTCAAAAGTGGCAATATACTGTAGTGTCCTCCCTTTCTTATCAATATAAGAAACCGGGGACGACACTACAGTATTGCCACTTTTTAATTTTTACTCTTTTTGGTCGGACTGTTAGTGGAGACGCACCCTAAGGTTCACTGGGAACGTGGTCAACGTGATGTATTTTCACCCGTGCAAAGTGTTTTTGGGCAGCGATCTCTTGTAAGACGAGTACTTTATACGAAATAGCAATGAGTGATTTTTAGGGTTCCGTAGTCAGTCAACTAGGAACCCTTATAGTTTCGCCATTATGTCCGTCTGTCCGTCCGTCCGCGGCTTAGCTCCGTGATCATTAGTACTAGAAAGCTGATAAAAACGACAAACCAGTAAATTTTTATTTTTTCGGATACCTCTCGTACACCAAAAGGGGGGGGAGGGTAATTTTTTTTTTCGTTCCAACACTAATGTGTGGGGAGTCGTTGAGAGGTATGTATAGGTTTTTTAAAAATAATTGGGGTCTCCAAACATTATTTTTTGATAAAGTCAGCAGTTTTGAAAATATATATATATGCACCGGAAACCCAAAAAAATATAATAACTTCCAGAAGGTAATAAGTAATTACAGTTACTTTGGCATTTACGACCTTTATATAGAGCTTGAAATCTTTCTCTTAATTGAAACTGTTGTGTCTATTGTGAAGGATGGGACTACGGAACCCTACACTGAGCGTGTTCAGTTTAATAAATGCTGTCATACGCAGGTTTAAGTCTGTAATAATTCATGTACCTACGTTTAAACATTTCAGGTGTTTCAGAGATTTAATTCTTATTGTGTTATTCCTGAGAACTATAAAAGCTACGTTACGCAAATTACTTAGCTCAACCTTTCGTCAAGTAAATGTTTCTTGAATTTCATAATTCACAAGATATCAACCCACAGCCTCATAGAAAACTATTATCTTTCTATATGTTAGTATGTTTTTCGGCCTCCTTATGATTCCGGTTGGCATACGTTTTCATGCATCTCTCCTGTCTGATAAGGTGGCTCCTCTAAGTACCATGTTTCAGCATGCCCATTAGTATCTGTCCACACCATGCTTCTTTGCAGACAGTTGCCGGAAAAATCACTAGACACACTGCCGTCCAAAACGAGAATAAATTAAGGAGGTTACGTTTTTTTAATCTGTAGAGGCTTTTATGTAATAACTGTTAAGTAGTCTTATTTCTTTGCGATCAAAAATAAATGTTTAATAACTGTTAAGTAGTCTTATTTCTTTGCGATTAAAAATAATTGTTATTGACTTCTTCTTAAAGTTCTCACGAGTATCATGCGCTCATACGCGGACGCATCGACGCCCTACACTTTTTCTTTTTTACGTTTTTCAGTCTCGTCCTGATTCTGGCTGGCATAATAGTCTTCGTAACTCTCCAACGCTTGGTAGAAGTGATTCCAGGGTTGCACCCACCCGTACCCCGTGTCCGCATACCCCAGCCACATATGCCCATTTGGGTCTGTCAACACCAGCTGACGCTGCGGAGCGTTTTCCACAAAATCACTCATTAACATAGTACCGTCTGGATAACTATATTTCCCTCGACCGTTGTAGCACCAGTGCTGCAACTGGCCCTGGTAATTAGAGCCATCGGTATAAGAGATGGTGACTTCACCACCGAGGCGATCGGCGTCCCAAGTGCCGTTGTAAACGTCGCTTTCTGCTGTTGTGTACACGCCGGGACCTAGGAAAAAATCGGTTTTAAAAACATAAAGTACACCTAATCTCGCGTAAAAAGAGCGTTGTCATACTCGTTCATTGCGCAGTCATAGTTTAGGCTGCGCAATGAGTTTGACAACGCTCTATTTAAGTGAGATTGATTAGGTATACTTGAGTAGCTAACTAAATCTCATGTAATAAAGGAACGGCGGATGGCAGAGCCAGCGAAATGGTAAGGTATAGTTATTCTAGGTTTAGTACTAGCTAGGTAGCATATCGGTATGATCGCTATATACCTAACTTTGGCGCATGGAGTATTTTTGGCTCTAGCATAAACTTTTGAACTACCTATTTAACTGTATAAGCACTTAAAGTGAAGTATGTCAACTTCAACATCAGTCAAGTACTTACTTTGTGTTTAATCATTAGAACCTTGTCATTTATAGTTCATTAATTGAAATAAGTGAATGATGCGAGGTGACAAAATTGTGTTTACTGTGACAAAGTTATACGATAAACATCGTGGGTCGTACAATGGAAGATCCAACATACAATTAGAGCGTGAACGTTTCGGAATGGCTACATGGCCCATTAACTCCATGTTTTAAGAGACAGATAGACAAGTTATTTTCACAAACTCCTATTTTACTCACAGTTGTTTGAAAACAACTTTATTTCATTGGAAATAGAGCATAGGCTCGAGCACTTTGACCACGTTTTTGGAGTTTTCGTAACTTCCTTTTAGAGCGAATGTTCAGTGATGCTTGTTTCCAAATGATTACTAAATAGATAGGTACATACTTAATGAGCGATGCGTAGCTATTCAGCCAAAAAACACGCATCCAAATTTTGAATTGATTGTTGTAGCGTTTTGTACCTACATAAAAAAAAATAAGTAAAATTGTAGACTTAATCATTTTAAATAGAAACAAAGAGTTAAGAAAGCACTTCATATTGTTGTGGGGAACTTTTGCTATTTGTCGGGAGTCACATGAAATGTCGGGAGAACGCAGACGATTCCTGACCAACGGCAACCCTAATACTAAGCCAATGGCTTACCAAAAGTGGCTTCACTTTCAAGCGCTAACTAAGTTTCTAGGTGTATTTATTCTAAGGTATGGGCGACATGACGATGGCAATAAATATGCACCTTGCGGTCCACACAGACCTTGTATCTACTCGATAAAAAGAAGATAGGTACTTGATACCTATATCGGGTCGCGATTCTCACCAATGATGAGGGAACGAGTAAGCAGAAGAATAAGCATCGCTATCAACTTACCGTGCATCTTTAAGTATCTATCCTTCTTCTTAGCTTCGAAGGAGCCGTTGTATTTGTCTCCGGTCTCGTGCACAAAGACCCCCTGGTCTTGCACTACCAGGATTTCCTTCGCCGGCTTCTTTTCCTCTTCGGCATCGGAGAGAACTGACATGGCTGCCGATGCAATAGTTGATTGAACGACCCAATACTTTAAAGGTGAGTTTATAAATGGGAAATCGTGTTACATTCTAGTTCCAAAAATTCACTGGTATTTCTCATTAGGTAAGTGCAAAAAAAATTGTACATAGTTAAAACTAAGTGTACAATTTTTTTGCAATCGACCCACCTAAGCTTAATTAACAAAAAATCACGATCGGTTCCTTTGTGTGACGAAAGTTAGTCATACAAAATGATTGGGTAACTTTCATCACACAAAGGAATCAATTAAGTTTTGTTTTAATTAAAGCCCTTAACTATACCTACGTACATTTTTTTTGCAATCACCCAGGTACCTACCTATTAATTATACTTACGTTTCGGACGGACTAGGTAATTTGATATATTTAATCTAGTATATTTTTTATATTACACTAATTAACCTTTTGAAGATCAAGGGAAAAAAATAAATAAGTGCTCCAATATCAAGAGAGATTAAACAACAATTGTTTTGAGAATTGAAATGGACTTAGCGACGTTGGGACCAATGGCGCAATTTTCCAGTGATAGGTAATGATATCGTGTGTCGGCCAAAAGGTAAATACTTAGTGACTGCATTGGCGCTACATGGGGTTATCCGCCTATGGTCAAAGGTGTGATTGGTCAAAATACGCTGTGGGTCAAAGGTGCCTTTGGTCAAATTTCGATTTGTCAAAGGTGCGATTGGTCAAAATACCCTTTTTGTCAGAGCTATGCTTTTGGTCAAACTTCGTTTGGCAAAAGTGCGATTCGTCAAAATACCCTGTTGGTCAAAGGTGTCTTTGATCATGGTTTCGTGTATTTATTTGCACAGTCAGCATTATATAGATATTGCCGCCCAAAGTAGCCAAATTTATCTTAAGAGTCCGCAGCAAGGTCCGCTCAACTCCGCGTTGAGATCGCGCGCTTACGCTTTAAAATGTTGTTGTTTCACCTAGAGGAAGACAGGGCGCTAGCAGTAAAGCGAGAGCGCGCTAGGAGCAAAGAGTATGTAATCACTACGTTTTAAGAGACGGGAGTGCCATACAAAAAGCAAACTCATGACATAATGCCAACATCAAGAACAAAATAGGGATGTCACATGTTACACAAATTATCGAATTATCGATATCGATATCGGTATTTAAAAAAAATGGTTCAGGCGGGGTTCGCATTCGCACCCGCGTCTCCAACGGCTTTCCGGTTATTTAAATCATTAAATATTTCGCTTCAATGTAAACATTTGGTTTACTTTAGGTTACTGACTTCATAAAAAAAAACAATAGTGTGCAAATAATTTTATTTCGTTCAAACTTTGCTTGGCTTGCTGATAAACATAGACGAAAAAAGCTGTTTCACCACTCCAGTCTGTGCTCCAGGTTGGAAGTTCTGCAACACAAATAATACAGGGTAAACAGAAAATTACAGAGTAAAAATGAATCTGTTTGTCCAGATGAAACCGTACCATTCATAGTCCATTGAAGATTTTTCGTAAAATATTTCTGTGACCATAATCTAACTCAAACTGGCATAAAAAGTAGTGATAATAATGTCTTATCCTCTCATCTGAGACGGCTTTAACAGCTGTATTCAAGTGCACACTTTTGTATAAGTACACATACCAATAGGCTTTTGCTTGAAGAAAGATATTCCGTGTTTACCCAGGTATTTTTCACTTCAAATGAAAATTATCGATAAAACTTACATACAGCACTATTGTTTACATACGTATAAGGGTATGTATTATTTTACCCGAAATACCAAGTTTTCAATGAAACTTACGATTAACATGGCTATAACACGCAGTAATTAAGTATATTTTTTACTTACCGATCTTCGAACGGTGGAAATCTTGCCATGAATAGTCTTTTTTGACCGTCCATTCGACACGTTTTCATTCTGCATATTTCGCACTTTTTCCTTTTCAATCCACTCATTTTTGCAATTGTGATTGTCTTGTGTACCTTCTAGACGACCACTACACCCAAAGAATGCAAATTATTAGATTATTTGTGAAATTTGAATTATTTGAAAAGATCGCAGAACCTTGACAGAAGTGACAGACTACACAACAAAATAGAAACGTCATCTAACATAGCATGGCGGACAAAAATGGCGGCTGAAGTACAACCCGCCTAAATTCGATTGTCGCCAATTATCTAATGCTTTGTAGGTTTCAACGTTCTTTCAAACTTAGGTAAAAAATTCACCTCCGTTTCATACAGCCGTTGTCGATCGTTTTTTACTTTGAGAGTTGCGCGAGGCTGGCTAGGAGTAGCTATGATAAGGGCGGTGCTTACCGCCGCCCCCCCGGACCGTTCCCCGCGCTAGAGTAATTCGCTGCAGTTTCGCAACAATTTTTTGTAATTTATTTTAAGGTTTTCGTAGTTACGCTCTCATTTTAAAACTACGAGATCAATTTTGATAAATCTTTTTTCTTATCAAACTGCATAGTTTAATCGACACCGGAAATAGGTTTTGACTTCAATCTAAACTATATTTTGGTCGTAGTATGCCGCCAAACTGAACAACTTTCTGGGGTCTAAAAATGCAAAACTTGTACTCGCTCTATTTTCTTTCTATTAACATTTCAAGAGTCATAAACTAGTTTTAGCCCTAGATATATCTTATCTCATTATATTTAGAGAATTTCATGATAATGTGACATGTTATATTAAAATAAGGACGTAACTACGTTTGTATGAAGAATCGAGCTTGCTGCGGACTCTTAACACGCCTTTGGTGCTATCGGGATAAGGTCGTGTTAAGATATATTTGGCTACTCTGGGCGACAATATCTATCTGATGTTCTATGTGATGACAATATTTATCTGACTATACAAATAAATACATGCCATTTTAGAGAGAAATAAAACAAAATTGGGAAGAAATAGCAGAGGCCCCAGATAATTTAGCGAATTTTGACAGGAGACACGCCGAAGATATACCTAATCAAACTAATGAAACTAGCTATGGCACGTATTGCCGAGGCACTTGCGGACATATTATTATAAACCACGTAGGTAATTTAGTCATTAAAAGATTTTCAATTAATAAAATTGATAAAAAAGAAATTAGTTGTCTCATTGGAATGCTACTTTAAAAAAAAAATTCGTGTTATGAGCTACACGAGGGTGGCCATAAGTGAGCTTAATTTCTGCCAAGCCCTTTGAAAGGATCGTCAAAACCAGAATTTTATAAAGACCACCCT
This sequence comes from Apotomis betuletana, assembly GCA_932273695.1. Classification (NCBI taxonomy): domain Eukaryota; kingdom Metazoa; phylum Arthropoda; class Insecta; order Lepidoptera; family Tortricidae; genus Apotomis; species Apotomis betuletana. Next base: position 8,162,517 of record OW026313.1, on the reverse strand, counting down.
CAAAATAAATATCGTTCGTAGGTACAACCTCATAAGTAGCTGAACACTTTTGTACCTTGTCGCATTAAACGTCATGTTAACTGCCATACGAATTTGTTAAATGAGTGAAAGCGACAAAGGTACCAAAGTGTTCAGCTACTTATGAGGCTGACTGTACCATTCATTAGCGAAAGCATTATTTAACGAATCGTGACTTAGACAATTTCACACCTTGGACCAAACGAGCATTTGGCAAATAGCATCTTTGACCAAAAGCACCTTTGGCGAAAATGTTTTGACGAATCGCAACTTTGGCAAAACCACATCTTGGAACAAACGGGCCTTTGACAAAAATCTCATTTTGACCAATCACACCTTTGACCATAGGCGGATAACCCATTTGAGGAGAAGTATGCAAGAAATTATTAAATCAAGTGTAGTGATGATTTTTTGTATGTACTTACCGATGGTTACTAAAGAACTTTATTTATTTATTTATTTCAAATTTATGGCCGTGATTATCGTGACATTCACGTGACGTGCCCGTCACGTGTCACGCGTTCATTTGCACACTCTAATCTATGCATTTGCACGCCAGCACTGGCCATGACCCGATATTAAGCTAATGAGGTTGTACAACAACTTATAGGGAGGGTCCCCGGATTAATAGTCCTTCCTTTATTCTGATTTGGTTGACGCACGCAATATTGTAGACGCAGAATACCTAGATATTAGAAATATCGTCCATTGATCTACTTATAATATATATAAAAAAAAAAAACAAAACGATTTTTTCGTCCTCTCTTTACGCCTAAACGACAAGACCAATTTCAACATTTTTTGGTAGGTACACGAGTAGCTAGTGTTCCATCCCCAGCACCTCTAGCACAACTGTGATATGCGACTCTTTCTCGCGCGAGATATACTGTCTATCTCTTTATTTACAGTACTGTGAGAGAGTGACGGATGATGTTCTGTCGGGCGACAAGAGTCCCGAACTAAGATACATAATTATAGTTGTGCTAGACGGGCAGATGGTTATAGGATACTTTTATCCAACTAAGGGGTTTATTTTTTTGCGCGGACGAAGGTGTCCCTTCTAGTCGATAATAATAGTGCTAAATCTCACGCATGTATGGTAGTTTTTAAAGTATTGTGTTTCCGTAATATCATCAACATACGGACGGCCTTGCCTTCTGTCCCACTGACCTTAATAAAATCGATCGTATTGCGTATACTGCACAGTATAAGACCGAACGACCGGGAGGTGATGGCGGTCTTCCTCAATCTTTCTCCATGGTCGGCAGTAAACATTAGACAACCTCACACAGTAAAAGTAGCCACGCAGAATAAAATAGTACTCTTAATTATTTTTTATATTCATTCTGAATAGTTAGTATGCATAGCAATCTCTGCTACTGATGGCACGTCTCAACTCTTGTTGATATATCGGTTCAGACCTTTCAGTTACTTATACAGCTTATAGCACGGTGACATTTCATGAAACGTTAATCGGTGTAGGAAACCCATTCATACTATTTTGTAAATGTGTGTGTTTTGGTAAATAAAACAGGCAATGTTATTTATAAATAAAATATATTTACTAACATTCATAAAATCGTCTATCGGTATCAACACCCGGCGTACGGTAACAAAAGCGAATATCTCACGCCGAGACACAGTTGCTCAATATTTACACCAGTTACTCCATCGTCTAAGCAGGAAAATCACATTTTACTATGAACATATTATGTGCCATTGGACAAAGTCGCGGTAGCTCAGGCGTTAGCACTACTCCGGATAAGTAGACATAGTGCATGTGGGGATGCTCAGGGGTCAGAACACTACTCCGGATAAGCAGAGATAGTGCATCCCCACCGGCAGTATAGTTGATCGCGGAAAATGCTGTGTTTAACCTCTATATCAATATTCATGACAAGTTTCAAACTTCAAACCATATATCGTAAGTACATTAAAATCAATAACATTTTGCTTGTTATTACTCTATCGATACTGCCGATGATTCCCCCAATGTTAAGGTTAAATAAGCGTGTTTATTTTTCATAATTTGGCTGGTAACATCCCTTAGGATGTTACCTGTCTTAACAGGTTCCTCCAAAAGAGAAAAATTCAAATCCGTACAGTTAAATATCTGAAGTTTCTCTTAGATTATGATATTATTATTATTATAGAGATAATGAGGCTATGTAAATGTGGTTTTCCATTTTAGAACGACAGTATTCGGCAAAGCTCATAATCCCAACCTGGTACCTACTGGCTGTATTAAAAAAGATCTTTACTCCAAAATACATTCGATGAATATATATGCCAAATTTAACGAAATAATACCTAGAAACGCTTCGAAAGTTTCTCTTACTACAGAATTGTACGTAATCATTCTTTCATTTATACTAAAATAAATATCCCTTAATTAACGCACATCCTTCTTTTGTGTGCTTAAATGTATACAAAAATGTATTCAACAATATCCATACAAAAATGTGTGGGTGCTAGCTGACACACAGCATCGATTCTATTCAATAATGAATAAAAAAATGGCAAAATAAATAAAAACAGTTTCGAAGGACGTTGAGGTTTCTAAGCCGCCGACTAACTCGCAATTTGTACAATGAACCGCCTTGTAGAGCTCGTGAAGCATTAAAAACAAAATAACATAGAAAACTGATGAATAAATAACACTTACATATGTACAAGCGAGCTAAAACAACCGCTATCAATAAATGCTAAAGTGCATAAAATTCACGTGATTCCAAAAATGTAATCTCCGTGCAACTTTGTGATGTTACATATATGTTTCACAGGTTGTTACACATTTGTAAAGGCTTCGAAACGACATAAATAATGTAAACAAAGTTTCATATTACTCTTCAATCATAAGAGGAAATGGCTTTATTCGCATGGGTATACGCGAAATTATCTATTTAGATCGCATGCTATTCATCACTTTCGACCAACTTTAACTGGGCTTGGGTCAAAGTATCGACGTCGCCAGGGGGAATAAAAAGGGGCAGTTGTACGCATCTAGATATTGAAACCAGCTACACTGTTTCCACAATTAATATTTTCCTTACACTCCAATTGTTTCAACTAAGCCAAGACCTAGGTTTTCGGCTGGCGACGCTCTTTGGTCAAAGGTTTAGCTACGCCTCCGGTGTTTTTTTTTTGTGTGAACATGTCACAGGCTGTATAGCAGAAGACTAAAAGCGATATGTCTGACGTCAAACGCAAAAAAACGGTTTTTAGATCAGTGTCTAACTCGTTACACCTACGTATAATGATAAAGGTGAGTTGCAGTGTTCGCCTTATAACAGAAGCTTCAAAATCAAATTCGGTTTTGCAAACCACATTCGAGCACATGACCGACGCTCGTGGAGGTCATGGAGCTAGGTTTATTGAGACTTCAAGGACGATACGATATACCTAGGTTTTATGAATTAACTAGCGAACCGCCCCGGCTTTGCCCGGGTGCAATGCTATATATTAATATTATGCATGTATTAAACCTTCATCTTGAATCACTCTATCTATTAAAAAAACCACATCAAAATCCGTTGCGTAGTTTTAACCTATTGACCGCCAAGCGGTCTAGCAATTTACCGTGCCACTGACGCCAGAGTAAAAAAAAAAGATGTGCCCCAAAATCAACAGGGATTGAAAAATACTTGTAGCGGTTAGAATTACAAAGTTTTTGATCATTGAAATTTGGACGGCTGTGGCCGACGTGGCGTCAGGGGCACGATTTTTTGTTGACGGCCACAGCCGACTGTGGCGCTCAAAAGGTTAAAGATCTAAGCATACATAGGGAGCAGGAAGCGACTTTGTTTTATACTAGGTAGTGAAGTGTTTACATAATTTATCTCATCTCGCACCTCGCATGCGTGGAGCTAGCCGGTCCAGGGACAAATAGTCTAGTATGTATAGTTGTAAGGGGCCGTTCACAGGATGATGTTGGCGGGGTCCTCCAAGTTTTGCGCGAACGCCTTCATCCACTCCGCGCCCACCGCGCCGTCGATCACCCTGTGGTCGGCGGACGCCGTGAACGACACGAACTTGGCTACGCGGAATCTGGAATGACACCATTCATTAATATAGTCTGGCTAATGAAATGTTACTCCAAATTTTGGCGGGAAATTTAAAAAAATTGCGTCTGGTCACACTTTGTGTAGTGGGAATTATAGTTTTGATACTAGAAAATATTTTTGATTTTCTATACACACGTAAGGTACCTAAGGAAATAAGTTAAATAGATACCTACATATATGTTGACGTGCACTCATAGCCAGCTCACATAATTTCTACCATTATGAACAGTACAGTCAACGACAAACACATATGTTTACACTTTCTAACCATTATAGACAAGGCGAAAAATTAAATGTAGTGTAAATAAGACCTGGCTCGATAATACCATATATTAATCCATCACCAAACAAATTACATTAAGTACTATGCCAAATTTCAACTCCATCGGAATGTTAGAATTAGAACGTACATAAAGTATCAAAATTATTTATAAAGCACCCACCTACTAAATTGTTTAAATCATAGACAATTGGTGATACCACAAGGAAATATCTGTCAACAATATTTGGCTAGCCAGACTCTAGTAGTGCACTCATTGACTCAAGGAGCCGACAAATAATTTCGTGTTATCATATCATACATCATAATTTTACAAAGTTAGTTTTGGTATTTTACGTCACCCTTGGCCGTAAGGCAAGACGCAAAACTTTAGACAAACCACGGGCGGAAATTCCCTGATGCCACATTTATGGGATCCACAAACACCTGCGATCTGGGATATTTACTAATGCACCGCCTTAGGTATGTAATGTACTATTACTGCACTGACGTAAAATCTTTCTCAAACCATTGATATAAAGATCAAAGCTCAATGAAAAATTGAAATGTATAACCTGGTGGAAGAGACCCGTATTAATTTACTAAATAGATACGAAGTGCATTGAGAGTTTTTTTTAATGAGTTTTTAATGTTACTTGCGCTTCTAGCACAACTATGCTTCGCGACTCACTTCACGTCACTCTCTCACATTATCGCACGAAAGAAACCGATAATTATCCCGCGCGAGAAATAGTTGTGCATGACAGTTATGCTAGAGGTGCAGGCGATATATAAGTAATTTTCAGTGAGTATACACTTACCCTTTCTCGGCAGTTTCATCCACAATAACCTGTTCCTGCACTCCGCCGCACGCGACGATCAGCGACTGAGGCGGGTTGATGATCGCGTTGAACATCGTGATGCCTGGAATCATTGAACAGATATCATATATAAGATTTAGATAAGCATATACGGGTAAGGCTCAGGAGTGTTACAACTTCTCGTTCGCTTATTTTACGAAATGTAGACGAATGCCATCTTAATTTTGGAATCCATCACAATTCGTAAAAAGCGCTCTGTTAGGAGCTCACCAACTAACGCTTTTTTTGCAAAAGTAATGTTAATTATTGGTGAAAACGTTACGGAGCGTTCAAAACGCTCCTGAGCCTTACCCATAAACTGACAAAAACAAAAAAAAATGCATCCAGTGAAAAGTGCCCAAGAGGAAGAAATATTCCTCCCTTAAACAAGATGAGGATGAGGAGTATCCATTAGTTCACAAGATACTACTAAGACATTAGATGCGGCGTCGTGATCTTCGTTAGAGTTTTTTAAGCCTCGATGGTAAGTTGAGTTGTTAGCGCGAGAATCGTAAGCACCACCGTGCGCAGAAGTAGATACTCAGAAATGGATATTAAATATTTGTATTAGAACCAATTCGCCAGGATGGACGCCTGGCGTTTACAACATTTATTTTCAAATAGTGTTAAGTTTAAACTAATTTCATTACTTTATTATCACAGAACTCAAAACTATTATTTTTATTTGCTTATACGGACTAGTTTTGAAACTATACAAAGAAAGGTCGTCGTCCAAGAATCAGCACTAAAATGTCGTCACCTTCTGGAAAATTTACAGTCGCAAACTACAAAAAGTACAGAGGCACAATTTCCATACTAGAACCGTCTTTGTAATAGTCCGACTAATATTTCTGCGCTGTGACCAATTACGGGTCGCTTACGCTCTTTTAGAATGAGGAACTTTTCCAATGGATTTTTGAGTCGGGATTTTTTCGAAAATGTAAAAATGTGGATTTTTTGTGCTTTACTTGATTATATCGCAAAAGGCCTGGTTGAAAAAAATTAAATGTTGTCAATTCTGGACGCCTGGCGAACTGATTCTAACACACATATGTAAAAACTATCCTCACCGAACATGCCAAGGTTGGAGACGGTGACGGTGCCTCCCTGGTACTCCTGGGGCTGCAGCCTGCCCTCCTTAGCCTTCTGCGCGAGCTCCTTCATCGTCCTGGAGATGTCGATGACGCCGCGCGAGTCCGAGTTGAAGATGATGGGCGTGATCAGCCCGGTGGGCGTGGCCACCGCTACGCTTACGTCTACGTTTGAGAATCTGAAATGTTTCAATGCGTTGCTTAATTGTTTCATTGATCAGCATTAAAATTAAATAAGTTTCTGTCAAAAATGGCATTTTAGTGGCAAGCTTTTATAGCCGACTGTACTTTTCTTTGGATATCCATCAAATGCTCACTGAGACGATTCTAAAAAGCCCAAGCTCGGTAGGATTGCTCTTTCTATTATAGAGTTCCTATGGCCACCTTCCGGCTCCATCATCAGATCAGCCCCATGGTACCATATTATTGTATTGTCATCGAAGTTAAGTAAGTATGCAAAATTTCAGCTCAATCGGTTGACGATATCTGCTTCAAAATTGAGTTGCAAGATTTCACCCGAACAAACATACTTTAAACATACCATGCAATTTCATTTCATTTCATTTCATTAAAAAAACCAGCCAGCCAGCCAGTGCGAGTCGGACTTAACTGGCCGGTTTAAGTTAAGTTTGCACCTGGTATGTATGGCGCCGCATATAAATGAGGTGCAAAAGTAACGCAACCGATCACGTTTGTGGTAATCCCATACAAATATTTAAATACTAGCTGTGCCCCGCGGTGCTACCTGCTCATCCCACGGGAGCACTACATTTTTTCGGGACGAAAAGTATCCTATGTCCTTTCCCGGGTCTCAAACTATCTCCATACCAAATTTCATCTAAGTCGGTTCAGCGGTTGAAGCGTGAAGAGGTAACAGACAGACAGACAGACAGACACACTTTCGTATTTATAATATTAAGTATGGATTTATCTAATTTATTATCTTATTTCGTATTTCGTACAGCGGAGTCTTATTAATAGAGTCCCCTAAAAAGGACAATGTAATATTTGAAATTATCTTTTAAACAGATTTATCTACGCACATATCATTAGTGCTCTAAAATGCGTTCAGAAACCGTAGGAAATGCCAGCCATTATTACAACCAATTTTACTATGAGAACTTTTTTGTCTGTGGTAGTAGGTAAAATCTGTACTGTAATGTTATTACAGTACCGATTTTTGTAAGGTTACGAGTTTAAATTAGGAACAGCTGTCAAAACACAAGTTGGTCTCTATTCTAGTATCCATAGATATTAATATTTTTATCGATACGAAACGTCAATTTAGTATGTTTTTTTTTATAAAAACCGTACGACATTTGATCTCGAGTGACATGAGAATATGGATACATATGAATAGAATAGAATAGAATAGAATATTCTTTATTGCACACCTCAACAGGAAATAAATACAAACAAATTCAGATTACAAGTAACATGATTTAGAAAAAAAAACATTCGTCTTGACGGAGGTTCGAATTGCCGCCATTATTGTTGTCATTTGTTTGTTGGTTCTTTGCTGTTACGAAAGTAGAATTGTAAAGATTTGTTTGTAATTTTCATTTTAGTTGAAAATATTGTTCCAATGTAAATGTCAATTACAACTATTACAATAAATAATCTGTTTATGTATTTGTTCAGATTTATTGCTTACTGCATTTTAAGTATAATGTAGTCTTTAGATCTTTTACAGGTAGCACTAAACTAAAATCCACAGACCTACGGACTAAATTGACAAATGACGACAGGTAAAATGATACCAGGAACAGCAAAATAAAAATAGTGAAGGGTATATGTCGATAACAATATATCGACAAGTTGTAAAGTACAAATAACAGACTAGTTTAAATCAGAGGTACACATTTTGGTTTGTTTGATTTTCGAGGTAGTGGATGGATATAATGCGTTTTTACCCACTAGTTTTAAAGCATAAAAAGGTTTCCAAGCTTAAATATATAAATATTCTACTGTCGGACTTCGGTTGTCAGACTATATTACATATACAACAAACTTAACGGAAATAATTGAAAATCGCAATACAATTTACCTTTGCAGTTGGGGCCTCGTTTTTTTCAATAAACATATGCACTTTTTAACGTATTGCCGCAAAAGTAAATTCGTCCACCTTATCTTTGAACGTTAATTTTGGACCGGGTTTCAGAGGCGAAGTAAACTTCTCTTGTTCTTTGTATTCCTTCAAAACTTTAAAAACTGAACTTGTCGAAATACCTAGAATTTCGGATGTTTTCATGACACACTCGTTTTTATTGACATGAATGTCCTCTGGGATATCTTGTTCGTCCTGCAATCTGTCTACCATCTTATTATAAATATAAACGTAAACTCGATGAATCGTCTTTTTTTCAGTTTCACTAATAGATTTTTTTCTCGTTTTTGTCGGAGGTGAACATTTTGATGAACATGGTTCTGGTCCCGAATCTTGCGAATCCATAATAACACCTAACAATTTCAATAAACAATGATAACATATACCGTTAGATACATAAAAGTAGTTTGTAAACAGCGGTCAACTATTTCTGAAAATACCCGATTTTTTTTGTTAAAATATGGGCCACATTGTTGGGAATTTGAAAATAAAGAACAATAATTTTATTAATTCATTTAATTAAATGTATGTATTCAATAAACTATCAATTATCATAAATATATAATTTTCATGTACATTATTGCTGGTTTGACATAAATTTTTTACCTCTAATTAGGGGTCTACAGACCTTTGGATCTGTTAAAATCACTGGAAAAAATTGGCATATAGATTAGCCGATCAAATTGCCAATTTGATTGTCCCGTCTGGGTGGACCTTAAACCTACGATGGAACAATAATTTTAATATCGATGAGAACGACACTGGCCAAACTGTGGCAACATTTGTTAATACTTACTTGTCAATTTGGTCCGTAGGTCTGTGGATTTTACTTTAGTGGTGCCGGTCATTTCCTTATGGCTTCTGAACCCATCTTAGAGTACTTATGATATGTGTATTGATAAAGTAGTGTATACAACTGTACATAATTAGGCCTTAAAACACTCGTGTGATCCTATTATGAAACTCGCTAACGCTCGTTTCATAAAACCCCACTCGTGTTTTAAGGCCTCTCATTATGTACCAGTTGCATAAACTACTATTAAACGAGGGTTGGCGTTCTCAGTACGTCATGTTTTTTTTTTTCTTACATTTTGCAAATACTTGAAGGAGAACGAAGGATTGAACGAGACACAACTCGAGGAGCCAAAACCACCATCGGTAATTTTTTACAAGTTCGTTGGCGGCGTGCTGACTTGCAGCGAGTGTGGTCGCACGCTGCACCAGATCAGCCAGTCTAGGACAACTACGCTTCGCCACGTATTGTCACTCTCTCTCAGTACAGCGAAGAAAGAGATAGGTAATATTTCTCACGCGAGAAAGGGTCGCGTGTCACAGTTGCGGTAGAGGTGCAGTGTGTCGTGGGACTCGACTTAATAAGAAATACGTACTGTCTGATAGAGGTCTCCATCCAGTGCGAGTTGACGGTGGGGACACGCTTGCAGGCCGCGGCCACAGCTTTGATGATGAAATCGTTCACCGACACCTGGGAAACACAACATAACTATTATAATATAATCATTATTCATCAATCACATTATCTTGGTTGGATCTCTTTCTCTTTTTCATAACTGAGATCGCGCCTGTCCTGAAACGCTTGGATGGTATTGCTGACGAGCCGTTTCCATACCACTTTATTTAGTTTTTTTTTATGTTCAGTAGGTACCAAAATCAATTTCAATACTAGAAAGACGGGTGTCAGATATCTCAAAGAGATCTAAGTAATATCTTCCATAACTCATCCCGTTTAACACGCGCGCGTATGTTGTAGAAACATACAGCCCGTGAGTTCTCAGAGTGAGATTCGGGTTTGGGTGAAAACTGAAAACTGAGAGGTTCTTTTCTGTATCGTCTAAGAGCGAGCGAGAGAGTTATATAAAGCGAATCTCATTCTGACGTTCACGCACAGTAAGTGGGTGAATCAACTTTTTTGTGTTGTTTAATCTGTCCCCGTTGTCCAAGTGACATCTTCATACTGTTTCATAGAAAAATGCTTAGGTTGTCCGAGGGACAAATTTGGCGTAACCATAGCAACAAGGTGCACTTAAAAGTTGATTCACCCAAGTAGTGTTCCGTTTTATATTATACTATACGTTCTATACTCTAGAGGTAAAATAGAGAGACACATTTAACCATCCTGATAACGAAGGATCTGTTGCTTAGAATCAAAGTTGTTGTGAATGTCAATCGATTGGCAATAACCCATAAACCAGACAATATGATGTTCATGAGATGGTACCAAGGACGGAGACATCCATACTAACATTATAAATGCGAAAGTGTGTCTGTCTGTCTGTCCGTCTGTCTGTTACCTTAACACGCTTAAACCGCTGAATCGATTTTGATGAAATTTGGCATGGAGATATTTTAAGATCCGAGGAAGGACATAGGATAGTTTTCATCCTGGAAATTATCCCTAAAAAGATTGAAACGTGAGTAAGTAATTTATGATCACATTGATGACCCTGTCGGAAATGTAATGATTAGCACAATTGCTCTTACATTTGCTTAGGCGCTTTAAATAATCCCTTTTATTAATTAAGGTGATTAGGTGGATATCTATCGTGTTGTACGAGGTTGCTTCCATACTTCCAAGTTCCACGCGGACGTAGTCGCGGGCAAAAGCTAGTAGTTAATAAACTCACCTTGACTCCAGGGTTCTCTTTGGCTAATTTCGCGTTGATCTTCTGTCTCATCTCAAGCGTCTTCTCAATGTTGACCGTCGCAACCAGCTGATAATGAGGTATTTGCTGTTTGGCCGCCGTCAGTCTCTTGGCGATGGTCTCCCTCATGCCGGAGAGCGGGATGTCCACGAAGCTGGCGCCGGGCGCGGGCGCGGGCGCGGAGAAGGAGGCGGGCGCGGAAGCGGAAGCGGGAGCGGACGCGGACAGACCTGCGAGGTCGCCGCTCTTGAGTGAACCGTAGAGGCCGGAACCGGTGCCTGCGCACATGGCATGAGTTAAGAGGCCTTATTCCTTTTAAAATTCTGATTGTTTTAGACATTTTTCTCTATGATCAAACATGTTTCTTCACATATTATTGATGTTACTACCTAGAACAGGACTATTGGAATTTTTTGGTATATATTTGAAACCTACAATTTGAATTTTTCATTGATAACTTTTGTTTCAAAAACTACTCGAAATTGACAAAATTCACGCGAAAAATTAGTTTTTTCAACTTATTTTCGACTGCATGCAAGGTAAGCATGAAATAGCTATGTTACTACCTAGAACTCGGGGAAAAGTATTATTCACTTCAAAAAGTTGGTGGAAATTATCAATATATATGTCATAATATGAAAAAATAAATTTTAAAAGGAATAAGGCCTCTTAACGATTGCACGATTTAAAGTTTGAAAACTATTCAAAGTAAGGAAGATAGCATCAAATAGTAGCAACCACAATTGACAAATATATCGGAACAGATCTTTATTTGTGTTACGATTGTATATGCCCACTTTGACTGGTACTAGAAAATATTAAGATTCAAACCCATTTCGACGATGGAAAACTAAATTAAATAATATTACGAGAATATAAACGTTATGTTTGAACATCGACTTTTTATTCTATATTTTTTGTAACTGGCAATACCCATTTGTCTCGAAAACATTATAAAAGTAAAATTATGTAATAGTAGTTTAAGCAGCTGTTATATAATAAGAGGTCTTAAAACACGAGTGTGGTTTTATGAAACGAGCCGAAGGCGAGTCGCACTCGTGTTTTAAGATCTAATTATGTACAGTTGCTACAAGAACAAGAGTATTGATATGAAAATCATCACCAATATAAAATGTGATTCTAAGCCCGTACAAGTTTTATGAATGAAATAAAGAGTTTCGTTGTAAGTATATTAAATTAATGATGCCCCCAGATACCTATTATATAACGAAACATTATACATGCGTTTTAAAAATATTAAAGCGCGGAAATGTAAAGGAACAAATTGGGAATCGCCGTTTTATTATCTCATACCATCTGCCGCAGGTTTAAGAAGTACATTAAAAAAAAAAATTATACAGGGTGATCAATCCAAATGGGTCAGTAGGGAGAAAACGAAAACAATAAGAGATAGGGAAATCTGTTCTTAGGAACCATGGAATCGATTTTAGATTTAATACAAACTGCATAAAAAAAAAATTATAAACCTCGTGTATAACCGGGAATTGAACCTGGTTAAAATTCTGTAAGTAATCGCATGGCGTATTGTAACATTCTTTACAGAGATTTTGACCGGGTTATGTATGAAATTATGTATGAGATCTGTACAAAAATAATAATGCAGTAAATCTAAAATCGATGCAATGGTTCCTAAGAACAGATTTCCCTATCTCTTATATTTTGTGAATTCTCCCTACTGACCCATTTGGATTGATCACCCGGTATATCTCAGGATAAGCAGAACTGTTTTAAATGCTTCACACCACGGTACTAGTACCTACAGACAGTTTTAAGGTATCGCTATACATATACAAGTATATCGTCTGTTGACAACCAAAACTCACTAAAGTAACAAATACCTACTTACAACAAAACTCGCATCTCAGTGTCAGTGTATTTACTAGATACGAGATTTTGAAGTACAGTGATAGAAATTTTAGTGGCTTTTGGTTGTCAACAGGCGATATATCGCAGGTAACTAACATTTATCTACATTTGACTGTCCAAACAATTTGTTAGGTACCTATTCGAAAGGACCAAAGATGTGTGTCACGCGATAAGAATGTATCTTTAAATTTTAGATTATATCTAATTTCTAAACTTTTCTAAAATAAAGACAGTTGTGGAAGTCTAACAGTTTATGCTATTGTCGTTCCCATCTAGTGTTGTAAAAGACTTGAGTTCTGGAGTCCTAATTGTGTAGACCCGAGTTAAATAGGGACCTTGGTGATTTCAAAGACTCCACGTCCCGAGTTGCGTTAGGTGAGTAATTTATGCAAAGACTTGACTCTACAAAACCTATACCTATAGCTAGAGTCTTCGAAAAAACTACTCTTTCACTGCCACTTTTAGTTTCAAAAATAGTCTCGCAACGCAAGTAAATCTGCTTAAATATATTGTATTAAAAATTTAGGTAAGTCACATAGTTGCGAGCAAGGTAGACTTAAATAATAACAGGGAGTAAGACTCGAACACAGAAAAGAAACTCGAGTTCTAGGCGACACTCACTTAGTTCGCGAGTCGTGCTTGGTTAGGCGTTCGGAAATAAATGGAGTCCAGAGTCGAGTCCCGTTATTTGAGTTCCGAGTCGTAATAAGGACTCTCACAACTGGAGTCATTTATAACACTATTCCCATCCCATACAATTTCTCGATAAATCAAATCATAACGCATCTATTAAAGAACATGGGGGCAGGACAAAACTTTAATAAACATTAAAATACTGGCCATTCATTATGACTATTAGTTCAATAACTAAGCGGTGACTACATACAACTTCAAACTAAGTATATTGGGTAGACAAATCTAAAGTATGGTTCTGTCAAATTAGAATGTCATATTTTTACACTAATAATGCCAAAAAGCAGGGAATCATAAATAATCCTACGGGTCATCCCATGATTTACGCTTATTACAAAGCTTCAAATAAAAGTGAGAAAAAAGTAAAATAAAAAGGAATGTTACTAAAATAACTTGACATGAAAATACAACGATAATAAAAATAAATAAAATATAAACCCAGAAATGACTTGTCTGGAGACTTCACAGGAGTGGCTTTAGATTATGACTAGAACAGAAATAAAAGAAAAGCGTTTAGGTGGCATCCATTCGTCTTTCAAATAAAAATAAAATAAGTATGTAATTTTATTCAGAACTACATTTATAAACTGCATCATATCATTCGCTCTCAAAATCATACTAAATGATCGAATGGACACATGCAATTAGAATCTTAATAAAAAAATGTAATATGTTAGTTAGTGCGGATGTTAGTACTTTATGGTGTTGTTACAACTTTATTGATGCGGGGTTGTAGGGACAAAATGAAATGAATTTCATAATGAAGATATTATAAAACTATTCACATTTTCAACATTAAGAATTGCTTGCCTTTCATCAGAAAATGGCTCGTTCTTACGTTATGCAATCGACATGCAGTAACGACGCTGCATCTTAATCGATCACAGTTATGTTAATAAGCGATTGTTATGATTGATTATTTCCATTACCAAAACTTCATCGACACACATATATCGATCATTTAGCGTTAGCCTCTCAAATATCGCTTCCAAACCCCTCGCACCT